>CM060923.1:165005695-170005695 GCA_030737875.1 Allium sativum
AATCCGACCTTTCCTCTCAATAAAAATCTAATCTTTCTAAAAATCCCTTCTTTTTATTTCTATCTTTTTATTTGTATATATAATTTTTTAAAATCAGAAAATAAACAAAGCTACTTTAATTAAACAAAAATGAATATTTCAAATAATTAAAATAGAAAGAAAACTCACAGTGTCTAGAGGAAGAAAGGAGAAGAGGGTTGAAGGGAGGAAGAAGAAGCAGCGGCGGCAGCAACAGGAGAAGGGGCAAGGCGGTCAGGAAGGGGGGGGGTTTGCTCGCGCAAGGCGCTCCGGCGTTCCTGGGTGGGGTGTCTGGCGGCTAGGTCAAATCGACGAGGGGGGGTTTCAGTGCATCACGGTCAAGGGAAGGTGGGAGGAGAAGAAGGGGGAGGCGGCGCGTTTGCTTGGGGGGGCGCGATGAAGTGGCGACGGCGGTGGATCGCCCCCCGTCGTCCCTTTCTTTTTTTTCGATTTATCTGAGGAGAGAGAGGAGGAAGTGTAGTTATATATAAATAAATATTGATATACACGTAAATGTGTATATTTTATACGCATATTTATTTTATTTTATCTTTTAAATAATTGATATTGTGTATTTATAGCTGTGTTTTCAGATTGTTGACAAGAATCATGGTTTAGAGCATTTGATGAATAAAGCATGAAGAATTTGCTGAAAAAGAGTGAAGTTAAAATTACTAAAGCTTGAAGAGTTTAAAGCTTGAAGAACGGTTGCAAATAGAGTTCAGTTGGGTAGATTTGGCTCACTAAAGACTCATATTGTGTTCACATTGGCTCAATTGCAGACCATTTCACTCATGTAGCGTTCACATTAGCTCCATTGCAAGGCTTCTCATTCATGCACTGCACGAGTTCACACTGGCTCACTTACAAGGCCTCTTACTCTACAACCCCATTCACACTAGCTTATGTGTTATTTGGGCTAATTCTTTAGTTCCACATTGTGGAATTTGCCAAGTAGCCTTTGTCATATCAGCTATAAATACACTTTATCTCATTCATTGGAAAACACACTTAGTTTTATTCTGTAATCCTCTGCTTGGAATAAAACTCTTCTTTCTCTCTTCTATTTAGTTTTTATTTGCATTTTATTTATGTTCATGTCTGTTATTTTCTTTTTTTCTTCTTTAGCTATGTCTAGCTAATCCCCTTTGATTAGGGGGTGATGACGCTAATAGATATGATTCGATATGAATCACATAGCCAAAGGATGAGGACTTTATATATGTAAATCTAGATCTGAACCAAGGGTTAGATCAGAACCTTCATATCCTGTGTCGTTTAAGAGCTATGCTCCTTCACAGGGTATATTCGTGTTCGGTCTAAAAATTATCAGATTTAGATCTAATTTTAGGATTTTAGAAATTAATTAGTGAATCTATCCTGATAGTCTATGGTTGTAGAGCTGAGCTCCTGCATATGCTATGCTTGTCGTTATTTACATATTAGTTTCTAAAAACCTATTATCGTTGATTCATGTTTGTGACAGAAACATGTATTAGATCTGGTTAATCTTTTGGCTATTGGTGATTGTGAATCTGATCTATGTCATTATCCCCTAATTGCTTTCACTTATTGTTAAAACTCTCTTTTATTTAATTTCTGCTATTTTCTTTGTTTTCAACCAATCAAAAGTTAGGGATAACTTGATTGGATTTATTAATAAAATAATTTGGTTCCAGAGTTCGACACCCTCTACAACGATCCTTGTTGTTTAGGAAAGACGAACGAATTTTACTATTGTTTACAATAGTATAATTTGTTCGCAAACAAATATATATTTTGTTATTAAATTTTCTAAAAAGTAACTTTTATTTTCGACTTCGAAACGAGACCCACCGCCTGTTGTTCCTAGCTAATTACCCCCATTCCGAACACTATGGGATATGTATCATAAGCTGATTCGACTGTGTCGACCAGTTTTCGTCAAATTCCACATATAACTCTATATATTGAATTTGAACGCGCATTTCGATTTACCGAGGCCACATACTAACTCGAAAAATTCCAGAAAAATATTTTCTAGCTTCTTATTGACGATACGGTCCTAACAAAACTAGTTTCTTCGAATTCTGAGACCGTTTGAAAAATGGCCATTTTCCAGTCGATTAAAATCAACTGAAACTGGTCAAATGCGTTTTCCTATGCCACGCTCACATATTGATTCGAAAAATTATGAAATTTGAAACCAAGCAATAATTTGACGTCGCGGATCCAACAAAAGCGGTTTCGTCGAAATCCGAGGTCGTTTGCAAAATTTTCATTTTTAAGGGCCAGAAATTCCATAACGACTATTCTGAATTTTCATTTGGGCATATATTTTGATTCCCACTATGAAATTTTGACTTTTCGGATTCGTTGAAAAGATATTCTCAAATAGATTCAAATATTTTTGGTTTAACTAAAATCCTGTTTATTTTGAATCCTGTACATTCATTTGAAGTTTGAAATCGAATTTTCGAACTACCGCGCCATTATCAATTCCTTTTATAATTATAAATAAATATTTATATTCTAACAACGAGCTATATAAATATATACGTTCCAATTCTATTCAAAATAAATTTCTCGTCGATATTATTTAAAATAATTCATTTTAAATATTCAAAATTCGTTAAAATTGCCAAAATAAAAATTTTAAACTGGCCCAGAATTTCCAGGTTGTTACAATCTCCCTCACTTAAAACTTTTTGTCCCAGAAAAGGAACGAAGCCGAAAGTTGTTTAACAAATCAACTCAACTTCCAATATTTCCTATACGGCTTAAGTTCTTCAACTTTTCAGTTTCTAAGAACTTTTCAAATATTTCAAAAATTTGGCTAAAACCCTAAATTTTCGAAAAATTTCGCCATAACCTCCCCTGCACCGGGGACTTCGGAATATTTCATATAGCCGCACATGGCCTTCTTCAATCCAAAAGAAAAAGAAAACGCCAAGCGGCTAGCCAATCGGCTCATAAAATCATCATCACCCAAACAAAACAGTAAATTATGGTAAACATGTACCTATTTGTCGGGAAAACAATTTTATTCTTCTGCTCTAGCCTCCTTGCTACGACCTGTTCAATGTAAGTATATGTATATGCATGCAAATGCGACCAATTTTCAATACAATTCACTGTTTGATTCTATCAGGCATAATGGTTCAAAATTTCAAACAAATAGACAAACAACACAACCATCAATCAATTAGTCGATTATCGTTTCAAATTCATAATTTGATATATATACAGAAAATCATGTTTTTGATGCCAATTCACAACAATAATCCTAAGTAAATTTTGGTTCCCACACCAGTCTAATGGAAATATATAGATATCACACCTTCGAAACACGAACATAAATACTGATGATGTCCGGACATCACCAGAATTATCCACGGGTGTCTAGAATGTGATTCTATATCTATCCAGTATATTAAAACTTCGAATATATGTTTTGACGCGTATATGTGAAATCTTTATATACTCGATTGTCCAAATCAATTCAAATAAAATATTCAAATACGTATAAAACGACTTAAATTTCAAAACAAAATTGTTTTCATTTGAAAAATATACTCTTCACACTCGTTCTAGGATACTACTGATCCTATCTCTAACGGGTAATTCTAGTTGGATATTACTGATCCAATATCTGATGAATTCTTTCGTTCGGTTCTAATGTGTCTTGTTCTCGAGCTCTGTAAACCAAAGCTCTGATACCAAACAATGACGACCCGAACTTCCCTGATAAGGAAAGCACGGATTGCGTTGAGGACAAGACAAAATAGAACGAAAACAGAAGAACATTTCATTGCTTATTACAACAATTCCATCAGGAACAAGAATACATAGAGTATGAATAAATATTATACAACAGAAAAATATCAGAGATTACAATAAATTACATAGCAGCGGAAAAACAATATAAAACACAACTGAAAGTAATACACAGATACATAGCTTTCCGAGCATCGTTCCAGCTGTAAATCGGGATCCTGTGAATATAAATCTGCAAAACCAAAACTACTAGCTGCCCGTGTCGAAAATGAGGGCACCCAGAGTTTAGGTTAAAACAATAAACTCCAGGTCAATCATGTGACTGGTGTGAGAACTAAAACAGTTATTAATCTTTATTTTAAAGTTCGGTAAATCAAGGGACCACACTGTATAACACGGAACGGGTTTCCTCCCAAGAATACCAGTGCATAAAACAAACAGCGCAATGCTAAATAAAGAAAAATGAAGCTAGTATAAGACCCAAGTCCCATCACATAATGCAACGCAAGCCGAAGGATAGAGTTTTTACCTTATAATAGCCAAAGCATGCTTGATACGTTTAAAACACATTATTTTGATATTACTATAAGTGTATAGTGTCAAAACAATTTCAATCATAAATATCAATCATAGGCGGCATGAATGACCCATACCACTATGTTGCCATACTAGGTTCTACAAATAAAACTGCAAGTCACATATTGGTAATTGGATTTCCGTCATGAGTCGAGGCAAGGGGCAAGCTCCTCTCCGTTCGAGACACTCTAGCAAATGTCCCAGGACCCTACTATGATCCTTGGAATCGGTTGGGCCGGTCCTCTCTTACTTTTGAGGATTGGCAATTCCTGAACACACGTTTCCCGGTCCTAACAGACATATATCCGAGGAGCCTCGCAATCCAACAACCACACAGGTGAAAAGTATATAAATGTCAGCCAATTTAAGCACTGACACCACCATTAGCTAGAAAGAAACGTCGTGTTCTCCCAACGGTCCGTATCCCGTTTTTGACTCATACCAAGGTGTGAGGCTCGCGAATTCACGCTATACACAAAGCTACGCCACACAGGTCGTGCTTTGATCATCAACCACAAGGCTTTGCTTTTCAACAGAAGCCTTGATCAATTGCCACTTACGCGTGCCATATTGGCAATTCACTACATGCGATTGATGTCCATCGATATGAAACCTCTGAGCTCATACATCTCAGAGAAGGGTGTTAAGCAAGAGAATAAATTCTCCACCGCCAAACAGATGTATATTTAATAGAGATCAATCAACACAGAATAAAATCCAATGTCAGACACACAATCCATTTACAAGTTCGTTCTGGGTCTGAACGAAACTGGAGGAACTTTCCTCGCATATCCATCTATCTCCAAGTACGTCTGTACGATCACCAACTGATTCCCTCATTTTGGGTGTACAGCCCAATCAAGATCATCAGTAATCAGCCAAACGTTGTGAAGACTTCTGGTCTTCAACCACCGTCTTCATCTTTGACTTATCGCCGAATCGGTTATTCAGAATGGGTATAAACCCAGCCTTCTTGAATATCCCACGTATATAATAAACAAATGTTACACAAGCACAACAAACGCCTCATTCCAATTCAGAATATTCTTTTATTCACAAAATCACATTCTTAGGGAAAGGTTCCCATTAATTTTATCAAAGATAAATTCTTCTAAATTTGTTCTTTAATCTTCCTTTGGATATCATTTCAAACTAGTCGGGATTAGCGAACCACACCGAAGTAATTATTTATTTTATTTCCCAATCCCAACCTATTCATCCCCTGGAGCAAAACTGGTAATACTCCATATCTAACACCACGGTGTTATCGGTAAAATATTAATTACCATTTCACGTTAAAATCTAATTAAAGATTTAACTATCGCTTTGGAGCAAAACTGGTGGTACTCCATTCTCGATCACCTTTCAGATTTGATAATTTAAATAATCAATTCACTTTCAATCTAATTGAAGATTCATTAAAACTCCACATCATTTTAATCTTTTCAAAAATCAATATCCTGTTTTTAACTAGGTTAAAGAACCAATGTCATCGAAAACACGGTTCACGATAAACCCAAGATCACATTTCGTTGTTAATAGGGTTAAAGAACAGGTGTTATTCAAAACACCGCTCACGATAAACCCAAGAACCAATTTAAATTCAATTCTAATTAATATTATTTAATTGGTACACTTCATTAAATCTAAATAAAAAGATTTAATCTTTTTCTCTACTGGGCTTAAGAACAGTGTTCATGAAGACACCATTCACGACAAACCCAAATCACATTTGAAATTAAATACAAGACTCTGAATAGAAAATATATCGGCTTATATTCAATATCAAATTCTACGACCAACAAATATCGTATTGGAAATAACGATATAAATATATCTTTCAAATTCCCATAACAATATCTGTATAATCACGAAATCCAACATCGAAATATTCCGAAGATAATTTCGATTCAAATCAACTCCAATTCACGTATTGAGAATTTTGATTATTTTTAAAACCACTTTCAAATTCAATTTAATTATTTCAAAAATAATTTGATTTTAATTCTAGTTCAAAACTAGTTCAATTTGATAAAAATCAATTTTTATCTTTTCAAATATGGAAATTTTCATCCCAATTCTTCTCAAACCATTTCTTATGATTTTACACAAATTATAGGTATTTTAAATAATTTTATCAAGGCCCGTACAGTCGATTTCCACCAACGGCCATCGAACTGCACTTACAACGACCTTTTTAATTTTGATTTGGATATAACTCCAAATCCAACCGTTAGATTTCAAATTTCTAATGTTCATTGGAAAGCTCTTTTCGATACGAACCCAACGGTTCCGGTTTTAGGAGAATCCGACGGTCGGATCTCCCGCAATATCCATTCGAAGTCAATGGTCGAAATTCACGAACTACCGCAGCGCGGTGCGTTCTATTCAGGCCATTATATATATAATATATATTATATATATTTTGTCGATTTCCATTTAAAACGTATTTTATAAATCGTTTTAAATTTGTTTTCAAAACGATTTCAATTTCATTTCAGATTCAAATCAAAATTGAATTTTTCCTTTATAAATTCGTTTTAAATTCATTTTAAATTGATTTCAGTTCAAATCGATTTCTAATTCAATTTCAATTCAATTTGAATTTCAAATTAATTCAATTTCAATTCGAATTCATTTCAATTCAATTTCAATTCGAATTCATTTCAATTCAATTTCAATTCGAATTCATTTCTATTCAATTTCAATTCGAATTCATTTCAATTCAATTTTGAAATCACTTTTCGATATTCATAAAAAATTTGAATAAAGTCGATATAAATATCGTTCATGTCAAAATGGCGCATCTCTAATCAACACGGCTTTATATATTTCAATAAATTCGTTATTCTACTCAACAAATGAATATTTATTCCATTCAACACATGAATCTATATTTCTTCTTACTTACAATAAAAAGGTAAATTTTATTGTATAAATATTTTATTCAACACAAGAATACACTTTCAACACATGAATACTCAACACCTGAACATCGTCAACACATGACTATTTATTCTATTTAACACATGAATTTTCTTTTATAATATTCATTATTTCCCAATTGGAATGTGGCCCAATCAATCACCATATAATGTTAATTATATGGATTCCATACAACACATGTATATAAATAGCAACGATAAATAATCAACCATCATCCAAAGTGCACTACACAACTTCATAAGCATTAAATATAAATAATTAACGCTTACACAGTCTGTCGACCAATCGACCGACATACTATTAAATAACTGGGATTATGTAACACCCCACCTCCGTCAGGGTGTCTCTTGCAAGCACTCTGACTTTGGAGGGGCGTTTGAATCGGGTAAACATGCATAATGATATATCAAGGCAGAACAAGAACATATGTATATATGTAAACAGAGTAAATAAGATAAGTAAAACAACGGAAGATTTCAAACTATTTCAAACAAAGTCTGGTACAACATAATGTCAACTTTCCAAATACACAAGTCTAGATAAAAACAACATCACTGGAAAAAAACTGAAATACATAAGTACTATCCCCAAAATAAGTGATAACCATAGCTAGCTTCATGTCACCGTACATGAGCTAAAATCCCACAAGCAAGTGATCAGAAATCCAAGCTAAGCTCCAATATTCCCACCCTGAGAACCTGGGGGGGGGGGGGACGGAAGAAAAGAGGCGAAAGAAAACAGGTCAGTCAAAAAGACTGAGTAAGCCCTACTACAATCAATGTAAACTGATAAAGTTAACTGACATGAGAAGCAGGGATGATCATAAGGATAACAACATACTAGCATGATGATTAACTAACAAGGTAGATAAAGGTGTCATCGCATAATCAGGTTTAAGGTTTTTGCACCACAGGTGTACTAGCAAGCTAACATGATTTGAATAAACAAGTATTGATCCCTTGGCCCAAGCTTTGGCCCAATAACATGAAGTGACCCTAATGCGAGGTCCAATAAAATGAAGTGACCCTAATACGAGGTCCAATAACATGAAATGACCCTAATACGAGGTCCAACCAAACGGTCTAGTCGATCGGCTCCCTATAAGCCTAACTCGTCACGTGTTGGTGTCAATACGGCCCAAACATAATTGTAGTCAGACTGTGCAGGGTCTCCCGTCGGGTATATCAAGCCCTAGGGTGTCAACCCCTGGACACCATAAACATAAGTGCACAGTCTCGATCTACTGGTACCCGAGCATGTTTTCCCCGGCTTCGGACTATGTGCACGACCATAGCCCGCCCGGAACTACACCGGCGTACCACTCTGCCGTCGTTTTTGGTCACTTACCTCAAGTCCAGTAATCGTGGCCCACCCTAGCCTAGTCCTTAGGGTCATAATGATACAAACTTGGGATTACTGCTGGAGTGGACCCCCATTGCTAGGATTTTCTAGTGGGTTAAGTACGGTTTAACCCTCTTGCTAATCATGGATTAACTTGGTTAAGTGTAACGATGAGTTCACGACTTAACCCTGATTAATCTACAAAGCCCAAATTGGTTAGGTATTAAGTGGACCATGACTTAACCCTAATCATGAGGCATTAATTAATTAATGTGCCTTAACCTCTCACATTAGACTTTGTTGCGGTTACTAGTTAAGCCGGTCGATTCCGGGTAGCTTTACACCACAACTTGGTCTAACCTCGGGTTCAAGGTACAACATGACCAACTTCTCACATTGGGTCCTATTGTTTGTAGCAACTAGTTAAGCCGGTCGGTTCCGGGTAGGTTTACGCTACAAACTCAACCCAACCTCGAGTTGGTTACACTTATATTTTCTAAGTGTCATGTCCATTATGTTTCCAAAACATATTACAAGTTTTCAAGCATTTGGGTAGACCTAACTTAATAGGTAAATTCCCAATGGGTAGACCTAACTTAATAGGTAAATTCCCAATCTTATGTTTTTATGTCTTTTAAGTTTACCCAACCCCAAACGCAATCCCATCGCTTACATATCGCAATAGCGCATAAAGGATAGAAAGAGGGAACTTGGCATAATCATGACATAAAGGTGTTGAAGCCACAAGTTTAACATGGTGGCATATGAAATGTACATATGTTCATATACTTGCATATTACATTTTTAGGCCTAAAAAACATGCATAAAACCAAACTTGGCATATTGGTGATACATGGTGATAAATGACATGTAGAAATGGCCATAAGTTCGCATTTAGCCTCACATGCAAGTTATCATAAGAGATATGATAACTTACATGTTGCCAAAATGCAACCTTTAGCATAAAGCTTTATGTTCATATACTCAAGGTAAGCTTGCATAACATGATAACATGAACAAAATGATCAACCCAAACTTGCATAACATAACTTGTATATCATATGACAAACTTGCATATCAAACTTGCATAACATAACATGATAAACTTGCATATCATAACATGGCAAACTTGCATAGCATAACATGGTAAACTTGCATATCATAACCTGGCAAACTTGCATAACCTAACATGATAAACTTGCATATCATAACATGGCAAACTTGCATAGCATAACATGGTAAACTTGCATATCATGGCAAACTTGCATATCATAATGATCAACCAAACTTGCATCATTCATTTAACTTTAGAGTTTAAATATGAAAGTAGAAAAGGGCTTACAATGCTTATGAAGACTCAAATGAGTATAAGCAAATATAAGATTGAGACAAAGCCCTTATGCAATCAAATAAACCCAAAATGCAAGCTCCAATAGAAAAACCCTTAAGCCAAAATGATCAAAACTCTTGCTTTATGATGTAAATATGGAAACTTGACTTGAATGCAAGCTAATGATGCTCATACAAGCTTGAAAACACTTGTATGCATGGAAAATCTCTCATAGAAATTTATTTAGGAATTTTATGAAGAGAGTGGAGGCCATGAGAGGAATGATTTTGCCATAGTTTAGTTACTTGAACGAATAATGATGATTTAGGGTTAGGTTAGGGGCTTATTTATAGAGATTAGGATTAGTTTCAACCTTAGGATTAAACCCTAATTCCAATCTCAGCCCTTAAAACCGAATCTGGCCCCAAAACCTAACCAAAACCACAAAATGGTGCACCAGGCAAAACTGCCCGGTTGAGCCAAGTCGACAGCCAAGTCGACTTGGGTCCAACCAAGTCGACTCCCAAGTCGACAGGGCTGTCGACTTGGGTGCTCTGGCGGGAATTTTCCCGCCTGGCCCAATCTGACCTAATTTCCAAATTCAAACTTGAATTTGAAATCTGTTTTTACTTTGAATTTTTCTGAAAACTTCGTTGGGCCTTAATCGGGTCATACGGACTCCGATTTTCGAAAACTCGGACTTTATTTCGCGTATTTTTCCGAGACGAACGCAATGGCATAGCCCGTTTCCCTTGATTCAGATTTATAAATTAAATTCTGCCTCGATTTACGTTATAATAGGTTATTGAAAATACGGGTTGTTACATTCTCCCCTCCTTAAAGGATTTCGTCCCCGAAATCTTCAAGTTAGGAAGAACGTATCCTACCATCCAACATCCATCTACTCAAAACATCATCCACGAGCAATCATTGTCCTTACAAGATTCTAAATGTTGTATGAACATATGCAAAGGTGTGTGTATATGTACTTATCTAATGCAAATATCATCAATGCAAATTATGTTAGTGAAATGAATCCATATGTATGCAATTCCTAACATAATGTATAACATCTATATGTGTGCACATAACATACATCCATATGCAACATCCATGTGATAACACAAAAATTTTCATCCATGAATAAGCGTAAACACTCATGCATATGCAATATGAGGAGTGTGTGAGCCGATCTAGTGCCTAATGTGTATAATGCATCCACGAGTAACCACTTACAAACACTTGCAACCACTTGCAAACATCAAGCATAACATGTTTCAAACACATGTTTCATCCAAAGGGTTTCTACCTAAGGTTCTCACGACAAGATTAACATGATAAACTAGATAATCAAGCAAAAGATATGCTACAAAGAGATCGGGAAGATAAGCAGGATATACTCCTTTCGGATTATAAGAAATCCCTTCCTAACCCAACCCATATTCTATAAAAGCCCAAAAGGTTTAGTCAACCTAACGAACCCCTTCAAACCCTGACATGTATTACTAGCCAATAAGTCATACCTCCCAACAGAAATAGAATCGAGAATGGGACCGAGAGGATATACGAAAAAAGATAACATGCGAGTAAGTTCCACAGGAAAACAAGGATCAAGGATATGCTCTTAAAAAGAGATATGATGCGCGTATCTAGCCTTCAGTCTTCTAAGTCACATTTCCTTGAGCTTAACTCCACTGTGCTTTGACCGTCTTTTACCTCATGATTTCATGCAAGCTCTCCAAAATTCACCAGTGAATCCTGGATCTCGTTTACCTCCATAAAGTATTCCACGCAGCAGAACTTTTCTTGGAAATACCAATCCACGTTGCCAATTGCTCTTACTAACGTGATTTTCTATAACTCATGCTTGAACGAAATGAACCATCCGCCTGTGAATGATAGGCCGTACTTAGATTCAGTCGCTTGCCCATGACTTCCCGTAGACTATTCCAAAACTGGCTGGTGAAGATTGAGTCATGGTTACTAACTATACTTTAGGGAACCTCGTGCAACCGCTTTATTTCTTGAAAGTAAACTGTCGCTAGCTATGATGCAGTCCTTTCGCTCTTTACCGGAGTGAAATGAGCACTCTTCGTGAGTCTACCTACTATGACCCCCATGCTCTTATTCCCTTTCTTGATCTAGGCAGTCCATCCACGAAATCCTTCGTGACGCTTTTCTATTTCCATTGCGGGGACCTCCCATGGATGTAATAGCCCACCGGGCTTTTTATGACTCGGCCTTAATCTGTTGGCACAACATGCACCTTGGGACAAACTCGGCCACCTCCTCGGGTGATGTGCATCTTCAAGAACCTTCTTTCTCTCATCGCGTCCTAGCCATCCCTTGTCATCTATAGCGAGGTGACTTACCATCTTGCCTCGAATCAACTTGTCCATGATCTCGACTAACTGCGGGTCTTCTTTCTGTGAAGTCCCTACTTGATCCAGAAGGGTAGGTCTAAGCTCAAGGGACGCTAACTAACTAATTAAACTGAGAGAACTTCTTACTTCAATTGTCCTCGTCGGAGCTTTTCGGTTTTGAACCGCGACCACTTTAGCAGGATCCACCACTAAGCCTTGCTTAGAAACTATGTGCCCAAGAAATCTAACTTGTTTTCTCCAAAATGACATTTGGAGGACTTGGCTTTCAACTGATGGGCTCTAAGCGCATCCATCACCTCCTTGAGATGTCTAGCATGTTCTTCCTCGTTCTTTAAGAAAGTCAGGATATCGTCTACAAGGACTACCACAAACTCGTTCAGGAACTCCCTAGACACCCTACTCATCAAGTCCACGAAGTAGGCGGGTGCATTAGTCAAACCGAATGGCATGACCAGCCATTCTAAGAATCCATCTGTAGTTCTGAACGTAGTTTTGTCTATACTATCCTCAGCTACTCTGAGCTGATGGAATCCAGTAGCAAGATCAAGAGAAAACAGGTGTTCCTACAAGCTGATCAAACAAATCATCGATCCTTGGCAATGGTTGCCTATTCTCTTTGTTTAACTCACGATAATCAACACAAAGTTGAAGAGAACCATCTGCCTTGGTAGTAAATACTACAGGCGCTCCCCATTCAGATATACTTCGTCTAATGAAGTTCTTCTCAAGCAACTCCTTGACTTGCTTTCTTAACTCTCATCTTGCGGGGCCATGTGCCTAATCGGCCACGAAACTATCTTGGCATTATCAACCAGATAAATGCGGAAATCTATCTCTCGTTTAGGGGTAACCCCCTTCACTTCACCCAAGATATCAGGATATTCTCGGACCACCCTCACCGATTGCAAACTATCGATAGACGGGTTGAGGTATTCAAGATAACACAACATGACGGGACTCATAGGGTTACTAGAAATTTTTAGGGTATTACCGAGGCGAGTCATGAGCCTCACAACCCTATGCTCAAAAATCAAGGATGGCTTCAAAACTGGACAATCGATCCATGCCCAAAATCAACCCATACCCCATGAAACCGAGAATATAAGCATCACACGAGAACTCTACACTAAAGATAGAGATTTTCAAATCCACGTAGATAATAGACAAATGGGCGGAAACCCCAATTGGATTTGAAACACACACGGGATCATTAACTAGACTAGTACTTAGGTGCAAACTTTCAACTAAACCAGATGAAATAAACTATGCGATGCGCCAGAATCATACAAAGTACGAACAGGAAGATCATAAATGTAAACAAGACTTTCAACAGAAATACTACCTCGATCATGAGCTGAAAGAACGATGTTGAGGGGATGAACTCGCCCTCCAGATGGTCTTGCACACTGAGTCTGACCTTGCCCTTGCTTCTTCGGGCAATCTTTGCTGAAATGTCCAAACTCACCACAATGAAAGCATTCACCACTCTTCCTTTTTCTCTTCTTACAATCCTTAATAAGATGCCCAACTGAACCGCAATAATGGCACTTCCTCTTGTCGTTATTGCCCTTGCTATTGTTCCCCTTGTTGCCTTGACTCTTGTTCTTGTTCTGATTGCCTTGACTGCTCTGACCACTTGGATTACCCTGATTTCCTTTCCACTGGGAATCAGTCTTCTTGGCTTGAGTATCATTCATCTTGATCTCTTTCTTGTCACTCCTATTCTCTTCATTGAGTAGGGCCATATTAACCAAACTCTCGAAAGTTGCCCCCAATGGTATATGAGTCATGGCTAAACCATGTAATGGCTCGTTTAATCCTAGAGCAAAGTATAGGTCCTTCTTCTGAGCTGTGTTAACCAAGTCTAAACCGAACCGAGCAAGTTGATTAAACTTATCCACGTATTCCCTAATAGTCATGTCCCCTTGCTTTAGTGATAGGAACCTTAGTCCAAACTTTCCCCGAAAGTCATCCCAAGTCTCAATTGGCCTATTAGCGGTGGTGACCACCCACCAATGTGAAACTTCTTCCTTTAGAAACCACACTGCCAATAAAACCTTCCTACGGTCATCTATATCAAAGAAGGCAAAAAGATCTTCGGTTTATTTCAACCAATTCCTTGCCTCTACATAAGTCTCGGTTCCAATGAAATTCTTGCAACCCATCGCCTTAAAGTCTTTGCAAATCACCGCGAGATCCTCTTGTGGATGCTGAGGGGGAGGAGGAAGAGGAACCTCAGCGACAGGAGGAGGAGGAACATTAACTACCGGAGGAGGAGGAGGAGGAACATCGGCGGGGCCGGCTTCGGTCGCCCTAGCCTCCAAAAGTCTCCTATACCAAACAGGTACGTGTACTCCCTTCGGAATGGAAAAGTTATCGGCCATACTGAAAACGAAGAAAAAGATAGATTCAGAATGGAGAAAAACGAAGGAATTTTTGCTAATGGCTTTTTGGGGAATAGCCTTTAAAATAAACTACACTTTTCTTTGGAAAATACTTTATACTTGGTTTTGAAAATAGTTTTCCAAAAGTTTTCTAGAAACCTTTTTTTTTTGTTCCTTCTCGTAAACCATACGCTCTGATACCAAATGTAACACCCCACCTCCGCCAGGGTGTCTCTTGCAAGCACTCTGACTTTGGAGGGGCGTTTGAATCAGGTAAACATGCATAATGATATATCAAGGCAGAACAAGAACATATGTATATATGTAAACAGAGTAAATAAGATAAGTAAAACAATGGAAGATTTCAAACTATTTCAAAACAAGTCTGGTACAACATAATGTCAACTTTCCAAATACACAAGTCTAGATAAAAACAACATCACTGGAAAAAAACTGAAATACATAAGTACTATCCCCAAAATAAGTGATAACCATAGCTAGCTTCATGTCAAGACCGTACATGAGCTAAAATCCCACAAGCAAGTGATTAGAAATCCAAGCTAAGCTCCAATATTCCCACCCTGAGAACCTGGGGGGGGGGGGGAACGGAAGAAAAGAGGCGAAAGAAAACAGGTCAGTCAAAAAGACTGAGTAAGCCCTACTACAATCAATGTAAACTGATAAAGTTAACTGACATGAGAAGCAGGGATGATCATAAGGATAACAACATACTAGCATGATGATTAACTAACAAGGTAGATAAAGGTGTCATCGCATAATCAGGTTTAAGGTTTTTGCACCACAGGTGTACTAGCAAGCTAACATGATTTGAATAAACAAGTATTGATCCCTTGGCCCAAGCTTTGGCCCAATAACATGAAGTGACCCTAATGTGAGGTCCAATAAAATGAAGTGACCCTAATACGAGGTCCAATAACATGAAATGACCCTAATACGAGGTCCAACCAAACGGTCTAGTCGATCGGCTCCCTATAAGCGTAACTCGTCACGTGTTGGTGTCAATACGGCCCAAACATAATTGTAGTCAG
Organism: Allium sativum; assembly: GCA_030737875.1. Taxonomy (NCBI): domain Eukaryota; kingdom Viridiplantae; phylum Streptophyta; class Magnoliopsida; order Asparagales; family Amaryllidaceae; genus Allium; species Allium sativum. Next base: position 165,021,480 of record CM060923.1, read on the forward strand.
ACTGTGCAGGGTCTCCCGTCGAGTGTATCAAGCCCTAGGGTGTCATAAACATAAGTGCACAGTCTCGATCTACTGGTACCCGTGCATGTTTTCCCCGGCTTCGGACTATGTGCACGACCATAGTCCGCCCGGAACTACACCGGCGTACCACTCTGCCGTCGTTTTTGGTCACTTACCTCAAGTCCAGTAATCGTGCCCCACCCTAGCCTAGTCCCTAGGGTCATAATGATACAAACTTGGGATTACTGCTGGAGTGGACCCCATTGCTAGGATTTTCTAGTGGGTTAAATACGGTTTAACCCTCTTGCTAATCATGGATTAACTTGGTTATGTGTAACGATGAGTTCCCGACTTAACCCTGATTAATCTACCAAGCCCAAATTGGTTAGGTATTAAGTGGACCATGACTTAACCCTAATCATGAGGCATTAATTAATTAATGTGCCTTAACCTCTCACATTAGACTTTGTTGCGGTTACTAGTTAAGCCGGTCGGTTCCGGGTAGCTTTACACCACAACTTGGTCTAACCTCGGGTTCAAGGTACAACATGACCAACTTCTCACATTGGGTCCTATTGTTTGTAGCAACTAGTTAAGCCGGTCTGTTCCGGGTAGGTTTACGCTACAAACTCAACCCAACCTCGAGTTGGTTACACTTATATTTTCTAAGTGTCATGTCCATTATGTTTCCAAAACATATTACAAGTTTTCAAGCATTTGGGTAGACCTAACTTAATAGGTGAATTCCCAATGGGTAGACCTAACTTAATAGGTAAATTCCCAATCTTATGTTTTTATGTCTTTTAAGTTTACCCAACCCCAAAAGCAATCCCATCGCTTACATATCGCAATAGCGCATAAAGGATAGAAAGAGGGAACTTGGCATAATCATGACATAAAGGTGTTGAAGCCACAAGTTTAACATGGTGGCATATGAAATGTACATATGTTCATATACTTGCATATTACATTTTTAGGCCTCAAAAACATGCATAAAACCAAACTTAGCATGTTGGTGATACATGGTGATAAATGACATGTAGAAATGGCCATAAGTTCGCATTTAGCCTCACATGCAAGTTATCATAAGAGATATGATAACTTACATGTTGCCAAAATGCAACCTTTAGCATAAAGCTTGAAGCTTTATGTTCATATACTCAAGGTAAGCTTGCATAACATGATAACATGAACAAAATGATCAACCCAAACTTGCATAACATAACTTGCATATCAAACTTGCATAACATAACATGATAAACTTGCATATCATAACATGGCAAACTTGCATAGCATAACATGGTAAACTTGCATATCATAACCTGGCAAACTTGCATAACCTAACATGATAAACTTGCATATCATAACATGGCAAACTTGCATAGCATAACATGGTAAACTTGCATATCATGGCAAACTTGCATATCATAATGATCAACCAAACTTGCATCATTCATTTAACTTTAGAGTTTAAATATGAAAGTAGAAAAGGGCTTACAATGCTTATGAAGACTCATATGAGTATAAGCAAATATAAGATTGAGACAAAGCCCTTATGCAATCAAATAAACCCAAAATGCAAGCTCCAATAGAAAAACCCTTAATCCAAAATGATCAAAACTCTTGCTTTATGATGTAAATATGGAAACTTGACTTGAATGCAAGCTAATGATGCTCATACAAGCTTGAAAACACTTGTATGCATGGAAAATCTCTCATAGAAATTTATTTAGGAATTTTATGAAGTGAGTGGAAGTCATGAGAGGAATGATTTTGCCATAGTTTAGTTACTTGAATGAATAATGATGATTTAGGGTTAGGTTAGGGGCTTATTTATAGAGATTAGGATTAGTTTCAACCTTAGGATTAAACCCTAATTCCAATCTTAGCCCTTAAAACCGAATCTGGCCCAAAAACCTAACCAAAACCCCAAAATGGTGCACCAGGCAAAACTGCCCGGCTGAGCCAAGTCGACAGGGCTGTCGACTTGGGTCCAACCAAGTCGACTCCCAAGTCGACAGGGCTGTCGACTTGGGTGCTCTGGCGGGAATTTTCCCGCCTGGCCCAATCTGACCTAATTTCCAAATTCTAACTTGAATTTGAAATCTGTTTTTACTTTGAATTTTTCTGAAAACTTCGTTGGGCCTTAATCGGGTCATACGGACTCCGATTTTCGAAAACTCGGACTTTATTTCGCGTATTTTTCCGAGACGAACGCAATGGCATAGCCCGTTTCCCTTGATTCAGAATTATAAATTAAATTCTGCCTCGATTTACGTTATAACAGGTTATTGAAAATACGGGTTGTTACAGATTAGTGTATACCAAATATCGTCCCAACACCCGTGTGGGGTTTCAAATCAACAAACACAGATTTTCATTTATTCACACACGTTAAAAATAATATTTTTAACGATAAAATATTTTTAGCTATATAAATATTTTATTTCATTTCACATCACACAATCAATTTTCACCACAACAAACAATCAAACATACAAGCCATCCATGGTCTGTGGATGACGGGTGTCGGGTGCTACTAAGCACCGTCTGCATCCTAGTATATATTTTTAAATAGAAATGAAGAATTAAAGTGAGAAGTTCTCACCGACTAGCTAATCCAAACGCCTCGACTCTTCTTATGTAGAAGTCATCGCTGTTCTCGCCTTTTGCCACTTTTGTTGCCCGTAGCCACTACATACATAAAAATTACATTTTTATATTGTTGCTATGTATATAAAAATTATGTTTTTACAATCACGCTATATGGATAAAAATTCTATTTTTACTACGATGTTCATAAAATAAAGGTCATATTTTTATTATTTTTATAATATAAAAATCATATCTTTCCTACTTCAAAGATGTAATCTTTTCACTATTTCATTATAAAAATCATTCCTTTATCTCTTCTGTGAATTAAAGATCGAATTTTTATTCTTTCTAAAATATAAAAATCATATTTTTATAAATAAAAATATAATCTCTTCACCTTTATAACGATGTTTACATAATAAAAATCCTATCTTTATTCGGAAAAAAAAATACAACCTTTCTTCGCTAACTTCGTATATAAAAAAATCCGACCTTTCCTCTCATTAAAGATCTAATCTTTCTAAAAATTCCTTCTTTTCATTTCTTTCTTTTTATATATATATATATATATATTTAAAATTAGAAAATAAACAAAGCTACTTTAATTAAACAAAACTGAATATTTTCAAATAATTAAGATAGAAAGAAAACTCATAGTGTCTAGAGGAAGAAAGGAGAAGAGGGCTGAAGGGAGGAAGAAGAAGAAGCAGCGGCAGCAACAATAGGAGGAGGGGGCAAGGCGGTCGGTAAGTGGGGGTTGCTCGGGCGAGGCGCTCCAGCGTTCCTGGGTGGGGGGTCTGGCGGCTAGGTCAAATCAACGAGGGAGGGGGGGTTTCAGGGCATCGCGGTCAAGGGAAGGGGGGAGGAGAAGAAGGGGGAGGCGGCGCGTGTAAGAACCCGTAACTTCCCCGTGAAGGAAAGCACGAATACTTTGAGAACAACACACAAATGAGCGCAAACGGAAGAACATTTCATTGTTATTACAACAATTCCATCAGATACAAGAATATACAGAGTATAAATGAATAAATTACATTCGATAAATATCAGAGATTACAATAAATTACACAGCAGTGGAAAAATATACAAAATACAACTGAAAGTGATACACGGATACAGAGCTTTCCGAGCATCGTTCCAGCTGTTAATCAGGACCCTGTGAATATAAATCTGCAAAACCAAAACTACTAGCTTCCCGTGTGGAAAATAGGGGCACCCAGAGTTTAGGTTAAAACAATAAACTCCAGGTCAGTCATGTGACTGGTGTGAGAACTAAAACAGTTATTCAAAACTTTACTTTAAAGATAGTAATTCAAGGGACCACGCCGTATAACACGGAACGGGTTTCCTCCGAAGAATACCAGTGCATATAACAAAACAGCGCAATGCTCTTTGGAAAAATGAAGCTATTATAAGACCCAGGTCCCATCACACAATGCAACGAAAGCCGGAGGATAGGGTTTTCCCTTATAATAACCAAACATGCTTGGTACGTTTAAAACAAATCATTTGATACTAAAATAAGTGTATAGTGTCAAAACAATTCAAATCATAAATATCAATCATAGGCGGCATGGGTACCATCTATCATGTCGCCATACTAGTTCTACAATTAAAAACGCAATATCACGTATTGGAAATTGGATTCCGTCATGAGCCGAGGCAAGGGGCAAGCTCCTCCCAAGATTTAACTATCGCTTTGGAGCAAAACTGGTGATACTCCACTCTCGATCACTTTTCAGATTTGATAATTTAAATTATCAATTCACATTTTAATCTAATTAAAGATTCATTAAAACTCCACTTAGTTTTAATCTTCTCAAAAATCGATATCTTGCCTTTAACTGGGTTAAAGAACCAATGTCTTCTAAAACACGATTCACGATAAACCCAAATCATATTTGATATTAAATACAAGGCTCTGAATAGAAAATATATCGGGTTATATTCAATATCAAATTCTGCAACCAACATATATCGTATTGGAAATAATGATATAAAATATATCTTTCAAATTCCCATAACAATATCTATATAGTCACGAAATCCAACATCGAAATGTTCCGAAGATAATTTCGATTCAACCCTAGTCCAATTCACATATTGGGAATATTGGTTATTTTTAAAATCACTTTCAAATTCAATTTATTTATTTCAAAAATAAATTGATTTTAATTCTAGTTCTAAACTAGTTCATTTCGATAAAAATCTATTTTTATCTTTTCAAATGTGGAGTTTTTCACCCCAGTTCTTTCCAATTCACATATTATGATTTTACACAAATTATTAATATTTTTAATAATTTTATCAAGGCCCGTACGGTCGATTTCCAACAACGGCCATCAGACTGCACTTACATCGACCTTTTTCGAATTTGATTTGGACATAATTCCAAATCCAACCGTTAGATTTCAAATTTCTAATATTCATTGGAAAGCTCTTTTCGATACGAACCCAACGGTTCCGGTTTTAGGAGAATCCGACGGTCGGATCTCCCGCAACGTCAATTCGAAGACAATGGTCGAAATTCACGAACTGCCGCGGAGCGGCGCGTTCTATTCAGGCCATTTTATATATGATCTATATATATTATATATATTTCGTCAACTTCCTTTTAAAACGTATTTTATAAATCGTTCTAAATTCGTTTTCAAAACCATTTCAATTCTATATTCAATTTCTAATCAAAATTGAATATTTCATATCATTACTATATAAATGATAATATTTCTAAATGTTATATTTTGAAATCACTTCTTTTCTATATTCATTATAAAAACGAATATAATCGATATAAATATCGTTCACGTCAAAATAGCGCAACTCTAATCAACACGGCTTTATATATTTCAATAAATCCGTTATTCTATTCAACAAATGAATATTTATTCCATTCAACACATGAATCTATATTTCTTCCAACACCTGACTAATCTCAACCCATGAGTACTGTCAACACATCACTATTTTTGTTATGTAAAATATTTTATAAAACTATGGTATCTATCGTTTGATTTTCAATTAGACTTCAACCGTAAAGTAGTTCTAATTATAAATATGATAAAGATGTAAATTTCATTGTATAAAATATTTCACTCAACACATGAACATCGTCAACACATGACTACTTTTATATTCAACACATGAATTTTCTTTTATAATATTCATTGTTGTCCTGATTGGAATGAGGCTCAATCAATCACCATATACGTTAATTATATGGATTCCATACAACACATGTATATAATAGCATTGAAAAATAATCAACCATCAACCAAAGTGCACTACACTGTATAAGCATCAAATATAGATATCTTATGCTTATAACAGCCTGTCAATCAATCGATCGACATATTTAATCAATCAGGATGAGTGAACTTCCAAATTTCATCCCAATACCCGTGTGGGGTTTCAAGCAATCAAACACAGATTTTATTTGTGCAGCTGGGCGATGTGTAAAATTTATCGTCCCAATCAATGTCCTTCAAATAGGTGTACATAAACAAACCGTTCGGTTTGTAAATGAATATTTTATTTTATTCACTTCCACGTTAAAAATTATATTTTTAACGATAAAATATTATATTTCAACACACGAATTTCTATTCAGTTCATTTACACAATAAAAGTGATATTTTTATTTTCTAACATATTTTGGGAAATTTCGGCGGCATAACGGCACGATACTAGAAACGGGACGAGGCCTAGCCTTATCCTCGGTCTAGTGAAGGCCCACGCCATTCACACATCAATTAAATCCATTTCATTTCACCAAACAATTCAATTCAAACCAAATAATCTAACCAACTACACAACCAAACAATTTAACAAACAAGCCATCCATGGTCTGTGGATGACGGGTGTCGGGTGCTACTAAGCACCGTCTGCATCCTAGTATATATATATATATCTAGAAGAAAAAAAGATTTGAGTGAGAAGTTCTCACTTATTTGCTACACCAGACGCCTCGGCTCTTCTTTACAGAAATCTTCATCGCTATCGCATCTTTTGTTACTTTCGTCGCCCGTATACACTGTATATATAAAATTCACATTTTTATATTTCCTATTATATAAAGATCATATTTTTATCGCTAACTTCATATTTGTAAAGATAGAATTTTCATCGCTATTTCTATAGAGAAAAATTCTATTTTTATACCGTTACTATCTATATAAAGATTATACCTTTTTAATTATAGAAATCATATTTTTCTATTCAACTTCGTATAAGGAAAAATCATATTTTCACTATTCAACTTCTTATAAGGAAAATCATCTTTTTACTTCACTTTTCAATATAGAAAAATCGAATTTTTTTTTACTTCGCTATTCAGATAAAAATTATATTTTTATCACGCTATTTCATATAAGGATTTTGCCTTTTCAAAAATAAAGTTTTTGCCTTTATAAAAATAAAGTTTTCGCCTTTATAAAAATAAAGTTTTCGCCTTCCTAATTTAAAAATCTCGTCTTTTATATTTTAAAAATCACGTCTTTTATATTTTAAAAATCACGTCTTTGCCATGTTAAAAATCCTTACTTTCTACTAACAAAAATGCTGTTTTTCTACTAACAAAAATTATAAACTTTTCACTAACAAAACTATGAACTTTTCTTGCTAATCTACTCTATAAAAATCATATCCTTCTCATATACAATGTTTTACATGATTTAATCACTGTTTAATCAGCAAATAAATTAATTACTTTAAGTAAATTCAATCAAAAACTCACCTTTGTTGTAAAAATCGAAGCTTTACTTGGTCAGTGGGTTTAGGGGTTTCGGGTTTAGGGGAAATGGAGGTAGCGGCGGAAGGGGGTGAGGAGGAGGTGGTGGCGATTGGGGAGGCGGCCAAGGCAGGCGGCAGCGGTGGAAGAAAATCGAACGGGGGGGGGGGGGGGTCTTCGAGCGTCGGCTGGAGGGAGGATGGGTGCGTCGGGGGGGGGGGGGCTGTCGCGAGGTCGAGGAGGGGAAGCAAGGGCGGCGCGACGCCCTTGGTGGCGACGGCGAACGCCTGGAGGCGGTGGCTTCTCGAGGAGGACCGATTTGTTTTTTTTTTCTTTTTTTTTCTCTGAAATGAATCGGGGAGGGGGGGGGGTATAAAGGAGAATATATATATTTTTTTATTATTATTTAATTTAAAAAATTGACTTTTACCACCGAACTCGAAACGAGGCCCACCGCCTGTTGCCCATAGCGTTTCACCCCCATTCCGAACACAATGGGATATGTATCGTAAGCTGATTCGGCTGTTACAATCAATTTTCGTTAAATTTACATTTAAATCACTATATTGAATTTTAAACGTACATTTCAAATTACCGGGGTCACAGACTAACTTGAAAAATTCCAGAAAAATATTTTCTAGCTTCGTATTGACGATACGGTCCTAACAAAACTAGTTTCGTCGAATTCTGAGACCGTTGGAAAAATGGCTAATTTCCAGTCGATTAAAATCAACTGAAACTGGTCAAACGCGTTTTCCTTTACCACGCTCACATATTGATTCGAAAAATTATGAAATTTGGAACCTAGCAATAATTTGACAACACGGACCCAACAAAAGTGGTTTCGTCGAAATCCGAGGTCATTTGCAAAATGTCCATTTTTAAGGGCCTGAATTCCATAGCGACTATTCAGAATTTTCAACTGGACATATCTTTTTATCCCTGCTATGAAATCTTGATCTGTCGGATTCGTTGGAAAGATATTATCAATTAGATCCTAATGTTTTTGGTTTCACTAAAATCCGGATTGTTTTGCACCCGGTATATTCAATTGAAGTTTGAAATCGAATTATCGAACTACCGCGCCATTTTCTATTCCTTTTATAATTATATATAATTATTTATATTCTATCGACGACGTATATAATATATACGTCGAAATCTATTCAAAATAAATTTCTCGTCGATATTATTTAAAATAATCTATTTTAAATGTTCAAAATTCGCTAAAATTGCCAAAATAAAAATTTTAAACTGGCTCAGAATTTCCGGGTTATTACAGCGCGTTTGCTTGGAGGGGGGGGGGGGGCGCGATGAAGTGGCGGTAGCGGTGGATCGCCCCACCCCCTCCCCCCCCCTCGTCCCTTTTTTTTCGATTTATCTGAGGAGAGAGAGGAGGAAGTGTAGTTATATATAAATAAATATATAGTTTATTATTAAATTTTCTAAAAAGTAACTTTTATTTTTGACTTCGAAACGAGACCCACCGCCTGTCGTCCATAGCTAATTACCCCCATTCCGAACACAATGGGATATGTATCGTAAGCTGATTCAACTGTGAATACCAGTTTTCATCAAATTCCACATATAACTCTATATATTGAATTTGAACGCGCATTTTGATTTACCGGGGCCACATACTAACTCGAAAAATTCCAAAAAAATGTTTTCTAGCTTCGTATTGACGATACGGTCCTAACAAAACTAGTTTCGTTGAATTCTGAGATCGTTTGAAAAATGGTCATTTTCAAGTCGATTAAAATCAACTGAAACTGGTCAAACGCGTTTTCCTATGCCACGCTCACATATTGATTCGAAAAATTATGAAATTTGAATCCAAACAATAACTTAACATCGTGGATCCAACAAAAGTGGTTTCGTTGAAATCCGAGGTCGTTTGCAAAATTTCCATTTTTAAGGGCTAGAAATTCCATAGCGACTATTCTAAATTTTCATTTGGGCATATCTTTTGATTCCCGCTATGAAATTTTGACTTTTCGGATTCGTTGAAAATATATTCTCAAATAGATTCAAATATTTTTTGTTTCACTAAAATCCGGTTTATTTTGAATCATGTACATTCATTTGAAGTTTGAAATCGAATTTTTGAACTACCGCGCCATTTTCAATTCCTTTTATAATTATATATAAATATTTATATTCTAACGACGAGTTATATAAATATATTGTAACGACCCGTGTTTTTGCCCGTTAAATATTTAATTTAATTTATTTATTTTAAATATTATATCGGGAATATTAATGGAATTTAATATTTAATTCGATAATAATACGAAGTTGAACGTTAATTTTATTTATATAATATAAAACGAGCTCAAAAATGGCGTGCAGTTCGTGAAATGAAGTTTTGAACTTCAACTGAGAATACAGGATTCGATATAAGTCGGATTTCTGTGAAACAAGACACGTTGGAACCGTATTGACGATAATTTTCATATGAAAGAGAAAAATCTAGATTTCGTGTTATAGTTTGATAGTTATGGCTAAACCAAATTTTGAAATAGTCGCTATGGAAAATCGTTATTAAATTCTAGGCCTTTAAAGTAGCCATTTTGCAAACGGACTCTGTTTTCCACAAAACCAGTTCCGTTGAGTTCGTATCGTCGATTATAGTCAGGGTAGGTATATAGTTTGTTATTTTTAGAGACCGAGAAATTTGGCGTTAAAAAGGGCAGTGCGGTGCGCGTTCAAAATAGCCTACCGGGGCAACAGTCTCAGAATGCGACGAAATTAGTGCCATTGGGTTCGTATCGAAAAGTTATTGTCGATGTTCGCAGTTTCAAGTTGATTCGATTTATCTGGTGACCATGGAAAAATTAAACGCGTGTTCATTTCTGGTTTCATAAAGGAAATTTTTTCATACGATGTCGGATTTCGACGAAACTTGTCCCATTGGATCCGGAATATCTTTTTACACTAAGATTAGCATTTTAATCAGTAAACAGAAATCATTTGTAGGGATTTTACCGCGTTACTTTGGGACGAAGTCTCGATTAATAACAAAAGAATATAAACCTTTTCTATTTATATACCAATTTTTTTTTCTCAAACCCTAGGTCTCGGTCAAATTTGTTTTGCCTGGTCAAGAGGGGACCGAAGTGAAAATACGATGCCAACTCAAGAGGAGACCGAAATGAAAACACACACTGAAACACTGGTCAGATCAATAAAACAGCTCGTACTACTCTCTAACTTTTCAGCAGACCTATTCTACCCAACAACTACGTGATGGCCAAGGTTTTCGAGTCTATAAATACACAGCGTTTCATTCCTGGTCACACCATCTTTTCTCAGCATACAGAGAAACGAACTCCATTCTTCTCCTTCCAATATTTATCTACGCCATTTTTCCACAAAACAAACCCCAACAAAGAAAAAGTATAAAATGGGAAGTAATTGCCTGGAAACCATAAAATAGCAGCGGAAGGAATAAGTTGCGTGAAGCAACAGTAGGAGGAGCGAAGTGTTTGGAAGCGGCATGAAGGAAGGCACACACAAACAAAGCGTGAGTTCATGGGGTGATAAAACGAAGTGTAGTTGCTGTGAGGGGGAGCCGAACGTTGCCTAGATGGTCCGGAGTGAAGCGGAAGTAGTTCGTAATGGAGATGGTCGGAGAGCAGTGTCGGTGGCGGATGCCGACGAGGGTGGGTTCAACGTGGAGTTTGTATTGAGAACAGAAGAGGAAATGGGAGAGAGAGGGTAGTTGAGTGAGTAAGAAAAGCAGGCGTATGGTGCATTCTTTTTGGGCAAAAATAGTACGTATATGAGGTGGCGCTCTGGGATTTACAAACGTGGGAAAGTGCTGTTTCGGTTGGTAGCTGAAGTTGTGCGTGAATGCCGAGGGGTCAAGGCATGGTGATCATACGAGAGGACAGAGCAGTGGCCTATGGTAGTGAAAACGAGGACATGAAGTGTGAAAAATTCTCTGGAGCATTGTATTGGACATGGACGGTGGTAGAAGTAAGAACAGCAAACACTTGAAGGAGTTTTCGAATGGAATACATGGGAAGAAGACACGGACTGTAAGTGCAAAATATGCCTAGTATTATTTGGTTAAATCATGCAGTGACGTGGCCTAATTAAGGTTAAATAGAGGTGATTAGTTAACTAATTTCATGATTAGAATAATTAATACTAAATAACGTTATACGTAAATGATGACAGGGTTGTGTATAAGGTATGTATAGCTCTAGTTATAAATATATTAAGGGGTCGAAATATTGTAGCCACTTTAGTATTACAACAAACAAGGGAATTAAAGAGAAGGAGACCACCTTTGTTCGGAAGTCAGTTGACGGAATAAATTTACATAAGAAAGTGACTTAAGTTAAGTAACATAATTAAAGATTAATTAATTTAGGTAATTAAAGAATTGGTTTAGTTAATTTATATGAACTAAATGGACAGTTTTTCCCAGGCCTAGGATGGACACCGGTACGAGAGAAACAGAACTGTCAGCCGTTTGCTTTAATAATGTAATTAAATTATACTATTAATTAAGTATTAAGTAGAGGGTAAATAGTTTAATTAAATTTTATATCTTACAATATTTGTATTTCATGCAAGTGTTATCAGAATGGAATGAAACAAAAGACGCTGAAATCACGATGACGAGCACTGAGTTATGGAACAGAGATGGACGAAATTGGAATCAACTAGGAAGTTAATTAAATTAAACGGCCGTTTAATTTAGTTAAAACGAGCTGTTGACAACGAAATGATTTCAAGGTGAGTTAAACTCACTCAGTTACCCTTTTTATATTTTTATATAAATTGGGTGTTTTTATTTTGTGTGCTCTGCTTGCCAATGGTTGACTATTTTGCTAGTTATACATTGATCTGTTGATTTAACCGATGAAATTAAACCGTGTTTAATTTCAATGAAATACCAAATCGTTATGTTAACGATTGGATCCAACGGAGGTAACTCACCCTGTTGGTCACGTTTATTTATAAACGTGTTTTAAATTGTTGAACTATTTGAATTGCTTGCAGTTGATGTTGAATGGTTGCTATTTAGTGTTATCAGTTAAACAAAACTGAATGGTCTGATTTGAGATAACCAGTTGAATACAGAGAAGAACAGGTTGGAGGGACCCAACCGGATCCCTCAAATGTATTATTTATTTTCATATTATCATATATGAACTGATCTGTTTGTGTGATTGATTTGATGGTTGATTATTAATTAAATATTCAACCTCTGTTTGGTTTGAACCAATAGGTGATATTGGTTAAGTGTTTGGCAGAGTATGGCCTTTAAAAATCAATCGTGTTATAAATATTGATTCACCGTAAGGTAAATCAATAAAGATGAAGTTATAAAATTTACTTTATAACTAGAGTTGGATTTTTAATGTATTATTTTGAATAAAGTTTTATAAAAGAAAAGTAAATAAATAAATATTTTATTTATTCAAGACTTCGATTTGTTCTGATGTTAATCAGATCTACAAATATGAGAATAAGGGATGAATCGAAAGGGTTAAACTTTGATCATGGTTGTGTAAAGAGAACAATTAATGGAATTTATTTAAATTAATTATATTTTTAATTAATTTAAAGCGAGGATTGTTGAAATCGGTTAATGAGATAATCAAGTTTTTGAGTTAATTAAATCGACCGTTTGGAATTAGAATTGTTTATCAAGTTAATGTGTTTTGACTAAAATAGTTAAATGAATATTGTAATTTAAATAAGGATTTAAAAGGGATTTAATATTTAATTTAGTTAATAAAGGGATTAACTACTAAAGTAGTTAATGTTTGAAATAAGTTATTATTTTAATTAATGATAAATTTAGGAATATATTTTTAAATGGGAATTCATTTAAAAAGTTACCGAATGTGAGATGCAAGCCAATTGAATGGTGAAAGGAAATAAACGTACTCAATTATATGAATTAAGTGAAAGGAGATTACGATAAAAGGGTTTATTATAAACCAGAGGCTTTAAGTGAGATTTAAAGTGAAAAGCGTTAACTTTACATTAACGTTACGTGAGAGTGAAATCAAGTAAAAATGGGACAAGGAAAATAAGATCTCCAAAGTGGATAAGGTTTGAAAATAATTGAAAGGAGATCGGTAGAATGTAAAATTTGGGGATAAAGAAATGGGTCATAAGATTGTATAAATAAACCCAATTTATAAATGGGATTTGTTTTGAGACTGGAGTGGAATTTTGGTGTTGGATTACAACTGATATTTATCTGAGGATAAGAATGTTGTTGGTCAAGGTCTGAGAGGTAATTAAAATACCCCAACTTGAACAACATCGGGATTATCTGAAGATAGTATTAGTTGGTAATCGTAAGAGACGTTAGTGGATATGTTTTGAAAATCTAAAACAGCGAATTTAGCGCTGTTGTTATAATATATGTTTTGTAAATCTAATATAGCGATTGTAGCGCTTTTGCTATAGTAAATGGATTGTAAACCTAAACAGCGATTATAGCGCTGTTGTTTTGTAAATCTAAATAGTAATTATAACGCTATTGTTATAACATATGTGTTATAAATTTCTTTGTTAAAACTAATGGATTTCCGAATTTAAAAGATGATTTGAAAGAAGATTTAAGTGGGTAATCGAATATAGTTATTCGAGCTAGAGTTAGTCAAACATAGTATTCAAGGTAAGTTGCCATTGCATACGACTGCTAGCGTAATTCGTAGGGCTGCAGATAGCCTACGGCGGTCGGATGTTTCCTGAGGAAATCAGGCGTAACCATCGTGATCGCTGCGATCTAGGGTCAAGCGAATGGATTTAAGTCGAGTATTAGTTAATCAATTAGAGTTAATCGATTAAAGTTAAATCGAATTAGAGTTATTCAAATATCGTATTTTTAAATATTAACAGAGTTAGAAGTTTTGATTTAACAAAGTAAATCAAGTGTTAAAAGGCCAGGAAATGCTGAATGCTTAACCAGTGAACTCATTGGAGTGTCATGATTGAAACACTGTATATTTTGATAGTTAAAACACCGACTATCAAATCTGACCAATACGATTGTTGGTATGGAAAGACCGGGATCGAATGTATATTCGAAAACCATTCCGTTCAACAAATACGTGAAGATATCAGAAGATGATCAAGGTGGTGCTGTGAAGACCGTGGATTTTCACGAGCGGAAGAACCACTAATCTTCCCTACCTGGCAAGTAGAGATAAGCTGTGATTCTGTCGTGGTTGGAATCTACGGGTTGCAAGGACTTCTCACTACTGATCCATGGGGTGATTCCTATATGGATGCGGTAGGAGAGTGCCTTCGGTTCATCCTGTTCCTGGATGACGTATATGGACGGATGTCTGACAGAGTATTTCCAAAGGGTCACGTACGTTGATTTCTTCAAACGTACGATAGTTGTTGGCAGGGAATTGCCATTCTCTAGCTTTCAGCTAGAGTATTTTTGTGGACGTCAATTAGTGATATCTGACGGATCTGACGATGTGGCATTCAAAGTAAATGGTGACCAGATGATCAGAAGGTAAAATCTAGACCTCAAGCCTCATCAGCCGGGAAATGACAAAAATCGGGCAGGCAGCATGGCTATGTGGGTCGCTCCCATTAGGGTGTATGATCACCTATCTAGAGGAAATCCTATTTGCTTCTTTAATCTATGTTTCGATGCTGTCCCTTGTCGGGAGACAGTTGCTGATCCCAACCGTCGGTGATATACATTCGATACTCTCAAGCAAAATGAGGGGTCGGTCATGTGAGGGCCGGGTTGCAAGAAGTTCTTGTTGAACCCAGTGTATTCGTCTCTAGAGGTACACTATCGGCAGGTGGACCCATACCTTGTCAAGTTGTAATCCAATCTCCAATAAGCGCCTGCGGGGTTTGATTGTAAACTATATATGTGGAGCGTGAGATGCAAGCGTTCCACTAGATTGCTATTTACTTGTATTTAGACATTATCATAATATCAGACAAGATATTGGTCTCAAAACTGTTTTGGGTTATCGTAAGGTAAAAACCGTCCGTGTTTATGTGTGGATTTGGTCTTACGATTATTCTTTTCTTTTGAAAAGGTTTTGAACTTTAAAATCATGATTGGATGATTTTCCTTTATACTGTGCGAGTTTATCTCACTCTGGTTCACCAGACTGACCCGGTGTTTTGTAAATGCTCGGGTTAGACCGGGTTGTACAGGTTCAGGTTATCGACCGCTATGAAGAGACGAGCTGGAAGAGTCCAGACGTATGATATTACTACTATTTCGCTGTGTGTTGTATATGGGAACAGGCTATTATAACTGTCCCATGGTATGGTGTACTCTGATACTGTAAGTATTTTAAAGCTTTCAATAAAGATTATTTCTGTATTATATTTTGTTCCGCTGCGATGTGAGACTCTGTGTGGTGTTTCTTCTTCTTCTTCTATTCTAATATTTCTTTCTTTCTTATCTCACCCTCTAACTTCTTTCTATTAATGATCTGGAATGTTCGATGTCTGAATAGTCAACATGGTAGTTTGATGTTGATTTTCGGAGTCGAAAATTCCAGTTCGTTACAGTGGTATCAGAGCTGAAGGTTAAGTAATTACCTTGGCTCTGTGGTGTAACTCGGTAGAGATGGGGTTAGTAATACCCTAGACTGAGTTTGAGTGTATATATATGAGCGCGTATTTGTAAATTGTTATAAAAACTGTCTTATATTGTGTTGATTGGTTTGTCGAGTAGTTTATGAATTCTGGTCGATACAGTAATGCAAACTGTGACGATAAGTGTTTCTAAACTCTTGAACAGAATAATTCGACACAGTATGTTTTTGAAAGAGGGTAAATGGAAATTCTTACCCGAAATATATTTTGATATAAACAAGGTATATATATTAAAATTATTATAATGTATATATTGGTTGTGTTAATTTGTTAATATAAATTGAATCAGATTATAATCAAGATGGTTATAAATAACTAATCAGGATTAGTGGAAATGTAATAAATCAGTCAGATGAATTAAATCTCAATTTAAATCAGAATTTAGATTGAAATTGGGAAAACTTAGAAAAGTGTGAAAAAGAATTTTGGATTAAATATATGGGAATTTTAAGATCCTGGGAGATTTTAAATTGTTTACAAGTATCGTGAATTTTATTTTGAAATAGATTTCAAAATGGAGGTGTTTAAATATGATTTTGAATGGTTATATAGTACTGAACTCACTTTGATAGCTGGGAAATAACTCTGATGATGCTGGCCACATCATCAATGTTCATTTCCAAGTTTTAAGTGACGGATTACTACCAAAAATCTTGTTTTGAATTGCTTTGAGAAAAACAAGTTGTTTTGAATCCTGAAAAGGAATATTTGACTTTTGAAAGAGCTACTGTTTAAAAAACTCCCAGGGGAATTGTTTGAACAAAAACAAAAATTTAAAAGAAATTTGTGAAAACAAATATGAATTGAATTGAAACCAATTAACTGGAAATTGAATTGGGATATAATATATCAATTCGAATCAGATTTTGAATTGTGAGACAGGAATCTAAGATGGTGTTGGACTGGTAAGTAAGAGTTGAAATTGAGAATGAATGGAAATTGAGTTAAGAATGGGATTTGGCTTGGACGCGTGAAGGATTTGGTTTTGAGGATAAAATTGGAATTCTGTTTGGGAATGCATTTGTATATGCTGACAGGGTAGCAGATGGAAAGGATATAATGATATGCCCGACAAAAAGGTACACGTTTATTTTTATATATGGGTTTGGTGATTTATGAGCCTATTGGGCAAGCCGCTTGGCTGTTTCATTTTCTTTTGGATTGAAGAAGGCCCAGAAAGGCAAGTTGGAGTTGTACCGATTGAGCCGTACAGAGGAGGTGCTGGCGAAATTTTTCGGAAATTTAAGGTGTTAGAAAATTTTCAATATTTTTGAAAATATTTATATATGGTATTGAATTGGTTTTTAAATTTAAAATAAATTAGATTTGAAATTAATGAGTTTATAACGTTCTTTCTTACCTTAGCAATTTCGAGGACGAAATTATTTTAAGGGGGGAAGAATGTAACGACCCGTGTTTTTGCCCGTCAAATATTTAATTTAATTTATTTATTTTAAATATTATATCGGGATTATTAATGGAATTTAATATTTAATTCGATAATAATACGAAGTTGAACGTTAATTTTATTTATATAATATAAAACGAGCTCAAAAATGGCATGCAGTTCGTGAAATGAAGTTTTGAACTTCAACTGAGAATACAGGATTCGATATAAGTCGGATTTCTGTGAAACAAGACACGTTGGAACCGTATTGACGATAATTTTCATATGAAAGAGAAAAATCTAGATTTCGTGTTATAGTTTGATAGTTATGGCTAAATCAAATTTTGAAATAGTCGCTATGGAAAATCGTTATTAAATTCTAGGCCTTTAAAGTAGCCATTTTGCAAACGGACTCTGTTTTCCACAAAACCAGTTCCGTTGAGTTCGTATCGTCGATTATAGTCAGGGTAGGTATATAGTTTGTTATTTTTAGAGACCGAGAAATTTGGCGTTAAAAAGGGCAGTGCGGTGCGCGTTCAAAACAGCCTACCGGGGCAACAGTCTCAGAATGCGACGAAATTAGTGCCATTGGGTTCGTATCGAAAAGTTATTGTCGATGTTCGCAGTTTCAAGTTGATTCGATTTATCTGGTGACCGTGGAAAAATTAAACGCGTGTTCATTTCTGGTTTCATAAAGGGAATTTTTTCATACGATGTCGGATTTCGACGAAACTTGTCCCATTGGATCCGGAATATCTTTTTACACTAAGATTATCATTTTAATCAGTAAACAGAAATCATTTGTAGGGATTTTACCGCGTTACTTTGGGACGAAGTCTCGATTAATAACAAAAGAATATAAACCTTTTCTATTTATATACCAATTTTTTTTTCTCAAACCCTAGGTCTCGGTCAAATTTGTTTTGCCTGGTCAAGAGGGGACCGAAGTGAAAATACGATGCCAACTCAAGAGGAGACCGAAATGAAAACACACACTGGTCAGATCAATAAAACAGCTCGTACTACTCTCTAACTTTTCAGCAGACCTATTCTACCCAACAACTACGTGATGGCCAAGGTTTTCGAGTCTATAAATACACAGCGTTTCATTCCTGGTCACACCATCTTTTCTCAGCATACAGAGAAACGAACTCCATTCTTCTCCTTCCAATATTTATCTACGCCATTTTTCCACAAAACAAACCCCAACAAAGAAAAAGTATAAAATGGGAAGTAATTGCCTGGAAACCATAAAATAGCAGCGGAAGGAATAAGTTGCGTGAAGCAACAGTAGGAGGAGCGAAGTGTTTGGAAGCGGCATGAAGGAAGGCACACACAAACAAAGCGTGAGTTCATGGGGTGATAAAACGAAGTGTAGTTGCTGTGAGGGGGAGCCGAACGTTGCCTAGATGGTCCGGAGTGAAGCGGAAGTAGTTCGTAATGGAGATGGTCGGAGAGCAGTGTCGGTGGCGGATGCCGACGAGGGTGGGTTCAACGTGGAGTTTGTATTGAGAACAGAAGAGGAAATGGGAGAGAGAGGGTAGTTGAGTGAGTAAGAAAAGCAGGCGTATGGTGCATTCTTTTTGGGCAAAAATAGTACGTATATGAGGTGGCGCTCTGGGATTTACAAACGTGGGAAAGTGCTGTTTCGGTTGGTAGCTGAAGTTGTGCGTGAATGCCGAGGGGTCAAGGCATGGTGATCATACGAGAGGACAGAGCAGTGGCCTATGGTAGTGAAAACGAGGACATGAAGTGTGAAAAATTCTCTGGAGCATTGTATTGGACATGGACGGTGGTAGAAGTAAGAACAGCAAACACTTGAAGGAGTTTTCGAATGGAATACATGGGAAGAAGACACGGACTGTAAGTGCAAAATATGCCTAGTATTATTTGGTTAAATCATGCAGTGACGTGGCCTAATTAAGGTTAAATAGAGGTGATTAGTTAACTAATTTCATGATTAGAATAATTAATACTAAATAACGTTATACGTAAATGATGACAGGGTTGTGTATAAGGTATGTATAGCTCTAGTTATAAATATATTAAGGGGTCGAAATATTGTAGCCACTTTAGTATTACAGCAAACAAGGGAATTAAAGAGAAGGAGACCACCTTTGTTCGGAAGTCAGTTGACGGAATAAATTTACATAAGAAAGTGACTTAAGTTAAGTAACATAATTAAAGATTAATTAATTTAGGTAATTAAAGAATTGGTTTAGTTAATTTATATGAACTAAATGGACAGTTTTTCCCAGGCCTAGGATGGACACCGGTACGAGAGAAACAGAACTGTCAGCCGTTTGCTTTAATAATGTAATTAAATTATACTATTAATTAAGTATTAAGTAGAGGGTAAATAGTTTAATTAAATTTTATATCTTACAATATTTGTATTTCATGCAAGTGTTATCAGAATGGAATGAAACAAAAGACGCTGAAATCACGATGACGAGCACTGAGTTATGGAACAGAGATGGACGAAATTGGAATCAACTAGGAAGTTAATTAAATTAAACGGCCGTTTAATTTAGTTAAAACGAGCTGTTGACAACGAAATGATTTCAAGGTGAGTTAAACTCACTCAGTTACCCTTTTTATATTTTTATATAAATTGGGTGTTTTTATTTTGTGTGCTCTGCTTGCCAATGGTTGACTATTTTGCTAGTTATACATTGATCTGTTGATTTAACCGATGAAATTAAACCGTGTTTAATTTCAATGAAATACCAAATCGTTATGTTAACGATTGGATCCAACGGAGGTAACTCACCCTGTTGGTCACGTTTATTTATAAACGTGTTTTAAATTGTTGAACTATTTGAATTGCTTGCAGTTGATGTTGAATGGTTGCTATTTAGTGTTATCAGTTAAACAAAACTGAATGGTCTGATTTGAGATAACCAGTTGAATACAGAGAAGAACAGGTTGGAGGGACCCAACCGGATCCCTCAAATGTATTATTTATTTTCATATTATCATATATGAACTGATCTGTTTGTGTGATTGATTTGATGGTTGATTATTAATTAAATATTCAACCTCTGTTTGGTTTGAACCAATAGGTGATATTGGTTAAGTGTTTGGCAGAGTATGGCCTTTAAAAATCAATCGTGTTATAAATATTGATTCACCGTAAGGTAAATCAATAAAGATGAAGTTATAAAATTTACTTTATAACTAGAGTTGGATTTTTAATGTATTATTTTGAATAAAGTTTTATAAAAGAAAAGTAAATAAATAAATATTTTATTTATTCAAGACTTCGATTTGTTCTGATGTTAATCAGATCTACAAATATGAGAATAAGGGATGAATCGAAAGGGTTAAACTTTGATCATTGTTGTGTAAAGAGAACAATTAATGGAATTTATTTAAATTAATTATATTTTTAATTAATTTAAAGCGAGGATTGTTGAAATCGGTTAATGAGATAATCAAGTTTTTGAGTTAATTAAATCGACCGTTTGGAATTAGAATTGTTTATCAAGTTAATGTGTTTTGACTAAAATAGTTAAATGAATATTGTAATTTAAATAAGGATTTAAAAGGGATTTAATATTTAATTTAGTTAATAAAGGGATTAACTACTAAAGTAGTTAATGTTTGAAATAAGTTATTATTTTAATTAATGATAAATTTAGGAATATATTTTTAAATGGGAATTCATTTAAAAAGTTACCGAATGTGAGATGCAAGCCAATTGAATGGTGAAAGGAAATAAACGTACTCAATTATATGAATTAAGTGAAAGGAGATTACGATAAAAGGGTTTATTATAAACCAGAGGCTTTAAGTGAGATTTAAAGTGAAAAGCGTTAACTTTACATTAACGTTACGTGAGAGTGAAATCAAGTAAAAATGGGACAAGGAAAATAAGATCTCCAAAGTGGATAAGGGTTGACAATAATTGAAAGGAGATCGGTAGAAAGTAAAAATTGGGGATAAAGAAATGGGTCATAAGATTGTATAAATAAACCCAATTTATAAATGGGATTTGTTTTAAGACTGGAGTGGAATTTTGGTGTTGGATTACAACTGATATTTATCTGAGGATAAGAATGTTGTTGGTCAAGGTCTGAGAGGTAATTAAAATACCCCAACTTGAACAACATCGGGATTATCTGAAGATAGTATTAGTTGGTAATCGTAAGAGACGTTAGTGGATATGTTTTGAAAATCTAAAACAGCGAATTTAGCGCTGTTGTTATAATATATGTTTTGTAAATCTAATATAGCGTTTGTAGCGCTTTTGCTATAGTAAATGGATTGTAAACCTAAACAGCGATTATAGCGCTGTTGTTTTGTAAATCTAAATAGTAATTATAACGCTATTGTTATAACATATGTGTTATAAATTTCTTTGTTAAAACTAATGGATTTCCGAATTTAAAAGATGATTTGAAAGAAGATTTAAGTGGGTAATCGAATATAGTTATTCGAGCTAGAGTTAGTCAAACATAGTATTCAAGGTAAGTTGCCATTGCATACGACTGCTAGCGTAATTCGCAGGGCTGCAGATAGCCTACGGCGGTCGGATGTTTCCTGAGGGAATCAGGCGTAACCATCGTGATCGCTGCGATCTAGGGTCAAGCGAATGGATTTAAGTCGAGTATTAGTTAATCAATTAGAGTTAATCGATTAAAGTTAAATCGAATTAGAGTTATTCAAATATCGTATTTTTAAATATTAACAGAGTTAGAAGTTTTGATTTAACAAAGTAAATCAAGTGTTAAAAGGCCAGGAAATGCTGAATGCTTAACCAGTGAACTCATTGGAGTGTCATGATTGAAACACTGTATATTTTGATAGTTAAAACACCGACTATCAAATCTGACCAATACGATTGTTGGTATGGAAAGACCGGGATCGAATGTATATTCGAAAACCATTCCGTTCAACAAATACGTGAAGATATCAGAAGATGATCAAGGTGGTGCTGTGAAGACCGTGGATTTTCACGAGCGGAAGAACCACTAATCTTCCCTACCTGGCAAGTAGAGATAAGCTGTGATTCTGTCGTGGTTGGAATCTACGGGTTGCAAGGACTTCTCACTACTGATCCATGGGGTGATTCCTATATGGATGCGGTAGGAGAGTGCCTTCGGTTCATCCTGTTCCTGGATGACGTATATGGACGGATGTCTGACAGAGTATTTCCAAAGGGTCACGTACGTTGATTTCTTCAAACGTACGATAGTTGTTGGCAGGGAATTGCCATTCTCTAGCTTTCAGCTAGAGTATTTTTGTGGACGTCAATTAGTGATATCTGACGGATCTGACGATGTGGCATTCAAAGTAAATGGTGACCAGATGATCAGAAGGTAAAATCTAGACCTCAAGCCTCATCAGCCGGGAAATGACAAAAATCGGGCAGGCAGCATGGCTATGTGGGTCGCTCCCATTAGGGTGTATGATCACCTATCTAGAGGAAATCCTATTTGCTTCTTTAATCTATGTTTCGATGCTGTCCCTTGTCGGGAGACGGTTGCTGATCCCAACCGTCGGTGATATACATTCGATACTCTCAAGCAAAATGAGGGGTCGGTCATGTGAGGGCCGGGTTGCAAGAAGTTCTTGTTGAACCCAGTGTATTCGTCTCTAGAGGTACACTATCGGCAGGTGGACCCATACCTTGTCAAGTTGTAATCCAATCTCCAATAAGCGCCTGCGGGGTTTGATTGTAAACTATATATGTGGAGCGTGAGATGCAAGCGTTCCACTAGATTGCTATTTACTTGTATTTAGACATTATCATAATATCAGACAAGATATTGGTCTCAAAACTGTTTTGGGTTATCGTAAGGTAAAAACCGTCCGTGTTTATGTGTGGATTTGGTCTTACGATTATCCTTTTCTTTTGAAAAGGTTTTGAACTTTAAAATCATGATTGGATGATTTACCTTTATACTGTGCGAGTTTATCTCACTCTGGTTCACCAGATTGACCCGGTGTTTTGTAAATGCTCGGGTTAGACCGGGTTGTACAGGTTCAGGTTATCGACCGCTATGAAGAGACGAGCTGGAAGAGTCCAGACGTATGATATTACTACTATTCCGCTGTGTGTTGTATATGGGAACAGGCTATTATAACTGTCCCATGGTATGGTGTACTCTGATACTGTAAGTATTTTAAAGCTTTCAATAAAGATTATTTCTGTATTATATTTTGTTCCGCTGCGATGTGAGACTCTGTGTGGTGTTTCTTCTTCTTCTTCTATTCTAATATTTCTTTCTTTCTTATCTCACCCTCTAACTTCTTTCTATTAATGATCTGGAATGTTCGATGTCTGAATAGTCAACATGATAGTTTGATGTTGATTTTCGGAGTCGAAAATTCCAGTTCGTTACATATATACTTTCTAATTCTATTCAAAATAAATTTCTCGTCGATATTATTTAAAATAATTCATTTTAAATATTCAAAATTCGTTAAAATTGCCAAAATAAAAATTTTAAACTGGCCCAGAATTTCCGGGTTGTTACAATATGTATGTCGCATATATATTAAAACTAGTAGTTAAAAAGATTTTTCTATTAACTACAAAGATATACAATTCAAATACCATAAATATTTTAAATGAATTACGTTAACAAAACAATGTTATTATTCATTTATCTCAATAAACTTACCTACATGATTGATTTCTGTTTCTACCCTAAAAATACATATTTTGACATTTCTATAGTTATGTGCAATTTCATTGACTATTCCCTAATCTTTCATGTTTAGATCCATGTATTTAAATTGCTTACAAAATCTCAAATTTAAATTATTTTAATAATATATGTGTCAGTCGTATATGTATATGCATACATACTAATAAAAACAACAATACCAGACATACATATCACATACGTATATTTGTGTACATAAATAATAATAACAAAGTTAATTTGTAAATTAATTATAATCATTTATATACATAAACAATAAATTTATCATACACAACGTTAAAAAGTTCTATTCTTAACCTCGAATAACTCCACATTAAAAACTCTGTAACCTTTTTATAAAATCATTCTCAATTAACACATATTATTTATTCTTAAGTCAATATATTTTTACTAAATACATAATTTTAAATTTCACATATGTAATGTAGATAAAAGAAACAACTTGAATAATATTTGTTAACTCATCTAAAATTATTATAATATGTTAATTTCAAAAAGAGTACTTGCTCATAATTGTAAGAATAATTAAATTATTGTATTACTTAAAAGATATATAAGTTACATGACACATGTCATGTAAAAACAACAATAATAAATTATATTTTATTTATTTTGATGAATTCATCGTATATTATATAATAAGAATTCATCGTATATTATATAATAAGGTTCCCACATTAACATTAAAATTTTAAAATGTAAATTTTATAATGTTATCGTGTGCAACGCACAGGTTACACACTAGTTTATTTAGCCAGGAAACATATCAACTGAAAATGTGACCAAGTTTATAATAGGGCAGGTAAACGATTTAATTTCAACTTTAATATATGGTAACATAATATTTCCTACGCAATATTATTATATGAACATAAGAAAATTAATTATTTACTTTTAGTAATCTTTACAACAAAATCAAAATTCAAATCCTCTTCCAGAGGAGTATTAAATTTCGTACGTTAATATATTTCATTTTACGAAAAAACAAATTACCATATATCTCTAGCATAACCACCTAAAGCAACGCATTTATAATTAATTAATAATTTATTTTCAATAAATAGTAAATATAGGAAAATGAAGGAAGTATGTTATGCAAATAAATTTTTTATTTTGTTATGAACGACAATTAATCAAATCTTCCCAAAACTATTATTTTTAAATTGATACACTTATAACTTGCTATATTTCACATTTACTTTGTGCTTATATATATATCCAATTGATCATCCATAAATCTCTATCAAAAGAACAGAATAAAATTAAGAGTGTAAAGCAAAGAAACATGAAGACAACTTGCATTACATCCTTCCTTGTGTTCCTCATTCTTTTCTCAAGTGGTATGCAAGAGAAAAACTAAACTTCAGTTAGTTACTTTTTTTTGTTACGATAGAAATCTCTTTTTCATGTTTGTCATAAAAAATACAAATACTGTTGTTAAATACTAATTGCAGCTATGATGACGGAAGTGAAAGGACAAAACTGCCCTCCTCCAAGCGAAACTTGCAATTTTCCTATTGAATCCCCTAACTGTGTGACAAAAGAATGTAAAGAGTTTTGCCCTAAACATTTCTTCTGCACTGAGGGTAGTTTTTGCTCTGACGTTAATACTTGCACCTGCAAATCGAATTGCGCTCATCGTCGTTGAATTGCGACTTAATCATTTTGTGTTTTGTTATTCATATCTCTTTTGTATTACAACAGTTGGGTCTGTATACATTATGATATGAAAAAATAATTATGAAATGGAATGTTTTCTCTGTTTGGTTTGGAAGGAAATTTTTATCTACATCTATTTTGTTTTGACTATGCGGTGAAGAAAAAACTTGTTGCACAATTTTTTTTTTAATTGTATGTGCTTGGCTTATGGATATTACTCGGAAAATTGAAATCTTATGGTCACTAACTTGTTAGGGAAACGCTTATGTAATATAAATAAATCAACTAATTTAAATAATAATGTTTAATATTCATATTTAATCAGTTTGGGAAACTAATATTAATTTTTTTTTGCTCGGTGGTCATTTATAGTTTCCACTGTAATTTGTTTTATGAACTAGAATGCATCAATTGGTGAAAGAATCTCCATTTCTCTTAGCGAGTGAAAAGAAGAGTCTCACGACAGCAGGTTTATGTCGCAGCTATCAAAAGCTAAAGATCGAAGAGCAATCCAAGCAACTTTTTTTTAAAAAAAGAAGATTAAGTTGTAGATCTGATAGGTCTGCTATTTACTGCTATTACTTTGATAGAATCATGAATCCTAAATCATCTTGGGATTTTGTTGTATAATGCTAGTACAGAAGAATCATTGCATTATATTTTTCATCCAAAAAAACGATGAGGATTAAAAAGTGCTTTCTTTCATACGATTGATATTTGTGACTCTTGATTGGAGTAGATTGAAACTTTGTTACTTATTATGTTTGTTACACTGAAGGATTGTAATGTTTTACAATGTTATTATATTGTATTGGCTAAATTAACGCTTACTTCTATGAACATAATATCAGTGATGCTACCTTGAACTAATTATTTTCACTGTACATCTGTACAGCTATGTTTTCTTACCAATATGTTAAAACAGAAGCTAAGTAAAATAAATTACCCAAACAGATTTTTCTATTAACTCAGCTAAATTTCTAACAACTTATTTCGTGGATTAATACCCATATCAACCGATAAATAGAACTAAATATGAAATTGAAACGCTATTTTAGATTCAAAATTACTCTATCATTTTGGCTTTTAATGCACCTGTGAATAATGGGAGTATGCTCACTGCACTATAAATGTGGTGGGATGGAGTTGTTAAATCTCTTCAACAATTATTGTCACATTTAATTAATACCCGTTTTTCTTAAACTCCAATTTTGAGGAAGATCTTATCTTAGTCGTGGAGCGATTGCAAAAGCATGTAGTTATGCTAAATCAGCGTTTTGTTATTGACATTTTTAATTTTTGTAGTACATGAATTCCATGAATTTACATTCTTAGATCTAAAAAATAATCGCATCAAGCATGACCTTTTGGTCTATAGTTGTGGAATGCATTCAAGAGTCTTAAGACGGACAGGGTATATTGTTGCAAAATAGGACTTAACTAAGTAATATTTAGAAGGTAACCGAGGAAAAGCTTCATATGGAGGTGGATGTTGGCAAAGACCAATTATAATGTAGGTGGTTTTTGGCATCGAGATGGTAGCCAAATGTTCTATTTGGTTGTCCGTTAATAGGTCAATGGATGGATAGAGAAGAGTGATAATCTTAGCATATAGTTTGTATGTTCGTCTTATTAGTTAAGACATGGAGGGAGTTTATCTACCTTTGATAGTTGTGTTATTTTCGATTCTAATGTGTGTGTCATGAAATTATATACGAGCATTTCCCTAGCATAAGCCCATTAAAGCATGTAATTTTTTTCGTACATCATAGAAGTATAAACTTATTCCAAGAAAACATATAGTAAACAAATTACGCATGGGTTAGGTCCGTGAGGGGCGTACGCCTACTTTGAAGGAGTTTGATGATCTTTATTCACAAATAAGAGTTACAAGCGTTGAATTTCATCATGGCATTCATTTACATGTTGTTCTCTGTATTTTGAAGTCGTATTGGTCGTATGCCAATCCATTAAATAATAGTAAAGTAGAAGAATTTCTTTCTCTTCTTGATTTTAGGAGTTACCTCTCTTTTCCTTAATTCTCTCTTGATATTTAATATTTGTATTTTTAATTATCAATTAAATTATTTAACTAACCTCTCATTATTTTATAGTATGATATATATATATATACATATATAAAACTTATGCATAATTAATTTACAAATGATTGATATATCAACTTCGAATAGTATGTCCATATAGTTATATCAATTATATAATACCAAATTTAAATTGTTTAAATAAATTTAATCAGAGATTATATTTATTAATGAACCATGATTGAATATGTATATGACTATTTGTTCTAGTAAAAATGGTAAAACTAAATTGTTTTATTCAATTACTATATGTAAATCGCTTAAAACAACAATGAAAATTTTAATTTTTTTATTCGTTTATCATTTATCCATAAATACTTGTATCTAAAGTGGTAAAATATATGTATTATGCATTGCATTATAAAATTCTACATTTAACTTAAAATACCTATAATTAAAACTACCATAATTATTTACAAAACCTACATCACTTTCTCCTATGATATAATCTATACGCATAAATTAATAATGTTGTGTTATGCTTAAAATAATAAGATAAATGTAATCAAGTGATACGTATTTGTTCAGTTACTAATGACGATATGAAAATTTCAATAATATACATTATACCTATATCAATAAAATATGATAAAATTGTATTTTCATTAGACTAAAACACACATGAGTCATACGGCATGTAATATAACACAAACAATACAGAACTTTTATATAATACACTCTTTAAGTTCGGTAATACATGGAATTTATTTCTCAAAAACATGTTTAAGAAACACCATTACTTTTAGTTCCGGCCAGTCTGTAAATAATTACAATTAAATTTGAAATTATTTTCCCGTTTGCTAAAAAATTGGCCCTTTAGCATAAAAAATTCAGAAAAAATGTTCATAGAGATGTGAAATAAATTAAAAATTTAACTTTTGAGATAAAATAAAGAATAAAAACAAAAAAATTAGAAAAAATATCAATAAATTCATCATGCATTACAAAATTATGATTTTTTTACAGCAAAAACTTAATTTTAAAATTTCTACAATCTTTTACCAAACTACCTCGGTTCACTTCTAATATTTTACATGACTTCATATTAGAGTTAATCAAGAATATTAGAAATATAATTAAACTTGATAAAGTATTAATTGTTGATGTGTCAATATAAATCATAAAAATGTGAAAAATTCAATATTTGCACAATATTCATATTAACAAAAAGGGTATAAAATTCATTTGGATAAACAAATACATCAAACACATAACATAATTATATATATAAGCAATGATTTCAAATTTAAATTATGATTCATTTATATCGATAGATTGATGCATTACATTGTAAAATACTAATTTTAACTAAAGTACCTACACTCAGAAATTTCCGTGGTTGCTTACAAAACTCACCTCTATGTCAAATTACTTACTACATTTACATCAATATATTTTAAATAAAGCATGTATTTATGGTTTAAATGTACAAGAATAAATATAATAATGAATAAATATTCACTAATTCATCAAATAAAACCTTAAATGTGACAATTTCAATATGTATGTCGCATATATATTAAAACTAATAGTTAAAAAGATTTTTCTATTAACTATAAAGATATACAATTCAAATACCATAAATATTTTAAATGAATGACGTTAACAAAACTATGTTATTATTCATTTATCTCAATAAACTTACCTAGATTATTGATTTTTGTTTCTACCCTAAAAAAACATATTTTGACATTTCTATAGTTATGTGCAATTTCATCGACTGTTCCCTAATCTTTCATGTTTAGATCCATCTATTTAAATTGCTTACAAAATCTCAAATTTAAATTATTTTAATAATATATGTGTCAGTCGTATATGTATATGCATACATACTAATAAAAGCAACAATACCAGACATACATATCACATACTTATATTTGTGTACATAAATAATAATAACAAAGTTAATTTGTAAATTAATTATAATCATTTATATACATAAACAATAAATTTATCATACACAACGTTAAAAAGTTCTATTCTTAACTTCGTATAACTCCACATTAAAAACTCTGTAACCTTTTTATAAAATCATTCTCAATTAACACATATTATTTATCCTTAAGTCAATATATTTTTACTAAATACATAATTTTAAATTTCACATATGTAATGTAGATAAAAAAAACAACTTAAATAATATTTGTTAACTCATCTAAAATTATTATAATATGTTAATTTCAAAAAGAGTACTTGCTCATAATTGTAAGAATAGTTAAATTATTATATTACTTAAAAGATATATAAGTTACATGACACATGTCATGTAAAAACAACAATAATAATTTATATTTTATTTATTTTGATGAATTCATCGTATATTATATAATAAGGTTCCAACTTTAACATTAAAATTTTAAAATCTAAATTTTATAATATTACCGTGTGCAACGCACGGGTTACACACTAGTTTATTTAGCCAGGAAACATATCAACTGAAAATGTGACCAAGTTTATAATAGGGCAGGTACACGATTTAATTTTAACTTTAGTATATGGTAACATAATATTTCCTATGCAATATTATTATATGAACATAAGAAAAGTAATTGTTTACTTTTAGTAATCTTTACAACAAAATCAAAATTCAAACCCTATTCCAGAGAAGGAGTATTAAATTTCGTATGTTAGTATATTTCATTTTACAAAAAAACAAATTACCATATATCTCTAGCATAATCCCCTAAAGCAACGCATTTATAATTAGTTAATAATTTATTTTCAATAAATAGAAAATATAGGAAAATGAAGGAAGCATGTCATGCAATAAATTTTTGATTTTGTTATGAACGACAATTAATCAAATCTTCCCAAAAGTATTATTTTTAAATTGATACACTTATAACTTGCTATATTTCACATTTACTTTATGCTTATATATATATATATATATATATATATATATATATATATCCTATTGATCATCCATAAATCTCTATCAAAAGAACAGAATAAAATTAAGAGTGTAAAGCAAAGAAACATGAAGACAACTTGCATTACATCCTTCCTTGTGTTCCTCATTCTTTTCTCAAGTGGTATGCAAGAGAAAAAACTAAACTTCAGTTAGTTACTTTTTTTTTGTTATGATAGAAAATCTCTTTTTCATGTTTGTCATAACAAATACAAATACTGTTGTTAAATACTAATTGCAGCAATAATGATGGAAGTGAAAGGACAAAACTGCCCTCCTCCAAGTGAAACTTGCAATTTTCCTATTGAATCCCCTAACTGTGTGACAAAAGAATGTAAAGAGTTTTGCCCTAAACATTTCTTCTGCACTGAGGGTAGTTTTTGCTCTGACGTTAATACTTGCACCTGCAAATCGAATTGCGCTCATCGTCGTTGAATTGCGACTTAATCATTTTGTGTTTTGTTATTCATACCTCTTTTGTATTTCAACAGTTGGGTCTGTATACATTATGATATGAAAAAATAATTATGAAATGGAATTTTTCTCTGTTTGATTTGGAAGGAAATTTTTATCTACATCTATTTTGTTTTGACTATGCGGTGAAGAAAAAACTTGTTGCACATTTTTTTTTTTAAATTGTATGTGCTTGGCTTATGGATATTACTGGGAAAATTGAAATCTTATGGTCACTAACTTGTTAGGGAAACGCATATGTAATATAAGTAAATCAACAAATTTAAATAATAATATTTAATATTCATATTTAATCAGTTTGGGAAACTAATATTAATTGCTTTTGCTCGGAGGTTGTTTATAGTTTCCACTGTAATTTGTTTTATGAACTAGATTGCATCAATTGGTGAAAGAATCTCCATTTCTCTAAGCGAGTGAAAAGAAGAGTCTCACTACAGCAGGTTTATGTCGCAACTATCAAAAGCTAAAGATCGAAGAGCAATCCAAGCAAACTTTTTTTTAAAAAAAAAGATAAAGTTGTAGATCTGATGTGTCTGCTATTTACTGCTATTACTTTGATAGAATCATGAATCCTAAATCATCTTGGGATTTTGTTGTGTAATGCTAGTATACAACAATCATTGCATTATATTTTTCATCCTTCAAAATGATGAGTATTAAAAAGTGCTTTCTTTCATAAGACTGATATTTGTGACTCTTGATTGGAGTAGATTGAAAATTTGTTACTTATTAAATTTGTTACGCTGAAGAATTGTTATGTTTTACAATGTTATTCTATTGTATTGGCTAAATTAAGGCTTACTTCTATGACTATAATATCAGTGATGCTACCTTGAACTAATTATTTTCACTGGACATCTGTCCAGCTATGTTTTCTTACCAACATGTTAAAACAGAAGCTTAGTAAAATAGATTACCCAAACAGATATTTCTATTAACTCAGCTAAATTTCTAACAACTTATTTCGTGGATTAACACCCATATCAACCGATAAATAAAACTAAATATGAAATTGAAACGCTATTTTAGATTCAAAATTACTCTTTCATTTTGGCTTTTAATGCACCTGTGAATAGTGGGAGTATGCTCACTGCACTATAAATATGGTGGGATGGTGTTGTTAAATCTCTTCAACAATTATTGTCACATTTAATTAATACCCGTTTTTCTTAAACTCCAATTTTGAGGAAGATCTTATCTTAGTCGTGGAGCGATTGCAAAAGCTTGTAGTTATGCTAAATCAGCGTTTTGTTATTGACATTTTTAATTTTTGTAGTGCAAGAATTCCATGAATTTACATTCTTAGATCTAAAAAATAATCGCATCAAGCATGACCTTTTGGTCTATAGTTGTGAAATGCATTCAAGAGTCTTAAGACGGACATGGTATATTGTTGCAAAATAGGACTTAACTGAGTAATATTTAGAAGGTAACCGAGGAAAAGCTTCATAGGTAGGTGGATGTTGGCAATGACCAATTATAATGTAGGTGGTTTTTGGCATCGAGATGGTAGCCAAATGTTCTATTTGGTTGTCTGTTAATAGGTCAATGGACGGATAGAGAAGAGTGATAATCTTAGCATATAGTTTGTATGTTCGTCTTATTAGTTAAGACATGGAGGGAGTTTGTCTACCTTTGATAGTTGTGTTATTTTCGATTCCAATGTGTGTGTCATGAAATTATATATGAGCATTTCACTAACATAATCCCATTAAAGTACGTAATATTTTTTGTACATCATAGAAGTATAAACTTATTCCAAGAAAACATATAGTAAACAAATTACATATGATGGCCAAAATAGAAACGAAAGAAAAAGGTATGTCAGAAATTCCCATCTTTTTATAGACAAAATATATTTCATTACATTATAGGTGTGTTTTGTCTTTGCGACCTCTATCCAAAACCTTCCACTTTCTCAGCCTCATTTCTTTCATAAGTCATTTTTTAACTCATCTCTCTTTCTATCCCACATCATTTATGCAATCCTAATAGCTATTGAGAGGCAAAAAAAAATTAAAAGAGATTCAAAATATTAATTTCATTCCTTTTAAATTCTTGCATCATTCAACGATCTCACGGAAACCAGTGGTATTTTAGAAAGACACCTAAGTAGTGCATCGAAGTCGAGATGGAAATGCGTAAAAAGAAGTGAATCTAAGTTCTCAGTGAAAGCAACAAAGTGTTGATGACAAAAAATGCCATCATACCCAAAGATTCTCTATTACTAGAGAATAGCGTTTCGCGTAAGGAAAATTAATGTGCGTAAAGCAGTAAAAGACACAGAGGTTTAGCGGTTAGGTCCGTGAGGGGCGTACGCCTACTTTGAAGTAGTTTGATGATCTTTATTCACAAATAAGAGTTACAAGCGTTGAACTTCATCATGGCATTCGTTTACATGTTGTTCTCTGTATTTTGAAGTCGTATTGGTTGTATGCCAATCTATTAAATAATAGTAAAGTAGAAGAATTTCTTTCTCTCTCCTTGATTTTAGGAGTTACCTCTCTTTTCCTTAATTCTCTCTTGATATTTAGTATTTGAATTTTTAATTATCAATTAAATTATTTAACTAACCTCTCATTATTTTATAGTATGATATATATATATATAACTTATGCATAATTAATCTACAAATAATTGATATATCAACTTCGAATAGTAGGTCCATATAGTTATATTAATTATATAATACCAAATTTAAATTGTTTAATAAATTTAATCAGAGAATATATTTATTAATGAAACATGATTGAATATGTATATGACTATTTGTTCTAGTAAAAATGGTAAAACTAAATTGTTTTATTCAATTACTATATGTAAATCGCATAAAACAACAATGAAAAATTTATTTTTTTTATTCGTTTATCATTTATCCATAAATACTTGTATCTAAAGTGGTAAAATATATGTATTATGCATTGCATTATAAAATTCTACATTTAACTTAAAATACCTAATTTAAACTACCATAATTATTTACGAAACCTACATCACTTTCTCCTATGATATAACCTATACGCATAAATTAATTATGCTGTGTTATGCTTAAAATAATATGATAAATGTAATCAAGTGATACGTATTTGTTCAGTTACTAATGACGATATGAAAATTTCAATAATATACATCATACCTATATCAATAAAATAAGATAAAATTGTATTTTCATTAGACTAAAACACACACAAGTCGCTCGGCATGTAATATAACACAAACAATACATAACTTTTATATAATACATTCTTTAAGTTCGGTAATACATGGAACTTATTTCTCAAAAACATGTTCAAGAAACACCATTACTTTTAGTTCCGGCCAGTCTATAAATAATTACAATTAAATTTGAAATTATTTTCCCGTTTGCCAAAAAATTTGCACTTTAGCATAAAAAATTCAGAAAAAATGTTCATAGAGACATGAGATAAATTAAAATTTTAACTTTGAGATAAAATAAAGAATAACAACAAAAAAAATTAGGAAAAATATCAATAAATTCATCGTGGATTACAAAATTATGATTTTTTTACAGCAAAAATTTAATTTTGAAATTTCTTCAATCTTTTACCAAACTATCTCGGTTCACTTCTAATATTTTACATGACTTCATATTAGAGTTAATCAAAAATATTAAAAATATAATTAAACTTGATAAAGTGTTAATTGTTGATGTGTCAATATAAATCATAAAAATGTGAAAAATTCAATATTTGCACAATATTCATATTAACAAAAAGGGTATAAAATTCATTTGGATAAACAAATAAATCAAACACATGTTTGGGTGATGATGATTTTATGAGCCTATTGGCTAGCCGCTTGGCTTTTCTTTTTCTTTTTGAGATCTGAAGGACCGGGGAAGCTATTTGAAATTCCCCGATGCTCCCGGTGCAGGGGAGGTTATGGCGAAATTTTTCAAAAATTTAGGGAGTTAGCCAAATTTTTGAAATTTTGAAAATTCTCAGAAACTGAAAAGTTGGAGAATGGAAGCCAGACCGAACATAGAGTTGAATGATCAAACCACTTTCGACTTTGTTCCTTTTCGGGGACGAAAAGTTTTAAGTGGGGGAGATTGTAACAACCCGCAAATTCTGGGCCAGTTTAAAAATTTTATTTTGGCAATTTTAGCGAATTTTGAATATTTAAAATGAATTATTTTAAATAATATCGAAGAGAAATTTATTTTGAATATAATTAGAACGTATATATTATATACGTCGTCGTTAGAATATATAATAAATATATATAATTATAAAAGGAATTGAAAATGGCGCGGTAGTTCGAAAATTCGATTTCTAATTTCAAATGAATATACAGAATTCAATATAAGTCAGAATTGAACGAAACAAGAAATATTTGAATCTGTATAACTATGTCTTTGTAACGAAGTTAACAAACTGAGATTTCATCTTAGAAATGATAAGATATGTCCAGTTGAAAATTCTGAATAGTCGCTATGGAATTCAGGCCCTTAAAAATGGACATTTTGCAAATGAACTCGGATTTCGACGAAACCAGTTTTGTTGGGTCCGTGATGTCAAGTTATAGCTAGGTTTTAAATTTCATAATTTTTCGAATCAATATGTGAGCGTGGCAAAGGAAAACGCGTTTGACCAGTTTCAGTTGATTTTAATCGACTGGAAATTGGCCATTTTTCCAACGGTCTCAGAATTCGACGAAACTAGTTTTGTTAGGACCGTATCGTCAATACGAAGCCAGAAAATATTATTTGGGAATTTTTCGAGTTAGTATGTGGCCTCGGTAAATTGAAATGTACGTTTAAAATTGAATATACTGATTTATATTTTAATTTTGAGGAAAACTGATTGTAATGGTCGAATCAGCTTACCGGACATATCCCATTAGGTTCGAAACAGGGGTATTTGGCTAGGTTCGATAGTCATTGTCTTTGATTTCAAGTTCGTAGCAATAAGCAAGTAAATTCTAAGTTAAATTATATTATTTAATTATATATATAGGAAATCTTGGTCAAACCCTCCATAATTTCAACCCCCGTTCAAACCAGATAAGCCGCCGCCTCCTATAGGAATAAACGGGCGATTTGTTCCTAATTTCCCATTCAAATTTATCCTAATCGATTGAATGAAATTCGAATATTTATGAAGCAAAATCAAAGAGAAAGGGAAGGGCTTCAAATCTATGGGAGCATGATCATCTATCGTCTGGCATGTCAAGAGCAATCGAAGCTCAAAACCCTGAAGTTCGGACGCGATTTCTGGCACCTGGACGCGTGCGAGTTCGCCTGAACTCCTTGTGGTGGTGGCGTCGTCCATCGTCTTCGTCATGAGCAGTTCAGATCATGGCCAAGCGCGATGATTTGAGGAAGGTGGGGAGCCCTAGTTTTCGCCTATGGGTTCGAAGTTTCAACGCTGCCTGGAGACAGCGAACACAAAGAAGACCGTGAAGAGAGAAAGGGTACTCCCCTTAACACAGTAATTTATTTTCAAATTGAATAACATTGTTTTTAAATGTAGAATTTATAGAAAATATGCATCGTCTTCTTGAATGATAAATATACATTGTTTTAAACTATAAATATATGTTTTTAGAAAATATAAAGAGAGGATTTGAAAATATAAAAACAATGATAGGATTTTGATAAAGGAAAAAAAAAATTCATTGCCTTTGAAATTGAAAATATACTTTGTTTTTGAAATTGAAAATATTCATTGCTTTTGAAATTGAAAATATTCATTGCTTCTGAAATTAAAAATATAGTTTTTACACGATTTTTATATGTTGAACTTCGAAAGAAAAATTCGATTTTTATATATTGAACTTCGATAGAAAAATAGAATTTTTATATATTGAACTTCGAAATAAAAATTCGATTTTTATTTATTGAACTTCGAAAGAAAAATAGAATTTTTATATATTGAACTTCCATAGAAAAATATGGTTTTTATATATTGAACTTCGAAATAAAAATATGGTTTTCATATATTGAACTTCGAAATAAAAATATGATTTTTATATATTGAACTTCCATAGAAAAATATGGTTTTTATATATTGAACTTCGAAATAAAAAATATGGTTTTTATATATTGAACTTCGAAATAAAAATATGATTTTTACATACTGAATAGCGAAGTAAAAATTCGATTTTTACATATGTAGAGAATACGGGCGAAAGCGACAAAAAGGCGAGTTGGCGAAGATTTCCTGCATTAGAAGTGCCGTGGAGCTAGGATAGCTATCTGTGAGAATTTCTCAACTTTCACTTTCTTTTCTCTAGTTATATATATATACTAGGATGCAGACGGTGCTTAGTAGCACCCGACACAATCGTCCACAGACCATGGACTTGTTTGTTTGGTTGCGTAGATTAGTTGGATGATTTGATTTGAAATTGAATTGTTTGGTGAAATAAATTGATATGATTGATGTGTGAATGGCGTGGGCCTTCACTAGACCGGGGATAAGGCTAGGCCTTGTCCCGTTTCTAGTATCGTGCCGTTATGCCGCCGAAATTTTCTAAAAAAAGTTAGAAAAATAAAAATATCATTTTATTGAATAAATGAATTGAATAGAAATTCATAGGTTGAAATAAAATGTTTTATCGTTAAAAATATAATTTTTAACGTGAAGTGAATAAAATAGAATATTCATTTACAAACCAGACGGTTTGTTTATGTACACCTATTTGAATGACATTGATTGGGACGATAAATTTTACACATCGCCCAACAGCACAAATAAAATATGTGTTTGATTGTTTGAAACCCCACACGGGTGTTGGGATGAAATTTGAAGTTCACTCATCCTGAGATTAAATATGTCGATCGATTGATTGACAGGCTGTTATAAGCGTTGAATATCTATATTTGATGCTTTTACAGTGTAGTGCACTTTGGTTGATGGTTGATTATTTTCAATGCTATTATATACATGTGTTGTATGAAAATCCATATAATTAACTTTATATGGTAATTGATTGGGCCTCATTCCAATCGTGAAAATAAAGAATATTTTGATAATAAGAAATATTTGAAATAGAATATTTGAAAATAGAAATTTATGAAGCCGTGTTGATTAGATTGACGCCATTTTGACGTGAACGATATTTATATCGATTTTATAACGATTTCGAAATGAATTGAATTGAAAACGATTTCGAAATGAATTGAATTGAAAACGATTTCGAAATGAATTGAATTGAAAATGATTTCGAAATGAATTGAATTGAAAACGATTTCGAAATGAATTGAATTGAAAACGATTTCGAAATGAATTGAATTGAAAACGATTTCGAAATGAATTGAATTGAAAACGATTTCGAAATGAATTGAATTGAAAACGAAAATGAATTGAATTGAAAACGATTTCGAAATGAATTGAATTGAAAACGATTTCGAAATGAATTGAATTGAAAACGATTTCGAAATGAATTGAATTGAATATGAATTCAAATTGAATTGAAATTTGAATTGAATAGAAAGGAATTTTAAAACGAATTTATAAAGAAGAATTCAATTTTGATTTGAATTGAAAAGGAAGTTGAAATGGCTTTTGAAACGAATTTAAAACTATTTATA
Source organism: Allium sativum (assembly GCA_030737875.1). NCBI lineage: Eukaryota > Viridiplantae > Streptophyta > Magnoliopsida > Asparagales > Amaryllidaceae > Allium > Allium sativum. Next base: position 165,060,191 of record CM060923.1, read on the forward strand.
TAATTCGTTTTAAATAGAAATCGACGAAATATATTATATATATATTATATATATAATATAATGGCCTGAACAGAACGCGCCGCGCCGCGGCAGTTCGCGAATTTCGACCATTGATTTCAAACGGACATTACGGGAGATCCGACCGTCGGATTCTCCTAAAACCGGAACCGTTGGGTTCGTATCGAAGAGAGCTTTCTAACGAATGTGAGAAATTAGAAATCTAACGGTTGGATTTGGAATTATGTCCAAATCAAATTTGAAAAAGGTCGCTGTAAGTGCAGTTCGATGGCCATTGGTGGAAATCGACTGTACGGGCCTTGATAAAATTATTAAAAATAGTAATAATTTGTGTAAAATCATAAGAAATGATTTGTGAAGATTTGGGATGAAAAACTCCATATTTGAAAAGATAAAAATAGATTTTTATCGAAATGAACTAGTTTTGAACTAGAAATATAATTCTATTTATTTTTAAATAAATAAATTGAATTTGAAAAGGGTTTTAAAAATAACCAGAATTTCCAATGATTGCATTGGAGTGGATTTGAATCGAAATTGTCTTCGGAATATTTCGATGTTGGAATTCGTGATTATACAGATGTTGTTATGGGAATTTGAAAGATATACATTTATATCGTTATTTCCAATACGACATTTGTTAGTCGTAGAATTTGATATTGAATATAAGCCGATATATTTTCTATTCAGAGCCTTGTATTGAATATCAAATGTGATTTGGGGTTTGTCGTGAATGGTGTCTTCACCAACACTGTTCTTGAACCCAGTTGAGAAAAGATTAAATCTTTTTATTTAGATTTAATGAAGTGTACCAATTAAATGATATTTAATTGGAATTGAATTGATATTGATTTTTGGGTTTATCGTGGACAGTGTTTTAAATAACACCCGTTCTTTAACCCGATAATTAATGAAGGTGATTTTGGGTTTATTGTGAACGGTGTTTTTAAATGACACGGATTCTTTAACCCAGTTAACGATTAAAACTAAGTTGAGTTTTAATGAATCTTTAATTAGATTGAAATGGTCGAGAATGGAGTATCACCAGTTTTGCTCCAGGCGATAGTCAAATCTTTAATTAGATTTGAACGTGAAATGGTAATTGAATTTACCGATAACACCGTGGTGTTAGATATGAAGTATTACCAGTTTTACTTCATGGGATGAATAGGTTGGGATTGGGAAATTAAAACAAATGATTACTTCAGTAAGTTTCGTAAATCCCGACTAGTTGAATCGAAATTCAAAAGTAGATTAAAGAATAAATTCAAGGAATTTATCTTTGATAAAATTAATGGGAATCTTTCCCTATGAATGTGAAATTTAGAAACTAACTGTCGGTTAGCCAAGCAGAATGGTTTTCTGGATATTGATCTGATGTTGGTTTCGGCCTTCGGGGTTAATATTTGGGGAACTATTCTCTTGATTAATTTGCGGTTAGTGACTGATGAATTGGAATGAGGCGTATGTTGTGTTTGTGTAGCACTTTTGTAAAATATACGCGAGTTATTCGGGAAGACCGGGTTTATCCCATTCTGAATAACTGATACGACGATAAGTCGAAGATGAAGACGGTGGTCGAAGACCGGAAGTCTTCACGTCGTTTGGGTGATAACTGATGATCTTGATTGGGCTGTACACCCAAGAAGATGGAAACAGTTGGTGATCATCCAGACGTACTTGGAGATCGATGGATGTGCAGGGTACTAGGTGCCTCCGGTTTCGTTCAGACCCAGAACGGACTTGTAAATGGACTGTGTGTCTGACATTGGATTTTAGTCCGTGTGATTGATCTCTATTAAATATATATCTGTTTGGCGGCGGAGAATTTATTCTCTTGCTTAACGCCCTTCTCTGAGACGTACGAGCTCAGGGGTTATATATTGATGGATATCAAACGCATGGAGTGAATTGCCTGTGTGGCATGCCTAAGAGGCAATTGATCGAGGCTTCTGTTGAAAAGCAAAGTCTTGTGGTGATGATCAAAGCACGGCCTTTGTGGCATAGCTTTGTGTAACGTTTACCTCGCGTGTTTCACACCCGGTATGAACCAAAAACGGGAGACGGACCTCAGGGAGGGCATGCGTTTCTTTCTAGTTAGAAGTGGCGTCAGTGGTTTTACATGCCCTGACGAGTTTGACTTATGTGGTTGTGGCTGTTGCGAGGCGCCTCGGATTGATCGGTCGTTCTCGAACCGATGGAGTCATTTAGTTGGCTCGTTTACGCCCCATAGGGCGGGGAAATGCATGTTCAGGGTTTAAGTTTAATCCACATCGGTGGACCGGCCCTAACGATCCAAGGGCCCACCTGAGTCTGGGTCCTGAGGGGCGGGCTAGAGCGTCTCGAATCGGTTGAGGACTATCTTTTGCCTCGGTTCATAGATGGAAACAATTTCCAAATACGTGACTTTGCGATTTTGATTGTATAACCTATATATGGCGACATAGTGGTATGGGGCATTCATGCCGCCTATGATTGATACTTATGATTTGAAGTTATTTTATACACTATACACTTAAAATAGTATCAAATGATTTCTTTTAAACGTATCAAGCATTCTTGGCTATTATAAGGTAAAAACCCTATCCTCCGGCTTGCGTTGCATTGTGTGATGGGAACTGGGTCTTATAACAGTTTCATTTTTCTTTATTTAGCATTGCGCTGTTTGTTTTATGCACCGGTATTCTTGGGAGGAAACCCGTTCCGTGTTATACGGCGTGGTCCCTTGATTTACCTAACCTTTAAAATAAAGATTAACTGTTTTAGTTCTCACACCAGTCCCATGACTGACCTGGAGTTTATTGTTTTGACCTAAACTCTGGGTGCCCCTATTTTGACACGGGCAGCTAGTAGTTTTGGTTTTGCAGATTTATATTCACAGGATCCTGGTTTACAGCTGGAATGATATCCGGAAAGCTTTGTATCCGTATATCTCCTTCTAGTTGTGTATTGTATTATTTTCCGCTGCGATGTATTTAAATGTAATTTAAATCTCTGATATTTCTGTGTGATATTCTTTTATACTCTGTATATTCTTGTAATCTGATGCATTGTTGTAATATACAGTGAAATGTTCTTCTGTATGAGTTATGTTGTGGCTTGTTCTCGAACTATCCGACGCTTTCCTTTACGGGGAAGTTACGGGTTTTCACAGTTGGTATCAGAGCTTTGGTTTACAAAGCTCAGAGAACAAGGCACATTAGAACCATACGAAAGAACTCATCAGATATTGGATTAGTAATATCCAATGAGAGTGACTCGTTAGAGATGGGATCAGTAGTATCCTAGAACGAGTGTGAAGAGTATATTTTTCAAATGAAAACAAATTTTTGTTTTGAAAATCTAAATCACTTATTCGTATTTGATTATCTATTTATGTTGAGTTGGACAGTCCAGTATATAAAGATTTTGCGTATACGTCTGATCCACGTGTATCTGAAATTTCAATATACTGGGTAGATATAGAATCACCTTCTAAGTCGCCCGGAGAGAACTCTGATGATTGATGCATCATCATCAGAATTTATGTTCGAGTGACGAAAGGGAGATTTCTATATACTTCCTATTGACTGGTGTGAGAACCAAAATTAGATAGGGCCTATTGTTGTGATTTGGCATCAAAAATCTGATTTTTGACAATGTATCAAAGTTATCAATTTGAAACTCTAATCCACTAATTGATTGATGTTTGTGTTGTTTGTTTATTTGTTTGATAATTTTGAACCATTATGCCTAATAGCATCAAATATTGAGTTGTATTGAAATTTGGTCGCGTTTGCTTGCATATACATATATATCATTGAACAGGTCATAGCAAGGAGGCTAGAGCAGAGAATAAAATTTGTTTGCCCGACAAATAGGTACATGTTTATTACATAATTTACTGTTTTGTTTGGGTGATGATGATTTTATGAGCCTATTGGCTAGCCGCTTGGCTTTTTCTTTTTCTTTTTGAGATCTGAAGGACCGGGGAAGCTATTTGAAATTCCCCGATGCTCCCGGTGCAGGGGAGGTTATGGCGAAATTTTTCAAAAATTTAGGGAGTTAGCCAAATTTTTGAAATTTTGAAAATTCTCAGAAACTGAAAAGTTGGAGAATGGAAGCCAGACCGAACGTAGAGTTGAATGATCAAACCACTTTCGACATTGTTCCTTTTCGGGGACGAAAAGTTTTAAGTGGGGGAAATTGTAACAACCCGCAAATTCTGGGCCAGTTTAAAAATTTTATTTTGGCAATTTTAGCGAATTTTGAATATTTAAAATGAATTATTTTAAATAATATCGAAGAGAAATTTATTTTGAATATAATTAGAACGTATATATTATATACGTCGTCGTTAGAATATATAATAAATATATATAATTATAAAAGGAATTGAAAATGGCGCGGTAGTTCGAAAATTCGATTTCTAATTTCAAATGAATATACAGAATTCAATATAAGTCAGAATTGAACGAAACAAGAAATATTTGAATCTGTATAACTATGTCTTTGTAACGAAGTTAACAAACTGAGATTTCATCTTAGAAATGATAAGATATGTCCAGTTGAAAATTCTGAATAGTCGCTATGGAATTCAGGCCCTTAAAAATGGACATTTTGCAAATGACCTCGGATTTCGACGAAACCAGTTTTGTTGGGTCCGTGATGTCAAGTTATAGCTAGGTTTTAAATTTCATAATTTTTCGAATCAATATGTGAGCGTGGCAAAGGAAAACGCGTTTGACCAGTTTCAGTTGATTTTAATCGACTGGAAATTGGCCATTTTTCCAACGGTCTCAGAATTCGACGAAACTAGTTTTGTTAGGACCGTATCGTCAATACGAAGCCAGAAAATATTATTTGGGAATTTTTCGAGTTAGTATGTGGCCTCGGTAAATTGAAATGTACGTTTAAAATTGAATATACTGATTTATATTTTAATTTTGAGGAAAACTGATTGTAATGGTCGAATCAGCTTACCGGACATATCCCATTAGGTTCGAAACAGGGGTATTTGGCTAGGTTCGATAGTCATTGTCTTTGATTTCAAGTTCGTAGCAATAAGCAAGTAAATTCTAAGTTAAATTATATTATTTAATTATATATATAGGAAATCTTGGTCAAACCCTCCATAATTTCAACCCCCGTTCAAACCAGATAAGCCGCCGCCTCCTATAGGAATAAATGGGCGATTTGTTCCTAATTTCCCATTCAAATTTATCCTAATCGATTGAATGAAATTCGAATATTTATGAAGCAAAATCAAAGAGAAAGGGAAGGGCTTCAAATCTATGGGAGCATGATCATCTATCGTCTGGCATGTCAAGAGCAATCGAAGCTCAAAACCCTGAAGTTCGGACGCGATTTCTGGCACCTTGACGCGTGCGAGTTCGCCTGAACTCCTTGTGGTGGTGGCGTCGTCCATCGTCTTCGTCATGAGCAGTTCAGATCATGGCCAAGCGCGATGATTTGAGGAAGGTGGGGAGCCCTAGTTTTCGCCTATGGGTTCGAAGTATCAACGCTGCCTGGAGACAGCGAACACAAAGAAGACCGTGAAGAGAGAAAGGGTACTCCCCTTAACACAGTAATTTATTTTCAAATTGAATAACATTGTTTTTAAATGTAGAATTTATAGAAAATATGCATCGTCTTCTTGAATGATAAATATACATTGTTTTAAACTATAAATATATGTTTTTAGAAAATATAAAGAGAGGATTTGAAAATATAAAAACAATGATAGGATTTTGATAAAGGAAAAAAAATATTCATTGCCTTTGAAATTGAAAATATACTTTGTTTTTGAAATTGAAAATATTCATTGCTTTTGAAATTGAAAATATTCATTGCTTCTGAAATTAAAAATATAGTTTTTACACGATTTTTATATGTTGAACTTCGAAAAAAAATTCGATTTTTATATATTGAACTTTGATAGAAAAATAGAATTTTTATATATTGAACTTCGAAATAAAAATTCGATTTTTATATATTGAACTTCGAAAGAAAAATAGAATTTTTATATATTGAACTTCCATAGAAAAATATGGTTTTTATATATTGAACTTCGAAATAAAAATATGGTTTTTATATATTGAACTTCGAAATAAAAATATGATTTTTATATATTGAACTTCCATAGAAAAATATGGTTTTTATATATTGAACTTCGAAATAAAAAATATGGTTTTTATATATTGAACTTCGAAATAAAAATATGATTTTTACATACTGAATAGCGAAGTAAAAATTCGATTTTTACATATGTAGAGAATACGGGCGAAAGCGACAAAAAGGCGAGTTGGCGAAGATTTCCTGCATTAGAAGTGCCGTGGAGCTAGGATAGCTATCTGTGAGAATTTCTCACCTTTTACTTTCTTTTCTCTAGTTATATATATATACTAGGATGCAGACGGTGCTTAGTAGCACCCCACACAATCGTCCACAGACCATGGACTTGTTTGTTTGGTTGCGTAGATTAGTTGGATGATTTGATTTGAAATTGAATTGTTTGGTGAAATAAATTGATATGATTGATGTGTGAATGGCGTGGGCCTTCACTAGACCGGGGATAAGGCTAGGCCTTGTCCCGTTTCTAGTATCGTGCCGTTATGCCGCCGAAATTTTCTAAAATAAGTTAGAAAAATAAAAATATCATTTTATTGAATAAATGAATTGAATAGAAATTCATAGGTTGAAATAAAATGTTTTATCGTTAAAAATATAATTTTTAACGTGAAGTGAATAAAATAGAATATTCATTTACAAACCAGACGGTTTGTTTATGTACACCTATTTGAATGACATTGATTGGGACGATAAATTTTACACATCGCCCAACAGTACAAATAAAATATGTGTTTGATTGTTTGAAACCCCACACGGGTGTTGGGATGAAATTTGAAGTTCACTCATCCTGAGATTAAATATGTCGATCGATTGATTGACAGGCTGTTATAAGCGTTGAATATCTATATTTGATGCTTTTACAGTGTAGTGCACTTTGGTTGATGGTTGATTATTTTCAATGCTATTATATACATGTGTTGTATGAAAATCCATATAATTAACTTTATATGGTAATTGATTGGGCCTCATTCCAATCGTGAAAATAAAGAATATTTTGATAATAAGAAATATTTGAAATAGAATATTTGAAAATAGAAATTTATGAAGCCGTGTTGATTAGATTGACGCCATTTTGACGTGAACGATATTTATATCGATTTTATAACGATTTCGAAATGAATTGAATTGAAAACGATTTCGAAATGAATTGAATTGAAAACGATTTCGAAATGAATTGAATTGAAAACGATTTCGAAATGAATTGAATTGAAAACGATTTCGAAATGAATTGAATTGAAAACGATTTCGAAATGAATTGAATTGAAAACGATTTCGAAATGAATTGAATTGAAAACGATTTCGAAATGAATTGAATTGAAAACGATTTCGAAATGAATTGAATTGAATATGAATTCAAATTGAATTGAAATTTGAATTGAATAGAAAGGAATTTTAAAACGAATTTATAAAGAAGAATTCAATTTTGATTTGAATTGAAAAGGAAGTTGAAATGGCTTTTGAAACGAATTTAAAACTATTTATATAATTCGTTTTAAATAGAAATCGACGAAATATATTATATATATATTATATATATAATATAATGGCCTGAATAGAACGCGCCGCGCCGCGGCAGTTCGCGAATTTCGACCATTGATTTCAAACGGACATTATGGGAGATCCGACCGTCGGATTCTCCTAAAACCGGAACCGTTGGGTTCGTATCGAAGAGAGCTTTCTAACGAATGTGAGAAATTAGAAATCTAACGGTTGGATTTGGAATTATGTCCAAATCAAATTTGAAAAAGGTCGCTGTAAGTGCAGTTCGATGGCCATTGGTGGAAATCGACTGTACGGGCCTTGATAAAATTATTAAAAATAGTAATAATTTGTGTAAAATCATAAGAAATGATTTGTGAAGATTTGGGATGAAAAACTCCATATTTGAAAAGATAAAAATAGATTTTTATCGAAATGAACTAGTTTTGAACTAGAAATATAATTCTATTTATTTTTAAATAAATAAATTGAATTTGAAAAGGGTTTTAAAAATAACCAGAATTTCCAATGATTGCATTGGAGTGGATTTGAATCGAAATTGTCTTCGGAATATTTCGATGTTGGAATTCGTGATTATACAGATGTTGTTATGGGAATTTGAAAGATATACATTTATATCGTTATTTCCAATACGACATTTGTTAGTCGTAGAATTTGATATTGAATATAAGCCGATATATTTTCTATTCAGAGCCTTGTATTGAATATCAAATGTGATTTGGGGTTTGTCGTGAATGGTGTCTTCACTAACACTGTTCTTGAACCCAGTTGAGAAAAGATTAAATCTTTTTATTTAGATTTAATGAAGTGTACCAATTAATTGATATTTAATTGGAATTGAATTGATATTGATTTTTGGGTTTATCGTGGACAGTGTTTTAAATAACACCCGTTCTTTAACCCGATAATTAATGAAGGTGATTTTGGGTTTATTGTGAACGGTGTTTTTAAATGACACGGATTCTTTAACCCAGTTAACGATTAAAACTAAGGTGAGTTTTAATGAATCTTTAATTAGATTGAAATGGTCGAGAATGGAGTATCACCAGTTTTGCTCCAGGCGATAGTCAAATCTTTAATTAGATTTGAACGTGAAATGGTAATTGAATTTACCGATAACACCGTGGTGTTAGATATGAAGTATTACCAGTTTTACTTCATGGGATGAATAGGTTGGGATTGGGAAATTAAAACAAATGATTACTTCAGTAAGTTTCGTAAATCCCGACTAGTTGAATCGAAATTCAAAAGTAGATTAAAGAATAAATTCAAGGAATTTATCTTTGATAAAATTAATGGGAATCTTTCCCTATGAATGTGAAATTTAGAAACTAACTGTCGGTTAGCCAAGCAGAATGGTTTTCTGGATATTGATCTGACGTTGGTTTCGGCCTTCGGGGTTAATATTTGGGGAACTATTCTCTTGATTAATTTGCGGTTAGTGACTGATGAATTGGAATGAGGCGTATGTTGTGTTTGTGTAGCACTTTTGTAAAATATACGCGAGTTATTCGGGAAGACCGGGTTTATCCCATTCTGAATAACTGATACGACGATAAGTCGAAGATGAAGACGGTGGTCGAAGACCGGAAGTCTTCACGTCGTTTGGGTGATAACTGATGATCTTGATTGGGCTGTACACCCAAGAAGATGGAAACAGTTGGTGATCATCCAGACGTACTTGGAGATCGATGGATGTGCAGGGTACTAGGTGCCTCCGGTTTCGTTCAGACCCAGAACGGACTTGTAAATGGACTGTGTGTCTGACATTGGATTTTAGTCCGTGTGATTGATCTCTATTAAATATATATCTGTTTGGCGGCGGAGAATTTATTCTCTTGCTTAACGCCCTTCTCTGAGACGTACGAGCTCAGGGGTTATATATTGATGGATATCAAACGCATGGAGTGAATTGCCTGTGTGGCATGCCTAAGAGGCAATTGATCGAGGCTTCTGTTGAAAAGCAAAGTCTTGTGGTGATGATCAAAGCACGGCCTTTGTGGCGTAGCTTTGTGTAACGTTTACCTCGCGTGTTTCACACCCGGTATGAACCAAAAACGGGAGACGGACCTCAGGGAGGGCATGCGTTTCTTTCTAGTTAGAAGTGGCGTCAGTGGTTTTACACGCCCTGACGAGTTTGACTTATGTGGTTGTGGCTGTTGCGAGGCACCTCGGATTGATCGGTCGTTCTCGAACCGATGGAGTCATTTAGTTGGCTCGTTTACGCCCCATAGGGCGGGGAAATGCATGTTCAGGGTTTAAGTTTAATCCACATCGGTGGACCGGCCCTGACGATCCAAGGGCCCACCTGAGTCTGGGTCCTGAGGGGCGGGCTAGAGCGTCTCGAATCGGTTGAGGACTATCTTTTGCCTCGGTTCATAGATGGAAATCCAATTTCCAAATACGTGACTTTGCGATTTTGATTGTATAACCTATATATGGCGACATAGTGGTATGGGGCATTCATGCCGCCTATGATTGATACTTATGATTTGAAGTTGTTTTATACACTATACACTTAAAATAGTATCAAATGATTTCTTTTAAACGTATCAAGCATTCTTGGCTATTATAAGGTAAAAACCCTATCCTCCGGCTTGCGTTGCATTGTGTGATGGGAACTGGGTCTTATAACAGTTTCATTTTTCTTTATTTAGCATTGCGCTGTTTGTTTTATGCACCGGTATTCTTGGGAGGAAATCCGTTCCGTGTTATACGGCGTGGTCCCTTGATTTACCTAACTTTTAAAATAAAGATTAACTGTTTTAGTTCTCACACCAGTCCCATGACTGACCTGGAGTTTATTGTTTTGACCTAAACTCTGGGTGCCCCTATTTTGACACGGGCAGCTAGTAGTTTTGGTTTTGCAGATTTATATTCACAGGATCCTGGTTTACAGCTGGAATGATATCCGGAAAGCTTTGTATCCGTATATCTCCTTCTAGTTGTGTATTGTATTATTTTCCGCTGCGATGTATTTAAATGTAATTTAAATCTCTGATATTTCTGTGTGATATTCTTTTATACTCTGTATATTCTTGTAATCTGATGCATTGTTGTAATATACAGTGAAATGTTCTTCTGTATGAGTTATGTTGTGGCTTGTTCTCGAACTATCCGACGCTTTCCTTTACGGGGAAGTTACGGGTTTTCACAGTTGGTATCAGAGCTTTGGTTTACAAAGCTCAGAGAATAAGGCACATTAGAACCATACGAAAGAACTCATCAGATATTGGATTAGTAATATCCAATGAGAGTGACTCGTTAGAGATGGGATCAGTAGTATCCTAGAACGAGTGTGAAGAGTATATTTTTCAAATGAAAACAAATTTTTGTTTTGAAAATCTAAATCACTTATTCGTATTTGATTATCTATTTATGTTGAGTTGGACAGTCCAGTATATAAAGATTTTGCGTATACGTCTGATCCACGTGTATCTGAAATTTCAATATACTGGGTAGATATAGAATCACCTTCTAAGTCGCCCGGAGAGAACTCTGATGATTGATGCATCATCATCAGAATTTATGTTCGAGTGACGAAAGGGAGATTTCTATATACTTCCTATTGACTGGTGTGAGAACCAAAATTAGATAGGGCCTATTGTTGTGATTTGGCATCAAAAATCTGATTTTTGACAATGTATCAAAGTTATCAATTTGAAACTCTAATCCACTAATTGATTGATGTTTGTGTTGTTTGTTTATTTGTTTGATAATTTTGAACCATTATGCCTAATAGCATCAAATATTGAGTTGTATTGAAATTTGGTCGCGTTTGCTTGCATATACATATATATCATTGAACAGGTCATAGCAAGGAGGCTAGAGCAGAGAATAAAATTTGTTTGCCCGACAAATAGGTACATGTTTATTACATAATTTACTGTTTTGTTTGGGTGATGATGATTTTATGAGCCTATTGGCTAGCCGCTTGGCTTTTTCTTTTTCTTTTTGAGATCTGAAGGACCGGGGAAGCTATTTGAAATTCCCCGATGCTCCCGGTGCAGGGGAGGTTATGGCGAAATTTTTCAAAAATTTAGGGAGTTAGCCAAATTTTTGAAATTTTGAAAATTCTCAGAAACTGAAAAGTTGGAGAATGGAAGCCAGACCGAACGTAGAGTTGAATGATCAAACCACTTTCGACTTTGTTCCTTTTCGGGGACGAAAAGTTTTAAGTGGGGGAGATTGTAACAACCCGCAAATTCTGGGCCAGTTTAAAAATTTTATTTTGGCAATTTTAGCGAATTTTGAATATTTAAAATGAATTATTTTAAATAATATCGAAGAGAAATTTATTTTGAATATAATTAGAACGTATATATTATATACGTCGTCGTTAGAATATATAATAAATATATATAATTATAAAAGGAATTGAAAATGGCGCGGTAGTTCGAAAATTCGATTTCTAATTTCAAATGAATATACAGAATTCAATATAAGTCAGAATTGAACGAAACAAGAAATATTTGAATCTGTATAACTATGTCTTTGTAACGAAGTTAACAAACTGAGATTTCATCTTAGAAATGATAAGATATGTCCAGTTGAAAATTCTGAATAGTCGCTATGGAATTCAGGCCCTTAAAAATGGACATTTTGCAAATGACCTCGGATTTCGACGAAACCAGTTTTGTTGGGTCCGTGATGTCAAGTTATAGCTAGGTTTTAAATTTCATAATTTTTCGAATCAATATGTGAGCGTGGCAAAGGAAAACGCGTTTGACCAGTTTCAGTTGATTTTAATCGACTGGAAATTGGCCATTTTTCCAACGGTCTCAGAATTCGACGAAACTAGTTTTGTTAGGACCGTATCGTCAATACGAAGCCAGAAAATATTATTTGGGAATTTTTCGAGTTAGTATGTGGCCTCGGTAAATTGAAATGTACGTTTAAAATTGAATATACTGATTTATATTTTAATTTTGAGGAAAACTGATTGTAATGGTCGAATCAGCTTACCGGACATATCCCATTAGGTTCGAAACAGGGGTATTTGGCTAGGTTCGATAGTCATTGTCTTTGATTTCAAGTTCGTAGCAATAAGCAAGTAAATTCTAAGTTAAATTATATTATTTAATTATATATATAGGAAATCTTGGTCAAACCCTCCATAATTTCAACCCCCGTTCAAACCAGATAAGCCGCCGCCTCCTATAGGAATAAATGGGCGATTTGTTCCTAATTTCCCATTCAAATTTATCCTAATCGATTGAATGAAATTCGAATATTTATGAAGCAAAATCAAAGAGAAAGGGAAGGGCTTCAAATCTATGGGAGCATGATCATCTATCGTCTGGCATGTCAAGAGCAATCGAAGCTCAAAACCCTGAAGTTCGGACGCGATTTCTGGCACCTGGACGCGTGCGAGTTCGCCTGAACTCCTTGTGGTGGTGGCGTCGTCCATCGTCTTCGTCATGAGCAGTTCAGATCATGGCCAAGCGCGATGATTTGAGGAAGGTGGGGAGCCCTAGTTTTCGCCTATGGGTTCGAAGTATCAACGCTGCCTGGAGACAGCGAACACAAAGAAGACCGTGAAGAGAGAAAGGGTACTCCCCTTAACACAGTAATTTATTTTCAAATTGAATAACATTGTTTTTAAATGTAGAATTTATAGAAAATATGCATCGTCTTCTTGAATGATAAATATACATTGTTTTAAACTATAAATATATGTTTTTAGAAAATATAAAGAGAGGATTTGAAAATATAAAAACAATGATAGGATTTTGATAAAGGAAAAAAAATATTCATTGCCTTTGAAATTGAAAATATACTTTGTTTTTGAAATTGAAAATATTCATTGCTTTTGAAATTGAAAATATTCATTGCTTCTGAAATTAAAAATATAGTTTTTACACGATTTTTATATGTTGAACTTCGAAAAAAAATTCGATTTTTATATATTGAACTTCGATAGAAAAATAGAATTTTTATATATTGAACTTCGAAATAAAAATTCGAATTTTATATATTGAACTTCGAAAGAAAAATAGAATTTTTATATATTGAACTTCCATAGAAAAATATGGTTTTTATATATTGAACTTCGAAATAAAAATATGGTTTTTATATATTGAACTTCGAAATAAAAATATGATTTTTATATATTGAACTTCCATAGAAAAATATGGTTTTTATATATTGAACTTCGAAATAAAAAATATGGTTTTTATATATTGAACTTCGAAATAAAAATATGATTTTTACATACTGAATAGCGAAGTAAAAATTCGATTTTTACATATGTAGAGAATACGGGCGAAAGCGACAAAAAGGCGAGTTGGCGAAGATTTCCTGCATTAGAAGTGCCGTGGAGCTAGGATAACTATCTGTGAGAATTTCTCACCTTTCACTTTCTTTTCTCTAGTTATATATATATACTAGGATGCAGACGGTGCTTAGTAGCACCCGACACAATCGTCCACAGACCATGGACTTGTTTGTTTGGTTGCGTAGATTAGTTGGATGATTTGATTTGAAATTGAATTGTTTGGTGAAATAAATTGATATGATTGATGTGTGAATGGCGTGGGCCTTCACTAGACCGGGGATAAGGCTAGGCCTTGTCCCGTTTCTAGTATCGTGCCGTTATGCCGCCGAAATTTTCTAAAATAAGTTAGAAAAATAAAAATATCATTTTATTGAATAAATGAATTGAATAGAAATTCATAGGTTGAAATAAAATGTTTTATCGTTAAAAATATAATTTTTAACGTGAAGTGAATAAAATAGAATATTCATTTACAAACCAGACGGTTTGTTTATGTACACCTATTTGAATGACATTGATTGGGACGATAAATTTTACACATCGCCCAACAGCACAAATAAAATATGTGTTTGATTGTTTGAAACCCCACACGGGTGTTGGGATGAAATTTGAAGTTCACTCATCCTGAGATTAAATATGTCGATCGATTGATTGACAGGCTGTTATAAGCGTTGAATATCTATATTTGATGCTTTTACAGTGTAGTGCACTTTGGTTGATGGTTGATTATTTTCAATGCTATTATATACATGTGTTGTATGAAAATCCATATAATTAACTTTATATGGTAATTGATTGGGCCTCATTCCAATCGTGAAAATAAAGAATATTTTGATAATAAGAAATATTTGAAATAGAATATTTGAAAATAGAAATTTATGAAGCCGTGTTGATTAGATTGACGCCATTTTGACGTGAACGATATTTATATCGATTTTATAACGATTTCGAAATGAATTGAATTGAAAACGATTTCGAAATGAATTGAATTGAAAACGATTTCGAAATGAATTGAATTGAAAACGATTTCGAAATGAATTGAATTGAAAACGATTTCGAAATGAATTGAATTGAAAACGATTTCGAAATGAATTGAATTGAAAACGATTTCGAAATGAATTGAATTGAAAACGAAAATGAATTGAATTGAAAACGATTTCGAAATGAATTGAATTGAAAACGATTTCGAAATGAATTGAATTGAAAACGATTTCGAAATGAATTGAATTGAATATGAATTCAAATTGAATTGAAATTTGAATTGAATAGAAAGGAATTTTAAAACGAATTTATAAAGAAGAATTCAATTTTGATTTGAATTGAAAAGGAAGTTGAAATGGCTTTTGAAACGAATTTAAAACTATTTATATAATTCGTTTTAAATAGAAATCGACGAAATATATTATATATATATTATATATATAATATAATGGCCTGAATAGAACGCGCCGCGCCGCGGCAGTTCGCGAATTTCGACCATTGATTTCAAACGGACATTACGGGAGATCCGACCGTCGGATTCTCCTAAAACCGGAACCGTTGGGTTCGTATCGAAGAGAGCTTTCTAACGAATGTGAGAAATTAGAAATCTAACGGTTGGATTTGGAATTATGTCCAAATAAAATTTGAAAAAGGTCGCTGTAAGTGCAGTTCGATGGCCATTGGTGGAAATCGACTGTACGGGCCTTGATAAAATTATTAAAAATAGTAATAATTTGTGTAAAATCATAAGAAATGATTTGTGAAGATTTGGGATGAAAAACTCCATATTTGAAAAGATAAAAATAGATTTTTATCGAAATGAACTAGTTTTGAACTAGAAATATAATTCTATTTATTTTTAAATAAATAAATTGAATTTGAAAAGGGTTTTAAAAATAACCAGAATTTCCAATGATTGCATTGGAGTGGATTTGAATCGAAATTGTCTTCGGAATATTTCGATGTTGGAATTCGTGATTATACAGATGTTGTTATGGGAATTTGAAAGATATACATTTATATCGTTATTTCCAATACGACATTTGTTAGTCGTAGAATTTGATATTGAATATAAGCCGATATATTTTCTATTCAGAGCCTTGTATTGAATATCAAATGTGATTTGGGGTTTGTCGTGAATGGTGTCTTCACTAACACTGTTCTTGAACCCAGTTGAGAAAAGATTAAATCTTTTTATTTAGATTTAATGAAGTGTACCAATTAAATGATATTTAATTGGAATTGAATTGATATTGATTTTTGGGTTTATCGTGGACAGTGTTTTAAATAACACCCGTTCTTTAACCCGATAATTAATGAAGGTGATTTTGGGTTTATTGTGAACGGTGTTTTTAAATGACACGGATTCTTTAACCCAGTTAACGATTAAAACTAAGTTGAGTTTTAATGAATCTTTAATTAGATTGAAATGGTCGAGAATGGAGTATCACCAGTTTTGCTCCAGGCGATAGTCAAATCTTTAATTAGATTTGAACGTGAAATGGTAATTGAATTTACCGATAACACCGTGGTGTTAGATATGAAGTATTACCAGTTTTACTTCATGGGATGAATAGGTTGGGATTGGGAAATTAAAACAAATGATTACTTCAGTAAGTTTCGTAAATCCCGACTAGTTGAATCGAAATTCAAAAGTAGATTAAAGAATAAATTCAAGGAATTTATCTTTGATAAAATTAATGGGAATCTTTCCCTATGAATGTGAAATTTAGAAACTAACTGTCGGTTAGCCAAGCAGAATGGTTTTCTGGATATTGATCAGATGTTGGTTTCGGCCTTCGGGGTTAATATTTGGGGAACTATTCTCTTGATTAATTTGCGGTTAGTGACTGATGAATTGGAATGAGGCGTATGTTGTGTTTGTGTAGCACTTTTGTAAAATATACGCGAGTTATTCGGGAAGACCGGGTTTATCCCATTCTGAATAACTGATACGACGATAAGTCGAAGATGAAGACGGTGGTCGAAGACCGGAAGTCTTCACGTCGTTTGGGTGATAACTGATGATCTTGATTGGGCTGTACACCCAAGAAGATGGAAACAGTTGGTGATCATCCAGACGTACTTGGAGATCGATGGATGTGCAGGGTACTAGGTGCCTCCGGTTTCGTTCAGACCCAGAACGGACTTGTAAATGGACTGTGTGTCTGACATTGGATTTTAGTCCGTGTGATTGATCTCTATTAAATATATATCTGTTTGGCGGCGGAGAATTTATTCTCTTGCTTAACGCCCTTCTCTGAGACGTACGAGCTCAGGGGTTATATATTGATGGATATCAAACGCATGGAGTGAATTGCCTGTGTGGCATGCCTAAGAGGCAATTGATCGAGGCTTCTGTTGAAAAGCAAAGTCTTGTGGTGATGATCAAAGCACGGCCTTTGTGGCGTAGCTTTGTGTAACGTTTACCTCGCGTGTTTCACACCCGGTATGAACCAAAAACGGGAGACGGACCTCAGGGAGGGCATGCGTTTCTTTCTAGTTAGAAGTGGCGTCAGTGGTTTTACACGCCCTGACGAGTTTGACTTATGTGGTTGTGGCTGTTGCGAGGCGCCTCGGATTGATCGGTCGTTCTCGAACCGATGGAGTCATTTAGTTGGCTCGTTTACGCCCCATAGGGCGGGGAAATGCATGTTCAGGGTTTAAGTTTAATCCACATCGGTGGACCGGCCCTGACGATCCAAGGGCCCACCTGAGTCTGGGTCCTGAGGGGCGGGCTAGAGCGTCTCGAATCGGTTGAGGACTATCTTTTGCCTCGGTTCATAGATGGAAATCCAATTTCCAAATACGTGCCTTTGCGATTTTGATTGTATAACCTATATATGGCGACATAGTGGTATGGGGCATTCATGCCGCCTATGATTGATACTTATGATTTGAAGTTGTTTTATACACTATACACTTAAAATAGTATCAAATGATTTCTTTTAAACGTATCAAGCATTCTTGGCTATTATAAGGTAAAAACCCTATCCTCCGGCTTGCGTTGCATTGTGTGATGGGAACTGGGTCTTATAACAGTTTCATTTTTCTTTATTTAGCATTGCGCTGTTTGTTTTATGCACCGGTATTCTTGGGAGGAAACCCGTTCCGTGTTATACGGCGTGGTCCCTTGATTTACCTAACTTTTAAAATAAAGATTAACTGTTTTAGTTCTCACACCAGTCCCATGACTGACCTGGAGTTTATTGTTTTGACCTAAACTCTGGGTGCCCCTATTTTGACACGGGCAGCTAGTAGTTTTGGTTTTGCAGATTTATATTCACAGGATCCTGGTTTACAGCTGGAATGATATCCGGAAAGCTTTGTATCCGTATATCTCCTTCTAGTTGTGTATTGTATTATTTTCCGCTGCGATGTATTTAAATGTAATTTAAATCTCTGATATTTCTGTGTGATATTCTTTTATACTCTGTATATTCTTGTAATCTGATGCATTGTTGTAATATACAGTGAAATGTTCTTCTGTATGAGTTATGTTGTGGCTTGTTCTCGAACTATCCGACGCTTTCCTTTACGGGGAAGTTACGGGTTTTCACAGTTGGTATCAGAGATTTGGTTTACAAAGCTCAGAGAACAAGGCACATTAGAACCATACGAAAGAACTCATCAGATATTGGATTAGTAATATCCAATGAGAGTGACTCGTTAGAGATGGGATCAGTAGTATCCTAGAACGAGTGTGAAGAGTACATTTTTCAAATGAAAACAAATTTTTGTTTTGAAAATCTAAATCACTTATTCGTATTTGATTATCTATTTATGTTGAGTTGGACAGTCCAGTATATAAAGAGTTTGCGTATACGTCTGATCCACGTGTATCTGAAATTTCAATATACTGGGTAGATATAGAATCACCTTCTAAGTCGCCCGGAGAGAACTCTGATGATTCATGCATCATCATCAGAATTTATGTTCGAGTGACGAAAGGGAGATTTCTATATACTTCCTATTGACTGGTGTGAGAACCAAAATTAGATAGGGCCTATTGTTGTGATTTGGCATCAAAAATCTAATTTTTGACTATGTATCAAAGTTATCAATTTGAAACTCTTATCCACTAATTGATTGATGTTTGTGTTGTTTGTTTATTTGTTTGATAATTTTGAACCATTATGCCTAATAGCATCAAATATTGAGTTGTATTGAAATTTGGTCGCGTTTGCTTGCATATACATATATATCATTGAACAGGTCATAGCAAGGAGGCTAGAGCAGAGAATAAAATTTGTTTGCCCGACAAATAGGTACATGTTTATTACATAATTTACTGTTTTGTTTGGGTGATGATGATTTTATGAGCCTATTGGCTAGCCGCTTGGCTTTTTCTTTTTCTTTTTGAGATCTGAAGGACCGGGGAAGCTATTTGAAATTCCCCGATGCTCCCGGTGTAGGGGAGGTTATGGCGAAATTTTTCAAAAATTTAGGGAGTTAGCCAAATTTTTGAAATTTTGAAAATTCTCAGAAACTGAAAAGTTGGAGAATGGAAGCCAGACCGAACGTAGAGTTGAATGATCAAACCACTTTCGACTTTGTTCCTTTTCGGGGATGAAAAGTTTTAAGTGGGGGAGATTGTAACAACCCGCAAATTCTGGGCCAGTTTAAAAATTTTATTTTGGCAATTTTAGCGAATTTTGAATATTTAAAATGAATTATTTTAAATAATATCGAAGAGAAATTTATTTTGAATATAATTAGAACGTATATATTATATACGTCGTCGTTAGAATATATAATAAATATATATAATTATAAAAGGAATTGAAAATGGCGCGGTAGTTCGAAAATTCGATTTCTAATTTCAAATGAATATACAGAATTCAATATAAGTCAGAATTGAACGAAACAAGAAATATTTGAATCTGTATAACTATGTCTTTGTAACGAAGTTAACAAACTGAGATTTCATCTTAGAAATGATAAGATATGTCCAGTTGAAAATTCTGAATAGTCGCTATGGAATTCAGGCCCTTAAAAATGGACATTTTGCAAATGACCTCGGATTTCGACGAAACCAGTTTTGTTGGGTCCGTGATGTCAAGTTATAGCTAGGTTTTAAATTTCATAATTTTTCGAATCAATATGTGAGCGTGGCAAAGGAAAACGCGTTTGACCAGTTTCAGTTGATTTTAATCGACTGGAAATTGGCCATTTTTCCAACGGTCTCAGAATTCGACGAAACTAGTTTTGTTAGGACCGTATCGTCAATACGAAGCCAGAAAATATTATTTGGGAATTTTTCGAGTTAGTATGTGGCCTCGGTAAATTGAAATGTACGTTTAAAATTGAATATACTGATTTATATTTTAATTTTGAGGAAAACTGATTGTAATGGTCGAATCAGCTTACCGGACATATCCCATTAGGTTCGAAACAGGGGTATTTGGCTAGGTTCGATAGTCATTGTCTTTGATTTCAAGTTCGTAGCAATAAGCAAGTAAATTCTAAGTTAAATTATATTATTTAATTATATATATAGGAAATCTTGGTCAAACCCTCCATAATTTCAACCCCCGTTCAAACCAGATAAGCCGCCGCCTCCTATAGGAATAAATGGGCGATTTGTTCCTAATTTCCCATTCAAATTTATCCTAATCGATTGAATGAAATTCGAATATTTATGAAGCAAAATCAAAGAGAAAGGGAAGGGCTTCAAATCTATGGGAGCATGATCATCTATCGTCTGGCATGTCAAGAGCAATCGAAGCTCAAAACCCTGAAGTTCGGACGCGATTTCTGGCACCTGGACGCGTGCGAGTTCGCCTGAACTCCTTGTGGTGGTGGCGTCGTCCATCGTCTTCGTCATGAGCAGTTCAGATCATGGCCAAGCGCGATGATTTGAGGAAGGTGGGGAGCCCTAGTTTTCGCCTATGGGTTCGAAGTTTCAACGCTGCCTGGAGACAGCGAACACAAAGAAGACCGTGAAGAGAGAAAGGGTACTCCCCTTAACACAGTAATTTATTTTCAAATTGAATAACATTGTTTTTAAATGTAGAATTTATAGAAAATATGCATCGTCTTCTTGAATGATAAATATACATTGTTTTAAACTATAAATATATGTTTTTAGAAAATATAAAGAGAGGATTTGAAAATATAAAAACAATGATAGGATTTTGATAAAGGAAAAAAAATATTCATTGCCTTTGAAATTGAAAATATACTTTGTTTTTGAAATTGAAAATATTCATTGCTTTTGAAATTGAAAATATTCATTGCTTCTGAAATTAAAAATATAGTTTTTACACGATTTTTATATGTTGAACTTCGAAAAAAAATTCGATTTTTATATATTGAACTTCGATAGAAAAATAGAATTTTTATATATTGAACTTCGAAATAAAAATTCGATTTTTATATATTGAACTTCGAAAGAAAAATAGAATTTTTATGTATTGAACTTCCATAGAAAAATATGGTTTTTATATATTGAACTTCGAAATAAAAATATGGTTTTTATATATTGAACTTCGAAATAAAAATATGATTTTTATATATTGAACTTCCATAGAAAAATATGGTTTTTATATATTGAACTTCGAAATAAAAAATATGGTTTTTATATATTGAACTTCGAAATAAAAATATGATTTTTACATACTGAATAGCGAAGTAAAAATTCGATTTTTACATATGTAGAGAATACGGGCGAAAGCGACAAAAAGGCGAGTTGGCGAAGATTTCCTGCATTAGAAGTGCCGTGGAGCTAGGATAGCTATCTGTGAGAATTTCTCACCTTTCACTTTCTTTTCTCTAGTTATATATATATACTAGGATGCAGACGGTGCTTAGTAGCACCCGACACAATCGTCCACAGACCATGGACTTGTTTGTTTGGTTGCGTAGATTAGTTGGATGATTTGATTTGAAATTGAATTGTTTGGTGAAATAAATTGATATGATTGATGTGTGAATGGCGTGGGCCTTCACTAGACCGGGGATAAGGCTAGGCCTTGTCCCGTTTCTAGTATCGTGCCGTTATGCCGCCGAAATTTTCTAAAATAAGTTAGAAAAATAAAAATATCATTTTATTGAATAAATGAATTGAATAGAAATTCATAGGTTGAAATAAAATGTTTTATCGTTAAAAATATAATTTTTAACGTGAAGTGAATAAAATAGAATATTCATTTACAAACCAGACGGTTTGTTTATGTACACCTATTTGAATGACATTGATTGGGACGATAAATTTTACACATCGCCCAACAGCACAAATAAAATATGTGTTTGATTGTTTGAAACCCCACACGGGTGTTGGGATGAAATTTGAAGTTCACTCATCCTGAGATTAAATATGTCGATCGATTGATTGACAGGCTGTTATAAGCGTTGAATATCTATATTTGATGCTTTTACAGTGTAGTGCACTTTGGTTGATGGTTGATTATTTTCAATGCTATTATATACATGTGTTGTATGAAAATCCATATAATTAACTTTATATGGTAATTGATTGGGCCTCATTCCAATCGTGAAAATAAAGAATATTTTGATAATAAGAAATATTTGAAATAGAATATTTGAAAATAGAAATTTATGAAGCCGTGTTGATTAGATTGACGCCATTTTGACGTGAACGATATTTATATCGATTTTATAACGATTTCGAAATGAATTGAATTGAAAACGATTTCGAAATGAATTGAATTGAAAACGATTTCGAAATGAATTGAATTGAAAACGATTTCGAAATGAATTGAATTGAAAACGATTTCGAAATGAATTGAATTGAAAACGATTTCGAAATGAATTGAATTGAAAACGAAAATGAATTGAATTGAAAACGATTTCGAAATGAATTGAATTGAAAACGATTTCGAAATGAATTGAATTGAAAACGATTTCGAAATGAATTGAATTGAATATGAATTCAAATTGAACTGAAATTTGAATTGAATAGAAAGGAATTTTAAAACGAATTTATAAAGAAGAATTCAATTTTGATTTGAATTGAAAAGGAAGTTGAAATGGCTTTTGAAACGAATTTAAAACTATTTATATAATTCGTTTTAAATAGAAATCGACGAAATATATTATATATATATTATATATATAATATAATGGCCTGAATAGAACGCGCCGCGCCGCGGTAGTTCGCGAATTTCGACCATTGATTTCAAACGGACATTACGGGAGATCCGACCGTCGGATTCTCCTAAAACCGGAACCGTTGGGTTCGTATCGAAGAGAGCTTTCTAACGAATGTGAGAAATTAGAAATCTAACGGTTGGATTTGGAATTATGTCCAAATCAAATTTGAAAAAGGTCGCTGTAAGTGCAGTTCGATGGCTATTGGTGGAAATCGACTGTACGGGCCTTGATAAAATTATTAAAAATAGTAATAATTTGTGTAAAATCATAAGAAATGATTTGTGAAGATTTGGGATGAAAAACTCCATATTTGAAAAGATAAAAATAGATTTTTATCGAAATGAACTAGTTTTGAACTAGAAATATAATTCTATTTATTTTTAAATAAATAAATTGAATTTGAAAAGGGTTTTAAAAATAACCAGAATTTCCAATGATTGCATTGGAGTGGATTTGAATCGAAATTGTCTTCGGAATATTTCGATGTTGGAATTCGTGATTATACAGATGTTGTTATGGGAATTTGAAAGATATACATTTATATCGTTATTTCCAATACGACATTTGTTAGTCGTAGAATTTGATATTGAATATAAGCCGATATATTTTCTATTCAGAGCCTTGTATTGAATATCAAATGTGATTTGGGGTTTGTCGTGAATGGTGTCTTCACTAACACTGTTCTTGAACCCAGTTGAGAAAAGATTAAATCTTTTTATTTAGATTTAATGAAGTGTACCAATTAAATGATATTTAATTGGAATTGAATTGATATTGATTTTTGGGTTTATCGTGGACAGTGTTTTAAATAACACCCGTTCTTTAACCCGATAATTAATGAAGGTGATTTTGGGTTTATTGTGAACGGTGTTTTTAAATGACACGGATTCTTTAACCCAGTTAACGATTAAAACTAAGTTGAGTTTTAATGAATCTTTAATTAGATTGAAATGGTCGAGAATGGAGTATCACCAGTTTTGCTCCAGGCGATAGTCAAATCTTTAATTAGATTTGAACGTGAAATGGTAATTGAATTTACCGATAACACCATGGTGTTAGATATGAAGTATTACCAGTTTTACTTCATGGGATGAATAGGTTGGGATTGGGAAATTAAAACAAATGATTACTTCAGTAAGTTTCGTAAATCCCGACTAGTTGAATCGAAATTCAAAAGTAGATTAAAGAATAAATTCAAGGAATTTATCTTTGATAAAATTAATGGGAATCTTTCCCTATGAATGTGAAATTTAGAAACTAACTGTCGGTTAGCCAAGCAGAATGGTTTTCTGGATATTGATCTGATGTTGGTTTCGGCCTTCGGGGTTAATATTTGGGGAACTATTCTCTTGATTAATTTGCGGTTAGTGACTGATGAATTGGAATGAGGCGTATGTTGTGTTTGTGTAGCACTTTTGTAAAATATACGCGAGTTATTCGGGAAGACCGGGTTTATCCCATTCTGAATAACTGATACGACGATAAGTCGAAGATGAAGACGGTGGTCGAAGACCGGAAGTCTTCACGTCGTTTGGGTGATAACTGATGATCTTGATTGGGCTGTACACCCAAGAAGATGGAAACAGTTGGTGATCATCCAGACGTACTTGGAGATCGATGGATGTGCAGGGTACTAGGTGCCTCCGGTTTCGTTCAGACCCAGAACGGACTTGTAAATGGACTGTGTGTCTGACATTGGATTTTAGTCCGTGTGATTGATCTCTATTAAATATATATCTGTTTGGCGGCGGAGAATTTATTCTCTTGCTTAACACCCTTCTCTGAGACGTACGAGCTCAGGGGTTATATATTGATGGATATCAAACGCATGGAGTGAATTGCCTGTGTGGCATGCCTAAGAGGCAATTGATCGAGGCTTCTGTTGAAAAGCAAAGTCTTGTGGTGATGATCAAAGGACGGCCTTTGTGGCATAGCTTTGTGTAATGTTTACCTCGCGTGTTTCACACCCGGTATGAACCAAAAACGGGAGACGGACCTCAGGGAGGGCATGCGTTTCTTTCTAGTTAGAAGTGGCGTCAGTGGTTTTACACGCCCTGACGAGTTTGACTTATGTGGTTGTGGCTGTTGCGAGGCGCCTCGGATTGATCGGTCGTTCTCGAACCGATTGAAACGGCCCGTAACTTCCCCGTAAAGGAAAGTGTCGGATAGTTTGAGAACAAGCCACAACAGAACTCATATAAAAGAACATTTCATTGTATATTACAACAATGCATCAGATTACAAGAATATACAGAGTATAAATGAATATTACACAGAAATATCAGAGATTTAAATTACATTTAAATACATAGCCGCGGAAAATAATACAATACACAACTAGAAGGAGATATACGGATACAAAGCTTTCCGGATATCGTTCCAGCTGTAAACCAGGATCCTGTGAATATAAATCTGCAAAACCGAAACTACTAGCTGCCCGTTTCAAAATAAGGGCAACCAGAGTTTAGGTTAAAACAATAAACTCCAGGTCAGTCATGTGACTGGTGTGAGAACTAAAACAGTTATTAATCTTTATTTTAAATCAATAGGTAAATCAAGGGACCACGCCGTATAACACGGAACGGGTTTCCTCCCAAGAATACCAGTGCATAAAACAAACAGCGCAATGCTAAATAAAGAAAAATGAAGCTGTTATAAGACCCAGGTCCCATCACACAATGCAACGCAGCCGAGGATAGGGTTTTCCCTTATAACAGCCAAAGAATGCTTGATACGGTTAAAAACAAATCGTTTGATACTATTATAAGTGCATAGTGTATAAAACAACTTCAAATCATAAGTATCAATCATAGGCGGCATGAGCGCCCCATCCCACTATGTCACCATACTAGGTTCTACAATTAAAACCGCAAATGTCACGTATTTCGAAATTGTATTTCCGTCTATGAACCGAGGCAAAAGATAGTCCTCAACCGTTTTCGTGACTCTCTAGCCCGAGCCACAGGGTCAGAGCGCATCGACCCTTGGATCGTCAGGGCCGGTCCACCGATGTGGATTAAAATCCCTGAACACTACGTCTCCCCACCCTATGGGGTGTAAGTCTGGTCCGTCAGCCGACCAGAATGCATCGGCCGAAACCGATATAACCGAGGCGCCTCGCAACAGCAACAACCACATAAGTCAAACTCGTCAGGGCGTGTAAAACCACTGACGCCACTTCTAGCTAGAAAGAAACGCATGCCCTCCCTGAGGTCCGTCTCCCGTTTTGGTTCACAACCGGGGTGCGAGGCTCGCGAATTCACGTTACACAAAGCTGTGCCACACAGGCTGTGCTTTGATCATCACCACAAGACTTTGCTTTTCAACAGAAGCCTCGATCAATTGCCACTTAGGCATGCCACACAGGCAATTCACTCCATGCGTTTGATATCCATCAATATATAACCCCTGAGCTCGTACGTCTCAGAGAAGGGCGTTAAGCAAGAGAATAAATTCTCCGCCGCCAAACAGATATATATTTAATAGAGATCAATCACACAGACTAAAATCCAATGTCAGACACACAGTCCATTTACAAGTCCGTTCTGGGTCTGAACGAAACCGGAGGCACCTAGTACCTCGCATATCCATCGATCTCCAAGTACGTCTGGACGATCACAAACTGTTTCCATCTTCTTGGGTGTACAGCCCAATCAAGATCATCAGTAATCACCCAAACGACGTGAAGACTTCCGGTCTTCGACCATCGTCTTCATCTTCGACACCACGTCGAATCAGTTATTCAGAATGGGATAAACCCGGTCTTTCTGAATAACTCGCGTATATATTATAAAAGTGTTACACAAACACAACATACGCCTCATTCCAATTCAGAATATTCTTTTATTCAAATATTCCTATACTTTGGGAAAAGTTCCCATTAATTTTATCCAAGATAAATTCTTTGAATTTATTCTTTAATCTCCTTTGAATATCAATTCAAACTAGTCGGGATTAGCGAACCACACCGAAGTAATCATTTATTTTATTTCCCAATCCCAACCTATTCATCCCATGAAGTAAAACTGGTAGTACTTCATATCTAACACCACAGTGTTATCGGTAATTCAATTACCATTTCACGTTCAAATCTAATTAAAGATTCAACTATCGCCTGGAGTAAAACTGGTGATACTCCATTCTCGATCTTTTCAATCTAATTAAAGATTCATTAAAACTCCACTTAGTTTTAATCTTTGACTGGGTTAAAGAATCAGTGTCATTTAAAGCACAGTTCACGATAAACCCAAAGTCACATCCCATTGATTATCGGGTTAAAGAACGAGTGTTATTTAAAACACTGTCCACGATAAACCCAAAAATCAATATCAATTCAACTCCAATTAAATATCATTCAATTGGTACACTTCATTAAATCTAAATAAAAGATTTAATCTTTTCACAACTGGGTTCAAGAACAGTGTTAGTGAAGACACCATTCACGACAAACCCAAATCACATTTGATATTCAATACAAGGCTCTGAATAGAAAATATATCGGCTTATATTCAATATCAAATTCTACGATTAACAAATGTCGTATTGAAATAACGATATAAATGTATATCTTTCAAATTCCCATAACAACATCTGTATAATCACGAATTTCAACATCGAAATATTCCGAAGACAATTTCGATTCAAATCCACTCCAATGCAATCATTGGAAATTCTGGTTATTTTCAAAACCCTTTTCAAATTCAATTTATTTATTTAAAAATAAATAGAATTATAATTCTAGTTCAAAACTAGTTCATTTTGATAAAAATCTATTTTTATCTTTTCAAATATGGAGTTTTTCATCCCAAATCTTCACAAATCATTTCTTATGATTTTACACAAATTATTACTATTTTTAATAATTTTATCAAGGCCCGTACAGTCGATTTCCATCAATGGCCATCGAACTGCACTTACAGCGACCTTTTTCCAATTTGATTTGGACATAATTCCAAATCCAACCGTTAGATTTCAAATTTCTAACATTTGATAGAAAGCTCTTTTCGATACGAACCCAACGGTTCCGGTTTTAGGAGAATCCGACGGTCGGATCTCCCGCAACGTCCGTTTGAAATAAATGGTCGAAATTCACGAACTGCCACGGCGCGACGCGTTCTATTCAGGCCATTATATTATATATATAATATATATAATATATATATCGTCGATTTCTATTTAAAACGAATTATATAAATAGTTTTGAATTCGTTTCAAAAATCTATTTCAACTTCCATTTCAATTCAAAACAAAATTGAATTCTTCTTTATAGATTCGTTTCAAAATTCATTTCTATTCAATTCAAATTTCAATTCAATTTGAATTCATTTCAATTCACTTTCAATTCAATTCGAATTCGTTTTCAATTCAATTCATTTCGAAATCACTTTCAATTCAATTCACTTTGAATTCGTTTTCAATTCAATTCATTTCGAAATCACTTTCAATTCAATTCATTTCGAAATCACTTTCAATTCAATTCACTTTGAATTCGTTTTCAATTCAATTCATTTCGAAATCACTTTCAATCCACTTTGAATTCGTTTTCAATTCAATTCATTTCGAAATCACTTAAAATTGATATAAATATCGTTCACGTCAAAATGGCGTCAATCTAATCAACACGGCTTCATAAATTTCTATTTTCAAATATTCTATTTCAAATATTTCTTTTTCAAAACTGGAATGAGGCCCAATCAATTACCATATAAAATTAATTATATGGATTTGCATACAACACATGTATATAATAGCATTGAAAATAATCAACCATCAACCAAAGTGCACTACACTGTATAAGCATCAAATATAGATATTCAACGCTTATAACAGCCTGTCAATCAATCGATCGACATATTAAATCAATCAGGATGAGTGAACTTCAAATTTCATCCCAACACCCGTGTGGGGTTTCAAACAATCAAACACAGATTTTATTTGTGCAATTGGGCGATGTGTAAAATTTATCGACCCAATCAATATCAGTCAAATCAGTGTATATACAAACAAATCGGCCGATTTGTTTATAACTATTCATTTATTCACATTCACGTTAAAAATTATATTTTTAACGACAAAACATTTTATTTCAATCTATGAATTTCTATTCAATTCATTTACACAATAAAATGATATTTTTATTTTCTAACACATTTTAGAAAATTTCGGCGGCATAACGGCACGATACTAGAAACGGGACAAGGCCTAGCCTTATCCCCGGTCTAGTGAAGGCCCACGCCATTCACACATCAATCATATCAATTTCATTTCACCAAACTATTCAAATCAACCCAAACAATCTAACTAACAACACAGCCAAACAAACAAGTCCATGGTCTGTGGACGATTGTGTCGGGTGCTACTAAGCACCGTCTGCATCCTAGTATATATATATAACTAGAAAAGAAATAGAAAGGTGAGAAATTCTCACATATAGCTATCCTAGCTCCACGGCTCTTCTTTTGCAGAAGTCTTCGTCGTTTCGCCTTTTTGTCACCTTCGTTGCTGCTTTCACTACATACGTAAAAATCACATTTTTACTTCGCTATTCAATATATAAAAATCGAATTTTTACTTCGATGTTCAATATATAAAAATTTTATTTTTCTATCGAAGTTCAATATATAAAAATTCTATTTTTACATCGTTATTCCATATATAAAGATTATATTTTTAAACTTCTACTTTGAATATAAAGATTATATTTTTAAGCCGCTAAGATCTAATTTTTATCTCGTCAAAAATTTAATTTTTCCTACAACAAAATCCTAAACTTTTTCTACCTCCTACGAATTCAAAATTCCTTCGAATAAAAATCATGTTTTCATGATTAAAAATCAAAGCTTTAAGAGAAAAAGAAAAATCTAATCTTTTTAACCAATAAAAATCAAACCTTTTTATTAATAAAAACTTAACTTTAAAATGATAAAAATCTATAATTTCTACTTAAAAAAAATCAGTTTTATATACTTTAAAAATTCAGTTTTTATATACTTTAAAAAAAATCAGTTTTTATATACTTTAAAAATTCAGTTTTTATATACTTTTAAAAAAACAATTTTATATACTTTAAAAAAATCAGTTTTATATACTTTAAAAAAAATCAGTTTTATATACTTTAAAAATTCAGTTTTTAAGAATTTAAAAATAAAAATACTTACAGAAAACAAATAAAATAAAATAAAAACGAACCGATTTCAGCGAAGGGGGGGTGCCGTTGTTCGTCGGAGCTTGGGGGGGGGGGGGAGAGCGCGGTCGATCTGAAGGAGGAGACGAGGGGAAGGAGGTGCTGTCGAGGTCTGCTCTGGGCTAGGGTTGCGGTGGTCTTCGTTGATGGATCGAATGGAGGAGGCTGAAGAGGGGACAGGGGCTTCGACTGAGTGGCGGGCGATTGGAGGAGGAGGCCGACGCGAGGGTGGCGGCTCCGACGAGGGAAAGGGGCTGGGGCGATTATCTTTTTCTCTTTTTTTTTTTTTTTTTTTTCAAATCGATTTTCAGAATGAAAGGGGGGGGCAGAACGAATTAAAGGGGGAAAGGATTTTTTTTATTTAATTATTTATTTAATTATTTTTATTTTTAAAAGTTGACTTTCACATATGTCATCTAAACGAGGCCCACCGCTTGTCGTCCATAGCGTTTAACCCCCATTCCGAACACAATGGGATATGTATCGTAGGCTGATTCGACTGTTTGAATCAGTTTCTGTTAAATTTACATTTAAATCACTATATTGAATTTTAAACGTACATTTCAAATTACCGGGGTCACATACTAACACTAAAAATTCCAGAAAAATATTTTCTAGCTTCGTATTGACGATACGGTCCTAACAAAACTAGTTTCGTCGAATTCCGAGGTCGTTCGCAAAATGTCCATTTTTATGGGCCTGAATTCCATAGCGACTATTCAGAATTTTCAACTGGACATACCTTTTGATTCCCGCTATGAAAATTTGATTATTCGGATTCGTTGGAAAGATATCATCAATTAGATCCTAATGTTTTTGGTTTCACTAAAATCCGGATTGTTTTGCACCCGGTACATTCAATTGAAGTTTGAAATCGAATTATCGAACTACCGCGCCATTTTCAATTCTATTTATAATAATAAATAAAATTATATATATTCTAACGACGACGTATATAATATATATGTCGAATTATATTCAAATTAAATTTCTCGCCGATATTATTTAAAATAATTCATTTTAAATAATCAAAATTCGCTAAAATTGCCAAAATAAAAATTTCAAACTGGCTCGCATTTTACGGGTTGTTACAATCTCCCCCACTTAAAACTTTTCGTCCCCGAAAAGGAACAAAGTCGAAAGTGGTTTGATTAATCAACACTACGTTCGATCTGGCTTCCATTCTCCAACTCTTCAGTTTCTGAGAATTTTCAAAATTTCAAAAATTTGGCTAACACCCTAAATTTTTGAAAAATTTCGCCATAACCTCCCCTGCACCGGGAGCATCGGGGAATTTCAAATAGCTTCCCCGGTCCTTCAGATCTCAAAAAGAAAAAGAAAAAGCCAAGCGGCTAGCCAATAGGCTCACAAAATCATCATCACCCAAACAAAACAGGAAATTATGTAGTAAACATGTACCTATTTGTCGGGCAAACAAATTTTATTCTCTGGCTCTAGCCTCCTTGCTATGACCTGTTCAATGTATATATGTATATGCAAGCAAAAACAACCAATTTTCGATACAGTTCAATATTGGGTTATATTAGGCATAATGGTTCAAAATTATCAAACAAAATAAACAAACAACACAAACATCAATCAATTAGTGAATTAGAGTTTCAAATTCATAATTTTGATACATATACAAAAATCATGTTTTTGATGCCAAATCACAACAATTAGCCCTATCTAATTTTGGTTCTCACACCAGTCAATAGGAAATATATAGATGTTACACGTTCGTCACTCGAATATAAACTCTGATGATGATATATCAATCATCAGAATCACCCCCGGGCGACTAGAGTGTGATTCTATATCTATCCAGTATATTAAAACTTCGAATAGACGCTAGCTAGGCGCATACGCGAAATCTTTATATATTGGACTGTCCTAATCAATATAAATAAATAATCAAATACGTATAATTGATTTAAATTTTCAAAACAAAAATTTGTTTTCATTTTCAAAAATATACTCTTCACACTCGTTCTAGGATACTACTGATCCCATCTCTAACGAGTCATTCTCATTGGATATTACTAATCCAATATCTGATGAATTCTTTCGTACGGTTCTAATGTGTCTTGTTCTCTGCTTTGTAAACCAAAGCTCTGATACCAAATGAAACGGCCCGTAACTTCCCCGTAAAGGAATGTGTCGGATAGTTCGAGAACAAGCCACAACAGAACTCATATAAAAGAACATTTCATTGTATATTACAACAATGCATCAGATTACAAGAATATACAGAGTATAAATGAATATTACACAGAAATATCAGAGATTTAAATTACATTTAAATACATAGCAGCGGAAAATAATACAATACACAACTAGAAGGAGATATACGGATACAAAGCTTTCCGGATATCGTTCCAGCTGTAAACCAGGATCCTGTGAATATAAATCTGCAAAACCGAAACTACTAGCTGCCCGTGTCAAAATAAGGGCACCCAGAGTTTAGGTTAAAACAATAAACTCCAGGTCAGTCATGTGACTGGTGTGAGAACTAAAACAGTTATTAATCTTTATTTTAAATCAATAGGTAAATCAAGGGACCACGCCGTATAACACGGAACGGGTTTCCTCCCAAGAATACCAGTGCATAAAACAAACAGCGCAATGCTAAATAAAGAAAAATGAAGCTGTTATAAGACCCAGGTCCCATCACACAATGCAACGCAGCCGAGGATAGGGTTTTCCCTTATAACAGCCAAAGAATGCTTGATACGATTAAAAACAAATCGTTTGATACTATTATAAGTGCATAGTGTATAAAACAACTTCAAATCATAAGTATCAATCATAGGCGGCATGAGCGCCCCATCCCACTATGTCACCATACTAGGTTCTACAATTAAAACCGCAAATGTCACGTATTTGGAAATTAGATTTCCGTCTATGAACCGAGGCAAAAGATAGTCCTCAACCGTTTTCGTGACTCTCTAGCCCGAGCCACAGGGTCAGAGCGCATCGACCCTTGGATCGTCAGGGCCGGTCCACCGATGTGGATTAAAATGCCTGAACACTACGTCTCCCCACCCTATGGGGTGTAAGTCTGGTCCGTCAGCCGACCAGAATGCATCGGCCGAAACCGATATAACCGAGGCGCCTCGCAACAGCAACAACCACATAAGTCAAACTCGTCAGGGCGTGTAAAACCACTGACGCCACTTCTAGCTAGAAAGAAACGCATGCCCTCCCTGAGGTCCGTCTCCCGTTTTGGTTCACAACCGGGGTGCGAGGCTCGCGAATTCACGTTACACAAAGCTGTGCCACACAGGCTGTGCTTTGATCATCACCACAAGACTTTGCTTTTCAACAGAAGCCTCGATCAATTGCCACTTAGGCATGCCACACAGGCAATTCACTCCATGCGTTTGATATCCATCAATATATAACCCCTGAGCTCGTACGTCTCAGAGAAGGGCGTTAAGCAAGAGAATAAATTCTCCGCCGCCAAACAGATATATATTTAATAGAGATCAATCACACAGACTAAAATCCAATGTCAGACACACAGTCCATTTACAAGTCCGTTCTGGGTCTGAACGAAACCGGAGGCACCTAGTACCTCGCATATCCATCGATCTCCAAGTACGTCTGGACGATCACAAACTGTTTCCATCTTCATGGGTGTACAGCCCAATCAAGATCATCAGTAATCACCCAAACGACGTGAAGACTTCCGGTCTTCGACCATCGTCTTCATCTTCGACACCACGTCGAATCAGTTATTCAGAATGGGATAAACCCGGTCTTTCTGAATAACTCGCGTATATATTATAAAAGTGTTACACAAACACAACATACGCCTCATTCCAATTCAGAATATTCTTTTATTCAAATATTCCTATACTTTGGGAAAAGTTCCCATTAATTTTATCCAAGATAAATTCTTTGAATTTATTCTTTAATCTCCTTTGAATATCAATTCAAACTAGTCGGGATTAACGAACCACACCGAAGTAATCATTTATTTTATTTCCCAATCCCAACCTATTCATCCCATGAAGTAAAACTGGTAGTACTTCATATCTAACACCACAGTGTTATCGGTAATTCAATTACCATTTCACGTTCAAATCTAATTAAAGATTCAACTATCGCCTGGAGTAAAACTGGTGATACTCCATTCTCGATCTTTTCAATCTAATTAAAGATTCATTAAAACTCCACTTAGTTTTAATCTTTGACTGGGTTAAAGAATCAGTGTCATTTAAAGCACAGTTCACGATAAACCCAAAGTCACATCCCATTGATTATCGGGTTAAAGAACGAGTGTTATTTAAAACACTGTCCACGATAAACCCAAAAATCAATATCAATTCAACTCCAATTAAATATCATTCAATTGGTACACTTCATTAAATCTAAATAAAAGATTTAATCTTTTCACAACTGGGTTCAAGAACAGTGTTAGTGAAGACACCATTCACGACAAACCCAAATCACATTTGATATTCAATACAAGGCTCTGAATAGAAAATATATCGGCTTATATTCAATATCAAATTCTACGATTAACAAATGTCGTATTGAAATAACGATATAAATGTATATCTTTCAAATTCCCATAACAACATCTGTATAATCAAGAATTTCAACATCGAAATATTCCGAAGACAATTTCGATTCAAATCCACTCCAATGCAATCATTGGAAATTCTGGTTATTTTCAAAACCCTTTTCAAATTCAATTTATTTATTTAAAAATAAATAGAATTATAATTCTAGTTCAAAACTAGTTCATTTTGATAAAAATCTATTTTTATCTTTTCAAATATGGAGTTTTTCATCCCAAATCTTCACAAATCATTTCTTATGATTTTACACAAATTATTACTATTTTTAATAATTTTATCAAGGCCCGTACAGTCGATTTCCATCAATGGCCATCGAACTGCACTTACAGCGACCTTTTTCCAATTTGATTTGGACATAATTCCAAATCCAACCGTTAGATTTCAAATTTCTAACATTCGCTAGAAAGCTCTTTTCGATACGAACCCAACGGTTCCGGTTTTAGGAGAATCCGACGGTCGGATCTCCCGCAACGTCCGTTTGAAATAAATGGTCGAAATTCACGAACTGCCGCGGCGCGGCGCGTTCTATTCAGGCCATTATATTATATATATAATATATATAATATATATATCGTCGATTTCTATTTAAAACGAATTATATAAATAGTTTTGAATTCGTTTCAAAAATCTATTTCAACTTCCATTTCAATTCAAAACAAAATTGAATTCTTCTTTATAGATTCGTTTCAAAATTCATTTCTATTCAATTCAAATTTCAATTCAATTTGAATTCATTTCAATTCACTTTCAATTCAATTCGAATTCGTTTTCAATTCAATTCATTTCGAAATCACTTTCAATTCAATTCACTTTGAATTCGTTTTCAATTCAATTCATTTCGAAATCACTTTCAATTCAATTCATTTCGAAATCACTTTCAATTCAATTCACTTTGAATTCGTTTTCAATTCAATTCATTTCGAAATCACTTTCAATCCACTTTGAATTCGTTTTCAATTCAATTCATTTCGAAATCACTTAAAATTGATATAAATATCGTTCACGTCAAAATGGCGTCAATCTAATCAACACGGCTTCATAAATTTCTATTTTCAAATATTCTATTTCAAATATTTCTTTTTCAAAACTGGAATGAGGCCCAATCAATTACCATATAAAATTAATTTTATGGATTTGCATACAACACATGTATATAATAGCATTGAAAATAATCAACCATCAACCAAAGTGCACTACACTGTATAAGCATCAAATATAGATATTCAACGCTTATAACAGCCTGTCAATCAATCGATCGACATATTTAATCAATCAGGATGAGTGAACTTCAAATTTCATCCCAACACCCGTGTGGGGTTTCAAACAATCAAACACAGATTTTATTTGTGCAATTGGGCGATGTGTAAAATTTATCGACCCAATCAATATCAGTCAAATCAGTGTATATACAAACAAATCGGCCGATTTGTTTATAACTATTCATTTATTCACATTCACGTTAAAAATTATATTTTTAACGACAAAACATTTTATTTCAATCTATGAATTTCTATTCAATTCATTTACACAATAAAATGATATTTTTATTTTCTAACACATTTTAGAAAATTTCGGCGGCATAACGGCACGATACTAGAAACGGGACAAGGCCTAGCCTTATCCCCGGTCTAGTTAAGGCCCACGCCATTCACACATCAATCATATCAATTTCATTTCACCAAACTATTCAAATCAACCCAAACAATCTAACTAACAACACAGCCAAACAAACAAGTCCATGGTCTGTGGACGATTGTGTCGGGTGCTACTAAGCACCGTCTGCATCCTAGTATATATATATAACTAGAAAAGAAATAGAAAGGTGAGAAATTCTCACATATAGCTATCCTAGCTCCACGGCTCTTCTTTTGCAGAAGTCTTCGTCGTTTCGCGTTTTTGTCACCTTCGTTGCTGCTTTCACTACATACGTAAAAATCACATTTTTACTTCGCTATTCAATATATAAAAATCGAATTTTTACTTCGATGTTCAATATATAAAAATTTTATTTTTCTATCGAAGTTCAATATATAAAAATTCTATTTTTACATCGTTATTCCATATATAAAGATTATATTTTTAAACTTCTACTTTGAATATAAAGATTATATTTTTAAGCCGCTAAGATCTAATTTTTATCTCGTCAAAAATTTAATTTTTCCTACAACAAAATCCTAAACTTTTTCTACCTCCTACGAATTCAAAATTCCTTCGAATAAAAATCATGTTTTCATGATTAAAAATCAAAGCTTTAAGAGAAAAAGAAAAATCTAATCTTTTTAACCAATAAAAATCAAACCTTTTTATTAATAAAAACTTAACTTTAAAATGATAAAAATCTATAATTTCTACTTAAAAAAAATCAATTTTATATACTTTAAAAATTCAGTTTTTATATACTTTAAAAAAAATCAGTTTTTATATACTTTAAAAATTCAGTTTTTATATACTTTTAAAAAAACAGTTTTATATACTTTAAAAAAATCAGTTTTATATACTTTAAAAAAATCAGTTTTATATACTTTAAAAATTCAGTTTTTAAGAATTTAAAAATAAAAATACTTACAGAAAACAAATAAAATAAAATAAAAACGAACCGATTTCAGCGAAGGGGGGGGTGCTGTTGTTCGTCGGAGCTTGGGGGGGGGGGGGAGAGCGCGGTCGATCTGAAGGAGGAGACGAGGGGAAGGAGGTGCTGTCGAGGTCTGCTCTGGGCTAGGGTTGCGGTGGTCTTCGTTGATGGATCGAATGGAGGAGGCTGAAGAGGGGACAGGGGCTTCGACTGAGTGGCGGGCGATTGGAGGAGGAGGCCGACGCGAGGGTGGCGGCTCCGACGAGGGAAAGGGGCTGGGGCGATTATCTTTTTCTCTTTTTTTTTCTTTTTTTTTTTCAAATCGATTTTCAGAATGAAAGGGGGGGGCCAGAACGAATTAAAGGGGGAAAGGAATTTTTTTATTTATTTAATTATTTATTTAATTATTTTTATTTTTAAAAGTTGACTTTCACATATGTCATCTAAACGAGGCCCACCGCCTGTCGTCCATAGCGTTTAACCCCCATTCCGAACACAATGGGATATGTATCGTAGGCTGATTCGACTGTTTGAATCAGTTTCTGTTAAATTTACATTTAAATCACTATATTGAATTTTAAACGTACATTTCAAATTACCGGGGTCACATACTAACACTAAAAATTCCAGAAAAATATTTTCTAGCTTCGTATTGACGATACGGTCCTAACAAAACTAGTTTCGTCGAATTCCGAGGTCGTTCGCAAAATGTCCATTTTTAAGGGCCTGAATTCCATAGCGACTATTCAGAATTTTCAACTGGACATACCTTTTGATTCCCGCTATGAAAATTTGATTATTCGGATTCGTTGGAAAGATATCATCAATTAGATCCTAATGTTTTTGGTTTCACTAAAATTCGGATTGTTTTGTACCCGGTACATTCAATTGAAGTTTGAAATCGAATTATCGAACTACCGCGCCATTTTCAATTCTATTTATAATAATAAATAAAATTATATATATTCTAACGACGACGTATATAATATATACGTCGAATTATATTCAAATATAATTTCTCGCCGATATTATTTAAAATAATTCATTTTGAATAATCAAAATTCGCTAAAATTGCCAAAATAAAAATTTCAAACTGGCTCGCATTTTACGGGTTGTTACACCGATGGAGTCATTTAGTTGGCTCGTTTACGCCCCATAGGGCGGGGAAATGCATGTTCAGGGTTTAAGTTTAATCCACATCGGTGGACCGGCCCTGACGATCCAAGGGCCCACCTGAGTCTGGGTCCTGAGGGGCGGGCTAGAGCGTCTCGAATCGGTTGAGGACTATCTTTTGCCTCGGTTCATAGATGGAAATCCAATTTCCAAATACGTGACTTTTCGATTTTGATTGTATAACCTATATATGGCGACATAGTGGTATGGGGCATTCATGCCGCCTATGATTGATACTTATGATTTGAAGTTGTTTTATACACTATACACTTAAAATAGTATCAAATGATTTCTTTTAAACGTATCAAGCATTCTTGGCTATTATAAGGTAAAAACCCTATCCTCCGGCTTGCGTTGCATTGTGTGATGGGAACTGGGTCTTATAACAGTTTCATTTTTCTTTATTTAGCATTGCGCTGTTTGTTTTATGCACCGGTATTCTTGGGAGGAAACCCGTTCCGTGTTATACGGCGTGGTCCCTTGATTTACCTAGCTTTTAAAATAAAGATTAACTGTTTTAGTTCTCACACCAGTCCCATGACTGACCTGGAGTTTATTGTTTTGACCTAAACTCTGGGTGCCCCTATTTTGACACGGGCAGCTAGTAGTTTTGGTTTTGCAGATTTATATTCACAGGATCCTGGTTTACAGCTGGAATGATATCCGGAAAGCTTTGTATCCGTATATCTCCTTCTAGTTGTGTATTGTATTATTTTCCGCTGCGATGTATTTAAATGTAATTTAAATCTCTGATATTTCTGTGTGATATTCTTTTATACTCTGTATATTCTTGTAATCTGATGCATTGTTGTAATATACAGTGAAATGTTCTTCTGTATGAGTTATGTTGTGGCTTGTTCTCGAACTATCCGACGCTTTCCTTTACGGGGAAGTTACGGGTTTTCACATTCATCGACTGCTCCCTAATCTTTCATGTTTAGATCCATCTATTTAAATTGCTTACAAAATCTCAAATTTAAATTATTTTAATAATATATGTGTCTGTCGTATATGTATATGCATACATACTAATAAAAGCAACAATACCAAACATACATATCACATACGTATATTTGTGTACATAAATAATAATAACAAAGTTAATTTGTAAATTAATTATTATCATTTATATACATAAACAATAAATTTAGCATACACAACGTTAAAATGTTCTATTCTTAACTTCGAATAACTCCACATTAAAAACTCTGTAACCTTTTTATAAAATCATTCTCAATTAACACATATTATTTATCCTTAAGTCAATATATTTTTGCAAAATACATAATTTTAAATTTCACATATGTAATGTAGATAAAAGAAACAACTTAAATAATATTTGTTAACTAATCTAAAATTATTATAATATGTTAATTTCAAAAAAAGTACTTGCTCATAATTGTAAGAATAATTAAATTATTGTATTACTTAAAAGATATATAAGTTACATGACACGTGTCATGTAAAAACAACAATAATATTTTATATTTTATTTATTTTGATGAATTCATCGTATATTATATAATAAGGTTCCAACTTTAACATTAAAATTTTAAAATCTAAATTTTATAACATTATCGTGTGCAACGCATGGGTTACACACTAGTTTATTTAGCCAAGAAACATATCAACTGAAAATGTGACCAAGTTTATAACATGGCAGGTAAACGATTTAATTTTAACTGTAATATATGGTAATATAATATTTCCTATGCAATATTATTATATGAACATAAGAAAAGTAATTGTTTACTTTTAGTAATCTTTACAACAAAATCAAAATTCAAATCCTCTTCCAGAGAAGGAG
The DNA here is from genome assembly GCA_030737875.1 of Allium sativum. NCBI lineage: Eukaryota > Viridiplantae > Streptophyta > Magnoliopsida > Asparagales > Amaryllidaceae > Allium > Allium sativum. The sequence goes on from CM060923.1 coordinate 165,100,517, forward strand.
TATTAAATTTCGTATGTTAATATATTTCATTTTACCAAAAAACAAATTACCATAAATCTCTAGCATAATCACCTAAAGCAACGCATTTATAATTAGTTAATAATTTATTTTCAATAAATAGATAAATATAGGAAAATGAAGGAAGCATGTTATGCAAATAAATTTTTGATTTTGTTATGAACGACAATTAATCAAATATTCCCAAAACTATTATTTTTAAATTGATACACTTATTACTTGCAATATTTCACATTTACTTTGTGCTTATATATATATCCAATTGATCATCCATAAATCTCTATCAAAAGAACAAAATAAAATTAAGAGTGTAAAGCAAAGATACATGAAGACAACTTGCATTACATCCTTCCTTGTATTCCTCATTTTTTTCTCAAGTGGTATGCAAGAGAAAAAACTAAACTTCAGTTAGTTACTTTTTTTTTTGTTACGATAGAAAATCTCTTTTTCATGTTTGTCATAACAAATACAAATACTGTTGTTAAATACTAATTGCTGTTATGATGACGGAAGTGAAAGGACAAAACTGCCCTCCTCCAAGCGAAACTTGCAATTTTCCTATTGAATCCCCTAACTGTGTGACAAAAGAATGTAAAGAGTTTTGCCCTAAACATTTCTTCTGCACTGAGGGTAGTTTTTGCTCTGACGTTAATACTTGCACCTGCAAATCGAATTGCGCTCATCGTCGTTGAATTGCAACTTAATCATTTTGTGTTTGGTATTCAGATCTCTTTTGTATTTCAACAGTTGGGTCTGTATACATTATGATATGAAAAAATAATTATGAAATGGAATTTTTCTCTGTTTGGTTTGGAAAGAAATTTCTATCTACATCTATTTTGTTTTGACTATGCGGTGAAGAAAAAACTTGTTGCACAATAAGTTTTTTTTAATTGTATGTGCTTGGCTTATGGATATTACTCGGAAAATTGAAAAATTATGGTCACTAACTTGTTAGGGAAACGCTTATGTAATATAAATAAATCAACTAATTTAAAAAATAATATTTAATATTCATATTTAATCAGTTTGGGAAACTAATATTAACTTTTTTTTTGCTCGGTGGTTGTTAATAGTTTCCACTGTAATTTGTTTTATGAACTAGATTGCATCAATTGGTGAAAGAATCTCCATTTCTCTAAGCGAGTGAAAAGAAGAGTCTCACGACAGCAGGTTTATGTCGCAACTATCAAAAGCTAAAGATCGAAGAGCAATCAAAGCAACTTTTTTTTAAAAAAAAAGATTAAGTTGTAGATCTGATGTGTCTGCTATTTACTGCTATTACTTTGACAGAATCATGAATCCTAAATCATCTTGGGATTTTGTTGTGTAATGCTAGTATACAACAATCACTGCATTATATTTTTCATCCTTCAAAACGATGAGGATTAAAAAGTGCTTTCTTTCATAAGACTGATATTTGTGACTCTTGATTGGAGTAGATTGAAAATTTGTTACTTATTACGTTTGTTACGCTGAAGAATTGTTATGTTTTACAATGTTATTCTATTGTATTGGCTAAATTAACGCTTACTTCTATGACTATAATATCAGTGATGCTACCTTGAACTAATTATTTTCACTGGACATCTGTCCAGCTATGTTTTCTTACCAATATGTTAAAACAGAAGTGAGACGACCCGAACTTCCCCGTTAAGGAAAGCACGGATAGAATTGAGTACAAGACAAAATGGAACGCATACGGAAGAACATTTCATTGTTATTACAACAATTCCATCAGATACAAGAATATACAGAGTATAAATGAATAAATTACATTCGACAAATATCAGAGATTACAATAAGTTACAAAGCAGCGGAAAAATATACAAAACACAACTAGAAGTGATACACGGATACAGAGCTTTCCGAGCATCGTTCCAGCTGTAAATCAGGACCCTGTGAATACAAATCTGCAAAACCAAAACTACTAGCTGCCCGTGTGGAAAATAGGGGCACCCAGAGTTTAGGTTAAAACAATAAACTCCAGGTCAGTCATGTGACTGGTGTGAGAACTAAAACAGTTATTAATATTGGTTTTAAAGTTTGGTAAATCAAGGGACCACGCCGTAGAACACGGAACGGGTTTCCTCCCAAGAATACCAGTGCATAGAACAAACAGCGCAATGCTAAATAAAGAAAAATGAAGCTGTTATAAGACCCAGGTCCCATCACACAATGCAACGCAAGCCGGAGGATAGGGTTTTTACCTTATAACAGCCAAAGCATGCTTGATACGTTTAAAACACATTATTAATAACTGTTTTAGTTCTCACACCAGTCACATGACTGACCTGGAGTTTATTGTTTTAACCTAAACTCTGGGTGCCCCTATTTTCCACACGGGCAGCTAGTAGTTTTGGTTTTGCAGATTTGTATTCACAGGGTCCTGATTTACAGCTGGAACGATGCTCGGAAAGCTCTGTATCCGTGTATCACTTCTAGTTGTGTTTTGTATATTTTTCCGCTGCTTTGTAACTTATTGTAATCTCTGATATTTGTCGAATGTAATTTATTCATTTATACTCTGTATATTCTTGTATCTGATGGAATTGTTGTAATAACAATGAAATGTTCTTCCGTATGCGTTCCATTTTGTCTTGTACTCAATTCTATCCGTGCTTTCCTTAACGGGGAAGTTCGGGTCGTCTCATTTTGGTATCAGAGCTTTGGTTTACAGAGCTCGAGAACAAGACACATTAGAACCATACGAAAGAATTCATCAGATATTGGATTAGTAATATCCAATTAGAATGACTCGTTAGAGATAGGATCAGTAGTATCCTAGAACGAGTGTGAAGAGTATATTTTTCAAATGAAAACAATTTTGTTTTGAAAATTTAAACCATTTTAAAGCGTATTTGATTATTTATTTATTTTGAATATGGACAATCGAGTATATATAGATTTCGCGTATACGCGTCATGAACGTATACTCGAAGTTTTAATATACTGGGTAGATATAGAATCATACTCTAGTGGCCCGAAGATGATTCTGATGATTGACTAGTTGTCATTAGTATTCATGTTCGAGTAACGAAGGTGTGATATCTATATATTTCCATTAGACTGGTGTGAGAACCAAAACTTATATAGTTAGAACACATTGTTGTGAATTGGCATCAAAAACATGATTTTCTGTATATATATCAAAATTATGAATTTGAAACTCTAATCCACTAATTGATTGATGTTTGTGTTGTTTGTTTAATTGTTTGATAATTTTTAACCATTTATGCCTAATTGAACCGAATATTGAACTGTATTGAAAATTGGTCGCATTTGCTTGCATATACATATACTTACATTGAACAGGTCATAGCAAGGAGGCTAGAGCCAGAGAATAAAATTTGTTTGCCCGACAAATAGGTACATGTTTACTACATAATTTCCTGTTTTGTTTGGGTGATGATGATTTTGTGAGCCTATTGGCTAGCCGCTTGGCCTTTTCTTTTTCTTTTTGAGATCTGAAGGACCGGGGAAGCTATTTGAAATTCCCTGATGCTCCCGGTGCAGGGGAGGTTATGGCGAAATGTTTCAAAAATTTAGGGTGTTAGCCAAATTTTTGAAATTTTGAAAATTCTCAGAAACTGAAAAGTTGGAGAATGGAAGCCAGATCGAACATAGTGTTGAATAATCAAACCACTTTCAACTTTGTTCCTTTTCGGGGACGAAAAGTTTAAAGTGGGGGAGATTGTAATAACCCGAAAATGCGAGCCAGTTTGAAATTTTTATTGTGGCAATTTTAGCGAATTTTGAACATTTAAAATGGATTATTTTAAATAATATCGACGAAAAATTTATTTTGAATATAATTCGACGTATATATTTATATACGTCGTCGTTAGAATATAAATATTTATATATAATTATAAATAGAATTGAAAATGGCGCGGTAGTTCGATAATTCGATTTCAAACTTCAATTGAATGTACCGGGTGCAAAACAATCCGGATTCTAGTGAAACCAAAAACGTTAGGATCTAATTGATGATATCTTTCCAACGAATCCGAATAATCAAAATTTAGTAGCGAGAATCGAAAGATATGTCCAGTTGAAAATTCTGAATAGTCGCTATGGAATTCAGGCCCTTAAAAATGGACATTTTGCAAACGACCTCGGATTTCGACGAAACCAGTTTTGTTGGGTCCGTGATGTCAAATTATTGCTAGGTTTTAATTTTCATAATTTTCTGAATCAGTATGTGAGCGTGGCAGAGGAAAACGCGTTTGACCGGTTTTAGTTGATTTTAATCGACTGGAAATTGACCATTTTTCATACGGTCTCAGAATTCAACGAAACTAGTTTTGTTAGGACCGTATCGTCAATACGAAGCTAGAAAATATTTTTCTGAAATTTTTCTAGTTAGTATGTGACCCCGGTAATTTGAAATGTACGTTTAAAATTCAATATAGTGATTTAAGTGTAAATTTAACGAAAACTGATTGTAACAGTCGAATCAGCCTGCGCGGCATATCCCATTGTGTTCGGAATGGGGGTTAAACGCTATGTACGACAGGCGGTGGGCCTCGTTTAGATGACATATGTGAAAGTCAACTTTTAAAAATAATTAAATAATAAAATAATAAATAAAAATAAAAAAAAAACCCCTTACCTCCTTTGCCCCCCCCCGTCCATATTCATTCAACAGCATAAAAAAAAAAAAAAAAAAAAAAAAAATTCCCAAATCGCGTCGCCCCCCCCAGTCGCTGCCGCCACCGCGCCTCAGGCGCGGCCTCCACTTCCCTCCGCCTGCTTCTCCTCCGCGACCCTCCCCTTTTCCTCCATCGCGAGCCACAGAACCCCGCGCCCCTCTCCTCGTCGAACCACAGTGCCGCTGCCACCTGATTGCCGCCCCCCCTCCCCCCGGAAGCGAGCTCTGCCTCCTCTCAGATGATCAGCGAAGAGCCCCCCCCTCACTGACAAACGGAGAAGCCCCCTGTAAGTTTTTCTGGAATTTATTTATTTTTATAAACTGATTTTATTTATTTTTATAAACTGATTTTATTTATTTTTATAAACTGATTTTATTTTTATAAACTGATTTTATTTATTTTTATAAACTGATTTTTATTTTTAGATTTTAAATAGCAAAAGATTTAAAATTGAAAAGAGAAAGGTTTGAATTTTAAAATTGAAAAGATCGGGTTTTTAGAATAGAAAAGATCATATTTTTAAAATAGAAAAGGCGGAATTTTTATTGAGTAGAAGAAGTAAAAATATGATTTTTATATTTTTAAAGTATTAAAAATATAATCTTTACTATATAGAAATATTAAAAATATGATTTTTATATTTTTAAAGTATTAAAAATATAATCTTTATAGGATAGAGAATATAAAAATATCATCTTTGTGTATGTAGCAAAATAAAAATCTGATTTTTATTTTCTATACGTCGAAATAAAGTGCTGTTTTTTTTTATATAAAGATGAAATCTTTATAGTTGAAAAGGCGAGATCTTTATATATAGAATAACGATGTAAAAATAGAATTTTTATCTATATAGTAGCGGTGTAAAAATAGCATTTTATCCATATTGCGTGAAAGTAAAAATTCGATTTTTATATATTGAATAACGAAATAAAAATTCGATTTTTAAATATATGAAGTGATTATAAAAATATGATTTTTAAATTAAAAGTAAACAAATAAAAATGTGATTTTTATTTTAAAGGCGTCAAAATATAAAAATGTGATTTTTGTGTATATAGTGACTACGGGCAACGAAGTGACAAAAGGCGATAGCGATGAAGATTTCTATCAATGAAGAGCCGTGGAGCTAGGATAGCTATAAGTGAGAATTTCTCACCTTTCAACTTATTTTTCTAGTTATATATATATCTACTAGGATGCAGACGGTGCTTAGTAGCACCCGACACAATCGTCCATAGACCATGGACTTGTTTGTTTGATTGTTTGGTGATTGATTGCGATATTGATTTGAATGTGGTTTGTGGTGTGGAAAATCGAATCGATAAATGGGTTAGGATTAGACGTGCGCCGTTATAAGGCGAAGGAGTAAGGCTAGGTTAGACTCTTACTCCAAATTTTGTGGTTTGCATAACAAAAGTGATTTGATTGATGTGTGAATGGCATGGGCCTTCACTAGACCGGGGATAAGGCTAGGCCTTGTCCCGTTTCTAGTATCGTGCTGTTATGCCGCCGAAATTTTCTAAAATATGTTAGAAAAATAAAAATATCATTTTTATTGTGTAAATGAAATGAATAGAAATTCATGTGTTGAAATAGAATATTTTATCGTTAAAAATATAATTTTTAACGTGGAAGTGAATAAAATAAAATATTCATTTACAAACCGGACGGTTTGTTTATGTACACCTATTTGAAGGACATTGATTGGGTCGATAAATTTTACACATCGCCCAACTGCACAAATAAAATTTGTGTTTGATTGTTTGAAACCCCACACGGGTGTTGGGATGAAATTTGAAGTTCACTCATCCTGATTGATTAAATATGTTGATCGATTGATTGACAGACTGTTATAAGCGTTAGATGTTTATATTTGATGCTTATACAGTGTAGTGCACTTTGGTTGATGGTTGATTGTTTATTATTGCTATTGTATACATGTGTTGTATGGAAATCCATATAATTAACGTTTTATGGTGATTGATTGGGCCTCATTCCAATCGGGAAAATAATAAATATAATAAAAGAAAATTCATGTGTTGAATATAAAAATAGTCATGTGTTGACGGTGTTCATGTGTTGAGTGAAATATTTTAAATAATGAAATTACATCTTTATCATATTTAAAATTAGAACTACTTCCTAGTAGAAGTCTAATTAAAAATCAAACGATAGATACCTTAGTTTTATAAAATATTTTACATAACAAAAATAGTGACGTGTTGACAGTACTCATGTGTTGAGATTAGTCGTGTGTTGAAAGAAATATAGATTCATGTGTTGAATGGGATAAATATTCATTTGTTGGATAGAATAAAGGAGTTTTGAAAAATATAAAGCCGTGTTGATTAGAGGTGCGTTATTTCGACGTGAACGATAAATGAATTGAATTGAAAACGATTTCGAAATGAATTGAATTGAAAACGATTTCGAAATGAATTGAATTGAAAACGATTTCGAAATGAATTGAATTGAAAACGATTTCGAAATGAATTGAATTGAAAACGATTTCGAAATGAATTGAATTGAAAACGATTTCGAAATGAATTGAATTGAAAACGATTTCGAAATGAATTGAATTGAAAACGATTTCGAAATGAAATGAATTGAAAACGATTTCGAAATGAATTGAATTGAAAACGAATTCAAATTGAATTGAAAGTGAATTGAAATGAATTCAAGTTGAATTAAAATTTGAATTGAAAAGAAAGTTGAAATGGTTTTTGAAACGAAGTTAAAACGATTTATAAAATTCGTTTTAAAAAGGAAATCGACGAAATATATATAATATATATATTATATATATATAATGGCCTGAATAGAACGCGGCGCGCCGCGGCAGTTCGTGAATTTCGACCATTTATTTCAAACGGACATTGCGGGAGATCCGACCGTCGGATTCTCCTAAAACCGGAACCGTTGGGTTCGTATCGAAAAGAGCTTTCCAATGAATATTAGAAATTTGAAATCTAACGGTTGGATTTGGAATTATGTCCAAATCAAATTCGAAAAAGGTCGCTGTAAGTGCAGTTCGATGGCCGTTGTTGGAAATCGACTGTACGGGCCTTGATAAAATTATTAAAAATATCTATAATTTGTGTAAAATTATAATATGTGAATTGGAAAGATTTGGGCGGGAAAATTCCACATATGAAAAGATAAAAATAGATTTTTATCGAAATGAACTAGTTTTGAACTAGAATTGAAATCAATTTATTTTTAAAATAAATAAATTGAATTTGAAAGTGATTTTGAAAATAATCGATAATTTCCAATACGTGGATTGGACTGGAGCTGAATCGAAATTATCTTCGGGATATTTCGATGTTGGATTTCGTGACTATACAAATATTGTTATGGGGATTTGAAAGATATTTTATATCGTTATTTCCAATACGATATTTGTTGGTTTCAGAATTTGATATTGAATATAAGCCGATATATTTTCTATTCAGAGCCTTGTATTTGATATCAAATGTGATTTGGTTTGTCGTGAATCGTGTTTTTGATGACATTGGTTCTTTAACCCAGTTAAAGGCAAGATATTGATTTTTGAAAAGATTAAAACTAAGTGGAGTTTTAATGAATCTTTAATTAGATTAAAATGTGAATTGATAATTTAAATTATCAAATCTGAAAAGTGATCGAGAGTGGAGTATCACCAGTTTTGCTCCAAAGCGATAGTTAAATCTTTAATTAGATTTGAACGTGAAATGGTAATTAATTTTACCGATAACACCGTGGTGTTAGATGTGGAGTATTACCAGTTTTCTCCCTGGGATATGTAGGTTGGGATTGGGAAATGAAATAAATAATTACTTCGGTGTGGTTCGTTAATCCCGACTAGTTTGAAACGATATCCAAAGGAAGATTATAGGATAAATTTAGAAGAATTTATCTTGGATAAAATTAATGGGAACATTTCCCTAAGAATGTGTTTTGTGAATAAAAGAATATTCTGAATTGGAATGAGGCGTTTGTTGTGTTTGTGTAACATTCGTTTATTATATACGTGGGTTATTCAGAAAGGCCGGGTTTATACCCATTCTGAATAACCGATTCGGCGAGATGTCGAAGATGAAGACGGTGGTTGAAGACCGGAAGTCTTCACATCGTTTGGGTGATTACTGATGATCTTGATTGGGCTGTACACCCAAGATGAGGGAAACAGTCGGTGATCGTCCAGACGTACTTGGAGATCGATGGATATGCGAGGAAAGTGCCTCCGGTTTGGTTCAGACCCAGAACGGACTTGTAAATGGACTGTGTGTCTGACATTGGATTTTAGTCCGTGTGATTGATCTCTATTAAATATATATCTGTTTGGCGGCGGAGAATTTATTCTCTTGCTTAACGCCCTTCTCTGAGACGTACGAGCTCAGGGGTTATATATTGATGGATATCAAACACATGGAGTGAATTGCCAATGTGGCATGTGTAAGTGGCAATAGATCAAGGCTTCTGTTGAAAAGCAAAGTCTTGTGGTTGATGATCAAAGCACGGCCTGTGTGGCGTAGCTTTGTGTATAACGTGAATTCGCGAGCCTCACACCTCGGTATGAGTCAAAAACGGGAGATGGACCGCTGGGAGAGCACGACGTTTCTTTCTAACTAGGGTGGTGTCAGTGACCTACCAGCCCTGACATTTATATACTTTTCACCTGTGTGGTTGTTGGAATGCGAGGCGCCTCGGATATAGGTCTGTAAGGACCGGGAAACGTGTGTTCAGGAATTGCCAATCCTCAAAAGTAAGAGAGGACCGGCCCTGAAGATCCAAGGATCATAGTGGGGTCCTGGGACATTTGCTAGAGTGTCTCGAACGCGGAGAGGAGCTTGCCCCTTGCCTCGGCTCATGACGGAATCCGATTTCTAATACGTGATAGTGCGGTTTTATTTGTAGAACCTAGTATGGCGACATAGTGGTATGGGTCATTAATGCCGCCTATGATTGATATTTATGATGTGAAATTGTTTTGACACTATACACTTATAGTAATATCAAAATAATGTGTTTTAAACGTATCAAGCATGCTTTGGCTGTTATAAGGTAAAAACCCTATCCTCCGGCTTGCGTTGCATTGTGTGATGGGACCTGGGTCTTATAACAGCTTCATTCTTCTTTATTTAGCATTGCGCTGTTTGTTTTATGCACTGGTATTCTTGGGAGGAAACCCGTTCCGTGTTATACGGTGTGGTCCCTTGATTTACCGAACTTTAAAATAAAGAATTATAACTGTTTTAGTTCTCACACCAGTCACATGACTGACCTGGAGTTTATTGTTTTAACCTAAACTCTGGGTGCCCCTATTTTCCGCACGGGCAGCTAGTAGTTTTGGTTTTGCAGATTTATATTCACAGGGTCCTGATTAACAGCTGGAACGATGCTCGGAAAGCTCTGTATCCGTGTATCACTTCTAGTTGTGCTTTTGTATTATTTTCCGCTGCTATGTAATTTATTGTAATCTCTGATATTTATCGAATGTAATTTATTCATTTATACTCTGTATATTCTTGTATCTGATGGAATTGTTGTAATAACAATGAAATGTTCTTCTGTATGCGTCCTTTTGTGTGTTGTTCTCAAAGTATTCGTGCTTTCCTTCACGGGGAAGTTACGGGTCCTTACAGGAAATATTCCGAAGATAATTTCGATTCAACTCCACTTCCACTTCAGAATATTGGGAATATTGATTATTTTTAAAATCACTTTCAAATTCAATTTATTTATTTAAAAATAAATTGATTTCATTGTTATTACCACTGTAAGGACCCGTAACTTCCCCGTGAAGGAAAGCACGAATACTTTGAGAACAACACACAAAAGGACGCATACGGAAGAACATTTCATTGTTATGACAACAATTCCATCAGATACAAGAATATACAGAGTATAAATGAATAAATTACATTCGATAAATATCAGAGATTACAATAAATTACATAGCAGCGGAAAATAATACAAAAGCACAACTAGAAGTGATACACGGATACAGAGCTTTCCGAGCATCGTTCCAGCTGTTAATCAGGACCCTGTGAATATAAATCTGCAAAACCAAAACTACTAGCTGCCCGTGCGGAAAATAGGGGCACCCAGAGTTTAGGTTAAAACAATAAACTCCAGGTCAGTCATGTGACTGGTGTGAGAACTAAAACAGTTATAATTCTTTATTTTAAAGTTCGGTAAATCAAGGGACCACGCCGTATAACACGGAACGGGTTTCCTCCCAAGAATACCAGTGCATAAAACAAACAGCGCAATGCTAAATAAAGAAGAATGAAGCTGTTATAAGACCCAGGTCCCATCACACAATGCAACGCAAGCCGGAGGATAGGGTTTTTACCTTATAACAGCCAAAGCATGCTTGATACGTTTAAAACACATTATTTTGATATTACTATAAGTGTATAGTGTCAAAACAATTTCACATCATAAATATCAATCATAGGCGGCATTAATGACCCATACCACTATGTCGCCATACTAGGTTCTACAAATAAAACCGCACTATCACGTATTGGAAATCGGATTCCGTCATGAGCCGAGGCAAGGGGCAAGCTCCTCTCCGCGTTCGAGACACTCTAGCAAATGTCCCAGGACCCCACTATGATCCTTGGATCTTCAGGGCCGGTCCTCTCTTACTTTTGAGGATTGGCAATTCCTGAACACACGTTTCCCGGTCCTTACAGACCTATATCCGAGGCGCCTCGCATTCCAACAACCACACAGGTGAAAAGTATATAAATGTCAGGGCTGGTAGGTCACTGACACCACCCTAGCTAGAAAGAAACGTCGTGCTCTCCCAGCGGTCCATCTCCCGTTTTTGACTCATACCGAGGTGTGAGGCTCGCGAATTCACGTTATACACAAAGCTACGCCACACAGGCCGTGCTTTGATCATCAACCACAAGACTTTGCTTTTCAACAGAAGCCTTGATCTATTGCCACTTACGCATGCCACATTGGCAATTCACTCCATGTGTTTGATATCCATCAATATATAACCCCTGAGCTCGTACGTCTCAGAGAAGGGCGTTAAGCAAGAGAATAAATTCTCCGCCGCCAAACAGATATATATTTAATAGAGATCAATCACACGGACTAAAATCCAATGTCAGACACACAGTCCATTTACAAGTCCGTTCTGGGTCTGAACGAAACCGGAGGCACTTTCCTCGCATATCCATCGATCTCCAAGTACGTCTGGACGATCACCGACTGTTTCCCTCATCTTGGGTGTACAGCCCAATCAAGATCATCAGTAATCACCCAAACGATGTGAAGACTTCCGGTCTTCAACCACCGTCTTCATCTTCGACATCTCGCCGAATCGGTTATTCAGAATGGGTATAAACCCGGCCTTTCTGAATAACCCACGTATATAATAAACGAATGTTACACAAACACAACAAACGCCTCATTCCAATTCAGAATATTCTTTTATTCACAAAACACATTCTTAGGGAAATGTTCCCATTAATTTTATCCAAGATAAATTCTTCTAAATTTATCCTATAATCTTCCTTTGGATATCGTTTCAAACTAGTCGGGATTAACGAACCACACCGAAGTAATTATTTATTTCATTTCCCAATCCCAACCTACATATCCCAGGGAGAAAACTGGTAATACTCCACATCTAACACCACGGTGTTATCGGTAAAGTTAATTACCATTTCACGTTCAAATCTAATTAAAGATTTAACTATCGCTTTGGAGCAAAACTGGTGATACTCCACTCTCGATCACTTTTCAGATTTGATAATTTAAATTATAAATTCACATTTTAATCTAATTAAAGATTCATTAAAACTCCACTTAGTTTTAATCTTTTCAAAAATCAATATCTTGCCTTTAACTGGGTTAAAGAACCAATGTCATCAAAAACACGATTCACGACAAACCAAATCACATTTGATATCAAATACAAGGCTCTGAATAGAAAATATATCGGCTTATATTCAATATCAAATTCTGAAACCAACAAATATCGTATTGGAAATAACGATATAAAATATCTTTCAAATCCCCATAACAATATTTGTATAGTCACGAAATCCAACATCGAAATATCCCGAAGATAATTTCGATTCAGCTCCAGTCCAATCCACGTATTGGAAATTATCGATTATTTTCAAAATCACTTTCAAATTCAATTTATTTATTTTAAAAATAAATTGATTTCAATTCTAGTTCAAAACTAGTTCATTTCGATAAAAATCTATTTTTATCTTTTCATATGTGGAATTTTCCCGCCCAAATCTTTCCAATTCACATATTATAATTTTACACAAATTATAGATATTTTTAAAAATTTTATCAAGGCCCGTACAGTCGATTTCCAACAACGGCCATCGAACTGCACTTACAGCGACCTTTTTCGAATTTGATTTGGACATAATTCCAAATCCAACCGTTAGATTTCAAATTTCTAATATTCATTGGAAAGCTCTTTTCGATACGAACCCAACGGTTCCGGTTTTAGGAGAATCCGACGGTCGGATCTCCCGCAATGTCCGTTTGAAATAAATGGTCGAAATTCACGAACTGCAGCGGCGCGGCGCGTTCTATTCAGGCCATTATATATATATAATATATATATTATATATATTTCGTCGATTTCCTTTTTAAAACGAATTTTATAAATCGTTTTAACTTCGTTTCAAAAACCATTTCAACTTTCTTTTCAATTCAAATTTTAATTCAACTTGAATTCATTTCAATTCACTTTCAATTCAATTTGAATTCGTTTTCAATTCAATTCATTTCGAAATCGTTTTCAATTCATTTCATTTCGAAATCGTTTTCAATTCAATTCATTTCGAAATCGTTTTCAATTCAATTCATTTCGAAATCGTTTTCAATTCAATTCAATTCGAAATCGTTTTCAATTCAATTCATTTCGAAATCGTTTTCAATTCAATTCATTTCGAAATCGTTTTCAATTCAATTCATTTATCGTTCACGTCGAAATAACGCACCTCTAATCAACACGGCTTTATATTTTTCAAAACTCCTTTATTCTATCCAACAAATGAATATTTATCCCATTCAACACATGAATCTATATTTCTTTCAACACACGACTAATCTCAACACATGAGTACTGTCAACACGTCACTATTTTTGTTATGTAAAATATTTTATAAAACTAAGGTATCTATCGTTTGATTTTTAATTAGACTTCTACTAGGAAGTAGTTCTAATTTTAAATATGATAAAGATGTAATTTCATTATTTAAAATATTTCACTCAACACATGAACACCGTCAACACATGACTATTTTTATATTCAACACATGAATTTTCTTTTATTATATTTATTATTTTCCCGATTGGAATGAGGCCCAATCAATCACCATATAACGTTAATTATATGGATTTCCATACAACACATGTATACAATAGCAATAATAAACAATCAACCAAAGTGCACTACACTGTATAAGCATCAAATATAAACATCTAACGCTTATAACAGTCTGTCAATCAATCGATCAACATATTTAATCAATCAGGATGAGTGAACTTCAAATTTCATCCCAACACCCGTGTGGGGTTTCAAACAATCAAACACAAATTTTATTTGTGCAGTTGGGCGATGTGTAAAATTTATCGACCCAATCAATGTCCTTCAAATAGGTGTACATAAACAAACCGTCCGGTTTGTAAATGAATATTTTATTTTATTCACTTCCACGTTAAAAATTATATTTTTAACGATAAAATATTCTATTTCAACACATGAATTTCTATTCATTTCATTTACACAATAAAAATGATATTTTTATTTTTCTAACATATTTTAGAAAATTTCGGCGGCATAACAGCACGATACTAGAAACGGGACAAGGCCTAGCCTTATCCCCGGTCTAGTGAAGGCCCACGCCATTCACACATCAATCAAATCACTTTTGTTATGCAAACCACAAAATTTGGAGTAAGAGTCTAACCTAGCCTTACTCCTTCGCCTTATAACGGCGCACGTCTAATCCTAACCCATTTATCGATTCGATTTTCCACACCACAAACCACATTCAAACCAATATCGCAATCAATCACCAAACAATCAAACAAACAAGTCCATGGTCTGTGGACGATTGTGTCGGGTGCTACTAAGCACCGTCTGCATCCTAGTAGATATATATATAACTAGAAAAATAAGTTGAAAGGTGAGAAATTCTCACTTATAGCTATCCTAGCTCCACGGCTCTTCATTGATAGAAATCTTCATCGCTATCGCCTTTTGTCACTTCGTTGCCCGTAGTCACTATATACACAAAAATCACATTTTTATATTTTGACGCCTTTAAAATAAAAATCACATTTTTATTTGTTTACTTTTAATTTAAAAATCATATTTTTATAATCACTTCATATATTTAAAAATCGAATTTTTATTTCGTTATTCAATATATAAAAATCGAATTTTTACTTTCACGCTATATGGATAAAATGCTATTTTTACACCGCTACTATATAGATAAAAATTCTATTTTTACATCGTTATTCTATATATAAAGATCTCGCCTTTTCAACTATAAAGATTTCATCTTTATATAAAAAAAAACAGCACTTTATTTCGACGTATAGAAAATAAAAATCAGATTTTTATTTTGCTACATACACAAAGATGATATTTTTATATTCTCTATCCTATAAAGATTATATTTTTAATACTTTAAAAATATAAAAATCATATTTTTAATATTTCTATATAGTAAAGATTATATTTTTAATACTTTAAAAATATAAAAATCATATTTTTACTTCTTCTACTCAATAAAAATTCCGCCTTTTCTATTTTAAAAATATGATCTTTTCTATTCTAAAAACCCGATCTTTTCAATTTTAAAATTCAAACCTTTCTCTTTTCAATTTTAAATCTTTTGCTATTTAAAATCTAAAAATAAAAATCAGTTTATAAAAATAAATAAAATCAGTTTATAAAAATAAAATCAGTTTATAAAAATAAATAAAATCAGTTTATAAAAATAAAATCAGTTTATAAAAATAAATAAAATCAGTTTATAAAAATAAATAAAATCAGTTTATAAAAATAAATAAATTCCAGAAAAACTTACAGGGGGCTTCTCCGTTTGTCAGTGAGGGGGGGGCTCTTCGCTGATCATCTGAGAGGAGGCAGAGCTCGCTTCCGGGGGGGGGGGGGGGGGCGTCGGCAATCAGGTGGCAGCGGCACTGTGGTTCGACGAGGAGAGGGGCGCGGGGTTCTGTGGCTCGCGATGGAGGAAAAGGGGAGGGTCGCGGAGGAGAAGCAGGCGGAGGGAAGTGGAGGCCGCGCCTGAGGCGCGGTGGCGGCAGCGACTAGGGGGGGCGACGCGATTTGGGAATTTTTTTCTTTTTTTTTTTTCTTTTTTTTTTTATGCTGTTGAATGAATATGGACGGGGGGGGGGGGGGGGCCAAAGGAGGTAAGGGGTTTTTTTATTTATTTTTATTTATTATTTTATTATTTAATTATTTTTAAAAGTTGACTTTCACATATGTCATCTAAACGAGGCCCACCGCCTGTTGTCCATAGCGTTTAACCCCCATTCCGAACACAATGGGATATGCCGCGCAGGCTGATTCGACTGTTACAATCAGTTTTCGTTAAATTTACACTTAAATCACTATATTGAATTTTAAACGTACATTTCAAATTACCGGGGTCACATACTAACTAGAAAAATTCCAGAAAAATATTTTCTAGCTTCGTATTGACGATACGGTCCTAACAAAAGTAGTTTCGTTGAATTCTGAGACCGTATGAAAAATGGTCAATTTCCAGTCGATTAAAATCAACTAAAACCGGTCAAACGCGTTTTCCTCTGCCACGCTCACATACTGATTCAGAAAATTATGAAAATTAAAACCTAGCAATAATTTGACATCACGGACCCAACAAAACTGGTTTCGTCGAAATCCGAGGTCGTTTGCAAAATGTCCATTTTTAAGGGCTTGAATTCCATAGCGACTATTCAGAATTTTCAACTGGACATATCTTTCGATTCTCGCTACTAAATTTTGATTATTCGGATTCGTTGGAAAGATATCATCAATTAGATCCTAACGTTTTTGGTTTCACTAGAATCCGGATTGTTTTGCACCCGGTACATTCAATTGAAGTTTGAAATCGAATTATCGAACTACCGCGCCATTTTCAATTCTATTTATAATTATATATAAATATTTATATTCTAACGACGACGTATATAAATATATACGTCGAATTATATTCAAAATAAATTTTTCGTCGATATTATTTAAAATAATCCATTTTAAATGTTCAAAATTCGCTAAAATTGCCACAATAAAAATTTCAAACTGGCTCGCATTTTCGGGTTATTACAAGAAGTTTAGTAAAATAGATTACCCAAACAGATTTTTCTATTAACTCAGCTAAATTTCTAACAACTTATTTCGTGGATTAACACCCATATCAATCGATAAATAAAACTAAATATGAAATTGAAACGCTATTTTAGATTCAAAATTACTCTTTCATTTTGGCTTTTAATGCACCTGTGAATAATGGGAGTATGCTCACTGCACTATAAATGTGGTGGGATGGAGTTGTTAAATCTCTTCAACAATTATTGTCACATTTAATTAATACCCATTTTTCTTAAACTCCAATTTTGAGGAAGATCTTATCTTAGTCGTGGAGCGATTGCAAAAGCTTGTAGTTATGCTAAATCAGCGTTTTGTTATTGACATTTTTAATTTTTGTAGTGCAAGAATTCCATGAATTTACATTCTTAGATCTAAAAAATAATCGCATCAAGCATGACCTTTTAGTATATAGTTGTGAAATGCATTCAAGTCTCTTAAGACGGACATGGTATATTGTTGCAAAATAGGACTTAACTGAGTAATATTTATAAGGTAACCGAGGAAAAGCTTCATTGGGAGGTGGGTGTTGGCAATGCCTAATTATAATGTAGGTGGTTTTTGGCATCGAGACGGTAGCCAAATGTTCTATTTGGTTGTCTGTTAATGGGTCAATTGATGGATAGAGAAGAGTGATAATCTTAGCATATAGTTTGTATGTCCGTCTTATTAGTTAAGACATGGAGGGAGTTTATCTACCTTTGATAGTTGTGTTATTTTCGATTTCCAATGTGTGTGTCATGAAATTATATATGACCATTTCCCTAACATAAGCCCATTAAAGCATGTAATTTTTTTCGTACATCATAGAAGTATAAACTTTTTCCAAGAAAACATATAGTAAACAAATTACATACGATGGCCAAAATAGAAACAAAAAAAAGGTATGTCAGAAATTCCCATCTTTTATAGACAAGATATATTTCATTACATTATAGGTGTGTTTTGTCTTTGCGACCTCTATCCAAAACCTTCCACTTTCTCAGCCTCATTTCTTTCATAAGTCATTTTTTTAACTCTTCTCTCTTTCTATCCCACATCATTTATGCAATCCTAATAACTATTGAGAGGAATTTTTTTTTAAAAGAGATTCAAAATATTAATTTCATTCCTTTTAAATTCTTGCATCATTCAATAATCTCACGGAAACCAGTGGTATTTTAGAAAGACACCTGAGTAGTGCATCGAAGTCGAGATGGAAATGCGTAAAAAGAAGTGAATCTAAGTTCTTAGTGAAAGCAACAAAGTGTTGATGACAAAAAGTGCCATCATACCCAAAGATTCTCTATTACTTGAGAATAGCGCTTCGCGTAAGGAAAATTAATGTGCGGAAAGCAGTAAAAGACACAGAGGTTTAGCAGTTAGGTCCGTAAGGGGCGTACGCCTACTTTGAAGGAGTTTGATGATCTTTATTCACAAATAAGAGTTACAAGCGTTGAACTTCATCATGGCATTCGTTTACATGTTGTTCTCTGTATTTTGAAGTCGTATTGGTCGTATGCCAATCTATTAAATAATAGTAAACTAGAAGAATTTCTTTCTCTCTCCTTGATTTTAGGAGTTACCTCTCTTTTCCTTAATTCTCTCTTGATATTTAATATTTGAATTTTTAATTATCAGTTAAATTATTTAACTAACCTCTCATTATTTTATAGTATGATATATATATATATATATTTATATTTAAAACTTATGCATAATTAATCTACAAATAATTGATATATCAACTTCGAATAGTAGGTCCATATAGTTATATCAATTATATAATACCAAATTTAAATTGTTTAAATAAATTTAATCAGAGAATATATTTATTAATGAACCATGATTGAATATGTATATGACTATTTGTTCTAGTAAAAATGGTAAAACTAAATTGTTTTATTCAATTACTATATGTAAATCGCATAAAACAACAATGAAAAATTTAAATTTTTTTATTTGTTTATCATTTATCCATAAATACTTGTATCTAAAGTGGTAAAATATATGTATTATGCATTGCATTATAAAATTCTACATTTAACTTAAAATACCTATAATTAAAACTACCATAATTATTTACATAACCTACATCACTTTCTCCTATGATATAATCTATACGCATAAATTAATTATGTTGTGTTATGCTTAAAATAATAAGATAAATGTAATCAAGTGATACGTATTTGTTCAGTTACTAATGACGATATGAAAATTTCAATAATATTCATCATACCTATATCAATAAAATAAGATAAAATTGTATTTTCATTAGACTAAAACACACATAAGTCACACGGCATGTAATATAACACAAACAATACAGAACTTTTATATAATACACTCTTTAAGTTCGGTTATACATGGAATTTATTTCTCAAAAACATGTTTAAGAATAACCATTACTTTTAGTTCCGGCCAGTCTATAAATAATTACAATTAAATTTGAAATTATTTTCCCGTTTGCCAAAAAATAAGCACTTTAGCATAAAAAATTCAGAAAAAATGTCCATAGAGACATGAGATAAATTAAAAATTTAACTTTGAGATAAAATAAAGAATAACAACAAAAAAATTAGAAAAAATATCAATAAATTCATCGTGCTTTACAAAATTATGATTTTTTAACAGCAAAAACTTAATTTTAAAATTTCTGCAATCTTTTACCAAACTATGTCGGTTCACTTCTAATATTTTACATGACTTCATATTAGAGTTAATCAAGAATATTAAAAATATAATTAAACTTGATAAAGTATTAATTGTTGATGAGTCAATATAAATCAAAAAAATGTGAAAAATTCAATATTTGCACAATTTTCATATTTACAAAAAGGGTATAAAATTCATTTGGATAAACAAATACATCAAACACATAACATAATTATATACGTAAGAAATGATTTCAAATTTAAATTATGATTCATTTATATCGATACATTGATGCATTACATTGTAAAATACTAATTTTAACTAAATTACCTGCATTCAGAAATTTCCGTGGTTGCTTACAAAACTCACCTCTATGTCAAATTATTTACTACATTTACATCAATATATTTTAAATAAAGCATGTAATTATGGTTTCAATGTACAAGAATAAATATAATAATGAATAAATATTCACTAATTCATCGAATAAAACCTTAAATGTGACAATTTCAATATGTATGTCGCATATATATTAAAACTAATAGTTAAAAAGATTTTTCTATTAACTATAAAAATATACAATTCAAATACCATAAATATTTTAAATGAATGACGTTAACAAAACTATGTTATTATTCATTTATCTCAATAAACTTACGTACATTATTCATTTTTGTTTCTACCCTAAAAAAACATATTTTGACATTTCTATAGTTATGTGCAATTTCATCGACTGTTCCCTAATCTTTCATGTTTAGATCCATCTATTTAAATTGCTTACAAAATCTCAAATTTAAATTATTTTAATAATATATGTGTCAGTCGTATATGTACATGCATACATACTAATAAAAGCAACAATACCAGACATACATATCACATACTTATATTTGTGTACATAAATAATAATAACAAAGTTAATTTGTAAATTAATTATAATCATTTATATACATAAACAACAATTAACACATATTATTTATCCTTAAGTCAATATATTTTTACAAAATACATAATTTTAAATTTCACATATGTAATGTAGATAAAAGAAACAACTTAAATAATATTTGTTAACTAATCTAAAATTATTATAATATGTTAATTTCAAAAAGAGTACTTGCTCATAATTGTAAGAATAATTAAATTATTGTATTACTTAAAAGATATATAAGTTACATGACACATGTCATGTAAAAACAACAATAATAAATTATATTTTATTTATTTTGATGAATTCATCGTATATTATATAATAAGAATTCATCGTATATTATATAATAAGGTTCCCACATTAACATTAAAATTTTAAAATGTAAATTTTATAATATTATCGTGTGCAACGCACATGTTACACACTAGTTTATTTAGCCAGGAAACATATCAACTGAAAATGTGACCAAGTTTATAATAGGGCAGGTAAACGATTTAATTTCAACTTTAATATATGGTAACATAATATTTCCTATGCAATATTATTATATGAACATAAGAAAATTAATTATTTACTTTTAGTAATCTTTACAACAAAATCAAAATTCAAATCCTCTTCCAAAGGAGTATTAAATTTCGTACGTTAATATATTTCATTTTACAAAAAAACAAATTACCATATATCTCTAGCATAACCACCTAAAGCAACGCATTTATAATTAATTAATAATTTATTTTCAATAAATAGTAAATATAGGAAAATGAAGGAAGTATGTTATGCAAATAAATTTTTGATTTTGTTATGAACGACAATTAATCAAATCTTCCCAAAACTATTATTTTTAAATTGATACACTTATAACTTGCTATATTTCACATTTACTTTGTGCTTATATATATATCCAATTGATCATCCATAAATCTCTATCAAAAGAACAGAATAAAATTAAGAGTGTAAAGCAAACAAACATGAAGACAACTAGCATTACATCCTTCCTTGTGTTCCTTATTCTTTTCTCAAGTGGTATGCAAGAGAAAAACTAAACTTCAGTTAGTTACTTTTTTTCGTTACGATAGAAATCTCTTTTTCATGTTTGTCATAACAAATACAAATACTGTTGTTAAATACTAATTGCAGCTATGATGACGGAAGTGAAAGGACAAAACTGCCCTCCTCCAAGCGAAACTTGCAATTTTCCTATTGAATCCCCTAACTGTGTGACAAAAGAATGTAAAGAGTTTTGCCCTAAACATTTCTTCTGCACTGAGGGTAGTTTTTGCTCTGACGTTAATACTTGCACCTGCAAATCGAATTGCGCTCATCGTCGTTGAATTGCGACTTAATCATTTTGTGTTTTGTTATTCATATCTCTTTTGTATTACAACAATTGGGTCTGTAAACATTATGATATGAAAAAATAATTATGAAATGGAATGTTTTCTCTGTTTGGTTTGGAAGGAAATTTTTATCTACATCTATTTTGTTTTGACTATGCGGTGAAGAAAAAACTTGTTGCACAATTTTTTCTTTAATTGTATGTGCTTGGCTTATGGATATTACTCGGAAAATTGAAATCTTATGGTCACAAACTTGTTAGGGAAACGCTTATGTAATATAAATAAATCAACTAATTTAAATAATAATGTTTAATATTCATATTTAATCAGTTTGGGAAACTAATATTAATTTTTTTTGCTCGGTGGTCATTTATAGTTTCCACTGTAATTTGTTTTATGAACTAGAATGCATCAATTGGTGAAAGAATTTCCATTTCTCTTAGCGAGTGAAAAGAAGAGTCTCACGACAGCAGGTTTATGTCGCAGCTATCAAAAGCTAAAGATCGAAGAGCAATCCAAGCAACTTTTTTTTAAAAAAAGAAGATTAAGTTGTAGATCTGATATGTCTGCTATTTACTGCTATTACTTTGATAGAATCATGAATCCTAAATCATCTTGGGATTTTGTTGTATAATGCTAGTACAGAAGAATCATTGCATTATATTTTTCATCCAAAAAAACGATGAGGATTAAAAAGTGCTTTCTTTCATACGATTGATATTTGTGACTCTTGATTGGAGTAGATTGAAACTTTGTTACTTATTATGTTTGTTACACTGAAGGATTGTAATGTTTTACAATGTTATTATATTGTATTGGCTAAATTAACGCTTACTTCTATGAACATAATATCAGTGATGCTACCTTGAACTAATTATTTTCACTGTACATCTGTACAGCTATGTTTTCTTACCAATATGTTAAAACAGAAGCTAAGTAAAATAAATTACCCAAACAGATTTTTCTATTAACTCAGCTAAATTTCTAACAACTTATTTCGTGGATTAATACCCATATCAACCGATAAATAGAACTAAATATGAAATTGAAACGCTATTTTAGATTCAAAATTACTCTATCATTTTGGCTTTTAATGCACCTGTGAATAATGGGAGTATGCTCACTGCACTATAAATGTGGTGGGATGGAGTTGTTAAATCTCTTCAACAATTATTGTCAAATTTAATTAATACCCGTTTTTCTTAAACTCCAATTTTGAGGAAGATCTTATCTTAGTCGTGGAGCGATTGCAAAAGCATGTAGTTATGCTAAATCAGCGTTTTGTTATTGACATTTTTAATTTTTGTAGTACATGAATTCCATGAATTTACATTCTTAGATCTAAAAAATAATCGCATCAAGCATGACCTTTTGGTCTATAGTTGTGGAATGCATTCAAGAGTCTTAAGACGGACAAGGTATATTGTTGCAAAATAGGACTTAACTAAGTAATATTTAGAAGGTAACCGAGGAAAAGCTTCATATGGAGGTGGATGTTGGCAAAGACCAATTATAATGTAGGTGGTTTTTGGCATCGAGATGGTAGCCAAATGTTCTATTTGGTTGTCCGTTAATAGGTCAATGGATGGATAGAGAAGAGTGATAATCTTAGCATATAGTTTGTATGTTCGTCTTATTAGTTAAGACATGGAGGGAGTTTATCTACCTTTGATAGTTGTGTTATTTTCGATTCTAATGTGTGTGTCATGAAATTATATACGAGCATTTCCCTAACATAAGCCCATTAAAGCATGTAATTTTTTTCGTACATCATAGAAGTATAAACTTATTCCAAGAAAACATATAGTAAACAAATTACGCATGGGTTAGGTCCGTGAGGGGCGTACGCCTACTTTGAAGGAGTTTGATGATCTTTATTCACAAATAAGAGTTACAAGCGTTGAACTTCATCATGGCATTCATTTACATGTTGTTCTCTATATTTTGAAGTCGTATTGGTCGTATGCCAATCCATTAAATAATAGTAAAGTAGAAGAATTTCTTTCTCTTCTTGATTTTAGGAGTTACCTCTCTTTTCCTTAATTCTCTCTTGATATTTAATATTTGAATTTTTAATTATCAATTAAATTATTTAACTAACCTCTCATTATTTTATAGTATGATATATATATATATACATATATAAAACTTATGCATAATTAATTTACAAATAATTGATATATCAACTTCGAATAGTATGTCCATATAGTTATATCAATTATATAATACCAAATTTAAATTGTTTAAATAAATTTAATCAGAGATTATATTTATTAATGAACCATGATTGAATATGTATATGACTATTTGTTCTAGTAAAAATGGTAAAACTAAATTGTTTTATTCAATTACTATATGTAAATCGCTTAAAACAACAATGAAAATTTTAATTTTTTTATTCGTTTATCATTTATCCATAAATACTTGTATCTAAAGTGGTAAAATATATGTATTATGCATTGCATTATAAAATTCTACATTTAACTTAAAATACCTATAATTAAAACTACCATAATTATTTACAAAACCTACATCACTTTCTCCTATGATATAATCTATACGCATAAATTAATAATGTTGTGTTATGCTTAAAATAATAAGATAAATGTAATCAAGTGATACATATTTGTTCAGTTACTAATGACGATATGAAAATTTCAATAATATACATTATACCTATATCAATAAAATATGATAAAATTGTATTTTCATTAGACTAAAACACACATAAGTCATACGGCATGTAATATAACACAAACAATACAGAACTTTTATATAATACACTCTTTAAGTTCGGTAATACATGGAATTTATTTCTCAAAAACATGTTTAAGAAACACCATTACTTTTAGTTCCGGCCAGTCTGTAAATAATTACAATTAAATTTGAAATTATTTTCCCGTTTGCTAAAAAATTGGCCCTTTAGCATAAAAAATTCAGAAAAAATGTTCATAGAGATGTGAAATAAATTAAAAATTTAACTTTTGAGATAAAATAAAGAATAATAACAAAAAAATTAGAAAAAATATCAATAAATTCATCATGCATTACAAAATTATGATTTTTTTACAGCAAAAACTTAATTTTAAAATTTCTACAATCTTTTACCAAACTACCTCGGTTCACTTCTAATATTTTACATGACTTCATATTAGAGTTAATCAAGAATATTAAAAATATAATTAAACTTGATAAAGTATTAATTGTTGATGTGTCAATATAAATCATAAAAATGTGAAAAATTCAATATTTGCACAATATTCATATTAACAAAAAGGGTATAAAATTCATTTGGATAAACAAATACATCAAACACATAACATAATTATATATGTAAGCAATGATTTCAAATTTAAATTATGATTCATTTATATCGATACATTGATGCATTACATTGTAAAATACTAATTTTAACTAAAGTACCTACACTCAGAAATTTCCGTGGTTGCTTACAAAACTCACCTCTATGTCAAATTACTTACTACATTTACATCAATATATTTTAAATAAAGCATGTAATTATGGTTTAAATGTACAAGAATAAATATAATAATGAATAAATACTCACTAATTCATCAAATAAAACCTTAAATGTGACAATTTCAATATGTATGTCGCATATATATTAAAACTAATAGTTAAAAAGATTTTTCTATTAACTATAAAGATATACAATTCAAATACCATAAATATTTTAAATGAATGACGTTAACAAAACTATGTTATTATTCATTTATCTCAATAAACTTACCTACATTATTGATTTTTGTTTCTACCCTAAAAAAACATATTTTGACATTTCTACAGTTATGTGCAATTTCATCGACTGTTCCCTAATCTTTCATGTTTAGATCCATCTATTTAAATTGCTTACAAAATCTCAAATTTAAATTATTTTAATAATATATGTGTCAGTCGTATATGTATATGCATACATACTAATAAAAGCAACAATACCAGACATACATATCACATACTTATATTTGTGTACATAAATAATAATAACAAAATTAATTTGTAAATTAATTATAATCATTTATATACATAAACAATAAATTTATCATAAACAACGTTAAAAAGTTCTATTCTTAACTTCGTATAACTCCACATTAAAAACTCTGTAACCATTTTTATAAAATCATTCTAAATTAACACATATTATTTATCCTTAAGTCAATATATTTTTACTAAATACATAATTTTAAATTTCACATATGTAATGTAGATAAAAAAACAACTTAAATAATATTTGTTAACTCATCTAAAATTATTATAATATGTTAATTTCAAAAAGAGTACTTGCTCATAATTGTAAGAATAGTTAAATTATTGTATTACTTAAAAGATATATAAGTTACATGACAAATGTCATGTAAAAACAACAATAATAATTTATATTTTATTTATTTTGATGAATTCATCGTATATTATATAATAAGGTTCCAACTTTAACATTAAAATTTTAAAATCTAAATTTTATAATATTATCGTGTGCAACGCACGGGTTACACACTAGTTTATTTAGCCAGGAAACATATCAACTGAAAATGTGACCAAGTTTATAATAGGGCAGGTACACGATTTAATTTTAACTTTAGTATATGGTAACATAATATTTCCTATGCAATATTATTATATGAACATAAGAAAAGTAATTGTTTACTTTTAGTAATCTTTACAACAAAATCAAAATTCAAACCCTATTCCAGAGAAGGAGTATTAAATTTCGTATGTTAGTATATTTTATTTTACAAAAAAACAAATTACCATATATCTCTAGCATAATCCCCTAAAGCAACGCATTTATAATTAGTTAATAATTTATTTTCAATAAATAGAAAATATAGGAAAATGAAGGAAGCATGTCATGCAATAAATTTTTGATTTTGTTATGAACGACAATTAATCAAATCTTCCCAAAACTATTATTTTTAAATTGATACACTTATAACTTGCTATATTTCACATTTACTTTGTGCTTATATATATATATATATATATATATATCCAATTGATCATCCATAAATCTCTATCAAAAGAACAGAATAAAATTAAGAGTGTAAAGCAAAGAAACATGAAGACAACTTGCATTACATCCTTCCTTGTGTTCCTCATTCTTTTCTCAAGTGGTATGCAAGAGAAAAAACTAAACTTCAGTTAGTTACTTTTTTTTTGTTACGATAGAAAATCTCTTTTTCATGTTTGTCATAACAAATACAAATACTGTTGTTAAATACTAATTGCAGCTATGATGACGGAAGTGAAAGGACAAAACTGCCCTCCACCAAGCGAAACTTGCAATTTTCCTATTGAATCCCCTAACTGTGTGACAAAAGAATGTAAAGAGTTTTGCCCTAAACATTTCTTCTGCACTGAGGGTAGTTTTTGCTCTGACGTTAATACTTGCACCTGCAAATCGAATTGCGCTCATCGTCGTTGAATTGCGACTTAATCATTTTGTGTTTGGTATTCAGATCTCTTTTGTATTTCAACAGTTGGGTCTGTATACATTATGATATGAAAAAATAATTATGAAATGGAATTTTTCTCTGTTTGGTTTGGAAGGAAATTTTTATCTACATCTATTTTGTTTTGACTATGCGGTGAAGAAAAAACTTGTTGCACAATTTTTTTTTTTTAAATTGTATGTGCTTGGCTTATGGATATTACTGGGAAAATTGAAATCTTATGGTCACTAACTTGTTAGGGAAAC
This sequence comes from Allium sativum, assembly GCA_030737875.1. Classification (NCBI taxonomy): domain Eukaryota; kingdom Viridiplantae; phylum Streptophyta; class Magnoliopsida; order Asparagales; family Amaryllidaceae; genus Allium; species Allium sativum. The sequence continues at coordinate 165,128,190 of CM060923.1, forward strand.
GCATATGTAATATAAGTGAATCAACTAATTTAAATAATAATATTTAATATTCATATTTAATCAGTTTGGGAAACTAATATTAATTGCTTTTGCTCGGAGGTTGTTTATAGTTTCCACTGTAATTTGTTTTATGAACTAGATTGCATCAATTGGTGAAAGAATCTCCATTTCTCTAAGCGAGTGAAAAGAAGAGTCTCACTACAGCAGGTTTATGTCGCAACTATCAAAAGCTAAAGATCGAAGAGCAATCCAAGCAAACTTTTTTTTTAAAAAAAAAGATAAAGTTGTAGATCTGATGTGTCTGCTATTTACTGCTATTACTTTGATAGAATCATGAATCCTAAATTATCTTGGGATTTTGTTGTGTAATGCTAGTATACAACAATCATTGCATTATATTTTTCATCCTTCAAAATGATGAGTATTAAAAAGTGCTTTCTTTCATAAGACTGATATTTGTGACTCTTGATTGGAGTAGATTGAAAATTTGTTACTTATTAAATTTGTTACGCTGAAGAATTGTTATGTTTTACAATGTTATTCTATTGTATTGGCTAAATTTAGGCTTACTTCTATGACTATAATATCAGTGATGCTACCTTGAACTAATTATTTTCACTGGACATTTGTCCAGCTATGTTTTCTTACCAACATGTTAAAACAGAAGCTTAGTAAAATAGATTACCCAAACAGATATTTCTATTAACTCAGCTAAATTTCTAACAACTTATTTCGTGGATTAACACCCATATCAATCGATAAATAAAACTAAATATGAAATTGAAACGCTATTTTAGATTCAAAATTACTCTTTCATTTTGGCTTTTAATGCACCTGTGAATAGTGGGAGTATGCTCACTGCACTATAAATGTGGTGGGATGGTGTTGTTAAATCTCTTCAACAATTATTGTCACATTTAATTAATACCCGTTTTTCTTAAACTCCAATTTTGAGGAAGATCTTATCTTAGTCGTGGAGCGATTGCAAAAGCTTGTATTTATGCTAAATCAGCGTTTTGTTATTGACATTTTTAATTTTTGTAGTGTAAGAATTCCATGAATTTACATTCTTAGATCTAAAAAATAATCGCATCAAGCATGACCCTTTGGTCTATAGTTGTGAAATGCATTCAAGAGTCTTAAGACGGACAGGGTATATTGTTGCAAAATAGGACTTAACTGAGTAATATTTAGAAGGTAACCGAGGAAAAGCTTCATAGGTAGGTGGATGTTGGCAATGACCAATTATAATGTAGGTGGTTTTTGGCATCGAGATGGTAGCCAAATGTTCTATTTGGTTGTCTGTTAATAGGTCAATGGATGGATAGAGAAGAGTGATAATCTTAGCATATAGTTTGTATGTTCGTCTTATTAGTTAAGACATGGAGGGAGTTTGTCTACCTTTGATAGTTGTGTTATTTTCGATTCCAATGTGTGTGTCATGAAATTATATATGAGCATTTCACTAACATAATCCCATTAAAGTACGTAATAATTTTTGTACATCATAGAAGTACAAACTTATTCCAAGAAAACATATAGTAAACAAATTACATATGATGGCCAAAATAGAAACGAAAGAAAAAGGTATGTCAGAAATTCCAATCTTTTTATAGACAAAATATATTTCATTACATTATAGGTGTGTTTTGTCTTTGCGACCTCTATCCAAAACCTTCCACTTTCTCAGCCTCATTTCTTTCATAAGTCATTTTTTAACTCATCTCTCTTTCTATCCCACATCATTTATGCAATCCTAATAGCTATTGAGAGGCAAAAAAAATTAAAAGAGATTCAAAATATTAATTTCATTCCTTTTAAATTCTTGCATCATTCAACGATCTCACGGAAACCAGTGGTATTTTAGAAAGACACCTAATTAGTGCATCGAAGTCGAGATGGAAATGCGTAAAAAGAAGTGAATCTAAGTTCTCAGTGAAAGCAACAAAGTGTTGATGACAAAAAATGCCATCATACCCAAAGATTCTCTATTACTAGAGAATAGCGTTTCGCGTAAGGAAAATTAATGTGCGGAAAGCAGTAAAAGACACAGAGGTTTAGCGGTTAGGTCCGTGAGGGGCGTACGCCTACTTTGAAGTAGTTTGATGATCTTTATTCACAAATAAGAGTTACAAGCGTTGAACTTCATCATAGCATTCGTTTACATGTTGTTCTCTGTATTTTGAAGTCGTATTGGTTGTATGCCAATCTATTAAATAATAGTAAAGCAGAAGAATTTCTTTCTCTCTCCTTGATTTTAGGAGTTACCTCTCTTTTCCTTAATTCTCTCTTGATATTTAGTATTTGAATTTTTAATTATCAATTAAATTATTTAACTAACCTCTCATTATTTTATAGTATGATATATATATATATAACTTATGCATAATTAATCTACAAATAATTGATATATCAACTTCGAATAGTAGGTCCATATAGTTATATTAATTATATAATACCAAATTTAAATTGTTTAATAAATTTAATCAGAGAATATATTTATTAATGAACCATGATTGAATATGTATATGACTATTTGTTCTAGTAAAAATGGTAAAACTAAATTGTTTTATTCAATTACTATATGTAAATCGCATAAAACAACAATGAAATTTTTTTTTTATTCGTTTATCATTTATCCATAAATACTTGTATCTAAAGTGGTAAAATATATGTATTATGCATTGCATTATAAAATTCTACATTTAACTTTAAATACCTAATTTAAACTACCATAATTATTTACGAAACCTACATCACTTTCTCCTATGATATAACCTATACGCATAAATTAATTATGCTGTGTTATGCTTAAAATAATATGATAAATGTAATCAAGTGATACGTATTTGTTCAGTTACTAATGACGATATGAAAATTTCAATAATATACATCATACCTATATTAATAAAATAAGATAAAATTGTATTTTCATTAGACTAAAACACACACAAGTCGCTCGGCATGTAATATAACACAAACAATACATAACTTTTATATAATACATTCTTTAAGTTCGGTAATACATGGAACTTATTTCTCAAAAACATGTTCAAGAAACACCATTACTTTTAGTTCCGGCCAGTCTATAAATAATTACAATTAAATTTGAAATTATTTTCCCGTTTGCTAAAAAATTTGCACTTTAGCATAAAAAATTCAGAAAAAATGTTCATAGAGACATGAGATAAATTAAAATTTTAACTTTGAGATAAAATAAAGAATAAGAACAAAAAAACTTAGGAAAAATTTCAATAAATTCATCGTGGATTACAAAATTATGATTTTTTTACAGCAAAAATTTAATTTTGAAATTTCTTCAATCTTTTACCAAACTATCTCGGTTCACTTCTAATATTTTACATGACTTCATATTAGAGTTAATCAAAAATATTAAAAATATAATTAAACTTGATAAAGTGTTAATTGTTGATGTGTCAATATAAATCATAAAAATGTGAAAAATTCAATATTTGCACAATATTCATATTAACAAAAAGGGTATAAAATTCATTTGGATAAACAAATAAATCAAACACATAACATAATTATATATGTAAGCAATGATTTCAAATTTAAATTATGATTCATTTATATCGATACATTGATGCATTACATTGTAAAATACTAATTTTAACTAAAGTACCTACATTCAGAAATTTCCGTGGTTGCTTACAAAACTCAGCTCTATGTCAAATTATTTACTACATTTACATCAATATATTTTAAATAAAGCATGTAATTATGGTTTCAATGTACAAGAATAAATATAATAATGACTAAATATTCACTAATTCATCGAATAAAACCTTAAATGTGACGATTTCAATATGTATGTCGCATATATATTAAAACTAATAGTTAAAAAGATTTTTCCATTAACTATAAAGACATACAATTCAAATGCCATAAATATTTTAAATGAAAGACGTTAACAAAACTATGTTATTATTCATTTATCTCAATAAACTTACCTACATTATTGATTTTTTGTTTCTACCCTAAAAAAACATATTTTTACATTTCTATAGTTATGTGCAATTTCATCGACTGCTCCCTAATCTTTCATGTTTAGATCCATCTATTTAAATTGCTTACAAAATCTCAAATTTAAATTATTTTAATAATATATGTGTCTATCGTATATGTATATGCATACATACCAATAAAAGCAACGATACCAAACATACATATCACATACGTATATTTGTGTACATAAATAATAATAACAAAGTTAATTTGTAAATTAATTATTATCATTTATATACATAAACAATAAATTTATCATACACAACGTTAAAATGTTCTATTCTTAACTTCGAATAACTCCACATTAAAAACTCTGTAACCTTTTTATAAAATCATTCTCAATTAACACATATTATTTATCCTTAAGTCAATATATTTTTGCTAAATAAATAATTTTAAATTTCACATATGTAATGTAGATAAAAGAAACAACTTAAATAATATTTGTTAACTAATCTAAAATTATTATAATATGTTAATTTCAAAAAAAGTACTTGCTCATAATTGTAAGAATAATTAAATTATTGTATTACTTAAAAGATATATAAGTTACATGACACATGTCATGTAAAAACAACAATAATAATTTATATTTTATTTATTTTGATGAATTCATCGTATATTATATAATAAGGTTCCAACTTTAACATTAAAATTTTAAAATCTAAATTTTATAACATTATCGTGTGCAACGCATGGGTTACACACTAGTTTATTTAGCCAAGAAACATATCAACTGAAAATGTGACCAAGTTTATAATATGGCAGGTAAACGATTTAATTTTAACTTTAATATATGGTAATATAATATTTCCTATGCAATATTATTATATGAACATAAGAAAAGTAATTGTTTACTTTTAGTAATCTTTACAACAAAATCAAAATTCAAATCCTCTTCTAGAGAAGGAGTATTAAATTTCGTATGTTAATATATTTCATTTTACCAAAAAACAAATTACCATAAATCTCTACCATAATCACCTAAAGCAACGCATTTATAATTAGTTAATAATTTATTTTCAATAAATAGATAAATATAGGAAAATGAAGGAAGCATGTTATGCAAATAAATTTTTGATTTTGTTATGAACGACAATTAATCAGATATTCCCAAAACTATTATTTTTAAATTGATACACTTATAACTTGCTATATTTCACATTTACTTTGTGTAACGACCCGGATTTTCAGCCGTTAAATTCTGAATATTTAAATTTGTTTTAAAAATTTTAATTGAATTACATATAGGAATTTATTAATTAAAAACGAAGTTTGAACATTAATTTATAATATAATTATAAAACGAGCTCGAAATCGCGCGGCAGTTCGTAATATAGAGTTTTGAACTTCGACTGAGAATACATGATTCGTTATAAGTCGGATTTCTGTGAAACAAGATACGTTGGAGTCATATTTATGATGATTTTCATATGAAAGAGAAAAATCTAGATTTCGTGTTATAAATAGAAAGTTATGGTCAAATCAAATTTTCAAATGGTCGCTATGGAAATCGTTATTTAAAATATACGCGTCAAAATAGCCGTTTTGTAAACGGACTCAGATTTCGACGAAATCAGTTTCATTGGGACCGTATCGTTAAATTATTGTACAATGTTGAATGGCGTGGAAAACCGATGTCGTATGTGACCACGGTAGCCGTAAACGCTCGTTCAGTGCAATTAAATTAATTCAACTGAATAAAGGGATATTAGAGTGTAACTTGAGCAGACGATCGAATCAGGCCACGAAACCAGTTCCAGTGAATTCGTAGCGTCGGATATAGTCAGGGTAGGTATATAGTTTGTTATTTTTAGAGATCGACAAATTTGGTGTTCAGAAGGGCATTGCGGTACGCGCCAAAAACAGTCTACCGGGGCAACAGTCTCAGAATGCGACGAAACTAGTGCCGTTGGGTTCGTATCGAAAAGTTATTGTCGGTATTCGCAGTTTCAAGTTGATTTGATTTATCTGGTGATCGTGAAAAATTTAAACGCGTGTTGATTTCTGGTTTTATAAGGAAAAAAAAATTCAAACGATGTCAGAATTCGACGAAACTTGTCCCATTGGGTTCAGAATACCTTTTTACACCAAGATTAGCTTTGTTATCAGTAAACAGACTGTTCATTCATATGATTATTCGTTCATTTCCAATCAAAGGTGACGGCCATTGTTCCCGTTCAAAACAGCGTGTCCTTCAAGCTTTACATCGGTGCTTGCCAAGTATATAACAACCGTGACTGGCAAGTTTTTAAAGACCATGATCTCCAAGCTATCAAAACCCGTGACTCCCAAGCCGTGCTTTCCACGCTATTGTTTGCCGTGCCTGTCAAGCTGTTTCTCGTAACCGTGAGTACCAAGTTATTTATATCCGTGTTCCCCAATCTATTGCCCTTATAAATACCGTTCTCTAGTCCTCAATTCATTTTCTCATATCAAAAAAATAAAACCGTGACCTTCATCAATTTAAAAAAAATCAAAGATCCAAAATGATTAATTCCTTCAATGGAAAATTTGAAACTTATATACTTGCGTTCCTCATCTCCTGATCTTCACGTGAGGCCATCTCTCTTGGGATCCGACGCAGCTAATTTCGGGTATGATTTGGGGGATTCTTGGCGACTGGAAAGACTTCGGTTTGTATATCCGAATTTGAGGAGGATCGAACCGCATCTGGTGTAAGGATCTGAGGGGATTTGGTGTTTGTTTATGTCGTAATTATTGTATGGGTAGGAGTTGAATGTACGGTAGGGGGAAACTTCGTGTTTCCTGAAATGAATAGAAGGAAGCTGCATTCTTTGTGATTAAGTAATGAAGGACGTGGGGATATTTGAAGCTTTTTGAGATGTTGAGACCTCCTAATGCCTGGTACCTTATTTCGATCTTGGATAATGAAGGAATCTGGCAGTTGGCAAGTACTGTTGGCATGAGTAATGTGTGGAGGAGCATGGTTGGAATAAGTTGAAATCGGGTTGTCACGTTTTTCTGGGAAGAAGAAATTAATATGAAGTTAATCACGTATTAGCACGGTTAGTAAGTTAATTAATCTAATAAATGATTTTTATTTTTATATATACTATATATGTATAACTTATAAGTGCAGTTTCGAATTTGCTTGATAGGGGGATAACGTGAGCAGTTGGGGTACTTTCGCATATGAAGCAGGAATAAGGGAACCGAGAATTAGAAAAGAATTTTGGCTTTATCGTTTAAACAAAAAAGGTAATTAGTTTAAGAAATGGTAATCAAGAAATAATTGGTGATTAGGAAGAGTGCATGATGATTGGTTCAGGAAAAAGTCACGGTATCAGGGGAGGGTGCCATGTTTTCCGTTTTGACCAGAAGATGGAACTGCGAGATTTGCTTTCTTTGTGGCCAAGTCAACATAATGGTTAGTAACATCAAGATGATTAAAATTTATAATAATCATTTAACCGATGGGAATCGAATTGATGGTGAATAGCAGGTGAATTGCGGACAAGGGAAAAAGGGGCTATTATTATGATGTTGGAGTGAACAATTGGAAATCGTCAGTTACAGTGGAATCATAACAAAGAGATCTATGTTATGGAGTTGATGCGACAAGATAACAGGATAGTGAAAATCCATGATAAAATCAAACACATGTTTGATTGTAAACGAAATAAAAGCAGAACCATCAACGGCAAAATAAGGTGAGTAAACTCACTCGTTTAAATTATTTTATAATGTGAAATGGTTGCTTGGTTGAATAGTTGATAAATTGGTTGATAGAATCACATCGTTGATTGATTTTTCATTAATGCGATATTTTTAATGTTACTAACATCTGTGGATGCAGGGAAACAGGTTGGAGGGATCCAACTGGATCCCTCAACATTTTATTTACTGTTTTATTTGATGGTGATATATGTTATGCTACATTACCCATGGTTGAATTTGTGTGTTTGATTTACCCTGGCCTTAGGAACCCGGTATTTTAGATAACGTAAAATATCATCGAATGTGAAAAAGGAAATTAGAATTTAAAGCAGAGTTTATTTCCAAATTAGAAATAATTTCTTTTTCATTGAGTTGCAAATGGAAACCTATTCCATTGGGTAAACCAAGAAAAATATTATAAATAAAGATATAAATTAAGTGGATCATTAACCATTGGATAAATTAAAAGGTGAGTTCAAATATGAATGTATATTTGAAAGTGAGTATCGGTTTTGAAACCAATATTGGAAATGGATTTGAATTTAGCAAATTACAGAGGAAAGTTTAAAGAAAGATTTTCAAATGCTTAAAGTAAAAGAATAAATAGTTTAAAACAAGGAAATATTTTGCAAATAAAATGTATATAAAAAGGGAATTTATAGAAATCGAATTAAGAGGTTAGAAAAAATGTATAGTTTATAAATATGTTTAAAGGAGAACTTGAATTGTTTAAAATAAACAAAATTTATAAATGAACAACGGAAGCGTGTGCGTCGCACACGGTATTTTATTCAAAACAGCAATCATAACGCTGTTGTTATAAGAAATGCTTTTATAATTTTAAACAGCGATTTTAACGCTGTTTTTGTAAGGAATGCTTTTATAAAACTAAACAGTGATTTTAGCGCTGTTGTTATAATAGAGGTTGTAAATCTATACAGCAATTTTAGACGCTGCTGTTATAATAAATGTCTTGGTAAATCTAAATAGCAATTTTAACGCTGCCGTTATAATAACTGTTTTAATAGCAACCTTAATGCTATGATTATGATAAGTGTTCTATAATGCTAGACAGCGGTTTTAACGCTGTTGTTGAAAGCAATGTTTGGTTTAAAGTTGTGAGCTCTGACTATTTCAAAGTTAAGAATGTCGTTCAGTTAAGGTCTGAGAGGTAATTATACCCCAACTTGACTAGCTGCATTATTGACGGAGAAATGGTTAAGGCTCGATAGCAAGGGTTGGTTAGTGATATCGTTAGTTAACGAATGATTTATGATTTGAGTTATAATAACGATGTTTATAACATCAGTTAATTCAAAGAATTTAGAAATGTTTTCTAACTGAAGTAAAAGATATTTTCTCAATAAAGAAATTATATATATTGGAAATGTTTTCCAATAATCGTGAGAGAAAATAGTGCTTTGAAAGAACACGAAAGATGGGAAACGGAAATTGGGAATGATAACGAAATGAAGAATTAATATAAAAAGGGCCCAGTGTTGTTTGATGCTTGATTGATAGAATTTCCATTTGGAAATAGGACCGTTGATTGTATGGATGTTTCTTTGATAGTTAAATCACCGACTATCAAAGTTTTGATTTATTTTATACCTCCGTTGTCAATACGGAGAGACCGGGATCAGATTTGATATCTGAAAACCACTCCGTATTGGCGTAAGCGTTATGAAGTAACTTATGCTGAAGAAAATTGAAGACGGAGTTATGCAAGGGCTATCCTGTTTACAGGTTAGTGCCTTCGGTTTGTCCAGACCCAGGACAACTTGTATGGACGAGTGTCTGACAGAGTATTTCCAAAGGGGGTTACGTACGTTGATTCCTTCAAACGTACGAAGTTGGTGGCATAGAAGGGAAACTTCTTTAGCCTAACAATCTGAGTATTCTTGTGGGAATCAATTAGTGATTTCCGATGGATCTGTCGATGTGGCATTCAAAGTGAATGATGGCCAGATGTTCTGGAAGATAATTCAAACCTCAAGCCTCATCAACCCGGAAGTGGACAAAAATCGGGCAGGCAGCATGGCTATGTGGGTCGCACCCATTAGGATGTATGATCACCTATCTAGAGAAATTCCTTTTGTTCTTGAATCTATCGATGCTGTCCCTTATCGGGAGGCGGTTGCTGATCCCAACCGTCGGTGGTATACATTCGATACACTCAAGCGAAATGAGTGGTCGGTCATGTGTGGGCCGGGTTGCAAGATGTTCTTGTTGAACCCAGTGTATTCGTCTCTAGAGATACACGTTCGGAAGGTGGTCCCATACCTTGTCAAGTTGGAATCCAATCTCCAATAAGTGCCTGCGAGTTTGATTGTATATTATATATGTAGAGCGTGAGATGCAAGCGGTCTACTAGATTTTAATTACTTGTGATTAGACATTATTATAATATCAGATAATATATGATTTCCAAAGTGTTTTGGGTTATCGTAAGGTAAAAACCATCCGTGTTTATGTGTGGATCGGTCTTACGATTATCTTTTCTTTTGAAAAGGATTTTGAAAGTTACACAAATGATTGGAGTTTACTCACACCAGTCCCATGACTGACCCAGAGTTTATTTTGTTTGTTTTCCCTAAACTCTTGGGTGCCCAAATTTGTACGGGCAGTCAAGTGGTCGGGATTTTTCAGATTCGCTTGGAGGGGCTCGAAGCAGGAGGCTTCACCAGTTAGCTATAGACTATCATATTTCCGCTGTGTATTTCGTTGTATCTGGAAACAGGTGTTTATAACTGTTCCAAAAGTAACTGCTGTGCTCTGATAATGGTATGTATACATACAGTTACTGATTTGTATTTCAAAGTTATATTATATAATATATTTTATTCGTTCCGTTGTGAGTTTGTGATCTTCGTTTTTCTTCTATTCTAATATTTCTTTCTTTCTATTTCTCATCCTCTACCTTCTTTCTAAAAATGGTTCGTATTTCTGTGTCATTTGGGTTGGACGTGTAGTGTTATCAGTCGACTCAAAGGGTACGGATTTGCGGGTCGTTTCATTTGGTATCAGAGCTGAAGGTTAAGTGATTACCTTGGCTCTGTGGCGTAACTCAATAGAGATGGGGTTAGTAATACCCTAGATTGAGTTTGAGTGTATATATATGAGAGCGTATTTGTATATTGATAAAATTTGTTTTATATTGTGTTGACTGATTTGTTGAGTGGTTTATGAATTCTGGTCGATACAGGAAGTACAACCGTATCGATAGGTGTTTCTAAACTCTCGAACAGAACAAATCGACTCAGTATTATTTTAAAGTGGGTAAGTGATATAAATTGCCCAAAAGTTATCTTGATATAAAAGGATAATTTTCTGAAATTATCAAATGTGTTGATTGTTATTAAAATCAAAGGAAATTATAAAATATTGAAATGGTTATATAAAACCAAATTGAATTTATATAAGAATAGGATATACAAATAAGCTGAACTGAAATTTAATTCAAACCATAAGTTGGAATTTAAATCCCGGATATTTTGAAAATATTCCTTGAAGTATTTTAAAGGTAATATGGCATTAGTTTGAAGAGATTTTTAAATTAGAAAGGTTTAAACGGATTTGAAAGTGATTAAGCATTGAAATCACTTCAGTGGCGAGAAAATAGTACTGATAAGGTGTCGCGACATTATCGGTATTCATTTTCGAGTTTCTAAGTGATGGATTGCTACCATAATAGGTTTGTTGATGGAAATTTGTTTGAGAAATATAAAGTTATTTTAGAAATTCAAATGTTTTGAATTGAGTTGATTATAAATATGTGTATAAATATATATATGATTTCAAACTAATTTGAAATAAAAACCGGGAATTTGAATTCTGAAATTGTTTAACTTGTATAAGTTGAATAAATTGGTGGAAATAAATCAAATAGGTTGAAATTTAAGTTAAAAGGGAAATTGAAACTCAAATGGGATAAGTGGATTGATTCCTGAAGTAGAGATCAGATTTGACTTGATAGAATTGGAATGGACTAATCAGAAGTTGATTAGAGAGTTAAAGACTGGAAGTGGACTGATTGGGAATCAATTGAAATGGATGCTGAGCAGATATTGGATGAAAGCAAATACAAGAGATAGAGATATGCCCAACAAAAAGGTACATGTTTACAGTATTACTTGGGTTTGATGATTTTATGAGCCTATGGGGCGAGCCGCTTGGCTTTTTGATTTTCTTTTGGATTGAAGAAGGTCTAGAAAGGCAAGTTGTGGTTGTACCGATTGAGCCGTGCAGAGGAAATGCTGCCGAAATTTTTCAGAATTTAAAGTGTTAGAAAATTTTCAGAATTCTTGAAAATGTTCGTTAGTAAGAATAAATAAATATCTTTAATTGAAATAAATTGGCCCAGTTAAACTAAAGATAAGAAGTGAACAAAAGGGATTTTGTGGATCGAGTTAATAGGGTATGTAGCATCTTTTCCTACCTTAGCAATTTCGAGGACGAAATTATTTTAAGGGGGAAGGAATGTAACGACCCGGATTTTCAGCCGTTAAATTCTGAATATTTAAATTTGTTTTAAAAATTTTAATTGAATTACATATAGGAATTTATTAATTAAAAACGAAGTTTGAACATTAATTTATAATATAATTATAAAACGAGCTCGAAATCGCGCGGCAGTTCGTAATATAGAGTTTTGAACTTCGACTGAGAATACATGATTCGTTATAAGTCGGATTTCTGTGAAACAAGATACGTTGGAGTCATATTTATGATGATTTTCATATGAAAGAGAAAAATCTAGATTTCGTGTTATAAATAGAAAGTTATGGTCAAATCAAATTTTCAAATGGTCGCTATGGAAATCGTTATTTAAAATATACGCGTCAAAATAGCCGTTTTGTAAACGGACTCAGATTTCGACGAAATCAGTTTCATTGGGACCGTATCGTTAAATTATTGTACAATGTTGAATGGCGTGGAAAACCGATGTCGTATGTGACCACGGTAGCCGTAAACGCTCGTTCAGTGCAATTAAATTAATTCAACTGAATAAAGGGATATTAGAGTGTAACTTGAGCAGACGATCGAATCAGGCCACGAAACCAGTTCCAGTGAATTCGTAGCGTCGGATATAGTCAGGGTAGGTATATAGTTTGTTATTTTTAGAGATCGGCAAATTTGGTGTTCAGAAGGGCATTGCGGTACGCGCCAAAAACAGTCTACCGGGGCAACAGTCTCAGAATGCGACGAAACTAGTGCCGTTGGGTTCGTATCGAAAAGTTATTGTCGGTATTCGCAGTTTCAAGTTGATTTGATTTATCTGGTGATCGTGAAAAATTTAAACGCGTGTTGATTTCTGGTTTTATAAGGAAAAAAAAATTCAAACGATGTCAGAATTCGACGAAACTTGTCCCATTGGGTTCAGAATACCTTTTTACACCAAGATTAGCTTTGTTATCAGTAAACAGACTGTTCATTCATATGATTATTCGTTCATTTCCAATCAAAGGTGACGGCCATTGTTCCCGTTCAAAACAGCGTGTCCTTCAAGCTTTACATCGGTGCTTGCCAAGTATATAACAACCGTGACTGGCAAGTTTTTAAAGACCATGATCTCCAAGCTATCAAAACCCGTGACTCCCAAGCCGTGCTTTCCACGCTATTGTTTGCCGTGCCTGTCAAGCTGTTTCTCGTAACCGTGAGTACCAAGTTATTTATATCCGTGTTCCCCAATCTATTGCCCTTATAAATACCGTTCTCTAGTCCTCAATTCATTTTCTCATATCAAAAAAATAAAACCGTGACCTTCATCAATTTAAAAAAAATCAAAGATCCAAAATGATTAATTCCTTCAATGGAAAATTTGAAACTTATATACTTGCGTTCCTCATCTCCTGATCTTCACGTGAGGCCATCTCTCTTGGGATCCGACGCAGCTAATTTCGGGTATGATTTGGGGGATTCTTGGCGACTGGAAAGACTTCGGTTTGTATATCCGAATTTGAGGAGGATCGAACCGCATCTGGTGTAAGGATCTGAGGGGATTTGGTGTTTGTTTATGTCGTAATTATTGTATGGGTAGGAGTTGAATGTACGGTAGGGGGAAACTTCGTGTTTCCTGAAATGAATAGAAGGAAGCTGCATTCTTTGTGATTAAGTAATGAAGGACGTGGGGATGTTTGAAGCTTTTTGAGATGTTGAGACCTCCTAATGCCTGGTACCTTATTTCGATCTTGGATAATGAAGGAATCTGGCAGTTGGCAAGTACTGTTGGCATGAGTAATGTGTGGAGGAGCATGGTTGGAATAAGTTGAAATCGGGTTGTCACGTTTTTCTGGGAAGAAGAAATTAATATGAAGTTAATCACGTATTAGCACGGTTAGTAAGTTAATTAATCTAATAAAGAATAAATGATTTTTATTTTTATATATACTATATATGTATAACTTATAAGTGCAGTTTCGAATTTGCTTGATAGGGGGATAACGTGAGCAGTTGGGGTACTTTCGCATATGAAGCAGGAATAAGGGAACCGAGAATTAGAAAAGAATTTTGGCTTTATCGTTTAAACAAAAAAGGTAATTAGTTTAAGAAATGGTAATCAAGAAATAATTGGTGATTAGGAAGAGTGCATGATGATTGGTTCAGGAAAAAGTCACGGTATCAGGGGAGGGTGCCATGTTTTCCGTTTTGACCAGAAGATGGAACTGCGAGATTTGCTTTCTTTGTGGCCAAGTCAACATAATGGTTAGTAACGTCAAGATGATTAAAATTTATAATAATCATTTAACCGATGGGAATCGAATTGATGGTGAATAGCAGGTGAATTGCGGACAAGGGAAAAAGGGGCTATTATTATGATGTTGGAGTGAACAATTGGAAATCGTCAGTTACAGTGGAATCATAACAAAGAGATCTATGTTATGGAGTTGATGCGACAAGATAACAGGATAGTGAAAATCCATGATAAAATCAAACACATGTTTGATTGTAAACGAAATAAAAGCAGAACCATCAACGGCAAAATAAGGTGAGTAAACTCACTCGTTTAAATTATTTTATAATGTGAAATGGTTGCTTGGTTGAATAGTTGATAAATTGGTTGATAGAATCACATCGTTGATTGATTTTTCATTAATGCGATATTTTTAATGTTACTAACATCTGTGGATGCAGGGAAACAGGTTGGAGGGATCCAACTGGATCCCTCAACATTTTATTTACTGTTTTATTTGATGGTGATATATGTTATGCTACATTACCCATGGTTGAATTTGTGTGTTTGATTTACCCTGGCCTTAGGAACCCGGTATTTTAGATAACGTAAAATATCATCGAATGTGAAAAAGGAAATTAGAATTTAAAGCAGAGTTTATTTCCAAATTAGAAATAATTTCTTTTTCATTGAGTTGCAAATGGAAACCTATTCCATTGGGTAAACCAAGAAAAATATTATAAATAAAGATATAAATTAAGTGGATCATTAACCATTGGATAAATTAAAAGGTGAGTTCAAATATGAATGTATATTTGAAAGTGAGTATCGGTTTTGAAACCAATATTGGAAATGGATTTGAATTTAGCAAATTACAGAGGAAAGTTTAAAGAAAGATTTTCAAATGCTTAAAGTAAAAGAATAAATAGTTTAAAACAAGGAAATATTTTGCAAATAAAATGTATATAAAAAGGGAATTTATAGAAATCGAATTAAGAGGTTAGAAAAAATGTATAGTTTATAAATATGTTTAAAGGAGAACTTGAATTGTTTAAAATAAACAAAATTTATAAATGAACAACGGAAGCGTGTGCGTCGCACACGGTATTTTATTCAAAACAGCAATCATAACGCTGTTGTTATAAGAAATGCTTTTATAATTTTAAACAGCGATTTTAACGCTGTTTTTGTAAGGAATGCTTTTATAAAACTAAACAGTGATTTTAGCGCTGTTGTTATAATAGAGGTTGTAAATCTATACAGCAATTTTAGACGCTGCTGTTATAATAAATGTCTTGGTAAATCTAAATAGCAATTTTAACGCTGCCGTTATAATAACTGTTTTAATAGCAACCTTAATGCTATGATTATGATAAGTGTTCTATAATGCTAGACAGCGGTTTTAACGCTGTTGTTGAAAGCAATGTTTGGTTTAAAGTTGTGAGCTCTGACTATTTCAAAGTTAAGAATGTCGTTCAGTTAAGGTCTGAGAGGTAATTATACCCCAACTTGACTAGCTGCATTATTGACGGAGAAATGGTTAAGGCTCGATAGCAAGGGTTGGTTAGTGATATCGTTAGTTAACGAATGATTTATGATTTGAGTTATAATAACGATGTTTATAACATCAGTTAATTCAAAGAATTTAGAAATGTTTTCTAACTGAAGTAAAAGATATTTTCTCAATAAAGAAATTATATATATTGGAAATGTTTTCCAATAATCGTGAGAGAAAATAGTGCTTTGAAAGAACACGAAAGATGGGAAACGGAAATTGGGAATGATAACGAAATGAAGAATTAATATAAAAAGGGCCCAGTGTTGTTTGATGCTTGATTGATAGAATTTCCATTTGGAAATAGGACCGTTGATTGTATGGATGTTTCTTTGATAGTTAAATCACCGACTATCAAAGTTTTGATTTATTTTATACCTCCGTTGTCAATACGGAGAGACCGGGATCAGATTTGATATCTGAAAACCACTCCGTATTGGCGTAAGCGTTATGAAGTAACTTATGCTGAAGAAAATTGAAGACGGAGTTATGCAAGGGCTATCCTGTTTACAGGTTAGTGCCTTCGGTTTGTCCAGACCCAGGACAACTTGTATGGACGAGTGTCTGACAGAGTATTTCCAAAGGGGGTTACGTACGTTGATTCCTTCAAACGTACGAAGTTGTTGGCATAGAAGGGAAACTTCTTTAGCCTAACAATCTGAGTATTTTTGTGGGAATCAATTAGTGATTTCCGATGGATCTGTCGATGTGGCATTCAAAGTGAATGATGGCCAGATGTTCTGGAAGATAATTCAAACCTCAAGCCTCATCAACCCGGAAGTGGACAAAAATCGGGCAGGCAGCATGGCTATGTGGGTCGCACCCATTAGGATGTATGATCACCTATCTAGAGAAATTCCTTTTGTTCTTGAATCTATCGATGCTGTCCCTTATCGGGAGGCGGTTGCTGATCCCAACCGTCGGTGGTATACATTCGATACACTCAAGCGAAATGAGTGGTCGGTCATGTGTGGGCCGGGTTGCAAGATGTTCTTGTTGAACCCAGTGTATTCGTCTCTAGAGATACACGTTCGGAAGGTGGTCCCATACCTTGTCAAGTTGGAATCCAATCTCCAATAAGTGCCTGCGAGTTTGATTGTATATTATATATGTAGAGCGTGAGATGCAAGCGGTCTACTAGATTTTAATTACTTGTGATTAGACATTATTATAATATCAGATAATATATGATTTCCAAAGTGTTTTGGGTTATCGTAAGGTAAAAACCATCCGTGTTTATGTGTGGATCGGTCTTACGATTATCTTTTCTTTTGAAAAGGATTTTGAAAGTTACACAAATGATTGGAGTTTACTCACACCAGTCCCATGACTGACCCAGAGTTTATTTTGTTTGTTTTCCCTAAACTCTTGGGTGCCCAAATTTGTACGGGCAGTCAAGTGGTCGGGATTTTTCAGATTCGCTTGGAGGGGCTCGAAGCAGGAGGCTTCACCAGTTAGCTATAGACTATCATATTTCCGCTGTGTATTTCGTTGTATCTGGAAACAGGTGTTTATAACTGTTCCAAAAGTAACTGCTGTGCTCTGATAATGGTATGTATACATACAGTTACTGATTTGTATTTCAAAGTTATATTATATAATATATTTTATTCGTTCCGCTGTGAGTTTGTGATCTTCGTTTTTCTTCTATTCTAATATTTCTTTCTTTCTATTTCTCATCCTCTACCTTCTTTCTAAAAATGGTTCGTATTTCTGTGTCATTTGGGTTGGACGTGTAGTGTTATCAGTCGACTCAAAGGGTACGGATTTGCGGGTCGTTTCACTTTGTGCTTATATATATATCCAATTGATCATCCATAAATCTCTATCAAAAGAACAGAATAAAATTAAGAGTGTAAAGCAAAGAAACATGAAGACAACTTGCATTACATCCTTCCTTGTATTCCTCATTTTTTTCTCAAGTGGTATGCAAGAGAAAAAACTAAACTTCAGTTAGTTACTTTTTTTTTTGTTACGATAGAAAATCTCTTTTTCATGTTTGTCATAACAAATACAAATACTGTTGTTAAATACTAATTGCAGCTATGATGACGGAAGTGAAAGGACAAAACTGCCCTCCTCCAAGCGAAACTTGCAATTTTCCTATTGAATCCCCTAACTGTGTGACAAAAGAATGTAAAGAGTTTTGCCCTAAACATTTCTTCTGCACTGAGGGTAGTTTTTGCTCTGACGTTAATACTTGCACCTGCAAATCGAATTGCGCTCATCGTCGTTGAATTGCAACTTAATCATTTTGTGTTTGGTATTCAGATCTCTTTTGTATTTCAACAGTTGGGTCTGTATACATTATGATATGAAAAAATAATTATGAAATGGAATTTTTCTCTGTTTGGTTTGGAAAGAAATTTCTATCTACATCTATTTTGTTTTGACTATGCGGTGAAGAAAAAACTTGTTGCACAATAAGTTTTTTTTAATTGTATGTGCTTGGCTTATGGATATTACTCGGAAAATTGAAAAATTATGGTCACTAACTTGTTAGGGAAACGCTTATGTAATATAAATAAATCAACTAATTTAAAAAATAATAGTTAATATTCATATTTAATCAGTTTGGGAAACTAATATTAACTTTTTTTTTGCTCCGTGGTTGTTAATAGTTTCCACTGTAATTTGTTTTATGAACTAGATTGCATCAATTGGTGAAAGAATCTCCATTTCTCTAAGCGAGTGAAAAGAAGAGTCTCACGACAGCAGGTTTATGTCGCAACTATCAAAAGCTAAAGATCGAAGAGCAATCCAAGCAACTTTTTTTTAAAAAAAAGATTAAGTTGTAGATCTGATGTGTCTGCTATTTACTGCTATTACTTTGACAGAATCATGAATCCTAAATCATCTTGGGATTTTGTTGTGTAATGCTAGTATACAACAATCACTGCATTATATTTTTCATCCTTCAAAACGATGAGGATTAAAAAGTGCTTTCTTTCATAAGACTGATATTTGTGACTCTTGATTGGAGTAGATTGAAAATTTGTTACTTATTACGTTTGTTACGCTGAAGAATTGTTATGTTTTACAATGTTATTCTATTGTATTGGCTAAATTAACGCTTACTTCTATGACTATAATATCAGTGATGCTACCTTGAACTAATTATTTTCACTGGACATCTGTCCAGCTATGTTTTCTTACCAATATGTTAAAACAGAAGTTTAGTAAAATAGATTACCCAAACAGATTTTTCTATTAACTCAGCTAAATTTCTAACAACTTATTTCGTGGATTAACACCCATATCAATCGATAAATAAAACTAAATATGAAATTGAAATGCTATTTTAGATTCAAAATTACTCTTTCATTTTGGCTTTTAATGCACCTGTGAATAATGGGAGTATGCTCACTGCACTATAAATGTGGTGGGATGGAGTTGTTAAATCTCTTCAACAATTATTGTCACATTTAATTAATACCCATTTTTCTTAAACTCCAATTTTGAGGAAGATCTTATCTTAGTCGTGGAGCGATTGCAAAAGCTTGTAGTTATGCTAAATCAGCTTTTTGTTATTGACATTTTTAATTTTTGTAGTGCAAGAATTCCATGAATTTACATTCTTAGATCTAAAAAATAATCGCATCAAGCATGACCTTTTAGTCTATAGTTGTGAAATGCATTCAAGTCTCTTAAGACGGACATGGTATATTGTTGCAAAATAGGACTTAACTGAGTAATATTTATAAGGTAACCGAGGAAAAGCTTCATAGGGAGGTGGGTGTTGGCAATGACTAATTATAATGTAGGTGGTTTTTGGCATCGAGACGGTAGCCAAATGGTCTATTTGGTTGTCTGTTAATGGGTCAATTGATGGATAGAGAAGAGTGATAATCTTAGCATATAGTTTGTATGTCCGTCTTATTAGTTAAGACATGGAGGGAGTTTATCTACCTTTGATAGTTGTGTTATTTTCGATTTCCAATGTGTGTGTCATGAAATTATATATGACCATTTCCCTAACATAAGCCCATTAAAGCATGTAATTTTTTTCGTACATCATAGAAGTATAAACTTATTCCAAGAAAACATATAGTAAAAAAATTACATATGATGGCCAAAATAGAAACAAAAAAAAAGGTATGTCAGAAATTCCCATCTTGTATAGACAAGATATATTTCATTACATTATAGGTGTGTTTTGCCTTTGCGACCTCTATCCAAAACCTTCCACTTTCTCGGCATCATTTCTTTCATAAGTCATTTTTTTAACTCTTCTCTCTTTCTATCCCACATCATTTATGCAATCCTAATAACTATTGAGAGGAAAAAAAAATTAAAAGAGATTCAAAATATTAATTTCATTCCTTTTAAATTCTTGCATCATTCAATAATCTCACGGAAACCAGTGGTATTTTAGAAAGACACCTGAGTAGTGCATCGAAGTCGAGATGGAAATGCGTAAAAAGAAGTGAATCTAAGTTCTTAGTGAAAGCAACAAAGTGTTGATGACAAAAAATGCCATCATACCCAAAGATTCTCTATTACTTGAGAATAGCGCTTCGCGTAAGGAAAATTAATGTGCGGAAAGCAGTAAAAGACACAGAGGTTTAGCAGTTAGGTCCGTAAGGGGCGTACGCCTACTTTGAAGGAGTTTGATGATCTTTATTCACAAATAAGAGTTACAAGAGTTGAACTTCATCATGGCATTCGTTTACATGTTGTTCTCTGTATTTTGAAGTCGTATTGGTCGTATGCCAATCTATTAAATAATAGTAAACTAGAAGAATTTCTTTCTCTCTCCTTGATTTTAGGAGTTACCTCTCTTTTCCTTAATTCTCTCTTGATATTTAATATTTGAATTTTTAATTATCAGTTAAATTATTTAACTAACCTCTCATTATTTTATAGTATGATATATATATATATATAAAACTTATGCATAATTAATCTACAAATAATTGATATATCAACTTCGAATAGTAGGTCCATATAGTTATATCAATTATATAATACCAAATTTAAATTGTTTAAATAAATTTAATCAGAGAATATATTTATTAATGAACCATGATTGAATATGTATATGACTATTTGTTCTAGTAAAAATGGTAAAACTAAATTGTTTTATTCAATTACTATATGTAAATCGCATAAAACAACAATGAAAAATTTAATTTTTTTTATTTGTTTATCATTTATCCATAAATACTTGTATCTAAAGTGGTAAAATATATGTATTATGCATTGCATTATAAAATTCTACATTTAACTTAAAATACCTATAATCAAAACTACCATAATTATTTACATAACCTACATCACTTTCTCCTATGATATAATCTATACGCATAAATTAATTATGTTGTGTTATGCTTAATATAATAAGATAAATGTAATCAAGTGATACGTATTTGTTTAGTTACTAATGACGATATGAAAATTTCAATAATATTCATCATACCTATATCAATAAAATAAGATAAAATTGTATTTTCATTAGACTAAAACACACATAAGTCACACGGCATGTAATATAACACAAACAATACAGAACTTTTATATAATACACTCTTTAAGTTCGGTAATACATGGAATTTATTTCTCAAAAACATGTTTAAGAATAACCATTACTTTTAGTTCCGGCCAGTCTATAAATAATTACAATTAAATTTGAAATTATTTTCCCGTTTGCCAAAAAATCAGCACTTTAGCATTAAAAATTCAGAAAAAATGTCCATAGAGACATGAGATAAATTAAAATTTTAACTTTGAGATAAAATAAAGAATAACAACAAAAAAATTAGAAAAAATATCAATAAATTCATCGTGCTTTACAAAATTATGATTTTTTAACAGCAAAAACTTAATTTTAAAATTTCTGCAATCTTTTACCAAACTATCTCGGTTCACTTCTAATATTTTACATGACTTCATATTAGAGTTAATCAAGAATATTAAAAATATAATTAAACTTGATAAAGTATTAATTATTGATGAGTCAATATAAATCAAAAAAATGTGAAAAATTCAATATTTGCACAATTTTCATATTTACAAAAAGGGTATAAAATTCATTTGGATAAACAAATACATCAAACACATAACATAATTATATACGTAAGAAATGATTTCAAATTTAAATTATGATTCATTTATATCGATACATTGATGCATTACATTGTAAAATACTAATTTTAACTAAATTACCTGCATTCAGAAATTTCCGTGGTTGCTTACAAAACTCACCTCTATGTCAAATTATTTACTACATTTACATCAATATATTTTAAATAAAGCATGTAATTATGGTTTCAATGTACAGGAATAAATATAATAATGAATAAATATTCACTAATTCATCGAATAAAATGTAATAACCCGGAAAATCTGGGCCAGTTTAAAATTTTTATTTTGGCAATTTTAGTGAATTTTGAACATTTAAAATAGATTATTTTAAATGAAATCGATGTGAAATTTATTTTGAATAGAATTTGACGTATATATTATATACGTCGTCGTTAGAATATAAATATTTATATATAATTATAAATAGAATTGAAAATGGCGCGGTAGTTCGATAATTCGATTTCAAACTTCAATTGAATGTACCGGGTGCAAAACAATCCGGATTTTTGTGAAACCAAAAATAATGGGATCTAATTGTGAATATCTTTCCAACAAATCCGAAAAATCAAAATTTCGTAGCAAGAAACAAAAGATATGTCTAGTTGAAAATTCTGAATAGTCGCTATGGAATTCAGGCCCTTAAAAATGGACATTTTGCAGATGACCTCGGATTTCGACGAAA
The DNA here is from genome assembly GCA_030737875.1 of Allium sativum. Classification (NCBI taxonomy): domain Eukaryota; kingdom Viridiplantae; phylum Streptophyta; class Magnoliopsida; order Asparagales; family Amaryllidaceae; genus Allium; species Allium sativum. Next base: position 165,150,894 of record CM060923.1, read on the forward strand.
CCACTTTTGTTGGGTCCGTGATGTCAAGTTATTGCTAGATTCAAAATTTCATAATTTTTCGAATCAATACGTGAGCGTGGCAAAGGAAAACGTGTTTTGACCATTTCAGTTAATTTTAATCGACTGGAAATTGGCCATTTTTCCAACGGTCTCAGAATTCGACGAAACTAGTTTTGTTAGGACCGTATCGTCAATACGAAGCTAGAAAATATTTTTCGAGAATTTTTCTAGTTAGTATGTGACCCCGGTGATTTGAAATGTACGTTTAAAATTCAATATAGCGATTTAAATGTAAATTCAACGGAAACTTATCGAGACGATCGAATCAGCTTGCGATACATATCCCATTGTGTTCGGAATGGGGGTAATTAGCTAGGGGCGACAGTCGGTGGGCTTGATTTCGAGTTAAAACGGAAAGTCAACTTTAAATTGAGTTAAATAATTAAATAAAAAAAAAAAATATCTCTCCCCCTCTTACGCTGGCCCCCCCCCCCTCTTATTTTTCAAAATCAGTTTTCAGAAATAAAAAATAATAATAATAATAATATCTCTCCCCCTATTACGCTGGCCCCCCCCTCTTATTTTTCAAAATCAGTTTTCAGAAATAAAAAAAAAAAAAAGACGAAGGCGACGGGGGGAGAGCCGCCGCCGCCGCCACCTCGCGCCCCCCCCCACCCCCCAGCGGCGCCTCCGCCGCGAGACCCCCCCTCCCCTTCTCCTTCTCCTCCCGCTCCTTCTTCCCCGCCTGCTCCTCCCCTCCTCCGCAGCTCGAGCTTCCCCCACCCCTCCGTCCAGCCTCCTCCTCCCACCGAACAACCCCTCGAAACCGACGAAGACCCCAAAGCAACCCCCTCATCTCGAAGACCCCGCCTCCACCTCGAACACCACAGCGACGCCCCCCTGAAGCCTGCCGCCGACGAACACCATCGAGCCCCCCCTCTTCGCAGCCTGAGGTGAGCGTTTAGGTTATTTTATTTTTGTTTTTATTTTGGTTTTGCAGACAAAAACCGATTCCTTTTTAAATGATTTAAAAAGTAATTTCAGAATTTGTTAAAGGAATTTAAAAACTGTTTTTTTTTAAAGTTTTAAAACTGATTTAATTAGAATATAAAAACTGATTTTTTTTTAAGAAAATAAAAACTGATTTTATTTTAAGGTTTAAAATAGGAAAAAGGTTTAAACTTTGAAATAGAAAAAGGTTTAATCTTTTAAAAGAAAAAGATTTGAACTTGCAAAAATAAAGATCATATTTTGAAAAAGAGAAAAAGACGGAATTTTTATTTGGTAGAAGGAGTAAGCCATGATTTTTGTATTTTTAAAATAATAAAAATATAGTCTTTACTATATAGAAATATTAAAAATAAGATTTTTATATTTTTAAAGTATTAAAAATATAATCTTTATGGGATAGAGAATATAAAAATAACATCTTTGTATTTGTGGCGAAATAAAAATCTGATTTTTATTTTATATACGTTGAAATAAAGTGGTGATTTTTATAAAGGCGAAATCTTTATTTTAGAAAAGGCGAAATCTTTATTTTAGAAAAGGCGAAATCTTTATTTTAGAAAAGGCGAAATCTATATTTTTGAAAAGGCGAGATCTTTATATGAAGAATAGCGAGATAAAAATATAATTTTTTATCCATACAGTAGCGAAGTGAAAATGCGATTTTTAATATATGAAGGGATTATAAGAATATGATTTTAAATTGAAAACGAACAAATAAAAATATGATTTTTATTTTAAAGACATCAAAATATAAAAATGTGATTTTTTATGTATGTAGTGACTACGGGCAACGAAGATGAAAAAGGCAACAACGAAGAAGATTTCTATAAATGAAGAGTCGTGGTATTGGATAGCTTTAGGTGAGAACTTCTCACTCTAAACTTCTTTTTCTAGTTATATATATATATACTAGGATGCAGACAGTGCTTAGTAGCACCCGACACCCGTCATCCACAGACCATGGATGGCTTGTTTGTTAAATTGTTTGGTTGTGTAGTTGGTTAGTCTATTTGGTTTAAATTGAATTGTTTGGTGAATTGAGATTGATTTGATTGATGTGTGAATGGCGTGGGCCTTCACTAGACCGGGGATAAGGTTAGGCCTTGTTCCGTTTCTAGTATCGTGCCGTTATGCCGCCGAAATTTTCTAAAATATGTTAGAAAAATAAAAATATCATTTTATTGAATAAATGAACTAATAGAAATTCATGTGTTAAAATAAAATGTTTTATCGTTAAAAATATAATTTTAACGTGAAAGTGAATAAATGAATATTTATAAACAAATCGGCCGATTTGTTTATATACACTGATTTGACTGATATCGATTGGGTCGATAAATTTTACACGTCGCCCAACTGCACAACTAAAATCTGTGTTTGATTGTTTGAAACCCCACACGGGTGTTGGGATGAAATTTGAAGTTCACTCATCCTGATTGATTAAATATGTCGATCGCTTGATTGACAGGCTGTTATAAGCGTCAGGTATCTATATTTGATGCTTATACAGTGTAGTGCACTTTGGTTGATGATTGATTATTTTTCAATGCTATTATATACATGTGTTGTATGGAATCCATATAATTAACATTATATGGTGATTGATTGGGCCTCATTCCAATCGGGAAAATAATAAATATTATAAAAGAAAATTCATGTGTTGAATATAAAAATAGTCATGTGTTGACAATGTTCATGTGTTGAGTGAAATATTTTGAATAAAACAAATTACATCTTTATCATATTTAATATTAGAACTACTTCCCAGTAGAAGTCTAATTAAAAATCAAACGGTAGATACCATAGTTTTATAAAATATTTTACATAACAAAAATAGTGATGTGTAGACAGTACTCATGTGTTGAGATTAGTCGTGTGTTGAAAGAAATATAGATTCATGTGTTGAATAGAACAAATATTCATTTGTTGAATAGAATAACGAATTATTGAAATATAAAGCCGTGTTGATTAGAGATGCGTTATTTTGACGCGAACGATGTTTATATCGATTTTATTTGTTTTATAATAAATATTGAAAAGTGATTTCAAAATTTAATATTTTGAAAGGAAATTCAAATTGAATTAGATTAAAATTCAAATGGAAATTTTATTGAATCAATTTGAAATGAATTCGAATCGAATAGAAAATGAATTCGATTCGAATTGAATAGAAAGTGAATTTGAATTCGAATAAAATAGAAAATGAATTCGATTCGAATTGAATAGAAAGTGAATTTGAATTCGAATAAAATAGAGATGAATTCGAATTGAAATGAATTGAATTGAAAACGATTTCGAAATGAATTGAATTGAAAACGAATTCAAATTGAATTAAAAGTGAATTGAAATGAATTCAAATTGAATTAAAATTTGAATTGAATAGAAATGAATTTTAAAATGAATTTATAAAGAAGAATTCAATTTTGATTTGAATTGAAAAGAAAGTTGAAATTGCTTTTGAAACAATTTTAAAACGAATTTATAAAGAAGAATTCAATTTTGATTTGAATTGAAAAGAAAGTTGAGATTGCTTTTGAAACAATTTTAAAACGATTTATAAAATTCGTTTTAAATAGAAATCGACGAAATATATATTATATATATAATATAATGGCCTGAATAGAACGCGCCGCGCCGCGGCAGTTCGTGAATTTCGACCATTTATTTCAAACGGACATTGCGGGAGATCCGACCGTCGGATTCTCCTAAAACCGGAACCGTTGGGTTCGTATCGAAAAGAGCTTTCCAATGAATATTAGAAATTTGAAATCTAACGGTTGGATTTGGAATTATGTCCAAATCAATTTCAGAAAAGGTCGCTGTAAGTGCAGTTCGATGGCCGTTGATGGAAATCGACTGTACGGGCCTTGATAAAATCATTAAAAATATCTATAATTTTTGTAAAATTATAATATGTGAATTGGAAAGAATTGGGCTGGAAAATTCCACATTTGAAAAGATAAAAATAAATTTTTATCGAAATGAGCTAGTTTTGAACTAGAATTAAAATCAATTTATTTTTGAAATAAATTGAATTTGAAAGTGATTTTAAAAATAATCAATATTCCCAATAGGTGAAGTGGAAGTGGAGTTGAATCGAAATTATCTTCGGAATATTTCGATGTTAGATTTCGTGACTATACAGACATTGTTTTGGGAATTTGAAAGATATATTTTATATCGTTATTTCCAATACGATATTTGTTGGTTTCAGAATTTGATATTGAATATAAGCCGGTATATTTTCTATTCAGAGCCTTGTATTTAATATCAAATGTGATTTGGGTTTATCGTGAATCGTGTTTTAGATAACATTGGTTCTTTAACCCAGTTAAAGGCAAGATATCGATTTTTGAAAAGATTAAAACTAAGTGGAGTTTTAATGAATCTTTAATTAGATTAAAAATGTGAATTGATAATTTAAATTATCAAATCTGAAAAGTGATCGAGAGTGGAGTATCACCAGTTTTGCTCCAAAGCGATAGTTAAATCTTTAATTAGATTTGAACGTGAAATGGTAATTAATTTTACCGATAACACAGTGGTGTTAGATATGGAGTATCACCAGTTTTGCTCCATGGGATATATAGGTTGGGATTGGGAAATAAAACAAATAATTACTTCGGTGTGGTTCGCTAATCCCGACTAGTTTGAAATGATATCCAAAGGAAGATTACAGGATAAATTTAGAAGAATTTATCTTGGATAAAATTAATGGGAACATTTCCCTAAGAATGTGATTTTGTGAATAAAAGAATATTCTGAATTGGAATGAGGCGTTCATTGTGTTTGTGTAACATTTGTTAATTATATACGTGGGTTATTCAGAAAGGCCGGGTTATACCCATTCTGAATAACCGATTCGACGAGATGTCGAAGATGAAGACGGTGGTTGAAGACCGGAAGTCTTCACATCGTTTGGGTGATTACTGATGATCTTGATTGGGCTGTACACCCAGGATGAGGGAATCAGTTGGTGATCGTCCAGACGTACCTGGAGATGGATGGATATGCGAGGAAAGTGCCTCCGGTTTCGTTCAGACCCAGAACGAACTTGTAAATGGATTGTGTGTCTGACATTGGATTTTATTCTGTGTTGATTGATCTCTATTAAATATACATCTGTTTGGCGGCGGAGAATTTATTCTCTTGCTTAACGCCCTTCTCTGAGACGTACGAGCTCAGAGGTTGTATATCGATGGACATCAGTCACATGGAGTGAATTGCCAATGTGGCACGCGTAAGTGGCAATTGATCAAGGCTTCTGTTGAAAAGCAAAGTCTTGTGGTTGATGATCAAAGCACGGCCTGTGTGGCGTAGCTTTGTGTATAACGTGAATTCGCGAGCCTCACACCTCGGTATGAGTCAAAAACAGGATAGTGACTGCAGGGAGAGCACGACGTTTCTTTCTAGCTAGGGTGGTGTCAGTGACCTACCAGCCCTGACATTTATATACTTTTCACCTGTGTGGTTGTTGGATATGAGGCGCCTCGGATATAGGTCTGTAAGGACCGGGAAACGTGTGTTCAGGAATAATTAATCCTCAAAAGTAAGAGAGGACCTGTGACGGCCCGCCCCGCACCAACCGACATTTTCTCCAAAAGTGCGCTGTACACATATCCAGTTAGCACGGGACGGTCGCCAGAAGGAAAAGAAAGAAGAGAATGGACTAATCAAGGAACCTGTAATATGTCTCACAGCGCATAGAACAAAATATAATAATAACATACTTGACATAAAACAGAAGAGACAGTGCATAAGCTAAAAACCAGAACTGAGCATCATAGCAGCGGAAATCCAAAATATAGCTTATTACAACTTTTCAAACTGTCTCAAAGCAAAAACAAGATAAAGGAGGTACACTACTAATGCCCAAGTAGTGACCACCAACGACACAGGGAGAATATCTATATATCATACGTGGAAGCCTCCTGCTCGCCTCCGAATCAGCTACTCGCGCATCACCAGCTAACCATAACCTGTCTCTAGTCTGCTCGTGTGAGCACCCAGAGTAATAAGAAGAGACATAAAACTCTGGGTCAGACATAAAGCCTGGTATGAGCGATAAGCATCAAAACATAACAATAACAGGTATAATCCAATCATACCTGAACCTGGACCTGCAACCAAAGAGTTAGCACTACATACTGTACAACCCTCTAAGGTGCCCTTTCAAATGGTGTAAAGATAACGGGGGTGGGGGTGTGCATGTCATAGTGATGTCAAACAATCAAACATAGCAAGCATCCTCACATCTCTCACTCAGTGCGTAAAGCATACGATATCCACTACTTTGGTCACCCAATACTTTGGGCCATGACGGAATCCAATCCCGTGTAACTATCACTACAAGCCCACTATCCATCTCTCAGTGGTGGACCAGATTTTTGAATACCGATAACCCCTTTGCACACGTCCCGCAGCAAAGCCCAACCATGAAGTGAACTCATTGGTTCCCAACTGGGTCCGGGATCCTGAGCTCTAACTTCCATTTGGACTACCTTTGCATCTCGGGTTTTAGTCATCATCTTCATCCGGATCGGTCTTCATTCAGTTCGCAACCTCCTAGTTCGGTTCGTGACTCGCCCCCTCGCATCAGCTCGACTCGCGGATCATGGTCATTGCATGTTACGTCAGCTCGGGTCGGATCGCACCATTCGTCAGCTCATTCGGATCGCGCCTGCTGCTGGTCACCATCCCCCTTCGGTTCGGTTCGCAGTCCTCCTTCGCGAATGGTCGGATCACCATCATCGGATCGTGATACCCAAGCTGGAACGGATCGTGGTCTTCAAGCATCGACGGATCGAGTCGTGCCATCGGTTCGGATCGTGGAAGATGGGGCGGACCGGGTCGTTTCATGGCGCGAGCTTCAATCGAATCGGTTCGCATGGGGTAGGGCGATCCGGTCCGGGGTACTTCCTGCGCTTCATTCCAGCGACTGTTTTTGGCCATTCGACGGCGTTTTTGACCAAACTAACACTTCTAAACAATCACAAAGCATACCATACAGTCATAGCAACATATAGTATCGACCACAAACACCAAAACATAAATCATAGCATGTAAAGTGGATCAAACATAGCCAATACCCCATATTTTCCCTTAAGCATACTTAAGCAAATCTAACAATAAGGTTAGCAAATCTTAACCAAATTGAACCAAACTTCTAACAGAGGTCTAAAACAATATTTCAGAATTTCTGAACATTTTTCCAGATTTTTAACATGCATAATTTCGCTAATTATCACTAATCACCCCTTAATCCCCCAAATTCCGGGATTTGCAAAATTAGTCGAAATTAACCCAAATTCATATCAGAGGCATAAAATGGTGTTTTAGAATTTTAGGAATTTTTCTAGAATTTTCTGAGCCATAATTTCGCTAATCTTCGCTAATTACCATAATTAGCCGTAATTAGTGAAAAACAATGCAAATCACTCACCTTTGCCACAAATTAAGCTATAGATCTGAAATGTCCTCTGATTTGGATCCAATCCCTATGTGTTCCAGCAGCTCTATCCCAAATTTGACGTTGATTTGCCTTGATTTGATGTAGATTAGGCCAAAACTTGATTAGGAAGTGATTAGTAGGTGATTTGGGATGATTTTAGAGGATGGAGGCCATGACTAGGTTGAAGGAAAGCAAGTGGCGGCTGGAAAAATGAGGAAGAAACCGAAATTCTAACCCTATCAGCCCTCATATACCCCTAAACCCGAAATCCCCCATTGGGCCTAGTTGCTAATCACCCGGTTTGGCCCAATTAAGCTGTTTTTCCACTTCTGAACCTTAATTCAGCCATATCTCCCAAACGGTAAGTCCGTTTGGCTATTGTAACCACTCTACGGAAAGAGAAACCATCATTCGAATCCAATGGAAATGGTTTCAGGTCAAAATTCCTTTCCAGTCAAAAGTTATGGCCAAAACAATACCAACTAGGGGCAAAACGGTCATTTAAAAATCGACAAAAATCATGAACATGGGAAATGACCCCAATAGTCATCTCCCAAAGTTACATGACCATACAACTTCATACGTGAAAGAAATAAATATTCTACGATCCCATGATGCGTAGAATACGGGTTGTTACACTCTTCCCCCCTTAAGAAATTTCGCCCCCGAAATTCCCTAACCAAAACACCAAAAAGGGTCCCGCATGCCTATCAACCATAAAACAACAATCAACATGCAAAACAAGGCTATCCTAGCATGCGGTTTACTAACAAGGGAAGAAACTATCACTACCAAAACCTTACTAGGCAAAGAATCCTGGATACTTCTTCCTTCTATCCTCCTCTGTTTCCCAAGTACAGCCTTTTTCATTCTCACCCCACTGGACTTTGACTAGTTTCACCGCCTTCCTTCGAAGCTGCTTCGTATCGTTCCCAACAATACGCATAGACTTGCGGTTCCCAACCGCCTCGAGTTCAACTTCGATGTTATCCAACTGATCAGGTGAAATAGCCACATTAGGGTCTTGCACAAACTTCCTTAACTGGGAAACATGAAATACGTTGTGAACTCCCGTCATCTTGTCAGGTAGCTCTACCTCATACGCCAAATTCCCAACTTGCTCGAGGACTGGGAATGGGCCAACAAATCTTGGTGCTAACCTACCTCTCCAACCAATCCGAATCACATTCTCTATGGAGAGATCTCGACAAACACCAAGTCATTAACGAAGAATTCCAAATTTCTTCGTCTCTTATCGAGTTAAGCCTTCTGCCTATCTTTATCCCTTCCCAGTAGTAGATCTGCTCTATGTCTCAATACATCTTATTACCACTGGGATGTATAGTCAATTTCGAGTGATGATATGCTCTAAGCACTTCACCTCTCGGTCCATCTACGTTGGGTACAACTAGTCCCTTATTCTTTCGAAGTCACTCTTCTCGATCAAATCCTTGTTTGATCATCCTCTTTCCATCGATACCCATCTCTACCCTAGAAATGGTTTCCAATAGATTAGGATCGTCCTTCTAACTGGAAACAATCCACTCAATCAAAATCGATCTAATCGTCAAGCTTACTAGCGTTTCTGAATCCAATTCAGTCTTGGGTCTGAAATCATATCCTGTGACATACTCTAGTTGCTTCCATCCTAGAAACAAAACCCCTAAACTGGCATGTCTCCTACTCAATGCAACTAGTACTGCACCCACATCCTTTACTATGATCACTCTGCCCCATGGAGTCATAACAACTCCACTGCACTGGCTCATAGCCTTACTAATCCTTTACTATGTCCACTTTGCCCCTCGAGTCATGACGACTCTACTGCACTGGCTCATAGTCCTACTAATCACTTTGTTCCCCATCGCTGGAACCCTACAGGTGATAGTCTACTCAAGAGAAGAAAGATAGGAACAAACATAGCAACCATAACATCCATCAAACAAATCCTATCTATCACCTGCTAAAGTCATAAACACATCGACACCTACATGATTGGTCTAACCAATCCCAATATGTCGATTCCAATCTGTCTGGTCCAATCAACATCAATAACTAATGGAAGCCCAGCCTCCATACACCGATGCCTACTTGACTGGTCCAACCAATCCCAGGCCAATGGAAGCCCCGCCTCCCTTCGGTCTACCGTACGTCCAACGTACGTTTATCCTCCAAGGATAATTAAACTAATGGAAGCCCAGCCTCCAATCGGACTACCGTACGTCCAACGTATGTTTATCCTCCAAGGATAACTAGATCACGTCCAACGGATCCAAGGTAACGGGCGTCCCCAGATACCCCTGCTTTTAGTCCTCCTAAAATACTTGAGTCCAACCCAAGTCTATCCATTATCTTGCTGCCCTCTCGAGTCCAACTCGAGCTGAATCCAATTCCTTGCAGCCTTCTCGAGTCTAACTCGAGTCAATCTCCCAGAGATAAACTAGACTCATCCAATGAATCTCGTACTGCACGTCCAACGTACATTCACCTTCCAAAGGTAAACTAGACCCACCTAGTGAATCTAGGTACTCTACCTACGAGTCCAAGTCCAACGTGAAACTCTCCTATGTTCGCTGAATCTCCAAGATCAACGAGCTTCCCACAATGTTCCAAACATACTTCAAATCTAATGTGAAGTATTTCCATATTCGTTATATCACCATGACTCCCATTTTTCTTTTACGAGTTCAAGTCTAACTTGAATCGTCCTAATCTTCGTTGCGTCTTCCATGATCAACGAACACATCCTATTCTTTCAAAAAGAACATCAACATAGGGTCCTAACCAATCCATTACTCTGCAATTTTCCCGAGTCCCACTCGAGCAAGCTCATAACCCTATCGAGTCTAACTCTAGGCAGTCTATACCGTTGAACAGTCTTATCATGTTCTGTCTGCCCATCACTCCTCGAGTGAACCAAGATATCATCCAATGAAAAATCACAACAACTATTTACCCCTCACGCAACCCATCCTAGTCGAAATCGACATTCCCCAAGCACAAGCCCCAAAGGCCTAAACCAATATCAGACAAGCACCCAAGGAACATCTCCTCCGAGTTCGGATAATCCACATGAGGTGATACTAGCAAAACAATCTAGCACTGGAGTACTCATTTGCCTCCCAGAGACAACTAGAACTTACTGCAACGATAACCTCTTAGCTTCCTTAACTCCAGTTACCCTTGCCATCACTAGGTAGGTACCTTATACCACCCTATTCCTTTGGAGTAGATCGACTCCCCAAAATAATGCTAAACCCAGTAAAGCCCAAAACAAAGCAATTACAAGGAAACATACATCCATGACTCGATAAGACCACATTAACAAATCATGCCAAATCTAGTCGAACCACCAATCGGGTTCGTCACTACTAAAGGTCTATCGACTAACTCAGGTTTGTCAAACAAAACCCGATCAAAACATCTTAAATAGAAAGCATACCTCGAATAACGACACCTTTTTCCTTCTGCGCCGCAGTTGGGGCATTTGACGAAGAAGGAACAGCGTTGATAGCATACGCTTTCACAATCTGCTTCTCCCTAGGAGGTTGTGGGCAATCATCCTTGTGATGTCCCGCCTGGCCGCAGTTAAAGCACTTCCTTTCCCCAGGCTTTTCTCGACAATCTCTGGCGTAATGGCCCTTCTTGCCACAACTAAAGCATTCGCCATCTTTCTTATTTTTCTTACTCTGACCATCAATGGTCGGGTTCTGCTTCCTCTTGTTCTGAGAATTCTTCTTGCCTTCACCGCCTGCTTGCGGCTTTGGCTCCTCTGCAGATGTCGTATCAACTTCGGTCTTCAACTTAGGGAAAAGGCTCTCTGACCTTAATGCCTTTCCTACAATAGACTCGAACGTCTCATCGATATGGTTTATAAGTCTTTCCACCAAGTACCCATCCAAGCCAGTTATGAACTTCTCGTTCTTCTTTTCGACTGTATCGATAAGGGACCATCCATATTTCGATAAAGTGTCAAATTCAGCGATATACTCCGAGACTGCTCTACCGTTCTGCTTAAGCTCCAAGAACTTCTTGAACAGTTCTGATTTATGAGCAGCTGGAATAAACTTATCACAAAAACGAGTCTTAAACTGATTCCAAGTAACTTGATCTTCTGGAGTAGCTGTTCTAATGGCATTCCACCAATTCATCGCTCGCCCTTGCAGCTGACGAGACGCTAGCCTTCTCTTCATCGCATCCTCAAGACCCAAGTCGTCGAAGATACGATCACAGCTATCCAACCAATCCTGAACATCTGTGGCCGACTCCGTTCCGTGGAACGACTTCCCACCAAGGTTAGTGTAATCCTTGCACAACTTGGTGAAATCGACCCTAGGCGCCTGCACCACTGGACCACCACCATTTCTGGGATTGGGAACTGCTCCCTGAACATCTCTAAGCATGTCTCTCATGAGGTCGGTAAACATCGCCCTCATGTCGGCAGCATTCCCATTATTGGCTCCCCTACCCGCACCTCTAGCATATCGGCTCATCGTTAATCTGTAAAAGGGGAAACGATTAACGACCCCATAGTGGTGCTTGTGCAGTACAACTTCATTCTTATACTACCAATAGTATATATATATATAGCTTTTGAAAACCAAAGTAACCACAAATACGCGCTCTCATATACGTACTAACTCTCCCTAGTGTCTTTCCCTAGGTTAACTACGCAACCTAGAGCTCTGATACCAAGTGTGACGGCCCGCCCCGCACCAACCGACATTTTCTCCAAAAGTGCGCTGTACACATATCCAGTTAGCACGGGACGGTCGCCAGAAGGAAAAGAAAGAAGAGAATGGACTAATCAAGGAACCTGTAATATGTCTCACAGCGCATAGAACAAAATATAATAATAACATACTTGACATAAAACAGAAGAGACAGTGCATAAGCTAAAAACCAGAACTGAGCATCATAGCAGCGGAAATCCAAAATATAGCTTATTACAACTTTTCAAACTGTCTCAAAGCAAAAACAAGATAAAGGAGGTACACTACTAATGCCCAAGTAGTGACCACCAACGACACAGGGAGAATATCTATATATCATACGTGGAAGCCTCCTGCTCGCCTCCGAATCAGCTACTCGCGCATCACCAGCTAACCATAACCTGTCTCTAGTCTGCTCGTGTGAGCACCCAGAGTAATAAGAAGAGACATAAAACTCTGGGTCAGACATAAAGCCTGGTATGAGCGATAAGCATCAAAACATAACAATAACAGGTATAATCCAATCATACCTGAACCTGGACCTGCAACCAAAGAGTTAGCACTACATACTGTACAACCCTCTAAGGTGCCCTTTCAAATGGTGTAAAGATAACGGGGGTGGGGGTGTGCATGTCATAATGATGTCAAACAATCAAACATAGCAAGCATCCTCACATCTCTCACTCAGTGCGTAAAGCATACGATATCCACTACTTTGGTCACCCAATACTTTGGGCCATGACGGAATCCAATCCCGTGTAACTATCACTACAAGCCCACTATCCATCTCTTAGTGGTGGACCAAATTTTTGAATACCGATAACCCCTTTGCACACGTCCCGCAGCAAAGCCCAACCATGAAGTGAACTCATTGGTTCCCAACTGGGTCCGGGATCCTGAGCTCTAACTTCCATTTGGACTACCTTTGCATCTCGGGTTTTAGTCATCATCTTCATCCGGATCGGTCTTCATTCAGTTCGCAACCTCCTAGTTCGGTTCGTGACTCGCCCCCTCGCATCAGCTCGACTCGCGGATCGTGGTCATTGCATGTTACGTCAGCTCGGGTCGGATCGCACCATTCGTCAGCTCATTCGGATCGCGCCTGCTGCTGGTCACCATCCCCCTTCGGTTCGGTTCGCAGTCCTCCTTCGCGAATGGTCGGATCGCCATCATCGGATCGTGACACCCAAGCTGGAACGGATCGTGGTCTTCAAGCATCGACGGATCGAGTCGTGCCATCGGTTCGGATCGTGGAAGATGGGGCGGATCGGGTCGTTTCATGGCGCGAGCTTCAATCGAATCGGTTCGCATGGGGTAGGGCGATCCGGTCCGGGGTACTTCCTGCGCTTCATTCCAGCGACTGTTTTTCGCCATTCGACGGCGTTTTTGACCAAACTAACACTTCTAAACAATCACAAAGCATACCATACAGTCATAGCAACATATAGTATCGACCACAAACACCAAAACATAAATCATAGCATGTAAAGTGGATCAAACATAGCCAATACCCCATATTTACCCTTAAGCATACTTAAGCAAATCTAACAATAAGGTTAGCAAATCTTAACCAAATTGAACCAAACTTCTAACAGAGGTCTAAAACAATATTTCAGAATTTCTGAACATTTTTCCAGATTTTTAACATGCATAATTTCGCTAATTATCACTAATCACCCCTTAATCCCCCAAATTCCGGGATTTGCAAAATTAGTCGAAATTAACCCAAATTCATATTAGAGGCATAAAATGGTGTTTTAGAATTTTAGGATTTTTTCTAGAATTTTCTGAGCCATAATTTCGCTAATCTTCGCTAATTACCATAATTAGCCGTAATTAGTGAAAAACAATGCAAATCACCCACCTTTGCCACAAATTAAGCTATAGATCTGAAATGTCCTCTGATTTGGATCCAATCCCTATGTGTTCCAGCAGCTCTATCCCAAATTTGACGTTGATTTGCCTTGATTTGATGTAGATTAGGCCAAAACTTGATTAGGAAGTGATTAGAAGGTGATTTGGGATGATTTTAGAGGATGGAGGCCATGACTAGGTTGAAGGAAAGCAAGTGGCGGCTGGAAAAATGAGGAAGAAACCGAAATTCTAACCCTATCAGCCCTCATATACCCCTAAACCCGAAATCCCCCATTGGGCCTAGTTGCTAATCACCCGGTTTGGCCCAATTAAGCTGTTTTTCCACTTCTGAACCTTAATTCAGCCATATCTCCAAAACGGTATGTCCGTTTGGCTATTGTAACCACTCTACGGAAAGAGAAACCATCATTCGAATCCAATGGAAGTGGTTTCAGGTCAAAATTCCTTTCCAGTCAAAAGTTATGGCCAAAACAGTACCAACTAGGGGCAAAACGGTCATTTAAAAATCGACAAAAATCATGAACATGGGAAATGACCCCAATAGTCATCTCCCAAAGTTACATGACCATACGACTTCATACGTGAAAGAAATAAATATTCTACGATCCCATGATGCGTAGAATACGGGTTGTTACAGGACCGGCCCTGAAGATCCAAGGATCATAGTGGGGTCCTGAGGCATTTGCTAGAGTGTCTCGAATGCGGAGAGGAGCTTGCCCCTTGCCTCGACTCATGACGAAATCCAATTTCCAATACGTGATATTGCGGTTTTAATTGTAGAACTAGTATGGCGGCATGATAGATGGTACCCATGCCGCCTATGATTGATATTTATGATTTGAAATTGTTTTGACACTATACACCTATAATAGTATCAAATAATGTGTTTTAAACGTATCAAGCATGCTTTGGCTGTTATAAGGGAAAACCCTATCCTCCGGCTTGCGTTGCATTGTGTGATGGGACCTGGGTCTTATAACAGCTTCATTTTTCTTTATTTAGCATTGCGCTGTTTGTTCTATGCACTGGTATTCTTGGGAGGAAACCCGTTCCGTGTTATACGGCGTGGTCCCTTGATTTACCTAACTTTAAAACCAATATTAATAACTGTTTTAGTTCTCACACCAGTCACATGACTGACCTGGAGTTTATTGTTTTAACCTAAACTCTGGGTGCCCCTATTTTCCACACGGGCAGCTAGTAGTTTTGGTTTTGCAGATTTATATTCACAGGGTCCTGATTAACAGCTGGAACGATGCTCGGAAAGCTCTGTATCCGTGTATCACTTTCAGTTGTATTTTATATTATTTTCCGCTGCTATGTAATTTATTGTAATCTCTGATATTTATCGAATGTAGTTTATTCATTTATACTCTGTATATTCTTGTATCTGATGGAATTGTTGTAATAACAATGAAATGTTCTTCCGTATGCGTTCTATTTTGTCCTGTTCTCAAACGATCAGGGGTTTCGAACGGTCTAGATCGGTTTAACGACTGATTCAGATCGAGCGAAATTCCTTGCCGTTACAGTGGTATCAGAGCTTTGGTTTACAGAGCTCGAGAACAAGGCACATTAGAACCATACGAAAGAATTCATCAGATATTGGATTAGCAATATCCAATTAGAATGACTCGTTAGAGATAGGATCAGTAGTATCCTAGAACGAGTGTGAAGAGTATATTTTTCAAATGAAAACAATTTTGTTTTGAAAATTTAAATCATTTTATACGTATTTGAATATTTATTTATTTTGAATATGGACAATCGAGTATATATAGATTTCGCGTATACGCGTCATGAACGTATATTCGAAGTTTTAATATACTGGGTAGATATAGAATCACATTCTAGACATCCGGGGATGATTCTGATGATGGTGCATCATCATCAGTATTCATATTCGAATTTCGAAGGTGTGATTTCTATATATTTCCATTAGACTGGTGTGAGAACCAAAACCAATATAGTTAGAACACATTGTTGTGAATTGGCATCAAAACAAGATTTTCCGTATATATATATATATATATATGTATATATATATATATATATCAAATTAAGAATTTGAAACTCTAATTCACTAATTAATTGATGTTTGTGTTGTTTGCTAATTTTGAACCATTATGTCTAATAACATCAAATATTGAATTGTATTGATAATTAGTCGCATTTGCTTGCATATACATATACTTACATTGAACAGGTCATAGCAAGGAGGCTAGAGCCGAAGAATAAAATTTGTTTGCCCGACAAATAGGTACATGTTTACTACATAATTTCCTGTTTTGTTTGGGTGATGATGATTTTGTGAGCCTATTGGCTAGCCGCTTGGCTTTTTCTTTTTCTTTTTGAAATCTGAAGGACCGGGGAAGCTATTTGAAATTCCCCGATGCTCCCGGTGCAGGGGAGGTTTTGGCAAAAATTTTCGAAAATTTAGGGTGTTAGCCAAATTTTTGAAATTTTGAAAATTCTCAGAAACTGAAAAGTTGGAGAACGGAAGCCAGATCGAACGTAGAGTTGATTAATCAAACCACTTTCGACTTTGTTCCTTTTCGGGGACGAAAAGTTGTAAGTGGGGGAGATTGTAATAACCCGGAAAATCTGGGCCAGTTTAAAATTTTTATTTTGGCAATTTTAGTGAATTTTGAACATTTAAAATAGATTATTTTAAATGAAATCGACGTGAAATTTATTTTGAATAGAATTCGACGTATATATTATATACGTCGTCGTTAGAATATAAATATTTATATATAATTATAAATAGAATTGAAAATGGCGCGGTAGTTCGATAATTCGATTTCAAACTTCAATTGAATGTACCGGGTGCAAAACAATCCGGATTTTTGTGAAACCAAAAATAATGGGATCTAATTGTGAATATCTTTCCAACAAATCCGAAAGATCAAAATTTCGTAGCAAGAATCAAAAGATATGTCCAGTTGAAAATTCTGAATAGTCGCTATGGAATTCAGGCCCTTAAAAATGGACATTTTGCAGATGACCTCGGATTTCGACGAAACCACTTTTGTTGGGTCCGTGATGTCAAGTTATTGCTAGATTCCAAATTTCATAATTTTTCGAATCAATACGTGAGCGTGGCAAAGGAAAACGTGTTTTGACCATTTCAGTTAATTTTAATCGACTGGAAATTGGCCATTTTTCCAACGGTCTCAGAATTCGACGAAACTAGTTTTGTTAGGACCGTATCGTCAATACGAAGCTAGAAAATATTTTTCGAGAATTTTTCTAGTTAGTATGTGACCCCGGTGATTTGAAATGTACGTTTAAAATTCAATATAGCGATTTAAATGTAAATTCAACGGAAACTTATCGAGACGATCGAATCAGCTTGCGATACATATCCCATTGTGTTCGGAATGGGGGTAATTAGCTAGGGGCGACAGTCGGTGGGCTTGATTTCGAGTTAAAACGGAAAGTCAACTTTAAATTGAGTTAAATAATTAAATAAAATAATAAAAAAAAATATCTCTCCCCCTATTACGCTGGCCCCCCCCCCTCTTATTTTTCAAAATCAGTTTTCAGAAATAAAAAAAAAATAATAGTAATAAAAAAATAATATCTCTCCCCCTATTACGCTGGCCCCCCCTCTTATTTTTCAAAATCAGTTTTCAGAAATAATAAAAAAAAAAGACGAAGGCGACGGGGGGGAGAGCCGCCGCCGCCGCCACCTCGCGCCCCCCCCCCAGCGGCGCCGCAGCCAGGCGCCTCCGCCGCGAGACCCCCCCTCCCCTTCTCCTTCTCCTCCCGCTCCTTCTTCCCCGCCTGCTCCTCCCCTCCTCCGCAGCTCGAGCTTCCCCCACCCCTCCGTCCAGCCTCCTCCTCCCACCGAACAACCCCTCGAAACCGACGAAGACCCCGAAGCAACCCCCTCATCTCGAAGACCCCGCCTCCACCTCGAACACCACAGCGACGCCCCCCTGAAGCCTGCCGCCGACGAACACCATCGAGCCCCCCCTCTTCGCAGCCTGAGGTGAGCGTTTAGGTTATTTTATTTTTGTTTTTATTTTGGTTTTGCAGACAAAAACCGATTCCTTTTTAAATGATTTAAAAAGTAATTTCGGAATTTGTTAAAGGAATTTAAAAACTGTTTTTTTTTAAGTTTTAAAACTGATTTAATTAGAATATAAAAACTGATTTTTTTTTAAGAAAATAAAAACTGATTTTATTTTAAGGTTTAAAATAGGAAAAAGGTTTAAACTTTGAAATAGAAAAAGGTTTAATCTTTTAAAAGAAAAAGATTTGAACTTGCAAAAATAAAGATCATATTTTGAAAAAGGGAAAAAGACGGAATTTTTATTTGGTAGAAGGAGTAAGACATGATTTTTGTATTTTTAAAATAATAAAAATATAGTCTTTACTATATAGAAATATTAAAATAAGATTTTTATATTTTTAAAGTATTAAAAATATAATCTTTATAGGATAGAGAATATAAAAATAACATCTTTGTATTTGTGGCGAAATAAAAATCTGATTTTTATTTTATATACGTTGAAATAAAGTGGTGATTTTTATAAAGGCGAAATCTTTATTTTAGAAAAGGCGAAATCTTTATTTTAGAAAAGGCGAAATCTATATTTTTGAAAAGGCGAGATCTTTATATGAAGAATAGCGAGATAAAAATATAATTTTTTATCCATACAGTAGCGAAGTGAAAATGCGATTTTTAATATATGAAGGGATTATAAGAATATGATTTTAAATTGAAAACGAACAAATAAAAATATGATTTTTATTTTAAAGACATCAAAATATAAAAATGTGATTTTTTATGTATGTAGTGACTACGGGCAACGAAGATGAAAAAGGCAACAACGAAGAAGATTTCTGTAATGACCCAGATTTTTTGACCATTTAGTTATTATTTAAAAATGTTTTTTATTGTTTTGGAATTCTAAATGGTTTTATTTCAATAATTTTGAATATTTTATTTTATTCCGAAATGATAGAAATTTAGTGGATCTGCAATATAATGTGAACTGGCAGTATAAAAGTATAAATTTTTAATTTAAAATAGTACGTTTACAAAGGATGTAGTAGCTAACGAACTCGGATTTCGACGAAATCAGTTTCATTAAATCTGAAATGATGAAATTAGGTAACCAACCAAGTTACGTCAAAAATGGCATCCGTATGTGGAAAAGAAAAAAATAAAAGGCCAAAATTTGAACTAAATTTTGACGGTAATTGGAATTTGCTAATGCTAACGGCAAAACTGGAACCTGAGACCTATCCAGGAAAATTCTAAACATAGGATATTAGCTATATATGAAATCTGGAAAAATCCTGTAACGGATATAGAAAGTTATTAAGGAAACAAAATTTAAATAAATTATTTGAAAATCTAAACGAACTCCGATTTTTGATTTGAATACATAGGATTGAAGTACGTTAAAAACCGGACCAGATGGTGGAAGAATTTCTGAAAACCGTTATCGTTTGATACTCCAACATGAGACCGGAAGGTGTTGAAACTAACACAAAACACTATTTTGAATTTGAATTTAAATTATTTGAAAGTTCAAACAAATTCAAAACTGATATATTTTTATATAGTATTGAAGAGCAAGAAAAATTGAACAACATGGTTGAAAAAGATTTTGGATAAGGTATCAATAAGTAAGTCAAATTGACGTCCGAATAGGGTTGAGAAAACACACTTTACTATTCATAAATTATTAAATTTATTTTTAATTTAATTAATTTAAGGATTAATCCTAGCCATCCATTTTCGACCGTTGGATTCGCGCCACCTCAGCAATCCATGTGACTCCTTCGGCTATAAATAGCCCCCCCTTCATTTTAAACTCACTCCTCCTCCTCCTCTTTCAAGCTTTGGCAATGGCAGAAATAATAATAAAATATTAGGAAATAGGGAAAAGGGAAGGAAGGGAGAAAGGAGGGCAAGACGGGGAGCTAGGGACTTTTAGGCAGAGGCTTGGGCTTCGCGGGGTAAGTTTTTAAATAATATTTATTTATTTATTTATTTGTGTAATATATATATATATTATAATTAAAATAGAATTTGTAAAAAATAAATATCAGAACATTCTAAGGGTGACAGAGAGGATAGTGTCTAAGGCTTGAGTTTGGAAAATATAGTTTCCTGCTCTCCCTGACTATCCTAACTGATCCGACGGATGGGATGATTAATTTAAATTTAAATTTAAAATTTAATTTGAATTTAATTTGAATTTAAAACAGACCAGGGGCATTTTCATAATTTTTAACCATAAACTTTAAAAGCTTATAACTTTTTCAAAACAAGTCGGATTTCGACGAAACAAGGACCGTTGGATTCTTATCGAAAAATACTTTAAAATGAGTAGAAGCAGATTTTTGATCCGGATTAAAAATTTTAAGTTATAATTAAATGAATATTTTTAAATATTTTATTTGAAAATTAAATTTAATTAATATTAAAATGGTTTTTCAATTTTAAAGAAAATTGGATATGGCTAGAGATGGGAAAGTAGGATTTTTTAGAAGGGCAGGGAAGGTAATTTGGCTAATAACGCAATTAGAAATTAATTAAGATAAAAATAATTTAATTAATTTAATTAAATATATATTCATTTAAATTAGGTAAATATTGTAAATAGCATAACTTTTGCATACATTAACGAAATTTAACGAAACAGGATCCGTTGGGATCGTATGGACGAGCACTATGCAATGGAACTAACCGCAAGTGGATTGGAGCTCGTTTGGATTTATGGTGAAATTTAACGTCTGAACCAAATCAATGACCGATTATCGTTATTCAACGATAAATCGTCCAAGGTGGGTAAATCTCACTAACTCTGAACACTTTATATTTTTATAAAGTATTTTTAGAACTGATAATTATTGGTTGAATTGCTGAGTGTTGATTGTTTGGTTGAACTGCTAGTCAGCTGGTTGAAAATACCGATATAGTTATATATATCGTTAACCGATGTTTATTTTGTTTATCAGAATACCTCATATTGAAATGAAATTGATGTGAATTATATTGTGTAACATCTGTGGATGCAGGGAAACAGGTCGGAGGAATCCAACTGGATTCCTCAACATTTATTTACCGTTTTTCATATATTCTGATATATGATGTGTTATATCATCTGTTGTTGAACCTGTGTGTTTGGATGATGATTGAACCTTTTGATTTGGTATTTTTATACCATAAGTGATACTAGAAAGTGAAAAGGGATTTTCAAAGTTTATTTTGAAAATAAATTATTTATATAAAATCAATAGATTTTATGTATAAAAGGAAGAGAATTTCATGAGAGAAAATGATTATAGAATCAAAGCATTTGTTAAAAAACAAATATTGGTGAAATCAAATAGAAGGGAAAATATTGGTGAAATCAAATAAAAGGGAAATATTTGTGAAACGATTACAAATAGAAATAAAAAGGGAAACATTCGTAAAAGTATTTACAAATGGAATTGAAAAGGGAATATTCATGTAGGGAATAAAGAAAAGTTGAAAGAAGTACTTATTTGTTAAATACATAGAAAAGTTAAAAGAAATATTTATTTGTTGAATAAATAGAAAAGTTAAAGGGAATATTTATTTGTTAAATAAATAGAAGCGAAAAGAGAATAGTTATTTGTTGAGTAAACGAATAGAAAAAGAATCTATTCAAGGGAGGTAATTCAAAGGAATTATTCCAAAGGAATTATTCAAAAGAGAAAAGTCAAAGGGATTAATTCAAAAGAGTTAATCAACTAGAGTTAAACCGTTGGAGTTAAAACTGTTAGAGTTAAACAGTTGGAGTTAGACTGTTAGAGTTAAACAGTTGGAGTTAAACTGTTAGAGTTAAACCGTTGAAGTTAAACTGTCAGAGTTAAACCATAAAGTTAAACAGTTAGAATTAGTTAGTTAGAGTTAACCAGTTAGAGTTATTCAGTTAGAGTTATCCAGTTAGAGTTATTCAGTTAGAATTAACCAGTTAGAGTTAATCAGTTAGAGTTAATCGTTTTGAGTCAAATCGAACTAGAGTTATTCAAATATAGTAATCGAATAAGGGTTAATTGAATATTAGTTATTCAATTAGAATTGATCGAATCTAATTATTCGAGATAGAGTTAAAAATAGACAAAGTTATTTAAGGATGAATTTCCATTTAACATGACTGCTAGCGTAATTCGCAGGGCTGCAGATAGCCTACGGCGGTCGGATGTTTCCTGGGGAAATCAGGCGTAACCATTGTGATCGTTGCGATCTAGAGTCAAGCAAATGGTGTTAAAATCAAATAGTAATTAATCAATAGAAGTTAATTAAGTCGAGTTAGTCGAGTATTAGTAAATTAAGTAGGGATAGTCAAAAAGGGAATTAATCGAATATCACCTATTCGAAGTAGAGTTATCGAATATAGTTTATTCGAGAAGTGTAATCGAATATAGTTCGTTCGAAGTGTGTTAAATCGAATATAGTTATTCGAAGGAGAGAATTATCGAATATGGTTTATTCGAAGTGAGATTTTTCGAATATTAGTTATTCGAAGAAAAGGATTATCGAATATTAGTTATTCGAACAGGGGAATCGAATATAGTTTATTCGAAAGAGAATTATCGGATAGTGATTATTCGAGAGTGAATCATACATGGAAATTCGATTATATCGAATCAAGGGAAGTAATGTTTACTTTCCATTTCAAATCAAGTTTTAATTATCTGTTAATAAAGTAGTTGGTTGTTTATTTATCCAAATTAAGATATGGAAATATATTTAAGTTAACATATTTTGAAAGCATGGAATTATAACATTTATAGTTATAATCAAATGATTCAGTAAAGGAAGTGGATTCATAAATAGAATCCGAGAGTTCGAAAGGAAGTTTCTTAAAGAGTAAAGTTTGAACTTTGTCTATTTCGAAGTTAGAAATGTTGTTCAGTTAAGGTCTGAGAGGTAATTATACCCCAACTTGATTGACTTCGTTTTTAACTAAGAAGTGGATAAGGTTCGAGAGTGAAAGGGGTTAAGTGAATTTAGTTAATGAGAGAAATGGTTGGTGTTGGCATAGCGATGTTTATTCAAACATCAGTTTAAACCCAATGAAGGAGATTTGGAAATGTCTTCCAAATGAAAATCAGAAATGTTTTCTGAATATAGAAAATGAGAAATGGAATTGTTTTCCATTGTTAATAACGTATATTTTCTAAATATAGTAAATAAGAAATATAGGAAAACAAGAATAAGGAAAAGGGTAAATTTATGATAATTTGATGATGAATGATGATTGATCGATAGAATTTCCATCTGGAAATAATATCGTTGTTTGCACACCGACATGTTTTTATTTGATAGTTAAATCACCGACTATCAAAGTTTTGACCATTTTAAAGTTGTTAATATGGAGAGACCGGTTGGATTATTATCCAGAGAACCACTCCGTATTGGCATAAGCGTTGCGAATCAAGTATGCTGAATATATTGAAGACGGAGTTATGCAAGGGCTATCCTATTTACAGAATAGTGCCTTCGGTTTGTCCAGTCCCAGGACAAACGTGAATGGACGAATGTCTGACAGAGTTTATTCAAAGGATCGCGTAAGTTGATCTCTTCAAACGTACTTACGTTTGGTGGCGGAGGAATTCGTTTCTCTTAGCTGTATACCCGTGGTATTTTTGGTGAAATCAATTTGTGATTTGGCGGGTATGACGATGTGGCATTCAAAGTAATGGAGGTGGGATCTGTCAAAAGATACGTTATGACCTCAAGCCTCATCCATCGGGAAATGACAAAAATCGGGCAGGCAGCATGGCTATGTGGGTCGCACCCATTAGGATGTATGATCACCTATCTAGAGAAATTCCTTTTGTTCTTAAATCTATCGATGCTGTCCCTTATCGGGAGACGGTTGCTGATCCCAACCGTTGGTGATATACATTCGATACACTCAAGCGAAATGAGTGGTCGGTCATGTGTGGGCCGGGTTGCAAGATGTTCTTGTTGAACCCAGTGTATTTGCCTCTAGAGATACACGTTCAGAAGGTGGTCCCATACCTTGTCAAGTTGGAATCCAATCTCCAATAAGTGCCTGCGAGTTTGATTGTATATTATATATGTAGAGCGTGAGATGCAAGCGTTCTACTAGATTTTAATTACTTGTGATTAGACATTATTATAATATCAGATAATATATGATTTCCAAAGTGTTTTGGGTTATCGTAAGGTAAAAGCCATCCGTATTTATGAGTGGATTGGTTTTACGATTATCTTTTCTTTTGAAAAGGATTTTGAAAAGTTAAACCAAATGATTTGAGTTTACTCACACCAGTCCCATGACTGACCCAGAGTTTTATTTTGTTTTGTTTTCCCTAAACTCTTGGGTGCCCAAATTTGTACGGGCAGTCAAGTAGTCAGGATTTTACAGATAGACTTGGAGTGCTTGGAGCAGGAGGCTTCAGGACTTATATAGCTATTGTTTATTTCCGCTGTGATGCAAGGGTTGTACTCTGATAATGGTATTGTATGCATATACTGCTTTTGATTTCAAGTTATGTGATATATTATATTTTATTCGTTCCGCTGTGAGATTCGTGTTACTCTGATGTTGTATTCTTCTTTTTCTTCTTCTATTCTATTTTTCTATCTTATCTATCCTCACCCTCTAAATGCTTTCATTAACTATTCGGTAATTGTCGACCCTTGATGTTCGATATGTGTTGTATATCGGATAATCAAGGTCGTCTTTTCCCGGGTCATTACAGTTGGTATCAGAGCTGGTTGCTTAATTGATACGGATGATAGGGGGTTCTCGCTTCGCGTTTGGTGACGAACGGGAGACTCTTACCCCTACATCTCCCGACAATGTGGGTTGGTCGAGTCGAGAGGCTGGCCGTAAAAGCAGTTCTGAGGTATCTCTGTAAGCCACGCTGGGAGGTTAGCCCAGTGCCGAGGGAGGAGAGGATGGTTGAAAAGCCTACTCGAATCCCGTGGTCGTTACAGTTGGTATCAGAGCTGAAGGTTAGGTGATTTACCTTGGCTTTGTGGCGTGATTCAGTAGAGATGGGGTTAGTAATACCCTAGACTGAGTTTGAGTGTATATATACGAGTGAACGTATTTGTTATTTGATATAAAATGATTTTATATTGTGGTGATTTATTGGTTGAGTTGTTTATGAATTCTGCTCGATCAGTTTGATCCACTGTATCGATAGGGGTTTCTAAATGCTTGAATACGATGAACCGACACAGTATGTTTTGAAAAAGGGTAAATGAAATAATTTTACCCAAATTATATGTTGATATAAGCAAAGTATAGATATTTGAAATTATTATAGTATATTGGATGTGTTGGTTGTGATTATAATCGAATAAGATTATAAAATGTGAAATGGTTATGTAAATAACAAATCAAAATTCATATTAGTGAAATATATGAAATTAGATGAATTAAATCTGAATTTAAGTTCAGAATTGGAATTAAAATTGCTAAAATTTGAATAAGCGTTGTAAATGGAATTAAATTGAAAATATGTGAATTTTAAAATCCTTGGAGATTTTAAATTTGTTACAAGTGTTGAAAAGGGATATTTTGAAATGAATTTCAAAATGAAAATGTTTAAAAATGGGTTTTGAAAGTGCTATAGTATTGAACTCACTTCGATAGCTGGAAAATAAATTCCGATGTTGATCCGGACATCATCGGTGCTCATTTTCGAGTTTGTAAGTGACGGATTACTACCAAAGATTTTGTTTTTGAATTGTTTTGAGAAACCGAGTTGTTTTGATATTCCAAAGGGATATTTGATTTTTGGAAAAGGCAAAGCTATTTGAAATTCCCAGGTACAGATTATTGAAATAAACACAAATTAAATAGAAATTTGTGAAAGCAAATTTGAAATTGAATTGAAGGCAGTTCAGTGGAAATTGAGTTGAATTGAAATAGAATGGTATCAAGTAGAATTGCACTAGATTAGAGATAATCTGGGATAGAAATGGATGGTCAAGCAAGAAATTTGAATTGAGATTGGAATTGCAGTTTGATTGAAATTTGGCTTGGTTATAAGCGGATGGTCGTGTTGAAGATAAAAGTGATTGGGAGTTTGATTGGGATGATAGTGGTATATGCTAAATTGATAGCAGAGTTGGATGCCCGACAAAAAAGGTACACATTCATATTCATATGAGTTTGACGAGATTTATGAGCCTGTTTGGCAAGTCACTTGGCTGTTTGATTTTCTTTTGGGTTGAAGAAGGCCTAGGGAGGCGAGTTGGAGTTTGAGCTATTGGCCAGTACAAAGGAGGTGCTGGCGAAATTTTTCAGAAATTTCGTGTGTTAGAAAATTTTCAGAATTTTTGAAAATTTTCGTTTATAGAAATAAATTAATTAGAATAGATTGGTTTAGTGAAATCCGAGTAACCAAATAATTTTAACCTAGTTATAAAATTCATTTTTCTACCTTAGCAATTTCGAGGATGAAATTATTTTAAGGGGGGAAGAAGGTAACGACCCAGATTTTTTGACCATTTAGTTATTATTTAAAAATGTTTTTTTATTGTTTTGGAATTCTAAATGGTTTAATTTCAATAATTTTGAATATTTTATTTTATTCCGAAATGATAGAAATTTAGTGGATCTGCAATATAATGTGAACTGGCAGTATAAAAGGATAAACTTTTAATTTAAAATAGTACGTTTACAAAGGATGTAGTAGCTAACGAACTCGGATTTCGATGAAATCAGTTTCATTAAATCTGAAATGATGAAATTAGGTAACCAACCAAGTTACGTCAAAAATGGCATCCGTATGTGGAAAAGAAAAAAATAAAAGGCCAAAATTTGAACTAAATTTTGACGGTAATTGGAATTTGCTAATGCTAATGGCAAAACTGGAACCTGAGACCTATCCAGGAAAATTCTAAACATAGGATATTAGCTATATATGAAATCTGGAAAAATCCTATAACGGATATAGAAAGTTATTAAGGAAAAAAAATTTAAATAAATTATTTGAAAATCTAAACGAACTCCGATTTTTGATTTGAATACATAGGATTGAAGTACGTTAAAAACCGGATCAGATGGTGGAAGAATTTCTGAAAACCGTTATCGTTTGATACTCCAACATGAGACCGGAAGGTGTTGAAACTAACACAAAACACTATTTTGAATTTGAATTTAAATTATTTGAAAGTTCAAACAAATTCAAAACTGATATATTTTTATATAGTATTGAAGAGCAAGAAAAATTGAACAACATGGTTGAAAAAGATTTTGGATAAGGTATCAATAAGTAAGTCAAATTGACGTCCGAATAGGGTTGAGAAAACACACTTTACTATTCATAAATTATTAAATTTATTTTTAATTTAATTAATTTAAGGATTAATCCTAGCCATCCATTTTCGACCGTTGGATTCGCGCCACCTCAGCAATCCATGTGACTCCTTCGGCTATAAATAGGCCCCCCCCACTTCATTTTAAACTCACTCCTCCTCCTCCTCTTTCAAGCTTTGGCAATGGCAGAAATAATAATAAAATATTAGGAAATAGGGAAAAGGGAAGGAAGGGAGAAAGGAGGGCAAGACGGGGAGCTAGGGACTTTTAGGCAGAGGCTTGGGCTTCGCGGGGTAAGTTTTTAAATAATATTTATTTATTTATTTATTTATTTGTGTAATATATATATATTATAATTGTAATAGAATTTGTAAAAAATAAATATCAGAACATTCTAAGGGTGTCAGAGAGGATAGTGTCTAAGGCTTGAGTTTGGAAAATATAGTTTCCTGCTCTCCCTGACTATCCCTAACTGATCCGACGGATGGGATGATTAATTTAAATTTAAATTTAAAATTTAATTTGAATTTAATTTGAATTTAAAACAGACCAGGGGCATTTTCGTAATTTTTAACCATAAACTTTAAAATCTTATAACTTTTTCAAAACAAGTCGGATTTCGACGAAACAAGGACCGTTGGATTCTTATCGAAAAATACTTTAAAATGAGTAGAAGCAGATTTTTGATCCGGATTAAAAATTTTAAGTTATAATTAAATGAATATTTTTAAATATTTTATTTGAAAATTAAATTTAATTAATATTAAAATGGTTTTTCAATTTTAAAGAAATTTGGATATGGCTAGAGATGGGAAAGTAGGATTTTTTAGAAGGGCAGGGAAGGTAATTTGGCTAATAACGCAATTAGAAATTAATTAAGATAAAAATAATTTAATTAATTTAATTAAATATATATTCATTTAAATTAGGTAAATATTGTAAATAGCATAACTTTTGCATACTTTAACGAAACAGGATCCGTTGGGATCGTATGGACGAGCACTATGCAATGGAACTAACCGCAAGTGGATTGGAGCTCGTTTGGATTTATGGTGAAATTTAACGTCTGAACCAAATCAACGACCGATTATCGTTATTCAACGATTGTAACAACCCGCAAAATGCGAGCCAGTTTGAAAATTTTTATTTTGGCAATTTTAGCGAATTTTGATTAATTAAAATGAATTATTTTAAATAATATCGACGTGAAATTTATTTTGAATATAATTCGAACGTATATATTATATACGTCGTCGTTGGAATATATAATAATTATATATAATTATAAAAGGAATAGAAAATGGCGCGGTAGTTCGATAATTCGATTTCAAACTTCAATTGAATGTACCGGGTGCAAAACAATCCGGATTTTAGTGAAACCAAAAATAATGGAATCTAATAGTGAATATCTTTCCAACGAATCCGAATGATCAAAATTTCTTAGCGGGAATCAAAAGATATGTCCAGTTGAAAATTCTGAATAGTCGCTATGGAATTCAGGCCCTTAAAAATGGACATTTTGCAAACGACCTCGGATTTCGACGAAACCAGTTTTGTTAGGTCCGGGATGTCAAGTTATTGCTAGATTCCAAATTTCATAATTTTTCGAATCAATATGTGAGCGTGGCAAAGGAAAACGCGTTTTGACCATTTCAGTTGATTTTAATCGACTGGAAAATGGCCATTTTTCTAACGGTCTCAGAATTCGACGAAACTAGTTTTGTTAGGACCGTATCGTCAATACGAAGCTAGAAAATATTTTTCGGGAATTTTTCTAGTTAGTATGTGACCCTGGTAATTTGAAATGTACGTTTAAAAATTCAATATAGTGATTTAAATGTAAATTCAAAGGAAACTGATTGTAACAGTCAAATCAGCTTGCGGTACATATCCCATTGTGTTCGGAATGGGGGTAAAACGCTATGGACGTCAGGCGGTGGGCCTCGTTTAGAGGTCGTTTGTGAAAGTCAACTTTTTGGCAATTAAAAATAAATAAAATAAATAATATAAATTTTATAAAACCCCCCCCCCCTTCCTTTTCTCTTCCCCGATTCAGTCTTCATAAAATAAAAAAATAAAAAAAAAGGAGGAAAGGGGATCGGAGACCCGCCGCCGCCTCGAAGCGTTCGCCGCCCCCCCTCGCTCTGTCAATCGCCCAAGACCCCGTTCACTTCCCCCCCCCCTCGGCCAACCTCCCACGTAACCACATCGCGGCCCCACCTCGCGTAGCCCATCGCGCAGCTACCCAACAACATCGCCACCGACCAGAGGCCTCCGCCCTCCCCCTTCGATCAACAGCGAACCAGAAAGACCCCCCCCCCTAAGCCTGCTGCCAACAGAGAAACGCCCCCTGTAAGATTTTATAATTTATTTATTTTATTTTTATTTTTATTTTATTTAAAACTGAAATAGAAAACTGATTTGTTTTTTTAAAAGTATTAAAACTGATTTGTTTTCTTAAAAGTATTAAAACTGATTTGTTTTTTTAAAAGTATTAAAACTGATTTGTTTTTTTAAAAGTATTAAAACTGATGTGAAAAAGATTTTTAAACTGATTTTATAAGAATTTTAAAACTTATTTTAAAAGAATTTTAAAACTGATTTTTTAAAGGAGAATTCTGATTTTACTTTAAATAGAAAATGGGTTAAATTTTAAAAAGAAAAGGTTTAAACTGTAAAATGGAAAAAGATTTGAAATAAAAATTCGATTTTTATATATTGAACTTTGAACTAAAAATTCGATTTTTATATATTGAAATTTGAAATAAAAATTCGATTTTTATATATTGAACTTTGAACTAAAAATTCGATTTTTATATATTGAACTTTGAAATAAAAATTCGATTTTTATATATTGAACTTTGAAATAAAAATTCGATTTTTATATATGGAATAGCGAAGTAAAAATTCGATTTTTACATAGGTAGTGAAAGCGGACAACGAAGGTTCAAAAAGGGCGAAACGACGAAGACTTCTGCAAATGAAGTGCCGTGGAGCTAGGATAGCAATCTGTGAGAATTTCTCACCTTTCAATTCTTTTTCTAGTTATATATATATACTAGGATGCAGACGGTGCTTAGTAGCACCCGACATAATCGTCCACAGACCATGGACTTGTTTGTTTGGTTGCATAGATTAGTTGAATTATTTGTTTGAATTGAATTGTTGGGTGAGATGAAATTGATTTGATTGATGTGTGAATGGCGTGGGCCTTCACTAGACCGGGGATAAGGCGAGGCCTTGTCCCGTTTCTAGTATCGTGCCGTTATGCCGCCGAAATTTTCTAAAATATGTTAGAAAATAAAAATATCATTTTATTGTGTAAATGAATAGAATAGAAATTCATAGGTTGAAATAAAATGTTTTATCGTTAAAAATATAATTTTTAACGTGAATGTGAATAAATAAATATTCATTTACAAACCAGACGGTTTGTTTATGTACACTTATTTGAATGACATTGATTGGGACGATAAATTTTACACATCGCCCAACTGCACAAATAAAATCTGTGTTTGTTTGTTTGAAACCCCACACGGGTGTTGGGATAAAATATGAATTTCACTCATCCTGATTGATTAATTATGTCGATCGATGGATTGACAGGCTGTTATAAGCGTTGAATATCTATATTTGATGCTTATACAGTGTAGTGCACTTTGGTTGATGGTTGATTCTTTTTCAATGCTATTATATACATGTGTTGTATGGAAATCCATATAATTAATTTTATATGGTAATTGATTGGGCCTCATTCCAATTTGAAAAATAAAGAAAATTTGAAAATAGAAATTATGAAGCCGTGTTGATTAGATTGACGCCATTTTGACGTAAACGATATTTATATCGATTTTATTCATTTCGAAATGAATTGAATTGAAAGTGATTTCGAAATGAATTGAATTGAAAACGAATTCAAAGAGAATTGAATTGAAAGTGATTTCGAAATGAATTGAATTGAAAACGAATTCAAAGTGAATTGAATTGAAAGTGATTTCGAAATGAATTGAATTGAAAACGAATTCAAAGTGAATTGAA
The DNA here is from genome assembly GCA_030737875.1 of Allium sativum. NCBI lineage: Eukaryota > Viridiplantae > Streptophyta > Magnoliopsida > Asparagales > Amaryllidaceae > Allium > Allium sativum. The sequence continues at coordinate 165,182,285 of CM060923.1, forward strand.
TTGAAAGTGATTTCGAAATGAATTGAATTGAAAACGAATTCAAAGTGAATTGAATTGAAAGTGATTTCGAAATGAATTGAATTGAAAACGAATTCAAAGTGAATTGAATTGAAAGTGATTTCGAAATGAATTGAATTGAAAACGAATTCAAAGTGAATTGAATTGAAAGTGATTTCGAAATGAATTGAATTGAAAACGAATTCAAAGTGAATTGAATTGAAAACGAATTCAAAGTGAATTGAATTGAAAACGAATTCAAAGTGAAGTGAATTGAAAGTGATTTCGAAATGAATTGAATTGAAAACGAATTCAAAGTGAATTGAAAGTGATTTCGAAATGAATTGAATTGAAAACGAATTCAAAATGAATTGAAAGCAAATTGAAATGAATTCAAATTGAATTGAATAGAAATGAATTTTAAAACGAATTTATAGAGAAGAATTCAATTTTGCTTTGAATTGAGATGGAAGTTGAAATAGATTTTGAAACGAATTTTAAAACTATTTATATAATTCGTTTTAAATAGGAATCGACGAAGTATATATTATATATATTATATATATAATATAATGGCCTGAATAGAACGCGCCGCGCCGCGGCAGTTCGCGAATTTCGACCATTGATTTCAAATGGACGTTACGGGAGATCCGACCGTCGGATTCTCCTAAAACCGGAACCGTTGGGTTCGTATCGAAAAGAGCTTTCTAGCGAATGTTAGAAATTTGAAATCTAACGGTTGGATTTGGAATTATGTCCAAATCAAATTTGAAAAAGGTCGCTATAAGTGCAGTTCGATGGCCGTTGATGGAAATCGACTGTATGGGCCTTGATAAAATTATTAAAAATAGTAATAATTTGTGTAAAATCATAAGAAATGATTTGTGAAGATTTGGGATGAAAAACTTCATGTTTGAAAAGATAAAAATGGATTTTTATCGAAATGAACTAGTTTTGAACTAGAATTATAATTCTATTTATTTTTAAATAAATAAATTGAATTTGAAAGGGGTTTTGAAAATAACCAAAATTTCCAATGATTGCATTGGAGTGGATTTGAATCGAAATTGTCTTCGAAATATTTCGATGTTGGAATTCGTGATTATATAGGTGTTGTTATGGAAATTTGAAAGATATATATTTATATCGTTATTTCCAATACGGCACTTGTTAGTCGTAGAATTCGATATTGAATATAAGCTGATATATTTTCTATTCAGAGCCTTGTATTGAATATCGAATGTGATTTGGGTTTGTCGTGAATGGTGTCTTCACTAACACTGTTCTTGAACCCAGTTGAGAAATGATTAAATCTTTTTATTTAGATTTAATGAAGTGTGCCAATTAAATAATATTTAATTGGAATTGAATTGATTTTTGGGTTTATCGTGAACAGTGTTTTAAATAACACTCGTTCTTTAACCCGATAATTAATGAATGTGGTTTTGGGTTTATCGTGAACTGTGTTTTTAAATGACACTGATTCTTTAACCCAGTTAACGATTAAAACTAAGTGGAATTTTAATGAATCTTTAAATAGATTGAAAAAAATCGAGAATGGAGTATCACCAGTTTTACTCCAGGCGATAGTTAAATCTTTAATTAGATTTGAACGTGAAATGGTAATTGAATTACCGATAACACTGTGGTGTTAGATATGAAGTATTACCAGTTTTACTTCATGGGATGAATAGGTTGGGATTGGGAAATAAAATAAATGATTACTTCGGTGTGGTTCGCTAATCCCGACTAGTTTGAATTGATATTCAAAGGAGATTAAAGAATAAATTTAAAGAATTTATCTGGGATAAAATTAATGGGAACTTTTCCCAAAGTATAGGAATATTCGAATAAAAGAATATTCTGAATTGGAATGAGGCGTATGTTGTGTTTGTGTAACACTTTTATAATATATACGCGAGTTATTCAGAAAGACCGGGTTTATCCCATTCTGAATAACTGATTCGACGTGGTGTCGAAGATGAAGACGGTGGTCGAAGACCGGAAGTCTTCACGTCGTTTGGGTGATTACTGATGATCTTGATTGGGCTGTACACCCAAGAAGATGGAAACAGTTTGTGATCGTCCAGACGTACTTGGAGATCGATGGAGATGCGAGGTACTAGGTGCCTCCGGTTTCGTTCAGACCCAGAACGGACTTGTAAATGGACTGTGTGTCTGACATTGGATTTTAGTCTGTGTGATTGATCTCTATTAAATATATATCTGTTTGGCGGCGGAGAATTTATTCTCTTGCTTAACGCCCTTCTCTGAGACGTACGAGCTCAGGGGTTATATATTGATGGATATCAAACGCATGGAGTGAATTGCCTGTGTGGCGTGCCTAAGTGGCAATTGATCGAGGCTTCTGTTGAAAAGCAAAGTTTCGTGGTGATGATCAAAGCACAGCCTGTGTGGCACAGCTTTGTGTAACGTGAATTCGCGAGCCTCACACCCCGGTGGTGAACCAAAAACGGGAGAGGACGTCAGGGAGGGCATGCGTTTCTTTCTAGCTAGAAGTGGCGTCAGTGGTTTTACACGCCCTGACGAGTTTGACTTATGTGGTTGTTGCTGTTGCGAGGCGCCTCGGTTATATCGGTTTCGGCCGATGCATTCTGGTCGGCAGACGGACCAGACTTACACCCCATAGGGTGGGGAGACGCATGTTCAGGGTTTAAGTTTAATCCACATCGGTGGACTGGCCCTGAGGATCCAAGGCTTGACTGAGTACTTGCCTGAGACACGGGCTAGAGCGTCTCGAAGTCGGTGAGGACTATCTTTTGCCTCGGTTCATAGATGGAAACCCAATTTCCAAATACGTGACATGTGCGGTTTTAATTGTAGAACTAGTATGGCGACATGATATATGGTACCCATGCCGCCTATGATTGATACTTATGATTTGAAGTTGTTTTATACACTATGCACTTATAATAGTATCAAATGATTTGTTTTAAACGTATCAAGCATACTTTGGCTGTTATAAGGGAAAACCCTATCCTCGACTGCGTTGCATTGTGTGATGGGACCTGGGTCTTATAACAGCTTCATTTTTCTTTATTTAGCATTGCGCTGTTTGTTATATGCACTGGTATTCTTGGGAGGAAACCCGTTCCGTGTTATACGGCGTGGTCCCTTGATTTACCTAACTTTTAAAATAAAGAATAATAACTGTTTTAGTTCTCACACCAGTCACATGACTGACCTGGAGTTTATTGTTTTAACCTAAACTCTGGGTGCCCTTATTTTGACACGGGCAGCTAGTAGTTTTGGTTTTGCAGATTTATATTCACAGGATCCTGGTCTACAGCTGGAACGATATCCGGAAAGCTTTGTATCCGTATAACTACTTCTAGTTGTGTATTGTATTATTTTCCGCTGCTATGTATTTAAATGTAATTTAAATCTCTGATATTTCTGTGTAATATTTATTTGTTTATACTCTGTATATTCATGTATTCTGGTGCATTGTTGTAATATACAATGAAATGTTCTTCTGTATGCGTTCTGTTTTGTCGTGTTCTCAAACGATAGGGCGTTTCGAACGGCCTGGATCGGTTTAGCGACTGGTTCGGACCGAGCGAAATTCCTTGCCGTCACATTTGGTATCAGAGCTTTGGTTTACAAAGCTTAGAGAACAAGACACATTAGAACCATACGAAAGAATTCATCAGATATTGGATTAGTAAAATCCAATGGGAATGACTCGTTAGAGATGGGATCAGTAGTATCCTAGAACGAGTGTGAAGAGTATATTTTTAAAATGAAAACAAAGTTTTGTTTTGAAAATTTAAATCAATTATTCGTATCTGATTATCTATTTATATTGAGTTGGACAGTCCAGTATATAAAGATTTTGCGTATACGTCTGATCCGCGTGTATTTGAAATTTTAATATACTGGATAGATATGGAATCACACTTTAGTCGCCCGGAGATAATTTTGGTAATGCGGTCGCATTATCAGTATTTATATTCGTGTTTCGAAGGTGTGATATCTATATATTTCCATTAGACTGGTGTGAGGACCAAATCTTATATAGCTAGAACACCTTGTTGTGAATTGGCATCAAAAACAAGATTTTCAGTATATGTATCAAAATTATGAATTTGATAATCTAATTCACTAATTGATTGATGTTTGTGTTGTTTGTTTATTTGTTTGATAATTTTTAGCCATTTAGCCTAATTAAATCAAATATTGAACTGTATTGAAGATTGGTCGCATTTGCTTGCATATACATATATATCATTGAACAGGTCATAGCAAGGAGGCTAGAGCAGAGAATAAAATTTGTTTGCCCGACAAATAGGTACATGTTTACTACATAATTTCCTGTTTTGTTTGGGTGATGATGATTTTGTGAGCCTATTGGCTAGCCGCTTGGCTTTTTCTTTTTCTTTTTGAGATCTGAAGGACCGGGGAAGCTATTTGAAATTCCCCGATGCTCCCGGTGCAGGGGAGGTTATGGCGAAATTTTTCAAAAATTTAGGGTGTTAGCCAAATTTTTGAAGTTTTGAAAATTCTTAGAAACTAAAGAGTTGGAGAATGGAAGCCAGATCGAATGTAGAGCTGATTAATCAAACCACTTTCGACTCTGTTCCTTTTCGGGGACGAAAAGTTTTAAGTGGGGGAGATTGTAACAACCCGCAAAATGCGAGCCAGTTTGAAAATTTTTATTTTGGCAATTTTAGCGAATTTTGATTAATTAAAATGAATTATTTTAAATAATATCGACGTGAAATTTATTTTGAATATAATTCGAACGTATATATTATATACGTCGTCGTTGGAATATATAATAATTATATATAATTATAAAAGGAATAGAAAATGGCGCGGTAGTTCGATAATTCGATTTCAAACTTCAATTGAATGTACCGGGTGCAAAACAATCCGGATTTTAGTGAAACCAAAAATAATGGAATCTAATAGTGAATATCTTTCCAACGAATCCGAATGATCAAAATTTCTTAGCGGGAATCAAAAGATATGTCCAGTTGAAAATTCTGAATAGTCGCTATGGAATTCAGGCCCTTAAAAATGGACATTTTGCAAACGACCTCGGATTTCGACGAAACCAGTTTTGTTAGGTCCGGGATGTCAAGTTATTGCTAGATTCCAAATTTCATAATTTTTCGAATCAATATGTGAGCGTGGCAAAGGAAAACGCGTTTTGACCATTTCAGTTGATTTTAATCGACTGGAAAATGGCCATTTTTCTAACGGTCTCAGAATTCGACGAAACTAGTTTTGTTAGGACCGTATCGTCAATACGAAGCTAGAAAATATTTTTCGGGAATTTTTCTAGTTAGTATGTGACCCTGGTAATTTGAAATGTACGTTTAAAAATTCAATATAGTGATTTAAATGTAAATTCAAAGGAAACTGATTGTAACAGTCAAATCAGCTTGCGGTACATATCCCATTGTGTTCGGAATGGGGGTAAAACGCTATGGACGTCAGGCGGTGGGCCTCGTTTAGAGGTCGTTTGTGAAAGTCAACTTTTTGGCAATTAAAAATAAATAAATTAAATAATATAAATTTTATAAACCCCCCCCCCTTTCCTTTTCTCTTCCCCGATTCAGTCTTCATAAAATAAAATAAAAAGGAGGAAAGGGGATCGGAGACCCGCCGCCGCCTCGAAGCGTTCGCCGCCCCCCCTCGCTCTGTCAATCGCCCAAGACCCCGTTCACTTCCCCCCCCTCGGCCAACCTCCCACGTCACCACATCGCGGCCCCACCTCGCGTAGCCCATCGCGCAGCTACCCAACAACATCGCCACCGACCAGAGGCCTCCGCCCTCCCCCTTCGATCAACAGCGAACCAGAAAGACCCCCCCCCCCCCCCGTAAGCCTGCTGCCAACAGAGAAACGCCCCCTGTAAGATTTTATAATTTATTTATTTTATTTTTATTTTCATTTTATTTAAAACTGAAATAGAAAACTGATTTGTTTTTTTAAAAGTATTAAAACTGATTTGTTTTTTTAAAAGTATTAAAACTGATTTGTTTTTTTAAAAGTATTAAAACTGATTTGTTTTTTTAAAAGTATTAAAACTGATGTGAAAAAGATTTTTAAACTGATTTTATAAGAATTTTAAAACTGATTTTAAAAGAATTTTAAAACTGATTTTTTAAAGGAGAATTCTGATTTTACTTTAAATAGAAAATGGGTTAAATTTTAAAAAGAAAAGCTTTAAACTGTAAAATGGAAAAAGATTTGAAATAAAAATTCGATTTTTATATATTGAACTTTGAACTAAAAATTCGATTTTTATATATTGAAATTTGAAATAAAAATTCGATTTTTATATATTGAACTTTGAACTAAAAATTCGATTTTTATATATTGAACTTTGAAATAAAAATTCGATTTTTATATATTGAACTTGGAAATAAAAATTCGATTTTTATATATGGAATAGCGAAGTAAAAATTCGATTTTTACATAGGTAGTGAAAGCGGACAACGGAGGTTCAAAAAGGGCGAAACGACGAAGACTTCTGCAAATGAAGTGCCGTGGAGCTAGGATAGCAATCTGTGAGAATTTCTCACCTTTCAATTCTTTTTCTAGTTATATATATACTAGGATGCAGACGGTGCTTAGTAGCACCCGACACAATCGTCCACAGACCATGGACTTGTTTGTTTGGTTGCATAGATTAGTTGAATTATTTGTTTGAATTGAATTGTTGGGTGAGATGAAATTGATTTGATTGATGTGTGAATGGCGTGGGCCTTCACTAGACCGGGGATAAGGCGAGGCCTTGTCCCGTTTCTAGTATCGTGCCGTTATGCCGCCGAAATTTTCTAAAATATGTTAGAAAATAAAAATATCATTTTATTGTGTAAATGAATAGAATAGAAATTCATAGGTTGAAATAAAATGTTTTATCGTTAAAAATATAATTTTTAACGTGAATGTGAATAAATAAATATTCATTTACAAACCAGACGGTTTGTTTATGTACACTTATTTGAATGACATTGATTGGGACGATAAATTTTACACATCGCCCAACTGCACAAATAAAATCTGTGTTTGTTTGTTTGAAACCACACACGGGTGTTGGGATAAAATATGAATTTCACTCATCCTGATTGATTAAATATGTCGATCGATGGATTGACAGGCTGTTATAAGCGTTGAATATCTATATTTGATGCTTATACAGTGTAGTGCACTTTGGTTGATGGTTGATTCTTTTTCAATGCTATTATATACATGTGTTGTATGGAAATCCATATAATTAATTTTATATGGTAATTGATTGGGCCTCATTCCAATTTGAAAAATAAAGAAAATTTGAAAATAGAAATTATGAAGCCGTGTTGATTAGATTGACGCCATTTTGACGTAAACGATATTTATATCGATTTTATTCATTTCGAAATGAATTGAATTGAAAGTGATTTCGAAATGAATTGAATTGAAAACGAATTCAAAGAGAATTGAATTGAAAGTGATTTCGAAATGAATTGAATTGAAAACGAATTCAAAGTGAATTGAATTGAAAGTGATTTCGAAATGAATTGAATTGAAAACGAATTCAAAGTGAATTGAATTGAAAGTGATTTCGAAATGAATTGAAAACGAATTCAAAGTGAATTGAATTGAAAGTGATTTCGAAATGAATTGAATTGAAAACGAATTCAAAGTGAATTGAATTGAAAGTGATTTCGAAATGAATTGAATTGAAAACGAATTCAAAGTGAATTGAATTGAAAGTGATTTCGAAATGAATTGAATTGAAAACGAATTCAAAGTGAATTGAATTGAAAACGAATTCAAAGTGAATTGAATTGAAAACGAATTCAAAGTGAAGTGAATTGAAAGTGATTTCGAAATGAATTGAATTGAAAACGAATTCAAAGTGAATTGAAAGTGATTTCGAAATGAATTGAATTGAAAACGAATTCAAAATGAATTGAAAGCAAATTGAAATGAATTCAAATTGAATTGAATAGAAATGAATTTTAAAACGAATTTATAGAGAAGAATTCAATTTTGCTTTGAATTGAGATGGAAGTTGAAATAGATTTTGAAACGAATTTTAAAACTATTTATATAATTCGTTTTAAATAGGAATCGACGAAGTATATATTATATATATTATATATATAATATAATGGCCTGAATAGAACGCGCCGCGCCGCGGCAGTTCGCGAATTTCGACCATTGATTTCAAATGGACGTTACGGGAGATCCGACCGTCGGATTCTCCTAAAACCGGAACCGTTGGGTTCGTATCGAAAAGAGCTTTCTAGCGAATGTTAGTAATTTGAAATCTAACGGTTGGATTTGGAATTATGTCCAAATCAAATTTGAAAAAGGTTGCTGTAAGTGCAGTTCGATGGCCGTTGATGGAAATCGACTGTATGGGCCTTGATAAAATTATTAAAAATAGTAATAATTTGTGTAAAATCATAAGAAATGATTTGTGAAGATTTGGGATGAAAAACTTCATGTTTGAAAAGATAAAAATGGATTTTTATCGAAATGAACTAGTTTTGAACTAGAATTATAATTCTATTTATTTTTAAATAAATAAATTGAATTTGAAAGGGGTTTTGAAAATAACCAAAATTTCCAATGATTGCATTGGAGTGGATTTGAATCGAAATTGTCTTCGGAATATTTCGATGTTGGAATTCGTGATTATATAGGTGTTGTTATGGAAATTTGAAAGATATATATTTATATCGTTATTTCCAATACGGCATTTGTTAGTCGTAGAATTCGATATTGAATATAAGCCGATATATTTTCTATTCAGAGCCTTGTATTGAATATCGAATGTGATTTGGGTTTGTCGTGAATAGTGTCTTCACTAACACTGTTCTTGAACCCAGTTGAGAAATGATTAAATCTTTTTATTTAGATTTAATGAAGTGTGCCAATTAAATAATATTTAATTGGAATTGAATTGATTTTTGGGTTTATCGTGAACAGTGTTTTAAATAACACTCGTTCTTTAACCCGATAATTAATGAATGTGGTTTTGGGTTTATCGTGAACTGTGTTTTTAAATGACACTGATTCTTTAACCCAGTTAACGATTAAAACTAAGTGGAGTTTTAATGAATCTTTAAATAGATTGAAAAAAATCGAGAATGGAGTATCACCAGTTTTACTCCAGGCGATAGTTAAATCTTTAATTAGATTTGAACGTGAAATGGTAATTGAATTACCGATAACACTGTGGTGTTAGATATGAAGTATTACCAGTTTTACTTCATGGGATGAATAGGTTGGGATTGGGAAATAAAATAAATGATTACTTCGGTGTGGTTCGCTAATCCCGACTAGTTTGAATTGATATTCAAAGGAGATTAAAGAATAAATTTAAAGAATTTATCTGGGATAAAATTAATGGGAACTTTTCCCAAAGTATAGGAATATTCGAATAAAAGAATATTCTGAATTGGAATGAGGCGTATGTTGTGTTTGTGTAACACTTTTATAATATATACGCGAGTTATTCAGAAAGACCGGGTTTATCCCATTCTGAATAACCGATTCGACGTGGTGTCGAAGATGAAGACGGTGGTCGAAGACCGGAAGTCTTCACGTCGTTTGGGTGATTACTGATGATCTTGATTGGGCTGTACACCCAAGAAGATGGAAACAGTTTGTGATCGTCCAGACGTACTTGGAGATCGATGGAGATGCGAGGTACTAGGTGCCTCCGGTTTCGTTCAGACCCAGAACGGACTTGTAAATGGACTGTGTGTCTGACATTGGATTTTAATCCGTGTGATTGATCTCTATTAAATATATATCTGTTTGGCGGCGGAGAATTTATTCTCTTGCTTAACGCCCTTCTCTGAGACGTACGAGCTCAGGGGTTATATATTGATGGATATCAAACGCATGGAGTGAATTGCCTGTGTGGCGTGCCTAAGTGGCAATTGATCGAGGCTTCTGTTGAAAAGCAAAGTTTCGTGGTGATGATCAAAGCACAGCCTGTGTGGCACAGCTTTGTGTAACGTGAATTCGCGAGCCTCACACCCCGGTGGTGAACCAAAAACGGGAGAGGACGTCAGGGAGGGAATGCGTTTCTTTCTAGCTAGAAGTGGCGTCAGTGGTTTTACACGCCCTGACGAGTTTGACTTATGTGGTTGTTGCTGTTGCGAGGCGCCTCGGTTATATCGGTTTCGGCCGATGCATTCTGGTCGGCAGACGGACCAGACTTACACCCCATAGGGTGGGGAGACGCATGTTCAGGGTTTAAGTTTAATCCACATCGGTGGACTGGCCCTGAGGATCCAAGGCTTGACTGAGTACTTGCCTGAGACACGGGCTAGAGCGTCTCGAAGTCGGTGAGGACTATCTTTTGCCTCGGTTCATAGATGGAAACCCAATTTCCAAATACGTGACATGTGCGGTTTTAATTGTAGAACTAGTATGGCGACATGATATATGGTACCCATGCCGCCTATGATTGATACTTATGATTTGAAGTTGTTTTATACACTATGCACTTATAATAGTATCAAATGATTTGTTTTAAACGTATCAAGCATACTTTGGCTGTTATAAGGGAAAACCCTATCCTCGACTGCGTTGCATTGTGTGATGGGACCTGGGTCTTATAACAGCTTCATTTTTCTTTATTTAGCATTGCGCTGTTTGTTATATGCACTGGTATTCTTGGGAGGAAACCCGTTCCGTGTTATACGGCGTGGTCCCTTGATTTACCTAACTTTTAAAATAAAGAATAATAACTGTTTTAGTTCTCACACCAGTCACATGACTGACCTGGAGTTTATTGTTTTAACCTAAACTCTGGGTGCCCTTATTTTGACACGGGCAGCTAGTAGTTTTGGTTTTGCAGATTTATATTCACAGGATCCTGGTCTACAGCTGGAACGATATCCGGAAAGCTTTGTATCCGTATATCTACTTCTAGTTGTGTATTGTATTATTTTCCGCTGCTATGTATTTAAAAGTAATTTAAATCTCTGATATTTCTGTGTAATATTTATTTGTTTATAATCTGGATATTCATGTATTCTGGTGCATTGTTGTAATATACAATGAAATGTTCTTCTGTATGCGTTCTGTTTTGTCGTGTTCTCAAACGATAGGGCGTTTCGAACGGCCTGGATCGGTTTAGCGACTGGTTCGGACCGAGCGAAATTCCTTGCCGTCACAACGATAAATCGTCCAAGGTGAGTAAATCGCACTAACTCTGAACACTTTATATTTTTATAAAGTATTTTTAGAACTGATAATTATTGGTTGAATTGCTGAGTGTTGATTGTTTGGTTGAACTGCTAGTCAGTTGGTTGAAAATACCGATATAGTTATATATATCGTTAACCGATGTTGATTTTGTTTATCAGAATACCTCATATTGAAATGAAATTGATGTGAATTATATTGTGTAACATCTGTGGATGCAGGGAAACAGGTCGGAGGAATCCAACTGGATTCCTCAACATTTATTTACCGTTTTTCATATATTCTGATATATGATGTGTTATATCATCTGTTGTTGAACCTGTGTGTTTGGATGATGATTGAACCTTTTGATTTGGTATTTTTATACCATAAGTGATACTAGAAAGTGAAAAGGGATTTTCAAAGTTTATTTTGAAAATAAATTATTTATATAAAATCAATAGATTTTATATATAAAAGGAAGAGAATTTCATGAGAGAAAATGATTATAGAATCAAAGCATTTGTTAAAAAACAAATATTGGTGAAATCAAGTAGAAGGGAAAATATTGGTGAAATCAAATAAAAGGGAAATATTTGTGAAACGATTACAAATAGAAATAAAAAGGGAAACATTCGTAAAAGTATTTACAAATGGAATTGAAAAGGGAATATTCATGTAGGGAATAAAGAAAAGTTGAAAGAAGTACTTATTTGTTAAATACATAGAAAAGTTAAAAGAAATATTTATTTGTTGAATAAATAGAAAAGTTAAAGGGAATATTTATTTGTTAAATAAATAGAAGCGAAAAGAGAATAGTTATTTGTTGAGTAAACGAATAGAAAAAGAATCTATTCAAGGGAGGTAATTCAAAGGAATTATTCCAAAGGAATTATTCAAAAGAGAAAAGTCAAAGGGATTAATTCAAAAGAGTTAATCAACTAGAGTTAAACCGTTGGAGTTAAAACTGTTAGAGTTAAACAGTTGGAGTTAGACTGTTAGAGTTAAACAGTTGGAGTTAAACTGTTGGAGTTAAACCGTTGAAGTTAAACTGTCAGAGTTAAACCGTAAAGTTAAACAGTTAGAATTAGTTAGTTAGAGTTAACCAGTTAGAGTTATTCAGTTAGAGTTATCCAGTTAGAGTTATTCAGTTAGAATTAACCAGTTAGAGTTAATCAGTTAGAGTTAATCGTTTTGAGTCAAATCGAACTAGAGTTATTCAAATATAGTAATCGAATAAGGGTTAATTGAATATTAGTTATTCAATTAGAATTGATCGAATCTAATTATTCGAGATAGAGTTAAAAATAGACAAAGTTATTTAAGGATGAATTTCCATTTAGCACGACGGCTAGCGTAATTCGCAGGGCTGCAGATAGCCTACGGCGGTCGGATGTTTCCTGGGGAAATCAGGCGTAACCATTGTGATCGCTGCGATCTAGAGTAAAGCAAATGGTGTTAAAATCAAATAGTAATTAATCAATAGAAGTTAATTAAGTCGAGTTAGTCGAGTATTAGTAAATTAAGTAGGGTTAGTCAAAAAGGGAATTAATCGAATATCACCTATTCGAAGTAGAGTTGTCGAATATAGTTTATTCGAGAAGTGTAATCGAATATAGTTCGTTCGAAGTGTGTTAAATCGAATATAGTTATTCGAAGGAGAGAATTATCGAATATGGTTTATTCGAAGTGAGATTTTTCGAATATTAGTTATTCGAAGAAAAGGATTATCGAATATTAGTTATTCGAACAGGGGAATCGAATATAGTTTATTCGAAAGAGAATTATCGGATAGTGATTATTCGAGAGTGAATCATACATGGAAATTCGAATTATATCGAATCAAGGGAAGTAATGTTTACTTTCCATTTCAAATCAAGTTTTAATTATCTGTTAATAAAGTAGTTGGTTGTTTATTTATCCAAATTAAGATATGGAAATATATTTAAGTTAACATATTTTGAAAGCGTGGAATTATAACATTTATAGTTATAATCAAATGATTCAGTAAAGGAAGTGGATTCATAAATAGAATCCGAGAGTTCGCAAGGAAGTTTCTTAAAGAGTAAAGTTTGAACTTTGTCTATTTCGAAGTTAGAATGTTGTTCAGTTAAGGTCTGAGAGGTAATTATAACCCAACTTGATTGACTTCGTTTTTAACTAAGAAGTGGATAAGGTTCGAGAGTGAAAGGTGTTAAGTGAATTTAGTTAATGAGCGAAATGGTTGGTGTTGGCATAGCGATGTTTATTCAAACATCAGTTTAAACCCAATGAAGGAGATTTGGAAATGTCTTCCAAATGAAAATCAGAAATGTTTTCTGAATATAGAAAATGAGAAATGGAATTGTTTTCCATTGTTAATAACGTATATTTTCTAAATATAGTAAATAAGAAATATAGGAAAACAAGAATAAGGAAAAGGGTAAATTTATGATAATTTGATGATGAATGATGATTGATCGATAGAATTTCCATCTGGAAATAATATCGTTGTTTGCGCACCGACATGTTTTTATTTGATAGTTAAATCACCGACTATCAAAGTTTTGACCATTTTAACGTTGTTAATATGGAGAGACCGGTTGGATTATTATCCAGAGAACCACTCCGTATTGGCATAAGCGTTGCGAATCAAGTATGCTGAATATATTGAAGACGGAGTTATGCAAGGGCTATCCTATTTATAGAATAGTGCCTTCGGTTTGTCCAGTCCCAGGACAAACGTGAATGGACGAATGTCTGACAGAGTATATTCAAAGGATCGCGTAAGTTGATCTCTTCAAACATACTTACGTTTAGTGGCGGAGGAATTCGTTTCTCTTAGCTGTATACCCGTGGTATTTTTGGTGAAATCAATTTGTGATTTGGCGGGTATGACGATGTGGCATTCAAAGTAATGGAGGTGGGATCTGTCAAAAGATACGTTATGACCTCAAGGCTCATCCATCGGGAAATGACAAAAATCGGGCAGGCAGCATGGGTATGTGGGTCGCACCCATTAGGATGTATGATCACCTATCTAGAGAAATTCCTTTTGTTCTTAAATCTATCGATGCTGTCCCTTATCGGGAGACGGTTGCTGATCCCAACCGTTGGTGATATACATTCGATACACTCAAGCGAAATGAGTGGTCGGTCATGTGTGGGCCGGGTTGCAAGATGTTCTTGTTGAACCCAGTGTATTTGCCTCTAGAGATACACGTTCGGAAGGTGGTCCCATACCTTGTCAAGTTGGAATCCAATGTCCAATAAGTGCCTGCGAGTTTGATTGTATATTATATATGTAGAGCGTGAGATGCAAGCGTTCTACTAGATTTTAATTACTTGTGATTAGACATTATTATAATATCAGATAATATATGATTTCCAAAGTGTTTTGGGTTATCGTAAGGTAAAAGCCATCCGTATTTATGAGTTGATTGGTCTTACGATTATCTTTTCTTTTGAAAAGGATTTTGAAAAGTTAAACCAAATGATTTGAGTTTACTCACACCAGTCCCATGACTGACCCAGAGTTTTATTTTGTTTTGTTTTCCCTAAACTTTTGGGTGCCCAAATTTGTACGGGCAGTCAAGTAGTCAGGATTTTACAGATAGACTTGGAGAGCTTGGAGCAGGAGGCTTCAGGACTTATATAGCTATTGTTTATTTCCGCTGTGATGCAAGGGTTGTACTCTGATAATGGTATTGTATGCATATACTGCTTTTGATTTCAAGTTATGTGATATATTATATTTTATTCGTTCCGCTGTGAGATTCGTGTTACTCTGATGTTGTATTCTTCTTTTTCTTCTTCTATTCTATTTTTCTATCTTATCTATCCTCACCCTCTAAATGCTTTCATTAACTATTCGGTAATTGTCGACCCTTGATGTTCGATATGTGTTGTATATCGGATAATCAAGGTCGTCTTTTCCCGGGTCGTTACAATTTCTATAAATGAAGAGTCGTGGTATTGGATAGCTATAGGTGAGAACTTCTCACTCTAAACTTCTTTTTCTAGTTATATATATATATATATATACTAGGATGCAGACGGTGCTTAGTAGCACCCGACACCCGTCATCCACAGATCATGGATGGCTTGTTTGTTAAATTGTTTGGTTGTGTAGTTGGTTAGTCTATTTGGTTTAAATTGAATTGTTTGGTGAATTGAGATTGATTTGATTGATGTGTGAATGGCGTGGGCCTTCACTAGACCGGGGATAAGGTTAGGCCTTGTTCCGTTTCTAGTATCGTGCCGTTATGCCGCCGAAATTTTCTAAAATATGTTAGAAAAATAAAAATATCATTTTATTGAATAAATGAACTAATAGAAATTCATGTGTTAAAATAAAATGTTTTATCGTTAAAAATATAATTTTAACGTGAAAGTGAATAAATGAATATTTATAAACAAATCGGCCGATTTGTTTATATACACTGATTTGACTGATATCGATTGGGTCGATAAATTTTACACGTCGCCCAACTGCACAACTAAAATCTGTGTTTGATCGTTTGAAACCCCACACGGGTGTTGGGATGAAATTTGAAGTTCACTCATCCTGATTGATTAAATATGTCGATCGCTTGATTGACAGGCTGTTATAAGCGTCAGGTATCTATATTTGATGCTTATACAGTGTAGTGCACTTTGGTTGATGATTGATTATTTTTCAATGCTATTATATACATGTGTTGTATGGAATCCATATAATTAACATTATATGGTGATTGATTGGGCCTTATTCCAATCGGGAAAATAATAAATATTATAAAAGAAAATTCATGTGTTGAATATAAAAATAGTCATGTGTTGACAATGTTCATGTGTTGAGTGAAATATTTTGAATAAAACAAATTACATCTTTATCATATTTAATATTAGAACTACTTCCCAGTAGAAGTCTAATTAAAAATCAAACGATAGATACCATAGTTTTATAAAATATTTTACATAACAAAAATAGTGATGTGTCGACAGTACTCGTGTGTTGAAAGAAATATAGATTCATGTGTTGAATAGAACAAATATTCATTTGTTGAATAGAATAACGAATTATTGAAATATAAAGCCGTGTTGATTAGAGATGCGTTATTTTGACGCGAACGATGTTTATATCGATTTTATTCGTTTTATAATAAATATTGAAAAGTGATTTCAAAATTTAATATTTTGAAAGGAAATTCAAATTGAATTAGATTAAAATTCAAATGGAAATTTTATTGAATCAATTTGAAATGAATTCGAATCGAATAGAAAATGAATTCGATTCGAATTGAATAGAAAGTGAATTTGAATTCGAATAAAATAGAAAATGAATTCGATTCGAATTGAATAGAAAGTGAATTTGAATTCGAATAAAATAGAGATGAATTCGAATTGAAATGAATTGAATTGAAAACGATTTCGAAATGAATTGAATTGAAAACGAATTCAAATTGAATTAAAAGTGAATTAAAATGAATTCAAATTGAATTAAAATTTGAATTGAATAGAAATGAATTTTAAAACGAATTTATAAAGAAGAATTCAATTTTGATTTGAATTGAAAACAAAGTTGAAATTGCTTTTGAAACAATTTTAAAACGAATTTATAAAGAAGAATTCAATTTTGATTTGAATTGAAAAGAAAGTTGAGATTGCTTTTGAAACAATTTTAAAACGATTTATAAAATTCGTTTTAAATAGAAATCGACGAAATATATATTATATATATTATATATATAATATAATGGCCTGAATAGAACGCGCCGCGCCGCGGTAGTTCGTGAATTTCAACCATTTATTTCAAACGGACATTGCGGGAGATCCGACCGTCGGATTCTCCTAAAACCGGAACCGTTGGGTTCGTATCGAAAAGAGATTTCCAATAGATATTAGAAATTTGAAATCTAACGGTTGGATTTGGAATTATGTCCAAATCAATTTCAGAAAAGGTCGCTGTAAGTGCAGTTCGATGGCCGTTGATGGAAATCGACTGTACGGGCCTTGATAAAATCATTAAAAATATCTATAATTTGTGTAAAATTATAATATGTGAATTGGAAAGAATTGGGCTGGAAAATTCCACATTTGAAAAGATAAAAATAAATTTTTATCGAAATGAGCTAGTTTTGAACTAGAATTAAAATCAATTTATTTTTGAAATAAATTGAATTTGAAAGTGATTTTAAAAATAATCAATATTCCCAATAGGTGAAGTGGAAGTGGAGTTGAATCGAAATTATCTTCGGAATATTTCGATGTTAGATTTCGTGACTATACAGATATTGTTTTGGGAATTTGAAAGATATATTTTATATCGTTATTTCCAATACGATATTTGTTGGTTTCAGAATTTGATATTGAATATAAGCCGGTATATTTTCTATTCAGAGCCTTGTATTTAATATCAAATGTGATTTGGGTTTATCGTGAATCATGTTTTAGATAACATTGGTTCTTTAACCCAGTTAAAGGCAAGATATCGATTTCTGAAAAGATTAAAACTAAGTGGAGTTTTAATGAATCTTTAATTATATTAAAAATGTGAATTGATAATTTAAATTATCAAATCTGAAAAGTGATCGAGAGTGGAGTATCACCAGTTTTGCTCCAAAGCGATAGTTAAATCTTTAATTAGATTTGAACGTGAAATGGTAATTAATTTTACCGATAACACCGTGGTGTTAGATATGGAGTATCACCAGTTTTGCTCCATGGGATATATAGGTTGGGATTGGGAAATAAAACAAATAATTACTTCGGTGTGGTTCGCTAATCCCGACTAGTTTGAAATGATATCCAAAGGAAGATTATAGGATAAATTTAGAAGAATTTATCTTGGATAAAATTAATGGGAACATTTCCCTAAGAATGTGATTTTGTGAATAAAAGAATATTATGAATTGGAATGAGGCGTTCATTGTGTTTGTGTAACATTTGTTAATTATATACGTGGGTTATTCAGAAAGGCCGGGTTATACCCATTCTGAATAACCGATTCGACGAGATGTCGAAGATGAAGACGGTGGTTGAAGACCGGAAGTCTTCACATCGTTTGGGTGATTACTGATGATCTTGATTGGGCTGTACACCCAGGATGAGGGAATCAGTTGGTGATCGTCCAGACGTACCTGGAGATGGATGGATATGCGAGGAAAGTGCCTCCGGTTTCGTTCAGACCCAGAACGAACTTGTAAATGGATTGTGTGTCTGACATTGGATTTTATTCTGTGTTGATTGATCTCTGTTAAATATACATCTGTTTGGCAGCGAAGAATTTATTCTCTTGCTTAACGCCCTTCTCTGAGACGTACGAGCTCAGAGGTTGTATATCGATGGACATCAGTCACATGGAGTGAATTGATAATGTGGCACGCGTAAGTGGCAATTGATCAAGGCTTCTATTGAAAAGCAAAGTCTTGTGGTTGATGATCAAAGCACGGCCTGTGTGGCGTAGCTTTGTGTATAACGTGAATTCGCGAGCCTCACACCTCGGTATGAGTCAAAAACGGGATAGTGACTGCAGGGAGAGCACGACGTTTCTTTCTAGCTAGGGTGGTGTCAGTGACCTACCAGCCCTGACATTTATATACTTTTCACCTGTGTGGTTGTTGGATATGAGGCGCCTCGGATATAGGTCTGTAAGGACCGGGAAACGTGTGTTCAGGAATAATTAATCCTCAAAAGTAAGAGAGGACCGGCCCTGAAGATCCAAGGATCATAGTGGGGTCCTGAGGCATTTGCTAGAGTGTCTCGAACGCGGAGAGGAGCTTGCCCCTTGCCTCGGCTCATGACGGAATCCAATTTCCAATACGTGATATTGCGGTTTTAATTGTAGAACTAGTATGGCGACATGATAGATGGTACCCATGCCGCCTATGATTGATATTTATGATTTGAAATTGTTTTGACACTATACACCTATAATAGTATCAAATAATGTGTTTTAAACGTATCAAGCATGCTTTGGCTGTTATAAGGGAAAACCTTATCCTCCGGCTTGCGTTGCATTGTGTGATGGGACCTGGGTCTTATAACAGCTTCATTTTTCTTTATTTAGCATTGCACTGTTTGTTCTATGCACTGGTATTCTTGGGAGGAAACCCGTTCCGTGTTATACGGCGTGGTCCCTTGATTTACCTAACTTTAAAACCAATATTAATAACTGTTTTAGTTCTCACACCAGTCACATGACTGACCTGGAGTTTATTGTTTTAACCTAAACTCTGGGTGCCCCTATTTTCCACACGGGCAGCTAGTAGTTTTGGTTTTGCAGATTTATATTCACAGGTTCCTGATTAACAGCTGGAACGATGCTCGGAAAGCTCTGTATCCGTGTATCACTTTCAGTTGTATTTTATATTATTTTCCGCTGCTATGTAATTTATTGTAATCTCTGATATTTATCGAATGTAATTTATTCATTTATACTCTGTATATTCTTGTATCTGATGGAATTGTTGTAATAACAATGAAATGTTCTTCCGTATGCGTTCTATTTTGTCCTATTCTCAAACGATCAGGGGTTTCGAACGGTCTAGATCGGTTTAACGACTGATTCAGATCGAGCGAAATTCCTTGCCGTTACATAAAACCTTAAATGTGACAATTTCAATATGTATGTCGCATATATATTAAAACTAATAGTTAAAAAGATTTTTCTATTAACTATAAAAATATACAATTCAAATACCATAAATATTTTAAATGAATGACGTTAACAAAACTATGTTATTATTCATTTATCTCAATAAACTTACCTACATTATTCATTTTTGTTTCTACCCTAAAAAAACATATTTTGACATTTCTATAGTTATGTGCAATTTCATCGACTGTTCCCTAATCTTTCATGTTTAGATCCATCTATTTAAATTGCTTACAAAATCTCAAATTTAAATTATTTTAATAATATATGTGTCAGTCGTATATGTACATGCATACATACTAATAAAAGCAACAATACCAGACATACATATCACATACTTATATTTGTGTACATAAATAATAATAACAAAGTTAATTTGTAAATTAATTATAATCATTTATATACATAAACAATAATTAACACATATTATTTATCTTTAAGTCAATATATTTTTACAAAATACATAATTTTAAATTTCACATATGTAATGTAGATAAAAGAAACAACTTAAATAATATTTGTTAACTAATCTAAAATTATTATAATATGTTAATTTCAAAAAGAGTACTTGCTCATAATTGTAAGAATAATTAAATTATTGTATTACTTAAAAGATATATAAGTTACATGACAGATGTCATGTAAAAACAACAATAATAAATTATATTTTATTTATTTTGATGAATTCATCGTATATTATATAATAAGAATTCATCGTATATTATATAATAAGGTTCCCACATTAACATTAAAATTTTAAAATGTAAATTTTATAATATTATCGTGTGCAACGCACAGGTTACACACTAGTTTATTTAGCCAGGAAACATATCAACTGAAAATGTGACCAAGTTTATAATAGGGCAGGTAAACGATTTAATTTCAACTTTAATATATGGTAACATAATATTTCCTATGCAATATTATTATATGAACATAAGAAAATTAATTATTTACTTTTAGTAATCTTTACAACAAAATCAAAATTCAAATCCTCTTCCAGAGGAGTATTAAATTTCGTACGTTAATATATTTCATTTTACAAAAAAACAAATTACCATATATCTCTAGCATAACCACCTAAAGCAACGCATTTATAATTAATTAATAATTTATTTTCAATAAATAGTAAATAAAGGAAAATGAAGGAAGTATGTTATGCAAATAAATTTTTGATTTTGTTATGAACGACAATTAATCAAATCTTCCCAAAACTATTATTTTTAAATTGATACACTTATAACTTGCTATATTTCACATTTACTTTGTGCTTATATATATATATATATCCAATTGATCATCCATAAATCTCTATCAAAAGAACAGAATAAAATTAAGAGTGTAAAGCAAAGAAACATGAAGACAACTTGCATTACATCCTTCCTTGTGTTCCTCATTCTTTTCTCAAGTGGTATGCAAGAGAAAAACTAAACTTCAGTTAGTTACTTTTTTTCGTTACGATAGAAATCTCTTTTTCATGTTTGTCATAACAAATACAAATACTGTTGTTAAATACTAATTGCAGCTATGATGACGGAAGTGAAAGGACAAAACTGCCCTCCTCCAAGCGAAACTTGCAATTTTCCTATTGAATCCCCTAACTGTGTAACAAAAGAATGTAAAGAGTTTTGCCCTAAACATTTCTTCTGCACTGAGGGTAGTTTTTGCTCTGACGTTAATACTTGCACCTGCAAATCGAATTGCGCTCATCGTCGTTGAATTGCGACTTAATCATTTTGTGTTTTGTTATTCATATCTCTTTTGTATTACAACAGTTGGGTCTGTAAACATTATGATATGAAAAAATAATTATGAAATGGAATGTTTTCTCTGTTTGGTTTGGAAGGAAATTTTTATCTACATCTATTTTGTTTTGACTATGCGGTGAAGAAAAAACTTGTTGCAAATTTTTTTTTTAAATTGTATGTGCTTGGCTTATGGATATTACTCGGAAAATTGAAATCTTATGGTCACAAACTTGTTAGGGAAACTCTTATGTAATATAAATAAATCAACTAATTTAAATAATAATGTTTAATATTCATATTTAATCAGTTTGGGAAACTAATATTAATTTTTTTTGCTAGATGGTCATTTATAGTTTCCACTGTAATTTATTTTATGAACTAGAATGCATCAATTGGTGAAAGAATTTCCATTTCTCTTAGCGAGTGAAAAGAAGAGTCTCACGACAGCAGGTTTATGTCGCAGCTATCAAAAGCTAAAGATCGAAGAGCAATCCAAGCAACTTTTTTTTTTAAAAAAAGAAGATTAAGTTGTAGATCTGATATGTCTGCTATTTACTGCTATTACTTTGATAGAATCACGAATCCTAAATCATCTTGGGATTTTGTTGTATAATGCTAGTACAGAAGAATCATTGCATTATATTTTTCATCCAAAAAAACGATGAGGATTAAAAAGTGCTTTCTTTCATACGATTGATATTTGTGACTCTTGATTGGAGTAGATTGAAAATTTGTCACTTATTATGTTTGTTACACTGAAGGATTGTAATGTTTTACAATGTTATTCTATTGTATTGGCTAAATTAACGCTTACTTCTATGACTATAATATCTGTGATGCTACCTTGAACTAATTATTTTCACTGGACATCTGTACAGCTATGTTTTCTTACCAATATGTTAAAACAGAAGCTTAGTAAAATAAATTACCCAAACAGATTTTTCTATTAACTCAGCTAAATTTCTAACAACTTATTTCGTGGATTAATACCCATATCAACCGATAAATAGAACTAAATATGAAATTGAAACGCTATTTTAGATTCAAAATTACTCTATCATTTTGGCTTTTAATGCACCTGTGAATAATGGGAGTATGCTCACTGCACTATAAATGTGGTGGGATGGAGTTGTTAAATCTCTTCAACAATTATTGTCACATTTAATTAATACCCGTTTTTCTTAAACTCCAATTTTGAGGAAGATCTTATCTTAGTCGTGGAGCGATTGCAAAAGCATGTAGTTATGCTAAATCAGCGTTTTGTTATTGACATTTTTAATTTTTGTAGTACATGAATTCCATGAATTTACATTCTTAGATCTAAAAAATAATCGCATCAAGCATGACCTTTTGGTCTATAGTTGTGGAATGCATTCAAGAGTCTTAAGACAGACAGGGTATATTGTTGCAAAATAGGACTTAACTAAGTAATATTTAGAAGGTAACCGAGGAAAAGCTTCATATGGAGGTGGATGTTGGCAAAGACCAATTATAATGTAGGTGGTTTTTGGCATCGAGATGGTAGCCAAATGTTCTATTTGGTTGTCCGTTAATAGGTCAATGGATGGATAGAGAAGAGTGATAATCTTAGCATATAGTTTGTATGTTCGTCTTATTAGCTAAGACATGGAGGGAGTTTATCTACCTTTGATAGTTGTGTTATTTTCGATTCTAATGTGTGTGTCATGAAATTATATACGAGCATTTCCCTAACATAAGCCCATTAAAGCATGTAATTTTTTTCGTACATCATAGAAGTATAAACTTATTCCAAGAAAACATATAGTAAACAAATTACGCATGGGTTAGGTCCGTGAGGGGCGTACGCCTACTTTGAAGGAGTTTGATGATCTTTATTCACAAATAAGAGTTACAAGCGTTGAACTTCATCATGGCATTCATTTACATGTTGTTCTCTGTATTTTGAAGTCGTATTGGTCGTATGCCAATCCATTAAATAATAGTAAAGTAGAAGAATTTCTTTCTCTTCTTGATTTTAGGAGTTACCTCTCTTTTCCTTAATTCTCTCTTGATATTTAATATTTGAATTTTTAATTATCAATTAAATTATTTAACTAACCTCTCATTATTTTATAGTATGATATATATATATACATATATAAAACTTATGCATAATTAATTTACAAATAATTGATATATCAACTTCGAATAGTATGTCCATATAGTTATATCAATTATATAATACCAAATTTAAATTGTTTAAATAAATTTAATCAGAGATTATATTTATTAATGAACCATGATTGAATATGTATATGACGATTTGTTCTAGTAAAAATGGTAAAACTAAATTGTTTTATTCAATTACTATATGTAAATCGCTTAAAACAACAATGAAAATTTTAATTTTTTTATTCGTTTATCATTTATCCATAAATACTTGTATCTAAAGTGGTAAAATATATGTATTATGCATTGCATTATAAAATTCTACATTTAACTTAAAATACCTATAATTAAAACTACCATAATTATTTACAAAACCTACATCACTTTCTCCTATGATATAATCTATACGCATAAATTAATAATGTTGTGTTATGCTTAAAATAATAAGATAAATGTAATCAAGTGATACGTATTTGTTCAGTTACTAATGACGATATGAAAATTTCAATAATATACATTATACCTATATCAATAAAATATGATAAAATTGTATTTTCATTAGACTAAAACACACATAAGTCATACGGCATGTAACATAACACAAACAATACAGAACTTTTATATAATACACTCTTTAAGTTCGGTAATACATGGAATTTATTTCTCAAAAACAAGTTTAAGAAACACCATTACTTTTAGTTCCGGCCAGTCTGTAAATAATTACAATTAAATTTGAAATTATTTTCCCGTTTGCTAAAAAATTGGCCCTTTAGCATAAAAAATTCAGAAAAAATGTTCATAGAGATGTGAAATAAATTAAAAATTTAACTTTTGAGATAAAATAAAGAATAAAAACAAAAAAATTAGAAAAAATATCAATAAATTCATCATGCATTACAAAATTATGATTTTTTTACAGCAAAAACTTAATTTTAAAATTTCTACAATCTTTTACCAAACTACCTCGGTTCACTTCTAATATTTTACATGACTTTATATTAGAGTTAATCAAGAATATTAAAAATATAATTAAACTTGATAAAGTATTAATTGTTGATGTGTCAATATAAATCATAAAAATGTGAAAAATTCAATATTTGCACAATATTCATATTAACAAAAAGGGTATAAAATTCATTTGGATAAACAAATACATCAAACACATAACATAATTATATATGTAAGCAATGATTTCAAATTTAAATTATGATTCATTTATATCGATACATTGATGCATTACATTGCAAAATACTAATTTTAACTAAAGTACCTACACTCAGAAATTTCCGTGGTTGCTTACAAAACTCACCTCTATGTCAAATTACTTACTACATTTACATCAATATATTTTAAATAAAGCATGTAATTATGGTTTAAATGTACAAGAATAAATATAATAATGAATAAATATTCACTAATTCATCAAATAAAACCTTAAATGTGACAATTTCAATATGTATGTCGCATATATATTAAAACTAATAGTTAAAAAGATTTTTCTATTAACTATAAAGATATACAATTCAAATACCATAAATATTTTAAATGAATGACGTTAACAAAACTATGTTATTATTCATTTTTCTCAATAAACTTACCTACATTATTGATTTTTGTTTCTACCCTAAAAAAACATATTTTGACATTTCTATAGTTATGTGCAATTTCATCGACTGTTCCCTAATCTTTCATGTTTAGATCCATCTATTTAAATTGCTTACAAAATCTCAAATTTAAATTATTTTAATAATATATGTGTCAGTCGTATATGTATATGCATACATACTAATAAAAGCAACAATACCAGACATACATATCACATACTTATTTTTGTGTACATAAATAATAATAACAAAATTAATTTGTAAATTAATTATAATCATTTATATACATAAACAATAAATTTATCATACACAACGTTAAAAAGTTCTATTCTTAACTTCGTATAACTCCACATTAAAAACTCTGTAACCTTTTTATAAAATCATTCTCAATTAACACATATTATTTATCCTTAAGTCAATATATTTTTACTAAATACATAATTTTAAATTTCACATATGTAATGTAGATAAAAAAAACAACTTAAATAATATTTGTTAACTCATCTAAAATTATTATAATATGTTAATTTCAAAAAGAGTACTTGCTCATAATTGTAAGAATAGTTAAATTATTGTATTACTTAAAAGATATATAAGTTACATGACACATGTCATGTAAAAACAACAATAATAATTTATATTTTATTTATTTTGATGAATTCATCGTATATTATATAATAAGGTTACAACTTTAACATTAAAATTTTAAAATCTAAATTTTATAATATTATCGTGTGCAACGCACGGGTTACACACTAGTTTATTTAGCCAGGAAACATATCAACTGAAAATGTGACCAAGTTTAAAATAGGGCAGGTACACGATTTAATTTTAACTTTAGTATATGGTAACATAATATTTCCTATGCAATATTATTATATGAACATAAGAAAAGTAATTGTTTACTTTTAGTAATCTTTACAACAAAATCAAATTCAAACCCTATTCCAGGGAAGGAGTATTAAATTTCGTATGTTAGTATATTTCATTTTACAAAAAAACAAATTACCATATATCTCTAGCATAATCCCCTAAAGCAACGCATTTATAATTAGTTAATAATTTATTTTCAGTAAATAGAAAATATAGGAAAATGAAGGAAGCATGTCATGCAATAAATTTTTGATTTTGTTATGAACGACAATTAATCAAATCTTCCCAAAACTATTATTTTTAAATTGATACACTTATAACTTGCTATATTTCACATTTACTTTGTGCTTATATATATATATCCAATTGATCATCCATAAATCTCTATCAAAAGAACAGAATAAAATTAAGAGTGTAAAGCAAAGAAACATGAAGACAACTTGCATTACATCCTTCCTTGTATTCCTCATTTTTTTCTCAAGTGGTATGCAAGAGAAAAAAATAAACTTCAGTTAGTTACTTTTTTTTGTTACGATAGAAAATCTCTTTTTCATGTTTGTCATAACAAATACAAATACTGTTGTTAAATACTAATTGCAGCTATGATGACGGAAGTGAAAGGACAAAACTGCCCTCCTCCAAGCGAAACTTGCAATTTTCCTATTGAATCCCCTAACTGTGTGACAAAAGAATGTAAAGAGTTTTGCCCTAAACATTTCTTCTGCACTGAGGGTAGTTTTTGCTCTGACGTTAATACTTGCACCTGCAAATCGAATTGCGCTCATCGTCGTTGAATTGCAACTTAATCATTTTGTGTTTGGTATTCAGATCTCTTTTCTATTTCAACAGTTGGGTCTGTATACATTATGATATGAAAAAATAATTATGAAATGGAATTTTTCTCTGTTTGGTTTGGAAAGAAATTTCTATCTACATCTATTTTGTTTTGACTATGCGGTGAAGAAAAAACTTGTTGCACAATTAGTTTTTTTTAATTGTATGTGCATGGCTTATGGATATTACTCGGAAAATTGAAAAATTATGGTCACTAACTTGTTAGGGAAACGCTTATGTAATATAAATAAATCAACTAATTTAAAAAATAATATTTAATATTCATATTTAATCGGTTTGGGAAACTAATATTAACTTTTTTTTTGCTCGGTGGTTGTTAATAGTTTCCACTGTAATTTGTTTTATGAACTAGATTGCATCAATTGGTGAAAGAATCTCCATTTCTCTAAGCGAGTGAAAAGATGAGTCTCACGACAGCAGGTTTATGTCGCAACTATCAAAAGCTAAAGATCGAAGAGCAATCCAAGCAACTTTTTTTTAAAAAAAAGATTAAGTTGTAGATCTGATGTGTCTGCTATTTACTGCTATTACTTTGACAGAATCATGAATCCTAAATCATCTTGGGATTTTGTTGTGTAATGCTAGTATACAACAATCACTGCATTATATTTTTCATCCTTCAAAACGATGAGGATTAAAAAGTGCTTTCTTTCGTAAGACTGATATTTGTGACTCTTGATTGGAGTAGATTGAAAATTTGTTACTTATTACGTTTGTTACGCTGAAGAATTGTTATGTTTTACAATGTTATTCTATTGTATTGGCTAAATTAACGCTTACTTCTATGACTATAATATCAGTGATGCTACCTTGAACTAATTATTTTCACTGGACATCTGTCCAGCTATGTTTTCTTACCAATATGTTAAAACAGAAGTTTAGTAAAATAGATTACCCAAACAGATTTTTCTATTAACTCAGCTAAATTTCTAACAACTTATTTCGTGGATTAACACCCATATCAATCGATAAATAAAACTAAATATGAAATTAAAATGCTATTTTAGTTTCAAAATTACTCTTTCATTTTGGCTTTTAATGCACCTGTGAATAATGGGAGTATGCTCACTGCACTATAAATGTGGTGGGATGGAGTTGTTAAATCTCTTCAACAATTATTGTCACATTTAATTAATACCCATTTTTCTTAAACTCCAATTTTGAGGAAGATCTTATCTTAGTCGTGGAGCGATTGCAAATGCTTGTAGTTATGCTAAATCAGCTTTTTGTTATTGACATTTTTAATTTTTGTAGTGCAAGAATTCCATGAATTTACATTCTTAGATCTAAAAAATAATCGCATCAAGCATGACCTTTTAGTCTATAGTTGTGAAATGCATTCAAGTCTCTTAAGACAGACATGGTATATTGTTGCAAAATAGGACTTAACTGAGTAATATTTATAAGGTAACCGAGGAAAAGCTTCATAGGGAGGTGGGTGTTGGCAATGACTAATTATAATGTAGGTGGTTTTTGGCATCGAGACGGTAGCCAAATGTTCTATTTGGTTGTCTGTTAATGGGTCAATTGATGGATAGAGAAGAGTGATAATCTTAGCATATAGTTTGTATGTCCGTCTTATTAGTTAAGACATGGAGGGACTTTATCTACCTTTGATAGTTGTGTTATTTTCGATTTCCAATGTGTGTGTCATGAAATTATATATGACCATTTCCCTAACATAAGCCCATTAAAGCATGTAATTTTTTTCGTACATCATAGAAGTATAAACTTATTCCAAGAAAACATATAGTAAACAAATTACATATGATGGCCAAAATAGAAACAAAAAAAAAGGTATGTCAGAAATTCCCATCTTTTATAGACAAGATATATTTCATTACATTATAGGTGTGTTTTGTCTTTGCGACCTCTATCCAAAACCTTCCACTTTCTCAGCCTCATTTCTTTCATAAGTCATTTTTTTAACTCTTCTCTCTTTCTATCCCACATCATTTATGCAATCCTAATAACTATTGAGAGGAAAAAAAAAAATTAAAAGAGATTCAAAATATTAATTTCATTCCTTTTAAATTCTTGCATCATTCAATAATCTCACGGAAACCAGTGGTATTTTAGAAAGACACCTGAGTAGTGCATCGAAGTCGAGATGGAAATGCGTAAAAAGAAGTGAATCTAAGTTCTTAGTGAAAGCAACAAAGTGTTGATGACAAAAAATGCCATCATACCCAAAGATTCTCTATTACTTGAGAATAGCGCTTCGCATAAGGAAAATTAATGTGCGGAAAGCAGTAAAAGACACAGAGGTTTAGCAGTTAGGTCCGTAAGGGGCGTACGCCTACTTTGAAGGAGTTTGATGATCTTTATTCACAAATAAGAGTTACAAGCGTTGAACTTCATCATGGCATTCGTTTACATGTTGTTCTCTGTATTTTGAAGTCGTATTGGTCGTATGCCAATCTATTAAATAATATTAAACTAGAAGAATTTCTTTCTCTCTCCTTGATTTTATATTTAATATTTGAATTTTTAATTATCAGTTAAATTATTTAACTAACCTCTCATTATTTTATAGTATGATATATATATATATATATTTAAAACTTATGCATAATTAATCTACAAATAATTGATATATCAACTTCGAATAGTAGGTCCATATAGTTATATCAATTATATAATACCAAATTTAAATTGTTTAAATAAATTTAATCAGAGAATATATTTATTAATGAACCATGATTGAATATGTATATGACTATTTGTTCTAGTAAAAATGGTAAAACTAAATTGTTTTATTCAATTACTATATGTAAATCGCATAAAACAACAATGAAAAATTTAATTTTTTTTATTTGTTTATCATTTGTCCATAAATACTTGTATCTAAAGTGGTAAAATATATGTATTATGCATTGCATTATAAAATTCTACATTTAACTTAAAATACCTATAATTAAAACTACCATAATTATTTACATAACCTACATCACTTTCTCCTATGATATAATCTATACGCATAAATTAATTATGCTGTGTTATGCTTAATATAATAAGATAAATGTAATCAAGTGATACGTATTTGTTCAGTTACTAATGACGATATGAAAATTTCAATAATATTCATCATACCTATATCAATAAAATAAGATAAAATTGTATTTTCATTAGACTAAAACACACATAAGTCACACGGCATGTAATATAACACAAACAATACAGAACTTTTATATAATACACTCTTTAAGTTCGGTAATACATGGAATTTATTTCTCAAAAACATGTTTAAGAATAACCATTACTTTTAGTTCCGGCCAGTCTATAAATAATTACAATTAAATTTGAAATTATTTTCCCGTTTGCCAAAAAATCAGCACTTTAGCATAAAAAATTCAGAAAAAATGTCCATAGAGACATGAGATAAATTAAAATTTTAACTTTGAGATAAAATAAAGAATAACAACAAAAAAATTAGAAAAAATATCAATAAATTCATCGTGCTTTACAAAATTATGATTTTTTAACAGCAAAAACTTAATTTTAAAATTTCTGCAATCTTTTACCAAACTATCTCGGTTCACTTCTAATATTTTACATGACTTCATATTAGAGTTAATCAAGAATATTAAAAATATAATTAAACTTGATAAAGTATTAATTGTTGATGAGTCAATATAAATCAAAAAAATGTGAAAAATTCAATATTTGCACAATTTTCATATTTACAAAAAGGGTATAAAAATCATTTGGATAAACAAATACATCAAACACATAACATAATTATATACGTAAGAAATGATTTCAAATTTAAATTATGATTCATTTATATCGATACATTGATGCATTACATTGTAAAATACTAATTTTAACTAAATTACCTGCATTCAGAAATTTCCGTGGTTGCTTACAAAACTCACCTCTATGTCAAATTATTTACTACACTTACATCAATATATTTTAAATAAAGCATGTAATTATGGTTTCAATGTACAGGAATAAATATAATAATGAATAAATATTCACTAATTCATCGAATAAAACCTTAAATGTGACAATTTCAATATGTATGTCGCATATATATTAAAACTAATAGTTAAAAAGATTTTTCTATTAACTATAAAAATATACAATTCAAATACCATAAATATTTTAAACGAATGACATTAACAAAACTATGTTATTATTCATTTATCTCAATAAACTTACCTACATTATTCATTTTTGTTTCTACCCTAAAAAAACATATTTTGACATTTCTATAGTTATGTGCAATTTCATCGACTGTTCCCTAATCTTTCATGTTTAGATCCATCTATTTAAATTGCTTACAAAATCTCAAATTTAAATTATTTTAATAATTTGTGTGTCAGTCGTATATGTACATGCATACATACTAATAAAAGCAACAATACCAGACATACATATCACATACTTATATTTGTGTACATAAATAATAATAACAAAGTTAATTTGTAAATTAATTATAATCATTTATATACATAAACAATAATTAACACATATTATTTATCCTTAAGTCAATATATTTTTACAAAATACATAATTTTAAATTTCACATATGTAATGTAGATAAAAGAAACAACTTAAATAATATTTGTTAACTAATCTAAAATTATTATAATATGTTAATTTCAAAAAGAGTACATGCTCATAATTGTAAGAATAATTAAATTATTGTATTACTTAAAAGATATATAAGTTACATGACACATGTCATGTAAAAACAACAATAATAATTTATATTTTATTTATTTTGATGAATTCATCGTATATTATATAATAAGGTTCCAACTTTAACATTAAAATTTTAAAATCTAAATTTTATAATATTATCGTGTGCAACGCACGGGTTACACACTAGTTTATTTAGCCAGGAAACATATCAACTGAAAATGTGACCAAGTTTATAATAGGGCATGTACACGATTTAATTTTAACTTTAATATATGGTAACATAATATTTCCTATGCAATATTATTATATGAACATAAGAAAAGTAATTGTTTACTTTTAGTAATCTTTACAACAAAATCAAAATTCAAATCCTCTTCCAGAGAAGGAGTATTAAATTTCGTATGTTAGTATATTTCATTTTAAAAAAAACAAATTACCATATATCTTAGGCATAATCACCTAAAGCAACGCATTTATAATTAGTTAATAATTTATTTTCAATGAATAGAAAATATAGGAAAATGAAGGAAGCATGTTATGGAAATAAATTTTTGATTTTGTTATGAACGACAATTAATCAAATCTTCCCAAAACTATTATTTTTAAATTGATACACTTATAACTTGCCATATTTCACATTTACTTTGTGCTTTTATATATATATATATATATATATATATATATATCCAATTGATCATCCATAAATCTCTATCAAAAGAACAAAATAAAATTAAGAGTATAAAGCAAAGAAACATGAAGACAACTTGCATTACATCCTTCCTTGTGTTCCTCATTCTTTTCTCAAGTGGTATGCAAGAGAAAAAACTAAACTTCAGTTAGTTACTTTTTTTTTTGTTACGATAGAAAATCTCTTTTTCATGTTTGTCATAACAAATACAAATACTGTTGTTATATACTAATTGCAGCTATGATGACGGAAGTGAAAGGACAAAACTGCCCTCCTCCAAGCGAAACTTGCAATTTTCCTATTGAATCCCCTAACTGTGTGACAAAAGAATGTAAAGAGTTTTGCCCTAAACATTTCTTCTGCACTGAGGGTAGTTTTTGCTCTGACGTTAATACTTGCACCTGCAAATCGAATTGCGCTCATCGTTGTTGAATAGCGACTTAATCATTTTGTGTTTTGTTATTCATACCTCTTTTGTATTTCAACAGTTGGGTCTGTATACATTATGATATGAAAAAATAATTATGTAATGGAATTTTTCTCTGTTTGGTTTGGAAGGAAATTTTTATCTACATCTATTTTGTTTTGACTATGCGGTGAAGAAAAAACTTGTTGCACAATTTTTTTTTTTTAATTTTATGTGCTTGGCTTATGGATGTTACTGAGAAAATTGAAATCTTATGGTCACTAACTTGTTAGGGAAACACATATGTAATATAAATAAATCAAGTAATTTAAATAATAATATTTAATATTCATATTTAATCCGTTTGGGAAACTAGTATTAATTGCTTTTGCTCGGTGGTCGTTTATAGTTTCTACTGTAATTTGTTTTATGAACTAGATTGCATCAATTGGTGAAAGAATATCCATTTCTCTGAGCGAGTGAAAAGAAGAGTCTCATTACAGCTGGTTTATGTCGCAACTATCAAAAGCTAAAGATCGAAGAGCAATCCAAGCAACTTTTTTTTCAAAAAAAAAAAGATTAAGTTGTAGATCTGATGTGTCTGCTATTTACTGCTATTACTTTGATATAATCATGAATCCTAAATCATCTTGGGATTTTGTTGTGTAATGCTAGTATACAACAATCATTGCATTATATTTTTCATCCTTCAAAACGATGAGTATTAAAAAGTGCTTTCTTTCATAAAACTGATATTTGTGACTCTTGATTGGAGTAGATTGAAAATTTGTTACTTATTACGTTTGTTACGCTGAAGAATTGTTATGTTTTGCAATGTTATTCTATTGTATTGGCTAAATTAAGGCTTATTTCTATGACTATAATATTAGTGATGCTACCTTGAACTAATTATTTTCATTGGACTTCTGTCCAGCTTTGTTTTCTTACCAATATGTTAAAACAGAAACTTAGTAAAATAGATTACCCAAACAGATTTTTCTATTAACTCAGCTAAATTTCTAACAACTTATTTCGTGGATTAACACCAATATCAACCGATAAATAAAACTAAATATGAAATTGAAACGCTATTTTAGATTCAAAATTACTCTTTCATTTTGGCTTTTAATGAACCTGTGAATAATGGAAGTATGCTCACTGCACTATAAATGTGGTGGGATGGAGTTGTTAAATCTCTTCATCAATTATTGTCACATTTAATTAATACCCGTTTTTCTTAAACTCCAATTTTGAAGAAGATCTTATCTTAGTCGTGTAGCGATTGCAAAAGCTTGTAGTTATGCTAAATCAGCGTTTTGTTATTGACATTTTTAATTTTTGTAGTGCAAGAATTCCATGAATTTACATTCTTAGATCTAAAAAATAATCGCATCAAGCATGACCTTTTGGTCTATAGTTGTTAAATGCATTCAAGAGTCTTAAGACGGACAGGGTATATTGTTGCAAAATAGCACTTAACTGAGTAATATATAGAAGGTAACCGAGGAAAAGCTTCATAGGGAGGTGGATGTTGGCAATGACCAATTATAATGTAGGTGGTTTTTGGCATCGAGATGGTAGCCAAATGTTCTATTTGGTTGTCTGTTAATAGGTCAATGGATGGATAGAGAAGAGTGATAATCTTAGCATATAGTTAGTATGTTCGTCTTATTAGTTAAGACATGGAGGGAGTTTATCTACCTTTGATAGTTGTGTTATTTTCGATTCCAATGTGTGTGTCATGAAATTATATATGAGCATTTCCCGAACATAATCCCATTAAAGCACGTAATTTTTTTCGTACATCATAGAAGTATAAACTTGTTCCAAGAAAACATATAGTAAACAAATTACATATGATGGCCAAAATAGAAACGAAAGATAAAGGTATGTCAGAAATTCCCATCTTTTATAGACAAAATATATTTCATTACATTATAGGTGTGTTTTGTCTTTGCGACCTCTATCCAAAACCTTCCACTTTCTCAGCTCATTTCTTTCATAAGTCATTTTTTAACTCATCTCTCTTTCTATCCCACATCATTTATGCAATCCTAGTAGCAATTGAGAGGCAAATTTTTTTATAAAAGATTCAAAATATTAATTTCATTCCTTTTAAATTCTTGCATCATTCAACAATCTCAAGGAAACCAGTTGTATTTTAGAAAGACACCTAAGTAGTGCATCGAAGTCGAGATGGAAATGCGTAAAAAGAAGTGAATCTAAGTTCTCAGTGAAAGCAACAAAGTGTTGATGACAAAAAATGCCATCAGACCCAAAGATTCTCTATTACTATAGAATAGCGTTTCGCGTAAGGAAAAATAATGTGCGGAAAGCAGTAAAAGACACAGAGGTTTAGCGGTTAGGTCCGTGAGGGGCGTACGCCTACTTTGAAGGAGTTTGTTGATCTTTATTCACAAATAAGAGTTACAAGCGTTGAGCTTCATCATGGCATTCGTTTACATGTTGTTCTCTGTATTTTGAAGTCGTATTGGTTGTATGCCAATCTATTAAATAATAGTAAAGTAGAAGAATTTCTTTCTCTCTCCTTGATTTTAGGAGTTACCTCTCTTTTCATTAATTCTCTCTTGATATTTAATATTTGAATTTTTAATTATCAATTAAATTATTTAACTAACCTCTCATTATTTTATAGTATGATATATATATATATTTAAAACTTACGCATAATTAATCTACAAATAATTGATATATCAACTTCGAATAGTAGGTCCATATAGTTATATCAATTATATAATACCAAATTTAAATTGTTTAAATAAATTTAATCAGAGAATATATTTATTAATGAACCATGATTGAATATGTATATGACTATTTGTTCTAGTAAAAATGGTAAAACTAAATTGTTTTATTCAATTACTATATGTAAATCGCATAAAACAACAATGAAAAATTTAAATTTTTTTATTCGTTTATCATTTATCCATAAATACTTGCATCTAATGTGGTAAAATATACGTATTATGCATTGCATTATAAAATTCTACATTTAACTTAAAATACCTATAATTAAAACTACCATAATTATTTACAAAACCTACATCACTTTCTCCTATGATATAATCTATACGCATAAATTAATTAAGTTGTGTTATGCTTAAAATAATAAGATAAATGTAATCAAGTGATACGTATTTGTTCAGTTACTAATGACGATATTAAAATTTCAATAATATACATCATACCTATATCAATAAAATAAGATAAAATTGTATTTTCATTAGACTAAAACACACATACGTCACACGGCATGTAATATAACACAAACAATACATAACTTTTATATAATACGCTCTTTAAGTTCGGTAATACATGGAATTTATTTCTCAAAAACATGTTTAAGAAACACCATTACTTTTAGTTTCGACCAGTCTATAAATAATTACAATTAAATTTGAAATTATTTTCCCATTTACCAAAAAATTTGCACTTTAGCATAAAAAATTCAGAAAAAATGTTCATAGAGACATGAGATAAATTAAAAATTTAACTTTGAGGAAAAATAAAGAATAACAACAAAAAATTAGAAAAAATATCAATAAATTCATCGTGCATTACAAAATTATGATTTTTTTACAGCAAAAACTTAATTTTAAAATTTCTGCAATCTTTTACCAAACTATCTCGGTTCACTTCTAATATTTTACATGACTTCATATTAGAGTTAATCAAGAATATTAAAAATATAATTAAACTTGATAAAGTATTAATTGTTGATGTGTCAATATAAATCATAAAAATGTGAAAAATTCAATATTTGCACAATATTCATATTAACCAAAAGGGTATAAAATTCATTTGGATAAACAAATACATCAAACACATAACATAATTATATATGTAAGCAATGATTTCAAATTTAAATTATGATTCATTTATATCGATACATTGATGCATTACATTGTAAAATACTAATTTTAACTAAAGTACCTACATTAAGAAATTTCCGTGGTTGCTTACAAAACTCAACACTATGTCAAATTATTTACTACATTTACATCAATATATTTTAAATAAAGCATGTAATTATGGTTTCAATGTACAAGAATAAATATAATAATGAATAAATATTCACTAATTCATCGAATAAAACCTTAAATGTGACAATTTCAATATGTATGTCGCATATATATTAAAACTAATAGTTAACAAGATTTTTCTATTAACTATAAAGACATACAATTCAAATAACATAAATATTTTAAATGAATGACGTTAACAAAACTATGTTATTATTCATTTATCTCAATAAACTTACCTACATTATTGATTTTTTTGTTTCTACCCTAAAAAAACATATTTTGACATTTCTATAGTAATGTGCAATTTCATCGACTGTTCCCTAATCTTTCATGTTTAGATACATCTATTTAAATTGCTTACAAAATCTCAAATTTAAATTATTTTAATAATATATGTGTCAGTCGTATATGTATATGCATATATACTAATAAAAGCAACAATACTAGACATACATATCACATACGTATATTTGTGTACATAAATAATAATAACAAAGTTAATTTGTAAATTAATTATTATCATTTATATACATAAACAATAAATTTATCATACACAACACTAAAAAGTTCTATTCTTAACTTCGAATAACTCCACATTAAAAACTCTGTAACCATTTTATAAAATCATTCTCAATTAACACATATTATTTATCCTTAAGTCAATATATTTTTACTAAATACATAATTTTAAATTTCATATATGTAATGTAGAGAAAAGAAACAACTTAAATAATATTTGTTAACTCATCTAAAATTATTATAATATGTTAATTTCAAAAAGGGTACTTGCTCATAATTGTAAGAATAATTAAATTATTGTATTACTTAAAAGATATATAAGTTACATGACACATGTCATGTAAAAACAACAATAATAATTTATATTCTATTTATTTTGATGAATTCATCGTATATTATATAATAAGGTTCCAACTTTAACATTAAAATTTTAAAATCTAAATTTTATAATATAATCGTGTGCAACGCACGGGTTACACACTAGTTTATCTAGCCACGAAACATATCAACTGAAAATGTGACCAAGTTTATAATATGGCAGGTAAACGATTTAATTTTAACTTTAATATATGGTAACATAATATTTCCTATGCAACATTATTAAATGAACATAAGAAAAGTAATTGTTTACTTTTACTAATCTTTACAACAAAATCAAAATTCAAATCCTCTTCCAGAGAAGGAGTATTAAATTTCGTATGTTAATATATTTCATTTTACCAAAAAACAAATTACCATATATCTCTAGCATAATCACCTAAAGCAACGCATTTATAATTAGTTAATAATTTATTTTCAATAAATAGATAAATATAGGAAAATGAAGGAAGCATGTTATGCAAATAAATTTTTGATTTTGTTATGAACGACAATTAATCAAATCTTCCCAAAACTATTATTCTTAAATTGATACACTTATAACTTGCTATATTTCACATTTACTTTGTGCTTATATATATATCCAATTGATCATCCATAAATCTCTATCAAAAGAACAAAATAAAATTAAGAGTGTAAAGCAAAGAAACATGAAAACAACTTGCATTACATCCTTCCTTGTGTTCCTCATTCTTTTCTCAAGTGGTATGCAAGAGAAAAAAACTAAACTTCAGTTAGTTACTTTTTTTTGTTACGATAGAAAATCTCTTTTTCATGTTTGTCATAACAAATACAAATACTGTTGTTAAATACTAATGGCAGCTATGATGACCGAAGTGAGAGGACAAAATTGCCCTCCTCCAAGTGAAACTTGCAATTTTCCTATTGAATCCCCTAACTGTGTGACAAAAGAATGTAAAGAGTTTTGCCCCAAACATTTCTTTTGCACTGAGGGTAGTTTTTGCTCTGACGTTAATACTTGCACCTGCAAATCGAATTGCGCTCATCGTCGTTGAATTGCGACTTAATCATTTTGTGTTTTGTTATTCATACCTCTTTTGTATTTCAACAGTTGGGTCTGTATACATTATGATATGAAAAAATAATTATGAAATGGAATTTTTCTCTGTTTGGTTTGGAAGGAAATTTTTATCTACATCTATTTTGTTTTGAGTATGCGGTGAAGAAAAAACTTGTTGCACAATTTTTTTTTTATATGTATGTGCTTGGCTTATGGATATTACTGGGAAAATTGAAATCTTATGGTCACTAACTTGTTAGGGAAACGCATATGTAATATAAATAAATCAAGTAATTTAAATAATAATATTTAATATTCGTATTTAATCAGTTTGGGAAACTAATATTAATTGCTTTTGGTCGGTCGTTGTTTATAGTTTCCACTGTAATTTGTTTTATGAACTAGATTGCATAAATTGGTGAAAGAATCTCCATTTCTCTGAGCGAGTGAAACAAAGAGTCTCACGACAACAGGTTTATGTCGCAACTATCAAAAGCTAAAGATCGAAGAGCAATCCAAGCAACTTCTTTTTTAAAAAAAGATTAAGTTGTAGATTTGATGTGTCTGCTATTTACTGCTATTACTTTGATAGAATCATGAACCCTAAATCATCTTGGGGTTTTGTTGTGTAATGCTAGTATACAACAATCATTACATTATATTTTTCATCCTTCAAAACGATATTAAAAAGTGCTTTCTTTCACAAGACTGATATTTGTGACTCTTGATTGGAGTAGATTGAAAATTTGTTACTTATTACGTTTGTTACGCTGAAGAATTGTTATGTTTTACAATGTTATTCTATTGTATTGGCTAAATTAAGGCTTACTTCTATGACAATAATATCAGTGATGCTACCTTGAACTAATTATTTTCACTGGACATCTGTCCAGCTATGTTTTCTTACCAATATGTTAAAACAGAAGTTTAGTAAAATAGATTACCCAAACAGATTTTTCTGTTAACTCAGCTAAATTTCTAACAACTTATTTTGTGGATTAACACCCATATCAATCGATAAGTAAAACTAAACATCAAATTGAAATGCTATTTTAGATTCAAAATTACTCTTTCATTTTGGCTTTTAATGCACCTGTGAATAATGGGAGTATGCTCACTGCACTATAAATGTGGTGGGATGGAGTTGTTAAATCTCTTCAACAATTATTGTCACATTTAATTAATACTCGTTTTTCTTAAACTCCAATTTTGAGGAAGATCTTATCTTAGTCGTGGAGCGATTGCAAAAGCTTGTAGTTTTGCTAAATCAGCGTTTTGTTATTGACATTTTTAATTTTTGTAGTGCAAGAATTCCATGAATTTACATTCTTAGGTCTAAAAAATAATCGCATCAAGCATGACGTTTTGGTCTATAGTTGTGAAATGCATTCAAGAGTCTTAAGACGGACAGGGTATATTGTTGCAAAATAGGACTTAACTGAGTAACATTTAGAAGGTAACCGAGGAAAAGCTTCATAGGGAGGTGGATGTTGGCAATGACCAGTAATAATGTAGGTGGTTTTTGGCATCGAGATGGTAGCGAAATGTTCTATTTGGTTGTCTGTTAATAGGTCAATGGATGGATAGAGAAGAGTCATAATCTTAGCATATAGTTAGTATGTTCGTCTTATTAGTTAAGACATGGAGGGAGTTTATCTACCTTTGATAGTTGTGTTATTTTCGATTCCAATGTGTGTGTCATGAAATTATATATGAGCATTTCCCTAACATAATCCCATTAAAGCACGTAATTTTTTTCGTACATCATAGAAGTATAAACTTATTCCAAGAAAACATATAGTAAACAAATTACATATGATGGCCAAAATAGAAACGAAAGATAAAGGTATGTCAGAAATTCCCATCTTTTATAGACAAAATATATTTCATTACATTATAGGTGTGTTTTGTCTTTGCGACCTCTATCCAAAACCTTCCACTTTCTCAGCTCATTTCTTTCATAAGTCATTTTTTAACTCATCTCTCTTTCTATCCCACATCATTTATGCAATCCTAATAGCAATTGAGAGGCAATTTTTTTTAAAAGAGATTCAAAATATTAATTTCATTCCTTTTAAATTCTTGCATCATTCAACAATCTCACGGAAACCAGTGGTATTTTAGAAAGACACCTGAGTAGTGCATCGAAGTCGAGATGGAAATGCGTCAAAAGAAGTGAATCTAAGTTCTCAGTGAAAGCAACAAAGTGTTGATGACAAAAAATGCCATCAGACCCAAAGATTCTCTATTACTTGAGAATAGCGTTTCGCGTAAGGAAAATTAATGTGCGGAAAGCAGTAAAAGACACAGAGGTTTAGCGGTTAGGTCCGTGAGGGGCGTACGCCTACTTTGAAGAAGTTTGATGATCTTTATTCACAAATAAAAGTTACAAGCGTTGAACTTCATCATGGCATT
This sequence comes from Allium sativum, assembly GCA_030737875.1. Lineage (NCBI taxonomy): Eukaryota > Viridiplantae > Streptophyta > Magnoliopsida > Asparagales > Amaryllidaceae > Allium > Allium sativum. The sequence continues at coordinate 165,223,402 of CM060923.1, forward strand.
CGTTTACATGTTGTTCTCTGTATTTTGAAGTCGTATTGGTCGTATGCCAATCTATTAAATAATAGTAAACTAGAAGAATTTCTTTCTCTCTCCTTGATTTTAGGAGTTACCCCTTTTTTCCTTAATTCTCTCTTGATATTTAATATTTGAATTTTTAATTATCAATTAAATTATCTAACTAACCTCTCATTATTTTATAGTATGATATATATATATATATTTAAAACTTATGCATAATTAATCTACAAATAATTGATATATCAACTTCGAATAGTAGGTCCATATAGTTATATCAATTATATAATACCAAATTTAAATTGTTTAAATAATTTTAATCAGAGAATATATTTATTAATGATCCATGATTGAATATGTATCTGACTATTTGTTCTAGTAAAAATGGTAAAACTAAATTGTTTTATTCAATTACTATATGTAAATCGCATAAAACAACAATGAAAAATTTAATTTTTTTTATTTGTTTATCATTTATCCATAAATACTTGTATCTAAAGTGGTAAAATATATGTATTATGCATTGCATTATAAAATTCTACATTTAACTTAAAATACCTATAATTAAAACTACCATAATTATTTACATAACCTACATCACTTTCTCCTATGATATAATCTATACGCATAAATTAATTATGCTGTGTTATGCTTAAAATAATAAGATAAATGCAATCAAGTGATACGTATTTGTGCAGTTACTATTGACGATATGAAAATTTCAATAATATACATCATACCTATATCAATAAAATAAGATAAAATTGTATTTTCATTAGGCTAAAACACACATAAGTCACACGGCATGTAATATAACATAAACAATACAGAACTTTTATATAATACACTATTTATGTTCGGTAATACAAGGAATTTATTTCTCAAAAACATGTTTAAGAAACACCATTACTTTTAGTTCCGGCCAGTCTATAAATAATTACAATTAAATTTGAAATTATTTTCCCGTTTGCCAAAAACTTAGCACTTCAGCATAAAAAATTGAGAAAAAATGTTCATAGAGACATGAGATAAATTAAAAATTTAACTTTGAGATAAAATAAAGAATAACAACAAAAAAATTAGAAAAAATATCAATAAATTCATCGTGCTTTACAAAATTATGATTTTTTTACAACAAAAACTTAATTTTAAAATTTCTGCAATCTTTTAACAAACTATCTCGGTTCACTTCTAATATTTTACATGACTTCATATTAGAGTTAATCAAGAATATTAAAAATATAATTAAACTTGATAAAGTATTAATTGTTGATGTGTCAATATAAATCATAAAAATGTGAAAAATTCAATATTTGCACAATTTTCATATTAACAAAAAGGGTATAAAATTCATTTGGATAAACAAATACATCAAACACATAACATAATTATATACGTAAGAAATGATTTCAAATTTAAATTATGATTCATTTATATCGATACATTGATGCATTACATTGTAAAATACTAATTTTTACTAAAGTACCTGCATTCAGAAATTTACGTGGTTGCTTACAAAACTCACCTCTATGTCAAATTATTTACTACATTTACATCAATATATTTTAAATAAAGCATGTAATTATGGTTTCAATGTACAAGAATAAATATAATAATGAATAAATATTCACTAATTCATCGAATAAAACCTTAAATGTGACAATTTCAATATGTATATCGCATATATGTTAAAACTAATAGTTAAAAAGATTTTTCTATTAACTATAAAAATATACAATTCAAATACCATAAATATTTTAAACGAACGACGTTAACAAACCTATGTTATTATTCATTTATCTCAATAAACTCACCTACATTATTCATTTTTGTTTCTACCCTAAAAAAAACATATTTTGACATTTCTATAGTTATGTGCAATTTCATCGATTGTTCCCTAATCTTTCATGTTTAGATCCATCTATTTAAATTTCTTACAAAATCTCAAATTTAAATTATTTTAATAATATATGTGTCAGTCGTATATGTATATGCATACATACTAATAAAAGCAAAAATACCAGACATACATATCACATACTTATATTTGTGTACATAAATAATAATAACAAAGTTAATTTGTAAATTAATTATAATCATTTATATACATATACAATAAATTTATCATACACAACGTTAAAAAGTTCTATTCTAAACTTCGAATAACTCCACATTAAAAACTCTGTAACCTTTTTATAAAATCATTCTGAATTAACACATATTATTTATCCTTAAGTCAATATATTTTTACTAAATACATAATTTTAAATTTCACATATGTAATGTAGATAAAAGAAACAACTTAAATAATATTTGTTAACTCATCTAAAATTATTATAATATGTTAATTTCAAAAAGAGTACTTGCTCATAATTGTAAGAATAATTATATTATTGTATTACTTAAAAGATATATAAGTTACATGACACATGTCATGTAAAAACAACAATAATAATTTATATTCTATTTATTTTTATGAATTCATCGTATGTTATATAATAAGGTTCCAACTTTAAAATTAAAATTTTAAAATCTAAATTTTATAATATTATCGTGTGCAACGCACGGGTTACACACTAGTTTATTTAGCCAGGAAACATATCAACTGAAAATGTGACCAAGTTTATAATAGGGCAGGTACACGATTTAATTTTAACTTTAATATATGGTAACATAATATTTCCTATGCAATATTATTATATGAACATAAGAAAAGTAATTGTTTACTTTTAGTAATCTTTACAACAAAATCAAAATTCAAACCCTATTCCAGAGAAGGTGTATTAAATTTCGTATGTTAGTATATTTCATTTTACAAAAAAACAAATTACCATATATCTCTAGCATAATCCCCTAAAGCAACGCATTTATAATTAGTTAATAATTTATTTTCAATAAATAGAAAATATAGGAAAATGAAGGAAGCATGTCATGCAATAAATTTTTGATTTTGTTATGAACGACAATTAATCAAATCTTCCCAAAACTATTATTTTTAAATTGATACACTTATAACTTGCTATATTTCACATTTACTTTGTGCTTATATATATATATATATATATGTAGCGACCCGAGAATTTCGACACTCGAATCTCGACACTAATACCAACCGTGTCCAAAACTCAATTACCGAAAACCCAGAAAGCTAGGAGAAAGAAGTTAGAGGGTGAGAAAAGAAAGAAAGAAATGTTAGAATAGAAGAAGAAGAAGAATCACCACAGCACAGTCTCACTTCGCAGCGGAACAAAATATATAATATATAAATAAACTTTATAGAGATCTTTGAAATAAAAACTTACAATCATCAGAGTACATCAATATACTGGGACAGTTATAATAATCTGTCCTTATATACATCACACAACGGAATAATACCAGGTAATAGCATACGTCTGAACACCTTCAGCTCGTCTTTGGACTTCACAGCATCCGATAACCTGAACCTGTACACCCGGTCTAACCCGAGCATTTACAAAACACCGGGTCAGTCTGGTGAACCAGAGTGAGATAAACTCGCACAGTATTACGGGGGATCATCCAACTTGATTTTAAAGTTCAAAATATTTTCGAAAGTAAAGGATAATCATAAGACCGAATCCACACATAAACACGGACGGTTTTTACCTTACGATAACCCAAAACAGTTTTGAAAACCAATATCTTTTCTGATATTATAATAGTGTCTAAATACAAGTAAATAACAATCTAGTGGAACGCTTGCATCTCACGCTCCACATATATAGTATACAAACAAAAACCGCGGCCGCATATTGGAGATTGGATTCCGACCTTGACAAGGTATGGGACCACCTTCCGATGATGTATCTCTAGAGGCGAATACACCTGGGTTCAACAAGAACGTCTTGCAACCCGGCCCTCACATGACCGACCACTCATTTCGCTTGAGTGTATCGAATGTATATCACCAACATTGGACTCAAACCACCGTTCCCGAATGAGCAGAATCGATAGATTAAAGAATAAAAGGAATTTCTCTAGATAGGTGATTATACATCCTAATGGGAGCGACCCACATAGCCATGCTGCCTGCCCGATTTTTGTCATTTCCCGGTTGATGAGGCTTGAGGCCACGCTTTACCTTTATAATCAGCACATCACATTCACTTCGAATGCCACATTGTCAGATCCATCGAAATCACTAATTGACGTCCACAACAATACTTTATGTGTCAGCTAAAAGAAGTTTCCTTCTCCGCTTCCACTCTTGGTACGGTTGAAGAAATCAATGTACGTGACCTTTCTGGAAATACTCTGTCAGACATCCATCCATACACGTCATCCAGGAACAGGATGAACCGAAGGCACCCTCCTACTGCATCCTAGGAATCACCCTATAGATCAGTAGCGAGCAGTCCTTGCAACCCGTAGATTTCAGCCACGACAGAATCACAGTATATCTCTAGGGATCAGCCAGAGATTGTAAGTAATTCTTCCGTTTCATGAAGATCTATGGTCTTCAATCGCTCTATCTCGATCAGCATCTTCAACGTATTCGTTTTTATTGGTTGGAATGGTTTTCGAATATAATTTCGATCCCGGTCTTTCCGTACCAATAACGTTGGGCCAGATTATGATAGTTGGTTATTTAACTATCAAAATAACAACCACAAAAATAAAACATATCCATTGGTTCAGAACACAGCGTCACTTGGCCATTAAAAATATATATAATATTCTCAAATCATTTTATGCTGATACTTAGGAAAGTATCTTAAATCAATATCCCATTTCCCGGTAACTACCATTTTAAAACATTTTATATAACATAACCTGTTACCTATAACTGGAAAACCGATTCCACCTATCATTCTAAAAATGATCATTTCATTATTCTCTTTTGGTCTTATTATTTGACCCAATCCCCGTCAGTTATCCTTTAGAATAAACTTATTCTAAATCTCTTTTCCTTACCTTTGAAAGTATCCTTATATCTTCACCAAACCCCTTTTTACCATTTCATATTCTCAAGCTGCTTTTTAATTCCTTTTACTTTTGGAATCCCATTTTATATTGATAAATTCTTCAAATAATGTTACATTATATATTTTCAAAATAAATTACTTCAAACACATCCACTATTACAACTAATATCATCTTTCGATAATCCTGAAGTCGTTCAAGTTGGGGTATTTTAATTACCTCTCAGACCTTGATCAACAACACTCTTATCTTAAGGTAAATATGAATTGTAATTCAGAATCTCATATTTATTCCGATATCAGCAATTTCCGTTCACTATTTCATTTAACATATGGTTTTTATAAATCTTCTCATCTTGGAAATCTTCCTTTCAAATATATCACTAATATATTGATTTAGTAAATGATAAATAAAATATCCATATTTAAACTTTAACTTCTTTAAATCATTACAAATCCCATTACTCGATCCTTTTCTCAATTCAACTACAAGAATCCATTTATTCCTTCTGGGAAATCTTATTTCAAACTCGCTCATTTCACTTAATGTCATTATAAAGCAGCGTTAATCTAAAATTAACGTTTTAACTTCCGATCCCTTTTTGTATACTTGTTTGCACAACTTTGGTTAAATACAAACCCCTTTCGCCTCGATTTCCTTTCTTAATTCAAGCAGTTATCTTAGGCTTATCGCCTTTGCTTAGAAACCTCTTTTATAACTTAATTTACCAAATCTGGTTTAGAATATAAAGCCGTTCACTCTTCTTTTGAAATCTAATCATAATTCATTATAACTACGATTACTCAAATGAGCATTATTTAAGAAACGATTTACTTTATCATTAACCTGGATAAATATCCAATTTCCTTTTCTTATTAAGTTAAACCTCCTTTGCTAAAATCATTTCATTAGATAAATCTGCTCAAATTTATTTAACTTAATAATCAACTGTCGTTGTAACAGTTGGCTTGATCGACTTTAACATAAGATGAATTTGTTAATCAATTCTAACTCATCTTTTTCATTTAAACTAATAAATAATATTATTAATTTAAATAATACATTTCAAAATAAATCTCACTTTAAGTGTTACCTTAAAATAATCGTTTCACACTTGCTTACAAATCTTCTTAATACAAGAATTAGCTCTATAAAAGATAAAGCACGTGCTTCGCACACGGTCGATTTTGGTGTCAAAATGGTGATTGTTGGTTAAACCAACAATATACAAATAGAATTGGGTTATTTCTTTTATTTGTAAACTTCGTTTAAAAAAATAATATATTTAAAAATCTATATTCAATTATAGAATAAATTACTTCATTTTTTTACCGATGCACTTGACGGTAAATCGATCTTTATAAAACAGTTTTATTTTGGCCATCTGCTATAAATTTCTCAACCAATACCGCACATCGGTTAATAACCGAATAAATGTTGAATTTAGATTCAACAAACCACCACTAAGTCAATAACCCAATCATGTCGGTTAAACAGTTCATATAATGATCATGTGCAAATAAATAATCAATTTAACTGATAGTGGTCAACCAATAACAACCATTCAAGCATCCAAATACGTTTATATTATTATAAACGTAACCAACAAGGTAAGTTACCTTCGTTGGAAATAATCGTTAAAAATAACGATTTCATTTCATTTTAAATTAAACAACCGTTTAATTTAAATAATCAATATACCAATACTTAACAACATCCAGACAATCATCAAATCAGCCAATAATTAGCAAACATGGCAACCAAATAATAAAACCCTATTTATATAAAATATAAATGGGGTAACTGAGTGAGTTTTACTCACCTTGGTTTTATTCGGCGTCAAATGCTTTCGCTAAATTAAATAGCCATTTAATTTAGTTAGAAATTCCGCTTGCTTCCTGTGTTGATCAAAACGGCTCCACACCGTCGCGTTTGCTACTGCTATTCCAGTGTAGGTTGTTTTGTTCAATTCTGCTATTGGATGAACAAATTATAAATTTCACGTTATACAAATTAAATGAATTAACAGTCTAATTTTATTTTAATTAACTACCCTAACTATAAAATTTGTCTAACTAAATTCCACTTCATTTTACACATTTATTATATGTATAACTATATAATCGGTTACGTTAAAATAATTGGGAACATTGAACTAGTTATATTTTAATTACCTAACCAATGATTAAACAGTAAAAACTCACCTTCATTATCCAACATGCGCTGCCGTATCTCCACAAACTAAATCCACGTCATACTCTACATATAACGCCATTTCTTTCCATGTCATGTTGTACGTCTAAATCCTTCCACTTCCTTTCTTCCCATATTATTCTACACGTAACGCCATAACTGCCATCCTTAGCAAATCCCCTCATATCCCTCCAGTTCCATCGTTTCTCCCTTTTTTTTTTTATATCTCGGCCCAAAAGCCCAAATGTTTCTCTCAGCCCACCCTTCCTTCTACATCTTCCTCATGTCTGCATTTCTCCTCCATGCAGCAGAGACTGTTTCGAAACCAAGCTGCTGTTTCCCTCTCGCATCAGTCCCCTGTCTCACATGCAAACACTCCCCCACATTCTTGAACAAAAACATTATCAGCCCGTAATTAATCTCCACCATCATGTTCACACGTGCTTCCTACTTTCCCTTATGTTTCATCATCCTTTTTCATTTTGGCTTTCAACTCCTTTTCCCTTTCTACCTACTATTGGTTCCTACTTTCTTTCATATTCCGGTTCCCATGTAACTTCAGTACTGTCAGGCCAAGCCCAAATGTTCCCCCTCATATATTATTGTATTCTCTTCTTTTTGAACTCGCTGCACTGATTTTCCCGAAACCCACGCACTGCCTTCCCATGGGTCCGCAACTCGACTTCTCCATCTACCAACCATCCTCTTATTTTCGAAATAATTAAAACATGCTACAGGTTTACCTCCTCCATGCCGTGATGTTCCAATGATCCTTCCTACTCTGTCAACGATCACCTCGAGCCCCTTGTCGAACCCGTCTAACCTGGCTCCGCTGTCCAAAAACTTGCGACAAAAATAGTGTTCGAATGTCAAGAATTGTACACGAGGTTGAAGAGAAACTTGAGGTGATTCCAGATATATAGGTTTAATGATTTATAGAAGAGGATATAGGTTTGTTTTAATTTTCAGGAAAGGTTTTCCTTTTGTTTGCGGGAGAAATATATATTTTGATGATGAGAGGTAACGATGTTCGCTTTGTTTAAATTTTCTATTTTGGGTTTGTGGTGTGAAAGATGGGATGAACGCCTATATTTATAGCATCACTACCCTTGGCATGCACGGTATTGGCTTGCTTGGCCATCACAGATTAGGTAATTTGGAGCGCAAGTAATGCAATGGTTTGGCAGACAAGAAATTTAAATTACTTGGTAGCCAAGGGGAAGGACACTGTTGTTGCGTACAGACTATAAGTGTAGGCTAGCTGGAAAGAATGGGACAGCTGCTATATTTTTTTTTAATATCTCCTGTTGCATTAAAAAAAACAAGAAGTCTGTGCCTACTGTCGTCTATACTAATTCAAATACGTTATCCATCATATCAGCTATTAATGCAAGTCTAAGCATGGCTGAGGCATTAGTTCAAATGTTATTAACAGCTTATACTTCATTACTACTACAATAGATTTTTTTTTCTTTTCAAGTCTGTGTTCTGATGTATGTCGGCTTACAGCAAGGGAAGGCATGTGCTTAGCTTAGCTTAGGTCTCTGCGTGATGTTTCTAGTTGTTATGAGTTGTTCATTCATATGTACGTGCAATATTTATATAAGAGTATACCTTTTCATGCACGGTATTAGCAAATAGGATAGCTTATTCTTTATAGTGAACTATGTTGCGTAAATTTCGTTCGGAGCTATTAGGGACAGAAATAAGGACACAGTCGTGTCTAGCGAGGTGCCACGATCCCAAAAATATAATAATATCGGTAGGTTAACTCATATTATGAAACCCCAAAATATTGATATAGGTTACAAAATACTCCAAATAAAAAGTTGCTTATTTTACGAAATAAAAATTACAGTAAAATTCTATAAATCGAATTATGACTACGCCTCAAAGGACTTGTCCAAATTCGAAGCCAATATAATTATAATTAAATATATCGTTATGGCGTATAAACGATTCCACATCGACTATTTCGAAATTTGATTTGGACGTAAAATAAAATCTACAATATGAAAACTCGATTTTTCTCTTCTATTAGAAAAATATTATCACGTAGATTCAGACGCTTCTTGTTTCACAGAAATCCGAATTAAAACGAATTCTGTATATTCAATTGGAGTACAAAACCAAATATTACGAACTACCGCGCCGTTTCATGCTCATTTATAAATAAATAAAAATATAAATGTTTCATTGTCATTTAATTAACGAATCCTATATTAAACACCATTTATGTTTCCAAATTAATATTTAAACCAATTTAAATATTCGAATTCAAATAGTCAAAAAAAAATTCCAGGTCGTTACATTCTTTCCCCCTTAAATAAATTTCGTCCTCGAAATTGCTAGGTAAAAAGAATGCTTCAACCGTAATTATTTTCAAATTAATTAATTAAAAATATTATCAAAAATATCACCAAGTTACAAAATTTCCGAAAAAATTTGGCAGCACCTCCTCTGTATGGTTCGATCGAAACAACTGCAAACGCCACTCTGAGCCTCTCATATTGATCCGAAGAAAATAAAGGCCAAGCGGCTAACCCAACTCAGGGGTATAAAATCAATCATCCAATATATTAAGGTTTACCTTTTTGTTGTGTAACCCATACTCTAGTCATGCGGCCAATCAACTAACGGCTCTTTCTCTTCCAACCTGCACTTATCTCACTATCCGATGCCTATAACGGATACAGGGTTAAACCATTACAGTTTTGTTTCATATTGATTCTATATTGATTTTTATCTCTTGGTATTTAATTAATATAGGTTGATGAATTATTTTTATATTCAACCAATCCATCATCAAACAAACAACAACACACAATCAACATAACCAAATCACTCATATTCAACTTATTCTTAGGTTAAATTTTGATTTATTTACCTCTATATATTAAATTTCACATTTTCCAATTCTTTTAATTTCCATTTGAATACTTATTCAAATCAAACTAATATCAATAATAATATTATTTCATTTCTATATGAAAATATAACTTGAGAAAAATTATTTCATTTGCCCGCTTTACCAAAAATATTGCATCAATTATCAGTTTAATTTGAACTGATCAAACAACACAATACAAAACATTTGTATATAAAATTTACAAATACGCTCTCTCATATTTATACACTCAACTCGATCTAGGGTATTACTAACCCAATCTCTATCGAGTTATGCCACAGAGCCAAGGTTATTTCTAAACCATTGCTCTGATACCAACTGTAGCGACCCGAAAATTTCGACACTCGAATCTCGACACTAATACCAACCGTGTCCAAAACTCAAGTACCGAAAACCCAGAAAGCTAGGAGAAAGAAGTTAGAGGGTGAGAAAAGAAAGAAAGAAATGTTAGAATAGAAGAAGAAGAAGAATCACCACAGCACAGAGTCTCACTTCGCAGCGGAACAAAATATATAATATATAAATAAACTTTATAGAGAGCTTTGAAATAAAAACTTACAATCATCAGAGTACATCAATATACTGGGACAGTTATAATAATCTGTCCTTATATACATCACACAACGGAATAATACCAGGTAATAGCATACGTCTGAACACCTTCAGCTCGTCTTTGGACTTCACAGCATCCGATAACCTGAACCTGTACATCCAGTCTAACCCGAGCATTTACAAAACACCGGGTCAGTTTGGTGAACCAGAGTGAGATAAACTCGCACAGTATTACGGGGGATCATCCAACTTGATTTTAAAGTTCAAAATCTTTTCGAAAGTAAAGGATAATCGTAAGACCGAATCCACACATAAACACGGACGGTTTTTACCTTACGATAACCCAAAACAGTTTTGAAAACCAATATCTTTTCTGATATTATAATAGTGTCTAAATACAAGTAAATAACAATCTAGTGGAACGCTTGCATCTCACGCTCCACATATATAGTATACAAACAAAAACCGCGGCCGCTTATTGGAGATTGGATTCCGACCTTGACAAGGTATGGGACCACCTTCCGATGATGTATCTCTAGAGGCGAATACACCTGGGTTCAACAAGAACGTCTTGCAACCCGGCCCTCACATGACCGACCACTCATTTCGCTTGAGTGTATCGAATGTATATCACCAACGGTTGGACTCAAACCACCATTCCCGAATGGGCAGAATCGATAGATTAAAGAACAAAGGAATTTCTCTAGATAGGTGATTATACACCCTAATGGGAGCGACCCACATAGCCATGCTGCCTGCCCGATTTTTGTCATTTCTCGGTTGATGAGGCTTGAGGCCACGCTTTACCTTTATAATCAGCACATCACATTCACTTCGAATGCCACATTGTCAGATCCATCGAAATCACTAATTGACGTCCACAACAATACTTTATGTGTCAGCTAAAAGAAGTTTCCTTCTCCGCTTCCACTCTTGGTACGGTTGAAGAAATCAATGTACGTGACCTTTCTGGAAATACTCTGTCAGACATCCATCCATACACGTCATCCAGGAACAGGATGAACCGAAGGCACCCTCCTACTGCATCCTAGGAATCACCCTATAGATCAGTAGCGAGCAGTCCTTGCAACCCGTAGATTTCAGCCACGACAGAATCACAGTATATCTCTAGGGATCAGCCAGAGATTGTAAGTAATTCTTCTGTTTCATGAAGATCTATGGTCTTCAATCGCTCTATCTCGATCAGCATCTTCAACGTATTCGTTTTTATTGGTTGGAATGGTTTTCGAATATAATTTCGATCCCGGTCTTTCCGTACCAATAACGTTGGGCCAGATTATGATAGACGGTTATTTAACTATCAAAATAACAACCACAAAAATAAAACAGATCCATTGGTTCAGAACACAGCATCACTTGGCCATTAAAAATATATATAATATTCTCAAATCATTTTATGCTGATACTTAGGAAAGTATCTGTAACAACCCGTAAAATGCGAGCCAGTTTGAAAATTTTATTTTGGCAATTTTAGCGAATTTTGATTATTTAAAATGAATTATTTTAAATAAAAACGACGAGAAATTTATTTTGAATATAATTCGAACGAATATATTTATACGCGTCGTCGTAGGAATATAAATATTTATATATAATTATAAATAGAATTGAAAATGGCGCGGTAGTTCGAAAATTCGATTTCTAATTTCAAATGAATATACAGAATTCAATTTAAGTCAAAATTGAACGAAACAAGAAATATTTGAATCTGTATAACTATATCTTTGTAACGAAGTTAGCAAACTGAGATTTCATCTTAGAAATGATAAGATATGTCCAGTTTAAAATTAGAAATAGTCGCTGTGGAATTTATATATATTTTTATATATATAAGGCCCTTAAAAATAGCAATTTTGCAAACGACCTCGGATTTCGACGAAACCAGTTTTGTTGGGTCCGGGATGTGAAGTTATTGCTAGGTTTCAAATTTCATAATTTTTCGATTCAATATGTGAGCGTGGCAAAGGAAAACGCGTTTGACCAGTTTCAGTTGATTTTAATCGACTGGAAATTGGCCATTTTTCCAACGGTCTCAGAATTCGACGAAACTAGTTTTGTTAGGACCGTATCGTCAATACGAAGCTAGAAAATATTTTTCCGGAATTTTTCTAGTTAGTATGTGACCCCGGTAATTTGAAATGTACGTTTAAAATTCAATATAGTGATTTAAATGTAAATTTAACGGAAACTGATTGTAACAATCGAATCAGCTTGCGATACATATCCCATTGTGTTCGAAATGGGGGTAAAACGCTATGGACGACAGGCGGTGGGCCTCGTTTCGAGGTCGTAATTGAAAGTCAACTCTTTAAGATAAAATAAATAAATTAATAAAAAAAAATCTCTCTCCTATATTCCCTCTGGCCCCCCCCGTGGTTTCATTCGAACAGATGAAATCAAAAAAAAAAAAAAAAACCCTAGATATCGACAGCCGCCCCCCCTGAAGCCCCCCCTCCCTCGACGAGCCCACCGAAGCCCCCTCGCACGCAATGCTGAAGCCACCGAACCCCCCCCTCCTGAAGTGCCGCCGACGACAGTTTCACCCCCCCTTTTCTTCAAAATGCTGTAAGTTTTTAATTTATTTAATTTATTTTTATTTTTATTTAAAACAGAAAACCGATTTTTAAATGATAGGAAAAAAAACTGATTTTTATGTCTTTAAAAAACTGATTTTAACATAATTTAAAAACTGATTTTATTTCGAAAAGGAAACTGATTTTGTTTAAAGATTGAAACTGTTTTTATAAAAAGATTAAACTGTTTTTTTTTTATGAGGTGAAAACTGATTTGTTTATAAAGATTAAAACTGTGTTTTTAATTAGGAATGTAAAACTGAAAATTTTAAAGATTTTAAAACTGAAATTTTTAAAAAGAGAAAAACTGTTTTTTTTTCAAAGATTTTAAAACTGAATTTTTAAAAAGAGTTAAAAACTGAATTTTTAATTGTTGTAAAGTTATGAAAAATAGGATTTTTATATATGGCATAGCGAACTAAAAATTCGATTTTTATATATTGAATAGCGAACTAAAAAATTCGATTTTTTATATATTGAATAGCGAACTAAAAATTCGATTTTTATATATTGAATAGCGAACTAAAAATTCGATTTTTACATAGGTAGTGAAAGCGGGCAACGAAGATGAAAAAGGATGCGATGACGACGAAGACTTCTGCAAATGAAGTGCCGTGGAGCTAGGATAGCTATAAGTGAGAACTTCTCACCTTTCAATTTAATTTTTCTAGTTATATATATATACTAGGATGCAGACGGTGCTTATTAGAAGCACCCGACACCCGTCCACATACCGTGGACTTGTTTGTTTGGTTGTGTAGTTGGTTAGATTATTTGATTTGGATTTGATTGATTGGTTGAATTGGAAATTGATTAAAATTGATATGTGAATGGCGTGGGCCTTCACTAGTCCGGGGATAAGGCTAGGCCTTGTCCCGTTTCTAGTATCGTGCCGTTATGCCGCCGAAATTTTCTAAAATATGTTGGAAAATAAAAATATCATTTTATTGTGTAAATGAATTGAATAGAAATTCATAGGTTGAAATAAAATGTTTTATCGTTAAAAATATAATTTTTAACGTGAATGTGAATAAATAAATATTCATTTACAAACCAGACGGTTTGTTTATGTACACTTATTTGAATGACATTGATTGGGACGATAAATTTTACACATCGCCCAACTGCACAAATAAAATCTGTGATTGGTTGTTTGAAACCCCACACGGGTGTTGGGATGAAATATGAATTTCACTCATCCTGATTGATTAAATATGTCGATCGATGGATTGACAGGCTGTTATAAGCGTTGAATATCTATATTTGATGCTTATACAGTGTAGTGCACTTTGGTTGATGGTTGATTATTTTTCAATGCTATTATATACATGTGTTGTATGGAAATCCATATAATTAATTTTATATGGTAATTGATTGGGCCTCATTCCAATTTGAAAAAATAAAGAAAATTAGAAAATAGAAATTATGAAGCCGTGTTGATTAGATTGACGCCATTTTGACGTAAACGATATTTATATCGATTTTATTCATTTCGAAATGAATTGAATTGAAAGTGATTTCGAAATGAATTGAATTGAAAACGAATTCAAAGTGAATTGAATTGAAAGTGATTTCGAAATGAATTGAATTGAAAACGAATTCAAAGTGAATTGAATTGAAAGTGATTTCGAAATGAATTGAATTGAAAACGAATTCAAAGTGAATTGAATTGAAAGTGATTTCGAAATGAATTGAATTGAAAACGAATTCAAAGTGAATTGAATTGAAAGTGATTTCGAAATGAATTGAATTGAAAACGAATTCAAAGTGAATTGAATTGAAAGTGATTTCGAAATGAATTGAATTGAAAACGAATTCAAAGTGAATTGAATTGAAAGTTATTTCGAAATGAATTGAATTGAAAACGATTTCGAAATGAATTGAATTGAAAACGAATTCAAAATGAATTGAAAGCAAATTGAAATGAATTCAAATTGAATTGAAATTTGAATTGAATAGAAATGAATTTTAAAACGAATTTATAGAGAAGAATTCAATTTTGCTTTGAATTGAGATGGAAGTTGAAATAGATTTTGAAACGAATTTTAAAACTATTTATATAATTCGTTTTAAATAGAAATCGACGAAGTATATATTATATATATTATATATATAATATAATGGCCTGAATAGAACGCGCCGCGCCGCGGCAGTTCGCGAATTTCGACCATTGATTTCAAATGGACGTTACGGGAGATCCGACCGTCGGATTCTCCTAAAACCGGAACCGTTGGGTTCGTATCGAAAAGAGCTTTCTAGCGAATGTTAGAAATTTGAAATCTAACGGTTGGATTTGGAATTATGTCCAAATCAAATTTGAAAAAGGTCGCTGTAAGTGCAGTTCGATGGCCATTGATGGAAATCGACTGTACAGGCCTTGATAAAATTATTAAAAATAGTAATAATTTGTGTAAAATCATAAGAAATGATTTGTGAAGATTTGGGATGAAAAACTTCATGTTTGAAAGGATAAAAATAGATTTTTATCGAAATGAACTAGTTTTGAACTAGAATTATAATTCTATTTATTTTTAAATAAATAAATTGAATTTGAAAAGGGTTTTGAAAGTAACCAAAATTTCCAATGATTGCATTGGAGTGGATTTGAATCGAAATTGTCTTCGGAATATTTCGATGTTGGAATTCGTGATTATACAGGTGTTGTTATGGAAATTTGAAAGATATATATTTATATCGTTATTTCCAATACGACATTTGTTAGTCGTAGAATTTGATATTGAATATAAGCCGATATATTTTCTATTCAGAGCCTTGTATTGAATATCGAATGTGATTTGGGTTTGTCGTGAATGGTGTCTTCACTAACACTGTTCTTGAACCCAGTTGAGAAAAGATTAAATCTTTTTAGTTAGATTTAATGAAGTGTACCAATTGAATGATATTTAATTGGAATGGAAGCGATATTGATTTTTGGGTTTATCGTGAACCGTGTTTTAAATAACACTCGTTCTTTAACCCGATAATTAATGGAATGTGATTTTGGGTTTATCGTGAACCGTGTTTTAAATGACACTGATTCTTTAACCCAGCCGAAGATTAAAACTAAGTGGAGTTTTAATGAATCTTTAATTAGATTGAAAAGATCGAGAATGGAGTATCACCAGTTTTACTCCAGGCGATAGTTAAATCTTTAATTAGATTTGAACGTGAAATGGTAATTGAATTACCGATAACACTGTGGTGTTAGATATGAAGTACTACCAGTTTTACTTCATGGGATGAATAGGTTGGGATTGGGAAATAAAATAAATGATTACTTCGGTGTGGTTCGCTAATCCCGACTAGTTTGAATTGATATTCAAAGAAGATTAAAGAATAAATTTAAAGAATTTATCTTGGATAAAATTTATGGGAATATTTGGATAAAAGAATATTCTGAATTGGAATGAGGCGTATGTTGTGTTTGTGTAACACTTTTATAATATATACGCGAGTTATTCAGAAAGGCCGGGTTTATCCCATTCTGAATAACTGATTCGACGTGGTGTCGAAGATGAAGACGGTGGTCGAAGACCGGAAGTCTTCACGTCGTTTGGGTGATTACTGATGATCTTGATTGGGTTGTACACCCAAGAAGATGGAAACAGTTGGTGATCGTCCAGACGTACTTGGAGATCGATGGATATGCGGGGTACTAGGTGCCTCCGGTTTCGTTCAGACCCAGAACGGACTTGTAAATGGACTGTGTGTCTGACATTGGATTTTAATCTGTGTGATTGATCTCTATTAAATATATATCTGTTTGGCGGCGGAGAATTTATTCTCTTGCTTAACGCTCTTCTCTGAGACGTATGAGCTCAGGGGTTATATATTGATGGATATCAAACGCATGGAGTGAATCGCCTGTGTGGCATGCCTAAGTGGCAGTTGATCGAGGCTTCTGTTGAAAAGCAAAGTCTTGTGGTGATGATCAAAGCATAGCCTGTGTGGCACAGCTTTGTGTAACGTGAATTCGCGAGCCTCGCACCCCGGTTATGGACCAAAAACGGGAGACGGACCTCAGGGAGGACTTGCGTTTCTTTCTAGCTAGAAGTGGCGTCAGTGGTTTTACAAGCCCTGACGAGTTTGACTTATGTGGTTGTTGCTGTTGCGAGGCGCCTCGGTTATATCGGTTTCGGCCGATGCATTTTGGTCGGCTGACGGACCAGACTTACACCCCATAGGGTGGGGAGACGTAGTGTTCAGGCATAATAATCCACATCGGTGGACCGGCCCTGACGATCCAAGGGGCAGTTGCGGCTGTTCCTGAGGCTCGGGCTAGAGAGTCTCGAATCGGTAGAGGACGATCCCTGGCCTCGGTTCATAGACGGAAATCCAATTTCCAAATACGTGACATTTGCGGTTTTATTTGTAAACCTATATATGGCGACATAGTGGTATGGGGCATTCATGCCGCCTACGATTGATACTTATGATTTGAAGTTGTTTTATACACTATGCACTTATAATAGTATCAAACGATTTGTTTTAACTGTATCAAGCATTCTTTGGCTGTTATAAGGGAAAACCCTATCCTCGGCTGTGTTGCATTGTGTGATGGGACCTGCGTCTTATAACAGCTTCATTTTTCTTTATTTAGCATTGCGCTGTGTGTTTTATGCACTGGTATTCTTGGGAGGAAACCCGTTCCGTGTTATACGGCGTGGTCCCTTGATTTACCTAATGATTTAAAAATAAAGATTAATAACTGTTTTAGTTCTCACACCAGTCCCATGACTGACCTGGAGTTTATTGTTTTAACCTAAACTCTGGGTGCCCCTATTTTGACACGGGCAGCTAGTAATTTCGGTTTTGCAGATTTATATTCACAGGATCCTGGTTTACAGCTGGAACGATATCCGGAAAGCTTTGTATCCGTATATCTACTTCTAGTTGCGTATTGTATTATTTTCCGCTGCTATGTATTTAAATGTAATTTAAATCTCTGATATTTCTGTGTAATATTCGTTTATACTCTGTATATTCTTGTAATCTGATGCATTGTTGTAATATGCAGTGAAATGTTCTTTTGTATGCGTTTTATTTTGTCGTGTTCTCAAAACAATTCGTTCTTTCTCTTCTCTTCGGAGACCGGGGAAGTTCGGGTCGTTTCATTTGGTATCAGAGCGAGGTTTACAAAGCTTAGAGAACAAGACACATTAGAACCATACGAAAGAATTCATCAGATATTGGATTAACAATATCCAATGAGAGTGACTCGTTAGAGATGGGATCAGTAGTATCCTAGAACGAGTGTGAAGAGTAAATTTTTAAAATGAAAACAATTCTGGTTTTGAAAATTTAAATCAATTATTCGTATCTGATTATCTATTTATATTGAGTTGGACAGTCCAGTATATAAAGATTTTGCGTATACGTCTGATCCGCGTGTATTCAAAGTTTTAATATACTGGATAGATATAGAATCACACTCTAGTCGCCCGAAGATGATTCAGATGATGAGGCCTCATCATCAGTGTTTATATTCGAGTGACAAAAGTGAGATTTCTATATATTTCCTATTGACTGGTGTGAGAACCAAAAATTAGATAGGGCCTATTGTTGTGATTTGGCATCAAAAACATGATTTTAGTATATGTATCAAAATTAGGAATTTGAAACTCTAATTCACAAATTGATTGATGTTTGTGTTGTTTGTTCATTTGTTTGCTAATTTTGAACCATTATGCCTAATTGAACCAAATATTGAATTATATTGAAAATTGGTTGCATTTGCTTGCATATACATATATATCTTTGAACAGGTCATAGCAAGGAGGCTAGAGCAGAGAATAAAATTTGTTTGCCCGACAAATAGGTACATGTTTACTACATAATTTCCTGTTTTGTTTGGGTGATGATGATTTTGTGAGCCTATTGGCTAGCCGCTTGGCTTTTTCTTTTTCTTTTTGAGATCTGAAGGACCGGGGAAGCTATTTGAAATTCCCCGATGCTCCCATTGCAGGGGAGGTTATGGCGACATTTTTCGAAAATTTAGGGTGTTAGCCAAATTTTTGAAATTTTGAAAATTCTCAGAAACTAAAGAGTTGGAGAATGGAAGCCCGATCGATCGTAGAGTTGATTAATCAAACCACTTTCGACTTTGTTCCTTTTCGGGGACGAAAAGTTTTAAGTGGGGGAGATTGTAACAACCCGTAAAATGCGAGCCAGTTTGAAAATTTTATTTTGGCAATTTTAGCGAATTTTGATTATTTAAAATGAATTATTTTAAATAAAAACGACGAGAAATTTATTTTGAATATAATTCGAACGAATATATTTATACGCGTCGTCGTAGGAATATAAATATTTATATATAATTATAAATAGAATTGAAAATGGCGCGGTAGTTCGAAAATTCGATTTCTAATTTCAAATGAATATACAGAATTCAATTTAAGTCAAAATTGAACGAAACAAGAAATATTTGAATCTGTATAACTATATCTTTGTAACGAAGTTAGCAAACTGAGATTTCATCTTAGAAATGATAAGATATGTCCAGTTTAAAATTAGAAATAGTCGCTGTGGAATTTATATATATTTTTATATATATAAGGCCCTTAAAAATAGCAATTTTGCAAACGACCTCGGATTTCGACGAAACCAGTTTTGTTGGGTCCGGGATGTGAAGTTATTGCTAGGTTTCAAATTTCATAATTTTTCGATTCAATATGTGAGCGTGGCAAAGGAAAACGCGTTTGACCAGTTTCAGTTGATTTTAATCGACTGGAAATTGGCCATTTTTCCAACGGTCTCAGAATTCGACGAAACTAGTTTTGTTAGGACCGTATCGTCAATACGAAGCTAGAAAATATTTTTCTGGAATTTTTCTAGTTAGTATGTGACCCCGGTAATTTGAAATGTACGTTTAAAATTCAATATAGTGATTTAAATGTAAATTTAACGGAAACTGATTGTAACAATCGAATCAGCTTGCGATACATATCCCATTGTGTTCGAAATGGGGGTAAAACGCTATGGACGACAGGCGGTGGGCCTCGTTTCGAGGTCGTAATTGAAAGTCAACTCTTTAAGATAAAATAAATAAATTAATAAAAAAAAAAAATCTCTCTCCTATATTCCCTCTGCCCCCCCCCCCCCCCCCGTGGTTTCATTCGAACAGATGAAATCAAAAAAAAAAAAAAAACCCTAGATATCGACAGCCGCCCCCCCTCCCTCGACGAGCCCACCGAAGCCCCCTCGCACGCAATGCTGAAGCCACCGAACCCCCCCCTCCTGAAGTGCCGCCGACGACAGTTTCACCCCCCCTTTTCTTCAAAATGCTGTAAGTTTTTAATTTATTTAATTTATTTTTATTTTTATTTAAAACAGAAAACCGATTTTTAAATGATAGGAAAAAAAACTGATTTTTATGTCTTTAAAAAACTGATTTTAACATAATTTAAAAACTGATTTTATTTCGAAAAGGAAACTGATTTTGTTTAAAGATTGAAACTGTTTTTATAAAAAGATTAAACTGTTTTTTTTTATGAGGTGAAAACTGATTTGTTTATAAAGATTAAAACTGTGTTTTTAATTAGGAATGTAAAACTGAAAATTTTAAAGATTTTAAAACTGAAATTTTTAAAAAGAGAAAAACTGTTTTTTTTTCAAAGATTTTAAAACTGAATTTTTAAAAAGAGTTAAAAACTGAATTTTTAATTGTTGTAAAGTTATGAAAAATAGGATTTTTATATATGGCATAGCGAACTAAAAATTCGATTTTTATATATTGAATAGCGAACTAAAAAATTCGATTTTTTATATATTGAATAGCGAACTAAAAATTCGATTTTTATATATTGAATAGCGAACTAAAAATTCGATTTTTACATAGGTAGTGAAAGCGGGCAACGAAGATGAAAAAGGATGCGATGACGACGAAGACTTCTGCAAATGAAGTGCCGTGGAGCTAGGATAGCTATAAGTGAGAACTTCTCACCTTTCAATTTAATTTTTCTAGTTATATATATACTAGGATGCAGACGGTGCTTATTAGAAGCACCCGACACCCGTCCACATACCATGGACTTGTTTGTTTGGTTGTGTAGTTGGTTAGATTATTTGATTTGGATTTGATTGATTGGTTGAATTGGAAATTGATTAAAATTGATATGTGAATGGCGTGGGCCTTCACTAGTCCGGGGATAAGGCTAGGCCTTGTCCCGTTTCTAGTATCGTGCCGTTATGCCGCCGAAATTTTCTAAAATATGTTGGAAAATAAAAATATCATTTTATTGTGTAAATGAATTGAATAGAAATTCATAGGTTGAAATAAAATGTTTTATCGTTAAAAATATAATTTTTAACGTGAATGTGAATAAATAAATATTCATTTACAAACCAGACGGTTTGTTTATGTACACTTATTTGAATGACATTGATTGGGACGATAAATTTTACACATCGCCCAACTGCACAAATAAAATCTGTGATTGGTTGTTTGAAACCCCACACGGGTGTTGGGATGAAATATGAATTTCACTCATCCTGATTGATTAAATATGTCGATCGATGGATTGACAGGCTGTTATAAGCGTTGAATATCTATATTTGATGCTTATACAGTGTAGTGCACTTTGGTTGATGGTTGATTATTTTTCAATGCTATTATATACATGTGTTGTATGGAAATCCATATAATTAATTTTATATGGTAATTGATTGGGCCTCATTCCAATTTGAAAAAATAAAGAAAATTAGAAAATAGAAATTATGAAGCCGTGTTGATTAGATTGACGCCATTTTGACGTAAACGATATTTATATCGATTTTATTCATTTCGAAATGAATTGAATTGAAAGTGATTTCGAAATGAATTGAAAACGAATTCAAAGTGAATTGAATTGAAAGTGATTTCGAAATGAATTGAATTGAAAACGAATTCAAAGTGAATTGAATTGAAAGTGATTTCGAAATGAATTGAATTGAAAACGAATTCAAAGTGAATTGAATTGAAAGTGATTTCGAAATGAATTGAATTGAAAACGAATTCAAAGTGAATTGAATTGAAAGTGATTTCGAAATGAATTGAATTGAAAACGAATTCAAAGTGAATTGAATTGAAAGTGATTTCGAAATGAATTGAATTGAAAACGAATTCAAAGTGAATTGAATTGAAAGTTATTTCGAAATGAATTGAATTGAAAACGATTTCGAAATGAATTGAATTGAAAACGAATTCAAAATGAATTGAAAGCAAATTGAAATGAATTCAAATTGAATTGAAATTTGAATTGAATAGAAATGAATTTTAAAACGAATTTATAGAGAAGAATTCAATTTTGCTTTGAATTGAGATGGAAGTTGAAATAGATTTTGAAACGAATTTTAAAACTATTTATATAATTCGTTTTAAATAGAAATCGACGAAGTATATATTATATATATTATATATATAATATAATGGCCTGAATAGAACGCGCCGCGCCGCGGCAGTTCGCGAATTTCGACCATTGATTTCAAATGGACGTTACGGGAGATCCGACCGTCGGATTCTCCTAAAACCGGAACCGTTGGGTTCGTATCGAAAAGAGCTTTCTAGCGAATGTTAAAAATTTGAAATCTAACGGTTGGATTTGGAATTATGTCCAAATCAAATTTGAAAAAGGTCGCTGTAAGTGCAGTTCGATGGCCATTGATGGAAATCGACTGTACAGGCCTTGATAAAATTATTAAAAATAGTAATAATTTGTGTAAAATCATAAGAAATGATTTGTGAAGATTTGGGATGAAAAACTTCATGTTTGAAAGGATAAAAATAGATTTTTATCGAAATGAACTAGTTTTGAACTAGAATTATAATTCTATTTATTTTTAAATAAATAAATTGAATTTGAAAAGGGTTTTGAAAGTAACCAAAATTTCCAATGATTGCATTGGAGTGGATTTGAATCGAAATTGTCTTCGGAATATTTCGATGTTGGAATTCGTGATTATACAGGTGTTGTTATGGAAATTTGAAAGATATATATTTATATCGTTATTTCCAATACGACATTTGTTAGTCGTAGAATTTGATATTGAATATAAGCCGATATATTTTCTATTCAGAGCCTTGTATTGAATATCGAATGTGATTTGGGTTTGTCGTGAATGGTGTCTTCACTAACACTGTTCTTGAACCCAGTTGAGAAAAGATTAAATCTTTTTAGTTAGATTTAATGAAGTGTACCAATTGAATGATATTTAATTGGAATGGAAGTGATATTGATTTTTGGGTTTATCGTGAACCGTGTTTTAAATAACACTCGTTCTTTAACCCGATAATTAATGGAATGTGATTTTGGGTTTATCGTGAACCGTGTTTTAAATGACACTGATTCTTTAACCCAGCCGAAGATTAAAACTAAGTGGAGTTTTAATGAATCTTTAATTAGATTGAAAAGATCGAGAATGGAGTATCACCAGTTTTACTCCAGGCGATAGTTAAATCTTTAATTAGATTTGAACGTGAAATGGTAATTGAATTACCGATAACACTGTGGTGTTAGATATGAAGTACTACCAGTTTTACTTCATGGGATGAATAGGTTGGGATTGGGAAATAAAATAAATGATTACTTCGGTGTGGTTCGCTAATCCCGACTAGTTTGAATTGATATTCAAAGAAGATTAAAGAATAAATTTAAAGAATTTATCTTGGATAAAATTTATGGGAATATTTGGATAAAAGAATATTCTGAATTGGAATGAGGCGTATGTTGTGTTTGTGTAACACTTTTATAATATATACGCGAGTTATTCAGAAAGGCCGGGTTTATCCCATTCTGAATAACTGATTCGACGTGGTGTCGAAGATGAAGACGGTGGTCGAAGACCGGAAGTCTTCACGTCGTTTGGGTGATTACTGATGATCTTGATTGGGTTGTACACCCAAGAAGATGGAAACAGTTGGTGATCGTCCAGACGTACTTGGAGATCGATGGATATGCGGGGTACTAGGTGCCTCCGGTTTCGTTCAGACCCAGAACGGACTTGTAAATGGACTGTGTGTCTGACATTGGATTTTAATCCGTGTGATTGATCTCTATTAAATATATATCTGTTTGGCGGCGGAGAATTTATTCTCTTGCTTAACGCTCTTCTCTGAGACGTATGAGCTCAGGGGTTATATATTGATGGATATCAAACGCATGGAGTGAATCGCCTGTGTGGCATGCCTAAGTGGCAGTTGATCGAGGCTTCTGTTGAAAAGCAAAGTCTTGTGGTGATGATCAAAGCATAGCCTGTGTGGCACAGCTTTGTGTAACGTGAATTCGCGAGCCTCGCACCCCGGTTATGGACCAAAAACGGGAGACGGACCTCAGGGAGGACTTGCGTTTCTTTCTAGCTAGAAGTGGCGTCAGTGGTTTTACACGCCCTGACGAGTTTGACTTATGTGGTTGTTGCTGTTGCGAGGCGCCTCGGTTATATCGGTTTCGGCCGATGCATTTTGGTCGGCTGACGGACCAGACTTACACCCCATAGGGTGGGGAGACGTAGTGTTCAGGCATAATAATCCACATCGGTGGACCGGCCCTGACGATCCAAGGGGCAGTTGCGGCTGTTCCTGAGGCTCGGGCTAGAGAGTCTCGAATCGGTAGAGGACGATCCCTGGCCTCGGTTCATAGACGGAAATCCAATTTCCAAATACGTGACATTTGCGGTTTTATTTGTAAACCTATATATGGCGACATAGTGGTATGGGGCATTCATGCCGCCTATGATTGATACTTATGATTTGAAGTTGTTTTATACACTATGCACTTATAATAGTATCAAACGATTTGTTTTAACTGTATCAAGCATTCTTTGGCTGTTATAAGGGAAAACCCTATCCTCGGCTGCGTTGCATTGTGTGATGGGACCTGGGTCTTATAACAGCTTCATTTTTCTTTATTTAGCATTGCGCTGTGTGTTTTATGCACTGGTATTCTTGGGAGGAAACCCGTTCCGTGTTATACGGCGTGGTCCCTTGATTTACCTAATGATTTAAAAATAAAGATTAATAACTGTTTTAGTTCTCACACCAGTCCCATGACTGACCTGGAGTTTATTGTTTTAACCTAAACTCTGGGTGCCCCTATTTTGACACGGGCAGCTAGTAATTTCGGTTTTGCAGATTTATATTCACAGGATCCTGGTTTACAGCTGGAACGATATCCGGAAAGCTTTGTATCCGTATATCTACTTCTAGTTGCGTATTGTATTATTTTCCGCTGCTATGTATTTAAATGTAATTTAAATCTCTGATATTTCTGTGTAATATTCGTTTATACTCTGTATATTCTTGTAATCTGATGCATTGTTGTAATATGCAGTGAAATGTTCTTTTGTATGCGTTTTATTTTGTCGTGTTCTCAAAACAATTCGTTCTTTCTCTTCTCTTCGGAGACCGGGGAAGTTCGGGTCGTTTCATTTGGTATCAGAGCGAGGTTTACAAAGCTTAGAGAACAAGACACATTAGAACCATACGAAAGAATTCATCAGATATTGGATTAACAATATCCAATGAGAGTGACTCGTTAGAGATGGGATCAGTAGTATCCTAGAACGAGTGTGAAGAGTAAATTTTTAAAATGAAAACAATTCTGGTTTTGAAAATTTAAATCAATTATTCGTATCTGATTATCTATTTATATTGAGTTGGACAGTCCAGTATATAAAGATTTTGCGTATACGTCTGATCCGCGTGTATTCAAAGTTTTAATATACTGGATAGATATAGAATCACACTCTAGTCGCCCGAAGATGATTCAGATGATGAGGCCTCATCATCAGTGTTTATATTCGAGTGACAAAAGTGAGATTTCTATATATTTCCTATTGACTGGTGTGAGAACCAAAAATTAGATAGGGCCTATTGTTGTGATTTGGCATCAAAAACATGATTTTAGTATATGTATCAAAATTAGGAATTTGAAACTCTAATTCACAAATTGATTGATGTTTGTGTTGTTTGTTCATTTGTTTGCTAATTTTGAACCATTATGCCTAATTGAACCAAATATTGAATTATATTGAAAATTGGTTGCATTTGCTTGCATATACATATATATCTTTGAACAGGTCATAGCAAGGAGGCTAGAGCAGAGAATAAAATTTGTTTGCCCGACAAATAGGTACATGTTTACTACATAATTTCCTGTTTTGTTTGGGTGATGATGATTTTGTGAGCCTATTGGCTAGCCGCTTGGCTTTTTCTTTTTCTTTTTGAGATCTGAAGGACCGGGAAGCTATTTGAAATTCCCCGATGCTCCCATTGCAGGGGAGGTTATGGCGAAATTTTTCGAAAATTTAGGGTGTTAGCCAAATTTTTGAAATTTTGAAATTCTCAGAAACTAAAGAGTTGGAGAATGGAAGCCCGATCGATCGTAGAGTTGATTAATCAAACCACTTTCGACTTTGTTCCTTTTCGGGGACGAAAAGTTTTAAGTGGGGAGATTGTAACAACCCGTAAAATGCGAGCCAGTTTGAAAATTTTATTTTGGCAATTTTAGCGAATTTTGATTATTTAAAATGAATTATTTTAAATAAAAACGACGAGAAATTTATTTTGAATATAATTCGAACGAATATATTTATACGCGTCGTCGTAGGAATATAAATATTTATATATAATTATAAATAGAATTGAAAATGGCGCGGTAGTTCGAAAATTCGATTTCTAATTTCAAATGAATATACAGAATTCAATTTAAGTCAAAATTGAACGAAACAAGAAATATTTGAATCTGTATAACTATATCTTTGTAACGAAGTTAGCAAACTGAGATTTCATCTTAGAAATGATAAGATATGTCCAGTTTAAAATTAGAAATAGTCGCTGTGGAATTTATATATATTTTTATATATATAAGGCCCTTAAAAATAGCAATTTTGCAAACGACCTCGGATTTCGACGAAACCAGTTTTGTTGGGTCCGGGATGTGAAGTTATTGCTAGGTTTCAAATTTCATAATTTTTCGATTCAATATGTGAGCGTGGCAAAGGAAAACGCGTTTGACCAGTTTCAGTTGATTTTAATCGACTGGAAATTGGCCATTTTTCCAACGGTCTCAGAATTCGACGAAACTAGTTTTGTTAGGACCGTATCGTCAATACGAAGCTAGAAAATATTTTTCTGGAATTTTTCTAGTTAGTATGTGACCCCGGTAATTTGAAATGTACGTTTAAAATTCAATATAGTGATTTAAATGTAAATTTAACGGAAACTGATTGTAACAATCGAATCAGCTTGCGATACATATCCCATTGTGTTCGAAATGGGGGTAAAACGCTATGGACGACAGGCGGTGGGCCTCGTTTCGAGGTCGTAATTGAAAGTCAACTCTTTAAGATAAAATAAATAAATTAATAAAAAAAAATCTCTCTCCTATATTCCCTCTGCCCCCCCCCCCCCCCCCCCCCCCGTGGTTTCATTCGAACAGATGAAATCAAAAAAAAAAAAAAAAAAAACCCTAGATATCGACAGCCGCCCCCCCCTGAAGCCCCCCCTCCCTCGACGAGCCCACCGAAGCCCCATCGCACGCAATGCTGAAGCCACCGAACCCCCCCCCCCCTCCTGAAGTGCCGCCGACGACAGTTTCACCCCCCCCCCTTTTCTTCAAAATGCTGTAAGTTTTTAATTTATTTACTTTATTTTTATTTTTATTTAAAACAGAAAACCGATTTTTAAATGATAGGAAAAAAAACTGATTTTTATGTCTTTAAAAAACTGATTTTAACATAATTTAAAAACTGATTTTATTTCGAAAAGGAAACTGATTTTGTTTAAAGATTGAAACTGTTTTTATAAAAAGATTAAACTGTTTTTTTTTTATGAGGTGAAAACTGATTTGTTTATAAAGATTAAAACTGTGTTTTTAATTAGGAATGTAAAACTGAAAATTTTAAAGATTTTAAAACTGAAATTTTTAAAAAGAGAAAAACTGTTTTTTTTTCAAAGATTTTAAAACTGAATTTTTAAAAAGAGTTAAAAACTGAATTTTTAATTGTTGTAAAGTTATGAAAAATAGGATTTTTATATATGGCATAGCGAACTAAAAATTCGATTTTTATATATTGAATAGCGAACTAAAAAATTCGATTTTTTATATATTGAGTAGCGAACTAAAAATTCGATTTTTATATATTGAATAGCGAACTAAAAATTCGATTTTTACATAGGTAGTGAAAGCGGGCAACGAAGATGAAAAAGGATGCGATGACGACGAAGACTTCTGCAAATGAAGTGCCGTGGAGCTAGGATAGCTATAAGTGAGAACTTCTCACCTTTCAATTTAATTTTTCTAGTTATATATATATACTAGGATGCAGACGGTGCTTATTAGAAGCACCCGACACCCGTCCACATACCATGGACTTGTTTGTTTGGTTGTGTAGTTGGTTAGATTATTTGATTTGGATTTGATTGATTGGTTGAATTGGAAATTGATTAAAATTGATATGTGAATGGCGTGGGCCTTCACTAGTCCGGGGATAAGGCTAGGCCTTGTCCCGTTTCTAGTATCGTGCCGTTATGCCGCCGAAATTTTCTAAAATATGTTGGAAAATAAAAATATCATTTTATTGTGTAAATGAATTGAATAGAAATTCATAGGTTGAAATAAAATGTTTTATCGTTAAAAATATAATTTTTAACGTGAATGTGAATAAATAAATATTCATTTACAAACCAGACGGTTTGTTTATGTACACTTATTTGAATGACATTGATTGGGACGATAAATTTTACACATCGCCCAACTGCACAAATAAAATCTGTGATTGGTTGTTTGAAACCCCACACGGGTGTTGGGATGAAATATGAATTTCACTCATCCTGATTGATTAAATATGTCGATCGATGGATTGACAGGCTGTTATAAGCGTTGAATATCTATATTTGATGCTTATACAGTGTAGTGCACTTTGGTTGATGGTTGATTATTTTTCAATGCTATTATATACATGTGTTGTATGGAAATCCATATAATTAATTTTATATGGTAATTGATTGGGCCTCATTCCAATTTGAAAAAATAAAGAAAATTTGAAAATAGAAATTATGAAGCCGTGTTGATTAGATTGACGCCATTTTGACGTAAACGATATTTATATCGATTTTATTCATTTCGAAATGAATTGAATTGAAAGTGATTTCGAAATGAATTGAATTGAAAACGAATTCAAAGTGAATTGAATTGAAAGTGATTTCGAAATGAATTGAATTGAAAACGAATTCAAAGTGAATTGAATTGAAAGTGATTTCGAAATGAATTGAATTGAAAACGAATTCAAAGTGAATTGAATTGAAAGTGATTTCGAAATGAATTGAATTGAAAACGAATTCAAAGTGAATTGAATTGAAAGTGATTTCGAAATGAATTGAATTGAAAACGAATTCAAAGTGAATTGAATTGAAAGTGATTTCGAAATGAATTGAATTGAAAACGATTTCGAAATGAATTGAATTGAAAACGAATTCAAAATGAATTGAAAGCAAATTGAAATGAATTCAAATTGAATTGAAATTTGAATTGAATAGAAATGAATTTTAAAACGAATTTATAGAGAAGAATTCAATTTTGCTTTGAATTGAGATGGAAGTTGAAATAGATTTTGAAACGAATTTTAAAACTATTTATATAATTCGTTTTAAATAGAAATCGACGAAGTATATATTATATATATTATATATATAATATAATGGCCTGAATAGAATGCGCCGCGCCGCGGCAGTTCGCGAATTTCGACCATTGATTTCAAATGGACGTTACGGGAGATCCGACCGTCGGATTCTCCTAAAACCGGAACCGTTGGGTTCGTATCGAAAAGAGCTTTCTAGTGAATGTTAGAAATTTGAAATCTAACGGTTGGATTTGGAATTATGTCCAAATCAAATTTGAAAAAGGTCGCTGTAAGTGCAGTTCGATGGCCATTGATGGAAATCGACTGTACAGGCCTTGATAAAATTATTAAAAATAGTAATAATTGGTGTACAATCATAAGAAATGATTTGTGAAGATTTGGGATGAAAAACTTCATGTTTGAAAGGATAAAAATAGATTTTTATCGAAATGAACTAGTTTTGAACTAGAATTATAATTCTATTTATTTTTAAATAAATAAATTGAATTTGAAAAGGGTTTTGAAAGTAACCAAAATTTCCAATGATTGCATTGGAGTGGATTTGAATCGAAATTGTCTTCGGAATATTTCGATGTTGGAATTCGTGATTATACAGGTGTTGTTATGGAAATTTGAAAGATATATATTTATATCGTTATTTCCAATACGACATTTGTTAGTCGTAGAATTTGATATTGAATATAAGCCGATATATTTCCTATTCAGAGCCTTGTATTGAATATCGAATGTGATTTGGGTTTGTCGTGAATGGTGTCTTCACTAACACTGTTCTTGAAACCAGTTGAGAAAAGATTAAATCTTTTTAGTTAGATTTAATGAAGTGTACCAATTGAATGATATTTAATTGGAATGGAAGTGATAATGATTTTTGGGTTTATCGTGAACCGTGTTTTAAATAACACTCGTTCTTTAACCCGATAATTAATGGAATGTGATTTTGGGTTTATCGTGAACCGTGTTTTAAATGACACTGATTCTTTAACCCAGCCGAAGATTAAAACTAAGTGGAGTTTTAATGAATCTTTAATTAGATTGAAAAGATCGAGAATGGAGTATCACCAGTTTTACTCCAGGCGATAGTTAAATCTTTAATTAGATTTGAACGTGAAATGGTAATTGAATTACCGATAACACTGTGGTGTTAGATATGAAGTACTACCAGTTTTACTTCATGGGATGAATAGGTTGGGATTGGGAAATAAAATAAATGATTACTTCGGTGTGGTTCGCTAATCCCGACTAGTTTGAATTGATATTCAAAGAAGATTAAAGAATAAATTTAAAGAATTTATCTTGGATAAAATTTATGGGAATATTTGGATAAAAGAATATTCTGAATTGGAATGAGGCGTATGTTGTGTTTGTGTAACACTTTTATAATATATACGCGAGTTATTCAGAAAGGCCGGGTTTATCCCATTCTGAATAACTGATTCGACGTGGTGTCGAAGATGAAGACGGTGGTCGAAGACCGGAAGTCTTCACGTCGTTTGGGTGATTACTGATGATCTTGATTGGGCTGTACACCCAAGAAGATGGAAACAGTTGGTGATCGTCCAGACGTACTTGGAGATCGATGGATATGCGGGGTACTAGGTGCCTCCGGTTTCGTTCAGACCCAGAACGGACTTGTAAATGGACTGTGTGTCTGACATTGGATTTTAATCCGTGTGATTGATCTCTATTAAATATATATCTGTTTGGCGGCGGAGAATTTATTCTCTTGCTTAACGCTCTTCTCTGAGACGTATGAGCTCAGGGGTTATATATTGATGGATATCAAACGCATGGAGTGAATCGCCTGTGTGGCATGCCTAAGTGGCAGTTGATCGAGGCTTCTGTTGAAAAGCAAAGTCTTGTGGTGATGATCAAAGCATAGCCTGTGTGGCACAGCTTTGTGTAACGTGAATTCGCGAGCCTCGCACCCCGGTTATGGACCAAAAACGGGAGACGGACCTCAGGGAGGACTTGCGTTTCTTTCTAGCTAGAAGTGGCGTCAGTGGTTTTACACGCCCTGACGAGTTTGACTTATGTGGTTGTTGCTGTTGCGAGGCGCCTCGGTTATATCGGTTTCGGCCGATGCATTCTGGTCGGCTGACGGACCAGACTTACACCCCATAGGGTGGGGAGACGTAGTGTTCAGGCATAATAATCCACATCGGTGGACCGGCCCTGACGATCCAAGGGGCAGTTGCGGCTGTTCCTGAGGCTCGGGCTAGAGAGTCTCGAATCGGTAGAGGACGATCCCTGGCCTCGGTTCATAGACGGAAATCCAATTTCCAAATACGTGACATTTGCGGTTTTATTTGTAAACCTATATATGGCGACATAGTGGTATGGGGCATTCATGCCGCCTATGATTGATACTTATGATTTGAAGTTGTTTTATACACTATGCACTTATAATAGTATCAAACGATTTGTTTTAACCGTATCAAGCATTCCTTGGCTGTTATAAGGGAAAACCCTATCCTCGGCTGCGTTGCATTGTGTGATGGGACCTGGGTCTTATAACAGCTTGATTTTTCTTTATTTAGCATTGCGCTGTGTGTTTTATGCACTGGTATTCTTGGGAGGAAACCCGTTCCGTGTTATACGGCGTGGTCCCTTGATTTACCTAATGATTTAAAAATAAAGATTAATAACTGTTTTAGTTCTCACACCAGTCCCATGACTGACCTGGAGTTTATTGTTTTAACCTAAACTCTGGGTGCCCCTATTTTGACACG
The DNA here is from genome assembly GCA_030737875.1 of Allium sativum. Classification (NCBI taxonomy): domain Eukaryota; kingdom Viridiplantae; phylum Streptophyta; class Magnoliopsida; order Asparagales; family Amaryllidaceae; genus Allium; species Allium sativum. The sequence continues at coordinate 165,255,954 of CM060923.1, forward strand.
GGCAGCTAGTAGTTTCGGTTTTGCAGATTTATATTCACAGGATCCTGGTTTACAGCTGGAACGATATCTGGAAAGCTTTGTATCCGTATATCTACTTCTAGTTGCGTATTGTATTATTTTCCGCTGCTATGTATTTAAATGTAATTTAAATCTCTGATATTTCTGTGTAATATTCGTTTATACTCTGTATATTCTTGTAATCTGATGCATTGTTGTAATATGCAGTGAAATGTTCTTTTGTATGCGTTTTATTTTGTCGTGTTCTCAAAACAATTCGTTCTTTCTCTTCTCTTCGGAGACCGGGGAAGTTCGGGTCGTTTCAGTATCTAAATCAATATCCCATTTCCCGGTAACTACCATTTTAAAACATTTTATATAACATAACCTATTACCTATAACTGGAAAACCGATTCCACCTATCATTCTAAAAATGATCATTTCATTATTCTCTTTTGGTCTTATTATTTGACCCAATCCCCGTCACTTATCCTTTAGAATAAACTTATTCTAAATCTCTTTTCCTTACCTTTGAAAGTATCCTTATATCTTCACCAATCCCCTTTTTACCATTTCATATTCTCAAGCTGCTTTTTAATTCCTTTTACTTTTGGAATCCCATTTTATATTGATAAATTCTTCAAATAATGTTACATTATATATTTTCAAAATAAATTACTTCAAACACATCCACTATTACAACTAATATCATCTTTCGATAATCCTGAAGTCGTTCAAGTTGGGGTATTTTAATTACCTCTCAGACCTTGATCAACAACACTCTTATCTTAAGGTAAATATGAATTGTAATTCAGAATCTCATATTTATTCCGATATCAGCAATTTCCGTTCACTATTTCATTTAACATATGGTTTTTATAAATCTTCTCATCTTGGAAATCTTCCTTTCAAATATATCACTAATATATTGATTTAGTAAATGATAAATAAAATATCCATATTTAAACTCTAACTTCTTTAAATCATTACAAATCTGTAATAACCCGCAAAATCTGGGCCAGTTTAAAATTTTGATTTCGGCAATTTTAGCGAATTTTGATTATTTAAAATGAATTATTTTAAATAATATCGACGAGAAATTTGTTTTCAATATAAAATTCGACGTATATATTATACGCGTCATCGTTAGAATATAAATATTTATATATAATTATAAAAGGAATTGAAAATGGCGCGGTAGTTCGATAATTCGATTTCAAACTTCAATTGAATGTACCGGGTGCAAAACAATCCGGATTTTAGTGAAACCAAAAATGATAGGATCTAATTGATAATATCTTTCCAACGAATCCGAATAATCGAGATTTCGTAGCGGGAATCAAAAGATATGTCCAGTTGAAAATTCTGAATAGTCGCTATGGAATTCAGGCCCTAAAAAATGGACATTTTGCAAACGACCTTGGATTTCGACGAAACCAGTTTTGTTGGGTCCGTGATGTCAAGTTATTGCTAGATTCCAAATTTCATAATTTTTCGAATCAATATGTGAGCTTGGCAAAGGAAAACGCGTTTGACCAGTTTCAGTTGATTTTAATCGACTGGAAAATGGCCATTTTTCAAACGGTCTCAGAATTCGACGAAACTAGTTTTGTTAGGACCGTATCGCCAATACGAAGCTAGAAAATATTTTTCGGGAATTTTTCGAGTTAGTATGTGACCCCGGTAAATTGAAATGTGCGTTCAAATTCAAAATATAAGGGATTTATATTTTGATTTTGACAGAAACTGATCGAAACAGCTGAATTGGTTTGAGTGGCATATCCCATTGTGTTCGGAATGGGAGTAAAACGCTATGGACGACAGTCGGTGGGCTTGATTTTGAGTTCGTATTATAAAGTACCCTTTTGAAATTTAAAATAAAATAATAATTAAATTATATAAAAATATTTTTTTTTTTTTTCGATAACCCCCCCTATCTTCATTCTTTCAGTCAAACCCCCCCCGTTCTATTTTCCAAATCGAGAAACCCCCCCCCCCCCCCGACGATCAGCAAACCCCCCCCCCCCCCCCCCCCCCCCCCCCCGTTCGTCGAGCCGCCGCGCCAAGCACCTCCATCCCGCTCCGCCTCTCTCTCTCTTCTCCCCCTTGATCGCGGCGCGCTAAGCCCCCTCTCAACACAGTCGATCCCCTTCCCCAAATTGAGCGTCGCCCTGCTTCAGCCGATGCCGCCACGTCAGGAGCATCCCACCGCGCCGCAGGCGACCAAAGCCAAGCACCTCCAGTCCCGCTCCTCTCCCTCCACTTCTTGCCGACGACCTAAATCTGTGAGCTTCTTCCTTTCCCTTTTATTTCATTTTATTTTATATAATTAGTTTATTTAATTTAGTAAGTAAAGCAGTAATTAAATTTTTGAAAAGCCATGATCTAGTTTGAAAAAAAAACTGAATTTATATATAGTATTGATTTAAAAAAAATGATTTTTTTTTAAAAGATATAAAAACAGTTTTTTTTTAGTTATAAAAACAGATTTTTAAAAGGTATTGAAAACTGATTTCTTTAGAGAGAAAAACCATATTTTTATATATTGAAAGTCGAGATAAAAATCATATTTTTATATATTGAAAGTCGAGATAAAAATCATATTTTTATATATTGAAAGTCGAGAGAAAAACCATATTTTTATATATTGAAAGTCGAGATAAAAATCATATTTTTATATATTGAAAGTCGAGATAAAAATCATATTTTTATATATTGAAAGTCGAGATAAAAATCATATTTTTATATATTGAAAGTCGAGATAAAAATCATATTTTTATATATTGAAAGTCGAGATAAAAATCATATTTTTATATATTGAAAGTCGAGATAAAAATCATATTTTTATATATTGAAAGTCGAGATAAAAATCATATTTTTATATATTGAAAGTCGAGATAAAAATCATATTTTTATGTATTGAAAGCCGAAGTGAAAATCATATTTTTATATATTGAATAGCGAAGTAAAAATTCGATTTTTATATATTGAGAAGCAAAGTAAAAATTCGATTTTTACATATGTAGTGAAAGCGGACAACGAAGGCGAGTTGGCGAAGATTTCCTGCATTAGAAGTGCCGTGGAGCTAGGATAGCTATAGGTGAGAATCTCTCACTCTAAATTTCTTTTCTAGTTATATATATATATACTAGGATGCAGACGGTGCTTAGTAGCACCCGACACAATCGTCCATAGACCATGGACTTGTTTGTTTGGTTACATAGATTAGTTATATGATTTGATTTGAATTTGGTTGTTTGGTGATTTGATTGATGTGTGAATGGCGTGGGCCTTCACTAGACCGGGGATAAGGCTAGGCCTTGTCCCGTTTCTAGTATCGTGCCGTTATGCCGCCGAAATTTTCTAAAATAAGTTAGAAAAATAAAAATATCATTTTATCGAATAAATTAATTGAATAGAAATTCATATGTTGAAATAAAATGTTTTATCGTTAAAAATATAATTTTTAACGTGAATGTGAATAAATGAATAGTTATAAACAAATCGGCAGATTTGTTTGTATACACTGATTTGACTGATATTGATTGGGTCGATAAATTTTACACATCGCCCAACTGCACAAATAAAATCTGTGTTTGATTGTTTGAAACCCCACACGGGTGTTGGGATGAAATTTGAAGTTCACTCATCCTGATTGATTAAATATGTCGATCGATTGATTGACAGGCTGTTATAAGCGTTAGATATCTATATTTGATGCTTATACAGTGTAGTGCACTTTGGTTGATGGTTGATTATTTTTCAATGCTATTATACATGTGTTGTTTGAAAATCCATATAATTAACTTTATATGGTAATTGATTGGGCCTCATTCTAGTTTTAAAATAGAAATATTTGAAATAGAAATATTCGAAATGGAATATTTGAAAATATCAATATATGAAGCCGTGTTGATTAGATTGACGCCATTTTGACGTGAACGATATTTAAAACGATTTCGAAATGAATGGAATTGAAAACGATTTCGAAATGAATGGAATTGAAAACGATTTCGAAATGAATGGAATTGAAAACGATTTCGAAATGAATTGAATTGAAAACGATTTCGAAATGAATGGAATTGAAAACGATTTCGAAATGAATGGAATTGAAAACGATTTCGAAATGAATTGAATTGAAAACGATTTCGAAATGAATGGAATTGAAAACGATTTCGAAATGAATTGAATTGAAAGCGATTTCGAAATGAATTGAATTGAAAACGATTTCGAAATGAATTGAATTGAAAACGATTTCGAAATGTATTGAATTGAAAACGATTTCGAAATGAATTGAATTGAAAACGATTTCGAAATGAATTGAATTGAAAACGATTTCGAAATGAATTGAATTGAATATGAATTCAAATTGAATTGAAATTTGAATTGAATAGAAAGGAATTTTAAAACGAATTTATAAAGAAGAATTCAATTTTGATTTGAATTGAAAAGGAAGTTGAAATGGCTTTTGAAACGAATTTAAAACTATTTATATAATTCGTTTTAAATAGAAATCGACGAAATATATATTATATATATTATATATATAATATAATGGCCTGAATAGAACGCGCCGCGCCGCGGCAGTTCACGAATTTCGACCATTGATTTCAAACGGACATTTCGGGAGATCCGACCGTCGGATTCTCCTAAAACCGGAACCGTTGGGTTCGTATCGAAAAGAGCTTTCTAGCGAATGTTAGAAATTTGAAATCTAACGGTTGGATTTGGAATTATGTCCAAATCAAATTTGAAAAAGGTCGCTGTAAGTGCAGTTCGATGGCCATTGATGGAAATCGACTGTACGGGCCTTGATAAAATTATTAAAAATAGTAATAATTTGTGTAAAATCATAAGAAATGATTTGTGAAGATTTGGGATGAAAAACTCCATATTTGAAAAGATAAAAATAGATTTTTATCAAAATGAACTAGTTTTGAACTAGAATTATAATTCTATTTATTTTTAAATAAATAAATTGAATTTGAAAAGGGTTTTGAAAATAACCAGGATTTCCAATGAATGCGTTGGAGTGGATTTGAATCGAAATTGTCTTCGGAATATTTCGATGTTGAAATTCGTGATTATACAGATGTTGTTATGGGAATTTGAAAGATATACATTTATATCGTTATTTCAATACGACATTTGTTAATCGTAGAATTTGATATTGAATATAAGCCGATATATTTTCTATTCAGAGCCTTGTATTGAATATCAAATGTGATTTGGGTTTGTCGTGAATGGTGTCTTCACTAACACTGTTCTTGAACCCAGTTGTGAAAAGATTAAATTTTTTTATTTAGATTTAATGAAGTGTACCAATTGAATGATATTTAATTGGAATTGAATTGATATTGATTTTTGGGTTTATCGTGGACAGTGTTTTAAATAACACTCGTTCTTTAACCCGATAATCAATGGGATGTGACTTTGGGTTTATCGTGAACTGTGTTTTAAATGACACTGATTCTTTAACCCAGTCAAAGATTAAAACTAAGTGGAGTTTTAATGAATCTTTAATTAGATTGAAAAGATCGAGAATGGAGTATCACCAGTTTTACTCCAGGCGATAGTTGAATCTTTAATTAGATTTGAACGTGAAATGGTAATTGAATTACCGATAACACTGTGGTGTTAGATATGAAGTATTACCAGTTTTACTTCATGGGATGAATAGGTTGGGATTGGGAAAATAAAATAAATGATTACTTCGGTGTGGTTCGCTAATCCCGACTAGTTTGAATTGATATTCAAAGGAGATTAAAGAATAAATTTAAAGAATTTATCTTGGATAAAATTAATGGGAACTTTTCCCAAAGTATAGGAATATTTGAATAAAAGAATATTCTGGATTGGAATGAGGCGTATGTTGTGTTTGTGTAACACTTTTATAATATATACGCGAGTTATTCAGAAAGACCGGGTTTATCCCATTCTGAATAACTGATTCGACGTGGTGTCGAAGATGAAGACGGTGGTCGAAGACCGGAAGTCTTCACGTCGTTTGGGTGATAACTGATGATCTTGATTGGGCTGTACACCCAAGAAGATGGAAACAGTTGGTGATCGTCCAGACGCACTTGGAGATCGATGGATATGCGGGGTACTAGGTGCCTCCGGTTTCGTTCAGACCCAGAACGGACTTGTAAATGGACTGTGTGTCTGACATTGGATTTTAGTCCGTGTGATTGATCTCTATTAAATATATATCTGTTTGGCGGCGGAGAATTTATTCTCTTGCTTAACGCCCTTCTCTGAGACGTACGAGTTCAGGGGTTATATATTGATGGATATCAAACGCATGGAGTGAATTGCCTGTGTGGCATGCCTAAGTGGCAATTGATCGAGGCTTCTGTTGAAAAGCAAAGTCTTGTGGTGATGATCAAAGCACAGCCTGTGTGGCAGAACTTTGTGTAACGTGAATTCGCGAGCCTCGCACCCCGGTTGTGAACCAAAAACAGGAGGGGACGTCAGGGAGGGCATGCGTTTCTTTCTAGCTAGAAGTGGCGTCAGTGGTTTTACACGCCCTGACGAGTTTGACTTATGTGGTTGTTGCTGTTGCGAGGCGCCTCGGTTATATCGGTTTCGGCCGATGCATTCTGGTCGGCTGACGGACCAGACTTACACCCCATAGGGTGGGGAGACGTAGTGTTCAGGCATAATAATCCACATCGGTGGACCGGCCCTGAGGATCTAAAGGCTTGCCTGCGCGCTTGCCTGTGGCTCGGGCTAGAGAGTCACGAATCGGTTGAGGACTATCTTTTGCCTCGGTTCATAGACGGAAATCCAATTTCCAAATACGTGACATTTGCGGTTTTAATTGTAGAACCTAGTATGGTGACATAGTGGGATGGGGCGCTCATGCCGCCTATGATTGATACTTATGATTTGAAGTTGTTTTATACACTATGCACTTACAATAGTATCAAATGATTTGTTTTAAACGTATGAAGCATTCTTTGGCTGTTATAAGGGAAAACCCTATCCTCGACTGCGTTGCATTGTGTGATGGGACCTGGGTCTTATAACAGCTTCATTTTTCTTTATTTAGCATTGCGCTGTTTGTTTTATGCACTGGTATTCTTGGGAGGAAACCCGTTCCGTGTTATACGGCGTGGTCCCTTGATTTACCTAACTTTAAAAATAAAGATTAACTGTTTTAGTTCTCACAGCAGTCACATGACTGACCTGGAGTTTATTGTTTTAACCTAAACTCTGGGTGCCCCTATTTTGACACGGGCAGCTAGTAGTTTTGGTTTTGCAGATTTATATTCACAGGATCCTGGTTTACAGCTGGAACGATATCCGGAAAGCTTTGTATCCGTATATCTATTTCTAGTTGTGTATTGTATTATTTTCCGCTGCTATGTATTTAAATGTAATTTAAATCTCTGATATTTCTGTGTTATATATTCTTTTATACTCTGTATATTCTTGTAATCTGATGCATTGTTGTAATATACAATGAAATGTTCTTCTGTTTGTGTTCTGATTTGTCTTGTCCTCACAGTAATTCGTTCTTTCTCATCTCTTCGGAGACCGGGGAAGTTTCGGGTCGCTTCATTTGGTATCAGAGCTTTGGTTTACAAAGCTCAGAGAACAAGACACATTAGAACCATATGAAAGAATTCATCAGATATTGGATTAGTAATATCCAATGGGAATGACTCGTTAGAGATGGGATCAGAAGTATCCTAGAACGAGTGTGAAGAGTATATTTTTAAAAAATGAAAACAATTTTTGTTTTGAAAATTTAAATCAATTATTCGTATTTGATTATTTATTTAGTTGATCTGGACAGTCCAGTATATAAAGAATTTGCATATACGCCTTGCAAACGTATATTCAGAGTTTTAATATATTGGATAGATATAGCATCACACTCTAGCCGCCCGAAGATGATATTGATGATGGTGCATCATCATCAGCATTTATATTCGAGTGTCGAAGGTGTGATATCTATATATTTCCTATTGACTGGTGTGAGAACCAAAAACTATATAGGATCTATTGTTGTGATTTGGCACCAAAAATCTGATTTTTGTATATGTATCAAAATTATCAATTTGAAAAGCTAATCAACTAATTGATTGATGTTTGTGTTGTTTGTTTATTTGTTTGCTAAGTTTTAGCCATTTAGCCTAACAGAACCAAATATTGAATTATATCGAAAATTGGTTGCGTTTGCTTGCATATACATATATATCATTGAACAGGTCATAGCAAGGAGGCTAGAGCAGAGAATAAAATTTGTTTGCCCGACAAATAGGTACATGTTTACTACATAATTTCCTGTTTTGTTTGGGTGATGATGATTTTGTGAGCCTATTGGCTAGCCGCTTGGCTTTTTCTTTTTCTTTTTGAGATCTGAAGGACCGGGGAAGCTATTTGAAATTCCCCGATGCTCCCGGTGCAGGGGAGGTTATGGCGAAATTTTTCGAAAATTTAGGGTGTTAGCCAAATTTTTGAAATTTTGAAAATTCTCAGAAACTAAAGAGTTGGAGAATGGAAGCCAAATCGAGCGTAGAGCTGATTAATCAAACTACTTTCGACTTTGTTCCTTTTCGGGGACGAAAAGTTTTAAGTGGGGGAGATTGTAATAACCCGCAAAATCTGGGCCAGTTTAAAATTTTTATTTCGGCAATTTTAGCGAATTTTGATTATTTAAAATGAATTATTTTAAATAATATCGACGAGAAATTTGTTTTCAATATAAAATTCGACGTATATATTATACACGTCGTCGTTAGAATATAAATATTTATATATAATTATAAAAGGAATTGAAAATGGCGCGGTAGTTCGATAATTCGATTTCAAACTTCAATTGAATGTACCGGGTGCAAAACAATCCGGATTTTAGTGAAACCAAAAATGATAGGATCTAATTGATAATATCTTTCCAACGAATCCGAATAATCGAGATTTCGTAGCGGGAATCAAAAGATATGTCCAGTTGAAAATTCTGAATAGTCGCTATGGAATTCAGGCCCTAAAAAATGGACATTTTGCAAACGACCTCGGATTTCGACGAAACCAGTTTTGTTGGGTCCGTGATGTCAAGTTATTGCTAGATTCCAAATTTCATAATTTTTCGAATCAATATGTGAGCGTGGCAAAGGAAAACGCGTTGGACCAGTTTCAGTTGATTTTAATCGACTGGAAAATGGCCATTTTTCAAACGGTCTCAGAATTCGACGAAACTAGTTTTGTTAGGACCGTATCGCCAATACGAAGCTAGAAAATATTTTTCGGGAATTTTTCGAGTTAGTATGTGACCCCGGTAAATTGAAATGTGCGTTCAAATTCAAAATATAAGGGATTTATATTTTGATTTTGACAGAAACTGATCGAAACAGCTGAATTGGTTTGAGTGGCATATCCCATTGTGTTCGGAATGGGAGTAAAACGCTATGGACGACAGTCGGTGGGCTTGATTTTGAGTTCGTATTATAAAGTACCCTTTTGAAATTTAAAATAAAATAATAATTAAATTATATAAAAATATATATATATATTTTTCGATAACCCCCCTATCTTCATTCTTTCAGTCAAACCCCCCCCCCCCCCCGTTCTATTTTCCAAATCGAGAAACCCCCCCCCCCCCCCCCCCCGACGATCAGCAAACCCCCCCCCCCCCCCCCCCCCCCCCCGTTCGTCGAGCCGCCGCGCCAAGCACCTCCATCCCGCTCCGCCTCTCTCTCTCTTCTCCCCCTTGATCGCGGCGCGCTAAGCCCCCTCTCGACACAGTCGATCCCCTTCCCCAAATTGAGCGTCGCCCTGCTTCAGCCGATGCCGCCACGTCAGGAGCACCCCACCGCGCCGCAGGCGACCAAAGCCAAGCACCTCCAGTCCCGCTCCCCTCCCTCCACTTCTTGCCGACGACCTAAATCTGTGAGCTTCTTCCTTTCCCTTTTTTTTCATTTTATTTTATATAATTAGTTTATTTAATTTAGTAAGTAAAACAGTAATTAAATTTTTGAAAAGCCATGATCTAGTTTGAAAAAAAAAACTGAATTTATATATAGTATTGATTTAAAAAAAAATGATTTTTTTTTAAAAGATATAAAAACAGTTTTTTTTTTAGTTATAAAAACAGATTTTTAAAAGGTATTGAAAACTGATTTCTTTAGAGAGAAAAACCATATTTTTATATATTGAAAGTCGAGATAAAAATCATATTTTTATATATTGAAAGTCGAGATAAAAATCATATTTTTATATATTGAAAGTCGAGATAAAAACCATATTTTTATATATTGAAAGTCGAGATAAAAATCATATTTTTATATATTGAAAGTCGAGATAAAAATCATATTTTTATATATTGAAAGTCGAGATAAAAATCATATTTTTATATATTGAAAGTCGAGATAAAAATCATATTTTTATATATTGAAAGTCGAGATAAAAATCATATTTTTATATATTGAAAGTCGAGATAAAAATCATATTTTTATATATTGAAAGTCGAGATAAAAATCATATTTTTTTGTATTGAAAGCCGAAGTGAAAATCATATTTTTATATATTGAATAGCGAAGTAAAAATTCGATTTTTATATATTGAGAAGCAAAGTAAAAATTCGATTTTTACATATGTAGTGAAAGCGGACAACGAAGGCGAGTTGGCGAAGATTTCCTGCATTAGAAGTGCCGTGGAGATAGGATAGCTATAGGTGAGAATCTCTCACTCTAAATTTCTTTTCTAGTTATATATATATATACTAGGATGCAGACGGTGCTTAGTAGCACCCGACACAATCGTCCACAGACCATGGACTTGTTTGTTTGGTTGCATAGATTAGTTATATGATTTGATTTGAATTTGGTTGTTTGGTGATTTAATTGATGTGTGAATGGCGTGGGCCTTCACTAGACCGGGGATAAGGCTAGGCCTTGTCCCGTTTCTAGTATCGTGCCGTTATGCCGCCGAAATTTTCTAAAATAAGTTAGAAAAATAAAAATATCATTTTATCGAATAAATGAATTGAATAGAAATTCATATGTTGAAATAAAATGTTTTATCGTTAAAATATAATTTTTAACGTGAATGTGAATAAATGAATAGTTATAAACAAATCGGCAGATTTGTTTGTATACACTGATTTGACTGATATTGATTGGGTCGATAAATTTTACACATCGCCCAACTGCACAAATAAAATCTGTGTTTGATTGTTTGAAACCCCACACGGGTGTTGGGATGAAATTTGAAGTTCACTCATCCTGATTGATTAAATATGTCGATCGATTGATTGACAGGCTGTTATAAGCGTTAGATATCTATATTTGATGCTTATACAGTGTAGTGCACTTTGGTTGATGGTTGATTATTTTTCAATGCTATTATACATGTGTTGTATGAAAATCCATATAATTAACTTTATATAGTAATGATTGGGCCTCATTCCAGTTTTAAAATAGAAATATTTGAAATAGAAATATTCGAAATGGAATATTTGAAAATATCAATATATGAAGCCGTGTTGATTAGATTGACGCCATTTTGACGTGAACGATATTTAAAACGATTTCGAAATGAATGGAATTGAAAACGATTTCGAAATGAATGGAATTGAAAACGATTTCGAAATGAATTGAATTGAAAACGATTTCGAAATGAATGGAATTGAAAACGATTTCGAAATGAATGGAATTGAAAACGATTTCGAAATGAATTGAATTGAAAACGATTTCGAAATGAATGGAATTGAAAACGATTTCGAAATGAATTGAATTGAAAGCGATTTCGAAATGAATTGAATTGAAAACGATTTCGAAATGAATTGAATTGAAAACGATTTCGAAATGTATTGAATTGAAAACGATTTTGAAATGAATTGAATTGAAAACGATTTCGAAATGAATTGAATTGAAAACGATTTCGAAATGAATTGAATTGAATATGAATTCAAATTGAATTGAAATTTGAATTGAATAGAAAGGAATTTTAAAACGAATTTATAAAGAAGAATTCAATTTTGATTTGAATTTAAAAGGAAGTTGAAATGGCTTTTGAAACGAATTTAAAACTATTTATATAATTCGTTTTAAATAGAAATCGACGAAATATATATTATATATATTATATATATAATATAATGGCCTGAATAGAACGCGCCGCGCCGCGGCAGTTCACGAATTTCGACCATTGATTTCAAACGGACATTTCGGGAGATCCGACCGTCGGATTCTCCTAAAACCGGAACCGTTGGGTTCGTATCGAAAAGAGCTTTCTAGCGAATGTTAGAAATTTGAAATCTAACGGTTGGATTTGGAATTATGTCCAAATCAAATTTGAAAAAGGTCGCTGTAAGTGCAGTTCGATGGCCATTGATGGAAATCGACTGTACGGGCCTTGATAAAATTATTAAAAATAGTAATAATTTGTGTAAAATCATAAGAAATGATTTGTGAAGATTTGGGATGAAAAACTCCATATTTGAAAAGATAAAAATAGATTTTTATCAAAATGAACTAGTTTTGAACTAGAATTATAATTCTATTTATTTTTAAATAAATAAATTGAATTTGAAAAGGGTTTTGAAAATAACCAGGATTTCCAATGAATGCGTTGGAGTGGATTTGAATCGAAATTGTCTTCGGAATATTTCGATGTTGAAATTCGTGATTATACAGATGTTGTTATGGGAATTTGAAAGATATACATTTATATCGTTATTTCAATACGACATTTGTTAATCGTAGAATTTGATATTGAATATAAGCCGATATATTTTCTATTCAGAGCCTTGTATTGAATATCAAATGTGATTTGGGTTTGTCGTGAATGGTGTCTTCACTAACACTGTTCTTGAACCCAGTTGTGAAAAGATTAATTTTTTTTATTTAGATTTAATGAAGTGTACCAATTGAATGATATTTAATTGGAATTGAATTGATATTGATTTTTGGGTTTATCGTGGACAGTGTTTTAAATAACACTCGTTCTTTAACCCGATAATCAATGGGATGTGACTTTGGGTTTATCGTGAACTGTGTTTTAAATGACACTGATTCTTTAACCCAGTCAAAGATTAAAACTAAGTGGAGTTTTAATGAATCTTTAATTAGATTGAAAAGATCGAGAATGGAGTATCACCAGTTTTACTCCAGGCGATAGTTGAATCTTTAATTAGATTTGAACGTGAAATGGTAATTGAATTACCGATAACACTGTGGTGTTAGATATGAAGTATTACCAGTTTTACTTCATGGGATGAATAGGTTGGGATTGGGAAAATAAAATAAATGATTACTTCGGTGTGGTTCGCTAATCCCGACTAGTTTGAATTGATATTCAAAGGAGATTAAAGAATAAATTTAAAGAATTTATCTTGGATAAAATTAATGGGAACTTTTCCCAAAGTATAGGAATATTTGAATAAAAGAATATTCTGGATTGGAATGAGGCGTATGTTGTGTTTGTGTAACACTTTTATAATATATACGCGAGTTATTCAGAAAGACCGGGTTTATCCCATTCTGAATAACTGATTCGACGTGGTGTCGAAGATGAAGACGGTGGTCGAAGACCGGAAGTCTTCACGTCGTTTGGGTGATAACTGATGATCTTGATTGGGCTGTACACCCAAGAAGATAGAAACAGTTGGTGATCGTCCAGACGTACTTGGAGATCGATGGATATGCGGGGTACTAGGTGCCTCCGGTTTCGTTCAGACCCAGAACGGACTTGTAAATGGACTGTGTGTCTGACATTGGATTTTAGTCCGTGTGATTGATCTCTATTAAATATATATCTGTTTGGCGGCGGAGAATTTATTCTCTTGCTTAACGCCCTTCTCTGAGACGTACGAGCTCAGGGGTTATATATTGATGGATATCAAACGCATGGAGTGAATTGCCTGTGTGGCATGCCTAAGTGGCAATTGATCGAGGCTTCTGTTGAAAAGCAAAGTCTTGTGGTGATGATCAAAGCACAGCCTGTGTGGCACAGCTTTGTGTAACGTGAATTCGCGAGCCTCGCACCCCGGTTGTGAACCAAAAACGGGAGGGGACGTCAGGGAGGGCATGCGTTTCTTTCTAGCTAGAAGTGGCGTCAGTGGTTTTACACGCCCTGACGAGTTTGACTTATGTGGTTGTTGCTGTTGCGAGGCGCCTCGGTTATATCGGTTTCGGCCGATGCATTCTGGTCGGCTGACGGACCAGACTTACACCCCATAGGGTGGGGAGACGTAGTGTTCAGGCATAATAATCCACATCGGTGGACCGGCCCTGAGGATCTAAAGGCTTGCCTGCGCGCTTGCCTGTGGCTCGGGCTAGAGAGTCACGAATCGGTTGAGGACTATCTTTTGCCTCGGTTCATAGACGGAAATCCAATTTCCAAATACGTGACATTTGCGGTTTTAATTGTAGAACCTAGTATGGTGACATAGTGGGATGGGGCGCTCATGCCGCCTATGATTGATACTTATGATTTGAAGTTGTTTTATACACTATGCACTTACAATAGTATCAAATGATTTGTTTTAAACGTATGAAGCATTCTTTGGCTGTTATAAGGGAAAACCCTATCCTCGACTGCGTTGCATTGTGTGATGGGACCTGGGTCTTATAACAGCTTCATTTTTCTTTATTTAGCATTGCGCTGTTTGTTTTATGCACTGGTATTCTTGGGAGGAAACCCGTTCCGTGTTATACGGCGTGGTCCCTTGATTTACCTAACTTTAAAAATAAAGATTAGCTGTTTTAGTTCTCACACCAGTCACATGACTGACCTGGAGTTTATTGTTTTAACCTATACTCTGGGTGCCCCTATTTTGACACGGGCAGCTAGTAGTTTTGGTTTTGCAGATTTATATTCACAGGATCCTGGTTTACAGCTGGAACGATATCCGGAAAGCTTTGTATCCGTATATCTATTTCTAGTTGTGTATTGTATTATTTTCCGCTGCTATGTATTTAACTGTAATTTAAATCTCTGATATTTCTGTGTTATATATTCTTTTATACTCTGTATATTCTTGTAATCTGATGCATTGTTGTAATATACAATGAAATGTTCTTCTGTTTGTGTTCTGATTTGTCTTGTCCTCACAGTAATTCGTTCTTTCTCGTCTCTTCGGAGACCGGGGAAGTTTCGGGTCGCTTCAAAATCCCATTACTCGATCCTTTTCTCAATTCAACTACAAGAATCCATTTATTCCTTCTGGGAAATCTTATTTCAAACTCGCTCATTTCACTTAATGTCATTATAAAGCAGTGTTAATCTAAAATTAACGTTTTAACTTCCGATCCCTTTTTGTATACTTGTTTGCACAACTTTGGTTTAATACAAACCCCTTTCGCCTCGATTTCCTTTCTTAATTCAAGCAGTTATCTTAGGCTTATCGCCTTTGCTTAGAAACCTCTTTTATAACTTAATTTACCAAATCTGGTTTAGAATATAAAGCCGTTCACTCTTCTTTTGAAATCTAATCATAATTCATTATAACTACGATTACTCAACTGAGCATTATTTAAGAAACGATTTACTTTATCATTAACCTGGATAAATATCCAATTTCCTTTTCTTATTAAGTTAAACCTCCTTTGCTAAAATCATTTCATTAGATAAATCTGCTCAAATTTATTTAACTTAATAATCAACTGTCGTTGTAACAGTTGGCTTGATCGACTTTAACATAAGATGAATTTGTTAATCAATTCTAACTCATCTTTTTCATTTAACTAATAAATAACATTATTAATTTAAATAATACATTTCAAAATAAATCTCACTTTAAGTGTTACCTTAAAATAATCGTTTCACACTTGCTTACAAATCTTCTTAATACAAGAATTAGCTCTATAAAAGATAAAGCACGTGCTTCGCACACGGTCGATTTTGGTGTCAAAATGGTGATTGTTGGTTAAACCAACAATATACAAATAGAATTGGGTTATTTCTTTTATTTGTAAACTTCGTTTAAAAAAATAATATATTTAAAAATCTATATTCAATTATAGAATAAATTACTTCATTTTTTTACCGATGCACTTGACGGTAAATCGATCTTTATAAAACAGTTTTATTTTGGCCATCTGCTATAAATTTCTCAACCAATATCGCACATCGGTTAATAACCGAATAAATGTTGAATTTAGATTCAACAAACCACCTCTAAGTCAATAACCCAATCATGTCAGTTAAACAGTTCATATAATGATCATGTGCAAATAAATAATCAATTTAACTGATAGTGGTCAACCAATAACAACCATTCAAGCATCCAAATACGTTTATATTATTATAAACGTAACCAACAAGGTAAGTTACCTTCGTTGGAAATAATCGTTAAAAATAACGATTTCATTTTATTTTAAATTAAACAACCGTTTAATTTAAATAATCAATATACCAATACTTAACAACATCCAAACAATCATCAAATCAGCCAATAATTAGCAAACATGGCAACCAAATAATAAAACCCTATTTATATAAAATATAAATGGGGTAACTGAGTGAGTTTTACTCACCTTGGTTTTATTCGGCGTCAAATGCTTTCGCTAAATTAAATAGCCATTTAATTTAGTTAGAAATTCCGCTTTCTTCCTGTGTTGATCAAAACAGCTCCACACCGTCGCGTTTGCTACTGCTATTCCAGTGTAGGTTGTTTTGTTCAATTCTGCTATTGGATGAACAAATTATAAATTTCACGTTATACAAATTAAATGAATTAACAGTCTAATTTTATTTTAATTAACTACCCTAACTATAAAATTTGTCTAACTAAATTCCACTTCATTTTACACATTTATTATATGTATAACTATATAATCGGTTACGTTAAAATAATTGGGAACATTGAACTAGTTATATTTTAATTACCTAACCAATGATTAAACAGTAAAAACTCACCTTCATTATCCAACATGCGCTGCCGTATCTCCACAAACTAAATCCACGTCATACTCTACATATAACGCCATTTCTTTCCATGTCATGTTGTATGTCTAAATCCTTCCACTTCCTTTCTTCCCATATTATTCTACACGTAACGCCATAACTGCCATCCTTAGCAAATCCCTTCTTATCCCTCCAGTTCCATCGTTTCTCCCCCTTTTTTTTTATATATATATCTCGGCCCAAAAGCCCAAATGTTTCTCTCAGCCCACCCGTCCTTCTACATCTTCCTCATGTCTGCATTTCTCCTCCATGCAGCAGAGACTGTTTCGAAACCAAGCTGCTGTTTCCCTCTCGCATCAGTCCCCTGTCTCACATGCAAACACTCCCCCACATTCTTGAACAAAAACATTATCAGCCCGTAATTAATCTCCACCATCATGTTCACACGTGCTTCCTACTTTCCCTTATGTTTCATCATCCTTTTTAATTTTTGCTTTCAACTCCTTTTCCTTTTCTACCTGCTATTGGTTACTACTTTCATTCATATTCCGGTTCCCATGTAACTTCAGTACTGTCAGGCCAAGCCCAAATGTTCCCCCTCATATATTATTGTATTCTCTTCTTTTTGAACTCGCTGCACTGATTTTCCCGAAACCCACGCACTGCCTTCCCATGGGTCTGCAACTCGACTTCTCCATCTACCAACCATCCTCTTATTTTCGAAATAATTAAAACATGCTACAGGTTTACCTCCTCCATGCCGTGATGTTCCAATGATCCTTCCTACTCTGTCAACGATCACCTCGAGCCCCTTGTCGAACCCGTCTACCCTGGCTCCGCTGCCCAAAAACTTGCGACAAAAATAGTCTTCGAATGTCAAGAATTGTACACGAGGTTGAAGAGAAACTTGAGGTGATTCCAGATATATAGGTTTAATGATTTATAGAAGAGGATATAGGTTTGTTTTAATTTTCAGGAAAGGTTTTCCTTTTGTTTGCGGGAGAAATATATATTTTGATGATGAGAGGTAACGATGTTCGCTTTGTTTAAATTTTCTATTTTGGGTTTGTGGTGTGAAAGATGGGATGAACGCCTATATTTATAGCATCACTACCCTTGGCGTGCACGGTATTGGCTTGCTTGGCCATCACGGATTAGGTAATTTGGAGCGCAAGTAATGCAATGGTTTGGCAGACAAGAAATTTAAATTACTTGGTAGCCAAGGGGAAGGACACTGTTGTTGCGTACAGACTATAAGTGTAGGCTAGCTGGAAAGAATGGGACAGCTGCTATATTTTTTTTTAATATCTCCTGTTGCATTAAAAAAAACAAGAAGTCTGTGCCTACTGTCGTCTATACTAATTCAAATACGTTATCCATCATATCAGCTATTAATGCAAGTCTAAGCATGGCTGAGGCATTAGTTCAAATGTTATTAACAGCTTATACTTCATTACTACTACAATAGATTTTTTTTTCTTTTCAAGTCTGTGTTCTGATGTATGTCGGCTTACAGCAAGGGAAGGCATGTGCTTAGCTTAGCTTAGGTCTCTGCGTGATGTTTCTAGTTGTTATGAGTTGTTCATTCATATGTACGTGCAATATTTATATAAGAGTATACCTTTTCATGCACGGTATTAGCAAATAGGATAGCTTATTCTTTATAGTGAACTATGTTGCGTAAATTTCGTTCGGAGCTATTAGGGACAGAAATAAGGACACAGTCGTGTCTAGCGAGGTGCCACGATCCCAAAAATATAATAATATCGGTAGGTTAACTCATATTATGAAACCCCAAAATATTGATATAGGTTACAAAATACTCCAAATAAAAAGTTGCTTATTTTACGAAATAAAAATTACAGTAAAATTCTATAAATCGAATTATGACTACGCCTCAAAGGACTTGTCCAAATTCGAAGCCAATATAATTATAATTAAATATATCGTTATGGCGTATAAACGATTCCACAGCGACTATTTCGAAATTTGATTTGGACGTAAAATAAAATCTACAATATGAAAACTCGATTTTTCTCTTCTATTAGAAAAATATTATCACGTAGATTCAGATGCTTCTTGTTTCACAGAAATCCAAATTAAAACAAATTCTGTATATTCAATTGGAGTACAAAACCAAATATTACGAACTACCGCGCCGTTTCATGCTCATTTATAAATAAATAAAAATATAAACGTTTCATTGTCATTTAATTAACGAATCCTATATTAAACACCATTTATGTTTCCAAATTAATATTTAAACCAATTTAAATATTCGAATTCAAATAGTCAAAAAAAAATCCAGGTCGTTACAATATATATGTATGTATATATATATATATATATATATATATATCCAATTGATCATCCATAAATCTCTATCAAAAGAACAGAATAAAATTAAGAGTGTAAAGCAAAGAAACATGAAGACAACTTGCATTACATCCTTCCTTGTGTTCCTCATTCTTTTATCAAGTGGTATGCAAGAGAAAAAACTAAACTTCAGTTAGTTACTTTTTTTTGTTATGATAGAAAATCTCTTTTTCATGTTTGTCATAACAAATACAAATACTGTTGTTAAATACTAATTGCAGCTATAATGACGGAAGTGAAAGGACAAAACTGCCCTCCTCCAAGCGAAACTTGCAATTTTCCTATTGAATCCCCTAACTGTGTGACAAAAGAATGTAAAGAGTTTTGCCCTAAACATTTCTTCTGCACTGAGGGTAGTTTTTGTTCTGACGTTAATACTTGCACCTGCAAATCGAATTGCGCTCATCGTCGTTGAATTGCGACTTAATCATTTTGTGTTTTGTTATTCATACCTCTTTTGTATTTCAACAGTTGGATCTGTATACATTATGATATGAAAAAATAATTATGAAATGGAATTTTTCTCTGTTTGGTTTGGAAGGAAATTTTTATCTACATGTAACGACCCGGGGTTTTTGACTCCGAAAATCGACACAAAACCCAGCGTCGACTGTTCAGACATCGAAACTACCGGACCATTAATAGAAAGAAGTTAGAGGATGAGATAGAAAAGATAGAACTAATAGAATAGGAGAAGAAGAAGAACGCAGCTGAACATAATCAGAGTAAACACGAATCTCACAGCGGAACGAATAAAATATATTATATAACATAACTTTGAAATACAAAACTGTATTGTATATACATACCATTATCAGAGTACAATACATCATATCACAGCGGAAATAGTCTCTAAATACTAACGGTGAAGCCTTATGCTTTTAGCTCCTTCAAGCGTATCTGTAAAAGCCTGAAACACTTGACTGCCCGTACAAATTTGGGCACCCAAGAGTTTAGGGAAAACAAACAAAATAAACTCTGGGTCAGTCATGGGACTGGTGTGAGTAAATTCCAAACATATGGCTTAACTTTGAAAATCCTTTTTGAAACAAAAAGGATAATAGTAAGACCAGCCCACACATAAACATGGACGATTTTTACCTTACTATAACCCAAATCATTATTGATATCAAAATCCAGTGATATTATAATAATGTCTAATCAAATAAATAACCAAATAGTAGGACGCTTGCATCTCACGCTCTACATATATAGTATAAAATCAAAAACCGCAGGGCGCTTATTGGAGATTGGATTCCAACTATGACAAGGTATGGGACTACCTTCCGATGATGTATCTCTAGAGGCGAATACACCTGGATTCAACAAGAACGTCTTGCAACCCGGCCCACACATGACCGACCACCCATTTCGCTTGAGTGTATCGAATGTATATCACCAACGGTTGGGCTCAAACCACCGTTCCCGAATGGGCAGAATCGATAGATTTAGAAACAAAAGGAATTTCTCTAGATAGGTGATTATACACCCTAATGGGAGCGACCCACATAGCCATGCTGCCTGCCCGATTTTTGTCATTTCCCGGCTGTGAAGCTTGAGGCTACGTCTACCTTTTAGAACATCTGGCCACCATACACTTTGAATGCCACATCGTCAAACCCGTCAAATCACTAGTTGGTCTTCCCAAAAATATTACGGGTATAAAAGCTAAGAGAAACGAATTTCTCCGCCACCAGACGTAATACCTTGAAAAGAACGCCTTAGGTGACCTTCTAAGAATACGCTGTCAGGCATTCATCCATACAAGTTGTCCTGGGTCTGGACAAACAGAAAGCACCATTCTGAACAGGACGACCCTTGCACTTCACTCCGTCTTCAATTTTCTTCAGCATAATTTGCAGCGCTTATGCCTATACGGAGTGGTTTCAGATAGTATATCCAACCGGTCTCCCCGTATAGACAACGATGGTCAAAAACACTTCGATAGTCGGTTGTTTAACTATCGAAGTAAAAACAACATCCATTCAATGTACAACCAATATCACACAAATCACAGGCACTTTTTATTTAACATTCGTTCTTATATTCCTTTGGACAACGTCATTACTTATTACTTTTGAATAAGTGAATTTCAAAACAAGCTGTTTTCCTTGCCTAGGAAGTGCTACTGTATATAAACATCACGCTTAAGTTTGGTTAACAGCGTTTCATTTATCGTTACAGTTCAAACTTGCTATACGCTGCTATATCCCTTTATAACTAATCTTGACATAACAGTCACGCTTAAGCCTAGTCAACAGCGTTACTTTACTGCTATAGTTCTGAAACTTGCAATATGCTACTATATTCCACTTTATAATTAATCTCAACACCTCTTTCCGTTACAAATTCTTGACATCTCTTTTCATTACAAAAATCTTGATATCTCTTTTCGTTACAAAAATCTTTGATAGTCGGTGTTTTGAAAATAAACATCCATCAAACCATTTCACAATCTCGGCACTTTCTAATATTTCATTATTCATATTTTTCTAGATATTTCCAAAACTGTTTAACCTCATACTTCTTGGAAAAACCCATTTCCAAATGTTATAGCACTTGTTCACCCACATTCTAGAAGATATACATTTATTTAATATCTGGAACATTTCCATCTTCCTTACCTTTCTTATTTTCTGTACTTTTAGAAAATACACATTATTAATGTTGGAAAAACATTTCAAAACTCCATTTCTAAACTTCTCGTTAATCAGATCAATTTAGTTTAACACAAATAGAAATATCTACTTACAAAATGTTTACTTTCTGATCACTATTCACTTTTATTAAAATATCATTTCGCAATAGGAATCTAGACTCGTTTTACTACCCTTATTTCAAATACGATCATACTCCAAACATAGAATTATACTTTATTTTCATAAGCATCTTTAAAATCGGCTACTTGTTTTTGATATACTTAAAACAAGTCATCGCCTCCTTGTTTAATCACGATTCAATTTCCGTTATTTAGAAATAATAAATAATTGATTCTTCCTATTTAAACTCGAATCAATTTATATCTAACTCACGGTATTAAAAATACCAGTTTATAATAGAACTTCTATTATAATTTATAATTTTGCTTCAATTATAAAGATATAATTTTTATAATTGAACTTCGTTGGTTTGCTTGACAGTCAACCAATTTCTTAACAAAACGATGTGTTTATGGTCGACTGTTGCCACTTTCTAAATCAATATCGTTTATTTACTAAATCAACATAACGTTGAACTTCCATTCAACACAGTTCAAACAGTGCATAAACAGTACATATAATTATTGAAGAATCCGGTTGAATTCCTCCTACCGGTTTCCGCATCCACAAATGTTAGTCAAACAATTATCACTGATTCCATACTGATGGAATCAATATCCAACCGGTGATGGGTACATATGCAACGATATATAATATTTCAACCAATTTAACCATAATCTTCCTAAACAACCATCACACAGCATTCAACCATTATTTAAAATATAATTAAAATATTTAAATAAAACAGAGTTAGTGAATTTACTCACCTTGGCGCGTTAACCGTTAAATAGCGATTTGCGTCGTTGATTCAGATACCCGCTCCAATGTTTATCGCCATTCACTTTACACCACTCACCTCGGTTACCCTCCCTTTCAGCGTGGTTCCCTGATCATCTGTCCACTCCAGTCCGCACTTTGATCAACTTCATTACCAATGTAAACCTCTTCACAGCATTACATGAACTTCTCATGCGTTCCCCATACAAATCAGTTCCCTCTTCACTTCCTTCTGGCGTCAGTTGTGTAAAGACCCGTAACTTCCCCGTAAAGGAAAGTGTCGGATAGTTCGAGAACAAGCCACAACAGAACGCATACAGAAGAACATTTCATTGTATATTACATCAATGCATCAGATTACAAGAATATACAGAGTATAAATGAATATTACACAGAAATATCAGAGATTTAAATTACATTTAAATACATCGCAGCGGAAAATAATACAATACACAACTATAAGGAGATATACGGATACAAAGCTTTCCGGATATCGTTCCAGCTGTAAACCAGGATCCTGTGAATATAAATCTGCAAAACCAAAACTACTAGCTGCCCGTGTCAAAATAGGGGCACCCAGAGTTTAGGTTAAAACAATAAACTCCAGGTCAGTCATGTGACTGGTGTGAGAACTAAAACAGTTATTATTCTTCATTTTAAAAGTTAGGTAAATCAAGGGACCACGCCGTATAACACGGAACGGGTTTCCTCCCAAGAATACCAGTGCATAAAACAAACAGCGCAATGCTAAATAAAGAAAAAATGAAGCTGTTATAAGACCCAGTTCCCATCACACAATGCAACGCAGCCGAGGATAGGGTTTTCCCTTATAACAGCCAAAGAATGGTTGATACGGTTAAAACAAATCGTTTGATACTTTTATAAGTGCATAGTGTATAAAACAACTTCAAATCATAAGTATCAATCATAGGCGGCATGAATGCCCCATACCACTATGTCGCCATATATAGGTTATACAATCAAAATCGCAAAATCACGTATTTGGAAATTGGATTTCCGTCTATGAACCGAGGCAAAAGATAGTCCTCAACCGATTCGAGACGCTCTAACCCGTGTCTCAGGCAAGTACTCAGTCAAGCCTTGGATCCTCAGGGCCAGTCCACCGATGTGGATTAAACTTAAACCCTGAACATGCGTCTCCCCACCCTATGGGGTGTAAGTCTAGTCCGTCTGCCGACCAGAATGCATCGGCCGAAACCGATATAACCGAGGCGCCTCGCAACAGCAACAACCACATAAGTCAAACTCGTCAGGGCGTGTAAAACCACTGACGCCACTTCTAGCTAGAAAGAAACGCATGCCCTCCCTGACGTCCCCTCCCGTTTTTGGTTCACAACCGGGGTGCGAGGCTCGCGAATTCACGTTACACAAAGCTGTGCCACACAGGCTGTGCTTTGATCATCACCACAAGACTTTGCTTTTCAACAGAAGCCTCGATCAATTGCCACTTAGGCATGCCACACAGGCAATTCACTCCATGCGTTTGATATCCATCAATATATAACCCCTGAGCTCGTACGTCTCAGAGAAGGGCGTTAAGCAAGAGAATAAATTCTCCGCCGCCAAACAGATATATATTTAATAGAGATCAATCACACGGACTAAAATCCAATGTCAGACACACAGTCCATTTACAAGTCCGTTCTGGATCTGAACGAAACCGGAGGCACCTAGTACCTCGCATATCCATCGATCTCCAGGTACGTCTGGACGATCACTAACTGTTTCCATCTTCTTGGGTGTACAGCCTAATCAAGATCATCAGTAAGCACCCAAACGACGTGAAGACTTCTGGTCTTCGACCACCGTCTTCATCTTCGACACCACGTCGAATCAGTTATTCAGAATGGGATAAACCCGGTCTTTCTGAATAACTCGCGTATATATTATAAAAGTGTTACACAAACACAACATACGCCTCATTCCAATTCAGAATATTCCTTTATTCAAATATTCCTATACTTTGGGAAAAGTTCCCATTAATTTTATCCAAGATAAATTCTTTAAATTTATTCTTTAATCACCTTTGAATATCAATTCAAACTAGTCGGGATTAGCGAACCACACCGAAGTAATCATTTATTTTATTTCCCAATCCCAACCTATTCATCCCATGAAGTAAAACTGGTAGTACTTCATATCTAACACCACAGTGTTATCGGTAACTCAATTACCATTTCACGTTCAAATCTAATTAAAGATTTAACTATCGCTTGGAGTAAAACTGGTGATACTCCATTCTCGATCTTTTCAATCTATTTAAAGATTCATTAAAACTCCACTTAGTTTTAATCTTTGACTGGGTTAAAGAATCAGTGTCATTTAAAACGCAGTTCACGATAAACCCAAAGTCACATTCATTAATTATCGGGTTAAAGAACGAGTGTTGTTTAAAACACTGTTCACGACAAACCCAAAAATCAATATCCATTCAATTCCAATTAAATATTATTTAATTGGTACACTTCATTAAATCTAAATAAAAAGATTTAATCTTTTCTCAACTGGGTTCAAGAACAGTGTTAGTGAAGACACCATTCACGACAAACCCAAATCACATTCGATATTCAATACAAGGCTCTGAATAGAAAATATATCGGCTTATATTCAATATCGAATTCTACGACTAACAAATGTCGTATTGGAAATAACGATATAAATATATATCTTTCAAATTTCCATAACCACACCTGTATAATCACGAATTCCAACATCGAAATATTCCGAAGACAATTTCGATTCAAATCCACTCCAATGCAATCATTGGAAATTTTGGTTATTTTCAAAACCATTTCAAATTCAATTTATTTATTTAAAAATAAATAGAATTATAATTCTAGTTCAAAACTAGTTCATTTCGATAAAAATCTATTTTTATCTTTTCAAATATGGAGTTTTTCACCCCAATTCTTCTCAAATCATTTCTTATGATTTTACACAAATTATTACTATTTTTAATAATTTTATCAAGGCCCGTACAGTCGATTTCCAACAACGGCCATCGAACTGCACTTACAGCGACCTTTTTCAAATTTGATTTGGACATATCTCCAAATCCAACCGTTAGATTTCAAATTTCTAACATTCGTTAGAAAGCTCTTTTCGATACGAACCCAACGGTTCCGGTTTTAGGAGAATCCGACGGTCGGATCTCCCGTAATGTCCGTTTGAAATAAATGGTCGAAATTCACGAACTGCCGCGGCGCGGCGCGTTCTATTCAGGCCATTATATTATATATATAATATATATAATATATATATCGTCGATTTCCATTTAAAACGAATTATATAAATAGTTTTAAATTTGTTTCAAAAGCAATTTCAACTTCCATTTCAATTCAAATCGAAATTGAATTCTTCTTTATAAATTCGTTTCAAAATTCATTTCTATTCAATTCAAATTTCAATTCAATTTGAATTCATTTCAATTCGCTTTCAATTCAATTTGAATTCGTTTTCAATTCATTTCGAAATCGTTTTCAATTCAATTTATTTCGAAATCGTTCTCAATTCATTTCATTTCGAAATCGTTTTCAATTCAATTCATTTCGAAATCGTTTTCAATTCAATTCATTTCGAAATCGTTTTCAATTCAATTCATTTCGAAATCGTTTTCAATTCAATTCATTTCGAAATCGTTTTCAATTCAATTCATTTCGAAATCGTTTTCAATTCAATCCATTTCGAAATCGTTTTCAATTCAATTCATTTCGAAATCGTTTTCAATTCAATTCATTTCGAAATCGTTTTCAATTCAATTCATTTCGAAATCGTTTTCAATTCAATTCATTTCGAAATCGTTTTCAATTCAATTCATTTCGAAATCGTTTTCAATTCAATTCATTTCGAAATCGTTTTCAATTCAATTCATTTCGAAATCGTCGATTTCCATTTCACTTTTCAATATTCATTTTTAAAATGAATAAAGTCGATATAAATATCGTTCACGTCAAAATGGCGTCAATCTAATCAACACGGCTTCATAAATTTCTATTTTCAAATTTTCTTTATTTTTCAAATTGGAATGAGGCCCAATCAATTACCATATAAAATTAATTATATGGATTTCCATACAACACATGTATATAATAGCATTGAAAAATAATCAACCATCAACCAAAGTGCACTACACTGTATAAGCATCAAATATAGATATTCAACGCTTATAACAGCCTGTCAATCAATCGATCCACATATTTAATCAATCAGGATGAGTGAAACTCATATTTCATCCCAACACCCGTGTGGGGTTTCAAATCAACAAACACACATTTTTGTTTGTGCAGTTGGGCGATGTGTAAAATTTATCAACCCAATCAATATCCGTCAAATCAGTGTAAATAAACAAATCGGCCGATTTGTTTATAAATATTTATTTATTCACTTTCACGTTAAAAATTATATTTTTAACGTCAAAAATATTTATTTCAACACTTGAATTTGTATTCAGTTCACTTACACAATAAAAATGATATTTTTATTTTTCTAACATATTTTAGAAAATTTCGACGGCATAACGGCACGATACTAGAAACGGGACGAGGCCTAGCCTTATCCCCGGTCTAGTGAAGGCCCACGCCATTCACACATCAATCATATCAATTTCAATTTCACCAAAACAATCAAATCCAAATCAAATAATCTAACCAACTACACAACCAATCAAACAAGTCCATGGTCTGTGGACGGGTGTCGGGTGCTACTAAGCACCGTCTGCATCCTAGTATATATATATATAACTAGAAAAATAAATTGAAAGGTGAGAAATTCTCACATATAGCTATCCAAGCTCCACGGCTCTTCATTTGCAGGAAATCTTCGCCAACTCGCCTTTTTGTCGCTTTCGCCCGTATTCTCTACATATGTAAAAATCGAATTTTTACTTCGCTATTCAATATATAAAAATCATATTTTTATTTCGAAGTTCAATATATAAAAATTCTATTTTTCTTTCGAAGTTCTATATATAAAAATTCTATTTTTATTTTGAAGTTCTATATATAAAAATCATATTTTTACTTCATTAAAAATCACTTCTTTTTGCTTTCAAAAATCCTTTCTTTTTGCTTTCAAAAATCCTTTCTTTTTGCTTTCAAAAATCCTTTCTTTCCGCTTTCAAAAATCCTTTCTTTCTATCTAGTAAAAATCCCGTCTTTTTTCTTTTTAAAAATATGATCTTTATTTTTGCAAGTTCAAATCTTTTTCTATTAAAAGATTAAACCTTTTCCTATTTCAAAGTTTAAACCTTTAAAATAAAATCAGTTTTAAAATTCCTTTTAAATCAGTTTTTGCTCTTTAAAAAAAACAGTTTTTAAAATCTTTTTAAATCAGTTTTTAACTTCTTTTAAAATTAGAATTAAACCCTTTTTAAAATCAGATTTTCAGAATTGAAAATAAAAACAAAATAAAGTAAAGAAAGAAAAAAAAACTTACTGTATCGAAGAAAAGGGGGGGGGGGTTTCTTGCGTCAGCGCGATTAGGGGGGGCGCAGTCCTTCCAGGCGGCGGTCGATGGCAGCAGGGGGGCGCGGGTCGTGCAGTTGATCGGAGGGAGGTCAGCGAGGTCTGGCGGAGCACGGACGAGGGCGTGGCGGGTTCGTGGATCGAGATGGAGGTCGAGGGAGGCTCCAGCGGTTTCGTCAGAGGAGGAAGAGGAGCGAGGAGATGGAGGGGAGATCGAAGTGGGGAGGGGCGCCGAGGTCGGGTGGCGCGGTGGTTCACGCCAGTACTGGCGAACGGAATCGGGGGGGGGGGGGGGGGTTTCTTCTATTTTTTTTTTGATTTGTAAATCGATTGTAACGGGGGGGGGCAGAGATAAAGGAAGAGAAAGGTTTTTTTTTATTTAATTATTTTATTTTTCTTTCGAAAAAGTTGACTTTTACATACGACCTCTAAACGAGGCCCACCGCCTGTCGTCCATAGCGTATTACCCCCGTTCCGAACACAATGAGATATGTATCGCAAGCGGATTTGACCGTCTCGATTGGTTTCCGTTGAACTTACATTTAAATTACTATATTGAATTTTAAACGTACATTTCAATTTACCGGGCCCACATACGGAATCTAAAAATTTCCGAAAAATATTTTCTAACTTCGTATTGACGATACGGTCCTAACAAAACTAGTTTCGTCGAATTCCGAGACCGTTAGAAAAATGGCCATTTTCCAGTCGATTAAAATCAACTGAAATGGTCAAAACACGTTTTCCTTTGCCACGCTCACATATTGATTCGAAAAATTATGAAATTTGAAATCTAGCAATAACTTTACATCGCGGACCCAACAAAACTGGTTTCGTCGAAATCCGAGGTCGTTTGCAAAATGGCTATTTTTAAGGGCCTGAATTCCATAGCGACTATTCAGAATTTTCAACTGGACATATCTTATCATTTCTAAGATGAAATCTCAGTTTGTTAACTTCGTTACAAAGATATAGTTATACAGATTCAAATATTTCTTGTTTTGTTCAATTCTGACTTATATTGAATTCTGTATATTCATTTGAAATTAGAAATCGAATTTTCGAACTACCGCGCCATTTTCAATTCCTTTTATAATTATATATAATTATTATATATTCTAACGACGACGTATATAATATATACGTCGATTTATATTCGAAATAAATTTCTCGACAATATTATTTAAAATAATTCATTTTAAATATCAAATTTCGCTAAAATTGCCAAAATAAAAATTTCAAACTGGCTCGCATTTTCCGGGTTGTTACAATCTCCCCCACTTAAAACTTTTCGTCCCCGAAAAGGAACAAAGTCGAAAGTGGTTTGATTATTCAGCTCAACTTCCATTGTTTTGATTACGGCTTAAGTTCTTCAACTTTTCAGTTTCTAAGAACTTTTCAAAAATTTCAAAAATTTGGCTAACACCCTAAATTTTTGAAAAATTTCGCCATAACCTCCCCTGCACCGGGAGCATCGGGGAATTTCAAATAGCTTCCCCGATCCTTCAGATCTCAAAAAGAAAAAGAAAAAGCCAAGCGGCTAGCCAATAGGCTCATAAAATCATCATCACCCAAACAAAACAGTAAATTATGTAGTAAACATGTACCTATTTGTCGGGCAAACAAATTTTATTCTGTGCTCTAGCCTCCTTGCTATGACCTGTTCAATGTAAGTATATGTATATGCAAACAAATGCGACCAAATTTCAATACAATTCAATATTCGATTCAATTAGGCTAAATGGCTAAAAATTAGCAAACAAATAAACAAACAATACAAACATCAATCAATTAGTGGATTAACGTTTCAAATTCATAATTTTGATACATATACAAAAATCAGATTTTTGATGCCAAATCACAACAATAAGCCCTATCTAATTTTGGTTCTCACACCAGTCAATAGGAAGTATATAGATATTACACGTTCGTCACTCGAATATAAATTCTAATGATGGAGCTCCATCGTCAAAATCATCTCCGGGCGATTAGAGTGTAATTCTATATCTATCCAGTATATTAAAACTTTGAATATACGTTTGCAAGGCGTATATGCAAATTCTTTATATACTGAATTGTCCAAAATCAATATAAATAAATAATCAAATACGAATAGTTGATTTAAATTTTCAAAACAAAAATTTGTTTTCATTTTAAAAATATACTCTTCACACTCGTTCTAGGATACTACGGATCCCATCTCTAACGAGTCATTCTAATTGGATATTACTAATCCAATATCTGATGAATTCTTTCGTATGGTTCTAATGTGCCCTGTTCTCGAGCTCTGTAAACCAAAGCTCTGATACCACGTGTAAAGACCCGTAACTTCCCCGTAAAGGAAAGTGTCGGATAGTTCGAGAACAAGCCACAACAGAACGCATACAGAAGAACATTTCATTGTATATTACATCAATGCATCAGATTACAAGAATATACAGAGTATAAATGAATATTACACAGAAATATCAGAGATTTAAATTACATTTAAATACATCGCAGCGGAAAATAATACAATACACAACTAGAAGGAGATATACGGATACAAAGCTTTCCGGATATCGTTCCAGCTATAAACCAGGATCCTGTGAATATAAATCTGCAAAACCAAAACTACTAGTTGCCCGTGTCAAAATAGGGGCACCCAGAGTTTAGGTTAAAACAATAAACTCCAGGCCAGTCATGTGACTGGTGTGAGAACTAAAACAGTTATTATTCTTCATTTTAAAAGTTAGGTAAATCAAGGGACCACGCCGTATAACACGGAACGGGTTTCCTCCCAAGAATACCAGTGCATAAAACAAACAGCGCAATGCTAAATAAAGAAAAAATGAAGCTGTTATAAGACCCAGTTCCCATCACACAATGCAACGCAGCCGAGGATAGGGTTTTCCCTTATAACAGCCAAAGAATGGTTGATACGGTTAAAACAAATCGTTTGATACTATTATAAGTGCATAGTGTATAAAACAACTTCAAATCATAAGTATCAATCATAGGCGGCATGAATGCCCCATACCACTATGTCGCCATATATAGGTTATACAATCAAAATCGCAAAATCACGTATTTGGAAATTGGATTTCCGTCTATGAACCGAGGCAAAAGATAGTCCTCAACCGATTCGAGACGCTCTAGCCCGTGTCTCAGGCAAGTACTCAGTCAAGCCTTGGATCCTCAGGGCCAGTCCACCGATGTGGATTAAACTTAAACCCTGAACATGCGTCTCCCCACCCTATGGGGTGTAAGTCTAGTCCGTCTGCCGACCAGAATGCATCGGCCGAAACCGATATAACCGAGGCGCCTCGCAACAGCAACAACCACATAAGTCAAACTCGTCAGGGCGTGTAAAACCACTGACGCCACTTCTAGCTAGAAAGAAACGCATGCCCTCCCTGACGTCCTCTCCCATTTTTGGTTCACAACCGGGGTGCGAGGCTCGCGAATTCACGTTACACAAAGCTGTGCCACACAGGCTATGCTTTGATCATCACCACAAGACTTTGCTTTTCAACAGAAGCCTCGATCAATTGCCACTTAGGCATGCCACACAGGCAATTCACTCCATGCGTTTGATATCCATCAATATATAACCCCTGAGCTCGTACGTCTCAGAGAAGGGCGTTAAGCAAGAGAATAAATTCTCCGCCGCCAAACAGATATATATTTAATAGAGATCAATCACACGGACTAAAATCCAATGTCAGACACACAGTCCATTTACAAGTCCGTTCTGGGTCTGAACGAAACCGGAGGCACCTAGTACCTTGCATATCCATCGATCTCCAGGTACGTCTGGACGATCACTAACTGTTTCCATCTTCTTGGGTGTACAGCCCAATCAAGATCATCAGTAAGCACCCAAACGACGTGAAGACTTCTGGTCTTCGACCACCGTCTTCATCTTCGACACCACGTCGAATCAGTTATTCAGAATGGGATAAACCCGATCTTTCTGAATAACTCGCGTATATATTATAAAAGTGTTACACAAACACAACATACGCCTCATTCCAATTCAGAATATTCCTTTATTCAAATATTCCTATACTTTGGGAAAAGTTCCCATTAATTTTATCCAAGATAAATTCTTTAAATTTATTCTTTAATCACCTTTGAATATCAATTCAAACTAGTCGGGATTAGCGAACCACACCGAAGTAATCATTTATTTTATTTCCCAATCCCAACCTATTCATCCCATGAAGTAAAACTGGTAGTACTTCATATCTAACACCACAGTGTTATCGGTAACTCAATTACCATTTCACGTTCAAATCTAATTAAAGATTTAACTATCGCTTGGAGTAAAACTGGTGATACTCCATTCTCGATCTTTTCAATCTATTTAAAGATTCATTAAAACTCCACTTAGTTTTAATCTTTGACTGGGTTAAAGAATCAGTGTCATTTAAAACGCAATTCACGATAAACCCAAAGTCACATTCATTAATTATCGGGTTAAAGAACGAGTGTTGTTTAAAACACTGTTCACGACAAACCCAAAAATCAATATCCATTCAATTCCAATTAAATATTATTTAATTGGTACACTTCATTAAATCTAAATAAAAAGATTTAATCTTTTCTCAACTGGGTTCAAGAACAGTGTTAGTGAAGACACCATTCACGACAAACCCAAATCACATTCGATATTCAATACAAGGCTCTGAATAGAAAATATATCGGCTTATATTCAATATCGAATTCTACGACTAACAAATGTCGTATTGGAAATAACGATATAAATATATATCTTTCAAATTTCCATAACCACACCTGTATAATCACGAATTCCAACATCGAAATATTCCGAAGACAATTTCGATTCAAATCCACTCCAATGCAATCATTGGAAATTTTGGTTATTTTCAAAACCATTTCAAATTCAATTTATTTATTTAAAAATAAATAGAATTATAATTCTAGTTCAAAACTAGTTCATTTCGATAAAAATCTATTTTTATCTTTTCAAATATGGAGTTTTCACCCCAATTCTTCTCAAATCATTTCTTATGATTTTACACAAATTATTACTATTTTTAATAATTTTATCAAGGCCCGTACAGTCGATTTCCAACAACGGCCATCGAACTGCACTTACATCGACCTTTTTCAAATTTGATTTGGACGTATCTCCAAATCCAACCGTTAGATTTCAAATTTCTAACATTCGTTAGAAAGCTCTTTTCGATACGAACCCAATGGTTCCGGTTTTAGGAGAATCCGACGGTCGGATCTCCCGTAATGTCCGTTTGAAATAAATGGTCGAAATTCACGAACTGCCGCGGCGCGGCGCGTTCTATTCAGGCCATTATATTATATATATAATATATATAATATATATATCGTCGATTTCCATTTAAAACGAATTATATAAATAGTTTTAAATTCGTTTCAAAAGCAATTTCAACTTCCATTTCAATTCAAATCGAAATTGAATTCTTCTTTATAAATTCGTTTCAAAATTCATTTCTATTCAATTCAAATTTCAATTCAATTTGAATTCATTTCAATTCGCTTTCAATTCAATTTGAATTCGTTTTCAATTCATTTCGGAATCGTTTTCAATTCAATTTATTTCGAAATCGTTCTCAATTCATTTCATTTCGAAATCGTTTTCAATTCAATTCATTTCGAAATCGTTTTCAATTCAATTCATTTCGAAATCGTTTTCAATTCAATTCATTTCGAAATCGTTTTCAATTCAATTCATTTCGAAATCGTTTTCAATTCAATTCATTTCGAAATCGTTTTCAATTCAATTCATTTCGAAATCGTTTTCAATTCAATTCATTTCGAAATCGTTTTCAATTCAATTCATTTCGAAATCGTTTTCAATTCAATTCATTTCGAAATCGTTTTCAATTCAATTCATTTCGAAATCGTTTTCAATTCAATTCATTTCGAAATCGTTTTCAATTCAATTCATTTCGAAATCGTTTTCAATTCAATTCATTTCGAAATCGTTTTCAATTCAATTCATTTCGAAATCGTCGATTTCCATTTCACTTTTCAATATTCATTTTTAAAATGAATAAAGTCGATATAAATATCGTTCACGTCAAAATGGCGTCAATCTAATCAACACGGCTTCATAAATTTCTATTTTCAAATTTTCTTTATTTTTCAAATTGGATTGAGGCCCAATCAATTACCATATAAAATTAATTATATGGATTTCCATACAACACATGTATATAATAGCATTGAAAAATAATCAACTGTAATAACCCGAAAATCTGGGCCAGTTTGAAATTTTTATTTTGGCAATTTTAGCGAAGTTTGAATATTTAAAATGGATTATTTTAAATAATATCGACGAGAAATTTATTTTGAATAGAATTCGAACGTATATATTATATACGTCGTCGTTAGAATATAAATAATTATATATAATTATAAATAGAATTGAAAATGGCGCGGTAGTTCGATAATTCGATTTCAAACTTCAATTGAATGTACCGGGTGCAAAACAATCCGGATTTTAGTGAAACCAAAAACATTAGGATCTAATAGTGAATATCTTTCCAACGAATCCGACCAATCAAGATTTCATAGCGGGAATCAAAAGATATGTCCAGTTGAAAATTCTGAATAGTCGCTATGGAATTCAGGCCCTTAAAAATGGACATTTTGCAAATGACTTCGGATTTCGACGAAACCACTTTTGTTGGGTCCGTGATGTTAAATTATTGCTAGGTTTCAAATTTCAAAATTTTTCGAATCAATATGTGAGCGTGGTAAAGGAAAACGTGTTTTGACCATTTCAGTTGATTTTAATCGACTGGAAATTGGCCATTTTTCTAACGGTCTCAGAATTCGACGAAACTAGTTTTGTTAGGACCGTATCGTCAATACGAAGCTAGGAAATATTTTTCGAGAATTTTTAGAGTTAATATGTGACCCCGGTAATTTGAAATGTACGTTTAAAATTCAATATAGTGATTTAAATGTAAATTTAACGAAAACTGATTGTAACAGCCGAATCAGCTTGCGATACATATCCCGTTGTGTTGGAAATAGGGGTAGAACGCTATGGACGACAGGCGGTGGACCTCGTTTCGAGGTCATATGTAAAAGTCATCTATTTGCAAATAAAATAATTAAATAATTAAATAATTAAAAATAGAAAAAAAATAAAAACCCCCTTTCCTTAACTACCCAGGCCCCCCCCCCCCGATTTCATTCGACAGAAATAAAAAAAAGGGGGCCGATCGCAGCCCTAGGCGGAGCACCGCCGCCGCGCCATCAAACGCCGCCACCCCGGCGCTGACCCCCCCTCGCCTCCCCCTCGATCCTCCTCTTCCCCTTCCTCCGCAACCCCCCCTGCCCTAATCGACAGCCGCGAGACCCCCTCCCCCCCATCCACCGACGCAGCCGCAGCCACCACGACCTGCCGCCCCTCCTTCTTCCCCCTCTCCTCTTCCATCGACAGCCGCAACCCCCCCCCCCCCCTTCGAGGCCCTGAAACCTTACTGTAAGTTTTATTTATTTATTTTGTTTTATTTTATTTTATTAATTTATTTCTGTTTAGTTTTTTTTGTGTAAGAAGTTTAGGAAAAAAATCAGTTTTATTTTATTTTTATTTATAGCGTGAAGTTAAGATTTGATTTTTAAAACCTAGAAAGATTTGATTTTTAAAGCCTAAAAAGATTTGATTTTTAAAGCCTAAAAAGATTTGATTTTTAAAGCCTAAAAAGATTTGATTTTTAAAACCTAAAAAGATTTGATTTTTTTTTAAACGTAAAAGACGATATTTTGAGAGGAGTAGGGAATTAAAAATATAATTTTTATATAAGGAAAGTGATTATAAAAATATGATTTTTATATTTTAAAAGTATTAAAAATATAATCTTTACTATGTAGAAATATTAAAAATATGATTTTTATATTTTTAAAAGTATTAAAAATATGATCTTTATAGGATAGAGAATATAAAAATATCATCTTTGTATATGTAGTGAAATAAAAATCTGATTTTTATTTTATATACGTTGAGATAAAGTGGTAATTTTTATAATGATGAAATCAATATTTTTGAAAGGCGAAAACTTTATTTTTATAAAGGCGAAATCTATATTTTTATAAGGGCGAAATCTATATTTTTGAAATGGAATTTTTATCTATATAGTAGCAATGTAGAAATAGAATTTTTATCCATAGAGCGTGATAGTAAAAATATGATTTTTATATATTGAATAGCATAGTAAAAATTCGATTTTTAAATATATGAAGTGATTATAAAAATATGATTTTTAAATTGAAAGTGAATAAATAAAAATGTGATTTTTATTTTAAAGACATCAAAATATAAAAATGTGATTTTTATATATGAAGTGGCTACGGGCAATAAAGATGACGAAGATAGGATAACGACGAAGATTTCCTGCATTAGAAGTGTCGTGAAGTTGGATAGCTATTGGTGAGAACTTCTCACTCAAATTTCTTTTTCTAGTTATATATATATACTAGGATGCAGACGGTGCTTAGTAGCACCCGACACCCGTCATCCACAGACCATGGATGGCTTGTTTGTTAAATTGTTTGATTGTGTGGTTGGTTAGGTTATTGGTTTGAATTGAATTATTTGGTGAATTGAAATTGATTTGATTGATGTGTGAATGGTGTGGGCCTTCACTAGACCGGGGATAAGGCTAGGCCTTGTCCCGTTTCTAGTATCGTGCTGTTATGCCACCGAAATTTTCTAAAATATGTTAGAAAAATAAAAATATCATTTCTATTGTGTAAATGAAATGAATAGAAATTCATGTGTTGAAATAGAATATTTTATCGTTAAAAATATAATTTTTAACGTGGAAGTGAATAAAATAAAATATTCATTTACAAACCGGACGGTTTATTTATGTACACCTATTTGAAGGACATTGATTGGGTCAATAAATTTTACACATCGCCCAACTGCACAAATAAAATCTGTGTTTGATTGTTTGAAACCCCACACGGGTGTTGGGATGAAATTTGAAGTTCACTCATCCTGATTGATTAAATATGTCGATCGATTGATTGACATGCTGTTATAAGCGTTAGATATCTATATTTGATGCTTATACAGTGTAGTGCACTTTGGTTGATGATTGATTATTTTTCAATGCTATTATATACATGTGTTGTATGGAATCCATACAATTAACATTATGTGGTGATTGATTGGGCCTCATTCCAATCGGGAAAATAAGGAATATTATAAAAGAAAATTCATGTGTTGAATATAAAAATAGTCATGTGTTGACGATGTTCATGTGTTGAGTGAAATATTTTATACAATGAAATTTACATCTTTATCATATTTAAAATTAGAACTACTTCCTAGTAGAAGTCTAATTAAAATCAAACGATAGATACCATAGTTTTATAAAATATTTTACATAACAAAAATAGTGATGTGTTGACAGTACTCATGTGTTGAGATTAGTCGTGTGTTGAAAGCGATATAGATTCATGTGTTGAATGGGATAAATATTCATTTGTTGGATAGACTAAAGGAGTTTTGAAAAATATAAAGCCGTGTTGATTAGAGATGCGTTATTTCGACGTGAACGATATTTATATCGATTTTATTCGATTTCGAAATGAAATGAATTGAAAACGATTTCGAAATGAATTGAATTGAAAACGATTTCGAAATGAATTGAATTGAAAACGATTTCGAAATGAAAGGAATTGAAAACGATTTCGAAATGAATTGAATTGAAAACGAATTCAAATTGATTTGAAAGCGAATTGAAATGAATTCAAATTGAATTGAAATTTGAATTGAATAGAAATGAATTTCAAAACGAATTTATAAAGAAGAATTCAATTTTGATTTGAATTGAAAAGGAAGTTGAAATTGTTTTGAAACGAATTTAAAACGATTTATAAAATACGTTTTAAAAGGAAATCGACGAAATATATAATATATATATATATATTATATATTTAATGGCCTGAATAGAACGCGCCGCGCCGCGGCAGTTCGTGAATTTCGACCATTTATTTCAAACGGACATTGCGGGAGATCCGACCGTCGGATTCTCCTAAATCCGGAACCGTTGGGTTCGTATCGAAAAGAGCTTTCCATTGAATATTAGAAATTTGAAATCTAACGGTTGGATTTGGAATTATGTCCAAATCAAATTCGAAAAAGGTCGCTGTAAGTGCAGTTCGATGGCCGTTGTTGGAAATCGACTGTACGGGCCTTGATAAAATTATCAAAAATATTTATAATTTGTGTAAAATTATAATATGTGAATTGGAAAGAATTGGGCTGGAAAATTCCACATTAGAAGGTAAAAATAGATTTTTATCGAAATGAACTAGTTTTGAACTAGAATTAAAATCAATTTATTTTTGAAATAAATAAATTGAATTTGAAAGTGATTTTGAAAATAATCGATAATTTCCAATACGTGGATTGGACTGGAGTTGAATCGAAATTATCTTCGGGATATTTCGATGTTGGATTTCGTGACTATACAGATATTGTTATGGGAATTTGAAAGATATATTTTATATCGTTATTTACAATACGATATATGTTGGTTTCATTATTTGATATTGAATATAAGCCGATATATTTTCTATTCAAAGCCTTGTATTTAATATCAAATGTGATTTGGGTATATCGTGGATCGTGTTTTAGATGACATTGGTGCTTTAACCCAGTTAAAGGCAAGATATTGATTTTTGAGAAGATTAAAACTAAGTGAAGTTTTAATGAATCTTTAATTAGATTAAAAAGTGAATTGATAATTTAAATTATCAAATCTGAAAAGTGATCGAGAATGGAGTACCACCAGTTTTGCTCCAAAGCGATAGTTAAATCTTTAATTAGATTTGAACGTGAAATGGTAATTAATTTTACCGATAACATAGTGGTGTTAGATGTGGAGTATTACCAGTTTTCTCCATGGGATATAGGTTGGGATTGGGAAATAAAATAAATAATTACTTCGGTGTGGTTCGTTAATCCCGACTAGTTAGAAATGATATCCAAAGGAGGATTAAAGAATAAATTTAGAAGAATTTATCTTGGATAAAATTAATGGGAACATTTCCCTAAGAATGTGTTGTTGTGAATAAAAGAATATTCTGAATTGGAATGAGGCGTTTGTTGTGTTTGTGTAACATTTGTTTATTATATACGTGGGTTATTCAGAAAGGCCGGGTTATACCCATTCTGAATAACCGATTCGACGAGATGTCGAAGATGAAGACGGTGGTTGAAGACCGGAAGTCTTCACATCGTTTGGGTGATTACTGATGATCTTGATTGGGCTGTACACCCAAGATGAGGGAAACAGTTGGTGATCGTCCAGACGTACTTGGAGATGGATGGATATGCGAGGAAAGTGCCTCCGGTTTCGTTCAGACCCAGAACGAACTTGTAAATGGATTGTGTGTCTGACATTGGATTTTATTCTATGTTGATTGATCTCTATTAAATATACATCTGTTTGGCGGCGGAGAATTTATTCTCTTGCTTAACGCCCTTCTCTGAGACGTACGAGCTCAGAGGTTGTGTATCGATGGACATCAGTCGCATGGAGTGGATTGCCAGTGTGGCATGCGTAAGTGGCAATTGATCAAGGCTTCTGTTGAAAAGCAAAGTCTTGTGGTTGATGATCAAAGCACGGCCTGTGTGGAGTAGCTTTGTGTATAACGTGAATTCGCGAGCCTCACACCTCGGTATGAGTCAATAACGGGATAGTGACTGCAGGGAGAGCACGACGTTTCTTTCTAGCTAGGGTGGTGTCAGTGACCTACCAGCCCTGACATTTATATACTTTTCACCTGTGTGGTTGTTGGATATGAGGCGCCTCGGATATAGGTCTGTAAGGACCGGGAAACGTGTGTTCAGGAATAACTAATCCTCAAAAGTAAGAGAGGACCGGCCCTGAAGATCCAAGGATCATAGTGGGGTCCTGAGGCATTTGCTAGAGTGTCTCGAACGCGGAGAGGAGCTTGCCCCTTGCCTCGACTCATGACGGAAATCCAATTTCCAATACGTGTATTGCGGTTTTAATTGTAGAACTAGTACGGCGACATGATATATGGTACCCATGCCGTCTATGATTGATATTTATGATTGAAAATGTTTTGACTCTATACACTTATTATAGTATCAAATGATTTGTTTTAAACGTACCAAGCATGTTTGGCTATTATAAGGGAAAACCCTATCCTCCGGCTTGCGTTGCATTGTGTGATGGGACCTGGGTCTTATAATAGCTTCATTTTTCGAAAAAGCATTGCGCTGTTTATTCTATGCACTGGTATTCTTGGGAGGAAACCCGTTCCGTGTTATACGGCGTGGTCCCTTGAATTACTCTCTTTTAAAGTAAAGTTTTAAATAACTGTTTTAGTTCTCACACCAGTCACATGACTGACCTGGAGTTTATTGTTTTAACCTAAACTCTGGGTGCCCCTATTTTCCACACGGGCAGCTAGTAGTTTTGGTTTTGCAGATTTATATTCACAGGTTCCTGATATACAGCTGGAACGATGCTCGGAAAGCTCTGTATCCGTGTATCACTTCTAGTTGTGCTTTTGTATTATTTTCCGCTGCGATGTATTTAAATGTAATTTAAATCTCTGATATTTGTTGAATGTAATTTATTCATTTATACTCTGTATATTCTTGTATCTGATGGAATTGTTGTAATAACAATGAAATGTTCTCCTGTATGCGTTCTATTTTGTCTTGTACTCAATCCTATCCGTGCTTTCCTTCACGGGGAAGTTCGGGTCGTCTCATTTTGGTATCAGAGCATTGGTTTACAGAGCTCGAGAACAAGACACATTAGAACCATACGAAAGAATTCATCAGATATTGGATTAGTAATATCCAATTAGAATGACTCGTTAGAGATAGGATCAGTAGTATCCTAGAACGAGTGTGAAGAGTATATTTTTCAAATGAAAACAATTTTGTTTTGAAAATTTAAACCGTTTTAAACGTATTTGATTATTTATTTATTTTGAATATGGACAATCGAGTATATATAGATTTCGCGTATACGCGTCATGAACGTATATTCGAAGTTTTAATATACTGGATAGATATAGAATCACATTCTAGACATCCGGGGCTGATTCTGATGATGGTGCATCATCATCAGTATTTATATTCGAATTTCGAAGGTGTGATTTCTATATATTTCCATTAGACTGGTGTGAGAACCAAAACTTATATAGTTAGAACACTTTGTTGTGAATTGGCATCAAAACAAGATTTTCTGTATATATATCAAAATTATGAATTTGAAACTCTAATCCACTAATTGATTGATGTTTGTGTTGTTTGTTTATTTGTTTCCCAATTTTAAACCATTATGCCTAAATTGAACCAAATATTGAATTATATTGAAAATCGGTCGCATTTGCTTGCATGTACATATACTTACATTGAACAGGTCATAGCAAGGAGGCTAGAGCAAAGAATAAAATTTGTTTGCCCGACAAATAGGTACATGTTTACTACATAATTTACTGTTTTGTTTGGGTGATGATGATTTTGTGAGCCTATTGGCTAGCCGCTTGGCTTTTTCTTTTTCTTTTTGAGATCTGAAGGACCGGGGAAGCTATTTGAAATTCCCCGATGCTCTCGGTGCAGGGGAGGTTATGGCGAAATTTTTCAAAAATTTAGGGTGTTAGCCAAATTTTTGAAATTTTGAAAATTCTCAGAAACTGAAAAGTTGGAGAATGGAAGCCAGATCGAACGTAGAGTTGAATAATCAAACCACTTGCGACTTTGTTCCTTTTCGGGGACGAAAAGTTTAAAGTGGGGGAGATTGTAATAACCCGAAAATCTGGGCCAGTTTGAAATTTTTATTTTGGCAATTTTAACGAAGTTTGAATATTTAAAATGGATTATTTTAAATAATATCGACGAGAAATTTATTTTGAATAGAATTCGAACGTATATATTATATACGTCGTCGTTAGAATATAAATAATTATATATAATTATAAATAGAATTGAAAATGGCGCGGTAGTTCGATAATTCGATTTCAAACTACAATTGAATGTACCGGGTGCAAAACAATCCGGATTTTAGTGAAACCAAAAACATTAGGATCTAATAGTGAATATCTTTCCAACGAATCCGACCAATCAAGATTTCATAGCGGGAATCAAAAGATATGTCCAGTTGAAATTTCTGAATAGTCGCTATGGAATTCAGGCCCTTAAAAATGGACATTTTGCAAATGACTTCGGATTTCGACGAAACCACTTTTGTTGGGTCCGTGATGTTAAATTATTGCTAGGTTTCAAATTTCATAATTTTTCGAATAAATATGTGAGCGTGGTAAAGGAAAACGTGTTTTGACCATTTCAGTTGATTTTAATCGACTGGAAATTGGCCATTTTTCTAACGGTCTCAGAATTCGACGAAACTAGTTTTGTTAGGACCGTATCGTCAATACGAAGCTAGGAAATATTTTTCGAGAATTTTTAGAGTTAATATGTGACCCCGGTAATTTGAAATGTACGTTTAAAATTCAATATAGTGATTTAAATGTAAATTTAACGAAAACTGATTGTAACAGCCGAATCAGCTTGCGATACATATCCCGTTGTGTTGGAAATAGGGGTAGAACGCTATGGACGACAGGCGGTGGACCTCGTTTCGAGGTCATATGTAAAAGTCAACTATTTGCAAATAAAATAATTAAATAATTAAATAATTAAAAATAGAAAAAAAATAAAAACCCCCTTTCCTTAACTA
Source organism: Allium sativum (assembly GCA_030737875.1). Taxonomy (NCBI): domain Eukaryota; kingdom Viridiplantae; phylum Streptophyta; class Magnoliopsida; order Asparagales; family Amaryllidaceae; genus Allium; species Allium sativum. The sequence goes on from CM060923.1 coordinate 165,298,938, forward strand.
CCCAGGCCCCCCCCCCCCGATTTCATTAGAAAGAAAAAAAAAAGAAAAAAAAAAAGGGGGCCGATCGCAGCCTTAGGCGGAGCACCGCCGCCGCGCCATCAGGCGCCGCCACCCCGGCGCTGACCCCCCCTCGCCTCCCCCTCGATCCTCCTCTTCCCCTTCCTCCGCAACCCCCCCTGCCCTAATCGACAGCCGCGAGACCCCCTCCCCCCCCATCCACCGACGCAGCCGCAGCCACCACGACCCGCCGCCCCTCCTTCTTCCCCCTCTCCTCTTCCATCGACAGCCGCAACCCCCCCCCCCCCTTCGAGGCCCTGAAACCTTACTGTAAGTTTTTTTTATTTATTTTGTTTTATTTTATTTCATTAATTTATTTCTGTTTAGTTTTTTTTTGTGTAAGAAGTTTAGGAAAAAAATCAGTTTTATTTTATTTTTATTTATAGCGTGAAGTTAAGATTTGATTTTTAAAACCTAGAAAGATTTGATTTTTAAAGCCTAAAAAGATTTGATTTTTAAAGCCTAAAAAGATTTTATTTTTAAAGCCTAAAAAGATTTGATTTTTAAAGCCTAAAAAGATTTGATTTTTAAAACCTAAAAAGATTTGATTTTTTTTTAAACGTAAAAGACGATATTTTGAGAGGAGTAGGGAATTAAAAATATAATTTTTATATAAGGAAAGTGATTATAAAAATATGATTTTTATATTTTAAAAGTATTAAAAATGTAATCTTTACTATGTAGAAATATTAAAAATATGATTTTTTATATTTTTAAAAGTATTAAAAATATGATCTTTATAGGATAGAGAATATAAAAATATCATCTTTGTATATGTAGTGAAATAAAAATCTGATTTTTATTTTATATACGTTGAGATAAAGTGGTAATTTTTATAATGATGAAATTTATATTTTTGAAAGGCGAAAACTTTATTTTTATAAAGGCGAAATCTATATTTTTATAAGGGCGAAATCTATATTTTTGAAATGGAATTTTTATCTATATAGTAGCAATGTAGAAATAGAATTTTTATCCATAGAGCGTGATAGTAAAAATATGATTTTTATATATTGAATAGCATAGTAAAAATTCGATTTTTAAATATATGAAGTGATTATAAAAATATGATTTTTAAATTGAAAGTGAATAAATAAAAATGTGATTTTTATTTTAAAGACATCAAAATATAAAAATGTGATTTTTATATATGTAGTGGCTACGGGCAATAAAGATGACGAAGATAGGATAACGACGAAGATTTCCTGCATTAGAAGTGTCGTGAAGTTGGATAGCTATTGGTGAGAACTTCTCACTCAAATTTCTTTTTCTAGTTATATATATATATATATATATATATATATATATACTAGGATGCAGACGGTGCTTAGTAGCCCCGACACCCGTCATCCACAGACCATGGATGGCTTGTTTGTTAAATTGTTTGATTGTGTGGTTGGTTAGGTTATTGGTTTGAATTGAATTATTTGGTGAATTGAAATTGATTTGATTGATGTGTGAATGGCGTGGGCCTTCACTAGACTGGGGATAAGGCTAGGCCTTGTCCCGTTTCTAGTATCGTGCTGTTATACCGCCGAAATTTTCTAAAATATGTTAGAAAAATAAAAATATCATTTCTATTGTGTAAATGAAATGAATAGAAATTCATGTGTTGAAATAGAATATTTTATCGTTAAAAATATAATTTTTAACGTGGAAGTGAATAAAATAAAATATTCATTTACAAACCGGACGGTTTGTTTATGTACACCTATTTGAAGGACATTGATTGGGTCAATAAATTTTACACATCGCCCAACTGCACAAATAAAATCTGTGTTTGATTGTTTGAAACCCCACACGGGTGTTGGGATGAAATTTGAAGTTCACTCATCCTGATTGATTAAATATGTCGATCGATTGATTGACATGTTGTTATAAGCGTTAGATATCTATATTTGATGCTTATACAGTGTAGTGCACTTTGGTTGATGATTGATTATTTTTCAATGCTATTATATACATGTGTTGTATGGAATCCATATAATTAACATTATGTGGTGATTGATTGGGCCTCATTCCAATCGGGAAAATAAGGAATATTATAAAAGAAAATTCATGTGTTGAATATAAAAATAGTCATGTGTTTACGATGTTCATGTGTTGAGTGAAATATTTTATACAATGAAATTTACATCTTTATCATATTTAAAATTAGAACTACTTCCTAGTAGAAGTCTAATTAAAATCAAACGATAGATACCATAGTTTTATAAAATATTTTACATAACAAAAATAGTGATGTGTTGACAATACTCATGTGTTGAGATTAGTCGTGTGTTGAAAGCGATATAGATTCATGTGTTGAATGGGTTAAATATTCATTTGTTGGATAGACTAAAGGAGTTTTGAAAAATATAAAGCCGTGTTGATTAGAGATGCGTTATTTCGACGTGAACGATATTTATATCGATTTTATTCGATTTCGAAATGAAATGAATTGAAAACGATTTCGAAATGAATTGAATTGAAAACGATTTCGAAATGAATTGAATTGAAAACGATTTCGAAATGAAAGGAATTGAAAACGATTTCGAAATGAATTGAATTGAAAACGAATTCAAATTGATTTGAAAGCGAATTGAAATGAATTCAAATTGAATTGAAATTTGAATTGAATAGAAATGAATTTCAAAACGAATTTACAAAGAAGAATTCAATTTTGATTTGAATTGAAAAGGAAGTTGAAATTGTTTTGAAACGAATTTAAAACGATTTATAAAATACGTTTTAAAAGGAAATCGACGAAATATATAATATATATATATATATATTATATATTTAATGGCCTGAATAGAACGCGCCGCGCCGCGGCAGTTCGTGAATTTCGACCATTTATTTCAAACGGACATTGCGGGAGATCCGACCGTCGGATTCTCCTAAAACAGGAACCGTTGGGTTCGTATCGAAAAGAGCTTTCCATTGAATATTAGAAATTTGAAATCTAACGGTTGGATTTGGAATTATGTCCAAATCAAATTCGAAAAAGGTCGCTGTAAGTGCAGTTCGATGGCCGTTGTTGGAAATCGACTGTACGGGCCTTGATAAAATTATCAAAAATATCTATAATTTGTGTAAAATTATAATATGTGAATTGGAAAGAATTGGGCTGGAAAATTCCACATTAGAAGGTAAAAATAGATTTTTATCGAAATGAACTAGATTTGAACTAGAATTAAAATAAATTTATTTTTGAAATAAATAAATTGAATTTGAAAGTGATTTTGAAAATAATCGATAATTTCCAATACGTGGATTGGACTGGAGTTGAATCGAAATTATCTTCGGGATATTTCGATGTTGGATTTCGTGACTATACAGATATTGTTATGGGAATTTGAAAGATATATTTTATATCGTTATTTCCAATACGATATATGTTGGTTTCAGAATTTGATATTGAATATAAGCCGATATATTTTCTATTCAAAGCCTTGTATTTAATATCAAATGTGATTTGGGTTTATCGTGGATCGTGTTTTAGATGACATTGGTGCTTTAACCCAGTTAAAGGCAAGATATTGATTTTTGAGAAGATTAAAACTAAGTGAAGTTTTAATGAATCTTTAATTAGATTAAAAAGTGAATTGATAATTTAAATTATCAAATCTGAAAAGTGATCGAGAATGGAGTACCACCAGTTTTGCTCCAAAGCGATAGTTAAATCTTTAATTAGATTTGAACGTGAAATGGTAATTAATTTTACCGATAACACAGTGGTGTTAGATGTGGAGTATTACCAGTTTTCTCCATGGGATATAGGTTGGGATTGGGAAATAAAATAAATAATTACTTCGGTGTGGTTCGTTAATCCCGACTAGTTAGAAATGATATCCAAAGGAGGATTAAAGAATAAATTTAGAAGAATTTATCTTGGATAAAATTAATGGGAACATTTCCCTAAGAATGTGTTGTTGTGAATAAAAGAATATTCTGAATTGGAATGAGGCGTTTGTTGTGTTTGTGTAACATTTGTTTATTATATACGTGGGTTATTCAGAAAGGACGGGTTATACCCATTCTGAATAACCGATTCGACGAGATGTCGAAGATGAAGACGGTGGTTGAAGACCGGAAGTCTTCACATCGTTTGGGTGATTACTGATGATCTTGATTGGGCTGTACACCCAAGATGAGGGAAACAGTTGGTGATCGTCCAGACGTACTTGGAGATGGATGGATATGCGAGGAAAGTGCCTCCGGTTTCGTTCAGACCCAGAACGAACTTGTAAATGGATTGTGTGTCTGACATTGGATTTTATTCTATGTTGATTGATCTCTATTAAATATACATCTGTTTGGCGGCGGAGAATTTATTCTCTTGCTTAACGCCCTTCTCTGAGACGTACGAGCTCAGAGGTTGTGTATCGATGGACATTAGTCGCATGGAGTGGATTGCCAGTGTGGCATGCGTAAGTGGCAATTGATCAAGGCTTCTGTTGAAAAGCAAAGTTTTGTGGTTGATGATCAAAGCACGGCCTGTGTGGCGTAGCTTTGTGTATAACGTGAATTCGCGAGCCTCACACCTCGGTATGAGTCAAAAACGGGATAGTGACTGCAGGGAGAGCACGACGTTTCTTTCTAGCTAGGGTGGTGTCAGTGACCTACCAGCCCTGACATTTATATACTTTTCACCTGTGTGGTTGTTGGATATGAGGCGCCTCGGATATAGGTCTGTAAGGACCGGGAAACGTGTGTTCAGGAATAACTAATCCTCAAAAGTAAGAGAGGACCGGCCCTGAAGATCCAAGGATCATAGTGGGGTCCTGAGGCATTTGCTAGAGTGTCTCGAACGCGGAGAGGAGCTTGCCCCTTGCCTCGACTCATGACGGAAATCCAATTTCCAATACGTGTATTGCGGTTTTAATTGTAGAACTAGTACGGCGACATGATATATGGTACCCATGCCGTCTATGATTGATATTTATGATTGAAAATGTTTTGACACTATACATTTATTATAGTATCAAATGATTTGTTTTAAACGTACCAAGCATGTTTGGCTATTATAAGGGAAAACCCTATCCTCCGGCTTGCGTTGCATTGTGTGATGGGACCTGGGTCTTATAATAGCTTCATTTTTCGAAAAAGCATTGCGCTGTTTATTCTATGCACTAGTATTCTTGGGAGGAAACCCGTTCCGTGTTATACGGCGTGGTCCCTTGAATTACTCTCTTTTAAAGTAAAGTTTTAAATAACTGTTTTAGTTCTCACACCAGTCACATGACTGACCTGGAGTTTATTGTTTTAACCTAAACTCTGGGTGCCCCTATTTTCCACACGGGCAGCTAGTAGTTTTGGTTTTGCAGATTTATATTCACAGGTTCCTGATATACAGCTGGAACGATGCTCGGAAAGCTCTGTATCCGTGTATCACTTCTAGTTGTGCTTTTGTATTATTTTCCGCTGCGATGTATTTAAATGTAATTTAAATCTCTGATATTTGTTGAATGTAATTTATTCATTTATACTCTGTATATTCTTGTATCTGATGGAATTGTTGTAATAACAATGAAATGTTCTCCTGTATGCGTTCTATTTTGTCTTGTACTCAATCCTATCCGTGCTTTCCTTCACGGGGAAGTTCGGGTCGTCTCATCAACCATCAACCAAAGTGCACTACACTGTATAAGCATCAAATATAGATATTCAACGCTTATAACAGCCTGTCAATCAATCGATCGACATATTTAATCAATCAGGATGAGTGAAATTAATATTTCATCCCAACACCCGTGTGGGGTTTCAAATCAACAAACACACATTTTTGTTTGTGCAGTTGGGCGATGTGTAAAATTTATCAACCCAATCAATATCCGTCAAATCAGTGTAAATAAACAAATCGGCCGATTTGTTTATAAATATTTATTTATTCACTTTCACGTTAAAAATTATATTTTTAACGTCAAAAATATTTATTTCAACACTTGAATTTGTATTCAGTTCACTTACACAATAAAAATGATATTTTTATTTTTCTAACATATTTTAGAAAATTTCGGCGGCATAACGGCACGATACTAGAAACGGGACGAGGCCTAGCCTTATCCCCGGTCTAGTGAATGCCCACGCCATTCACACATCAATCATATCAATTTCAATTTCACCAAAACAATCAAATCCAAATCAAATAATCTAACCAACTACACAACCAATAAAACTAGTCCATGGTCTGTGGACGGGTGTCGGGTGCTACTAAGCACCGTCTGCATCCTAGTATATATATATATAACTAGAAAAATAAATTGAAAGGTGAGAAATTCTCACATATAGCTATCCAAGCTCCACGGCTCTTCATTTGCAGGAAATCTTCGCCAACTCGCCTTTTTGTCGCTTTCGCCCGTATTCTCTACATATGTAAAAATCGAATTTTTACTTCGCTATTCAATATATAAAAATCATATTTTTATTTCGAAGTTCAATATATAAAAATTCTATTTTTCTTTCGAAGTTCTATATATAAAAATTCGATTTTTATTTCGAAGTTCTATATATAAAAATCATATTTTTACTTCATTAAAAATCACTTCTTTTTGCTTTCAAAAATCCTTTCTTTTTGCTTTCAAAAATCCTTTCTTTTTGCTTTCAAAAATCCTTTCTTTCCGCTTTCAAAAATCCTTTCTTTCTATCTAGTAAAAATCCCGTCTTTTCTCTTTTTAAAAATATGATCTTTATTTTTGCAAGTTCAAATCTTTTTCTATTAAAAGATTAAACCTTTTCCTATTTCAAAGTTTAAACCTTTAAAATAAAACCAGTTTTAAAATTCCTTTTAAATCAGTTTTTGCTCTTTAAAAAAAACAGTTTTTAAAATCTTTTTAAATCAGTTTTTAACTTCTTTTAAAATCAGAATTAAACCCTTTTTAAAATCAGATTTTCAGAATTGAAAATAAAAACAAAATAAAGTAAAGAAAGAAAAAAAAACTTACCGTATCGAAGAAAAGGGGGGGGGGGGTTTCTTGCGTCAGCGCGATTAGGGGGGGCGCAGTCCTTCCAGGCGGCGGTCGATGGCAGCAGGGGGGCGCGGGTCGTGCAGTTGATCGGAGGGAGGTCGGCGAGGTCTGGCGGAGCACGGACGAGGGCGTGGCGGGTTCGTGGATCGAGATGGAGGTCGAGGGAGGCTCCAGCGGTTTCGTCAGAGGAGGAAGAGGAGCGAGGAGATGGAGGGGAGATCGAAGTGGGGAGGGGCGCCGAGGTCGGGTGGCGCCGTGGTCCACGCCAGTACTGGCGAACGGAATCGGGGGGGGGGGGGGGGGTGTTTCTTCTAATTTTTTTTTTTTGATTTGTAAATCGATTGTAACGGGGGGGGGGGGCAGAGATAAAGGAAGAGAAAGGTTTTTTTTTAATTATTTTATTTTTATTTCGAAAAAGTTGACTTTTACATACGACCTCTAAACGAGGCCCACCGCCTGTCGTCCATAGCGTATTACCCCCGTTCCGAACACAATGAGATATGTATCGCAAGCGGATTTGACCGTCTCGATTGGTTTCCGTTGAACTTACATTTAAATTACTATATTGAATTTTAAACGTACATTTCAATTTACCGGGCCCACATACGGACTCTAAAAATTCCCGAAAAATATTTTCTAACTTCGTATTGACGATACGGTCCTAACAAAACTAGTTTCGTCGAATTCCGAGACCGTTAGAAAAATGGCCATTTTCCAGTCGATTAAAATCAACTGAAATGGTCAAAACACGTTTTCCTTTGCCACGCTCACATATTGATTCGAAAAATTATGAAATTTGAAATCTAGCAATAACTTTACATCGCGGACCCAACAAAACTGGTTTCGTCGAAATCCGAGGTTGTTTGCAAAATGGCTATTTTTAAGGGCCTGAATTCCATAGCGACTATTCAGAATTTTCAACTGGACATATCTTATCATTTCTAAGATGAAATCTCAGTTTGTTAACTTCGTTACAAAGATATAGTTATACAGATTCAAATATTTCTTGTTTCGTTCAATTCTGACTTATATTGAATTCTGTATATTCATTTGAAATTAGAAATCGAATTTTCGAACTACCGCGCCATTTTCAATTCCTTTTATAATTATATATAATTATTATATATTCTAACGACGACGTATATAATATATACGTCGATTTATATTCGAAATAAATTTCTCGATAATATTATTTAAAATAATTCATTTTAAATATCAAATTTCGCTAAAATTGCCAAAATAAAAATTTCAAACTGGCTCGCATTTTCTGGGTTGTTACAAGTTGTTTCCCAACCACTCTTACACCAATGCATGCTTCACACGCCCATGAACTCACTTAGGTCATCTACTTCCGTTATTTTCTTTTGCAACTACAACTCCACGGCTTCTTCAAAGTTCGCAAACCAACATGGTCCCTGCGTTACTACTTCAATCCCCACGTCAGTTTTCCTTTTTGCTCATGTGTGTAGTACACATTTCACTCACGTCTAGATTACTGTGTACATTGATTTCCCCATGAGCATTTTTCGAAGGTTTAAGCCTTGGTTCGCTCATCGTTTCTTCACCTACCGTACGGTATCACCACCAAACTTCACGTTCAAGCATATCACCCTCACGTTCACGTAAGTTCAACTGTTCCACCTCTTTTCAAGTGCCAAGCCCATCCCGTTCTTGCTTTTCTTTTCACGTGCCATGCAACAAACTTGTATCCACGTCATCCTTCTTCCAACAATCCTCTGTTCCTTCTCATGAAAACCACCGTGACTTCCTCAAACGCTTGCCACCTCTCCCTCAGTCTCACGACATGCTCCTGTTTTGGAGGAAGTGTTTCTACCAGGCATTGGATTTTATTTGAAAATTTGAAGCTGTCCATTTTGGTTTTGTTTGAAGACAAGAAGAAAGGAAAGAGACCGCTCCTGTATTTATAGAATTGAAAAGCTTGGATGCCAAGGCATTAGTACATATATTGGTCGGCTTCAAGGACAGAACATAGGTGGGCTGTGTAAATTACTTTGTCTCCACGGTTTCCTTAAGCACAAAACACTAAAATATGGGTTGCAGTAATTACTTTGCCATGAAGTCGTAGGGGGATGGGTCTGCATGTGCCTTTGTTTTAGGCTTGTGAAAGTAGGATGATGGATAACACTAGGATTGGGTCACTCACATGTCATGCATACTACAGGTTATATTTCCCATTCCTATTTTCTTTTGTTTGTACCATTGAGAGTTGCCATATTCAATATAAAAAGAATGGTAGGGTACGGTTTCATAAATGTTTAGGGAGATGACCGCAAGTTTGATGCGAAAAGAGAGATGTAGGGTAGAAGCTCGGTATATTTTGGATAAGACTACACAGTAGATTTTTCAATGCAGGTGATACATTTTCAATGTACTAAGTTATCAAAAGAAGAGACGTATGAAGCTTGTGTATGAAGCTTGCATGTACATTCAGGGACATTTCCATTTCATTTCACCGTATGGGCTCAATTAAAGGTAGGCATGAATTGTCTAAATCTTTGGCGTGGTGTTGATTTGAAAGCATGACTCAAGAGTTAAGTAATACAAATGAATAATTGTTTTAAAGATTGGTTTACCTCAGTTTCTAAAATTACATTTACGTACGGACAGAAGTAAGAGTACAATCGTGCTCAACGAGGTGTCACGATCCCGAAAATATAATAATATCGGTAGGTTAACTCATATTGTGAAACCCCAAAATGTTGATACAGGGTGCAAAATACTCCAAATAAAAAGTTACATATTTAATTAATTAAAAATTACAGTAAAATTCTAAAAATAAAATTATCACTGCGCCTCAAAAGAACCTTGTCTAAATTCGAAACCGATAAGAAGTTATTTCAAATAAACCGTTATGGTCGATATACGATTTCATAGCGACTTTCTGAATATTTGATTTTGACATATCTTGCAATCTATACGACGAAATCTCAATATTTCACTTCTGTCAGAAAGATACAGTTCAACAGATTCCAATATTTCTTGTTTTGCAGAAATCCGATTTAAACTGGTTTCTGTACACTCAGTTGAAGTTCAGAACGTTAAATTACGAACTGCAGCGTCGTTATGAGCTCGATTATATTGAATATATATTTTTATACGTTCAACTCCGTGTTAATTAATATATAAATCCACTTGAATTCAATATTTAAACTGTTTCAAATATTCAAATCCAAACCAATAAAAATGCGGGACATTACATTCCTTCCCCCTTAAAATAATTTCGTCCTCGAAATTGCTAAGATGGGGAAAATGCTACAATCTCTGTTGTAACAGGTTAAAAATCTTTTTGGTTTACTTCATAATTTCAGTTTCAATTGAACTATTAATTCCAATTAAATATTAGTTCCTTCTTATTTCGAATATTTTCAAAATTCTAAAAATTCCCAACAGCTCAAATTTTCGGAGAATCTGGCCAGCATCTCCTTTGCTTGGCTCATTCAGTATTACTTCAACTTGCCTCCCTGGGCCTTCTCCAATCAACTTAATCTTCAATCCAATCATTCGCTTATGCTTAAGCCAATTCCCTTTCAATTCCAGTTTCAAATTCAAAATCCCGATTTTTAATCCATAATCAAATTTCACCCCCAGGTTCGGTTCCATTCCAAATCTTAATTCACTACTCAACTACTCTGCCAAGTCAAATCCTTATTCCAGTACGATTTCCACTTACTTGGCTTTAATTCAACTCCACTTTTATTTGGCTTATCTAAATTCTCTGTTTATTTAATAAGTAATTTTAAATTTCAGAATTCAAATTCCTGGGTTTTTTTTTTATTTCAAATCAGTTTGAAATCATATACATATATATTCATAGCAATTCAAAACATTTGAATTCCGAACAACTTATTTCAAAGAAAAATCTTTGGTAGTAATCCGTCACATAGAACTCGAAAATGAACACCGATAATGGTCGACTTCATCATCGGAATTTATTTCCCAGCGATCAAAGTGAGTTCAATACTATATTACTTTCAAAACTCATATTCAAATACTTTTATTTGAAATTACTTCAAAAATATCTTTTCGAAACTTGGATAATATTCCAAAATTTCCCCAGGATCTTAAAATTCCATATACTGAACCCAAACATTATTTCCAACTTCTTTCCAAATTTCTAGAGTTTTATTTCAATTCTGGTTTAAATTCAGATTCAGTTCATCTGATTTTGCATATTATACTCATTGGTTACCTATAATCACTTCACTTATCACCCTATTTGATTATAATTTCAACCAACGCATTCAATATATACTAGATAATTCCAATATATATGCTTTCTTTATATCAAAATATATTTCGGGTAAGATTATTTCATTTACCCTCTTCTCCAAAACATACCGTGCCGAATTGCTCTATTCAAGAGTTTAGAAACACCTATCGATACAGTGTGTATTACTGTTTCGACCAGAATTCATAAACCTCTCGACTGACCAGTCAACACGATATAAAACAGTTTTTATATTAATTTACAAATACGCGCTCATATATATACACTCAAACTCAATCTAGAGTATTACTAACTCCATCTCTATTGAGTCACGGCATAGAGCCAAGGTAATCACTTAAACCTTCAGCTCTGATACCACTGTAACGACCCGGGGTTTTTGACTCCGAAAATCGACACAAAACCCAGCGTCGACTGTTCAGACATCGAAAATACCGGACCATTAATAGAAAGAAGTTAGAGGATGAGATAGAAAAGATAGAACTAATAGAATAGGAGAAGAAGAAGAATACACCTGAACATAATCAGAGTAAACACGAATCTCACAGCGGAACGAATAAAATATATTATATAACATAACTTTGAAATACAAAACTGTATTGTATATACATACCATTATCAGAGTACAATACATCATATCACAGCGGAAATAGTCTCTAAATACTAACGGTGAAGCCTTCTGCTTTTAGCTCCTTCAAGCGTATCTGTAAAAGCCTGAAACACTTGACTGCCCGTACAAATTTGGGCACCCAAGAGTTTAGGGAAAACAAACAAAATAAACTCTGGGTCAGTCATTGGACTGGTGTGAGTAAATTCCAACCATATGGCTTAACTTTGAAAATCCTTTTTGAAACAAAAAGGATAATAGTAAGACCAGCCCACACATAAACATGGACGGTTTTTACCTTACTATAACCCAAATCATTATTGATATCAAAATCCAGTGATATTATAATAATGTCTAATCAAATAAATAACCAAATAGTAGAACGCTTGCATCTCACGCTCTACATATATAGTATAAAATCAAAAACCGCAGGGCGCTTATTGGAGATTGGATTCCAACTATGACAAGGTATGGGACTACCTTCCGATGATGTATCTCTAGAGGCGAATACACCTGGGTTCAACAAGAACGTCTTGCAACCCGGCCCACACATGACCGACCACCCATTTCGCTTGAGTGTATCGAATGCATATCACCAACGGTTGGGCTCAAACCGCCGTTCCCGAATGGGCAGAATCGATAGATTTAGAAACAAAAGGAATTTCTCTAGATAGGTGATTATACACCCTAATGGGAGCGACCCACATAGCCATGCTGCCTGCCCGATTTTTGTCATTTCCCGGCTGTGAAGCTTTAGGCTACGTCTACCCTTTAGAACATCTGGCCACCATACACTTTGAATGCCACATCGTCAAACCCGTCAAATCACTAGTTGGTCTTCCCAAAAATATTACGGGTATAAAAGCTAAGAGAAACGAATTTCTCCGCCACCAGACGTAATACCTTGAAAAGAACGCCTTAGGTGACCTTCTAAGAATACGCTGTCAGGCATTCATCCATACAAGTTGTCCTGGGTCTGGACAAACAGAAAGCACCATTCTGAACAGGACGACCCTTGCACTTCACTCCGTCTTCAATTTTCTTCAGCATAATTTGCAGCGCTTATGCCTATACGGAGTGGTTTCAGATAGTATATCCAACCGGTCTCCCCGTATAGACAACGATGGTCAAAAACACTTCGATAGTCGGTTGTTTAACTATCGAAGTAAAAACAACATCCATTCAATGTACAACCAATATCACACAAATCACAGGCACTTTTTATTTAACATTCGTTCTTATATTCCTTTGGACAACGTCATTACTTATTACTTTTGAATAAGTGAATTTCAAAACAAGCTGTTTTCCTTGCCTAGGAAGTGCTACTGTATATAAACATCACGCTTAAGTTTGGTTAATAGCGTTTCATTTATCGTTACAGTTCAAACTTGCTATACGCTGCTATATCCCTTTATAACTAATCTTGACATAACAGTCACGCTTAAGCCTAGTCAACAGCGTTACTTTACTGCTATAGTTCTGAAACTTGCAATATGCTACTATATTCCACTTTATAATTAATCTCAACACCTCTTTCCGTTACAAATTCTTGACATCTCTTTTCATTACAAAAATCTTGATATCTCTTTTCGTTACAAAAATCTTTGATAGTCGGTGTTTTGAAAATAAACATCCATCAAACCATTTCACAATCTCGGCACTTTCTAATATTTCATTATTCATATTTTTCTAGATATTTCCAAAACTTTTTAACCTCATACTTCTTGGAAAAACCCATTTCCAAATGTTATAGCACTTGTTCACCCACATTCTAGAAGATATACATTTATTTAATATCTGGAACATTTCCATCTTCCTTACCTTTCTTATTTTCTGTACTTTTAGAAAATACACATTATTAATGTTGGAAAAACATTTCAAAACTCCATTTCTAAACTTCTCGTTAATCAGATCAATTTAGTTTAACACAAATAGAAATATCTACTTACAAAATGTTTACTTTCTGATCACTCTTCACTTTTATTAAAATATCATTTCGCAATAGGAATCTAGACTCGTTTTACTACCCTTATTACAAATACGATCATACTCCAAACATAGAATTATACTTTATTTTCATAAGCATCTTTAAAATCGGCTACTTGTTTTTGATATACTTAAAACAAGTCATCGCCTCCTTGTTTAATCACGATTCAATTTCCGTTATTTAGAAATAATAAATAATCGATTCTTCCTATTTAAACTCGAATCAATTTATATCTAACTCACGGTATTAAAAATACCAGTTTATAATAGAACTTCTATTATAATTTATAATTTTGCTTCAATTATAAAGATATAATTTTTATAATTGAACTTCGTTGGTTTGCTTGACAGTCAACCAATTTCTTAACAAAACGATGTGTTTATGGTCGACTGTTGCCACTTTCTAAATCAATATCGTTTATTTACTAAATCAACATAACGTTGAACTTCCATTCAACATAGTTCAAACAGTGCATAAACAGTACATATAATTATTGAAGAATCCGGTTGAATTCCTCCTACCGGTTTCCGCATCCACAAATGTTAGTCAAACAATTATCACTGATTCCATACTGATGGAATCAATATCCAACCGGTGATGGGTACATATGCAACGATATATAATATTTCAACCAATTTAACCATAATCTGCCTAAACAACCATCACACAGCATTCAACCATTATTTAAAATATAATTAAAATATTTAAATAAAACAGAGTTAGTGAATTTACTCACCTTGGCGCGTTAACCGTTAAATAGCGATTTGCGTCGTTGATTCAGATACCCGCTCCAATGTTTATCGCCATTCACTTTACACCGCTCACCTCGGTTACCCTCCCTTTCAGCGTGGTTCCCTGATCATCTGTCCACTCCAATCCGCACTTTGATCAACTTCATTACCAATGTAAACCTCTTCACAGCATTACATGAACTTCTCATGCGTTCCCCATACAAATCAGTTCCCTCTTCACTTCCTTCTGGCGTCAGTTGTTTCCCATCCACTCTTACACCAATGCATGCTTCACACGCCCATGAACTCACTTAGGTCATCTACTTCCGTTATTTTCTTTTGCAACTACAACTCCACGGCTTCTTCAAAGTCCGCAAACCAACATGGTCCCTGCGTTACTACTTCAATCCCCACGTCAGTTTTCCTTTTTGCTCATGTGTGTAGTACACATTTCACTCACGTCTAGATTACTGTGTACATTGATTTCCCCATGAGCATTTTTCGAAGGTTTAAGCCTTGGTTCGCTCATCGTTTCTTCACCTACCGTACGGTATCACCACCAAACTTCACGTTCAAGCACATCACCCTCACGTTCACGTAAGTTCAACTGTTCCACCTCTTTTCAAGTGCCAAGCCCATCCCGTTCTTGCTTTTCTTTTCACGTGCCATGCAACAAACTTGTATCCACGTCATCCTTCTTCCAACAATCCTCTGTTCCTTCTCATGAAAACCACCGTGACTTCCTCAAACGCTTGCCACCTCTCCCTCAGTCTCACGACATGCTCCTGTTTTGGAGGAAGTGTTTCTACCAGGCATTGGATTTTATTTGAAAATTTGAAGCTGTCCATTTTGGTTTTGTTTGAAGACAAGAAGAAAGGAAAGAGACTGCTCCTGTATTTATAGAATTGAAAAGCTTGGATTCCAAGGCATTAGTACATATATAGGTCGGCTTCAAGGACAGAACATAGGTGGGCTGTGTAAATTACTTTGTCTCCACGGTTTCCTTAAGCACAAAACACTAAAATATGGGTTGCAGTAATTACTTTGCCATGAAGTCATAGGGGGATGGGTCTGCATGTGCCTTTGTTTTAGGCTTGTGAAAGTAGGATGATGGATAACACTAGGATTGGGTCACTCACATGTCATGCATACTACAGGTTATGTTTCCCCTTCCTATTTTCTTTCGTTTGTACCATTGAGAGTTGCCATATTCAATATAAAAAGAATGGTAGGGTACGGTTTCATAAATGTTTAGGGAGATGACCGCAAGTTTGATGCGAAAAGAGAGATGTAGGGTAGAAGCTTGGTATATTTTGGATAAGACTACACAGTAGATTTTTCAATGCAGGTGATACATTTTCAATGTACTAAGTTATCAAAAGAAGAGACGTATGAAGCTTGCGTATGAAGCTTGCATGTACATTCAGGGACATTTCCATTTCATTTCACCGTATGGGCTCAATTAAAGGTAGGCATGAATTGTCTAAATCTTTGGCGTGGTGTTGATTTGAAAGCATGACTCAAGAGTTAAGTAATACAAATGAATAATTGTTTTAAAGATTGGTTTACCTCAGTTTCTAAAATTACATTTACGTACGGACAGAAGTAAGAGTACAATCGTGCTCAACGAGGTGTCACGATCCCGAAAATATAATAATATCGGTAGGTTAACTCATATTGTGAAACCCCAAAATGTTGATACAGGGTGCAAAATACTCCAAATAAAAAGTTACATATTTAATTAATTAAAAATTACAGTAAAATTCTAAAAATAAAATTATCACTGCGCCTCAAAAGAACCTTGTCTAAATTCAAAACCGATAAGAAGTTATTTCAAATAAACCATTATGGTCGATATACGATTTCATAGCGACTTTCTGAATATTTGATTTTGACATATCTTGCAATCTATACGATGAAATCTCAATATTTCACTTCTGTCAGAAAGATACAGTTCAACAGATTCCAATATTTCTTGTTTTGCAGAAATCCGATTTAAACTGGTTTCTGTACACTCAGTTGAAGTTCAGAACGTTAAATTACGAACTGCAGCGTCGTTATGAGCTCGATTATATTGAATATATATTTTTATACGTTCAACTCCGTGTTAATTAATATATAAATCCACTTGATTCAATATTTAAACTGTTTCAAATATTCAAATCCAAACCAATAAAAATGCGGGACATTACACTACATCTATTTTGTTTTGACAATGCGGTGAAGAAAAAACTTGTTGCACTTTTTTTTTAATTGTATGTGCTTGGCTTATGGATATTACTGGGAAAATTGAAATCTTATGGTCACTAACTTGTTAGGGAAACGCATATGTAATATAAATAAATCAACTAATTTAAATAATAATATTTAATATTCATATTTAATCAGTTTGGGAAACTAATATTAATTGCTTTTGCTCGGTGGTCGTTTATAGTTTCCACTGTAATTTGTTTTATGAACTAGATTGCATCAATTGGTGAAAGAATATACATTTCTCTGAGCGAGTGAAAAGAAGAGTCTCACTACAGCAGGTTTATGTCGCAACTATCAAAAGCTAAAGATCGAAGAGCAATCCAAGCAACTTTTTTTTAAAAAAAAAGATTAAGTTGTAGATCTGATGTGTTTGCTATTTACTGCTATTACTTTGATAGAATCATGAATCCTAAATCATCTTGGGATTTTGTTGTGTAATTCTAGTATACAACAATCATTCTATTATATTTTTCATCCTTCAAAACGATGAGTATTAAAAAGTGCTTTGTTTCATAAGATTGATATTTGTGACTCTTGATTTGAGTAGATTGAAAATTTGTTACTTATTACATTTGTTACGCTGAAGAATTGTTATGTTTTACAATGTTATTCTGTTGTATTGGCTAAATCAAGGCTTACTTCTATGACTATAATATCAGTGATGCTACCTTGAACTAATTATTTTCACTGGACATCTGTCCAGCTATGTTTTCTTACCAACATGTTAAAACAGAAGCTTAGTAAAATAGATTACCCAAACAGATATTTCTATTAACTCAGCTAAATTTCTAACAACTTATTTCGTGGATTAACACCCATATCAACCGATAAATAAAACTAAATATGAAATTGAAACGCTATTTTAGATTCAAAATTACTCTTTCATTTTGGCTTTTAATGAACCTGTGAATAGTGGGAGTATGCTCACTACACTATAAATGTGGTGGGATGGTGTTGTTAAATCTCTTCAACAATTATTGTCACATTTAATTAATACCCGTTTTTCTTAAACTCCAATTTTGAGGAAGATCTTATCTTAGTCGTGGAGCGATTGCAAAAGCTTGTAGTTATGCTAAATCAGCGTTTTGTTATTGACATTTTTAATTTTTGTAGTGCAAGAATTCCATGAATTTACATTCTTAGATCTAAAAAATAATCGCATCAAGCATGACCTTTTGGTCTATAGTTGTGAAATGCATTCAAGAGTCTTAAGACGGACAGGGTATATTGTTGCAAAATAGGACTTAACTGAGTAATATTTAGAAGGTAACCGAGGAAAAGCTTCATAGGTAGGCGGATGTTGGCAATGACCAATTATAATGTAGGTGGTTTTTGGCATCGAGATGGTAGCCAAATGTTCTATTTGGTTGTCTGTTAATAGGTCAATGGATGGATAGAGAAGAGTGATAATCTTAGCATATAGTTTGTATGTTCGTCTTATTAGTTCAGACATGGAGGGAGTTTGTCTACCTTTGATAGTTGTGTTATTTTCGATTCCAATGTGTGTGTCATGAAATTATATATGAGCATTTCACTAACATAATCCCATTAAAGTACGTAATATTTTTTGTACATCATAGAAGTATAAACTTATTCCAAGAAAACATATAGTAAACAAATTACATATGATGGCCAAAATAGAAACGAAAGAAAAAGTTATGTCAGAAATTCCCATCTTTTTATAGACAAAATATATTTCATTACATTATAGGTGTGTTTTGTCTTTGCGACCTCTATCCAAAACCTTCCACTTTCTCAGCCTCATTTCTTTCATAAGTCATTTTTTAACTCATCTCTCTTTCTATCCCACATCATTTATGCAATTCTAATAGCTATTGAGAGGCAAAAAAAAACAAAAGAGATTCAAAATATTAATTTCATTCCTTTTAAATTCTTGCATCATTCAACGATCTCACGGAAACAAGTGGTATTTTAGAAAGACACCTAAGTAGTGCATCGAAGTCAAGATGGAAATGCGTAAAAAGAAGTGAATCTAAGTTCTCAGTGAAAGCAACAAAGTGTTGATGACAAAAAATGCCATCAGACCCAAAGATTCTCTATTACTAGAGAATAGCGTTTCGCGTAAGGAAAATTAATGTGCGGAAAGCAGTAAAAGACACAGAGGTTTAGCGGTTAGGTCCGTGAGGGGCGTACGCCTACTTTGAAGTAGTTTGATGATCTTTATTCACAAGTAAGAGTTACAAGCGTTGAACTTCATCATGGCATTCGTTTACATGTTGTTCTATGTATTTTGAAGTCGTATTGGTTGTATGCCAATCTATTAAATAATAGTAAAGTAGAAGAATTTCTTTCTCTCTCCTTGATTTTAGGAGTTACCTCTCTTTTCCTTAATTCTCTCTTGATATTTAGTATTTGAATTTTTAATTATCAATTAAATTATTTAACTAACCTCTCATTATTTTATAGTATGATATATATATATATAACTTATGCATAATTAATCTACAAATAATTGATATATCAACTTCGAATAGTAGGTCCATATAGTTATATTAATTATATAATACCAAATTTAAATTGTTTAATAAATTTAATCAGAGAATATATTTATTAATGAACCATGATTGAATATGTATATGACTATTTGTTCTAGTAAAAATGGTAAAACTAAATTGTTTTATTCAATTACTATATGTAAATCGCATAAAACAACAATGAAAAATTTAATTTTTTTATTCGTTTATCATTTATCCATAAATACTTATATCTAAAGTGGTAAAATATATGTATTATGCATTGCATTATAAAATTCTACATTTAACTTAAAATACCTAATTTAAACTACCATAATTATTTACGAAACCTACATCACTTTCTCCTATGATATAACCTATACGCATAAATTAATTATGCTGTGTTATGCTTAAAATAATATGATAAATGTAATCAAGTGATACGTATTTGTTCAGTTACTAATGACGATACGAAAATTTCAATAATATACATCATACCTATATCAATAAAATAAGATAAAATTGTATTTTCATTAGACTAAAACACACACAAGTCGCTCGGCATGTAATATAACACAAACAATACATAACTTTTATATAATACATTCTTTAAGTTCGGTAATACATGGAACTTATTTCTCAAAAACATGTTCAAGAAACACCATTACTTTTAGTTCCGGCCAGTCTATAAATAATTACAATTAAATTTGAAATTATTTTCCCGTTTGCCAAAAAATTTGCACTTTAGCATAAAAAATTCAGAAAAAATGTTCATAGAGACATGAGATAAATTAAAAATTTTACTTTGAGATAAAATAAAGAATAACAACAAAAAAAATTAGGAAAAATATCAATAAATTCATCGTGGATTACAAAATTATGATTTTTTTACAGCAAAAATTTAATTTTGAAATTTCTTCAATCTTTTACCAAACTATCTCGGTTCACTTCTAATATTTTACATGACTTCATATTAGAGTTAATCAAAAATATTAAAAATATAATTAAACTTGATAAAGTGTTAATTGTTGATGTGTCAATATAAATCATAAAAATGTGAAAAATTCAATATTTGCACAATATTCATATTAACAAAAAGGGTATAAAATTCATTTGGATAAACAAATAAATCAAACACATAACATAATTATATATGTAAGCAATGATTTCAAATTTAAATTGTAACGACCCGCAAATCTGAGCTTTCTGAGTTGACTAAATACACCACACGTCCAACCCAAATAACACAGAAATACGAACCATTAATAGAAAGAAGTTAGAAGATGAGAAATAGGAAGAAAGAAATATTAGAATAGAAGAAAAACGAAGATCACAACTCACAGTGGAACGAATAAAATATATTTCATAATATAACCTTTGAAATACAAATCAGTAACTTTATATACATACCCTCATTAGAGCACAACAGTCATTGCTGGAACAGTTATAAACATCTGTTTCCAGATACAAACAAAGTCCACAGCGGAATATATGATAGCCTATAGCTAACCGGTGAAGCCTACTGCTTCCAGCTCCTCCAAATGAATCTGTGAAATCCCGACTACTTGACTGCCCGTACAAATTTGGGCACCCAAGAGCTTAGGGAAAACAAAACAAAATAAACTCTGGGTCAGTCATGGGACTGGTGTGAGTAAACTCCAACCACTTGTTTAACTTTCAAAACCCTTTTCGAAAGAAAAGATAATAGTAAGACCAGCCCACACATAAACATGGACGGTTTTTACCTTACTATAACCCAAAACACTTTGATATCAAATCCAATGATATTATAATAATGTCTACATCAAGTAAATAACCAAATAGCAGAACGCTTGCATCTCACGCTCCACATACATAGTATAAAATCAAAAACCGCGGGGCGCTTATTGGAGATTGGATTTTCCAATATGACAAGGTATGGAACCACCTTCCGCTAGTGTATCTCTAGAGAGGAATACACTGGGTTCAACAAGAACATCTTGCAACCCGGCCCACACATGACCGACCACTCATTTCGCTTGAGTGTATCGAATGTATATCACCAACGGTTGGGATCAGCAACCGTCTCCCGACTGGGACAGCATCGAATATAATAAGAAATTAAATGAACCTCTAGATAGGTGATTATACATCCTAATGGGTGCGGCCCACATAGCCATGCTGCCTGCCCGATTTTTGTCCCTTCCCGGTTGTTGAGGTCCGAGGCTACGAATACTTACCATTCATTGATAGCACAATCACTTTGAATGCCACATTGTCAGATCCGTTAATCACTAGTTGAGTTTGCACAAATATTCTGGATGTTATGCTAAGGGAATAAATCCGTTGCAACCATATATATTTATACAGACCAACCCATTGGATCATTGTAAATACTCTGTCAGACATTCGTCCATTTACGTTCGTTCTGGGATTGAACGAAACCGAAGGCACTATTTCTATGTAATAGAAAAAGTCCTTGCACTTTACTCCGTCTTCACTATATTCAGCATACTTGGTTCGCAACGCTTATGCCGATACGGAGTGGTTCTTCGGATAATAATCCAACCGGTCTCTCCATATTGACAACGATGGTCAAAAACTTCGATAGTCTGTGATTTAACTACCGAATAAAAACAAGTGTTCATCCAAACATATCAAACAAATCACTGGGCTCTTTAATTAATATTTCATTAATTAAACCACTTCTCTATTTTCTCTATCAATATTTGTTACCCAAATATTTTCAATAATCATCTTGCCTCTTATGCCATTTGGAAAACGTTTCCAAATATTAACTTCTTTTATTTTCTATATATTAGAAAATGTCTCTATTTGCAATTGGAAACAATTCCAATCATTTATCTCTATCCCGACTATTTTAATTATACTCAGGAAATATTTACTTGTTATATTTCCAAAATTCCATCACTTGGGTTAAAACGAATGTTGTGTAAAACATTGTTATAACAACCCGAAATATTTTCTTCAACTAACTCTTTTTCAAACACTTCTCTTCGAGACTGGATCTCGCTATTTATCCATTAAAAATGAAATCAATCAAGTTGGGGTAAAATTACCTCTCAGACCTTAACTGAAAACGTCCTCAACTTCAAAACGGCAAAACCACTTACCTCGAATAAACACACTATACAATCCAATTGTTCATTTTTAAAACATGTATAAAGTTCGCTTCCTATTTCTAATTTATAGATTTCCCTTTCTGTTTACAATATTCGATTTTGATTTCATTTCCCTATCGAATTCTACATTTATCGATACATTGATTTATAACTATCAAATTATCTGAAAAATATTCTATCTCCTTAAATTCCCGGAAAAATTCGCCATAACCTCCCCTGTATCGGGAGCATCGGGAAATTTCAAATAGCTTCCCGGTAACTTCTTATCTCAAAAAGAAAAAGAAAAAGCCAAGCGGCTTGCCGATACGGCGCATAAAATCTCATATATGAATTAAACATGTACCTTTTTGTCGAGCACATAAATTTAAATCTTCATATACTTCATCATGTACCTGTCTAACACATGTTCACCTGTTATCAATTCAACTCAACACTATCTAATCGTTTGAATTCAGTTCCGCCCATTTATTCTTTAAATCGGCCATTTTGCCTATTTTACTCCTTTGTTTGAACATAGCATTTTCAAACAAAATATTTAACTTGCTCATAACCAAATTGCGTTTCAATTTCAATTCTAGTTTCCTTTTTGATTTCGAATATAAATTTCAAATCGAATTTACTTATTCAAGCCCCAATATCCCTTCGAAAACTCATTAACTAATTTCTATTCAATTTAGTTAATTCTATTCAATAAATCAAAATCTGGTTTCTGTTTCAAAAATCATATTCATTTACACAACTTGAATTCGCATATATTTTACAACTCAACTCTGAAATTTTCTAAATAGACAATTCGGATTTTTTCCGCTTAAAATCCTTTTATAACCTTAAATAAACCATTATGGTTTTAAAACGATTCTGGCGCTGTTTTTCTGAAAATTTGATTTTGATATAACTCAAAATATATACGACGAAATCCAGATTTTTCTCCTTCATTAGAAAACTATTATCAAATCGGTCCTGACGTTTCTTGTTTCGAAGAATTCCGACCCCAATTGAGTTCTGTATACTCAATTGAAGTTCGAGTCGCCAACTTACGAACTGCAGCGCTGCGGCGAGTTCGTTTTAATTATATTTATATATATAAACTTTTAAACTTCGTTAAATGAATTCAACTCCCTTCTAATATATATATATATATATATATATATATGTATATATATTCCAAATTCCATTTGAATCTTTACATTTCAAATTCCATAGTTTTAAATCCTGTATTCAAATCCCATTTGAAATCCTTTATTCGAATTCCATTTAAAATCCTTTATTAAATTTCCACTTTAATTCAACTCCTTTTTGAATTTCTATATTTGAAATTCATACTTGAATTTAAATATCCAAACTCCATTTAAATTTCTATTTGAAATTCTAAATGTTTCAAATTCCATTTTTCTCTTATTTGAAACTCCCAACATTTCAAATTACATTTTCTTTTATTTGAAATTCCATTTTTGAATTTCCTTTATTCCAATCCCATTTGAATTCCTTTAAATTCAAATTTTATTTCAATTTCCTTGAATTCAAATTATATTTCAAAACTATTTGGATTTCCTATTTTGAAATACTATTTCAATCCTACTTTGAAATCCTACTTTCAAAGTTTATTTCGAATTCTATTTTGAAATTCTATATTCAAATTTCTACTTGAATTTCTATATTCAATTCCCTGTTCAAATTTAATACTTGAATTTCTATTCAAATCTCTATTCAAATTTCATGTTTAAATTCCATTCAAATCTCTATTCAAATTTCACATTTGAATTCTTCTTTGAAATTCTATATTTCAAATTCTATTCAATTCTTCTTTGAAATTCTATACTTCAAAGTCTGTTTTCTATTTGAACTCTTATTTCCAATTTCTTTAAACAAGTCTCAACTTCAATTCCTTTTGAAATCGATATTTCTATTTTTCTTTTGAAGATAGATTTCTCATTCCAATTTCACACTTGTATTCCTATTTCTGAATTATCAAATGATAATTCTTTTCTCTTCATTTATAACTTCGTTATAAACGAACTATTTATAAACTTCGTTTATAAAGGAACTACTTGTTTTATTTTTATTCCATTTAAAATTCAAATTCTATATAAAAATAGAATTTTCCCTTTAAAAACTCAAATATCCTTCCACGATATTTTAAATAAATTAACACTTAGCCCAGTGATATTTGAAACAATCAAATCACCCAATTTTCAATCATTTTATTTTTAGCACATCATATATGAATATATATATGAAATCAAACAAACAACACACAAACAGATAATATATTTTTGAGGAATCCAGTTGGATTCCTCCAACCTGTTTTCCTGCATCCACAGATGTTAGCACATAAATAATACCCATTCTGCTTCGTGGCAGAATATCGCGGTATAGAAGGTCATCCACTAATCATAGCGTGGGGCGTATAGGGTAATCATCCGCTATGAAACTGCGGGCATCCGCTAATGAGACTGCGGGAATCCAACCAATCAATCAACCCAATATATATATATAATAGCCTAAATAACTAATATATATAAAGCAAGCAGAAAAATCCAAACGAGCAACAACAATTATTTTTAACGAAATAAAAATAATTGTAAATAAAAGGTGAGTGAGATTTACTCACCGTGATTTTAGTCGATGGAATAAATCAAAGACGTTTGTTCTGAATTCCATTTATCTCCAAAAAAATCTAAATCCATTTCCTGCTATAGGTCCAACTCGATTTGCATTACATCTTGGACCTTGTATACATTAAATATGGTGTTCATACATGTGCGAACTATATAAAAAAAATCGGATTCTTATCTAACTAAAATAAAATCTAATGTTTTAATCAACTAAAATAAAATCCTATATTTATCATTTTAAACTATTATCAGTTTAAACTAACTGAATATATTGTCTTAGATATACTAAATTTAACGAAAATACCTTAATCACTCCACAAAAAGCCCTTCTTTTTCCCTGTTTTCAATCCATAAGTCGTTCGCTGTAAAATCCATCACTATTAGTATGAATTCTAACATTCCAAAATCATCACCACTCAATGGAAATCAAGACTGACCTTCCCAAATCTATCATTGCCAAACATTGTTCCCAGTTCCTGATTTCCAGTATCACCCTTGAACAAAACTCTGCAACACCACTTCATGCCTCGAACCCATCAGCTCACTGTCAAAGCAGATCGAACAAAACTCCCAAAAATAGTTCGTCGCAGTTCCCAAACCCCTCTAATATCCTAATGTCGATCCTCTCAACTATCATCGCACCATTCGAAGACTGATGCTAGCGTCGCCCTCTATGTTGGCCTTCACGGTATTCGATCCTTCTTGAAACTCGCGATATTGATGTTTCAAAAAATCGAGATCGCGCCCCCAAACTGAAATCGCACCACTCCAGATCAACTCAAAACAAACAGGATCGAGCTTCACCAAACGAACCTCCACTGACCCATCGCCCAACATCGCACCTCCTCAAACATCCCAGATTTCCCCTTGTCGCACCCTTCCTACAATCGCGAGTGCCTCCTGAATAGCTTCGAGATTTAAGAATTCATGCGGATGAAATTGCGATTCTCGATTTCCATTGAATATATTTTTTTATTTGGTGGCTTCGATTTCACTTTGAAAGAGGAGGACGGAAAATCTGTTGAGTAGTGGGATGGAAGAAAAAAAAGTGCGCGGCTTATTTATACATGAGGAAAGGAGGGACTGACAGTACTAACGTCATTAAAACATGTCTCCTAGATATCAAAGTGGAGAGGCATAAGTTTGTGCTCGAGGGAGATAGCTGTGCGAAAATATTTCTTTAGGTCTGTGTGAGTAGAAATATAGGTCGGCTGATATATTTTTAATTTCCCTTATTCTTTATTTTATTTTGGATTAAACAATGTGGATTTCAATTTTTTTTTTTTGAAATAACTCAAAAGATATCGTGGTTCCCAAATCGCTGTTCAACCGTGATGACCAACGTTCTCAAGATGATACGATATTTTGAACTTAACATAATCGGTTTAAAATGGAATAACCCTATTAAATTAAATTAAACCATTTAAAATGTAAATCGATTTCTAAACAAATAAATTCATTTATATCATCAATTAAATATTTAAAACCATATTAAATATATAAAATAAACTGTTCAAAAATCTGGGTCGTTACATTCTTCCCCCCTTAAAATAATTTCGTCCTCGAAATTGCTAAGGTAGGAAAAATGGTACAAATCCATTACTTTTCAAAATTCACTTATGTTGAAACTCAACATTTCATATTTCTATAAATTTTACTTCTACCAAAACTTTTGGTTTCCATTTCTATTGCACATCATATACGCTCACCTTCATTTAATCTGAATGGTTTATGATCAATCCATTTATATCCAATCTATATTCCATTAAACCTATTCAAATTGATTCTAGTTAATTGATTCACTTCAATCCATTTAACTAGCTTAAGTTAAATTTCAATTCCAGAAATTTAAATCCCAGGGTTTTCATTTCAAATCCTTTTTTAAATCACATATATTTATAACTAATTCAAATTCAAAACATTTGAATATTTCCAAACTATTTGTTTTCTTCCAAACAAATTTCCATCAAAAATCTTCTAAGGTAGCAATCTATCACTTAGAAACTTGAAAATAAACACTGATGATGTTGCAATCATCATCAGAATTATTTCCCAGCCACTGAAGTGAGTTCAGTGCTTTACCACATTCAAAATCCATAAAAAATGATTTTTATTCAAAAACCCTTCCAAATCAAAGCTATATTATCTTAATATACTTCGCAAATGATTTCAAACCTCCCAGGATTTTAAATTTCAAATTCTGGTTTGAATTTAACTTTAATTCATCTCATTTGTATATTTAATTCTTATACTATTCTATTTTGGTTATATATAACCATTCCAATTTTATAATCTCGTTTGATTATAATCCTAACAATCAACACATCCATATAATAATTTCAGAAAATTATTCCTTCTATATCAAAATAGAAATTTGGGTAAAATTATTTCATTTACCCACTTTAAAACAATATCTTGTTGAATTTCTCTGTTCAAGTGTTTAGAAATTCCTATCGACTTCGTGGCGTCCCACGATTCGATCAGAATTCATAAACCACTCAACAGACTAGCTAACACAATATAAAATGAATTTTATATTGATTTACAAATACGCGCTCTCATATATATACTCAACTCATTCTAGGGTACTACTGACCCTATCTCTAATGAGTAAACCCTCACCAAAGCCTAGGTGTTCGCTAAACCTAAGCTCTGATACCACTGTAACGACCCGCAAATCTGAGCTATCTGAGTTGACTAAATACACCACACGTCCAACCCAAATAACACAGAAATACGAACCATTAATAGAAAGAAGTTAGAAGATGAGAAATAGGAAGAAAGAAATATTAGAATAGATGAAAAACGAAGATCACAACTCACAGCGGAACGAATAAAATATATTTCATAATATAACCTTTGAAATACAAATCAGTAACTTTATATACATACCCTCATTAGAGCACAACAGTCATTGCTGGAACAGTTATAAACATCTGTTTCCAGATACAAACAAAGTCCACAGCGGAATATATGATAGCCTATAGCTAACCGGTGAAGCCCCCTGCTTCCAGCTCCTCCAAATGAATCTGTGAAATCCCGACTACTTGACTGCCCGTACAAATTTGGGCACCCAAGAGTTTAGGGAAAACAAAACAAAATAAACTCTGGGTCAGTCATGGGACTGGTGTGAGTAAACTCCAACCACTTATTTAACTTTCAAAACCCTTTTCGAAAGAAAAGATAATAGTAAGACCAGCCCACACATAAACATGGACGGTTTTTACCTTACTATAACCCAAAACACTTTGATATCAAATCCAATGATATTATAATAATGTTTACATCAAGTAAATAACCAAATAGCAGAACGCTTGCATCTCACGCTCCACATACATAGTATAAAATCAAAAACCGCGGGGCGCTTATTGGAGATTGGATTTTCCAATATGACAAGGTATGGAACCACCTTCCGCTAGTATATCTCTAGAGAGGAATACACTGGGTTCAACAAGAACATCTTGCAACCCGGCCCATACATGACCGACCACTCATTTCGCTTGAGTGTATCGAATGTATATCACCAACGGTTGGGATCAGCAACCTTCTCCCGACTGGGACAGCATCGAATAGAATAAGAAATTAAATGAACCTCTAGATAGGTGATTATACATCCTAATAGGCGCGACCCACATAGCCATGCTGCCTGCCCGATTTTTGTCCCTTCCCGGTTGTTGAGGTCTGAGGCTACGAATACTTACCATTCATTGATAGCACAATCACTTTGAATGCCACATTGTCAGATCCGTTAATCACTAGTTGAGTTTGCACAAATATTCTGGATGTTATGCTAAGGGAATAAATCCGTTGCAACCATATATATTTATACAGACCAACCCATTGGATCATTGGAAATACTCTGTCAGACATTCGCCCATTTACGTTCGTTCTGGGATTGAACGAAACCGAAGGCACTATTTCTATGTAATAGAAAAAGTCCTTGCACTTTACTCCGTCTTCACTATATTCAGCATACTTGGTTCGCAACGCTTATGCCGATACGGAGTGGTTCGTCGGATAATAATCCAACCGGTCTCTCCATATTGACAACGATGGTCAAAAACTTCGATAGTCTGTGATTTAACTACCGAATAAAAACAAGTGTTCATCCAAACATATCAAACAAATCACTGGGCTCTTTAATTAATATTTCATTAATTAAACCACTTCTCTATTTTCTCTATCAATATTTGTTACCCAAATATTTTCAATAATCATCTTGCCTCTTATGCCATTTGGAAAACGTTTCCAAATATTAACTTCTTTTATTTTCTATATATTAGAAAATGTCTCTATTTGCAATTGGAAACAATTCCAATCGTTTATCTCTATCCCGACTATTTTAATTATACTCAGGAAATATTTACTTGTTATATTTCCAAAATTCCATCACTTGGGTTAAAACGAATGTTGTGTAAAACATTGTTATAACAACCCAAAATATTTTCTTCAACTAACTCTTTTTCAAACACTTCTCTTCGAGACTGGATCTCGCTATTTATCCATTAAAAATGAAATCAATCAAGTTGGGGTAAAATTACCTCTCAGACCTTAACTGAAAACATCCTCAACTTCAAAACGGCAAAACCACTTACCTCGAATAAACACACTATACAATCCAATTGTTCATTTTTAAAACATGTATAAAGTTCGCTTCCTATTTCTAATTTATAGATTTCCCTTTCTGTTTACAATATTCGATTTTGATTTCATTTCCCTATCGAATTCTACATTTATCGATACATTGATTTATAACTATCAAATTATCTGAAAAATATTCTATCTCCTTAAATTCCCGGAAAAATTCGCCATAACCTCCCCTGTATCGGGAGCATCGGGAAATTTCAAATAGCTTCCCGGTAACTTCTTATCTCAAAAAGAAAAAGAAAAATCCAAGTGGCTTGCCGATACGGCGCATAAAATCTCATATATGAATTAAACATGTACCTTTTTGTCGAGCACATAAATTTAAATCTTCATATACTTCATCATGTACCTGTCTAACACATGTTCACCTGTTTTCAATTCAATTCAACACTATCTAATCGTTTGAATTCAGTTCCGCCCATTTATTCTTTAAATCGGCCATTTTGCCTATTTTACTCCTTTGTTTGAACATAGCATTTTCAAACAAAATATTTAACTTGCTCATAACCAAATTGCGTTTCAATTTCAATTCTAGTTTCCTTTTTGATTTCGAATATAAATTTCAAATCGAATTTACTTATTCAAGCCCCAATATCCCTTCGAAAACTCATTAACTAATTTCTATTCAATTTAGTTAATTCTATTCAATAAATCAAAATCTGGTTTCTGTTTCAAAAATCATATTCATTTACACAACTTGAATTCGCATATATTTTACAACTCAACTCTGAAATTTTCTAAATAGACAATTCAGATTTTTTCCGCTTAAAATCCTTTTATAACCTTAAATAAACCATTATGGTTTTAAAACGATTCTGGCGCTGTTTTTCTGAAAATTTGATTTTGATATAACTCAAAATATATACGACGAAATCCAGATTTTTCTCCTTCATTAGAAAACTATTATCAAATCGGTCCTGACGTTTCTTGTTTCGAAGAATTCCGACCCCAATTGAGTTCTGTATACTCAATTGAAGTTCGAGTCGCCAACTTACGAACTGCAGCGCTGCGGCGAGTTCGTTTTAATTATATTTATATATATAAACTTTTAAACTTCGTTAAATGAATTCAACTCCCTTCTAATATATATATATATATATATATTCCAAATTCCATTTGAATCTTTACATTTCAAATTCCATAGTTTTAAATCCTGTATTCAAATCCCATTTGAAATCCTTTATTCGAATTCCATTTCAAATCCTTTATTTAATTTCCACTTTAATTCAACTCCTTTTTGAATTTCTATATTTGAAATTCATACTTGAATTTAAATATCCAAACTCCATTTAAATTTCTATTTGAAATTCTAAATGTTTCAAATTCCATTTTTCTCTTATTTGAAACTCCCAACATTTCAAATTACATTTTCTTTTATTTGAAATTCCATTTTTGAATTTCCTTTATTCCAATCCCATTTGAATTCCTTTAAATTCAAATTTTATTTCAATTCCCTTGAATTCAAATTCTATTTCAAAACTATTTGGATTTCCTATTTTGAAATCCTATTTCAATCCTACTTTGAAATCCTACTTTCAAAGTTTATTTCGAATTCTATTTTGAAATTCTATATTCAAATTTCTACTTGAATTTCTATATTCAATTCCCTGTTCAAATGTAATACTTGAATTTCTATTCAAATCTCTATTCAAATTTCAAGTTTGAATTCCATTCAAATCTCTATTCAAATTTCACATTTGAATTCTTCTTTGAAATTCTATATTTCAAATTCTATTCAATTCTTCTTTGAAATTCTATACTTCAAAGTCTGTTTTCTATTTGAACTCTTATATCCAATTTCTTTAAACAAGTCTCGACTTCAATTCCTTTTGAAATCGATATTTCTATTTTTCTTTTGAAGATAGATTTCTCATTCCAATTTCACACTTGTATTCCTATTTCTGAATTATCAAATGATAATTCTTTTCTCTTCATTTATAACTTCGTTATAAACGAACTATTTATAAACTTCGTTTATAAAGGAACTACTTGTTTTATTTTTATTCCATTTAAAATTCAAATTCTATATAAAAATAGAATTTTCCCTTTAAAATCTCAAATATCCTTCCACGATATTTGAAACAATCAAATCACCCAATTTTCAATCATTTTATTTTTAGCACATCATATATGAATATATATATGAAATCAAACAAACAACACACAAACAGATAATATATTTTTGAGGAATCAAGTTGGATTCCTCCAACCTGTTTTCCTGCATCCACAGATGTTAGCACATAAATAATACCCATTCTGCTTCGTGGCAGAATATCGCGGTATAGAAGGTCATCCACTAATCATAGCGTGGGGCGTATAGGGTAATCATCCGCTATGAAACTGCGGGCATCCGATAATGAGACTGCGGGAATCCAACCAATCAATCAACCCAATATATATATATATATAATAGCCTAAATAACTAATATATATAAAGCAAGCAGAAAAATCCAAACGAGCAACAACAATTATTTTTAACGAAATAAAAATAATTGTAAATAAAAGGTGAGTGAGATTTACTCACCGTGATTTTAGTCGACGGAATAAATCAAAGACGTTTGTTCTGAATTCCATTTATCTCCAAAAAAATCTAAATCCATTTCCTGCTATAGGTCCAACTCGATTTGCATTACATCTTGGACCTTGTATACATTAAATATGGTGTTCATACATGTGCGAACTATATAAAAAAAATCGGATTCTTATCTAACTAAAATAAAATCTAATGTTTTAATCAACTAAAATAAAATCCTATATTTATCATTTTAAACTATTATCGGTTTAAACTAACTGAATATATTGTCTTAGATATACTAAATTTAACGAAAATACCTTAATCACTCCACAAAAAGCCCTTCTTTTTCCCTGTTTTCAATCCATAAGTCGTTCGCTGTAAAATCCATCACTATTAGTGTGAATTCTAACATTCCAAAATCATCACCACTCAATGGAAATCAAGACTGACCTTCCCAAATCTATCATTGCCAAACATTGTTCCCAGTTCCTGATTTCTAGTATCACCCTTGAACAAAACTCTGCAACACCACTTCATGCCTCGAACCCATCAGCTCACTGTCAAAGCAGATCGAACAAAACTCCCAAAAATAGTTCGTCGCAGTTCCCAAACCCCTCCAATATCCTACTGTCGATCCTCTCAACTATCATCGCACCATTCGAAGACTGATGCTAGCGTCGCCCTCTATGTTGGCCTTCACGGTATTCGATCCTTCTTGAAACTCGCGATATTGATGTTTCAGAAAATCGAGATCGCACCCCCAAACTGAAATCGCACCACTCCAGATCAACTCAAAACAAACAGGATCGAGCTTCACCAAACGAACCTCCACTGACCCATCGCCCAACATCGCACCTCCTCAAACATCCCAGATTTCCCCTTGTCGCACCCTTCCTACAATCGCGAGTGCCTCCTGAATAGCTTCGAGATTTAAGAATTCATGCGGATGAAATTGCGATTCTCGATTTCCATTGAATATATTTTTTTATTTGGTGGCATCGATTTCACTTTGAAAGAGGAGGAAGGAAAATCTGTTGAGTAGTGGGATGGAAGAAAAAAAAAGTGCGTGGCTTATTTATACATGAGGAAAGGAGGGACTGACAGTACTAACGTCATTAAAACATGTCTCCTAGATATCAAAGTGGAGAGGCATAAGTTTGTGCTCGAGGGAGATAGCTGTGCGAAAATATTTCTTTAGGTCTGTGTGAGTAGAAATATAGGTCGGCTGATATATTTTTAATTTCCCTTATTCTTTATTTTATTTTGGATTAAACAATGTGGATTTCATTTTTTTTTTTTTTTGAAATAACTCAAAAGATATCGTGGTTCCCAAATCGCTGTTCAACCGTGATGACCAACGTTCTCAAGATGATACGATATTTTGAACTTAACATAATCGGTTTAAAATGGAATAACCCTATTAAATTAAATTAAACCATTTAAAATGTAAATCGATTTCTAAACAAATAAATTCATTTATATCATCAATTAAATATTTAAAACCATATTAAATATATAAAATAAACTGTTCAAAAATCTGGGTCGTTACATAAATTATGATTCATTTATATTGATACATTGATGCATTACATTGTGAAATACTAATTTTAACTAAAGTACCTACATTCAGAAATTTCCGTGGTTGCTTACAAAACTCACCTCTATGTCAAATTATTTACTACATTTACATCAATATATTTTAAATAAAGCATGTAATTATGGTTTCAATGTACAAGAATAAATTTAATAATGACTAAATATTCACTAATTCATCGAATAAAACCTTAAATGTGACGATTTCAATATGTATGTCGCATATATATTAAAACCAATAGTTAAAAAGATTTTTCTATTAACTATAAAGACATACAATTCAAATGCCATAAATATTTTAAATGAAAGACGTTAACAAAACTATGTTATTATTCATTTATCTCAATAAACTTACCTACATTATTGATTTTTTGTTTCTACCCTAAAAAAACATATTTTGACATTTCCATAGTTATGCGCAATTTCATCGACTGCTCCCTAATCTTTCATGTTTAGATCCATCTATTTAAATTGCTTACAAAATCTCAAATTTAAATTATTTTAATAATATATGTGTCTGTCGTATATGTATATGCATACATACTAATAAAAGCAACAATACCAAACATACATATCACATACGTATATTTGTGTACATAAATAATAATAACAAAGTTAATTTGTAAATTAATTATTATCATTTATATACATAAACAATAAATTTATCATACACAACGTTAAAATGTTCTATTCTTAACTTCGAATAACTCCACATTAAAAACTCTGTAACCTTTTTATAAAATCATTCTCAATTAACACATATTATTTATCCTTAAGTCAATATATTTTAGCTAAATACATAATTTTAAATTTCACATATGTAATGTAGATAAAAGAAACAACTTAAATAATATTTGTTAACTAATCTAAAATTATTATAATATGTTAATTTCAAAAAAAGTACTTGCTCATAATTGTAAGAATAATTAAATTATTGTATTACTTAAAAGATATATAAGTTACATGACACATGTCATGTAAAAACAACAATAATAATTTATATTTTATTTATTTTGATGAATTCATCGTATATTATATAATAAGGTTCCAACTTTAACATTAAAATTTTAAAATCTAAATTTTATAACATTATCGTGTGCAACGCATGGGTTACACACTAGTTTATTTAGCCAAGAAACATATCAACTGAAAATGTGACCAAGTTTATAATATGTGTAAAAACCCGTGACTTCCCCGTGAAGGAAAGCGTCGGATAGTTCGAGAACAAACCACAACAGAACACATACAGAAGAACATTACATTGTATATTACAACAATGCATCAGATTACAAGAATATACAGAGTATAAATGAATATTACACAGAAATATCAGAGATTTAAATTACATAGCAGCGGAAAATAATACAACGCACAACTAGAAGAGATATACGGATACAAAGCTTTCCGGATATCATTCCAGCTGTAAACCAGGATCCTGTGAATATAAATCTGCAAAACCAAAACTACTAGCTGCCCGTGTCAAAATAGGGGCACCCAGAGTTTAGGTTAAAACCATAAATTCCAGGTCAGTCATGGGACTGGTGTGAGAACTAAAACAGTTATTAATCTTTATTTTAAATCATTAGGTAAATCAAGGGACCACGCCGTATAACACGGAACGAGTTTCCTCCCAAGAATACCAGTGCATAAAACAAACAGCGCAATGCTAAATAAAGAAAAATGAAGCTGTTATAAGACCCAGGTCCCATCACACAATGCAACGCAGCCGAGGATAGGGTTTTCCCTTATAACAGCCAAAGAATGCTTGATACGTTTAAAACAAATCATTTGATACTATAATAAGTGCATAGTGTGTAAAACAACTTCAAATCATAAGTATCAATCATAGGCGGCATGAGCGCCCCATCCCACTATGTCACCATATATAGGTTTACAAATAAAACCGCAAATGTCACGTATTTGAAAATTGGATTTCCATCTATGAACCGAGGCAAAAGATAGTCCTCAACCGATTCGAGACTGCCTAGCCCGAGTCTCAGGATCAGAGCTCGAGTGACCCTTGGATCGTCAGGGCCGGTCCACCGATGTGGATTAAAATGCCTGAACACTGCGTTTCCCCGCCCTTTGGGGCGTAAATGAGCCAACCAAATGACTCCATCGGACCCGGATCGTCCGATCAAACCGAGGCGCCTCGCAACAGCAACAACCACATAAGTCAAACTCGTCAGGGCGTGTAAAACCACTGACGCCACTTCTAGCTAGGAGGAAACGCAGGCCCTCCCTGAGGTCCGTCTCCCGTTTTTGGTTCATACTGGGTGTGAAACTCGCGAATTCACGTTACACAAAGCTGTGCCACACAGGCCGTGCTTTGATCATCACCACAAGACTTTGCTTTTCAACAGAAGCCTCGATCTATTGCCACTTAGGCATGCCACATAGGCAATTCACTCCATGCGTTTGATATCCATCAATATATAACCCCTGAGCTCGTACGTCTCAGAGAAGGGCGTTAAGCAAGAGAATAAATTCTCCGCCGCCAAGCAGATATATATTTAATAGAAATCAATCGCACGGACTAAAATCCAATGTCAGACACACAGTCCATTTACAAGTCCGTTCTGGGTCTGAACGAAACCGGAGGCACCTAGTACCCCGCATATCCATCGATCTCCAAGTACGTCTGGACGATCCCTAACTGTTTCCATCTTCTTGGGTGTACAGCCCAATCAAGATCATCAGTAATCACCCAAACGACATGAAGACTTCCGGTCTTCGACCATCGTCTTCATCTTCGACACCACGTCGAATCAGTTATTCAGAATGGGATAAACCCGGTCTTTCTGAATAACTCGCGTATATATTATAAAAGTGTTACACAAACACAACATACGCCTCATTCCAATTCAGAATATTCTTTTATTCAAATATTCCTATACTTTGGAAAAAAGTTCCCATTAATTTTATCCAAGATAAATTCTTTAAATTTATTCTTTAATCTCCTTTGAATATCAATTCAAACTAGTCGGGATTAGCGAACCACACCGAAGTAATCATTTATTTTATTTTCCCAATCCCAACCTATTCATCCCATGAAGTACAACTGGTTATACTTCATATCTAACACCACGGTGTTATCGGTAAATTCAATTACCATTTCACGTTCAAATCTAATTAAAGATTTAACTATCGCTTGGAGTGCAACTGGTGATACTCCATTTTCGATCTTTTCAATCTAATTAAAGATTCATTAAAACTCCACTTAGTTTTAATATTTCTCTGGGTTAAAGAATCAGTGTTATTTAAAAACACAGTTCACGATAAACCCAAAATCACATTCATTAATTATCGGGTTAAAGAACGAGTGTTATTTAAAACACTGTTCACGATAAACCCAAAAATCAATATCAATTCAATTCCAATTAAATCTCATTTAATTGGTACACTTCATTAAATCCAAATAAAAAGATTTAATCTTTTCTCAACTGGGTTCAAGAACAGTGTTAGCGAAGGCACCATTCACGACAAACCCAAATCACATTCGATATTCAATACAAGGCTCTGAATAGAAAATATATCGGCTTATATTCAATATCAAATTCTACGACTAACAAATGTCGTATTGGAAATAACGATATAAATATATGTCTTTCAAATTTCCGTAACAACACCTGTATAATCACGAATTCCAACATCGAAATATTCCGAAGACAATTTCGATTCAAATCCACTCCAATGCAATCATTGGATATTCTGGTTATTTTTAAAATCCATTTCAAATTCAATTTATTTATTTAAAAATAAATAGAGTTATATTCCTAGTTCAAAACTAGTTCATTTCGATAAAAATCTATTTTTATCTTTTCAAATATGGAGTTTTTCATCCCAAATCTTCACAAATCATTTCTTATGATTTTACACAAATTATTACTATTTTTAATAATTTTATCAAGGCCCGTACAGTCGATTTCCATCAATGGCCATCGAACTGCACTTACAGCGACCTTTTTCAAATTTGATTTGGACATAATTCCAAATCCAACCGTTAGATTTCTAATTTCTCACATTCGTTAGAAAGCTCTTTTCGATACGAACCCAACGGTTCCGGTTTTAGGAGAATCCGACGGTCGGATCTCCCGTAATGTCCGTTTGAAATCAATGGTCGAAATTCGCGAACTGCCGCGGCGCGGCGCGTTCTATTCAGGCCATTATATTATATATATAATATATATAATATATATATATCGTCGATTTCTATTTAAAACGAATTATATAAATAGTTTTGAATTCGTTTCAAAACATTTTCAACTTCCATTTCAATTCAAATCAAAATTGAATTCTTCTTTATAAATTCGTTTTAAAATCCATTTCTATTCAATTCAAATTTCAATTCAATTTGAATTCATTTCACTTCGCTTTCAATTCAATTTGAATTCGTCTTCAATTCAATTCATTTCGAAATCGTTTTCAATTCAATTCATTTCGAAATCGTTTTCAATTCAATTCATTTCGAAATCGTTTTCAATTCAATTCATTTCGAAATCGTTTTCAATTCAATTCATTTCGAAATCGTTTTCAATTCAATTCATTTCGAAATCGTTTTCAATTCAATTCATTTCGAAATCGTTTTAAAATCGATATAAATATCGATCACGTCAAAATGGCGTCAATCTAATCAACACGGCTTCATATATTCCTTTATTTTCAAATATTTTATTTCAAATATTTCTTTTTCAAATACCTCTTTTTCAAATATTTCTTTTTCAAAACTGGAATGAGGCCCAATCAATTACCATATAAAATTAATTATATGGATTTTCATACAACACATGTATATAATAGCATTGGAAATAATCAACCATCAACCAAAGTGCACTACACTGTATAAGCATCAAATATAGATATTCAACGCTTATAACAGCCTGTCAATCAATCGATCGACATATTTAATCAATCAGGATGAGTGAACTTCAAATTTCATCCCAACACCCGTGTGGGGTTTCAAACAATCAAACACAGATTTTATTTGTGCAATTGGGCGATGTGTAAAATTTATCGACCCAATCAATGTCCTTCAAATAGGTGTACATAAACAAACCGTCTGGTTCGTAAATGAATATTTATTTATTCACATTCACGTCAAAAATTATATTTTAACGATAAAACATTTTATTTCAACACATGAATTTCTATTCAGTTTATTTCTTCAATAAAATGATATTTTATTTTTCTAACATATTTTAGAAAATTTCGGCGGCATAACGGCACGATACTAGAAACGGGACAAGGCCTAGCCTTATCCCCGGTCTAGTGAAGGCCCACGCCATTCACACATCAATCAAATCAATTTCATCTCACCAAACAATTCAATTCAAACAAATAATTCAACTAATCTATGCAACCAAACAAACAAGTCCATGGTCTGTGGACGATTGTGTCGGGTGCTACTAAGCACCGTCTGCATCCTAGTATATATATATAACTAGAAAAGAAATTGAAAGGTGAGAAGTTCTCACCTATAGCTATCCAATCATCTTGACTCTTCTTTTATAGAAATCTTCACCGCTATCACGTCTTCGTCAGCTTCGTCGCCCGTAGCCACTACACATGTAAAAATCGAATTTTTACTTCGCTGTTCAATATATAAAAATCATATTTTTCTTTCGAAGTTCAATATATAAAAATCATATTTTTCTTTCGAAGTTCAATATATAAAAATCATATTTTTACTTCGTTATTCAATATATAAAAATCGAATTTTTCTTTCGAAGTTCAATATATAAAAATCATATTTTTCTTTCGAAGTTCAATATATAAAAATCATATTTTTCTTTCGAAGTTCAATATATAAAAATCATATTTTTCTTTCGAAGTTCAATATATAAAAATCATATTTTTCTTTCGAAGTTCAATATATAAAAATCACATTTTTCTATCCGAAGTTTAACATATAAAAATCACATTTTCAATCCGAAGTTTAACATATAAAAATCACATTTTCAATCCGAAGTTTAACATATAAAAATCACATTTTCAATCCGAAGTTTAACATATAAAAATCACATTTTCAATCCGAAGCTTAACATATAAAAATCACATTTTTAATCCGAAGCTTAACATATAAAAATCACATTTTTAATCCGAAGTTTAACATATAAAAATCACATTTTCAATCCGAAGTTTAACATATAAAAATCACATTTTTATTTATTCACTTCCAATTTAAAAATCATATTTCTATAATCACTTCATATATTTAAAAATCTAAACTTTTATAAATTAAAAATCCTAACTTTTATAAATTAAAAATCCTAACTTTTATAAATTAAAAATCCTAACTTTTATAAATTAAGAATCCTAACTTTTATAAATTAAAAATCCTAACTTTTATAAATTAAAAATCCTAACTTTTATAAATTAAAAATATCGTCTTTTCTCTTTTTAAAAATATGATCCTTATTTTTTTCAGGTTCAAATCTTTTTCTACTAAAAGATTAAACCTTTTTTAAATCAGTTTTTAAAATAAATAAAAAAATCAGAATTGAAAATAAAAATAAAAATAAAAATAAAAATACACTTACAGAAAAAAAATCGATGGAGGAGGGGGGGGTTTCGCTGTCTCGAGGGTGAGGCGAAAGGGGGGTCTGGGGTTGGCGGAGGGCGTTCGTCGGAGGCGGGTCCTCAGGTGGGTGGCGCGGTGGGTTTTAGGGGGGGCTCGAGGTGGATTCGGCGAGGAGGAGAAGAGAGGATCGCGGGAGAGAGAAGCAGGAAGAGGGGCGGAGGATCGGAGGGGGGGGGGTCGGCGCCAGGGCGCGGCGGCCCTGGTGGCAGCGGCGGTGGC
This sequence comes from Allium sativum, assembly GCA_030737875.1. Classification (NCBI taxonomy): domain Eukaryota; kingdom Viridiplantae; phylum Streptophyta; class Magnoliopsida; order Asparagales; family Amaryllidaceae; genus Allium; species Allium sativum. Next base: position 165,339,534 of record CM060923.1, read on the forward strand.
GGCTTTGGGCCCCCCGTCGTTCGCCCCTTTTTTCCCTTTTTTTTTATTTTTTTCTTATTTTTCGTTTCTGAATGAAAACGAGAGGGGGGGTTATATTTTTTTTTATTATTATTTTAATTAATTTATATTTCAAAAAGTTGACTTTTACATACGACCTCGAAACGAGGCCCACCGCCTGTCGTCCATAGCGTTTTACCCCCATTCCGAACACAATGGGATATGTACCGCAAGCTGATTCGACTGTTTGAATCAGTTTCCGTTTAATTTTCATTTAAATCACTATATTGAATTTTAAACGTACATTTCAAATTACCGGGGTCACATACTAACTCTATAAATTGCAGAAAAATATTTTCTAGCTTCGTATTGACGATGCGGTCCTAACAAAACTAGTTTCGTCGAATTCTGAGACCGTTAGAAAAATGGCCAATTTCCAGTCGATTAAAATTAACTGAAATGGTCAAAATACGTTTTCCTTTGCCACGCTCACATATTAATTCGAAAAATTATGAAATTTGGAATCTAGCAATAACTTGACATCACGGACCCAACAAAACTGGTTTCGTCGAAATCCGAGGTCATTTGCAAAATGTCCATTTTTAAGGGCCTAAATTCCATAGCGACTATTCAGAATTTTCAACTGGACATATCTTTTGATTCCTGGTATGAAATCTTGATTTTTCGGATTCGTTGGAAAGATATAGTTATACAGATTCAAATATTTCTTGTTTCGTTCAATTCTGACTTATATTGAATTCTGTATATTCATTTGAAATTAGAAATCGAATTTTCGAACTACCGCGCCATTTTCAATTCCTTTTATAATTATATATAATTATTATATATTCTAACGACGACGTATATAATATATACGTCGATTTATATTCGAAATAAATTTCTCGACAATATTATTTAAAATAATTCATTTTAAATATCAAATTTCGCTAAAATTGCCAAAATAAAAATTTCTAACTGGCTCGCATTTTCCGGGTTGTTACAATCTCCCCCACTTAAAACTTTTCGTCCCCGAAAAGGAACAACGTCGAAAGTGGTTTGATTATTCAGCTCAACTTCCATTGTTTTGATTACGGCTTAAGTTCTTCAACTTTTCAGTTTCTAAGAACTTTCCAAAAATTTCAAAAATTTGGCTAACACCCTAAATTTTTGAAAAATTTCGCCATAACCTCCCCTGCACCGGGAGCATCGGGGAATTTCAAATAGCTTCCCCGGTCCTTCAGATCTCAAAAAGAAAAAGAAAAAGCCAAGCGGCTAGCCAATAGGCTCATAAAATCATCATCACCCAAACAAAACAGTAAATTATGTAGTAAACATGTACCTATTTGTCGGGCAAACAAATTTTATTCTCTGCTCTAGCCTCCTTGCTATGACCTGTTCAATGTAAGTACAAGTATATGCAAGTAAACGCGACCAAATTTCAATACAATTCAATATTCGATTCAATTAGGCCAAATGGCTAGAAATTAGCAAACAAATAAACAAACAACACAAACATCAATCAATTAGTGAATTAGAGTCTCAAATTCATAATTTTGATACATATACAAAAATCAGATTTTTGATGCCAAATCACAACAATAAGCCCTATCTAATTTTGGTTCTCACACCAGTCAATAGGAAGTATATAGATATTACACGTTCGTCACTCGAATATAAATTCTAACGATGGAGCTCCATCGTCAAAATCATCTCCGGGCGATTAGAGTGTAATTCTATATCTATCCAATATATCAAAACTTCGAATACACGCTAGCTAGGCGCATACGCAAAAATCTTTATATTTTGGATTGTCCTAATCAATATAAAATAAATAATCAAATACGAATAATCGATTTAAATTTTCAAAACAAAAATTTGTTTTCATTTTAAAAATATACTCTTCACACTCGTTCTAGGATACTACTGATCCCATCTCTAACGAGTCATTCTAATTGGATATTACTAATCCAATATCTGATGAATTCTTTCGTATGGTTCTAATGTGCCCTGTTCTCTGAGCTTTGTAAACCAAAGCTCTGATACCACGTGTAAAATAGCCGACGAACTCCGGTAGGCTTTGCAACCATCCCTTCATCCCCCAAGCAGCAGGTAAAACCCACCGTGGCTTTCACATGGTCCCCCAGTTACTTGTTTTACGGCAACCCTCTCGAGTCTCGCGCCCACTGGCGAACCAACCCCCACCACAAGGGACATGTAGGGGTAAGAGTCTCCCGTTCGCCACCAAACTGCGAAGCGAGAACCCCCTATCACGACTGCAACAAGAACTGGTGATACTCCATTTTCGATCTTTTCAATCTAATTAAAGATTCATTAAAACTCCACTTAGTTTTAATATTTCTCTGGGTTAAAGAATCAGTGTTATTTAAAAACACAGTTCACGATAAACCCAAAATCACATTCATTAATTATCGGGTTAAAGAACGAGTGTTATTTAAAACACTATTCACGATAAACCCAAAAATCAATATCAATTCAATTCCAATTAAATCTCATTTAATTGGTACACTTCATTAAATCCAAATAAAAAGATTTAATCTTTTCTCAACTGGGTTCAAGAACAGTGTTAGCGAAGGCACCATTCACGACAAACCCAAATCACATTCGATATTCAATACAAGGCTCTGATTAGAAAATATATCGGCTTATATTCAATATCAAATTCTACGACTAACAAAAGTCGTATTGGAAATAACGATATAAATATATATCTTTCAAATTTCCGTAACAACACCTGTATAATCACGAATTCCAACATCGAAATATTCCGAAGACAATTTCGATTCAAATCCACTCCAATGCAATCATTGGATATTCTGGTTATTTTTAAAACCCTTTTCAAATTCAATTTATTTATTTAAAAATAAATAGAATTATATTCCTAGTTCAAAACTAGTTCATTTCGATAAAAATCTATTTTTATCTTTTCAAATATGGAGTTTTTCATCCCAAATCTTCACAAATCATTTCTTATGATTTTACACAAATTATTACTATTTTTAATAATTTTATCAAGGCCCGTACAGTCGATTTCCATCAATGGCCATCGAACTGCACTTACAGCGACCTTTTTCAAATTTGATTTGGACATAATTCCAAATCCAACCGTTAGATTTCTAATTTCTCACATACGTTAGAAAGCTCTTTTCGATACGAACCCAACGGTTCCGGTTTTAGGAGAATCCGACGGTCGGATCTCCCGTAATGTCCGTTTGAAATCAATGGTCGAAATTCGCGAACTGCCGCGGCGCGGCGCGTTCTATTCAGGCCATTATATTATATATATAATATATATAATATATATATCGTCGATTTCTATTTAAAACGAATTATATAAATAGTTTTGAATTCGTTTCAAAACATTTTCAACTTCCATTTCAATTCAAATCAAAATTGAATTCTTCTTTATAAATTCGTTTTAAAATCCATTTCTATTCAATTCAAATTTCAATTCAATTTGAATTCATTTCACTTCGCTTTCAATTCAATTTGAATTCGTCTTCAATTCAATTCATTTCGAAATCGTTTTCAATTCAATTCATTTCGAAATCGTTTTCAATTCAATTCATTTCGAAATCGTTTTCAATTCAATTCATTTCGAAATCGTTTTCAATTCAATTCATTTCGAAATCGTTTTCAATTCAATTCATTTCGAAATCGTTTTCAATTCAATTCATTTCGAAATCGTTTTCAATTCAATTCATTTCGAAATCGTTTTAAAATCGATATAAATATCGATCACGTCAAAATGGCGTCAATCTAATCAACACGGCTTCATATATTCCTTTATTTTCAAATATTTTATTTCAAATATTTCTTTTTCAAATACCTCTTTTTCAAATATTTCTTTTTCAAAACTGGAATGAGGCCCAATCAATTACCATATAAAATTAATTATATGGATTTTCATACAACACATGTATATAATAGCATTGGAAATAATCAACCATCAACCAAAGTGCACTACACTGTATAAGCATCAAATATAGATATTCAACGCTTATAACAGCCTGTCAATCAATCGATCGACATATTTAATCAATCAGGATGAGTGAACTTCAAATTTCATCCCAACACCCGTGTGGGGTTTCAAACAATCAAACACAGATTTTATTTGTGCAATTGGGCGATGTGTAAAATTTATCGACCCAATCAATGTCCTTCAAATAGGTGTACATAAACAAACCGTCCGGTTCGTAAATGAATATTTATTTATTCACATTCACGTCAAAAATTATATTTTAACGATAAAACATTTTATTTCAACACATGAATTTCTATTCAGTTTATTTCTTCAATAAAATGATATTTTATTTTTCTAACATATTTTAGAAAATTTCGGCGGCATAACGGCACGATACTAGAACGGGACAAGGCCTAGCCTTATCCCCGGTCTAGTGAAGGCCCACGCCATTCACACATCAATCAAATCAATTTCATCTCACCAAACAATTCAATTCAAACAAATAATTCAACTAATCTATGCAACCAAACAAACAAGTCCATGGTCTGTGGACGATTGTGTCGGGTGCTACTAAGCACCGTCTGCATCCTAGTATATATATATAACTAGAAAAGAAATTGAAAGGTGAGAAGTTCTCACCTATAGCTATCCAATCATCTTGACTCTTCTTTTATAGAAATCTTCACCGCTATCGCGTCTTCGTCAGCTTCGTCGCCCGTAGCCACTACATATGTAAAAATCGAATTTTTACTTCGCTGTTCAATATATAAAAATCATATTTTTCTTTCGAAGTTCAATATATAAAAATCATATTTTTCTTTCGAAGTTCAATATATAAAAATCATATTTTTACTTCGTTATTCAATATATAAAAATCGAATTTTTCTTTCGAAGTTCAATATATAAAAATCATATTTTTCTTTCGAAGTTCAATATATAAAAATCATATTTTTCTTTCGAAGTTCAATATATAAAAATCATATTTTTCTTTCGAAGTTCAATATATAAAAATCATATTTTTCTATCCGAAGTTTAACATATAAAAATCACATTTTCAATCCGAAGTTTAACATATAAAAATCACATTTTTCAATCCGAAGTTTAACATATAAAAATCACATTTTCAATCCGAAGTTTAACATATAAAAATCACATTTTCAATCCGAAGTTTAACATATAAAAATCACATTTTTAATCCCAAGCTTAACATATAAAAATCACATTTTTAATCCGAAGTTTAACATATAAAAATCACATTTTTAATCCGAAGTTTAACATATAAAAATCACATTTTCAATCCGAAGTTTAACATATAAAAATCACATTTTTATTTATTCACTTCCAATTTAAAAATCATATTTCTATAATCACTTCATACATTTAAAAATCTAAACTTTTATAAATTAAAAATCCTAACTTTTATAAATTAAAAATCCTAACTTTTATAAATTAAAAATCCTAACTTTTATAAATTAAGAATCCTAACTTTTATAAATTAAAAATCCTAACTTTTATAAATTAAAAATCCTAACTTTTATAAATTAAAAATCCTAACTTTTATAAATTAAAAATATCGTCTTTTCTCTTTTTAAAAATATGATCCTTATTTTTTTCAGGTTCAAATCTTTTTCTACTAAAAGATTAAACCTTTTTTAAATCAGTTTTTAAAATAAATAAAAAAATCAGAATTGAAAATAAAAATAAAAATAAAAATAAAAAAACACTTACAGAAAAAAAATCGACGGCGGAGGGGGGGGGTTCGCTGTCTCGAGGGTGAGGCGAGAGGGGGGTCTAGGGTTGGCGGAGGGCGTTCGTCGGAGGCAGGTCCTCAGGTGGGTGGCGCGGTGGGTTTTAGGGGGGGCTCGAGGTGGATTCGGCGAGGAGGAGAAGAGAGGATCGCGCGAGAGAGAAGCAGGAAGAGGGGCGGAGGATCGGAGGGGGGGGGGGGTCGGCGCCAGGGCGCGGCGGCCCTGGTGGCAGCGGCGGTGGCGGCTTTGGCCCCCCCGTCGTTCGCCCCTTTTTTCCCTTTTTTTTTTAATTTTTTTCTTATTTTTCGTTTCTGAATGAAAACGAGAGGGGGGGGGGGTTATATATTTTTTTTATTATTATTTTAATTAATTTATATTTCAAAAAGTTGACTTTTACATATGACCTCGAAACGAGGCCCACCGCCTGTCGTCCATAGCGTTTTACCCCCATTCCGAACACAATGGGATATGTACCGCAAGCTGATTCGACTGTTTGAATCAGTTTCCGTTTAATTTGCATTTAAATCACTATATTGAATTTTAAACGTACATTTCAAATTACCGGGGTCACATACTAACTCTATAAATTGCAGAAAAATATTTTCTAGCTTCGTATTGACGATACGGTCCTAACAAAACTAGTTTCGTCGAATTCTGAGACCGTTAGAAAAATGGCCAATTTCCAGTCGATTAAAGTCAACTGAAATGGTCAAAACACGTTTTCCTTTGCCACGCTCACATATTGATTCGAAAAATTATGAAATTTGGAATCTAGCAATAACTTGACATCACGGACCCAACAAAACTGGTTTCGTCGAAATCCGAGGTCATTTGCAAAATGTCCATTTTTAAGGGCCTGAATTCCATAGCGACTATTCAGAATTTTCAACTGGACATATCTTTTGATTCCTGGTATGAAATCTTGATTTTTCGGATTCGTTGGAAAGATATAGTTATACAGATTCAAATATTTCTTGTTTCGTTCAATTCTGACTTATATTGAATTCTGTATATTCATTTGAAATTAGAAATCGAATTTTCGAACTACCGCGCCATTTTCAATTCCTTTTATAATTATATATAATTATTATATATTCTAACGACGACGTATATAATATATACGTCGATTTATATTCGAAATAAATTTCTCGACAATATTATTTAAAATAATTAATTTTAAATATCAAATTTCGCTAAAATTGCCAAAATAAAAATTTCAAACTGGCTCGCATTTTCCGGGTTGTTACAATATGGCAGGTAAACGATTTAATTTTAACTTTATTATATGGTAATATAATATTTCCTATGCAATATTATTATATGAACATAAGAAAAGTAATTGTTTACTTTTAGTAATCTTTACAACAAAATCAAAATTCAAATCCTCTTCCAGAGAAGGAGTATTAAATTTCGTATGTTAATATATTTCATTTTACCAAAAAACAAATTACCATAAATCTCTAGCATAATCACCTAAAGCAACGCATTTATAATTAGTTAATAATTTATTTTTAATAAATAGATAAATATAGGAAAATGAAGGAAGCATGTTATGCAAATAAATTTTTGATTTTGTTATGAACGACAATTAATCAAATATTCCCAAAACTATTATTTTTAAATTGATACACTTATAACTTGCTATATTTCACATTTACTTTGTGCTTATATATATATCCAATTGATCATCCATAAATCTCTGTCAAAAGAACAGAATAAAATTAAGAGTGTAAAGCAAAGAAACATGAAGACAACTTGCATTACATCCTTCCTTGTATTCCTCATTTTTTTCTCAAGTGGTATGCAAGAGAAAAAACTAAACTTCAGTTAGTTACTTTTTTTTTGTTACAATAGAAAATCTCTTTTTCATGTTTGTCATAACAAATACAAATACTGTTGTTAAATACTAATTGCAGCTATGATGACGGAAGTGAAAGGACAAAACTGCCCTCCTCCAAGCGAAACTTGCAATTTTCCTATTGAATCCCCTAACTGTGTGACAAAAGAATGTAAAGAGTTTTGCCCTAAACATTTCTTCTGCACTGAGGGTAGTTTTTGCTCTGACGTTAATACTTGCACCTGCAAATCGAATTGCGCTCGTCGTCGTTGAATTGCGACTTAATCATTTTGTGTTTGGTATTCAGATCTCTTTTGTATTTCAACAGTTGGGTCTGTATACATTATGATATGAAAAAATAATTATGAAATGGAATTTTTCTCTGTTTGGTTTGGAAAGAAATTTCTATCTACATCTATTTTGTTTTGACTATGCGGTGAAGAAAAAACTTGTTGCACAATAAGTTTTTTTTAATTGTATGTGATTGGCTTATGGATATTACTGGGAAAATTGAAATCTTATTGTGACGATCCCAAAACCCCGTGACACGGTGTTAAGGATAATCATTGGAATATAACACATTAATCATCATTAGCAGATCACAGATAATAGCATAAACAGAAATTAGAATAATTTACACACATATGACAGCGGAATCATATAGATAACATCACATCAGAGAAGCACAGTACAGGATACAACTTAGTACTTAATGATACATAATCAGTCACCATCGCCTGAGGCGGAATCATACATAAAGAGTACACAAAAGGAATATCAGTCTACATCGCCAGTGGCGGAATCATAATATAGATACAATAATGGCGGAGAAAATCCAAGTCAGCACGGTGTAGTCGAGCCTCGCCATGAGCCAAAAGGTGCATCAGAAACCTGTAACTAGGCTGCCCGTGTGAAAATAAGGGCACCCGAGTTTGCAAGGTGAAACAAACTACGAGTCAGTCATGGGACTGGTATGAGAAATCTATTCAACTTATTAACAACAATAATAAGGCAAATCAAAGGACCACGCCACTTTCGCGGAACGGGTTTACTCCAATGAGTGCTAGTGCATGAAGTAAAGTACATGATTAAATCAACGCAATGCTTTTTCTAAAATGAAGCCATTATAAGACTCAGGTCCCATCACACAATGCAACGCAAGCCGGAGGATAGAGTTTTTACCTTATAATGGCCAAAGATGCTTCATACGAATAAACAAAGGTGTTTGATATTATTACTAGTGTATATATGCTTCAAAAACAAATTCAATCATAAATATCAATCATAGGCGGCATAAATGACCCATACCACTATGTCGCCATACTAGTAATACAATCACAATCGCACATATCGTATTGGAAATTGGATTCCTTCATGAGTCGAGGCAAGGGGCAAGCTCCTCTCCGTTCGAGACACTCTAGCAAATGTCCCAGGACCCCACTATGATCCTTGGAATCGGCTGGGCGTGTCCTCTCTTACTTTTGAGGATTAGTTATTCCTGAACACACGTTTCCCGGTCCTTACAGACCTATAATCGAGGCGCCTCGCATTCCAACAACCACACAGGTGAAAAGTATATATAATGTCAGGGCTGGTAGGTCACTGACACCACCACAGCTAGAAAGAAACGTCGTGCACTCCCAGCGGTCCGTCTCCCGTTTTTGACTCATACCGAGGTGTGAGGCTCACGAATTCACGTTATACACAAAGCTAGTCACACAGACCATGCTTTGATCATCAACCACAAGACTTTGCTTTGCAACAGAAGCCTTGATCACATGCCACTTATGCGTGCCACACAGGCAATCCACTCCATGCGACTGATTTCTGTCAATACATAACCTCTAAGCTCGTACGTCTCAGAGAAGGGCGTTAAGCAAGAGAATAAATTCTCCGCCGCCAAACAGATATATATTTAACAGAGATCAATCAACACAGAACAAAATCCAATGTCAGACACACAGTCCATTTACAAGTCCGTTCTGGGTCTGAACGAAACCGGAGGCACCAATTCCTCGCATATCCGTACAATCAACACTATGTTTGGACGGCTACTACTTCAATTCCTTCATGGTAGCTACTCCAATCACGAGCATCAGTAGCGCCCATCCATCCAACGTAGAGACCGTCGGTCTTCAGTCGTCTTCGACTCTTCGACTTCTCAACGTCGATCGATTATTTGAAATGAGATAAACTCGGCCTTTTCAAATAACCCACGTATGTTTAGATTTTCAAACCAATTAATCACAGGGTTGAAATATTCAACATTCACGTTTCAGTTGTTTAGTTATAATTTTCACGTCAAGTACATTCAACCATCACATATCAAGCAAACACAACAAAATTGGTTTATTTTCACTCTATATCGTCTATAGCACTTAATAACGATATATCGCCATTTTTATTTAATTTAAAAAAAAACGGCCATAATTAATTAAACGACGTTTCAGGTCGTGGCGATGCACTGGCGCTGCTTTCCACTAATTTTGTTTTACACTTATAGAAAAATCTAACCGTTGGATCTTCGCAAATTTTACATCATTAGGAAGGTCTTTTCAAAATGAACCCAACGGTTCCAGTTTTAGGAAAATCCGACGGTCGGATCTTCCACACTAACCATTTGAAGTTACGATTTCAATTTACGAACTGCAGCGTCGTTATTCGATTTAATTTAATTATATATATATATATATATAAATATAATCGTTTCTGGCGCTGTTTTTCACAAATTTTGAATTAAACATTCCAGACAATCCAACCGTCGGATCTTCACAAAGTTGGTGCCGTTGGAAAGATATTTCCAAGGCGAACCCAACGGTTGAGGTTTCGGGAAAATCCAATGGTCGGATCTTCCGCACTAGTCATTTGAAATCACGGTTTCAAAATATGAACTGCACGGCCACGTTTCGTTTTAATTATATTTATATTTATATATTTATATAAATATAGTCCTTTCAACAATTCCTATATCGTTTTCACTTCAAATATTTTTCTATCTCCCTAAAATTTTGGAAAATTTCGCCATAACCTCCCCTGTACCGGGGGCATCGGGAAATCGCAAATAGCGTTCCCGGTCCTTCTAATCTCAAAAAGAAAAAGCCAAGCGGCTAGCCAATAGGCTCATAAAATCATCACCCAAACAAATCAGTAAATGTGTACCTATTTGTCGGGCACAAAATTTTATTCCTCTTCTCTAGCACCTTTTGCTTTAACCTGTTCAATAGATATGCATGCACATATATACAATTTCTAACATTTATCATTTTCTATTCAACTTCATATTTGACTTGCTTTGGTCTAAAAATACCATTCATTCTAATGTCGCATGCATAGGCTAAAATCATATCATTAGCTAGTTAATGTATATTTCAACTCATGCACGCTTATTTGAACAAGTGGATATTTTTAACACTTCATATTTCAAAGATGATAATTTTACCGAACTAAAATAGATTTCAACACATGACTATTTTATTTAGTTCCTATGCATGTTAGAAATAATATTTCTATCACAAATATTTGTTTTATCGTCTGCGTATCTTTAGCATATCACACATATGATAAAAATCATATTTTTATCATTTAAAATATTTATTCAACCAATGTATGGTTTCAACACTTCGTAGTTTCAATAAAAATGTAATTTTTATTGTTCAATCTTTTTATTCAACACATGAACTTTTCCACTACACACATTTCTCAACAAATGAGTATTTCCTCACATGGACAATTTATTTATGTTGTTCATATTAGAAAGATGAAATTTTTATGATTGAAATTATTTACATAAGGCGAATATTTTTCTTACTTCATATATATATAAAAATGTGATTTTTATTGTTTATACACTTCATTCATTCACAAATGAATTTTATTTTCACACAACACTTTTCAACACATGAATATTTCCACACATGGACATAGTTTCAATATATGGCTTTAATTTCAATGCATGCAAAATAATTTCAACATATGAAAATAATTCTAACACAGAAAGATTATTCAAAATTTCGGCAGCATAACGGCAGGGTAGTTAAACCGGCACCGTCTCTAGTACGGCTCCTCGCTCTACCTTAAAACCTCGCGGTTTTTGACAATGGGGATCATGCATCTAATTCGCACGCAGGCGGCATGTTTATATTTATTTCATTACCACAAACTAATCCTATGTGGTTTTCAACCAAATATTTTCCAATCACAAACGGGTATTTTTCAACCTCAATCAATTCAATTCAATCCACAAACAATCCCAAACAACAATTTGCCGTCAACCAATTTTCACAACAATTTCCACCAATAAATATCGTCCATGGTTTGTGGACGAGGGGGCGTATATATATATATATATAAATATTTATATATAGCAATTCACTTTTATTTCCACGCATATATATATATAAATAGAAATTGAAGAGTGAGAATTTCTCACCAGTAGCTATCCAATAATACAACTCTTCCTTTTCTAGAAATCTTCGTCTATTTCGTCTTCTTGTCGCTTCCGTTGCCCGTATTCTCTACATAAGTAAAAATCGAATTTTTACTATGTTATTCAATATATAAAGATTATATTTTAAAAACAAAGATTATATTTTTAATATTCTTATGATGTAAAAATTATATTTTTATTGCTTTAAAAATATAAGAATCACATCTTACGTCTTCTACTTAACAAAAATTCCGACTTTTCTATTTATAAAAATATGATCTTTATTTTTGCAAGTTCAAATCTTTTTCTTTTAAAAGATTCAACCTTTTTAATTTCAAAGTTTAAACCTTAAAATAAAATCAGTTTTCTTCTTTTAAAATTCTGTTTTTATTCTAAAGAAAGAAAAAATGCAGTTTTAAATCTAATGAAAATAATACAGTTTTAAATCTTTATAAAAAAACAGTTTTCATTCTTTATAAAAATTCAGTTTTATTCTTTATAAAAATTCAGTTTTATTCTTTATAAAAATTCAGTTTTATTCTTTTATAAAAAAAATTCAGTTTTATTCTTTTATAAAAAAAAATTCAGTTTTATTCTCTTAAAATAAAAATACAGTTTTAAATCTAAAGAAAATAATACAGTTTTAAATCTAAAGAAAATAATACAGTTTAGTTTTTAAATCGTTTTATAAATCAGAAATTATAAAACGAAAATAAAAATAAATTAAATTAACCTGTTCACTCACCGTGGATCTCGAAGTGGAGGAGGCGTCGTCGGCGGCTCTGAGGCGGCGTTCGGAGGTTCTGAGGCGGCAGGGTGGTGGTCGGTGGCTCAGGGAGGCATCGCGTCTGGGTTCGAGGGTTGCGACGAGGGTGCTGTTTCGATTTGTCGAGGGCGAGGGTTGCTCGATGGTTCGTTCGATGGGAGGAGGAGGTTGGTCGGGCGGTGGGGGCTTCGGCGAAGGGTTCGTCGGCGTCGTTCGAGGGTCAGGGGGGCGGCGCGATTTAGTTTTTAGGTTTTCTTTCTTTTTTTTTTCTCTGGCAAATGATCGGGGGGGGGGGGGGCAAGCAGAAGGAGAAAAAGGGGGAAGTTTATTTTTTTATTTATTTTCTTTCATTATTTAATTATTTAATTTTTCACAAGGGTTGACTTTTACATATGACCTCGAAACGAGGCCCACCGCCTGTCGTCCATAGCGTTTTACCCCCATTCCGAACACAATGGGATATGTATCGTAAGCTGATTTGATCGTTACAATCAGTTTCCGTTGAAATTACATTTAAGTCCTTATATTGAATTTTAAACGTACATTTCAAATTACCGGGGTTACATACTAACTAGAAAAATTCCAGAAAAATATTTTCTAGTTTCGTATTGACGATACGGTCCTAACAAAACTAGTTTCGTCGAATTCTGAGACCGTTTAAAAAATGGCCAATTTCCAGTCGATTAAATTCAACAGAAACTGGTCAAACGCGTTTTCTTTTGCCACGCTCACATATTGATTCGAAAAATTATGAAATTTGAAACCTAGCAATAGTTTGACATCCCGGACCCGACAAAAGTGTTTTCGTCGAATTCCGAGGCCATTTGCAAAATATCAATTTTCAAACTGACTTACTATTTCTAATTCACTAATTTATTGAAATATTCTATTTCAATGCTTCAAATTGCTTTGAAATAATCAATTTAAAAATTTTAAATTGGCTCGTATTTTCCGGGTTATTACAATCTCCCCTACTTAAAACTTTTCGTCCTCGAAAAGGAAACAACAGTAAAGTAGGAAATGAAATGTAAATGCAAAGTATGATAAAGGTACCTTGCACCGGAGTTAGTCAGAGATATCCACTCTGCATTTGGGGTAAGCTTGTTTAATGCTTTCCTCAGTTTCCCAAGTACAGTCTCTAGGATCACTACACCACTGCACTTTAACTAAATGAACCTTTTTGCTATTCTGCTCAGCTCATTCTAGGACTTTACTAGTCCTATCTCTAATGAGCGACTCGCCTTAGAATACTACTGATTCTATCTTGACGAAGTGTTTAATGTGTTAGACTCCAGAACTAAGGTTAACCAAAGCTCTGATACCAGCTGTGACGATCCCAAAACCCCGTGACACGGTGTTAAGGATAATCATTGGAATATAACACATTAATCATCATTAGCAGATCACAGATAATAGCATAAACAGAAATTAGAATAATTTACACACATATGACAGCGGAATCATATAGATAACATCACATCAGAGAAGCACAGTACAGGATACAACTTAGTACTTAATGATACATAATCAGTCACCATCGCCTGAGGCGGAATCATACATAAAGAGTACACAAAAGGAATATCAGTCTACATCGCCAGTGGCGGAATCATAATATAGATACAATAATGGCGGAGAAAATCCAAGTCAGCACGGTGTAGTCGAGCCTCGCCATGAGCCAAAAGGTGCATCAGAAACCTGTAACTAGGCTGCCCGTGTGAAAATAAGGGCACCCGAGTTTGCAAGGTGAAACAAACTACGAGTCAGTCATGGGACTGGTATGAGAAATCTATTCAACTTATTAACAACAATAATAAGGCAAATCAAAGGACCACGCCATTTCGCGGAACGGGTTTACTCCAATGAGTGCTAGTGCATGAAGTAAAGTACATGATTAAATCAACGCAATGCTTTTTCTAAAATGAAGCCATTATAAGACTCAGGTCCCATCACACAATGCAACGCAAGCCGGAGGATAGAGTTTTTATCTTATAATGGCCAAAGATGCTTCATACGAATAAACAAAGGTGTTTGATATTATTACTAGTGTATATATGCTTCAAAAACAAATTCAATCATAAATATCAATCATAGGCGGCATAAATGACCCATACCACTATGTCGCCATACTAGTAATACAATCACAATCGCACATATCGTATTGGAAATTGGATTCCTTCATGAGTCGAGGCAAGGGGCAAGCTCCTCTCCGTTCGAGACACTCTAGCAAATGTCCCAGGACCCCACTATGATCCTTGGAATCGGCTGGGCCGGTCCTCTCTTACTTTTGAGGATTAGTTATTCCTGAACACACGTTTCCCGGTCCTTACAGACCTATAATCGAGGCGCCTCGCATTCCAACAACCACACAGGTGAAAAGTATATATAATGTCAGGGCTGGTAGGTCACTAACACCACCACAGCTAGAAAGAAACGTCGTGCACTCCCAGCGGTCCGTCTCCCGTTTTTGACTCATACCGAGGTGTGAGGCTCACGAATTCACGTTATACACAAAGCTAGTCACACAGACCATGCTTTGATCATCAACCACAAGATTTGCTTTGCAACAGAAGCCTTGATCACATGCCACTTAGGCGTGCCACACAGGCAATCCACTCCATGCGACTGATTTCTGTCAATACATAACCTCTAAGCTCGTACGTCTCAGAGAAGGGCGTTAAGCAAGAGAATAAATTCTCCGCCGCCAAACAGATATATATTTAACAGAGATCAATCAACACAGAACAAAATCCAATGTCAGACACACAGTCCATTTACAAGTCCGTTCTGGGTCTGAACGAAACCGGAGGCACCAATTCCTCGCATATCCGTACAATCAACACTATGTTTGGACGGCTACTACTTCAATTCCTTCATGGTAGCTACTCCAATCACGAGCATCAGTAGCGCCCATCCATCCAACGTAGAGACCGTCGGTCTTCAGTCGTCTTCGACTCTTCGACTTCTCAACGTCGATCGATTATTTGAAATGAGATAAACTCGGCCTTTTCAAATAACCCACGTATGTTTAGATTTTCAAACCAATTAATCACAGGGTTGAACTATTCAACATTCACGTTTCAGTTGTTTAGTTATAATTTTCACGTCAAGTACATTCAACCATCACATATCAAGCAAACACAACAAAATTGGTTTATTTTCACTCTATATCGTCTATAGCACTTAATAACGATATATCGCCATTTTTATTTAATTTAAAAAAAAAACGGCCATAATTAATTAAACGACGTTTCAGGTCGTGGCGATGCACTGGCGCTGCTTTCCACTAATTTTGTTTTACACTTATAGAAAAATCTAACCGTTGGATCTTCGCAAATTTTACATCATTAGGAAGGTCTTTTCAAAATGAACCCAACGGTTCCAGTTTTAGGAAAATCCGACGGTCGGATCTTCCACACTAACCATTTGAAGTTACGATTTCAATTTACGAACTACAGCGTCGTTATTCGATTTAATTTAATTATATTTATATATATATATATAAATATAATCGTTTCTGGCGCTGTTTTTCACAAATTTTGAATTAAACATTCCAGACAATCCAACCGTCGGATCTTCACAAAGTTGGTGCCGTTGGAAAGATATTTCCAAGGCGAACCCAACGGTTGAGGTTTCGGGAAAATCCAATGGTCGGATCTTCCGCACTAGTCATTTGAAATCACGGTTTCAAAATATGAACTGCACGGCCACGTTTCGTTTTAATTATATTTATATTTATATATTTATATAAATATAGTCCATTCAACAATTCCTATATCGTTTTCACTTCAAATATTTTTCTATCTCCCTAAAATTTTGGAAAATTTCGCCATAACCTCCCCTGTACCGGGGGCATCGGGAAATCGCAAATAGCGTTCCCGGTCCTTCTAATCTCAAAAAGAAAAAGAAAAAGCCAAGCGGCTAGCCAATAGGCTCATAAAATCATCACCCAAACAAATCAGTAAATGTGTACCTATTTGTCGGGCACAAAATTTTATTCCTCTTCTCTAGCCCCTTTTGCTTTAACCTGTTCAATAGATATGCATGCACATATATACAATTTCTAACATTTATCATTTTCTATTCAACTTCATATTTGACTTGCTTTGGTCTAAAAATACCATTCATTCTAATGTCGCATGCATAGGCTAAAATCATATCATTAGCTAGTTAATGTATATTTCAACTCATGCACGCTTATTTGAACAAGTGGATATTTTTAACACTTCATATTTCAAAGATGATAATTTTACCGAACTAAAATAGATTTCAACACATGACTATTTTATTTAGTTCCTATGCATGTTAGAAATAATATTTCTATCACAAATATTTGTTTTATCGTCTGCATATCTTTAGCATATCACACATATGATAAAAATCATATTTTTATCATTTAAAATATTTATTCAACCAATGTATGGTTTCAACACTTCATAGTTTCAATAAAAATGTAATTTTTATTGTTCAATCTTTTTATTCAACACATGAACTTTTCCACTACACACATTTCTCAACAAATGAGTATTTCCACACATGGACAATTTATTTATGTTGTTCATATTAGAAAGATGAAATTTTTATGATTGAAATTATTTACATAAGGCGAATATTTTTCTTACTTCATATATATATAAAAATGTGATTTTTATTGTTTATACACTTCATTCATTCACAAATGAATTTTATTTTCACACAACACTTTTCAACACATGAATATTTCCACACATGGACATAGTTTCAATATATGGCTTTAATTTCAATGCATGCAAAATAATTTCAACATATGAAAATAATTCTAACACACAAAGATTATTCAAAATTTCGGCAGCATAACGGCAGGGTAGTTAAACCGGCACCGTCTCTAGTACGGCTCCTCGCTCTACCTTAAAACCTCGCGGTTTTTGACAATGGGGATCATGCATCTAATTCGCACGCAGGCGGCATGTTTATATTTATTTCATTACCACAAACTAATCCTATGTGGTTTTCAACCAAATATTTTCCAATCACAAACGGGTATTTTTCAACCTCAATCAATTCAATTCAATCCACAAAAATCCCAAACAACAATTTGCCGTCAACCAATTTTCACAACAATTTCAACCAATAAATATCGTCCATGGTTTGTGGACGAGGGGGCGTATATATATATATATAAATATTTATATATAGCAATTCACTTTTATTTCCACGCATATATATATATAAATAGAAATTGAAGAGTGAGAATTTCTCACCAGTAGCTATCCAATAATACAACTCTTCCTTTTCTAGAAATCTTCGTCTATTTCGTCTTCTTGTCGCTTCCGTTGCCCGTATTCTCTACATAAGTAAAAATCGAATTTTTACTATGTTATTCAATATATAAAGATTATATTTTAAAAACAAAGATTATATTTTTAATATTCTTATGATGTAAAAATTATATTTTTATTGCTTTAAAAATATAAGAATCACATCTTACTTCTTCTACTTAACAAAAATTCCGACATTTCTATTTATAAAAATATGATCTTTATTTTTGCAAGTTCAAATCTTTTTCTTTTAAAAGATTCAACCTTTTTAATTTCAAAGTTTAAACCTTAAAATAAAATCAGTTTTCTTCTTTTAAAATTCTGTTTTTATTCTAAAGAAAGAAAAAATGCAGTTTTAAATCTAAAGAAAATAATACAGTTTTAAATCTTTATAAAAAAACAGTTTTCATTCTTTATAAAAATTCAGTTTTATTCTTTATAAAAATTCAGTTTTATTCTTTATAAAAATTCAGTTTTATTCTTTTATAAAAAAAATTCAGTTTTATTCTTTTATAAAAAAAAAAATCAGTTTTATTATCTTAAAATAAAAATACAGTTTTAAATCTAAAGAAAATAATACAGTTTTAAATCTAAAGAAAATAATACAGTTTAGTTTTTAAATCGTCTTATAAATCAGAAATTATAAAACGAAAATAAAAATAAATTAAATTAACCTATTCACTCACCGTGGATCTCGAAGTGGAGGAGACGTCGTCGGCGGCTCTGAGGCGGCGTTCGGAGGTTCTGAGGCGGCAGGGTGGTGGTCGGTGGCTCAGGGAGGCATCGCGTCTGGGTTCGAGGGTTGCGACGAGGGTGCTGCTTCGATTTGTCGAGGGCGAGGGTTGCTCGATGGTTCGTTCGATGGGAGGAGGAGGTTGGTCGGGCGGTGGGGGCTTCGGCGAAGGGTTCGTCGGCGTCGTTCGAGGGTCAGGGGGGCGGCGCGATTTAGTTTTTAGGTTTTCTTTCTTCTTTTTTTTCTCTGGCAAATGATCGGGGGGGGGGGGGGGGGCAAGCAGAAGGAGAAAAAGGGGGAAGTTTATTTTTTTATTTATTTTATTTCATTATTCAATTATTTAATTTTTCACAAGGGTTGACTTTTACATATGACCTCGAAACGAGGCCAACCGCCTGTCGTCCATAGCGTTTTACCCCCATTCCGAACACAATGGGATATGTATCGTAAGCTGATTTGATCGTTACAATCAGTTTCCGTTGAAATTACATTTAAGTCCTTATATTGAATTTTAAACGTACATTTCAAATTACCGGGGTTACATACTAACTAGAAAAATTCCAGAAAAATATTTTCTAGTTTCGTATTGACGATACGGTCCTAACAAAACTAGTTTCGTCGAATTCTGAGACCGTTTGAAAAATGGCCAATTTCCAGTCGATTAAATTCAACAGAAACTGGTCAAACGCGTTTTCTTTTGCCACGCTCACATATTGATTCGAAAAATTATGAAATTTGAAACCTAGCAATAGTTTGACATCCCGGACCCGACAAAAGTGGTTTCGTCGAATTCCGAGGCCATTTGCAAAATATCAATTTTCAAACTGACTTACTATTTCTAATTCACTAATTTATTGAAATATTCTATTTCAATGCTTCAAATTGCTTTGAAATAATCAATTTAAAAATTTTAAATTGGCTCGTATTTTCCGGGTTATTACACTTATGGTCACTAACTTGTTAGGGAAACGCTTATGTAATATAAATAAATCAACTAATTTAAAAAATAATATTTAATATTCATATTTAATCAGTTTGGGAAACTAATATTAACTTTTTTTTTGCTCGGTGGTTGTTAATAGTTTCCACTGTAATTTGTTTTATGAACTAGATTGCATCAATTGGTGAAAGAATCTCCATTTCTCTAAGCGAGTGAAAAGAAGAGTCTCACGACAGTAGGTTTATGTCGCAACTATCAAAAGCTAAAGATCGAAGAGCAATCCAAGCAACTTTTTTTTTTAAAAAAAGATTAAGTTGTAGATCTGATGTGTCTGCTATTTACTGCTATTACTTTGACAGAATCATGAATCCTAAATCATCTTGGGATTTTGTTGTGTAATGCTAGTATACAACAATCACTGCATTATATTTTTCATCCTTCAAAACGATGAGGATTAAAAAGTGCTTTCTTTCATAAGACTGATATTTGTGACTCTTGATTGGAGTAGATTGAAAATTTGTTACTTATTACGTTTGTTACGCTGAATAATTGTTATGTTTTACAATGTTATTCTATTGTATTGGCTAAATTAACGCTTACTTCTATGACTATAATATCAGTGATGCTACCTTGAACTAATTATTTTCACTGGACATCTGTCCAGCTATGTTTTCTTACCAATATGTTAAAACAGAAGTTTAGTAAAATAGATTACCCAAACAGATTTTTCTATTAACTCAGCTAAATTTCTAACAACTTATTTCGTGGATTAACACCCATATCAATCGATAAATAAAACTAAATATGAAATTGAAACGCTATTTTAGATTCAAAATTACTCTTTCATTTTGGCTTTTAATGCACCTGTGAATAATGGGAGTATGCTCACTGCACTATAAATGTGGTGGGATGGAGTTGTTAAATCTCTTCAACAATTATTGTCACATTTAATTAATACCCATTTTTCTTAAACTCCAATTTTGAGGAAGATCTTATCTTAGTCGTGGAGTGATTGCAAAAGCTTGTAGTTATGCTAAATCAGCGTTTTGTTATTGACATTTTTAATTTTTGTAGTGCAAGAATTCCATGAATTTACATTCTTAGATCTAAAAAATAATCGCATCAAGCATGACCTTTTAGTCTATAGTTGTGAAATGCATTCAAGTCTCTTAAGACGGACATGGTATATTGTTGCAAAATAGGACTTAACTGAGTAATATTTATAAGGTAACCGAGGAAAAGCTTCATAGGGAGGTGGGTGTTGGCAATGACTAATTATAATGTAGGTGGTTTTTGGCATCGAGACGGTAGCCAAATGTTCTATTTGGTTGTCTGTTAATGGGTCAATTGATGGATAGAGAAGAGTGATAATCTTAGCATATAGTTTGTATGTCCGTCTTATTAGTTAAGACATGGAGGGAGTTTATCTACCTTTGATAGTTGTGTTATTTTCGATTTCCAATGTGTGTGTCATGAAATTATATATGACCATTTCCCTAACATAAGCCCATTAAAGCATGTAATTTTTTTCGTACATCATAGAAGTATAAACTTATTCCAAGAAAACATATAGTAAACAAATTACATATGATGGCCAAAATAGAAACAAAAAAAAAGGTATGTTAGAAATTCCCATCTTTTATAGACAAGATATATTTCATTACATTATAGGTGTGTTTTGTCTTTGCGACCTCTATCCAAATCCTTCCACTTTCTCAGCCTCATTTCTTTCATAAGTCATTTTTTTAACTCTTTTCTCTTTCTATCCCACATCATTTATGCAATCCTAATAACTATTGAGAGGAAAAAAAAATTAAAAGAGATTCAAAATATTAATTTCATTCCTTTTAAATTCTTGCATCATTCAATAATCTCACGGAAACCAGTGGTATTTTAGAAAGACACCTGAGTAGTGCATCGAAGTCGAGATGGAAATGCGTAAAAAGAAGTGAATCTAAGTTCTTAGTGAAAGCAACAAAGTGTTGATGACAAAAAATGCCATCATACCCAAAGATTCTCTATTACTTGAGAATAGCGCTTCGCGTAAGGAAAATTAATGTGCGGAAAGCAGTAAAAGACACAGAGGTTTAGCAGTTAGGTCCGTAAGGGGCGTACGCCTACTTTGAAGGAGTTTGATGATCTTTATTCACAAATAAGAGTTACAAGCGTTGAACTTCATCATGGCATTCGTTTACATGTTGTTCTCTGTATTTTGAAGTCGTATTGGTCGTATGCCAATCTATTAAATAATAGTAAACTAGAAGAATTTCTTTCTCTCTCCTTGATTTTAGGAGTTACCTCTCTTTTCCTTAATTCTCTCTTGATATTTAATATTTGAATTTTTAATTATCAGTTAAATTATTTAACTAACCTCTCATTATTTTATAGTATGATATATATATATATATTTATATTTAAAACTTATGCATAATTAATCTACAAATAATTGATATATCAACTTCGAATAGTAGGTCCATATAGTTATATCAATTATATAATACCAAATTTAAATTGTTTAAATAAATTTAATCAGAGAATATATTTATTAATGAACCATGATTGAATATGTATATGACTATTTGTTCTAGTAAAAATGGTAAAACTAAATTGTTTTATTCAATTACTATATGTAAATCGCATAAAACAACAATGAAAAATTTAATTTTTTTATTTGTTTATCATTTATCCATAAATGCTTGTATCTAAAGTGGTAAAATATATGTATTATGCATTGCATTATAAAATTCTACATTTAACTTAAAATACCTATAATTAAAACTACCATAATTATTTACATAACCTACATCACTTTCTCCTATGATATAATCTATACGCATAAATTAACTATGCTGTGTTATGCTTAAAATAATAAGATAAATGTAATCAAGTGATACGTATTTGTTAAGTTACTAATGACGATATGAAAATTTCAATAATATTCATCATACCTATATCAATAAAATAAGATAAAATTGTATTTTCATTAGACTAAAACACACATAAGTCACACGGCATGTAATATAACACAAACAATACAGAACTTTTATATAATACACTCTTTAAGTTCGTTAATACATGGAATTTATTTCTCAAAAACATGTTTAAGAAACACCATTACTTTTAGTTCCGGCCAGTCTATAAATAATTACAATTAAATTTGAAATTATTTTCCCGTTTGCCAAAAAATTAGCACTTTAGCATAAAAAATTCAGAAAAAATGTTCATAGAGACATGAGATAAATTAAAATTTTAACTTTGAGATAAAATAAAGAATAACAACAAAAAAATTAGAAAAAATATCAATAAATTCATCGTGCTTTACAAAATTATGATTTTTTAACAGCAAAAACTTAATTTTAAAATTTCTGCAATCTTTTACCAAACTATCTCGGTTCACTTCTAATATTTTACATGTCTTCATATTAGAGTTAATCAAGAATATTAAAAATATAATTAAACTTGATAAAGTATTAATTGTTGATGAGTCAATATAAATCATAAAAATGTGAAAAATTCAATATTTGCACAATTTTCATATTTACAAAAAGGGTATAAAATTCATTTGGATAAACAAATACATCAAACACATAACATAATTATATACGTAAGAAATGATTTCAAATTTAAATTATGATTCATTTATATCGATACATTGATGCATTACATTGTAAAATACTAATTTTAACTAAATTACCTGCATTAAGAAATTTCCATGGTTGCTTACAAAACTCACCTCTATGTCAAATTATTTACTACATTTACATCAATATATTTTAAATAAAGCATGTAATTATGGTTTCAATGTACAAAAATAAATATAATAATGAATAAATATTCACTAATTCATCGAATAAAACCTTAAATGTGACAATTTCAATATGTATGTCGCATATATATTAAAACTAATAGTTAAAAAGATTTTTCTATTAACTATAAAAATATACAATTCAAATACCATAAATATTTTAAACGAATGACGTTAACAAAACTATGTTATTATTCATTTATCTCAATAAACTTACCTACATTATTCATTTTTGTTTCTACCCTAAAAAAACATATTTTGACATTTCTATAGTTATGTGCAATTTCATCGACTGTTCCCTAATCTTTCATGTTTAGATCCATCTATTTAAATGAGACGACCCGAATCCCGTTCTCACGGAAACAAGGGTTATCTTTGGAATATAACACAGAAACAGATAATAGCAGAACAGAATTAAATAAATACACCAGATATGAACAATAGAATATACTGGATAAAAGTAATCATCAGAGTTACACAGTATACAGGATCTTACTTAGTACAAATACAGTTCAGCTATACATAAATGTCTACAGCGGAAATAAACAAAATATGTACAATAGGAGCTGAACAGCATAAAAATAAATAAATGATAGAATCCATCTTCAGCTCCAGCTATCCAGAAAGAACCAGCTAAACCTGAATACAAGGCTGCCCGTGTAGAAAAAGGGGCACCCGAGTTTGAAAGTGAAACAAACTACGAGTCAGTCATGGGACTGGTATGAGAAATCCACTCAACACATATATAATTGGCTAATCACAGGACCACGCCACTTTCGTGGAACGGGTTTACTCCATTGGATTGCCAGTGCTTTAAAACAAATCTTTCTTTTAAACATCGCTATGCTTTTTATAAAATGAAGCCATTATAAGACTCAGTTCCCATCACACAATGCAACGCAAACCGGAGGATAGAGTTTTACCTTATAACGGCTAAAATATGCTTGATACGAATAAAACAAAGGCATTTGATATTATTGCTAGTGTTCATATGTTTTGAAAACAATTTCAAATCATAACTATCAATCATAGACGGCATGGGTACCATATATCATGTCGCCATATATATATACAATCAAAACCGCACGATGTCGTATTTGGAAATTGGATTTCCGTCATGAACCAAGGCAAAAGATAGTCCTTACCGAATTCGAGACTGTCTAGCCCGAGCCTCAGGACCCAGACTCAGGTGGGCCCTTGGAGCGACAGGGCCGGTCCACCGATGTGGATTAAAATGCCTGAACAATGCGTTTCCCCACCCTTTGGGGTGTAAATGAGCCAACGAATGACTCCATCGGACCCGGATCGTCCGATCAAACCGAGGCGCCTCGCAACAGCAACAACCACATAGGTGAAAAGTATATAAATGTCAGGGCTGGTACGTCACTGACGCCACCCTAGCTAGAAAGAAACGCATGTCCTCCCTGAGGTCCTTCTCCCGTTTTAGGTTCATACCGGGGTGTGAGGCTCGCGAATTCACGTTATACACAAAGCTACGCCACACAGGCGGTGCTTTGATCATCACCACAAGACTTTGCTTTTCAACAGAAGCCCTGATCACTTCATCTTAGCATGCCACATAGGCAATTCATGCCATGCGACTGATGTCCATCGATATACAACCTCTGAGCTCGTACGTCTCAGAGAAGGGCGTTAAGCAAAAGAATAAATTCTCCACCGCCAAACAGATGTATATTTAACAGAAATCAATCAACACAGAATAAACTCCAATGTCAGACACACGGTCCATTTTCAAGTCCGTTCTGGGTCTGAACGAAACCGGTGGCACTAAATACCTCGCAAACCCTTCGATCACCACGTACGCCTGGACGATCACCACTCATTATCCATATTTCGGGATGCCTCCCAATCAGGACCTCGGTTACCATCCAAACGAGGTGAAGATCTCCGGTCTTCGACCACCGTCTTCATCTTCGAATTTCAATCGTTGGTCAATTATTTGAAATGAGAATTAACTCGGCCTTTTCAAATAATTCACGTATTTTTAGAATTTCAAATCAATTTATTTCAATGGTAAAATTATTCGACAACACCAATTGTGTCCTTTACTGTAATTTTCACACTAAACACATTCAACCATCAAAAGCCACATAAATCAAGCAAATTCAGTTTATTTCCATTCCATATCGCTTATGATATTTTATAACTATTTATCGCTATTTTTATTTATTTTAAAATAGCCAATTTATTCAAAATGACGCTTCGGGCCATAAAGCGGCCGTGGCGCTGTTTTTCTTCAGATTTGATTTACACATATCTGAAAATCTAACCGTTGGATCTTCACAAAATTTACATCATTAGAAAGGTCTTTTCAAAACGAATCCAACGGTTCCAGTTTCGGGAAATTCCGACGGTCGGATCTCCCGGTACAATCGTTTGTATTTTCGATTTCAAATTACGAACTGCAGCGTCGTTATTCGATTAAATATATAATTATATTTATATATATATAAATATAAATCGCTTCTGGCGCTGTTTTTCTTCAGATTTGAATTAAACATTCCAGACAATCCAACCGTTGGATTTTTACAAGGTTGGTGCCGTTGGAAAGATTATTCCAAGGCGAACCCGACGGTTGAGGTTTCGGGAAAATCCAATGGTCGGATTTCCCACACTAGTTGTTTGAAATCACGGTTTCAAAATACGAACTGCACGGCCTCATTTCGTTTTAATTTTATTTATATTTATATAAATATAGTTCATTCAATGATTTCCATATCGTTTTCACTTCAAATATTTTTCTAACACCTTAAAATTTTGGAAAATTTCGCCATAACCTCCCCTGCACCGGGAGCATCGGGAAATCGCAAATAGCGTTCCCGGTCCTTCTAATCTCAAAAAGAAAAAGAAAAAGCCAAGCGGCTAGCCAACAGGCTCATAAAATCATCACCCAAACAAAGCAGTAAATGTGTACCTATTTGTCGGGCACAAAATTTTATTCCTCTTCTCTAGCCCCTTTGCTATAACCTATTCAATAAATATGCATGTACATATATATACAGTTCTTATCATTTATCATTTTCTATTCAACTTCATATTTGATTTCTGTTTGGTTTAAAGACACCATTCGTTCTAATGTTACATAAATAGGCGCAAATCATTTCATTAGCTAATTAATGAATATTTCTACTCATATATGTTTATTTTGAACAAGTGGCTATTTTTAACACTTCACATTTCAACGATTTATGCCTACAATAAAAATGTGATTTTTATTGTAAAACAATTCATTTCAAAACACTAATTTTCTATATAGTTCAAGTTGATGATAAAAATGGGATTTTTATCATAAAACAATTTCTTTTAAAACGAGATTATTTTACACAATTCATATAGTCGATAAAAGGTGATTTTTATTATCAAACAATTTATTTCAAAATATGAATACCATTCAACACATGAATTTCTAATCAACGAATGAATATCAATTCAACAAATGAATGTTTTCTATTCAATGAATAAATATAGTTTAAGCATATGAAAATAATTCAAGCACAAGAATATTATTCAAAATTTCGGCAGCATAACGGCAGGGTAGTTAAAACCGGGACCGTCCCTAGTATGACTCCTCGCTCTACCTTAAATCCTCGCGGTTTTTGACAATGGGGATCATGCATCTAGTTCGCACGCAGGCGGCATGTATATATTTATTTCATTTCCACGAACTAATCCTACGTGGTTTCAACTAAATATTTCTTAACCACAAATGGGTATTTTTCAACCACAATCAACCAATATCAATCACAAACAATCCCAAACAATCATTCGCTATCAATCATATTTCACAACAATTTCAACCAATAAATATCGTCCATGGTTTGTGGACGAGGGGGCGTATATATATATATAGATCTATATTTATATATAGCAATTCACTTTCATTTCACACATATATAATATTTTTAAATCAGAAATCTCACCAATAGCTATCCAACTACTACGACACTTCTTCGCCAATCTCTCTTTCTGTCGCTTTGTTGCCCGTATTCTCTACATATGTAAAAATCGAATTTTTACTATGTTATTCAATATATAAAAACTGCATTTCAAAAATATATATTCCGCCTTTTCAAAAATAAAGGTTATATTTTTAATATTCCTATGATGTAAAGATTATATTTTTATTACTTTAAAAATACAAAAATCATATCTTACTCCTTCTACTTAATAAAATTTCCGTCTTTTCTCTTTTAAAAAAATATGATCTTTATTTTTTCCAAGTTCAAATCCTTTTCTTTTCAAAGTTCAAATCTTTTTCTTTTAAAAGTTCAAATCTTTTTCTTTTAAAAGATTAAACCTTTTTCTATTTAAAGTTTTAAAATCAAATCAGTTTTAAACTCTTAAAAAATCAGTTTTTAACTTCTTTTAAAAAATCAGTTTTTATAACCTGTTTAAAATCAGTTTTTAAATCTATTTAAAATCAGTTTTTAAATCTATTTAAAATCAGTTTTTAAATCTATTTAAAATAAGTTTTTCTTTTTACAAAAAAAAAATCAGAATTTACTTATTAAAATAAAATCAGTTTTTAAATGCTTTTAAAATCAGTTTTAAATCTTTAGAAAAATCTGTTTTAACCTTTTTTTAAATAAACAGTTTTAAATGCTTTTAAAAATCAGAATTAAACCCTTTTAAAAATCGGTTTTACAAAATCAGTTTTAAATCCTTAAAATCGAAATTTTTAGATTAAAAATAAAAATGAAATAAAATAAAAACAACGTACCTTTACCTGCGAAGAGGGGGGGGGGGCGTCGAAGTCGTCGGCAGGAGGAGCTGGAGGTGGGGGTGCGGTGGGGGTTTGAATTCGAAGAAGGGGGAGGGCTCGCGATTTTAGGGTGTCGCGATTTCTTCAGGGGGGATTGGCGAAGCGGAGGGTTCGTCGGCGATGGAGGGAGGAGCAGGCGGAGGCGGGGATCTCTTCGACGAGGATGGTGGTCGGTCTCCGTCTTCGACGAGGTTTTTTTTCTTCTTTCTGGTTGAAATCGAAATGAACGGGGGGGGGGGGAGGGGGGGCAGAATGAAGGATAAGGGGAGGGAAATTAAAAATTATTTTTATTATTTTATTATTTAATTATTTATATTTTGCAAAAAGGTTGACTTTTACATACGACCTCGAAACGAGGCCTACCGCCTGTCGCCCATAGCGTTTTACCCCCATTCCGAACACAATGGGATATGTATCGTAAGCTGATTTGATCGTTACAATCAGTTCCCGTTGAATTTACATTTAAATCACTATATTGAATTGTAAACGTACATTTCAAATTACCGGGGTCACATACTAACTAGAAAAATTCCAGAAAAATATTTTCTAGCTTCGTATCGACGATACGGTCGTAACAAAACTAGTTTCGTCGAATTCTGAGACCGTTTGAAAAATGGCCAATTTCCAGTCGATTAAAATCAACAGAAACTGGTCAAACGCGTTTTCCTTTGCCACGCTCACATATTGATTCGAAAAATTATGAAATTTGAAACCTAACAATAACTTGACCATGTGGATCCAACAAAAGTGGTTTCGTCGAAATCCGAGGTCATTTGCAAAATGTCCATTTTTAAGGGCCTGAATTCCATAGCGACTATTCAGTATTTTCAAATGGACATATCTTTTGATTCCCGCTATCAAATTTCGATTGGTCGGATTCGTTAGAAAGATATTACCAATTAGATCCTAATGTTTTTGGTTTCACTAAAATCCGGATTGTTTTGCACCCGGTATATTCCGACAAAGTTTGAATTCAATTTTTGAAACTGCCACGCCATTTCAGGCCTTGTTTATAATTATAATTAATTATATTCGTTTTCAATTGTCGATTCAAACTTAGTTTTCATCGCCATTATTTAAAATATTTATTTTAAATATTTAAAATCCATTATTTTAGCCAATTTAAAAATTTTAAATTGGTTCAGATTTTCTAGGTCGTTACAATCTCCCCCACTTAAAACTTTTCGTCCCCGAAAAGGAACAAAGTCGAAAGTGGTTTGATAAATCTACAATCCCACAATACAACAACTAATTCAATTGTTTTAACCTTCAAAAATATTCTGATCAACTTCTATATTCTTTTAAAAATCATTCAGACTATATAATTAAAAGTGCACATCTATGAAAAGAAAATAACAATAGAGTAGAGAATCGAATGGTAGTGCAAAGTAGGGTAAATGTACCTTGCACCGGAGTCAATCAGAGATATCTACTCGGCATCTGGGGTAAGCTTTCTGAATGCTCTCCTCAGTTTCCCAAGTACAATCTCGCGGATCTCCACTCCATTGCACTTTGACTAAGCGAACCTTCTTGTTCCTCAGCTCTTTGGTTTCTTTGCCGATAATCTTTAGCGGCTCTCGCCTCACAGCTAATTCTGGAGTAATTTCAATGTCCTGCTGAGCTGCTTCTTCCACGATCAAGTCTGGATCATGAACGTGCTTTCGAAGTTGAGATATATGAAATACATCATGAACTCCAGGCAACCAGTCAGGCAGTTTGACCCTATAAGCGAGAGTTCCAATCCGTTCCAGAATAGGAAACGGACCAATGAATTTGGGTGCTAACTTTCCAGTTTTACCGAACCGGATAACTCCTCTCATCGGCG
The DNA here is from genome assembly GCA_030737875.1 of Allium sativum. NCBI lineage: Eukaryota > Viridiplantae > Streptophyta > Magnoliopsida > Asparagales > Amaryllidaceae > Allium > Allium sativum. Next base: position 165,369,670 of record CM060923.1, read on the forward strand.
ATACTTTCAAATATACATAGTCGCCAACTTCAAAGGATATATCTCTTCTTCTTCTATCGGCATAGCTCTTTTGTCGGCTTTGAGCGGCGAGTAATCGCTTCTTAATAAAATCGACTTTGTCTGCATCTTCTCGAATCATATCGGGACCTAACACAAGTCTATTTCCAGGCTCGACCCAACAAGCAGGAGATCGGCACCGTCTACCATACAATGCTTCGAATGGCGACATTGTCAGACTCGCCTGGTTGCTGTTGTTATAAGAGAATTCAGCCAAATGCAGATGGTCTTCCCATGATCCACCGAAGTCTAGAACACAAGCCCGCAATAGATCTTCTAAAATGCGATTCACCCTCTCAGTCTGACCGTCTGTCTGAGGATGATAAGCGGTGCTCAAGTTCAACTTCGTTCCCAGCTCGACTTGAAAGGCGTCCCAGAATTTGCTAGTGAATATTGTATCTCTATCACTTACTATACTGAGCGGCACTCCATGCAGTCTAACTATTTCCCTGGTGTAAATCTGTGCCAGACTCTGAGCGGTTCTGTTTGATTTGAGAGGTATGAAATGGGCGGTCTTCGTGAAACGATCTACGATCACCCAAATATTGTCATTTCCTTTTCTTGTTCTGGGCAAACCATCAATGAAATCCATAGAAATATGTTCCCACTTCCAACCAGGAACTTCTAGTGGTTGTAATAATCCAGCCAATTTCCGTTGGTCACTTTTGACTAGCTGGCAAGTAGGGCATCGGCTAACATATAAAGAAATGTCCCTTTTCATCGACTTCCACCAGAAAGTGCGTTTGATGTCATTATACATTTTGCTTACTCCCGGATGGATACTGAGTTTTGACTTGTGGCATTCATCCAGTACTTCCTTTCGAAGTTCAGGAATGTTAGGAACGCATATTCGACCTTTGAGCCTTAGAATCCCCTCATTATCCACTTGAAAACTCGAGGGTTCGCCTTGTTGAATTATCCCTCTGATCTTCTGAATGAAGTGATCATCCTCCTGAAGAGCAGATATCTTATCTAGAAATGAAGTCGTGATAATAAAACTGGCGATCATTACATTCTTCTGCTTAACGCATCAGCCACGACATTGGCTTTTCCTGGAGTATATATAATTTCGAAGTCATATGCCGCAAGAAACTCCAGCCAACGTTGCTGTCTCAGATTTAAGTCTTTTTGGGTGAACAGATACTTTAACGACTGGTGATCTATAAACAGTTCAAATCTCTCGCCCAGAAGATAGTGTCTCCAGATTTTTAAAGAGAATATGATAGCCAATAACTCAAGATCATGAGTTACATAGTTTTTCTCGTGCGGCTTCAGTTGACGGCTAGCATAAGCAATTACTTGGCCTCTTTGCATTAACACTGCGCCAAGGCCTTCTCTAGAAGCATCAGTCCATACTTTTAGATCTTGGTTGCCATCGATGATGGTTAACACTGGAGCTGTCGTTAATCTCAACTTCAGCTCTTCGAACGCTTCCTCACTTTCTTGAGTCCATTTGAACTTAGAATGCTTCTTTGTAAGCTTCGTTAAGTGGCCAGATATCTTCGAAAAGTTTTTAACGAACTTCCGGTAATAGCTAGCCAATCCGAGAAAACTGCGGACTTCAGTGGGAGTACTAGGCTGTTTCCAGTTCTGAATAGTTGTGATTTTACTTGGATCAACAGCGATTCCTTCTTTCGATACGACATGGCCCAGAAATTTCACTTCATCTTGCCAGAATATACATTTGGAAAACTTGGCTTTTAGTACATTCCGTCTGAGAATTTCTAACACTTGTTCCAGATGCTTTTCATGTTCGGCCTTTGATTTAGAGAAGATTAGAATATCATCAATAAAAACCAGAACAAATTTATTCAATACCCCTCTGAACACTCTGTTCATCAGATCGACGAAGTAAGCTGGAGCGTTACATAAGCCGAACGGCATTACTAACCACTCGTAGAATAAGTCGGGGCCTCTGAACGCTGTCATTGGAACACACTCTTCGGCAATTCGAAGTTGATGGAATCCTGTAGCTAGGTCCATTCATGAAAATACTTGTGCTCCATTTAATCGATCCAACAAATCATCAATCCGCGGCAATAGATATTTGTTCTTTATTGTCTGTTTGTTCAGATCACGATAATCCACACATAGACGTAGAGTACCGTCAGACTTTGGGACAAATACCACGGCTGCACCCCAATCAGAGAAACTAGGCCTGATCAGACCCTTCCATACTAGCTATCGTGTTTGATTGTCTAATTCCTCCTTCTCTTTAAAGGACATTCTTCGAATAGCGTGAACTACCGGCCTTGCATTGGGAATCAAACCAATTTTGAAATCTATTTCTCTTTGCGGAGGTAAGCGAACGACTTCCTCAAACACATCCGCATAATCCTTGACGACAGGAATATCTTTAATGAGGTCGGGAATATTCTCTGTAATTTCAGGGACATTTTCAATTTGGGTTGGAGAAACATCCAAAGCTGCCCAGAAGTCTTTTCTATTAGAAGTCGGGCCTTCACATGGTATGGTTATATAATTCCCCAATTGTGCCTTTGCCTTAACAACCCTCTCGGCGCATCTGACCTCCGCTTCATATTTGGTTAGCCAATCCAATCCCAGAATAAGATCGAATTCAATAAAATTCATGACGATAGAGATAATAGGGAATTTATAGCAAGAAAAAGAGACTGGTACTGCACAAACCCAACTGAGATTGATGGAACCCCCAACTGGATTTTGCACCATCATTGGTTCTTTGAGCTTTTTCAACCTCAGATCCAACTTCTTGACCACACTCTTTGCGATAAAGCTTCGTGACGCGCCTGTGTCAAACAGTAATTTAACTGGAATGTTTTTGACATTGAGCGTGCCTTCTAAAACATCAGACCTTTCCTGAGTAGACGAGGATGCAAGTATTTCTGCCACTTCATTCACTTGTACCGCTTCAGATTTCTGAGATAGCGGGCAGTTTTTCGCAATATGTCCAGCCTCATGGCACTTATGGCATCCTCTGCCCTCAGGAATCTTCTTACTGGGTCCAAATCCACTCTTCCCTCGTTTGTTTACAGATTTACATTTCCTGGACAAATGCCCCTTCTGATTGCAGTTTTTGCATATGGCGGTCGTGGCAGGTTCTTTTTCAGATCTAGCCCTTTTTCGATTTACTTTAGGCTCTTTACCGACCTCTGACCTCGTACTGGCTTCAGGGATATCAGTTTCCGACTCTTCTTTGTCACTACAACAAACTTCTTCTTCGTCGCGTAACATTCCTTTCTTATGGAGATCTTCATACTGATAAGCCATGTATATCATTTCAGAAAAAGGAAGCTTCACATGAACCAATACTTTATTCTGGTATTTCCTTTGAAGCCCGTGAACAAACCTCATATTTTTCCTCTTCGGATTTTGAATTAGATGAGGAGCAAAGTGAGCAAGTTCGTTGAATTTCTTATGATATTCGGGAATGGTCATGTCACCTTGTATTAGATAAGAAAATTCATCACATAATCTCTCGGTTGCTTCGGGAGGAGTAAATCTTTGTAGGAAAATCACTTTAAATCTGTCCCAGGTGATATCACCTTCTGGATTATTTCTGATGATTGTTTCCCACCAGATTAAAGCTTCTTCTTTGAGCGCCCAAGATGCTACTAACCGTTTCTGGTCATCTCTCAGCTGGATATGCTCAAAGATTCTCTCGACAGAACTCATCCAAGCTTGAGTTTGAATAATAGATTCATTGCCCGAGAATTGTGCTCCACCCAGATTTCGATATCTCTTGAATAGAGCCTCTAGATCGGGTTATGTATTCCTTCTGTTTCAGGCACTCATTTTTCTAGTACTTCTGCAATTAGCAGATCAAGTGTCAGGTCACAGAAAAGAAAATTTTCCAACATAGAAACATATACTTCAAATGTAAATGTGTCTATCGAGGTGTATTCCTTCTGCTTTACTCATACTAGGATATTGCTGATCCTATCTGTATAGAGTTACCCGTCCTAGAACACTACTAGTTCTATTTCTGACGAGTTCGTTAATATGTTATATTCCAGAACTAAGCTTAACCAAAGCTCTGATACCACGTTGAGACGACCCGAATTCCCGTTCTCACGGAAACAAGGGTTATCTTTGGAATATAACACAGAAACAGATAATAGCAGAACAGAATTAAATAAATACACCAGATATGAACAATAGAATATACTGGATAAAAGTAATCATCAGAGTTACACAGTATACAGGATCTTACTTAGTACAAATACAGTTCAGCTATACATAAATGTCTACAGTGGAAATAAACAAAATATGTACAATAGGAGCTGAACAGCATAAAAAGAAATAAATGATAGAATCCATCTTCAGCTCCAGCTATCCAGAAAGAACCAGCTAAACCTGAATACAAGGCTGCCCGTGTAGAAAAAGGGGCACCCGAGTTTGAAAGTGAAACAAACTACGAGTCAGTCATGGGACTGGTATGAGAAATCCACTCAACACATATACAATTGGCTAATCACAGGACCACGCCACTTTCGTGGAACGGGTTTACTCCATTGGATTGCCAGTGCTTTAAAACAAATCTTTCTTTTAAACATCTCTATGCTTTTTATAAAATGAAGCCATTATAAGACTCAGTTCCCATCACACAATGCAACGCAAACCGGAGGATAGAGTTTTACCTTATAACGGCTAAAATATGCTTGGTACGAATAAAACAAAGGCATTTGATATTATTGCTAGTGTTCATATGTTTTGAAAACAATTTCAAATCATAACTATCAATCATAGACGGCATGGGTACCATATATCATGTCGCCATATATATATATACAATCAAAACCGCACGATGTCGTATTTGGAAATTGGATTTCCGTCATGAACCAAGGCAAAAGATAGTCCTTACCGAATTCGAGACTGTCTAGCCCGAGCCTCAGGACCCAGACTCAGGTGGGCCCTTGGAGCGACAGGGCCGGTCCACCGATGTGGATTAAAATGCCTGAACAATGCGTTTCCCCACCCTTTGGGGTGTAAATGAGCTAACGAATGACTCCATCGGACCCGGATCGTCCGATCAAACCGAGGCGCCTCGCAACAGCAACAACCACATAGGTGAAAAGTATATAAATGTCAGGGCTGGTAGGTCACTGACACCACCCTAGCTAGAAAGAAACGCATGTCCTCCCTGAGGTCCTTCTCCCGTTTTAGGTTCATACCGGGGTGTGAGGCTGGCGAATTCACGTTATACACAAAGCTACGCCACACAGGCGGTGCTTTGATCATCACCACAAGACTTTGCTTTTCAACAGAAGCCCTGATCACTGCATCTTAGCATGCCACACAGGCAATTCATGCCATGCGACTGATGTCCATCGATATACAACCTCTGAGCTCGTACGTCTCAGAGAAGGGCGTTAAGCAAAAGAATAAATTCTCCGCCGCCAAACAGATGTATATTTAACAGAAATCAATCAACACAGAATAAACTCCAATGTCAGACACACAGTCCATTTTCAAGTCCGTTCTGGGTCTGAACGAAACCGGAGGCACTAAATACCTCGCAAACCCTTCGATCACCACGTACGCCTGGACGATCACCACTCATTATCCATATTTCGGGATGCCTCCCAATCAGGACCTCGGTTACCATCCAAACGAGGTGAAGATCTCCGGTCTTCGACCACCGTCTTCATCTTCGAATTTCAATCGTCGGTCAATTATTTGAAATGAGAATTAACTCGGCCTTTTCAAATAATTCACGTATATTTAGAATTTCAAATCAATTTATTTCAATGGTAAAATTATTCGACAACACCAATTGTGTCCTTTACTGTAATTTTCACACTAAACACATTCAACCATCAAAAGCCACATAAATCAAGCAAATTCAGTTTATTTCCATTCCATATCGCTTATGATATTTTATAACTATTTATCGCTATTTTTATTTATTTTAAAATAGCCAATTTATTCAAAACGACGCTTCGGGCCATAAAGCGGCCGTGGCGCTGTTTTTCTTCAGATTTGATTTACACATATCTGAAAATCTAACCGTTGGATCTTCACAAAATTTACATCATTAGAAAGGTCTTTTCAAAACGAATCCAACGTTCCAGTTTTGGGAAATTCCGACGGTCGGATCTCCCGGTACAATCGTTTGAATTTTCGATTTCAAATTACGAACTGCAGCGTCGTTATTCGATTAAATATATAATTATATTTATATATATAAATATAAATCGCTTCTGCTGCTATTTTTCTTCAGATTTGAATTAAACATTCCAGACAATCCAACCGTTGGATTTTTACAAGGTTGGTGCCGTTGGAAAGATTATTCCAAGGCGAACCCGACGGTTGAGGTTTCGGGAAAATCCAATGGTCGGATTTCCCACACTAGTTGTTTGAAATCACGGTTTCAAAATACGAACTGCACGGCCTCGTTTCGTTTTAATTTTATTTATATTTATATATTTATATAAATATAGTTCATTCAATGATTTCCATATCGTTTTCACTTCAAATATTTTTCTAACACCTTAAAATTTTGGAAAATTTCGCCATAACCTCCCATGCACCGGGAGCATCGGGAAATCGCAAATAGCGTTCCCGGTCCTTCTAATCTCAAAAAGAAAAAGAAAAAGCCAAGCGGCTAGCCAACAGGCTCATAAAATCATCATCCAAACAAAGCAGTAAATGTGTACCTATTTGTCGGGCACAAAATTCTATTCCTCTTCTCTAGCCCCTTTGCTATAACCTGTTCAATAAATATGCATGTACATACATATACAGTTCTTATCATTTATCATTTTCTATTCAACTTCATATTTGATTTCTGTTTGGTTTAAAGACACCAATCGTTCTAATGTTACATAAATAGGCGCAAATCATTTCATTAGCTAATTAATGAATATTTCAACTCATATATGTTTATTTTGAACAAGTGGCTATTTTTAACACTTCACATTTCAACGATTTATGCCTACAATAAAAATGTGATTTTTATTGTAAAACAATTCATTTCAAAACACTAATTTTCTATATAGTTCAAGTTGGTGATAAAAATGGGATTTTTATCATAAAACAATTTCTTTTAAAACGAGATTATTTTACACAATTCATATAGTCGATAAAAGGTGATTTTTATTATCAAACAATTTATTTCAAAATATGAATACCATTCAACACATGAATTTCTAATCAACGAATGAATATCAATTCAACACATGAATGTTTTCTATTCAATGAATAAATATAGTTTAAGCATATGAAAATAATTCAAGCACAAGAATATTATTCAAAATTTCGGCAGCATAACGGCAGGGTAGTTAAAACTGGGACCGTCCCTAGTACGGCTCCTCGCTCTACCTTAAAACCTCGCGGTTTTTGACAACGGGGATCATGCATCTAGTTTGCACGCAGGCGGCATGTATATATTTATTTCATTTCCACGAACTAATCCTACGTGGTTTCAACTAAATATTTCTCAAACACAAATGGGTATTTTTCAACCACAATCAACCAATATCAATCACAAACAATCCCAAACAATCATTCGCTATCAATCATATTTCACAACAATTTCAACCAATAAATATCGTCCATGGTTTGTGGACGAGGGGGCGTATATATATATATATAGATATATATTTATATATAGCAATTCACTTTCATTTCACACATATATAATATTTTTAAATCAGAAATCTCACCAATAGCTATCCAACTACTACGACACTTCTTCGCCAATCTCTCTTTCTGTCGCTTTGTTGCCCGTATTCTCTACATATGTAAAAATCGAATTTTTACTATGTTATTCAATATATAAAAACTGCATTTCAAAAATATATATTCCGCCTTTTCAAAAATAAAGGTTATATTTTTAATATTCCTATGATGTAAAGATTATATTTTTATTACTTTAAAAATACAAAAATCATATCTTACTCCTTCTACTTAATAAAATTTCCGTCTTTTCTCTTTTAAAAAAAATATGATCTTTATTTTTTCCAAGTTCAAATCTTTTTCTTTTCAAAGTTCAAATCTTTTTCTTTTAAAAGTTCAAATCTTTTTCTTTTAAAAGATTAAACCTTTTTCTATTTAAAGTTTTAAAATCAAATCAGTTTTAAACTCTTAAAAAATCAGTTTTTAATTTCTTTTAAAAAATCAGTTTTTATAACCTGTTTAAAATCAGTTTTTAAATCTATTTAAAATCAGTTTTTAAATCTATTTAAAATCAGTTTTTAAATCTATTTAAAATCAGTTTTTCTTTTTACAAAAAAAAAATCAGAATTTACTTATTAAAATAAAATCAGTTTTTAAATGCTTTTAAAATCAGTTTTAAATCTTTAGAAAAATCTGTTTTAACCTTTTTTTTAAAATAAACAGTTTTAAATGCTTTTAAAAATCAGAATTAAACCCTTTTAAAAATCGGTTTTACAAAATCAGTTTTAAATCCTTAAAATCGAAATTTTTAGATTAAAAATAAAAATGAAATAAAATAAAAACAACGTACCTTTACCTGCGAAGAGGGGGGGCGTCGATGTCGGCGGCAGGAGGAGCTGGAGGTGGGGGTGCGGTGGGGGTTTGAATTCGAAGAAGGGGGAGGGCTCGTGATTTTAGGGTGTCGCGATTTCTTCAGGGGGGATTGGCGAAGCGGAGGGTTCGTCGGCGATGGAGGGAGGAGCAGGCGGAGGCGGGGATCTCTTCGACGAGGATGGTGGTCGGTCTCCGTCTTCGACGAGGGTTTTTTTTTCTTCTTTCTGGTTGAAATCGAAATGAACGGGGGGGGGGGGGGGGGCAGAACGAAGGATAAGGGGAGGGAAATTAAAAATTATTTTTATTATTTTATTATTTATATTTTGCAAAAAGGTTGACTTTTACATACGACCTCGAAACGAGGCCTACCGCCTGTCGCCCATAGCGTTTTACCCCCATTCCGAACACAATGGGATATGTATCGTAAGCTGATTTGATCGTTACAATCAGTTCCCGTTGAATTTACATTTAAATCACTATATTGAATTTTAAACGTACATTTCAAATTACCGGGGTCACATACTAACTAGAAAAATTCCAGAAAAATATTTTCTAGCTTCGTATCGACGATACGGTCCTAACAAAACTAGTTTCGTCGAATTCTGAGACCGTTTGAAAAATGGCCAATTTCCAGTCGATTAAAATCAACAGAAACTGGTCAAACGCGTTTTCCTTTGCCACGCTCACATATTAATTCGAAAAATTATGAAATTTGAAACCTAACAGTAACTTGACCCTGCGGATCCAACAAAAGTGGTTTCGTCGAAATCCAAGGTCATTTGCAAAATGTCCATTTTTAAGGGCCTGAATTCCATAGCGACTATTCAGTATTTTCAACTGGACATATCTTTTGATTCCCGCTATCAAATTTCGATTGGTCGGATTCGTTAGAAAGATATTACCAATTAGATCCTAATGTTTTTGGTTTCACTAAAATCCGGATTGTTTTGCACCCGGTATATTCCGACAAAGTTTGAATTCAATTTTTGAAACTGCCACGCCATTTCAGGCCTTGTTTATAATTATAATTAATTATATTCGTTTTCAATTGTCGATTCAAACTTAGTTTTCATCGCCATTATTTAAAATATTTATTTTAAATATTTAAAATCCATTATTTTAGCCAATTTAAAATTTTTAAATTGGTTCAGATTTTCTGGGTCGTTACATTAAATTGCTTACAAAATCTCAAATTTAAATTATTTTAATAATATATGTGTCAGTCGTATATGTACATGCATACATACTAATAAAAGCAACAATACCAGACATACATATCACATACTTATATTTGTGTACATAAATAATAATAACAAAGTTAATTTGTAAATTAATTATAATCATTTATATACATAAACAATAATTAACACATATTATTTATCCTTAAGTCAATATATTTTTACAAAATACATGATTTTAAATTTCACATATGTAATGTAGATAAAAGAAACAACTTAAATAATATTTGTTAACTAATCTAAAATTATTATAATATGTTAATTTCAAAAAGAGTACTTGCTCATAATTGTAAGAACAATAATAATTTATATTTTATTTATTTTGATGAATTCATCGTATATTATATAATAAGGTTCCAACTTTAACATTAAAATTTTAAAATCTAAATTTTATAATATTATCGTGTGCAACGCACGGGTTACACACTAGTTTATTTAGCCAGGAAACATATCAACTGAAAATGTGACCAAGTTTATAATAGGGCATGTACACGATTTAATTTTAACTTTAATATATGGTAACATAATATTTCCTATGCAATATTATTATATGAACATAAGAAAAGTAATTGTTTACTTTTAGTAATCTTTACAACAAAATCAAAATTCAAATCCTCTTCCAGAGAAGGAGTATTAAATTTCGTATGTTAGTATATTTCATTTTACAAAAAAACAAATTACCATATATCTTAGGCATAATCACCTAAAGCAACACATTTATAATTAGTTAATAATTTATTTTCAATGAATAGAAAATATAGGAAAATGAAGGAAGCATGTTATGGAAATAAATTTTTGATTTTGTTATGAACGACAATTAATCAAATCTTCCCAAAACTATTATTTTTAAATTGATACACTTATAACATGCTATATTTCACATTCACTTTGTGCTTATATATATATATATCCAATTGATCATCCATAAATCTCTATCAAAAGAACAAAATAAAATTAAGAGTGTAAAGCAAAGAAACATGAAGACAACTTGCATTACATCCTTCCTTGTGTTCCTCATTCTTTTCTCAAGTGGTACGCAAGAGAAAAAACTAAACTTTAGTTAGTTACTTTTTTTTTGTTACGATAGAAAATCTCTTTTTCATGTTTGTCATAACAAATACAAATACTGTTGTTATATACTAATTGCAGCTATGATGACGGAAGTGAAAGGACAAAACTGCCCTCCTCCAAGCGAAACTTGCAATTTTCCTATTGAATCCCCTAACTGTGTGACAAAAGAATGTAAAGAGTTTTGCCCTAAACATTTCTTCTGCACTGAGGGTAGTTTTTGCTCTGACGTTAATACTTGCACCTGCAAATCGAATTGCGCTCATCGTCGTTGAATTACGACTTAATCATTTTGTGTTTTGTTATTCATACCTCTTTTGTATTTCAACAGTTGGGTCTGTATACATTATGATATGAAAAAATAATTATGTAATGGAATTTTTCTCTGTTTGGTTTGGAAGGAAATTTTTATCTACATCTATTTTGTCTTGACTATGCGGTGAAGAAAAAACTTATTGCACAATTTTTTTTTTTAATTGTATGTGCTTGGCTTATGGATGTTACTGGGAAAATTGAAATCTTATGGTCACTAACTTGTTAGGGAAACGCATATGTAATATAAATAAATCAAGTAATTTAAATAATAATATTTAATATTCATATTTAATCCGTTTGGGAAACTAGTATTAATTGCTTTTGCTCGGTGGTCGTTTATAGTTTCTACTGTAATTTGTTTTATGAACTAGATTGCATCAATTGGTGAAAGAATATCTGTAACAACCCGTATTTTCAATAACCTGTTATAACATAAATGGAGGCAGAATTAAACTGTAAATCTGAATCAAGGAAAACGGGCTATGCCATTGCGTTTGTCTCGGAAAAATACGCGAAATAGAGTCCGGGTTTTCGAAAATCGGAGTCCGTATGACCAAGATATGGCCTCGCGAAGTTTCACGAAAAATTCCCAAATTAAAGTATACTTAATTAAGTGAAATGGGTTGCGCAGAGAAATATATATATTGATATATATATATATATAATTGAAAATTAAATAAATAAATATGCAAAAATGTTCAAAACAGCAAATTGGGAGAGGGGAATAACCGAACCGACCGATTTTTGAGGTCGACCCGAGCCCGCTGGGGCGACTAGGGGTTAATCCAGGGTGTTTGGCTGTCATCCCGTGGGCTGATTCGCTCAGATGCAGATTTTGCATTTGGATGGTTCTCATGGTTCATCTTTAATCTAAAGGCCCTAGATGGTTCCTACACTTGACTTCTTCCCCAAGACATGCTTTGATGGCTTGGATTGAATCTAGGTTTAATCCTATGGCCTAAAACACTTGCCTAATCTATAAATAAGACCCTAACCTATCCTAAATCCTCATTATTCATTCATGCAACTAAACTATGGCAAAATTTTACCTCTCATGGCCTCCACTCTCTTCATAAAATTTCTAAATGGTTTCTATGAGAGATTTTCCATGCATACAAGTGTTTTCAAGCTTGTATGAGTGTCATTAGCTTGCATTCAAGTCAAGTTTCTATCTTTGCATCATAAAGCAAGGGTTTTGATCATTTTGGCTCAAGGGTTTTTATGTTAGAGCTTGCATTTTGGGTCTATTTGATTGCATAAGGGCTTTGTCATATCTTTTGTGCCTTCATAGCAATGTAAGCCCTTTCCCTACTCTTAGATATTAACTATGAAGTTAAATGTTCATGTTGCAAGTTTGGGTTTGATCATTGAGTATGATACATGCTATCATGTCATGCAAGTTTATGAAGTCATTATCTTGATCTTGTATGTTGAAATGTTGCATTAGGCAACATGAGAACCCTCATAACCTTTATGTCAACTTGCATATGAAGTCATAACCCTTATATGATGATATATGCGAGTTACTAGTCATCATTCCATATCTTTTGTCACCATGATTCGCTTATGTGCCAAGTTTGGGTTTATGCATGTTTTGAGGCTTAAGAATGTAACATGCAAGTTAATGAACACATTTGTGCCTCATTTGCCACCATGATTAACTTGTGGCTTAATATCCATTTTTGTCATGCCTTTGCCAAGTCTCTTCTTTTAATCCATTACGTTGTCGCGAACGTATATGCGAGTTTAAAAACGTTGGGTTATGTTATAGGTAATTTCTAATGACATGAAAATACAACTTGAAAACATGACTTGAAATATAACATGGAAGTTGACATGTAAGTATGCATAAAAACATAAGCTTGGGAATTTACCTATTAAGTTAGGTCTACCCAAATGCTTGAAAACTTGTAACATGTTTTGGGAAACATGATGGACATGACACTTAGATAATATAAGTGTGGCCAACTCGAGGTTGGGTTGAGTTTACAACGTAAAACTACCCAGAACCGACCGGCCTAACTAGTAGTTGCAAACAATAGGACCCAATGTGAGAAGTTGGTCATGTTGTGCTTGAACCCGAGGTTAGACCAAGTTGTGGTGTAAAGCTACCCGGAACCGACCGGCTTAACTAGTAACCACAACAAAGTCTAATGTGAGAGGTGAAGGTGCATTAAGTAATTAATGCCACATGATAGGGTTAAGTTAATTTGATTAATGACTCTTAACCAAATATGACATGGACAAATGGGTTAAGTAATTTGATTAGGCTAATGATACTTAACAAAACATGACAAGGTTGGGTAGGTTAAGTAACTTGATTTGCCTAATGACACTTAACCATTTTTATATGACTAGTGGATGGGGTTAAGTTAACCAACACTTAATCAATCCAACGCGATAACTTGGTAAGGTTAAGTAAGTTTTCTTAATGACGCTTAACCGAAAAATACGGTTAAAGAATGGGGTTAAGATTAGACTCAACTAGTCTAAACATGGAAATCGGATGGGGTTAAGTTAGCCTAGACTTAATTAATCCCACTTAGTAGTTTAATGGGGTTAAGTTAAACACTTAACTAATCTAAACATGATGAATTGATGTGGTTAAGTGACCTATACTTATCCAATCTAACTCGTTAATTTATTGTGGTTAAGTTAACCAATACTTAACCAATATAACGTGAAAACATGATAAGGCTAAGTCACGAATCGCTTGAATACACTTGACCGATTTGACTAAGTAAATTGATAGGGTCAAGTTAATATATACTTAACCAATCTAGAATGATAATTGGATGAGGTTAAGTCGTGAATTGCTTAATATACTTAACCAACTTGAGCATGGTTTGTAGGGTTAAGCCTTGAAGTTGGATACTTAGCCAATTTTGACAGGATTTGTAGACGGGTTAAGTCATGAACTTAAGTGACACTTAACCCATTATGTAAACCCTAGTTTTGAGGATTAGGTGGATAACCGTAGTTAACAAGGATAACGGGAACAATGCTAAGTGGTAAACCTTAGTTGAAGAATAACTAAGTAATGATTCTTAGTCAAGGAAATTTAGACCAGTTCATAGATAGATGAGTAACCTGATACGGTAGGTCATCGTATAAGTATACTAGTAGGAGCAAGTATCTGATTTAGATAAAGGCTCCAAAGAACTGGGTAACGAAGCAGCGGCTTCGGGGAACGTGAGGATATTCTTGGTATCCCTCTATGAGCTGCCAGGTGATTATACTAGGCTCATGAGAGGTTAAGGTCTGCGTTAGAAGAACCAAGAGTATGCCTTGGTTGCTATACGAGCGACCTAAAGACGGGGATGGATAGGGGATAGTCGACGATACACGGTCGTACCCTAGATAGCATTTCGTCAGGCTACCTACCATCTTTGGTCAAGCGTGTACGTACGGAAAGGCAGAGAACACCCAAAAGACCATAATTGCTATCTAATTATGGTTGCGGTAAGGCTTGGATGTGGGTTGGCCAGTGTTGTGTTCTCATACAGGATTTATCCTGTCTTGTCTTTCACTAGTTGAGGGAGTGGTCTCGTGGGACCATAGCCACGTATAAGAAAAACAGACCTTAGCATCTGCATCGGCAGATAAATCGAAAGCTCCCGACCGAGTCCTGTATTTCTTGATTTGCCCTGTGACAGGACTCGGATGGCACGATGTGATACATGTGCATACAGTCATGGAAAAGCGATTCACGATGAATGCGTGGGAAAAAGGGCGCGGTTGGCGGTTAGCATAATCCCTAGTGGCCCTAGGTGGTTGAACCCAAACCGAGATACGAAAACGTGCAATAGGTAAGCATAATCCCTAGCAGCCCTAGGTAGCATAAGTCCTAGTTGTACAAACAATAATTCATGTTGGAAGACCCTAGCTAGGTTTAGGGTAACAGTCCAAACCGATCTTAAGGATCATGGAACTATGTTAAAGTAATATAGAATCTCATGGGAAAGCCCGTATGGTCTACAGCAAGGGACTGAACATTTACAAGGAATAAAACATACAAGTTGAGTAACCTATATATGCGATATATTAGGTTGACATGGACCATTACACGACTTTTGAGTGAGGGTCATTCTTGGTTAACACATGACACGGTGGGGATACTAGTACGGTAGGTGCAGAGCTAAAATACAGGATAGATATCACGAGGCGTTATACGTGACAGATATCTAGGGGATATTATACTTGATAGAAACCTGACGATGTGATACCTTGTTTTATCTTGACATCGTAATTTATCATGACACCTTAGTTTATCTGATTTCAGTAGTTCATCCTGTTATTTTGATTTAGCTTATCTATCTTGTTATCATGCTTATGTTCATCTCAGTTTCTCATGTCAGTTAACTTTACTAGTTTTTATGCTAATAGTAGATAGGGCTTACTCAGTCTTTTTGACTGACCCGTTTTGTTTCGCCTCTTTTCTTCCGTTCCCCCCCCCCCAAGTTACAGGGAGGAAATACTGTTGTTTAGTTCGGACTTCTTCTGCTTGAAGGTCATCATGGATGGCTTGGACTTTTCTTGGCTAATGGCTACTTT
Source organism: Allium sativum (assembly GCA_030737875.1). Taxonomy (NCBI): domain Eukaryota; kingdom Viridiplantae; phylum Streptophyta; class Magnoliopsida; order Asparagales; family Amaryllidaceae; genus Allium; species Allium sativum. The sequence continues at coordinate 165,385,374 of CM060923.1, forward strand.
ACTGTTTTTACTTGGGGAATAATTTATGAAAATGTCTTTATGCTTCTTTACTATTGCAAGACAGGTTTTGATGTACTCTGATGTAAAAGGCTTTAGACCTTATTTATTCATGTTATGAAAGTTTGATTTTACTTCCGCTATTTTATATGTTCTGTCTTGTGATATTTCTGTGCATGTTTACCAATAATGCCCCTCTAAAGCTAGTGCATTCCTTTGCGAGTGACCCTAGCGGAGGCGGGGTGTTACAATATCCATTTCTCTGAGCGAGTGAAAAGAAGAGTCTCATTACAGCTGGTTTATGTCGCAACTATCAAAAGCTAAAGATCGAAGAGCAATCCAAGCAACTTTTTTTTCAAAAAAAAAAAGATTAAGTTGTAGATCTGATGTGTCTGCTATTTACTTCTATTATTTTGATATAATCATGAATCCTAAATCATCTTGGGATTTTGTTGTGTAATGCTAGTATACAACAATCATTGCATTATATTTTTCATCCTTCAAAATGATGAGTATTAAAAAGTGCTTTCTTTCATAAAACTGATATTTGTGACTCTTGATTGGAGTAGATTGAAAATTTGTTACTTATTACGTTTGTTACGCTGAAGAATTGTTATGTTTTGCAATGTTATTCTATTGTATTGGCTAAATTAAGGCTTATTTCTATAACTATAATATCAGTGATGCTACCTTGAACTAATTATTTTCATTGGAACATCTGTCCAGCTTTGTTTTCTTACCAATACGTTAAAACAGAAACTTAGTAAAATAGATTACCCAAACAGATATTTCTATTAACTCAGCTAAATTTCTAACAACTTATTTCGTGGATTAACACCAATATCAACCGATAAATAAAACTAAATATGAAATTGAAACGCTATTTTAGATTCAAAATTACTCTTTCATTTTGGCTTTTAATGCACCTGTGAATAATGGAAGTATGCTCACTGCACTATAAATGTGGTGGGATGGAGTTGTTAAATCTCTTCATCAATTATTGTCACATTTAATTAATACCCGTTTTTCTTAAACTCCAATTTTGAGGAAGATCTTATCTTAGTCGTGTAGCGATTGCAAAAGCTTGTAGTTATGCTAAATCAGCGTTTTGTTATTGACATTTTTAATTTTTGTAGTGCAAGAATTCCATGAATTTACATTCTTAGATCTAAAAAATAATCGCATCAAGCATGACCTTTTGGTCTATAGTTGTTAAATGCATTCAAGAGTCTTAAGACGGACAGGGTATATTGTTGCAAAATAGGACTTAACTGAGTAATATTTAGAAGGTAACCGAGGAAAAGCTTCATAGGGAGGTGGATGTTGGCAATGACCAATTATAATGTAGGTGGTTTTTGGCATCGAGATGGTAGCCAAATGTTCTATTTGGTTGTCTGTTAATAGGTCAATGGATGGATAGAGAAGAGTGATAATCTTAGCATATAGTTAGTATGTTCGTCTTATTAGTTAAGACATGGAGGGAGTTTATCTACCTTTGATAGTTGTATTATTTTCGATTCCAATGTGTGTGTCATGAAATTATATATGAGCATTTCCCTAACATAATCCCATTAAAGCACGTAATTTTTTTCGTACATCATAGAAGTATAAACTTATTCCAAGAAAACATATAGTAAACAAATTACATATGATGGCCAAAATAGAAACGAAAGATAAAGGTATGTCAGAAATTCCCATCTTTTATAGACAAAATATATTTCATTACATTATAGGTGTGTTTTGTCTTTGCGACCTCTATCCAAAACCTTCCACTTTCTCAGCTCATTTCTTTCATAAGTCATTTTTTAACTCATCTCTCTTTCTATCCCACATCATTTATGCAATCCTAATAGCAATTGAGAGGCAAAAATTTTTAAAAGAGATTCAAAATATTAATTTCATTCCTTTTAAATTCTTGCATCATTCAACAATCTCACGGAAACCAGTGGTATTTTAGAAAGACACCTAAGTAGTGCATCGAAGTCGAGATGGAAATGCGTAAAAATAAGTGAATCTAAGTTCTCAGTGAAAGCAACAAAGTGTTGATGACAAAAAATGCCATCAGACCCAAAGATTCTCTATTACTATAGAATAGCGTTTCGCGTAAGGAAAAATAATGTGCGGAAAGCAGTAAAAGACACAGAGGTTTAGCGGTTAGGTCCGTGAGGGGCGTACGCCTACTTTGAAGGAGTTTGTTGATCTTTATTCACAAATAAGAGTTACAAGCGTTGAACTTCATCATGGCATTCGTTTACATGTTGTTCTCTGTATTTTGAAGTCGTATTGGTTGTATGCCAATCTATTAAATAATAGTAAAGTAAAAGAATTTCTTTCTCTCTCCTTGATTTTAGGAGTTACCTCTCTTTTCATTAATTCTCTCTTGATATTTAATATTTGAATTTTTAATTATCAATTAAATTATTTAACTAACCTCTCATTATTTTATAGTATGATATATATATATATATTTAAATCTTACGCATAATTAATCTACAAATAATTGATATATCAACTTCGAATAGTAGGTCCATATAGTTATATCAATTATATAATACCAAATTTAAATTGTTTAAATAAATTTAATCAGAGAATATATTTATTAATGAACCATGATTGAATATGTATATGACTATTTGTTCTAGTAAAAATGGTAAAACTAAATTGTTTTATTCAATTACTATATGTAAATCGCATAAAACAACAATGAAAAATTTAAATTTTTTTATTCGTTTATCATTTATCCATAAATACTTGCATCTAAAGTGGTAAAATATACGTATTATGCATTGCATTATAAAATTCTACATTTAACTTAAAATACCTATAATTAAAACTACCATAATTATTTACAAAACCTACATCACTTTCTCCTATGATATAATCTATACACATAAATTAATTAAGTTGTGTTATGCTTAAAATAATAAGATAAATGTAATCAAGTGATACGTATTTGTTCAGTTACTAATGACGATATTAAAATTTCAATAATATACATCATACCTATATCAATAAAATAAGATAAAATTGTATTTTCATTAGACTAAAACACACATACGTCACACGACATGTAATATAACACAAACAATACATAACTTTTATATAATACGCTCTTTAAGTTCGGTAATACATGGAATTTATTTCTCAAAAACATGTTTAAGAAACACCATTACTTTTAGTTTCGGCCAGTCTATAAATAATTACAATTAAATTTGAAATTATTTTCCCATTTACCAAAAAATTTGCACTTTAGCATAAAAAATTCAGAAAAAATGTTCATAGAGACATGAGATAAATTAAAAATTTAACTTTGAGGAAAAATAAAGAATAACAACAAAAAAATTAGAAAAAATATCAATAAATTCATCGTGCATTACAAAATTATGATTTTTTACAGCAAAAACTTAATTTTAAAATTTCTGCAATCTTTTACCAAACTATCTCGGTTCACTTCTAATATTTTACATGACTTCATATTAGAGTTAATCAAGAATATTAAAAATATAATTAAACTTGATAAAGTATTAATTGTTGATGTGTCAATATAAATCATAAAAATGTGAAAAATTCAATATTTGCACAATATTCATATTAACAAAAAGGGTATAAAATTCATTTGGATAAACAAATACATCAAACACATAACATAATTATATATGTAAGCAATGATTTCAAATTTAAATTATGATTCATTTATATCGATACATTGATGCATTACATTGTAAAATACTAATTTTAACTAAAGTACCTACATTAAGAAATTTCCGTGGTTGCTTACAAAACTCAACTCTATGTCAAATTATTTACTACATTTACATCAATATATTTTAAATAAAGCATGTAATTATGGTTTCAATGTACAAGAATAAATATAATAATGAATAAATATTCACTAATTCATCGAATAAAACCTTAAATGTGACAATTTCAATATGTATGTCGCATATATATTAAAACTAATAGTTAAAAAGATTTTTCTATTAACTATAAAGACATACAATTCAAATACCATAAATATTTTAAATGAATGACGTTAACAAAACTATGTTATTATTCATTTATCTCAATAAACTTACCTACATTATTGATTTTTTATTTCTACCCTAAAAAAACATATTTTGACATTTCTATAGTAATGTGCAATTTCATCGACTGTTCCCTAATCTTTCATGTTTAGATACATCTATTTAAATTGCTTACAAAATCTCAAATTTAAATTATTTTAATAATATATGTGTCAGTCGTATATGTATATGCATATATACTAATAAAAGCAACAATACTAGACATACATATCACATACGTATATTTGTGTACATAAATAATAATAAAAAAGTTAATTTGTAAATTAATTATTATCATTTATATACATAAACAATAAATTTATCATACACAACACTAAAAAGTTCTATTCTTAACTTCGAGTAACTCCACATTAAAAACTCTGTAACCATTTTATAAAATCATTCTCAATTAACACATATTATTTATCCTTAAGTCAATATATTTTTACTAAATACATAATTTTAAATTTCATATATGTAATGTAGATAAAAGAAACAACTTAAATAATATTTGTTAACTCATCTAAAATTATTATAATATGTTAATTTCAAAAAGGGTACTTGCTCATAATTGTAAGAATAATTAAATTATTGTATTACTTAAAAGATATATAAGTTACATGACACATGTCATGTAAAAACAACAATAATAATTTAAATTCTATTTATTTTGATGAATTCATCGTATATTATATAATAAGGTTCCAACTTTAACATTAAAATTTTAAAATCTAAATTTTATAATATTATCGTGTGCAACGCACGGGTTACACACTAGTTTATCTAGCCACGAAACATATCAACTGAAAATGTAACGACCCGTGTTTTTGCCCGCCAAATATTTAATTTAATTTATTTATTTTAAATATTATATTGGGAATATTAATGGAATTTAATATTTAATTCTATAATAAAACGAAGTTGAACGTTAATTTTATTTATATAATACAATTCGAGCTCGAAATAGCGCTGCAGTTAGCAATATAGAGTTTTGAACTTCAACTGAGAATACATGATTCGATATAAGTCGGATTTCTGTGAAACAAGACACGTTGGGACCATATTGACAATAGTTCTCATATAAAAGAGAAAAATCCAGATTTCGTGCTATAGGTTGATATTTATGGCCAAATCAAATTTTGAAATAGTCGCTATGGAAAATCGTTATTAAATTATAGGCCTTTAAAATAGCCGTTTTGCAAACGGACTCAGATTTCGACAAAACCAGTTTCATTAGAACCGTATCGTTAAATTATTGTTAGAAAATCAAACTGCGTGGAAAACCGACATCATATATGACCACGGTAGCCGTAAAAGCCCATATAATTTCTATAGCGCGTAATTAATTCAATATAGGGATATTTTAGTGTAACTTGAGCAGACAATCGAATTAGGCCACGAAACCAGTTCCGTTGAGTTCGTAGCGTCGATTAGAGTCAGGATATGTATATAGTTTGTTATTTTTAGAGATCGTGAAATTTGGCATTAAAAAGGGTAGGGCGGTTCGGGGTAAAAATAGCCTACCGGGGCAACAGTCTCAGAATGCGACGAAATTAGTGTCGTTGGGTTCGTATCGAAAAGTTATTGTCGACGTTCGCAGTTTTAAGCTAATTTGATTTATCTGGTGATCGTAGAAAAATTAAACGCGTGTTCATTTCTGGTTTCATAAAGGAAATTTTTTCATACGACCTCGGATTTCGACGAAACTTGTCCCATTGGGTCCGGAATACCTTTTTACACTAAGATTAGTTTTTTTTATCAGTAAACAGAAATCGTTCGTCACACCAATATTTAAAACTCAGTCGACCAAGCTTTGAATGAACTAAAAGAACGCACCGACATTCACTTTTAGTCATGAAACACCAGCCGATGTTAGCATCGTTTACAGTACATCAAACAGGATAAACAAAAGTAAGACATACTGTGTTTAAAACTATATATATATTGAAACATATATTGGTACCAAAATCTCATTCGTACACGGATACATCAGCTTTTGCCAACAATGGAAAAGACAGCACAGTATACTTGCCGACCAAATCTTTTCAAATGAAAATGGCATTTTAGTTCCTTGCCGACCAAGTGAACATTGGAAACCTGACCTACTCTATTGTATCAGCTTCTATGTATTCCTTGGCGGCCACGGGTCTCGTTCACTATATAAATATGCTTCTCCATTGTTTTTCTCCACCGACTTCAATACTGAAAAAAAAAAAAATTGATGAAAAGCGAACAGAATGCAGAACAAAAGGAGGGCGGATGGTTGCATGGGTGGCAAAACGTGGAGCATCATTTGTGAAGACAAGGCAGTGTAGGGGAGAGTGAGAGCACGGGTAGGAGCAGGTTGGTAAGTTGGGAGTCGGGTGGGTCTGTTGCGATGGGAGGATGGATGCTGTGCTGACCAGCAAAGGTGGTGAGGCTCGTCAGGGAGGGGTATTGCATGGGGGAGCTTGCGGATTAATTAATGTACGGGGGGAGGACGTGTCAAGAAGAGGACGTGGGTGGCTTTGGATTTAAAAGGAATGGGGACGAGCAGCTTTTGGATGGTGACTATGTCTTTGCGGTTTGGATTGAATGTATGGAGGAGCTGTTGTGTCTGACTGTTTGGAACGGAGGGAGGATGGAGGTGAAGCTACGGTAGCTGGTGAGTTTAACACAAAGATAATATTGCCTAATGATGGGTTAATGTGCATAACAGTACAAAGGTGTGAACTGTGGAAGTTATCCGATTACTTAGCATATATGAAATTAGAATGGTAGTACGTTTAATTCTCATCAGTACCTGACTAGTAACTCAAACATAGTACTATCTGGAGGACGGTAGAAAGTACAAATTAAAATGGTGTTATTAGTCAATTCAAATGTGCATAACTCACCTTTGTACTATGATTACAGAATTGAATATCAGTAGGGTTAATGTGCCTAACCCCTCTTTCAAATATAAAGTAATCGGAGATTTTATAATATGATTGAAGTTAAACATGCCTAGTCAGGTTGAGATTGTCCAATCGAATAATAAGAAAGCTAATTAAAAACTGAGATTAAGATATAAAATTAAGATATTAATAATATTCTATTGATTAGTGAATACCATATTAAATTCATATCCTGGTCATACAGCAACGGGATAAAATAAGGAACGCTGGAACCATAGCAATGAACGTGATTTTATGGGATTGGAACAGACAGAGTCGGGCGCAGATGAAAGCTTGTAAAACAAACCGTTCTAATGATGAATGGAATCAAGGTGAGTTAAACTCACTCAGTTACCCTTTTTATATTTTATATAAATTGAGTATTTTTATTTTGTGTGCTTTGCTTGCTAATGGTCGACTGCTTTGCTAGTTATCTATTTAACTGTGGATTTAAACGATGAGATTAAACTGTGTTTAATTTCAGTGAATACCAAATCGTTATTTTTAACGATTGGTTCCAATAAAGGTGAGTCACCTTGGTTGGTCATGTTTATTTATAAACATGTTTTAAATGGTTGAATTGTTTGAATTGCTTATGGTTGATGATAAATGGTCGTTATTTAAATTTATCAGTTAAACAAAACTGAACCGTCTGATTTGAGATAACCATTTGAATACAGGGAAGAACAGGTTGGAGGGATCCAACCGGATTCCTCAAATGTATTATTTATTTTCATATGATCATTTATGAACTGATCTGTTTGTGTGATTTATTTGATGGTTGACTATTGACTGGATATTCAACATCTGTTTGGGTTAAACCAATAGGTGATATTGGTTAAGTGTTTGGCAGAGTATGGCCTTTAAAACCAATCGAGTTATAGATATTGATTCACCGTCAGGTGAATCGATAGAGTTGAGGTTATAAAATTTATTTTATAACCAGAGTTAGATTTGAATTATATTATTTGAATAAAAGGTTATTTAAGAAAAATAAATAAATATTTTATTTGTTTAAGACTTTGATTTGTTATGAATTTATTTTGCAAAGCAAATGCTGATGTTAATCAGATTTACCAGTTGAAGAATAAGAAATGAATTAAATGGTTAAACCTTGAAAATTTGTTTTGTAAGGAAAACAAATAATTAGAATCTATCTAAAGTAATTATATTTTTAATTAATTTAAAGCGAGGATTGTTGAAATCGGTTAATGAGATAATCAAGTTTTTGAGTTAATTAAATCGACCGTTTGAAACTAAAATTGTTTATCAAGTTAATGTGTTTTGACTAAAATAGTTAAATGAATATTGTTTGAATTTAAATAAGGATTTAAAAGGGATTTAATATTTAATTTAGTTAATAAAGGGATTAACTACTAAAGCAGTTAATGTTTGAAATAAGTTATTAAAGATAAAGTTAGGAATATATTTTTAAATGGGAATTCATTTAAAAAGGTTACCGAATGTGAGATGCAAGCCAATTGAATGGTGAAAGGAAATAAACGTACTCAATTATATGAATTAAGTGAAAGGAGATTACGATAAAAAGGGTTTATTATAAACCTGAGGCTTTAAGTGAGATTTAAAGTGAAAAGCGTTAACTTTACATTAACGTTATTTGAAAACGAGATCAAGTAAAAAGGAGAATTTTAAATGAGATTTCAAATGGGAAATGGAATATAGTTATTCGAGATAGAATTAGCCAAACATAATTATTCGGCTAGGTTACCATTGCTTACGAATGCTAGCGTAATTCGCAGGGCTGCAGATAGCCTACGGCGGTCGGATGTTTCCTGAGGGAATCAGGCGTAACCATTGTGATCGCTGTGATCTAGAGTCGAGCGAATGGAGTTAAGTCTAATGATAGTTAATCGATTAAAGTTAAATCAAATTAGAGTATTCAAATATCGTATTTTTGGATATTTAAAGAATTAGAAGTTTCAATTTAACAAAAAGGAAATTAGATTGTCAAAGGCCAAATGATGCTAAATCCTGAATCAGTGAACTCATTGGAGTGTCATGTTTGAAACACTGTATATCTTGATAGTTAAAACACCGACTATCAAATCTGACCAATACGAGTGTTGGTACGGAAAGACCGGGATCGAATTTATATTCGAAAACCATTCCGACCAACAAATACGTGAAGATATCAGAAGATGATCGAGATGGTGCTATGAAGACCGTGGGTTTTCATAAACGGAAGAACCACTAATATTCTCTGCCTGGCAAGCAGAGATAAGCTGTGATTCTGTCGTGGTTGGATCTACGGGTTGCAAGGACTTCTCGCTACTGATCCATGGGGTGATTCCTATATGGATGCGGTAGGAGAGTGCCTTTGGTTCATCCTGTGCCTGGATGACATATATGGACGAATGTCTGACAGAGTATTTCCAAAGGATCACTTACGTTGATTTCTTCAAACGTGCGATAGTTGTTGGCGGAGAATCGCCGTTCTCTAGCTTTCAGCTAGAGTATTTTTGTGGACGTCAATTAGTGATATCTGATGGATCTGACGATGTGGCATTCAAAGTGAATGGCGACCAGATGTTCAAGAGTTAATTCTGGCCTCAAGCCTCATCAACTGGGAAATGACAAAAATCGGGCAGGCAGCATGGCTATGTGGGTCGCTCCCATTAGGGTGTATGATCACCTATCTAGAGGAAATCCTATTTGTTTCTTTAATCTATGTTTCGATGCTGTCCCTTTTCGGGCAAACGATTGCTGATCCCAACCGTCGGTGGTATACATTCGATACACTCAAGCGAAATGAGTGGTCGGTCATGTGAGGGCCGGGTTGCAAGAAGTTCTTGTTGAACCCAGTGTATTCGTCTCTAGAGATACACGATCGGAAGGTGGACCCATACCTTGTCAAGTCGGAATCCAATCTCCAATAAGCGCCTGCGGGTTTTGATTTTATACTATATATATGTGGAGCATGAGATGCAAGCGTTCTACTAGATTTCTATTTACTTGTATTTAGACATTATTATAATATCAGACAAGATATTGGTTTCAAAACTGTTTTGGGTTATCGTAAGGTAAAAACCGTCCGTGTTTATGTGTGGATTTGGTCTTACGATTATCCTTTTCTTTTGGAAAGAATTTGAACTTTAAAATCATGATTGGATGGTTCACCCTTATTACTGTGCGAGTTATCTCACTCTGGTTCACCAGACTGACCCGGTATTTTGTAAATGCTCGGGTTAGGCCGGGTTGTACAGGTTCAGGTTATCGACTACGGTGAAGAGATGAGCTGGAAGAGTCCAGACGTATGATACTACCAGTATTCCGCTGTGTGTTGTATGAGGACAGGTTATCACTGTCCAGATGGTATGATGTACTCTGATACTGTAAGTATTTTAAAGCTTTCAATAAAGATTATTTCTGTATTATATTTTGTTCCGCTGCGATGTGAGACTCTGTGTGGTGTTTCTTCTTCTTCTTCTATTCAATATTTCTATCTTATCTATTCTCACCCTCTAACTTCTTTCTATCAATGATCTGGAATGTTCGATGTCTGAATGGTCAACATGGTAGTTTGATGTTGATTTTCGGAGTCGAAAATCCCGGTTCTTTACAGAAAATGTGACCAAGTTTATAATATGGCAGGTAAACGATTTAATTTTAACTTTAATATATGGTAACATAATATTTCCTATGCAATATTATTATATGAACATAAGAAAAGTAATTGTTTACTTTTACTAATCTTTACAACAAAATCAAAATTCAAATCCTCTTCCAGAGAAGGAGTATTAAATTTCGTATGTTAATATATTTCATTTTACCAAAAAACAAATTACCATATATCTCTAGCATAATCACCTAAAGCAACGCATTTATAATTAGTTAATAATTTATTTTCAATAAATAGATAAATATAGGAAAATGAAGGAAGCATGTTACGCAAATAAATTTTTGATTTTGTTGTGAACGACAATTAATCAAATCTTCCCAAAACTATTATTCTTAAATTGATACACTTATAACTTGCTATATTTCACATTTACTTTGTGCTTATATATATATCCAATTGATCATCCATAAATCTCTATCAAAAGAACAGAATAAAATTAAGAGTGTAAAGCAAAGAAACATGAAAACAACTTGCATTACATCCTTCCTTGTGTTCCTCATTCTTTTCTCAAGTGGTATGCAAGAGAAAAAAACTAAACTTCAGTTAGTTACTTTTTTTTTGTTACGATAGAAAATCTCTTTTTCATGTTTGTCATAACAAATACAAATACTGTTGTTAAATACTAATTGCAGCTATGATGACCGAAGTGAAGGGACAAAATTGCCCTCCTCCAAGTGAAACTTGCAATTTTCCTATTGAATCCCCTCACTGTGTGACAAAAGAATGTAAAGAGTTTTGCCCCAAACATTTCTTCTGTACTGAGGGTAGTTTTTGCTCTGACGTTAATACTTGCACCTGCAAATTGAATTGCGCTCATCGTCGTTGAATTGCGACTTAATCATTTTGTGTTTTGTTATTCATACCTCTTTTGTATTTCAACAGTTGGGTCTGTATACATTATGATATGAAAAAATAATTAGGAAATGGAATTTTTCTCTGTTTGGTTTGGAAGGAATTTTTTATCTACATCTATTTTGTTTTGACTATGCGGTGAAGAAAAAACTTGTTGCACAATTTTTTTTTATATGTATGTGCTTGGCTTATGGATATTACTGGGAAAATTGAAATCTTATGGTCACTAACTTGTTAGGGAAACGCATATGTAATATAAATAAATCAAGTAATTTAAATAATAATATTTAATATTCGTATTTAATCAGTTTGGGAATCTAATATTAATTGCTTTTGCTCGGTGGTTGTTTATAGTTTCCACTGTAATTTGTTTTAGGAACTAGATTGCATAAATTGGTGAAAGAATCTCCATTTCTCTGAGCGAGTGAAACAAAGAGTCTCACGACAACAGGTTTATGTCGCAACTATCAAAAGCTAAAGATCGAAGAGCAATCCAAGCAACTTCTTTTTAAAAAAAAGATTAAGTTGTAGATTTGATGTGTCTGCTATTTACTGCTATTACTTTGATAGAATCATGAACCCTAAATCATCTTGGGGTTTTGTTGTGTAATGCTAGTATACAACAATCATTACATTATATTTTTCATCCTTCAAAACGATATTAAAAAGTGCTTTCTTTCATAAGACTGATATTTGTGACTCTTGATTGGAGTAGATTGAAAATTTGTTACTTATTACGTTTGTTACGCTGAAGAATTGTTATGTTTTACAATGTTATTCTATTGTATTGGCTAAATTAAGGCTTACTTCTATGACAATAATATCAGTGATGCTACCTTGAACTAATTATTTTCACTGAACATCTGTCCAGCTATGTTTTCTTACCAATATGTTAAAACAGAAGTTTAGTAAAATAGATTACCCAAACAGATTTTTCTGTTAACTCGGCTAAATTTCTAACAACTTATTTTGTGGATTAACACCCATATCAATCGATAAGTAATACTAAACATCAAATTGAAATGCTATTTTAGATTCAAAATTACTCTTTCATTTTGGCTTTTAATGCACCTGTGAATAATGGGAGTATGCTCACTGCACTATAAATGTGGTGGGATGGAGTTGTTAAATCTCTTCAACAATTATTGTCATATTTAATTAATACTCGTTTTTCTTAAACTCCAATTTTGAGGAAGATCCTATCTTAGTCGTGGAGCGATTGCAAAAGCTTGTAGTTTTGCTAAATCAGCGTTTTGTTATTGACATTTTTAATTTTTGTAGTGCAAGAATTCCATGAATTTACATTCTTAGGTCTAAAAAATAATCGCATCAAGCATGACCTTTTGGTCTATAGTTGTGAAATGCATTCAAGAGTCTTAAGACGGACAGGGTATATTGTTGCAAAATAGGACTTAACTGAGTAATATTTAGAAGGTAACCGAGGAAAAGCTTCATAGGGAGGTGGATGTTGGCAATGACCAGTTATAATGTAGGTGGTTTTTGGCATCGAGATGGTAGCCAAATGTTCTATTTGGTTGTCTGTTAATAGGTCAATGGATGGATAGAGAAGAGTCATAATCTTAGCATATAGTTAGTATGTTCGTCTTATTAGTTAAGACATGGAGGGAGTTTATCTACCTTAGATAGTTGTGTTATTTTCGATTCCAATGTGTGTGTCATGAAATTATATATGTGCATTTCCCTAACATAATCCCATTAAAGCACGTAATTTTTTTCGTACATCATAGAAGTATAAACTTATTCCAAGAAAACATATAGTAAACAAATTACATATGATGGCCAAAATAGAAACGAAAGAAAAAGGTATGTCAGAAATTCCCATCTTTTATAGACAAAATATATTTCATTACATTATAGGTGTGTTTTGTCTTTGCGACCCCTATCCAAAACCTTCCACTTTCTCAGCTCATTTCTTTCATAAGTCATTTTTTAACTCTTCTCTCTTTCTATCCCACATCATTTATGCAATCCTAATAACTATTGAGAGGAAAAAAAATTAAAAGAGATTCAAAATATTAATTTCATTCCTTTTAAATTCTTGCATCATTCAACAATCTCACGGAAACCAGTGGTATTTTAGAAAGACACCTGAGTAGTGCATCGAAGTCGAGATGGAATCTAATTATGCTGTGTTATGCTTAAAATAATAAGATAAATGCAATCAAGTGATACGTATTTGTTCAGTTACTATTGACGATATGAAAATTTCAATAATATACATCATATCTATATCAATAAAATAAGATAAAATTGTATTTTCATTAGGCTAAAACACACATAAGTCACACGGCATGTAATATAACACAAACAATACAGAACTTTTATATAATACACTCTTTAAGTTCGGTAATACAAGGAATTTATTTCTCAAAAACATGTTTAAGAAACACCATTACTTTTAGTTCCGGCCAGTCTATAAATAATTACAATTAAATTTGAAATTATTTTCCCGTTTGCCAAAAACTTAGCACTTTAGCATAAAAAATTGAGAAAAAATGTTCATAGAGACATGAGATAAATTAAAAATTTAACTTTGAGATAAAATAAAGAATAACAACAAAAAAATTAGAAAAAATATCAATAAATTCATCGTGCTTTACAAAATTATGATTTTTTTACAACAAAAACTTAATTTTAAAATTTCTGCAATCTTTTAACAAACTATCTCGGTTCACTTCTAATATTTTACATGACTTCATATTAGAGTTAATCAAGAATATTAAAAATATAATTAAACTTGATAATGTATTAATTGTTGATGTGTCAATATAAATCATAAAAATGTGAAAAATTCAATATTTGCACAATTTTCATATTAACAAAAAGGGTATAAAATTCATTTGGATAAACAAATACATCAAACACATAACATAATTATATACGTAAGAAATGATTTCAAATTTAAATTATGATTCATTTATATCGATACATTGATGCATTACATTGTAAAATACTAATTTTAACTAAAGTACCTACATTCAGAAATTTACGTGGTTGCTTACAAAACTCACCTCTATGTCAAATTATTTACTACATTTACATCAATATATTTTAAATAAAGCATGTAATTATGGTTTCAATGTACAAGAATAAATATAATAATGAATAAATATTCACTAATTCATCGAATAAAACCTTAAATGTGACAATTTCAATATGTATGTCGCATATATATTAAAACTAATAGTTAAAAAGATTTTTCTATTAACTATAAAAATATACAATTCAAATACCATAAATATTTTAAACGAACGACGTTAACAAACCTATGTTATTATTCATTTATCTCAATAAACTTACCTACATTATTCATTTTTGTTTCTACCCTAAAAAAAACATATTTTGACATTTCTATAGTTATGTGCAATTTCATCGATTGTTCCCTAATCTTTCATGTTTAGATCCATCTATTTAAATTGCTTACAAAATCTCAAATTTAAATTATTTTAATAATATATGTGTCAGTCGTATATGTATATGCATACATACTAATAAAAGCAAAAATACCAGACATACATATCACATACTTATATTTGTGTACATAAATAATAATAACAAAGTTAATTTGTAAATTAATTATAATCATTTATATACATAAACAATAAATTTATCATACACAACGTTAAAAAGTTCTATTCTAAACTTCGAATAACTCCACATTAAAAACTCTGTAACCTTTTTATAAAATCATTCTGAATTAACACATATTATTTATCCTTAAGTCAATATATTTTTACTAAATACATAATTTTAAATTTCACATATGTAATGTAGATAAAAGAAACAACTTAAATAATATTTGTTAACTCATCTAAAATTATTATAATATGTTAATTTCAAAAAGAGTACTTGCTCATAATTGTAAGAATAATTATATTATTGTATTACTTAAAAGATATATAAGTTACATGACACATGTCATGTAAAAACAACAATAATAATTTATATTCTATTTATTTTTATGAATTCATCGTATGTTATATAATAAGGTTCCAACTTTAAAATTAAAATTTTAAAATCTAAATTTTATAATATTATCGTGTGCAACGCACGGGTTACACACTAGTTTATTTAGCCAGGAAACATATCAACTGAAAATGTGACCAAGTTTATAATAGGGCAGGTACACGATTTAATTTTAACTTTAATATATGGTAACATAATATTTCCTATGCAATATTATTATATGAACATAAGAAAAGTAATTGTTTACTTTTAGTAATCTTTACAACAAAATCAAAATTCAAACCCTATTCCAGAGAAGGAGTATTAAATTTCGTATGTTAGTATATTTCATTTTACAAAAAAACAAATTACCATATATCTCTAGCATAATCCCCTAAAGCAACGCATTTATAATTAGTTAATAATTTATTTTCAATAAATAGAAAATATAGGAAAATGAAGGAAGCATGTCATGCAATAAATTTTTGATTTTGTTATGAACGACAATTAATCAAATCTTCCCAAAACTATTATTTTTAAATTGATACACTTATAACTTGCTATATTTCACATTTACTTTGTGCTTATATATATATATATGTATATATATATGTATATATATATATATCCAATTGATCATTGAGACGACCCGAACTTCCCCGTGAAGGAAAGGACGGATAGAATTGAGTACAAGACAAAATAGAACGCATATGGAAGAACATTTCATTGTTATTACAACAATCCCATCAGATACAAGAATATACAGAGTAAAAATGAATAAATTACATTTGACAAATATCAGAGATTTAAATTACATTTAAATACATCGCAGCGGAAAATAATACAAAAGCACAACTGAAAGTGATACACGGATACAGAGCTTTCCGAGCATCGTTCCAGCGGTAAATCAGGACCCTGTGAATATAAATCTGCAAAACCAAAACTACTAGCTGCCCGTGTGGAAAATAGGGGCACCCAGAGTTTAGGTTAAAACAATAAACTCCAGGTCAGTCATGTGACTGGTGTGAGAACTAAAACAGTTATTAATATTGGTTTTAAAGTTAGGTAAATCAAGGGACCACGCCGTATAACACGGAACGGGTTTCCTCCCAAGAATACTAGTGCATATAACAAAACAACGCAATGCTCTTTGGAAAAATGAAGCTATTATAAGACCCAGGTCCCATCACACAATGCAACGCAAGCCGGAGGATAGGGTTTTCCCTTATAATAGCCAAACATGCTTGGTACGTTTAAAACAAATCATTTGATACTATTATAAGTGTATAGTGTCAAAACAATTTCAATCATAAATATCAATCATAGGCGGCATGGGTACCATCTATCATGTCGCCATACTAGTTCTACAATTAAAACCGAATTATCACGTATTGGAAATTGGATTCCATCATGAGTCGAGGCAAGGGGCAAGCTCCTCTCCGCGTTCGAGACACTCTAGCAAATGTCCCAGGACCCCACTATGATCCTTGGAATCGGCTGGGCCGGTCCTCTCTTACTTTTGAGGATTAGTTATTCCTGAACACACGTTTCACGGTCCTTACAGACCTATATCCGAGGCGCCTCGTATCCAACAACCACACAGGTGAAAAGTATATAAATGTCAGGGCTGGTAGGTCACTGACACCACCCTAGCTAGAAAGAAACGCCGTGCTCTCCCAGCGGTCCGTCTCCCGTTTTTGACTCATACCGAGGTGTGAGGCTCGCGAATTCACGTTATACACAAAGCTACGCCACACAGGCCGTGCTTTGATCATCAACCACAAGACTTTGCTTTTCAACAGAAGCCTTGATCAATTGCCACTTACGCATGCCACATTGGCAATTCACTCCATGCGACTGATGTCCATCGATATACAACCTCTGAGCTCGTATGTAACAACCCGTAAAATGCGAGCCAGTTTGAAATTTTTATTTTGGCAATTTTAGCGAATTTTGAATATTTAAAATGAATTATTTTAAATAATATCGACGGGAAATTTATTTTGAATATAATTCGAACGTATATATTATATACGTCATCGTTAGAATATATTATAATTATATATAATTATAAAAGGAATTGAAAATGGCGCGGTAGTTCGAAAATTCGATTTCTAATTTCAAATGAATATACAGAATTCAATATAAGTCAGAATTGAACGAAACAAGAAATATTTGAATCTGTATAGCTATATCTTTGTAACGAAGTTAACAAACTGAGATTTCATCTTAGGAATGATAAGATATGTCCAGTTGAAATTTCAGAATAGTCGCTATGGAATTCAGGCCCTTAAAAATGGACATTTTGCAAACGACCTCGGATTTCGACGAAACCAGTTTTGTTGGGTTCGTGATGTCAAGTTATTGCTAGATTCCAAATTTCATAATTTTTCGAATCAATATGTGAGCGTGGCAAAGGAAAACGCGTTTGACCAGTTTCAGTTGATTTTAATCGACTGGAAAATGGCCATTTTTCAAACGGTCTCAGAATTCGACGAAACTAGTTTTGTTAGGACCGTATCGTCAATACGAAGCTAGAAAATATTTTTCTGGAATTTTTCTAGTTAGTATGTGACCCCGGTAATTTGAAATGTACGTTTAAAATTCAATATAATGTTTTAAATGTAAATTTAACGAAAACTGGTCGAAACGATCGAATCAGCTTACGATACATATCCCATTGTGTTCGGAATGGGGGTAATTAGCTATGGACGACAATCGGTGGGTTTGAATCCGAGTTCAGAATAAAAAGTCAACTTTTTGAATTTTAAAATTAAATAAATATATATAAATTATAATACCCCCCCATACCTTTTCTTCCCTCCCCGTTCATTCAGAGAATAAAAGACATAAAAAAAACGACGAATAGGGGGGCGCGATTCGCCGCCACCTGCCATCGACCGACCGCCGCCCCCCTCTGCCGCCGCTGCCGCTCTTCTTCTTCCTCCTCCTCTTGTCGCTTCTCCTCCTCCAGCCTAGACCCCCACCCCGATCCAAATCCAACCCAAACCCCTAGCCCTAGCCGCGCCCCCCAACCCGCGTCGCCCCCTATCCCCTCCGACCTGCCACCTCTCCGACGGCAGCGCCTCCTCCCTCACGAACCCGCGATCGGCGAGGAAACCCACCCCCCCCCCCCAAGCCTGCTGCGACAGAAAAAACCCCCCCTATAAGTTTTTGCTTATTTATTTTATTTGATTTTTATATAATGTTAATACTGATTTTTGTTAATTTAAAAACCTGATTTTTAAAACATAAAGTTTTGATTTTTAAAACATAAAGTTTTGATTTTTAAAACATAAAGTTTTGATTTTTAAAACATAAAGTTTTGATTTTTAAAACATAAAGTTTTGATTTTTAAAACATAAAAGACGATATTTTGAGATGAGTAGTGAAATATAATTTTCATATAAGGAAGATAATCAAAATATGATTTTTATATTTTTAAAGTATTAAAAATATAATCTTTATAGGATAGAGAATATAAAAATATCATCTTTGTATATGTGGCAAAATAAAAATCTGATTTTTATTTTATACGTTGAAGTAAAGTGATGATTTTTATAAAGGCGAAATCTATATTTTTGAAATGGGATTTTGATATATTGAATAGTGAAGTAAAAATTCGATTTTTACATAGGTAGTGAAAGCGGGCAACGAAGATGGCGAAGATGCGATAGCGATGAAGATTTCTACCAATAAAGAGCCGTGGAGCTAGGATAGCTATCTGTGAGAACTTCTCACCTTTCAATTTTATTTCTAGTTATATATATATATACTAGGATGCAGACGGTGCTTAGTAGCACCCGACACAATCGTCCACAGACCATGGACTTGTTTGTTTGGCTGTTTGGTTATTGATTGTGATATTGGTTTGAATGTGGTTTGTGGTGTGAAAAAAAATCGAATCGATAAATTGGTTAGGATTAGACGTGCGCCGTTATAAGGCGAAGGAGTAAGGCTAGGTTAGACACTTACTCCAAATTTTGTGGTTCGCATAATAAAATTGATATGATTGATGTGTGAATGGCGTGGGCCTTCACTAGACCGGGGATAAGGCTAGGCCTCGTCCCGTTTCTAGTATCGTGCCGTTATGCCGCCGAAATTTTCTAAAATATGTTAGAAAAATAAAAATATCATTTTATTTTAAGAATGAACTTAATAGAAATTCATATGTTGAAATAAAATGTTTAGTCGTTAAAAATATAATTTTTAACGTGAATGTGAATAAATAAATATTCATTTACAAACCGAACGGTTTGTTTATGTACACTTATTTGAAGGACATTGATTGGGTCGATAAATTTTACACATCGCCCAACTGCACAAATAAAATATGCGTTTGATTGTTTGAAACCCCACACGGGTGTTGGGATGAAATTTGAAGTTCACTCATCCTGATTGATTAAATGTGTCGATCGATTGATTGACAGGCTGTTATAAGCGTTGAATATCTATATTTGATGCTTATACAGTGTAGTGCACTTTGGTTGATGGTTGATTATTTTTCAATGCTATGCTATACATGTGTTGTATGAAATCCATATAATTAACTTTATATGGTAATTGATTGGGCCTCATTCCAATTTAAAAAATAAAGAATATTATAAAATAAAAGTTCATGGGTTGACAGTACTCATCCATTGAGATTGGTCATGTGTTGAACGAAATATTTTAGTAATAAAATTTACATCTTTATCAATATAAAATAAAAGTTCATGTGTTGACAGTACTCATTCATTGAGATTGGTCATGTGTTGAACGAAATATTTTGATAATAACAACTATTTTGAAAAAGAAATATTTGAAATAGAATATTTGAAAATAGAAATTTATGAAGCCGTGTTGATTAGATTGACGCCATTTTGACGTAAACGATATTTATATCGATTTTATTCATTTCAAAATGAATCGAATATATAACGATTTCGATTTCGAAATGAAATGAATTGAAAACGATTTCGAAATGGATTGAATTGAAAACGATTTCGAAATGAATTGAATTGAAAACGAATTCAAATTGAATTGAAATTTGAATTGAATAGAAATGAATTTTGAAACGATTTTATAAAGAAAAATTCAATTTTGATTTGAATTGAAAAGGAAGTTGAAATAGCTTTTGAAACGAATTTTAAAACTATTTATATAATTCGTTTTAAATAGGAATCGACGAAATATATATTATATATATTATATATATAATATAATGGCCTGAATAGAACGCGCCGCGCCGCGGCAGTTCGTGAATTTCGACCATTTATTTCAAACGGACATTACGGGAGATCCGACCGTCGGATTCTCCTAAAACCGGAACCGTTGGGTTCGTATCGAAAAGAGCTTACTAATGAATGTTAGAAATTTGAAATCTAACGGTTGGATTTGGAATTATGTCCAAATCAAATTCGAAAAAGGTCGCTGTAAGTGCAGTTCGATGACCGTTGTTGGAAATCGGCTGTACGGGCCTTGATAAAATTATTAAAAATAGTAATAATTTGTGTAAAATCATAAGAAATGATTTGTGAAGATTTGGGATGAAAAACTCCATATTTGAAAAGATAAAAATAGATTTTTATCGAAATGAACTAGTTTTGAACTAGAATTATAATTCTATTTTTTTTTTTAAATAAATAAATTGAATTTGAAAAGGGTTTTGAAAATAACCAGAATATCCAATGATTGCATTGGAGTGGATTTGAATCGAAATTGTCTTCGGAATATTTCGATGTTGGAATTCGTGATTATACAGGTGTTGTTATGGAAATTTGAAAGATATATATTTATATCGTTATTTCCAATACGACATTTGTTAGTCGTAGAATTCGATATTGAATATAAGCCGATATATTTTCTATTCAGAGCCTTGTATTGAATATTGAATGTAATTTGGGTTTGTCGTGAATGGTGTCTTCACTAACACTGTTCTTGAACCCAGTTGAGAAAAGATTAAATCTTTTTATTTAGATTTAATGAAGTGTACCAATTAAATGATATTTAATTGGAATTGAATTGATATTGATTTTTGGGTTTATCGTGAACAGGGTTTTAAATAACACTCGTTCTTTAGCCCGATGATTAATGAATGTGATTTTGGGTTTATCGTGAACTGTGTTTTTAAATGACACTGATTCTTTAACCCAGTCAAAGATTAAAACTAAGTGGAGTTTTAATGAATCTTTAATTAGATTGAAATAATCGAGAATGGAGTAACACCAGTTTTGCTCCAGGCGATAGTTAAATCTTTAATTAGATTTGAACGTGAAATGGTAATTGAATTTACCGATAACACTGTGGTGTTAGATATGAAGTATTACCAGTTTTACTTCATGGGATGAATAGGTTGGGATTGGGAAATTAAAACAAATGATTACTTCGGTAAGGTTCGCTAATCCCGACTAGTTTGAATTGATATTCAAAAGAAGATTAAAGCATAAATTCAAGAATTTATCTTTGATAAAAATTAATGGGAACCTTTCCCTATGAATGTGAAAGTTAGAAACTAACTGTCGGTTAGCCAAGCAGAATGGTTTTCTGGATATTGATCTGATGTTGGTTTCGGCCTTCGGGGTTAATATTTGGGGAATTATTCTCTTGATTAATTTACTGTTAGTGACTGATGAATTGGAATGAGGCGTATGTTGTGTTTATGTAACACTTTTATAATATATACGCGAGTTATTCGGAAAGGCCGGGTTTATCCCATTCTGAATAACTGATACGACGATAAGTCGAAGATGAAGACGATGGTCGAAGACCGGAGGTCTTCACGTCGTTTGGGTGATAACTGATGATCTTGATTGGGCTGTACACCCAAGAAGATGGAAACAGTTAGTGATCGTCCAGACGTACTTGGAGATCGATGGATATGCGGGGTACTAGGTGCCTCCGGTTTCGTTCAGACCCAGGACGGACTTGTAAATGGACTGTGTGTCTGACATCGGATTTCATTCTGTGTGACTGATATCAGTTGCATAGGATGGTTTGCCTGTGTGGCATGCTAAGATGCAAATGATCAAGGCTTCTGTTGAAAAGCAAAGTCTTGTGAAGATGATCAAAGCACGGCCTTTGTGGCGTAGCTTTGTGTAACGTTTACCTCGCGTGTTTCACACCCGGTATGAACCAAAAACGGGAGACGGACCTCAGGGAGGGCCTGCGTTTCCTCCTAGCTAGAAGTGGCGTCAGTGGTTTTACACGCCCTGACGAGTTTGACTTATGTGGTTGTTGCTGTTGCGAGGCGCCTCGGTTAGATCGGACGATCCGGGTCCGATGGAGTCATTCGTTGGCTCGCTTACGCCCCAAAGGGCGGCGAAACGTAGTGCTCAGGTATAATAATCCACATCGGTGGACCGGCCCTGTCGCTCCAAGGCTTGCCTGCGCGCTTGCCTGAGACTCGGGCTAGGCAGTCTCGAATCGGTTGAGGACTATCTTTTGCCTCGGTTCATAGATGGAAACCCAATTTCCAAATACGTGAATTTGCGGTTTTATTTGTAAACCTATATATGGCGACATGATATATGGTACCCATGCCGCATATGATTGATACTTATGATTTGAAGTTGTTTTATACACTATGCACTTATAATAGTATCAAATGATTTGTTTTAAACGTATCAAGCATTCTTTGGCTGTTATAAGGGAAAACCCTATCCTCGACTGCGAAACATTGTGTGATGGGACCTGGGTCTTATAACAGCTTCATTTTTCTTTATTTAGCATTGCGCTGTTGGTTTTATGCACTGGTATTCTTGGGAGGAAACCCGTTCCGTGTTATACGGCGTGGTCCCTTGATTTACCTAATGTTTTAAAATAAAGATTAATAACTGTTTTAGTTCTCACACCAGTCACATGACTGACCTGGAGTTTATTGTTTTAACCTAAACTCTGGGTGCCCCTATTTTGACACGGGCAGCTAGTAGTTTCGGTTTTGCAGATTTATATTCACAGGATCCTGGTTTACAGCTGGAACGATATCCGGAAAGCTTTGTATCCGTATATCTCCTTCTAGTTGTGTATTGTATTATTTTCCGCTGCTATGTATTTAAATGTAATTTAAATCTCTGATATTTCTGTGTAATATTTATTTGTTTATACTCTGTATATTCTTGTAATCTGATGCACTGTTGAAATATATAGTGAAATGTTCTTCTGTATGCGTTCTGTTTTGTCGTGTTCTCAAACGATAGGGCATTTCGAACGGTCTGAGTCGGTTTAGCGACCGGTTCGGACCGAGCGAAATTCCTTGCCGTCACATCGTACGTCTCAGAGAAGGGCGTTAAGCAAGAGAATAAATTCTCCGCCGCCAAACAGATGTATATTTAATAGAGATCAATCAACATAGAATAAAATCCACTGTCAGACACACAATCCATTTACAAGTTCGTTCTGGGTCTGAACGAAACCGGAGGCACTTTCCTCGCATATCCATCCATCTCCAAGTACGTCTGGACGATCACCAACTGTTTCCCTCATCCTGGGTGTACAGCCCAATCAAGATCATCAGTAATCACCCAAACGATGTGAAGACTTCCGGTCTTCTACCACCATCTTCATCTTCGACATCTCGTCGAATCGGTTATTCAGAATGGGTATAAACCCGGCCTTTCTGAATAACCCACGTATATAATAAACGAATGTTACACAAACACAACAAACGCCTCATTCCAATTCAGAATATTCTTTTATTCACAAAATCACATTCTTAGGGAAACGTTCCCATTAATTTTATCCAAGATAAATTCTTCTAAATTTATTCTTTAATCTTCCTTTAGATATCATTTCAAACTAGTCGGGATTAGCGAACCACGCCGAAGTAATTATTTATTTTATTTCCCAATCCCAACCTATATATCCCATGGAGCAAGACTGGTGATACTCCATTCCTAACACCACGGTGTTATTGGTAAAATTAATTACCATTTCACGTTCAAATCTAATTAAAGATTTAACTATCGCTTTGGAGCAAAACTGGTGATACTCCACTCTCGATCACTTTTCAGATTCGATAATTTAAATTATCAATTCACATTTTAATCTAATTAAAATTCATTAAAACTACACTTAGTCTTAATTCTTTCAAAAATCGACATCTTGCCTTTAACTGGGTTAAAGAACCAATGTCATCTCAAACACGATCCACGATAAACCCAAATCACATTTGATATTAAATACAAGGCTTTGAATAGAAAATATATCGGCTTATATTCAATATCAAATTCTGAAACCAACAAATATCGTATTGGAAATAACGATATAAAATATATCTTTCAAATTCCCATGACAATATCTGTATAGTCACGAAATCCAACGTCGAAATATTCCGAAGATAATTTCGATTCAACTCCAGTCCAATTCACGTATTGGGAATACTGATTATTTTTAAAATCACTTTCAAATTCAATTTATTTATTTCAAAAATAAATTGATTTTAATTCTAGTTCAAAACTAGTTCATTTCGACAAAATCTATTTTAATCCTTTCAAATGTGGAATTTTTCGGCCCAATTCTTTCCAAATCACATATTATAATTTTACACAAATTATAGATATTTTTAATAATTTTATCAAGGCCCGTACAGTCGATTTCCATCAACGGCCATCAAACTGCACTTACAGCGACCTTTTTCAAATTTGATTTGGACATAATTCCAAATCCAATCGTTAGATTTCAAATTTCTAATATTCATTGGAAAGCTCTTTTCGATACGAACCCAATGGTTCTGGTTTTAGGACAATCCGACGGTCGGATCTCCCGCAACGTCAATTCGAAGTCAATGGTCGAAATTCACGAACTGCCCCGGCGCAGCGCGTTCTATTCAAGCCATTATATATAATATATATATATATTATATATATTTCGTCGATTTCCTTTTTAAAACGTATTTATAAATCGTTTTAAATTCGTTTTCAAAACCATTTTGTAACAACCCGGAAAATCTGGGCCAGTTTAAAATTTTTATTTTGGCAATTTTAGCGAATTTTGATTATTTAAGATAGATTATTTTAAATAAAATCGACGAGAAATTTATTTTAAATAGAATTCGTAAAATAAATTTCTCGTCGATTTTATTTAAAATAATCTATCTTAAATAATCAAAATTCTCTAAAATTGCCAAAATAAAAATTTTAAACTGGCCCAGATTTTCCGGGTTGTTACACATTTCAACACTATATTCAATTTCAGGTCGATTTGATTTCAATTCAATTCGAATTCATTTCAAATCGATTTCAATTTGAATTTACCTTCTATTTGATTCAATTCGAATTCGTTTCAAATCGATTTCAATTCAATTTAAATTTCAATTTCAATTTAATTCAATTTGAATTCATTTCTATTTTATTCGAATTCAAATTCGCTTCAATTCAATTCAATTCGAATTTTAATCTAATTCAATTTGAATTTAATT
The DNA here is from genome assembly GCA_030737875.1 of Allium sativum. Lineage (NCBI taxonomy): Eukaryota > Viridiplantae > Streptophyta > Magnoliopsida > Asparagales > Amaryllidaceae > Allium > Allium sativum. The sequence continues at coordinate 165,411,204 of CM060923.1, forward strand.
TCAAAATATTTAATTTTGAAATCACTTCTCAATATTAATTATACAACGAATAAAATCGATATAAATATCGTTCGCGTCAAAATAACGCATCTCTAATCAACACGGCTTTATATTTTTCACAACTTCTTTATTCTATTCAACAAATGAATATTTTTCCCATTCAACACATGACTCTATATTTCTTTCAACACACGACTAATCTCAACACATGAGTGCTGTCAACACATCACTATTGTTGTTATGTAAAATATTTTATAAAACTATGGTATCTATCGTTTGATTTTAATTAGACTCCACCGTGAAGTAGATTCTAATTGTAAATATGATAAAGATGTAATTTATTTTATTTAAAATATTTTACTCAACACATGAATAGTTTCAACACATGATCATCGTCAACACATGACTATTTTTATATTCAACACATAAATTTTCTTTTATAATATTCATTATTTTCCCGATTGGAATGAGGCCCAATCAATCACCATATAATGTTAATTATATGGATTCCATAAAACACATGTATATAATAGCTTTGAGAAATAATCAACCATCAACCAAAGTGCACCACACAACTGCATAAGCATCAAATATAAATAATCGACGCTTACACAGTCTGTCGACCAATCGATCGACAATAATTAAATAATTGGGATTAGTGTACGCCAAATATCATCCCAACACCCGTGTGGGGTTTCAAATCAACAAACACACATTTTTGTTTGTGCAGTTGGACGATGTGTGAAATTTATCAACCCAATCAATATCAGTCAAATCAGTGTAAATAAACAAATCGGCCGATTTGTTTATAAATATTTATTTATTCACTTGCACGTTAAAAATTATATTTTTAACGACAAAAATATTTATCTCAACACTTGAATTTCTATTCAGTTCATTTATACAATAAAAATGATATTTTTATTTTTCTAACATATTTTGGGAAATTTCGGCGGCATAACGGCACAATACTAGAAATGGGACGAGGCCTAGCCTTATCCCCGGTCTAGTGAAGGCCCACGCCATTCACACATCAATCAAATCAATTTCAATTCACCAAACAATTTAATTCAGCCCAAATCATCTAACTAATTTATGCAACCAAACAAACAAGTCCATGGTTTGTGGACGATTGTGTCGGGTGCTACTAAGCACCGTCTGCATCCTAGTATATATATATATATATATAACTAGAAAATGAAATTGAAAGGTGAGAAATTCTCACCGATAGCTATCCAACTTCACGACACTTCATTTATAGAAATCTTCTTCATCCTCGCCTTTTTATCATCTTCGTTTGCCCGTAGTCACTACATATATAAAAATCACACATTTTTATATTTGTTCACTTTCCATTTAAAAATCATATTTTTATAATCACTTCATATATTAAAAAAAATCGAATTGTTACTATGCTATTCAATATATAAAAAACGAATTTTTACTATGGTGTCATATAGATAAAAATTCCATTTCAAAAATATTGATTTCGCTTTTATAAAAAATAAAGTTTTCGCCTTTATAAAAATAAAGTTTTCGCCTTTATAAAAATAAAGTTTTCGCCTTTATAAAAATAAAGTTTTCGCCTTTACTATTTCATCCCTATAGAAATCACATTTTTATTATGCTACCTATATAAAGATGATATTTTTATAGTTCCTACTATGCAAAGATCATATTTTTATCTTTCTACAATATAAAAGATTATATTTTTACTACTTTAGAAATATATAAATCATATTTTTATAATCGCTATATAGTAAAGACTATATTTTGAATACTTTAAAAATATAAAAATCATATTTTTATTACTTTAAAAATATAAAGATCATATTTTTAATATCCTACTTACATAAAAATTATAATTTTTATTTATTTCAAAATCAAATCTTTATTTCATCGTCAGTTTTAATTACTATATAAAATTAGTTTTTATAATCCCAAAAAAAAAATTCGATTTTAATCTATATATATAAAAAAACAGTTATATATAAACAAAATAATAAATAAGAAAAAAGGGAGGGGACTTACAGCGGATGGAGGAGAAGAGGGGTCGGGGTTTGCCGGTGGTGGCGGCGGAGCAGGCGAGGGGGGGCTCGGTTGCGTCGGTTGGGGGGGGGGGGGTCTCGCGTCGGCTCTGGGCTGGGGGGGGCTTCTGCTTGTGGCGGCGCACCAGGGGAAGGGGAGGAGGAGATGAAGCAGCGGTGGCGGCTCTCCTGGGGAGCGGCGCGCGTCGATCGGAGGAGCAGCAGCTCCTCCGTCTTCGTTCTTTCTTTTTCTTTTTTCTTTTCTGTAATCGATTTAGTGAATAAGGGGGGTTTATATATATTTTTATTTATTTATTTATTTTATTATTTATTTTCAAAGAAGTTGACTTTTACATACGAACTCAGAATCGAACCCACCGACTGTCGTCCCTAGCATATTACCCCTATTCCGAACACAATGGGATATGTATCGCAAGCTGATTCGATCGCTTTGATCAGTTTCCGTTGAATTTACATTTAAATTGCTATATTGAATTTTAAACGTACATTTCAAATCAATGGGGTCACATACTAACTAGAAAAATTCCAGAAAAATATTTTCTAGCTTCGTATTGAATATACGGTCCTAACAAAACTAGTTTCGTTGAATTCTGAGACCGTTGGAAAAATGGCCAATTTCCAGTCGATTAAAATCAACTGAAACTGGTCAAACGCGTTTTCCTTTACCACGCTCACATATTGATTCGAAAAATTATGAAATTTGGAACCTAGCAATAATTTGACAACACGGACCCAACAAAAGTGGTTTCGTCGAAATCCGAGGTCATTTGCAAAATGTCCATTTTTAAGGGCCTGAATTCCATAGCGACTATTCAGAATTTTCAACTGGACATATCTTTTTATCCCCGCTATGAAATCTTGATCTGTCGGATTCGTTGGAAAGATATTCACAATTAGATTCCATTATTTTTCATTTCACTAAAATACGGATTGTTTTGCACCCGGTACATTCAATTGAAGTTTGAAATCGAATTATCGAACTACCGCGCCATTTTCAATTCTATTTATAATTATATATAAATATTTATATTCTAACGACGACGCGTATAATATATACGTTCGAATTATATTCAAAATAAATTTCTCATCGATATTATTTAAAATAATTCATTTTAAATATCGAAAATTCGCTATATTTGCCAAAATAAAAATTTTAAACTGGCCCAGATTTTCGGGTTGTTACAATCTCCCCCACTTAAAACTTTTCGTCCCCGAAAAGGAACAAAGTTGAAAGTGGTTTGATCATTCAACTGGCCCTAAATTTTCGAAAAATTTCGCCATAACCTCCCCTGCACCGGGAGCATCGGGGAATTTCAAATAGCTTCCCCGGTCCTTCTAATCTCAAAAAGAAAAAGAAAAAGCCAATAGGCTCATAAAATCATCATCACCCAAACAAAACAGTAAACTATGTAGTAAACATGTACCTATTTGTCGGGCAAACAAATTTTATTCTCTGCTCTAGCCTCCTTGCTATGACCTGTTCAATGTAAGTATATGTATACGCAAGCAAATGCGACCAATTTTCAATACAATTCAATATTCGGTTCAATCAGGCTAAATGATTCAAAATTATCAAACAAATAAACCAACAACACAAAACATCAATCAATTAGTGAATTAGAGTTTCAAATTCATAATTTTGATACATATATACAAAAAAAAAAAATCATGTTTTTGATGCCAATTCACAACAATGTGTTCTAACTATATTAGTTTTGGTTCTCACACCGGTCTAATGGAAATATATAGGTATCACACCTTCGTTACTCGAAAATAAATACTGGTAACGCTGCAGCATTGTCAGAATCATTCCCGGGCAACTAGAATGTGATCCTATATCTGTCTAATATATTAAAACTTCGAATATACGTCCATGACGCGTATATGCAAAACCTTTATATACTAGATTGTCCATATTCAAAATAAATAAATATTCAAATACGTAAGAAGTGATTTAAATTTCTAAACAAAATTGTTTTCATTTGAAAAATATACTCTTCACACTCGTTCTAGGATACTACTGATCCTATCTCTAACGAGTCATTCTAATTGGATTTTTCTAATCCAATATCTGATGAATTATTTCGTATGGTTCTAATGTGTCTTGTTCTCGAGCCCTGTAAACCAAAGCTCTGATACCAAACTGAGACGACCCGAACTTCCCCGTGAAGGAAAGCACGGATAGAATTGAGTACAAGACAAAATAGAACGCATATGGAAGAACATTTCATTGTTATTACAACAATCCCATCAGATACAAGAATATACAGAGTAAAAATGAATAAATTACATTTGACAAATATCAGAGATTTAAATTACATTTAAATACATCGCAGCGGAAAATAATACAAAAGCACAACTGAAAGTGATACACGGATACAGAGCTTTCCGAGCATCGTTCCAGCGGTAAATCAGGACCCTGTGAATATAAATCTGCAAAACCAAAACTACTAGCTGCCCGTGTGGAAAATAGGGGCACCCAGAGTTTAGGTTAAAACAATAAACTCCAGGTCAGTCATGTGACTGGTGTGAGAACTAAAACAGTTATTAATATTGGTTTTAAAGTTAGGTAAATCAAGGGACCACGCCGTATAACACGGAACGGGTTTCCTCCCAAGAATACTAGTGCATATAACAAAACAACGCAATGCTCTTTGGAAAAATGAAACTATTATAAGACCCAGGTCCCATCACACAATGCAACGCAAGCCGGAGGATAGGGTTTTCCCTTATAATAGCCAAACATGCTTGGTACGTTTAAAACAAATCATTTGATACTATTATAAGTGTATAGTGTCAAAACAATTTCAATCATAAATATCAATCATAGGCGGCATGGGTACCATCTATCATGTCGCCATACTAGTTCTACAATTAAAACCGAATTATCACGTATTGGAAATTGGATTCCATCATGAGTCGAGGCAAGGGGCAAGCTCCTCTCCGCGTTCGAGACACTCTAGCAAATGTCCCAGGACCCCACTATGATCCTTGGAATCGGCTGGGCCGGTCCTCTCTTACTTTTGAGGATTAGTTATTCCTGAACACACGTTTCCCGGTCCTTACAGACCTATATCCGAGGCGCCTCGTATCCAACAACCACACAGGTGAAAAGTATATAAATGTCAGGGCTGGTAGGTCACTGACACCACCCTAGCTAGAAAGAAACGTCGTGCTCTCCCAGCGGTCCGTCTCCCGTTTTTGACTCATACCGAGGTGTGAGGCTCGCGAATTCACGTTATACACAAAGCTACGCCACACAGGCCGTGCTTTGATCATCAACCACAAGACTTTGCTTTTCAACAGAAGCCTTGATCAATTGCCACTTACGCATGCCACATTGGCAATTCACTCCATGCGACTGATGTCCATCGATATACAACCTCTGAGCTCGTACGTCTCAGAGAAGGGCGTTAAGCAAGAGAATAAATTCTCCACCGCCAAACAGATGTATATTTAATAGAGATTAATCAACATAGAATAAAATCCACTGTCAGACACACAATCCATTTACAAGTTCGTTCTGGGTCTGAACGAAACTGGAGGCACTTTCCTCGCATATCCATCCATCTCCAAGTACGTCTGGACGATCACCAACTGTTTCCCTCATCCTGGGTGTACAGCCCAATCAAGATCATCAGTAATCACCCAAACGATGTGAAGACTTCCGGTCTTCTACCACCGTCTTCATCTTCGACATCTCGTCGAATCGGTTATTCAGAATGGGTATAAACCCGGCCTTTCTGAATAACCCACGTATATAATAAACGAATGTTACACAAACACAACAAACGCCTCATTCCAATTCAGAATATTCTTTTATTCACAAAATCACATTCTTAGGGAAATGTTCCCATTAATTTTATCCAAGATAAATTCTTCTAAATTTATTCTTTAATCTTCCTTTGGATATCATTTCAAACTAGTCGGGATTAGCGAACCACGCCGAAGTAATTATTTATTTTATTTCCCAATCCCAACCTATATATCCCATGGAGCAAGACTGGTGATACTCCATTCCTAACACCACGGTGTTATTGGTAAAATTAATTACCATTTCACGTTCAAATCTAATTAAAGATTTAACTATCGCTTTGGAGCAAAACTGGTGATACTCCACTCTCGATCACTTTTCAGATTCGATAATTTAAATTATCAATTCACATTTTAATCTAATTAAAGATTCATTAAAACTACACTTAGTCTTAATTCTTTCAAAAATCGACATCTTGCCTTTAACTGGGTTAAAGAACCAATGTCATCTCAAACACGATCCACGATAAACCCAAATCACATTTGATATTAAATACAAGGCTTTGAATAGAAAATATATCGGCTTATATTCAATATCAAATTCTGAAACCAACAAATATCGTATTGGAAATAACGATATAAAATATATCTTTCAAATTCCCATGACAATATCTGTATAGTCACGAAATCCAATGTAAAGACCCGTAACTTCCCCGTAAAGGAAAGCGTCGGATAGTTCGAGAACAAACCACAACAGAACGCAAACAGAAGAACGTTTCATTGTATATTACAACAATGCATCAGATTACAAGAATATACAGAGTATGAATGAATATTACACAGAAATATCAGAGATTTAAATTACATTTAAATACATCGCAGCGGAAGATAATACAATACACAACTAGAAGAGATATACGGATACAAAGCTTTCCGGATATCGTTCCAGCTGTAAACCAGGATCCTGTGAATATAAATCTGCAAAACCAAAACTACTAGCTGCCCGTGTCAAAAATAGGGGCACCCAGAGTTTAGGTTAAAACAATAAACACCAGGTCAGTCATGTGACTGGTGTGAGAACTAAAACAGTTATTATCTTTATTTTCAAAGTTAGGTAAATCAAGGGACCACGCCGTATAACACGGAACGGGTTTCCTCCCAAGAATACCAGTGCATAAAACAAACAGCGCAATGCTAAATAAAGAAAAATGAAGCTGTTATAAGACCCAGGTCCCATCACACAATGCAACGCAAGCCGGAGGATAGGGTTTTTACCTTATAACAGCCAAAGCATGCTTGATACGTTTAAAACACATTATTTGATACTATTATAAGTGCATAGTGTATAAAACAACTTCAAATCATAAGTATCAATCATAGGCGGCATGAGCGCCCCATCCCACTATGTCACCATACTAGGTTCTACAATTAAAACCGCAAATGTCACGTATTTGGAAATTGGATTTCCGTCTATGAACCGAGGCAAAAGATAGTCCTCAACAGATTCGAGACTGTCTAGCCCGAGCCTTAGGATCAGAGCTCGAGTGACCCTTGAATCCTCAGGGCCAGTCCACCGATGTGGATTAAACTTAAACCCTGAACATGCGTTTCCCCACCATATGGGGTGTAAGTCTGGTCCGTCTGCCGACCAGAATGCATCGGCCGAAACCGATATAACCGAGGCGCCTCGCAACAGCAACAACCACATAAGTCAAACTCGTCAGGGCGTGTAAAACCACTGACGCCACTTCTAGCTAGAAAGAAACGCATGCCCTCCCTGACGTCCTCTCCCGTTTTTGGTTCACAACCGGGGTGCGAGGCTCGCGAATTCACGTTACACAAAGCTGTGCCACACAGGCTGTGCTTTGATCATCACCACAAGACTTTGCTTTTCAACAGAAGCCTCGATCAATTGCCACTTAGGCATGCCACACAGGCAATTCACTCCATGCGTTTGATATCCATCAATATATAACCCCTGAGCTCGTACGTCTCAGAGAAGGGCGTTAAGCAAGAGAATAAATCCTCCGCCGCCAAACAAATATATATTTAATAGAGATCAATCGCACGGACTAAAATCCAATGTCAGACACACAGTCCATTTACAAGTCCGTTCTGGGTCTGAACGAAACCGGAGGCACCTAGTACCCCGCATATCCATCGATCTCCAAGCACGTCTGGACGATCACTAACTGTTTCCATCTTCTTGGGTGTACAGCCCAATCAAGATCATCAGTAACCACCCAAACGACGTGAAGACTTCCGGTCTTCGACCACCGTCTTCATCTTTGACACCACGTCGAATCTGTTATTCAGAATGGGATAAACCCGGTCTTTCTGAATAACTCGCGTATATATTATAAAAGTGTTACACAAACACAACATACGCCTCATTCCAATTCAGAATATTCTTTTATTCAAATATTCCTATACTTTGGGAAATGTTCCCATTAATTTTATCCAAGATAAATTCTTTAAATTTATTCTTTAATCTCCTTTGAATATCAATTCAAACTAGTCGGGATTAGCGAACCACACCGAAGTAATCATTTATTTTATTTCCCAATCCCAACCTATTCATCCCATGAAGTAAAACTGGTAATACTTCATATCTAACACCACAGTGTTATCGGTAAATTCAATTACCATTTCACGTTCAAATCTAATTAAAGATTTAACCATCGCCTGGAGCAAAACTGGTGATACCCCATTTTCGATCATCTCAATCTAATTAAAGATTCATTAAAACTCCACTTAGTTTTAATCTTTAACTGGGTTAAAGAATCAGTGTCATTTAAAACACGGTTCACGATAAACCCAAAATCACATTCCATTAATTATCGGGTTAAAGAACAAGTGTTATTTAAAACACTGTTCACGATAAACCCAAAAATCAATACCAATTAAATATCGTTTAATTGGTACACTTCATTAAATCTAAATAAAAAGATTTAATCTTTCCTCAACTGGGTTCAAGAACAGTGTTAGTGAAGACACCATTCACGACAAACCCAAATCACATTCGATATTCAATACAAGGCTCTGAATAGAAAATATATCGGCTTATATTCAATATCAAATTCTACGACTAACAAATGTCGTATTGGAAATAACGATATAAATATATATCTTTCAAATTTCCATAACAACACCTGTATAATCACGAATTCCAACATCGAAATATTCCGAAGACAATTTCGATTCAAATCCGCTCCAATGCAATCATTGGATATTCTGGTTATTTTTAAAACCCTTTTTAAATTCAATTTATTTATTGAAAAATAAATAGAATTATAATTCTAGTTCAAAACTAGTTCATTTCGATAAAAATCTATTTTTATCTTTTCAAATATGGAGTTTTTCATCCCAAATCTTTCTAAATCATTTCTTATGATTTTACACAAATTATTACTATTTTTAATAATTTTATCAAGGCCCGTACAGTCGATTTCCATCAATGGCCATCGAACTGCACTTACAACGACCTTTTTCAAATTTGATTTGGACGTAACTCCAAATCCAACCGTTAGATTTCTAATTTATCACATTCGTTGGAAAGCTCTTTTCGATACGAACCCAACGGTTCCGGTTTTAGGAGAATATGACGGTCGGATCTCCCCTAATGTCCGTTTGAAATAAATGGTCGAAATTCACGAACTGCCGCGGCGCGGCGTGTTCTATTCAGGCCATTATATTATATATATAATATATATAATATATATTTCGTCGATTTCTATTCAAAACGAATTATATAAATAGTTTTAAAATCGTTTCAAAACCTATTTCAACTTCCATTTCAATTCAAAGCAAAATTGAATTCTTCTTTATAAATTCGTTTCAAAATTCATTTCTATTCAATTCAAATTTCAATTCAATTCGAATTCATTTCAATTCGCTTTCAATTCAATTTGAATTCGTTTTCAATTCAATTCGTTTCGAAATCGTTTTCAATTCAATTCATTTCGAAATCGTTTTCAATTCAATTCATTTCGAAATCGTTTTCAATTCAATTCATTTCGAAATCGTTTTCAATTCAATTCATTTCGAAATCGTTTTCAATTCAATTCATTCCGGAATCGTTTTCAATTCAATTCATTTCGAAATCGTTTTCAATTCAATTCATTTCGAAATCGTTTTCAATTCAATTCATTTCGAAATATTCGATTTCGAAATCACTTTTCAATATTCATTTTAAAATGAATAAAATCAATATAAATATCGTTCACGTCAAAATGGCGTCAATCTAATCAACACGGCTTCATAAATTTCTATTTTCAAATATTCTTTATTTTTCAAATTGGAATGAGGCCCAATCAATTACCATATAAAATTAATTATATGGATTTCCATACAACACATGTATATAATAGCATTGAAAAATAATCAACCATCAACCAAAGTGCACTACACTGTATAAGCATCAAATATAGATATTCAACGCTTATAGCAGCCTGTCAATCAATCGATCGACATATTTAATCAATCAGGATGAGTGAAATTCATATTTCATCCCAACACCCGTGTGGGGTTTCAAACAATCTAACACAGATTTTAGTTGTGCAGTTGGGCGATGTGTAAAATTTATCGTCCCAATCAATGTCCTTCAAATAGGTGTACATAAACAAACCGTCCGGTTTGTAAATGAATATTTATTTATTCACATTCACGTTAAAAATTATATTTTTAACGATAAAACATTTTGTTTCAACATATGAATTCCTTTTCAATTCATTTATTCGATAAAATGATATTTTTATTTTTCTAATCTTATTTTAGAAAATTTCGGCGGCATAACGGCACGATACTAGAAACGGGACGAGACCTAGCCTTATCCCCGGTCTAGTGAAGGCCCACGCCATTCACACATCCATCATATCAATTTTAATTTCACCAAAACAATCAAATCCAAATCAAATAATCTAACCAACTACACAACCAATCAAACAAGTCCATGGTCTGTGGACGGGTGTCGGGTGCTACTAAGCACCGTCTGCATCCTAGTATATATATATAACTAGAAAATAAATTTGAAAGGTGAGAAATTCTCACCGAAAGCTATCCAAGCTCCACGGCACTTCATTTGCAGAAGTCTTCGTCGTTTCGCCTTTTTGTCACCTTCGTTGTCCGCTTTCACTACATATGTAAAAATCGAATTTTTACTTCGCTATTCAATATATAAAAATCGAATTTTAACTTCGCTATTCAATATATAAAAATCGAATTTTTACTTCGCTATTCAATATATAAAAATCGAATTTTTACTTCGCTATTCAATATATAAAAATCATATTTTTATTTCGAAGTTCTATATATAAAAATCATATTTTTAATTCGAAGTTCAATATATAAAAATCATATTTTTAATTCGAAGTTCAATATATAAAAATCATATTTTTATTTCGAAGTTCAATATATAAAATTCATATTTTTATTTCGCTATTCAATATATAAAAATCGAATTTTTAGTTCGCTATTCAATATATAAAAATCGAATTTTTAGTTCGCTATTCAATATATAAAAATCGAATTTTTAACTAAGAAGAATTCGATCTTTAACCAATTAAAAATCCCATCTTTTATTCATGTAAATCTAGACTTTTAGCATCATAAAAATCTCGCCTTTCTTGCGTTAAAAATCCCACCTTTTCTTGCTATAAAGATTCTAACTTTGCATGTTGTTTATACATAAACTGAAAATCAAAATAAATGTTAATAAAAACTTACTTTTTCTTTGAAGAAAGTCGCCTTACTGTTGGAGAATTGAAGGAGGTGGGGAGCTACGTCGTTCCCTGGAGGTGGTGAACTGTCGCGGCAGACCTAGGGGGTTAGGGCAGGCGGGCTTCGTCGGAGGGGGAGGTTTCAGGCGAGGTCGGGTTTCCTGGGGCCCACGGCGGCGGGGTCAGGTCTACTAGGGGGGTGCGGTGCTGATTTAGGGCAGAGGGGGGGTGTTCGATCACGTCCGCGAGGGAAAGGGGGGGTTTCGTGGCGCCTGGGGGGGGTTTCGAGGTGGCGCCCCACCTCTGTGGAGGCGGCGGCGACTGATCGGGGGGGGCGCTCCTCCGATCCTCGTCCCTCTCTTTTTTTTTTCTTTTTTTTTCGATTGCAAATATGAGGGGGGGGGGCCAGAACGGTTAAAGGGGGAGGAAGAGATTTTTTTTATTTTTTTAATTACTTTATTTGCTAATAGTTGACTTTTACATATGACCTCGTAACGAGGCCCGGCGCCTGTCGCCCATAGCGTTTTACCCCCATTCCGAACACAATGGGATATGTATCGTAGGCTGGTTCGGCTGTTACAATCAGTTTCCGTTGAATTTACATTTAAATCACTATATTGAATTTTAAACGTACATTTCAAATTACCGGGGTCACATACTAACTCTATAAATTGCAGAAAAATATTTTCTAGCTTCGTATTGACGATACGGTCCTAACAAAACTAGTTTCGCCGAATTCTGAGACCGTATGAAAAATGGCCAATTTCCAGTCGATTAAAACCAACTAAAACTGGTCAAACGCGTTTTCCTTTGCCACGCTCACATATTGATTCGAAAAATTATGAAATTTGAAATCTAGCAATAATTTAACATCATGGACCCAATAAAACTGGTTTCGTCGAAATCCGAGGTCATTTGCAAAATGTCCATTTTTAAGGGCCTGAATTCCATAGCCACTATTCAGAATTTTCAACTGGACATATCTTTTGATTCCCACTATGAAATTTCGGTCTTTCGGATTCAATGGAAAGATATTCACAATTAGATTCCATTATTTTTGGTTTCACTAAAATCCGGATTGTTTGGCACCCGGTACATTCAATTGAAGTTTGAAATCGAATTATCGAACTACCGCGCCATTTTCAATTCTATTTATAATTATATATAATTATTTATATTCTAACGACGACGTATACAATATATACGTCGAGTTATATTCGAATTAAATTTTCTCGTCGATTATTATTTAAAATAATTCATTTTAAATATTCAAAATTCACTAAAATTGCCAAAATAAAAATTTTAAACTGGCCCAGATTTTCGGGTTGTTGCAATCTCCACCACTTAAAACTTTTCGTCCCCGAAAAGGAACAAAGTCGAAAGTGGTTTGATTAATCAACACTACGTTCGATCTGGCTTTCATTCTCCAACCTTTCAGTTTCTGAGAATTTTCTAAAATCTCAAAAATTTGGCTAACACCCTAAATTTTTGAAAAATTTCGCCATAACCTCCCCTGCACCGGGAGCATCGGGGAATTTCAAATAGCTTCCCCGGTCCTTCAGATCTCAAAAAGAAAGAAAAAGCCAAGCGGCTAGCCAATAGGCTCATAAAATCATCATCACCCAAACAAAACAGGAAATTATGTAGTAAACATGTACTTATTTGTCGGGCAAACAAATTTTATTCTCTGCTCTAGCCTCCTTGCTATGACCTGTTCAATGTAAGTACAAGTATATGCAAGCAAATGCGACCAATTTCAATACAATTCATTATTTGATTCAATTAGGCATAATAGTTCAAAATTATCAAACAATTAAACAAACAACACAAACATCAATCAATTTGTGAATTAGAGTTTCAAATTCATAATTTTGATACATATACAAAAATCAAATTTTGATGCCAAATCACAACAATGTATTCTAACTATATTAGTTTTGGTTCTCACACCAGTCTAATGGAAATATACAGAAATCACACCTTCTTCACTCGAAAATAAATGCTGATGATGTTTCGAACCACCATCAGAACATTGTCGGGCTACTAGAGTGCGGTTCTATATCTACCCGGTATATTAAAACTTCGAATATACGCGGATCAGACGTATACGCAAAATCTATATATACTGGATTGTCCAAATCAATATAAATAAATAATCAACTACGAATAATTGATTTAAATTTTCAAAACCAAAATTTGTTTTCACTTAAAAAAAATTCACCCTTCACACTCGTTCTAGGATACTACTGATCCTATCTCTAACGAGTCATTCTAATTGGATTTTACTAATCCAATATCTGATGAATTCTTTCGTACGGTTCTAATGTGCCTTATTCTCTGCTTTGTAAACCAAAGCTCTGATACCACGTGTAAAGACCCGTAACTTCCCCGTAAAGGAAAGCGTCGGATAGTTCGAGAACAAACCACAACAGAACGCAAACAGAAGAACGTTTCATTGTATATTACAACAATGCATCAGATTACAAGAATATACAGAGTATGAATGAATATTACACAGAAATATCAGAGATTTAAATTACATTTAAATACATCGCAGCGGAAGATAATACAATACACAACTAGAAGAGATATACGGATACAAAGCTTTCCGGATATCGTTCCAGCTGTAAACCAGGATCCTGTGAATATAAATCTGCAAAACCAAAACTACTAGCTGCCCGTGTCAAAAATAGGGGCACCTAGAGTTTAGGTTAAAACAATAAACTCCAGGTCAGTCATGTGACTGGTGTGAGAACTAAAACAGTTATTATCTTTATTTTCAAAGTTAGGTAAATCAAGGGACCACGCCGTATAACACGGAACGGGTTTCCTCCCAAGAATACCAGTGCATAAAACAAACAGCGCAATGCTAAATAAAGAAAAATGAAGCTGTTATAAGACCCAGGTCCCATCACACAATGCAACGCAAGCCGGAGGATAGGGTTTTTACCTTATAACAGCCAAAGCATGCTTGATACGTTTAAAACACATTATTTGATACTATTATAAGTGCATAGTGTATAAAACAACTTCAAATCATAAGTATCAATCATAGGCGGCATGAGCGCCCCATCCCACTATGTCACCATACTAGGTTCTACAATTAAAACCGAAAATGTCACGTATTTGGAAATTGGATTTCCGTCTATGAACCGAGGCAAAAGATAGTCCTCAACCGATTCGAGACTGTCTAGCCCGAGCCTCAGGATCAGAGCTCGAGTGACCCTTGGATCCTCAGGGCCAGTCCACCGATGTGGATTAAACTTAAACCCTGAACATGCGTTTCCCCACCCTATGGGGTGTAAGTCTGGTCCGTCTGCCGACCAGAATGCATCGGCCGAAACCGATATAACCGAGGCGCCTCGCAACAGCAACAACCACATAAGTCAAACTCGTCAGGGCGTGTAAAACCACTGACGCCACTTCTAGCTAGAAAGAAACGCATGCCCTCCCTGACGTCCTCTCCCGTTTTTGGTTCACAACCGGGGTGCGAGGCTCGCGAATTCACGTTACACAAAGCTGTGCCACACAGGCTGTGCTTTGATCATCACCACAAGACTTTGCTTTTCAACAGAAGCCTCGATCAATTGCCACTTAGGCATGCCACACAGGCAATTCACTCCATGCGTTTGATATCCATCAATATATAACCCCTGAGCTCGTACGTCTCAGAGAAGGGCGTTAAGCAAGAGAATAAATCCTCCGCCGCCAAACAGATATATATTTAATAGAGATCAATCGCACGGACTAAAATCCAATGTCAGACACACAGTCCATTTACAAGTCCGTTCTGGGTCTGAACGAAACCGGAGGCACCTAGTACCCCGCATATCCATCGATCTCCAAGCACGTCTGGACGATCACTAACTGTTTCCATCTTCTTGGGTGTACAGCCCAATCAAGATCATCAGTAACCACCCAAACGACGTGAAGACTTCCGGTCTTCGACCACCGTCTTCATCTTCGACACCACGTCGAATCAGTTATTCAGAATGGGATAAACCCGGTCTTTCTGAATAACTCGCGTATATATTATAAAAGTGTTACACAAACACAACATTCGCCTCATTCCAATTCAGAATATTCTTTTATTCAAATATTCCTATACTTTGGGAAAAGTTCCCATTAATTTTATCCAAGATAAATTCTTTAAATTTATTCTTTAATCTCCTTTGAATATCAATTCAAACTAGTCGGGATTAGCGAACCACACCGAAGTAATCATTTATTTTATTTCCCAATCCCAACCTATTCATCCCATGAAGTAAAACTGGTAATACTTCATATCTAACACCACAGTGTTATCGGTAAATTCAATTACCATTTCACGTTCAAATCTAATTAAAGATTTAACCATCGCCTGGAGCAAAACTGGTGATACCCCATTTTCGATCATCTCAATCTAATTAAAGAATCATTAAAACTCCACTTAGTTTTAATCTTTAACTGGGTTAAAGAATCAGTGTCATTTAAAACACGGTTCACGATAAACCCAAAATCACATTCCATTAATTATCGGGTTAAAGAACAAGTGTTATTTAAAACACTGTTCACGATAAACCCAAAAATCAATACCAATTCAATTCCGATTAAATATCGTTTAATTGGTACACTTCATTAAATCTAAATAAAAAGATTTAATCTTTCCTCAACTGGGTTCAAGAACAGTGTTAGTGAAGACACCATTCACGACAAACCCAAATCATATTCGATATTCAATACAAGGCTCTGAATAGAAAATATATCGGCTTATATTCAATATCAAATTCTACGACTAACAAATGTCGTATTGGAAATAACGATATAAATATATATCTTTCAAATTTCCATAACAACACCTGTATAATCACGAATTCCAACATCGAAATATTCCGAAGACAATTTCGATTCAAATCCGCTCCAATGCAATCATTGGATATTCTGGTTATTTTTAAAACCCTTTTTAAATTCAATTTATTTATTGAAAAATAAATAGAATTATAATTCTAGTTCAAAACTAGTTCATTTCGATAAAAATCTATTTTTATCTTTTCAAATATGGAGTTTTTCATCCCAAATCTTTCTAAATCATTTCTTATGATTTTACACAAATTATTACTATTTTTAATAATTTTATCAAGGCCCGTACAGTCGATTTCCATCAATGGCCATCGAACTGCACTTACAGCGACCTTTTTCAAATTTGATTTGGACGTAACTCCAAATCCAACCGTTAGATTTCTAATTTATCACATTCGTTTGAAAGCTCTTTTCGATACGAACCCAACGGTTCCGGTTTTAGGAGAATCCGACGGTCGGATCTCCCGTAATGTCCGTTTGAAATAAATGGTCGAAATTCACGAACTGCCGCGGCGCGGCGCCTTCTATTCAGGCCATTATATTATATATATAATATATATTTCATCGATTTCTATTCAAAACGAATTATATAAATAGTTTTAAAATCGTTTCAAAACCTATTTCAACTTCCATTTCAATTCAAAGCAAAATTGAATTCTTCTTTATAAATTCGTTTCAAAATTCATTTCTATTCAATTCAAATTTCAATTCAATTTGAATTCATTTCAATTCGCTTTCAATTCAATTTGAATTCGTTTTCAATTCAATTCGTTTCGAAATCGTTTTCAATTCAATTCATTTCGAAATCGTTTTCAATTCAATTCATTTCGACATCGTTTTCAATTCAATTCATTTCGAAATCGTTTTCAATTCAATTCATTTCGAAATCGTTTTCAATTCATTTCGGAATCGTTTTCAATTCAATTCATTTCGAAATCGTTTTCAATTCAATTCATTTCGAAATCGTTTTCAATTCAATTCATTTCGAAATATTCTATTTCGAAATCACTTTTCAATATTCATTTTAAAATGAATAAAATCGATATAAATATCGTTCACGTCAAAATGGCGTCAATCTAATCAACACGGCTTCATAAATTTCTATTTTCAAATATTCTTTATTTTTCAAATTGGAATGAGGCCCAATCAATTACCATATAAAATTAATTATATGGATTTCCATACAACACATGTATATAATAGCATTGAAAAATAATCAACCATCAACCAAAGTGCACTACACTGTATAAGCATCAAATATAGATATTCAACGCTTATAACAGCCTGTCAATCAATCGATCGACATATTTAATCAATCAGGATGAGTGAAATTCATATTTCATCCCAACACCCGTGTGGGGTTTCAAACAATCTAACACAGATTTTAGTTGTGCAGTTGGGCGATGTGTAAAATTTATCGTCCCAATCAATGTCCTTCAAATAGGTGTACATAAACAAACCGTCCGGTTTGTAAATGAATATTTATTTATTCACATTCACGTTAAAAATTATATTTTTAACGATAAAACATTTTGTTTCAACATATGAATTCCTTTTCAATTCATTTATTCGATAAAATGATATTTTTATTTTTCTAATCTTATTTTAGAAAATTTCGGCGGCATAACGGCACGATACTAGAAACGGGACGAGGCCTAGCCTTATCCCCGGTCTAGTGAAGGCCCACGCCATTCACACATCCATCATATCAATTTCAATTTCACCAAAACAATCAAATCCAAATCAAATAATCTAACCAACTACACAACCAATCAAACAAGTCCATGGTCTGTGGACGGGTGTCGGGTGCTACTAAGCACCGTCTGCATCCTAGTATATATATATAACTAGAAAATAAATTTGAAAGGTGAGAAATTCTCACCGAAAGCTATCCAAGCTCCACGGCACTTCATTTGCAGAAGTCTTCGTCGTTTCGCTTTTTTGTCACCTTCGTTGTCCGCTTTCACTACATATGTAAAAATCGAATTTTTACTTCGCTATTCAATATATAAAAATCGAATTTTTACTTCGCTATTCAATATATAAAAATCATATTTTTATTTCGAAGTTCTATATATAAAAATCATATTTTTAATTCGAAGTTCAATATATAAAAATCATATTTTTAATTCGAAGTTCAATATATAAAAATCATATTTTTATTTCGAAGTTCAATATATAAAAATCATATTTTTATTTCGCTATTCAATATATAAAAATCGAATTTTTAGTTCGCTATTCAATATATAAAAATCGAATTTTTAGTTCGCTATTCAATATATAAAAATCGAATTTTTAACTAAGAAGAATTCGATCTTTAACCAATTAAAAATCCCATCTTTTATTCATGTAAATCTAGACTTTTAGCATCATAAAAATCTCGCCTTTCTTGCGTTAAAAATCCCACCTTTTCTTGCTATAAAGATTCTAACTTTGCATGTTGTTTATACATAAACTGAAAATCAAAATAAATGTTAATAAAAACTTACTTTTTCTTTGAAGAAAGCCGCCTTACTGTTGGAGAATTGAAGGAGGTGGGGAGCTACGTCGTTCCCTGGAGGTGGTGAACTGTCGCGGCAGACCTAGGGGGTTAGGGCAGGCGGGCTTCGTCGGAGGGGGAGGTTTCAGGCGAGGTCGGGTGGCCTGGGGCCCACGGCGGCGGGGTCAGGTCTACTAGGGGGGGTGCGGTGCTGATTTAGGGCAGAGGGGGGGGGGGTGTTCGATCGCGTCCGCGAGGGAAAGGGGGGGGTTTCGTGGCGCCTGGGGGGGGGGGTTTCGAGGTGGCGCCCCACCACTGTGGAGGCGGCGGCGACTGATCGGGGGGGCGCTCCTCCGATCCTCGTCCCTCTCTTTTTTTTTTCTTTTTTTTTTCGATTGCAAATATGAGGGGGGGGGGGGCCAGAACGGTTAAAGGGGGAGGAAGAGATTTTTTTTTAATTATTTTATTTGCTAATAGTTGACTTTTACATATGACCTCGTAACGAGGCCCGCCGCCTGTCGCCCATAGCGTTTTACCCCCATTCCGAACACAATGGGATATGTATCGTAGGCTGGTTCGGCTGTTACAATCAGTTTCCGTTGAATTTACATTTAAATCACTATATTGAATTTTAAACGTACATTTCAAATTACCGGGGTCACATACTAACTCTATAAATTGCAGAAAAATATTTTCTAGCTTCGTATTGACGATACGGTCCTAACAAAACTAGTTTCGCCGAATTCTGAGACCGTATGAAAAATGGCCAATTTCCAGTCGATTAAAACCAACTAAAACTGGTCAAACGCGTTTTCCTTTGCCACGCTCGCATATTGATTCGAAAAATTATGAAATTTGAAATCTAGCAATAATTTAACATCACGGACCCAATAAAACTGGTTTCGTCGAAATCCGAGGTCATTTGCAAAATGTCCATTTTTAAGGGCCTGAATTCCATAGCGACTATTCAGAATTTTCAACTGGACATATCTCTTGATTTCCACTATGAAATTTCGATCTTTCGGATTCGATTAAAAGATATTCACAATTAGATTCCATTATTTTTGGTTTCACAAAAATCCGGATTGTTTGGCACCCGGTACATTCAATTGAAGTTTGAAATCGAATTATCGAACTACCGCGCCATTTTCAATTCTATTTATAATTATATATAATTATTTATATTCTAACGACAACGTATATAATATATACGTCGAGTTATATTCGAATTAAATTTTCTCGTCGATTATTATTTAAAATAATTCATTTTAAATATTCAAAATTCACTAAAATTGCCAAAATAAAAATTTTAAACTGGCCCAGATTTTCGGGTTGTTACATCCAACATCGAAATATTCCGAAGATAATTTCGATTCAACTCCAGTCCAATTCACGTATTGGGAATACTGATTATTTTTAAAATCACTTTCAAATTCAATTTATTTATTTCAAAAATAAATTGATTTTAATTCTAGTTCAAAACTAGTTCATTTTGACAAAATCTATTTTTATCCTTTCAAATGTGGAATTTTTCGGCCCAATTCTTTCCAATTCACATATTATAAATTTACACAAATTATAGATATTTTTAATAATTTTATCAAGGCCCGTACAGTCGATTTCCATCAACGGCCATCGAACTGCACTTACAGCGACCTTTTTCAAATTTGATTTGGACATAATTCCAAATCCAACCGTTAGATTTCAAATTTCTAATATTCATTGGAAAGCTCTTTTCGATACGAACCCAACGGTTCCGGTTTTAGGAGAATCCGACGGTCGGATCTCCTGCAACGTCAATTCGAAGTCAATGGTCGAAATTCACGAACTGCCCCGGCGCGGCGCGTTCTGTTCAAGCCATTATATATATAATATATATATATTATATATATTTCGTCGATTTCCTTTTTAAAACGTATTTTATAAATCGTTTTAAATTCGTTTTCAAAACCATTTCAACACTATATTCAATTTCAGGTCGATTTGATTTCAATTCAATTCGAATTCATTTCAAATCGATTTCAATTTGAATTTACCTTCTATTTGATTCAATTCGAATTCGTTTCAAATCGATTTCAATTCAATTTAAATTTCAATTTCAATTTAATTCAATTTGAATTCATTTCTATTTTATTCGAATTCAAATTCGCTTCAATTCAATTCAATTCGAATTTTAATCTAATTCAATTTGAATTTCATTTCAAAATATTTAATTTTGAAATCACTTCTCAATATTCATTATACAATGAATAAAATCGATATAAATATCGTTCGCGTCAAAATAACGCATCTCTAATCAACACGGCTTTATATTTTTCACAACTTCTTTATTCTATTCAACAAATGAATATTTTTCCCATTCAACACATGAATCTATATTTCTTTCAACACACGACTAATCTCAACACATGAGTGCTGTCAACACATCACTATTGTTGTTATGTAAAATATTTTATAAAACTATGGTATCTATCGTTTGATTTTAATTAGACTCCACCGTGAAGTAGATTCTAATTGTAAATATGATAAAGATGTAATTTATTTTATTTAAAATATTTTACTCAACACATGAATAGTTTCAACACATGATCATCGTCAACACATGACTATTTTTATATTCAACACATGAATTTTCTTTTATAATATTCATTATTTTCCCGATTGGAATGAGGCCCAATGAATCACCGTATAATGTTAATTATATGGATTCCATAAAACACATGTATATAATAGCTTTGAGAAATAATCAACCATCAACCAAAGTGCACCACACAACTGCATAAGCATCAAATATAAATAATCGACGCTTACACAGTCTGTCGACCAATCGATCGACAATAATTAAATAATTGGGATTAGTGTACGCCAAATATCATCCCAACACCCGTGTGGGGTTTCAAATCAACAAACACACATTTTTGTTTGTGCAGTTGGACGATGTGTGAAATTTATCAACCCAATCAATATCTGTCAAATCAGTGTAAATAAACAAATCGGCCGATTTGTTTATAAATATTTATTTATTCACTTTCACGTTAAAAATTATATTTTTAACGACAAAAATATTTATCTCAACACTTGAATTTCTATTCAGTTCATTTATACAATAAAAATGATATTTTTATTTTTCTAACATATTTTGGGAAATTTCGGCGGCATAACGACACGATACTAGAAACGGGACGAGGCCTAGCCTTATCCCCGGTCTAGTGAAGGCCCACGCCATTCACACATCAATCAAATCAATTTCAATTCACCAAACAATTTAATTCAGCCCAAATCATCTAACTAATTTATGCAACCAAACAAACAAGTCCATGGTTTGTGGACGATTGTGTCGGGTGCTACTAAGCACCGTCTGCATCCTAGTATATATATATATAACTAGAAAATGAAATTGAAAGGTGAGAAATTCTCACCGATAGCTATCCAACTTCACGACACTTCATTTATAGAAATCTTCTTCATCCTCGCCTTTTTATCATCTTCGTTTGCCCGTAGTCACTACATATATAAAAATCACACATTTTTATATTTGTTCACTTTCCATTTAAAAATCATATTTTTATAATCACTTCATATATTAAAAAAAAATCGAATTGTTACTATGCTATTCAATATATAAAAATCGAATTTTTACTATGGTGTCATATAGATAAAAAATCCATTTCAAAAATATTGATTTCGCTTTTATAAAAAATAAAGTTTTCGCCTTTATAAAAATAAAGTTTTCGCCTTTATAAAAATAAAGTTTTCGCCTTTACTATTTCATCCCTATAGAAATCACATTTTTATTATGCTACCTATATAAAGATGATATTTTTATAGTTCCTACTATGCAAAGATCATATTTTTATCTTTCTACAATATAAAAGATTATATTTTTACTACTTTAAAAATATATAAATCATATTTTTATAATCGCTATATAGTAAAGACTATATTTTTAATACTTTAAAAATATAAAAATCATATTTTTATTACTTTAAAAATATAAAGATCATATTTTTAATATCCTACTTACATAAAAATTATAATTTTTATTTATTTCAAAATCAAATTTTTATTTCATCGTCAGTTTTAATTACTATATAAAATTAGTTTTTATAATCCCAAAAAAAAATCGATTTTAATCTATATATATAAAAAAACAGTTATATATAAACAAAATAATAAATAAGAAAAAAGAGAGGGGACTTACAGCGGATGGAGGAGAAGAGGGGTCGGGGTTTGCCGGTGGTGGCGGCGGAGCAGGCGAGGGGGGGCTCGGTTGATCGGTGGCGGGGGGGGTATCGCGTCGGCTCTGGGCTGGGGGGGGGCTTCTGCTTGTGGCGGCGCACCAGGGGAAGGGGAGGAGGAGATGAACCAGCGGTGGCGGCTCTCCTGGGGAGCGGCGCGCGTCGATCGGAGGAGCAGCAGCTCCTCCGTCTTCGTTCTTTCTTTCTTTTCTTTTTTCTTTTCTGTAATCGATTTAGTGAATAAGGGGGGGTTTATATATATTTTTATTTATTTATTTTATTATTTATTTTCAAAGAAGTTGACTTTTACATACGAACTCAGAATCGAACCCACCGACTGTCGTCCCTAGCATATTACCCCTATTCCGAACACAATGGGATATGTATCGCAAGCTGATTCGATCGCTTTGATCAGTTTCCGTTGAATTTACATTTAAATTGCTATATTGAATTTTAAACGTACATTTCAAATCACTGGGGTCACATACTAACTAGAAAAATTCCAGAAAAATATTTTCTAGCTTCGTATTGAAGATACGGTCCTAACAAAACTAGTTTCGTTGAATTCTGAGACCGTTGGAAAAATGGCCAATTTCCAGTCGATTAAAATCAACTAAAACTGGTCAAACGCGTTTTCCTTTACCACGCTCACATATTGATTCGAAAAATTATGAAATTTGGAAGCTAGCAATAATTTGACAACACGGACCCAACAAAAGTGGTTTCGTCGAAATCCGAGGTCATTTGCAAAATGTCCATTTTTAAGGGCCTGAATTCCATAGCGACAATTCAGAATTTTCAACTGGACATATCTTTTTATCCCCGCTATGAAATCTTGATCTGTCGGATTCGTTGGAAAGATATTCACAATTAGATTCCATTATTTTTGGTTTCACTAAAATCCGGATTGTTTTGCACCCGGTACATTCAATTGAAGTTTGAAATCGAATTATCGAACTACCGCGCCATTTTCAATTCTATTTATAATTATATATAAATATTTATATTCTAACGACGACGCGTATAATATATACGTTCGAATTATATTCAAAATAAATTTCTCGTCGATATTATTTAAAATAATTCATTTTAAATATAGAAAATTCGCTATATTTGCCAAAATAAAAATTTTAAACTGGCCCAGATTTTCGGGTTGTTACAATCATCCATAAATCTCTATCAAAAGAACAGAATAAAATTAAGAGTGTAAAGCAAAGAAACATGAAGACAACTTGCATTACATCCTTCCTTGTGTTCCTCATTCTTTTATCAAGTGGTATGCAAGAGAAAAAACTAAACTTCAGTTAGTTACTTTTTTTTGTTATGATAGAAAATCTCTTTTTCATGTTTGTCATAACAAATACAAATACTGTTGTTAAATACTAATTGCAGCTATAATGACGGAAGTGAAAGGACAAAACTGCCCTCCTCCAAGCGAAACTTGCAATTTTCCTATTGAATCTCCTAACTGTGTGACAAAAGAATGTAAAGAGTTTTGCCCTAAACATTTCTTCTGCACTGAGGGTAGTTTTTGTTCTGACGTTAATACTTGCACCTGCAAATCGAATTGCGCTCATCGTCGTTGAATTGCGACTTAATCATTTTGTGTTTTGTTATTCATACCTCTTTTGTATTTCAACAGTTGGATCTGTATACATTATGATATGAAAAAATAATTATGAAATGGAATTTTTCTCTGTTTGGTTTGGAAGGAAATTTTTATCTACATCTATTTTGTTTTGACTATGCGGTGAAGAAAAAACTTGTTGCACATTTTTTTTTAATTGTATGTGCTTGGCTTATGGATATTACTGGGAAAATTGAAATCTTATGGTCACTAACTTGTTAGGGAAACGCATTGTAATAACCCGTAAAATCTGGGCCAGTTTAAAATTTTTATTTTGGCAATTTTGGCGGATTTTAATTATTTAAAATGAATTATTTTAAATAATTATCGACGAGAAATTTATTTTGAATATATTAGAACGTATATATTATATACGTCGTCGTTAGAATATAATAATTATATATATAATTATAAATAGAATTGAAAATGGCGCGGTAGTTCGATAATTCGATTTCAAACTTCAATTGAATGTACCGGGTGCAAAACAATCCGGATTTTAGTGAAACCAAAAACATTAGGACCTAATTGATAATATCTTTCCAACGAATCCGAAAAATCAAAATTTCATAGCGGGAATCAAAAGATAAGTCCAGTTGAAAATTCTGAATAGTCGCTATGGAATTCAGGCCCTTAAAAATGGAAATTTTGCAAACGACCTCGGATTTCAACGAAACCACTTTTGTTGGGTCCGTGATGTTGAGTTATTGCTAGATTCCAAATTTCATAATTTTTCGAATCAATATGTGAGCGTGGCAAAGGAAAACGCGTTTGACCAGTTTCAGTTGATTTTAATCGACTGGAAAATGGCCATTTTTCCAACGGTCTCAAAATTTGGCGAAACTAGTTTTGTTAGGACCGTATCGTTAATACGAGGCTAGAAAATATTTTTATTGAATTTTTAGAGTTAGTATGTGGCCCCGGTAATTTGAAATGTACGTTTAAAAGTCAATATAGTGATTTAAATGTAAATTTAACGAAAACTGATCAAAACGTTCGAATCAACTTGCGAAACATATCCCATTGAGTTCGGAATGGGGGTAAAACGCTATGGACGACAGGCGGTGGGCCTCGTTTTGGGGTCGAAATAAAAAGTCAACTTTTCGAAATTAAATTAATTAAAATAATAATAAAAAAATAATATTCTCCCCCCTTTTCTCTCCTATACCTCCAGCCCCCCCCCCCCCCCCGTTAGTTCATTTAATCAAAAAAAAAAAAAAACCCGATCTCTAAATCGCCGCCCCCCCCCCTCTTCTTCGTCGACGGCGCCGCCACCAAGGGGGGACCGCCGCCCTTCTTCCCTCTGCTCCGCCAACCTCCTACCTCGTAACGACCTCCTCTTCTCCTCCACAAATCGCGACGCAACCCCCCCGTCGCTTTCACCTGCCGCAGCCCCCCCCCCAGTTTCGAAGCCCACCGCCGAGCTGCTCCACGCCAGGGCGCCTCCGACGAGTCCCTCTCCTCTTCCAGTCAACGACAACCATGAATTCGCCCCCCCGAAAGATGCAGTATGTTTCTCTTGCTTTTAATTTAGTTTAAATTAGAAAAAAAACTGATTATTGTTATATGTTAAAAAGGTATGAATTTTTATATGTTAAAAAGTTATGAATTTTTATATGTTAAAAAGGTATGAATTGTTATATGTTAAAAAGGTATGAATTTTTATATGGTAAAAAAAGACTGAATTTTTATAATTAAAAATGTGATTTTTATATATTGAACTTCGAATTAAAAATGTGATTTTTATATATTGAACTTCGAATTAAAAATGTGATTTTTATATATTGAACTTCGAATTAAAAATTCGATTTCTATACATGTAGTGGCTACGGGCGACGAAGGTGACGAAGATGCGATAGCGATGAAGATTTCTATCAATGAAGTGCTGTGGAGCTAGGATAGCTATCGGTGAGAACTTCTCACCTTTCAATTTAAATTTTCTAGTTATATATATATACTAGGATGCAGACGGTGCTTAGTAGCACCCGACACAATCGTCCACAGACCATGGACTTGTTTGTTTGGTTGCATAAATTAGTTAGATGAATTGATTTGTTTGGTGAAATGAATGGATTGATTGATGTGTGAATGGCGTGGGCCTTCACTAGACCGGGGATAAGGCTAGGCCTCGTCCCGTTTCTAGTATCGTGCCGTTATGCCGCCGAAATTTTCTAAAATAAGTTAGAAAAATAACAATATCATTTTATAGAATAAATGAATTGAATAAGAATTCATATGTCGAAATAAAATGTTTTGTCGTTAAAAATATAATTTTTAACGTGAATGTGAATAAATAAATATTCATTTACAAACCAGACGGTTTGTTTATGTACACCTATTTGAAGGACATTGATCGGGTCGATAAATTTTACACATCGCCCAACTGTACGAATAAAATCTGTGTTTGATTGTTTGAAACCCCACACGGGTGTTGGGATGAAATTTGAAGTTCACTCATCCTGATTGATTAAATATGTCGATCTATTGATTGACAGGCTGCTATAAGCGTTAGATATCTTTATTTGATGCTTATACAGTGTAGTGCACTTTGGTTGATGGTTGATTATTTTTCAATGCTATTATATGTGTGTAATGTATGAAAATCCATATAATTAACATTATATGGTGATTGATTGGGCCTCATTCCAATTTGAAAAATAAAGGTTCATGTGTTGACAGTACTCATCCATTGAGATTGGTCATGTGTTGAACGAAATATTTTGATAATAACAACTATTTTGAAAAAGAAATATTTGAAATAGAATATTTGAAAATAGAAATTTATGAAGCCGTGTTGATTAGATTGACGCCATTTTGACGTAAACGTTATTTATATCGATTTTAAACGATTTCGAAATGAATTGAATTGAAAACGATTTCGAAATGAATTGAATTGAAAACGATTTCGAAATGAATTGAATTGAAAACGATTTCGAAATGAATTGAATTGAAAACGATTTCGAAATGAATTGAATTGAAAACGATTTCGAAATGAATTGAATTGAAAACGATTTCGAAATGAATTGAATTGAAAACGATTTCGAAATGAATTGAATTGAAAACGATTTCGAAATGAATTGAATTGAAAACGATTTCGAAATGAATTGAATTGAAAACGATTTCGAAATGAATTGAATTGAAAACGATTTCGAAATGAATTGAATTGAAAACGATTTCGAAATGAATTGAATTGAAAACGATTTCGAAATGAATTGAATTGAAAACGAATTCAAATTGAATTGAAATTTGAATTGAATAAGAATGAATTTTAAAACGAATTTATAAAGAAGAATTCAATTTCGATTTGAATTGAAATGGAAGTTGAAATTGCTTTTGAAACGAATTTAAAACTATTTATATAATTCGTTTTAAATAGAAATCGACGATATATATATTATATATATTATATATATTATATAATGGCCTGAATAGAACGCGCCGCGCCGCGGCAGTTCGTGAATTTCGACCATTTATTTCAAACGGACATTACGGGAGATCCAACCGTCGGATTCTCCTAAAACCGGAACCGTTGGGTTCGTATCGAAAAGAGCTTTCTAACGAATATTAGAAATTTGAAATCTAACGGTTGGATTTGGAGATACGTCCAAATCAAATTTGAAAAAGGTCGCTGTAAGTGCAGTTCGATGGCCATTGATGGAAATCGACTGTACGGACCTTGATAAAATTATTAAAAATAGTAATAATTTGTGTAAAATCATAAGAAATGATTTGGGAAAAATTGGGATGAAAAACTCCATATTTGAAAAGATAAAAATAGATTTTTATCGAAATGAACTAGTTTTGAACTAGAATTATAATTCTATTTATTTTCGAAAGAAATAAATTGAATTTGAAAAGGGTTTTAAAAATAACCAAAATTTCCAATGATTGCATTGGAATGGAATTGAATCGAAATTGTCTTCGGAATATTTCGATGTTGGAATTCGTGATTATACGGATGTTGTTATGGAAATTTGAAAGATATATATTTATATCGTTATTTCCAATATGACATTTGTTAATCGTAGGATTTGATATTGAATATAAGCCGATATATTTTCTATTCAGAGCCTTGTATTGAATATCAAATGTGATTTGGGTTTGTCGTGAGTGGTGTCTTCACTAACACTGTTCTTGAACCCATTTGAGAAAAGATTAAATCTTTTTAATTGGATTTAATGAAGTGTACCAATTAAATAATATTTAATTGAATTGATATTGATTTTTGGGTTTATCTTGAACAGTGTTTTAAATAACACTTGTTCTTTAACCCGATAATTAATGGAATGTGATTTTGGGTTTATCGTGAACCGTGTTTTACATGACACTGATTCTTTAACCCAGTCGAAGATTAAAACTAAGTGGAGTTTTGATGAATCTTTAATTAGATTGAAATGATCGAAAATGGAGTATCACCAGTTCTACTCCAGGCGATAGTTAAATCTTTAATTAGATTTGAACGTGAAATGGTAATTGAATTTACCGATAACACTGTGGTGTTAGATATGAAGTATTACCAGTTTTACTTCGTGGGATGAATAGGTTGGGATTGGGAAATTAAAATAAATGATTACTTCGGTAAGGTTCGCTAATCCCGACTAGTTTGAATTGAGATTCAAAAATAGAATAAAGAATAAATTCAAAGAATTTATCTTGGATAAAATTAATGGGAACATTTCCCTATGAATGTGAAATTTAGAAACTAACTGTCGGTTGGCCAAGCAGAATGGTTTTCTGGATATTGATCTGATGTTGGTTTCGGCCTTCGGGGTTAATATTTGGGAAATTATTCTCTTGATTAATTTACGGTTAGTGACTGATGAATTGGAATGAGGCGTATGTTGTGTTTGTGTAACACTTATTTAAAATATACGCGAGTTATTCGGAAAAACCGGGTTTATCCCATTCTGAATAACTGATACGACGATTAGTCGAAGATGAAGACGATGGTCGAAGACCGGAAGTCTTCACGTCGTTTGGGTGATTACTGATGATCTTGATTGGGCTGTACACCCAA
Source organism: Allium sativum (assembly GCA_030737875.1). Classification (NCBI taxonomy): domain Eukaryota; kingdom Viridiplantae; phylum Streptophyta; class Magnoliopsida; order Asparagales; family Amaryllidaceae; genus Allium; species Allium sativum. The sequence goes on from CM060923.1 coordinate 165,440,919, forward strand.
GAAGATGGAAACAGTTGGTGATCGTCCAGACGTACTTGGAGATCGATGGATATGCGGGGTACTAGGTGCCTCCGGTTTCGTTCAGACCCAGAACGGACTTGTAAATGGACTGTGTGTCTGACATTGGATTTTAGTCCGTGTGATTGATCTCTATTAAATATATATCTGTTTGGCGGCGGATAATTTATTCTCTTGCTTAACGCCCTTCTCTGAGACGTACGAGCTCAGGGGTTATATATTGATGGATATCAAACACATGGAGTGAATTGCCTGTGTGGCATGCCTAAGTGGCAATTGATCGAGGCTTCTGTTGAAAAGCAAAGTCTTGTGGTGATGATCAAAGCAAGGCCTTTGTGGCGTAGCTTTGTGTAACGTTTGCTTCGCGAGTTTCACACCCGGTATGAACCAAAAACGGGAGAGGACGTCAGGGAGGGCATGCGTTTCTTTCTAGCTAGAAGTGGCGTCAGTGGTTTTACATGCCCTGACGAGTTTGACTTATGTGGTTGTTGCTGTTGCGAGGCGCCTCAGATTGATCGGTCGTTCTCGAAACGATGGAGTCATTTAGTTGGCTCGTTTACGCCCCCATAGGGCGGGGAAATGCATGTTCAGGGTTTAAGTTTAATCCACATCGGTGGACAGGCCCTGAGGATCCAAGGGCCCACCTGAGTCTGGGTCCTGAGGGGCGGGCTAGAGCGTCTCGAATCGGTTGAGGACTATCTTTTGCCTCGGTTCATAGATGGAAACCCAATTTCCAAATACGTGATTCTGCGGTTTTATTTGTAGAGCCTAGTATGGCGACATAGAGGGATGGGGCGCTTATGCCGTCTATGATTGATACTTATGATTTGAAGTTGTTTTATACACTATGCACTTATAATAGTATCAAACGATTTGTTTTAACCGTATCAAGCATTCTTTGGCTGTTATAAGGGAAAACCCTATCCTCGGCTGCGTTGCATTGTGTGATGGGACCTGGGTCTTATAACAGCTTCATTTTTCTTTATTTAGCATTGCGCTGTTTGTTTTATGCACTGGTATTCTTGGGAGGAAACCCGTTCCGTGTTATACGGCGTGGTCCCTTGATTTACCTAACTTTAAAATAAAGATTAACTGTTTTAGTTCTCACACCAGTCCCATGACTGACCTGGAGTTTATTGTTTTAACCTAAACTCTGGGTGCCCCTATTTTGACATGGGCAGCTAGTAGTTTTGGTTTTGCAGATTTATATTCACAGGATCCTGGTTTACAGCTGGAATGATATCCGGAAAGCTTTGTATCCGTATATCTACTTCTAGTTGTGTATTGTACTATTTTCCGCTGCTATGTATTTAAATGTAATTTAAATCTCTGATATTTCTGTGTAATATTCATTTATACTCTGTATATTCTTGTAATCTGGTGCATTGTTGTAATAACAATGAAATGTTCTTCTGTTTGTGTTCTGTTGTGGCTTGTTCTGAAACGACAGGGCGTTTCGAACGGTCTGGGTCGGTTTAGCGACTGGTTCGGACCGAGCGAAATTCTTTTTTGTCACATTTGGTACCAGAGCTTTGGTTTACAAAGCTAGAGAACAAGGCACATTAGAACTATACGAAAGAATTCATCAGATATTGGGTTAGTAATATCCAATGAGAATGACTCGTTAGAGATGGGATCAGTAGTATCCTAGAACGAGTGTGAAGAGTATATTTTTAACGTGAAAACAAATTTTGTTTTGAAAATCTAAATCAATTATTCGTATTTGATTATATATTTATATTGATGTGGACAATCCAGTAAATATAGATTTTGCGTATACGTCTGATCCGCGTGTATTAGAAATTTTAATATACTGGATAGATATAGATTACACTCTAATCGCCCGGAGATGATTTTGATGATGGAGCTCCATCATTAGAATTTATGTTCGAGTGACGAAAGTGGGCTTTCTATATATTTCCTATTGACTGGTGTGAGAACCAGAATTTGATAGGGCTTATTGTTGTGATTTGGCATCAAAAATGTGATTTTTGTATATGTATCAAAATTACGAATTTGAAACTCTAATTCACTAATTGATTGATGTTTGTGTTGTTTGTTTATTTGTTTGCTAATTTTTAGCCTTTTAGCCTTATTGAACCGAATATTGAATTATATTGAAAATTGGTTGCGTTTGCTTGCATATACTTGTACTTACATTGAACAGGTCATAGCAAGGAGGCTAGAGCAGAGAATAAAATTTGTTTGCCCGACAAATAGGTACATGTTTACTACATAATTTACTGTTTTGTTTGGGTGATGATGATTTTATGAGCCTATTGGCTAGCCGCTTGGCTTTTTCTTTTTCTTTTTGAGATCTGAAGGACCGGGGAAGCTATTTGAAATTCCCCGATACTCCCGGTGCAGGGGAGGTTATGGCGAAATTTTTCAAAAATTTAGGGTGTTAGCCAAATTTTTGAGATTTTAGAAAATTCTCAGAAACTGAAAAGTTGGAGAATGGAAGCCAAATCGAACGTAGAGTTGATTGATCAAACCACTTTCGACTTTGTTCCTTTTCGAGGACGAAAAGTTTTAAGTGGGGGAGATTGTAATAACCCGGAAAATCTGGGCCAGTTTAAAAATTTTATTTTGGCAATTTTGGCGGATTTTAATTATTTAAAATGAATTATTTTAAATAATTATCGACGAGAAATTTATTTTGAATATATTAGAACGTATATATTATATACGTCGTCGTTAGAATATAATAATTATATATATAATTATAAATATAATTGAAAATGGCGCGGTAGTTCGATAATTCGATTTCAAACTTCAATTGAATGTACCGGGTGCAAAACAATCCGGATTTTAGTGAAACCAAAAACATTAGGACCTAATTGATAATATCTTTCCAACGAATCCGAAAAATCAAAATTTCATAGCGGGAATCAAAAGATAAGTCCAGTTGAAAATTCTGAATAGTCGCTATGGAATTCAGGCCCTTAAAAATGGAAATTTTGCAAACGACCTCGGATTTCAACGAAACCACTTTTGTTGGGTCCGTGATGTTGAGTTATTGCTAGATTCCAAATTTCATAATTTTTCGAATCAATATGTGAGCGTGGCAAAGGAAAACGCGTTTGACCAGTTTAAGTTGATTTTAATCGACTGGAAAATGGCCATTTTTCCAACGGTCTCAGAATTTGGCGAAACTAGTTTTGTTAGGACCGTATCGTTAATACGAGGCTAGAAAATATTTTTATTGAATTTTTAGAGTTAGTATGTGGCCCCGGTAATTTGAAATGTACGTTTAAAAGTCAATATAGTGATTTAAATGTAAATTTAACGAAAACTGATCAAAACGTTCGAATCAACTTGCGATACATATCCCATTGAGTTCGGAATGGGGGTAAAACGCTATGGACGACAGGCGGTGGGCCTCGTTTTGGGGTCGAAATAAAAAGTCAACTTTTCGAAATTAAATTAATTAAAATAATAATAAAAAAATAATATTCTCCCCCCTTTTCTCTCCTATACCTCCAGCCCCCCCCCCCCCCCCGTTAGTTCATTTAATCAAAAAAAAAAAAAAAACCCGATCTCTAAATCGCCGCCCCCCCCCTCTTCTTCGTCGACGGCGCCGCCACCAGGGGGGGACCGCCGCCCTTCTTCCCTCTGCTCCGCCAACCTCCTACCTCGTAACGACCTCCTCTTCTCCTCCACAAATCGCGACGCAACCCCCCCGTCGCTTTCACCTGCCGCAGTCCCCCCCCCCCCAGTTTCGAAGCCCACCGCCGAGCTGCTCCACGCCAGGGCGCCTCCGACGAGTCCCTCTCCTCTTCCAGTCAACGACAACCATGAATTCGCCCCCCCCGAAAGATGCAGTATGTTTCTCTTGCTTTTAATTTAGTTTAAATTAGAAAAAAAACTGATTATTGTTATATGTTAAAAAGGTATGAATTTTTATATGTTAAAAAGGTATGAATTTTTATATGTTAAAAAGGTATGAATTTTTATATGTTAAAAAGGTATGAATTTTTATATGTTAAAAAGGTATGAATTGTTATATGTTAAAAAGGTATGAATTTTTATATGGTAAAAAAAGACTGAATTTTTATAATTAAAAATGTGATTTTTATATATTGAACTTCGAATTAAAAATGTGATTTTTATATATTGAACTTCGAATTAAAAATTCGATTTCTATACTTGTAGTGGCTACGGGCGACGAAGGTGACGAAGATGCGATAGCGATGAAGATTTCTATCAATGAAGTGCTGTGGAGCTAGGATAGCTATCGGTGAGAACTTCTCACCTTTCAATTTAAAGTTTCTAGTTATATATATATACTAGGATGCAGACGGTGCTTAGTAGCACCCGACACAATCGTCCACAGACCATGGACTTGTTTGTTTGGTTGCATAAATTAGTTAGATGAATTGATTTGTTTGGTGAAATGAATGGATTGATTGATGTGTGAATGGCGTGGGCCTTCACTAGACCGGGGATAAGGCTAGGCCTCGTCCCGTTTCTAGTATCGTGCCGTTATGCCGCCGAAATTTTCTAAAATAAGTTAGAAAAATAACAATATCATTTTATAGAATAAATGAATTGAATAAGAATTCATATGTCGAAATAAAATGTTTTGTCGTTAAAAATATAATTTTTAACGTGAATGTGAATAAATAAATATTCATTTACAAACCAGACGGTTTGTTTATGTACACCTATTTGAAGGACATTGATCGGGTCGATAAATTTTACACATCGCCCAACTGCACGAATAAAATCTGTGTTTGATTGTTTGAAACCCCACACGGGTGTTGGGATGAAATTTGAAGTTCACTCATCCTGATTGATTAAATATGTCGATCGATTGATTGACAGGCTGCTATAAGCGTTAGATATCTATATTTGATGCTTATACAGTGTAGTGCACTTTGGTTGATGGTTAATTATTTTTCAATGCTATTATATGTGTGTAATGTATGAAAATCCATATAATTAACATTATATGGTGATTGATTGGGCCTCATTCCAATTTGAAAAATAAAGAATAATATAAAATAAAGGTTCATGTGTTGACAGTACTCATCCATTGAGATTGGTCATGTGTTGAACGAAATATTTTGATAATAACAACTATTTTGAAAAAGAAATATTTGAAATAGAATATTTGAAAATAGAAATTTATGAAGCCGTGTTGATTAGATTGACGCCATTTTGACGTAAACGATATTTATATCGATTTTAAACGATTACGAAATGAATTGAATTGAAAACGATTTCGAAATGAATTAAATTGAAAACGATTTCGAAATGAATTGAATTGAAAATGATTTCGAAATGAATTGAATTGAAAACGATTTCGAAATGAATTGAATTGAAAACGATTTCGAAATGAATTGAATTGAAAACGATTTCGAAATGAATTGAATTGAAAACGATTTCGAAATGAATTGAATTGAAAACGATTTCGAAATGAATTGAATTGAAAACGATTTCGAAATGAATTGAAATTTGAATTGAATAAGAATGAATTTTAAAACGAATTTATAAAGAAGAATTCAATTTCGATTTGAATTGAAATGGAAGTTGAAATTGCTTTTGAAACGAATTTAAAACTATTTATATAATTCGTTTTAAATAGAAATCGACGATATATATATTATATATATTATATATATAATATAATGGCCTGAATAGAACGCGCCGCGCCGCGGCAGTTCGAGAATTTCGACCATTTATTTCAAACGGACATTACAGGAGATCCGACCGTCGGATTCTCCTAAAACCGGAACCGTTGGGTTCGTATCGAAAAGAGTTTTCTAACGAATATTAGAAATTTGAAATCTAACGGTTGGATTTGGAGATACGTCCAAATCAAATTTGAAAAAGGTCGTTGTAAGTGCAGTTCGATGGCCATTGATGGAAATCGACTGTACGGACCTTGATAAAATTATTAAAAGTAGTAATAATTTGTGTAAAATCATAAGAAATGATTTGGGAAAAATTGGGATGAAAAACTCCATATTTGAAAAGATAAAAATAGATTTTTATCGAAATGAACTAGTTTTGAACTAGAATTATAATTCTATTTATTTTCGAAAGAAATAAATTGAATTTGAAAAGGGTTTTAAAAATAACCAAAATTTCCAATGATTGCATTGGAATGGAATTGAATCGAAATTGTCTTCGGAATATTTCGATGTTGGAATTCGTGATTATACGGATGTTGTTATGGAAATTTGAAAGATATATATTTATATCGTTATTTCCAATACGACATTTGTTAATCGTAGGATTTGATATTGAATATAAGCCGATATATTTTCTATTCAGAGCCTTGTATTGAATATCAAATGTGATTTGGGTTTGTCGTGAGTGGTGTCTTCACTAACACTGTTCTTGAACCCAGTTGAGAAAAGATTAAATCTTTTTATTTGGATTTAATGAAGTGTACCAATTAAATAATATTAAATTGAATTGATATTGATTTTTGGGTTTATCGTGAACAGTGTTTTAAATAACACTTGTTCTTTAACCCGATAATTAATGGAATGTTATTTTGGGTTTATCGTGAACCGTGTTTTACATGACACTGATTCTTTAACCCAGTCGAAGATTAAAACTAAGTGGAGTTTTGATGAATCTTTAATTAGATTGAAATGATCGAAAATGGAGTATCACCAGTTCTACTCCAGGCGATAGTTAAATCTTTAATTAGATTTGAACGTGAAATGGTAATTGAATTTACCGATAACACTGTGTTGTTAGATATGAAGTATTACCAGTTTTACTTCGTGGGATGAATAGGTTGGGATTGGGAAATTAAAATAAATGATTACTTCGGTAAGGTTCGCTAATCCCGACTAGTTTGAATTGAGATTCAAAAATAGAACAAAGAATAAATTCGAAGAATTTATCTTGGATAAAATTAATGGGAACATTTCCCTATGAATGTGAAATTTAGAAACTAACTGTCGGTTGGCCAAGCAGAATGGTTTTCTGGATATTGATCTGATGTTGGTTTCGGCCTTCGGGGTTAATATTTGGGAAATTATTCTCTTGATTAATTTACGGTTAGTGACTGATGAATTGGAGTGAGGCGTATGTTATGTTTGTGTAACACTTATTTAAAATATACGCGAGTTATTCGGAAAGACCGGGTTTATCCCATTCTGAATAACTGATACGACGATTAGTCGAAGATGAAGACGATGGTCGAAGACCGGAAGTCTTCACGTCGTTTGGGTGATTACTGATGATCTTGATTGGGCTGTACACCCAAGTAGATTGAAATAGTTGGTGATCGTCCAGACGTACTTGGAGAACGATGGATATGCGGGGTACTAGGTGCCTCCGGTTTCGTTCAGACCCAGAACGGACTTGTAAATGGACTGTGTGTCTGACATTGGATTTTAGTCCGTGTGATTGATATCTATTAAATATATATCTGTTTGGCGGCGGAGAATTTATTCTCTTGCTTAACTGTAAAGACCCGCAACTTCCCCGTAAAGGAAAGCGTCGGATAGTTCGAGAACAAACCACAATAGAACGCATACAGAAGAACATTTCATTGTATATAACAACAATGCATCAGATTACAAGAATATACAGAGTATGAATGAATATTACACAGAAATATCAGAGATTTAAATTACATTTAAATACATAGCAGCGGAAAATAATACAATACACAACTAGAAGAAGATATACGGATACAAAGCTTTCCGGATATCGTTCCAGCTGTAAACCAAAATCCTGTGAATATAAATCTGCAAAACCAAAACTACTAGCTGCCCGTGTCGAAATAAGGGCACCCAGAGTTTAGGTTAAAACAATAAACTCCAGGTCAGTCATGTGACTGGTGTGAGAACTAAAACAGTTGTTAATCTTTGTTTTTAAAGTTAGGTAAATCAAGGGACCACGCCGTATAACACGGAACGGGTTTCCTCCCAAGAATACCAGTGCATAAAACCAACAGCGCAATGCTAAATAAAGAAAGATGAAGCTGTTATAAGACCCAGGTCCTATCACACAATGCAACGCAAGCCGGGGGATAGGGTTTTCCCTTATAACAGCCAAAGAATGCTTGATACGTTTAAAACAAATCATTTGATACTATTATAAGTGCATAGTGTATAAAACACTTCAAATCATAAGTATCAATCATAGGCGGCATGAGCGCCCCATCCCACTATGTCACCATATATAGGTTTACAAATAAAACCGCAAATGTCACGTATTTGGAAATTGGATTTCCGTCTATGAACCGAGGCAAAAGATAGTCCTCAACCGATTCGTGACTCTCTAGCCCGAGCCACAGGTCAGAGCTCGAGTGACCTTGGAGCGACAGGGCCGGTCCACCGATGTGGATTAAAATGCCTGAACACTACGTTTCCCCACCCTATGGGGTGTAAGTCTGGTCCGTCAGCCGACCAGAATGCATCGGCCGAAACCGATATAACCGAGGCGCCTCGCAACAGCAACAACCACATAAGTCAAACTCGTCAGGGCGTGTAAAACCACTGACGCCACTTCTAACTAGAAAGAAACGCAAGTCCTCCCTGAGGTCCGTCTCCCGTTTTTGGTTCATACCTGGTGTGAAACACGCGAGGTAAACGTTACACAAAGCTACGCCACAAAGGCCGTGCTTTGATCATCACCACAAGACTTTGCTTTTCAACAGAAGCCTTGATCATTTGCATCTTAGCATGCCACACAGGCAAACCATCCTATGCAACCGATATCAGTCACACAGAATGAAATCCGATGTCAGACACACAGTCCATTTACAAGTCCGTTCTGGGTCTGAACGAAACCGGAGGCACCTAGTACCTCGCATATCCATCGATCTCCAAGTACGTCTGGACGATCACTAACTGTTTCCATCTTCTTGGGTGTACAGCCCAATCAAGATCATCAGTTATCACCCAAACGACGTGAAGACCTCCGGTCTTCGACCATCGTCTTCATCTTCGACTTATCGTCGTATCAGTTATTCAGAATGGGATAAACCCGGTCTTTCCGAATAACTCGCGTATATTTTAAATAAGTGTTACACAAACACAACATACGCCTCATTCCAATTCATTAGTCACTAACCGTAAATTAATCAAGAGAATAATTCCCCAAATATTAACCCCGAAGGCCGAAACCAACATCAGATCAATATCCAGAAAACCATTCTGCTTGGCTAACCGACAGTTAGTTTCTAAATTTCACGTTCAAATCTAATTAAAGATTTAACTATCGCCTGGAGCAAAACTGGTGATACTCCATTCTCGATCTTTTCAATCTAATTAAAGATTCATTAAAACTCCACTTAGTTTTAATCTTTTGACTGGGTTAAAGAATCAGTGTCATTTAAAAACACGGTTCACGATAAACCCAAAATCACATTCATTAATCGTCGGGTTAAAGAACGAGTGTTATTTAAAAACACTGTCCACGATAAACCCAAAAATCAATATCGATTCAATTCCAATTAAATGTTATTTAATTGGTACACTTCATTAAATCTAAATAAAAAGATTTAATCATTTCTCAACTGGGTTCAAGAACAGTGTTAGTGAAGACACCATTCACGACGAACCCAAATCCCATTCGATATTCAATACAAGGCTCTGAATAGAAAATATATCGGCTTATATTCAATATCGAATTCTACGACTAACAAATGTCGTATTGGAAATAACGATATACATATATATCTTTCAAATTTCCATAACAACACCTGTATAATCACGAATTCCAACATCGAAATATTCCGAAGACAATTTCGATTCAAATCCACTCCAATGCAATCATTGGAATTTTGGTTACTTTTAAAACCCTTTTCGAATTCAATTTATTTCGAAATCGTTTTCAATTCAATTCATTTCGAATTCGTTTTCAATTCAATTCATTTCGAATTCGTTTTCAATTCAATTCATTTCGAAATCGTTTTCAATTCAATTCATTTCGAAATCGTTTTCAATTCAATTCATTTCGAAATCGTTTTCAATTCAATTCATTTCGAAATCGTTTTCAATTCAATTCATTTCGAAATCGTTTTCAATTCAATTCATTTCGAAATCGTTTTCAATTCAATTCATTTCGAAATCGTTTTCAATTCAATTCATTTCGAATTCGTTTTCAATTGATATAAATATCGTTCACGTCAAAATGGCGTCAATCTAATCAACACGGCTTCATATATTCCTTTATTTTCAAATATTCTATTTCAAATATTTCTTTTTCAAATATTTCTTTTTCAAAACTGGAATGAGGCCCAATCAATTACCATATAATGTTAATTATATGGATTTTCTACAACACATGCATATATCAACAACGATGAATAATCAACCATCATCCAAAGTGCATTCTACACTGTATAAGCATCAAATATAAATATTCAACGCTTATAACAGTCTGTCAATCAATCGATCGACACACAACTAAACAATCGGGATTAGTGTACGTCAAATATCATCCCAACACCCGTGTAGGGTTTCAAACAATCAAACACAGATTTTATTTGTGCAGTTGGGCGATGTGTAAAATTTATCGACCCAATCAATGTCCTTCAAATAAGTGTACATAAACAAACCATCTGGTTTGCAAATGAATATTTTATTTATTCACATTCACGTTAAAATTTATATTTTTAACGACAAAACATTTTATTTCAACATATGAATTTCTCTTCGGTTCATTCTTTAAAAAAAATGATATTTTTATTTTTCTAACATATTTTAGAAAATTTCGGCAGCATAACGGCACGATACTAGAAACGGGACGAGGCCTAGCCTTATCCCCGGTCTAGTGAAGGCCCACGCCATTCACTCATCAATCAAATCAATTTCATTTTGCAAACCACAAAATTTGGAGTAAGGGTCTAACCTAGCCTTACTCCTTCGCCTTATAACGGCGCACGTCTAATCCTAACCAATTTATCGATTCGATTTTTCACACCACAAACCACATTCAAACCAATATCACAATCAATCACCAAACAATCAAACAAACAAGTCCATGGTCTGTGGACGATTGTGTCGGGTGCTACTAAGCACCGTCTGCATCCTAGTATATATATATAACTAGAAATAAAATAGAAAGGTGAGAAATTCTCACTTATAGCTATCCAGCTCCACGGCTCTTCCTTTGCAGAAGTCTTCGTCGTTTCGCCTTTTTGTCACCTTCGTTGCTGCTTTCACTACATACGTAAAAATCACATTTTTACTTCGCTATTCAATATATAAAAATCGAATTTTTAGTTCGCTATTTAATATATAAAAATCGAATTTTTAGTTCAAAGTTCAATATATAAAAATCGAATTTTTATTTCAAAAAGTTCAAATCCTTTCCTTTTTAAAATCTAAACCTTTCACTTTTAAAGTTTAAATCTTTTCACCTTTAAAGTTTAAAATAACTTTTTCAAATCAAAGTTTTTAAAATTCCTAAAATCAGTTTTATTCTTTTATTTTAAAATCAGTTTTAACCTTTTATTTTCAGCTTTATACTTTATAAAAATTTCAGTTTTACTTTAAATAAAATTTCAGTTTTACTTTAAATAAAATTTCAGTTTTTAACTTCCTAAAAATTCAGTTTTTTAAAATCAACAAAATTTTACAGTTTAAATGAAAATAAGTAAATAAAAAAAAACCAAAACTTACAGGGGCTCGTCGAGTGGTCGGGGGGGCTTCATCGAGGCTTGCAGATCGGAGGGGGGGCTCGACTTCATCGGCGGCGCTAGGGTTCGGGGGGGGCGCTCGCTGTCCTCGCGTGGAGGAGGGAGGAGGAAAGAGTCGCGAGGGGGAGGAGGCCGAAGAGGGGACAGGGGCTTCAACTGAGTGGCGGGCGATTGGAGGAGGAGGCCGACGCGGGGGTGGCGGCTCCGACGAGGGAAAGGGGCGATTTCGATTTCGTTTCCCTTTTTTTTTTTTTTTCTTTTTTAGTTTTCTGTAAAAGGAAATCGGGGGGGGGGCCTGGGTAGTAAAGGGGGAGATAATATTCTTTTTTTTTTTTTTTTATTTAATTAATAAATTTTATCCTAAAGAGTTGACTTTCACATTCGACCTCGAAACGAGGCCCACCGCCTGTCGTCCATAGCGTTTTACCCCCATTCCGAACACAATGGGATATATATCGCAAGCTGATTTGATTGTTACAATCAGTTTCCGTTAAATTTACATTTAAATCATTATATTGAATTTTAAACGTACATTTCAAGTTACCGGGGTCACATACTAACCCTAAAAATTCCCGAAAAATATTTTCTAGCTTCGTATTGACGATACGGTCCTAACAAAACTAGTTTCGTCGAATTCTGAGACCGTTAGAAAAATGGCCAATTTCCAGTCGATTAAAATCAACTGAAATGGTCAAAACACGTTTTCCTTTGCCACGCTCACATATTGATTCGAAAAATTATGAAATTTGAAACCTAGCAATAACTCGACATCACGGACCCAACAAAAGTGGTTTCGTCGAAATCCGAGGTCATTTGCAAAATGTCCATTTTTAAGGGCCTGAATTCCATAGCGACTATTCAGAATTTTCAACTGGACATATCTCATCATTTATAAAGTGAAATCTCAGTTTCTCAACTTCGTTGGAAAGATATCATCAATTAGATCCTAATGTTTTTGGTTTCACAAAAATCCGGATTGTTTTGCACCCGGTACATTCAATTGAAGTTTGAAATCGAATTTTCGAACTACCGCGCCATTTTCAATTCCTTTTATAATTATATATAATTATTTATATTCTAACGACGACGTATATAATATATACGTTCGAATTATATTCAAAATAAATTTCTCGTCAATATTATTTAAAATAATTCATTTTAAATAATCAAAATTCGCTAAAATTGCCAAAATAAAAATTTTAAACTGGCCCAGATTTTACGGGTTGTTACAATCTCCCCCACTTAAAACTTTTCGTCCCCGAAAAGGAACAAAGTCGAAAGTGGTTTGATTAATCAACTCTACGCTCGATCTGGCTTCCATTCTCCAACTCTTTAGTTTCTGAGAATTTTCAAAACTTCAAAATTTTGGCTAACACCCTAAATTTTTGAAAAATTTCGCCATAACCTCCCCTGCACCGGGAGCATCGGGGAATTTCAAATAGCTTCCCCGGTCCTTCAGATCTCAAAAAGAAAAAGAAAAAGCCAAGCGGCTAGCCAATAGGCTCACAAAATCATCATCACCCAAACAACGCAGGAAATTATGTAGTAAACATGTACCTATTTGTCGGGCAAACAAATTTTATTCTCGGCTCTAGCCTCCTTGCTATGACCTGTTCAATGTAAGTACATATATGCAAGCAAATGCGACCAATTTTCGATACAGTTCAATATTCGATTTAAATTATGCATAATGGTTCAAAATTAGCAAACAATTAACCAAACAACACAAACATCAATCAATTAGTGAATTTAAAGTTTCAAATTCATAATTTTGATACATAGACAAAAATCAGATTTTTGATGCTAAATCACAACAATAAGCCCTATCTAATTTTGGTTCTCACACCAGCCTATATGGAAATATATAGATAACCCACTCTCGCCAGTCGAACACAACACAGATGACGATGCCTCATCATCAGAATCATCCCCGGGCAACTAGAATGTGATTCTATATCTACCCAATATATTAAAACTTCGAATACAAGCCGCTAAGCGTGTATGCAAAATCTTTATATACTCGATTGCCCAAATTCAATTTAAATAGACTATTCAAATACGAATACTTAAGATTTGAATTTCCAAAACAAAGTGGGTTTTCACTTTTATTTTCAAAAACAACACTCTTTCGACTCGTTCTAGGACACTACTGATCCCATCTCTAACGAGTCATCCTCATTGGATATTACTAATCCAATATCTGATGAATTCTTTCATATGTTTCTAATGTGTCTTGTTCTCTGAGCTTTGTAAACCAAAGCTCTGATACCACGTGTAAAGACCCGCAACTTCCCCGTAAAGGAAAGCGTCGGATAGTTCGAGAACAAACCACAATAGAACGCATACAGAAGAACATTTCATTGTATATAACAACAATGCATCAGATTACAAGAATATACAGAGTATGAATGAATATTACACAGAAATATCAGAGATTTAAATTACATTTAAATACATAGCAGCGGAAAATAATACAATACACAACTAGAAGAAGATATACGGATACAAAGCTTTCCGGATATCGTTCCAGCTGTAAACCAAAATCCTGTGAATATAAATCTGCAAAACCAAAACTACTAGCTGCCCGTGTCGAAATAAGGGCACCCAGAGTTTAGGTTAAAACAATAAACTCCAGGTCAGTCATGTGACTGGTGTGAGAACTAAAACAGTTGTTAATCTTTGTTTTTAAAGTTAGGTAAATCAAGGGACCACGCCGTATAACACGGAACGGGTTTCCTCCCAAGAATACCAGTGCATAAAACCAACAGCGCAATGCTAAATAAAGAAAGATGAAGCTGTTATAAGACCCAGGTCCTATCACACAATGCAACGCAAGCCGGGGGATAGGGTTTTCCCTTATAACAGCCAAAGAATGCTTGATACGTTTAAAACAAATCATTTGATACTATTATAAGTGCATAGTGTATAAAACACTTCAAATCATAAGTATCAATCATAGGCGGCATGAGCGCCCCATCCCACTATGTCACCATATATAGGTTTACAAATAAAACCGCAAATGTCACGTATTTGGAAATTGGATTTCCGTCTATGAACCGAGGCAAAAGATAGTCCTCAACCGATTCGTGACTCTCTAGCCCGAGCCACAGGTCAGAGCTCGAGTGACCTTGGAGCGACAGGGCCGGTCCACCGATGTGGATTAAAATGCCTGAACACTACGTTTCCCCACCCTATGGGGTGTAAGTCTGGTCCGTCAGCCGACCAGAATGCATCGGCCGAAACCGATATAACCGAGGCGCCTCGCAACAGCAACAACCACATAAGTCAAACTCGTCAGGGCGTGTAAAACCACTGACGCCACTTCTAACTAGAAAGAAACGCAAGTCCTCCCTGAGGTCCGTCTCCCGTTTTTGGTTCATACCTGGTGTGAAACACGCGAGGTAAACGTTACACAAAGCTACGCCACAAAGGCCGTGCTTTGATCATCACCACAAGACTTTGCTTTTCAACAGAAGCCTTGATCATTTGCATCTTAGCATGCCACACAGGCAAACCATCCTATGCAACCGATATCAGTCACACAGAATGAAATCCGATGTCAGACACACAGTCCATTTACAAGTCCGTTCTGGGTCTGAACGAAACCGGAGGCACCTAGTACCTCGCATATCCATCGATCTCCAAGTACGTCTGGACGATCACTAACTGTTTCCATCTTCTTGGGTGTACAGCCCAATCAAGATCATCAGTTATCACCCAAACGACGTGAAGACCTCCGGTCTTCGACCATCGTCTTCATCTTCGACTTATCGTCGTATCAGTTATTCAGAATGGGATAAACCCGGTCTTTCCGAATAACTCGCGTATATTTTAAATAAGTGTTACACAAACACAACATACGCCTCATTCCAATTCATTAGTCACTAACCGTAAATTAATCAAGAGAATAATTCCCCAAATATTAACCCCGAAGGCCGAAACCAACATCAGATCAATATCCAGAAAACCATTCTGCTTGGCTAACCGACAGTTAGTTTCTAAATTTCACGTTCAAATCTAATTAAAGATTTAACTATCGCCTGGAGCAAAACTGGTGATACTCCATTCTCGATCTTTTCAATCTAATTAAAGATTCATTAAAACTCCACTTAGTTTTAATCTTTTGACTGGGTTAAAGAATCAGTGTCATTTAAAAACACGGTTCACGATAAACCCAAAATCACATTCATTAATCGTCGGGTTAAAGAACGAGTGTTATTTAAAAACACTGTCCACGATAAACCCAAAAATCAATATCGATTCAATTCCAATTAAATGTTATTTAATTGGTACACTTCATTAAATCTAAATAAAAAGATTTAATCATTTCTCAACTGGGTTCAAGAACAGTGTTAGTGAAGACACCATTCACGACGAACCCAAATCCCATTCGATATTCAATACAAGGCTCTGAATAGAAAATATATCGGCTTATATTCAATATCGAATTCTACGACTAACAAATGTCGTATTGGAAATAACGATATACATATATATCTTTCAAATTTCCATAACAACACCTGTATAATCACGAATTCCAACATCGAAATATTCCGAAGACAATTTCGATTCAAATCCACTCCAATGCAATCATTGGAATTTTGGTTACTTTTAAAACCCTTTTCGAATTCAATTTATTTCGAAATCGTTTTCAATTCAATTCATTTCGAATTCGTTTTCAATTCAATTCATTTCGAATTCGTTTTCAATTCAATTCATTTCGAAATCGTTTTCAATTCAATTCATTTCGAAATCGTTTTCAATTCAATTCATTTCGAAATCGTTTTCAATTCAATTCATTTCGAAATCGTTTTCAATTCAATTCATTTCGAAATCGTTTTCAATTCAATTCATTTCGAAATCGTTTTCAATTCAATTCATTTCGAAATCGTTTTCAATTCAATTCATTTCGAATTCGTTTTCAATTGATATAAATATCGTTCACGTCAAAATGGCGTCAATCTAATCAACACGGCTTCATATATTCCTTTATTTTCAAATATTCTATTTCAAATATTTCTTTTTCAAATATTTCTTTTTCAAAACTGGAATGAGGCCCAATCAATTACCATATAATGTTAATTATATGGATTTTCTACAACACATGCATATATCAACAACGATGAATAATCAACCATCATCCAAAGTGCATTCTACACTGTATAAGCATCAAATATAAATATTCAACGCTTATAACAGTCTGTCAATCAATCGATCGACACACAACTAAACAATCGGGATTAGTGTACGTCAAATATCATCCCAACACCCGTGTAGGGTTTCAAACAATCAAACACAGATTTTATTTGTGCAGTTGGGCGATGTGTAAAATTTATCGACCCAATCAATGTCCTTCAAATAAGTGTACATAAACAAACCATCTGGTTTGCAAATGAATATTTTATTTATTCACATTCACGTTAAAATTTATATTTTTAACGACAAAACATTTTATTTCAACATATGAATTTCTCTTCGGTTCATTCTTTAAAAAAAATGATATTTTTATTTTTCTAACATATTTTAGAAAATTTCGGCAGCATAACGGCACGATACTAGAAACGGGACGAGGCCTAGCCTTATCCCCGGTCTAGTGAAGGCCCACGCCATTCACTCATCAATCAAATCAATTTCATTTTGCAAACCACAAAATTTGGAGTAAGGGTCTAACCTAGCCTTACTCCTTCGCCTTATAACGGCGCACGTCTAATCCTAACCAATTTATCGATTCGATTTTTCACACCACAAACCACATTCAAACCAATATCACAATCAATCACCAAACAATCAAACAAACAAGTCCATGGTCTGTGGACGATTGTGTCGGGTGCTACTAAGCACCGTCTGCATCCTAGTATATATATATAACTAGAAATAAAATAGAAAGGTGAGAAATTCTCACTTATAGCTATCCAGCTCCACGGCTCTTCCTTTGCAGAAGTCTTCGTCGTTTCGCCTTTTTGTCACCTTCGTTGCTGCTTTCACTACATACGTAAAAATCACATTTTTACTTCGCTATTCAATATATAAAAATCGAATTTTTAGTTCGCTATTTAATATATAAAAATCGAATTTTTAGTTCAAAGTTCAATATATAAAAATCGAATTTTTATTTCAAAAAGTTCAAATCCTTTCCTTTTTAAAATCTAAACCTTTCACTTTTAAAGTTTAAATCTTTTCACCTTTAAAGTTTAAAATAACTTTTTCAAATCAAAGTTTTTAAAATTCCTAAAATCAGTTTTATTCTTTTATTTTAAAATCAGTTTTAACCTTTTATTTTCAGCTTTATACTTTATAAAAATTTCAGTTTTACTTTAAATAAAATTTCAGTTTTACTTTAAATAAAATTTCAGTTTTTAACTTCCTAAAAATTCAGTTTTTTAAAATCAACAAAATTTTACAGTTTAAATGAAAATAAGTAAATAAAAAAAAACCAAAACTTACAGGGGCTCGTCGAGTGGTCGGGGGGGCTTCATCGAGGCTTGCAGATCGGAGGGGGGGCTCGACTTCATCGGCGGCGCTAGGGTTCGGGGGGGGCGCTCGCTGTCCTCGCGTGGAGGAGGGAGGAGGAAAGAGTCGCGAGGGGGAGGAGGCCGAAGAGGGGACAGGGGCTTCAACTGAGTGGCGGGCGATTGGAGGAGGAGGCCGACGCGGGGGTGGCGGCTCCGACGAGGGAAAGGGGCGATTTCGATTTCGTTTCCCTTTTTTTTTTTTTTTCTTTTTTAGTTTTCTGTAAAAGGAAATCGGGGGGGGGGCCTGGGTAGTAAAGGGGGAGATAATATTCTTTTTTTTTTTTTTTTATTTAATTAATAAATTTTATCCTAAAGAGTTGACTTTCACATTCGACCTCGAAACGAGGCCCACCGCCTGTCGTCCATAGCGTTTTACCCCCATTCCGAACACAATGGGATATATATCGCAAGCTGATTTGATTGTTACAATCAGTTTCCGTTAAATTTACATTTAAATCATTATATTGAATTTTAAACGTACATTTCAAGTTACCGGGGTCACATACTAACCCTAAAAATTCCCGAAAAATATTTTCTAGCTTCGTATTGACGATACGGTCCTAACAAAACTAGTTTCGTCGAATTCTGAGACCGTTAGAAAAATGGCCAATTTCCAGTCGATTAAAATCAACTGAAATGGTCAAAACACGTTTTCCTTTGCCACGCTCACATATTGATTCGAAAAATTATGAAATTTGAAACCTAGCAATAACTCGACATCACGGACCCAACAAAAGTGGTTTCGTCGAAATCCGAGGTCATTTGCAAAATGTCCATTTTTAAGGGCCTGAATTCCATAGCGACTATTCAGAATTTTCAACTGGACATATCTCATCATTTATAAAGTGAAATCTCAGTTTCTCAACTTCGTTGGAAAGATATCATCAATTAGATCCTAATGTTTTTGGTTTCACAAAAATCCGGATTGTTTTGCACCCGGTACATTCAATTGAAGTTTGAAATCGAATTTTCGAACTACCGCGCCATTTTCAATTCCTTTTATAATTATATATAATTATTTATATTCTAACGACGACGTATATAATATATACGTTCGAATTATATTCAAAATAAATTTCTCGTCAATATTATTTAAAATAATTCATTTTAAATAATCAAAATTCGCTAAAATTGCCAAAATAAAAATTTTAAACTGGCCCAGATTTTACGGGTTGTTACATTAACGCCCTTCTCTGAGACGTACGAGCTCAGGGGTTATATATTGATGGATATCAAACACATGGAGTGAATTGCCTGTGTGGCATGCCTAAGTGGCAATTGATCGAGGCTTCTGTTGAAAAGCAAAGTCTTGTGGTGATGATCAAAGCAAGACCTTTGTGGCGTAGCTTTGTGTAACGTTTGTTTCGCGAGTTTCACACCCGGTATGAACCAAAAACGGGAGAGGACGTCAGGGAGGGCATGCGTTTCTTTCTAGCTAGAAGTGGCGTCAGTGGTTTTACACGCCCTGACGAGTTTGACTTATGTGGTTGTTGCTGTTGCGAGGCGCCTCGGATTGATCGGTCGTTCTCGAACCGATGGAGTCATTTAGTTGGCTCGTTTACGCCCCATAGGGCGGGGAAATGCATGATCAGGGTTTAAGTTTAATCCACATCGGTGGACTGGCCCTGAGGATCCAAGGGCCCACCTGAGTCTGGGTCCTGAGGGGCGGGCTAGAGCATCTCGAATCGGTTGAGGACTATCTTTTGCCTCGGTTCATAGATGGAAACCCAATTTCCAAATACGTGATTCTGCGGTTTTATTTGTAGAGCCTAGTATGGCGACATAGTGGGATGGGGCGCTTATGCCGTCTATGATTGATACTTATGATTTGAAGTTGTTTTATACACTATGCACTTATAATAGTATCAAACGATTTGTTTTAACCGTATCAAGCATTCTTTGGCTGTTATAAGGGAAAACCCTATCCTCGGCTGCGTTGCATTGTGTGATGGGACCTGGGTCTTATAACAGCTTCATTTTTCTTTATTTAGCATTGCGCTATTTGTTTTATGCACTGGTATTCTTGGGAGGAAACCCGTTCCGTGTTATACGGCGTGGTCCCTTGATTTACCTAACTTTAAAATAAAGATTAACTGTTTTAGTTCTCACACCAGTCCCATGACTGACCTGGAGTTTATTGTTTTAACCTAAACTCTGGGTGCCCCTATTTTGACACGGGCAGCTTGTAGTTTTGGTTTTGCAGATTTATATTCACAGGATCCTGGTTTACAGCTGGAATGATATCCGGAAAGCTTTGTATCCGTATATCTACTTCTAGTTGTGTATTGTACTATTTTCCGCTGCTATGTATTTAAATGTAATTTAAATCTCTGATATTTCTGTGTAATATTCATTTATACTATGTATATTCTTGTAATCTGGTGCATTGTTGTAATAACAATGAAATGTTCTTCTGTTTGTGTTCTGTTGTGGCTTGTTCTCAAACGACAGGGCGTTTCGAACGGTCTGGGTCGGTTTAGCGACTGGTTCGGACCGAGCGAAATTCTTTTTCGTCACACGCATATGTAATATAAATAAATCAACTAATTTAAATAATAATATTTAATATTCATATTTAATCAGTTTGGGAAACTAATATTAATTGCTTTTGCTCGGTGGTCGTTTATAGTTTCCACTGTAATTTGTTTTATGAACTAGATTGCATCAATTGGTGAAAGAATATACATTTCTCTGAGCGAGTGAAAGGAAGAGTCTCACTACAGCAGGTTTATGTCGCAACTATCAAAAGCTAAAGATCGAAGAGCAATCCAAGCAACTTTAAAAAAAAAATTAAGTTGTAGATCTGATGTGTTTGCTATTTACTGCTATTACTTTGATAGAATCATGAATCCTAAATCATCTTGGGATTTTGTTGTGTAATTCTATTATACAACAATCATTGCATTATATTTTTCATCCTTCAAAACGATGAGTATTAAAAAGTGCTTTCTTTCATAAGACTGATATTTGTGACTCTTGATTTGAGTAGATTGAAAATTTGTTACTTATTACATTTGTTACGCTGAAAAATTGTTATGTTTTACAATGTTATTCTGTTGTATTGGCTAAATCAAGGCTTACTTCTATGACTATAATATCAGTGATGCTACCTTGAACTAATTATTTTCACTGGACATCTGTCCAGCTATGTTTTCTTACCAACATGTTAAAACAGAAGCTTAGTAAAATAGATTACCCAAATAGATATTTCTATTAACTCAGCTAAATTTCTAACAACTTATTTCGTGGATTAACACCCATATCAACCGATAAACAAAACTAAATATGAAATTGAAACGCTATTTTAGATTCAAAATTACTTTTTCATTTTGGCTTTTAATGAACCTGTGAATAATGGGAGTATGCTCACTGCACTATAAATGTGGTGGGATGGTGTTGTTAAATCTCTTCAACAATTATTGTCACATTTAATTAATACCCGTTTTTCTTAAAATCCAATTTTGAGGAAGATCTTATCTTAGTCGTGGAGCGATTGCAAAACCTTGTAGTTATGCCAAATCAGCGTTTTGTTATTGACATTTTTAATTTTTGTAGTGCAAGAATTCCATGAATTTACATTCTTAGATCTAAAAAATAATCGCATCAAGCATGACCTTTTGGTCTATAGTTGTGAAATGCATTCAAGAGTCTTAAGACGGACAGGGTATATTGTTGCAAAATAGGACTTAACTGAGTAATATTTAGAAGGTAACCGAGGAAAAGCTTCATAGGTAGGTGAATGTTGGCAATGACCAACTATAATGTAGGTGATTTTTGGCATCGAGATGGTAGCCAAATGTTCTATTTGGTTGTCTGTTAATAGGTCAATGGATGGATAGAGAAGAGTGATAATCTTAGCATATAGTTTGTATGTTCGTCTTATTAGTTAAGACATGGAGGGAGTTTGTCTACCTTTGATAGTTGTGTTATTTTCGATTCCAATGTGTGTGTCATGAAATTATATATGAGCATTTCACTAACATAATCCCATTAAAGCACGTAATATTTTTCGTACATCATAGAAGTATAAACTTATTCCAAGAAAACATATAGTAAACAAATTACATATGATGGCCAAAATAGAAACGAAAGAAAAAGGTATGTCAGAAATTCCCATCTTTTTATAGACAAAATATATTTCATTACATTATAGGTGTGTTTTGTCTTTGCGACCTCTATCCAAAACCTTCCACTTTCTCAGCCTCATTTCTTTCATAAGTCATTTTTTAACTCATCTCTCTTTCTATCCCACATCATTTATGCAATCCTAATAGCTATTGAGAGGCAAAAAAATTTAAAAGAGATTCAAAATATTAATTTCATTCCTTTTAAATTCTTGCATCATTCAACGATCTCACGGAAACCAGTGGTATTTTAGAAAGACACCTAAGTAGTGCATCGAAGTCAAGATGGAAATGCGTAAAAAGAAGTGAATCTAAGTTCTCAGTGAAAGCAACAAAGTGTTGATGACAAAAAATTCCATCAGACCCAAAGATTCTCTATTACTAGAGAATAGTGTTTCGCGTAAGGAAAATTAATGTGCGGAAAGCAGTAAAAGACACAAAGGTTTAGCGGTTAGGTCCGTGAGGGGCGTACGCCTACTTTGAAGTAGTTTGATGATCTTTATTCACAAATAAGAGTTACAAGCGTTGAACTTCATCATGGCATTCGTTTACATGTTGTTCTCTGTATTTTGAAGTCGTATTGGTTGTATGTCAATCTATTAAATAATAGTAAAGTAGAAGAATTTCTTTCTCTCTCCTTGATTTTAGGAGTTACCTCTCTTTTCCTTAATTCTCTCTTGATACTTAATATTTGAATTTTTAATTATCAATTAAATTATTTAACTAACCTCTCATTATTTTATAGTATGATATATATATATATATAAAACTTATGCATAATTAATCTACAAATAATTGATATATCAACTTCGAATAGTAGGTCCATATAGTTATATCAATTATATAATACCAAATTTAAATTGTTTAAATAAATTTAATCAGAGAATATATTTATTAATGAACCATGATTGAATATGTATATGACTATTTGTTCTAGTAAAAATGGTAAAACTAAATTGTTTTATTCAATTACTATATGTAAATCGCATAAAAAAACAATGAAAAATTTAATTTTTTTATTCGTTTATCATTTATCCATAAATACTTGTATCTAAAGTGGTAAAATTTATGTATTATGCATTGCATTATAAAATTCTACATTTAACTTAAAATACCTAAATAAACTACCATAATTATTTACAAAACCTACATCACTTTCTCATATGATATAACCTATACGCATAAATTAATTATGTTGTGTTATGCTTAAAATAATAAGATAAATGTAATCAAGTGATACGTATTTGTTCAGTTACTAATGACGATATGAAAATTTCAATAATATACATCATACCTATATCAATAAAATAAGATAAAATTGTATTTTCATTAGACTAAAACACACATAAGTCGCACGGCATGTAATATAACACAAACAATACATAACTTTTATATAATACATTCTTTAAGTTCAGTAATACATGGAATTTATTTCTCAAAAACATGTTCAAGAAACACCATTACTTTTAGTTCCGGCCAGTCTATAAATAATTACAATTAAATTTGAAATTATTTTCCCGTTTGCCAAAAAATTTGCACTTTAGCATAAAAAATTCAGAAAAAATGTTCATAGAGACATGAGATAAATTAAAAATTTAACTTTGAGATAAAATAAAGAATAACAACAAAAAAATTAGGAAAAATATCAATAAATTCATCGTGCATTACAAAATTATGATTTTTTATAGCAAAAATTTAATTTTAAAATTTCTGCAATCTTTTACCAAACTATCTCGGTTCACTTCTAATATTTTACATGACATCATATTAGAGTTAATCAAAAATATTAAAAATATAATTAAACTTGATAAAGTGTTAATTGTTGATGTGTCAATATAAATCATAAAAATGTGAAAAATTCAATATTTGCACAATATTCATATTAACAAAAAGGGTATAAAATTCATTTGGATAAACAAATAAATAAAACACATAACATAATTATATATGTAAGCAATGATTTCAAATTTAAATTATGATTCATTTATATCGATACATTGATGCATTACATTGTAAAATACTAATTTTAACTAAAGTACCTACATTCAGAAATTTCCGTGGTTGCTTACAAAACTCACCTCTATGTCAAATTATTTACTACATTTACATCAATATATTTTAAATAAAGCATGTAATTATGGTTTCAATGTACAAGAATAAATATAATAATGAATAAATATTCACTAATTCATCGAATAAAACCTTAAATGTGACAATTTCAATATGTATGTCGCATATATATTAAAACTAATAGTTAAAAAGATTTTTCTATTAACTATAAAGACATACAATTCAAATGCCATAAATATTTTAAATGAAAGACGTTAACAAAACTATGTTATTATTCATTTATCTCAATAAGCTTACCTACATTATTGATTTTTTGTTTCTACCCTAAAAAAACATATTTTGACATTTCTATAGTTATGTGCAATTTCATCGACTGCTCCCTAATCTTTCATGTTTAGATCCATCTATTTAAATTGCTTATAAAATATCAAATTTAAATTATTTTAATAATATATGTGTCAGTCGTATATGTATATGCATACATACTAATAAAAGCAACAATACCAGACATACATATCACATACGTATATTTGTGTACATAAATAATAATAATAAAGTTAATTTGTAAATTAATTATTATCATTTATATACATAAACAATAAATTTACCATACACAACGTTAAAAAGTTCTATTCTTAACTTCGAATAACTCCACATTAAAAACTCTGTAACCTTTTTATAAAATCATTCTCAATTAACACATATTATTTATCCTTAAGTGTGAAAACCCGTAACTTCCCCGTAAAGGAAAGCGTCGGATAGTTCGAGAACAAGCCACAACAGAACGCATACAGAAGAACATTTCATTGTATATTACAACAATGCATCAGATTACAAGAATATACAGAGTATAAAAGAATATTACACTGAATTATCAGAGATTTAAATTACATTTAAATATATCGCAGCGGAAAAATAATACAATACACAACTAGAATGAGTTATACGGATACAAAGCTTTCCGGATATCGTTCCAGCTGTAAACCAGGATCCTGTGAATATAAATCTGCAAAACCAAAACTACTAGCTGCCCGTGTCAAAATAAGGGCACCCAGAGTTTAGGTTAAAACAATAAACTCCAGGTCAGTCATGTGACTGGTGTGAGAACTAAAACAGTTATTAATCTTTATTTTAAAACATTAGGTAAATCAAGGGACCACGCCGTATAACACGGAACGGGTTTCCTCCAAAGAATACCAGTGCATAAAACAAACAGCGCAATGCTAAATAAATAAAAATGAAGCTGTTATAAGACCCAGGTCCCATCACACAATGCAACGCAGCCGAGGATAGGGTTTTCCCTTATAATAGCCAAAGAATGCTTGATACGTTTAAAACCAATCATTTGATACTATAATAAGTGCATAGTGTATAAAACAACTTCAAATCATAAGTATCAATCATAGGCGGCATGGGTACCATATATCATGTCGCCATATATAGGTTTACAAATAAAACCGCAAAGTCACGTATTTGGAAATTGGATTTCCATCTATGAACCGAGGCAAAAGATAGTCCTCAACCGATTCGAGACAATCTAGCCCATGTCTCAGGTCAGAGCTCGAGTGACCTTTGGATCGTCAGGGCCAGTCCACCGATGTGGATTAAACTTAAACCCTGAACACTACGTCTCCCCACCCTATGGGGTGTAAGTCTGGTCCGTCAGCCGACCAGAATGCATCGGCCGAAACCGATATAACCGAGGCGCCTCGCAACAGCAACAACCACATAAGTCAAACTCGTCAGGGCGTGTAAAACCACTGACGCCACTTCTAGCTAGAAAGAAACGCATGCCCTCCCTGAGGTCCGTCTCCCGTTTTGGTTCACAACCGGGGTGCGAGGCTCGCGAATTCACGTTACACAAAGCTGTGCCACACAGGCTGTGCTTTGATCATCACCACAAGACTTTGCTTTTCAACAGAAGCCTCGATCAATTGCCACTTAGGCATGCCACACAGGCAATTCACTCCATGCGTTTGATATCCATCAATATATAACCCCTGAGCTCGTACGTCACAAAGAAGGGCGTTAAGCAAGAGAATAAATTCTCCGCCGCCAAACAGATATATATTTAATAGAAATCAACCACACAGACTAAAATCCAATGTCAGACACACAGTCCATTTACAAGTCCGTTCTGGGTCTGAACGAAACCGGAGGCACCTAGTACCCCGCATATCCATCGATCTCCAAGTACGTCTGGACGATCACCAACTGTTTCCATCTTCCTGGGTGTACAGCCCAATCAAGATCATCAGTTATCACCCAAACGACGTGAAGACTTCCGGTCTTCGACCACCGTCTTCATCTTCGACACCACGTCGAATCAGTTATTCAGAATGGGATAAACCCGGTCTTTCTGAATAAATCACGTATATATTAAAAAAAGTGTTACACAAACACAACATACGCCTCATTCCAATTCAGAATATTCTTTTATTCAAATATTCCTATACTTTGGGAAAAGTTCCCATTAATTTTATCCAAGATAAATTCTTTAAATTTATTCTTGAATCTCCTTTGAATATCAATTCAAACTAGTCGGGATTAGCGAACCACACCGAAGTAATCATTTATTTTATTTCCCAATCCCAACCTATTCATCCCATGAAGTAAAACTGGTAATATTTCATATCTAACACCACAGTGTTATCGGTAAATTCAATTACCATTTCACGTTCAAATCTAATTAAAGATTTAACTATCGCCTGGAGCAAAACTGGTGATACTCCATTCTCGATCTTTCCAATCTATTTAAAGATTCATCAAAACTCCACTTAGTTTTAATCGTTAATTGAGTTAAAGAATCAGTGTCTTTCAAAACACGGTTCACGATAAACCCAAAATCACATTCGATATTCAATACAAGGCTCTGAATAGAAAATATATCGGCTTATATTCAATATCGAATTCTACGACTAACAAATGTCGTATTGGAAATAACGATATAAATATATATCTTTCAAATTTCCATAACAACATCTGTATAATCACGAATTCCAACATCGAAATATTCCGAAGACAATTTCGATTCAAATCCACTCCAATGCAATCATTGGAAATTTTGGTTATTTTTAAAACCCTTTTCAAATTCAATTTATTTATTTAAAAATAAATAGAATTATAATCCTAGTTCAAAACTAGTTCATTTCGATAAAAATCTATTTTTATCTTTTCAAATATGGAGTCTTTCATCCCAAATCTTCACAAATCATTTCTTATGATTTTACACAAATTATTACTATTTTTAATAATTTTATCAAGGCCCGTACAGTCGATTTCCATCAATGGCCATCGAACTGCACTTACAGCGACCTTTTTCGAATTTGATTTGGACATAATTCCAAATCCAACCGTTAGATTTCAAATTTCTAACATTCGCTAGAAAGCTCTTTTCGATACGAACCCAACGGTTCCGGTTTTAGGAGAATCCGACAGTCGGATCTCCCGTAACGTCCATTTGAAATCAATGGTCGAAATTCGCGAACTGCCGCGGCGCGGCGCGTTCTATTCAGGCCATTATATTATATATATAATATATATAATATATACTTCGTCGATTTCTATTTAAAACGAATTATATAAATAGTTTTAAAATTCGTTTCAAAATCTATTTCAACTTCCATCTCAATTCAAAGCAAAATTGAATTCTTCTCTATAAATTCGTTTTAAAATTCATTTCTATTCAATTCAAATTTCAATTCAATTTGAATTCATTTCAATTTGCTTTCAATTCATTTTGAATTCGTTTTCAATTCAATTCATTTCGAAATCGTTTTCAATTCAATTCATTTAGAAATCACTTTCAATTCAATTCACTTTGAATTCGTTTTCAATTCAATTCATTTCGAAATCACTTTCAATTCAATTCACTTTGAATTCGTTTTCAATTCAATTCATTTCGAAATCACTTTCAATTCAATTCACTTTGAATTCGTTTTCAATTCAATTCATTTCGAAATCACTTTCAATTCAATTCACTTTGAATTCGTTTTCAATTCAATTCATTTCGAAATCACTTTCAATTCAATTCACTTTGAATTCGTTTTCAATTCAATTCATTTCGAAATCACTTTCAATTCAATTCACTTTGAATTCGTTTTCAATTCAATTCATTTCGAAATCACTTTCAATTCAATTCACTTTGAATTCGTTTTCAATTCAATTCATTTCGAAATCACTTTCAATTCAATTCACTTTGAATTCGTTTTCAATTCAATTCATTTCGAAATCACTTTCAATTCAATTCACTTCGAAATCGTTTTCAATTCAATTCATTTCGAAATCACTTTCAATTCAATTCACTTTGAATTCGTTTTCAATTCATTTCGAAATCACTTTCAATTCAATTCACTTTGAATTCGTTTTCAATTCAATTCATTTCGAAATCACTTTCAATTCAATTCACTTCGAAATCGTTTTCAATTCAATTCATTTCGAAATCACTTTCAATTCAATTCACTTTGAATTCGTTTTCAATTCAATTCATTTCGAAATCACTTTCAATTCAATTCACTTTGAATTCGTTTTCAATTCAATTCATTTCGAAATCACTTTCAATTCAATTCACTTCGAAATCGTTTTCAATTCAATTCATTTCGAAATGAATAAAATCGATATAAATATCGTTTACGTCAAAATGGCGTCAATCTAATCCACACGGCTTCATAATTTCTATTTTCAAATTTTCTTTATTTTTCAAATTGGAATGAGGCCCAAACAATTACCATATAAAATTAATTATATGGATTTCCATACAACACATGTATATAATAGCATTGAAAAATAATCAACCATCAACCAAAGTGCACTACACTGTATAAGCATCAAATATAGATATTCAACGCTTATAACAGCCTGTCAATCCATCGATCGACATATTTAATCAATCAGGATGAGTGAAATTCATATTTCATCCCAACACCCGTGCGGGGTTTCAAACAAACAAACACAGATTTTATTTGTGCAGTTGGGCGATGTGTAAAATTTATCGTCCCAATCAATGTCATTCAAATAAGTGTACATAAACAAACCGTCTGGTTTGTAAATGAATATTTATTTATTCACATTCACGTTAAAAATTATATTTTTAACGATAAAACATTTTATTTCAACCTATGAATTTCTATTCAATTCATTTACACAATAAAATGATATTTTTATTTTCTAACATATTTTAGAAAATTTCGGCGGCATAACGGCACGATACTAGAAACGGGACAAGGCCTCGCCTTATCCCCGGTCTAGTGAAGGCCCACGCCATTCACACATCAATCAAATCAATTTCATCTCACCCAACAATTCAATTCAAACAAATAATTCAACTAATCTATGCAACCAAACAAACAAGTCCATGGTCTGTGGACGATTGTGTCGGGTGCTACTAAGCACCGTCTGCATCCTAGTATATATATATAACTAGAAAAGAAATTAAAAGGTGAGAAATTCTCACCTATAGCTATCCTAGCTCTACAGCACTTCATTGATAGAAATCTTCATCGCTATCGCATCTTCGTCGACTTCGTTGCCCATAGCCACTACATATGTAAAAATCGAATTTTTACTTCGTTATTCAATTTATAAAAATCGAATTTTTAGTTAGCTATTCAATATATAAAAATCGAATTTTTATTTCAAAGTTCAATATATAAAAATCGAATTTTTATTTCAAAGTTCAATATATAAAAATCGAATTTTTATTTCAAAGTTCAATATATAAAAATCGAATTTTTATTTCGATGTTCAATATATAAAAATCGAATTTTTATTTCAAAGTTCAATATATAAAAATCGAATTTTTATTTCAATGTTCAAACCTTTTTTTTTTATTTTAAGTTCTAATCTTTTCTTATTAAAAATTCAAATCCCTTTTTTTCTTTTAACTTAAAATCAGTTTAAAAATGCTTTATAAAAATTCCTGTTTTTATCTTATAAAAATTCTGTTTTTAACTTATAAAAAAAATTCTGCTTTTAACTTATAAAAATTCTGCTTTTAACTTATAAAAATCAGTTTTTAAAATATCAGAAAAATCAGTTTTCAATACTTTTTAAAATCAGTTTTTAAAACTTTATATATATAAAAAAACAGTTTTCAAATCATATAAAAAAACAGTTTATATGTTTACTGTAAAACAAAAACAAAAGATAAAACAAAATTAAACGCTCACCGATTTCGAATGGGAGGAGGAGGAGTCGGCGGTGGTTCGTGGGTGGAGGCGCTCGGTGATGTCGCGATGAGGCGCTCCGATTTGGGTCGAGGGTAGCGTCGTCTGGAGGGAGGAGGTTGCGAGGCTTCGGCGAAGGGTTCGTCGGCGGTGTCGGCGGTGGCTTCCAGGTCGGGGCGGCGGCGCGATTTTAGGATTAGGTTTCCCCTTTTTTTTTTTTTTTTTTTCTTTCTTCGTTCTGTTATAATGTAACGGGGGGGCCAAACAGAAGAGAAAAGGGGAAAGGTGGGTTTGTTTTTTTTTATTTAATTTTATTATTTAATTATTAAATTTTTGCTCCAGGGTTGACTTTTACATACGATCTCGAAACGAGGTCCACCGCCTGTCGTCCATAGCGTTTTACCCCCATTCCGAACTCAATGGGATATGCCACGTGGGCTGATTCGACTGTTTGAATCAGTTTCCGTTAAATTCACATTTAAATCACTATATTGAATTTTTAACGTACATTTCAGATTACCGGGGTCACATACTAACACTAAAAATTCCAGAAAAATATTTTCTAGCTTCGTATTGACGATACGGTCCTAACAAAACTAGTTTCGTCGAATTCTGAGACCGTTTGAAAAATGGCCAATTTCCAGTCGATTAAAATCAACTGAAACTGGTCAAACGCGTTTTCTTTTGCCACGCTCACATATTGATTCGAAAAATTATGAAATTTGAAACCTAGCAATAACTTAACATCACGGACCCAACAAAAGTGGTTTCGTCGAAATCCGAGCTCGTTTGCAAAATGTCCATTTTTAAGGGCCTGAATTCCATAGCGACTATTCAGAATTTTCAACTGGACATTTCTTTTGATTCCTGATATGAAATCTTGATTATTCGGATTCGCTGGAAAGATATTATCAATTAGATCCCATTATTTTTGGTTTCACTAAAATCCGGATTGTTTTGCACCCGGTACATTCAATTGAACTTTGAAATCGGATTATCGAACTACCGCGCCATTTTCAATTCTATTTATAATTATATATAAATATTTATATTCTAACGACGACGCGTATAAATATATACGCTCTATTATATTCAAAATAAATTTTCTCGTCGATATTATTTAAAATAATCTATTTTAAATAATTAAAATTCGCTAAAATTGCCAAAATAAAAAATTTAAAACTGGCCCAGATTTTCGGGTTGTTACAATCTCCCCCACTTAAAACTTTTCGTCCCCGAAAAGGAACAAAGTCGAAAGTGGTTTGACTATTCAGCTCTACGATCGATCAGGCTTCCATTCTCCAACCCTTTGGTTTCTGAGAATTTTCAAAACATCAAAAATTTGGCTAACACCCTAAATTTTTGAAAAATTTCGCCATAACCTCCCCTGCACCGGGAGCATCGGGGAATTTCAAATAGCTTCCCCGGTCCTTCAGATCTCAAAAAGAAAAAGAAAAAGCCAAGCGGCTAGCCAATAGGCTCACAAAATCATCATCACCCAAACAAAACAGTAAATTATGTAGTAAACATGTACCTATTTGTCGGGCAAACAAATTTTATTCTCTGGCTCTAGCCTCCTTGCTATGACCTGTTCAAAAGATATACATGTATGTGCATGCAAATGCGACCAATTTTCAATATAATTCAATATTCGGTTCAATTAGGTTAAATGGCTAAAAATTAGCAAACAAATAAACAAACAACACAAACATCAATCAATTAGTGAATTAGATTATCAAATTCATAATTTTGATACATATACTGAAAATCTTGTTTTTGATGCCAATTCACAACAAGGTGTTCTAACTATATAACTTTTGGTTCTCACACCAGCCTAATGGAAATATATAGAAATCACACCTTCGAAACTCGAACATAAATGTTGATGATGCGATCGCTATCATCAATATTGTAATAACCCGGAAAATACGAGCCAATTTAAAATTTTTAAATTGATTATTTCAAAGCAATTTGAAGCATTGAAATAGAATATTTCAATAAATTAGTGAATTAGAAATAGTAAGTCAGTTTGAAAATTGATATTTTGCAAATGGCTCGGAATTCGACGAAACCACTTTTGTCGGGTCCGGGATGTCAAACTATTGTTAGGTTTCAAATTTCATAATTTTTCGAATCAATATGTGAGCGTGGCAAAAGAAAACGCGTTTGACCAGTTTCTGTTGAATTAAATCGACAGGAAATTGGCCATTTTTCAAACGGTCTCAGAATTCGACGAAACTAGTTTTGTTAGGACCGTATCGTCAATACGAAACTAGAAAATATTTTTCGGGAATTTTTCTAGTTAGTATGTGACCCCGGTAATTTGAAATGTACGTTAAAAATTCAATATAAGGATTTAAATGTAAATTCAACGGAAACTGATTGTAACGATCAAACCAGCTTACGACACATATCCCATTGTGTTCGGAATGGGGGTAAAACGCTATGGACGACAGGCGGTGGGCCTCGTTTCGAGGTCATATATAAAAGTCAACCCTAGTGCAAATTTAAGTAATTAAATAATAAAAAAAAATAATAAAAAAAAAATAAACTTCTCCCCTTTTCTTCTGCCTTGGCCCCCCCCCGATCATTTACCAGAAAGTGAAAAAAAAAAAAAAAAACCTTAAAACTAATTCGAAGCCGCCGCCCGATCCTGGAAGCCACCGCCGAACCCTTCGCCGAAGCCCCTGACGCTCGAGCCGCCGACCAACCTCCTCCCACCGAACGACACCTCGGAGCCCCCACCACCCTCGCAAATCGAAGCAGCCCTCGTCGAACCCTCGAGACACCTCGTCGCGACGCCTCTCTGAGCCGCCCTCGACTTCCCTCCTCCCCTTCGCATACCACGGTAAGCATTTACTTTATATTTATTTTCATTTTTGTTTTATGATTTCTGATTTATAAAACGATTTAAAATTAAAACTGTATTTTTTTTTTAGTTATAAAAACTGCATTTTTGAGGAGGAAACAAAAACTGCATTTTTATAAAATATATAAACAGATTTGTTCGAATTTAAAAACTGTTTTGTTTTTAAAAGGTTTTAAAACTTTTTTTTAGGATATAAAAACAGAAAGAAAAAAAAGTGAAGACTGATTTTTGTTTTAGGATTTAAAAACAGAAATTTTTGAAAAGAATTTGAAAACAAAAACTGTTTTGAAAATAATTTAGAAACTGTTTTGAAAAGAAAATAAAAATTGCATCTGTTTTTAAAAGATTTTAAAAACTGCATGTTTTTAAAAGATTTTAAAAACTGCATGTTTTTAAAAGAAGAAAAACTGCATTTTTAAAGGAAGAAAAAAAACTGTTTTAAAGGGAAAAATAAAAACTGATTTTATTTTGAACTTTGAAATAGTAAAAGATTTAATCTTTTAGTATAAAAAGATTTGAACTTTTAAAAATAAAGATCATATTTTTAAAAAAGAGAAAAGACAGAATTTTGTTAAGTAGAAAAAGTAAGATGTGAATTATATTTTTAAAGCAATAAAAATATAATTTTTACATCATAGGAATATTAAAAATATAATCTTTGTTTTTAAAATATAATCTTTATATAGATTAACATAGTAAAAATTCGATTTTTACTTATGTAGAGAATACGGGAAACGAAAGCGACAAGAAAACGAAATAGACGAAGATTTCCACAAAGGAAGAGTTGTGTTATTGGATAGCTACTGGTGAGAAATTCTCACTCTTCAATTTCTTTTTTTAAATAAATTGTCTATGTGTGGAAAATAAAAGTGAATTGCTATATATAAATATTTATATATATATATATACGCCCCCTCGTCCACAAACCATGGACGATATTTATTGGTTGAAATTGTGGTGAAAATTGGTTGACAACAAATTGTTGTTTGGGATTGTTTGTGGTTGATATTGAATTGATTGAGGTTGAAAAATACCCGTTTGTGATTGGAAAAATATTTGGTTGAAACCACATAGGATTAGTTTGTGGTAATGAAATAAATATAAACATGCCGCCTGCGTGCGAATTAGATGCATGATCCCCATTGTCAAAAACCGCGAGGTTTTAAGGTAGAGCGAGGAGCCGTACTAGGGACGGTGCCGGTTTAACTACCCTGCCGTTATGCTGCCGAAATTTTGAATAATCTTTGTGTGTTAGAATTATTTTCATATGTTGAAATTATTTTACATGCATTGAAATTAAAACCATATATTGAAACTATGTCCATGTGTGGAAATATTCATGTGTTGAAAAGTGTTGTGTGAAAATAAAATTCATTTGTGAATGAATGAAGTGAATAAACAATAAAAATCACATTTTTATATATATATGAAGTATGAAAAATATTCGCCTTATATAAATAGTTTCAACAATCAAAATTTCATCTTTCTAATATGAACAACATAAATAAATTGTCCATGTGTGGAAATGCTCATTTGTTGAGAAGTGTGTGTAGTGGAAATATTCATGTGTTGAATAAAAAGATTGAACGATAAAAATTACATTTTTATTGAAACTATGAAGTGTTGAAACCATACGTTGGTTGAATAAATATTTTAAATGATAAAAATATCATTTTTATCATATGTGTGATATGCTAAAAATATGCAGACGTTGAAACAAATATTTATGATAGAAATATTATTTTTAACATGCATAGGAACTAAATAAAATAGTCATGTGTTGAAATCTACTTTAGTTCGCCAAAATTATCATCTTTGAAATATGAAGTGTTAAAAATATCCACTTGTTCAAATAAGCGTGCATGAGTTGAAATATACATTAACTAGCTAATGATATGATTTTAGCCTATGCATGCGACATTAGAATGAATGGTATTTTTAGACCAAAGCAATCAAATGTGAAGTTGAATAGAAAATGATAAATATTAGAAATTGTATATATGTGCATGCATATCTATTGAACAGGTTAAAGCAAAAGGGGCTAGAGAAGAGGAATAAAATTTTGTGCCCGACAAATAGGTACACGTTTACAGATTTGTTTGGGTGATGATTTTATGAGCCTATTGGCTAGCCGCTTGGCTTTTTCTTTTTCTTTTTGAGATTAGAAGGACCGGGAACGCTATTTGCGATTTCCCGATGCCCCCGGTACAGGGGAGGTTATGGCGAAATTTTCCAAAATTTTAGGGTGTTAGAAAAATATTTGAAGTGAAAACGATATAGAAATTATTGAATGGACTATATTTATATAAATATATAAATATAAATATAATTAAAACGAAACGTGGCCGTGCAATTCATATTTTGAAACCGTGATTTCAAATGACTAGTGCGGAAGATCCGACCATTGGATTTTCCCGAAACCTCAACCGTTGGGTTCGCCTTGGAAATATCTTTCCAACGGCACCAACTTTGTGAAGATCCGACGGTTGGATTGTCTGGAATGTGTAAAACAAAATTAGTGAAAAACAGCGCCAGAAACGATTATATTTATATATATATATAAATATAATTAAATTAAATCGAATAACGACGCTGCAGTTCGTAAATTGAAATCGTAACTTCAAATGGTTAGTGTGGAAGATCCGACCGTCGGATTTTCCTAAAACTGGAACCGTTGGGTTCGTTTTGAAAAGACCTTCCTAATGGTGTAAAATTTGTGAAGATCCAACGGTTAGATTTTCCTATATGTGTAAAACAAAATTAGTGGAAAGCAGCGCCAGTGCATCGCCACGACCTGAAACGTCGTTTAATTAATTATGGCCGTTTTTAAATTAAATAAAAATGGCGATATATCGTTATTAAGTGCTATAGACGATATAGAGTGAAAATAAACCAATTTTGTTGTGTTTGCTTGATATGTGATGGTTGAATGTATTTGACGTGAAAATTATAACTAAACAACTGAAATGTGAATGTTGAATAGTTCAACCCTGTGATTAATTGGTTTGAAAATCTAAATATACGTGGGTTATTTGAAAAGGCCGAGTTTATCTCATTTCAA
Organism: Allium sativum; assembly: GCA_030737875.1. Taxonomy (NCBI): domain Eukaryota; kingdom Viridiplantae; phylum Streptophyta; class Magnoliopsida; order Asparagales; family Amaryllidaceae; genus Allium; species Allium sativum. The sequence continues at coordinate 165,477,357 of CM060923.1, forward strand.
ATAATCGATCGACGTTGAGAAGTCGAAGAGTCGAAGACGACTGAAGACCGACGGTCTCTACGTTGGATGGATGGGCGCTACTGATGCTCGTGATTGGAGTAGCTACCATGAAGGAATTGAAGTAGTAACCGTCCAAACATAGTGTTGATTGTACGGATATGCGAGGAATTGGTGCCTCCGGTTTCGTTCAGACCCAGAACGGACTTGTAAATGGACTATGTGTCTGACATTGGATTTTGTTCTGTGTTGATTGATCTCTGTTAAATATATATCTGTTTGGCGGCGGAGAATTTATTCTCTTGCTTAACGCCCTTCTCTGAGACGTACGAGCTTAGAGGTTATGTATTGACAGAAATCAGTCGCATGGAGTGGATTGCCTGTGTGGCACGCCTAAGTGGCATATGATCAAGGCTTCTGTTGCAAAGCAAAGTCTTGTGGTTGATGATCAAAGCATAGTCTGTGTGACGTAGCTTTGTGTATAACGTGAATTCGTGAGCCTCACACCCCGGTATGAGTCAAAAACGGGAGAAGGACCCAAGGAGTGCACGACGTTTCTTTCTAGCTGTGGTGGTGTCAGTGACCTACCAGCCCTGACATTATATATACTTTTCACCTGTGTGGTTGTTGGAATGCGAGGCGCCTCGATTATAGGTCTGTAAGGACCGGGAAACGTGTGTTCAGGAATTGCTAATCCTCAAAAGTAAGAGAGGACCGGCCTTGGAGGATCCAGGGGATTGCTGTGTGCGGTCCCGGGGCATTTGCTAGAGTGTCTCGAACGGAGAGGAGCTTGCCCCTTGCCTCGACTCATGAAGGAATCCAATTTCCAATACGATATATGCGGTTGTGATTGTATTACTAGTATGGCGACATGATATATGGTACCCATGCCGTCTAGGATTGTTATTTATGATTGAATCGCTTTTGAAACATATATGCACTAGTAATAATATCAAACACTTTGTTTTATTCGTATGAAGCATCTTTGGCCATTATAAGGGAAAACTCTATCCTCCGGCTTGCGTTGCATTGTGTGATGGGACCTGAGTCTTATAATGGCTTCATTTTAGAAAAAGCATTGCGTTGATTTAATCATTTACTTTACTTCATGCACTAGCACTCATTGGAGTAAACCCGTTCCGCGAAAGTGGCGTGGTCCTTTGATTTGCCTTATTATTGTTGTTAATAAGTTGAATGGATTTCTCATACCAGTCCCATGACTGACTCGTAGTTTGTTTCACCTTGCAAACTCGGGTGCCCTTATTTTCACACGGGCAGCCTAGTTACAGGTTTCTGACGCACCTTTTGGCTCATGGCGAGGCTTGACTACACCTTGCTGACTTGGATTTTCTCCGCCATTATTGTATCTATATTATGATTCCGCCACTGGCGATGTAGACAGATATTCCTTTTGTGTACTCTTTATGTATGATTCCGCCTCAGGCGATGGTGACTGATTATGTATCATTATGTACTAAGTTGTATCCTGTACTGTGCTTCTCTGATGTGATGTTATCTATATGATTCCGCTGTCATATGTGTGTAAATTATTCTATTTTCTGTTTATGCTATTATCTGTGATCTGCTAATGATGATTAATGTGTTATATTCCAATGATTATCCTTAACACCGTACCACGGGGTTTTGGGATCGTCACAAATATCATCTTCGGGCGACTAGAGTGTGATTCTATATCTATCCAATATATTAAAATTTCAAATACACGTGGATCAGACGTATACGCAAAATCTATATATACTGGATTGTCCACATCAATATAATTAAATCATCAAATACGAATAAGTGATTTAAATTTTCAAAACAAAAATTTGTTTTCATTTTCAAAAATATACTCTTCACACTCGTTCTAGGATACTACTGATCCTATCTCTAACGAGTCATCCCATTGGATATTACTAATCCAATTATCTGATGAATTCTTTCGTATGGTTCTAATGTTCCTTGTTCTCTGAGCTTTGTAAACCAAAGCTCTGATACCAACTGTGAAAACCCGTAACTTCCCCGTAAAGGAAAACGTCGGATAGTTCGAGAACAAGCCACAACAGAACGCATACAGAAGAACATTTCATTGTATATTACAACAATGCATCAGATTACAAGAATATACAGAGTATAAAAGAATATTACACAGAATTATCAAAGATTTAAATTACATTTAAATATATCGCAGCGGAAAAATAATACAATACACAACTAGAATGAGATATACGGATACAAAGCTTTCCGAATATCGTTCCAGCTGTAAACCAGGATCCTGTGAATATAAATCTGCAAAACCAAAACTACTAGCTGCCCGTGTCAAAATAAGGGCACCCAGAGTTTAGGTTAAAACAATAAACTCCAGGTCAGTCATGTGACTGGTGTGAGAACTAAAACAGTTATTAATCTTTATTTTAAAACATTAGGTAAATCAAGGGACCACGCCGTATAACACGGAACGGGTTTCCTCCCAAGAATACCAGTGCATAAAACAAACAGCGCAATGCTAAATAAATAAAAATGAAGTTGTTATAAGACCCAGGTCCCATCACACAATGCAACGCAGCCGAGGATAGGGTTTTCCCTTATAACAGCCAAAGAATGCTTGATACGTTTAAAACCAATCATTTGATACTATAATAAGTGCATAGTGTATAAAACAACTTCAAATCATAAGTATCAATCATAGGCGGCATGGGTACCATATATCATGTCGCCATATATAGGTTTACAAATAAAACCGCAAAGTCACGTATTTGGAAATTGGATTTCCATCTATGAACCGAGGCAAAAGATAGTCCTCAACCGATTCGAGACAATCTAGCCCATGTCTCAGGTCAGAGCTCGAGTGACCTTTGGATCGTCAGGGCCAGTCCACCGATGTGGATTAAACTTAAACCCTGAACACTACGTCTCCCTACCCTATGGGGTGTAAGTCTGGTCCGTCAGCCGACCAGAATGCATCGGCCGAAACCGATATAACCGAGGCGCCTCGCAACAGCAACAACCACATAAGTCAAACTCGTCAGGGCGTGTAAAACCACTGACGCCACTTCTAGCTAGAAAGAAACGCATGCCCTCCCTGAGGTCCGTCTCCCGTTTTGGTTCACAACCGGGGTGCGAGGCTCGCGAATTCACGTTACACAAAGTTGTGCCACACAGGCTGTGCTTTGATCATCACCACAAGACTTTGCTTTTCAACAGAAGCCTCGATCAATTGCCACTTAGGCATGCCACACAGGCAATTCACTCCATGCGTTTGATATCCATCAATATATAACCCCTGAGCTCGTACGTCTCAGAGAAGGGCGTTAAGCAAGAGAATAAATTCTCCGCCGCCAAACAGATATATATTTAATAGAAATCAACCACACAGACTAAAATCCAATGTCAGACACACAGTCCATTTACAAGTCCGTTCTGGGTCTGAACGAAACCGGAGGCACCTAGTACCCCGCATATCCATCGATCTCCAAGTACGTCTGGACGATCACCAACTGTTTCCATCTTCCTGGGTGTACAGCCCAATAAAGATCATCAGTTATCACCCAAACGACGTGAAGACTTCCGGTCTTCGACCACCGTCTTCATCTTCGACACCACGTCGAATCAGTTATTCAGAATGGGATAAACCCGGTCTTTCTGAATAACTCGCGTATATATTAAAAAAAGTGTTACACAAACACAACATACGCCTCATTCCAATTCAGAATATTCTTTTATTCAAATATTCCTATACTTTGGGAAAAGTTCCCATTAATTTTATCCAAGATAAATTCTTTAAATTTATTCTTTAATCTCCTTTGAATATCAATTCAAACTAGTCGGGATTAGCGAACCACACCGAAGTAATCATTTATTTTATTTCCCAATCCCAACCTATTCATCCCATGAAGTAAAACTGGTAATACTTCATATCTAACACCACAGTGTTATCGGTAAATTCAATTACCATTTCACGTTCAAATCTAATTAAAGATTTAACTATCGCCTGGAGCAAAACTGGTGATACTCCATTCTCGATCTTTCCAATCTATTTAAAGATTCATCAAAACTCCACTTAGTTTTAATCGTTAACTGAGTTAAAGAATCAGTGTCTTTCAAAACACGGTTCACGATAAACCCAAAATCACATTCGATATTCAATACAAGGCTCTGAATAGAAAATATATCGGCTTATATTCAATATCGAATTCTACGACTAACAAATGTCGTATTGGAAATAACGATATAAATATATATCTTTCAAATTTCCATAACAACATCTGTATAATCACGAATTCCAACATCGAAATATTCCGAAGACAATTTCGATTCAAATCCACTCCAATGCAATCATTGGAAATTTTGGTTATTTTTAAAACCCTTTTCAAATTCAATTTATTTATTTAAAAATAAATAGAATTATAATCCTAGTTCAAAACTAGTTCATTTCGATAAAAATCTATTTTTATCTTTTCAAATATGGAGTCTTTCATCCCAAATCTTCACAAATCATTTCTTATGATTTTACACAAATTATTACTATTTTTAATAATTTTATCAAGGCCCGTACAGTCGATTTCCATCAATGGCCATCGAACTGCACTTACAGCGACCTTTTTCGAATTTGATTTGAACATAATTCCAAATCCAACCGTTAGATTTCAAATTTCTAACATTCGCTAGAAAGCTCTTTTCGATACGAACCCAACGGTTCCGGTTTTAGGAGAATCCGACGGTCGGATCTCCCGTAACGTCCATTTGAAATCAATGGTCGAAATTCGCGAACTGCCGCGGCGCGGCGCTTTCTATTCAGGCCATTATATTATATATATAATATATATAATATATACTTCGTCGATTTCTATTTAAAACGAATTATATAAATAGTTTTAAAATTCGTTTCAAAATCTATTTCAACTTCCATCTCAATTCAAAGCAAAATTGAATTCTTCTCTATAAATTCGTTTTAAAATTCATTTCTATTCAATTCAAATTTCAATTCAATTTGATTCATTTCAATTTGCTTTCAATTCATTTTGAATTCGTTTTCAATTCAATTCATTTCGAAATCATTTTCAATTCAATTCATTTCGAAATCACTTTCAATTCAATTCACTTTGAATTCGTTTTCAATTCAATTCATTTCGAAATCACTTTCAATTCAATTCACTTTGAATTCGTTTTCAATTCAATTCATTTCGAAATCACTTTCAATTCAATTCACTTTGAATTCGTTTTCAATTCAATTCATTTCGAAATCACTTTCAATTCAATTCACTTTGAATTCGTTTTCAATTCAATTCATTTCGAAATCACTTTCAATTCAATTCACTTTGAATTCGTTTTCAATTCAATTCATTTCGAAATCACTTTCAATTCAATTCACTTTGAATTCGTTTTCAATTCAATTCATTTCGAAATCACTTTCAATTCAATTCACTTTGAATTCGTTTTCAATTCAATTCATTTCGAAATCACTTTCAATTCAATTCACTTTGAATTCGTTTTCAATTCAATTCATTTCGAAATCACTTTCAATTCAATTCACTTCGAAATCGTTTTCAATTCAATTCATTTCGAAATCACTTTCAATTCAATTCACTTTGAATTCGTTTTCAATTCAATTCATTTCGAAATCACTTTCAATTCAATTCACTTTGAATTCGTTTTCAATTCAATTCATTTCGAAATCACTTTCAATTCAATTCACTTCGAAATCGTTTTCAATTCAATTCATTTCGAAATCACTTTCAATTCAATTCACTTTGAATTCGTTTTCAATTCAATTCATTTCGAAATCACTTTCAATTCAATTCACTTTGAATTCGTTTTCAATTCAATTCATTTCGAAATCACTTTCAATTCAATTCACTTCGAAATCGTTTTCAATTCAATTCATTTCGAAATGAATAAAATCGATATAAATATCGTTTACGTCAAAATGGCGTCAATCTAATCAACACGGCTTCATAATTTCTATTTTCAAATTTTCTTTATTTTTCAAATTGGAATGAGGCCCAAACAATTACCATATAAAATTAATTATATGGATTTCCATACAACACATGTATATAATAGCATTGAAAAATAATCAACCATCAACCAAAGTGCACTACACTGTATAAGCATCAAATAAAGATATTCAACGCTTATAACAGCCTGTCAATCCATCGATCGACATATTTAATCAATCAGGATGAGTGAAATTCATATTTCATCCCAACACCCGTGCGGGGTTTCAAACAAACAAACACAGATTTTATTTGTGCAGTTGGGCGATGTGTAAAATTTATCGTCCTAATCAATGTCATTCAAATAAGTGTACATAAACAAACCGTCTGGTTTGTAAATGAATATTTATTTATTCACATTCACGTTAAAAATTATATTTTTAACGATAAAACATTTTATTTCAACCTATGAATTTCTATTCAATTCATTTACACAATAAAATGATATTTTTATTTTCTAACATATTTTAGAAAATTTCGGCGGCATAACGGCACGATACTAGAAACGGGACAAGGCCTCGCCTTATCCCCGGTCTAGTGATGGCCCACGCCATTCACACATCAATCAAATCAATTTCATCTCACCCAACAATTCAATTCAAACAAATAATTCAACTAATCTATGCAACCAAACAAACAAGTCCATGGTCTGTGGACGATTGTGTCGGGTGCTACTAAGCACCGTCTGCATCCTAGTATATATATATAACTAGAAAAGAAATTAAAAGGTGAGAAATTCTCACCTATAGCTATCCTAGCTCTACAGCACTTCATTGATAGAAATCTTCATCGCTATCGCATCTTCGTCGACTTCGTTGCCCATAGCCACTACATATGTAAAAATCGAATTTTTACTTCGTTATTCAATTTATAAAAATCGAATTTTTAATTAGCTATTCAATATATAAAAATCGAATTTTTATTTCAAAGTTCAATATATAAAAATCGAATTTTTATTTCAAAGTTCAATATATAAAAATCGAATTTTTATTTCAAAGTTCAATATATAAAAATCGAATTTTTATTTCGATGTTCAATATATAAAAATCGAATTTTTATTTCAAAGTTCAATATATAAAAATCGAATTTTTATTTCAATGTTCAAACCTTTTTCTTTTTTTATTTTAAGTTCTAATCTTTTCTTATTAAAAATTCAAATCCCTTTTTTTCTTTTAACTTAAAATCAGTTTAAAAATGCTTTATAAAAATTCCTGTTTTTATCTTATAAAAATTCTGTTTTTAACTTATAAAAAAATTCTGCTTTTAACTTATAAAAATTCTACTTTTAACTTATAAAAATCAGTTTTTAAAATATCAGAAAAATCAGTTTTCAATACTTTTTAAAATCAGTTTTTAAAACTTTATATATATAAAAAAACAGTTTTCAAATCATATAAAAAAACAGTTTATATGTTTACTGTAAAACAAAAACAAAAGATAAAACAAAATTAAACGCTCACCGATTTCGAATGGGAGGAGGAGGAGTCGGCGGTGGTTCGTGGGTGGAGGCGCTCGGTGATGTCGCGATGAGGCGCTCCGATTTGGGTCGAGGGTAGCGTCGTCTGGAGGGAGGAGGTTGCGAGGCTTCGGCGAAGGGTTCGTCGGCGGTGTCGGCGGTGGCTTCCAGGTCGGGGCGGCGGCGCGATTTTAGGATTAGGTTTCCCCTTTTTTTTTTTTTTTTTTCTTTCTTCGTTCTGTTATAATGTAACGGCGGGGGCCAAACAGAAGAGAAAAGGGGAAAGGTGGGTTTGTTTTTTATTTATTTAATTTTATTATTTAATTATTAAATTTTTGCTCCAGGGTTGACTTTTACATACGATCTCGAAACGAGGTCCACCGCCTGTCGTCCATAGCGTTTTACCCCCATTCCGAACTCAATGGGATATGCCACGTGGGCTGATTCGACTGTTTGAATCAGTTTCCGTTAAATTCACATTTAAATCACTATATTGAATTTTTAACGTACATTTCAGATTACCGGGGTCACATACTAACACTAAAAATTCCAGAAAAATATTTTCTAGCTTCGTATTGACGATACGGTCCTAACAAAACTAGTTTCGTCGAATTCTGAGACCGTTTGAAAAATGGCCAATTTCCAGTCGATTAAAATCAACTGAAACTGGTCAAACGCGTTTTCTTTTGCCACGCTCACATATTGATTCGAAAAATTATGAAATTTGAAACCTAGCAATAACTTAACATCACGGACCCAACAAAAGTGGTTTCGTCGAAATCCGAGCTCGTTTGCAAAATGTCCATTTTTAAGGGCCTGAATTCCATAGCGACTATTCAGAATTTTCAACTGGACATTTCTTTTGATTCCTGATATGAAATCTTGATTATTCGGATTCGCTGGAAAGATATTATCAATTAGATCCCATTATTTTTGGTTTCACTAAAATCCGGATTGTTTTGCACCCGGTACATTCAATTGAAGTTTGAAATCGGATTATCGAACTACCGCGCCATTTTCAATTCTATTTATAATTATATATATATATTTATATTCTAACGACGACGCGTATAAATATATACGCTCTATTATATTCAAAATAAATTTTCTCGTCGATATTATTTAAAATAATCTATTTTAAATAATTAAAATTCGCTAAAATTGCCAAAATAAAAAATTTTAAACTGGCCCAGATTTTCGGGTTGTTACATTAAGTCAATATATTTTTACTAAATACATAATTTTAAATTTCACATATGTAATGTAGATAAAAGAAACAACTTAAATAATATTTGTTAACTCATCTAAAATTATTATAATATGTTAATTTCAAAAAGAGTACTTGCTCATAATTGTAAGAATAATTAAATTATTGTATTACATAAAAGATATATAAGTTACATGACACATGTCATGTAAAAACAACAATAATAATTTATATTTTATTTATTTTGATGAATTCATCGTATATTATATAATAAGTGTAATGACCCAGATTTCCATAACATCAGAGTTGACTATATACATCATACGTCCAACCCAAATATCACGAAAATACGAGACATTTTTTTTTAGAAGAAAGAGGTAGAAGAAGAACAGAAATAACAACACAGAATCTCACATCGCAGCGGAACAAAATATAATATATCACATCTTTGAAATACAAAATCTTAACTGTATAACATACACTTATCAGAGTACAACACTTACAACATAGCGGAACAAACTATAACTTGATAACGCTGAAGCCTCCTGCTCCAAGCTCCTTTAGATATATCTGTAAAATCCTGAACTACTTGACTGCCCGTACAAATTTAGGCACCCAAGAGTTTAGGTAGAACAAAACAAAATAAACTCCGGGTCAGTCATGGGACAGGTATGAGTAAACAGTTTAAAACAGTTTCAGAAAACTAAATGATATCTCATAAGACCACGCCGTATAACACGGAACGGGTTTTTCCCTTATGAGAATCCAAACACTTGACTTATCTTTATATCAAAACTCTTTTGATATTATAATACTGTCTAAATCAAGTAGATAACAATCTAGTGCAACGTTTGCATCTCACGTTCCACATATGTAATATACAATCAAAATCGCAAGCACGTATTGGGTAATGGATTTCCAACTATGACAAGGTATGGAATCACCTTCCGCTGGTATATCTCTAGAGGAGAATACACCGAGTTCAACAAGAACATCTTGCAACTCAGCCACACATGACCGACCACTCATTTCGCTTGAGTGTATCGAATGTATATCACCAACAATTGGGATCAGCAACCGTTTCCCGAATGGGACAGCATCGACAATAGATTTTTAGAAGTAAATGAAACTCTAGATCAGGTGATTATACACCCTAATAGGTGCGACCTACATAGCCATGTTGCCTGCCCGATTTCTGTCATTTACCGGTTGATGAGGCTAGAAGCTACGCTTTATCATCACACCAGATTCACTTCGAATGTCACATCGTCAAATCCATCAAATCACCGATTGATGTCCTCAACAATACATTACGTGTTAGCTAAAAGAAGTTTCCTTCTCCGCTTCCACTCTTGTTACGGTTGAAGAAATCAATGTACGTGACCATTCTGGAAATACTCTGTCAGACATTCATCCATACACGTCACCCAGGAACAGGATGAACTGAAGGCACTATTTCTATTAATAGAAAAAGTCCTTGCACTCTACTCCGTCTTCGATTATCTTTATATAATCTGATTCGCACGCTACTGCCGATATGGAGTGGTTCTTCGGATAATAATCCAACCGGTCTCTCCATATTGACAACGATGGTCAAAACTTCGATAGTCTGTGATTTAACTATCGAATAAAAACAAGTGTTTCGATAGTCTATGATTTAACTATAGAATAAAACAAGTGTTCATCCAAACATCCAACAATCATTGAACCTTTAATTAATATTCCATTAATTAAATCACTTCTCTATTTCTTTATCAATTATTTGTTAATCAAATATTTCAATAACCATATTGGCCTAATACGTTATTTGGAAAACATTTCCATATATCGCCTACTTTTATTTTCTAAACTTTAGAAAATATATGTTATTTATAATTGGAAAATATTCCAATTACTTATCTCTTTTCCAATCTCGTTTATTCTGTACTTAGGAAATATTCTATTCTATTTCCAAGCTTATACTTATTTGGGTTAAAACAGATGTTGTGTAAAACATTGTTACGACAACCCAAATACAGTATTTAACTAATTCTTATTCCATATTGATCTTCGAGCGTGAATCTTGCTACTTATCGGTATATCATGAAATCAACCAAGTTGGGGTATAATTACCTCTCAGACCTTGACTGAATAACATTTAACGTCAAAATAGACAAGACTACTTACTCGAACAAATCAATTCCATACAACTACTGATTTACTTTTAAACACGTATACACTTCCCTTTTCTATTCTTACTAGATTTTATTCTTATACTACCTTTTTGATTATACTATTCTATTTCTAAGTTCGTTTTCTTATCGACTTCTATATATTTTGATACGTTGATTTCTAACTATCAAATTATCTTAAAAATATTCTATCTCCTTAAATTTCCGGAAAAATTCGCCATAACCTCCTTTGTACCGGGAGCATCGGGAAATTTCAAATAGCTTTCCCGGTCCTTCTTATCTCAAAAAGAAAAAGAAAAAGCCAAGCGGCTTGCCGATACGGCGCATAAAATCTCATATGGAAATTAAATACGTACCTTTTTGTCGGGCATTCTATTTATTTCACTTCTATACTTTATTCCAAACCTGTCTCCTGTATGTCTATACCTGTCCAATCCATTTTAACTATACCAATCGTTTTAACTCAATTTGTTAATTAAATCTGTTAATTAACTTCTCAGTCTATTTCACCGCCATATTTGAACATGACATGTTCAAATATATTTTTAACTTGCATATTACACATTCTAATTATACTAATACTCTCGTTCCCTTATCGACTTCTCTATTCAAATTCCAATTCAATTCTATTTGAATTCTTTTGATTTAAACTTCATTTGAATTCTATTTGCAAATTTTATACTTTAAAGTCCATTTGAATTCTATATTCAAATCTATAGTTTAAAGTCCATTTGAATTCTATATTCAAATCTATAGTTTAAAGTCCATTTGAATTTCTATATTCAAATCTATAGTTTAAAGTCCATTTGAATTTCTATATTCAAATCTATTGTTTAAATTCCATTTGAATTTCTATATTCAAATTCTATTGTTTAAAGTCCATTTGAATTTCTATATTCAAATCTATAATTCAATTCCTTATATTCAAAGTCCATTTGAATTCTCGGCATTATTTATAAACAACGTTTATAACTTCAATTCAAATCCCACCTTTCCATTTATAAACAACTTTATAAATTCGATTCAAATTCCATCCTTTCATTTATATACAACTTTTATAAATTCAATTCAAATTCCATCCTTTCATTTATAAACAACTTTTATAAATTCAATTCAAATTCCATCCTTTCATTTATAAACAACTTTTATAAATTCAATTCAAATTCCATTCTTTCATTTATAAACAAAGTTTATAAATTCAATTACTTGTTTATATATATATTCAAAACAAGTTAATGTTTCTATACTTCATTTAAAATTCAAATTCTATTTATAAAAATAGAATTCCCCTTTTAAATTTCAAATACCCTTTTTGATATTTTTATAAATCAATATCCCAAGCCCCAGTGATATTTAAACAATCAAATCAACCAATTTTCAATCATTTGATTTTTAACACATCATATATGAATATATATGAAATCAAACAAACAACAGATAATATATTTTTGAGGAATCCAGTTGGATTCCTCCAACCTGTTTTCCTGCATCCACAGATGTTAGCACATGAATAATACCTATCCTGCTTCGAGGCAGGATATCGCGGTATAGAAGGTCATCCACTAATCATAGCGTGGGGCGTATAGGGTAATCATCCGCTATGAAACTGCGGGAATCCGCTAATGAGACTGCGGGAATCCAACCAATCAATCAACCCAATATATATATATATATATATAATAGTCCTAAACAACTAATATATATTTTAAATCAACCAAACAATATTCAAACAAGCATAGCAATTATTTTTAACACTAAAATATTTCTAATTAAATGGTGAGTGAGATTTACTCACATGATTTCCCTTTGCCGAGTATCTTGTTAATTCTGCATATCGTCACGAATGCGAAATCCACTTAACTTGGTTCATGATTCTCCTTGACTCCGTCTACGGTTTATATCGTATTATTAGTTAACATGATTATTTATGTAAAATCATTTAAATAAAAATACAGGGTTATTTAAATAAATAAACTTAGTTATACCTTAATCCATTTTCTTTTGTTAAGTCTCTTCCCAAAACACAGTTCTATCTCCTCAAAATCTCATTGTAAAATTCAAACTCTAACGTCGTTGTTGAAGTTGAGATTCGCTGAAGACAATCACACCCTTTCACTGCTAGATACCGATCAGTACTTCCCCTCCTGATCAACGCTGATGAGCCCCAAATCGGCGCTAAAGCCAAGTACAGTGAACCCGACCCTGTAGTTCACAGTTTAACCCCTACATCATCGCACCTTTTTGTCTCAGCATCCCTCAACGTCGACAACATCCTCCACCCGTTCGAACACCCATCGAACGCTCGAGCTCCAGAACCCAAGCATCGAAATTTCTGAAACCACAATCGAGTTCATCGTTGAACTCGAGTTCAACTCCTCCAATCCCTCAATCGCACCATGTACCTGTTCAACCCTAACACCACATCACTGCTTCGCCATACTCAGGTCATCGCGGAACAAGGACCAAACTGAACCTCGCCTGCTCCAAAAGGTCGCGAGTTCAACATCTTCGAACGCTGCTGACGAGCCCACCACTCCGATAAATCGCGAGTCCAAAACCGAGTACCTCCCCTGAGCTGTCGAACCTTCTAACACCAAATCTCGAGCTTCTAATTTGCTTCGAACTTCTGGAATTCGATTTCGTATTTTGATTTGAGGGAGTTCGGTTTTTTCCTGAGTACTTCGATTTGGTTTCGATTTGTGTTGGACTAGGAAAAAGGAACGGAGGCTGAAGCTTTTAAAAGGGGAGTTGCGGTTTAAAATTGAACAGAAAGGCTATGGGGTTTGGTTTAGTTGGTGATAATAAGGGTGCCACGTTTTTCCCCTTTTCATTTCTTTTATATATTTATTATATTTAATTTGAATTAAACCGGTATACTTAAAATAAAAATGCACCTTGATTTCCAAATTCCTTTCTGAGCCCAACAACTGTCGTTCTTATGGTAAAACCACTATTCCGGACACACTGGGATATGTCACGAAGTCCAATTCGATCGTCTGTGGAAGATATTTATTTAAGTCAATATTAATAAATTTCAGGCAATTTATTCTTCGAAAATAAATTAACATTATTCTTCTAATTCAAACAGGAGTTTGAATTGATTTTCTGAACTGTTTCTAATTTAGTTTCAACTTCTCGAACTGACGTATTACGATAATTTAATATATTCGATATTAAATCGAAATTGATTATTAAATTGATAACTTAATATAAAAATCCCATTTATATTTACCCACCCAATATTTAAAACTGTATTAAATATTCAAATCTAACCGACGGAATATCCGGGTCATCACATTCTTCCCCACTTAAAATAATTTCGCCCTCGAAATTGCTAAGGTAGGAAAAGTGCTACCAACCTATTACTTTTCAAACTCCATTTATGTTGATACTCAACATTTCAAATTTCCTTACGTACCCTCTTTCGAATAAATCCTTATCTGATAACTCCTCCCTTCGAATAACTATATTCGATAATCTCTCTTTCGAATAACTAGATTCGAAAACCCTTTCTTCAAATAAATTATATTCGATTTACTCTTATCAATTTACTCTTATCAGTTAACTCTACTGGATTTAACTCTTTTCGATTTACTCCATCGAATAACTAAATTCGATAACTCCTTCGAATAACCAATATTTGATTTAACTCCATTCGCTTGACTCTAGATCGCAGCGATCACAGTGGTTACGCCTGATTCCCCCAGGAAACATCCGACCGTCCTAGGCTATCTGCAGCCCTGCGAATTACGCTAGCAGTCGTACGAAATGACACTTATCCTGAGTAACTATGTTTGACTAACTCTATCTCAATAACTATATTCGATCAACTTTTAATTGAGTAACTAACATTCAATTAAATCTTAATTCGATTAACTATGTTCAATTAACTCTATCTGGTTAACTCTTACTCTAATCGATTTATTCTAACACTAATCGACTTCTCCTATTCGAATAACTCCTATTGGATAACGTTTATTCATTTATAAAGATTTACTTTTTGTAACGGTTCTTCACTCTATACATGTTCTCTTTAATAACGTTACTTCACTTACACAAGTGTTGTGTACCCCTTCTATTTAAAACTATCGGTGTTAAAAACCAATATCTCTTCTCTATATAAGTTCAGACTTATATATTCCATTTATCGAATGATAAATATTTAATTTAATTTATAAACTATTATTTATAAATTAATCTTTTCTATTTATCTGTTAAAAACAGATTTCCATTTTCTATTCATCTTCTGAATATTCCTTTGATTAAACTCTATTTATTTAGCAAATAAATATCTCATTTATAACATTCTATTTATTTTCTATAAATAAATATTTCCATTTAATCTATTTGTAATTGTTTTTACAAATATCTCTCCTTCTATTTATTTGCACATAACTTCTTTTGTATTTGTGTTACAAATATATTTCCTTTATTCACACCCAATTCATATTTCATTCACATGATTTTACTCAATTTATTCGTTTCGATCCATTTAACTTACTTAAGTTAAATTTAATTTCAATCATTCAACTTCCCATTAGCTAGTGGCTAATTAACCGTTTTGCCGATTTCACCCCTTTTTATTTGAATATAACTTGTTCAAATATATGTCAACTTAAATATAACTAATCTAATTATATTTTCAACTCGAGTTATATATTCGATTTCGAATATAAATCCTCAATCGCTTTCGCTTATCCAAAAACCCAATTTCGATTCAAATTTCCTTTAACTAATTATTTTCCAATTTAGTTAATCCTATTTAACCATTTAAAATATGATTTTTGTCTTGAAAATCAATTCACTTACTTCACTGGAGTTTATATTTATTTTATATCTCCAGTCTGGATTTTCTAATTCCAATTCGGATTTTATTTCCTTAAAATCCTTTTGTTTATTCAATTAAACCGTTATGGTTATATAATGGTTCTGGCGCTGCTTTTCTAAAAATTTGATTTTGACATAACTCAAAATCTATACGACGAAATCCAGATTTTTCTCTTTCATTAGAAAACTTTTATTCAACCGGTCCCGACGATTCTTGTTTCAAAGAATTCCGACTTAATTTGAGTCCTGTATACTCGATTGAAGTTCGAATCGCCAATTTACGAACTGCCGCGCTACGACAAGCTCGTTTTAATTATATTTATAAATATAAACGTTTTAACTTCGTTCATAATAAATTCAACTCCATTCTGATATATTTTTAATATATATCAAATCCATTTTTCCATTTCAACATAATATTCCCGATCTATTTCTCTTCAAATTTTCAAGTCCTATATATTAATTTAAAATATTCAAATTCCATTTGAATCTCTTTATTCCAACTCATTTGAATTTCCTTCAATTCAATTTCTATTTGAATTTTCTTCGATTCAAATTCTAATTCAATTTCCTTATCTTCAGATTCTATTTGAATTTCTTATCTTCAATTCCTATTTGAATTTCTTATCTTCAATTCCTATTTGAAATCCTTTATTCAAAACCCATTTCAAATCCCTTATTCAAATTCCATTTGAAATCCTTTATTCGATTTCTATTTAAATTCCTTTGTTCAATTTCTATTTGAAATCCTTTGAATTTAAATTCTATTTCAAACTCTATATTTTCTTGAATTTTAATATTCAACCTCCACTTTATATTCTCTTTGAAATTCTATTAAACCAAATTCCATTTGAATTCTAATATTCAAATCTCTATTTGACTTTTCTTTATTCAAAACCTATTTGAATTCCTTTGAATTCAAACTCCATTTCAATTTTCCTTATACAATTTCTATTTGAATTTCCTTTATTCAAACCCATTTGAATTCCTTTGAATTCAAATTCTATTTCACTTTTATTTGAATTATATATATATATATTCAAATTCCTTTATTTTACTTCTATTTGAAATCTATATTCCAATTCCCATTTCAAAATTCCTTTGAAGTAATATAAATATATACATATATTTATATCTATCCCAAATTCAAAACATTTGAATTTTTCAAACAACTTGTTTCTATTCAAACAAATTTCCATCAAAACTTTTCTAAGGCAGCAATTTATCACTTAGAAACTCGAAAATGAACACTGGTGATGTTGCGACCATCATCAGAATTATTTTCCAGCCACTGAATGAGTTCAGTGCTTTATTTCTTTCAAAACCCATTTAGAAAATATTTTCCCAAACTCCCAGGATTTTAAATTCTGAATTCTGGTTGGAATTCAATTTCAATTTATCACATTTGTATATTTGATTTCATATACAAATTCCATTGGTTATATATATAACTATTTCTGTTATTTAATCTAATTCGATTATAATCCTAACAATCAACTTAACTATTTAAAAACAATATCATGTCCAATCTTCTGTTCAAGTGTTTATAAACTCCTATGACATCGTGGCGTCCCACAATTCGACCAAAATTTGTAATCCACTCAACAGACTAGCCAACACAATATAAAACAGTTTTTATATCAAATAACAAATACGCTCTCTCGTATATATATATACACTCAACTCATTCTAGGATACTACTGATCCTATCTCTAATGAGCACATTTCCACACAGCCTAGGTATTCGCTCAACCTAAGCTCTGATACCAACTGTAATGACCCAGATTTCCATAACATCAGAGTTGACTATATACATCATACGTCCAACCCAAATATCACGAAAATACGAGACATTTTTTTTAGAAGAAAGAGGTAGAAGAAGAACAGAAATAACAACACAGAATCTCACATCGCAGCGGAACAAAATATAATATATCACATCTTTGAAATACAAAATCTTAACTGTATAACATACACTTATCAGAGTACAACACTTACAACATAGCGGAACAAACTATAACTAGATAACGCTGAAGCCTCCTGCTCCAAGCTCCTTTAGATATATCTGTAAAATCCTGAACTACTTGACTGCCCGTACAAATTTAGGCACCCAAGAGTTTAGGTAGAACAAAACAAAATAAACTCCGGGTCAGTTATGGGACTGGTATGAGTAAACAGTTTAAAACAGTTTCAGAAAACTAAATGATATCTCATAAGACCACGCCGTATAACACGGAACGGGTTTTTCCCTTATGAGAATCCAAACACTTGACTTATCTTTATATCAAAACTCTTTTGATATTATAATAATGTCTAAATCAAGTAGATAACAATCTAGTGGAACGTTTGCATCTCACGTTCCACATATGTAATATACAATCAAAATCGCAAGCACGTATTGGGTAATGGATTTCCAACTATGACAAGGTATGGAATCACCTTCCGCTGGTATATCTCTAGAGGAGAATACACCGAGTTCAACAAGAACATCTTGCAACTCAGCCACACATGACCGACCACTCATTTCGCTTGAGTGTATCGAATGTATATCACCAAC
The DNA here is from genome assembly GCA_030737875.1 of Allium sativum. Taxonomy (NCBI): domain Eukaryota; kingdom Viridiplantae; phylum Streptophyta; class Magnoliopsida; order Asparagales; family Amaryllidaceae; genus Allium; species Allium sativum. Next base: position 165,495,568 of record CM060923.1, read on the forward strand.
GATTGGGATCAGCAACCGTTTCCCGAATGGGACAGCATCGACAATAGATTTTTAGAAGTAAATGAAACTCTAGATCAGGTGATTATACACCCTAATAGGTGCGACCTACATAGCCATGTTGCCTGCCCGATTTCTGTCATTTACCGGTTGATGAGGCTAGAAGCTACGCTTTATCATCACACCAGATTCACTTCGAATGTCACATCGTCAAATCCATCAAATCACCGATTGACGTCCTCAACAATACATTACGTGTTAGCTAAAAGAAGTTTCCTTCTCCGCTTCCACTCTTGATACGGTTGAAGAAATCAATGTACGTGACCATTCTGGAAATACTCTGTCAGACATTCATCCATACACGTCACCAGGAACAGGATGAACTGAAGGCACTATTTCTATTAATAGAAAAAGTCCTTGCACTCTACTCCGTCTTCGATTATCTTTATATAATCTGATTCGCACGCTACTGTCGATATGGAGTGGTTCTTCGGATAATAATCCAACCGGTCTCTCCATATTGACAACGATGGTCAAAACTTCGATAGTCTGTGATTTAACTATCGAATAAAAACAAGTGTTTCGATAGTCGATGATTTAACTATCGAATAAAACAAGTGTTCATCCAAACATCCAACAATCACTGAACCTTTAATTAATATTCCATTAATTAAATCACTTCTCTATTTCTTTATCAATTATTTGTTAATCAAATATTTCAATAACCATATTGGCCTTATACGTTATTTGGAAAACATTTCCATATATCGCCTACTTTTATTTTCTAAACTTTAGAAAATATATGTTATTTATAATTGGAAAATATTCCAATTACTTATCTCTTTTCCAATCTCGTTTATTCTGTACTTAGGAAATATTCTATTCTATTTCCAAGCTTATACTTATTTGGGTTAAAACAGATGTTGTGCAAAACATCGTTACGACAACCCAAATACAGTATTTAACTAATTCTTATTCCATATTGATCTTCGAGCCTGAATCTTGCTACTTATCGGTATATCATGAAATCAACCAAGTTGGGGTATAATTACCTCTCATACCTTGACTGAATAACATTTAACGTCAAAATAGACAAGACTACTTACTCGAACAAATCAATTCCATACAACTACTGATTTACTTTTAAACACGTATACACTTCCCTTTTCTATTCTTACTAGATTTTATTCTTATACTACCTTTTTGATTATACTATTCTATTTCTAAGTTCGTTTTCTTATCGACTTCTATATATTTTGATACGTTGATTTCTAACTATCAAATTATCTTAAAAATATTCTTTCTCCTTAAATTTCCGGAAAAATTCGCCATAACCTCCTTTGTACCGGGAGCATCGGGAAATTTCAAATAGCTTTCCCGGTCCTTCTTATCTCAAAAAGAAAAAGAAAAAGCCAAGCGGCTTGCCGATACGGCGCATAAAATCTCATATGGAAATTAAATACGTACCTTTTTGTCGGGCATTCTATTTATTTCACTTCTATACTTTATTCCAAACCTGTCTCCTGTATGTCTATACCTGTCCAATCCATTTTAACTATACCAATCGTTTTAACTCAATTTGTTAATTAAATCTGTTAATTAACTTCTCAGTCTATTTCACCGCCATATTTGAACATGACATGTTCAAATATATTTTTAACTTGCATATTACACATTCTAATTATACTAATACTCTCGTTCCCTTATCGACTTCTCTATTCAAATTCCAATTCAATTCTATTTGAATTCTTTTGATTTAAACATCATTTGAATTCTATTTGCAAATTCTATAGTTTAAAGTCCATTTGAATTCTATATTCAAATCTATAGTTTAAAGTCCATTTGAATTCTATATTCAAATCTATAGTTTAAAGTCCATTTGAATTTCTATATTCAAATCTATAGTTTAAAGTCCATTTGAATTTCTATATTCAAATCTATAGTTTAAAGTCCATTTGAATTTCTATATTCAAATTCTATTGTTTAAAGTCCATTTGAATTTCTATATTCAAATCTATAATTCAATTCCTTATATTCAAAGTCCATTTGAATTCTCGGCATTATTTATAAACAACGTTTATAACTTCAATTCAAAACCCACCTTTCCATTTATAAGCAACTTTATAAATTTGATTCAAATTCCATCCTTTCATTTATAAACAACTTTTATAAATTCAATTCAAATTCCATCCTTTCATTTATAAACAACTTTTATAAATTCAATTCAAATTCCATCCTTTCATTTATAAACAACTTTTATAAATTCAATTCAAATTCCATTCTTTCATTTATAAACAAAGTTTATAAATTCAATTACTTGTTTATATATATATTCAAAACAAGTTAATGTTTCTATACTTCATTTAAAATTCAAATTCTATTTATAAAAATAGAATTCCCCTTTTAAATTTCAAATACCCTTTTTGATATTTTTATAAATCAATATCCCAAGCCCCAGTGATATTTAAACAATCAAATCAACCAATTTTCAATCATTTGATTTTTAACACATCATTTATGAATATATATGAAATCAAACAAACAACAGATAATATATTTTTGAGGAATCCAGTTGGATTCCTCCAACCTGTTTTCCTGCATCCACAGATGTTAGCACATAAATAATACCTATCCTGCTTCGAGGCAGGATATCGCGGTATAGAAGGTCATCCACTAATCATAGCGTGGGGCGTATAGGGTAATCATCCGCTATGAAACTGCGGGCATCCGCTAATGAGACTGCGGGAATCCAACCAATCAATCAACCCAATGTATATATAATAGTCCTAAATAACTAATATATATTTTAAATCAACCAAACAATATTCAAACAAGCATAGCAATTATTTTTAACACTAAAATAATTCTAATTAAATGGTGAGTGAGATTTACTCACATGATTTCCCTTTGCCGAGTATCTTGTTAATTTTGCATATCGTCACAAATGCGAAATCCACTTAACTTGGTTCATGATTCTCCTTGACTCCGTCTACGGTTTATATCGTATTATTAGTTAACATGATTATTTATGTAAAATCATTTAAATAAAAATACAGGGTTATTTAAATAAATAAACTTAGTTATACCTTAATCCATTTTCTTTTGTTAAGTCTCTTCCCAAAACACAGTTCTATCTCCTCAAAATCTCATTGTAAAATTCAAACTCTAACGTCGTTGTTGAAGTTGAGATTCGCTGAAGACAATCACACCCTTTCACTGCTAGATACCGATCAGTACTTCCCCTCCTGATCAACGCTGATGAGCCCCAAATCAGCGCTAAAGCCAAGTACAGTGAACCCGACCCTGTAGTTCACAGTTTAACCCCTACATCATCGCACCTTTTTGTCTCAGCATCCCTCAACGTCGACAACATCCTCCACCCGTTCGAACACCCATCGAACGCTCGAGCTCCAGAACCCAAGCATCGAACTTTCTGAAACCACAATCGAGTTCATCGTTGAACTCGAGTTCAACTCCTCCAATCCCTCAATCGCACCATGTACCTGTTCAACCCTAACACCACATCACTGCTTCGCCATACTCAGGTCATCGCGGAACAAGGACCAAACTGAACCTAGCCTGCTCCAAAAGGTCGCGAGTTCAACATCTTCGAACGCTGCTGACGAGCCCACCACTCCGATAAATCGCGAGTCCAAAACCGAGTACCTCCCCTGAGCTGTCGAACCTTCTAACACCAAATCTCGAGCTTCTAATTTGCTTCGAACTTCTGGAATTCGATTTCGTATTTTGATTTGAGGGAGTTCGGTTTTTTCCTGAGTACTTCGATTTGGTTTCGATTTGTGTTGGACTAGGAAAAAGGAACGGAGGCTGAAGCTTTTAAAAGGGGAGTTGCGGTTTAAAATTGAACAGAAAGGCTATAGGGTTTGGTTTAGTTGGTGATAATAAGGGTGCCACGTTTTTCCCCTTTTCATTTCTTTTATATATTTATTATATTTAATTTGAATTAAACCGGTATACTTAAAATAAAAATGCACCTTGATTTCCAAATTCCTTTCTGAGCCCAACAACTGTCGTTCTTAGGGTAAAACCACTATTCCGGACAAACTAGGATATGTCACGAAGTCCAATTCGATCGTCTGTGGAAGATATTTATTTAAGTCAATATAAATAAATTTCAGGCAATTTATTCTTCGAAAATAAATTAACATTATTCTTCTAATTCAAACAGGAGTTTGAACTGATTTTCTGAACTGTTTCTAATTCAGTTTCAACTTCTCGAACTGACGTATTAAGATAATTTAATATATTCGATATTAAATCGAAATTGATTATTAAATTGATAACTTAATATAAAAATCCCATTTATATTTACCCACCCAATATTTAAAACTGTATTAAATATTCAAATCTAACCGACGGAATATCCGGGTCATTACAATAAGGTTCCAACTTTAACATTAAAATGTTAAAATCTAAATTTTATAATATTATCGTGTGCAACGCATGGGTTACACACTAGTTTATTTAGCCAAGAAACATATCAACTGAAAATGTGACCAAGTTTATAATATGGCAGGTAAACGATTTAATTTTAACTTTAATATATGGTAATATAATATTTCCTATGCAATATTATTATATGAACATAAGAAAAGTAATTGTTTACTTTTAGTAATCTACAACAAAATCAAAATTCAAATCCTCTTCCAGAGAAGGAGTATTAAATTTCGTATGTTAATATATTTCATTTTACCAAAAAACAAATTACCATAAATCTCTAGCATAATCACCTAAAGCAACGCATTTATAATTAGTTAATAATTTATTTTCAATAAATAGATAAATATAGGAAAATGAAGGAAGCATGTTATGCAAATAAATTTTTGATTTTGTTATGAACGACAATTAATCAAATCTTCCCAAAACTATTATTTTTAAATTGATACACTTATAACTTGCTATATTTCACATTTACTTTGTGCTTATATATATATCCAATTGATCATCCATAAATCTCTATCAAAAGAACAGAATAAAATTAAGAGTGTAAAGCAAAGAAACATGAAGACAACTTGCATTACATCCTTCCTTGTGTTCCTTATTTTTTTCTCAAGTGGTATGCAAGAGAAAAAACTAAACTTCAGTTAGTTACTTTTTTTTTGTTACGATAGAAAATCTCTTTTTCATGTTTGTCATAACAAATACAAATACTGTTGTTAAATACTAATTGCAGCTATGATGACGGAAGTGAAAGGACAAAACTGCCCTCCTCCAAGCGAAACTTGCAATTTTCCTATTGAATCTCCTAACTGTGTGACAAAAGAATGTAAAGAGTTTTGCCCTAAACATTTCTTCTGCACTGAGGGTAGTTTTTGCTCTGACGTTAATACTTGCACCTGCAAATCGAATTGCGCTCATCGTCGTTGAATTGCGACTTAATCATTTTGTGTTTGGTATTCAGATCTCTTTTGTATTTCAACAGTTGGGTCTGTATACATTATGATATGAAAAAATAATTATGAAATGGAATTTTTCTCTGTTTGGTTTGGAAAGAAATTTTTATCTACATCTATTTTGTTTTGACTATGCGGTGAAGAAAAAACTTGTTGCAAAATAAGTTTTTTTTTAATTGTATATGCTTGGCTTATGGATATTACTCGGAAAATTGAAATCTTATGGTCACTAACTTGTTAGGGAAACGCTTATGTAATATAAATAAATCAACTAATTTAAAAAATAATATTTAATATTCATATTTAATCAGTTTGGGAAACTAATATTAACTTTTTTTTGCTCGGTGGTCGCTAATAGTTTCCACTGTAATTTGTTTTATGAACTAGATTGCATCAATTGGTGAAAGAATCTCCATTTCTCTAAGCGAGTGAAAAGAAGAGTCTCACGACAGCAGGTTTATGTCGCAACTATCAAAAGCTAAAGATCGAAGTGCAATCCAAGCAACTTTTTTTTAAAAAAAAGATTAAGTTGTAGATCTGATGTGTCTGCTATTTACTGCTATTACTTTGACAGAATCATGAATCCTAAATCATCTTGGGATTTTGTTGTGTAATGCTAGTATACAACAATCACTGCATTATATTTTTCATCCTTCAAAACGATGAGGATTAAAAAGTGCTTTCTTTCATAAGACTGATATTTGTGACTCTTGATTGGAGTAGATTGAAAATTTGTTACTTATTACGTTTGTTACGCTGAAGAATTGTTATGTTTTACAATGTTATTCTATTGTATTGGCTAAATTAACGCTTACTTCTATGACTATAATATCAGTGATGCTACCTTGAACTAATTATTTTCACTGGACATCTGTCCAGCTATGTTTTCTTACCAATATGTTAAAACAGAAGTTTAGTAAAATAGATTACCCAAACAGATTTTTCTATTAACTCAGCTAAATTTCTAACAACTTATTTCGTGGATTAACACCCATATCAATCGATAAATAAAACTAAATATTAAATTGAAACGCTATTTTAGATTCAAAATTACTCTTTCATTTTGGCTTTTAATGCACCTGTGAATAATGGGAGTATGCTCACTGCACTATAAATGTAGTGGGATGGAGTTGTTAAATCTCTTCAACAATTATTGTCACATTTAATTAATACCCATTTTTCTTAAACTCCAATTTTGAGGAAGATCTTATCTTAGTCGTGGAGCGATTGCAAAAGCTTGTAGTTATGCTAAATCAGCGTTTTGTTATTGACATTTTTAATTTTTGTTGTGCAAGAATTCCATGAATTTACATTCTTAGATCTAAAAAATAATCGCATCAAGCATGACCTTTTAGTCTATAGTTGTGAAATGCATTCAAGAGTCTTAAGACGGACAGGGTATATTGTAGCAAAATAGGACTTAACTGAGTAATATTTATAAGGTAACCGAGGAAAAGCTTCATAGTGAGGTGGGTGTTGGCAATGACTAATTATAATGTAGGTGGTTTTTGGCATCGAGACGGTAGCCAAATGTTCTATTTGGTTGTCTGTTAATGAGTCAATTGATGGATAGAGAAGAGTGATAATCTTAGCATATAGTTTGTATGTTCGTCTTATTAGTTAAGACATGGAGGGAGTTTATCTACCTTTGATAGTTGTGTTATTTTCGATTTCCAATGTGTGTGTCATGAAATTATATATCAGCATTTCCCTAACATAAGCCCATTAAAGCATGTAATTTTTTTCGTACATCATAGAAGTATAAACTTATTCCAAGAAAACATATAGTAAACAAATTACATATGATGGCCAAAATAGAAACAAAAGAAAAAGGTATGTCAGAAATTCCCATCTTTTATAGACAAGATATATTTCATTACATTATAGGTGTGTTTTGTCTTTGCGACCTTTATCCAAAACCTTCCACTTTCTCAGCCTCATTTCTTTCATAAGTCATTTTTTTAACTCTTCTCTCTTTCTATCCCACATCATTTATGCAATCCTAATAACTATTGAGAGGGAATTTTTTTTAAAAGAGATTCAAAATATTAATTTCATTCCTTTTAAATTCTTGCATCGTTCAACAATCTCACGGAAACCAGTGGTATTTTAGAAAGACACCTGAGTAGTGCATCGAAGTCGAGATGGAAATGCGTAAAAAGAAGTGAATCTAAGTTCTTAGTGAAAGCAACAAAGTGTTGATGACAAAAAATTCCATCATACCCAAAGATTCTCTATTACTTGAGAATAGCGCTTCGCGTAAGGAAAATTAATGTGCGGAAAGCAGTAAAAGACACAGAGGTTTAGCGGTTAGGTCCGTAAGGGGCGTACGCCTACTTTGAAGGAGTTTGATGATCTTTATTCACAAATAAGCGTTACAAGCGTTGAACTTCATCATGACATTCGTTTACATGTTGTTCTCTGTATTTTGAAGTCGTATTGGTCGTATGCCAATCTATTAAATAATAGTAAACTAGAAGAATTTCTTTCTCTCTCCTTGATTTTAGGAGTTACCCCTCTTTTCCTTAATTCTCTCTTGATATTTAATATTTGAATTTTTAATTATCAATTAAATTATTTAACTAACCTCTCATTATTTTATAGTATGATATATATCTATATATATATTTATATTTAAAACTTATGCATAATTAATCTACAAATAATTGATATATCAACTTCGATTAGTAGGTCCATATAGTTATATCAATTATATAATACCAAATTTAAATTGTTTAAATAAATTTAATCAGAGAATATATTTATTAATGAACCATGATTGAATATGTATATGACTATTTGTTCTAGTAAAAATGGTAAAACTAAATTGTTTTATTCAATTACTATATGTAAATCGCATAAAACAACAATGAAAAATTTAATTTTTTTTATTTTTTTATCATTTATCCATAAATACTTGTATCTAAAGTGGTAAAATATATGTATTATGCATTTCATTATAAAATTCTACATTTAACTTAAAATACCTATAATTAAAACTACCATAATTATTTACATAACCTACATCACTTTCTCCTATGATATAATCTATACGCATAAATTAAGTATGCTGTGTTATTGTAAGAACCCATAACTTCCCCGGTAAGGAAAAAGCGGATACTTTGAGAACAACACACATCAGAACACAGACAGAAGAACATTTCATTGTTATTACAACAATCCCATCAGATACAAGAATATACAGAGTATAAATGAATAAATTGCATTCGACAAATATCAGAGATTACAATAAATTACATAGCAGCGGAAAAATATACAAAACACAACTGAAAGTGATACACGGATACAGAGCTTTCCGAGCATCGTTCCAGCTGTTAATCAGGACCCTGTGAATATAAATCTGCAAAACCAAAACTACTAGCTGCCCGTGTGGAAAATAGGGGCACCCAGAGTTTCGGTTAAAACAATAAACTCCAGGTCAGTCATGTGACTGGTGTGAGAACTAAAACAGTTATTAATATTGGTTTTAAAGTTAGGTAAATCAAGGGACCACGCCGTATAACACGGAACGGGTTTCCTCCCAAGAATACCAGTGCATAGAACAAACAGCGCAATGCTTTTTTGAAAAATGAAGCTATTATAAGACCCAGGTCCCATCACACAATGCAACGCAAGCCGGAGGATAGGGTTTTCCCTTATAATAGCCAAACATGCTTGGTACGTTTAAAACAAATCACTTGATACTATAATAGGTGTATAGTGTCAAAACAATTTCAATCATAAATATAAATCATAGACGGCATGGGTACCATATATCATGTCGCCATACTAGTTCTACAATTAAAACCGCAATATCACGTATTGGGAACTGGATTTCCGTCATGAGCCGAGGCAAGGGGCAAGCTCCTCTCCGATTCGAGACACTCTAGCAAATGCCTCAGGACCCCACTATGATCCTTGGATCTTCAGGGCCGGTCCTCTCTTACTTTTGAGGATTAGTTATTCCTGAACACACATTTCCCGGTCCTTACAGACCTATATCCGAGGCGCCTCATATCCAACAACCACACAGGTGAAAAGTATATAAATGTCAGGGCTGGTAGGTCACTGACACCACCCTAGCTAGAAAGAAACGTCGTGCTCTCCATGCAGTCACTATTCCGTTTTTGACTCATACCGAGGTGTGAGGCCCGCGAATTCACGTTATACACAAAGCTACGCCACACAGGCCGTGCTTTGATCATCAACCACAAGACTTTGCTTTTCAACCGAAGCCTTGATCAATTGCCACTTACGCGTGCCACATTGGCAATTCACTCAATGCGACTGATGTCCATCGATATACAACCTCTGAGCTCGTACGTCTCAGAGAAGGGCGTTAAGCAAGAGAATAAATTCTCCGCCACCAAACAGATGTATATTTAATAGAGATCAATCAACACAGAATAAAATCCAATGTCAGACACACAATCCATTTACAAGTTCGTTCTGGGTCTGAACGAAACCGGAGGCACTTTCCTCGCATATCCATCCATCTCCAAGTACGTATAACAACCCGAAAATCTGGGCCAGTTTAAAATTTTTATTTAGGCAATTTTAGCGAGTTTTAATTATTTAAAATGAATTATTTTAAATAATATCGACGAGAAATCTATTTTGAATATAATTAGAACGTATATATTATATACGTCGTCGTTAGAATATATAATAATTATATATAATTATAAAAGGAATTGAAAATGGCACGGTAGTTCGAAAATTCGATTTCTAATTTCAAATGAATATACAGAATTCAATATAAGTCAGAATTGAACGAAACAAGAAATATTTGAATCTGTATAACTATATCTTTGTAACCAAGTTAACAAACTGGGATTTCATCTTAGAAATGATAAGATATGTCCAGTTTAAAATTAGAAATAGTCGCTGTGGAATTTATATATATTTTTATATATATAAGGCCCTTAAAAATAGCAATTTTGCAAACGACCTCGGATTTCGACGAAACCAGTTTTGTTGGGTCCGTGATGTTAAGTTATTGCTAGATTCCAAATTTCATAATTTTTCGAATCAATATGTGTGCGTGGCGAAGGAAAACGCGTTTGACCAGTTTCAGTTGATTTTAATCGACTGGAAAATGGCCATTTTTCAAACGATCTCAGAATTCGACGAAACTAGTTTTGTTAGAACCGTATCGTCAATACGAAGCTAGAAAATATTTTTTGGGAATTTTTCTAGTTAGTATGTGACCCCAGTAATTTGAAATGTACGTTTAAAATTCAATATAGTGATTTAAATGTAAATTCAATGGAAACTGATTCAAACGATCGAATCAACCTACGAAACATGTCCCATTGTGTTCGGAATGGGGGTAAAACACTATGGACGACAGGTGGTGGGCCTCGTTTAGAGGTCGTATGTGAAAGTCAGCTTTTTAGAAATTAAAATAATTAAATAAAATAAAAATAAAAATATCTATATAGGGGGTCAACGCGGTCAAACCTGACCCTAAATCATTTATCACGTTCAGCCGCCTTCTTCCCAACCGATGATCCAAATGCTCCAAAAATAATCCCATTCGATCTCCTAGGATACGCAATGAAAATCAAAAATTCAAAAAGCAAAATGGAGAGATTCTCAAGCCCTTTTGAATCAACGGTGGAGATTATGGTTCGTGGAGGGACCTGCTCGAATTTCGAGCTCAAAGCGCCGCTGTTTGGGGGGGGGGGGGTTATCGGCGTCAGTGCGCCGTCGAGCTGAACGCCAGTCATGGCGTGGAGAGAGGGAGCTTCGGCGAAGCACGTGAGGTGGTCTGATCTTCGGACAGTCGACCGGTAGAGGAGCACGTTGAAGCCCTAGGACGGAGCGTTCTTGGACGATGGGTTGTGGTGCTCCAGTACTTTGAATCGGCAGTAGAAAGGTTTTAACTTTTTCTTCTTTTTATTTCTGATAGCCTATAGTTAAAATTAAAATCTGAAATTTTATATAAAAATAAAATCTGAAATTCCTATTTATATTTTATATAAAATAAAATCTGAAATTCTTATTTATATTTTATATAAAATAAAATCTGAAAATATATTGTTTTTAAAGCTGAAAATAAATTGTTTTTAAATCTGAAAATATAGGGTCTTTAAAATGAAAATATAAATAGAATTTGTAAAAGAATCTATTTTGAAAATACATATAGAATTTGAATTTGCAAAGTTTTAAAATAGGGAAAGGTAGTGTATTTAGAATAAAAATAGCATAGAGATTTGAAAATAAAATAACATAGTTTTATGAAATAAAAATAGTAGTGTTTTTAAAATTGAAATTTACAGTAATTTTAAAATAAGAAATTTATAGCGATGTTTTGAAAATAAAAATATGATTTTTATATATTGAACATCGAAATAAAAATATGATTTTTATATATTGAACATCGAAATAAAAATGGGATTTTTATATATTGAACATCGAGATAAAAATGGGATTTTTATATATTGAACATCGTAGTAAAAATTCGATTTTTACATATGTAGTGGCTACGGGCAATGAAGAGGACGAAAAGGCGAAAACGACGAAGACTTCTGCAAAGAAAGACTCAAGATGATTGGATAGCTATTCTGTGAGAATTTCTCACCTTTCAATTCCTTTTTCTAGTTATATATATATACTAGGATGCAGACGGTGCTTAGTAGCACCCGACACAATCGTCCACAGACCATGGACTTGTTTGTTTGGTTGCGTAGATTAGTTGGATTATTTGATTGAAATTGAATTGTGTGGTGAAATGAATTGATTTGATTGATGTGTGAATAGCGTGGGCCTTCACTAGACCGGGGATAAGGCTAGGCCTCGTCCCGTTTCTAGTATCGTGCCGTTATGCCGCCGAAATTTTCTAAAATATGTTAGAAAAATAAAAATGTCATTTATTGAATAAATGAACTGAAAAGAAAATTCATGTGTTGGAATAAATATTTTATCGTTAAAAATATAGTTTTTTAACGTGAATGTGAATAAAATAAAATATTCATTTACAAACCAGACGGTTTGTTTATGTACACTGATTTGACTGATATTGATTGGGACGATAAATTTTACACATCGCCCAACAGCACAAATAAAATATGTGTTTGATTGTTTGAAACCCCACACGGGTGTTAGGATGAAATTTGAAGTTCACTCATCCTGATTGATTAAATATGTCGATCGATTGATTGAAATGCTGTTATAAGCGTTAGATATCTTTATTGGATGCTTATACAGTGTAGTGCACTTTGGTTGATGGTTGATTATTTTTCAATGCTATTAAATACATGTGTTGTATGAAAATCCATATAATTAATTTTATATGGTAATTGATTGGGCCTCATTCCAGTTTAGAAATAGAAATATTTGAAATAGAACATTTGAAAATAGAAATTTATGAAGCCGTGTTGACTAGATTGACGCCATTTTGACGTGAACGATATTTATATCGATTTTGAAAACGATTTCGAAATGAATTGAATTGAAAACGATTTCGAAATGAATTGAATTGAAAACGATTTCGAAATGAATTGAATTGAAAACGATTTCGAAATGAATTGAATTGAAAACGATTTCGAAATGAATTGAATTGAAAACAATTTCGAAATGAATTGAATTGAAAACGATTTCGAAATGAAATGAATTGAAAACGATTTCGAAATGAATTGAAAACGAATTCAAATTGAATTGGAAACACATTGAAATGAATTCAAATTGAATTGAAATTTGAATTGAGTAGAAATGAATTTTAAAGCGAATTTGTAAAGAAGAATTCAATTTCGATTTGAATTGAAATGGAAGTTGAAAATGTTTTTGAAACGAATTCAAAACTATTTATATAATTCGTTTTAAATAGGAATCGACGAAGTATATATTATATATATATATAATATAATGGCCTGAATAGAACGCGCCGCGCCGCGGCAGTTCGCGAATTTCGACCATTTATTTCAAACGGACATTACGGGAGATCCGACCGTCGGATTCTCCTAAAACCGGAACCGTTGGGTTCGTATCGAAAAGAGCTTTCTAATGAACATTAGAAATTTGAAATCTAACGGTTGGATTTGGAATTATGTCCAAATCAAATTTGAAAAAGGTCGCTGTAAGTGCAGTTCGATGGCCGTTGATGGAAATCGACTGTACGGGCCTTGATAAAATTATTAAAAATAGTAATAATTTGTGTAAAATCATAAGAAATGATTTGTGAAGAATTGGGATGAAAAACTCCATATTTGAAAGATAAAAATAGATCTTTATCGAAATGAACTAGTTTTGAACTAGAAATATAATTCTATTTATTTTTAAATAAATGAATTGAATTTGAAAAGGGTTTTGAAAATAACCAGAATATCCAATGATTGCATTGGAGTGGAATTGAATCGAAATTGTCTTCGGAATATTTCGATGTTGGAATTCGTGATTATACAGGTGTTGTTATGGAAATTTGAAAGATATATATTTATATCGTTATTTCCAATACGACATTTGTTAGTCGTAGAATTTGATATTGAATATAAGCCGGTATATTTTCTAACCAGAGCCTTGTATTGAATATCAAATGTGATTTGGGTTTGTCGTGAATGGTGTCTTCACTAACACTGTTCTTGAACCCAGTTGAGAAAAGATTAAATCTTTTTATTTAGATTTAATAAAGTGTACCAATTAAATGATATTTAATTGGAATTGAATTGGTATTGATTTTTGGGTTTATCGTGGACAGTGTTTTAAATAACACTTGTTCTTTAATCCGATAATTAATGAATGTGATTTTGGGTTTATCGTGAACCGTGTTTTAAATGACACTGATTCTTTAACCCAGTCGAAGATTAAAACTAAGTGGAGTTTTAATGAATCTTTAATTAGATTGAAATGATCGAAAATGGAGTATCACCAGTTTTGCTCCAGGCGATAGTTAAATCTTTAATTAGATTTGAACGTGAAATGGTAATTGAATTTACCGATAACACTGTGGTGGTAGATATGAAGTATTACCAGTTTTACTTCATGGGATGAATAGGTTGGGATTGGGAAATTAAAACAAATGATTACTTCGGTAAGGTTTGCTAATCCCGACTAGTTTGAATTGATATTCAAAAGTAGATTAAAGCATAAATTCAAGAATTTATCTTTGATAAAAATTAATGGGAACATTTCCCTATGAATGTGAAATTTAGAAACTAACTGTCGGTTAGCCAAGCAGAATGGTTTTTTGGATATTGATCTGATGTTGGTTTCGGCCTTCGGGGTTAATATTTGGGGAATTATTCTCTTGATTAATTTACGGTTAGTGACTAATGCATTGGAATGAGGCGTATGTTGTGTTTGTGTAACACTTTTATAATATATACGCGAGTTATTCGGAAAGACCGGGTTTATCCCATTCTGAATAACTGATACGACGATAAGTCGAAGATGAAGACGATGGTCGAAGACCGGAGGTCTTCACGTCGTTTGGGTGATAACTGATGATCTTGATTGGGCTGTACACCCAAGAAGATGGAAACAGTTAGTGATCGTCCAGACGTACTTGGAGATCGATGGATACGCGGGGTACTAGGTGCCTCCGGTTTCGTTCAGACCCAGAACGGACTTGTAAAGGGATTGTGTGTCTGACATTGGATTTTAGTCCGTGTGATTGATCTCTATTAAATATATATCTGTTTGGCGGCGGAGAATTTATTCTCTTGCTTAACGCCCTTCTCTGAGACGTACGAGCTCAGGGGTTATATATTGATGGATATCAAACGCATGGAGTGAATTGCCTGTGTGGCATGCTTAAGTGGCAATTGATCGAGGCTTCTGTTGAAAAGCAAAGTCTTGTGGTGATGATCAAAGCACGGCCTTTGTGGCGTAGCTTTGTGTAACGTTTACCTCGCGTGTTTCACACCCGGTATGAACCAAAAACGGGAGACGGACCTCAGGGAGGGCATGCGTTGCTTTCTAGTTAGAAGTGGCGTCAGTGGTTTTACACGCCCTGACGAGTTTGACTTATGTGGTTGTTGCTGTTGCGAGGCGCCTCGGATCGATCGGTCGTTCTCGAACCGATGGAGCCATTCGTTGGCTCGTTTACGCCCCATAGGGCGGGGGAACGCATGTTCAGGGTTTAAGTTTAATCCACATCGGTGGACCGGCCCTGACGATCCAAAGGCTTGACAGAGTACTTGCCTGAGGCTCGGACTAGACAGTCTCGAATCGGTTGAGGACTATCTTTTGCCTCGGTTCATGGATGGTAATCCAATTTCCAAATACGTGACTTTGCGATTTTGATTGTATAACCTATATATGGCGACATAGTGGTATGGGGCATTCATGCCGCCTATGATTGATATTTATGATTTGAAGTGTTTTATACACTATGCACTTATAATAATATCAAATGATTTGTTTTAAAACGTATCAAGCATTCTTTGGCTGTTATAAGGGAAAACCCTATCCTCGACTGCGTTGCATTGTGTGATGGGACCTGGGTCTTATAACAGCTTCATTTTTCTTTATTTAGCATTGCGCTGTTTGTTTTATGCACTGGTATTCTTGGGAGGAAACCCGTTCCATGTTATACGGCGTGGTCCCTTGATTTACCTAACTTTGAAAATAAAGATTAATAACTGTTTTAGTTCTCACACCAGTCACATGACTGACCTGGAGTTTATTGTTTTAACCTAAACTCTGGGTGCCCCTATTTTGACACGGGCAGCTAGTAGTTTTGGTTTTGCAGATTTATATTCACAGGATCCTGGTTTACAGCTGGAATGATATCCGGAAAGCTTTGTATCCGTATATCTCTTCTAGTTGTGTATTGTATTATTTTCCGCTGTTATGTATTTAAATGTAATTTAAATCTCTGATATTTCTGTGTAATATTCATTTATACTCTGTATATTCTTGTAATCTGATGCATTGTTGTAATATACAATGAAATGTTCTTCTGTATACGTTCTGTTGTGGTTTGTTCTCGAACTATCCGACGCTTTCCTTTACGGGGAAGTTACGGGTTTTCACCATCTCCAAGTACGTCTGGACGATCACCAACTGTTTCCTTCATCTTGGGTGTACAGCCCAATCAAGATCATCAGTAATCACCCAAACGATGTGAAGACTTCCGGTCTTCAACCACCGTCTTCATCTTCAACATCTCGTCGAATCAGTTATTCAGAATGGGTATAAACCCGGCCTTCCTGAATAACCCACGTATATGATAAACAAATGTTACACAAACACAACGAACGCCTCATTCCAATTCAGAATATTCTTTTATTCACAAAATCACATTCTTAGGGAAATGTTCCCATTAATTTTATCCAAGATAAATTCTTCTAAATTTATCCTATAATCTTCCTTTGGATATCATTTCAAACTAGTCGGGATTAGCGAACCACACCGAAGTAATTATTTGTTTTATTTCCCAATCCCAACCTATATATCCCATGGAGCAAAACTGGTGATACTCCATATCTAACACCACGGTGTTATCGGTAAAATTAATTACCATTTCACGTTCAAATCTAATTAAAGATTTAACTATCGCTTTGGAGCAAAACTGGTGATACTCCACTCTCGATCACTTTTCAGATTTGATAATTTAAACTATCAATTCACATTTTAATCTAATTAAAGATTCATTAAAACTTCACTTAGTTTTAATCTTCTCAAAAATCAATATCTTGCCTTTAACTGGGTTAAAGCACCAATGTCATCTAAAACACGATCCACGATAAACCCAAATCACATTTGATATTAAATACAAGGCTTTGAATAGAAAATATATCGGCTTATATTCAATATCAAATTCTGAAACCAACATATATCATATTGGAAATAACGATATAAAATATATCTTTCAAATTCCCATAACAATATCTGTATAGTCACGAAATCCAACATCGAAATATCCCGAAGATAATTTCGATTCAACTCCAGTCCAATCCACGTATTGGGAATATTGATTATTTTTAAAATCACTTTCAAATTCAATTTATTCATTTCACAAATAAATTGATTTTAATTCTAGTTCAAAACTAGTTCATTTTGACAAAAAATCTATTTTTATCATTTCAAATGTGGAATTCTTCATCCCAGTTCTTTCCAATTCACATATTATGATTTTACACAAATTATTAATATTTTTAATAATTTTATCAAGGCCCGTACAGTCGATTTCCAACAACGGCCATCGGACTGCACTTACATCGACCTTTTTCAAATTTGATTTGGACATAATTCCAAATCCAACCGTTAGATTTCAAATTTCTAATATTCATTGGAAAGTTCTTTTCGTTACGAACCCAACGGTTCCGGTTTTAGGAGAATCCGACGGTCGGATCTCCCGCAACGTCAATTCGAAGTCAATGGTCGAAATTTACGAACTGCCGCGGAGCGGCGCGTTCTATTCAGGCCATTATATATATAATATATATATATTATATATTATATATATTTCGTCAATTTCCTTTTAAAACGTATGTTATAAATCATTTTAACTTCGTTTCAAAACCATTTCAACACTATTTCAATTTCTAATCAAAACTGAATATTTTATATCATTACTATATAAATGATAATATTTTCAAAACGTTATATTTTGAAATCACTTCTTTTCTATATTCATTATAAAAACGAATATAGTCGATATAAATATCGTTCACGTCAAAATAGCGCAACTCTAATCAACACGGCTTTATATATTTCAATAAATCCGTTATTCTATTCAACAAATGAATATTTATTCCATTCAACACATGAATCTATATTTCTTCCAACACCTGACTAATCTCAACACATGAGTACTGTCAACACATCACTATTTTTGTTATGTAAAATATTTTATAAAACTATGGTATCTATCGTTTGATTTTTAATTAGACTTCTACTGGGAAGTAGTTCTAATTTTAAATATGATAAAGATGTAAATTTCATTGTATAAAAAATATTTCACTCAACACATGACTATTTTTATATTCAATACATGAATTTTCTTTTATAATATTCATTGTTGTCCCGATTGGAATGAGGCTCAATCAATCACCATATAACGTTAATTATATGGATTTCATACAACACATGTATATAATAGCATTGAAAAATAATCAACCATCAACCAAAGTGCACTACACTGTATAAGCATCAAATATAGATATCTTATGCTTATAACAGCCTGTCAATCAATCGATCGACATATTTAATCAATCAGGATGAGTGAACTTCCAAATTTCATCCCAATACCCGTGTGGGGTTTCAAACAATCAAACACAGAATTTATTTGTGCAGTTGGGCAATGTGTAAAATTTATCGTCCTAATCAATGTCCTTCAAATAGGTGTACATAAACAAACCGTCCGGCTTGTAAATGAATATTTTATTTATTCACTTCCACGTTAAAAATTATATTTTAACGATAAAATATTCTATTTCAACACATGAATTTCTATTCAGTTCATTTACACAATAAAAATGATATTTTTATTTTTCTAACTTATTTTAGAAAATTTCGGCGGCATAACGGCACGATACTAGAAACGGGACGAGGCCTAGCCTTATCCCCGGTCTAGTGAAGGCCCACGCCATTCACACATCAATCAAATCCATTCCATTTCACCAAACAATTCAATTCCAACCAAATAAACTAACCAACTACTCAACCAAACAATTTAACAAGCAAGCCATCCATGGTCTGTGGATGACGGGTGTCGGGTGCTACTAAGCACCGTCTACATCCTAGTATATATATATATATATATAACTAGAAAAAGAGAATTTAGAGTGAGAAGTTCTCACCGAAAGCTATCCAATACCACGACACTCCTATTGTAGAGATCTTCGTCGTTCTCGCCTTTTCATCTCCTTTGTTGCCCGTAGCCACTACATATATAAAAATCACACATTTTTATATTTTGATGTCTTTAAAATAAAAATCACATTTTTATTCACTTTCAATTTAAAAATCATATCTTTATAATCACTTCATATATTTAGAAATCGAATTTTTACTATGCTATTCAATATATAAAAATCGAATTTTTACTTTGGTGTCATATAGATAAAAATTCCATTTCAAAAATATTGATTTCGCCTTTATAAAAATAAAGTTTTCGCCTTTATAAAAATAAAGTTTTCGCCTTTATAAAAATAAAGTTTTCGCCTTTCATCACTATAAAAATTCCCTCTTTATTTCAACATATATAAAATAAAAATCAGATTTTTATTTCGCTACATATACAAAGATGATATTTTTACATTCTATATCTCATAAAGATTATATTTTTTTATAGTTCCTACTATGCAAAGATTATATTTTTATCTTTCTACAATATTAAAGATTATATTTTTACTACTTTAAAAATATAAAAATCCAATTTTTAATTCTTTAAAAATATAAAAATCATATCTTTAAATTTTCCTATCGAATAAAATTCAGTTTTTTTTTAAACTAATTATGTAAAATAATTTTAGAAAGAAGAAAGAGGGAAAAACAAACTTACAGGCGGTTTCAATTGGAGAGAGGGAGCGGCGCTGGGGGAGTATGGGTGTGGTCGGAGGCGTGGGGCTGCGGGTCAGGGGAGGTGGCAGGTCGGAGGGGCCCACACGGTGGTGCAGCGTCGGACGGAGGAGATAGGGGCGGCGGTTTTTCAGGCAGAAGAAGGAGGAGATGGAGGCGAGAGAAGGGAAGAAGGAAGGAGGAAGAAGAGGAAGCAGCGGCGGCGGCAGAGGTGGCAGGCGGGGGTTTATGGCTGGGTTAGGGTTTGCGGGTTCGTGGGTTTTGGCAGAGGGGGGGCGCCACGTCGATCGAGGGGAAGAACGGGGGGGGGGGGCTTGGTGGTAGCGGCGCCGCCCATTGCGCGGTGGCGGCTCCATCGGAGGAGCGACGAGCTCCTCCGTCCTTTTTCTCTTTTTTTTTTATTATTTTTCTGTTGAATGAAAACGAGAAGGGGGGGGTTTATATATTTTAAATTTTATTTAATTTAATTTTCAAAAAGTTGACTTTTACTTACGACCTCGAAACGAGGCCCACCGCCTGTCGTCCATAGCGTTTTACCCCCATTCCGAACACAATGGGATATGTATCGCAAGCTGATTTGATCGTTTGAATCAGTTTCCGTTGAATTTACATTTAAATCGCTATATTGAATTTTAAATGTACATTTCAAATCACTGGGGTCACATACTAACTAGAAAAATTCCAGAAAAATATTTTCTAGCTTCGTATTGAAGATACGGTCCTAACAAAACTAGTTTCGTCGAATTCTGAGACCGTTAGAAAAATGTCCAATTTCCAGTCGATTAAAATCAACTGAAACTGGTCAAACGCGTTTTCCTTTGCCACACTCACATATTGATTCGAAAAATTATGAAATTTGGAATCTAGCAATAATTTGACATCACGGACCCAACAAAAGTGGTTTCGTCGAAATCCGAGGTCATTTGCAAAATGTCTATTTTTAAGGGCCTGAATTCCATAGCGACTATTCAGAATTTTCAACTGGACATATCTTTTGATTCCCGCTATGAAATTTTGATTTTTCGGATTCGATAGAAAGATATTATCAATTAGATCCTAATGTTTTTGGTTTCACTAAAATCCGGATTGTTTTGCACCCGGTATATTCAATTGAAGTTTGAAATCGAATTATCGAACTACCGCGCCATTTTCAATTCCTTTTATAATTATATATAAATATTTATATTCTAACGACGACGTATATATATATACGTTCGAATTATATTCAAAATAAATTTCTCGTCGATATTATTTAAAATAATCTATTTTAAATGTTCAAAATTCACTAAAGTTGCCAAAATAAAAATTTTAAACTGGCTCAGATTTTCCAGGTTATTACAATCTCCCCCACTTAAAACTTTTCGTCCCCGAAAAGGAACAAAGTCGAAAGTGGTTTGATTAATAAGCTCTACATTCGATCTGGCTTCCATTCTCCAACTTTTCAGTTTCTGAGAATTTTCAAATTTTCAAAAATTTGGCTAACACCCTAAATTTTCGAAAAATTTCGCCATAACCTCCCTTGCACCGGGAGCATCGGGGAATTTCAAATAGCTTCCCCGGTCCTTCTAATCTCAAAAAGAAAAAGAAAAAGCCAAGCGGCTAGCCAATAGGCTCATAAAATCATCATCACCCAAACAAAACAGTAAATTATAGTAAACATGTACCTATTTGTCGGGCAAACAAATTTTATTCTTTGCTCTAGCCTCCTTGCTATGACCTGTTCAATGTAAGTATATGTATATGCAAGCAAATGACCCCGATTTTCAATACAGTTCAATATTTGATACAATTAGACATAAATGGTTAAAATTATCAAATAAATAAACAAACAACACAAACAGCAATCAATTAGTGAATTAGAGTTTCAAATTCATAATTTTGATATATATACAAAAATCACATTTTTGATGCCAATTCACAACAATAAATCTATCTATATTAGTTTTGGTTCTCACACCAGTCTAATGGAAATATATAGAAATCACACCTTCGAAACTCGAATATGAATACTGATGATGATGCACCATCATCAGAATCATCCCCGGATGTTTAGAATGTGATTCTATATCTATCCAGTATATTGAAACTTCGAATATACGTTCATGACGCGTATACGCGAAATCTTTATATACTCGATTGTCCTTATTCAAAATAAATAAATTATCAAATACGTATAAAATGGTTTAAATTTTCAAAACAAAATTGTTTTCATTTGAAAAAATATACTCTTCACACTCGTTCTAGGATACTACTGATCCTATCTCTAACGAGTCATTCTAATTGGATATTACTAATCCAATATCTGATGAATTCTTTCGTATGGTTCTAATGTGTCTTGTTCTCGAGCTCTGTAAACCAAAGCTCTGATACCAACTGTAAGAACCCGTAACTTCCCCGGTAAGGAAAGAGCGGATACTTTGAGAACAACACACATCGGAACACAGACAAAAGAACATTTCATTGTTATTACAACAATCCCATCAGATACAAGAATATACAGAGTATAAATGAAGAAATTACATTCGACAAATATCAGAGATTACAATAAATTACATAGCAGCGGAAAAATATACAAAACACAACTGAAAGTGATACACGGATACAGAGATTTCCGAGCATCGTTCCAGCTGTTAATCAGGACCCTGTGAATATAAATCTGCAAAACCAAAACTACTAGCTGCCCGTGTGGAAAATAGGGGCACCCAGAGTTTAGGTTAAAACAATAAACTCCAGGTCAATCATGTGACTGGTGTGAGAACTAAAACAGTTATTAATATTGGTTTTAAAGTTAGGTAAATCAAGGGACCACGCCGTATAACACGGAACGGGTTTCCTCCCAAGAATACCAGTGCATAGAACAAACAACGCAATGCTTTTTTGAAAAATGAAGCTATTATAAGACCCAGGTCCCATCACACAATGCAACGCAAGCCGGAGGATAGGGTTTTCCCTTATAATAGCCAAACATGCTTGGTACGTTTAAAACAAATCACTTGATACTATAATAGGTGTATAGTGTCAAAACAATTTCAATCATAAATATAAATCATAGACGGCATGGGTACCATATATCATGTCGCCATACTAGTTCTACAATTAAAACCGCAATATCACGTATTGGGAACTGGATTTCCGTCATGAGCCGAGGCAAGGGGCAAGCTCCTCTCTGATTCGAGACTGTAACGACCCGCCTTTTTGCCCGGTTCTTGCCGGTAATTAAACCAACTTAAACCGTTCAGGAAGACGAATTGTTATGGGTACATACATACATTGAACAAAAATAACAGAACTTTTCATTGAATAAACCAATATTACATCAGAGTTACATGAATATCAGAGTTACAACATAAACGTATACAGCGGAAGAAAGAAAATATACTCTCAGCGGAAGAACCTTATGATACAGCGGAAGCTCCAAACTCTAGCGTTAACTCCAAACTCTAACGTTGACTCCAACTCTGGAAGCGCTCTGAATCCTGCTCCAACGATCGATAACTGCAAAACTAAACTACTGGCTGCCCGTGCGAAAAATCATGGGCACCCAGAGTTTAGGTGAGGGAACAATAAACTCCAGGTCAGTCGTGGGACTGGTGTGAGAACTCAAAACAGTGAGATTCATTTTAAAGTTGGGAAATTCACCGGATCACGCCGCTAACGCGTAACGGATTTACTCTAAGTGAATACCCGTACATATAAATGCGCAATGACTTTTGAAAATGAAGCTATCATAAGCTCGTCCCATATCACACAATGCAAGCGCACACCAGATGGGCGAGTTTTGTCTTATGATAACCAAACATGATTTCATACGTGAAAATCCTTTTTAATATTATCATATAGTGTGGAAAACAAATTTCGCAAATAAATGTATTAATCCTAGACGGCATGAGTGTCCCATACCACTATGTCGCCATATATAAATACAATCAAAATCTCATGGCTCGTATTGGTATTTGGATTCCCAACTTGATGATTCCTGGCACGAAAGATCAATCAGGGACTTGAGCGAAGTGTAACGCAACAAATCGCCAGGGCAGATCTACGGTTTTCGACCAGACGCGGCCCCCCGAACATACCCCATCCCCAGTTCAAGTGGTTTCCCACTGCTGCAGCACTCATCATCAAATCATATATATATATATACAGACCAAACCGCCAGTTTCTCATCATCCGGGGTGTGAGGTTTGTCGATGTCACGTCATACACAAAGCTTCGCTTAAATAAGCCGTGCTTTGATCATCATTAGCTTATTCGATCACTTGGGTGTGCCACATCGTCAATCTTCCCACATATCACTGATTCGAATTAATACATATTCTCTAAGAACGTAACTTAGAGACGGATATATTCAATTGCCACAAATCATATATATATTCACACGAATCAGTGCTACGAGGTCAATTACAAATGTCAGACACACCATCCATACAAGTCCGTTCTGGGTCTGAACGGAACAGCAACCCGAAAATACTTGAATATGTTCAGGTCTCATGCAACTCATACCTCATATCGAGTGGCCAACCCAACCGAGACATTTATCACAATCCATCTAAACAATTCAAATATTCCCGGTCTTCATTCGTCGTTTGCCAAGTCTTGAATTGCTTCATAACGCCGTATTATCACTCGGAATGGTTTTCGAACATATATTCGATCCCGGTCTTTCCAAGTAACAAGCGTACTTTAAAACAGTAGTTATGGTTTACACAGGCTTTTCGATTCAAATCTCCTTCCAGATAGTTATCAATTCATTTACGACTCAGGATTTGAATTACTATAATTTCATATATCTCGTTATCATCTTATCTCTTCTTTGAAACCAAAGATTATACCTTCGTTCAATTATTTCTTTTAATTTCCTTGAATCAAAGATTTGATTAAATCCTTAATTACGATACAAATTTCCACAACTCGATCTTATTGGGTTTCAAGAATGATATTACTGAAGATACGATTCACGACGAAACCTAAATCAATCGATTTGAATCATAAGTTACACAGAAATTGAATTCTCATAATCAACGAATACCATAAGTGGAATAACGATATAATAATATCTTCCAAATCCCTCAGATAGTATTCATTTACACCATGAAATTTTATACCGAATATCGAAGATTATTTCTATCTAACTTATTCCAAATCAGGTGGACAAATCCATATCTTATTTAAAAGATTTATTCAACTCTTTGATATTTGATCTGGATAGAAATAACATCAACTTATCTTAAATATAAATCTCCGTATCCAACTCATATTATAAGTGGAATGATGGCGAATAATCTTTTAAATCCCTCAGATAATATGAATTTTCATCCACCGAGTTAATATCAAATATCCGAAGATTTATGCCCAACCAGACCAAATTTAGAATTGGGAACCCATTTCAATTCTATATAAATATTCCAATACTTTAAAATCTTCGAAATCATTCTTATAACCCAACAATAGTTCATGTTTATAAATTTCGAAACCAATAACAACATTTGGAATTGTTACAAGGAGACTATTATCAAAATAGCCGTTTAAATCAAATAGATTTAAATTTGTTTGAAATTTAAATATTCCAACGCTTTTCAAAACTGTTGTCATTTACAATTCATCATTCTTTATTTCAAGTCAAGTTTATTTCAAATAATCAATTCAAACTTGAAATCAATATTTTAGAATTGTTGCATCATAGTGCATTTTATTCAAATCATATAATGATTTAAATACAAATTATTCAATCCCTTCCAAATTTAATTTACATTTCCAAATCATTTAAACGGTTTCAAAAATATATTTCAAATTAGATTTCGAATTCACCATCCCGTCGTCGGACCAGTTAGGGATAGCCAGGGAGAGCAGGAAACTGAATTTCCAAACTCAAGCCTAGACACCATCCTCTCTGTCATCCTAGAACGTTCTGGTGTATATCATATCATTATTATAAAAGACATCGCTAATATATGTTAAAAACCATATTCAAATTTAAAAATCTCATTTCGAATTTGAATTGAAATAATATATTTTTACTAAAACCAGTTTCAATTTGATATAAGGATCGTTATACAAAAATCAGTCCATAATTCCAATCATTTTCCCAAATCCTAATTCAATATTTAAAAGTTCATATTAGTTTCAAAAACCAAAATTTAAATATTATTTAATAATTAAAAAAATCGTATATAGGAAGGAGATTCTAAATTGATCACCCATATATTCCACAACCACGGTGTGTGTCGTAACATCATACAATTATCATCATCCAAATAAAACAATCCTATTTATCCAAATGAACCATATGATCAGATGGACACGCATTCATTCATCACAGACAAACATTATAACTGTGCACAAGCGTTATGGTCGATAACGCTTACTAGTGTTCAGTGTATTATCTAATTATATGAACAACAATTCAAACATCAACATCCATCACACAATTACCATCACTAATTATAATTAATCTCAGCAAATTGTAATTAACTAATTTAAATAAATATTTAAATTAGAAGTTCTCACCATAATATCTCCAACGTCTTTATTACCAAGGCGAACAGACCAACGAACACTGTCACCGCTGCTCGTACTGTCCTCGATCCATTTTGATTAGCAGTTGATGATTTTCTGCTAATTTATATATCGGAATTAAATAAATAACGATGTTCATTTATATATTACTACACATATAAGGCCATCTATTTTTATTTTATTATAAATTTATGCTTTATTAAAATTGTCAATATAATATATCATTGTTGTCTACGTTCTGATATGGTTCTAACGCCTCTGACGGCGAGCAAATCCGGTTTAAAGTGAGTAAGATATGAGGTTCCTAAAGTTTAAACACTTTAATTAAATCATACCAAATATTAGGCCCAAGCCCAATGGTTTTGCACTCAACTTCAAAGCTCCAATCCACGGCCCATCTTCCCTCCCCTTTCTTCTTCTTCTCCTCCTTATTTTCTTGCGCCTGGAACCCATTTCAACGCACGGTGGTGCACATGCACGCACCGATTTCACCACCGAACACAAATCCGAGATCACACACAAGTCCGTCTTCGCATCCTCATCTTGATGCACCCATTTGCCGACGTCCCTGACCGCACCATAAAAATCCGCACCCTCGACCAACGATAGGAACCTGTACGCTCTCAACAAGGTATCGACAACTTTTTGCTTCGAATTCCACCGAAAAATACCGCATCGAAGCTCTTTCCATTCTCATCAACAATCCATACTCCGTTTCACCAATCGATGAACGATTCTCAAATCATCTTCAACCCTAAATTTGAACATCCAAAATCATCATCACCAAATCATCTAAAACTTATACCAAAAATACTACACCACTCGCTGATCGCAACGGCGCTGACGGCGTCGATTAATTCTTCACGGTTTGAGAGATTTGATTTTTCAAAGCTCCCTTTGTAAAATTTCATTTTTTGTTGAAAATCGATGATTTCTCTTCCGATTGATGATGAAATCAGGATCCGTCAATTTCTAAAAATCAGAAATGAAAATTCGAACAACAATAGTGTGAATTACTTTGGCTGAAAGTGAAAGGATTGGGAGATTTTTATTTTTCATTGAAGTGGAACTTATATTTTATTTTACTGTAACCTTGAAAAAATGGAAGAGGAAGGAAGGGTCGTAGCTGTAGCTTTTGATCAGGGAAAACATGTTTTCCTTTTGTATATGCACTACAATTTATTTTAATTATTTAGTAAAGGGACACATGACTTCTTTATGCAACTAATACTCATGCATTAATCCACCTCTATGGACACTTGTTTCCTCCACAAAATTTAATAACATGCATGGTGACAAGTATTTATTATTTATTTATTTATAAAAAATCTAAATTTGGTAACATATATAAATGTAATAGATTTCAAATGCTTATAAGTGTAATCAAAATTTTTCTTAAGATTTTAACAAAATACTTATTTACATAACTTATAAATATTTAAAATAATTTTCTATATTACTTATCATTAAATTTACCAAAGTTTATACTAACAAATGGTTTAGAATAAATGTCTATCAATCCTTATAAAATTTTATAAATGCAATTATAATTTACCAAAATAAAAATAATAATCATTCTTGTAAAATCATAAAATAAATTAACCTTTACCAAATTCATATTTCTTTACAAATCAATATTATCAAAATTAGAAAATATTATTACTTAATTATGAAATCTTATGAATTAAATTTTCAAAATAAGTTTTCTGAAAAAAAAAAAAAAATCATAACAACATACTTATACAAAGTTAAAAATTCATATTTGAAATTAATAAAAATCACTTTGGCAAATGCCTCAGGACCCCACTATGATCGTTGGATCTTCAGGGCCGGTCCTCTCTTACTTTTGAGGATTAGTTATTCCTGAACACACGTTTCCCGGTCCTTACAGACCTATATCCGAGGCGCCTCATATCCAAAAACCACACAGGTGAAAAGTATATAAATGTCAGGGCTGGTAGGTCACTGACACCACCCTAGCTAGAAAGAAACGTCGTGCTCTCCCTGCAGTCACTATCCCGTTTTTGACTCATACCGAGGTGTGAGGCTCGCGAATTCACGTTATACACAAAGCTACGCCACACAGGCCGTGCTTTGATCATCAACCACAAGACTTTGCTTTTCAACAGAAGCCTTGATCAATTGCCACTTACGCGTGCCACATTGGCAATTCACTCAATGCGACTGATGTCCATCGATATACAACCTCTGAGCTCGTACGTCTCAGAGAAGGGCGTTAAGCAAGAGAATAAATTCTCCGCCGCCAAACAGATGTATATTTAATAGAGATCAATCAACACAGAATCAAATCCAATGTCAGACACACAATCCATTTACAAGTTCGTTCTGGGTCTGAACGAAACCGGAGGCACTTTCCTCGCATATCCATCCATCTCCAAGTACGTCTGGACGATCACCAACTGTTTCCTTCATCTTGGGTGTACAGCCCAATCAAGATCATCAGTAATCACCCAAACGATGTGAAGACTTCCGGTCTTCAACCACCGTCTTCATCTTCGACATCTCGTCGAATCGGTTATTCAGAATGGGTATAAACCCGGCCTTCCTGAATAACCCACGTATATGATAAACAAATGTTACACAAACACAACGAATGCCTCATTCCAATTCAGAATATTCTTTTATTCACAAAATCACATTCTTAGGGAAATGTTCCCATTAATTTTATCCAAGATAAATTCTTCTAAATTTATCCTATAATCTTCCTTTGGATATCATTTCAAACTAGTCGGGATTAGCGAACCACACCGAAGTAATTATTTGTTTTATTTCCTAATCCCAACCTATATATCCCATGGAGCAAAACTGGTGATACTCCATATCTAACACCACGGTGTTATCGGTAAAATTAATTACCATTTCACGTTCAAATCTAATTAAAGATTTAACTATCGCTTTGGAGCAAAACTGGTGATACTCCACTCTCGATCACTTTTCAGATTTGATAATTTAAACTATCAATTCACATTTTAATCTAATTAAAGATTCATTAAAACTTCACTTAGTTTTAATCTTCTCAAAAATCAATATCTTGCCTTTAACTGGGTTAAAGCACCAATGTCATCTAAAACACGATCCACGATAAACCCAAATCACATTTGATATTAAATACACGGCTTTGAATAGAAAATATATCGGCTTATATTCAATATCAAATTCTGAAACCGACATATATCGTATTGGAAATAACGATATAAAATATATCTTTCAAATTCCCATAACAATATCTGTATAGTCACGAAATCCAACATCGAAATATCCCGAAGATAATTTCGATTCAACTCCAGTCCAATCCACGTATTGGGAATATTGATTATTTTTAAAATCACTTTCAAATTCAATTTATTCATTTCACAAATAAATTGATTTTAATTCAAGTTCAAAACTAGTTCATTTTGACAAAAATCTATTTTTATCATTTCAAATGTGGAATTATTCATCCCAGTTCTTTCCAATTCACATATTATGATTTTACACAAATTATTAATATTTTTAATAATTTTATCAAGGCCCGTACAGTCGATTTCCAACAACGGCCATCGGACTGCACTTACATCGACCTTTTTCAAATTTGATTTGGACATAATTCCAAATCCAACCGTTAGATTTCAAATTTCTAATATTCATTGGAAAGTTATTTTCGTTACGAACCCAACGGTTCTGGTTTTAGGAGAATCCGACGGTCGGATCTCCCGCAACGTCAATTCGAAGTCAATGGTCGAAATATACGAACTGCCGCGGAGCGGCGCGTTCTATTCAGGCCATTATATATATAGTATATATATATATTATATTATATATATTTCGTCAATTTCCTTTTAAAACGTATGTTATAAATCGTTTTAACTTCGTTTCAAAACCATTTCAACACTATTTCAATTTCTAATCAAAACTGAATATTTTATATCATTACTATATAAATGATAATATTTTCAAAACGTTATATTTTGAAATCACTTCTTTTCTATATTCATTATAAAAACGAATATAGTCGATATAAATATCGTTCACGTCAAAATAGTGCAACTCTAATCAACACAGCTTTATATATTTCAATAAATCCGTTATTCTATTCAACAAATGAATATTTATTCCATTCAACACATGAATCTATATTTCTTCCAACACCTGACTAATCTCAACACATGAGTACTGTCAACACATCACTATTTTTGTTATGTAAAATATTTTATAAAACTATGGTATCTATCGTTTGATTTTTAATTAGACTTCTATTGGGAAGTAGTTCTAATTTTAAATATGATAAAGATGTAAATTTCATTGTATAAAAAATATTTCACTCAACACATGAACATCGTCAACACATGACTATTTTTATATTCAATACATGAATTTTCTTTTATAATATTCATTGTTGTCCCGATTGGAATGAGGCTCAATCAATCACCATAAAACGTTAATTATATGGATTCCATAAAACGAATGTATATAATAGCATTGAAAAATAATCAACCATCAACCAAAGTGCACTACACTGTATAAGCATCAAATATAGATATCTTATGCTTATAACAGCCTGTCAATCAATCGATCGACATATTTAATCAATCAGGATGAGTGAACTTCCAAATTTCATCCCAATACCCGTGTGGGGTTTCAAACAATCAAACACAGAATTTATTTGTGCAGTTGGGCGATGTGTAAAATTTATCGTCCTAATCAATGTCCTTCAAATAGGTGTACATAAACAAACCGTCCGGTTTGTAAATGAATATTTTATTTATTCACTTCCACGTTAAAAATTATATTTTAACGATAAAATATTCTATTTCAACACATGAATTTCTATTCAGTTCATTTACACAATAAAAATGATATTTTTATTTTTCTAACTTATTTTAGAAAATTTCGGCGGCATAACGGCACGATACTAGAAACGGGACGAGGCCTAGCCTTATCCCCGGTCTAGTGAAGGCCCACGCCATTCACACATCAATCAAATCCATTCCATTTCACCAAACAATTCAATTCCAACCAAATAAACTAACCAACTACTCAACCAAACAATTTAACAAGCAAGCCATCCATGGTCTGTGGATGACGGGTGTCGGGTGCTACTAAGCACCGTCTACATCCTAGTATATATATATATATATAACTAGAAAAAGAGAATTTAGAGTGAGAAGTTCTCACCGAAAGCTATCCAATACCACGACACTCCTATTGTAGAGATCTTCGTCGTTCTCGCCTTTTCATCTCCTTTGTTGCCCGTAGCCACTACATATATAAAAATAACACATTTTTATATTTTGATGTCTTTAAAATAAAAATCACATTTTTATTCACTTTCAATTTAAAAATCATATCTTTATAATCACTTCATATATTTAGAAATCGAATTTTTACTATGCTATTCAATATATAAAAATCGAATTTTTACTTTGGTGTCATATAGATAAAAATTCCATTTCAAAAATATTGATTTCGCCTTTATAAAAATAAAGTTTTCGCCTTTATAAAAATAAAGTTTTCGCCTTTCATCACTATAAAAATTCCCTCTTTATTTCAACATATATAAAATAAAAATCAGATTTTTATTTCGCTACATATACAAAGATGATATTTTTACATTCTATATCTCATAAAGATTATATTTTTTTATAGTTCCTACTATGCAAAGATTATATTTTTATCTTTCTACAATATAAAAGATTATATTTTTACTACTTTAAAAATATAAAAATCCAATTTTTAATTCTTTAAAAATATAAAAATCATATCTTTAAATTTTCCTATCGAATAAAATTCAGTTTTTTTTTTTTAAACTAATTGTGTAAAATAATTTTAGAAAGAAGAAAGAGGGAAAAACAAACTTACAGGCGGTTTCAATTGGAGAGAGGGAGCGGCGCTGGTGGAGTATGGGTGTGGTCGGAGGCGTGGGGCTGCGGGTCAGGGGAGGTGGCAGGTCGGAGGGGCCCACGCGGTGGTGCAGCGTCGGACGGAGGAGTTAGGGGCGGCGGTTTTTCAGGCAGAAGAAGGAGGAGATGGAGGCGAGAGAAGGGAAGAAGGAAGGAGGAAGAAGAGGAAGCAGCGGCGGCGGCAGAGGTGGCAGGCGGGGGTTTATGGCTGGGTTAGGGTTTGCGGGTTCGTGGGTTTTGGCAGAGGGGGGGCGCCACGTCGATCCAGGGGAAGAACCGGGGGGGGCTTGGTGGTAGCGGCGCCGCCCATTGCGCGGTGGCGGCTCCATCGGAGGAGCGACGAGCTCCTCCGTCCTTTTTCTCTTTTTTTTTTCTGTTGAATGAAAACGAGAAGGGGGGTTTATATATTTTAAATTTTATTTAATTTAATTTTCAAAAAGTTGACTTTTACTTACGACCTCGAAACGAGGCCCACCGCCTGTCGTCCATAGCGTTTTACCCCCATTCCGAACACAATGGGATATGTATCGCAAGCTGATTTGATCGTTTGAATCAGTTTCCGTTGAATTTACATTTAAATCGCTATATTGAATTTTAAACGTACATTTCAAATCACTGGGGTCACATACTAACTAGAAAAATTCCAGAAAAATATTTTCTAGCTTCGTATTGAAGATACGGTCCTAACAAAACTAGTTTCGTCGAATTCTGAGACCGTTAGAAAAATGGCCAATTTCCAGTCGATTAAAATCAACTGAAACTGGTCAAACGCGTTTTCCTTTGCCACGCTCACATATTGATTCGAAAAATTATGAAATTTGGAATCTAGCAATAATTTGACATCACGGACCCAACAAAAGTGGTTTCGTCGAAATCCGAGGTCATTTGCAAAATGTCTATTTTTAAGGGCCTGAATTCCATAGCGACTATTCAGAATTTTCAACTGGACATATCTTTTGATTCCCGCTATGAAATTTTGATTTTTCGGATTCGATAGAAAGATATTATCAATTAGATCCTAATGTTTTTGGTTTCACTAAAATCCGGATTGTTTTGCACCCGGTATATTCAATTGAAGTTTGAAATCGAATTATCGAACTACCGCGCCATTTTCAATTCCTTTTATAATTATATATAAATATTTATATTCTAACGATGACGTATATATATATATATATGTTCGAATTATATTCAAAATAAATTTCTCGTCGATATTATTTAAAATAATCTATTTTAAATGTTCAAAATTCACTAAAGTTGCCAAAATAAAAATTTTAAACTGTCTCAGATTTTCCGGGTTATTACAGTTATGCTTAAAATAATAAGATAAATGTAATCAAGTGATACGTATTTGTTCAGTTACTAATGACGATATGAAAATTTCAATAATATACATCATACCTATATCAATAAAATAAGATAAAATTGTTTTTTCATTAGACTAAAACACACATAAGTCACACGGCATGTAATATAACACAAACAATACAAAACTTTTATATAATACACTCTTTAAGTTCAGTAATACATGGAATTTATTTCTCAAAAACATGTTTAAGAAACACCATTACTTTTAGTTCCGGCCAGTCTATAAATAATTACAATTAAATTTGAAATTATTTTCCCGTTTACCAAAAAATTAGCACTTTAGCATAAAAAATTCAGAAAAAATGTCCATAGGGACATGAGATAAATTAAAATTTTAACTTTGAGATAAAATAAAGAATAACAACAAAAAAATTAGAAAAAATATCAATAAATTCATCGTGCTTTACAAAATTATGATTTTTTTACAGCAAAAACTTAATTTTAAAATTTCTGCAATCTTTTACCAAACTATCTCGGTTCACTTCTAATATTTTACATGACTTCATATTAGAGTTAATCAAGAATATTAAAAATATAATTAAACTTGATAAAGTATTAATTGTTGATGAGTCAATATAAATCATAAAAATGTGAAAAATTCAATATTTGCACAATTTTCATATTAACAAAAAGGGTATAAAATTCATTTGGATAAACAAATACATCAAACACATAACATAATTATATACGTAAGAAATGATTTCAAATTTAAATTATGATTCATTTATATCGATACATTGATGCATTACATTGTAAAATACTAATTTTAACTAAATTACCTGCATTCAGAAATTTCCGTGGTTGCTTACAAAACTCACCTCTATGTCAAATTATTTACTACATTTACATCAATATATTTTAAATAAAGCATGTAATTATGGTTTCAATGTACAAGAATAAATATAATAATGAATAAATATTCACTAATTCAACGAATAAAACCTTAAATGTGACAATTTCTATATGTATGTCGCATATATATTAAAACTAATAGTTAAAAATATTTTTCTATTAACTATAAAAATATACAATTCAAATACCATAAATATTTTAAACGAATGACGTTAACAAAACTATGTTATTATTCATTTATCTCAATAAACTTACCTACATTATTCATTTTTGTTTCTACCCTAAAAAAACATATTTTGACATTTCTATAGTTATGTGCAATTTCATCGACTGTTCCCTAATCTTTCATGTTTAGATCCATCTATTTAAATTGCTTACAAAATCTCAAATTTAAATTATTTTAATAATATATGTGTCAGTCGTATATGTACATGCATACATCTTTTACTAATAATCGGAGTAGGTTTGGTGTCACACTTTTTTGGTGTACACGCAAACTACCGAAAATGCCCTTTACTAAAAACAAACACATATGATAAAAGAATTAAATCAAGAAAGAAACGGAAAGTAATTAAAGTTAAATAGCAGTGTTCCTTTAATTAGCCATGTGCGTCATTAATAACATTAATAGAAATGTAAATGAGAATAACATTAAAAAAGACAAACAATTAAATTTAGAAGGGTAACATAAATGGAATTAAATCACGCATATGTTTGAATTCGAAAATAAATGCGCATCGTAAATGGAATTAAATCACGCGTATGTATGGAAATATTTATTTCAAGAGTATGTGAACGCGTATTAAGAATGGAATTTTTTTCAATAAAACTCTTTTACTAATAATCGGAGTAGGTTTGGTGTCACACTTTTTTGGTGTACACGCAAACTACCGAAAATGCCCTTTACTAAAAACAAACACATATGATAAAAGAATTAAATCAAGAAAGAAACAGAAAGTAATTAAAGTTAAATAGCAGTATTCCTTTAATTAGCCATGTGTGTCATTAATAACATTAATAGAAACGTAAATGAGAATAACATTAAAAAAGACAGACAATTAAATTTAGAAGGGTAACATAAATGGAATTAAATCACGCATATGTTTGAATTTGAAAATAAATGCGCATCATAAATGGAATTAAATCACGCGTATGTCTGGAAATATTTATTTCAAGAGTATGTGAACGCGTATTAAGAATGGAATTTTTTTCAATAAAACTAGAAATAAAATTAAATGTTTTGAATAATAGTCACATGAATTAACATGCATGAATTAGAAACAGAAGAAAATTTATGCGCAGTAATGAGAATAGGAAAATAAAAAGAAACCATCGAGCAAATAAATATGCAGAAAAATAAAATGGGTAAGAAATATACCAAACCATGTACTAACGATATATTTTTATTTTGTTGAATAGCTCCGCGCGTGTCATAACCACGCGCGAAGCGCGTGCCATCACCACGCGCGAAGCGCGTGCCTATACATCTCGTACTAATAAAAGCAACAATACCAGATGTAACGACCCAACTTTTGAACACATCTCAAGTTGTGCCATTAATAAGAAATAAAAGTGGATAGAAGATAAATCACAGAACATCAGAATCTCACAGCGGAAATTTCACAAAGATAATACTTTATAATGTTACACAACAGTACATAATACATCAGAGCAACATAGGTCTAGTGATACAACTCCTTCATAGTACATCAGTAATTATACAAATCATAGGTGATCAATTTGATAGACTTAATTAAACAGTAGATAGGTGGATCATCACACAGCAAAAACCTTCATTCCAGCTTCACAAGTTCCATCGAATCCTGATTCACTTGTCTATTCATAACAAGCGTTATGAATACCCAAGAGTTTAAGGGAAAACACAGAAAAATAAACTCCGGGTCAGTCAGGGGACTGGTATGAGTAAACAGTTTAAAACAGTTCAAAGAAAATATCTCATAAGACCACGCCGTAAGCACGGAACGGGTTTTTACCTTATGAGATCAAAATCACTTTGTATACTTGGAAACAGATATTCTCATAATGTCTAGGTATTTTCACAAATAATTTAGAATCTAGGAAAATGCTTGCATCTCACATTTTCCGATATAGTATACGAATACAAACCGCTTGGCTCTTAGGGAAATTGGATTTCCAACTCTGACAAGGTATGGAACCACCTTCCGCTGATGTACCTCTAGAGGCAAGTACACCTGGGTTCAACAAGAACATCTTGCAACCCGGCCCTCACATGACCGACCACTCATTTCTCTTGAGTGTATCGAATGTATATTACCGATGGTTGTGCGCTGCAACCATCCCCGCATGGGCAGAATCGATAGATTTAGAAACAAAAGGAATTTCTCTAGATAGGTAATACTACACCCTAATAGGAGCGACCCACATAGCCATGCTGCCAGCCCGATTTTTGTCATTTCCTGGGTGTGAGGCTTGAGGCTAGACTCGTCTTTCCACCATCACTGGTTCATTACTTTGAGTGCCACATCGTCCAGACTTCCTGAACACTAATTGACTTCCTCAAAAATACATTATAGGTATACGGCGAGAGAAACGAATTCCTCTGCCCCATATAATTACGTTTGAAAAGATCAACGTACGTGACCAGTTAGAATTACTTTGTCGGACACTCGTCCATGCAAGTTGTTCTGGGTTTGAACAAACAGAAGGCACTATTTAAAAATAGTCCTTGCCCAACTCCGTCTTCAATTATCTTCGATAATTTCTGACGCGCATCGTAGAATCAATTCAAAGTGGAATATAGATTCCGGTCTCTTTGAAATGATTAACGAACAAATTTCACTTCAAATTATAATTCTAACAGGATTATAATCTAATCTGTATATATGGTTACAGTCAAACCAAACAGCACATGAACATCTTGTCAATATCTGATATATTGATCATCTTTCCAAAATGGTGAATTTTGCCGTGTGCGTAGCACGGGTTTTCTCTTCCCGTTTTGTTCATCCCTTTTAAAAATAAATTCTTACTTTATTTGTCTTCAGAAAAATATTACTTACTCTGGTTATTCTTGAACGAACAGATTTGATGATTTATAATCAATTCAATGACTTTTACACTTTGTACCATTTCGCCAAATTCTCCATCGATTCTTTATCCTTGATCTTCTTTTTCTCCTTTTCATACTGATAAAATTCTCCTCTTTTATTTTATATATCAATAAAATCTCTTTTTCTAATTTAATCCAACATGATTAAAATATCATTTACAGTTATTATCCAGTACAAAACTGTCTGTGATCAGTTCCTTGTATCCGGATGTTAAGACTACATATCCAACGTATACTTTACATACAGTTTCCTGGTTAAAATATAAATATCTCCTTAGGAAACAAATTTAAATAAAAATTAAATTTATAATCTAAATAAACTATACTTCCTCTGCTGACTGCTTGCCGTCTGTCAAAACATCGTCCGATCCTTCACACTTGATCGACTCTCCTTTCGTTGACCTTACAGTTTAAATAATTCATTAGAAACTATTTCTAATTCCCCCTTTTTCAATTAAATTAAATTTAATTTAATATTACAGTTCCAGTAATTCAAATTCCAGTACTTGACGGAAAAACAGCATTTTCCTGATTCACTTCCTTCCTTTCTCTATTTAAATAAAATTCTATTTTTATTTAAATATTTATTTTCCTTGTAAATTAAATAAAAATATTATTTTTCTTAAACATTTATTTTCCCTTTTATAATTAAACCTTATTTAATTTAAAACCAAGTTTAAATTAAAATTATGGTTTAAAATCTTCATTTTTAAGTTAAATTGGCAAAGTACCACTTGTTTAACAAAGTACCAAAGCCAGAACCCTGGTGCGCTCACAAAAATAACAGGTCAACCTCCATGATCCGCCCAGTACCACATAAAGCTGGTACTACCACTTTCCTTCTCTAGCAAACCACCAAATACCTAAGTACCAATGCCCAGAAATCATTGCCCGATCAGGCAAAATCCCGGTGGCCACTCACGTTTCAACAAAGTACCACCTTCCAACTTTTCCTTCACCAACATATACACGCGTATCCGTGCACGTGCACACCCCTGCCAGCCACCGGACAATGCTCCGACCACCACCCGCAAATCACATCTGCAACCCTGATCACCAATGACCAGCCACTCCAACTCCAGGCCTCCTTCTTCTCGAAAACCCCTCTCCACCATTAAACAGTAAAACACAACAGTAGTTCATCCTCCAAACTCAGCCTCCCCAGCTCGACTTCGTCCACCAGAAGTGACCGCACCACCTCCACAAGCTTCGCCAGCCTCGGACGCGCCTCCAGCATGGGTCCTGGTCAACTCGGTTCAGTGTGGACCCCACACGACGCGGCAAAAGCCTACGAACCCAAAACTGTACTCAGGAACACAAATCGACCTCGTTCCCCCAATTCACCCATTAGAAAATTATTAGGGTATTTTTCCTAGCATCCTAGGTCGTAGACGATCCTTCACCATCAACCCCTCGGCCTCAGATCGTGTGGGTGGCCGGAATTTGGCCAAAGTTCATAATTGGGTCATCTCCATTTTTCTCTTAATCCACTTTATTAAAAATCGTGATTTCTAGTTTAAAAATCATCATTTCATTCCTATGTTGTGATTATACAATCAAATACTGTTTTTATTTGGTTTGAAAAACCATTTTGAGAAAGAGGAACAGAGAGGATACTGTGTTGTTTATTTTCAACAGCAGCAAGGTTCTTGTTTTTCTCTTCTCCTTTTGCAAAGAGTTCCTTTACTCTAACACTTGAATGTGATGTCAGGGTTTTTTAAAACACGGTTAACATTCTATTTTAATCCACTACATATAGATCTACTGTTCTATTTGATTTTGTCAGTGTTTACATAACAAAACAGGGATTTGTTAGAACAAAGCAACAACACAGACAATGCACCTTTTTCTCCTTATGATATTAAGGTTTTGTCAACACAACTCAAGGGTTTCCATATCATGATAAGTGGCAATACAAACAGGACATGTTATTCGCACAGGATCACAAAGAACACAAAGCTCACCTCATAGTTTGAGTCACAAAACTGCAGTAAACAAAACAGAATTTAAAAGAGCAAGTTTACTCACCTTAATAGCTTCCAAAACTCTTGTTTTCTTTTGCTAAAACTTGAATTGCTGTGTGTTTTTGAGTGAGTGAAATATGTGCATGGCCGGGCCTTCATATAGGGTAGAAAAACAATATAATATGCGGTGCATTAAATGCATGTTTTGAAAACAGCCGGCAGCTTTTTATTTTGACAAATGAAAACTTAGTTTTAAAATGCTTTTCTCTCTCTACATCTTTATATTCTCTCCTATATTCACATGGTCTCTTTCAGCCTACATCCTGCCTCCTACCACCCCTAAGCATCCTACAAAACTTCCCCATTGGCCTTTAAGCAACATCACATTAAATTCCTACCGTACCTTATGTTCTTTCCTAAATCAATTCTTGGATTTTGCCAAAAATTGTAGGTTCTTTTGTACCCTTTTAACTCAGTTTTTCACATGGCCTTAGCTCACATTTCTTCACATTGAAAACACTGATTTAACAACAATTATATTATACAATGCCTTGGCCTCCAAGGTATGCAAGATTCTGAAATTTCTGTACCAAGTTTCTCACGGCCATGTGAGTGTTTGCAAGGAAAAATCTTGAAAGGGATCATTTCTTATGTGTTTAACTAGTGTAGGCAAGATTGTAATATCTTAATATGATTTTGTAGATCTTCCTATGCATGTGTTTCTTGACAAAATGGCCGTGGCCTTGAAAGTAACAAAGGGTTTTTAATTTCAGAAAATCAAATGAAATGAAATGATAGGATTTCAAATCTGAAAATGTAGCAACAAAAATTGATTTGCCATGTCTTTAAATTAAAAGAGTTTAAATATTTTAAAGTAAAGAGTGTTGTCAAACAAAGGTTTTTAAAGCCCCTTTAAAATAACAAGTGTTTTGAAAAAAAATGGCATTAAAACTTTCAATGCAAAAGTGTTGTTTTTCTCATATGAAAGAAAAAGTGACTTTTAACCAAATGCTGTTAAAAGTATGCATACATAAGTTAAGGGAATTTTGCAAAGATGCTACTTTACATAACTATGCAAATGCTGTGATATACACACATATAAATGCTATTATATATATGTTAACAAGTTCTGAAATTAATAAATTAAATTTTTAAATCGTATTTGAAAATACGTATTCACGATCAATTAACACTGTATCAGTGATCCGTGAAAATACCGGGTCATTACATTCTACCCCCCTTATAAAAATTTCGTCCCCGAAATTTGTAAGTAGTAGATTTCGGGTTATTGACTTATATAAATAACACATCAATAAATAAAACAAACATCAGCAATTATTTCTATTCAAAAATATTTGTCCAAATCCCCTTAACTCACAAGTCAATCTTCTTAACCTCGTTAAGTATTTTCCCAAAACTTTAATTTACATACTTAACGATCTCTATTTCAGAACTCAACATGATTTGTTTTCACAAATCGACCCATTCACTTTGACTGAGTCCACACACAAATAAATACTTAAGTCTAGTCTCAATTTCAGAAAAATCCAAATTTTAACTCAATTTAAAATTCTAACTCGATCTCCGGTATCAATGTGATTGGATATTGCCCCAATTTATTCCACCCATATTCATTTTATCTCGAGGCTGACCCTAGTTTGTTAACTCCTTTTGATAAGAAAAGAGTAAGGTACCTTCCGAAACATCTTCCATTTTCACACTCTCAGAAGTTGATGGCTTATCCATTAAAGCGTAGACCTTTGGTTGCTGTGACTTCTTCATAAGCGGACAGTCTTTAACCAAGTGTCCAGGCTGATGACAGTTATAGCATGAAAACTTCTGTGGAATAACATCACTTGTTCCCTTTGGTTGCTGTTGCCCTGGCTGCTGAGTCTGCTGTGGCTTTTCTGCTGCTGGCTTGGTGCAGAACTTGGCAATGTGTCCCTTCTGCAAACATGTATGGCATGTGGTATCTTTGAACCTCTCCTTGGCTTTTTCTCCCATCACGGGTATTCCCTTGTTGTTGTTCCAGTTCGGATTGAATTTCCTTTTATTTGGATTCTCACTATTAGATCCTCCTGTCTGTGCTGCTTTTGCTATTGTCTTCTTACTTTCCAGTTCCTCATAACGAACAGCCATATCCACTAGATCAACGAATGGAACCTTGAGATGTCCAATCATCTGAACTTGTAGGCTATCCTTTAATCCTGCTATGAACATTTCATTCTTCTTAAGTGAAGTGTTTATCAGTTCTGGCCCGAAACAAGAAAGCGAGTTGAATTTGTTCTCATATTCAGATATCTTCATGTTCCCTTGCTTAAGATCGATAAAATCTCTATACATCCTCGTCTTTCCGGCTGCAGGTAGAAATTGTGCTTCGAAGGCTTCTTTGAATTTTTCCCAAGTGAAATCTTCCTCAGGAACATTAGCAGTTTGAGCATCCCACCAAATCGCTGCAGTTCCTTGAAGTTGCCATGATGCCAAAAGACGTTTCTGATCGTCATTCAACTTCAACCCTTTGAAAATCCTTTCACAAGACCTCATCCAAGCTTGAACTTCAGTAAACGATTCAGTTCCCTTGAAAACTTTTCCTCCCAGAGTCGTATACTCCTTACAAATGGTCGCAAAGCTCTTATCCTGTTGAACTGGTGCAACTTCTTCTACTGCTTCCCCTTGGTCTTGGGATCCAGCAGTACGACCAGTAACAGTGGAAGATCCCCTAGCTCGACCTCTTCGTGCACGGGTGCTCATTTTGATTACCTGACTATAACAGGTTGTCAATCGAGTCTAGATGGGATATAACTAACTTAGGTATATCATCCAAGTTGTTTTAAATTCATTTTAAATTTTATATAAAAATACGCTCTCTCACACTCACCCAAAGCCTAGGTAATCAGTAACCTAAGCTCTGATACCAACTGTAACGACCCAACTTTTGAACACATCTCAAGTTGTGCCATTAATAAGAAATAAAAGTGGATAGAAGATAAATCACAGAACATCAGAATCTCACAGCGGAAATTTCACAAAGATAATACTTTATAATGTTACACAACAGTACATAATACATCAGAGCAACATAGGTCTAGTGATACAACTCCTTCATAGTACATCAGTAATTATACAAATCATAGGTGATCAATTTGATAGACTTAATTAAACAGTAGATAGGTGGATCATCACACAGCAAAAACCTTCATTCCAGCTTCACAAGTTCCATCGAATCCTGATTCACTTGTCTATTCATAACAAGCGTTATGAATACCCAAGAGTTTAAGGGAAAACACAGAAAAATAAACTCCGGGTCAGTCAGGGGACTGGTATGAGTAAACAGTTTAAAACAGTTCAAAGAAAATATCTCATAAGACCACGCCGTAAGCACGGAACGGGTTTTTACCTTATGAGATCAAAATCACTTTGTATACTTGGAAACAGATATTCTCATAATGTCTAGGTATTTTCACAAATAATTTAGAATCTAGGAAAATGCTTGCATCTCACATTTTCCGATATAGTATACGAATACAAACCGCTTGGCTCTTAGGGAAATTGGATTTCCAACTCTGACAAGGTATGGAACCACCTTCCGCTGATGTACCTCTAGAGGCAAGTACACCTGGGTTCAACAAGAACATCTTGCAACCCGGCCCTCACATGACCGACCACTCATTTCTCTTGAGTGTATCGAATGTATATTACCGATGGTTGTGCGCTGCAACCATCCCCGCATGGGCAGAATCGATAGATTTAGAAACAAAAGGAATTTCTCTAGATAGGTAATACTACACCCTAATGGGAGCGACCCACATAGCCATGCTGCCAGCCCGATTTTTGTCATTTCCTGGGTGTGAGGCTTGAGGCTAGACTCGTCTTTCCACCATCACTGGTTCATTACTTTGAGTGCCACATCGTCCAGACTTCCTGAACACTAATTGACTTCCTCAAAAATACATTATAGGTATACGGCGAGAGAAACGAATTCCTCTGCCCCATATAATTACGTTTGAAAAGATCAACGTACGTGACCAGTTAGAATTACTTTGTCGGACACTCGTCCATGCAAGTTGTTCTGGGTTTGAACAAACAGAAGGCACTATTTAAAAATAGTCCTTGCCCAACTCCGTCTTCAATTATCTTCGATAATTTCTGACGCGCATCGTAGAATCAATTCAAAGTGGAATATAGATTCCGGTCTCTTTGAAATGATTAACGAACAAATTTCACTTCAAATTATAATTCTAACAGGATTATAATCTAATCTGTATATATGGTTACAGTCAAACCAAACAGCACATGAACATCTTGTCAATATCTGATATATTGATCATCTTTCCAAAACGGTGAATTTTGCCGTGTGCGTAGCACGGGTTTTCTCTTCCCGTTTTGTTCATCCCTTTTAAAAATAAATTCTTACTTTATTTGTCTTCAGAAAAATATTACTTACTCTGGTTATTCTTGAACGAACAGATTTGATGATTTATAATCAATTCAATGACTTTTACACTTTGTACCATTTCGTCAAATTCTCCATCGATTCTTTATCCTTGATCTTCTTTTTCTCCTTTTCATACTGATAAAATTCTCCTCTTTTATTTTATATATCAATAAAATCTCTTTTTCTAATTTAATCCAACATGATTAAAATATCATTTACAGTTATTATCCAGTACAAAACTGTCTGTGATCAGTTCCTTGTATCCGGATGTTAAGACTACATATCCAACATATACTTTACATACAGTTTCCTG
Source organism: Allium sativum (assembly GCA_030737875.1). Classification (NCBI taxonomy): domain Eukaryota; kingdom Viridiplantae; phylum Streptophyta; class Magnoliopsida; order Asparagales; family Amaryllidaceae; genus Allium; species Allium sativum. The sequence continues at coordinate 165,539,887 of CM060923.1, forward strand.
GTTAAAATATAAATATCTCCTTAGGAAACAAATTTAAATAAAAATTAAATTTATAATCTAAATAAACTATACTTCCTCTGCTGACTGCTTGCCGTCTGTCAAAACATCGTCCGATCCTTCACACTTGATCGACTCTCCTTTCGTTGACCTTACAGTTTAAATAATTCATTAGAAACTATTTCTAATTCCCCCTTTTTCAATTAAATTAAATTTAATTTAATATTACAGTTCCAGTAATTCAAATTCCAGTACTTGACGGAAAAACAGCATTTTCCTGATTCACTTCCTTCCTTTCTCTATTTAAATAAAATTCTATTTTTATTTAAATATTTATTTTCCTTGTAAATTAAATAAAAATATTATTTTTCTTAAACATTTATTTTCCCTTTTATAATTAAACCTTATTTAATTTAAAACCAAGTTTAAATTAAAATTATGGTTTAAAATCTTCATTTTTAAGTTGAATTGGCAAAGTACCACTTGTTTAACAAAGTACCAAGGCCAGAACCCTGGTGCGCTCACAAAAATAACAGGTCAACCTCCATGATCCGCCCAGTACCACATAAAGCTGGTACTACCACTTTCCTTCTCTAGCAAACCACCAAATACCTAAGTACCAATGCCCAGAAATCATTGCCCGATCAGGCAAAATCCCGGTGGCCACTCACGTTTCAACAAAGTACCACCTTCCAACTTTTCCTTCACCAACATATACACGCGTATCCGTGCACGTGCACACCCCTGCCAGCCACCGGACAATGCTCCGACCACCACCCGCAAATCACATCTGCAACCCTGATCACCAATGACCAGCCACTCCAACTCCAGGCCTCCTTCTTCTCGAAAACCCCTCTCCACCATTAAACAGTAAAACACAACAGTAGTTCATCCTCCAAACTCAGCCTCCCCAGCTCGACTTCGTCCACCAGAAGTGACCGCACCACCTCCACAAGCTTCGCCAGCCTCGGACGCGCCTCCAGCATGGGTCCTGGTCAACTCGGTTCAGTGTGGACCCCACACGACGCGGCAAAAGCCTACGAACCCAAAACTGTACTCAGGAACACAAATCGACCTCGTTCCCCCAATTCACCCATTAGAAAATTATTAGGGTATTTTTCCTAGCATCCTAGGTCGTAGACGATCCTTCACCATCAACCCCTCGGCCTCAGATCGTGTGGGTGGCCGGAATTTGGCCAAAGTTCATAATTGGGTCATCTCCATTTTTCTCTTAATCCACTTTATTAAAAATCGTGATTTCTAGTTTAAAAATCATCATTTCATTCCTATGTTGTGATTATACAATCAAATACTGTTTTTATTTGGTTTGAAAAACCATTTTGAGAAAGAGGAACAGAGAGGATACTGTGTTGTTTATTTTCAACAGCAGCAAGGTTCTTGTTTTTCTCTTCTCCTTTTGCAAAGAGTTCCTTTACTCTAACACTTGAATGTGATGTCAGGGTTTTTTAAAACACGGTTAACATTCTATTTTAATCCACTACATATAGATCTACTGTTCTATTTGATTTTGTCAGTGTTTACATAACAAAACAGGGATTTGTTAGAACAAAGCAACAACACAGACAATGCACCTTTTTCTCCTTATGATATTAAGGTTTTGTCAACACAACTCAAGGGTTTCCATATCATGATAAGTGGCAATACAAACAGGACATGTTATTCGCACAGGATCACAAAGAACACAAAGCTCACCTCATAGTTTGAGTCACAAAACTGCAGTAAACAAAACAGAATTTAAAAGAGCAAGTTTACTCACCTTAATAGCTTCCAAAACTCTTGTTTTCTTTTGCTAAAACTTGAATTGCTGTGTGTTTTTGAGTGAGTGAAATATGTGCATGGCCGGGCCTTCATATAGGGTAGAAAAACAATATAATATGCGGTGCATTAAATGCATGTTTTGAAAACAGCCGGCAGCTTTTTATTTTGACAAATGAAAACTTAGTTTTAAAATGCTTTTCTCTCTCTACATCTTTATATTCTCTCCTATATTCACATGGTCTCTTTCAGCCTACATCCTGCCTCCTACCACCCCTAAGCATCCTACAAAACTTCCCCATTGGCCTTTAAGCAACATCACATTAAATTCCTACCGTACCTTATGTTCTTTCCTAAATCCATTCTTGGATTTTGCCAAAAATTGTAGGTTCTTTTGTACCCTTTTAACTCAGTTTTTCACATGGCCTTAGCTCACATTTCTTCACATTGAAAACACTGATTTAACAACAATTATATTATACAATGCCTTGGCCTCCAAGGTATGCAAGATTCTGAAATTTCTGTACCAAGTTTCTCACGGCCATGTGAGTGTTTGCAAGGAAAAATCTTGAAAGGGATCATTTCTTATGTGTTTAACTAGTGTAGGCAAGATTGTAATATCTTAATATGATTTTGTAGATCTTCCTATGCATGTGTTTCTTGACAAAATGGCCGTGGCCTTGAAAGTAACAAAGGGTTTTTAATTTCAGAAAATCAAATGAAATGAAATGATAGGATTTCAAATCTGAAAATGTAGCAACAAAAATTGATTTGCCATGTCTTTAAATTAAAAGAGTTTAAATATTTTAAAGTAAAGAGTGTTGTCAAACAAAGGTTTTTAAAACCCCTTTAAAATAACAAGTGTTTTGAAAAAAAATGGCATTAAAACTTTCAATGCAAAAGTGTTGTTTTTCTCATATGAAAGAAAAAGTGACTTTTAACCAAATGCTGTTAAAAGTATGCATACATAAGTTAAGGGAATTTTGCAAAGATGCTACTTTACATAACTATGCAAATGCTGTGATATACACACATATAAATGCTATTATATATATGTTAACAAGTTCTGAAATTAATAAATTAAATTTTTAAATCGTATTTGAAAATACGTATTCACGATCAATTAACACTGTATCAGTGATCCGTGAAAATACCGGGTCATTACACCAGACATACATATCACATACTTATATTTGTGTCAATAAATAATAATAACAAAGTTAATTTGTAAATTAATTATAATCATTTATATACATAAACAATAATTAACCCATATTATTTATCCTTAAGTCAGTATATTTTTACAAAATACATAATTTTAAATTTCACATATGTAATGTATATAAAAGAAACAACTTAAATAATATTTGTTAACTAATCTAAAATTATTATAATATGTTAATTTCAAAAAGTGTACTTGCTCATAATTGTAAGAATAATTAAATTATTGTATTACTTAAAAGATATATAAGTTACATGAGACATGTCATGTAAAAACAACAATAATAATTTATATTTTATTTATTTTGATGAATTCACCGTATATTATATAATAAGGTTCCAACTTTAACATTAAAATTTTAAAATCTAAATTTTATAATATTATCGTGTGCAACGCACGGGTTACACACTAGTTTATTTAGCCAGGAAACATATCAACTGAAAATGTGACCAAGTTTATAATAGGGCAAGTACACGATTTAATTTTAACTTTAATATATGGTAACATAATATTTCCTATGCAATATTATTATATGAACATAAGAAAAGTAATTGTTTACTTTTAGTAATCTTTACAACAAAATCAAAATTCAAATCCTCTTCCAGAGAAGGAGTATTAAATTTCGTATGTTAGTATATTTCATTTTACAAAAAAACAAATTACCATATATCTTAGGCATAATCACCTAAAGCAACGCATTTATAATTAGTTAATAATTTATTTTCAATGAATAGAAAATATAGGAAAATGAAAGAAGCATGTTATGGAAATAAATTTTTGATTTTGTTATGAACGACAATTAATCAAATCTTCCCAAAACTATTATTTTTAAATTGATACACTTATAACTTGCTATATTTCACATTTACTTTGTGCTTATATATATATATATATATATATATATATATATATATATATCCAATTGATCATCCATAAATCTCTATCAAAAGAACAAAATAAAATTAAGAGTGTAAAGCAAAGAAACATGAAGACAACTTGCATTACATCCTTCCTTGTGTTCCTCATTCTTTTTTCAAGTGGTATGCAAGAGAAAAAACTAAACTTCAGTTAGTTACTTTTTTTTGTTACGATAGAAAGTCTATTTTTCATGTTTGTCATAACAAATACAAATACTGTTGTTATATACTAATTGCAGCTATGATGACGGAAGTGAAAGGACAAAACTGCCCTCCTCCAAGCGAAACTTGCAATTTTCCTATTGAATCCCCTAACTGTGTGACAAAAGAATGTAAAGAGTTTTGCCCTAAACATTTCTTTTGCACTGAGGGTAGTTTTTGCTCTGACGTTAATACTTGCACCTGCAAATCGAATTGCGCTCATCGTCGTTGAATTGCGACTTAATCATTTTGTGTTTTGTTATTCATACCTCTTTTGTATTTCAACAGTTGGGTCTGTATACATTATTATATGAAAAAATAATTATGAAATGGAATTTTTCTCTGTTTGGTTTGGAAGGAAATTTTTATCTACATCTATTTTGTTTTGACTATGTGGTGAAGAAAAAACTTGTTGCACAATTTTTTTTTTTTTAATTGTATGTGCTTGGCTTATGGATGTTACTGGGAAAATTGAAATCTTATGGTCACTAACTTGTTAGGGAAACGCATATGTAATATAAATAAATCAAGTAATTTAAATAATAATATTTAATATTCATATTTAATCCGTTTGGGAAACTAGTATTAATTGCTTTTGCTCGGTGGTCGTTTATAATTTCCACTGTAATTTGTTTTATGAACTAGATTGCATCAAATGGTGAAAGAATATCCATTTCTCTGAGCGAGTGAAAAGAAGTGTCTCATTACAGTTGGTTTATGTCGCAACTATCAAAAGCTAAAGATCGAATAGCAATCCAAGCAACTTTTTTTTCAAAAAAAAAAAAAGATTAAGTTGTAGATCTGATGTGTCTGCTATTTACTGTTATTACTTTGATAGAATCATGAATCCTAAATCATCTTGGGATTTTGTTGTGTAATGCTAGTATACAACAATCATTGCATTATATTTTTCATCCTTCAAAACGATGAGTATTAAAAAGTGCTTTCTTTCATAAAACTGATATTTGTGACTCTTGATTGGAGTAGATTGAAAATTTGTTACTTATTACGTTTGTTACGCTGAAGAATTGTTATGTTTTGCAATGTTATTCTATTGTATTGGCTAAATTAAGGCTTATTTCTATGACTATAATATCAGTGATGCTACCTTGAACTAATTATTTTCATTGGACATCTGTCCAGCTTTGTTCTCATACCAATATGTTAAAACAGAAACTTAGTAAAATAGATTACCCAAACAGATATTTCTATTAACTCAGCTAAATTTCTAACAACTTATTTCGTGGATTAACACCAATATCAACCGATAAATAAAACTAAATATGAAGTTGAAACGCTATTTTAGATTCAAAATTACTCTTTCATTTTGGCTTTTAATGCACCTGTGAATAATGGAAGTATTCTCACTGCACTATAAATGTGGTGGGATGGAGTTGTTAAATCTCTTCATCAATTATTGTCACATTTAATTAATACCCGTTTTTCTTAAAATCCAATTTTGAGGAAGATCTTATCTTAGTCGTGTAGCGATTGCAAAAGCTTGTAGTTATGCTAAATCAGCGTTTTGTTATTGACATTTTTAATTTTTGTAGTGCAAGAATTCCATGAATTTACATTCTTAGATCTAAAAAATAATCGCATCAAGCATGACCTTTTGGTCTATAGTTGTTAAATGCATTCAAGAGTCTTAAGACGGACAGGGTATATTGTTGCAAAATAGGACTTAACTGAGTAATATTTAGAAGGTAACCGAGGAAAAGCTTCATAGGGAGGTGGATGTTGGCAATGACCAATTGTAATGTAGGTGGTTTTTGGCATCGAGATGGTAGCCAAATGTTCTATTTGGTTGTCTGTTAATAGGTCAAAGGATGGCCAAAATAGAAACGAAAGAAAAAGGTATGTCAGAAATTCCCATCTTTTATAGACAAAATATATTTCATTACATTATAGGTGTGTTTTGTCTTTGCGGCCTCTATCCAAAACCTTCCACTTTCTCAGCTCATTTCTTTCATAAGTCATTTTTTAACTCATCTCTCTTTCTATCCCACATCATTTATGCAAATCCTAATAGCAATTGAGAGGCAAAAAAATTTAAAAGAGATTCAAAATATTAATTTCATTCCTTTTAAATTCTTGCATCATTCAACAATCTCACGGAAACCAGTGGTATTTTAGAAAGACACCTAAGTAGTGCATCGAAGTCGAGATGGAAATGCGTAAAAAGAAGTGAATCTAAGTTCTCAGTGAAAGCAACAAAGTGTTGATGACAAAAAATGCCATCAGACCCAAAGATTCTCTATTACTATAGAATAGCGTTTCGCGTAAGGAAAAATAATGTGCGGAAAGCAGTAAAAGACACAGAGGTTTAGCGGTTAGGTCCGTGAGGGGCGTACGCCTACTTTGAAGGAGTTTGTTGATCTTTATTCACAAATAAGAGTTACAAGCGTTGAACTTCATCATGGCATTCGTTTACATGTTGTTCTCTGTATTTTGAAGTCGTATTGGTTGTATGCCAATCTATTAAATAAAAGTAAAGTAGAAGAATTTCTTTCTCTCTCCTTGATTTTAGGAGTTACCTCTCTTTTCATTAATTCTCTCTTGATATTTAATATTTGAATTTTTAATTATCAATTAAATTATTTAACTAACCTCTCATTATTTTATAGTATGATATATATATATATATATATATATATTTAAAACTTACGCATAATTAATCTACAAATAATTGATATATCAACTTCGAATAGTAGGTCCATATAGTTATATCAATTATATAATACCAAATTTAAATTGTTTAAATAAATTTAATCAGAGAATATATTTATTAATGAACCATGATTGAATATGTATATGACTATTTGTTCTAGTAAAAATGGTAAAACTAAATTGTTTTATTCAAATACTATATGTAAATCGCATAAAACAACAATGAAAAATTTAAATTTTTTTATTCGTTTATCATTTATCCATAAATACTTGCATCTAAAGTGGTAAAATATACGTATTATGCGTTGCATTATAAAATTCTACATTTAACTTAAAATACCTATAATTAAAACTACCATAATTATTTACAAAACCTACATCACTTTCTCCTATGATATAATCTATACGCATAAATTAATTAAGTTGTGTTATGCTTAAAATAATAAGATAAATGTAATCAAGTGATACGTATTTGTTCAGTTACTAATGACGATATTAAAATTTCAATAATATACATCATACCTATATCAATAAAATAAGATAAAATTGTATTTTCATTAGACTAAAACACACATACGTCACACGGCATGTAATATAACACAAACAATACATAACTTTTATATAATACGCTCTTTAAGTTCGGTAATACATGGAATTTATTTCTCAAAAACATGTTTAAGAAACACCATTACTTTTTGTTTCGGCCAGTCTATAAATAATTACAATTAAATTTGAAATTATTTTCCCATTTACCAAAAAATTTGCACTTTAGCATAAAAAATTCAGAAAAAATGTTCATAGAGACATGAGATAAATTAAAAATTTAACTTTGAGGAAAAATAAAGAATAACAACAAAAAAAATATCAATAAATTCATCGTGCATTGCAAAATTATGATTTTTTTACAGCAAAAAGTTAATTTTAAAATTTCTGCAATCTTTTACCAAACTATCTCGGTTCACTTCTAATATTTTACATGACTTCATATTAGAGTTAATCAAGAATATTAAAAATATAATTAAACTTGATAAAGTATTAATTGTTGATGTGTCAATATAAATCATAAAAATGTGAAAAATTCAATATTTGCATAATATTCATATTAACAAAAAGGGTATAAAATTCATTTGGATAAACAAATACATCAAACACATAACATAATTATATATGTAAGCAATGATTTCAAATTTAAATTATGATTCATTTATATCGATACATTGATGCATTACATTGTAAAATACTAATTTTAACTAAAGTACCTACATTAAGAAATTTCCGTGGTTGCTTACAAAACTCAACTCTATGTCAAATTATTTACTACATTTACATCAATATATTTTAAATAAAGCATGTAATTATGGTTTCAATGTACAAGAATAAATATAATAATGAATAAATATTCACTAATTCATCGAATAAAACCTTAAATGTGACAATTTCAATATGTATGTCGCATATATATTAAAACTAATAGTTAAAAAGATTTTTCTATTAACTATAAAGACATACAATTCAAATACCATAAATATTTTAAATGAATGACGTTAACAAAACTATGTTATTATTCATTTATCTCAATAAACTTACCTACATTATTGATTTTTTGTTTCTACCCTAAAAAAACATATTTTGACATTTCTATAGTAATGTGCAATTTCATCGACTGTTCCCTAATCTTTCATGTTTAGATACATCTATTTAAATTGCTTACAAAATCTCAAATTTAAATTATTTTAATAATATATGTGTCAGTCGTATATGTGTATGCATATATACTAATAAAAGCAACAATACTAGACATACTTATCACATACGTATATTTGTGTACATAAATAATAATAACAAAGTTAATTTGTAAATTAATTATTATCATTTATATACATAAACAATAAATTTATCATACACAACACTAAAAAGTTCTATTCTTAACTTCGAATAACTCCACATTAAAAACTCTGTAACCATTTTATAAAATCATTCTCAATTAACACATATTATTTATCCTTAAGTCAATATATTTTTTCTAAATACATAATTTTAAATTTCATATATGTAATGTAGATAAAAGAAACAACTTAAATAATATTTGTTAACTCATCTAAAATTATTATAATATGTTAATTTCAAAAAGGGTACTTGCTCATAATTGTAAGAATAATTAAATTATTGTATTACTTAAAAGATATATAAGTTACATGACACATGTCATGTAAAAACAACAATAATAATTTATATTCTATTTATTTTGATGAATTCATCGTATATTATATAATAAGGTTCCAACTTTAACATTAAAATTTTAAAATCTAAATTTTATAATATTATCGTGTGCAACGCACGGGTTACACACTAGTTTATCTAGCCACGAAACATATCAACTGAAAATGTGACCAAGTTTATAATATGGCAGGTAAACGATTTAATTTTAACTTTAATATATGGTAACATAATATTTCCTATGCAATATTATTATATGAACATAAGAAAAGTAATTGTTTACTTTTACTAATCTTTACAACAAAATCAAAATTCAAATTCTCTTCCAGAGAAGGAGTATTAAATTTCGTATGTTAATATATTTCATTTTACCAAAAAACAAATTACCATATATCTCTAGTATAATCACCTAAAGCAACGCATTTATAATTAGTTAATAATTTATTTTCAATAAATAGATAAATATAGGAAAATGAAGGAAGCATGTTATGCAAATAATTTTTTGATCTTGTTATGAACGACAATTAATCAAATCTTCCCAAAACTATTATTCTTAAATTGATACACTTATAACTTGCTATATTTCACATTTTGTAATAACCCGGAAAATTTGGGCCAGTTTAAAAATTTTATTTTGGCAATTTTAGCGAATTTTGAATATTTAAAATAGATTATTTTAAATAATATCGACGAGAAATTTATTTTGAATATAATTAGAACGTATATATTATATACGTCGTCGTTAAAATATAAATATTTATATATAAATTATAAATAGAATTGAAAATGGCGCGGTAGTTCGATAATTCGATTTCAAACTTCAATCGAATGTACCGGGTGCAAAACAATCCGTATTTTAGTGAAACCAAAAATGATAGGATCTAATTGATAATATCTTTCTATCGAATCTGAAAAATCAAAATTTCGTAGCGGGAATCAAAAGATATGTCCAGTTGAAAATTCTGAATAGTCGCTATGGAATTCAGGCCCTTAAAAATGGATATTTTGCAAATGACCTCGGATTTCGACGAAACCAGTTTTGTTGGGTCCGTGATGTCAAATTATTGCTAGGTTTCAAATTTCATAATTTTTCGAATCAATATGTGAGCGTGGCAAAGGAAAACGAGTTTGACCAGTTTCAGTTGATTTTAATCGACTGGAAATTGACCATTTTTCTAACGGTCTCAGAATTCGACGAAACTAGTTTTGTTAGGACCGTATCGTCAATACGAAGCTAGAAAATATTTTTCTGGAATTTTTCTAGTTAATATGTGACCCCGATAATTTGAAATGTACGTTTAAAATTCAATATAGTGATTTAAATATAAATTAAACGGAAACTGATTCAAATGGTCAAATCAGCTTGCGATACATATCCCATTGTGTTCGGAATGGGGGTAAAACGCTATGGACGACAGGCGGTGGGCCTCGTTTCGAGGTCGTATGTAAAAGTCAACTTTTTCTAATTAAATAATAATAATAAAAAAAAAAAGTATCTTCTCTTTCCCCCTTATTAACCGCTGCCCCCCCCCCCCCGTTTTCTCTCGTTCATCCGATCCAGAAGAGAAAAAAAACAAAACAAAAACGAAATCGAAATCGCACGCCGCCACCAGCCGATCCCCCCAACCTCCGATCCTCCGCCGTCGCCTGGATGCGAGCCCCCCCCCCCCCCCCCCCGTTGCGAACTGCGACTTTCCCTCCCCCTCCCCCTTCATCCGCCACGCTAGAGAAGCCCCCTCCCCCCTGCGAGCGCTTCCGACGCCGAACTCCGGCGAGAGCACCACCCCTCCGAAGAACTGCGAAACCCCTTCCCCCTTTCCAGACCTCGGCGGCGCTGAAACCCCCCCCCCCCCTTCGAAGTTCAACAGTGGAAACCCCCCCCCCCCTGTAAGTTTATTTTATTTTTTATTTCTTTATTTTATTTATATTGTTTTATCCGATTTTAATTAGGAGAAAAAAACCTGATTTAATTTTTTTAGTATAAAGATATAATGTTGAAGAAGATGAAGATTTGTTTTATAACATAGAAAAGATGGAATTTTTACGAAGTAAAAATATGATTTTTATATTTTTAAAGTACTAAAAATATAGTTTTTATATTTTTAAAGAATTAAAAATATGATTTTTATATTTTTAAAGTATTAAAAATATAATCTTTACTATATAGAAGTGGTAGAAATATGATTTTTGTTTAGGTAGAGAATTAAAAATATAATTTTTACATGATAGGAATATTAAAAATATCATCTTTATATGTGTAGAAAAATAAAAATGAGATTTTTATAAAGATGAAATCTTTAAATTTGAAAAGGCGAAGTCTAAGTGTTTATAAAGGCGAAATCTTTATTTTTGAAAAGGCGAAATCTATATTTTTGAAATGGAATTTTTATCTATATGGCATCGCAGAAATAAAAATGTGATTTTTATATGTTGAACTTCGAAATAAAAATGTGATTTTTACATGTTGAACTTCGAAATAAAAATGTGATTTTTATATGTTGAACTTCGAAATAAAATTGTGATTTTTATATGTTGAACTTCGAAATAAAAATGTGATTTTTACATGTTGAACTTCGAAATAAAAATGTAATTTTTATATGTTGAACTTCGAAATAAAAATGTGATTTTTATATATTGAATAGCGAAGTAAAATTCGATTTTTACATATGTAGTGAAAGCGGACAACGAAAGCGACAAAAGGCAAGATGACGAAGATGCGATAGCGATGAAGATTTCTATCAATGAAGTGCCGTGGAGCTAGGATAGCTAAAAGTGAGAATTTCTCACCTTTCAATTTCTTTTTTAGTTATATATATATATACTAGGATGCAGACGGTGTTTAGTAGCACCCGACACAATCGTCCACAGACCATGGACTTGTTTGTTTGGCTGTTTGGTTATTGATTGCGATATTGGTTTGAATGTGGTTTGTGGTGAGAAAAATCGAATCGATAAATTGGTTAGGATTAGATGTGCGCCGTTATAAGGCGAAGGAGTAAGGCTAGGTTAGACTCTTACTCCAAATTTTGTGGTTTGCATAACGAAAGTGATTTGATTGATATGGGTATGGCGGTGGCCATTATTAGACCGGGGACAAGGCTAGGCCTTATCCCGTTTCTAGCATAGCGCCGTTATGCCGCCGAAATTTTCTAAAATATGTTAGAAAAATAAAAATATCATTTTTATTGGAAATGAATAAAATAACATATTCATTTACAAATCAAAACGATTTGTTGATGTACACCCATTTGACTGATATGGATTGGGACGATAAATTTTACACATCGCCCAACTGCACAACTAAAATCTGTGTTTGATTGTTTGAAACCCCACACGGGTGTTAGGATGAAATATGAATTTCACTCATCCTGATTGATTAAATATGTCGATCGATTGATTGACAGGCTGTTATAAGCGTTGAATATCTATATTTGATGCTTATACAGTGTAGTGCACTTTGGTTGATGGTTGATTATTTTTCAATGCTATTATATACATGTGTTGTATGGAAATCCATATAATTAATTTTATATGGTAATTGATTGGGCCTCATTCCAATTTGAAAAATAAAAGAATATTTGAAAATAGAAATTTATGAAGCCGTGTTGATTAGATTGACGCCATTTTGACGTGAACGATATTTATATCGATTTTATTCATTTTAAAATGAATATTGAAAAGTGATTTCGAAATCGAATATTTCGAAATGAATTGAATTGAAAACGATTTCGAAATGAATTGAATTGAAAACGATTTCGAAATGAATTGAATTGAAAACGATTTCGAAATGAATTGAATTGAAAACGATTTCGAAATGAATTGAATTGAAAACGATTTCGAAATGAATTGAATTGAAAACGATTTCGAAATGAATTGAATTGAAAACGATTTCGAAATGAATTGAATTGAAAACGATTTCGAAATGAATTGAATTGAAAACGATTTCGAAATGAATTGAATTGAAAACGATTTCGAAAGGAATTTAATTGAAAACGATTTCGAAACGAATTGAATTGAAAACGATTTCGAAATGAATTGAGTTGAAAACGAATTCAAATTGAATTGAAAGCGAATTGAAATGAATTCAAATTGAATTGAAATTTGAATTGAATAGAAATGAATTTTAAAACGAATTTATAAAGAAGAATTCAATTTTGATTTGAATTGAAATGGAAGTTGAGATTGCTTTTGAAACGAATATTAAAACTATTTATATAATTCGTTTTAAATAGAAATCGACGAAATATATATTATATATATTATATATATATAATATAATGGCCTGAATAGAACGCGCCGCGCCGCGGCAGTTCGTGAATTTCGACCATTTATTTCAAACGGATATTACGGGAGATCCGACCGTCGGATTCTCCTAAAACCGGAACCGTTGGGTTCGTATCGAAAAGAGCTTTCTAACGAATGTTAGAAATTTGAAATCTAACGGTTGGATTTGGAGATACGTCCAAATCAAATTCGAAAAAGGTCGCTGTAAGTGCAGTTCGATGACCGTTGATGGAAATCGACTGTACGGGCCTTGATAAAATTATTAAAAATAGTAATAATTTGTGTAAAATCATAAGAAATGATTTGAGAAGAATTGGGATGAAAAACTCCATATTTGAAAAGATAAAAATAGATTTTTGTCGAAATGAACTAGTTTTGAACTAGAATTATAATTCTATTTATTTTTGAATAAATAAATTGAATTTGAAAAGGGTTTTGAAAATAACCAAAATTTCCAATGATTGCATTGGAGTGGATTTGAATCGAAATTGTCTTCGGAATATTTCGATGTTGGAATTCGTGATTATACAGATGTTGTTATGGAAATTTGAAAGATGTATATTTATATCGTTATTTCCAATACGACATTTGTTAGTCGTAGAATTTGATATTGAATATAAGCCGATATATTTTCTATTCAGAGCCTTGTATTGAATATCGAATGTGATTTGGGTTTGTCGTGAATGGTGTCTTCACTAACACTGTTCTTGAACCCAGTTGAGAAATGATTAAATCTTTTTATTTAGATTTAATGAAGTGTACCAATTAAATAATATTTAATTGGAATTGAATTGATATTGATTTTTGGGTTTATCGTGAACAGTGTTTTAAACAACAATCGTTCTTTAACCCGATAATGAATGAATGTGATTTTGGGTTTATCGTGAACCGTGTTTTAAATGACACTGATTTTTTAACCCAGTTAAAGATTAAAACTAAGTGGAGTTTTAATAAATCTTTAATTAGATTGAAATGATCGAAAATGGAGTATCACCAGTTTTGCTCCAGGCGATGGTTAAATCTTTAATTAGATTTGAACGTGAGATGGTAATTGAATTTACCGATAACACTGTGGTGTTAGATATGAAGTATTACCAGTTTTACTTCATGGGATGAATAGGTTGGAATTGGGAAATAAAATAAATGATTACTTCGGTGTGGTTCGCTAATCCCGACTAGTTTGAATTGATATTCAAAGGAGATTAAAGAATAAATTTAAAGAATTTATCTTGGATAAAATTAATGGGAACTTTTCCCAAAGTATAGGAATATTTGAATAAAAGAATATTCTGAATTGGAATGAGGCGTATGTTGTGTTGGTGTAACACTTTTATAATATATACGCGAGTTATTCAGAAAGACCGGGTTTATCCCATTCTGAATAACTAATTCGACGTGGTGTCGAAGATGAAGACGATGGTCGAAGACCGGAAGTCTTCACGTCGTTTGGGTAATTACTGATGATCTTGATTGGGCTGTACACCCAAGAAGATGGAAACAGTTAGTGATCGTCCAGACGTACTTGGAGATCGATGGATATGCGGGGTACTAGGTGCCTCCGGTTTCGTTCAGACCCAGAACGGACTTGTAAATGGACTGTGTGTCTGACATTGGATTTTAGTCCGTGTGATTGATCTCTATTAAATATATATCTGTTTGGCGGCGGAGAATTTATTCTCTTGCTTAACGCCCTTCTCTGAGACGTACGAGCTCAGGGGTTATATACTGATGGATATCAAACGCATGGGGTGAATTGCCTGTGTGGCACGCCTAAGTGGTAATTGATCAAGGCTTCTGTTGAAAAGCAAAGTCTTGTGGTGATGATCAAAGCACAGCCTGTGTGGCACAGCTTTGTGTAACGTGAATTCGCGAGTTTCACACCCGGTATGAACCAAAAACGGGAGAGGACGTCAGGGAGGGCATGCGTTTCTTTCTAGCTAGAAGTGGCGTCAGTGGTTTTACACGCCCTGACGAGTTTGACTTATGTGGTTGTTGCTGTTGCGAGGCGCCTCGGTTATATCGGTTTCGGCCGATGCATTCTGGTCGGGAGACGAACCAGACTTACACCCCATAGGGTGGGGAGACGCATGTTCAGGGTTTAAGTTTAATCCACATCGGTGGACTGACCCTGAGGATCCAAGGGTCGATGCGCTCTGACCCTGAGGCTCGGGCTAGAGAGTCTCGAAGTCGGTGAGGACTATCTTTTGCCTCGGTTCATAGATGGAAATCCAGCTTCCAAATATGTGACATTTGCGGTTTTGATTGTAGAGCCTAGTATGGCGACATGATATATGGTACCCATGCCGCCTATGATTGATACTTATGATTTGAAGTTGTTTTATACACTATGCACTTATAATAGTATCAAACGATTTGTTTTAACCGTATCAAGCATTCTTTGGCTGTTATAAGGGAAAACCCTATCCCCCGGCTTGCGTTGCATTGTGTGATAGGACCTGGGTCTTATAACAGCTTCATTTTTCTTTATTTAGCATTGCGCTGTTTGTTTTATGCACTGATATTCTTGGGAGGAAACCCGTTCCGTGTTATACGGCGTGGTCCCTTGATTTACCTAATGATTTAAAATAAAGATTAATAACTGTTTTAGTTCTCACACCAGTCACATGACTGACCTGGAGTTTATTGTTTTAACCTAAACTCTGGTGCCCCTATTTTCGACACGGGCAGCTAGTAGTTTTGGTTTTGCAGATTTATATTCCCAGGATCCTGGTTTACAGCTGGAACGATATCCGGGAAGCATTGTATCCGTATATCTCTTCTAGTTGTGTGTTGTATTATTTTCCGCTGCTATGTATTTAAATGTAATTTAAGTCTCTGATATTTCTGTGTAATATTCATTTAAACTCTGTATATTCTTGTAATCTGGTGCATTGTTGTAATATACAATGAAATGTTCTTCTGTATGCATTCTGTTGTGGTTTGTTCTCGAACTATCCGACGCTTTCCTTTACGGGGAAGTTACGGGTTTTTACATTTGGTATCAGAGCTTTGGTTTACAAAGCAGAGAACAAGGCACATTAGAACCATACGAAAGAATTCATCAGATATTGGATTAGTAATATCCAATTAGAATGACTCGTTAGAGATGGGATCAGTAGTTTCCTAGAACGAGTGTGAAGAGTATATTTTTAAAATGAAAACAAATTTTTGTTTTGAAAATTTAAATCACTTCTTTGTATTTGATTATTTATTTATATTGATTAGGACAGTCCAGTATATAAAGATTTTGCATATACGCCTTGCAAACGTGTATTTGAAATTTTAATATACTGGATAGATATAGAATTACACTCTAGTCGCCCGGGGGTGATTCTGATGATTGATATATCATCATCAGAATTTATATTCGAGTGACGAACGTGCAACATCTATATATTTCCTATTGACTGGTGTGAGAACAAAAAAATTAGATAGGGCTTATTGTTGTGATTTGGCATCAAAAATCTGATTTTTGACTATATATCAAAGTATGAATTTGAAACGTTAATTCACTAATTGATTGATGTTTGTGTTGTTTATTTATTTGTTTGCTAATTTTGAACCATTTATGCCTAATTATATCAAATATTGAATTGTATTGAAAATTGGTTGCATTTGCTTGCATATACATATGCTTATATTGAACAGGTCATAGCAAGGAGGATAGAGCCGAAGAATAATATTTGTTTGCCCGACAAATAGGTACATATTTACTACATAATTTACTGTTTTGTTTGGGTGATGATGATTTTATGAGCCTATTGGCTAGCCGCTTGGCTTTTTCTTTTTCTTTTTGAGATCTGAAGGACCGGGGAAGCTATTTGAAATTCCCCGATGCTCCCGGTGCAGGGGAGGTTATGGCGAAATTTTTCAAAAATTTAGGGTGTTAGCCAAATTTTTGAAATTTTGAAAATTCTCAGAAACTAAAAAGTTGGAGAATGGAAGCCGGATCGAACGTAGAGCTGATTAATCAAACCACTTTCGACTTTGTTCCTTTTCGGGGATGAAAAGTTTTAAGTGGGGGAGATTGTAATAACCCGGAAAATCTGTGCAAGTTTAAAATTTTTATTTTGGCAATTTTAGCGAATTTTGAATATTTAAAATAGATTATTTTAAATAATATCGACGAGAAATTTATTTTGAATATAATTAGAACGTATATATTATATACGTCGTCGTTAAAATATAAATATTTATATATAAATTATAAATAGAATTGAAAATGGCGCGGTAGTTCGATGATTCGATTTCAAACTTCAATTGAATGTACCGGGTGCAAAACAATCCGGATTTTAGTGAAACCAAAAATGATAGGATCTAATTGATAATATCTTTCTATCGAATCTGAAAAATCAAAATTTCGTAGCGGGAATCAAAAGATATGTCCAGTTGAAAATTCTGAATAGTCGCTATGGAATTCAGGCCCTTAAAAATGGACATTTTGCAAATGACCTCGGATTTCGACGAAACAAGTTTTGTTGGGTCCGTGATGTCAAATTATTGCTAGATTTCAAATTTCATAATTTTTCGAATCAATATGTGAGCGTGGCAAAGGAAAACGCGTTTGACCAGTTTCAGTTGATTTTAATCGACTGGAAATTGACCATTTTTCTAACGGTCTCAGAATTCGACGAAACTAGTTTTGTTAGGACCGTATCGTCAATACGAAGCTAGAAAATATTTTTCTGGAATTTTTCTAGTTAATATGCGACCCCGATAATTTGAAATGTACGTTTAAAATTCAATATAGTGATTTAAATATAAATTAAACGGAAACTGATTCAAATGGTCAAATCAGCTTGCGATACATATCCCATTGTGTTCGAAATGGGGGTAAAACGCTATGGACGACAGGCGGTGGGCCTCGTTTCGAGGTCGTATGTAAAAGTCAACTTTTCCTAATTAAATAATAATAAAAAAAAAAGTATCTTCTCTTTCCCCCTTATTAACCGCTGCCCCCCCCCCCCCCCCCCGTTTTCTCTCGTTCATCCGATCCAGAAGAAAAAAAAAACAAAACAAAACAAAAACGAAATCGAAATCGCACGCCGCCACCAGCCGATCCCCCCAACCTCCGATCCTCCGCCGTCGCCTGGATGCGAGCCCCCCCCCCCCATTGCGAACTGCGACTTTCCCTCCCCCTCCCCCTTCATCCGCCACGCTAGAGAAGCCCCCCCTGCGAGCGCTTCCGACGCCGAACTCCGGCGAGAGCACCACCCCTCCGAAGAACTGCGAAACCCCTTCCCCCTTTCCAGACCTCGGCGGCGCTGAACCCCCCCCCCCCTTCGAAGTTCAACAGTGGAAACCCCCCCCCCCCCCCCCCCCCCGTAAGTTTATTTTATTTTTTATTTCTTTATTTTATTTATATTGTTTTATCCGATTTTAATTAGGAGAAAAAAACCTGATTTAATTTTTTTAGTATAAAGATATAATGTTAAAGAAGATGAAGATTTGTTTTATAACATAGAAAAGATGGAATTTTTACGAAGTAAAAATATGATTTTTATATTTTTAAAGTATTAAAAATATAGTTTTTATATTTTTAAAAAATTAAAAATATGATTTTTATATTTTTAAAGTATTAAAAATATAATCTTTACTATATAGAAGTGGTAGAAATATGATTTTTGTTTAGGTAGAGAATTAAAAATATAATTTTTACATGATAGGAATATTAAAAATATCATCTTTATATGTGTAGAAAAATAAAAATGAGATTTTTATAAAGATGAAATCTTTAAATTTGAAAAGGCGAAGTCTAAGTGTTTATAAAGGCGAAATCTTTATTTTTGAAAAGGCGAAATCTATATTTTTGAAATGAAATTTTTATCTATATGGCATCGCAGAAATAAAAATGTGATTTTTATATGTTGAACTTCGAAATAAAAATGTGATTTTTACATGTTGAACTTCGAAATAAAAATGTGATTTTTATATGTTGAACTTCGAAATAAAATTGTGATTTTTACATGTTGAACTTCGAAATAAAAATGTAATTTTTATATGTTGAACTTCGAAATAAAAATGTGATTTTTATATATTGAATAGCGAAGTAAAATTCGATTTTTACATATGTAGTGAAAGCGGACAACGAAAGCGAGAAAAGGCAAGATGACGAAGATGCGATAGCGATGAAGATTTCTATTAATGAAGTGCCGTGGAGCTAGGATAGCTAAAAGTGAGAATTTCTCACCTTTCAATTTCTTTTTTAGTTATATATATATACTAGGATGCAGACGGTGTTTAGTAGCACCCGACACAATCGTCCACAGACCATGGACTTGTTTGTTTGGCTGTTTGGTTATTGATTGCGATATTGATTTGAATGTGGTTTGTGGTGAGAAAAATCGAATCGATAAATTGGTTAGGATTAGACGTGCGCCGTTATAAGGCGAAGGAGTAAGGCTAGGTTAGACTCTTACTCCAAATTTTGTGGTTTGCATAACGAAAGTGATTTGATTGATATGGGTATGGCGGTGGCCATTATTAGACCGGGGACAAGGCTAGGCCTTATCCCGTTTCTAGCATAGCGCCGTTATGCCGCCGAAATTTTCTAAAATATGTTAGAAAAATAAAAATATCATTTTTATTGGAAATGAATAAAATAACATATTCATTTACAAATCAAAACGATTTGTTGATGTACACCCATTTGACTGATATGGATTGGGACGATAAATTTTACACATCGCCCAACTGCACAACTAAAATCTGTGTTTGATTGTTTGAAACCCCACACGGGTGTTAGGATGAAATATGAATTTCACTCATCCTGATTGATTAAATATGTCAATCGATTGATTGACAGGCTGTTATAAGCGTTGAATATCTATATTTGATGCTTATACAGTGTAGTGCACTTTGGTTGATGGTTGATTATTTTTCAATGCTATTATATACATGTGTTGTATGGAAATCCATATAATTAATTTTATATGGTAATTGATTGGGCCTCATTCCAATTTGAAAAATAAAAGAATATTTGAAAATAGAAATTTATGAAGCCGTGTTGATTAGATTGAAGCCATTTTGAAGTGAACGATATTTATATCGATTTTATTCATTTTAAAATGAATATTGAAAAGTGATTTCGAAATCGAATATTTCGAAATGAATTGAATTGAAAACGATTTCGAAATGAATTGAATTGAAAACCATTTCGAAATGAATTGAATTGAAAACGATTTCGAAATGAATTGAATTGAAAACGATTTCGAAATGAATTGATATGAAAACGATTTCGAAATGAATTGAATTGAAAACGATTTCGAAATGAATTGAATTGAAAACGATTTCGAAATGAATTGAATTGAAAACGATTTCGAAATGAATTGAATTGAAAACGATTTCGAAATGAATTGAATTGAAAACGATTTCGAAATGAATTGAATTGAAAACGATTTCGAAATGAATTGAATTGAAAACGATTTCGAAATGAATTGAATTGAAAACGATTTCGAATTGAATTGAATTGAAAACGATTTAAAAATGAATTGAATTGAAAACGATTTCGAAATGAATTGAATTGAAAACGATTTCGAAATGAATTGATTGAAAACGATTTCGAAATGAATTGAATTGAAAACGATTTCGAAATGAATTGAATTGAAAACGATTTCGAAATGAATTGAATTGAAAACGATTTCGAAATGAATTGAGTTGAAAACGAATTCAAATTGAATTGAAAGCGAATTGAAATGAATTCAAATTGAATTGAAATTTGAATTGAATAGAAATGAATTTTAAAACGAATTTATAAAGAAGAATTCAATTTTGATTTGAATTGAAATGGAAGTTGAGATTGCTTTTGAAACGAATATTAAAACTATTTATATAATTCGTTTTAAATAGAAATCGACGAAATATATATTATATATATTATATATATGTAATATAATGGCCTGAATAGAACGCGCCGCGCCGCGGCAGTTCGTGAATTTCGACCATTTATTTCAAACGGATATTACGGGAGATCCGACCGTCGGATTCTCCTAAAACCAGAACCGTTGGGTTCGTATCGAAAAGGGCTTTCTAAAGAATGTTAGAAATTTGAAATCTAACGGTTGGATTTGGAGATACGTCCAAATCAAATTCGAAAAGGTCGCTGTAAGTGCAGTTCGATGGCCGTTGATGGAAATCGACTGTACGGGCCTTGATAAAATTATTAAAAATAGTAATAATTTGTGTATAATCATAAGAAATGATTTGAGAAGAATTGGGATGAAAAACTCCATATTTGAAAAGATAAAAATAGATTTTTGTCGAAATGAACTAGTTTTGAACTAGAATTATAATTCTATTTATTTTTGAATAAATAAATTGAATTTGAAAAGGGTTTTGAAAATAACCAAAATTTCCAATGATTGCATTGGAGTGGATTTGAATCGAAATTGTCTTCGGAATATTTCGATGTTGGAATTCGTGATTATACAGATGTTGTTATGGAAATTTGAAAGATGTATATTTATATCGTTATTTCCAATACGACATTTGTTAGTCGTAGAATTTGATATTGAATATAAGCTGATATATTTTCTATTCAGAGCCTTGTATTGAATATCGAATGTGATTTGGGTTTGTCGTGAATGGTGTCTTCACTAACACTGTTCTTGAACCCAGTTGAGAAATGATTAAATCTTTTTATTTAGATTTATTGAAGTGTACCAATTAAATAATATTTAATTGGAATTGAATTGATATTGATTTTTGGGTTTATCGTGAACAGTGTTTTAAACAACACTCGTTCTTTAACCCGATAATTAATGAATGTGATTTTGGGTTTATCGTGAACCGTGTTTTAAATGACACTGATTCTTTAACCCAGTTAAAGATTAAAACTAAGTGGAGTTTTAATAAATCTTTAATTAGATTGAAATGATCGAAAATGGAGTATCACCAGTTTTGCTCCAGGCGATGGTTAAATCTTTAATTAGATTTGAACGTGAGATGGTAATTGAATTTACCGATAACACTGTGGTGTTAGATATGAAGTATTACCAGTTTTACTTCATGGGATGAATAGGTTGGGATTGGGAAATAAAATAAATGATTACTTCGGTGTGGTTCGCTAATCCCGACTAGTTTGAATTGATATTCAAAGGAGATTAAAGAATAAATTTAAAGAATTTATCTTGGATAAAATTAATGGGAACTTTTCCCAAAGTATAGGAATATTTGAATAAAAGAATATTCTGAATTGGAATGAGGCGTATGTTGTGTTGGTGTAACACTTTTATAATATATACGCGAGTTATTCAGAAAGACCGGGTTTATCCCATTCTGAATAACTGATTCGACGTGGTGTCGAAGATGAAGACGATGGTCGAAGACCGGAAGTCTTCACGTCGTTTGGGTAATTACTGATGATCTTGATTGGGCTGTACACCCAAGAAGATGGAAACAGTTAGTGATCGTCCAGACGTACTTGGAGATCGATGGATATGCGGGGTACTAGGTGCCTCCGGTTTCGTTCAGACCCAGAACGGACTTGTAAATGGACTGTGTGTCTGACATTGGATTTTAGTCTGTATGATTGATCTCTATTAAATATATATCTGTTTGGCGGCGGAGAATTTATTCTCTTGCTTAACGCCCTTCTCTGAGACGTACGAGCTCAGGGGTTATATATTGATGGATATCAAACGCATGGGGTGAATTGCCTGTGTGGCACGCCTAAGTGGCAATTGATCAAGGCTTCTGTTGAAAAGCAAAGTCTTGTGGTGATGATCAAAGCACAACCTGTGTGGCACAGCTTTGTGTAACGTGAATTCGCGAGTTTCACACCCGGTATGAACCAAAAACGGGAGAGGACGTCAGGGAGGGCATGCGTTTCTTTCTAGCTAGAAGTGGCGTCAGTGGTTTTACACGCCCTGACGAGTTTGACTTATGTGGTTGTTGCTGTTGCGAGGCGCCTCGGTTATATCGGTTTCGGCCGATGCATTCTGGTCGGCAGACGGACCAGACTTACACCCCATAGGGTGGGGAGACGCATGTTCAGGGTTTAAGTTTAATCCACATCGGTGGACTAGCCCTGAGGATCCAAGGGTCGATGCGCTCTGACCCTGAGGCTCGGGCTAGAGAGTCTCGAAGTCGGTGAGGACTATCTTTTGCCTCGGTTCATAGATGGAAATCCAGCTTCCAAATACGTGACATTTGCGGTTTTGATTGTAGAGCCTAGTATGGCGACATGATTTATGGTACCCATGCCGCCTATGATTGATACTTATGATTTGAAGTTGTTTTATACACTATGCACTTATAATAGTATCAAACGATTTGTTTTAACCATATCAAGCATTATTTGGCTGTTATAAGGGAAAACCCTATCCCCCGGCTTGCGTTGCATTGTGTGATAGGACCTGGGTCTTATAACAGCTTCATTTTTCTTTATTTAGCATTGCGCTGTTTGTTTTATGCACTGGTATTCTTGGGAGGAAACCCGTTCCGTGTTATACGGCGTGGTCCCTTGATTTACCTAATGATTTAAAATAAAGATTAATAACTGTTTTAGTTCTCACACCAGTCACATGACTGACCTGGAGTTTATTGTTTTAACCTAAACTCTGGTGCCCCTATTTTCGACACGGGCAGCTAGTAGTTTTGGTTTTGCAGATTTATATTCCCAGGATCCTGGTTTACAGCTGGAACGATATCCGGGAAGCTTTGTATCGGTATATCTCTTCTAGTTGTGTGTTGTATTATTTTCCGCTGCTATGTATTTAAATGTAATTTAAGTCTCTGATATTTCTGTGTAATATTCATTTAAACTCTGTATATTCTTGTAATCTGGTGCATTGTTGTAATATACAATGAAATGTTCTTCTGTATGCGTTCTGTTGTGGTTTGTTCTCGAACTATCCGATGCTTTCCTTTACGGGGAAGTTACGGGTTTTTACACATTTACTTTGTGCTTATATATATATCCAATTGATCATCCATAAATCTCTACCAAAAGAACAGAATAAAATTAAGAGTGTAAAGCAAAGAAACATGAAAACAACTTGCATTACATCCTTCCTTGTGTTCCTCGTTCTTTTCTCAAGTGGTATGCAAGAGAAAAAAACTAAACTTCAGTTAGTTACTTTTTTTTGTTACGATAGAAAATCTCTTTTTCATGTTTGTCATAACAAATACAAATACTGTTGTTAAATACTAATTGCAGCTATGATGACCGAAGTGAAAGGACAAAATTGCCCTCCTCCAAGTGAAACTTGCAATTTTCCTATTGAATCCCCTAACTGTGTGACAAAAGAATGTAAAGAGTTTTGCCCCAAACATTTCTTCTGCACTGAGGGTAGTTTTTGCTCTGACGTTAATACTTGCACCTGCAAATCGAATTGCGCTCATCGTTGTTGAATTGCGACTTAATCATTTTGTGTTTTGTTATTCATACCTCTTTTGTATTTCAACAGTTGGGTCTGTATACATTATGATATGAAAAAATAATTATGAAATGGAATTTTTCTCTGTTTGGTTTGGAAGGAAATTTTTATCTACATCTATTTTGTTTTGACTATGCGGTGAAGAAAAAACTTGTTGCACAATTTTTTTTTATTTGTATGTGCTTGGCTTATGGATATTACTGGGAAAATTGAAATCTTATGGTCACTAACTTGTTAGGGAAACGCATATGTAATATAAGTAAATCAAGTAATTTAAATAATAATATTTAATATTCGTATTTAATCAGTTTGGGAAACTAATATTAATTGCTTTTGCTCGGTGGTTGTTTATAGTTTCCACTGTAATTTGTTTTATGAACTAGATTGCATAAATTGGTGAAAGAATCTCCATTTCTCTGAGCGAGTGAAACAAAGAGTCTCACGACAACAGGTTTATGTCGCAACTATCAAAAGCTAAAGATCGAAGAGCAATCCAAGCAACTTCTTTTTTAAAAAAAGATTAAGTCGTAGATTTGATGTGTCTTCTATTTACTGCTATTACTTTGATAGAATCATGAACCCTAAATCATCTTGGGGTTTTGAGACGACCCGAACATCCCCGTGAAGGAAAGCACGGATAGAATTGAGGACAAGACAAAATAGAACGCATACAGAAGAACATTTCATTGTTATTACAACAATTCCATCAGATACAAGAATATACAGAGTATAAATGAATAAATTACATTCGATAAATATCAGAGATTACAATAAATTACATAGCAGCGGAAAATAATACAAAATACAACTGAAAGTGATACACGGATACAGAGCTTTCCGAGCATCGTTCCAACTGTAAATCAGGACCCTGTGAATATAAATCTGCAAAACCAAAACTACTAGCTGCCCGTGTGGAAAATAGGGGCACCCAGAGTTTAGGTTAAAACAATAAACTCCAGGTCAGTCATGGGACTGGTATGAGAACTAAAACAGTTATTTAAAACTTTACTTTATAGATAGTAATTCAAGGGACCACGCCGTATAACACGGAACGGGTTTCCTCCCAAGAATACTAGTGCATAGAATAAACAACGCAATGCTTTTTCGAAAAATGAAGCTATTATGAGACCCAGGTCCCATCACACAATGCAACGCAAGCCGGAGGATAGGGTTTTCCCTTATAATAGCCAAACATGCTTGGTACGTTTAAAAACAAATCATTTGATACTATAATAAGTGTATAGTGTCAAAACAATTCAAATCATAAATATCAATCATAGGCGGCATGGGTACCATCTATCATGTCGCCATACTAGTTCTACAATTAAAACCGCAATATCACGTATTGGAAATTGGATTCCGTCATGAGCCGAGGCAAGGGGCAAGCTCCTCTCCGCGTTCGAGACACTCTAGCAAATGCCTCAGGACCCCACTATGATCCTTGGATCTTCAGGGCCGGTCCTCTCTTACTTTTGAGGATTAATTATTCCTGAACACACGTTTCCCGGTCCTTACAGACCTATATCCGAGGCGCCTCATATCCAACAACCACACAGGTGAAAAGTATATAAATGTCAGGGCTGGTAGGTCACTGACACCACCCTAGCTAGAAAGAAACGTCGTGCTCTCCCTGCAGTCACTATCCCGCTTTTGACTCATACCGAGGTGTGAGGCTCGCGAATCCACGTTATACACAAAGCTATGTCACACAGACCGTGCTTTGATCATCAACCACAAGACTTTGCTTTTCAACAGAAGCCTTGATCAACTGCCACTTACGCGTGCCACATTGACAATTCACTCCATGCGACTGATGTCCATCGATATACAACCTCTGAGCTCGTACGTCTCAGAGAAGGGCGTTAAGCAAGAGAATAAATTCTCCGCCGCCAAACAGATGTATATTTAATAGAGATCAATCAACACAGAATAAAATCCAATGTCAGACACACAATCCATTTACAAGTTCGTTCTGGGTCTGAACGAAACCGGAGGCACTTTCCTCGCATATCCATCCATCTCCAAGTACGTCTGGACGATCACCAACTGATTCCCTCATCCTGGGTGTATAGCCCAATCAAGATCATCAGTAATCACCCAAACGATGTGAAGACTTCCGGTCTTCAACCACTGTCTTCATCTTCGACATCTCGTCGAATCGGTTATTCAGAATGGGTATAACCCGGCCTTTCTGAATAACCCACGTATATAATTAACAAATGTTACACATACACAATGAACGCCTCATTCCAATTCAGAATATTCTTTTATTCACAAAATCACATTCTTAGGGAAAGGTTCCCATTAATTTTATCAAAGATAAATTCTTCTAAATTTATTCTTTAATCTTCCTTTGGATATCATTTCAAACTAGTCGGGATTAACGAACCACACCGAAGTAATTATTTAGTTTATTTCCCAATCCCAACCTATATATCCCATGGAGCAAAACTGGTAACACTCCATATCTAACACCACGGTGTTATCGGTAAAATTAATTACCATTTCACGTTCAAATCTAATTAAAGATTTAACTATCGCTTTGGAGTAAAACTGGTGATACTCCACTCTCGATCACTTTTCAGGTTTTATAATTTAAATTATCAATTCACATTTTAATCTAATTAAAGATTCATTAAAACTCCACTTAGTTTTAATCTTTTCAAAAATCGACATCTTGCCTTTAACTGGGGTAAAGAACCAATGTCATCTAAAACACGATCCACGATAAACCCAAATCACATTTGATATTAAATACAAGGCCCTGAATAGAAAATATATCGGCTTATATTCAATATCAAATTCTGAAACCCACATATATCGTATAGGAAATAACGATATGAATATATCTTTCAAATTCCCATAACAATATCTGTATAGTCACGAAATCCAACATCGAAATATCCCGAAGATAATTTCGATTCAGCTCCAGTCCAATTCTCATATTGGGAATATTGATTATTTTTAAAATCACTTTCAAATTCAATTTATTTATTTCACAAATAAATTGATTTTAATTCTAGTTCAAAACTAGTTCATTTCGATAAAAATCTATTTTTATCATTTCAAATGTGGAATTCTCCAGCTCAATTCTTCCCAAATCATTTCTTATGATTTTACACAAATTATTAATATTTTTAATAATTTTATCAAGGCCCGTACAGTCGATTTCCCCCAACGGCCATCGAACTGCACTTACAGCGACCTTTTTCGAATTTGATTTGGACATAATTCCAAATCCAACCGTTAGATTTCAAATTTCTAATATTCATTGGAAAGCTCTTTTCGATACGAACCCAACGGTTCCGGTTTTAGGAGAATCCGACGGTCGGATCTCCCGCAACGTCCGTTTGAAATAAATGGTCGAAATTCACGAACTGCCGCGGCGCGGCGCGTTCTATTCAGGCCATTATATATATAATATATATATATTATATATATATTTCATCGATTTCTATTTAAAACGAATTTTATAAATCGTTTTAAATTCGTTTCTAAAACAATTCAACTTCTATATTCAATTTCAAATCGATTTGATTTCAATTCAACTCGAATTCATTTCCATTTTATTTAATTCGAATTCAAATTCGTTTCAATTCAAATTCAAATTCGTTTCAATTCAAATTGATTTCAATTTAATTTCAATTCGAATTCAATTAAATTTCAGTTCGTTTTCAATTCAACTTGAATTTGTTTTATATTCAATTCCATTCAAAGTCCTTTTATATTCAATTCAAATTCGTTTTCTTTTCAATTCGAATTCGCTATAATATTCATTTCAATTTGAATAAAATCGATATAAATATCGTTCACGTCGAAATAACGCATCTCTAATCAACACGGCTTTATATTTTTCAAAACTCCTTTATTCTATCCAACAAATGAATATTTATCCCATTCAACACATGAATCTATATTGCTTTCAACACACGACTAATCTCAACACATGAGTACTGTCAACACATCACTATTTTTGTTATGTAAAATATTTTATAAAACTATGGTATCTATCCTTTGATTTTCAATTAGACTTCAACCGTAAAGTAGTTCTAATTTTAAATATGATAAAGATGTGAATTTTATTATATAAAATATTTCACTCAACACATGAACATCGTCAACACATGACTATTTTTATATTCAACACATGAATTTTCTTTTATAATATTCCTTATTTTCCCGATTGGAATGAGGCCCAATCAATCACCATATAATGTTAATTATATGGATTTTCATACATCACACGTATATAATAGCATTGAAGAACAATCAACCATCAACCAAAGTGCACTACACTGTATAAGCATCAAATATAGATATCTGACGCTTATAACAGCCTGTCAATCGACCGATCGACATATTTAATCAATCAGGATGAGTGAACTTCAAATTTCATCCCAACACCCGTGTGGGGTTTCAAACAATCAAACACAGATTTTAGTTGTGCAGTTGGGCGACGTGTAAAATTTATCGACCCAATCGATATCAGTCAAATCAGTGTATATAAACAAATCGGCCGATTTGTTTATAAATATTCATTTATTCACTTTCACGTTAAAATTATATTTTTAACGATAAAACAATTTATTTTAACACATGAATTTCTATTAGTTCATTTATTCAATAAAATGATATTTTTATTTTTCTAACATATTTTGGGAAATTTCGGCGGCATAACGGCACGATACTAGAAACGGGACGAGGCCTAGCCTTATCCCCGGTCTAGTGAAGGCCCACGTCATTCACACATCAATCAAATCAATTTCAATTCACCCAACAATTCAATTCAACCCAAATCATCTAACTACTTTATGCAACCAAACAAACAAGTCCATGGTCTGTGGACGATTGTGTCGGGTGCTACTAAGCACCGTCTGCATCCTAGTATATATATAACTAGAAAAAGAATTTAGAGTGAGAAGTTCTCACCGAAAGCTATCCAATACCACGACTCTTCATTTATAGGAATCTTCTTCATTCTCGCCTTTTTATCATCTTCGTTGCCCGTAGTCACTACATATATAAAAATCACATATTTTTATATTTGATGTCTTTAACATAAAAATCACATTTTTATTTGTTCACTTTCAATTTAAAAATCATATTTTTATAATCACTTCATACAATTAAAAATCGAATTTTCACTTTGCTATTCAATAAATAAAAATCAAATTTTTATTATGCTATTCAATATATAAAAATCGAATTTTTACTTTCACGCTATATGGATAAGAATGCTATTTTTACACCGCTACTGTATAGATAAAAAATCTATTTTTACATCGTTATTCTATATATAAAGATCTCGCCTTTTCAACTATAAAGATTTCATCTTTATAAAAATCACCACTTTATTTCAACGTATATATAATAAAAATCCGATTTTTATTTCGCTACATATATAAAGATGCTATTTTTAATATTCCTATCATGTAAAAATTATATTTTAAATTCTCTATCTAAACAAAAATCATATTTTTACATCCTTTATATAGTAAAGATTATATTTTTAATACTTTAAAAATATAAAAATCATATTTTTAATTCTTTTAAAAATACAAAAATGATATTTTTAACTCTTTAAAATCTTTTCTTCAGCAACATCAAAGGTAAAAACCGATTTTTAACAATGCTTTTTAAATCAAACTAAATGAATTTTATAAAACAAATTAAATAATATAAATATAAACTTACAGCGAGTGAGGGTGAAGAGGAACAGGAGGGGGCTCGATTCAGGCGGGGCTTGAGGCAAAGGAGGGGGGCTCGGCGGCTTAGGGTTTAGGAAAAAAAAGGGGCGGCGGCTTTTATGCAGAAGGAGGAGCTGGAGGCGGGAGATGGAGGAAGAAGAAGAGAGGGAGGCGGCGGCAGAGGTGGGTGGCGACTCGGCTGAGGCTGCGGTGGAGGATTTGGGGGGGGGGGGGGGGAAGGGCTCGCGCGTTTCAGGAGGGGGAAGAGGAGGAAGGGGAGGGGGTGCGCCTGCCTCCGGCGCGGCGGTGGCTCATCGGGGGGGGGGGGGGGTGGCGATGCGGCGGCGGCTCCCCCCCGTCGCTCTCGTCTCTCTCTTTTTTTTTTCTTTTTTTTTCGATCTGAATAGAAACGGGGGAGGGAGAGGGTTTTATAAAATTTATATTATTTAATTTATTATTTAATTCAAAAAAGTAGACTTTTACATACGACCTCTAAACAAGGCCCACCGCCTGTCGTCCATAGCTAATTACCCCCATTCCGAATACAATGGGATATGTATCGTAGGCTGATTCGATTGTTACAATCAGTTTCCGTTGAATTCAGATTTAAATCGCTATATTGAATTTTAAACGTACATTCCAAATTACCGGGGTCACATATTAACTCTAAAAATTCCCGAAAAATATTTTCTAGCTTCCTATTGATGATACGGTCCTAACAAAACTAGTTTCGTCGAATTCTGAGATCGTTGGAAAAATGGCCATTTTCCAGTCGATTAAAATCAACTGAAACTGGTCAAACGCGTTTTCCTTTGCCACGCTCACATATTGATTCGAAAAATTATGAAATTTGGAACGTAGCAATAATTTGACATCACGGATCCAACAAAAGTGGTTTCGTCGAAATCCGAGGTCGTTTGCAAAATGTCCATTTTTAAGGGCCTGAATTCCATAGCGACTATTCAGAATTTTCAACTGGACATATCTTTTGATTCCCGCTATGAAATTTTGATTTTTCGGATTCGTTGGAAAGATATCACCAATTAGATCCTAATGTTTTTGGTTTCACTAAAATCCGGATTGTTTTGCACCCGGTATGTTCAATTGAAGTTTGAAATCGAATTATCGAACTACCGCGCCATTTTCAATTCTATTTATAATTATATATAATTATATATATTCTAACGACGGCGTGTATAAATATATACGTTCGAATTATATTAAAAATAAATTTCTAGTCGATATTATTTAAAATATCTATTTTAAATATTCAAAATTCGCTAAAGTTGCCAAAATAAAAATTTTAAACTGGCCCAGAATTTGCGGGTTGTTACAATCTCCCCCACTTAAACCTTTTCGTCCCCGAAAAGGAACAAAGTCGAAAGTGGTTTGATTAATCAACTCTACGTTCGATCTGGCTTCCATTCTCCAACTTTTCAGTTTCTGAGAATTTTCAAATTTTCAAAAATTTGGCTAACACCCTAAATTTTTGAAAAATTTCGCCATAACCTCCCCTGCACCGGGAGCATCGGGGAATTTCAAATAGCTTCCCCGGTCCTTCAGATCTCAAAAAGAAAAAGAAAAAGCCAAGCGGCTAGCCAATAGGCTCATAAAATCTTCATCACCCAAACAAAACAGTAAATTATGTAGTAAACATGTACCTTTTTGTCGGGCAAACAAATTTTATTCTCTGCTCTAGCCTCCTTGCTATGACCTGTTCAATATAAGTATATGTATATGCAAGCAAATGCGACCAAATTTCAATACAGTTCAATATTTGATTCAATTAGGCGTAATGGTTCAAAATTTATCAAACAACTAAACAAGCAACACAAACATCAATCAATTAGTGAATTAGAGTTTCAAATTCATAATTTTGATACATATAAAGAAAATCATGTTTTTGACGCCAATTCACAACAATGTATTCTAGCTATATAAGTTTTGGTTCTCACACCAGTCTAATGGAAATATATAGGTATCACACCTTCGAAACACGAACATAAATACTGATGATGTGGCCACATCACCAGAATTATCCCCGGGTGTCTAGAATGTGATTCTATATCTACCCAGTATATTAAAATTTCGACTATACGTTCATGACGCGTATACGCGAAATCTATATATACTCGATTGTCCATATTCAAAATAAATAAATATTCAAATACGTATAAAACGATTTAAATTTTAAAACAAAATTGTTTTCATTTGAAAAATATACTCTTTACACTTGTTCAAGGATACTACTGATCCTATCTCTAACGAGTAATTCTAATTGGATATTGCTAATCCAATATCTGATGAATTCTTTCGTATGGTTCTAATGTGTCTTGTTCTCGAGCTCTGTAAACCAAAGCTCTGATACCAAACTGAGACGACCTGAACATCCCCGTGAAGGAAAGCACGGATAGAATTGAGGACAAGACAAAATAGAACGCATACAGAAGAACATTTCATTGTTATTACAACAATTCCATCAGATACAAGAATATACAGAGTATAAATGAATAAATTACATTCGATAAATATCAGAGATTACAATAAATTACATAGCAGCGGAAAATAATACAAAATACAACTGAAAGTGATACACGGATACAGAGCTTTCCGAGCATCGTTCCAACTGTAAATCAGGACCCTGTGAATATAAATCTGCAAAACCAAAACTACTAGCTGCCCATGTGGAAAATAGGGGCACCCAGAGTTTAGGTTAAAACAATAAACTCCAGGTCAGTCATGGGACTGGTGTGAGAACTAAAACAGTTATTTAAAACTTTACTTTATAGATAGTAATTCAAGGGACCACGCCGTATAACACGGAACGGGTTTCCTCCCAAGAATACTAGTGCATAGAATAAACAACGCAATGCTTTTTCGAAAAATGAAGCTATTATAAGACCCAGGTCCCATCACACAATGCAACGCAAGCCGGAGGATAGGGTTTTCCCTTATAATAGCCAAACATGCTTGGTACGTTTAAAAACAAATCATTTGATACTATAATAAGTGTATAGTGTCAAAACAATTCAAATCATAAATATCAATCATAGGCGGCATGGGTACCATCTATCATGTCGCCATACTAGTTCTACAATTAAAACCGCAATATCACGTATTGGAAATTGGATTCCGTCATGAGCCGAGGCAAGGGGCAAGCTCCTCTCCGCGTTCGAGACACTCTAGCAAATGCCTCAGGACCCCACTATGATCCTTGGATCTTCAGGGCCGGTCCTCTCTTACTTTTGAGGATTAATTATTCCTGAACACACGTTTCCCGGTCCTTACAGACCTATATCCGAGGCGCCTCATATCCAACAACCACACAGGTGAAAAGTATATAAATGTCAGGGCTGGTAGGTCACTGACACCACCCTAGCTAGAAAGAAACGTCGTGCTCTCCCTGCAGTCACTATCCCGTTTTTGACTCATACCGAGGTGTGAGGCTCGCGAATCCACGTTATACACAAAGCTACGTCACACAGACCGTGCTTTGATCATCAACCACAAGAATTTGCTTTTCAACAGAAGCCTTGATCAACTGCCACTTACGCGTGCCACATTGACAATTCACTCCATGCGACTGATGTCCATCGATATACAACCTCTGAGCTCGTACGTCTCAGAGAAGGGCGTTAAGCAAGAGAATAAATTCTCCGCCGCCAAACAGATGTATATTTAATAGAGATCAATCAACACAGAATAAAATCCAATGTCAGACACACAATCCATTTACAAGTTCGTTCTGGGTCTGAACGAAACCGGAGGCACTTTCCACGCATATCCATCCATCTCCAAGTACGTCTGGACGATCACCAACTGATTCCCTCATCCTGGGTGTACAGCCCAATCAAGATCATCAGTAATCACCCAAACGATGTGAAGACTTCCGGTCTTCAACCACCGTCTTCATCTTCGACATCTCGTCGAATCGGTTATTCAGAATGGGTATAACCCGGCCTTTCTGAATAACCCACGTATATAATTAACAAATGTTACACATACACAATGAACGCCTCATTCCAATTCAGAATATTCTTTTATTCACAAAATCACATTCTTAGGGAAAGGTTCCCATTAATTTTATCAAAGATAAACTCTTCTAAATTTATTCTTTAATCTTCCTTTGGATATCATTTCAAACTAGTCGGGACTAACGAACCACACCGAAGTAATTATTTAGTTTATTTCCCAATCCCAACCTATATATCCCATGGAGCAAAACTGGTAACACTCCATATCTAACACCACGGTGTTATCGGTAAAATTAATTACCATTTCACGTTCAAATCTAATTAAAGATTTAACTATCGCTTTGGAGTAAAACTGGTGATACTCCACTCTCGATCACTTTTCAGGTTTTATAATTTAAATTATCAATTCACATTTTAATCTAATTAAAGATTCATTAAAACTCCACTTAGTTTTAATCTTTTCAAAAATCGACATCTTTCCTTTAACTGGGGTAAAGAACCAATGTCATCTAAAACACGATCCACGATAAACCCAAATCACATTTGATATTAAATACAAGGCCCTGAATAGAAAATATATCGGCTTATATTCAATATCAAATTCTGAAACCCACATATATCGTATAGGAAATAACGATATGAATATATCTTTCAAATTCCCATAACAATATCTGTATAGTCACGAAATCCAACATCGAAATATCCCGAAGATAAGTCCGATTCAGCTCCAGTCCAATTCTCATATTGGGAATATTGATTATTTTTAAAATCACTTTCAAATTCAATTTATTTATTTCACAAATAAATTGATTTTAATTCTAGTTCAAAACTAGTTCATTTCGATAAAAATCTATTTTTATCATTTCAAATGTGGAATTCTCCAGCTCAATTCTTCCCAAATCATTTCTTATGATTTTACACAAATTATTAATATTTTTAATAATTTTATCAAGGCCCGTACAGTCGATTTCCCCCAACGGCCATCGAACTGCACTTACAACGACCTTTTTCGAATTTGATTTGGACATAATTCCAAATCCAACCGTTAGATTTCAAATTTCTAATATTCATTGGAAAGTTCTTTTCGATACGAACCCAACGGTTCCGGTTTTAGGAGAATCCGACGGTCGGATCTCCCGCAACGTCCGTTTGAAATAAATGGTCGAAATTCACGAACTGCCGCGGCGCGGCGCGTTCTATTCAGGCCATTATATATATAATATATATATTATATTCATATTTCGTCGATTTCTATTTAAAACGAATTTTATAAATCGTTTTAAATTCGTTTCTAAAACAATTCAACTTCTATATTCAATTTCAAATCGATTTGATTTCAATTCAACTCGAATTCATTTCCATTTTATTTAATTCGAATTCAAATTCGTTTCAATTCAAATTCAAATTCGTTTCAATTCAAATTGATTTCAATTTAATTTCAATTCGAATTCAATTAAATTTCAGTTCGTTTTCAATTCAACTTGAATTTGTTTTATATTCAATTCCATTCGAAGTCCTTTTATATTCAATTCAAATTCGTTTTCTTTTCAATTCGAATTCGCTATAATATTCATTTCAATTTGAATAAAATCGATATAAATATCGTTCACGTCGAAATAACGCATCTCTAATCAACACGGCTTTATATTTTTCAAAACTCCTTTATTCTATCCAACAAATGAATATTTATCCCATTCAACACATGAATCTATATTGCTTTCAACACACGACTAATCTCAACACATGAGTACTGTCAACACATAACTATTTTTGTTATGTAAAATATTTTATAAAACTATGGTATCTATCCTTTGATTTTCAATTAGACTTCAACCGTAAAGTAGTTCTAATTTTAAATATGATAAAGATGTGAATTTTATTATATAAAATATTTCACTCAACACATGAACATCGTCAACACATGACTATTTTTATATTTAAAACATGAATTTTCTTTTATAATATTCCTTATTTTCCCGATTGGAATGAGGCCCAATCAATCACCATATAATGTTAATTATATGGATTTTCATACATCACACGTATATAATAGCATTGAAGAACAATCAACCATCAACCAAAGTGCACTACACTGTATAAGCATCAAATATAGATATCTGACGCTTATAACAGCCTGTCAATCGACCGATCGACATATTTAATCAATCAGGATGAGTGAACTTCAAATTTCATCCCAACACCCGTGTGGGGTTTCAAACAATCAAACACAGATTTTAGTTGTGCAGTTGGGCGACGTGTAAAATTTATCGACCCAATCGATATCAGTCAAATCAGTGTATATAAACAAATCGGCCGATTTGTTTATAAATATTCATTTATTCACTTTCACGTTAAAATTATATTTTTAACGATAAAACAATTTATTTTAACACATGAATTTCTATTAGTTCATTTATTCAATAAAATGATATTTTTATTTTTCTAACATATTTTGGGAAATTTCGGCGGCA
Organism: Allium sativum; assembly: GCA_030737875.1. Lineage (NCBI taxonomy): Eukaryota > Viridiplantae > Streptophyta > Magnoliopsida > Asparagales > Amaryllidaceae > Allium > Allium sativum. The sequence goes on from CM060923.1 coordinate 165,576,681, forward strand.
TAACGGCACGATACTAGAAACGGGACGAGGCCTAGCCTTATCCCCGGTCTAGTGAAGGTCCACGTCATTCACACATCAATCAAATCAATTTCAATTCACCCAACAATTCAATTCAACCCAAATCATCTAACTACTTTATGCAACCAAACGAACAAGTCCATGGTCTTTGGACGATTGTGTCGGGTGCTACTAAGCACCGTCTGCATCCTAGTATATATATAACTAGAAAAAGAATTTAGAGTGAGAAGTTCTCACCGAAAGCTATCCAATACCACGACTCTTCATTTATAGGAATCTTCTTCATTCTCGCCTTTTTATCATCTTCGTTGCCCGTAGTCACTACATATATAAAAATCACATATTTTTATATTTGATGTCTTTAACATAAAAATCACATTTTTATTTGTTCACTTTCAATTTAAAAATCATATTTTTATAATCACTTCATACAATTAAAAATCGAATTTTCACTTTGCTATTCAATAAATAAAAATCAAATTTTTATTATGCTATTCAATATATAAAAATCGAATTTTTACTTTCACGCTATATGGATAAGAATGCTATTTTTACACCGCTACTGTATAGATAAAAATTCTATTTTTACATCGTTATTCTATATATAAAGATCTCGCCTTTTCAACTATAAAGATTTCATCTTTATAAAAATCACCACTTTATTTCAACGTATATATAATAAAAATCCGATTTTTATTTCGCTACATATATAAAGATGCTATTTTTAATATTCCTATCATGTAAAAATTATATTTTAAATTCTCTATCTAAACAAAAATCATATTTTTACATCCTTTATATAGTAAAGATTATATTTTTAATACTTTAAAAATATAAAAATCATATTTTTAATTATTTTAAAAATACAAAAATGATATTTTTAACTCTTTAAAATCTTTTCTTCAGCAACATCAAAGGTAAAAACCGATTTTTAACAATGCTTTTTTAAATCAAACTAAATGAATTTTATAAAACAAATTAAATAATATAAATATAAACTTACAGCGAGTGAGGGTGAAGAGGAACAGGAGGGGGCTCGATTCAGGCGGGGCTTGAGGCAGAGGAGGGGGGCTCGGCGGCTTAGGGTTTAGGAAAAAAAAGTGGCGGCGACTTTTATGCAGAAGAAGGAGCTGGAGGCGGGAGATGGAGGAAGAAGAAGAGAGGGAGGCGGCGGCAGAGGTGGGTGGCGACTCGGCTGAGGCTGCGGTGGAGGATTTGGGGCGGGGGGGGGGGGGGGGGGGAAGGGCTCGCGCGTTTCAGGAGGGGGAAGAGGAGGAAGGGGAGAAGGAAGGAGGAAGAAGGGGAGGGGGTGCGCCTGCCTCCGGCGCGGCGGTGGCTCATCGGGTGGGGGGGGGGGGATGCGGCGGCGGCTCCCCCCCGTCGCTCTCGTCTCTCTCTCTTTTTTTTTTCGATCTGAATAGAAACGGGGGAGGGAGAGGGTTTTATAAAATTTATATTATTTAATTTATTATTTAATTCAAAAAAGTTGACTTTTACATACGACCTCTAAATGAGGCCCACCGCCTGTCGTCCATAGCTAATTACCCCCATTCCGAACACAATGGGATATGTATCGTAGGCTGATTCGATTGTTACAATCAGTTTCCGTTGAATTCACATTTAAATCGCTATATTGAATTTTAAACGTACATTCCAAATTACCGGGGTCACATATTAACTCTAAAAATTCCAGAAAAATATTTTCTAGCTTCCTATTGACGATACGGTCCTAACAAAACTAGTTTCGTCGAATTCTGAGATCGTTGGAAAAATGGCCATTTTCCAGTCGATTAAAATCAACTAAAACTGGTCAAACGCGTTTTCCTTTGCCACGCTCACATATTGATTCGAAAAATTATGAAATTTGGAACCTAGCAATAATTTGACATCACGGATCCAACAAAAGTGGTTTCGTCGAAATCTGAGGTCGTTTGCAAAATGTCCATTTTTAAGGGCCAGAATTCCATAGCGACTATTCAGAATTTTCAACTGGACATATCTTTTGATTCCCGCTATGAAATTTTGATTTTTCGGATTCGTTGGAAAGATATCACCAATTAGATCCTAATGTTTTTGGTTTCACTAAAATCCGGATTGTTTTGCACCCGGTATGTTCAATTGAAGTTTGAAATCGAATTATCGAACTACCGCGCCATTTTCAATTCTATTTATAATTATATATAATTATATATATTCTAACGACGGCGTGTATAAATATATACGTTCGAATTATATTAAAAATAAATTTCTAGTCGATATTATTTAAAATATCTATTTTAAATATTCAAAATTCGCTAAAGTTGCCAAAATAAAAAATTTAAACTGACCCAGAATTTGCGGGTTGTTACAGGTTTTGTTGTGTAATGCTAGTATACTACAATCATTACATTATATTTTTCATCCTTCAAAACGATATTAAAAAGTGCTTTCTTTCATAAGACTGATATTTGTGACTCTTGATTGGAGTAGATTGAAAATTTGTTACTTATTACGTTTGTTACGCTGAAGAATTGTTATGTTTTACAATGTTTTTCTATTGTATTGGCTAAATTAAGGCTTACTTCTATGACAATAATATCAGTGATGCTACCTTGAACTAATTATTTTCACTGGACATCTGTCCAGCTATGTTTTCTTACCAATATGTTAAAACAGAAGTTTAGTAAAATAGATTACCCAAACAGATTTTTCTGTTAACTCAGCTAAATTTCTAACAACTTATTTTGTGGATTAACACCCATATCAATCGATAAGTAAAACTAAATATCAAATTGAAATGCTATTTTAGATTCAAAATTACTCTTTCATTTTGGCTTTTAATGCACCTGTGAATAATGGGAGTATGCTCACTGCACTATAAATGTGGTGGGATGGAGTTGTTAAATCTCTTCAACAATTATTGTCACATTTAATTAATACTCGTTATTCTTAAACTCCAATTTTGAGGAAGATCTTATATTAGTCGTGGAGCGATTGCAAAAGCTTGTAGTTTTGCTAAATCAGCATTTTGTTATTGACATTTTTAATTTTTGTAGTTGTAATAACCCGGAAATTCTGAGCCAGTTTAAAATTTTTATTTTGGCAATTTTAACGAATTTTGAATATTTAAAATGAATTATTTTATATAATATCGACGAGAAATTTATTTTGAATGGAATTCGACGTATATATTGTATACGTCGTCGTTAGAATATAAATAATTATATATAATTATAAATAGAATTGAAAATGGCGCGGTAGTTCGATAATTCAATTTCAAACTTCAATTGAATGTACCGGGTGCAAAACAATACGGATTTTAGTGAAACCAAAAATATTAGAATCTAGTTGAGAATATCTTTCCAACGAATCCGACAAATCGAAATTTCATAGCGGGAATCAAAAGTTATGCCCAAATGAAAATTCAGAATAGTCGCTATGTAAATTATAATGGCCCAAAAAGTCATATTTTGCATACGGATGAATTTGGACTCGAAACCACTTCCATTGAGTTCAAAATGCCGTTTAGAACTCCGAAAAGTATAAGCTTCGATATATTCCGATATCCGGAATAGTGGCTATGGGCTGGAGTTGTTCGGTTAACAATACATAGCCCTTAAAAAGTGAAATTTTGCATACGAGCTCAGAATTCGACGAGATAAATTTTTATGGATTCATAATGACAAATCATTGTTGAGTTCCAAATGGTGCGTCGAACGGAGTTAATATGTGGCCGTGCGAGCTGAAACAGTTCCGGGTAAAACGAGCAGTCATTTTACAAAGGAACATTATTGATACGACCTCGGAATTCAATTCTACTTTTTTTTCTAGATTCGTATCATCTAATAATGGTTAAATCCAAGAGGGCTTGATTTTTTGAGTTAGCATGTGAGCGTGCGAGAAGAAAAGGTGCGCCAAAATCGCATTTTTAGAGCTTATTTGAGCATATTCGTGATTTTTTTTTTGAATGGTCAAACGAACTCGGAATTCGACGAAACTTGTTTCGTTGGACTCGTCTTCAAGTCTACTATCTCATGTCCGAAATCCGCGGCCATCGGAGATCGCTAGCGTTCAGGTGATACGCGAGAAACTAGCATATAATCACTTTTCCTCCTTTACTATTTCATAAATTCACTTTTCCTCCTTTCTCCACAAAAACTCAAAAATGGCCTCCTCCTCCACCACCACCGCTGCCCCTCCTCCACCGCCCACCACCAGCCTCCGGTGAGCCGCCACACCCCCTCCTCTTCCTCCCCTCCTCCTCCTCTTCCTCCTCCTCTCTCCATTTGCAAACCCTAAACCCCCAAATCACCAAACACCACCACCGCGGCCACCACGGGCCCCACCACCGCCACCCACATCCTCCCCCACGTCCATCAGGTCGGCGCCCCCCTCCAGCCCCCTCAATTCCGGCCGTGGGCCCCGCTTCACCCAAAAACCCATTTTCACCAAAATTACCCGTTTTGCAAATAAGTCCCTGACCGTATTTCGCGAATAACTCCCAAACGGTGTGTTTTTGGCCAAAGTCCTTCAAGACCAAAGTCGTAGAGCACGAAATTCTCTTCGATTTCGCTATATGGAAGTCATGTTTTGGAGTTCGGAGCTGCCCGGAAAACGCGTTTAAAGTCTGCTGTCCGGAAGTGACAAAATTCGTGTACTTTCGCGAATTCCGGCGAAATGGCACATTTTCGGCAAGAAGACCATTAGGCAAAAGTTGTTCAGAATGGCGTGCTTGTGCTAGAAAAAAAGATGGTGTGAAGATTGAAGCTTGTTTGCAAAGTCTGGAGCTCGAACAATAATTCAGCAGTTCAGAAAAGGCGTTAGAGAAAAAAAGTGAGTTTTCTCCGCTTTAAAGCTTCTATGATTTTTGACATATGAAGTTAATAAAAATATGATTTTTATGATATAGAGATGATAAAAATATGATTTTTACATTATAGAAGTATTAAAGATTTGATCTTTATTATGTAAAAGAAGCAAAGATGTGATTTTTATATAAGTGGCGATATAAAAATATAATCTTTATTATATGAACACCGTAGTAAAAATAGAATTTTTATCTATATAGTAGCGGTATAAAAATGTGATTTTTATATACATAGCAACAATATAAAAATGTGATTTTTATATATGTAGTGACTACGGGCGGTGAAAGTGACAAAAGGCGAGAACGACGAAGATTTCTACATAAGAAGAGTCGTGGCGTTTGGTTTAGCTAGTCGGTGAGAACTTCTCACTCAAAATCTCTTTCTCTAGTTATATATATATATATATACTAGGATGCAGACGGTGCTTAGTAGCACCCGACACAATCGTCCACAGACCATGGACTTGTTTGATTGGTTGTATAGTTGGCTAGTCTAATTGGTTTGAATTGAATTGTTTGGTGAAATGGAATGGATTTGATTGATGTGTGAATGGCGTGGGCCTTCACTAGACCGGGGATAAGGCTAGGCCTCGTCCCGTTTCTAGTATCGTGCCGTTATGCCGCCGAAATTTTCTAAAATATGTTAGAAAAATAAAAATATCATTTTTATTGTGTAAATGAACTGAATAGAAATTCAAGTGTTGAAATAAATATTTTATCGTTAAAAATATAATTTTTAACGTGGAAGTGAATAAAATAATATATTCATTTACAAACCGGACGGTTTGTTTATGTACACCTATTTGACGGACATTGATTAGGACGATAAATTTTACACATCGCCCAACTGCACAAATAAAATCTGTGTTTGATTGTTAGAAACCCCACACGGGTGTTGGGATGAAATTTGAAGTTCACTCATCCTGATTGATTAAATATGTCGACCGATTGATTGACAGGCTGTTATAAGCGTAAGATATCTATATTTGATGCTTATACAGTGTAGTGCACTTTGGTTGATGGTTGATTATTTTTCAATGCTATTATATACATGTGTTGTATGGAATCCATATAATTAACATTATATGGTGATTGATTGGGCCTCATTTCAAATCGGGAAAATAAGGAATATTATAAAAGAAAATTCATGTGTTGAATATAAAAATAGTCATGTGTTGACGATGTTCATGTGTTGAGTGAAATATTTTATACAATGAAATTTACATCTTTATCATATTTAAAATTAGTACTACTTCCCAGTAGAAGTCTAATTAAAAATCAAACGATAGATACCATAGTTTTATAAAATATTTTACATAACAAAAATAGTGATGTGTTGACAGTACTCATGTGTTGAGATTAGTCAGGTGTTGGAAGAAATATAGATTCATATGTTGAATGGAATAAATATTCATTTGTTGAATAGAATAACGGATTTATTGAAAAATATAAAGCCATGTTGATTAGAGTTGCGCTATTTTGACGTGAACGATATTTATATCGATTATATTCATTTTTATAATGAATATAGAAAAGAAGTGATTTCAAAATATAACGTTTTGAAAATATTATCATTTATATAGTAATGATATAAAATATTCAGTTTTGATTAGAAATTGAAATAGTTTTGAAATGGTTTTGAAACGAAGTTAAAACGATTTATAAAATACGTTTTAAAAAGGAAATTGACGAAATATATATAATATAATATATATATATTATATACGTAATGGCCTGAATAGAACGCGCCGCTCCGCGGTAGTTCGTAAATTTCGACTATTGACTTCGAATTGACGTTGCGGGAGATCTGACCGTCGGATTCTCCTAAAACCGGAACCGTTGGGTTCGTATCGAAAAGAGCTTTCCAATGAATATTAGAAATTTGAAATATAACGGTTGGATTTGGAATTATGTCCAAATCAAATTTGAAAAAGGTCGATGTAAGTGCAGTCCGATGGCCGTTGTTGGAAATCGACTGTACGGGCCTTGATAAAATTATTAAAAATATTAATAATTTGTGTAAAATCATAATATGTGAATTGGAAAGAACTGGGATGAAGAATTCCACATTTGAAATGATAAAAATAGATTTTTGTCGAAATGAACTAGTTTTGAACTAGAATTAAAAATCAATTTATTTGTGAAATAAATAAATTGAATTTGAAAGTGATTTTAAAAATAATCAATATTCCCAATACATGGATTGGACTGGAGTTGAATCGAAATTATCTTCGGGATATTTCGATGTTGGATTTCGTGACTATACAGATATTGTTATGGGAATTTGAAAGATATATTTTATATCGTTATTGCCAATACGATATATGTTGGTTTCAGAATTTGATATTGAATATAAGCCGATATATTTTCTATTCAGAGCCTTGTATTTAATATCAAATGTGATTTGGGTTTGTCGTGAATCGTGTTTTAGAAGACATTGGTTCTTTAACCCAGTTAAAGACATAATATTGATTTTTGAGATTAAAACTAAATGGAGTTTTAATGAATCTTTAATTTGATTAAAAAGTGAATTGATAATTTAAATTATCAAATCTGAAAAGTGATCGAGAGTGGAGTATCACCAGTTTTGCTCCAAAGCGATAGTTAAATCTTTAATTAGATGTGAACGTGAAATGGTAATTAATTTTACCGATAACACCGTGGTGTTAGATATGGAGTATCACCAGTTTTGCTCCATGGGATATATAGGTTGGGATTGGGAAATAAAACAAATAATTACTTCGGTGTGGTTCGCTAATCCCGACTAGTTTGAAATGATATCCAAAGGAAGATTATAGGATAAATTTAGAAGAATTTATCTTGGATAAAATTAATGGGAACATTTCCCTAAGAATGTGATTTTGTGAATAAAAGAATATTCTGAATTGGAACGAGGCGTTCGTTGTGTTTGTGTAACATTTGTTTATCATATACGTGGGTTATTCAGGAAGGCCGGGTTATACCCATTCTGAATAACCGATTCGATGAGATGTCGAAGATGAAGACGGTGGTTGAAGACCGGAAGTCTTCATATCGTTTGGGTGATTACTGATGATCTTGATTGGGCTGTACACCCAGGATGAGGGAATCAGTTGGTGATCGTCCAGACGTACCTGGAGATGGATGGATATGCGAGGAAAGTGCCTCCGGTTTCGTTCAGACCCAGAACGAACTTGTAAATGGATTGTGTGTCTGACACTGGATTTTATTCTGTGTTGATTGATCTCTATTAAATATACATCTGTTTGGCGGCGGAGAATTTATTCTCTTGCTTAACGCCCTTCTCTGAGACGTACGAGCTCAGAGGTTGTATATCGATGGACATCAGTCGCATGGAGTGAATTGCCAGTGTGGCATGCGTAAGTGGCAATTGATCAAGGCTTCTGTTGAAAAGCAAAGTCTTGTGGTTGATGATCAAAGCACGGCCTGTGTTGTGTAGCTTTGTGTATAACGTGAATTCGCGAGCCTCACACCTCGGTATGAGTCAAAAACGGGAGACGGACAGCTGGGAGAGCACGACGTTTCTTTCTAGCTAGGGTGGTGTCAGTGACCTACCAGCCCTGACATTTATATACTTTTCACCTGTGTGGTTGTTGGATATGAGGCGCCTCGGATATAGGTCTGTAAGGACCGGGAAACGTGTGTTCAGGAATAACTAATCCTCAAAAGTAAGAGAGGACCGGCCCAGCCGATTCCAAGGATCATAGTGGGGTCCTGAGGCATTTGCTAGAGTGTCTCGAACGCAGAGAGGAGCTTGCCCCTTGCCTCGACTCATGATGGAATCCAATTTCCAATACGTGATAGTGCGGTTTTATTTGTAAAACCTAGTATGGCGACATAGTGGTATGGGTCATTAATGCCGCCTATGATTGATATTTATGATTGAAATTGTTTTGACACTATACACCTATAATAGTATCAAATAATGTGTTTTAAACGTATCAAGCATGATTTGGCTGTTATAAGGTAAAAACCCTATCCTCCGGCGTGTGTTGCATTGTGTGATGGGACCTGGGTCTTATAACAGCTTCATTTTTCTTTATTTAGCATTGCGCTGTTTGTTTTATGCACTGGTATTCTTGGGAGGAAACCCGTTCCGTGTTATACGGCGTGGTCCCTTGATTTACCTAACTTTAAAATAAAGATTTATAACTGTTTTAGTTCTCACACCAGTCACATGACTGACCTGGAGTTTATTGTTTTAACCTAAACTCTGGGTGCCCCTATTTTCCACACGGGCAGCTAGTAGTTTTGGTTTTGCAGATTTATATTCACAGGGTCCTGATTTACAGCTGGAACGATGCTCGGAAAGCTCTGTATCCGTGTATCACTTCTAGTTGTGCTTTTGTTTATTTTCCCGCTGCCATGTAATTTATTGTAATCTCTGATATTTATTGAATGTAATTTATTCAGTTATACTCTGTATGTTCTTGTATCTGATGGAATTGTTGTAATAACAATGAAATGTTCTTCTGTTTGCGTTCTGATTTGTCCTGTTCTCAACGCTATCTGTAACGACCTGAGTTTTCAAATCGGAAAAAAAAATTATTTAACGATAAATTCCTAGAAACAAACAAACAAATAAAATAAAACTATAAAATTTAGTTATTAAAATGAATACATTCAAAGTTTATTGAATTTGTAAATAAAAAAATAAATATTTGTATACAAAGAATTTGAAGACAAATTTGTAATCAAAACGTTATAAGTTCGTTCCACAAAATTCCGGTAATTTAAACTAAATAAATTTAAATGACCGCTAATTAAACTCAGTGCAATTAAATATAAAAATAGATTTTTTTTTATAAAATGTTCAATGCACTGATAACTGTGTGCCGTTGTGTTCGTCTCGACGACCTGATTCCAATGGTATATTTATACTAATATTTTGGTGTCTGTAAAGACAAATGGGTAGACAGTTATTTCCATACAGGTGACCCTGTAAGGTAGTGAACCATAAAATGTGACCGAAATATATGCGATCTACAAATTTTACAGACAAAACAAAAGAAAATGTCTCCAAGAGAGATAAGGTGCATTAAATGAGTGATGCTTGCCACGATCTTTTTTTCTTCATTGCATTAAATGGATGATAGGAGGACATCATTTGGCAGAGACATAACAATTCACCTACCACCATACTTATGTATATCAGCCCAAAACTTGCTCTGCTCTCGCTCCATCTTCATTTTCTCTTCTCCATTCATTATTTTCATGCTTCAACAAATTTTGTTCGTATAAAAAAAAAGAAAGAAAAAAAAAACAAAACATAGAAATAAAAGAAAACATGTACAGAGGAACGCATGAAGTAGAATAGCCCAGCACTTCTTGCTCTCGCCCCTCCTCACTTGCTTACGCCCTCTCCCTTTCCTCTCTCCTCTCATCCCAAACTCTCGCGTCCTCTCTTCAAGCTCCGACAGTCCGCTCCAAGTCCGACAGCCTTCGTCTCAAGCTCCAGCAACCTCGACAACAACCGCGACATCAACTCCGTTCTCTTCGCCGCGTCCATCTCATCGTCATTTAGCTCTCGAAACCGAAAGTGAGTTGTTACTCATGTCTAAACCTCTCTAATGCATATGTGTTTAAAATATATGTATGTCTATTTTGTATTAAAGCCACTGTGTGAGTATATACGCATTAGTAGGAGTATTCATTTCATGTGTGTGTGTGTATTACCTATATGCATGTGTTAAAAATATGTTGTTTGTGTGTATGTATGTGTTAGTGTATGAGTTTGATATACCAGGTAGGGAAGACAGTGAGCAGCGTTCTTTTGCTTCACTGGTTCACTCATTTTTCAAGTTTCTTCCCTCTTGGCAATGGAAGAGACAAACATTTTTTTTGTATTGTTTTGCCATACATGGCGCTTGGTTTCAGAAAAAAGAGAAAAAAAAAGAGAGAGCTCTCTTCTAAAAAGAAAAGGGACTCATTTCTAACTGCTCCTTCATTATTCATTCCTCATGCATAATATATTTCACTTACTCTCAGCAATGAAGCATTAGGCACGGAAAAGGGGATGTTTTGTTTTTCATTTCCTAGTCACACATGTAGGGGAGATGTTTGGGGAAAACATGAAGATGGCAACGTTTTTCTTTTATGGGGAGGTCTTAATTTTGTTTTAAACAAATTTTTTTTAGAAGTTTTTCCCTTGCAACTTCTTTTGGACTGATTTTAAAAGGTAGCAACTTTATTTTCTTCCAAAGAACAAAAAAATTGTTCTCACAGGAATTCATTATTTTTGAGGGACAGTAAGCCACATTTTTTCTACATTCATGCAAGCATTTGGTGTAGACATGTAGTGCATTTTTGCGTATGCATGTGTTTGTCAGTGAGTGTTGTTTATATATGTACACATATAGTGTGCGTGGTTGCATATGTTAGTGTATGAGTGTGTATGCGTGAGCTAGATGCATGCATATGTATGCATGTATGTTTGTTATGCATGTTAAGTACATGTCTATGTTACATGAGAGAAGGGGGGGGTGCATGCGCGTGTTGTGTTATGGCTGTGGATGGTGTGTGCGTGCTTGAACACGATGTGTGTTTAAATGTGTGCGTGCATATTTAGATGTGTTGGTGTATGCATGATTTTAAATGAACATTTTTCCATTCACTACATTTAGAAAAAAGAAAAATTAAGTAGGTTAATAAACTAAAAATACGTCTTTTGCAGACCCAAAATATTTAGAAAAATATGTAAGATCGTAAAAGGGACACATCGAACTTAAATGGCTCTGTTTCAAAAATGAACTGTGCAAGCTTTTTCACAATTTCAGCGTAAACCGAACACCGAAACTGACAAATGAATATATTTCGGTAATCAGCGCGACGAGACGGACATAACGGTATATAATTTGCAGTGTCTGCATGCTCCGTTCAAAAACGCGTTACGAACCCCTTTGACGTAAAAATGCGGATGTGAAACGGAGGTCAAAACGGCCGATTTTTGCGAAACGAATTTCACCATTGGATTACCGTCAATGAATAGAATATTTTTCATGTTCGTCCGAACTTGTTTTGTAGAGATTTTAAAATCGCTAAAATTTGAACTGTTATGCGCAGCTTTGCACTGAAAACTGCGCGACTGACGACATTCAAATTTTTCGACGAAATTTTCACAACTTCTACATTTCATTATACGTATTTCAAATTTTAAATTCCCATTTTGAAAAATCATAGAATATTTTCAAATTTCGAAGATTAAACTTTGGTTTAAATTATATACATGAAAATTTGATTTAAATTGATTAATGGAATATTAAGTGATTTAAATTTTATTTGAACTTATTGAAATAACCATTGCTGAACCTCTTATTGGAAAAAAACGTTAGCCAAAATATTTAACGAAATAAATCTCAAAATTGTAAATTTTAGATACAAATTTAGTCGAGGAAAACAATTTAGTTAAATGAAGTATAATTTTGAAATTTGAGTGAAATATTCAATAGTTGGAAATTGAAATTTTTATAAAAGAAAATTACAACTTTAGTTTATTGATTTGGAACTTTGGAATTAGACACAAAGTTAAGTGTATAACTGCAAATGATAAAATGTTGTTATTATTTCAAATTAGAAAATTCGATAGTTCAAGTTTGAATAAGGAAGTTGAAATATAATTATGTTTTGATCTATTTGACAAATTAATAAATGAATAAATGACGTTAGTTGTCAAAGAGACCGGAGCCAGTTATGGACACATTCTCTGTCGATACTGGAACCACTTTGATAACTATGTTCGTGAAGTGATGATCCAAAATGAAGTGGTTGTTTTTGGTGTACGTTTGCTGGATTGAAGAAAGTGAACGATAATGGATGACCGACACTTGTGTCAAATTTGAAATGACTAAAACAGGAGCCGTGCCGGACCATTGAGGCTAGCTACCTCTAGCAGACACACTTTTTCGTGTATTCTATCTTTTGTTATTTGGTGATCACCCTTGATTTTGGAAGTGTTGTTTTGCGGTGGGCCGTTAGGGGTTACCACCAGTCCGGATCAGGCAAACTGGTAGTATCCTACCTTGGGCATTGCCTCACGTGCCTTGTCATACGTTTTATCCTTATGTGCGACCACTACGAGTTTCTATTTAACATGTGCCTATAGGGGACTCACTGGCTACCGACGTTCTACTGGTTGTGTTACAGGACCTGCATAGACCACATTGTTTAAAAACGTGTTAAGGGGGATCAATGTAAAGCCTTAACGCTATTTTTTGTATTTTATATTACTGATAGACATAACATATAATAGCGTATTATACTATATATAGATAGTTTAACGGATCCTTAAGAGATGGAAAATACCGTAACATCTCTTGAGTTATTTGCATTTGACTTTAGATCTAATCACATTAGAATGTTTAGACCTAACTCGAGTGTTTTGTGTTTTTCTCATTTCGCTCGGGTCAGACTGAGTATTGCAGTGTTCTCGAGGAGCACTTTATATGGAGCCGAAGACCTAGTCGAAGACTCCATCCTATCCAGTATTAGTTCCTATTTCCGTTTGGCTTGTATTTGCGAACTTTATGAGTCGCTATATTGTAAAAATTAAATTGTAACTGTTTAAGTAGCTTCATGAACTGCTTATGTATATTATTTCATTTCCGCTGCGAGATTCTGTGTTATTCTGTATATATGATTCTATGATCTGATTCTATTATACACCCTAAATTGATTATTTGTCAGTTTTGAATCGTTCGAGTTGGACATGTGTGGTTATATTGTCAACTTGGATTATTCAGAAAAGGCGGGTTGTCACAGTTGGTATCAGAGCTAAGGTTTAGAAACACCTTAGCATGGGGGTAAAACTCATTATAGATAGGGTTAGAAATTCCCTAGAATGAGTAGAATCAGTTCGGAGAGAGCGTATTTCGAAAGTATAAAATGTTTTAAAATCAAATCTATTTTCAAAATCTCTTTTTCAACTTTAGCCTATTTTCCTTAATTAGGATTCTCTTCAGTTTAAATTTCTCAAATTTTGTCCTTATCTCAAGCTCGAACTGTCTCTTTACGTTGTGACAAAGGTAAACCCTTGAAGATCGAATGTAAATTGCCTCAAGATATTGCAGGAAGTTTCATTTTCTCTCTCGATTCTCATCTTAGCAATTTTAGCACTACTCCTGTTGTTCAATATTTTCCTGATGTTTTTGGAGAAGTAACTTCCTTACCGCCTCATCGTGAAATCGAATTCCGTATTGATCTCATCCAAGGAGCTAGACCCATTGTACTTGCTCCAAGAAGAATGGCACCTAAGGAGAAGATTGAATTAAAGGTGCAAATCGAAGATCTATTCTCTAAAGACCTAATTCGTCGAAGTCATTCAGAATGGGGAGCTGCAGTTGTATATGTTACTAAGTCAGACGGTTCACTGAGAATGTGCGTAGACTATCGGGAATTGAATAAGCTTACTCACAAGAACCGATATCCAATGCCTCGCATTAATGACCGATTTGATCAACTGCACGGAGCCAAGATATTTTCTCAACTCGACCTTGCTACAGGTTTTCACCAACTTCGAATTTCTGAAGATAGTATTCCTAAAACAGCTTTTCGAACAGAAGAAGGTTTCTATGAATGGTTAGTTATGCCATTTGGTTTAACTAATGCCCCAGCTTACTTTGTTGACCTCATGAACAGAGTATTCCGGGATGTTCTGAATAGGTTTGTCCTTGTCTTTATTGATGATATTCTAGTATTTTCTAAGTCTAAAGAAGAACATGAGGAGCATCTCAAGTTTGTTCTTAAAACTTTGAGAGATCATCAACTGAAGGCCAAGTTTTCTAAGTGTCATTTCTGGAGAGATGAAGTTAAGTTTCTTGGACATATTGTTTCAGAGAATGGAATTTCAGTCGATCCAGCTAAGATCGCCGTAATCAAAGTAAGCCCTTTATTTAAAACATCCTTTCATTCTTATTCGATTTATCTTATCTCTCTTATATAGGTATTCATAATTCTTTAAATTTTAGGATTGGAAAACTCCTGAAACTCCAACCGATATTCGTAGTTTCCTCGGCTTAGCTGGCTATTATAGGAGATTCATCGAAAATTTTGCTCGAATTTCTTCACCACTCACAACTTTGACTGGAAAGAATGTTAAGTTCGATTGGAGCGATAAGTGTATAAAAGCATTTAATGAACTTAAACGCAAGTTAACTTCTGCTCCTGTTCTTACTGTTCTAGATGGAAGTGAAGGTTTGACTGTTTACACTGATGCTTGCGGAGAAGGTTTGGGAGCTGTTCTTATGCAGCATGGTAAAGTTATTGCTTATGCTGGTAGACAACTCAGAGTCCATGAGGTTAATTATGCAGCGCATGACTTAGAACTACTTGCTGTAGTTTTTGCTCTTAAGTTGTGGAGGCACCATCTTTTGGGAATTAAATTTGAACTCTTCACTGACCACAAATCATTGAAGTATATCTTTTCTCAGAAGGATCTGAATCAGAGGCAAGTCAGATGGCTCGAGTTCTTAGCATCATATGACCTCGACATAAACTATACCCCCGGAAAGGCTAATGTGGTAGCCGACGCTTTGAGTAGAAACAAAGCAATGTTATTCCAAATTACTGCTTCTCCAGCCCTTATGGATCGCATTATTGCTAAGCAAGAAGAAGATGAAATGCTTAGGCGAATAAAGGAAAGCGTTCTCAATAGAGAAGTTGTAAATGTGCAGAAGGGATGGGGCGCTGAAATTGGTACCGATGGAACTTTGAGGATCAACAATTGTATTTGTGTTCCGAATGTGGATGGTCTAAGACAGGAGGTGCTTAGGGAGAATCATCAGTCCAAACTTTCTATTCATCCTGGGATCACCAAGATGTATCAGAATATGAAGAAGCTTTATTGGTGGAGTGGAATGAAGAGAGACATTTCTATTCATATTAGTAGATGTGCCACTTGCCAACAAGTAAAAGCTGACCATCAGAAGACTGCAGGTTTGTTACAGCCTTTAGAGATTCCTAACGGGAAATGGGATCAAATTTCTATGGATTTCATAGATGGATTACCAAGAACCAGGAGGGGAAATGAAAGCATCTGGGTTATTGTTGATAGACTAACCAAATCAGCCCACTTTATTCCTGTGAAGACAACTCGAACTGCTTCAAGTTTAGCCGAGCTCTATATGAATGATATAGTCCGACTTCATGGTGTTCCGTCTAGCATAGTATGTGATAGAGATCCCATTTTTACTAGCAAATTCTGGAAAGCTTTCCAGATAACTTTGGGAACTCAATTGAACCTGAGCACCGCCTATCATCCTCAAACAGATGGTCAGACGGAAAGAGTAAATCAGATTCTGGAGGATTTGCTTCGTGCTTGTGCTTTAGATTTTGGAGGATCTTGGGAAGATCATCTCCATCTCGTTGAATTCACCTATAATAATAGCTATCAGGTAATTTAATTCAAATTAAAATTCATGTTTAAATAAATGTAAATCTAGAATTAATCTTTGAAATTCAGGCGAGTATTAAAATGGCACCGTTCGACGCTCTATATGGACGACCATGTAAATCTCCATCTTGTTGGATTGAATCTGGGAATCGACTTGTTCTAGGCCCCGAAATGATTTTGGAAGCTTCTGAAAAAGTTGGGGAAATCAGACAGAGGATGAAGATTGCCCAGGATAGGCAAAAGAAGTATGCTGATGGAAAGAGGAGACATTTGGAATTTGTAGTTGGTGATCTTGTATTTCTGAAAATTTCACCTTTGAAGAACGTGATTCGTTTTGGAAAGAAAGGGAAGCTTTCTCCGAGATTTGTTGGTCCTTTTCCTATCTTAGAAAAGATTGGTGGTTTGGCTTATAGAGTTGATTTACCGGAGAAACTATCGGGTGTGCATAATGTATTCCTTGTTTCACATATTCGCAGATATGTACATGACCCGTTAGATATAGTCCAGCCAGCTTTATTTGAAGATATGGATGTTGAGCCAAATCTTACTATCGAAAGAAGACCACTTCGTATAGTCGATAAAGATATGAAGCGGCTTAGAAGGAAGATAGTTAATCTCGTTAAAGTTCAGTGGAGTAGAGATGATCGAGATTGCACTTGGGAAACTGAGGAGAGTATCCGGACCTCAAATCCTGAATTGTTTGTATAAGGTATCCAATTCATCTTTAATCATTCTTATATTTCTGCTTATTTATTTATTTTCCCTTGTTCCGTTCTTTTCGAGGACGAAAAGATTTGAGTAGGGGAGAATGTAACGACCTGAGTTTTCAAATCGGAAAAAAAAATTATTTAACGATAAATTCCTAGAAACAAACAAACAAATAAAATAAAACTATAAAATTTAGTTATTAAAATGAATACATTCAAAGTTTATTGAATTTATAAATAAAAAATAAATATTTGTATACAAAGAATTTGAAGACAAATTTGTAATCAAAACGTTATAAGTTCGTTCCACAAAATTCCGGTAATTTAAACTAAATAAATTTAAATGACCGCTAATTAAACTCAGTGCAATTAAATATAAAAATAGATTTTTTTTTATAAAATGTTCAATGCACTGATAACTGTGTGCCGTTGTGTTCGTCTCGACGACCTGATTCCAATGGTATATTTATACTAATATTTTGGTGTCTGTAAAGACAAATGGGTAGACAGTTATTTCCATACAGGTGACCCTGTAAGGTAGTGAACCATAAAATGTGACCGAAATATATGCGATCTACAAATTTTACAGACAAAACAAAAGAAAATGTCTCCAAGAGAGATAAGGTGCATTAAATGAGTGATGCTTGCCACGATCTTTTTTTCTTCATTGCATTAAATGGATGATAGGAGGACATCATTTGGCAGAGACATAACAATTCACCTACCACCATACTTATGTATATCAGCCCAAAACTTGCTCTGCTCTCGCTCCATCTTCATTTTCTCTTCTCCATTCATTATTTTCATGCTTCAACAAATTTTGTTCGTATAAAAAAAAAGAAAGAAAAAAAAAACAAAACATAGAAATACAAGAAAACATGTACAGAGGAACGCATGAAGTAGAATAGCCCAGCACTTCTTGCTCTCGCCCCTCCTCACTTGCTTACGCCCTCTCCCTTTCCTCTCTCCTCTCATCCCAAACTCTCGCGTCCTCTCTTCAAGCTCCGACAGTCCGCTCCAAGTCCGACAGCCTTCGTCTCAAGCTCCAGCAACCTCGACAACAACCGCGACATCAACTCCGTTCTCTTCCCCGCGTCCATCTCATCGTCATTTAGCTCTCGAAACCGAAAGTGAGTTGTTACTCATGTCTAAACCTCTCTAATGCGTATGTGTTTAAAATATATGTATGTCTATTTTGTATTAAAGCCACTGTGTGAGTATATACGCATTAGTAGGAGTATTCATTTCATGTGTGTGTGTATTACCTATATGCATGTGTTAAAAATATGTTGTTTGTGTGTATGTATGTGTTAGTGTATGAGTTTGATATACCAGGTAGGGAAGACAGTGAGCAGCGTTCTTTTGCTTCACTGGTTCACTCATTTTTCAAGTTTCTTCCCTCTTGGCAATGGAAGAGACAAACATTTTTTTTTGTATTGTTTTGCCATACATGGCGCTTGGTTTCAGAAAAAAGAGAAAAAAAAAGAGAGAGCTCTCTTCTAAAAAGAAAAGGGACTCATTTCTAACTGCTCCTTCATTATTCATTCCTCATGCATAATATATTTCACTTACTCTCAGCAATGAAGCATCAGGCACGGAAAAGGGGATGTTTTGTTTTTCATTTCCTAGTCACACATGTAGGGGAGATGTTTGGGGAAAACATGAAGATGGCCACGTTTTTCTTTTATGGGGAGGTCTTAATTTTGTTTTAGACAAATTTTTTTTAGAAGTTTTTCCCTTGCAACTTCTTTTGGACTGATTTTAAAAGGTAGCAACTTTATTTTCTTCCAAAGAACAAAAAAATTGTTCTCACAGGAATTCATTATTTTTGAGGGACAGTAAGCCACATTTTTTCTACATTCATGCAAGCATTTGGTGTAGACATGTAGTGCATTTTTGCGTATGCATGTGTTTGTCAGTGAGTGTTGTTTATATATGTACACATATAGTGTGCGTGGTTGCATATGTTAGTGTATGAGTGTGTATGCGTGAGCTAGATGCATGCATATGTATGCATGTATGTTTGTTATGCATGTTAAGTACATGTCTATGTTACATGAGAGAAGGGGGGGTGCATGCGCGTGTTGTGTTATGGCTGTGGATGGTGTGTGCGTGCTTGAACATGATGTGTGTTTAAATGTGTGCGTGCATATTTAGATGTGTTGGTGTATGCATGATTTTAAATGAACATTTTTCCATTCACTACATTTAGAAAAAAGAAAAATTAAGTAGGTTAATAAACTAAAAATACGTCTTTTGCAGACCCAAAATATTTAGAAAAATATGTAAGATCGTAAAAGGGACACATCGAACTTAAATGGCTCTGTTTCAAAAATGAACTGTGCAAGCTTTTTCACAATTTCAGCGTAAACCGAACACCGAAACTGACAAATGAATATATTTCGGTAATCAGCGCGACGAGACGGACATAACGGTATATAATTTGCAGTGTCTGCATGCTCCGTTCAAAAACGCGTTACGGACCCCTTTGACGTAAAAATGCGGATGTGAAACGGAGGTCAAAACGGCCGATTTTTGCGAAACGAATTTCACCATTGGATTACCGTCAATGAATAGAATATTTTTCATGTTCGTCCGAACTTGTTTTGAAGAGATTTTAAAATCGCTAAAATTTGAACTGTTATGCGCAGCTTTGCACTGAAAACTGCGCGACCGACGACATTCAAATTTTTCGACGACATTTTCACAACTTCTACATTTCATTATACGTATTTCAAATTTTAAATTCCCATTTTGAAAAATCATAGAATATTTTCAAATTTCGAAGATTAAACTTTGGTTTAAATTATATACATGAAAATTTGATTTAAATTGATTAATGGAATATTAAGTGATTTAAATTTTATTTGAACTTATTGAAATAACCATTGCTGAACCTCTTATTGGAAAAAAACGTTAGCCAAAATATTTAACGAAATAAATCTCAAAATTGTAAATTTTAGATACAAATTTAGTCGAGGAAAACAATTTAGTTAAATGAAGTATAATTTTGAAATTTGAGTGAAATATTCAATAGTTGGAAATTGAAATTTTTATAAAAGAAAATTACAACTTTAGTTTATTGATTTGGAACTTTGGAATTAGACACAAAGTTAAGTGTATAACTGCAAATGATAAAATGTTGTTATTATTTCAAATTAGAAAATTCGATAGTTCAAGTTTGAATAAGGAAGTTGAAATATAATTATGTTTTGATCTATTTGACAAATTAATAAATGAATAAATGACGTTAGTTGTCAAAGAGACCGGAGCCAGTTATGGACACATTCTCTGTCGATACTGGAACCACTTTGATAACTATGTTCGTGAAGTGATGATCCAAAATGAAGTGGTTGTTTTTGGTGTACGTTTGCTGGATTGAAGAAAGTGAACGATAATGGATGACCGACACTTGTGTCAAATTTGAAATGACTAAAACAGGAGCCGTGCCGGACCATTGAGGCTAGCTACCTCTAGCAGACACACTTTTTCGTGTATTCTATCTTTTGTTATTTGGTGATCACCCTTGATTTTGGAAGTGTTGTTTTGCGGTGGGCCGTTAGGAGTTACCACCAGTCCGGATCAGGCAAACTGGTAGTATCCTACCTTGGGCATTGCCTCACGTGCCTTGTCATACGTTTTATCCTTATGTGCGACCACTACGAGTTTCTATTTAACATGTGCCTATAGGGGACTCACTGGCTACCGACGTTCTACTGGTTGTGTTACAGGACCTGCATAGACCACATTGTTTAAAAACGTGTTAAGGGGGATCAATGTAAAGCCTTAACGCTATTTTTTGTATTTTATATTACTGATAGACATAACATATAATAGCGTATTATACTATATATAGATAGTTTAACGGATCCTTAAGAGATGGAAAATACCGTAACATCTCTTGAGTTATTTGCATTTGACTTTAGATCTAATCACATTAGAATGTTTAGACCTGACTCGAGTGTTTTGTGTTTTTCTCATTTCGCTCGGGTCAGACTGAGTATTGCAGTGTTCTCGAGGAGCACTTTATATGGAGCCGAAGACCTAGTCGAAGACTCCATCCTATCCAGTATTAGTTCCTATTTCCGTTTGGCTTGTATTTGCGAACTTTATGAGTCGCTATATTGTAAAAATTAAATTGTAACTGTTTAAGTAGCTTCATGAACTGCTTATGTATATTATTTCATTTCCGCTGCGAGATTCTGTGTTATTCTGTATATATGATTCTATGATCTGATTCTATTATACACCCTAAATTGATTATCTGTCAGTTTTGAATCGTTCGAGTTGGACATGTGTGGTTATATTGTCAACTTGGATTATTCAGAAAAGGCGGGTTGTCAAACTATCCGTGCTTTCCTTCACGGGGAAGTTCGGGTCGTGTCAGTAGTGCAAGAATTCCATGAATTTACATTCTTAGGTCTAAAAAATAATCGCATCAAGCATGACCTTTTGGTCTATAGTTGTGAAATGCATTCAAGAGTCTTAAGACGGACAGGGTATATTGTTGCAAAATAGGACTTAACTGAGTAATATTTAGAAGGTAACCGAGGAAAAGCTTCATAGGGAGGTGGATGTTGGCAATGACCAGTTATAATGTAGGTGGTTTTTGGCATCGAGATGGTAGCCAAATGTTCTATTTGGTTGTCTGTTAATAGGTCAATGGATGGATAGAGAAGAGTGATAATCTTAGCATATAGTTTGTATGTTCGTCTTATTAGTTAAGACATGGAGGGAGTTTGTCTACCTTTGATAGTTGTGTTATTTTCGATTCTAATGTGTGTGTCATGAAATTATATATGAGCATTTCACTAACATAATCCCATTAAAGCACGTAATATTTTTCGTACATCATAGAAGTATAAACTTATTCCAAGAAAACATATAGTAAACAAATTACATATGATGGCCAAAATAGAAACGAAAGAAAAAGGTATGTCAGAAATTCCCATCTTTTTATAGACAAAATATATTTCATTAAATTATAGGTGTGTTTTGTCTTTGCGACCTCTATCCAAAACCTTCCACTTTCTCCGCCTCATTTCTTTCATAAGTCATTTTTTAACTCATCTCTCTTTCTATCCCACATCATTTATGCAATCCTAATAGCTATTGAGAGGCAAAAAAATTTAAAAGAGATTCAAAATATTAATTTCATTCCTTTTAAATTCTTGCATCATTCAACGATCTCACGGAAACCAGTGGTATTTTAGAAAGACACCTAAGTAGTGCATCGAAGTCAAGAGGGAAATGCGTAAAAAGAAGTGAATCTAAGTTCTCAGTGAAAGCAACAAAGTGTGGAAAGCAGTAAAAGACACAGAGGTTTAGCGGTTAGGTCCGTGAGGGGCGTACTCCTACTTTGAAGAAGTTTGATGATCTTTATTCACAAATAAAAGTTACAAGCGTTGAACTTCATCATGGCATTCGTTTACATGTTGTTCTCTGTATTTTGAAGTCGTATTGGTCGTATGCCAATCTATTAAATAATAGTAAACTAGAAGAATTTCTTTCTCTCTCCTTGATTTTAGGAGTTACCTCTTTTTTCCTTAATTCTCTCTTGATATTTAATATTTGAATTTTTAATTATCAATTTGTGACGGCAAGGTACTTCGCTCGGTCCGAACCAGTCGCTAAACCGACCCAGACCGTTCGAAACGCCCTATCGTTTGAGAACACGACAAAACAGAACGCATACAGAAGAACATTTCATTGTATATTACAACAATGCATCAGATTACAAGAATATACAGAGTATAAATGAATATTACACAGAAATATCAGAGATTTAAATTACATTTAAATACATAGCAGCGGAAAATAATACAATACACAACTAGAATGAGATATACGGATACAAAGCTTTCCGGATATCGTTCCAGCTGTAAACCAGGATCCTGTGAATATAAATCTGCAAAACCAAAACTACTAGCTGCCCGTGTCGAAAATAGGGGCACCCAGAGTTTAGGTTAAAACAATAAACTCCAGGTCAGTCATGTGACTGGTGTGAGAACTAAAACAGTTATTAATCTTTATTTCAAATCATTAGGTAAATCAAGGGACCACGCCGTATAACACGGAACGGGTTTCCTCCCAAGAATACCAGTGCATAAAACCAACAGCGCAATGCTAAGTAAAGAAAAATGAAGCTGTTATAAGACCCAGGTCCCATCACACAATGCAACGCAGTCGAGGATAGGGTTTTCCCTTATAACAGCCAAAGAATGCTTGATACGTTTAAAACAAATCATTTGATACTATTATAAGTGCATAGTATATAAAACACTTCAAATCATAAGTATCAATCATAGGCGGCATGAGCGCCCCATCCCACTATGTCGCCATATATAGGATATACAATCAAAACCGCAAAGTCTCGTATTTGGAAATTGGGTTTCCATCTATGAACCGAGGCAAAAGATAGTCCTCAACCGATTCGAGACAATCTAGCCCATGTCTCAGGCAAGCGCGCAGGCAAGCCTTGGATCGTCAGGGCCGGTCCACACGGAGTGGATTATTATGCCTGAACAATACGTCTCCCCACCCTATGGGGTGTAAGTCTGGTCCGTCAGCCGACCAGAATGCATTCGGCCGAAACCGATATAACCGAGGCGCCTCGCAACAGCAACAACCACATAAGTCAAACTCGTCAGGGCGTGTAAAACCACTGACGCCACTTCTAGCTAGAAAGAAACGCAAGTCCTCCCTGAGGTCCGTCTCCCGTTTTTGGTTCATACCTGGTGTGAAACACGCGAGGTAAACGTTACACAAAGCTACGCCACAAAGGCCGTGCTTTGATCATCACCACAAGACTTTGCTTTTCAACAGAAGCCTTGATCATTTGCATCTTAGCATGCCACACAGGCAAACCATCCTATGCAACCGATATCAGTCACACAGAATGAAATCCGATGTCAGACACACAGTCCATTTACAAGTCCGTTCTGGGTCTGAACGAAACCGGAGGCACCTAGTACCCCGCATATCCATCGATCTCCAAGTACGTCTGGACGATCACTAACTGTTTCCATCTTCTTGGGTGTACAGCCCAATCAAGATCATCAGTTATCACCCAAACGACGTGAAGACTTCCGGTCTTCGACCATCGTCTTCATCTTCGACTTATCGTCGTATCAGTTATTCAGAATGGGATAAACCCGGTCTTTCCGAATAACTCGCGTATATTTTAAGTAAGTGTTACACAAACACAACATACGCCTCATTCCAGTTCATTAGTCACTAACCGTAAATTAATCAAGAGAATAATTCCCCAAATATTAACCCCGAAGGCCGAAACCAACATCAGATCAATATCCAGAAAACCATTCTGCTTGGCTAACCGACAGTTAGTTTCTAAATTTCACGTTCAAATCTAATTAAAGATTTAACTATCGCCTGGAGCAAAACTGGTGATACTCCATTCTCGATCCTTTCAATCTAATTAAAGATTCATTAAAACTCCACTTAGTTTTAATCATTATCTGGGTTAAAGAATCAGTGTCATTTAAAAACACGATTCACGATAAACCCAAAATCACATTCCATTAATTATCGGGTTAAAGAACAAGTGTTATTTAAAACACTATTCACGATAAACCCAAAAATCAATACCAATTCAATTCCAATTAAATATCATTTAATTGGTACACTTCATTAAATCTAAATAAAAAGATTTAATCTTTTCTCAACTGGGTTCAAGAACAGTGTTAGTGAAGACACCATTCACGACAAACCCAAATCACATTCGATTAATTATCGGGTTAAAGAACAAGTGTTATTTAAAACACTGTTCACGATAAACCCAAAAATCAATATCAATTCAATTCCAATTAAATATCATTTAATTGGTACACTTCATTAAATCTAAATAAAAAGATTTAATCTTTTCTCAACTGGGTTCAAGAACAGTGTTAGTGAAGACACCATTCACGACAAACCCAAATCACATTCGATTAATTATCGGGTTAAAGAACAAGTGTTATTTAAAACACTGTTCACGATAAACCCAAAAATCAATACCAATTCAATTCCAATTAAATATCATTTAATTGGTACACTTCATTAAATCTAAATAAAAAGATTTAATCTTTTCTCAACTGGGTTCAAGAACAGTGTTAGTGAAGACACCATTCACGACAAACCCAAATCACATTCGATATTCAATACAAGGCTCTGAATAGAAACTATATCGGCCTATATTCAATATCAAATTCTACGATTAACAAATGTCGTATTGGAAATAACGATATACATATATATCTTTCAAATTTCCATAACAACACCTGTAATATCACGAATTCCAACATCGAAATATTCCGAAGACAATTTCGATTCAAATCCACTCCAATGCAATCATTGGAAATTTTGGTTATTTTCAAAACCATTTCAAATTCAATTTATTTATTTAAAAATAAATAGAATTATAATTCTAGTTCAAAACTAGTTCATTTCGATAAAAATCTATTTTTATCTTTTCAAATATGGAGTTTTTCATCCCAAACTTTCACAAATCATTTCTTATGATTTTACACAAATTATTACTATTTTTAATAATTTTATCAAGGCCCGTACGGTCGATTTCCATTAACGGCCATCGAACTGCACTTACAGCGACCTTTTTCGAATTTGATTTGGACGTATCTCCAAATCCAACCGTTAGATTTCAAATTTCTAACATTCATTAGAAAGCTCTTTTCGATACGAACCCAACGGTTCCGGTTTTAGGAGAATCCGACGGTCGGATCTCCCGTAATGTCCGTTTGAAACAAATGGTCGAAATTCGCGAACTGCCGCAGCGCGGCGCGTTCTATTCAGGCCATTATATTATATATATAATATATATTTCGTCGATTACTATTTAAAACGAATTATATAAATGGTTTTAAATTCGTTTCAAAAGCAATTTCAACTTCCTTTTCAATTCAAATCAAAATTGAATTCTTCTTTATAAATTCGTTTCAAAATTCATTTCTATTCAATTCAAATTTCAATTCAATTTGAATTCATTTCAATTCGCTTTCAATTCAATTCGAATTCGTTTTCAATTCAATTCATTTCGAAATCGTTTTCAATTCAATTCATTTCGAAATCGTTTTCAATTCAATTCATTTCGAAATCGTTTTCAATTCAATTCATTTCGAAATCGTTTTCAATTCAATTCATTTCGAAATCGTTTTCAATTCAATTCATTTCGAAATCGTTTTCAATTCAATTCATTTCGAAATCGTTTTCAATTCAATTCATTTCGAAATCGTTTTCAATTCAATTCATTTCGAAATCGTTTTCAATTCAATTCATTTCGAAATCGTTTTCAATTCAATTCATTTCAAAATATTCGATTTCGAAATCACGTTTCAATATTCATTTTAAAATGAATAAAATCGATATAAATATCGTTCACGTCAAAATGGCGTCAATCTAATCCTCACGGCTTCACATATTTCTATTTTCAAATATTCTATTTCAAATATTTCTATTTCAAATATTTCTATTTCAAATATTTCTATTTCAAATATTTCTATTTCAAATATTTCTTTTTTTCTCGAAACTGGAATGAGGCCCAATCAATTACCATATAATGTTAATTATATGGATTTTCTACAACACATGTATATATCAACAACGATGAATAATCAACCATCAACCAAAGTGCACTACACTGTATAAGCATCAAATATAGACATTTAACGCTTATAGCAGCTTGTCAATCAATCGATCGACATATTTAATAAATCAGGATGAGTGAACTTCAAATTTCATCCTAACACCCGTGTGGGGTTTCAAACAATCAAACACATATTTTATTTGTGCAGTTAGGCGATGTGTAAAATTTATCGACCCAATCAACGTCATTCAAATAGGTGTACATAAACAAACCGTCTGGTTTGTAAATGAATATTTATTTATTCACATTCACGTTAAAAATTATATTTTTAACGATAACACATTTTATTTTAACATATGAATTTATATTCAGTTCATTCGTTAAATAAAATGCTATTTTTATTTTTCTAACTTATTTTAGAAAATTTCGGCGGCATAACGGCACGATACTAGAAACGGGACAAGGCCTAGCCTTATCCCCGGTCTAGTGAAGGCCCACGCCATTCACACATCAATCAAATCAATTCGTTATGCAAACCACAAACTTTGGAGTAAGGGTCTAACCTAGCCTTACTCCTTCGCCTTATAACGGCGCACGTCTAATCCTAACCAATTTATCGATTCGATTTTTCACACCACAAACCACATTCAAACCAATATCACAATCAATCACCAAACAGTCAAACAAACAAGTCCATGGTCTGTGGACGGGTGTCGGGTGCTACTAAGCACCGTCTGCATCCTAGTATATATATATATCTAGAAAAAGAATTGAAAGGTGAGAAATTCTCACTGATAGCTATCCTAGCTCCACGGCTCTTCATTTGGAGAAGTCTTCGTCGTTTCGCCTTTTTGTCACCTTCGTTGCTGCTTTCACTACATACGTAAAAATCGAATTTTTACTTTGTTATTCAATATATAAAAATCACATTTTTTTAGTTCAAAGTTCAATATATAAAAATCGAATTTTTATTTCTAAGTTCAATATATAAAAATCGAATTTTTATTTCTAAGTTCAATATATAAAAATCGAATTTTTATTTCAAAGTTCAATATATAAAAATCGAATTTTTATTTCTAAGTTCAATATATAAAAATCGAATTTTTATTTCAAAGTTCAATATATAAAAATCGAATTTTTTTAGTTCAAAGTTCAATATATAAAAATCGAATTTTTATTTCTAAGTTCAATATATAAAAATCGAATTTTTATTTCAAAGTTCAATATATAAAAATCGAATTTTTATTTCTAAGTTCAATATATAAAAATCGAATTTTTATTTCAAAGTTCAATATATAAAAATCGAATTTTTTAGACTTCTCGCTTATATAAAAATTATATTTTATATGAACAAAGATCATATTTTCCTCCAACTAAAAATCAAAGCTTTACAGTGTTAAAAATTCTACCTTTTCTACTGTAAAAATCCCATCTTTACAATTTTAATAAATATATAAAAATCGCAACTTACATACATTAAAAATTAGGTCTTTTATAATTTAAAAATCCTGTCTTTTATATATGATAAAAATAAAATCTTTAATGCATTAAAAATATAATCTTTCTAAGTTAGAACTAAATTCACTTCTACGCTAATATATATATTTTCCTAAAAATAATAATTTAGTTTTCCCATAACTAAAATTTCAGTTTTCAATTACTTTTATAAAAATCAGTTTTAAATTACTTTTAAAATTCAGTTTTCAATTACCTTTAAAATTCAGTTTTCAATTACTTTTATAAAAATCGGTTTTAAATTACTTTTAAAATTCAGTTTTCATTTACTTTTAAAATTCAGTTTTCAATTACTTTTATAAAAATCGGTTTTAAATTACTTTTAAAATTCAGTTTTCATTTACTTTTAAAATTCAGTTTTCAATTACTTTTATAAAAATCGGTTTTAAATTACTTTTAAAATTCAGTTTTCATTTACTTTTAAAATTCAGTTTTAAAAATTCTAAAAAGAAAATCAGTTTTAAACTAATTAAATTTTCAGTTTTAAACTAACTAAATTTTCAGTTTTTAAATCTTCTCAAAATCAGTTTCTAATACATAAAAATCGAAATTTTTCAGAAGTAAAATAAAAAAAATAAAATAAAAATAAAAACGACTTACTTTATGCTGCGAAGAAAGGGGGGCGAGGGGTCGGCGGCAGGAGTTCGTCGTGGAGGAGCTGGCCTCGAGGAGGGGCTCGCGATTTGTTCCTCGACGCGGCGCGTTCTGGGGTTCCATGCGAGGGAGGAGGAGAAGCAGTGGGAAGGAGGAGGCTGAACGGAGGGCGGCGTCGCGAGGGTTCGTCGGCGGTGGCTCTGAGGTAAGGCGGCGGCTTCGGTTTAGGTTAGGTTTCTTTTTTTTTTTTTTTTTCCTCTTTTTTTTTTATTTCGTTCTGAAGAATGAATCGGGGGGGGGGGGGGCAATGAAGAAGAAAAGGGAGGGAATATTTTTTTTTTTTTTATTATTTAATTATTTAATTTTGCAAACGGGTTGACTTTTACATACGACCTCGAAACGAGGCCCACCGCCTGTCGCCCATAGCGTTTTACCCCCATTCCGAACACAATGGGATATGTATCGTAAGCTGGTTTGATCGTTACAATCAGTTTCTGTTGAATTTTCATTTAAATCCTTATTTTGAATTTTAAACGTACATTTCAAATTACCGGGGCCACATACTAACTCGAAAAATTCCAGAAAAATATTTTCTAGCTTCATATTGACGATACGGTCCGAACAAAACTAGTTTCGTCGAATTCTGAGACCGTATGAAAAATGGCCAATTTCCAGTCGATTAAAATCAACTGAAATGGTCAAACGCATTTTCCTTTGCCACGCTCACATATTGATTCTAAAAATTATGAAATTTGAAACCTAGCAATAGTTTAACATCACGGACCCAACAAAACTGGTTTCGTCGAAATCCGAGGTCGTTTGCAAAATTGCTATTTTTAAGGGCCTTATATATATAAAAATATATATAAATTCCACAGCGACTATTTCTAATTTTCAACTGGACATATCTTATCATTTCTAAGATGAAATCTCAGTTTGTTAACTTCGTTACAAAGATATAGTTATACAGATTCAAATATTTCTTGTTTCGTTCAATTCTGACTTATATTGAATTCTGTATATTCATTTGAAATTAGAAATCGAATTTTCGAACTACCGCGCCATTTTCAATTCCTTTTATAATTATATATAATTATAATATATTCTAACGACGACGTATATAATATATACGTCGAATTATATTCAAACTAAATTTCTCGTCGATATTGTTTAAAATAATCTATTTTAAATATTCAAAATTCGCTAAAATTGCCAAAATAAAATTTTTAAACTGGCCCAGATTTTCGGGTTGTTACAATCTCCCCCACTTAAAACTTTTCGTCCCCGAAAAGGAACAAAGTCGAAAGTGGTTTGATTATTCAGCTCTACGTTCGATCTGGTTTCCATTCTCCAACTCTTTAGTTTCTGAGAATTTCCAAAATTTCAAAAATTTGGCTAACACCCTAAATTTTTGAAAAATTTCGCCATAACCTCCCCTGCACCGGGAGCATCGGGGAATTTCAAATAGCTTCCCCGGTCCTTCAGATCTCAAAAAGAAAAAGAAAAAGCCAAGCGGCTAGCCAATAGGCTCACAAAATCATCATCACCCAAACAAAACAGTAAATTATGTAGTAAACATGTACCTATTTGTCGGGCAAACAAATTTTATTCTTCGGCTCTAGCCTCCTTGCTATGACCTGTTCAATGATATATATGTATATGCAAGCAGATGCGACCAATTTTCAATATCGTTCAATATTTGATATAATTAGGCTAAACGGTTCAAAATTATCAAACAATTAAACAAACAACACAAACATCAATCAATTAGTGAATTTAACGTTTCAAATTCATAATTTTGATACATATACAAAAATCAAATTTTTGATGCCAAATCACAACGATAAGCCCTATCTATTTTAGATTTGGTTCTCACACCAGCCTAATGGAAATATATAGAAAATCGCACCTTCGAAACTCGAACATAAATTCGGATGATGATCGATCAATCATCAGAACCATCTCCGGGTGTCTAGAATGTGATTCTATATCTATCCAATATATTAAAATTTCGAATATACGTTCATGACGCGTATATACAAAACCATTATATATTAGATTGTCCATATTCATACAAATAAATAATCAAATACGGATAATTGATTTAGATTTTCAAAACTAAACTTTGTTTTCATTTTAAAAATATACTCTTCACACTCGTTCTAGGATACTACTGATCCCATCTCTAACGAGTCATTCCCATTGGATATTACTAATCCAATATCTGATGAATTCTTTCGTATGATTCCAATGTGCCTTGTTCTCTAGCTTTGTAAACCAAAGCTCTGATACCAAATGTGACGGCAAGGTACTTCGCTCGGTCCGAACCAGTCGCTAAACCGACCCAGACCGTTCGAAACGCCCTATCGTTTGAGAACACGACAAAACAGAACGCATACAGAAGAACATTTCATTGTATATTACAACAATGCATCAGATTACAAGAATATACAGAGTATAAATGAATATTACACAGAAATATCAGAGATTTAAATTACATTTAAATACATAGCAGCGGAAAATAATACAATACACAACTAGAATGAGATATACGGATACAAAGCTTTCCGGATATCGTTCCAGCTGTAAACCAGGATCCTGTGAATATAAATCTGCAAAACCAAAACTACTAGCTGCCCGTGTCGAAAATAGGGGCACCCAGAGTTTAGGTTAAAACAATAAACTCCAGGTCAGTCATGTGACTGGTGTGAGAACTAAAACAGTTATTAATCTTTATTTCAAATCATTAGGTAAATCAAGGGACCACGCCGTATAACACGGAACGGGTTTCCTCCCAAGAATACCAGTGCATAAAACCAACAGCGCAATGCTAAGTAAAGAAAAATGAAGCTGTTATAAGACCCAGGTCCCATCACACAATGCAACGCAGTCGAGGATAGGGTTTTCCCTTATAACAGCCAAAGAATGCTTGATACGTTTAAAACAAATCATTTGATACTATTATAAGTGCATAGTATATAAAACACTTCAAATCATAAGTATCAATCATAGGCGGCATGAGCGCCCCATCCCACTATGTCGCCATATATAGGATATACAATCAAAACCGCAAAGTCTCGTATTTGGAAATTGGGTTTCCATCTATGAACCGAGGCAAAAGATAGTCCTCAACCGATTCGAGACAATCTAGCCCATGTCTCAGGCAAGCGCGCAGGCAAGCCTTGGATCGTCAGGGCCGGTCCACACGGAGTGGATTATTATGCCTGAACAATACGTCTCCCCACCCTATGGGGTGTAAGTCTGGTCCGTCAGCCGACCAGAATGCATTCGGCCGAAACCGATATAACCGAGGCGCCTCGCAACAGCAACAACCACATAAGTCAAACTCGTCAGGGCGTGTAAAACCACTGACGCCACTTCTAGCTAGAAAGAAACGCAAGTCCTCCCTGAGGTCCGTCTCCCGTTTTTGGTTCATACCTGGTGTGAAACACGCGAGGTAAACGTTACACAAAGCTACGCCACAAAGGCCGTGCTTTGATCATCACCACAAGACTTTGCTTTTCAACAGAAGCCTTGATCATTTGCATCTTAGCATGCCACACAGGCAAACCATCCTATGCAACCGATATCAGTCACACAGAATGAAATCCGATGTCAGACACACAGTCCATTTACAAGTCCGTTCTGGGTCTGAACGAAACCGGAGGCACCTAGTACCCCGCATATCCATCGATCTCCAAGTACGTCTGGACGATCACTAACTGTTTCCATCTTCTTGGGTGTACAGCCCAATCAAGATCATCAGTTATCACCCAAACGACGTGAAGACTTCCGGTCTTCGACCATCGTCTTCATCTTCGACTTATCGTCGTATCAGTTATTCAGAATGGGATAAACCCGGTCTTTCCGAATAACTCGCGTATATTTTAAGTAAGTGTTACACAAACACAACATACGCCTCATTCCAGTTCATTAGTCACTAACCGTAAATTAATCAAGAGAATAATTCCCCAAATATTAACCCCGAAGGCCGAAACCAACATCAGATCAATATCCAGAAAACCATTCTGCTTGGCTAACCGACAGTTAGTTTCTAAATTTCACGTTCAAATCTAATTAAAGATTTAACTATCGCCTGGAGCAAAACTGGTGATACTCCATTCTCGATCCTTTCAATCTAATTAAAGATTCATTAAAACTCCACTTAGTTTTAATCATTATCTGGGTTAAAGAATCAGTGTCATTTAAAAACACGATTCACGATAAACCCAAAATCACATTCCATTAATTATCGGGTTAAAGAACAAGTGTTATTTAAAACACTATTCACGATAAACCCAAAAATCAATACCAATTCAATTCCAATTAAATATCATTTAATTGGTACACTTCATTAAATCTAAATAAAAAGATTTAATCTTTTCTCAACTGGGTTCAAGAACAGTGTTAGTGAAGACACCATTCACGACAAACCCAAATCACATTCGATTAATTATCGGGTTAAAGAACAAGTGTTATTTAAAACACTGTTCACGATAAACCCAAAAATCAATATCAATTCAATTCCAATTAAATATCATTTAATTGGTACACTTCATTAAATCTAAATAAAAAGATTTAATCTTTTCTCAACTGGGTTCAAGAACAGTGTTAGTGAAGACACCATTCACGACAAACCCAAATCACATTCGATTAATTATCGGGTTAAAGAACAAGTGTTATTTAAAACACTGTTCACGATAAACCCAAAAATCAATACCAATTCAATTCCAATTAAATATCATTTAATTGGTACACTTCATTAAATCTAAATAAAAAGATTTAATCTTTTCTCAACTGGGTTCAAGAACAGTGTTAGTGAAGACACCATTCACGACAAACCCAAATCACATTCGATATTCAATACAAGGCTCTGAATAGAAACTATATCGGCCTATATTCAATATCAAATTCTACGATTAACAAATGTCGTATTGGAAATAACGATATACATATATATCTTTCAAATTTCCATAACAACACCTGTAATATCACGAATTCCAACATCGAAATATTCCGAAGACAATTTCGATTCAAATCCACTCCAATGCAATCATTGGAAATTTTGGTTATTTTCAAAACCATTTCAAATTCAATTTATTTATTTAAAAATAAATAGAATTATAATTCTAGTTCAAAACTAGTTCATTTCGATAAAAATCTATTTTTATCTTTTCAAATATGGAGTTTTTCATCCCAAACTTTCACAAATCATTTCTTATGATTTTACACAAATTATTACTATTTTTAATAATTTTATCAAGGCCCGTACGGTCGATTTCCATTAACGGCCATCGAACTGCACTTACAGCGACCTTTTTCGAATTTGATTTGGACGTATCTCCAAATCCAACCGTTAGATTTCAAATTTCTAACATTCATTAGAAAGCTCTTTTCGATACGAACCCAACGGTTCCGGTTTTAGGAGAATCCGACGGTCGGATCTCCCGTAATGTCCGTTTGAAACAAATGGTCGAAATTCGCGAACTGCCGCAGCGCGGCGCGTTCTATTCAGGCCATTATATTATATATATAATATATATTTCGTCGATTACTATTTAAAACGAATTATATAAATGGTTTTAAATTCGTTTCAAAAGCAATTTCAACTTCCTTTTCAATTCAAATCAAAATTGAATTCTTCTTTATAAATTCGTTTCAAAATTCATTTCTATTCAATTCAAATTTCAATTCAATTTGAATTCATTTCAATTCGCTTTCAATTCAATTCGAATTCGTTTTCAATTCAATTCATTTCGAAATCGTTTTCAATTCAATTCATTTCGAAATCGTTTTCAATTCAATTCATTTCGAAATCGTTTTCAATTCAATTCATTTCGAAATCGTTTTCAATTCAATTCATTTCGAAATCGTTTTCAATTCAATTCATTTCGAAATCGTTTTCAATTCAATTCATTTCGAAATCGTTTTCAATTCAATTCATTTCGAAATCGTTTTCAATTCAATTCATTTCGAAATCGTTTTCAATTCAATTCATTTCGAAATCGTTTTCAATTCAATTCATTTCAAAATATTCGATTTCGAAATCACGTTTCAATATTCATTTTAAAATGAATAAAATCGATATAAATATCGTTCACGTCAAAATGGCGTCAATCTAATCCTCACGGCTTCACATATTTCTATTTTCAAATATTCTATTTCAAATATTTCTATTTCAAATATTTCTATTTCAAATATTTCTATTTCAAATATTTCTATTTC
Source organism: Allium sativum (assembly GCA_030737875.1). Taxonomy (NCBI): domain Eukaryota; kingdom Viridiplantae; phylum Streptophyta; class Magnoliopsida; order Asparagales; family Amaryllidaceae; genus Allium; species Allium sativum. Next base: position 165,611,573 of record CM060923.1, read on the forward strand.
AAATATTTCTTTTTTTCTCGAAACTGGAATGAGGCCCAATCAATTACCATATAATGTTAATTATATGGATTTTCTACAACACATGTATATATCAACAACGATGAATAATCAACCATCAACCAAAGTGCACTACACTGTATAAGCATCAAATATAGACATTTAACGCTTATAGCAGCTTGTCAATCAATCGATCGACATATTTAATAAATCAGGATGAGTGAACTTCAAATTTCATCCTAACACCCGTGTGGGGTTTCAAACAATCAAACACATATTTTATTTGTGCAGTTAGGCGATGTGTAAAATTTATCGACCCAATCAACGTCATTCAAATAGGTGTACATAAACAAACCGTCTGGTTTGTAAATGAATATTTATTTATTCACATTCACGTTAAAAATTATATTTTTAACGATAACACATTTTATTTTAACATATGAATTTATATTCAGTTCATTCGTTAAATAAAATGCTATTTTTATTTTTCTAACTTATTTTAGAAAATTTCGGCGGCATAACGGCACGATACTAGAAACGGGACAAGGCCTAGCCTTATCCCCGGTCTAGTGAAGGCCCACGCCATTCACACATCAATCAAATCAATTCGTTATGCAAACCACAAACTTTGGAGTAAGGGTCTAACCTAGCCTTACTCCTTCGCCTTATAACGGCGCACGTCTAATCCTAACCAATTTATCGATTCGATTTTTCACACCACAAACCACATTCAAACCAATATCACAATCAATCACCAAACAGTCAAACAAACAAGTCCATGGTCTGTGGACGGGTGTCGGGTGCTACTAAGCACCGTCTGCATCCTAGTATATATATATATCTAGAAAAAGAATTGAAAGGTGAGAAATTCTCACTGATAGCTATCCTAGCTCCACGGCTCTTCATTTGGAGAAGTCTTCGTCGTTTCGCCTTTTTGTCACCTTCGTTGCTGCTTTCACTACATACGTAAAAATCGAATTTTTACTTTGTTATTCAATATATAAAAATCACATTTTTTTAGTTCAAAGTTCAATATATAAAAATCGAATTTTTATTTCTAAGTTCAATATATAAAAATCGAATTTTTATTTCTAAGTTCAATATATAAAAATCGAATTTTTATTTCAAAGTTCAATATATAAAAATCGAATTTTTATTTCTAAGTTCAATATATAAAAATCGAATTTTTATTTCAAAGTTCAATATATAAAAATCGAATTTTTTTAGTTCAAAGTTCAATATATAAAAATCGAATTTTTATTTCTAAGTTCAATATATAAAAATCGAATTTTTATTTCAAAGTTCAATATATAAAAATCGAATTTTTATTTCTAAGTTCAATATATAAAAATCGAATTTTTATTTCAAAGTTCAATATATAAAAATCGAATTTTTTAGACTTCTCGCTTATATAAAAATTATATTTTATATGAACAAAGATCATATTTTCCTCCAACTAAAAATCAAAGCTTTACAGTGTTAAAAATTCTACCTTTTCTACTGTAAAAATCCCATCTTTACAATTTTAATAAATATATAAAAATCGCAACTTACATACATTAAAAATTAGGTCTTTTATAATTTAAAAATCCTGTCTTTTATATATGATAAAAATAAAATCTTTAATGCATTAAAAATATAATCTTTCTAAGTTAGAACTAAATTCACTTCTACGCTAATATATATATTTTCCTAAAAATAATAATTTAGTTTTCCCATAACTAAAATTTCAGTTTTCAATTACTTTTATAAAAATCAGTTTTAAATTACTTTTAAAATTCAGTTTTCAATTACCTTTAAAATTCAGTTTTCAATTACTTTTATAAAAATCGGTTTTAAATTACTTTTAAAATTCAGTTTTCATTTACTTTTAAAATTCAGTTTTCAATTACTTTTATAAAAATCGGTTTTAAATTACTTTTAAAATTCAGTTTTCATTTACTTTTAAAATTCAGTTTTCAATTACTTTTATAAAAATCGGTTTTAAATTACTTTTAAAATTCAGTTTTCATTTACTTTTAAAATTCAGTTTTAAAAATTCTAAAAAGAAAATCAGTTTTAAACTAATTAAATTTTCAGTTTTAAACTAACTAAATTTTCAGTTTTTAAATCTTCTCAAAATCAGTTTCTAATACATAAAAATCGAAATTTTTCAGAAGTAAAATAAAAAAAATAAAATAAAAATAAAAACGACTTACTTTATGCTGCGAAGAAAGGGGGGCGAGGGGTCGGCGGCAGGAGTTCGTCGTGGAGGAGCTGGCCTCGAGGAGGGGCTCGCGATTTGTTCCTCGACGCGGCGCGTTCTGGGGTTCCATGCGAGGGAGGAGGAGAAGCAGTGGGAAGGAGGAGGCTGAACGGAGGGCGGCGTCGCGAGGGTTCGTCGGCGGTGGCTCTGAGGTAAGGCGGCGGCTTCGGTTTAGGTTAGGTTTCTTTTTTTTTTTTTTTTTCCTCTTTTTTTTTTATTTCGTTCTGAAGAATGAATCGGGGGGGGGGGGGGCAATGAAGAAGAAAAGGGAGGGAATATTTTTTTTTTTTTTTATTATTTAATTATTTAATTTTGCAAACGGGTTGACTTTTACATACGACCTCGAAACGAGGCCCACCGCCTGTCGCCCATAGCGTTTTACCCCCATTCCGAACACAATGGGATATGTATCGTAAGCTGGTTTGATCGTTACAATCAGTTTCTGTTGAATTTTCATTTAAATCCTTATTTTGAATTTTAAACGTACATTTCAAATTACCGGGGCCACATACTAACTCGAAAAATTCCAGAAAAATATTTTCTAGCTTCATATTGACGATACGGTCCGAACAAAACTAGTTTCGTCGAATTCTGAGACCGTATGAAAAATGGCCAATTTCCAGTCGATTAAAATCAACTGAAATGGTCAAACGCATTTTCCTTTGCCACGCTCACATATTGATTCTAAAAATTATGAAATTTGAAACCTAGCAATAGTTTAACATCACGGACCCAACAAAACTGGTTTCGTCGAAATCCGAGGTCGTTTGCAAAATTGCTATTTTTAAGGGCCTTATATATATAAAAATATATATAAATTCCACAGCGACTATTTCTAATTTTCAACTGGACATATCTTATCATTTCTAAGATGAAATCTCAGTTTGTTAACTTCGTTACAAAGATATAGTTATACAGATTCAAATATTTCTTGTTTCGTTCAATTCTGACTTATATTGAATTCTGTATATTCATTTGAAATTAGAAATCGAATTTTCGAACTACCGCGCCATTTTCAATTCCTTTTATAATTATATATAATTATAATATATTCTAACGACGACGTATATAATATATACGTCGAATTATATTCAAACTAAATTTCTCGTCGATATTGTTTAAAATAATCTATTTTAAATATTCAAAATTCGCTAAAATTGCCAAAATAAAATTTTTAAACTGGCCCAGATTTTCGGGTTGTTACACAATTAAATTATCTAACTAACCTCTCATTATTTTATAGTATGATATATATATATATATATATATATATTTAAAACTTATGCATAATTAATCTACAAATAATTGATATATCAACTTCGAATAGTAGGTCCGTATAGTTATATCAATTATATAATATCAAATTTAAATTGTTTAAATAATTTTAATCAGAGAATATATTTATTAATGATCCATGATTGAATATGTATCTGACTATTTGTTCTAGTAAAAATGGTAAAACTAAATTGTTTTATTCAATTACTATATGTAAATCGCATAAAACAACAATGAATTTTTTTTTTTTATTTGTTTATCATTTATCCATAAATACTTGTATCTAAAGTGGTAAAATATATGTATTATGCATTGAATTATAAAATTCTACATTTAACTTAAAATACCTATAATTAAAACTACCATAATTATTTACATAACCTACATCACTTTCTCCTATGATATAATCTATACGCATAAATTAATTATGCTGTGTTATGCTTAAAATAATAAGATAAATGCAATCAAGTGATACGTATTTGTTCAGTTACTAATGACGATATGAAAATTTCAATAATATACATCATACCTATATCAATAAAATAAGATAAAATTGTATTTTCATTAGGCTAAAACACACATAAGTCACACGGCATGTAATATAACACAAACAATACAGAACTTTTATATAATACACTCTTTAAGTTCGGTAATACAAGGAATTTATTTCTCAAAAACATGTTTAAGAAACACCATTACTTTTAGTTCCGGCCAGTCTATAAATAATTACAATTAAATTTGAAATTATTTTCCCGTTTGCCAAAAACTTAGCACTTTAGCATAGAAAATTGAGAAAAAATGTTCATAGAGACATGAGATAAATTAAAAATTTAACTTTGAGATAAACTAAAGAATAACAACAAAAAAATTAGAAAAAATATCAATAAATTCATCGTGCTTTACAAAATTATGATTTTTTTACAACAAAAACTTAATTTTAAAATTTCTGCAATCTTTTAACAAACTATCTCGGTTCACTTCTAATATTTTACATGACTTCATATTAGAGTTAATCAAGAATATTAAAAATATAATTAAACTTGATAAAGTATTAATTGTTGATGTGTCAATATAAATCATAAAAATGTGAAAAATTCAATATTTGCACAATTTTCATATTAACAAAAAGGGTATAAATTTCATTTGGATAAAAAAATACATCAAACACATAACATAATTATATACATAAGAAATGATTTCAAATTTAAATTATGATTCATTTATATCGATACATTGATGCATTACGTTGTAAAATACTAATTTTAACTAAAGTACCTGCATTCAGAAATTTACGTGGTTGCTTACAAAACTCACCTCTATGTCAAATTATTTACTACATTTACATCAATATATTTTAAATAAAGCATGTAATTATGGTTTCAATGTACAAGAATAAATATAATAATGAATAAATATTCACTAATTCATCGAATAAAACCTAAAATGTGACAATTTCAATATGTATGTCGCATATATATTAAAACTAATAGTTAAAAAGATTTTTCTATTAACTATAAAAATATACAATTCAAATACCATAAATATTTTAAACGAACGACGTTAACAAACCTATGTTATTATTCATTTATCTCAATAAACTTACCTACATTATTCATTTTTGTTTCTACCCTAAAAAAAACATATTTTGACATTTCTATAGTTATGTGCAATTTCATCGATTGTTCCCTAATCTTTCATGTTTAGATCCATCTATTTAAATTGCTTACAAAATCTCAAATTTAAATTATTTTAATAATATATGTGTCAGTCGTATATGTATATGCATACATACTAATAAAAGCAAAAATACCAGACATACATAACACATACTTATATTTGTGTACATAAATAATAATAACAAAGTTAATTTGTAAATTAATTATAATCATTTATATACATAAACAATAAATTTATCATACACAACGTTAAAAAGTTCTATTCTAAACTTTGAATAACTCCACATTAAAAACTCTGTAACCTTTTTATAAAATCATTCTGAATTAACACATATTATTTATCCTTAAGTCAATATATTTTTACTAAATACATAATTTTAAATTTCACATATGTAATGTAGATAAAAGAAACAACTTAAATAATATTTGTTAACTCATCTAAAATTATTATAATATGTTAATTTCAAAAAGAGTACTTGCTCATAATTGTAAGAATAATTATATTATTGTATTACTTAAAAGATATATAAGTTACATGACGCATGTCATGTAAAAACAACAATAATAATTTATATTCTATTTATTTTTATGAATTCATCTTATGTTATATAATAAGGTTCCAACTTTAAAATTAAAATTTTAAAATCCAAATTTTATAATATTATCGTGTGCAACGCACGGGTTACACACTAGTTTATTTAGCCAGGAAACATATCAACTGAAAATGTGACCAAGTTTATAATAGGGCAGGTATTTAATTTTAACTTTAATATATGGTAACATAATATTTTCTATGCAATATTATTATATGAACATAAGAAAAGTAATTGTTTACTTTTAGTAATCTTTACAACAAAATCAAAATTCAAACCCTATTCCAGAGATGGAGTATTAAATTTCGTATGTTAGTATATTTCATTTTACAAAAAAAACAAATTACCATATATCTCTAGCGTAATCCCCTAAAGCAACGCATTTATAATTAGTTAATAATTTATTTTCAATAAATAGAAAATATAGGAAAATGAAGGAAGCATGTCATGCAATAAATTTTTGATTTTGTTATGAACGACAATTAATCAAATCTTCCCAAAACTATTATTTTTAAATTGATACACTTATAACTTGCTATATTTCACATTTACTTTGTGCTTATATATATATATATATGTGTGTGTATATATATATATATATATATATATATCCAATTGATCATCCATAAATCTCTATCAAAAGAACAGAATAAAATTAAGAGTGTAAAGCAAGGAAACATGAAGACAACTTGCATTACATCCTTTCTTGTGTTCCTAATTCTTTTATCAAGTGGTATGCAAGAGAAAAAACTAAACTTCAGTTAGTTACTTTTTTTTGTTATGATAGAAAATCTCTTTTTCATGTTTGTCATAACAAATACAAATACTGTTGTTAAATACTAATTGCAGCTATAATGACGGAAGTGAAAGGACAAAACTGCCCTCCTCCAAGCGAAACTTGCAATTTTCCTATTGAATCCCCTAACTGTGTGACAAAAGAATGTAAAGAGTTTTGCCCTAAACATTTCTTCTGCACTGAGGGTAGTTTTTGTTCTGACGTTAATACTTGCACTTGCAAATCGAATTGCGCTCATCGTCGTTGAATTGCGACTTAATCATTTTGTGTTTTGTTATTCATACCTCTTTTGTATTTCAACAGTTGGATCTGTATACATTATGATATGAAAAAATAATTATGAAATGGAATTTTTCTCTGTTTGGTTTGGAAGGAAATTTTTATCTACATCTTTTTTTTTTGACTATGCGGTGAAGAAAAAACTTGTTGCATATTTTTTTTTTTAATTGTATGTGCTTGGCTTATGGATATTACTGGGAAAATTGAAATCTTATGGTCACTAACTTGTTAGGGAAACGCATATGTAATATAAATAAATCAACTAATTTAAATAATAATATTTAATATTCATATTTAATCAGTTTGGGAAACTAATATTAATTGCTTTTGCTCGGTGGTCGTTTATAGTTTAGACTGTAATTTGTTTTATGAACTAGATTGCATCAATTGGTGAAAGAATATACATTTCTCTGAGCGAGTGAAAAGAAGAGTCTCACTACAGCAGGTTTATGTCGCAACTATCAAAAGCTAAAGATCGAAGAGCAATCCAAGCAACTTTTTTTTAAAAAAAAATGATTAAGTTGTAGATCTGATGTGTTTGCTATTTACTGCTATTACTTTGGTAGAATCATGAATCCTAAATCATCTTGGGATTTTGTTGTGTAATTCTAGTATACAACAATCATTGCATTATATTTTTCATCCTTCAAAACGATGAGTATTAAAAAGTGCTTTCTTTCATAAGACTGATATTTGTGACTCTTGATTTGAGTAGATTGAAAATTTGTTACTTATTACATTTGTTACGCTGAAGAATTGTTATGTTTTACAATGTTATTCTGTTGTATTGGCTAAATCAAGGCTTACTTCTATGACTATAATATCAGTGATGCTACCTTGAACTAATTATTTTCACTGGACATCTGTCCAGCTATGTTTTCTTACCAACATGTTAAAACAGAAGCTTAGTAAAATAGATTACCCAAATAGATATTTCTATTAACTCAGCTAAATTTCTAACAACTTATTTCGTGGATTAACACCCATATCAACCGATAAACAAAACTAAATATGAAATTGAAACGCTATTTTAGGTTCAAAATTACTTTTTCATTTTGGCTTTTAATGAACCTGTGAATAATGGGAGTATGCTCACTGCACTATAAATGTGGTGGGATGGTGTTGTTAAATCTCTTCAACAATTATTGTCACATTTAATTAATACCCGTTTTTCTTAAACTCCAATTTTGAGGAAGATCTTATCTTAGTCGTGGAGCGATTGCAAAAGCTTGTAGTTATGCCAAATCAGCGTTTTGTTATTGACATTTTTAATTTTTGTAGTGCAAGAATTCCATGAATTTACATTCTTAGATCTAAAAAATAATCGCATCAAGCATGACCTTTTGGTCTATAGTTGTGAAATGCATTCAAGAGTCTTAAGACGGACAGGGTATATTGTTGCAAAATAGGACTTAACTGAGTAATATTTAGAAGGTAACCGAGGAAAAGCTTCATAGGTAGGTGGATGTTGGCAATGACCAAGTATAATGTAGGTGATTTTTGGCATCGAGATGGTAGCCAAATGTTCTATTTGGTTGTCTGTTAATAGGTCAATGGATGGATAGAGAAGAGTGATAATCTTAGCATATAGTTTGTATGTTCGTCTTATTAGTTAAGACATGGAGGGAGTTTGTCTACCTTTGATAGTTGTGTTATTTTCGATTCCAATGTGTGTGTCATGAAATTATATATGAGCATTTCACTAACATAATCCCATTAAAGCACGTAATATTTTTCGTACATCATAGAAGAATAAACTTATTCCAAGAAAACATATAGTAAACAAATTACATATGATGGCCAAAATAGAAACGAAAGAAAAAGGTATGTCAGAAATTCCCATCTTTTTATAGACAAAATATATTTCATTAAATTATAGGTGTGTTTTGTCTTTGCGACCTCTATCCAAAACCTTCCACTTTCTCCGCCTCATTTCTTTCATAAGTCATTTTTTAACTCATCTCTCTTTCTATCCCACATCATTTATGCAATCCTAATAGCTATTGAGAGGCAAAAAAATTTAAAAGAGATTCAAAATATTAATTTCATTCCTTTTAAATTCTTGCATCATTCAACGATCTCACGGAAACCAGTGGTATTTTAGAAAGACACCTAAGTAGTGCATCGAAGTCAAGAGGGAAATGCGTAAAAAGAAGTGAATCTAAGTTCTCAGTGAAAGCAACAAAGTGTTGATGACAAAAAATTCCATCAGACCCAAAGATTCTCTATTACTAGAGAATAGCGTTTCGCGTAAGGAAAATTAATGTGTGGAAAGCAGTAAAAGACACAGAGGTTTAGCGGTTAGGTCCGTGAGGGGCGTACGCCTACTTTGAAGTAGTTTGATGATCTTTATTCACAAATAAGAGTTACAAGCGTTGAACTTCATCATGGCATTCGTTTACATGTTGTTCTCTGTATTTTGAAGTCGTATTGGTTGTATGTCAATCTATTAAATAATAGTAAAGTAGAAGAATTTCTTTCTCTCTCCTTGATTTTAGGAGTTACCTCTCTTTTCCTTAATTCTCTCTTGATACTTAATATTTGAATTTTTAATTATCAATTAAATTATTTAACTAACCTCTCATTATTTTATAGTATGATATATATATATATATAACTTATGCATAATTAATCTACAAATAATTGATATATCAACTTCGAATAGTAGGTCCATATAGTTATATCAATTATATAATACCAAATTTAAATTGTTTAAATAAATTTAATCAGAGAATATATTTATTAATGAACCATGATTGAATATGTATATGACTATTTGTTCTAGTAAAAATGGTAAAACTAAATTGTTTTATTCAATTACTATATGTAAATCGCATAAAAAAACAATGAAAAATTTAATTTTTTTATTCGTTTATCATTTATCCATAAATACTTGTATCTAAAGTGGTAAAATATATGTATTATGCATTGCATTATAAAATTCTACATTTAACTTAAAATACCTAAATAAACTACCATAATTATTTACAAAACCTACATCACTTTCTCATATGATATAACCTATACGCATAAATTAATTATGCTGTGTTATGCTTAAAATAATAAGATAATTGTAGTCAAGTGATACGTATTTGTTCAGTTACTAATGACGATATGAAAATTTCAATAATATACATCATACCTATATCAATAAAATAAGATAAAATTGTATTTTCATTAGACTAAAACACACATAAGTCGCACGACATGTAATATAACACAAACAATACATAACTTTTATATAATACATTCTTTAAGTTCAGTAATACATGGAATTTATTTCTCAAAAACATGTTCAAGAAACACCATTACTTTTAGTTCCGGCCAGTCTATAAATAATTACAATTAAATTTGAAATTATTTTCCCGTTTGCCAAAAATTTTGCACTTTAGCATAAAAAATTCAGAAAAAATGTTTCTAGAGACATGAGATAAATTAAAAATTTAACTTTGAGATAAAATAAAGAATAACAACAAAAAAATTAGGAAAAATATCAATAAATTCATCGTGCATTACAAAATTTTGATTTTTTATAGCAAAAATTTAATTTTAAAATTTCTGCAATCTTTTACCAAACTATCTCGGTTCACTTCTAATATTTTACATGACTTCATATTAGAGTTAATCAAAAATATTAAAAATATAATTAAACTTGATAAAGTGTTAATTGTTGATGTGTCAATATAAATCATAAAAATGTGAAAAATTCAATATTTGCACAATATTCATATTAACAAAAAGGGTATAAAATTCATTTGGATAAACTGATAAATCAAACACATAACATAATTATATATGTAAGCAATGATTTCAAATTTAAATTATGATTCATTTATATCGATACATTGATGCATTACATTGTAAAATACTAATTTTAACTAAAGTACCTACATTCAGAAATTTCCGTGGTTGCTTACAAAACTCACCTCTATGTCAAATTATTTACTACATTTACATCAATATATTTTAAATAAAGCATGTAATTATGGTTTCAATGTACAAGAATAAATATAATAATGAATAAATATTCACTAATTCATCGAATAAAACCTTAAATGTGACAATTTCAATATGTATGTCGCATATATATTAAAACTAATAGTTAAAAAGATTTTTCTATTAACTATAAAGACATACAATTCAAATGCCATAAATATTTTAAATGAAAGACGTTAACAAAACTATGTTATTATTCATTTATCTCAATAAGCTTACCTACATTATTGATTTTTTGTTTCTACCCTAAAAAAACATATTTTGACATTTCTATAGTTATGTGCAATTTCATCGACTGCTCCCTAATCTTTCATGTTTAGATCCATCTATTTAAATTGCTTACAAAATATCAAATTTAAATTATTTTAATAATATATGTGTCAGTCGTATATGTATATGCATACATACTAATAAAAGCAACAATACCAGACATACATATCACATACGTATATTTGTGTACATAAATAATAATAATAAAGTTAATTTGTAAATTAATTATTATCATTTATATACATAAACAATAAATTTACCATACACAACGTTAAAAAGTTCTATTCTTAACTTCGAATAACTCCACATTAAAAACTCTGTAACCTTTTTATAAAATCATTCTCAATTAACACATATTATTTATCCTTAAGTCAATATATTTTTACTAAATACATAATTTTAAATTTCACATATGTAATGTAGATAAAAGAAACAACTTAAATAATATTTGTTAACTCATCTAAAATTATTATAATATGTTAATTTCAAAAAGAGTACTTGCTCATAATTGTAAGAATAATTAAATTATTGTATTACATAAAAGATATATAAGTTACATGACACATGTCATGTAAAAACAACAATAATAATTTATATTTTATTTATTTTGATGAATTCATCGTATATTATATAATAAGGTTCCAACATTAACATTAAAATTTTAAAATCTAAATTTTATAATATTATCGTGTGCAACGCATGGGTTACACACTAGTTCATTTAGCCAAGAAACATATCAACTGAAAATGTGACCAAGTTTATAATATGGCAGGTAAACGATTTAATTTTAACTTTAATATATGGTAATATAATATTTCCTATGCAATATTATTATATGAACATAAGAAAAGTAATTGTTTACTTTTAGTAATCTTTACAACAAAATCAAAATTCAAATCCTCTTCCAGAGAAGGAGTATTAAATTTCGTATGTTAATATATTTCATTTTACCAAAAAACAAATTACCATAAATCTGTAGCATAATCACCTAAAGCAACGCATTTATAATTAGTTAATAATTTATTTTCAATAAATAGATAAATATAGGAAAATGAAGGAAGCATGTTATGCAAATAAATTTTTGATTTTGTTACGAACGACAATTAATCAAATCTTCCCAAAACTATTATTTTTAAATTGATACACTTATAACTTGCTATATTTCACATTTACTTTGTGCTTATATATATATCCAATTGATCATCCATAAATCTCTATCAAAAGAACAGAATAAAATTGAGAGTGTAAAGCAAAGAAACATGAAGACAACTTGCATTACATCCTTCCTTGTGTTCCTTATTTTTTTCTCAAGTGGTATGCAAGAGAAAAAACTAAACTTCAGTTAGTTACTTTTTTTTGTTACGATAGAAAATCTCTTTTTCATGTTTGTCATAACAAATACAAATACTGTTGTTAAATACTAATTGCAGCTATAATGACGGAAGTGAAAGGACAAAACTGCCCTCCTCCAAGCGAAACTTGCAATTTTCCTATTGAAACCCCTAACTGTGTGACAAAAGAATGTAAAGAGTTTTGCCCTAAACATTTCTTCTGCACTGAGGGTAGTTTTTGCTCTGACGTTAATACTTGCACCTGCAAATCGAATTGCGCTCATCGTCGTTGAATTGCGACTTAATCATTTTGTGTTTGGTATTCAGATCTCTTTTGTATTTCAACAGTTGGGTCTGTATACATTATGATATGAAAAAATAATTATGAAATGGAATTTTTCTCTGTTTGGTTTGGAAAGAAATTTTTATCTACATCTATTTTGTTTTGACTATGCGGTGAAGAAAAAACTTGTTGCAAAATAAGTTTTTTTTTAATTGTATATGCTTGGCTTATGGATATTACTCGGAAAATTGAAATCTTATGGTCACTAACTTGTTAGGGAAACGCTTATGTAATATAAATAAATCAACTAATTTAAAAAATAATATTTAATATTCATATTTAATCAGTTTGGGAAACTAATATTAACTTTTTTTTGCTCGGTGGTCGCTAATAGTTTCCACTGTAATTTGTTTTATGAACTAGATTGCATCAATTGGTCAAAGAATCTCCATTTCTCTAAGCGAGTGAAAAGAAGAGTCTCACGACAGCAGGTTTATGTCGCAACTATCAAAAGCTAAAGATCGAAGTGCAATCCAAGCAACTTTTTTTTAAAAAAAGATAAAGTTGTAGATCTGATGTGTCTGCTATTTACTGCTATTACTTTGACAGAATCATGAATCCTAAATCATCTTGGGATTTTGTTGTGTAATGCTAGTATACAACAATCACTGCATTATATTTTTCGTCCTTCAAAATGATGAGGATTAAAAAGTGCTTTCTTTCATAAGACTGATATTTGTGACTCTTGATTGGAGTAGATTGAAAATTTGTTATTATTACGTTTGTTACGCTGAAGAATTGTTATGTTTTACAATGTTATTCTATTGTATTGGCTAAATTAACGCTTACTTCTATGACTATAATATCAGTGATGCTACCTTGAACTAATTATTTTCACTGGACATCTGTCCAGCTATGTTTTCTTACCAATATGTTAAAACAGAAGTTTAGTAAAATAGATTACCCAAACAGATTTTTCTATTAACTCAGCTAAATTTCTAACAACTTATTTCGTGGATTAACACCCATATCAATCGATAAATAAAACTAAATATTAAATTGAAACGCTATTTTAGATTCAAAATTACTCTTTCATTTTGGCTTTTAATGCACCTGTGAATAATGGGAGTATGCTCACTGCACTATAAATGTGGTGGGATGGAGTTGTTAAATCTCTTCAACAATTATTGTCACATTTAATTAATACCCATTTTTCTTAAACTCCAATTTTGAGGAAGATCTTATCTTAGTCGTGGAGCGATTGCAAAAGCTTGTAGTTATGCTAAATCAGCGTTTTGTTATTGACATTTTTAATTTTTGTTGTGCAAGAATTCCATGAATTTACATTCTTAGATCTAAAAAATAATCGCATCAAGCATGACCTTTTAGTCTATAGTTGTGAAATGCATTCAAGAGTCTTAAGACGGACAGGGTATATTGTAGCAAAATAGGACTTAACTGAGTAATATTTATAAGGTAACCGAGGAAAAGCTTCATAGTGAGGTGGGTGTTGGCAATGACTAATTATAATGTAGGTGGTTTTTGGCATCGAGACGGTAGCCAAATGTTCTATTTGGTTGTCTGTTAATGGGTCAATTGATGGATAGAGAAGAGTGATAATCTTAGCATATAGTTTGTATGTTCGTCTTATTAGTTAAGACATGGAGGGAGTTTATCTACCTTTGATAGTTGTGTTATTTTCGATTTCCAATGTGTGTGTCATGAAATTATATATCAGCATTTCCCTAACATAAGCCCATTAAAGCATGTAATTTTTTTCGTACATCATAGAAGTATAAACTTATTCCAAGAAAACATATAGTAAACAAATTACATATGATGGCCAAAATAGAAACAAAAGAAAAAGGTATGTCAGAAATTCCCATCTTTTATAGATAAGATATATTTCATTACATTATATGTGTGTTTTGTCTTTGCGACCTCTATCCAAAACCTTCCACTTTCTCAGCCTCATTTCATTCATAAGTCATTTTTTTAACTCTTCTCTCTTTCTATCCCACATCATTTATGCAATCCTAATAACTATTGAGAGGGGAAAAAAAATTAAAAGAGATTCAAAATATTAATTTTATTCCTTTTAAATTCTTGCATCGTTCAACAATCTCACGGAAACCAGTGGTATTTTAGAAAGACACCTGAGTAGTGCATCGAAGTCGAGATGGAAATGCGTAAAAAGAAGTGAATCTAAGTTCTTAGTGAAAGCAACAAAGTGTTGATGACAAAAAATGCCATCATACCCAAAGATTCTCTATTACTTGAGAATAGCGCTTCGCGTAAGGAAAATTAATGTGCGGAAAGCAGTAAAAGACACAGAGGTTTAGCGGTTAGGTCCGTAAGGGGCGTACGCCTACTTTGAAGGAGTTTGATGATCTTTATTCACAAATAAGAGTTACAAGCGTTGAACTTCATCATGGCATTCGTTTACATGTTGTTCTCTGTATTTTGAAGTCGTATTGGTCGTATGCCAATCTATTAAATAATAGTAAACTAGAAGAATTTCTTTCTCTCTCCTTGATATTAGGAGTTACCTCTCTTTTCCTTAATTCTCTCTTGATATTTAATATTTGAATTTTTAATTATCAATTAAATTATTTAACTAACCTCTCATTATTTTATAGTATGATATATATATATATATATATATATTTATATTTAAAACTTATGCATAATTAATCTACAAATAATTGATATATCAACTTCGAATAGTAGGTCCATATAGTTATATCAATTATATAATACCAAATTTAAATTGTTTAAATAAATTTAATCAGAGAATATATTTATTAATGAACCATGATTGAATATGTATATGACTATTTGTTCTAGTTAAAATGGTAAAACTAAATTGTTTTATTCAATTACTATATGTAAATCGCATAAAACAACAATGAAAAAATTAATTTTTTTTATTTGTTTATCATTTATCCATAAATACTTGTATCTAAAGTGGTAAAATATATGTATTATGCATTTCATTATAAAATTCTACATTTAACTTAAAATACCTATAATTAAAACTACCATAATTATTTACATAACCTACATCACTTTCTCCTATGATATAATCTATACGCATAAATTAATTATGCTGTGTTATGCTTAAAATAATAAGATAAATGTAATCAAGTGATACGTATTTGTTCAGTTACTAATGACGATATGAAAATTTCAATAATATACATCATACCTATATCAATAAAATAAGATAAAATTGTATTTTCATTAGACTAAAACACACATAAGTCACACGGCATGTAATATAACACAAACAATACAAAACTTTTATATAATACACTCTTTAAGTTCAGTAATACATGGAATTTATTTCTCAAAAACATGTTTAAGAAACACCATTACTTTTAGTTCCGGCCAGTCTATAAATAATTACAATTAAATTTGAAATTATTTTCCCGTTTGCCAAAAAATTAGCACTTTAGCATAAAAAATTCAGAAAAAATGTCCACAGAGACATGAGATAAATTAAAAATTTAACTTTGAGATAAAATAAAGAATAACAACAAAAAAATTAGAAAAAATATCAATAAATTCATCGTGCTTTACAAAATTATGATTTTTTTACAGCAAAAACTTAATTTTAAAATTTCTGCAATCTTTTACCAAACTATCTCGGTTCACTTCTAATATTTTACATGACTTCATATTAGAGTTAATCAAGAATATTAAAAATATAATTAAACTTGATAAAGTATTAATTGTTGATGAGTCAATATAAATCATAAAAATGTGAAAAATTCAATATTTGCACAATTTTCATATTAACAAAAAGGGTATAAAATTCATTTGGATAAACAAATACATCAAACACATAACATAATTATATACGTAAGAAATGATTTCAAATTTAAATTATGATTCATTTATATCGATACATTGATGCATTACATTGTAAAATACTAATTTTAACTAAATTACCTGCATTCAGAAATTTCCGTGGTTGCTTACAAAACTCACCTCTATGTCAAATTATTTACTACATTTACATCAATATATTTTAAATAAAGCATGTAATTATGGTTTCAATGTACAAGAATAAATATAATAATGAATAAATATTCACTAATTCATCGAATAAAACCTTAAATGTGACAATATTTTTCTATTAACTATAAAAGTATACAATTCAAATACCATAAATATTTTAAACGAATGACGTTAACAAAACTATGTTATTATTCATTTATCTCAATAAACTTACCTACATTATTCATTTTTGTGTCTACCCTAAAAAAACATATTTTGACATTTCTATAGTTATGTGCAATTTCATCGACTGTTCCCTAATCTTTCATGTTTAGATCCTTCTATTTAAATTGCTTACAAAATCTCAAATTTAAATTATTTTAATAATATATGTGTCAGTCGTATATGTACATGCATACATCTTTTACTAATAATCGGAGTAGGTTTGGTGTCACACTTTTTTGGTGTACACGCAAACTACCGAAAATGCCCTTTACTAAAAACAAACACATATGATAAAAGAATTAAATCAAGAAAGAAATGGAAAGTAATTAAAGTTAAATAGCAGTGTTCCTTTAATTAGCCATGTGCGTCATTAATAACATTAATAGAAACATAAATGAGAATAACATTAAAAAAGACAGGCGATTAAATTTAGAAGGGTAACATAAATGGAATTAAATCACGCATATGTTTGAATTCGAAAATAAATGCGCATCGTAAATGGAATTAAATCACGCGTATGTCTGGAAATATTTATTTCAAGAGTATGTGAACGTGTATTAAGAATGGAATTTTTTTCAATAAAACTCTTTTACTAATAATCGGAGTAGGTTTGGTGTCACACTTTTTTGATGTACACGCAAACTACCGAAAATGCCCTTTACTAAAAACAAACACATATGATAAAAGAATTAAATGAAGAAAGAAACAGAAAGTAATTAAAGTTAAATAGCAGTGTTCCTTTAATTAGCCATGTGCGTCATTAATAACATTAATAGAAACGTAAATGAGAATAACATTAAAAAAGACAGACAATTAAATTTAGAAGGGTAACATAAATGGAATTAAATCACGCATATGTTTGAATTCGAAAATAAATGCGCATCGTAAATGGAATTAAATCACGCGTATGTCTGGAAATATTTTTTTCAAGAGTATGTGAACGCATATTAAGAATGGAATTTTTTTCAATAAAACTAGAAATAAAATTAAATGTTTTGAATAACAGTCACATGAATTAACATGCATGAATTAGAAACAGAAGAAAATTAATGCGCAGTAATGAGAATAGGAAAATAAAAATAAACCATCGAGCAAATAAATATGCAGAAAAATAAAATGGGTAAGAAATATACCAAACCATGTACTAACGATATATTTTTATTTTGTTGAATAGCTCCGCGCGTGTCATAACCACGCGCTCCGCGCGTGCCATCACCACGCGCGAAGCGCATGCCTATACGTCTCGTACTAATAAAAGCAACAATACCAGACATACATATCACATACTTATATTTGTGTACATAAATAATAATAACAAAGTTAATTTGTAAATTAATTATAATCATTTATATACATAAACAATAATTAACACATATTATTTATCCTTAAGTCAGTATATTTTTACAAAATACATAATTTTAAATTTCACATATGTAATGTAGATAAAAGAAACAACTTAAATAATATTTGTTAACTAATCTAAAATTATTATAATATGTTAATTTCAAAAAGAGTACTTGCTCATAATTGTAAGAATAATTAAATTATTGTATTACTTAAAAGATATATAAGTTACATGACACATGTCATGTAAAAACAACAATAATAATTTATATTTTATTTATTTTGATGAATTCATCGTATATTATATAATAAGGTTCCTACTTTAACATTAAAATTTTAAAATCTAAATTTTATAATATTATCGTGTGCAACGCACGGGTTACACACTAGTTTATTTAGCCAGGAAACATATCAACTGAAAATGTGACCAAGTTTATAATAGGGCAAGTACACAATTTAATTTTAACTTTAATATATGGTAACATAATATTTCCTATGCAATATTATTATATGAACATAAGAAAAGTAATTGTTTACTTTTAGTAATCTTTACAACAAAATCAAAATTCAAATCCTCTTCCAGAGAAGGAGTATTAAATTTCGTATGTTAGTATATTTCATTTTACAAAAAAACAAATTACCATATATCTTAGGCATAATCACCTAAAGCAACGCATTTATAATTAGTTAATAATTTATTTTCAATAAATAGAAAATATAGGAAAATGAAGGAAGCATGTTATGGAAATAAATTTTTGATTTTGTTATGAACGACAATTAATCAAATCTTCCCAAAACTATTATTTTTAAATTGATACACTTATAACTTGCTATATTTCACATTTACTTTGTGCCTATATATATATCCAATTGATCGTCCATAAATCTCTATCAAAAGAACAAAATAAAATTAAGAGTGTAAAGCAAAGAAACATGAAGACAACTTGCATTACATCCTTCCTTGTGTTCCTCATTCTTTTCTCAAGTGGTATGCAAGAGAAAAAACTAAACTTCAGTTAGTTACTTTTTTTTGTTACGATAGAAAATCTATTTTTCATGTTTGTCATAACAAATACAAATATTGTTGTTATATACTAATTGCAGCTATGATGACGGAAGTCAAAGGACAAAACTGCCCTCCTCCAAGCGAAACTTGCAATTTTCCTATTGAATCCCCTAACTGTGTGACAAAAGAATGTAAAGAGTTTTGCCCTAAACATTTCTTCTGCACTGAGGGTAGTTTTTGCTCTGACGTTAATACTTGCACCTGCAAATCGAGTTGCGCTCATCGTCGTTGAATTGCGACTTAATCATTTTGTGTTTTGTTATTCATACCTCTTTTGTATTTCAACAGTTGGGTCTGTATACATTATGATATGAAAAAATAATTATGAAATGGAATTTTTCTCTGTTTGGTTTGGAAGGAAATTTTTATCTACATCTATTTTGTTTTGACTATGCGGTGAAGAAAAAACTTGTTGCACAATTTTTTTTTTTTTAATTGTATGTGCTTGGCTTATGGATGTTACTGGGAAAATTGAAATCTTATGGTCACTAATTTGTTAGGGAAACGCATATGTAATATAAATAAATCAAGTAATTTAAATAATAATATTTAATATTCATATTTAATCCGTTTGGGAAACTAGTATTAATCGCTTTTGCTCGGTGGTCGTTTATAGTTTCCACTGTAATTTGTTTTATGAACTAGATTGCATCAAATGGTGAAAGAATATCAATTTCTCTGAGCGAGTGAAAAGAAGAGTCTCATTACAGCTGGTTTATGTCGCAACTATCAAAAGCTAAAGATCGAATAGCAATCCAAGCAACTTTTTTTTCAAAAAAAAAAAAAAAAGATTAAGTTGTAGATCTGATGTGTCTGCTATTTACTGCTATTAATTTGATAGAATCATGAATCCTAAATCATCTTGGGATTTTGTTGTGTAATGCTAGTATACAACAATCATTGCATTATATTTTTCATCCTTCAAAACGATGAGTATTAAAAAGTGCTTTCTTTCATAAAACTGATATTTGTGACTCTTGATTGGAGTAGATTGAAAATTTGTTACTTATTACGTTTGTTACGCTGAAGAATTGTTATGTTTTGCAATGTTATTCTATTGTATTGGCTAAATTAAGGCTTATTTCTATGACTATAATATCAGTGATGCTACCTTGAACTAATTATTTTCATTGGACATCTGTCCAGCTTTGTTCTCATACCAATATGTTAAAACAGAAATGTAACATCCCGCAATTTATAACGATTTAAATTGCGAATTAAATTGAATTTTATTTTGAAAATATTCTATAATTTCTCGTAATGGGAATTTTCAATTTGAACTACGTATAATGAAATGTAGCAGCTGTGAAAATTTCATCGGAAAATTTAAATGTTGACGGTCGCGCAATTTTTCGGTGCAAAGCTGCGCATTACAGTTCAAATTTTGACGATTTTAAAATCTCTTCGAAATCATTTCGGACAAACACGAAAAATATTCTATTCGTCGTCAGTAATCCAACGGCGAAATTCGTTTTGTGAAAATCGAACGCTTTGACCTCCGTTTTTCATCCACATTTCTACGTTAAAGAGGTCCGTAACGCGTTTTTGAACGGAGCATGCAGACACTGCAAATTATATACCGTTGTGTTCGTCTCGTCTCGCTGATTACCAAAATATATTCATTTGTCATTTTCGGTGTTCGGTTCGCGCTGAAATTGTGAAAATGCTTGCACAGTTCATTTTTAAAATAGAGCCATTTGAGTTCGATGTGTCCCTTTTACGATCTTACATATTTTTCTATATATTTTGGGTCTGCAAAAGATGCATTTTTATTTTATTAAACTCTACCTAAATATTTTTTTGTTTTTAAAATGGGCACTTTCCTTCTTTTTAGATTACCATTCCTTACATGCATTTACATGCATACGCATGGAACATTTTCCATTTCAAAAAGCTATGCACGTTATATATCTAAGCATTTGTCCCTTATCTTACCAAACTATCTACACATATTTGTCTCCAATGCCTTGCATGGACGTTCCAAATTCATGCATGTCCATGTCTTCTTCTGTACCTTACTTCCATCCTTCTTTCTACATGAACCATGCTTTCTTTATAACAAAAGGGCACATATATTCAAACGTGAACCATGCTTTCTTTATGACTAATGGATACATCTACAATATACCATTCATGTACACGTTACCATGGTTTGTTGCCACTTCCATTAAAGTTCATGTGCCTGTACATTTAAAAGAGCCATGATCATTTATTCCAAACCCATGCGCCATGCTCTCATAATAAAAGCACCATGCCTTTGCCATGAAGGGGGGATATAATTATATATGTATATACAGGGGATGGGTTCAGTTCCCATTAGCTTCATAAAGAAATCTTGCCAACAACACAACAGGAAGCCATTCTTGCATTTTGTCCGCTTAAGTATGGCTTCAAGAAAGGGATTCACTTCTTTGTAAATAAACAAAAGGTGGCCTGCACATTCTCTATTTCCAGGCGCCCTTTTTTTTCTTTTTCCAATTCCTCGTTATTTTGTTCCTCTCCACCATCCTACATTTCCTTGACTAATTTATGTTTCTCAACCTTCTTCATCTCCAACACAGCCTCCGACCAAGCTCCAACGCAGCCTCCGACCAAGCTCCAACGCGGTTCTCAACAGCCGAGCTCCTGCGAGTTTTGCGGTGGATATTTGTTGTTGGTAATCTCTATGTCCCTTTTTTAAGTAAATAAATAAATAATAATAATGAAAAAAAGCATTACTTCTCTGGAACAAGTTTTATGTTCAAGGTGGCATGTTTTCTTCCCATGCTTTTCCCCTATAACATGTTGCATATAGTAGCATGCCTTTTAGCATGCATTTTCCAGTAACCATGTAGCATGATGCGTTTTAGCTTGCGTCTTTCCAGTAGCATAGGTTGCATGCGTTTAAGCCTCTTCTAAATTATATATATGTAAAAAAAAAATGGAATGAAAATAGCCTTGCATTGTGTATTAAGTAGTCTGTAGCATGTATGTACATGCAAGAGTTTGTCACTTCTTTTGGTTCCATGCATCACTTATATATATATATATATATATATATATATATATATATATATATATAAATCTCTTTTTAAACCAAGTGTTTTGGACATGCATACCTGTAGAACAAAATAATGCAAGTTTTAATTTCATGACATATTTGCATGGGACATGCATGCAAGTTACTAAATTAGAGAATAAATGTGCATGCAGGGCATAATGAACATAAATGTGCAGGTGTACCCATTAGGCAATGGGACAGACATGCTTTCTAAAATCTTAAATTTCTGAATGTTGACATTCATAAGTGATAACATACAAAAGTGTAATATACAAATAATGTCTTGCTATATATTAAATATCATTTTAATGCACAACGTTAATCAGACTAATAAACTTAACAATAATTGTTAAATTTATTCGGCATAGCTTAGTAGTGGTCATTGGTAAAGTAAACTAATTTGATAGAAAATTGTTCACAAATGAAATTACCCATCTAACTTTCTCCTGGCTAATACCAAGCCATATTTTACTAAAGTACCAATCTCACTTTCTGTTCTGTTATGCGGATATTTTCAGCATTTCTAATTTTGTATTCTCATCCACTAACCGTTAGTGAATGTGCAAAGCAACAAAGACATGTCCTTCTCTTTTTTTTTTGTATTCTCATCCACTTCACCGTTTGGTTCCATCCGTTTGGAACAAAATGCATGCATGTGACCAAGTTTTTGTCCATTTTATTTTATTTTTTTCTTTTTATCTATCACAAAGTTTTTTTTTGTAAAAAAAAAAAAAGAATTAACTTTTATTTTGGGTACTCAAACTTCACTCGGTTTATACGTGTCTTGACCGTAATTTCTTTGTTCAGTTCGCTGAAGTTTCGGTGTTATTTCGGTTTCGCGCCTATCTGTTATCGTCTCTACTTCTATGCCACGAAAGGTGAGTTTTCTCACACTTGCAAAAATATTCACTTTTTTGTGAAATTGAAATTTGTGATTTATTTGGTTATTTGTTTGTTGGTTGCTATATTTAAATGGACATCCAATTTAAACTGTAGAAATTGAATTGACAGTTAGTTTATTTTTGAATTAAATTGGTAGTTAAACCCCGACACATATAATCAGTTAATTATTGCAAATTGAACTGTTTTGGATGATGGTTGTGATGAGTGTTTATTTATGGATATATTGAACTGTACGGATGCTGTCTATGTTTTTATATCAGTGTTATCACCTTGGATGTTACGGGCATCATCATAAACTGTCATTTCGAATAAATTAAGAAATAGGTTGAAATGATATATACCTATGACATCTGACCTTTGGATTGAAATGATATATATCCATTCCCTGAAATTAAAATTTGAAATTTGAAATAACTGATCACTTGGCCATAGGATAGAGAATTATCATACGGACACCGGATTGGTTAAATCTATAAATTTTAGAATTTGTGAAACCGATTTAAATAAGTGATTCTGTGTAAAGAAAATAAATTGAAATTATTTAAATTGAATTATACATTGGAATTTGAAGTTGAAATGTTGAAATTGAATTATTTCAAAGGTTTAAATCTTTATTTAAACTTTGAAATTTAATTCGAATTGAAATAATCTAAATTTGTTGTTTTGAAATTTGAACTAAAATTGATTATAATTTGAATTGTTTAAAAGGTTTAAATCTTTATTTAAACTTTGAAATTAAATGGTTTAAATAAATATTATGAATTTGAACTTGAACTCGAATTTGATTTGAATCGAATGGATTAAAATAATATTTTGAAATTGGAAGTTATGCTTTAAAATGGATTGTTCTCAAATGTATTTGATTTTGGAATCGATTTGGATTGGATATTGGAAATCGATTTGCTTTGTTTTGAGATTTGAACTTAGGTTCAGATTTATTGGAAATGGAAAGAAACAGTTGACTTGAAATTATTTTTATATAAACAAATTTACATATAAACTATTTTATGAAATTTATTCCTTTGATATATGGAGTACTTTATATAAATTGTTTTTCAAAAAAAAAACCTATTCTGTAACGACCACGGGATTTTCGACCCGAAAATCGACACAACCCAGCGTCGACTGTTCAGATATCGAAAATACCGTATCATTAATAGAAAGAAATTAGAGGGTGAGGTAGAAAAGATAGAACTAATAGAATAGAAGAAGAAGGACACAACTGAGCATAATCAAAATAAACATGAATCTCATAGCGGAACGAACAAAATATATTATATAACATAAGCTTTGAAATACAAATCTGTTTTGTACATATATACATACCATCATCAGAGTACACATAACATTTGATTCAGTGGAAGTAACTCTAAATAACTAACGTTGAAGCCTCCTGCTTCAAGCTCCTCCAAGTGTATCTGTAAAAGCCTGAAACACTTGACTGCCCGTACAAATTTGGGCACCCAAGAGTTTAGGAAAAACAAAACAAAATAAACTCTGGGTCAGTCATAGGACTGGTGTGAGTAAACTCCAACCATATGGTTTAACTTCAAAGATCTTTCGAAAGGAAAGGATAATAGTAAGACTAGTCCACACATAAATACGGATGGTTTTTACCTTACTTTAACCCAAACCATTTTTGATATCAAAATCCAGTGATATTATAATAATGTCTAATCAAATAAATAACCAAATAGTAGAACGCTTGCATCTCACGCTCTACATATAGTATAAAATCAAAAACCGCAGGGCGCTTATTGGAGATTGGATTCCAACTATGACAAGGTATGGGACCACCTTCCGATGATGTATCTCTAGAGGCGAATACACCTGGGTTCAACAAGAACGTCTTGCAACCCGGCCCACACATGACCGACCACTCATTTCGCTTGAGTGTATCGAATGTATATCACCAACGGTTGGACTCAAACCACCGTTTCCCGAATGGGCAGAATCGATAGATTAAGAAACAAAAGGAATTTCTCTAGATAGGTGATTATACACCCTAATGGGTGCGACCCACATAGCCATGCTGCCTGCCCGATTTTTGTCATTTCCCGGTTGTGAGGCTTGAGACTACGTCTATCTTTTAGAACATCTGGCCACCATACACTTTGAATGCCACATTGTCAAACCCGTCAAATCACTAGTTGATCTTTCCAAAAATATTACGGGTATAAAAGCTAAGAGAAACGAATTTCTCCGCCACCAGACGTAATGCCTTGAAAAGATCGTCTTATGTGATCGTTAGGAATACTCTTGTCAGACATTCGTCCATACAAGTTGTCCTAGGACTGGACAAACATAACAGCTCTTTGAATTTCACTCCGTCTTCGATTATCTTCAGCATAATCTAATTCGCAACGCATATGCCTATACGGAGTGGTTCTCGGATAGTAAATCCAACCGGTCTCTCTGTATTGACAACGATTGTAAAAATCTTTGATAGCCGGTGTTTTGACTATCAAAGGAAAAATAAACATCCATCAAACAGCCATCAAACAATTTCACAATCACTGGCCTTTTCTAATATTTCATTTTCTTAGCGAATTCTAGATATCGTTATATCGATATCTATTGTGAAAATTTCTTAAAAATATTCTAACTCCTTAAATTTCCGGAAAAATTCGCCATAACCTCCCCTGCACCGGGAGCATCGGGAAAATCCCCAAACCGCCACACAGGCCTCTCCATTCAAAAAGAAAATCAAAAAGCCAAGCGGCTTGCCGATTCGGCGCATAAAACCTCATATGGAAATTGAAACATGTACCTTGTTGTCGGGCACTTAAATATATTCTTCATACTCTCTTCATATCCTCCATCCCAAACCTGTTTAACATACATATGCCCATTCCCAATTCGTTTCAAACAATTCGACCCTTTTTACCAAAATACGCTACCATTCGCTAATTAAATCTTCTGATTAGCTTTTGGTTTAAATTTTGAATGTATCACGTTCAAATATATTTGTATTCGCTTATATAGGCATATCGAACTCAACTCTTTGCTCATTTCCCACTTCAAATTCCGTTTTCGTACTTTGATCCAATTTACAATTCAGTTTACTTAAAACAAAAGTTAGGTTCGATCACAAATCACATTAGCTAATTTCTTTTGAAACTCGCTAACTTTATTCGATAATTTAAATCTGATTTTTTTTTGTTTCAAAAATCAGTTCATTTACTTGATTTGAGTTTGTATTTATTTGATAACTCAAGCTCAGATTTTTCCTAAAAAGAATCGGATTTTTATTCACTTAAAATCCTTTAAATTTATTAAATAAACCGTTATGCTTTAAAAACGATTCTGGCGCTGTTTTTCTGACAATTTGATTTTGACCTAACTCAAAATCTATATGATAAAATCAAGATTTTTCTCTTCCATTAGAAAACTACCATTCAATCGGTCCGGGCATTTCTTGTTTCATCAAATTCCGACTTATATTGAGTTCTATATACTCAATTGAAGTTCGAATCGCCAATTTACGAACTACCGCGCCGTGGCGAGTTCGTTTTAATTAAACGTTTAAAAATTTCGTTTATAATTTAATTCCAACTCCATTCTTTAATATTTAAAAATAAATTAAGTCTATTTTCCAAATCTAACTTCACAAATTCGAATTATCCATATTCGTCGATTATTCTATTCCATATTCATAACTCGGTTATGAATTTATTCAAACTCAAATCACATTATATTAGATTTCTATTCTTTGGAAATACATTGGTATATAAACCAAACATCTTTATCCAACTTCAAATTTCGAAGGTTAAACAAACTTCAAGATAAACTCATTTCGATATCCTTTTAACATTACAAACTAATATCATCTCTTGACAATAGTGAAGTCGTTCAAGTTGGGGTATTTTAATTACCTCTCAGACCTTGATCGACGACGTTCTTATTTTGAGACGAATAAAAGCTTGTAATATCAAAACTTGATTTAAATCTCACATTCGATCCCATTTCTTTCATTTGGATATTTATTTCCAATTTACTCGACGACAATTACTTCGTCACTTATATAACCCTTGTATATAAATTTACTTCTTCATTTGATTTCATCGTCTCCTTTTGAAACGATTTCAAGTTATAAATCTCCTTTTAAATTCCAAGCTGAATTCAAATACCCAAATCATCCCATGATGATTTTACCTTTCTATTTATAAACATCGTTTATAAATTTTACTTCTTGTTTTAACCATTTAAAACAAGCTTATATTTCATATTCCTTTTGAAATTCAAATTTCCACTTTGAAAGATAAATTTCCTGCTTTACATCCCTTACTTAAAATTAAAGTTTAATATTATCAAATGATAATATATATTTTCCTTGATAAACAGCGTCTATAATTTTAGCAACTTGTTTTTAATTTAAAAACAAGTTAAATTTTCTCAACTTATTCAAAATACCATTTCTATTTCGAAAAGTAAAATTTCCGTTTCTGAAAACAATTTGCACTTGTAAATTTTACATAGTCGAATTCTAAAACAAACCAGATGGACTTATTTCAATTCAAATTATATTCCGGATGTCGGAATAAATTTGATCGTTTCCTTCTTGAACCTATTCAAAGTCACTTTTTAATTTCATCCAAAAATTAAATAAATCCAATTCTAGTTATTTTTCTTTATTTAAACATATCGTTTAGAATTTCACTTCTTGTTCTAAGTATTAAGCCACATTTCAAATCAAAATACATTTGAAATCTAATTTCCACTTCGGAAAACAAATCATACTTGAATTTAGAATTTATAAAGTACCAAATGATGACTTTCAAATTCATTTAAAACATCGTTTATAAACTATACTTCTTGTTATAAATATTAACACAAGTTCTATTTCAAACTCCCTTTGAAATTTTATTTCTACTTTGGGCGGATAACCTTCCTTTTAAAATCACGCTTGCATTCACGTTTCAAAATTTATCAAATGATAATCTCCTTTTTCATTTGTAAACATAGTTATAAATTCAATTACCTGTTTTTAATTTTTGAGCAAGTAAATATTTCCGAACCTATTTGTAATCCCATTTCTATTCCGGAATTTAAAGTTTCCTCTTGAAATTCAAATTTGAATTTAAAATCTAATATTACCAAATGATAATTTCCTTACACATCATTTATACATTCAGTACTTGTTTTATTATTTAAACAAGTTATTGTTTTTCTTAGTTTATTTGAAATTCAAATTTTATTTCAATAAAATAAAATTTCCTTCTCGAATCTAAAAGTCACTTCTTATGATATTATAAATATCTAGGGCCAGTGATATTCTAATATCTAACACACAAATCATCCATTCAATCCACACATCACATACATATGTAAATATGTGAACAACATTAAATAAATTTTGAGCAATCCAGTTGGATCCCTCCAACCTGTTTTCCTGCATCCACAGATGTTAGTCACAGAGGTAATACCCATCCTGCTTCAAGGCAGGATATGGCGGTAAAAAGGGGATCCACTTATGTATGTGGGCGTAGTGTCATCCGCTAATGATACTGCGGGCATCCGCTAATAGTTTTTGCGGGAAATTCAATAACCACAATAATTCAATAATTCATTCATGCACCCAAGCAACCAACACATTTATTTTTACGATAAAAATAAAATTTAAATATAAAACGGTGAGTGAGATTTACTCACCTGATTTCTGTTTTGCCGAATATCCAATTGATTTTCATATTGTTGTGCCTACGAATCGTCTCAAGTCGTCTACACCTTATTGCCTTGAAAACTCGATCAACTATGAAACCGAATCAATGACCACCGACGCGTTTCCACCGTAAACAGCACCAAAAACCCACTTCCTTCATTTTGACAATTTATCAAACATCTTGCAGACATTCTCCAAATCACCCCAGCATCACATTGCATTGCCTCAAACACGCCTCCGACCCACTGTGTATGACTTCATCCATTTCCAGTTCATCAATAGTGCATTGAACTTGGTTCACTACCTTGAACTTCAGAATGCCTCCTTCCCTCACAAAACAACCTTGTTTTCTTACGGTTTCAACCCAGCACCAAACTCCACAAAGCAACTCCACTAATTCGCACTCCTTTCCACCAGAAAATCGGACTTCGCCTCAGTTCACTAATCAACATCGATACCAGCTCCGATGTCTCCTCCTTCCAACTTCGCCTCCCTTTGAAAACCGTGGCGTCCCTGACCTAGCCCCCTCAAACAGTATACGACTTCGAGGCTATCGCTCCAATCCTCGGCTCAATTCCAAGTCGCGAGCGTCCCCAACGGTTTTCTCGAGCTCCAGGGAGTAGCATGGTTCCACTCGTGATTTCCTATTCTTTTCACACGCGAGCGCCTCCAGGTCGAGCCAAGCTTCAGGAGGATACCGCGAATTCAAATTGCGATTCCGATCTTTTTTTTTTATTTTGTTTTATTCATTGTTTCGGTGGAATGATTTCTGGAAGAAAGAAGAGAAAGAACGTTAATGGGCTTGGTTTTATTTGAGACGAGGACAATACGAAGTGGTAGGCCGATTTATAGGAGCGAACTGGGAAACAATTTGTACAATGCCATTAAATGGATGTTTTACTTTGTATAGAAGCTGGGAAGCAGAAGTTGGTGCTCGAGAACTTAGGTCGGCATAGGTGAAAGAAAAACATGTCGGCTGATGTTTATACTGAAAGGATTTTGATTAGTTTTGTTTTTAATAAAATAACACAAATGTCTCGTGTCCCTTAACTTGTAAATCCCGAACCCTTATTTAGTTATAACGACCGACGCCTCCATGTTATACCGCTGTTTTAAACTCAACGAATTCGATTTTGAAATTTTAGTTTGAACGGAATAACCATACTAAATTGATATAATTTAATTTGAACAGCATCCTGATAGTAAATGATTTTTATTATCGTTTATATTCAAATGAAAATTATATATATATATATATATCTATAGAATTGTCTTTGATTAGTTATAACTGCGAATTCAGTTATTAACGTTTTGTATTACGATATCTACTATTTTCGATATTAATTTGTATATTGATTATTTAACCAATAAATTCAATAAATATCCATTTATTATTCCAAATAAATATTTAAAATAATCATTAAATATTAAATATTAAATATTAAATGATTAAAATTCTGGGACGTTACATATTCTTTCTATATATATAAAGTAGTTTATTTTATAAAATATTTTAATATATATAAAACCATTTCCAATACTCAAGTTTTTTTGATTTCCAAGTTATTCCAAATCTCCCAAAATTATTTACAACTAATCAAAAATTTATTTAAACCCCAAAACTATTTCAAACTTACAAACTGTTTTAGAAGTGAAAAGTGTTTACATTTATATCTGTGATTTAAAAGTAATTATGATCATTTTGACGTTAAAATCATAAATGAATTCAAAACGAATTTTGAAGTAAAATGAAGGATTCAAAGAAAAATGAGGTTAATTGAAGTTATAACCAATTATTGGAATTGAAATTTATCTCAAGGTGAATATGAATTTTGGAAGTAAATATTATTGTGATTAAAATAATATGATATTTTAAAAGGAAAATTGGTTTAGTTGAATATGATATTTTGATATCATAACGATTCACTTTTGAAATATAAAAGTACCAACCGGTGTGTAACATGACGTTTGGTTGTTAAAGAGACCGGGGCCTCTTATTGACATACTCTCTGTCAATGTTGGAACCACTTTAACAACTGTGTACGCGGTGGAGTTCCAGAAATGAAGTAGGATGAATTTGGAGGCGATTACTGGAACTGAAGAAAGTGATCGATAATGGATGACCCCGACACTTGTGTCGATTTGAAATGACTAAAACAGGAGCTGTGCCAGACCAAATGAGGCTTGACTACCTCTTAGTGGACATCTCCTCTTCGATTTTCCTGGGCCTCGGGTACATACTATTATTATTCAGTTGTTGTTTTTGTTGGTGCGCACCCTTGATGGGATGTATTTCCCTTTGATTCGATATGGGGTGGATGTCTACGGTGGGCCGTTAGGGGTAACCACTAGTCTGGATCAGGCAAACTAGTAGCATACTACTTTGGGTATAGCCTCATGTGCCTTGTCATACGTTTATCCTTATGCGAGACAACTACGATTTTGATTTTTGGCATAGGTCTATAGGGGACTCACTGGCTACCGACGTTACTGGTTGTGTTACAGGACCTGCATAGACCATGTGCTTATAAACTGTGTAAGGGAAATCAATGTAACCCCGCTTACGCTATTTTTCTGACAAGTATTTGTGAATAGACACTAGTATAATAGCAAAATTATATCATATAGTATCTAGTTTGACGGATCCTTAGGAGATGGAAATTTCCTGTAACATCTCTTAAGTTATGTGTGTGTATGTTCATATGATGTCGATTTGACTTAGATGAGAATATTTTTGCCTGATCCGAGCTTGTTTTATTTTCACGCTATTACGCTCGGGTCAGACTAGAGCATCCCAGTTTCAAAGGTTATCTTTTGAAGGATGAAGATGAAGACGATATACTATTATTATTATTACTATTGTATCCCACTACTATTCTGCTGCATTACTCTGTATTACCAGTTATGTATATAAATGTATAACTCTGATAAATGTTGTAAAATGATCAAATGTTTATTTTAAACAGCTTCATGAACTGTTATTTGATTATTATATTTTGTTCATTCCGTTGCGAGATTCAGTGTTTGTTTTCTTCTTTCTTTCTAATTCTAAATTAATCCCCTTGATTATCTATATTTTTGACTATAATGGTTGAAGATGTGGATCGTTATTTAAAAATCTGTAAATACGTACAGTTTTGAGTTAGACATGTGTGGATTATTGTCGATTCAAAAGGTATGGATTTCCGGGTCGTTACAGTTGGTATCAGAGCTTATGGTTTAGCGGTAAACCTTGGCTCTATTGGGATTTACTCATTGGAGATAGGGTTAGTAACACCCTAGAATGAGTTCTGAGTGTATATATATACGAGAGAGCGTACTTGTACTTTGATATAAAAAAAATAGTTTTATATTGTATTGTTTGGCTTATTGAGTTGAGTTCGGAGTTCCAGTCGATGCGTGCTGCAAGCGTTACCGAATGGGATTTCAAAACACTTGAACAAGGCATTCTAACACAATATTGTTTTCATATATATTTTATATATGTAACATAAATAGTTTTGAAATTTGATGGTAAATTAGTCAATACTCTTAACCTATTGACCATAACAATAAATCGATCTTGTATGTATGATTTATAATTAAGTGTAAACCAAATGAATTTAAATGGAGAATATGAGAACTTTAAATTCCGATGATTCGTAAATGTTTTCAAGATTTTGAAAAATAATAGTAGTAATATTTGAAGGATATTTAAATAGAAATTGGTTAAGTACTCTATTTTGCTACTGGGAAATAAATTTCGGTGATGAGATGATCATAGTCATCGACTTTCATTTTCAAGTCTCAAAGTGGGGGAGACCACTTGGTAGCATTGTTACATTTTCCTTTTGGAAATAATGTTAATTTGAAATCTTGAGTATGTTTTGATATACAAAAAAATTTATGTATAGTATATAGTATTTCAAAATGTTTTGAAAATAAATTGTTATTTAAGATTCTCAAGTCTCCATTTATACAAATTACTCTCCTTGTTGATAATCAATGAAATGAATAATTGTCAGTATTAATATCAAATGAAATTTTGAAAAGGTGAATAAAGAAATACGATAAATGAATAAGAGAAATCTAAATGAAAATATAATACAATATTATAAAATTGAAACATAAAGTAAGGAAAATGTTAAAGTAAAATAGAAACAAATACTCATGTTACTTTGATAATAAAGGGTAAAATTTTGAAATACTAAATTTCATTTGTAATATATACAGACCTACCTAAATGAAAAGTTAAGAGTATATAAGTATGTAACGAAATATTTTACAAATGAAATTTAAATGAATAACATGTTCTAAAATGATATGTTGAATCATAGAAATGTTATGAAGATAAAGAAAAGTAAAGATGTTCAAAAAAATGAATTTGAACTAAAGAAATGTTTATAAAGGTAAATCAAGTGGTTTTAATAAAAATTTAATGTGTTAGTGTTCTGAGACGATTAACAAATGGATGGAATACTCGCAAAGGACGGCGTCATTTAAGTAAATGAAATATCAAACTTAAGTGAGTTATAAGCTGCAGTTGAGAGATAAGTTAATACTAATAAAATTCTAAATTGTTCAATACGAATGTTGAAAAGTTTGAAATGTAATGTGCAATTACAACAAAGGAAGTGAGCTAAACAAATTAAATTAATGTAATCAGCTAATCCAAGTTATGAAAATAATGAACTTAGATTCTGATTGAATAAAATGTCAAAGAAAAGCTTAAGAAAATTTACAATAAGCTATTCTGCAATGTAAATAAGTTTAGGAGTTCAATCGATTGTAAATCTATTTAAGCAAGTTAATTAAAAACATAGAGAGATTAAGATGTAGATGGAATTAAAGTAGTAACATATATAGAAATTGAGATGAGTAAGTAAATTTCAAATATGTTGATAATAAGTATAGATAAAATGAAACACCAACATATAGAAAATTTTAATATAGTTGAAATAAGTAGATTTTGAACTAGTGAAAACTATTGACTAAAAATTCATTAAACACGAATGAATATATGGAAATCAATAAATGCAAGCAAATTGGATGAGAAACAATTTAATGCGAATACAATAAACATAAAGACATATGTGAACCAATCAAACGAAAATTGTATGGGTATGAATAAACTATATAAATTTGATTGTTGCATGTTATTATGTTGCATTTTCTATGTTCATGTGTATTGTTGTTGCATTTTGATGTATGCATGGATGTGTCTCAAGTACATTATTCAAATATCACTGTTATTGAGTAATTTGTAGGTACAGAATGTGTTTGATTTAAATTTGGAAGCTTGCGCGCGTTTATCGTTTTGCTTGCGCATATAAGCGAACTCGCTTATATATAAATAAAATAAAAATGTACGCCTACGCAAATATATATATATATATATATATATATATAAATAGGATGTGCATATTGATTTATATTGGATTTTCTGGTCATGAGAGCCGATGTATAAGTTTTATCTTTAACTGGCGTGCCGCCAAAGTCCCTCCGTACAAAGGAGGTGCAACCGAATTTTCATGTGATTTCGGATGTTAGAATTTTTTTTGGAGACTTTAGAATTCGAAAATTACAAATTTTGTTTTTTTATAAATTAGTTTGGGCTAAGTATATATATGTACTTACTACCTTGCTTCGTTCCTTTTCGAGGACGAAAAGTTTTGAGTAGGGGAGAATGTAACATCCCGCAATTTATAACGATTTAAATTGCGAATTAAATTGAATTTTATTTTGAAAATATTCTATAATTTCTCGTAATGGGAATTTTCAATTTGAACTACGTATAATGAAATGTAGCAGCTGTGAAAATTTCATCGGAAAATTTGAATGTTGA
Organism: Allium sativum; assembly: GCA_030737875.1. Taxonomy (NCBI): domain Eukaryota; kingdom Viridiplantae; phylum Streptophyta; class Magnoliopsida; order Asparagales; family Amaryllidaceae; genus Allium; species Allium sativum. Next base: position 165,646,380 of record CM060923.1, read on the forward strand.
CGGTCGCGCAATTTTTCGGTGCAAAGCTGCGCATTACAGTTCAAATTTTAACGATTTTAAAATCTCTTCGAAATCATTTCGGACAAACACGAAAAATATTCTATTCGTCGTCAGTAATCCAACGGCGAAATTCGTTTTGTGAAAATCGGACGCTTTGACCTCCGTTTTTCATCCACATTTCTACGTTAAAGAGGTCCGTAACGCGTTTTTGAACGGAGCATGCAGACACTGCAAATTATATACCGTTGTGTTCGTCTCGTCTCGCTGATTACCAAAATATATTCATTTGTCATTTTCGGTGTTCGGTTCGCGCTGAAATTGTGAAAATGCTTGCACAGTTCATTTTTAAAATAGAGCCATTTGAGTTCGATGTGTCCCTTTTACGATCTTACATATCTTTCTATATATTTTGGGTCTGCAAAAGATGCATTTTTATTTTATTAAACTACCTAAATATTTTTTTGTTTTTAAAATGGGCACTTTCCTTCTTTTTAGATTACCATTCCTTACATGCATTTACATGCATACGCATGGAACATTTTCCATTTCAAAAAGCTATGCACGTTATATATCTAAGCATTTGTCCCTTATCTTACCAAACTATCTACACATATTTGTCTCCAATGCCTTGCATGGACGTTCCAAATTCATGCATGTCCATGTCTTCTTCTGTACCTTACTTCCATCCTTCTTTCTACATGAACCATGCTTTCTTTATAACAAAAGGGCACATATATTCAAACGTGAACCATGCTTTCTTTATGACTAATGGATACATCTACAATATACCATTCATGTACACGTTACCATGGTTTGTTGCCACTTCCATTAAAGTTCCTTTGCTTGTACATTTATAAGAGCCATGATCATTTATTCCAAACCCATGCGCCATGCTCTCATAATAAAAGCACCATGCCTTAGCCATGAAGGGGGGATATAATTATATATGTATATACAGGGGATGGGTTCAGTTCCCTTTAGCTTCATAAAGAAATCTTGCCAACAACACAATAGGAAGCCATTCTTGCATTTTGTCCGCTTAAGTATGGCTTCAAGAAAGGGATTCACTTCTTTGTAAATAAACAAAAGGTGGCCTGCACATTCTCTATTTCCAGGCGCCCTTTTTTTTCTTTTTCCAATTCCTCGTTATTTTGTTCCTCTCCACCATCCTACATTTCCTTGACTAATTTATGTTTCTCAACCTTCTTCATCTCCAACACAGCCTCCGACCAAGCTCCAACGCAGCCTCCGACCAAGCTCCAACGCGGTTCTCAACAGCCGAGCTCCTGCGAGTTTTGCGGTGGATATTTGTTGTTGGTAATCTCTATGTCCCTTTTTTAAGTAAATAAATAAATAATAAAAATGAAAAAAAGCATTACTTCTCTGGAACAAGTTTTATGTTCAAGTTGGCATGTTTTCCTCCCATGCTTTTCCCCTATAACATGTTGCATATAGTAGCATGCCTTTTAGCATGCATTTTCCAGTAACCATGTAGCATGATGCGTTTTAGCTTGCATCTTTCCAGTAGCATAGGTTGCATGCGTTTAAGCCTCTTCTAAATTATATATATATAAAAAAAAATGGAATGAAAATAGCCTTGCATTGTGTATTAAGTAGTCTGTAGCATGTATGTACATGCAAGAGTTTGTCACTTCTTTTGGTTCCATGCGTCACTTATATATATATATATATATATATATATATATATGTATGTATATATATATATATATATGTCTTTTTCAACCAAGTGTTTTGGACATGCATACCTGCAGAACAAAATAATGCAAGTTTTAATTTCATGACATATTTGCATGGGACATGCATGCAAGTTACTAAATTAGAGAATAAATGTGCATGCATGGCATAATGAACATAAATGTGCAGGTGTACCCATTATAAGGCAATGGGACAGACATGCTTTCTAAAATCTTAAATTTCTGAATGTTGACATTCATAAGTGATAACATACAAAAGTGTAATATACAAATAATGTCTTGCTATATATTAAATATCATTTTAATGCACAACGTTAATCAGACTAATAAACTTAACAATAATTGTTAAATTTATTCGGCATAGCTTAGTAGTGGTCATTGGTAAAGTAAACTAATTTGATAGAAAATTGTTCACAAATGAAATTACCCATCTAACTTTCTCCTGGCTAATACCAAGCCATATTTTACTAAAGTACCGATCTCACTTTCTGTTCTGTTATGCGGATATTTTCAGCATTTCTAATTTTGTATTCTCATCCACTAACCTTTAGTGAATGTGCAAAGCAACAAAGACATGTCCTTCTCTTTTTTTTTGTATTCTCATCCACTTCACCGTTTGGTTCCATCCGTTTGGAACAAAATGCATGCATGTGACCAAGTTTTTGTCCATTTTATTTTATTTTTTTCTTTTTTTCTATCGCAAAGTTTTTTTTGTAAAAAAAAAAAAAAAAGAATTAACTTTTATTTTGGGTACTCAAACTTCGCTCGGTTTATACGTGTCTTGACCGTAATTTCTTTGTTCAGTTCGCTGAAGTTTCGGTGTTATTTCGGTTTCGCGCCTATCTGTTATCGTCTCTACTTCTGTGCCACGAAAGGTGAGTTTTCTCACACTTGCAAAAATATTCACATTTTTGTGAAATTGAAATTTGTGATTTATTTGGTTATTTGTTTGTTGGTTGCTATATTTAAATGGACATCCAATTTAAACTGTAGAAATTGAATTGACAGTTAGTTTATTTTTGAATTAAATTGGTAGTTAAACCCCGACACATATAATCAGTTAATTATTGCAAATTGAACTGTTTTGGATGATGGTTGTGATGAGTGTTTATTTATGGATATATTGAACTGTACGGATGCTGTCTATGTTTTTATATCAGTGTTATCACCTTGGATGTTACGGGCATCATCATAAACTGTCATTTCGAATAAATTAAGAAATAGGTTGAAATGATATATACCTATGACAACTGACCTTTGGATTGAAATGATATATATCCATTCCCTGAAATTAAAATTTGAAATTTGAAATAACTGATCACTTGGCCATAGGATAGAGAATTATCATACGGACACCGGATTGGTTAAATCTATAAATTTTAGAATTTGTGAAACCGATTTAAATAAGTGATTCTGTGTAAAGAAAATAAATTGAAATTATTTAAATTGAATTATACATTGGAATTTGAAGTTGAAATGTTGAAATTGAATTATTTCAAAGGTTTAAATCTTTATTTAAACTTTGAAATTTAATTCGAATTGAAATAATCTAAATTTGTTGTTTTGAAATTTGAACTAAAATTGATTATAATTTGAATTGTTTAAAAGGTTTAAATCTTTATTTAAACTTTGAAATTAAATTTGAATTAAATGGTTTAAATAAATATTATGAATTTGAACTTGAACTCGAATTTGATTTGAATCGAATGGATTAAAATAATATTTTGAAATTGGAAGTTATGCTTTAAAAGGGATTGTTCTCAAATGTATTTGATTTTGGAATCGATTTGGATTGGATATTGGGAATCGATTTGCTTTGTTTCGAGATTTGAACTTAGGTTCAGATTTATTGGAAATGGAAAGAAACAGTTGACTTGAAATTATTTTTATATAAACAAATTTACATATAAACTATTTTATGAAATTTATTCCTTTGATATATGGAGTACTTTATATAAATTGTTTTTCAAAAAAAAACCTATTCTTTCTATATATATAAAGTAGTTTATTTTATAAAATATTTTAATATATATAAAACCATTTCCAATACTCAAGTTGTTTTGATTTCCAAGTTATTCCAAATCTCCCAAAAAAAAAGATTAAGTTGTAGATCTGATGTGTCTGCTATTTACTGCTATTACTTTGATAGAATCATGAATCCTAAATCATCTTGGGATTTTGTTGTGTAATGCTAGTATACAACAATCATTGCATTATATTTTTCATCCTTCAAAACGATGAGTATTAAAAAGTGCTTTCTTTCATTAAACTGATATTTGTGACTCTTGATTGGAGTAGATTGAAAATTTGTTACTTATTACGTTTGTTACGCTGAAGAATTGTTATGTTTTGCAATGTTATTCTATTGTATTGGCTAAATTAAGGCTTATTTCTATGACTATAATATCAGTGATGCTACCTTGAACTAATTATTTTCATTGGACATCTGTCCAGCTTTGTTCTCATACCAATATGTTAAAACAGAAACTTAGTAAAATAGATTACCCAAACAGATATTTCTATTAACTCAGCTAAATTTCTAACAACTTATTTCGTGGATTAACACCAATATCAACCGATAAATAAAACTAAATATGAAATTGAAACGCTATTTTAGATTCAAAATTACTCTTTCATTTTGGCTTTTAATGCACCTGTGAATAATGGAAGTATGCTCACTGCACTATAAATGTGGTGGGATGGAGTTGTTAAATCTCTTCATCAATTATTGTCACATTTAATTAATACCCGTTTTTCTTAAAATCCAATTTTGAGGAAGATTGTAATAACCCGCAAAATCTGGGCCAGTTTAAAATTTTTATTTTTGCAAATATAACGAATTTTCTATATTTAAAATAGATTATTTTAAAGAATATCGACGAGAAATTTATTTTGAATAGAATTCGACGTATATATTATATACGTCGTCGTTAGAATATAAATATTTATATATAAATTATATATAGAATTGAAAATGGCGCGGTAGTTCGATAATTCGATTTCAAACTTCAATTGAATGTACCGAGTGCAAAACAATCCGGATTTTAGTGAAACCAAAAACATTAGGATCTAATTGATAATATCTTTCTAACGGATGTAAGAAACTGAGATTTCACTTTAAAAATTGAGAGATATGTCCAGTTGAAAATTCTGAATAGTCGCTATGGAATTCAGGCCCTTAAAAATGGACATTTTGCAAATGACCTCGGATTTCGACGAAACCAGTTTTGTTAGGACCGTATCGTCAATACGAAGCTAGAAAATATTTTTCGAGAATTTGTAGAGTTAGTATGTGACCCCGGTAATTTGAAATGCGCGTTTAAATTCAATATAGTGATTTAAATGTAAATTCAACGGAAACTGATTCAAACGATCAAATCAAACTACGAAACATATCCCATTGTGTTCGGAATGGGGGTGAAATGCTATGGGCGACAGTCGGCGGGTTCAAATCTGAGTTGAAACGAAAAGTCAACATTAGGGTTTTAAAGAAAAAATAATAATATAATTATTACATATATATTTACATAACCCCCCCTTCATTATTTCAGATCGAAAATAGAAAAAATAAAAATAAAAAAAGGGGGAAATTCGATTTCCGCCTCCCCCAGGAGCTCGCCGTCGCCGCCTAAGGCGCCCTGCCGCTGCGCCCAGCCACCGTGCGCCTCCACCTCCCCTTCCCCCTTCGATCCTCCCCCTCTACCTCTCTCCTCCGCAGCTGTTATCCCCAGACCCGCAAAAACCCAGCCGCCCTCCGCCTGTACCATCCACCAAACACCCCACCGCGATGGCCTCCACCTCCGTTCCCCGACCCTCCTCCGCCTGCATCAGAGATCCCCCCCCCCCGCTCTCTCCTGTTCGATCGACGAAAGAAACCCCCCCCCCCCCCGTAAGTTTTTTTAAATTTATTTATTTATTTTTATTTTATATAAACAGAATTAAAAACTGAATTTATTTATTTTAAAAACTGAATTTTATCTACTTTAAAAATCTGATTTTTATTTACCTTAAAAACTGTTTTTTTTATTTATGTTGTAAAGTTATAAAAATGTAATCTTTTATATTGTGGAATTAAAAATATGATTTTTATATTTTTAAAGTATTAAAAATATGATTTTTATATTTTTAAAGTGTTAAAAATATGATTTTTATATTTTTAAAGTATTAAAAATATAGTCTTTACTATATAGAAGAGGTAAAAATATGATTTTTACATGATAGGAATATTAAAAATATCATCTTTATATGTGTAGAAAAATAAAAATGAGATTTTTATAAAGATGAAATCTTTAAATTTGAAAGGGCGAAGTCTATATTTTTATAAAGATGAAATCTTTAAATTTGAAAAGGCGAAGTCTATATTTTTATAAAGGTGAAATCTTTAAATTTAAAAAGGCGAAATCTTTATACGGAAAATAGCGTGATAAAAATATAATTTTTATCTATAAGACATAGTAGTAAAAAATTCGATTTTTATATATTGAATAGCATAGTAAAAATTCGATTTTTAAATATATGAAGTGATTATAAAAATATGATTTTTAAATTGAAAGTGAATAAATAAAAATGTGATTTTTATTTTAAAGACATCGAAATATAAAAATGTGTGATTTCTATATGTAGTGGCTACGGGCAACAAAGGAGAAGAAAAGGCGAGAACGACGAAGATTTCTATAAATGAAGTGCCAAGGAGCTAGGATAGCTATAGGTGAGAACTTCTCACTCTTCAAATTCTCTTTTTCTAGTTATATATATATACTAGGATGCAGACGGTGCTTAGTAGCACCCGACACCCGTCATCCACAGACCATGGATGGCTTGTTTGTTAAATTGTTTGGTTGTGTAGTTGATTAGATGATTTGATGTGAAATTGAATTATTTGGTGAATTGAATGGATTTGATTGATGTGTGAATGGCGTGGGCCTTCACTAGACCGGGGATAAGGCTAGGCCTTGTCCTGTTTCTAGTATCGTGCCGTTATGCCGCCGAAATTTTCTAAAATATGTTAGAAAAATAAAAATATCATTTATTGAATAAATGAACTGAATAGAAATTCATGTGTGAAAATAAAATGTTTTATCGTTAAAAATATAATTTTAACGTGAAAGTGAATAAATGAATATTTATAAACAAATCGGCCGATTTGTTTATATACACTGATTTGACTGACATTGATTGGGTCGATAAATTTTACACATCGCCCAACTGCACAAATAAAATCTGTGTTTGATTGTTTGAAACCCCACACGGGTGTTGGGATGAAATTTGAAGTTCACTCATCCTGATTGATTAAATATGTCGATCGGTGGATTGACAGGCTGTTATAAGCGTCGGATATCTATATTTGATGCTTATACAGTGTAGTGCACTTTGGTTGATGGTTGATTATTTTTCAATGCTATTATATACATGTGTTGTATGGAATCCATATAATTAACACTATATGGTGATTGATTGGGCCTCATTCCAATCGGGAAAACAATGAATATTATAAAAGAAAATTCATGTGTTGAATATAAAAATAGTCATGTGTTGACGATGATCATGTGTTGAAACTATTCATGTGTTGAGTAGAATATTTTAAATAAAATAAATTACATCTTTATCATATTTACGATTAGAATCTACTTTACGGTGGAGTCTAATTAAAATCAAACGATAGATACCATAGTTTTATAAAATATTTTACATAACAAAAATAGTGAGGTGTTGACAGTACTCATGTGTTGAGATTAGTCGTGTGTTGAAAGAAATATAGATTCATGTGTTGAATGGGATAAATATTCATTTGTTGGATAGAATAAAGGAGTTTTGAAAAATATAAAGCCGTGTTGATTAGAGATGCGTTATTTCGACGTGAACGATATTTATATCGATTTTAAACGATTTCGAAATGAATTGAATTGAAAACGATTTCGAAATGAATTGAATTGAAAACGATTTCGAAATGAATTGAATTGAAAAATGATTTCGAAATGAATTGAATTGAAAAATGATTTCGAAATGAATTGAATTGAAAACGATTTCGAAATGAATTGAATTGAAAACGATTTCGAAATGAATTGAATTGAAAACGATTTCGAAATGAATTGAATTGAAAACGATTTCGAAATGAATTGAAGTGAAAACGAATTCAAATTGATTTGAAAGCGAATTGAAATGAATTCAAATTGAATTGAAATTTGAATTGAATAGAAATGAATTTTAAAACGAATTTATAAAGAAGAATTCAATTTTGATTTGAATTGAAAAGGAAGTTGAAATTGTTTTGAAACGAATTTAAAACGATTTATAAAATTCGTTTTAAAAGGAAATCGACGAAATATATAATATATATATTATATATATATAATGGCCTGAATAGAACGCGCCGCGCCGCGGTAGTTCGTGAATTTCGACCATTTATTTCAAACGGACATTGCGGGAGATCCGACCGTCGGATTCTCCTAAAACCGGAACCGTTGGGTTCGTATCGAAAAGAGCTTTCCAATGAATATTAGAAATTTGAAATCTAACGGTTGGATTTGGAATTATGTCCAAATCAAATTCGAAAAAGGTCGCTGTAAGTGCAGTTCGATGACCGTTGTTGGAAATCGACTGTACGGGCCTTGATAAAATTATTAAAAATATCTATAATTTGTGTAAAATTATAATATGTGAATTGGAAAGATTTGGGCTGGAAAATTCCACATTTGAAAAGATAAAAATAGATTTTTATCGAAATGAACTAGTTTTGAACTAGAATTGAAATCAATTTATTTTTAAAATAAATGAATTGAATATGAAAGTGATTTTGAAAATAATCGATAATTTCCAATACGTGGATTGGACTGGAGCTGAATCGAAATTATCTTCGGGATATTTCGATGTTGGATTTCGTGACTATACAAATATTGTTATGGGGATTTGAAAGATATTTTATATCGTTATTTCCAATACGATATTTGTTGGTCTCAGAATTTGATATTGAATATAAGCCGATATATTTTCTATTCAGAGCCTTGTATTTAATATCAAATGTGATTTGGTTTGTCGTGAATCGTGTTTTGATGACATTGGTTCTTTAACCCAGTTAAAGGCAGGATATTGATTTTTGAAAAGATTAAAACTAAGTGGAGTTTTAATGAATCTTTAATTAGATTAAAAATGTGAATTGATAATTTAAATTATCAAATCTGAAAGGTGATCGAGAATGGAGTACCACCAGTTTTGCTCCAAAGCGATAGTTAAATCTTTAATTAGATTTGAACGTGAAATGGTAATTAATTTTACCGATAACACCGTGGTGTTAGGAATGGAGTATCACCAGTTTTTATCCATGGGATATAGGTTGGGATTGGGAAATAAAATAAATAATTACTTCGGTGTGGTTCGTTAATCCCGACTAGTTTGAAATGATATCCAAAGGAAGATTATAGGATAAATTTAGAAGAATTTATCTTGGATAAAATTAATGGGAACATTTCCCTAAGAATGTGATATTGTGAATAAAAGAATATTCTGAATTGGAATGAGGCGTTTGTTGTGTTTGTGTAACATTCGTTTATTATATACGTGGGTTATTCAGAAAGGCCGGGTTTATACCCATTCTGAATAACCGATTCGACGAGATGTCGAAGATGAAGACGGTGGTTGAAGACCGGAAGTCTTCACATCGTTTGGGTGATTACTGATGATCTTGATTGGGCTGTACACCCAAGATGAGGGAAACAGTCGGTGATCGTCCAGCCGTACTTGGAGATCGATGGATATGCGAGGAAAGTGCCTCCGGTTTCGTTCAGACCCAGGACGAACTTGTAAATGGATTGTGTGTCTGACATTGGATTTTATTCTGTGTTGATTGATCTCTATTAAATATACATCTGTTTGGCGGCGGAGAATTTATTCTCTTGCTTAACGCCCTTCTCTGAGACGTACGAGCTCAGAGGTTGTATATCGATGGACATCAGTCGCATGGAGTGAATTGCCAATGTGGCATGCGTAAGTGGCAATTGATCAGGGCTTTTGTTGAAAAGCAAAGTCTTGTGGTTGATGATCAAAGCACGGCCTGTGTGGCGTAGCTTTGTGTGTAACGTGGATTCGCGAGCCTCACACCTCGGTATGAGTCAAACACGGGAGATGGACCGCTAGGAGAGCATGACGTTTCTTTCTAGCTAGGGTGGTGTCAGTGACCTACCAGCCCTGACATTTATATACTTTTCATCTGTGTGGTTGTTGGATACGAGGCGCCTCGGATATAGGTCTGTAAGGACCGGGAAACGTGTGTTCAGGAATTGCCAATCCTCAAAAGTAAGAGAGGACCGGCCCAGCCGATTCCAAGGATCATAGTGGGGTCCTGGGACATTTGCTAGAGTGTCTCGAACGCGGAGAGGAGCTTGCCCCTTGCCTCGACTCATGACGGAAATCCAATTTCCAATACGTGTATTGCGGTTTTAATTGTAGAACTAGTACGGCGACATGATATATGGTACCCATGCCGTCTATGATTGATATTTATGATTGAAAATGTTTTGACACTATACACTTATTATAGTATCAAGTGATTTGTTTTAAACGTACCAAGCATGTTTGGCTATTATAAGGAAAAACCCTATCCTCCGGCTTGCGTTGCATTGTGTGATGGGACCTGGGTCTTATAATAGCTTCATTTTTCTAAAAAGCATTGCGCTGTTTACTCTATGCACTAGTATTCTTGGGAGGAAACCCGTTCCGTGTTATACGGCGTGGTCCCTTGAATTACTCTCTTTTAAAGTAAAGTTTTAAATAACTGTTTTAGTTCTCACATCAGTCCCATGACTGACCTGGAGTTTATTGTTTTAACCTAAACTCTGGGTGCCCCTATTTTCCGCACGGGCAGCTAGTAGTTTTGGTTTTGCAGATTTATATTCACAGGTTCCTGGTTTACAGCTGGAACGATGCTCGGAAAGCTCTGTATCCGTGTATCACTTCTAGTTGTGATTTTGTATTATTTTCCGCTGCTATGTAATTTATTGTAATCTCTGATATTTGTTAAATGTAATTTATTCATTTATACTCTGTATATTCTTGTATCTGATGGAATTGTTGTAATAGCAATGAAATGTTCTTCCGTATGTGTTCCTTTTGTGTGTTGTTCTCAAAGTATCCGCTCTTTCCTTCACGGGGAAGTTACGGGTTCTTACAGTGGTATCAGAGCTTTGGTTTACAGAGCTCGAGAACAAGACACATTAGAACCATACGAAAGAATTCATCAGATATTGGATTAGTAATATCCAATTAGAATGACTCGTTAGAGATAGGATCAGTAGTATCCTAGAACGAGTGTGAAGAGTATATTTTTCAAATGAAAACAATTTTGTTTTGAAAACTTAAACCATTTTATACGTATTTGATTATTTATTTATTTTAAATATGGACAATCTAGTATATAAAGGTTTTGCGTATACGCGTCATGAACGTATATTCAAAGTTTTAATATATTAGATAGATATAGAATCACATTCTAGTTGCCCGGGAATGATTCTGATAATGCTGCAGCGTTACCAGTATTTATTTTCGAGTGACGAAGGTATGATTTTCTATATATTTCCATTAGACTGGTGTGAGAACCAAAACTTATATAGTTAGAACACTTTGTTGTGAATTGGCATCAAAAACAAGATTTCCCGTATATATGTATCAAAATTATGAATTTGAAACTCTAATTCACTAATTGATTGCTGTTTGTGTTGGTTGTTTATTTGTTTGCTAATTTTTAACCATTTATGCCTAATTGAACCGAATATTGAACTGTATTGAAAATTGGTCGCATTTGCTTGCATATACATATACTTACATTGAACAGGTCATAGCAAGGAGGCTAGAGCCGAAGAATAAAATTTGTTTGCCCGACAAATAGGTACATGTTTACTACATAATTTCCTGTTTTGTTCGGGTGATGATGATTTTGTGAGCCTATTGGCTAGCCGCTTGGCTTTTTCTTTTTCTTTTTGAGATCTAAAGGACCGGGGAAGCTATTTGAAATTCCCCGATGCTCCCGGTGCAGGGGAGGTTATGGCGAAATTTTTCGAAAATTTAGGGTGTTAGCCAAATTTTTGAAATTTTGAAAATTCTCAGAAACTGAAAAGTTGGAGAATGGAAGCCAGATCGAATGTAGAGCTCAATAATCAAACCACTTTCGACTTTGTTCCTTTTCGGGGACGAAAAGTTTTAAGTGGGGGAGATTGTAATAACCCGCAAAATCTGGGCCAGTTTAAAAATTTTATTTTTGCAAATATAACGAATTTTCTATATTTAAAATAGATTATTTTAAAGAATATCGACGAGAAATTTATTTTGAATAGAATTCGACGTATATATTATATACGTCGTCGTTAGAATATAAATATTTATATATAAATTATAAATAGAATTGAAAATGGCGCGGTAGTTCGATAATTCGATTTCAAACTTCAATTGAATGTACCGAGTGCAAAACAATCCGGATTTTAGTGAAACCAAAAACATTAGGATCTAATTGATAATATCTTTCTAACGGATGTAAGAAACTGAGATTTCACTTTAAAAATTGAGAGATATGTCCAGTTGAAAATTCTGAATAGTCGCTATGGAATTCAGGCCCTTAAAAATGGACATTTTGCAAATGACCTCGGATTTCGACGAAACCAGTTTTGTTAGGACCGTATCGTCAATACGAAGCTAGAAAATATTTTTCGAGAATTTGTAGAGTTAGTATGTGACCCCGGTAATTTGAAATGCGCGTTTAAATTCAATATAGTGATTTAAATGTAAATTCAACGGAAACTGATTCAAACGATCAAATCAAACTACGAAACATATCCCATTGTGTTCGGAATGGGGGTGAAATGCTATGGGCGACAGTCGGCGGGTTCAAATCTGAGTTGAAACGAAAAGTCAACATTAGGGTTTTAAAGAAAAAAAAATAATATAATTATTACATATATATTTACATAACCCCCCCTTCATTATTTCAGATCGAAAATAGAAAAAAAATAAAAAAGGGGGAAATTCGATTTCCGCCTCCCCCAGGAGCTCGCCGTCGCCGCCTAAGGCGCCCTGCCGCTGCGCCCAGCCACCGTGCGCCTCCACCTCCCCTTCCCCCTTCGATCCTCCCCCTCTACCTCTCTCCTCCGCAGCTGTTATCCCCAGACCCGCAAAAACCCAGCCGCCCTCCGCCTGTACCATCCACCAAACACCCCACCGCGATGGCCTCCACCTCCGTTCCCCGACCCTCCTCCGCCTGCATCAGAGATCCCCCCCCCCCCCGCTCTCTCCTGTTCGATCGACGAAAGAAACCCCCCCCCCGTAAGTTTTTTTAAATTTATTTATTTATTTTTATTTTATATAAACAGAATTAAAAACTGAATTTATTTATTTTAAAAACTGAATTTTATCTACTTTAAAAATCTGATTTTTATTTACCTTAAAAACTGTTTTTTTTTATTTATGTTGTAAAGTTATAAAAATGTAATCTTTTATATTGTGGAATTAAAAATATGATTTTTATATTTTTAAAGTATTAAAAATATGATTTTTATATTTTTAAAGTGTTAAAAATATGATTTTTATATTTTTAAAGTATTAAAAATATAGTCTTTACTATATAGAAGAGGTAAAAATATGATTTTTACATGATAGGAATATTAAAAATATCATCTTTATATGTGTAGAAAAATAAAAATGAGATTTTTATAAAGATGAAATCTTTAAATTTGAAAGGGCGAAGTCTATATTTTTATAAAGATGAAATCTTTAAATTTGAAAAGGCGAAGTCTATATTTTTATAAAGGTGAAATCTTTAAATTTAAAAAGGCGAAATCTTTATACGGAAAATAGCGTGATAAAAATATAATTTTTATCTATAAGACATAGTAGTAAAAAATTCGATTTTTATATATTGAATAGCATAGTAAAAATTCGATTTTTAAATATATGAAGTGATTATAAAAATATGATTTTTAAATTGAAAGTGAATAAATAAAAATGTGATTTTTATTTTAAAGACATCGAAATATAAAAATGTGTGATTTCTATATGTAGTGGCTACGGGCAACAAAGGAGAAGAAAAGGCGAGAACGACGAAGATTTCTATAAATGAAGTGCCAAGGAGCTAGGATAGCTATAGGTGAGAACTTCTCACTCTTCAAATTCTCTTTTTCTAGTTATATATATATACTAGGATGCAGACGGTGCTTAGTAGCACCCGACACCCGTCATCCACAGACCATGGATGGCTTGTTTGTTAAATTGTTTGGTTGTGTAGTTGATTAGATGATTTGATGTGAAATTGAATTATTTGGTGAATTGAATGGATTTGATTGATGTGTGAATGGCGTGGGCCTTCACTAGACCGGGGATAAGGCTAGGCCTTGTCCTGTTTCTAGTATCGTGCCGTTATGCCGCCGAAATTTTCTAAAATATGTTAGAAAAATAAAAATATCATTTATTGAATAAATGAACTGAATAGAAATTCATGTGTGAAAATAAAATGTTTTATCGTTAAAAATATAATTTTAACGTGAAAGTGAATAAATGAATATTTATAAACAAATCGGCCGATTTGTTTATATACACTGATTTGACTGACATTGATTGGGTCGATAAATTTTACACATCGCCCAACTGCACAAATAAAATCTGTGTTTGATTGTTTGAAACCCCACACGGGTGTTGGGATGAAATTTGAAGTTCACTCATCCTGATTGATTAAATATGTCGATCGGTGGATTGACAGGCTGTTATAAGCGTCGGATATCTATATTTGATGCTTATACAGTGTAGTGCACTTTGGTTGATGGTTGATTATTTTTCAATGCTATTATATACATGTGTTGTATGGAATCCATATAATTAACACTATATGGTGATTGATTGGGCCTCATTCCAATCGGGAAAACAATGAATATTATAAAAGAAAATTCATGTGTTGAATATAAAAATAGTCATGTGTTGACGATGATCATGTGTTGAAACTATTCATGTGTTGAGTAGAATATTTTAAATAAAATAAATTACATCTTTATCATATTTACGATTAGAATCTACTTTACGGTGGAGTCTAATTAAAATCAAACGATAGATACCATAGTTTTATAAAATATTTTACATAACAAAAATAGTGAGGTGTTGACAGTACTCATGTGTTGAGATTAGTCGTGTGTTGAAAGAAATATAGATTCATGTGTTGAATGGGATAAATATTCATTTGTTGGATAGAATAAAGGAGTTTTGAAAAATATAAAGCCGTGTTGATTAGAGATGCGTTATTTCGACGTGAACGATATTTATATCGATTTTAAACGATTTCGAAATGAATTGAATTGAAAACGATTTCGAAATGAATTGAATTGAAAACGATTTCGAAATGAATTGAATTGAAAAATGATTTCGAAATGAATTGAATTGAAAAATGATTTCGAAATGAATTGAATTGAAAACGATTTCGAAATGAATTGAATTGAAAACGATTTCGAAATGAATTGAATTGAAAACGATTTCGAAATGAATTGAATTGAAAACGATTTCGAAATGAATTGAAGTGAAAACGAATTCAAATTGATTTGAAAGCGAATTGAAATGAATTCAAATTGAATTGAAATTTGAATTGAATAGAAATGAATTTTAAAACGAATTTATAAAGAAGAATTCAATTTTGATTTGAATTGAAAAGGAAGTTGAAATTGTTTTGAAACGAATTTAAAACGATTTATAAAATTCGTTTTAAAAGGAAATCGACGAAATATATAATATATATATTATATATATATAATGGCCTGAATAGAACGCGCCGCGCCGCGGTAGTTCGTGAATTTCGACCATTTATTTCAAACAGACATTGCGGGAGATCCGACCGTCGGATTCTCCTAAAACCGGAACCGTTGGGTTCGTATCGAAAAGAGCTTTCCAATGAATATTAGAAATTTGAAATCTAACGGTTGGATTTGGAATTATGTCCAAATCAAATTCGAAAAAGGTCGCTGTAAGTGCAGTTCGATGACCGTTGTTGGAAATCGACTGTACGGGCCTTGATAAAATTATTAAAAATATCTATAATTTGTGTAAAATTATAATATGTGAATTGGAAAGATTTGGGCTGGAAAATTCCACATTTGAAAAGATAAAAATAGATTTTTATCGAAATGAACTAGTTTTGAACTAGAATTGAAATCAATTTATTTTTAAAATAAATAAATTGAATATGAAAGTGATTTTGAAAATAATCGATAATTTCCAATACGTGGATTGGACTGGAGCTGAATCGAAATTATCTTCGGGATATTTCGATGTTGGATTTCGTGACTATATAAATATTGTTATGGGGATTTGAAAGATATTTTATATCGTTATTTCCAATACGATATTTGTTGGTCTCAGAATTTGATATTGAATATAAGCCAATATATTTTCTATTCAGAGCCTTGTATTTAATATCAAATGTGATTTGGTTTGTCGTGAATCGTGTTTTGATGACATTGGTTCTTTAACCCAGTTAAAGGCAGGATATTGATTTTTGAAAAGATTAAAACTAAGTGGAGTTTTAATGAATCTTTAATTAGATTAAAAATGTGAATTGATAATTTAAATTATCAAATCTGAAAGGTGATCGAGAATGGAGTACCACCAGTTTTGCTCCAAAGCGATAGTTAAATCTTTAATTAGATTTGAACGTGAAATGGTAATTAATTTTACCGATAACACCGTGGTGTTAGGAATGGAGTATCACCAGTTTTTCTCCATGGGATATAGGTTGGGATTGGGAAATAAAATAAATAATTACTTCGGTGTGGTTCGTTAATCCCGACTAGTTTGAAATGATATCCAAAGGAAGATTATAGGATAAATTTAGAAGAATTTATCTTGGATAAAATTAATGGGAACATTTCCCTAAGAATGTGATATTGTGAATAAAAGAATATTCTGAATTGGAATGAGGCGTTTGTTGTGTTTGTGTAACATTCGTTTATTATATACGTGGGTTATTCAGAAAGGCCGGGTTTATACCCATTCTGAATAACCGATTCGACGAGATGTCGAAGATGAAGACGGTGGTTGAAGACCGGAAGTCTTCACATCGTTTGGGTGATTACTGATGATCTTGATTGGGCTGTACACCCAAGATGAGGGAAACAGTCGGTGATCGTCCAGACGTACTTGGAGATCGATGGATATGCGAGGAAAGTGCCTCCGGTTTCGTTCAGACCCAGGACGAACTTGTAAATGGATTGTGTGTCTGACATTGGATTTTATTCTGTGTTGATTGATCTCTATTAAATATACATCTGTTTGGCGGCGGAGAATTTATTCTCTTGCTTAACGCCCTTCTCTGAGACGTACGAGCTCAGAGGTTGTATATCGATGGACATCAGTCGCATGGAGTGAATTGCCAATGTGGCATGCGTAAGTGGCAATTGATCAGGGCTTTTGTTGAAAAGCAAAGTCTTGTGGTTGATGATCAAAGCACGGCCTGTGTGGCGTAGCTTTGTGTGTAACGTGGATTCGCGAGCCTCACACCTCGGTATGAGTCAAAAACGGGAGATGGACCGCTGGGAGAGCATGACGTTTCTTTCTAGCTAGGGTGGTGTCAGTGACCTACCAGCCCTGACATTTATATACTTTTCACCTGTGTGGTTGTTGGATACGAGGCGCCTCGGATATAGGTCTGTAAGGACCGGGAAACGTGTGTTCAGGAATTGCCAATCCTCAAAAGTAAGAGAGGACCGGCCCAGCCGATTCCAAGGATCATAGTGGGGTCCTGGGACATTTGCTAGAGTGTCTCGAACGCGGAGAGGAGCTTGCCCCTTGCCTCGACTCATGACGGAAATCCAATTTCCAATACGTGTATTGCGGTTTTAATTGTAGAACTAGTACGGCGACATGATATATGGTACCCATGCCGTCTATGATTGATATTTATGATTGAAAATGTTTTGACACTATACACTTATTATAGTATCAAGTGATTTGTTTTAAACGTACCAAGCATGTTTGGCTATTATAAGGAAAAACCCTATCCTCCGGCTTGCGTTGCATTGTGTGATGGGACCTGGGTCTTATAATAGCTTCATTTTTCTAAAAAGCATTGCGCTGTTTACTCTATGCACTAGTATTCTTGGGAGGAAACCCGTTCCGTGTTATACAGCGTGGTCCCTTGAATTACTCTCTTTTAAAGTAAAGTTTTAAATAACTGTTTTAGTTCTCACATCAGTCCCATGACTGACCTGGAGTTTATTGTTTTAACCTAAACTCTGGGTGCCCCTATTTTCCGCACGGGCAGCTAGTAGTTTTGGTTTTGCAGATTTATATTCATAGGTTCCTGGTTTACAGCTGGAACGATGCTCGGAAAGCTCTGTATCCGTGTATCACTTCTAGTTGTGATTTTGTATTATTTTCCGCTGCTATGTAATTTATTGTAATCTCTGATATTTGTTAAATGTAATTTATTCATTTATACTCTGTATATTCTTGTATCTGATGGAATTGTTGTAATAGCAATGAAATGTTCTTCCGTATCTGTTCCTTTTGTGTGTTGTTCTCAAAGTATCCGCTCTTTCCTTCACGGGGAAGTTACGGGTTCTTACAAAGATCTTATCTTAGTCGTGTAGCAATTGAAAAAGCTTGTAGTTATGCTAAATCAGCGTTTTGTTATTGACATTTTTAATTTTTGTAGTGCAAGAATTCCATGAATTTACATTCTTAGATCTAAAAAATAATCGCATCAAACATGACCTTTTGGTCTATAGTTGTTAAATGCATTCAAGAGTCTTAAGACGGACAGGGTATATTGTTGCAAAATAGGACTTAACTGAGTAATATTTAGAAGGTAACCGAGGAAAAGCTTCATAGGGAGGTGGATGTTGGCAATGACCAATTATAATGTAGGTGGTTTTTGGCATCGAGATGGTAGCCAAATGTTCTATTTGGTTGTCTGTTAATAGGTCAATGGATGGATAGAGAAGAGTGATAATCTTAGCATATAGTTAGTATGTTCGTCTTATTAGTTAAGACATGGAGGGAGTTTATCTACCTTTGATAGTTGTGTTATTTTCGATTCCAATGTGTGTGTCATGAAATTATATATGAGCATTTCCCTAGCATAATCCCATTTAAGCACGTAATTTTTTTCGTACATCATAGAAGTATAAACTTATTCCAAGAAAACATATAGTAAACAAATTACATATGATGGCCAAAATAGAAACGAAAGAAAAAGGTATGTCAGAAATTCCCATCTTTTATTGACAAAATATATTTCATTACATTATAGGTATGTTTTGTCTTTGCGACCTCTATCCAAAACCTTCCACTTTCTCAGCTCATTTCTTTCATAAGTCATTTTTTAACTCATCTCTCTTTCTATCCCACATCATTTATGCAATCCTAATAGCAATTGAGTGGCAAAAAAATTTAAAAGAGATTCAAAATATTAATTTCATTCCTTTTAAATTCTTGCATCATTCAACAATCTCACGAAAACCAGTGGTATTTTAGAAAGACACCTAAGTAGTGCATCGAAGTCGAGATGGAAATGCGTAAAAAGAAGTGAATCTAAGTTCTCAGTGAAAGCAACAAAGTGTTGATGACAAAAAATGCCATCAGACCCAAAGATTCTCTATTACTATAGAATAGCGTTTCGCGTAAGGAAAAATAATGTGCGGAAAGCAGTAAAAGACACAGAGGTTTAGCGGTTAGGTCCGCGAGGGGCGTACGCCTACTTTGAAGGAGTTTGTTGATCTTTATTCACAAATAAGAGTTACAAGCGTTGAACTTCATCATGGCATTCGTTTACATGTTGTTCTCTGTATTTTGAAGTCGTATTGGTTGTATGCCAATCTATTAAATAATAGTAAAGTAGAAGAATTTCTTTCTCTCTCCTTGATTTTAGGAGTTACCTCTCTTTTCATTAATTCTCTCTTGATATTTAATATTTGAATTTTTAATTATCAATTAAATTATTTAACTAACCTCTCATTATTTTATAGTATGATATATATATATATATATATATATATATATATATATATATATATATATATATAACTTATGCATAATTAATCTACAAATAATTGATATATCAACTTCGAATAGTAGGTCCATATAGTTATATCAATTATATAATACCAAATTTAAATTGTTTAAATAAATTTAATCAGAGAGTATATTTATTAATGAACCATGATTGAATATGTATATGACTATTTGTTCTAGTAAAAATGGTAAAACTAAATTGTTTTATTCAATTACTATATGTAAATCGCATAAAACAACAATGAAAAATTTAAATTTTTTTATTCGTTTATCATTTATCCATAAATACTTGCATCTAAAGTGGTAAAATATATGTATTATGCATTGCATTATAAAATTCTACATTTAACTTAAAATACCTATAATTAAAACTACCATAATTATTTAAAAAACCTACATCAATTTCTCCTATGATATAATCTATACGCATAAATTAATTATGTTGTGCTATGCTTAAAATAATAAGATAAATGTAATCAAGTGATACGTATTTGTTCAGTTACTAATGACGATATGAAAATTTCAATAATATACATCATACCTATATCAATAAAATAAGATAAAATTGTATTCTCATTAGACTAAAACACACATACGTCACACGACATGTAATATAACACAAACAATACATAACTTTTATATAATACGCTCTTTAAGTTCGGTATTACATGGAATTTATTTCTCAAAAACATGTTTAAGAAACACCATTACTTTTAGTTCCGGCCAGTCTATAAATAATTACAATTAAATTTTAAATTATTTTCCCATTTACCAAAAAATTTGCACTTTAGCATAAAAAATTCAGAAAAAATGTTCATAGAGACATCAGATAAATTAAAAATTTAACTTTGAGGAAAAATAAAGAATAAAAACAAAAAAATTAGAAAAAATATCAATAAATTCATCGTGCATTACAAAATTATGATTTTTTTACAGCAAAAACTTAATTTTAAAATTTCTGCAATCTTTTACCAAACTATCTCGGTTCACTTCTAATATTTTACATGACTTCATATTAGAGTTAATCAAGAATATTAAAAATATAATTAAACTTGATAAAGTATTAATTGTTGATGTGTCAATATAAATCATAAAAATGTGAAAAATTCAATATTTGCACAATATTCATATTAACAAAAAGGGTATAAAATTCATTTGGATAAACAAATACATCAAACACATAACATAATTATATATGTAAGCAATGATTTAAATTTAAATTATGATTCATTTATATCGATACATTGATGCATTACATTGTAAAATACTAATTTTAACTAAAGTACCTACATTAAGAAATTTCCGTGGTTGCTTACAAAACTCAACTCTATGTCAAATTATTTACTACATTTACATCAATATATTTTAAATAAAGCATGTAATTATGGTTTCAATGTACAAGAATAAATATAATAATGAATAAATATTCATTAATTCATCGAATAAAACCTTAAATGTGACAATTTCAATATGTATGTCGCATATATATTAAAACTAATAGTTAAAAAGATTTTTCTATTAACTATAAAGACATACAATTCAAATACCATAAATATTTTAAATGAATGACGTTAACAAAACTATGTTATTATTCATTTATCTCAATAAACTTACCTACATTATTGATTTTTTGTTTCTACCCGAAAAAAACATATTTTGACATTTCTATAGTTATGTGCAATTTCATCGACTGTTCCCTAATCTTTCATGTTTAGATCCATCTATTTAAATTGGTTACAAAATCTCAAATTTAAAGTATTTTAATAATATATGTGTCAGTCGTATATGTATATGCATACATACTAATAAAAGCAACAATACCAGACATACATATCACATACGTATATTTGTGTACATAAATAATAATAACAAAGTTAATTTGTAAATTAATTATTATCATTTATATACATAAACAATAAATTTATCATACACAACGTTAAAAAGTTCTATTCTTAACTTCGAATAACTCCACATTAAAAACTCTGTAACCATTTTATAAAATCATTCTCAATTAACACATATTATTTATCCTTAAGTCAATATATTTTTACTAAATACATAATTTTAAATTTCATATATGTAATGTAGATAAAAGAAACAACTTAAATAATATTTGTTAACTCATCTAAAATTATTATAATATGTTAATTTCAAAAAGAGTACTTGCTCATAATTGTAAGAATAATTAAATTATTGTATTACTTAAAAGATATATAAGTTACATGACACATGTCATGTAAAAACAACAATAATAATTTATATTCTATTTATTTTGATGAATTCATCGTATATTATATAATAAGGTTCCAACATTAACATTAAAATTTTAAAATCTAAATTTTATAATATTATCGTGTTCAACGCACGGGTTACACACTAGTTTATCTAGCCACGAAACATATCAACTGAAAATTTGACCAAGTTTATAATATGGCAGGTAAACGATTTAATTTTAACTTTAATATATGGTAACATAATATTTCCTATGCAATATTATTATATGAACATAAGAAAAGTAATTGTTTACTTTTACTAATCTTTACAACAAAATCAAAATTCAAATCCTCTTCCATAGAAGGAGTATTAAATTTCGTATGTTAATATATTTCATTTTACCAAAAAACAAATTACCATATATCTCTAGCATAATCACCTAAAGCAACGCATTTATAATTAGTTAATAATTTATTTTCAATAAATAGATAAATATAGGAAAATGAAGGAAGCATGTTATGCAAATAAATTTTTGATTTTGTTATGAACGACAATTAATCAAATCTTCCCAAAACTATTATTCTTAAATTGATACACTTATAACTTGCTATATTTCACATTTACTTTGTGCTTATATTTATATCCAATTGATCATCCATAAATCTCTATCAAAAGAACAGAATAAAATTAAGAGTGTAAAGCAAAGAAACATGAAAACAACTTGCATTACATCCTTCTTTGTGTTCCTCATTCTTTTCTCAAGTGGTATGCAAGAGAAAAAAACTAAACTTCAGTTAGTTACTTTTTTTTGTTACAATAGAAAATCTCTTTTTCATGTTTGTTATAACAAATACAAATACTGTTGTTAAATACTAATTGCAGCTATGATGATCGAAGTGAAAGGACAAAATTGCCCTCCTCCAAGTGAAACTTGCAATTTTCCTATTGAATCCCCTAACTGTGTGACAAAAGAATGTAAAGAGTTTTGCCCTAAACATTTCTTCTGCACTGAGGGTAGTTTTTGCTCTGACGTTAATACTTGCACCTGCAAATCGAATTGCGCTCATCGTCGTTGAATTGCGACTTAATCATTTTGTGTTTTGTTATTCATACCTCTTTTGTATTTCAACAGTTGGGTCTGTATACATTATGATATGAAAAAATATTTATGAAATGGAATTTTTCTCTGTTTGGTTTGGAAGGAAATTTTTATCTACATCTATTTTGTTTTGACTATGCGGTGAAGAAAAAACTTGTTGCACAATTTTTTATTAATTGTATGTGCTTGGCTTATGGATATTACTGGGAAAATTGAAATCTTATGGTCACTAACTTGTTAGGGAAACGCATATGTAATATAAATAAATCAAGTAATTTAAATAATAATATTTAATATTCGTATTTAATCAGTTTGGGAAACTAATATTAATTGCTTTTGCTCGGTGGTTGTTTATAGTTTCCACTGTAATTTGTTTTATGAACTAGATTGCATAAATTGGTGAAAGAATCTCCATTTCTCTGAGCGAGTGAAACAAAGAGTCTCACGACAACAGGTTTATGTCGCAACTATCAAAAGCTAAAGATCGAAGAGCAATCCAAGCAACTTCTTTTTAAAAAAAAGATTAAGTTGTAGATTTGATGTGTCTGCTATTTACTGCTATTACTTTGATATAATCATGAACTGTAACAACCCGTATTTTCAATAACTTGTTATAACATAAATGGAGGCAGAATTAAACTGTAAAATCTGAATCAAGGGAAACGGGCTATGCCATTGCGTTTGTCTCGGAAAAATACGCGAAATAGAGTCTGAGTTTTCGAAAATCGGAGTCCGTATGACCAAGATATGGCCTCGCGAAGTTTCACGAAAAATTCTCAAATTAAAGTATACTTAATTAAGTGAAATGGGTTGCACAGAAAAATATATATATATATATATATATATAATTGAAAATTAAATAAATAAATATGCAAAAATGTTCAAAACAGCGAATTGGGAGAGGGGAATAACCGAACCGGCCGATTTTTGAGGTCGACCCGAGCTCGCTGGGTCGACTAGGGGTTAATCCAGGGTGTTTGGCTGTCAACCCGTGGGCCGATTCGCTTAAATGCAGATTTTGCATTTGGATGGTTCTCATGGTTCATCTTTAATCTAAAGGCCCTAAATGGTTCCTACACTTGACTTCTTCCCCAAGACATGCTTTGATGGCTTGGATTGAATATAGGTTTAATCCTATGGCCTAAAACACTTGCCTAATCTATAAATAAGACCCTAACCTATCCTAAATCCTCATTATTCATTCATGCAACTAAACTATGACAAAATTTTACCTCTCATGGCCTCCACTCTCTTCATAAAATTTCTAAATGGTTTCTATGAGAGATTTTCCATGCATACAAGTGTTTTCAAGCTTGTATGAGTGTCATTAGCCTGCATTCAAGTCAAGTTTCTATCTTTGCATCATAAAGCAAGGGTTTTGATCATTTTGGCTCAAGGGTTTTTATGTTAGAGCTTGCATTTTGGGTCTATTTGATTGCATAAGGGCTTTGTCATATCTTTTGTGCCTTCATAGCAATGTAAGCCCTTTCCCTACTCTTAGATATTAACTATGAAGTTAAATGTTCATGTTGCAAGTTTGGGTTTGATCATTGAGTATGATACATGCTCTCATGTCATGCAAGTTTATGAAGTCATTATCTTGATCTTGTGAGCTAAAAGCTACAACCTTTATGTTAAAATGTTGCATTAGGCAACATGAGAACCCTCATAACCTTTATGTCAACTTGCATATGAAGTCATAACCCTTATATGATGATATATGCGAGTTACTAGTCATCATTCCATATCTTTTGTCACCATGATTCGCTTATGTGCCAAGTTTGGGTTTATGCATGTTTTGAGGCTTAAGAATGTAACATGCAAGTTAATGAACACATTTGTGCCTCATTTGCCACCATGATTAACTTGTGGCTTAATATCCATTTTTGTCATGCCTTTGCCATGTCTCTTCTTTTAATCCATTACGTTGTCGCGAACGTATATGCGAGTTTAAAGGCGTTGGGTTATGTTATGGGTAATTTCTAATGACATGAAAATACAACTTGAAAACATGACTTGAAATATAACATGGAAGTTGACATGTAAGTATGCATAAAAACATAAGCTTGGGAATTTACCTATTAAGTTAGGTCTACGCTTTGGGAATTTACCTATTAAGTTAGGTCTACCCAAATGCTTGAAAACTTGTAACATGTTTTGGGAAACATGATGGACATGACACTTAGATAATATAAGTGTGGCCAACTCGAGGTTGGGTTGAGTTTGCAACGTAAAACTACCCGGAACCGACCGGCCTAACTAGTAGTTGCAAACAATAGGACCCAATGTGAGAAGTTGGTCATGTTGTGCTTAAACCCGAGGTTAGACCAAGTTGTGGTGTAAAGCTACCCGGAACCGACCGGCTTAACTAGTAACCACAACAAAGTCTAATGTGAGAGGTGAAGGTGCATTAAGTAATTAATGCCACATGATAGGGTTAAGTTAATTTGATTAATGACTCTTAACCAAATATGACATGGACAAATGGGTTAAGTAATTTGATTAGGCTAATGATACTTAACAAAACATGACAAGGTTGGGTAGGTTAAGTAACTTGATTTGCCTAATGACACTTAACCATTTTTATATGACTAGTGGATGGGGTTAAGTTAACCAACACTTAATCAATCCAACGCGATAACTTGGTAAGGTTAAGTAAGTTTTCTTAATGACGCTTAACCGAAAAATACGGTTAACGAATGGGGTTAAGATTAGACTCAACTAGTCTAAACATGGAAATCGGATGGGGTTAAGTTAGCCTAGACTTAATTAATCCCACTTGGTAGTTTAATGGGGTTAAGTTAAACACTTAACTAATCTAAACATGATGAATTGATGTGGTTAAGTGACCTATACTTAACCAATCTAACTCGTGAATTTATTGAGGTTAAGTTAACCTATACTTAACCGATCTAACGTGAAAACATATAAGGCTAAGTCACGAATCGCTTGAATACACTTGACCGATTTGACTGAGTAAATTGATAGGGTCAAGTTAATATATACTTAACCAATCTAGAATGATAATTGGACGAGGTTAAGTCGTGAATTGCTTAATACATACTTAACCAACGTGAGCATGGTTTGTAGGGTTAAGTCTTGGACTTGGATACTTAGCCAATTTTGACATGATTTGAAGACGGGTTAAGTCTTGGACTTGGATACTTAGCCAATTTTGACATGATTGGTAGACGGGTTAAGTCATGAACTTAAGTGACACTTAATCCATAATGTAAACCCTAGTTCTGAGGATAGGGGATAACCGTAGTTAACAAGGATAACGGGAATAAGGCTAAGTGGTAAACCTTAGTTGATGAATAACTAAGTAATGATTCTTAGTCAAGGAAATTTAGACCAGTTCATAGATAGATGAGTAACCTGATACAGTAGGTCATCGTTTAAGTATACGAGTAGGAGCAAGTATCTGATTTAGATAAAGGCTCCAGCGAACTGGGTAACGAAGCAGCGGCTTTGGGGAACGTGAGGGTATTCTTGGTATCCCTCTATGAGCTGCCAGGTGATTATACTAGGCTCATGAGAGGTTAAGGTCTGCGTTAGAAGAACCAAGAGTATGCCTTGGTTGCTATGCGAGCGACCTAAAGACGGGGATGGATAGGGGATAGTCGACGATACATGGTCGTACCCTAGATAGCATTTCGTCAGACTACCTACCATCTTTGGTCAAGCGTGTACGTACGGAAAGGCAGAGAACACCCAATAGACCATAATTGCTATCTAATTATGGTTGCGGTAAGGCTAGGATTGTGGGTTGGCCAGTAGTGTGTTCTCATACAGGATTTATCCTGTCTTGTCTTTCACTAGTTGAGGGAGGGGTCGCGTGGGACCATAGCCACGTATAGAAAAACAGACCTTAGCATCTGCATCGGCAGATAAATCGAAAGCTCCCGACCGAGTCCTGTATTTCTCGATCTGCCCTGTGACAGGACTCGGATGGCACGATGTGATACATGTGCATACAGTCATGGAAAACGATTCACGATGAATGCGTGGGAAAAAGGGCGCGGTTGACGGTTAGCGTAAATCCCAGTGGCCCTGGGTGGTTGAACCAAAACCGAGATACGAAAACGTGCAATAGGTAAGCGTAATCCCTAGTGGCCCTAGGTAGCATAAGTCCTAGTTGTACAAACGATAATTCATGTTGGAAGACCCTAGCTAGGTTTAGGGTAACAGTCCAAACCGATCTTAAGGATCATGGAACTATGTTAAAGTAATGTAGAATCTCATGGGAAAGCCCGTATGGTCTACGGCAAGGGACTGAACATTTACATGGAATAAAACATACAATTTGAGTAACCTATATATGCGATATATTAGGTTGACATGGACCATTACACGACTTTTGAGTTAGGGTCATTCTTGGTTAACACATGACACGGTGGGGATACTAGTACGGTAGGTGCAGAGCTAAAATACAGGATAGATATCACGGGGCGTTATACGTGACAGATATCTTGGGGATATTATACATGATAGAAACCTGACGATGTGATACCTTGTTTTATCTTGACATCGTAATTTATCATGACACCTTAGTTTATCTGAGTTCAGTAGTTCATCCTGTTATTTTGATTTAGCTTATCTATCTTGTTATCATGCTTATGTTCATCTCAGTTTCTCATGTCAGTTAACTTTACTAGTTTTTATGCTAATAGTAGATAGGGCTTACTCAGTCTTTTTGACTGACCCGTTTTGTTTCGCCTCTTTTCTTCTGTTTCCCCCCCAGGTTACAGGGAGGAAATACTGTTGTTTAGTTCGGACTTCTTCTGGTTGAAGGTCATCATGGATGGCTTGGACTTTTCTTGGCTAATGGCTACTTTACTGTTTTTACTTGGGGAATAATTTATGAAAATGTCTTTATGCTTCTTTACTATTGCAAGACAGGTTTTGATGTACTCTGATGTAAAAGGCTTTAGACCTTATTTATTCATGTTATGAAAGTTTGATTTTACTTCCGCTATTTTATATGTTCTGTCTTGTGATATTTCTGTGCATGTTTACCAATAATGCCCCTCTAAAGCTAGTGCATTCCTTTGCGAGTGACCCTAGCGGAGGCGGGGTGTTACACGTGGTATCAGAGCAGAAGGTTACCAGACTGGGCAAAAGTTTTTAAAGACCTTCTGAAAACTATTTGAAAATCGTTTACAAAGAAGCATTTTTTCAAGAAAATTTTCTTTTAAAAGAAAAAGGCTATTCCCCAAAGGCCATTAGCACTATCCTTGTTTCCTTAATTGAATCTCTTCTCCTTTCTTTCCTCCATCTGTAGTCACAGTGGTTTTAACTGCGACTAGTCTTTTCTATCTACGAAAGTGCTTTCCATGCGATGGAGGTGGTTTTCAAGAGACCAGTGGCCGCGTTATAAGAAAGGATAGTGAGAAAGAGGATAAAGGATACGAGCTTAAGGATGAGCAACTTGTTGGTATGGCTTAGTCCTCAAAGGAGGGAGAAAGATGAACAATGAAACCCATGATGAGAAAGTATCTTTGGTATGGTGAAACGGGACGGATAGTTAAGTATTGTGGGACAAGGACAAGATCATCGTTGTATACCCTCACTAGAGTACCTGAGTAGGGGGATAACATCCTTGTTGAAGATCTAGTTATTCTTTTCTATCATCCCGCCAAGACTTTGTTTTGATCCCCGCATCATTTAAGTCCGCTTCGGTAGTTGAGTCTCTGCACCTTAAGTACTAGCGTAATAGAGAATCCCCTTTTTGTCTCAAAGTCCTATTGGAGAATCAGTCCATTTATACATGATTTGTTTGGATTTGGGAATGTCTATGCCAAGTGTTGAGTTTGGAAATAATGCTTATGTTTATAAGCTATGGATGGATTCTAGGGATGAAGTGGTTATCCAGTAGGGGGTGCCACTCTCGGTTTTGATAGGAGGGTAGTTAGACCTTTTGACTAGCCTTGGTAATGCCCTCGAAGTATCGGGTAACCTTTTTGAGGTTCTGTCATGACTAGTTACTTAGAACCCCTTGATGCCTTTATTGGAAATTTGAAGCCCGATCGAGTGGTGTTCGCCAATAAGACGGATGGTTTACTTCATTTATGCATGGGTTATAGAGATCACCCTAGTAAGTGGGCATGATAACCTGATTGACATCTGTTTACTTTCAAGAGAAAGTTATTCTACATGGAATGCCTTATAGTATATAAACGAGATCCAAGATTCACTAGTGAATTTTGGAAAGCTTGCATGAGATCATGAGTACGCAGTCATGTTTGCGCCAAGTATTCTAGAAAAAGGATAAGTGCAAGTGGAACGAGAGGCGACGAAGAAATGAGTTTCAGCTCATGTTATGGAAGCAGGAAATAAGAAGCTACGAAATCGCGAAGTTAAAGGGCAGTCAAGGCACAATGGAAGTAAGCCCGAGGAAATACGACTTTGATGGTCAAAGAGTAGATACGCGCATGATATCTCTTTTTGGGAGTATATCCTTGATCCCTGTTTCTGTAGAGCTTACTTGTAGGTTATCTTTTGTGGACATCCTCTCGGTCCTACTTTCTGTTACAAACCCCGTAAGGAGTTTGTCTTGTTTATCTTCTCGGCCCTGTTTCAGGGAATTCTAGGTAGAACCCTATGGATGTAAACATGTATTTGAAACATGTTATGATTGATATGGTTGCAAGTGGTTGCTCGTGGATGCGCGAATACACATTAGATACTAGCTCGACTCGGTCACATTTCATATTGCATATGCACGAGTATTTATACTTGTTTATGGATGAAATCGAATGTATTATCATGCGGTTGTTGCATATGAATGAATGATTGTGCACGCATATAGTATCTATATGACTAGGACTATTTGCATACATGTTGGATTCATGGCACTATACATATTTTGCATTAGAAAGATTATTCAGGCCTGATCATTAACATTAGCTAAGGAACATGTACACACACATTTTGCATATATTCATACAGCATTAGAAATCATCTAAGGACAATGGTTGCTTGTGGATGATGTTTTGAGTAGATGGATGGTAGGATATGTTCTTCCTAACTTGGAGATTTCGGGGACGAAATCCTAAAAGGTGGGGAGAATGTAACAACCCGTATTTTCAATAACCTGTTATAACATAAATGGAGGCAGAATTAAACTGTAAAATCTGAATCAAGGGAAACGGGCTATGCCATTGCTTTCATCTCGGAAAAATACGCGAAATAGAGTCCGAGTTTTCGAAAATCGGAGTCCGTATGACCAAGATATGGCCTCGCGAAGTTTCACGAAAAATTCCCAAATTAAAGTATACTTAATTAAGTGAAATGGGTTGCGCAGAGAAATATATATATATTGATATATATATATATATATATATGAAAATTAAATAAATAAATATGCAAAAATGTTCAAAACAGCGAATTGGGAGAGGGGAATAACTGAACCGGCCGATTTTTGAGGTCGACCCAAGCCCGCTGGGTCGACTAGGGGTTAATCCAGGGTGTTTGGCTGTCAACCCGTGGGCCGATTCGCTCAAATGCAGATTTTGCATTTGGATGGTTCTCATGGTTCATCTTTAATCTAAAGGCCCTAGATGGTTCCTACACTTGACTTCTTCCCCAAGACATGCTTTGATGGCTTGGATTGAATCTAGGTTTAATCCTATGGCCTAAAACACTTGCCTAATCTATAAATAAGACCCTAACCTATCTTAAATCCTCATTATTCATTCATGCAACTAAACTATGGTAAAATTTTACCTCTCATGGCCTCCACTCTCTTCATAAAATTTCTAAATGGTTTCTATGAGAGATTTTCCATGCATACAAGTGTTTTCAAGCTTGTATGAGTATCATTAGCTTGCATTCAAGTCAAGTTTCTATCTTTGCATCATAAAGCAAGGGTTTTGATCATTTTGGCTCAAGGGTTTTTATGTTAGAGCTTGCATTTTGGGTCTATTTGATTGCATAAGGGCTTTGTCATATCTTTTGTGCCTTCATAGCAATGTAAGCCCTTTCCCTACTCTTAGATATTAACTATGAAGTTAAATGTTCATGTTGCAAGTTTAGGTTTGATCATTGAGTATGATACATGCTATCATGTCATGCAAGTTTATGAAGTCATTATCTTGATCTTGTGAGCTAAAAGCTACAACCTTTATGTTGAAATGTTTCATTAGGCAACATGAGAACCCTCATAACCTTTATGTCAACTTGCATATGAAGTCATAACCCTTATATGATGATATATGCGAGTTACTAGTCATCATTCCATATCTTTAGTCACCATGATTCGCTTATGTGCCAAGTTTGGGTTTATGCATGTTTTGAGGCTTAAGAATGTAACATGCAAGTTAATGAACACATTTGTGCCTCATTCGCCACCATGATTAACTTGTGGCTTAATATCCATTTTTGTCATGCCTTTGCCAAGTCTCTTCTTTTAATCCATTACGTTGTCGCGAACGTATATGCGAGTTTAAAAGCGTTGGGTTATGTTATGGGTAATTTCTAATGACATGAAAATACAACTTGAAAACATGACTTGAAATATAACATGGAAGTTGACATGTAAGTATGCATAAAAACATAAGCTTGGGAATTTACCTATTAAGTTAGGTCTACCCTTTGGGAATTTACCTATTAAGTTAGGTCTACCCAAATGCTTGAAAACTTGTAACATGTTTTGGGAAACATGATGGACATGACACTTAGATAATATAAGTGTGGCCAACTCGAGGTCGGGTTGAGTTTGCAACGTAAAACTACCCGGAACCGACCGGCCTAACTAGTAGTTGCAAACAATAGGACCCAATGTGAGAAGTTGGTCATGTTGTGCTTGAACCCGAGGTTAGACCAAGTTGTGGTGTAAAGCTACCCGGAACCGACCGGCTTAACTAGTAACCACAACAAAGTCTAATGTGAGAGGTGAAGGTGCATTAAGTAATTAATGCCACATGATAGGGTTAAGTTAATTTGATTAATGACTCTTAACCAAATATGACATGGACAAATGGGTTAAGTAATTTGATTAGGCTAATGATACTTAACAAAACATGACAAGGTTGGGTAGGTTAAGTAACTTGATTTGCCTAATGACACTTAACCATTTTTATATGACTAGTGGATGGGGTTAAGTTAACCAACACTTAATCAATCCAACGCGATAACTTGGTAAGGTTAAGTAAGTTTTCTTAATGACGCTTAACCGAAAAATACGGTTAACGAATGGGGTTAAGATTAGACTCAACTAGTCTAAACATGGAAATCGGATGAGGTTAAGTTAGCCTAGACTTAATTAATCCCACTTGGTAGTTTAATGGGGTTAAGTTAAACACTTAACTAATCTAAACATGATGAATTGATGTGGTTAAGTGACCTATACTTAACCAATCTAACTCGTGAATTTATTGAGGTTAAGTTAACCTATACTTATCCGATCTAACGTGAAAACATGATAAGGCTAAGTCACGAATCGCTTGAATACACTTGACCGATTTGACTAAGTAAATTGATAGGGTCAAGTTAATATATACTTAACCAATCTAGAATGATAATTGGACGAGGTTAAGTCGTGAATTGCTTAATACATACTTAACCAACGTGAGCATGGTTTGTAGGGTTAAGTCTTGGACTTGGATACTTAGCCAATTTTGACATGATTTGAAGACGGGTTAAGTCTTGGACTTGGATACTTAGCCAATTTTGACATGATTGGTAGACGGGTTAAGTCATGAACTTAAGTGACACTTAATCCATAATGTAAACCCTAGTTCTGAGGATAGGGGATAACCGTAGTTAACAAGGATAACGGGAATAAGGCTAAGTGGTAAACCTTAGTTGATGAATAACTAAGTAATGATTCTTAGTCAAGGAAATTTAGACTAGTTCATAGATAGATGAGTAACCTGATACGGTAGGTCATCGTTTAAGTATACGAGTAGGAGCAAGTATCTGATTTAGATAAAGGCTCCAGCGAACTAGGTAACGAAGCAGCGACTTCGGGGAACGTGAGGGTATTCTTGGTATCCCTCTATGAGCTGCCAGGTGATTATACTAGGCTCATGAGAGGTTAAGGTCTGCGTTAGAAGAACCAAGAGTATGCCTTGGTTGCTATGCGAGCGACCTAAAGACGGGGATGGATAGGGGATAGTCGACGATACACGGTCGTACCCTAGATAGCATTTCGTCAGACTACCTACCATCTTTGGTCAAGCGTGTACGTACAGAAAGGCAGAGAACACCCAATAGACCATAATTGCTATCTAATTATGGTTGCGGTAAGGCTAGGATTGTGGGTTGGCAAGTAGTGTGTTCTCATACAAGATTTATCCTGTCTTGTCTTTCACTAGTTGAGGGAGGGGTCGCGTGGGACCATAGCCACGTATAGAAAAACAGACCTTAGCATCTGCATCGGCAGATAAATCGAAAGCTCCCGACCGAGTCCTGTATTTCTCGATCTTCCCTGTGACAGGACTCGGATGGCACGATGTGATACATGTGCATACAGTCATGGAAAACGATTCACGATGAATGCGTGGGAAAAAGGGCGCGGTTGACGGTTAGCGTAAATCCCAGTGGCCCTGGGTGGTTGAACCAAAACCGAGATACGAAAACGTGCAATAGGTAAGCGTAATCCCTAGTGGCCCTAGGTAGCATAAGTCCTAGTTGTACAAACGATAATTCATGTTGGAAGACCCTAGCTAGGTTTAGGGTAACAGTCCAAACCGATCTTAAGGATCATGGAACTATGTTAAAGTAATGTAGAATCTCATGGGAAAGCCCGTATGGTCTACGGCAAGGGACTGAACTTTTACATGGAATAAAACATACAAGTTGAGTAACCTATATATGCGATATATTAGGTTGACATGGACCATTACACGACTTTTGAGTGAGGGTCATTCTTGGTTAACACATGACACGGTGGGGATACTAGTACGGTAGGTGCAGAGCTAAAATACAGGATAGATATCACGGGGCGTTATACGTGACAGATATCTTGGGGATATTATACTTGATAGAAACCTGACGATGTGATACCTTGTTTTATCTTGACATCCTAATTTATCATGACACCTTAGTTTATCTGAGTTCAGTAGTTCATCCTGTTATTTTGATTTAGCTTATCTATCTTGTTATCATGCTTATGTTCATCTCAGTTTCTCATGTCAGTTAACTTTACTAGTTTTTATGCTAATAGTAGATAGGGCTTACTCAGTCTTTTTGACTGACCCGTTTTGTTTCGCCTCTTTTCTTCCGTTCCCCCCCAGGTTACAGGGAGGAAATACTGTTGTTTAGTTCGGACTTCTTCTGCTTGAAGGTCATCATGGATGGCTTGGACTTTTCTTGGCTAATGGCTACTTTACTGTTTTTACTTGGGGAATAATTTATGAAAATGTCTTTATGCTTCTTTACTATTGCAAGACAGGTTTTGATGTACTCTGATGTAAAAGGCTTTAGACCTTATTTATTCATGTTATGAAAGTTTGATTTTACTTCCGCTATTTTATATGTTCTGTCTTGTGATATTTCTGTGCATGTTTACCAATAATGCCCCTCTAAAGCTAGTGCATTCCTTTGCGAGTGACCCTAGCGGAGGCGGGGTGTTACATGAACCCTAAATCATCTTGGGGTTTTGTTGTGTAATGCTAGTATACAACAATCATTACATTATATTTTTCATCCTTCAAAACGATATTAAAAAGTGCTTTCTTTCATAAGCCTGATATTTGTGACTCTTGATTGGAGTAGATTGAAAATTTGTTACTTATTACGTTTGTTACGCTGAAGAATTGTTATGTTTTACAATGTTATTCTATTGTATTGGCTAAATTAAGGCTTACTTCTATGACAATAATATCAGTGATGCTACCTTGAACTAATTTTTTTCACTGGACATCTGTCCAGCTATGTTTTCTTACCAATATGCTAAAACAGAAGTTTAGTAAAATAGATTACCCAAACAGGATTTTCTGTTAACTCAGCTAAATTTCTAACAACTAATTTTGTGGATTAACACCCATATCAATCGATAAGTAAAACTAAATATCAAATTGAAATGCCATTTTAGATTCAAAATTACTCTTTCATTTTGGCTTTTAATGCACCTGTGAATAATGGGAGTATGCTCACTACACTATAAATGTGGTGGGATGGAGTTGTTAAATCTCTTCAACAATTATTGTCACATTTAATTAATACTCGTTTTTCTTAAACTCCAATTTTGAGGAAGATCTTATCTTAATCGTGGAGCGATTGCAAAAGCTTGTAGTTTTGCTAAATCAGCGTTTTGTTATTGACATTTTTAATTTTTGTAGTGCAAGAATTCCATGAATTTACATTCTTAGATCTAAATAATAATCGCATCAAGCATGACCTTTTGGTCTATAGTTGTGAAATGCATTCAAGAGTCTTAAGACGGACAAGGTATATTGTTGCAAAATAGGACTTAACTGAGTAATATTTAGAAGGTAACCGAGGAAAAGCTTCATAGGGAGGTGGATGTTGGCAATGACCAATTATAATGTAGGTGGTTTTTGGCATCGAGATGGTAGCCAAATGTTCTATTTGGTTGTCTGTTAATAGGTCAATGGATGGATAGAGAAGAGTGATAATCTTAGCATATAGTTAGTATGTTCGTCTTATTAGTTAAGACATGGAGGGAGTTTATCTACCTTAGATAGTTGTGTTATTTTCGATTCCAATGTGTGTGTCATGAAATTATATATGAGCATTTCCCTAACATAATCCCATTAAAGCACATAATTTTTTTCGTACATCATAGAAGTATAAACTTATTCCAAGAAAACATATAGTAAACAAATTACATATGATGGCCAAAATAGAAACGAAAGAAAAAGGTATGTCAGAAATTCCCATCTTTTATAGACAAAATATATTTCATTACATTATAGGTGTCTTTTGTCT
Source organism: Allium sativum (assembly GCA_030737875.1). Lineage (NCBI taxonomy): Eukaryota > Viridiplantae > Streptophyta > Magnoliopsida > Asparagales > Amaryllidaceae > Allium > Allium sativum. The sequence goes on from CM060923.1 coordinate 165,682,329, forward strand.
TTGCGACCTCTATCCAAAACCTTCCACTTTCTCAGCTCATTTCTTTCATAAGTCATTTTTTAACTCTTCTCTCTTTCTATCCCACATCATTTATGCAATCCTAATAACTATTGAGAGGAAAAAAAATTTAAAAGAGATTCAAAATATTAATTTCATTCCTTTTAAATTCTTGCATCATTCAACAATCTCACGGAAACCAGTGGTATTTTAGAAAGACTCCGAAGTCGAGATGGAAATGCGTAAAAAGAAGTGAATCTAAGTTCTCAGTGAAAGCAACAAAGTGTTGATGACAAAAAATGCCATCAGACCCAAAGATTCTCTATTACTTGAGAATAGCGTTTCGCGTAAGGAAAATTAATGTGCGGAAAGAAGTAAAAGACACAGAGGTTTAGCGGTTAGGTCCGTGAGGGGCGTACGCCTACTTTGAAGAAGTTTGATGATCTTTATTCACAAATAAAAGTTACAAGCGTTGAACTTCATCATGGCATTCGTTTACATGTTGTTCTCTGTATTTTGAAGTTGTATTGGTCGTATGCCAATCTATTAAATAATAGTAAACTAGAAGAATTTCTTTCTCTCTCCTTGATTTTAGGAGTTACCTATCTTTTCCTTAATTCTCTCTTGATATTTAATATTTGAATTTTTAATTATCAATTAAATTATTTAACTAACCTCTCATTATTTTATAGTATGATATATATATATATATATTTAAAACTTATGCATAATTAATCTACAAATAATTGATATATCAACTTCGAATAGTAGGTCCATATAGTTATATCAATTATATAATACCAAATTTAAATTGTTTAAATAAATTTAATCAGAGAATATATTTATTTATGATCCATGATTGAATATGTATCTGACTATTTGTTCTAGTAAAAATGGTAAAACTAAATTGTTTTATTCAATTACTATATGTAAATCGCATAAAACAACAATTAAAAATTTAATTTTTTTTATTTGTTTATCATTTATCCATAAATACTTGTATCTAAAGTGGTAAAATATATGTATTATGCATTGCATTATAAAATTCTACATTTAACTTAAAATACCTATAATTAAAACTACCATAATTATTTACATAACCTACATCACTTTCTCCTATGATATAATCTATACGCATAAATTAATTATGTTGTGTTATGCTTAAAATAATAAGATAAATGTAATCAATTGATACGTATTTGTTCAGTTACTAATGACGATATGAAAATTTCAATAATATACATCATACCTATATCAATAAAATAAGATAAAATTGTATTTTCATTAGACTAAAACACACATAAGTCACACGGCATGTAATATAACACAAACAATACAGAACTTTTATATAATACACTCTTTAAGTTCGGTAATACAAGGAATTTATTTCTCAAAAACATGTTTAAGAAACACCATTACTTTTAGTTCCGGCCAGTCTATAAATAATTACAATTAAATTTGAAATTATTTTTCCGTTTGCCAAAAAATTAGCACTTTAGCATAAAAAATTGAGAAAAAATGTTCATATAGACATGAGATAAATTAAAAATTTAACTTTGAGATAAAATAAAGAATAACAACAAAAAAATTAGAAAAAATATCAATAAATTCATCGTGCTTTACAAAATTATGATTTTTTTACAACAAAAACTTAATTTTAAAATTTCTGCAATCTTTTACCAAACTATCTCGGTTCACTTCTAATATTTTACATGACTTCATATTAGAGTTAATCAAGAATATTAAAAATATAATTAAACTTGATAAAGTATTAATTGTTGATGTGTCAATATAAATCATAAAAATGTGAAAAATTCAATATTTGCACAATTTTCATATTAACAAAAAGGGTATAAAATTCATTTGGATAAACAAATACATCAAACACATAACATAATTATATACATAAGAAATGATTTCAAATTTAAATTATGATTTGTTTATATCGATAAATTGATGCATTACATTGTAAAATACTAATTTTAACTAAAGTACCTGCATTCAGAAATTTACGTGGTTGCTTACAAAACTCACCTCCAGGTCAAATTATTTACTACATTTACATCAATATATTTTAAATAAAGCATGTAATTATGGTTTCAATGTACAAGAATAAATATAATAATGAATAAATATTCACTAATTCATCGAATAAAATCTTAAATGTGACAATTTCAATATGTATGTCGCATATATATTAAAACTAATAGTTAAAAAGATTTTTCTATTAACTATAAAAATATACAATTCAAATACCATAAATATTTTAAACGAATGACGTTAACAAAACTATGTTATTATTCATTTATCTCAATAAACTTACCTACATTATTCATTTTTGTTTCTACCCTAAAAAAACATATTTTGACATTTCTATGGTTATGTGCTATTTCATCAACTGTTCCCTAATCTTTCATGTTTAGATCCATCTATTTAAATTGCTTACAAAATCTCAAATTTAAATTATTTTAATAATATATGTGTCAGTCGTATATGTATATGCATACATACTAATAAAAGCAACAATACCAGACATACATATCACATACTTATATTTGTGTACATAAATAATAATAACAAAGTAAATTTGTAAATTAATTATAATCATTTATATACATAAACAACAAATTTATCATACACAACGTTAAAAAGTTCTATTCTAAACTTCGAATAACTCCACATTAAAAACTCTGTAACCTTTTTATAAAATCATTCTCAATTAACACATATTATTTATCCTTAAGTCAATATATTTTTACTAAATACATAATTTTAAATTTCACGTATGTAATGTAGATAAAAGAAACAACTTAAATAATATTTGTTAACTCATCTAAAATTATTATAATATGTTAATTTCAAAAAGAGTACTTGCTCATAATTGTAAGAATAATTAAATTATTGTATTACTTAAAAGATATATAAGTTACATGACACATGTCATGTAAAAACAACAATAATAATTTATATTCTATTTATTTTTTTGAATTCATCGTATATTATATAATAAGGTTCCAACTTTAACATTAAAATTTTAAAATCTAAATTTTATAATATTATCGTGTGCAACGCACGGGTTACACACTAGTTTATTTAGCCAGGAAACATATCAACTGAAAATGTGACCAAGTTTATAATTGGGCAGGTACACGATTTAATTTTAACTTTAATATATGGTAACATAATATTTCCTATGCAATATTATTATATGAACATAAGAAAGGTAATTGTTTACTTTTAGTAATCTTTACAACAAAATCAAAATTCAAACCTTATTCCAGAGAAGGAGTATTAAATTTCGTATGTTAGTATATTTCATTTTACAAAAAAACAAATTACCATATATCTCTAGCATAATCCCCTAAAGCAACGCATTTATAATTAGTTAATAATTTATTTTCAATGAATAGAAAATATAGGAAAATGAAGGAAGCATGTCATGCAATAAATTTTTGATTTTGTTATGAACGACAATTAATCAAATCTTCGCAAAACTATTATTTTTAAATTGATACACTTATAACTTGCTATATTTCACATTTACTTTGTGCTTATATATATATATATATATATATATATATATATCCAATTGATCATCCATAAATCTCTATCAAAAGAACAGAATAAAATTAAGAGTGTAAAGCAAAGAAACATGAAGACAACTTGCATTACATCCTTCCTTGTGTTCCTCATTCTTTTCTCAAGTGGTATGCAAGAGAAAAAACTAAACTTCAGTTAGTTACTTTTTTTTGTTATGATAGAAAATCACTTTTTCATGTTTGTCATAACAAATACAAATACTGTTGTTTAATACTAATTGCAGCTATAATAATGGAAGTGAAAGGACAAAACTGCCCTCCTCCAAGCGAAACTTGCAATTTTCCTATTGAATCCCCTAACTGTGTGACAAAAGAATGTAAAGAGTTTTGCCCTAAACATTTCTTCTGCACTGAGGGTAGTTTTTGCTCTGACGTTAATACTTGCACCTGCAAATCGAATTGCGCTCATCGTCGTTGAATTGCGACTTAATCATTTTGTGTTTTGTTATTCATACCTCTTTTGTATTTCAACAGTTGGATCTGTATACATTATGATATGAAAAAATAATTATGAAATGGAATTTTTCTCGGTTTGGTTTGGAAAGAAATTTTTATCTACATCTATTTTGTTTTGACTATGCGGTGAAGAAAAAACTTGTTGCACATTTTTTTTTAATTGTATGTGCTTGGCTTATGGATATTACTGGGAAAATTGAAATCTTATGGTCACTTACTTGTTAGGGAAACGCATATGTAATATAAATAAATCAACTAATTTAAATAATAATATTTAATATTCATATTTAATCAGTTTGGGAAACTAATATTAATTGCTTTTGCTCGGTGGTCGTTTATAGTTTCCACTGTAATTTGTTTTATGAACTAGATTGCATCAATTGTTAAAAGAATCTCCATTTCTCTAAGCGGGTGAAAAGAAGAGTCTCACTACAGCAGGTTTATGTCGCAACTATCATAAGCTAAAGATCGAAGAGCAATCCAAGCAACTTTTTTTTTTAAAAAAAGATTAAGTTGTAGATCTGATATGTCTGCTATTTACTGCTATTACTTTGATAGAATCATGAATCCTAAATCATCTTGGGATTTTGTTGTGTAATGCTAGTATACAACAATCATTGCATTATATTTTTCATCCTTCAAAACGATGAGTATTAAAAAGTGCTTTCTTTCATAAAACTGATATTTGTGACTCTTGATTTGAGTAGATTGAAAATTTGTTACTTATTACATTTGTTACGCTGAAGAATTGTTATGTTTTACAATGTTATTCTATTGTATTGGCTAAATTAAGGCTTACTTCTATGACTATAATATCAGTGATGCTACCTTGAACTAATTATTTTCACTAGACATCTGTCCAGCTATGTTTTCTTACCAACATGTTAAAACAGAAGCTTAGTAAAATAGATTACCCAAACAGATATTTCTATTAACTCAGCTAAATTTCTAACAACTTATTTCGTGGATTAACACCCATATCAACCGATAAACAAAACTAAATATGAAATTGAAACGCTATTTTAGATTCAAAATTACTTTTTCATTTTGGCTTTTAATGCACCTGTGAATAATGGGAGTATGCTCACTGCACTATAAATGTGGTGGGATGGTGTTGTTAAATCTCTTCAACAATTATTGTCACATTTAATTAATACCCGTTTTTTCTTAAACTCCAATTTTGAGGAAGATCTTATCTTAGTCGTGGAGCGATTGCAAAAGCTTGTAGTTATGCTAAATCAGCGTTTTGTTATTGACATTTTTAATTTTTGTAGTGCAAGAATTCCATGAATTTACATTCTTAGATCTAAAAAATAATCGCATCAAGCATGACCTTTTGGTCTATAGTTGTGAAATGCATTCAAGAGTCTTAAGACGGACAGGGTATATTGTTGCAAAATAGGACTTAACTGAGTAATATTTAGAAGGTAACCGAGGAAAAGCTTCATAGGTAGGTGGATGTTGGCAATGACCAACTATAATGTAGGTGGTTTTTGGCATCGAGATGGTAGCCAAATGTTCTATTTGGTTATCTGTTAATAGGTCAATGGATGGATAGAGAAGAGTGATAATCTTAGCATATAGTTTGTATGTTCGTCTTATTAGTTAAGACATGGAGGGAGTTTGTCTACCTTTGATAGTTGTGTTATTTTCGATTCCAATGTGTGTGTCATGAAATTATATATGAGCATTTCACTAACATAATCCCATTAAAGCACGTAATATTTTTCGTACATCATAGAAGTATAAACTTATTCCAAGAAAACATATAGTAAACAAATTACATATGATGGCCAAAATAGAAACGAAAGAAAAAGGTATGTCTGAAATTCCCATCTTTTTATAGACAAAATATATTTCATTACATTATAGGTGTGTTTTGTCTTTGCGACCTCTATCCAAAACCTTCCACTTTCTCAGCCTCATTTCTTTCATAAGTCATTTTTTAACTCATCTCTCTTTCTATCCCACATCATTTATGCAATCCTAATAGCTATTGAGAGGCAGAAAAAATTAAAAGAGATTCAAAATATTAATTTCATTCCCTTTAAATTCTTGCATCATTCAACGATCTCACGGAAACCAGTGGTATTTTAGAAAGACACCTAAGTAGTGCATCGAAGTCAAGATGGAAATGCGTAAAAAGAAGTGAATCTAAGTTCTCAGTGAAAGCAACAAAGTGTTGATGACAAAAAATTCCATCAGACCCAAAGATTCTCTATTACTAGAGAATAGCGTTTCGCGTAAGGAAAATTAATGTGCGGAAAGCAATAAAAGACACAGAGGTTTAGCGGTTAGGTCCATGAGGGGCGTACGCCTACTTTGAAGTAGTTTGATGATCTTTATTCACAAATAAGAGTTATAAGCGTTGAACTTCATCATGGCATTCGTTTACATGTTGTTCTCTGTATTTTGAAGTCGTATTGGTTGTATGTCAATCTATTAAATAATAGTAAAGTAGAAGAATTTCTTTCTCTCTCCTTGATTTTAGGAGTTACCTCTCTTTTCCTTGATTCTCTCTTGATATTTAATATTTGAATTTTTAATTATCAATTAAATTATTTAACTAACCTCTCATTATTTTATAGTATGATATATATATATATATATAAAACTTATGCATAATTAATCAACAAATAATTGATATATCAACTTCGAATAGTAGGTCCATATAGTTATATTAATTATATAGTACCAAATTTAAATTGTTTAAATAAATTTAATCAGAGAATATATTTATTAATGAACCATGATTGAATATGTATATGACTATTTGTTCTAGTAAAAATGGTAAAACTAAATTGTTTTATTCAATTACTATATGTAAATCGCATAAAAAAACAATGAAAATTTTAATTTTTTTATTCGTTTATCATTTGTCCATAAATACTTGTATCTAAAGTGGTAAAATATATGTATTATGCATTGCATTATAAAATTCTACATTTAACTTAAAATACCTAAATAAACTACCATAATTATTTACAAAACCTACATCACTTTCTCCTATGATATAACCTATACGTATAAATTAATAATGCTGTGTTATGCTTAAAATAATAAGATAAATGTAATCAAGTGATACGTATTTGTTCAGTTACTAATGACGATATGAAAATTTCAATAATATACATCATACCTATATCAATAAAATAAGATAAAATTGTATTTTCATTAGACTAAAACACACATAAGTCGCACGGCATGTAATATAACACAAACAATACATAACTTTTATATAATACATTCTTTAAGTTCGGTAATACATGGAATTTATTTCTCAAAAACATGTTCAAGAAACACCATTACTTTTAGTTCCGGTCAGTCTATAAATAATTACAATTAAATTTGAAATTATTTTCCCGTTTGCCAAAAAATTTGCACTTTAGCATAAAAAATTCAGAAAAAATGTTCATAGAGACATGAGATAAATTAAAAATTTAACTTTGAGATAAAATAAAGTGTAACGGCAAGGAATTTCGCTCGATCCGAATCAGTCGTTAAACCGATCTAGACCGCTCGAAACCCCTGATCGTTGAGAACAGGACAAATCAGAACGCAAACAGAAGAACATTTCATTGTTATTACAACAATTCCATCAGATACAAGAATATACAGAGTATAAATGATTAAATTACATTCGACAAATATCAGAGATTACAATAAATTACATAGCAGCGGAAAAATATACAAAACACTACTAGAAGTGATACACGGATACAGAGCTTTCCGAGCATCGTTCCAGCTATAAATCAGGACCCTGTGAATATAAATCTGCAAAACCAAAACTACTAGCTGCCCGTGTGGAAAATAGGGGCACCCAGAGTTTAGGTTAAAACAATAAACTCCAGGTCAGTCATGTGACTGGTGTGAGAACTAAAACAGTTGTTAATATTGGTTTTAAAGTTAGGTAAATCAAGGGACCACGCCATATAACACGGAACGGGTTTCCTCCCAAGAATACGAGTGCATAAAACAAACAGCGCAATGCTAAATAAAGAAAAATGAAGCTGTTATAAGACCCAGGTCCCATCACACAATGCAACACACGCCGGAGGATAGGGTTTTTTACCTTATAACAGTCAAATCATGCTTGATACGTTTAAAACACATTATTTGATACTATTATAGGTGTATAGTGTCAAAACAATTTCAATCATAAATATCAATCATAGGCGGCATGAATGACCCATACCACTATGTCGCCATACTAGGTTCTACAAATAAAACCGAAACACACGTATTGGAAATTGGATTCCATCATGAGTCGAGGCAAGGGGCAAGCTCCTCTCCGCGTTCGAGACACTCTAGCAAATGCCTCAGGACCCCACTATGATCCTTGGAATCGGCTGGGCCGGTCCTCTCTTACTTTTGAGGATGTAACAACCCGAAAATCTGGGCCAGTTTAAAATTTTTATTTTGGCCATTTTAGCGAATTTTGATTATTTAAAATGAATTATTTTAAATAATATCGACGATAAATTTATTCTGAATATAAATCAAACGTATATTTTATACGCGTCGTCGTTAGAATATAAATATTTATATATAATTATAAATAGAATTGAAAATGGCGCGGTAGTTCGATAATTCGATTTCAAACTTCAATTGAATGTACCGGGTGCAAAACAATCCGGATTTTAGTGAAACCAAAAATAATGGAATCTAATTGATAATATCTTTCCAACGAATGCGAAAAATCAAGATTTCATATCGGGAATCAAAAGATATGTCCAGTTGAAAATTCTGAATAGTCGCTATGGAATTCAGGCCCTTAAAAATGGACATTTTGCAAACGACCTCGGATTTCGACGAAACCAGTTTGGTTGGGTCCGGGATGTCAAGTTATTGCTAGATTCCAAATTTCATAATTTTTCGAATCGATATGTGAGCGTGGCAAAGGAAAACGCGTTTGACCAGTTTCAGTAGATTTTAATCGACTGGAAATTGGCCATTTTTCAAACGGTCTCAGAATTCGGCGAAACTAGTTTTGTTAGGACCGTATCGTCAATACGAAGCTAGAAAATATTTTTCTGGAATTTTTAAAGTTCGTATGTGACCCCGGTAATTTGAAATGTACGTTTAAAATTCAATATAGTGATTTAAATGTTAATTCAACGGAAACTGATTGTAACAGCCGAATCAGCGTACGATACATATCCCATTGTGTTCGGAATGGGGGTAGAACGCTATGGACGACAGGCGGTGGGCCTCGTTTCGAGGTCGTATGAAAAAAGTCAACTTAAGGTTGAATTAAATAATAATAAAATTAATAATAAAAAAAAAAAAAATCTTTGCCCTCCTTAAAACACTTTGGCCCCCCCCGTCCATTCATTTCAAACAGAAAATAAGAAAAAAAAAAAAAAAAAAAAAAAAAAAAAAAACTTCAGACATCGATCGCGCCCCCCAGAGTTTCGCCGCCGCCACAGGCGGAGCTGCCGCCGATCTTCCCCTCAGGTGCCTCCTCCCTCCAGCCTCGCTCCTCTCTCACCTGCCCTCCTCGACGGAGCGAAGCCCCCACGGCGCGACAACCCCGTAGTCCCCCCCCCTTTTGTTCAGCTCCGAATCGAAGCCCCTGCTGGCCACCACCTCGGCTCCGACGTCCAACCCCGCCTGATGACCACCGACAGCAGCATCCCCCCCCCTTCTTCGCAGGTAACAGTAAACATTTTATTTTATTTTTATTTTAGGGTTTTAAACTGTTTTTTTTAAAAGCATTTTAAACTGGTTTTAATTAGATTTGTAAACTGATTTTTAAGAATTTTATAAACTGAATTTTTAAATATATAAAAACTGATTTGATAAGAGTTTAAAAACTGAATTTTTAAATATTTAAAAACTGATTTGATAAGATTTTAAAACTGATTTTAAAATAAAAGTAAAAACTGATTTTTAGAAAAAGGTTTGAACTTCAAAGACTATATTTTTTTATAAGGCGAAGACTAGATTTTTACATATTGAACTTCGAAAAAAAAATATGATTTTTATCTATTGAACTTTAAAATAAAAATTCGATTTTTATAAATTGAACTTTGAAATAAAAATTCGATTTTTATATATTGAACTTTGAACTAAAAATTTGATTTTTATATATTGAACTTTGAACTAAAAATTCGATTTTTATATATTGAACTTTGAACTAAAAATTCGATTTTTATATATTGAATAGCGTAGTAAAAAAATGTGATTTTTACGTGTGTAGTGAAAGCAGCAACGAAGGTGACAAAAAGGCGAAACGATGAAGTTTTCTATCAAAGAAGAGCCGTGGAGCTAGGATAGCTATAAGTGAGAATTTCTCACCTTTCTATTTCTTTTCTAGTTATACATATATACTAGGATGCAGACGGTGCTTAGTAGCACCCGACACAATCGTCCACAGACCATGGACTTGTTTGTTTGATTGATTGGTGATTGATTGCGATATTGGTTTGAATGTGATTTGTGGTATGAAAAATCGAATCGATGAATTGGTTAGGATTAGACGTGCGCCGTTATAAGGCGAAGGAGTAAGGCTAGGTTAGACCCTTACTCAAAATTTTGTGGTTTGCATAACGAAAGTGAATTTGATTGATGTGTGAATGGCGTGGGCCTTCACTAGACCGGGGATAAGGCTAGGCCTTGTCCCGTTTCTAGTATCGTGCCGTTATGCCGCCGAAATTTTCTAAAATAAGTTAGAAAAATAAAAATAGCATTTTATTTAAAGAATGAACTGAATAGAAATTCATATGTTAAAATAAAATGTGTTATCGTTAAAAATATAATTTTTAACGTGAATGTGAATAAATAAATATTCATTTACAAACCAGACGGTTTGTTTATGTACACCTATTTGAATGACGTTGATTGGGTCGATAAATTTTACACATCGCCTAACTGCACAAATAAAATATGTGTTTGATTGTTTGAAACCCCACACGGGTGTTAGGATGAAATTTGAAGTTCACTCATCCTGATTGATTAAATATGTCGATCGATTGATTGACAGGCTGTTATAAGCGGTGGATATCTATATTTGATGCTTATACAGTGTAGTGCACTTTGGTTGATGGTTGATTATTCTCAATGCTATTATATACATGTGTTGTATGAAAATCCATATAATTAATTTTATATGGTAATTGATTGGGCCTCATTCCAGTTTTGAAAAAGAAATATTTGAAAAAGAAATATTCGAAATAGAATATTTGAAAATAAAGGAATATATGAAGCCGTGTTGATTAGATTGACGCCATTTTGACGTGAACGATATTTATATCGATTTTAGAAAACGAATTCAAAATGAATTGAATTGAAAACGAATTCAAAATGAATTGAAAACGATTTCGAAATGAATTGAATTGAAAACGAATTCAAAATGAATTGAAAACGAATTCAAAATGAATTGAATTGAAAACGAATTCAAAATGAATTGAAAACGATTTCGAAATGAATTGAATTGAAAACGAATTCAAAATGAATTGAAAACGAATTCAAAATGAATTGAATTGAAAACGAATTCAAAATGAATTGAAAACGATTTCGAAATGAATTGAATTGAAAACGAATTCAAATTGAATTGAAAACGATTTCGAAATGAATTGAATTGAATATGAATTCAAATTGAATTGAAATTTGAATTGAATAGAAATGAATTTTAAAACGAATTTATAAAGAAGAATTCAATTTTGCTTAGAATTGAAATGGAAGTTGAAATAGATTTTGAAACGAATTTTAAAACCATTCATATAATTCGTTTTAAATAGAAATCGACGAAATATATTATATATATATATTATATATATAATATAATGGCCTGAATAGAACGCGCCGCGCCGCGGCAGTTCGCGAATTTCGACCATTTATTTCAAACGGATATTACGGGAGATCCGACCGTCGGATTCTCCTAAAACCGGAACCGTTGGGTTCGTATCGAAAAGAGCTTTCTAACGAATGTTAGAAATTTGAAATCTAACGGTTGGATTTGGAGTTACGTCCAAGTCAAATTCGAAAAAGGTCGCTGTAAGTGCAGTTCGATGGCCATTGATGGAAATCGACTGTACGGGCCTTGATAAAATTATTAAAAATAGTAATAATTTGTGTAAAATCATAAGAAATGGTTTGTGAAGATTTGGGATGAAAAACTCCATATTTGAAAAGATAAAAATAGATTTTTATCGAAATGAACTAGTTTTGAACTAGAAATATAATTCTATTTATTTTGAAATAAATAAATTGAATTTGAAAAGGGTTTTAAAGATAACCAAAATTTCCAATGATTGCATTGGAGTGGAATTGAATCGAAATTGTCTTCGGAATATTTCGATGTTGGAATTCGTGATTATACAGGTGTTGTTATGGAAATTTGAAAGATATATATTTATATCGTTATTTCCAATACGACATTTGTTAGTCGTAGAATTCGATATTGAATATAAGCCGATATATTTTCTATTCAGAGCCTTGTATTGAATATCGAATGTGATTTGGGTTTGTCGTGAATGGTGTCTTCACTAACACTGTTCTTGAACCCAGTTGAGAAAAGATTAAATCTTTTTATTTAGATTTAATGAAGTGTACCAATTAAATGATATTTAATTGGAATTGAATTGGTATTGATTTTTGGGTTTATCGTGAACAGTGTTTTAAATAACACTTGTTCTTTAACCCGATAATTAATGGAATGTGATTTGGGTTTGTCGTGAATGGTGTCTTCACTAACACTGTTCTTGAACCCAGCTGAGAAAAGATTAAATCTTTTTATTTAGATTTAATGAAGTGTACCAATTAAATGATATTTAATTGGAATTGAATTGGTATTGATTTTTGGGTTTATCGTGAACAGTGTTTTAAATAACACTTGTTCTTTAACCCGATAATTAATGGAATGTGATTTGGGTTTGTCGTGAATGGTGTCTTCACTAACACTGTTCTTGAACCCAGCTGAGAAAAGATTAAATCTTTTTATTTAGATTTAATGAAGTGTACCAATTAAATGATATTTAATTGGAATTGAATTGGTATTGATTTTTGGGTTTATCGTGAACAGTGTTTTAAATAACACTTGTTCTTTAACCCGATAATTAATGGAATGTGATTTTGGGTTTATCGTGAATCGTGTTTTAAATGACACTGATTCTTTAACCCAGATAATGATTAAAACTAAGTGGAGTTTTAATGAATCTTTAATTAGATTTGAACGTGAAATTTAGAAACTAACTGTCGGTTAGCCAAGCAGAATGGTTTTCTGGATATTGATCTGATGTTGGTTTCGGCCTTCGGGGTTAATATTTGGGGAATTATTCTCTTGATTAATTTACGGTTAGTGACTAATGAATTGGAATGAGGCGTATGTTGTGTTTGTGTAACACTTTTATAATATATACGCGAGTTATTCGGAAAGACCGGGTTTATCCCATTCTGAATAACTGATACGACGATAAGTCGAAGATGAAGACGATGGTCGAAGACCGGAAGTCTTCACGTCGTTTGGGTGATAACTGATGATCTTGATTGGGCTGTACACCCAAGAAGATGGAAACAGTTAGTGATCGTCCAGACGTACTTGGAGATCGATGGATATGCGGGGTACTAGGTGCCTCCGGTTTCGTTCAGACCCAGAACGGACTTGTAAATGGACTGTGTGTCTGACATCGGATTTCATTCTGTGTGACTGATATCGGTTGCATAGGATGGCTTGCCTGTGTGGCATGCTAAGATGCAAATGATCAAGGCTTCTGTTGAAAAGCAAAGTCTTGTGGTTGATGATCAAAGCACGGCCTTTGTGGCGTAGCTTTGTGTAACGTTTACCTCGCGTGTTTCACACCCGGTATGAACCAAAAACGGGAGACGGACCTCAGGGAGGACTTGCGTTTCTTTCTAGTTAGAAGTGGCGTCAGTGGTTTTACACGCCCTGACGAGTTTGACTTATGTGGTTGTTGCTGTTGCGAGGCGCCTCGGTTATATCGGTTTCGGCCGATGCATTCTGGTCGGCTGACGGACCAGACTTACACCCCATAGGGTGGGGAAACGCAGTGTTCAGGCATTTTAATCCACATCGGTGGACCGGCCCTGTCGCTCCAAGGTCACTCGAGCTCTGACCTGTGGCTCGGGCTAGAGAGTCACGAATCGGTTGAGGACTATCTTTTGCCTCGGTTCATAGATGGAAATCCAATTTCCAAATACGTGACATTTGCGGTTTTAATTGTAATCCTATATATGGCGACATAGTGGGATGGGGCGCTTATGCCGCCTATGATTGATACTTATGATTTGAAGTTGTTTTATACACTATGCACTTATAATAGTATCAAATGATTTGTTTTAAACGTACCAAGCATTCTTTAGCTGTTATAAGGGAAAACCCTATCCTCGACTGCGTTGCATTGTGTGATGGGACCTGGGTCTTATAACAGCTTCATTTTTCTTTATTTAGCATTGCGCTGTTGGTTTTATGCACTGGTATTCTTGGGAGGAAACCCGTTCCGTGTTATACGGCGTGGTCCCTTGATTTACCTAATGATTTAAAATAAAGATTAATAACTGTTTTAGTTCTCACACCAGTCACATGACTGACCTGGAGTTTATTGTTTTAACCTAAACTCTGGGTGCCCCTATTTTGACACGGGCAGCTAGTAGTTTCGGTTTTGCAGATTTATATTCACAGGATCCTGGTTTACAGCTGGAACGATATCCGGAAAGCTTTGTATCCGTATATCTCATTCTAGTTGTGTATTGTATTATTTTCCGCTGCTATGTATTTAAATGTAATTTAAATCTCTGATATTTCTGTGTAATATTCATTTATACTCTGTATATTCTTGTAATCTGATGCATTGTTGTGATATACAATGAAATGTCCTTCTGTATGCGTTCTGTTGTGGCTTGTTCTCGAACTATCCGACGCTTTCCTTTACGGGGAAGTTGCGGGTTTTCACATTTGGTATCAGAGCTTTGGTTTACAAAGCTAGAGAACAAGACACATTAGAACCATACGAAAGAATACATCAGATATTGGATTAGTAAAATCCAACGGGAATGACTCGTTAGAGATGGGATCAGTAGTATCCTAGAACGAGTGTGAAGAGTATATTTTTGAAAGTGAAAACAAATTTTTGTTTTGAAAATTTAAATCAATTATTCGTATTTGATTACCTATTTATATTGATGTGGACAATCCAATATATATAGATTTTGCGTATACGTCTGATCCGCGTGTATTTGAAATTTTAATATATTGGATAGATATAGAGTCACATTCTAGACACCCGGGGATAATTCTGATGATGTGGCCACATCATTAGTATTTATATTCGTGTTTCGAATGTGTGATATCTATATATTTCCATTAGACTGGTGTGAGAACCAAAATTAGATAGGGCCTATTGTTGTGATTTGGTATCAAAAACATGATTTTTGTATATGTATCAAAATTATGAATTTGAAACTCTAATTCACTAATCGATTGATGTTTGTGTTGTTTCGTTATTTGTTTGCTAATTTTTAGCCATTTAGCCTAATTGAATCAAATATTGAACTGTATCGAAGATTGGTCGCATTTGCTTGCATATACATATATATATTGAACAGGTCATAGCAAGGAGGCTAGAGCCAGAGAATAAAATTTGTTTGCCCGACAAATAGGTACATGTTTACTACATAATTTCCTGTTTTGTTTGGGTGATGATGATTTTGTGAGCCTATTGGCTAGCCGCTTGGCTTTTTCTTTTTCTTTTTGAGATCTGAAGGACCGGGGAAGCTATTTGGAATTCCCCGATGCTCCCATTGCAGGGGAGGTTATGGCGAAATTTTTCGAAAATTTAGGGTGTTAGCCAAATTTTTGAAATTTTAGAAATTCTCAGAAACTGAAAAGTTCGAGAATGGAAGCCAGGTCGAGCGTAGAGTTGAATAATCAAACCACTTTCGACTTTGTTCCTTTTCGGGGACGAAAAGTTTTAAGTGGGGGAGATTGTAACAACCCGAAAATCTGGGCCAGTTTAAAATTTTTATTTTGGCCATTTTAGCGAATTTTGATTATTTAAAATGAATTATTTTAAATAATATCGACGATAAATTTATTCTGAATATAAATCAAACGTATATTTTATACGCGTCGTCGTTAGAATATAAATATTTATATATAATTATAAATAGAATTGAAAATGGCGCGGTAGTTCGATAATTCGATTTCAAACTTCAATTGAATGTACCGGGTGCAAAACAATCCGGATTTTAGTGAAACCAAAAATAATGGAATCTAATTGATAATATCTTTCCAACGAATGCGAAAAATCAAGATTTCATATCGGGAATCAAAAGATATGTCCAGTTGAAAATTCTGAATAGTCGCTATGGAATTCAGGCCCTTAAAAATGGACATTTTGCAAACGACCTCGGATTTCGACGAAACCAGTTTGGTTGGGTCCGGGATGTCAAGTTATTGCTAGATTCCAAATTTCATAATTTTTCGAATCGATATGTGAGCGTGGCAAAGGAAAACGCGTTTGACCAGTTTCAGTAGATTTTAATCGACTGGAAATTGGCCATTTTTCAAACGGTCTCAGAATTCGGCGAAACTAGTTTTGTTAGGACCGTATCGTCAATACGAAGCTAGAAAATATTTTTCTGGAATTTTTAAAGTTCGTATGTGACCCCGGTAATTTGAAATGTACGTTTAAAATTCAATATAGTGATTTAAATGTTAATTCAACGGAAACTGATTGTAACAGCCGAATCAGCGTACGATACATATCCCATTGTGTTCGGAATGGGGGTAGAACGCTATGGACGACAGGCGGTGGGCCTCGTTTCGAGGTCGTATGAAAAAAGTCAACTTAAGGTTGAATTAAATAATAATAAAATTAATAATAAAAAAAAAAAAAATCTTTGCCCTCCTTAAAACACTTTGGCCCCCCCCGTCCATTCATTTCAAACAGAAAATAAGAAAAAAAAAAAAAAAAAAAAAAAAAAAAAAAAACTTCAGACATCGATCGCGCCCCCCAGAGTTTCGCCGCCGCCACAGGCGGAGCTGCCGCCGATCTTCCCCTCAGGTGCCTCCTCCCTCCAGCCTCGCTCCTCTCTCACCTGCCCTCCTCGACGGAGCGAAGCCCCCACGGCGCGACAACCCCGTAGTCCCCCCCCCTTTTGTTCAGCTCCGAATCGAAGCCCCTGCTGGCCACCACCTCGGCTCCGACGTCCAACCCCGCCTGATGACCACCGACAGCAGCATCCCCCCCCCTTCTTCGCAGGTAACAGTAAACATTTTATTTTATTTTTATTTTAGGGTTTTAAACTGTTTTTTTTAAAAGCATTTTAAACTGGTTTTAATTAGATTTGTAAACTGATTTTTAAGAATTTTATAAACTGAATTTTTAAATATATAAAAACTGATTTGATAAGAGTTTAAAAACTGAATTTTTAAATATTTAAAAACTGATTTGATAAGATTTTAAAACTGATTTTAAAATAAAAGTAAAAACTGATTTTTAGAAAAAGGTTTGAACTTCAAAGACTATATTTTTTTATAAGGCGAAGACTAGATTTTTACATATTGAACTTCGAAAAAAAAATATGATTTTTATCTATTGAACTTTAAAATAAAAATTCGATTTTTATAAATTGAACTTTGAAATAAAAATTCGATTTTTATATATTGAACTTTGAACTAAAAATTTGATTTTTATATATTGAACTTTGAACTAAAAATTCGATTTTTATATATTGAACTTTGAACTAAAAATTCGATTTTTATATATTGAATAGCGTAGTAAAAAAATGTGATTTTTACGTGTGTAGTGAAAGCAGCAACGAAGGTGACAAAAAGGCGAAACGATGAAGTTTTCTATCAAAGAAGAGCCGTGGAGCTAGGATAGCTATAAGTGAGAATTTCTCACCTTTCTATTTCTTTTCTAGTTATACATATATACTAGGATGCAGACGGTGCTTAGTAGCACCCGACACAATCGTCCACAGACCATGGACTTGTTTGTTTGATTGATTGGTGATTGATTGCGATATTGGTTTGAATGTGATTTGTGGTATGAAAAATCGAATCGATGAATTGGTTAGGATTAGACGTGCGCCGTTATAAGGCGAAGGAGTAAGGCTAGGTTAGACCCTTACTCAAAATTTTGTGGTTTGCATAACGAAAGTGAATTTGATTGATGTGTGAATGGCGTGGGCCTTCACTAGACCGGGGATAAGGCTAGGCCTTGTCCCGTTTCTAGTATCGTGCCGTTATGCCGCCGAAATTTTCTAAAATAAGTTAGAAAAATAAAAATAGCATTTTATTTAAAGAATGAACTGAATAGAAATTCATATGTTAAAATAAAATGTGTTATCGTTAAAAATATAATTTTTAACGTGAATGTGAATAAATAAATATTCATTTACAAACCAGACGGTTTGTTTATGTACACCTATTTGAATGACGTTGATTGGGTCGATAAATTTTACACATCGCCTAACTGCACAAATAAAATATGTGTTTGATTGTTTGAAACCCCACACGGGTGTTAGGATGAAATTTGAAGTTCACTCATCCTGATTGATTAAATATGTCGATCGATTGATTGACAGGCTGTTATAAGCGGTGGATATCTATATTTGATGCTTATACAGTGTAGTGCACTTTGGTTGATGGTTGATTATTCTCAATGCTATTATATACATGTGTTGTATGAAAATCCATATAATTAATTTTATATGGTAATTGATTGGGCCTCATTCCAGTTTTGAAAAAGAAATATTTGAAAAAGAAATATTCGAAATAGAATATTTGAAAATAAAGGAATATATGAAGCCGTGTTGATTAGATTGACGCCATTTTGACGTGAACGATATTTATATCGATTTTAGAAAACGAATTCAAAATGAATTGAATTGAAAACGAATTCAAAATGAATTGAAAACGATTTCGAAATGAATTGAATTGAAAACGAATTCAAAATGAATTGAAAACGAATTCAAAATGAATTGAATTGAAAACGAATTCAAAATGAATTGAAAACGATTTCGAAATGAATTGAATTGAAAACGAATTCAAAATGAATTGAAAACGAATTCAAAATGAATTGAATTGAAAACGAATTCAAAATGAATTGAAAACGATTTCGAAATGAATTGAATTGAAAACGAATTCAAATTGAATTGAAAACGATTTCGAAATGAATTGAATTGAATATGAATTCAAATTGAATTGAAATTTGAATTGAATAGAAATGAATTTTAAAACGAATTTATAAAGAAGAATTCAATTTTGCTTAGAATTGAAATGGAAGTTGAAATAGATTTTGAAACGAATTTTAAAACCATTCATATAATTCGTTTTAAATAGAAATCGACGAAATATATTATATATATATATTATATATATAATATAATGGCCTGAATAGAACGCGCCGCGCCGCGGCAGTTCGCGAATTTCGACCATTTATTTCAAACGGATATTACGGGAGATCCGACCGTCGGATTCTCCTAAAACCGGAACCGTTGGGTTCGTATCGAAAAGAGCTTTCTAACGAATGTTAGAAATTTGAAATCTAACGGTTGGATTTGGAGTTACGTCCAAGTCAAATTCGAAAAAGGTCGCTGTAAGTGCAGTTCGATGGCCATTGATGGAAATCGACTGTACGGGCCTTGATAAAATTATTAAAAATAGTAATAATTTGTGTAAAATCATAAGAAATGGTTTGTGAAGATTTGGGATGAAAAACTCCATATTTGAAAAGATAAAAATAGATTTTTATCGAAATGAACTAGTTTTGAACTAGAAATATAATTCTATTTATTTTGAAATAAATAAATTGAATTTGAAAAGGGTTTTAAAGATAACCAAAATTTCCAATGATTGCATTGGAGTGGAATTGAATCGAAATTGTCTTCGGAATATTTCGATGTTGGAATTCGTGATTATACAGGTGTTGTTATGGAAATTTGAAAGATATATATTTATATCGTTATTTCCAATACGACATTTGTTAGTCGTAGAATTCGATATTGAATATAAGCCGATATATTTTCTATTCAGAGCCTTGTATTGAATATCGAATGTGATTTGGGTTTGTCGTGAATGGTGTCTTCACTAACACTGTTCTTGAACCCAGTTGAGAAAAGATTAAATCTTTTTATTTAGATTTAATGAAGTGTACCAATTAAATGATATTTAATTGGAATTGAATTGGTATTGATTTTTGGGTTTATCGTGAACAGTGTTTTAAATAACACTTGTTCTTTAACCCGATAATTAATGGAATGTGATTTGGGTTTGTCGTGAATGGTGTCTTCACTAACACTGTTCTTGAACCCAGCTGAGAAAAGATTAAATCTTTTTATTTAGATTTAATGAAGTGTACCAATTAAATGATATTTAATTGGAATTGAATTGGTATTGATTTTTGGGTTTATCGTGAACAGTGTTTTAAATAACACTTGTTCTTTAACCCGATAATTAATGGAATGTGATTTGGGTTTGTCGTGAATGGTGTCTTCACTAACACTGTTCTTGAACCCAGCTGAGAAAAGATTAAATCTTTTTATTTAGATTTAATGAAGTGTACCAATTAAATGATATTTAATTGGAATTGAATTGGTATTGATTTTTGGGTTTATCGTGAACAGTGTTTTAAATAACACTTGTTCTTTAACCCGATAATTAATGGAATGTGATTTTGGGTTTATCGTGAATCGTGTTTTAAATGACACTGATTCTTTAACCCAGATAATGATTAAAACTAAGTGGAGTTTTAATGAATCTTTAATTAGATTTGAACGTGAAATTTAGAAACTAACTGTCGGTTAGCCAAGCAGAATGGTTTTCTGGATATTGATCTGATGTTGGTTTCGGCCTTCGGGGTTAATATTTGGGGAATTATTCTCTTGATTAATTTACGGTTAGTGACTAATGAATTGGAATGAGGCGTATGTTGTGTTTGTGTAACACTTTTATAATATATACGCGAGTTATTCGGAAAGACCGGGTTTATCCCATTCTGAATAACTGATACGACGATAAGTCGAAGATGAAGACGATGGTCGAAGACCGGAAGTCTTCACGTCGTTTGGGTGATAACTGATGATCTTGATTGGGCTGTACACCCAAGAAGATGGAAACAGTTAGTGATCGTCCAGACGTACTTGGAGATCGATGGATATGCGGGGTACTAGGTGCCTCCGGTTTCGTTCAGACCCAGAACGGACTTGTAAATGGACTGTGTGTCTGACATCGGATTTCATTCTGTGTGACTGATATCGGTTGCATAGGATGGCTTGCCTGTGTGGCATGCTAAGATGCAAATGATCAAGGCTTCTGTTGAAAAGCAAAGTCTTGTGGTTGATGATCAAAGCACGGCCTTTGTGGCGTAGCTTTGTGTAACGTTTACCTCGCGTGTTTCACACCCGGTATGAACCAAAAACGGGAGACGGACCTCAGGGAGGACTTGCGTTTCTTTCTAGTTAGAAGTGGCGTCAGTGGTTTTACACGCCCTGACGAGTTTGACTTATGTGGTTGTTGCTGTTGCGAGGCGCCTCGGTTATATCGGTTTCGGCCGATGCATTCTGGTCGGCTGACGGACCAGACTTACACCCCATAGGGTGGGGAAACGCAGTGTTCAGGCATTTTAATCCACATCGGTGGACCGGCCCTGTCGCTCCAAGGTCACTCGAGCTCTGACCTGTGGCTCGGGCTAGAGAGTCACGAATCGGTTGAGGACTATCTTTTGCCTCGGTTCATAGATGGAAATCCAATTTCCAAATACGTGACATTTGCGGTTTTAATTGTAATCCTATATATGGCGACATAGTGGGATGGGGCGCTTATGCCGCCTATGATTGATACTTATGATTTGAAGTTGTTTTATACACTATGCACTTATAATAGTATCAAATGATTTGTTTTAAACGTACCAAGCATTCTTTAGCTGTTATAAGGGAAAACCCTATCCTCGACTGCGTTGCATTGTGTGATGGGACCTGGGTCTTATAACAGCTTCATTTTTCTTTATTTAGCATTGCGCTGTTGGTTTTATGCACTGGTATTCTTGGGAGGAAACCCGTTCCGTGTTATACGGCGTGGTCCCTTGATTTACCTAATGATTTAAAATAAAGATTAATAACTGTTTTAGTTCTCACACCAGTCACATGACTGACCTGGAGTTTATTGTTTTAACCTAAACTCTGGGTGCCCCTATTTTGACACGGGCAGCTAGTAGTTTCGGTTTTGCAGATTTATATTCACAGGATCCTGGTTTACAGCTGGAACGATATCCGGAAAGCTTTGTATCCGTATATCTCATTCTAGTTGTGTATTGTATTATTTTCCGCTGCTATGTATTTAAATGTAATTTAAATCTCTGATATTTCTGTGTAATATTCATTTATACTCTGTATATTCTTGTAATCTGATGCATTGTTGTGATATACAATGAAATGTCCTTCTGTATGCGTTCTGTTGTGGCTTGTTCTCGAACTATCCGACGCTTTCCTTTACGGGGAAGTTGCGGGTTTTCACAGAGGATTGGCAATTCCTGAACACACGTTTCCCGGTCCTTACAGACCTATATCCGAGGCGCCTCATATCCAACAACCACACAGGTGGAAAGTATATAAATGTCAGGGCTGGTAGGTCACTGACACCACCCTAGCTAGAAAGAAACGCCGTGCTCTCCCAGCGGTCCGTCTCCCGTTTTTGACTCATACCGAGGTGTGAGGCTCGCGAATTCACGTTATACACAAAGCTACGCCACACAGGCCGTGCTTTGATCATCAACCACAAGACTTTGCTTTTCAACAGAAGCCTTGATCAATTGCCACTTACGCATGCCACACTGGCAATTCACTCCATGCGACTGATGTCCATCGATATACAACCTCTGAGCTCGTACGTCTCAGAGAAGGGCGTTAAGCAAGAGAATAAATTCTCCGCCGCCAAACAGATGTATATTTAATAGAGATCAATCAACACAGAATAAAATCCAATGTCAGACACACAATCCATTTACAAGTTCGTTCTGGGTCTGAACGAAACCGGAGGCACTTTCCTCGCATATCCGTCCATCTCCAAGTACGTCTGGACGATCACCAACTGATTCCCTCATCCTGGGTGTACAGCCCAATCAAGATCATCAGTAATCACCCAAACGATGTGAAGACTTCCGGTCTTCAACCACCGTCTTCATCTTCGACATCTCGTCGAATCGGTTATTCAGAATGGGTATAAACCCGGCCTTTCTGAATAACCCACGTATATGATAAACAAATGTTACACAAACACAACAAACTCCTCATTCCAATTCAGAATATTCTTTTATTCACAAAATCACATTCTTAGGGAAAGGTTCCCATTAATTTTATCAAAGATAAATTCTTCTAAATTTATTCTTTAATCTTCCTTTGGATATCATTTCAAACTAGTCGGGATTAGCGAACCACGCCGAAGTAATTATTTGTTTTATTTCCCAATCCCAACCTATATATCCCCTGGAGCAAAACTGGTGATACTCCATATCTAACACCACGGTGTTATCGGTAAAATTAATTACCATTTCACGTTCAAATCTAATTAAAGATTTAACTATCGCTTTGGAGCAAAACTGGTGGTACTCCATTCTCGATCACCTTTCAGATTTGATAATTTAAATTATCAATTCACATTTTAATCTAATTAAAGATTCATTAAAACTCCACTTAGTTTTAATCTCTTCTTAAAAATCAATATCCTGTCTTTAACTGGGTCAAAGAACCAATGTCATCTAAAACACGATTCACGATAAACCCAAACCACACCTGATATTAAATACAAGGCTCTGAATAGAAAATATATCGGATTATATTCAATATCAAATTCTGAAACCAACAAATATCATATTGGAAATAACGATATAAAATATATCTTTCAAATTCCCATAACAATATCTGTTTAGTCACGAAATCCAACATCGAAATATTCCGAAGATAATTTCGATTCAGCTCCAGTCCAATCCACGTATTGGGAATATTGATTACTTTTAAAATCACTTTCAAATTCAATTTATTTATTTTAAAAATAAATTGATTTCAATTCTAGTTCAAAACTAGTTCATTTCGATAAAAATCTATTTTTATCTTTTCAAATGTGGAATTTTTCCAGCCCAATTCTTTCCAATTCACATATTATAATTTTACACAAATTATAGATATTTTTAATAATTTTATCAAGGCCCGTACAGTCGATTTCCATCAACGGCTATCGAACTGCTCTTACAGCGACCTTTTTCAAATTTGATTTGGACATAATTCCAAATCCAACCGTTAGATTTCAAATTTCTAATATTCATTGGAAAGCTCTTTTCGATACGAACCCAACGGTTCCGGTTTTAGGAGAATCCGACGGTCGGATCTCCCGTAATGTCCGTTTGAAATAAATGGTCGAAATTCACGAACTGTCGCGGCGCGGCGCGTACTATTCAGGCCATTATATTATATATATAATATATATAATATATATTTCGTTGATTTCTATTTAAAACAAATTTTATAAATCGTTTTAAATTCGCTTCTAAAACAATTCAACTTCTACATTCAATTTCAAATCGATTGGATTTCAATTCAACTCTAATTCATTTCCATTTTATTTAATTCGAATTCAAATTCATTTCAATTCAATTCAAATTCAAATTCGTTTCAATTCAAATTGATTTCAATTTAATTTCGATTCGAATTCAATTAAATTTCAGTTCGTTTTCAATTCAACTTGAATTTGTTTTATATTCAATTCCATTCGAAGTCCTTTTATATTCAATTCAAATTCGTTTTCTTTTCAATTCGAATTTGCTATAATATTCATTTCAATTTGAATAAAATCGACATAAATATCATTCACGTCAAAATGGCGCAAATCTAATCAACACGGCTTTATATTTTTCAATAAATTCGTTATCCTATTCAACAAATGAATATTTATCCCATTCAACACATGAATCTATATTTCTTTCAACACACGACTAATCTCAACACATGAGTGCCGTCAACACATCACTATTGTTGTTATGTAAAATATTTTATAAAACTATGGTATCTATCGTTTGATTTTAATTAGACTTCTACTAGGAAGTAGTTCTAATTTTAAATACGATAAAGATGTAAATTTCATTGTATAAAATATTTCACTCAACACATGAACATCGTCAACACATGACTATTTTTATATTCAACACATGAATTTTTATTTTATAATATTCATTATTTTCCCGATTGGAATGAGGCCCAATCAATCACCATATAATGTTAATTATATGGATTCCATACAACACATGTATATAATAGCTTTGATAAACAATCAACCATCATCCAAAGTGCACCACACTGTATAAGCATCAAATATAGATATCTAACGCTTATAACAGCCTGTCAATCGACCGATCGACATATTTAATCAATCAGGATGAGTGAACTTCCAAATTTCATCGCAACACCCGTGTGGGGTTTCAAACAATCAAACACAGATTTTATTTGTGCAGTTGGGCGACGTGTAAAATTTATCGACCCAATCGATATCAGTCAATCAGTGTATATAAACAAATCGGCCGATTTGTTTATAAATATTCATTTATCCACTTTCACGTTAAAAATTATATTTTCAACGATAAACATTTTGTTTTAACACATGAATTTCTATTAGTTCATTTATTCAATAAAATGATATTTTTATTTTTCTAACATATTTTAGAAAATTTTGGCGGCATAACGGCACGATACTAGAAACGGGATGATGCCTAGCCTTATCCCCGGTCTAGTGAAGGCCCACGCCATTCACACATCAATCATATCCATTCCATTTCACCAAACAAGTCAATTCAAACCAAATAATCTAACCAACTACACAACCAATCAAACAAGTCCATGGTCTGTGGACGATTGTGTCGGGTGCTACTAAGCACCGTCTGCATCCTAGTATATATAAATATAAACTAGAAAAAGAGAATTTAGAGTGAGAAGTTCTCACCAATAGCCATCCAAACACCTTGACTCTTCTTTGATAGAAATCTTCTTCATTCTCGCCTTTTTATCATCTTCGTTTGTCCGTAGCCACTACATATATAAAAATCACACATTTTTATATTTTGATGTCTTTAAAATAAAAATCACATTTTTATTCATTCACTTTCAATTTAAAAGTCATATTTTTATAATCACTTCATATATTTAGAAATCGAATTTTTACTATGCTATTCAATATATAAAAATCACATTTTTACTTCTCTATTTTCTATATAAAGATCTCGTCTTTTTACATAAAAATATTTTAGCTTTTCAAATATAAAGATTGAACTTTTTCATATACATCATTATAAAAATCACATTTTTATTTTTCTACACATATAAAGATGCTATTTTTAATATTGCTATCATGTAAAAATTATATTTCTAATTCTCTACATAAACGAAAATCATATTTTTACATCATCTATATAGTAAAGACTATATTTTTAATACTTTAAAAATATAAAGATCATATTTTTAATTCTTTAAAAATATAAAAAATCATATTTTTAAGTTTCTAATTCCTACATAAAATTATAGTTTTATATTGCCTAAAGATTATACTTTTATACAAAAGAAAAATCTTATTTTCCATTACATAAGAATCATAATTCTATACGATAAAAATCTCTCATTTTCTTTAATAAAAACTTGATCTTTCCTATAACCAAAATCATATTATTATTTAGTTTTAAAAATCACAAAATTTCAGTTTTTTTTTAAACTTAAAAAAAAATCAGTTTTAAACTTAAATAAAAATCAGATTTTATAACTTAAATAAAATCAAACTCGAAATTTAAACTTACCTTAGCTTTGAAGGAGGAGGATTGCGTCGAACTGAGGAGAGAGGGGAAGGGAAGCGTGTAGAGGGAGGAGATGAAGGCGCGGGTCGATTTAAAGGGGATCGAGGGGTGCTAATTTGGGGTTATAGGATTTAGGCACTCGAGTTTGAAGAGGAAGAGGAGGGGAGAAGCGGCGGGAGGAGTTAAAGGGGGTTTTGGCCGGAGGGGTGCGCCACGAGGTGGAGATGGGTTCGCCGGAGGTTGGTTTGAGGGGCTAGTGAAACGACCCGCAAATCCGAGCTATCCGAGTTGACTAAATACACCAACGTCCAACCCAAATAACACAGAAATACGAACCATTAATAGAAAGAAGATAGAGGATGAGAAATAGAAAGAAAGAAATATTAGAATAGAAGAAAAACGAAGATCACAACTCACAGCGGAACGAATAAAATATATTATATAACATAAGCTTTGAAATACAAATCTGTTTGGTACATATATACATACCATCATCAGAGTACACATAACATTTGATTCAGCGGAAGTAACTCTAAATAACTAACGTTGAAGCCTCCTGCTTCAAGCTCCTCCAAGTGTATCTGTAAAAACCTGAAACACTTGACTGCCCGTACAAATTTGGGCACCCAAGAGTTTAGGAAAAACAAAACAAAACAAACTCTAGGTCAGTCATGGGACTGGTGTGAGTAAATTCCAACCATATGGTTTAACTTCAAAGATCCTTTCAAAAGAAAAGGTAATAGTAAGACCGGCCCACACATAAACACGGACGGTTTTTACCTTACTATAACCCAAAACACTTTGATACGAACATCTAGTGATATTATAATAATGACTACATCAAGTAAATAACCAAATAGCAGAACGCTTGCATCTCACGCTCCACATACATAGTATAAAATCAAAAACCGCATGGCGCTTATTGGAGATTGGGTTTCCAACATGAAAAGGTATGGAACCACCTTCCGACTGTGTATCTCTAGAGAGGAATACACTGGGTTCAACAAGAACATCTTGTAACCCGGCCCACACATGACCGACCACTCATTTCGCTTGAGTGTATCGAATGTATATCACCAACGGTTGGACTCAAACCACCGTTTCCCGAATGGGACAGCATCGAATAGAATAAGAAATTAAATGAACCTCTAGATAGGTGATTATACACCCTAATGGGTGCGACCCACATAGCCATGCTGCCTGCCCGATTTTTGTCCTTTCCCGGTTGTTGAGGCCTGAGGCTACGAATACTTACCATTCATTGATAGCACAATCACTTTGAATGCCACATCATCAGATCCGTTGATCACTAATTGATTTGCACAAATATTCTGGATGTTATGCTAAGGGAATAAATCCGTTGCAACCATATATATTCATACAGACCAACCCATTTGATCATTGGAAATACTCTGTCAGACATTCGTCCCTATATGTTCGTTCTGGGATTGAACGAAACCGAAGGCACTATTTCTATAAATAGAAAAGCCCTTGCACTTTACTCCGTCTTCAATATATTCAGCATACTGGGTTCGCAACGCAAATGCCGATACGGAGTGGTTCTTCGGATAATAATCCAACCGGTCTCTCCATATTGACAACGATGGTCAAAAACTTCGATAGTCTGTGATTTAACTATCGAATAAAAACAAGTGTTCATCCAAACATATCAACAAATCACTGGGCTCTTTAATTAATATTCATTAATTAAATCACTTCTCCATTTTCTCTATCAATATTTGTTAACCAAATATTTTCAATATCCATATTGACCCTTTACGCTATTTGGAAAACATTTCCCAATATCAACTCCTTTTATTTTCTATATATTAGAAAATATCTCTATTTGCAATTGAAAACAATTTCAATCCCTTATCTCTATCCCTTATCTGTTTACAATATTCGATTTTTATATTCACTTACCTATCGAATTCAATATGTCGATACAATGATTTCTAATTATCAAAATATCTTAAAAATATTCTAACTCCTTAAATTTCCGGAAAATTTCGCCATAACCTCCCTTGTATCGGGAGCATCGGGAAATTTCAAATAGCTTTCCCGGTCCTTCTAATCTCAAAAAGAAAAAGAAAAAGCCAAGTGGCTTGCCGATACGGCGCATAAAATCTCATATATGAATTTAAACATGTACCTTTTTGTCGGGCACATAAATAAAAATCTTCATATACTTCATCATGTACCTGTCTAACCCATGTTCACCTGTTTTCAATTCAATTCAATACCATCTAATCGTTTGAATTCAGTTTCGCCCATTTATTCTTTAATTAGTCATTTTGCCTATTTCACTTCTTTGTTTGAACATAGCATTTTCAAACAAAATATTTAACTTGCTCATAACCAAATTGAATTTCAATTTCAATTCTAGTTTCCTTTTTGATTTCGAATATAACTTTTCAAATCGAATTTACTTATTCAAACCCCAATATCCATTCGAAATCTCCTTAACTAATTTCTATTCAATTTAGTCAATTCTATTCAATAAATCAAAATCTGGTTTCTGTTTCAAAAATCACATTCATTTACACAACTTGAATTCGCATATATTTTACAACTCAACTCTGAAATTTTCTAAATAGAAACTTCGGATTTTTACCTGCTTAAAATCCTTTTATAACATTAGATAAAACGTTATGGTTTCAAAACGATTATGGCGCTACTTTTCTAAAAATTTGATTTTGATATAACTCAAAATCTATTTGACAAAACCCAGATTTTTCTCTTCCATTAGAAAACTATTATCAAATCGATCCGGACGTTTCTTGTTTCGAAGAATTCCGACTTCAATTGCGTTCTGTATACTCAATTGAAGTTCGAATCGCTATTTTACGAACTGCAGCGCTGCGGCGAGTTCGTTTTAATTATATTTATATATATAAACCTTTTAAACTTCTTTAAAATGAATTCAACTCTATTTAACTCTATTTGAATTCCTTGATTCAAATTCAAATCTCACTTTTGAATTCTATATTTCAAATTCCAATTCCTTTTCCATTTGATATTCAAATTCAATACTTAAATTTCTATTTGAATTCCCTATATTCAAATTCCATGTTTGAATTCATTTGAATTCTCTTATTCAAACTCTATATTTAAATTCCATTGGAACTTCTATATTCCAATTTCTATATTTGAATTCTATTGAAATTCAAATATTCAAACTCCTTTTTAAATTCTAGATTCAAAATTCCATAGTTTAAAACTCCATTTGAATGCTATATTCAAATTCTATAATTTAAATTCCATTTGAATTCCTTTTTGAATTCTACATTCAAATTCCCTATTCAATTCTCTTCGAATTCAAATTCTATATTTACTCTATTTGAATTTCAAATATCCAAACTCCGATTCAATTCTATTTTGAAATTTCAAATATTCAACCCCTTTTTAATTCTATCATTCAAATCCTCTTATTTGAATCCTATTTCAAATCTAGTTTCAAAACTTCATTTAAATTTCTATATCCAAATCTATTTTCAAAACTTCATTTGAATTTCTATATTCAAATCTCATAGATTAAATCCTATTTGAATTCAATTTGAATCTCTTATATTCAAATTTCATTTTCCATTTTCATTTGAATTCTAATATTCAAATTCATTTCCAACACCATTTGAATTTATAATATTCAAACTTATTTTTAACACCATTTGAATTTCTTCACTCAAATCCATTTGAATTCCCTTGAATTCAAATTCCATTTCAAAACCATTTGGATTTCCTATTTTTGAAATTCTATTTGAAATTCTATTTCCAATTCTACTTTGAAAATCCTATTTCAAAGTTTATTTCAAATTCTATTTTGAAATTCTACATGCAAATCTCTATTTGAATTTCTTTATTCGAATTCCTTTGAATTCAAATTTTATTTTAATTCCTTGAATTCAAATTCTATTTTTCATTCTAATTTCGTTTATTCAAATTCTATTTGAACTTCTATTTGAATTTCTAATATTCAATCTCCTTTTAAAATTCAAATATTTAAACTCCTTTTCTAATTCTACTATTCAAATGTTATACTCAAATTTCACTTGAGTTATATATTTAAAAATTTCATTTTTCACATCCTATTTTTGAAATTTCATTTCAAATTCCAATTTCACACTTGTATTTCTATTTCTGAATTATCAAATGATAATTCTTTTCACTTCATTTATAACTTCGTTATAAAAGAACTATTTATAAACTTCGTTTAAAAAGAAACTACTTGTTTTATTTTTCAAAACAAGTTTATATTTTATTTCCATTTAAAATTCAAATTCTATTTAAAAATAGAATTTTTCCTTTTAAAATCTCAAATATCCTTCCACGATATTTTAAATAAATTACTTAAGCCCAGTGATATTTAAACACACAAAGCAACGAATTATTTATTTTTCTAACACATCATATATAAAAATATATATGCAAACAAATAAACAAACAGATAATATATTTTTGAGGAATCCAGTTGGATTCCTCCAACCTGTTTTCCTGCATCCACAGATGTTAGCACATAAATAATACCCATTCTGCTTCGTGGCAGAATATCGCGGTATAGAAGGTCATCCACTAATCATAGCGTGGGGCGTATAGGGTAATCATCCGTTATGAAACTGCGGGCATCCGCTAATGAGACTGCGGGAATCCAACCAATCAATCAACCCAATATATATATAGCCTAAATAACTAATATATATAAGACAAGCAGAAAAATCCAAACAAGCAACAACAATTATTTTTAACGAAATAAAAATAATTAGAAATAAAAGGTGAGTGATATTTACTCACCTCGATTTTCATTTGACGAATATCTGTTTAGAATTCCTTATCGACTTGGCTTCGAATCTATTCGAATCACTTTGAATGAATTTATACCTATGATTATTTACTTTATCGATTAAACCCTTTTATATTTTGAAATGAACTACAAACTTAAATAAATAATTTATTCTATGAATATTAAAAAAAAATGTATACCTTGTTGTCCTATGAATTATTCGACCAATCGATGAACAACCCTTAAGACGGCTCCAAAATTCACAGCAGTCATCCCCAAACTAAATTCATTCACTTTGGCAATTTATCGAATACTATACCGTCAATGCTACCAACTCCTAACCATTTGCATCTACCGACCAACATCCTGTTTTCACTGCAACAAACCCGAGAACCCTGTTGCATCATAAAGTTGAGCGACAATACTTTGGAGCCAAACTCCACTGAAATTTGCTGCCATACATTACTCTCCTCTCAACAGACTATCGACATCCCAGTATCCATAAAAACAAAACAAGTTTGAACCCCTGTTCTCCATTTCTGTATCACCAAACAAACAGATCTGTATCCCCCAAACCAACGTCAACATTCAGTACCCAAACCATCCCGTTGTCACGCCCACTTCAATGCCAGTTTCTCCGCACCATCCTCCCAAAAATTTAAACTGTCGCACCTCCTTTATCACCAAACCAACATCAGAACCCCGATATTAACAAGTTCGCACAGACCGCTCCCCTCATAAATCCCACTTTCGCACTCATCAGTATCCCCAGGTCGACCTCCACTAAACCCCAAAGTTTAGCTACTTCTGCCGCCAAAATCCCCAACGTCGATCCTCCCAGTTCCTCTATTAGACCATCGAACTCCACCCCTCAGCGTCGCACCCCATAAACAGACTTTCGAAAAGGGACATCGACCATTTGATTTCGATTAATTGAAATAGCAGTTTCGATTTCAGGAAGAAAAGAATAGAAAGGGACTTAGATTTTCATTTTGGTTATGAGTTGAAGAATGGACGATGCAGGGAGGTCTTGGGTGATTTATAGATGCGAAGGGGAACAATTTTTTCATCTCGAAGCAAAGAATAGGTCTGCGAGAGTAGCCTTTTAGATCTGCGCCATTAATATGTGTTTCTTTGGTATCGACCAAAGGAGACAGAAAATTTAGCTCGAGAAAACTTAGGTCTGCAGCCTTTAATGGTTAGGTCGGCTTCGTTAATCATAGGTTAGCTGAAATGATGTGATTTTATTTTGATTTGATTTTTCTGAATTAAATAACTAAAATATCTTGCGGTCTCTCAATTCGAAGTCCTAAAGCGATTTTAATCGTAACGACTGACGCTCTCAGATTATATCGTTATTCTGAGCTCTACGGAACAAATTCTGAAATTAAATTTGACTATATAGAAGAGATAACAACTTAAATTAACGATTAAAACTAAATTCGATTTAAAATATAAATTGATTTTAAACAATTAAATTTATCGATAATAAATAATTATTATCGTTCTAGTTCAATACAGAATTTATATTAATCGACTGTATTGTTTCGATTCAGTTTTAAATACTAAATTCAATTGTATTCCATTTTCGTATTACTATATTCGATATAAATTCATATATCAATTATTAAATCGATAGAATTAGTATAAAAATTCATATTACTATTTCAAACCAATATTTAAAATAAATATAAATATACAATATTAAATAGCTGAAAATACGGGACGTTACATTCCTTCCCCCTTAAAAGAATTTCGTCCCCGAAATTACTAAGGCAGAAGAAATGCTACAAACCCATTAACTATTTATTTTTTATTTTTATCCACTTTGTTATAATTCAGTATTTCAAAATTTTCAACTCAAGTCTGATACGAATTTAAGTCTTCATGGAAATATTTAATTTCAGTTCATTTAACTAGTTTCCATCATTTTGATTTATTTAACTTGTTTAAGTTAAATTTAGATTTCAGAATTCAAATTCCCGGTCTTTATTTCAAATTCCTTTTTAAATCATACAAACATATATTTATTTCCATTTCAAAATAAAAATATTTGAATTTTCCAAAACAATTTATTTTCTGAAATAAATTTCCATTGGAAATCTCATTAAGGTAGCAATCATCACTTAGAAACTCGAAAATAAATACAAATGATGTGGCCATCATCATCTGAATTATTTTCCAGCGACTGAAGTGAGTTTAGTGCTTTATCACTTTCAAAATCCATTCAAAACGATTATTATCCAAAATCCTTCCCCAAAATAATGCTATATTATTCTAATATACTTTAAAAATATTTTCCAACCTTCCGGAATTTAAATTCCAAATTCTGGTTTGAAATTTTAATTCATCTCATTTATATTTTTAATTCATATACAAATTCTATTTTGGTTATATATAACCATTTCAATTTTTATAATCTGTGACACCCCGTATGTTTACATTTTAAAAAGTAAGAAATTTACATACGTATACGATGATACGCAAAGCATATAAACCAGTGAAGCATGAAGATAAAAGATATTCTGTTTATACTTCTAGAATTAAGGTAAACGGGATATGCCATTGCGTTCGTCTCGGAAAAATACGCGAAATAGAGTCCGAGTTTTCGAGAATCGGAATCCGTATGACCAAGTTATGATCCGTCGAAGTTTTCAGGGTTTTCGAGTTTGAAAATCACCTGGGAAGTTCAAGATTTGGGGTAGGCGGGAATTTTCCCGCCAAAGCCCATGTCGACAGGGGAGTCGACAGGGCTGTCGACACCCCTGGACCCCAAGTCGACAGGGCTGTCGACTTGGGTGTCGACTAGGACCAAAAACACAACTCCGTGTTTTGTGGCCTGGTGCACCTGGATGCAGTCTTGGTCTGGTCTGATGGGCCTGTGACGATTTCTGTGGCCTAGATTAATCCTAGATCTAATCCTAGGGCCTAAAACTATCCTAATCTCTATAAAAAGACCCTAAACCTAACCTAAATCCCTAAAAATCAAACCTAGCAACTAAGTGCTGCCAAAATCAATCTTGATCATGGCCTCCATCTCCAATCCCTAGAGCCTATGCATTCAAATCGGGTCCAAATCAAGAGGAGGAAGCTTGCTACACCAAATAGAGGCCAAATCAATGTTGCTATGCGAGTTTCATGACGGATCTTCATCAAAGGAGCCACCTTTCTTCGCCAAAACGATTCATGCTCCTAGTCCTCTTGCCATACTATGTAAGTTCTAGCTACTTTTAGATGGAAACGGTAGTTTTGATAATGACATGGGATAAAATGTGGCTAAACATGATTATGCGAACCTATATGAGCCTCACCTTGCCTCTTGTGTTCATGTTTATGGTTTTAGGCCATGTGAGTGACTTAATCATGCCTCTCATGCTATGCATAACCTAGTTTAACTTGCAAGTTTGGATCTTTATGCATGAAATGCTAGCATGAACCTTTAGGAACCATTTTTACTTGTGAAACATTGGCTAAGATTATATTTTGGGGCTCATGCATGTTTATGAACCTAAACCCCTAGTGTTAACATGCAAGTTTGTGGCCAAATCCTTTATGACATTATGCATACTTATGGCCAATTCCCTTTGTTTTCATGTTATGCATGCTTGTGGCCAAACCTTTATGAACCTATATATGTCTTAAGCCAAACCCTCGTGATACTATGCATGTTTGGGGTCATTGTGTAGCATAGTATCTTTACGATGTGACTCGTCCATTCTTGCGTTGGAACATGATTTGGGTTGAGGATAAACAAGCGTGATTGTAACATGAAAAAAACTTAACTTGAAGTTATATGAAAATATGTTAGGCGAGCTAAACTTGGCATGAACCATGGTTTGGGTAAAGGGGTATAAACATGACAACGTGTAACGTTAAATATGACATGTGTTTATACTTGGAAACATGACTTGAATTATAATATGGAAGTTGACATGTAAGTATGCATAAAAACATAAGCTTGGGAATTTACCTATTAAGTTAGGTCTACACATTGGGAATTTACCTATTAAGTTAGGTCTACCCAATTGCTTGAAACTTGAATATGAACGTGACACTAGACTAAACATGAAAGGGGCCAACTCGAGGTTGGGTTGAGTTTGCAATATAAAGCTACCCGGAACCGACCGGCCTAACTAGTAGTTGCAAACAATAGGACCCAATGTGAGAAGTTGGTCATGTTGTGCTTGAACCCGAGGTTAGACCAAGTTGTGGTGTAAATCTACCCGGACCCACCCGGCTTAACTAGTAACCACAACAAAGTCTAATGTGAGAGGTTGGGGTGCATTAAATAATTAATGCCACATAATAGGGTTAAGTTAATTTGATTAATGAGACTTAACCAAATATGATATGGACAAATGGGTTAAGTAATTTGATTAGGCTAATGATACTTAACAAAACATAATAAGCTTGGGTAGGTTAAGTAACTTGATTTGCCTAATGACGCTTGACCGATTTGACTCGGTAATTTGACAAGGTCAAGTTAATTTATATAATTAACCAATCTAAAATGATAATTAGACGAGGTTAAGTTATGGATCGCTTGATATACTTAGCCAACTTGACACATGGTTTGTAGGGTTAAGTCTTGGACTCGGATACTTAGCCAATTTTGACATGGTTTGTAGACGGGCTAAGTGATGAACTTAAGTGACACTTAAGTCATAAGATAAACCCTAATTCGGAGGATTAGGTGAATAACCATAGTTAACAAGGGAAATAGGAAATAAGGCTAAGTGATAAACCTTAGTTAAAGGAAACTAAGTAATAATTCTTAGCCAAGGAAATCTGGACCACTTCTTAGACAGATTAGTAACCCGATACGTTAGGTCAACGTTTAAGTATGCGTGGAGGAGCAGGCTATCTGATTTAGATAAAGGCTCCAACGAACGGGGTAATGAAGCAGCGGCTTCGGGGAATGTGAGGATATTCTTGGGATCCCTCCGTGAGCTGCCAGGTCATTATACTAGGCTCACGGGAGGTTGAGGTCTGTGGTAGAAGAACTTAGAATATGCCTTGGTTGCTATGCGAGCGACCTAAAGACTGGGGTGGATAGCAGTGAGTCGACGAATACATAAGGTGCCCGAGATAGCAAGTTCGTCGATCATCTACCATCTTGAGTCAAGCGTATACGTACGGAAAGGCAGGGAACACCCAACAGACCATAATTGCTATCTAATTATGGGTGAGGTAGGCCGTAGGATGTGGGCTGGCCGGAGTGTAGTTCTCATGCAAGACTTTCTCTTGTGTTGCCTTTCACTAGTTGAGGGAGGGGTCTCGTGGGACCATAGCCACGTGTAGAAAAGCAGACCTTAGTATCTGCATCGGCAGATAAATCTAAAGCTCCCGACCGAGTCCTGTATTTCTTGGTTTGCCCTGTGACAGGACTCGGATGGCACGATGTGATACATGTGCATACAATGGTAGAAAAACGATTCACGATGAATGCGTGGGAAAAAGGGCGCGGTTGAGGGTTAGCGTGATCCCTAGTGGCCTAGGTGGTTTAACCCAAACCGAAATACGAAAACGTGCAATAGGTAAGCGTAATCCCTAGTAGGTGCTAGGTGGCGTAAGTCCTAGTAGTTAAAACGATGATTCATATGGAAGAGCCTAGCGGGAACAAGGGTGACAGTCCAAACGAGTTCAAGGATAATACGACATGAGGAAGCCCGTACGAGGTACGGCAAAGGACTGAACTTATATACATGGGAAGGAACATATGATTTGAGTAACCTATATATGCGATATTAGGTTGACATGGACCATTACACGACTTTGAGTAAGGGACATTCCTGGTTAACCCATAACAAGGCTGGGATACTAGTATGGAGGGTGCGAAGCAGATATATAGGTTAGAACTAGGAAGAATGTTCATAATAGATACCGTGGGATGTGAGACGGGGCAGATACCTCGGGATAATGTACTCGATAGAGGTCTGATGATGTGATACCTTGACTTATCATAACACCGTAGTTTATCTATCTTGTAGTTATCCTTTTGTTTACTTTCAGTTTATGCATGTCATGTTACCTTTACCTGTTTTTATACTGGAAGTAGATAGGACTTACTCAGTCTTTTTGACTGACCCGTTTTGTTTCGCCTCTTTTCTTCCGTTTCCCCCCCCAGGTTGCAGGGAGGAAACAATGCTGTTTAGTTCGGACTTCTTCTGTTGAAGGTCATCATGGATGGCTTGGACTTTCTTGGCTATGGCTACTTTGCTGTTTTATTTGGGGGAATAATTTATTAAAAAGTCTTTATGCTTCTTTACTATTGTAAGACAGGTTTTGATGTACTCTGATGTAAAAGGCTTTAGACCTTATTTATTCATGCTATGAAAGTTTGATTTTACTTCCGCTATTTATATATGTTATGTCTTGCGATATTTCTGTGCATGTTTACCAATAATGCCCCTCTAAAGCTAGTGCATTCCTTTGCGAGTGACCCTAGCGGAGGCGGGGGGTTACATTTGGTATCAGAGCAGAAGGTTACCAGGCTGGGCAAAAGTTTTTAAAGACCTTCGGAAAATTATTTGAAAAACCGTTTACAAAGAAGCATTTTTTTTAAGAAAAACTTTGTTTTAGAAGTTATTCCCCAAAAGCCATTAGCAATGTCCTTGTTTTATTAGTTGAATCCTCTTTTCCCTTCTCTCTCCCATCGATAGTCACGTTGGCTTTGGTTACAAGTAGTTTTTGAGTTAGAAGAGTGTTTTCTTTATGATGGGGGAATGGTTCTCGAGAAAATGGAGTTGAGTCAGGAGGAAGTAAGGAAATGGAAGGATGGCAGGGCAAGGCAAGAAGAAAAAAAAAAAAAAGAGAGAGAAGGGACAAGTCGACAGGCCTGTCGACAGGGCCGTCGACATGCCCCCCCTGTCGACAGGGCTGTCGACACGTCGAGCCTGCAGGGAAAAAAAAAATATAAAAGCCCGAAGGCCGAGAGCTTCAGCTCATAATCCCCAATTCTCTTCTCCTTCCCTCCCAGGCAAAACCGAAAATTCCCCAACTCCACCACCTCCCATCACCTCGTTTCTCCACCGTTCTTCGTAAAATTAAACTCAAATCGAAGCTAGAGACCCTCTCCATCCGGATCTATAGTTCCCCTCTTCCAATTCGTGCTTAAATCGCCATGGCCAATCAACCCAATCCCTACGAGCTTTACCCTCAACTAACCGCGCAAGAGGTTGAGTGGTGTGACGAGCAACCAGGGATAATTGAGCACTACATGCAGCTTGCCACGAGGAATTTGCTTCTAGGCCGACCGGTGAGGTTTGCGGATTTTGCGGGAACCGCCGTGGAAAGCTTGTTTGTTAATGCGGGTCTTATTCATATTCTGGATACGCACACAGCCGAGAGGAGAGGCTACAAGCGTATGGTAAGACTTTTTGATGCTCGTTTGCAAATTGATGTGGATGATAATGGTTTGATAACTTATGGTTCATGGGTTAAGGGTACCCATATATTTATGAATGAGGTCCAATTTGGGGAAATCTTGAATATCCGGGGTACGGGACTTGATATAAATGACCTGGAGATGGATGATTTGAATGTGTGGGGAAGGATTTTTTTTAATGGACTGGATAGGCAATGGGATAGTACGCATTTGCGTCCCCTAGCTAGGTTTGTGATCAGGATATTGCAATATAATATTGCGGGGCAGAATCATGGGTTTGACAGAGTCCCAGTAGTTGTTAAGGCCGCTACTTATGCTATTTTTGGGGGCATACAAATAAACTGGGCGAGAACCATCTTACAGCAGTACCAGATCTTTAGGGGAGCAAGGCACTCCAATGTTTGTTTTGGGAACTTATGGACCATAGTTTTCCGCTGGTTCGGGGTGGATTTGCATGATGAGGATTATGTGACACTTTCTAACAATCCCTCTGTTATCATCACTGAAGCCGCACTAGGGAGGATGAGTATAGATATGCAGGAGCTGCAAGGGGAGCCTCAGCCTATGGAGCATGAGGGATTAGATGAGGAAGAGGATGAGGGTAACGAGGAGGAGGAGCAAGAGGAGGAGCCACATGATGATCAGTTTGGACACTTTGAGGACCCCCATCAGGCACCACAGCATGATGGTGAGCAGGCTGGGGATGGAGCCTGGGCTCATCAGGGCCCGGCACAGGGGGCTCCGGACACAGGTGCCTGGGATCCATGGGCTACTAGGGATCCAGACTGGAGGACCGAGCTGAGATATATTTCACAGCAGCAGGCTCGCTTGATGAGGAGCCACCAGGATATCATGAGGTCACAGCAGCAGACACTGGAGTCACAGGTAGCCATGGCTCAGACACAGCAGCAGATGCTTCAGGAGATGAGTTCCTCTTATGATCAGTTGGGGGCTGGGATGCAAGACCTACAGTTAGAGCTTAGGCAAGGGAACCGACGGCAAGAAGAGAGGCTTGATAGCTTAGAGGAGCTCATCCGTAGCTATTTCCATCAGGATTGACCTCTATCAGTTATCCGTAGGATAGTATTTTATTTTCAGTATTGTTTAGCTGTTCCTTTTGTTGTCTAGTTGTAACGATGTACTAAAACTATCTTAATAAAGTTTGTACGTTGTTTGTTTACGCAATTTGTTGTGTCTAATGTAATTATGAAATATTGAACGATAATGTCTGATAACGAAGAACAATGAAAACAACAAAACGGGATATCTCTCCGTTACATAAAAATTTAGAAAATTAGATTTTTTCTAAATTAATAATGGATGGTAGGATTCTGGATGCTCAAATTGGATGAACTTCACTCTTATTTTATAAGGGTGTGGGAAAATTTGGATGAAATTACTTTTTCAAATTTTTGCATTCATATAGAACTGCAAGTATATTTAGGATGAGAGCATCATGGTTTAAAGAAGAAATTTTTAAGAAATTGCATTCATGTAGGTGGTACCACAAGTTAGGCATACATATTTTTCTACGATGTGATTCACTTTTGCACATGTGCACCTGTTTGCAACAATTGGCTGGACACTTCTGGATGCTAATATGGGGACATAAATCCTACTACTATTGAATTTCGGGGACGAAATTCTTTAAGGGTGGGAGGATGTGACACCCCGTATGTTTACATTTTAAAAAGTAAGAAATTTACATACGTATACGATGATACGCAAAGCATATAAACCAGTGAAGCATGAAGATAAAAGATATTCTGTTTATACTTCTAGAATTAAGGTAAACGGGATATGCCATTGCGTTCGTCTCGGAAAAATACGCGAAATAGAGTCCGAGTTTTCGAGAATCGGAATCCGTATGACCAAGTTATGATCCGTCGAAGTTTTCAGGGTTTTCGAGTTTGAAAATCACCTGGGAAGTTCAAGATTTGGGGTAGGCGGGAATTTTCCCGCCAAAGCCCATGTCGACAGGGGAGTCGACAGGGCTGTCGACACCCCTGGACCCCAAGTCGACAGGGCTGTCGACTTGGGTGTCGACTGGGCCCAAAAACACAACTCCGTGTTTTGTGGCCTGGTGCACCTGGATGCAGTCTTGGTCTGGTTTGATGGGCCTGTGACGATTTCTGTGGCCTAGATTAATCCTAGATCTAATCCTAAGGCCTAAAACTATCCTAATCTCTATAAAAAGACCCTAAACCTAACCTAAATCCCTAAAAATCAAACCTAGCAACTAAGTGCTGCCAAAATCAATCTTGATCATGGCCTCCATCTCCAATCCCTAGAGCCTATGCATTCAAATCGGGTCCAAATCAAGAGGAGGAAGCTTGCTACACCAAATAGAGGCCAAATCAATGTTGCTATGCGAGTTTCATGACGGATCTTCATCAAAGGAGCCACCTTTCTTCGCCAAAACGATTCATGCTCCTAGTCCTCTTGCCATACTATGTAAGTTCTAGCTACTTTTAGATGGAAACGGTAGTTTTGATAATGACATGGGATAAAATGTGGCTAAACATGATTATGCGAACCTATATGAGCCTCACCTTGCCTCTTGTGTTCATGTTTATGGTTTTAGGCCATGTGAGTGACTTAATCATGCCTCTCATGCTATGCATAACCTAGTTTAACTTGCAAGTTTGGATCTTTATGCATGAAATGCTAGCATGAACCTTTAGGAACCATTTTTACTTGTGAAACATTGGCTAAGATTATATTTTGGGGCTCATGCATGTTTATGAACCTAAACCCCTAGTGTTAACATGCAAGTTTGTGGCCAAATCCTTTATGACATTATGCATACTTATGGCCAATTCCCTTTGTTTTCATGTTATGCATGCTTGTGGCCAAACCTTTATGAACCTATATATGTCTTAAGCCAAACCCTCATGATACTATGCATGTTTGGGGTCATTGTGTAGCATAGTATCTTTACGATGTGACTCGTCCATTCTTGCGTTGGAACACGATTTGGGTTGAGGATAAACAAGCGTGATT
This sequence comes from Allium sativum, assembly GCA_030737875.1. Classification (NCBI taxonomy): domain Eukaryota; kingdom Viridiplantae; phylum Streptophyta; class Magnoliopsida; order Asparagales; family Amaryllidaceae; genus Allium; species Allium sativum. The sequence goes on from CM060923.1 coordinate 165,724,341, forward strand.
GTAACATGAAAAAAACTTAACTTGAAGTTATATGAAAATATGTTAGGCGAGCTAAACTTGGCATGAACCATGGTTTGGGTAAAGGGGTATAAACATGACAACGTGTAACGTTAAATATGACATGTGTTTATACTTGGAAACATGACTTGAATTATAATATGGAAGTTGACATGTAAGTATGCATAAAAACATAAGCTTGGGAATTTACCTATTAAGTTAGGTCTACCCATTGGGAATTTACCTATTAAGTTAGGTCTACCCAATTGCTTGAAACTTGAATATGAACGTGACACTAGACTAAACATGAAAGGGGCCAACTCGAGGTTGGGTTGAGTTTGCAATATAAAGCTACCCGGAACCGACCGGCCTAACTAGTAGTTGCAAACAATAGGACCCAATGTGAGAAGTTGGTCATGTTGTGCTTGAACCCGAGGTTAGACCAAGTTGTGGTGTAAATCTACCCGGACCCGCCCGGCTTAACTAGTAACCACAACAAAGTCTAATGTGAGAGGTTGGGGTGCATTAAATAATTAATGCCACATAATAGGGTTAAGTTAATTTGATTAATGAGACTTAACCAAATATGATATGGACAAATGGGTTAAGTAATTTGATTAGGCTAATGATACTTAACAAAACATAATAAGCTTGGGTAGGTTAAGTAACTTGATTTGCCTAATGACGCTTGACCGATTTGACTCGGTAATTTGACAAGGTCAAGTTAATTTATATAATTAACCAATCTAAAATGATAATTAGACGAGGTTAAGTTATGGATCGCTTGATATACTTAGCCAACTTGACACATGGTTTGTAGGGTTAAGTCTTGGACTCGGATACTTAGCCAATTTTGACATGGTTTGTAGACGGGCTAAGTGATGAACTTAAGTGACACTTAAGTCATAAGATAAACCCTAATTCGGAGGATTAGGTGAATAACCATAGTTAACAAGGGAAATAGGAAATAAGGCTAAGTGATAAACCTTAGTTAAAGGAAACTAAGTAATAATTCTTAGCCAAGGAAATCTGGACCACTTCTTAGACAGATTAGTAACCCGATACGTTAGGTCAACGTTTAAGTATGCGTGGAGGAGCAGCCTATCTGATTTAGATAAAGGCTCCAACGAACGGGGTAACCAAGCAGCGGCTTCGGGGAACGTGAGGATATTCTTGGGATCCCTCCGTGAGCTGCCAGGTCATTATACTAGGCTCACGGGAGGTTGAGGTCTGCGGTAGAAGAACCAAGAATATGCCTTGGTTGCTATGCGAGCGACCTAAAGACTGGGGTGGATAGCAGTGAGTCGACGAATACATAAGGTGCCCGAGATAGCAAGTTCGTCGATCATCTACCATCTTGAGTCAAGCGTATAGGTACGGAAAGGCAGGGAACACCCAACAGACCATAATTGCTATCTAATTATGGGTGAGGTAGGCCGTAGGATGTGGGCTGGCCGGAGTGTAGTTCTCATGCAAGACTTTCTCTTGTGTTGCCTTTCACTAGTTGAGGGAGGGGTCTCGTGGGACCATAGCCACGTGTAGAAAAGCAAACCTTAGTATCTGCATCGGCAGATAAATCTAAAGCTCCCGACCGAGTCCTGTATTTCTTGGTTTGCCCTGTGACAGGACTCGGATGGCACGATGTGATACATGTGCATACAATGGTAGAAAAACGATTCACGATGAATGCGTGGGAAAAAGGGCGCGGTTGAGGGTTAGCGTGATCCCTAGTGGCCTAGGTGGTTTAACCCAAACCGAAATACGAAAACGTGCAATAGGTAAGCGTAATCCCTAGTAGGTGCTAGGTGGCGTAAGTCCTAGTAGTTAAAACGATGATTCATATGGAAGAGCCTAGCGGGAACAAGGGTGACAGTCCAAACGAGTTCAAGGATAATACGACATGAGGAAGCCCGTACGAGGTACGGCAAAGGACTGAACTTATATACATGGGAAGGAACATATGATTTGAGTAACCTATATATGCGATATTAGGTTGACATGGACCATTACACGACTTTGAGTAAGGGACATTCCTGGTTAACACATAACAAGGCTGGGATACTATTACGGAGGGTGCGAAGCAGATATATAGGTTAGAACTAGGAAGAATGTTCATAATAGATACCGTGGGATGTGAGACGGGGCAGATACCTCGGGATAATGTACTCGATAGAGGTCTGATGATGTGATACCTTGACTTATCATAACACCGTAGTTTATCTATCTTGTAGTTATCCTTTTGTTTACTTTCAGTTTATGCATGTCATGTTACCTTTACCTGTTTTTATACTGGAAGTAGATAGGACTTACTCAGTCTTTTTGACTGACCCGTTTTGTTTCGCCTCTTTTCTTCCGTTTCCCCCCCTAGGTTGCAGGGAGGAAACAATGCTGTTTAGTTCGGACTTCTTCTATTGAAGGTCATCATGGATGGCTTGGACTTTCTTGGCTATGGCTACTTTACTGTTTTATTTGGGGGAATAATTTATTAAAAAGTCTTTATGCTTCTTTACTATTGTAAGACAGGTTTTGATGTACTCTGATGTAAAAGGCTTTAGACCTTATTTATTCATGCTATGAAAGTTTGATTTTACTTCCGCTATTTATATATGTTCTGTCTTGCGATATTTCTGTGCATGTTTACCAATAATGCCCCTCTAAAGCTAGTGCATTCCTTTGCGAGTGACCCTAGCGGAGGCGGGGTGTTACATAATCTTATCTGATTATAATGATATCAATCAACACATCCATATAATATAATAATTTCAAAAATTTCTTTCTATATCAAAATGGAATTTTGGGTAAAATAATTTCATTTACCCCTTTTAAAACAATACTGTGTCGAATTTCTCTGTTCAAGTGTTTAGAAATTCCTATCGACTTCGTGGCGTCCCACTATCCGACCAGAATTCATAAACCACTCAACAGACTAGCCAACACAATATAAAACAACTTTTATATCAAATAACAAATACGCTCTCTCGTATATATATACTCAACTCATTCTAGGGTACTACTGACCCTATCTCAAATGAGCACATGCCACACAAGCCTAGGTGTTCGCTCAACCTGGCTCCGATACCAACTGAAACGACCCGCAAATCCGAGCTATCTGAGTTGACTAAATACACCACACGTCCAACCCAAATAACACAGAAATACGAACCATTAATAGAAAGAAGATAGAGGATGAGAAATAGAAAGAAAGAAATATTAGAATAGAAGAAAAACGAAGATCACAACTCACAGCGGAACGAATAAAATATATTATATAACATAAGCTTTGAAATACAAATCTGTTTGGTACATATATACATACCATCATCATAGTACACATAACATTTGATTCAGCGGAAGTAACTCTAAATAACTAACGTTGAAGCCTCCTGCTTCAAGCTCCTCCAAGTGTATCTGTAAAAACCTGAAACACTTGACTGCCCGTACAAATTTGGGCACCCAAGAGTTTAGGAAAAACAAAACAAAACAAACTCTGGGTCAGTCATGGGACTGGTGTGAGTAAATTCCAACCATATGGTTTAACTTCAAAGATCCTTTCAAAAGAAAAGGTAATAGTAAGACCGGCCCACACATAAACACGGACGGTTTTTACCTTACTATAACCCAAAACACTTTGATACGAACATCTAGTGATATTATAATAATGACTACATCAAGTAAATAACCAAATAGCAGAACGCTTGCATCTCACGCTCCACATACATAGTATAAAATCAAAAACCGCATGGCGCTTATTTGAGATTGGGTTTCCAACATGACAAGGTATGGAACCACCTTCCGACTGTGTATCTCTAGAGAGGAATACACTGGGTTCAACAAGAACATCTTGTAACCCGGCCCACACATGACCGACCACTCATTTCGCTTGAGTGTATCGAATGTATATCACCAACGGTTGGACTCAAACCACCGTTTCCCGAATGGGACAGCATCGAATAGAATAAGAAATTAAATGAACCTCTAGATAGGTGATTATACACCCTAATGGGTGCGACCCACATAGCCATGCTGCCTGCCCGATTTTTGTCCTTTCCCGGTTGTTGAGGCCTGAGGCTACGAATACTTACCATTCATTGATAGCACAATCACTTTGAATGCCACATCATCAGATCCGTTGATCACTAATTGATTTGCACAAATATTCTGGATGTTATGCTAAGGGAATAAATCCGTTGCAACCATATATATTCATACAGACCAACCCATTTGATCATTGGAAATACTCTGTCAGACATTCGTCCCTATATGTTCGTTCTGGGATTGAACGAAACCGAAGGCACTATTTCTATAAATAGAAAAGCCCTTGCACTTTACTCCGTCTTCAATATATTCAGCATACTGGGTTCGCAACGCAAATGCCGATACGGAGTGGTTCTTCGGATAATAATCCAACCGGTCTCTCCATATTGACAACGATGGTCAAAAACTTCGATAGTCTGTGATTTAACTATCGAATAAAAACAAGTGTTCATCCAAACATATCAACAAATCACTGGGCTCTTTAATTAATATTCATTAATTAAATCACTTCTCCATTTTCTCTATCAATATTTGTTAACCAAATATTTTCAATATCCATATTGACCCTTTACGCTATTTGGAAAACATTTCCCAATATCAACTCCTTTTATTTTCTATATATTAGAAAATATCTCTATTTGCAATTGAAAAAAATTTCAATCCCTTATCTCTATCCCTTATCTGTTTACAATATTCGATTTTTATATTCACTTACCTATCGAATTCAATATGTCGATACAATGATTTCTAATTATCAAAATATCTTAAAAATATTCTAACTCCTTAAATTTCCGGAAAATTTCGCCATAACCTCCCCTGTATCGGGAGCATCGGGAAATTTCAAATAGCTTTCCCGGTCCTTCTAATCTCAAAAGAAAAAGAAAAAGCCAAGCGGCTTGCCGATACGGCGCATAAAATCTCATATATGAATTTAAACATGTACCTTTTTGTCGGGCACATAAATAAAAATCTTCATATACTTCATCATGTACCTGTCTAACCCATGTTCACCAGTTTTCAATTCAATTCAATACCATCTAATCGTTTGAATTCAGTTTCGCCCATTTATTCTTTAATTAGTCATTTTGCCTATTTCACTTCTTTGTTTGAACATAGCATTTTCAAACAAAATATTTAACTTGCTCATAACCAAATTGAATTTCAATTTCAATTCTAGTTTCCTTTTTGATTTCGAATATAACTTTTCAAATCGAATTTACTTATTCAAACCCCAATATCCATTCGAAATCTCCTTAACTAATTTCTATTCAATTTAGTTAATTCTATTCAATAAACAAAATCTGGTTTCTGTTTCAAAAATCATATTCATTTACACAACTTGAATTCGCATATATTTTACAACTCAACTCTGAAATTTTCTAAATAGAAACTTCGGATTTTTACCTGCTTAAAATCCTTTTATAACATTAGATAAACCGTTATGGTTTCAAAACGATTCTGGCGCTGCTTTTCTAAAAATTTGATTTTGATATAACTCAAAATCTATTTGACAAAATCCAGATTTTTATCTTCCATTAGAAAACTATTATCAAATCGATCCAGACGTTTCTTGTTTCGAAGAATTCCGACTTCAATTGCGTTCTGTATACTCAATTGAAGTTCGAATCGCTATTTTACGAACTGCAGCGATGCGGCGAGTTCGTTTTAATTATATTTATATATATAAACCTTTTAAACTTCTTTAAAATGAATTCAACTCTATTTAACTCTATTTGAATTCCTTGATTCAAATTCAAATCTCACTTTTGAATTCTATATTTCAAATTCCAATTCCTTTTCCATTTGATATTCAAATTCAATACTTAAATTTCTATTTGAATTCCCTATATTCAAATTCCATGTTTAAATTCATTTGAATTCTCTTATTCAAACTCTATATTTAAATTCCATTGGAACTTCTATATTCCAATTTCTATATTTGAATTCTATTGAAATTCAAATATTCAAACTCCTTTTTAAATTCTAGATTCAAAATTCCATAGTTTAAAACTCCATTTGAATGCTATATTCAAATTCTATAATTTAAATTCCATTTGAATTCCTTTTTGAATTCTACATTCAAATTCCCTATTCAATTCTCTTCGAATTCAAATTCTATATTTACTCTATTTGAATTTCAAATATCCAAACTCCGATTCAATTCTATTTTGAAATTTCAAATATTCAACCCCTTTTTAATTCTATCATTCAAATCCTCTTATTTGAATCCTATTTCAAATCTAGTTTCAAAACTTCATTTAAATTTCTATATCCAAATCTATTTTCAAAACTTCATTTGAATTTCTATATTCAAATCTCATAGATTAAATCCTATTTGAATTCAATTTGAATCTCTTATATTCAAATTTCATTTTCCGTTTTCATTTGAATTCTAATATTCAAATTCATTTCCAACACCATTTGAATTTTTAATATTCAAACTTATTTTTAACACCATTTGAATTTCTTCACTCAAATCCATTTGAATTCCGTTGAATTCAAATTCCATTTCAAAACCATTTGGATTTCCTATTTTTGAAATTCTATTTGAAATTCTATTTCCAATTCTACTTTGAAAATCATATTTCAAAGTTTATTTCAAATTCTATTTTGAAATTCTACATGCAAATCTCTATTTGAATTTCTTTATTCGAATTCCTTTGAATTCAAATTTTATTTTAATTCCTTGAATTCAAATTCTATTTTTCATTCTAATTTCGTTTATTCAAATTCTATTTGAACTGCTATTTGAATTTCTAATATTCAATCTCCTTTTAAAATTCAAATATTTAAACTCCTTTTCTAATTCTACTATTCAAATGTTATACTCAAATTTCACTAGAGTTATATATTTAAAAATTTCATTTTTCACATCCTATTTTTGAAATTTCATTTCAAATTCCAATTTCACACTTGTATTTCTATTTCTGAATTATCAAATGATAATTCTTTTCACTTCATTTATAACTTCGTTATAAAAGAACTATTTATAAACTTCGTTTAAAAAGAAACTACTTGTTTTATTTTTCAAAACAAGTTTATATTTTATTTCCATTTAAAATTCAAATTCTATTTAAAAATAGAATTTTTCCTTTTAAAATCTCAAATATCCTTCCACGATATTTTAAATAAATTACTTAAGCCCAGTGATATTTAAACACACAAAGCAACGAATTATTTATTTTTCTAACACATCATATATAAAAATATATATGCAAACAAATAAACAAACAGATAATATATTTTTGAGGAATCCAGTTGGATTCCTCCAACCTGTTTTCCTGCATCCACAGATGTTAGCACATAAATAATACCCATTCTGCTTCGTGGCAGAATATCGCGGTATAGAAGGTCATCCACTAATCATAGCGTGGGGCGTATAGGGTAATCATCCGTTATGAAACTGCGGGCATCCGCTAATGAGACTGCGGGAATCCAACCAATCAATCAACCCAATATATATATATATATATATATATATATATATAGCCTAAATAACTAATATATATAAGACAAGCAGAAAAATCCAAACAAGCAACAACAATTATTTTTAACGAAATAAAAATAATTAGAAATAAAAGGTGAGTGAGATTTACTCACCTCGATTTTCATTTGACGAATATCTGTTTAGAATTCCTTATCGTCTTGGCTTCGAATCTATTCGAATCACTTTGAATGAATTTATACCTATGATTATTTACTTTATCGATTAAACCCTTTTATATTTTGAAATGAACTACAAACTTAAATAAATAATTTATTCTATGAATATTAAAAAAAAATGTATACCTTGTTGTCCTATGAATTATTCGACCAATCGATGAACAACCCTTAAGACGGCTCCAAAATTCACAGCAGTCATCCCCAAACTAAATTCATTCACTTTGGCAATTTATCGAATACTATACCGTCAATGCTACCAACTCCTAACCATTTGCATCTACCGACCAACATCCTGTTTTCACTGCAACAAACCCGAGAACCCTGTTGCATCATAAAGTTGAGCGACAATACTTTGGAGCCAAACTCCACTGAAATTTGCTGCCATACATTACTCTCCTCTCAACAGACTATCGACATCCCAGTATCCATAAAAACAAAACAAGTTTGAACCCCTGTTCTCCATTTCTGTATCACCAAACCAACAGATCTGTATCCCCCAAACCAACGTCAACATTCAGTACCCAAACCATCCCGTTGTCACGCCCACTTCAATGCCAGTTCCTCCACACCATCCTCCCAAAAATTTAAACTGTCGCACCTCCTTTATCACCAAACCAACATCAGAACCCCGATATTAACAAGTTCGCACAGACCGCTCCCCTCATAAATCCCACTTTCGCACTCATCAGTACCCCCAGGTCGACCTCCACTAAACCCCAAAGTTTAGCTACTTCTGCCGCCAAAATCCCCAACGTCGATCCTCCCAGTTCCTCTATTAGACCATCAAACTCCACCCCTCTGCGTCGCACCCCATAAACAGACTTTCGAAAAGGGACATCGACCATTTGATTTCGATTAATTGAAATAGCAGTTTCGATTTCAGGAAGAAAAGAATAGAAAGGGACTTCGATTTTCATTTTGGTTATGAGTTGAAGAATGGACGATGCAGGGAGGTCTTGGGTGATTTATAGATGCGAAGGGGAACATTTTTTTCATCTCGAAGCAAAGAATAGGTCTGCGAGAGTAGCCTTTTAGATCTGCGCCATTAATATGTGTTTCTCTGGTATCGACCAAAGGAGACAGAAAATTTAGCTCGAGAAAACTTAGGTCTGCAGCCTTTAATGGTTAGGTCGGCTTCGTTAATCATAGGTTAGCTGAAATGATGTGATTTTATTTTGATTTGATTTTTCTGAATTAAATAACTAAAATATCTTGCGGTCTCTCAATTCGAAGTCCTAAACCGATTTTAATCGTAACGACTGACGCTCTCAGATTATATCGTTATTTTGAGCTCTACGGAACAAATTCTGAAATTAAATTGGACTATATAGAAGAGATAACAACTTAAATTAACGATTAAAACTAAATTCGATTTAAAATATAAATTGATTTCAAACAATTAAATTTATCGATAATAAATAATTATTATCGTTCTAGTTCAATACAGAATTTATATTAATCGACTGTATTGTTTCGATTCAGTTTTAAATACTAAATTCAATTGTATTCCGTTTTCGTATTACTATATTCGATATAAATTCATATATCAATTATTAAATCGATAGAATTAGTATAAAAATTCATATTACTATTTCAAACCAATATTTAAAATAAATATAAATATACAATATTAAATAGCTGAAAATACGGGACGTTACAGCTAGGAGGGGCGCGATTCAATTCAGAGGAGGGAGAGAGGAAGGAGATGGAGGTAGAGGGAAAGAAGAAGCGGCGCTCCGCTGAACGGAGGAGGCGGACGTCGGACGGTGGCACACGACGGTGGTCGGGCGATGGGTCAACGGCGGCTGCAGTTTCTTCTTTTCCCTTTTTTTTTATTTTAAAATGAATCGGGGAGAGAGAATACTGAGGAGGGGGGTGTATAAAAAGGTTTTTATAAAAATTAAAATATATTATTTAATTTCTCCTAGGGTTGACTTTTCTTTCGAACTCGAAATTGGGCCCAGCGACTGTCATCCCTAGCTAATTACCCCCATTCCGAACACAATGCGATATGTGTCGTAAGCTGATTCGATAGTTTCGATCAGTTTTCATCAAAATCAAAATATAACTCTATATATTGAATTTGAACGCGCATTTCAATTTACCGGGGTCACATACTAACTTGAAAAATTCCAGAAAAATATTTTCTAGCTTCGTATTGACGATACGGTCCTAACAAAACTAGTTTCCTCGAATTCTGAGACCGTTGGAAAAATGGCCAATTTCCAGTCGATTAAAATCAACTGAAACTGGTCAAACGCGTTTTCCTTTGCCCCGCTCACATATTGATTCGAAAAATTATGAAATTTGGAATCTAGCAATAACTTGACACTGCGGATCCAACAAAAGTGGTTTCGTCGAAATCCGAGGTCATTTGCAAAATGTCCATTTTTAAGGGCCTGAATTCCATAGCGACTATTCAGAATTTTCAACTGGGCATAACTTTTGATTCCCGCTATGAAATTTCGATTTTTCAGATTCGCTGGAAAGATATTCACGAATAGATTCTAATATTTTCAGTTTCACTAAAATCCGGATTGTTTTTCTCCCGGTACATCCAATTGAAGTTTGAAATCGAATTATCGAACTACCGCGCCATTTTCAATTCTATTTATAATTATATATAATTATTTATATTCTAACGATGACGCGTATAAATATATACGTTCGAATTATATTCAAAATAGATTTCTCGTCGATTTTATTTAAAATTATCTATTTTAAATATTCAAAATTCATTAAAATTGCAAAAATAAAAATTTTAAACTGGCTCATATTTCCGGGTTATTACAATCTCCCCCACTTAAAACTTTTCGTCCCCGAAAAGGAACAAAGTCGAAAGTGGTTTGATTAATCAACTCTACGTTCGATATGGCTTCCATTATCCAACTTTTCAGTTTCTGAGAATTTTCAAATTTTCAAAAATTTGGCTAACACCCTAAATTTTCGAAAAATTTCGCCATAACCTCCCCTGCACCGGGAGCATCGGGGAATTTCAAATAGCTTCCCCGGTCCTTCTAATCTCAAAAAGAAAAAGAAAAAGCCAAGCGGCTAGCCAATAGGCTCATAAAATCATCATCACCCAAACAAAACAGTAAATTATGTAGTAAACATGTACCTATTTGTCGGGCAAACAAATTTTATTCTTCGGCTCTAGCCTCCTTGCTATGACCTGTTCAATGATATACATGTATACGCAAGCAAATGCAACCAATTTTCAATATAGTTCAATATTTGGTTTAATTAGGCTAAATGGTTAAAAATTAGCAAACAAATAAACAAACAACACAAACATCAATCAATTAGTGAATTAGAGTTTCAAATTCATAATTTTGATACATATATACAAAAAATCATGTTTTTGATAACAATTCACAACAATGTGTTCTAGCTATATTAGTTTTGGTTCTCACACCAGTCTAATGGAAATATATAGAAAATCATACCTTCGTCAGTCGAAAATAAATACTGGTAACGCTGCAGCATTATCAGAATCATTCCCGGGCAACTAGAATGTGATTCTATATCTATCTAATATATTAAAACTTTGAATATACGTTCATGACGCGTATATGCAAAACCTTTATATACTAGATTATCCATATTCAAAATAAATAAATAATCAAATACGTATAAAATGGTTTAAATTTTCAAAACAAAATTGTTTCATTTGAAAAATATACTCTTCACACTCGTTCTAGGATACTACTGATCCTATCTCTAACGAGTCATTCTAATTGGATATTTCTAATCCAATATCTGATGAGTTCTTTCGTATGGTTCTAATGCGTCTTGTTCTCGAGCTCTGTAAACCAAAGCTCTGATACCAACTGTAACGGCAAGGAATTTCGCTCGATCCGAATCAGTCGTTAAACCGATCTAGACCGCTCGAAACCCCTGATCGTTGAGAACAGGACAAATCAGAACGCAAACAGAAGAAAATTTCATTGTTATTACAACAATTTCATCAGATACAAGAATATACAGAGTATAAATGATTAAATTACATTCGACAAATATCAGAGATTACAATAAATTACATAGCAGCGGAAAAATATACAAAACACAACTAGAAGTGATACACGGATACAGAGCTTTCCGAGCATCGTTCCAGCTGTAAATCAGGACCCTGTGAATATAAATCTGCAAAACCAAAACTACTAGCTGCCCGTGTGGAAAATAGGGGCACCCAGAGTTTAGGTTAAAACAATAAACACCAGGTCAGTCATGTGACTGGTGTGAGAACTAAAACAGTTGTTAATATTGGTTTTAAAGTTAAGTAAATCAAGGGACCACGCCATATAACACGGAACGGGTTTCCTCCCAAGAATACCAGTGCATAAAACAAACAACGCAATGCTAAATAAAGAAAAATGAAGCTGTTATAAGACCCAGGTCCCATCACACAATGCAACACACGCCGGAGGATAGGGTTTTTACCTTATAACAGTCAAATCATGCTTGATACGTTTAAAACACATTATTTGATACTATTATAGGTGTATAGTGTCAAAACAATTTCAATCATAAATATCAATCATAGGCGGCATGAATGACCCATACCACTATGTCGCCATACTAGGTTCTACAAATAAAACCGAAACACACGTATTGGAAATTGGATTCCATCATGAGTCGAGTCAAGGGGCAAGCTCCTCTCCGCGTTCGAGACACTCTAGCAAATGCCTCAGGACCCCACTATGATCCTTGGAATCGGCTGGGCCGGTCCTCTCTTACTTTTGAGGATTGGCAATTCCTGAACACACGTTTCCCGGTCCTTACAGACCTATATCCGAGGCGCCTCATATCCAACAACCACACAGGTGAAAAGTATATAAATGTCAGGGCTGGTAGGTCACTGACACCACCCTAGCTAGAAAGAAACGTCGTGCTCTCCCAGCGGTCCGTCTCCCGTTTTTGACTCATACCGAGGTGTGAGGCTCGCGAATTCACGTTATACACAAAGCTACGCCACACAGGCCGTGCTTTGATCATCAACCACAAGACTTTGCTTTTCAACAGAAGCCTTGATCAATTGCCACTTACGCATGCCGCACTGGCAATTCACTCCATGCGACTGATGTCCATCGATATACAACCTCTGAGCTCGTACGTCTAAGAGAAGGGCGTTAAGCAAGAGAATAAATTCTCCGCCGCCAAACAGATGTATATTTAATAGAGATCAATCAACACAGAATAAAATCCAATGTCAGACACACAATCCATTTACAAGTTCGTTCTGGGTCTGAACGAAACCGGAGGCACTTTCCTCGCATATCCGTCCATCTCCAAGTACGTCTGGACGATCACCAACTGATTCCCTCATCCTGGGTGTACAGCCCAATCAAGATCATCAGTAATCACCCAAACGATGTGAAGACTTCCGGTCTTCAACCACCGTCTTCATCTTCGACATCTCGTCGAATCGGTTATTCAGAATGGGTATAAACCCGGCCTTTCTGAATAACCCACGTATATGATAAACAAATGTTACACAAACACAACAAACGCCTCATTCCAATTCAGAATATTCTTTTATTCACAAAATCACATTCTTAGGGAAAGGTTCCCATTAATTTTATCAAAGATAAATTCTTCTAAATTTATTCTTTAATCTTCCTTTGGATATCATTTCAAACTAGTCGGGATTAGCGAACCACGCCGAAGTAATTATTTGTTTTATTTCCCAATCCCAACCTATATATCCCCTGGAGCAAAACTGGTGATACTCCATATCTAACACCACGGTGTTATCGGTAAAATTAATTACCATTTCACGTTCAAATCTAATTAAAGATTTAACTATCGCTTTGGAGCAAAACTGGTGGTACTCCATTCTCGATCACCTTTCAGATTTGATAATTTAAATTATCAATTCACATTTTAATCTAATTAAAGATTCATTAAAACTCCACTTAGTTTTAATCTCTTCTTAAAAATCAATATCCTGTCTTTAACTGGGTCAAAGAACCAATGTCATCTAAAACACGATTCACGATAAACCCAAACCACACCTGATATTAAATACAAGGCTCTGAATAGAAAATATATCGGCTTATATTCAATATCAAATTCTGAAACCAACAAATATCATATTGGAAATAACGATATAAAATATATCTTTCAAATTCCCATAACAATATCTGTTTAGTCACGAAATCCAACATCGAAATATTCCGAAGATAATTTCGATTCAGCTCCAGTCCAATCCACGTATTGGGAATATTGATTACTTTTAAAATCACTTTCAAATTCAATTTATTTATTTTAAAAATAAATTGATTTCAATTCTAGTTCAAAACTAGTTCATTTCGATAAAAATCTATTTTTATCTTTTCAAATGTGGAATTTTTCCAGCCCAATTCTTTCCAATTCACATATTATAATTTTACACAAATTATAGATATTTTTAATAATTTTATCAAGGCCCGTACAGTCGATTTCCATCAACGGCTATCGAACTGCACTTACAACGACCTTTTTCAAATTTGATTTGGACATAATTCCAAATCCAACCGTTAGATTTCAAATTTCTAATATTCATTGGAAAGCTCTTTTCGATACGAACCCAACGGTTCCGGTTTTAGGAGAATCCGACGGTCGGATCTCCCGTAATGTCCGTTTGAAATAAATGGTCGAAATTCACGAACTATCGCGGCGTGGCGCGTTCTATTCAGGCCATTATATTATATATATAATATATATTTCGTCGATTTCTATTTAAAACGAATTTTATAGATCGTTTTAAATTCGCTTCTAAAACAATTCAACTTCTACATTCAATTTCAAATCGATTGGATTTCAATTCAACTCTAATTCATTTCCATTTTATTTAATTCGAATTCAAATTCGTTTCAATTCAATTCAAATTCAAATTCGTTTCAATTCAAATTGATTTCAATTTAATTTCGATTCGAATTCAATTAAATTTCAGTTCGTTTTCAATTCAACTTGAATTTGTTTTATATTCAATTCCATTCGAAGTCCTTTTATATTCAATTCAAATTCGTTTTCTTTTCAATTCGAATTTGCTATAATATTCATTTCAATTTGAATAAAATCGACATAAATATCGTTCACGTCAAAATGGCGCAAACCTAATCAACACGGCTTTATATTTTTCAATAAATTCGTTATCCTATTCAACAAATGAATATTTATCCCATTCAACACATGAATCTATATTTCTTTCAACACACGACTAATCTCAACACATGAGTGCCGTCAACACATCACAATTGTTGTTATGTAAAATATTTTATAAAACTATGGTATCTATCGTTTGATTTTAATTAGACTTCTACTAGGAAGTAGTTCTAATTTAAAATATGATAAAGATGTAAATTTCATTGTATAAAATATTTCACTCAACACATGAACATCGTCAACACATGACTATTTTTATATTCAACACATGAATTTTTCTTTTATAATATTCATTATTTTCCCGATTGGAATGAGGCCCAATCAATCACCATATAATGTTAATTATATGGATTCCATACAACACATGTATATAATAGCTTTGATAAACAATCAACCATCATCCAAAGTGCACCACACTGTATAAGCATGAAATATAGATATCTAACGCTTATAACAGCATGTCAATCGACCGATCGACATATTTAATCAATCAGGATGAGTGAACTTCCAAATTTCATCCCAACACCCGTGTGGGGTTTCAAACAATCAAACACAGATTTTATTTGTGCAGTTGGGCGACGTGTAAAATTTATCGACCCAATCGATATCAGTCAAATCAGTGTATATAAACAAATCGGCCGATTTGTTTATAAATATTCATTTATCCACTTTCACGTTAAAAATTATATTTTCAACGATAAAAATTTTGTTTTAACACATGAATTTCTATTAGTTCATTTATTCAATAAAATGATATTTTTATTTTTCTAACATATTTAGAAAATTTCGGCGGCATAACGGCACGATACTAGAAACGGGACGAGGCCTAGCCTTATCCCCGGTGTAACGACCCAGATTTTTTGAACAGTTTATTTTAAATATTTAATATGGTTTTAAATATTGTATTGAGAATATAAATGAATTTTTATATTAAAGTTATCAATTTAATAATTGATATAAGATTTATTATCGAATATATCCAAGTGGTGTAATACGAAAACAATAAATAATTAAAACTGAATTGAAATGATTCAGTTAGTCAATATAAATTCTATTTGGGGTTTATAACGATAAATTTAATTGTCTGAAATCAATTTATAGTTTTAATCGAGTTTAATTTAAATCGTTAACCTAAACTATGATTTGTTCCGTACAGTTGAATTAAATTTTAAAACTGGTCCCGTTGAGTTCAGAATATCGTATAATGTTGAAAATATCGGTCGTTGCGACTAGATAGTGGTTTGGGATTCAAATTTAAAGACCGCGATATAGTTTAGTTTTTAATTAAAGAAAAAAATCAAATCAATACTTTAATCAGCCGACCTACATATGAAGATCTCGCAGCCTATTTCCTTTCTCGAGCAAAATGTTTTGTCTCCCAACTGCATTACTGAAGCAGACATGATACAATGGCCTTCGTACCTGTTGTCTGCCTTCGCGTCTATATAAAATCGAACCAGTCCCTCTAGCATTTCATGGCAGAAATCGAAGACCTCAAAAGGGAAATGGCGGCCTCGATTCTTTCTTCCCTCTTCTTTCATTTGATATCGCCATTCACCCTATCGATTCTAACCACTATCGAGACCCCAAATTACAACCTCCCAATACCCTGACACTGGACCTCGGCTAAGCGACGCTCGCGATGAGAAGTGGTGCTCCAAGAATGTCGTGACCTGGGAGGTATGAGACGCGGTGTACTTGGGGACATTCGACAGTTCGGCGATCGTTTAGGGTTACGGATTTTGGGGGATTTCGAGCTTCTAACAGTCCTGAGGGTTCAAACGTGAGTACGACGGTGAAGTTGAGGATTCCCTTCAGGTTGATGCCTTCGGTTACAGTCGATTTCAAAGCTCGACTTCGTGACCTAGAAGTGAAGGCGTACGGTGTTCGACTTGGATTTTAGGTATGTCGACGGTGGAGGCTGTGAGATTGGTGGATGGACGGGTCAGCAAAGAATGGTGGTCAACAAGTAAAGGGCTAGGGATTGAGTTCCTAGGGTGAATTCAGAAAAGAAGGGCATAAGGTAATTTTATTTATTTAAAATTTTATCAAGAATTTAGTTTACATAAAAAGCAAATAAATTTATATAATTAGTTTATAGAAAATAAATTAGTTAGTTTTGATTCTTTGATTTAAACCATATTAGTTTGATTCAGATTTCAAACCCAAGATAAATAAATAGAAGTTGGATATTTAATTAAAACAATTTGATGATTTAATTAAATGAGAAAATGGAAATATATATATAGACATTTATTTATGCGTTAATTGAAATGTTGATCGTTAAATAAATATTCATAGGAGCACGATAAAACTCATTCGAGGCGATTCGAAGCCGTAAGATCTGAATTTCCACGAGACATTCAGCAAAGGAAAATTTCGGTGAGTAAATCTCACTCACCTTTAGAATTATTTTTATTTCATTAAAAATAATTGTCTGTTGCTTGTGTGAATGATTTCTGGTTGTTTTATATATATTAGTTATTTAGGCTATATATATATATATATATTGGGTTGATTGATTGGTTGGATTCCCGCAGTCTCATTAGCGGATGCCCGCAGTTTCATAGCGGATGATTACCCTATACGCCCCACGCTATGATAGTGGATGACCTTCTATACCGCGATATTCTGCCACGAAGCAGAATGGGTATTATTTATGTGCTAACATCTGTGGATGCAGGAAAACAGGTTGGAGGAATCCAACTGGATTCCTCAAAAATATATTATCTGTTTGTTTATTTGTTTGCATATATATTGTTATATATGACGTGTTAGAAAAATAAATAATTCGTTGCTTTGTGTGTTTAAATATCACTGGGCCAATTAAAAGGACATTTGAGATTTTAAAAGGGAAAATTCTATTTTTAAATAGAATTTGAATTTTTAATGGAATGGAAATATAAGACTTGTTTTGAAAAATAAAACAAGTAGTTCTTTATAAACGAAGTTTATAAATAGTTCTTTTATAACGAAGTTATAAATAAAGTGAAAAGAATTATCATTTGATAATTCAGAAATAGAGATACAAGTGTGAAATTGGAATTTGAAGTGAAATTTCAAATGGGATGTGAATTGGAATTTTTAAATATATTACTCAAATGAAATTTGAGTATAACATTTGAATTTTAAAAGGGAGTTAAATATTTGAATTTTAAGAGGAGATTGAATATTAGAAATTCAAATAGAAGTTCAAATAGAATTTGAATAGACGAGATTAGAATGAAAAATAGAATTTGAATTCAAGAAATTAAAATAAAATTTGAATTCAAAGGAATTTGAATATTAGCAATTCAAATAGAGATTTGAATGGAGAAGTGCAGAAATGTAATTTGAAATATAGAATTTTCAAAGAAGAATTGAATAGAATTCGAAATATAGTATTTCAAAGAAGAATTCAAATGTGAAATTTGAATAGAGATTTGAAATAGAAATTCAAGTAGAAATTTGAATATGAGATTTCAAAATAGAATTTGAAATGACTTTGAAAATAGGATTTTCGAAGTAGAATTGGAAATAGAAATTTCAAATTAGGATTTCAAAATAAGAAATCCAAATGGTTTTGAAATGGGATTTGAATTCAGGGGAATTCAAATGGGTTTGAGTAAAGAAATTCAAATGGTGTTGAAAACGAATTTGAATATTAGAAATTCAAATGGGGTCGAAAATGAAATTTGAATATAAGGGATTCAAATTGAATTCAAATAGGATTTAATCTATGGATTTGAATATGAAATTCAAATGGGTTTTAAATTATGGAATTCTGAATATAGAATTTAAAAAGGAGTTTGAATATTTGAATCTCAATAGAATTCAAATATAGAAATTGGAATATAGAAGTTCAAATGGAATTTAAGTATAAAGTTTGAATAAAAGAATTCAAATGAATTCAAGTATCGAATTTGAATATAGGAAATTCAAATGGAAATTCAAGTGTTGAATTTGAATATCAAATAGGAAAGGAATTGGGATTTGAATATAGAATTCAAATAAAAGTGAGATTGGAATTTGAATCAAGGAATTCAAATGGAGTAAATGAAGTTGAATTCATTTTAAAGAAGTTTAACGTTTATATTTATAAATATAATTAAAACGAACTCGTCGCAGCGCTGCAGTTCGTAAAATAGCGATTCGAACTTCAATCGAGTATATAGAACTCGATTGAAGTCGGAATTCTTTGAAACAAGAAACGTCAGGACCGATTTGATAATAGTTTTCCAATGGAAGAGAAAAATCTGAATTTCGTCGTATAGATTTTGGGTTATGTCAAAATCAAATTTTCAGAAAAACAGCGCCAGAACTATTCAAAACCCATAACGTTTTATTTAATATTATAAAAGGATTTTAAGCGAGAAAATCCGAAGTTCGATTTAGAAAATTTCAGAGTTGAGTTGTAAAATATATGCGAATTCAAGTTGTGTAAATAAATATGATTTTTGAAACAGAAACCAGATTTTGATTTATTGAATAGAATTTACTAATTTGAACGGAAATTAGTTAAATGAGATTTTGAATGGATATTGAACTTTAAATAAGAAATTCGATTTGAAATTTATATTCGAAATAGAAAAGGAAAATAGAATTGAAATCGAAGTTCAATTTGGTTATGAACGAGTTAAAATATTTTGTTTGAAAATGCTATGTTCAAACAAAGAAGTGAAATAGGCAAAATGGCGAATTAAAGAATAAATGGGCGAAACTGAATTCAAACGATTAGATAGTGTTGAATTGAATTGAAAACAGGTGAACAGGTGTTAGACAGGTATGGGATGAAGGATAATGAAGTTATAAATGTAGTGCTCGACAAAAAGGTACATGTTTAATTCATATATGGGTTTTATGCGCCGTATCGGCAAGCCGCTTGGCTTTTCCTTTTTCTTTTTGAGATTGGAAGATACCGGGATGCTATTTGAAATTTCCCGATGCTCCCGATACAGGGGAGGTTATGGCGAAATTTTCCGGAAATTTAAGGAGTTAGAATATTTTTAAGATATTTAGATATTTTTGAAATCATTGTATCGACGTATGGAATTCGATAGTAAAGTGAATATAAAAAATCGAATGTTGTAGACAAAAGGGGATAGAGATAAGTGGTTGGAATTGTTTCCAATTGCAAATAGAGATTTTTCTAATATATAGAAAATAAAAGAAGTTGATATTTGGAAACGTTTTCCAAATGGCATA
The DNA here is from genome assembly GCA_030737875.1 of Allium sativum. Taxonomy (NCBI): domain Eukaryota; kingdom Viridiplantae; phylum Streptophyta; class Magnoliopsida; order Asparagales; family Amaryllidaceae; genus Allium; species Allium sativum. The sequence goes on from CM060923.1 coordinate 165,744,366, forward strand.
AGAGCCAAGAATGATTATTGAAAATATTTGGCTAACAAATATTGATTGAGAAAATAGAGAAGTGGTTTAATTAATGAATATTAATTAAAGAGCCCAGTGATTTGTTTGATATGTTGGATGAACACTTGTTTTTATTCGATAGTTAAATCACAGACTATCGAAGTTTTGACCATCGTTGTCAATATGGAGAGACCGGTTGGATTATTATCCGAAGAACCACTCCGTATCGGCATAAGCGTTGCGAACCAAGTATGCTGAATATATTGAAGACGGAGTGAAGTGCAAGGGCTTTTCTAGTAATAGAAATAGTGCCTTCGGTTTCGTTCAGTCCCAGAACGAACGCATATGGACGAATGTCTGACAGAGTATTTCCAATGATCAAATGGGTTGGTCTGTATGGATATATATGGTTGCAACGGATTTATCCCTTAGCATAATATCCAGAATATTTGTGCAAATTCAACTAGTGATTAACGGATCTGACGATGTGGCATTCAAAGTGATTGTGTTATCAAGGAATGGTAAGTATTCGTAGCCTCAGGCCTCAACAACCGGGAAAGGACAAAAATCGGGCAGGCAGCATGGCTATGTGGGTCGCACCCATTAGGGTGTATAATCACCTATCTAGAGAAATTCCTTTTGTTTCTAAATCTATCGATTCTGCCCATTCGGGAACGGTGGTTTGAGTCCAACCGTTGGTGATATACATTCGATACACTCAAGTGAAATGAGTGGTCGGTCATGTGTGGGCCGGGTTGCAAGATGTTCTTGTTGAACCCAGGTGTATTCGCCTCTAGAGATGCACTGTCGGAAGGTGGTCCCATACCTTGTCATGTTGGAAATCCAATCTCCAATAAGCGCCATGCGGTTTTTGATTTTATGATATATATGTGGAGCGTGAGATGCAAGCGTTCTGCTATTTGGTTATTTACTTGATGTAGACATTATTATAATATCACTGGATTTTCGTATCAAAGTGTTTTGGGTTATAGTAAGGTAAAAACCGTCCGTGTTTATGTGTGGGCTGGTCTTACTATTATCTTTTCTTTCGAAACGAAGTTTAAAGTTAAACAAGTGGTTGGAGTTTACTCACACCAGTCCCATGACTGACCCAGAGTTTATTTTGTTTTGTTTTTACCTAAACTCTTGGGTGCCCAAATTTGTACGGGCAGTCAAGTGTTTCAGGCTTTTACAGATACACTTGGGAAAGCTTGAAGCAGGAGGCTTCAACGTTAGTTATTTAGAGTTACTTCCGCTGGATCAAATGTTATGTGTACTCTGATGATGGTATGTATATATGTACAAAACAGATTTGTATTTCGAAGCTTATGTTATAGAATATATTTTATTCATTCCGCTGTGAGTTGTGATCTTCGTCTTTTCTTCTATTCTAATATTTCTTTCTTTCTATTTCTCATCCTCTAACTTCTTTCTAATAATGAGTCGTATTTCTGTGTTATTTGGGTTGGACTTATGGTGTATTTAGTCAACTCAGATAGCACGGATTTGCGGGTCGTTTCAGTTGGTATCAGAGCCAGGTTGAGCGAATACCTAGGCTTGTGTGGTATGTGCTCATTAGAGATAGAGTCAGTAGTACTCTAGAATGAGTTGAGTGTATAGATACGAGAGAGCGTATTTGTTAATTGATATAAAAGTTGTTTTATATTGTGTTGGCTTGTCTGTTGAGTAGTTTATGAATTCTGGTCGAATCGTGGGACGCCACGAAGTCGATAGGAGTTTCTAAACACTTAAACAGAGAAATTCGATACAGTATTGTTTTAAAGTGGGTAGATGAAATAATTTTACCCAAAATTCTATTTTGATATATAACTAATAATTTTCTAGAATTATTATTATATGGATGTGTTGGATGTTGACTTTATAATCAAATGAGATTATAAAATTAAAATGGTTATTTATAACCAAATAAAATTTGTATAGGGATTAAATATACAAATGAGATAAATTAGAATTAAATTCAAACCAGAATTTAGAATTCAAAATCCTGGGAAGTTGAAAAATATTTTTCAAAGTATATTAAAATAATATAGATTTGTTTTAAAGGATTTGAAAGAAAATCATGAATTTTGAAATAATAAAGCACTGAACTCACTTCAGTGGCTGGGAAATAATTCTGATGATGATTGCAACATCATCAGTGTTCATTTTCAAGTTTCTAAGTGATGGATTGCTACCTTAGAAATTTTTTGATGGGAATTTGTTTGAAAAAACAAGTGGTTTGAAAATTCAAGTGTTTTGAATTTGAAATGAAAATAAATATATGTATATATTTATGGGATTTCAAAGGAATTTGAAAATAAAAACCCTGGGATTTGAATTCTGGAATTAAAATTTAACTTAAGCAAGTTAAATGGGTCGGGGTGAATGAATTGAATAGAATTAATTTGGATAAACTGGTGTTGAACCAATATGAATTGAATGTGAAGGCATATGAAAGGAAGAAGACCAAAAGTTTTGGTTGAAATTAAAGTCATAGAAGTATGAGGAGTTGAGTTTCAACATAAGTGAATTTTTGAAAAGTAATGGATTTGTACCATTTTTCCTACCTTAGCAATTTCGAGGACGAAATTATTTTAAGGGGGAAAGAATGTAACGACCCAGATTTTTTGAACAGTTTATTTTAAATATTTAATATGGTTTTAAATATTGTATTGAGAATATAAATGAATTTTTATATTAAAGTTATCAATTTAATAATTGATATAAGATTTATTATCGAATATATCCAAGTGGTGTAATACGAAAACAATAAATAATTAAAACTGAATTGAAATGATTCAGTTAGTCAATATAAATTCTATTTGGGGTTTATAACGATAAATTTAATTGTCTGAAATCAATTTATAGTTTTAATCGAGTTTAATTTAAATCGTTAACCTAAACTATGATTTGTTCCGTACAGTTGAATTAAATTTTAAAACTGGTCCCGTTGAGTTCAGAATATCGTATAATGTTGAAAATATCGGTCGTTGCGACTAGATAGTGGTTTGGGATTCAAATTTAAAGACCGCGATATAGTTTAGTTTTTAATTAAAGAAAAAAAATCAAATCAATACTTTAATCAGCCGACCTACATATGAAGATCTCGCAGCCTATTTCCTTTCTCGAGCAAAATGTTTTGTCTCCCAACTGCATTACTGAAGCAGACATGATACAATGGCCTTCGTACCTGTTGTCTGCCTTCGCGTCTATATAAAATCGAACCAGTCCCTCTAGCATTTCATGGCAGAAATCGAAGACCTCAAAAGGGAAATGGCGGCCTCGATTCTTTCTTCCCTCTTCTTTCATTTGATATCGCCATTCACCCTATCGATTCTAACCACTATCGAGACCCCAAATTACAACCTCCCAATACCCTGACACTGGACCTCGGCTAAGCGACGCTCGCGATGAGAAGTGGTGCTCCAAGAATGTCGTGACCTGGGAGGTATGAGACGCGGTGTACTTGGGGACATTCGACAGTTCGGCGATCGTTTAGGGTTACGGATTTTGGGGGATTTCGAGCTTCTAACAGTCCTGAGGGTTCAAACGTGAGTACGACGGTGAAGTTGAGGATTCCCTTCAGGTTGATGCCTTCGGTTACAGTCGATTTCAAAGCTCGACTTCGTGACCTAGAAGTGAAGGCGTACGGTGTTCGACTTGGATTTTAGGTATGTCGACGGTGGAGGCTGTGAGATTGGTGGATGGACGGGTCAGCAAAGAATGGTGGTCAACAAGTAAAGGGCTAGGGATTGAGTTCCTAGGGTGAATTCAGAAAAGAAGGGCATAAGGTAATTTTATTTATTTAAAATTTTATCAAGAATTTAGTTTACATAAAAAGCAAATAAATTTATATAATTAGTTTATAGAAAATAAATTAGTTAGTTTTGATTCTTTGATTTAAACCATATTAGTTTGATTCAGATTTCAAACCCAAGATAAATAAATAGAAGTTGGATATTTAATTAAAACAATTTGATGATTTAATTAAATGAGAAAATGGAAATATATATATAGACATTTATTTATGCGTTAATTGAAATGTTGATCGTTAAATAAATATTCATAGGAGCACGATAAAACTCATTCGAGGCGATTCGAAGCCGTAAGATCTGAATTTCCACGAGACATTCAGCAAAGGAAAATTTCGGTGAGTAAATCTCACTCACCTTTAGAATTATTTTTATTTCATTAAAAATAATTGTCTGTTGCTTGTGTGAATGATTTCTGGTTGTTTTATATATATTAGTTATTTAGGCTATATATATATATATATATATTGGGTTGATTGATTGGTTGGATTCCCGCAGTCTCATTAGCGGATGCCCGCAGTTTCATAGCGGATGATTACCCTATACGCCCCACGCTATGATAGTGGATGACCTTCTATACCGCGATATTCTGCCACGAAGCAGAATGGGTATTATTTATGTGCTAACATCTGTGGATGCAGGAAAACAGGTTGGAGGAATCCAACTGGATTCCTCAAAAATATATTATCTGTTTGTTTATTTGTTTGCATATATATTGTTATATATGACGTGTTAGAAAAATAAATAATTCGTTGCTTTGTGTGTTTAAATATCACTGGGCCAATTAAAAGGACATTTGAGATTTTAAAAGGGAAAATTCTATTTTTAAATAGAATTTGAATTTTTAATGGAATGGAAATATAAGACTTGTTTTGAAAAATAAAACAAGTAGTTCTTTATAAACGAAGTTTATAAATAGTTCTTTTATAACGAAGTTATAAATAAAGTGAAAAGAATTATCATTTGATAATTCAGAAATAGAGATACAAGTGTGAAATTGGAATTTGAAGTGAAATTTCAAATGGGATGTGAATTGGAATTTTTAAATATATTACTCAAATGAAATTTGAGTATAACATTTGAATTTTAAAAGGGAGTTAAATATTTGAATTTTAAGAGGAGATTGAATATTAGAAATTCAAATAGAAGTTCAAATAGAATTTGAATAGACGAGATTAGAATGAAAAATAGAATTTGAATTCAAGAAATTAAAATAAAATTTGAATTCAAAGGAATTTGAATATTAGCAATTCAAATAGAGATTTGAATGGAGAAGTGCAGAAATGTAATTTGAAATATAGAATTTTCAAAGAAGAATTGAATAGAATTCGAAATATAGTATTTCAAAGAAGAATTCAAATGTGAAATTTGAATAGAGATTTGAAATAGAAATTCAAGTAGAAATTTGAATATGAGATTTCAAAATAGAATTTGAAATGACTTTGAAAATAGGATTTTCGAAGTAGAATTGGAAATAGAAATTTCAAATTAGGATTTCAAAATAAGAAATCCAAATGGTTTTGAAATGGGATTTGAATTCAGGGGAATTCAAATGGGTTTGAGTAAAGAAATTCAAATGGTGTTGAAAACGAATTTGAATATTAGAAATTCAAATGGGGTCGAAAATGAAATTTGAATATAAGGGATTCAAATTGAATTCAAATAGGATTTAATCTATGGATTTGAATATGAAATTCAAATGGGTTTTAAATTATGGAATTCTGAATATAGAATTTAAAAAGGAGTTTGAATATTTGAATCTCAATAGAATTCAAATATAGAAATTGGAATATAGAAGTTCAAATGGAATTTAAGTATAAAGTTTGAATAAAAGAATTCAAATGAATTCAAGTATCGAATTTGAATATAGGAAATTCAAATGGAAATTCAAGTGTTGAATTTGAATATCAAATAGGAAAGGAATTGGGATTTGAATATAGAATTCAAATAAAAGTGAGATTGGAATTTGAATCAAGGAATTCAAATGGAGTAAATGAAGTTGAATTCATTTTAAAGAAGTTTAACGTTTATATTTATAAATATAATTAAAACGAACTCGTCGCAGCGCTGCAGTTCGTAAAATAGCGATTCGAACTTCAATCGAGTATATAGAACTCGATTGAAGTCGGAATTCTTTGAAACAAGAAACGTCAGGACCGATTTGATAATAGTTTTCCAATGGAAGAGAAAAATCTGAATTTCGTCGTATAGATTTTGGGTTATGTCAAAATCAAATTTTCAGAAAAACAGCGCCAGAACTATTCAAAACCCATAACGTTTTATTTAATATTATAAAAGGATTTTAAGCGAGAAAATCCGAAGTTCGATTTAGAAAATTTCAGAGTTGAGTTGTAAAATATATGCGAATTCAAGTTGTGTAAATAAATATGATTTTTGAAACAGAAACCAGATTTTGATTTATTGAATAGAATTTACTAATTTGAACGGAAATTAGTTAAATGAGATTTTGAATGGATATTGAACTTTAAATAAGAAATTCGATTTGAAATTTATATTCGAAATAGAAAAGGAAAATAGAATTGAAATCGAAGTTCAATTTGGTTATGAACGAGTTAAAATATTTTGTTTGAAAATGCTATGTTCAAACAAAGAAGTGAAATAGGCAAAATGGCGAATTAAAGAATAAATGGGCGAAACTGAATTCAAACGATTAGATAGTGTTGAATTGAATTGAAAACAGGTGAACAGGTGTTAGACAGGTATGGGATGAAGGATAATGAAGTTATAAATGTAGTGCTCGACAAAAAGGTACATGTTTAATTCATATATGGGTTTTATGCGCCGTATCGGCAAGCCGCTTGGCTTTTCCTTTTTCTTTTTGAGATTGGAAGATACCGGGATGCTATTTGAAATTTCCCGATGCTCCCGATACAGGGGAGGTTATGGCGAAATTTTCCGGAAATTTAAGGAGTTAGAATATTTTTAAGATATTTAGATATTTTTGAAATCATTGTATCGACGTATGGAATTCGATAGTAAAGTGAATATAAAAAATCGAATGTTGTAGACAAAAGGGGATAGAGATAAGTGGTTGGAATTGTTTCCAATTGCAAATAGAGATTTTTCTAATATATAGAAAATAAAAGAAGTTGATATTTGGAAACGTTTTCCAAATGGCATAAGAGCCAAGAATGATTATTGAAAATATTTGGCTAACAAATATTGATTGAGAAAATAGAGAAGTGGTTTAATTAATGAATATTAATTAAAGAGCCCAGTGATTTGTTTGATATGTTGGATGAACACTTGTTTTTATTCGATAGTTAAATCACAGACTATCGAAGTTTTGACCATCGTTGTCAATATGGAGAGACCGGTTGGATTATTATCCGAAGAACCACTCCGTATCGGCATAAGCGTTGCGAACCAAGTATGCTGAATATATTGAAGACGGAGTGAAGTGCAAGGGCTTTTCTAGTAATAGAAATAGTGCCTTCGGTTTCGTTCAGTCCCAGAACGAACGCATATGGACGAATGTCTGACAGAGTATTTCCAATGATCAAATGGGTTGGTCTGTATGGATATATATGGTTGCAACGGATTTATCCCTTAGCATAATATCCAGAATATTTGTGCAAATTCAACTAGTGATTAACGGATCTGACGATGTGGCATTCAAAGTGATTGTGTTATCAAGGAATGGTAAGTATTCGTAGCCTCAGGCCTCAACAACCGGGAAAGGACAAAAATCGGGCAGGCAGCATGGCTATGTGGGTCGCACCCATTAGGGTGTATAATCACCTATCTAGAGAAATTCCTTTTGTTTCTAAATCTATCGATTCTGCCCATTCGGGAACGGTGGTTTGAGTCCAACCGTTGGTGATATACATTCGATACACTCAAGTGAAATGAGTGGTCGGTCATGTGTGGGCCGGGTTGCAAGATGTTCTTGTTGAACCCAGGTGTATTCGCCTCTAGAGATGCACTGTCGGAAGGTGGTCCCATACCTTGTCATGTTGGAAATCCAATCTCCAATAAGCGCCATGCGGTTTTTGATTTTATGATATATATGTGGAGCGTGAGATGCAAGCGTTCTGCTATTTGGTTATTTACTTGATGTAGACATTATTATAATATCACTGGATTTTCGTATCAAAGTGTTTTGGGTTATAGTAAGGTAAAAACCGTCCGTGTTTATGTGTGGGCTGGTCTTACTATTATCTTTTCTTTCGAAACGAAGTTTAAAGTTAAACAAGTGGTTGGAGTTTACTCACACCAGTCCCATGACTGACCCAGAGTTTATTTTGTTTTGTTTTTACCTAAACTCTTGGGTGCCCAAATTTGTACGGGCAGTCAAGTGTTTCAGGCTTTTACAGATACACTTGGGAAAGCTTGAAGCAGGAGGCTTCAACGTTAGTTATTTAGAGTTACTTCCGCTGGATCAAATGTTATGTGTACTCTGATGATGGTATGTATATATGTACAAAACAGATTTGTATTTCGAAGCTTATGTTATAGAATATATTTTATTCATTCCGCTGTGAGTTGTGATCTTCGTCTTTTCTTCTATTCTAATATTTCTTTCTTTCTATTTCTCATCCTCTAACTTCTTTCTAATAATGAGTCGTATTTCTGTGTTATTTGGGTTGGACTTATGGTGTATTTAGTCAACTCAGATAGCACGGATTTGCGGGTCGTTTCACCCGGTCTAGTGAAGGCCCACGCCATTCACACATCAATCATATCCATTCCATTTCACCAAACAAGTCAATTCAAACCAAATAATCTAACCAACTACACAACCAATCAAACAAGTCCATGATCTGTGGACGATTGTGTCGGGTGCTACTAAGCACCGTCTGCATCCTAGTATATATAAATATAAACTAGAAAAAGAGAATTTAGAGTGAGAAGTTCTCACCAATAGCCATCCAAACACCTTGACTCTTCTTTGATAGAAATCTTCTTCATTCTCGCCTTTTTATCATCTTCGTTTGTCCGTAGCCACTACATATATAAAAATCACACATTTTTATATTTTGATGTCTTTAAAATAAAAATCACATTTTTATTCATTCACTTTCAATTTAAAAGTCATATTTTTATAATCACTTCATATATTTAGAAATCGAATTTTTACTATGCTATTCAATATATAAAAATCATATTTTTACTTCTCTATTTTCTATATAAAGATCTCGTCTTTTTACATAAAAAGATTTTAGCTTTTCAAATATAAAGATTGAACTTTTTCATATACATCATTATAAAAATCACATTTTTATTTTTCTACACATATAAAGATGCTATTTTTAATATTGCTATCATGTAAAAATTATATTTCTAATTCTCTACATAAACGAAAATCATATTTTTACATCATCTATATAGTAAAGACTATATTTTTAATACTTTAAAAATATAAAGATCATATTTTTAATTCTTTAAAAATATAAAAATCATATTTTTAAGTTGCTAATTCCTACATAAAATTATAGTTTTATATTGCCTAAAGATTATACTTTTATACAAAAGAAAAATCTTATTTTCCATTACATAAGAATCATAATTCTATACGATAAAAATCTCTCCTTTTCTTTAATAAAAACTTGATCTTTCCTATAACCAAAATCATATTATTATTTAGTTTTAAAAATCACAAAATTTCAGTTTTTTTTAAACTTAAAAAAAAAATCAGTTTTAAACTTAAATAAAAATCGGATTTTATAACTTAAATAAAATCAAACTCGAAATTTAAACTTACCTTAGCTTTGAAGGAGGAGGATTGCGTCGAACTGAGGAGAGAGGGGAAGGGAAGCGTGTGGAGGGAGGAGATGAAGGCGCGGGTCGATTTAAAGGGGATCGAGGGGTGCTAATTTGGGGTTATAGGATTTAGGCACTCGAGTTTGAAGAGGAAGAGGAGGGGAGAAGCGGCGGGAGGAGCTAAAGGGGTTTTGGCCGGAGGGGTGCGCCACGAGGTGGAGATGGGTTCGCCGGAGGTTGGTTTGAGGGGCTAGGAGGGGCGCGATTCAATTCAGAGGAGGGAGAGAGGAAGGAGATGGAGGCAGAGGGAAAGAAGAAGCGGCGCTCCGCTGAACGGAGGAGGCGGACGTCGGACGGTGGCACGCGTCGGTGGTCGGGCGATGGGTCAACGGCGGCTGCAGTTTCTTCTTTTCCCTTTTTTTTTATTTTAAAATGAATCGGGGAGAGAGAATACTGAGGAGGGGGGTGTATAAAAAGGTTTTTATAAAAATTAAAATATATTATTTAATTTCTCCTAGGGTTGACTTTTCTTTCGAACTCGAAATTGGGCCCAGCGACTGTCATCCCTAGCTAATTACCCCCATTCCGAACACAATGGGATATGTGTCGTAAGCTGATTCGATAGTTTCGATCAGTTTTCGTCAAAATCAAAATATAACTCTATATATTGAATTTGAACGCGCATTTCAATTTACCGGGGTCACATACTAACTTGAAAAATTCCAGAAAAATATTTTCTAGCTTCGTATTGACGATACGGTCCTAACAAAACTAGTTTCGTCGAATTCTGAGACCGTTGGAAAAATGGCCAATTTCCAGTCGATTAAAATCAACTGAAACTGGTCAAACGCGTTTTCCTTTGCCACGATCACATATTGATTCGAAAAATTATGAAATTTGGAATCTAGCAATAACTTGACACTGCGGATCCAACAAAAGTGGTTTTGTCGAAATCCGAGGTCATTTGCAAAATGTCCATTTTTAAGGGCCTGAATTCCATAACGACTATTCAGAATTTTCAACTGGGCATAACTTTTGATTCCCGCTATGAAATTTCGGTTTTTCAGATTCGTTGGAAAGATATTCACGAATAGATTCTAATATTTTCAGTTTCACTAAAATCCGGATTGTTTTGCTCCCGGTACATCCAATTGAAGTTTGAAATCGAATTATCGAACTACCGCGCCATTTTCAATTCTATTTATAATTATATATAATTATTTATATTCTAACGACGACGCGTATAAATATATACGTTCGAATTATATTAAAAATAAATTTCTCGTCGATTTTATTTAAAATTATCTATTTTAAATATTCAAAATTCATTAAAATTGCAAAAATAAAATTTTTAAACTGGCTCAGATTTCCGGGTTATTACATAAAGAATAACAACAAAAAAATTAGGAAAAATATCAATAAATTCATCGTGCATTACAAAATTATGATTTTTTTACAGCAAAAATTTAATTTTAAAATTTCTGCAATCTTTTACCAAACTATCTCTGTTCACTTCTAATATTTTACATGACTTCATATTAGAGTTAATCAAAAATATTAAAAATATAATTAAACTTGATAAAGTGTTAATTGTTGATGTGTCAATATAAATCATAAAAATGTGAAAAATTCAATATTTGCACAATATTCATATTAACAAAAAGGGTATAAAATTCATTTGGATAAACAAATAAATCAATCACATAACATAATTATATATGTAAGCAATGATTTCAAATTTAAATTATGATTCATTTATATTGATACATTGATGCTTTACATTGTAAAATACTAATTTTAACTAAAGTACCTACATTCAGAAATTTCCGTGGTTGCTTACAAACCTCACCTCTATGTCAAATTATTTACTACATTTACATCAATATATTTTAAATAAAGCATGTAATTATGGTTTCAATGTACAAGAATAAATATAATAATGAATAAATATTCACTAATTCGTCGAATAAAACCTTAAATGTGACAATTTCAATATGTATGTCGCATATATATTAAAACTAATAGTTAAAAAGATTTTTCTATTAACTATAAAGACATACAATTCAAATGCCATAAATATTTTAAATGAAAGACGTTAACAAAACTATGTTATTATTCATTTATCTCAATAAACTTACCTACATTATTGATTTTTTGTTTCTACCCTAAAAAACATATTTTGACATTTCTATAGTTATGTGCAATTTCATCGACTGCTCCCTAATCTTTCATGTTTAGATCCATCTATTTAAATTGCTTACAAAATCTAAAATTTAAATTATTTTAATAATATATGTGTCAGTCGTATATGTATATGCATACATACTAATAAAAGCAACAATACCAGACATACATATCACATACGTATATTTGTGTACATAAATAATAATAATAAAGTTAATTTGTAAATTAATTATTATCATTTATATACACAAACAATAAATTTACCATACACAACGTTAAAAAGTTCTATTCTTAACTTCGAGTAACTCCACATTAAAAACTCTGTAACCTTTTTATAAAATCATTCTCAATTAACACATATTATTTATCCTTAAGTCAATATATTTTTACTAAATACATAATTTTAAATTTCACATATGTAATGTAGATAAAAGAAACAACTTAAATAATATTTGTTAACTAATCTAAAATTATTATAATATGTTAATTTCAAAAAGGGTACTTTCTCATAATTGTAAGAATAATTAAATTATTGTATTACATAAAAGATATATAAGTTACATGACACATGTCATGTAAAAACAACAATAATAATTTATATTTTATTTATTTTGATGAATTCATCGTATATTATATAATAAGGTTCCAACTTTAACATTAAAATTTTAAAATCTAAATTTTATAATATTATCGTGTGCAATGCATGGGTTACACACTAGTTTATTTAGCCAAGAAACATATCAACTGAAAATGTGACCAAGTTTATAATATGGCAGGTAAAGGATTTAATTTTAACTTTAATATATGGTAATATAATATTTCCTATGCAATATTATTATATGAACATAAGAAAAGTAATTGTTTACTTTTAGTAATCTTTACAACAAAATCTAAATTCAAATCCTCTTCCAGAGAAGGAGTATTAAATTTCGTATGTTAATATATTTCATTTTACCAAAAAACAAATTACCATAAATCTCTAGCATAATCACCTAAAGCAACGCATTTATAATTAGTTAATAATTTATTTTCAATAAATAGATAAATATAGGAAATTGAAGGAAGCATGTTATGCAAATAAATTTTTGATTTTGTTATGAACGACAATTAATCAAATCTTCCCAAAACTATTATTTTTAAATTGATACACTTATAACTTGCTATATTTCACATTTACTTTCTGCTTATATATATATCCAATTGATCATCCATAAATCTCTATCAAAAGAACAGAATAAAATTAAGAGTGTAAAGCAAAGAAACATGAAGACAACTTGCATTACATCCTTCCTTGTGTTCCTTATTTTTTTCTCAAGTGGTATGCAAGAGAAAAACTAAACTTCAGTTAGTTACTTTTTTTTGTTGCGATAGAAAATCTCTTTTTCATGTTTGTCATAACAAATACAAATACTGTTGTTAAATACTAATTGCAGCTATGATGACGGAAGTGAAAGGACAAAACTGCCCTCCTCCAAGCGAAACTTGCAATTTTCCTATTGAATCCCCTAACTGTGTGACAAAAGAATGTAAAGAGTTTTGCCCTAAACATTTCTTCTGCACTGAGGGTAGTTTTTGCTCTGACGTTAATACTTGCACCTGCAAATCGAATTGCGCTCATCGTCGTTGAATTGCGACTTAATCATTTTGTGTTTGTTATTCAGATCTCTTTTGTATTTCAACAGTTGGGTCTGTATACATTATGATATGAAAAAATAATGATGAAATGGAATTTTTCTCTGTTTGGTTTGGAAAGAAATTTTTATCTACATCTATTTTGTTTTGACTATGCGGTGAAGAAAAAAATTGTTGCACAATATTTTTTTTTTAATTGTATGTGCTTGGCTTATGGATATTACTCGGAAAATTGAAATCTTATGGTCACTAACTTGTTAGGGAAACGCTTATGTAATATAAGTAAATCAACTAATTTAAAAAATAATATTTAATATTCATATTCAATCAGTTTGGGAAACTAATATTAATTTTTTTTGCTCGGTGGTCGTTAATAGTTTCCACTGTAATTTGTTTTATGAACTAGATTGCATCAATTGGTGAAAGAATCTCCATTTCTCTAAGCGAGTGAAAAGAAGAGTCTCACGACAGCAGGTTTATGTCGCAACTATCAAAAGCTAAAGATCGAAGAGCAATCCAAGCAACTTTTTTTTAAAAAAAAGATTAAGTTGTAGATCTGATGTGTCTGCTATTTACTGCTATTACTTTGACAGAATCATGAATCCTAAATCATCTTGGGATTTTGTTGTGTAATGCTAGTATACAACAATCACTGCATTATATTTTTCATCCATCAAAACGATGAGGATTAAAAAGTGCTTTCTTTCATAAGACTGAAATTTGTGACTCTTGATTGGAGTAGATTGAAAATTTGTTACTTATTACGTTTGTTACGCTGAAGAATTGTTATGTTTTACAATGTTATTCTATTGTATTGGCCAAATTAACGCTTACTTCTATGACTATAATATCAGTGATGCTACCTTGAACTAATTATTTTCACTGGACATCTGTCCAGCTATGTTTTCTTACCAATATGTTAAAACAGAAGCTTAGTAAAATAGATTACCCAAACAGATTTTTCTATTAACTCAGCTAAATTTCTAACAACTTATTTCGTGGATTAACACCCATATCAATCGATAAATAAAACTAAATATGAAATTGAAACGCTATTTTAGATTCAAAGTTACTCTTTCATTTTGGCTTTTAATGCACCTGTGAATAATGAGAGTATGCTCACTGCACTATAAATGTGGTGGGATGGAGTTGTTAAATCTCTTCAACAATTATTGTCACATTTAATTAATACCCATTTTTCTTAAACTCCAATTTTGAGGAAGATCTTATCTTAGTCGTGGAGCGATTGCAAAAGCTTGTAGTTATGCTAAATCAGCGTTTTGTTATTGACATTTTTAATTTTTGTAGTGCAAGAATTCCATGAATTTACATTCTTAGATCTAAAAAATAATCGCATCAAGCATGACCTTTTGGTCTATAGTTGTGAAATGCATTCTAGTCTCTTAAGACGGACATGGTATATTGTTGCAAAATAGGACTTAACTGAGTAATATTTAGAAGGTAACCGAGGAAAAGCTTCATAGGGAGGTGGGTGTTGGCAATGACCAATTATAATGTAGGTGGTTTTTGGCATCGAGACGGTAGCCAAATGTTCTATTTGGTTGTCTGTTAATAGGTCAATTGATGGATAGAGAAGTGTGATAATCTGAGCATATAGTTTGTATGTTCGTCTTATTAGTTAAGACATGGAGGGAGTTTATCTACCTTTGATAGTTGTGTTATTTTTGATTTTCAATGTGTGGGTCATGAAATTATATATGAGCATTTCCCTAACATATGCCCATTAAAGCATGTAATTTTTTTCGTACATCATAGAAGTATAAACTTATTCCAAGAAAACATATAGTAAACAAATTACATATGATGGCCAAAATAGAAACAAAAGAAAAAGGTATGTCAGAAATTCCCATCTTTTATAGACAAGATATATTTCATTACATTATAGGTGTGTTTTGTCTTTGCGACCTCTATCCAAAACCTTCCACTTTCTCAGCCTCATTTCTTTCATAAGTCATTTTTTTAACTCTTCTCTCTTTCTATCCCACATCATTTATGCAATCCTAATAACTATTGAGAGGAAAAAAAAATAAAAGAGATTCAAAATATTAATTTCATTCCTTTTAAATTCTTGCATCATTCAACAATCTCACGGAAACCAGTGGTATTTTAGAAAGACACTTGAGTAGTGCATCGAAGTCGAGATGGAAATGCGTAAAAAGAAGTGAATCTAAGTTCTCAGTGAAAGAAACAAAGTGTTGATGACAAAAAATGCCATCAGACCCAAAGATTCTCTATTACTTGAGAATAGCGTTCCGCATAAGGAAAATTAATGTGCGGAAAGCAGTAAAAGACACAGAGGTTTAGCGGTTAGGTCCGTGAGGGGCTTACGCCTACTTTGAAGGAGTTTGATGATCTTTATTCACAAATAAGAGTTACAAGCATTGAACTTCATCATGGCATTCGTTTACATGTTGTTCTCTGTATTTTGAAGTCGTATTGGTCGTATGCCAATCTATTAAATAATAGTAAAGTAGAAGAATTTCTTTCTCTCTCCTTGATTGTAGGAGTTACCTCTCTTTTCCTTAATTCTCTCTTGATATTTAATATTTGAATTTTTAATTATCAATTCAATTATTTGACTAACCTCTCATTATTTTATAGTATGATATATATATATATATATATATATATATATATATATTTGAAACTTATGCATAATTAATCTACAAATAATTGATATATCAACTTCCAATAGTAGGTTTATGACTATTTATTAATCTACAAATAATTAATCAGAGAATATATTTATTAATGAACCATGATTGAATATGTTTATGACTATTTGTTCTAGTAAAAATGGTAAAACTAAATTGTTTTATTCAATTACTATATGTAAATTGCATAAAACAACAATGAAAAATTTAATTTTTTTTATTTGTTTATCATTTATCCATAAATACTTGTATCTAAAGTGGTAAAATATATGTATTATGAATTGCATTATAAAATTCTACATTTAACTTAAAATACCTATAATTAAAACTACCATAATTATTTACATAACCTACACCACTTTCTCCTATGATATAATCTATACGCATAAATTAATTATGCTGTGTTATGCTTAAAATAATAAGATAAATGTAATCAAGTGATACGTATTTGTTCAGTTACTAATGACGATATGAAAATTTCAATAATATACATCATACCTATATAAACAAAATAAGATAAAATTGTATTTTCTTTAGACTAAAACACACATAAGTCACATGGCATGTAATATAACACAAACAATACAGAACTTTTATATAATACACTCTTTAAGTTCGGTAATACATGGAATTTATTTCTCAAAAACATGTTTAAGAAACACCATTACTTTTAGTTCCGGCCAGTCTATAAATAATTACAATTAAATTTGAAATTATTTTCCCGTTTGCCAAAAAATTAGCACTTTAGCATAAAAAGTTCAGAAAAAATGTTCATAGAGACATGAGATAAATTAAAAATTTAACTTTGAGATAAAATAAAGAATAACAACAAAAAAATTAGAAAAAATATCAAAAAATTCATCGTGCTTTACAAAATTATGATTTTTTTACAGTAAAAACTTAATTTTAAAATTTCTTCAATCTTTTACCAAACTATCTCGGTTCACTTCTAACATTTTACATGACTTCATATTAGAGTTAATCAAGAATATTAAAAATATAACTAAACTTGATAAAGTATTAATTGTTGATGTGTCAATATAAATCATAAAAATGTGAAAAATTCAATATTTGCACAATTTTCATATTAACAAAAAGGGTATAAAATTCATTTGGATAAACAAATATGTAACGACCCGTGTTTTTGGCCGTTAAATATTTAATTTAATTTATTTATTTCAAATATTATATTGGGAATATTAATGGAATTTAATATTTAGTTCGTTATTTAAAAACGAAGTTGAACGTTATAATTTATATATAATTATAAATCGAACCTGAAAATGGCATGCAGTTCGTAAATTTGAGTTTTGAACTTCAACTGGGAATACATGATTCGATATAAGTCGGATTTCTGTGAAACAAGACACGTTGGGACCGTATTGATGATAATTTTCATATGAAAGAGAAAAATCTAGATTTCGTGTTATAGTTTGATAGTTATGGCCAAATCAAATTTTGAAATAGTCGCTACGGAAAATCGTTATTTAATTTATAAGCCTTTAAAATAGCCGTTTTGCAAACGGACTCAGATTTCGACAAGATCAGTTTCATTAGAACCGTATCGTTAAATTTATTGCACGGTGTCAAACTGCGTGGAAAACCGATGTCGTATGTGACCACGGTAGCCGTAAACGCCCATATAATTTCTATAGCGCGTAATTAATTCAATATAGGGATATTTGAATGTAACTTGAGCAGATGATCGAATTAGCCCACGAAACCGGTTCCGTTGAGTTCGTATCGTCGATTATAGTCAGGATAGGTATATAGTTTGTTATTTTTGAGGACTGTGAAATTTGGTGTTAAAAAGGGTAGTGCGGTGCGCGTTAAAAAATGGCCTACCGGGGCAACAGTCTCAGAATGCGACGAAATTAGTGCCGTTGGGATCGTATCGAAAAGTTATTATCGATGTTCGCAGTTTCAAGTGGATTTGATTTATCTGGTGACCATAAAAAAATTTAACGTGTGTTCATTTCCGGTTTCATAAAGGAAATTTTTCCATATGACCTCGGATTTCGACGAAACTTGTCCCATTGGATCCGGAAAATCGTTTTACATCAAGAACAGCTTTTTACCAGAAGACAGAAATCGTTTGTAAGGGTTATAATCAATTACTTTCTAGCGAAGTTTCACAAAGAAGAAAATAATATAAAATTGGTCCATTTCATTATATCTACATCAACGTACACCCAAAAATGGAGTCTATATATTCAACCATGGAAAACGCCTCCACATGATTTCTGAAATTTAATGTTACCCACATGCATCTTTCTTTTCCTACCCCTTCACCTTACCGAGTCTAGGCACATGCAAAGCTGGACAAAATATCCTCTACCAAAATACTGTCTGTCCTCTTCAGTACATCAGTCTGATTTCTAATTTAATTCGCACATGTAAACTGAGAGACATCACGCAGCAATACGGTTTCAAATCAAACGAAAATACAGCCTATGCTACGCTGCTGCGAACCTACCGATCTAAGAAACGTGGTTGCCAAGGGTTCTAATACTATAAATATATGCAAACCCGCCTCAGTTCTTCGAACAAATAAAAACATTCAGATTTTCATTTTTTTAGCAAAGTAAACGAGAAAAGGGAAAATATATAACCTGTTATTCTTGACAAAAACATAAAAAAAAAAAAAAAAAAGAAGAAGAAGCGCTCGGAGCTGTACATTTTCTCGTGTAGACAGAAAGCAGGGGAGACCTGAAGCGAATGAGTAAGGGGTGCAAGTGGCGGAGTAGAAATGCGTCGAAGCCGCTTCGGGCGCTCGTTTTGGTCTGAGCTGATGTAGCTACGGTTGACTAAGGATGGTGCGGAAAAGGGTTGTTAGGGTGGCAGTGGGTTTCATGAGAGACAAAGTGATATGTTAGTATTTGTGAGGGTCAGAGTGGTTCAAAGGAAACTGGGACTTGTGCAATGACGTGAGGAGTTAGCATGGGTACTTAAGTGGGAAGGGAATGTTAAACGAAATGGAAGGAAGCATGTCATGGCGGTTTCAAGAACTGTAGGCGACGGAGACTTGGGTGTTTGCTGCGTGTATAAGCAGAAGAAGGTGCGGCTTGTTCTGGCAAAAGGTAAAGACGATGTACAGTATTTATTAATTTACGCTTAATTAAACACTTACATACCTAATCAACGTTTAACGTGACATGAAATTTTCTATTTATATGCCATAACCCAAATTTTTACAGTACGCATAATCCTAGTTTTAAAGTGACTAATCAATATTATTACCATGCCTAATTGTTCGGTTGATGATAGTAGGAAACGTGGTCATCAGAAGAAGTAAAACATACTGATATGAGATTTAATGTAGGATACGTATATTTTAAATGAAATTGATGGGAGTCAAACATTTAGTTAATAACATAATTACTTTAAAGGTTTTAAAAATATGAAGTGAGCACCGTAATAAATTTATATTGGTTTTACAGTGACGGAATTCGATGAAACGGTTGACAATGGAACCATATCGTCTGACGTAACCTTACGAGGACAGATCGGACAGGATTGAAACAACTGAGGTCTTCAATTAAATTAAATGCTGATTTAATTTAACTGAAACCAACCGTTTTAGCAACGACGGAATCAAGGTGAGTTAAACTCACTCAGTTACCCTTTTTATATTTCATATAAATTGGGTGTTTTTATTTTATGTGCTTTGTTTGCCAATGGTTGACTGCTTTGCTAGTTATCTATTTAACTGTTGATTTGACTGATGAAATTAAACCGTGTTTAATTTCAGTGAAATACCAAATCGTTATTTTTAACGATTGGTTCCAATAAAGGTAACTCACCTTGGTTGGTCACGTTTATTTATAAACGTGTTTTTAAATTGTTGAACTGTTTGAATTGCTTGCATTTGATGTTGAATGGTTGCTATTTAGTGTTATCAGTTAAACAAAACTGAATGGTCTGATTTGAGATAACCATTTGAATACAGGGAAGAACAGGTTGGAGGGATCCAACCGGATTCCTCAAATGTATTATTTATTTTCATATTATCATATATGAACTAATCTGTTTGTGTGATTGATTTGATGGTTGATTATTAATTGAATATTCAACCTCTGTTTGGTTTGAACCAATAGGTGATATTGGTTAAGTGTTTGGCAGAGTATGGCCTTTAAAAATCAATCGTGTTATAAATATTGATTCACCGTCAGGTAAATCAATAAAGATAAAGTTATAAAATTTACTTTATAACTAGAGTTGGATTTTTAATGTATTATTTTGAATAAAGTTTTATAAAAGAAAAGTAAATAAATAAATATTTTATTTATTCAAGACTTCGATTTGTTCTGATGTTAATCAGATCTACAAATATGAGAATAAGGGATGAATCGAAAGGTTTAAACTTTGATCATTGCTGTGTAAAGAAAACAAATAATTAGAATCTATTTAAATTAATCATATTTTTGATTAATTTAAAGCGGGGATTGTTGAAATCGGTTAATGAGATAATCAAGTTTTTGTGTTAATTAAATCGGCCGTTTGGAATTAGAATTGTTTATCAAGTTAATGTGTTTTGACTAAGATAGTTAAATGAATATTGTTTGAATTTAAATAAGGATTTAAAAGGGATTTAATATTAAATTTAGTTAATAAAGGGATTAACTACTAAAGTAGTTAATGTTTGAAATAAGTTATTATTTATTTTTAAATGGGAATTCATTTAAAAAGTGATCGAATGTGAGATGCAAGCCAATTGAATGGTGAAAGGAAATAAACATACTCAATTATATGAATTAAGTGAAAGAAGATTTAAGTGGGTAATCGAATATAGTTATTCGAGCTAGAGTTAGTCAAACATAGTATTCAAGGTAAGTTGCCATTTCGTACGACTGCTAGCGTAATTCGCAGGGCTGCAGATAGCCTACGGCGGACGGATGTTTCCTGAGGGAATCGGGCGTAACCATTGTGATCGCTGTGATCTAGAGTCAAGCGAATGGAATTAAGACGAATGTTAATTAATCAATTAGAGTTATTCAAATATCGTATTTTTGAATATTTGAAAGAGTTAGAAGTTTTAATGTAACAAAAGGAAATTAGTTTGTTAAAGGCCAAATGATGCAAAATACTGAGCCAGTGAACTCATTGGAGTGTCATGTTTGAAACACTGTATATTTTGATAGTTAAAACACCGACTATCAAATCTTCCCAATACGATTGTTGGTATGGAAAGACCGGGATCGAATTTATATTCGAAAACCATTCCGACCAACAAATACGTGAAGATATTTGAAGACGGTCGAGATGGAGCATTGAAGACCGTGGATCTTCATAAGCGGAGGAACTGCTAAGAATCTCTGGTTTAGCGGCCAGAGATAAAACTGTGGTTCTGTCGTGGTTGGAATCCACGAGTGCAAGGACTTCTCGCTACTGATCCATGGGGTGATTCCTATATGGATGCGGTAGGAGAGTGCCTTCGGTTCATCCTGTTCCTGGATGACTTGTATGGATGGATGTCTGACAGAGTATTTCCAAAGGGTCACATACGTTGATTTCTTCAAACGTACGATAGTTGTTGGCAGGGAATTGCCATTCTCTAGCTTTCAGCTAGAGTATTTTTGTGGACGTCAATTGGTGATATCTGACGGATCTGACGATGTGGCATTCGAAGTGAATGGTGACCAGATGATCAGAAGTTAATTCTGGCCTCAAGCCTCATCAACCGGGGAATGACAAAAATCGGGCAGGCAGCATGGCTATGTGGGTCGCTCCCATTAGGGTGTATGATCACCTATCTAGAGGAAATCCTATTTGTTTCTTAATCTATGTTTCGATGCTGTCCCTTGTCGGGAGACGGTTGCTGATCCCAACCGTCGGTGATATACATTCGATACTCTCAAGCGAAATGAGGGGTCGGTCATGTGAGGGCCGGGTTGCAAGAAGTTCTTGTTGAACCCAGTGTATTCGTCTCTAGAGATACACTATCGGAAGGTGGACCCATACCTTGTCTAGTTGGAATCCAATCTCCAATAAGCGCCTGCGGGTTTTGATTGTATACTATATATGTAGAGCGTGAGATGCAAGCGTTCTACTAGATTTCTATTTACTTGTGTTTAGACATTATTATAATATCAGAAAAGATATTGATTTCAAAGTGGTTTGGGTTATCGTAAGGTAAAAACCGTCCGTGTTTATGTGTGGATTTGGTCTTACGATTATCCTTTTCTTTTGAAAAGGTTTTGAACTTTAAAACCATGATTGGATGATTCACCCTTATTACTGTGCGAGTTTATCTCACTCTGGTTCACCAGACTGACCCGGTGTTTTGTAAATGCTCGGGTTAGACCGGGTTGTGCAGGTTCAGGTTATCGACTACTGTGAAGAGACGAGCTGGAAGAGTCCAGACGTATGATATTACTAGTATTCCGCTGTGTGTTGTATGAGGACAGATTATCACTGTCCAGATATTGATATACTCTGATATTGTAAGTATTTACAAAGTTTTCAATAAAGATTTACTTCTGTATTATATTTTGTTCCGCTGCGATGTGAGACTCTGTGTGTGGTGTTGTTTTTCTTCTTCTTCTATTCTAATATTTCTAACTTATCTATTCTCACCCTCTAACTTCTTTCTATTAATGATCTGGAATATTCGATGTCTGAATGGTCAACATGGTAGTTTAATGTTGATTTTCGGAGTCGAAAATCCCGGTTCGTTACAGTGGTATCAGAGCTTAAGGTTAAGTTATTACCTTGGCTCTGTGGCGTGACTCAGTAGAGATGGGGTTAGTAATACCCTAGATTGAGTTTGAGTGTATATATATGAGCGCGTATTTGTAAATTGTATAAAAACTGTTTATATTGTGTTGATTGGTTTGACGAGTAGTTTATGAATTCTGGTCGATACAGTAATGCAAACTGTGTCGATAAGTGTTTCTAAACTCTTGAACAGAATAATTCGACACAGTATGTTTTTGAAAGAGGGTAAATGGAAATTTTTACCCGAAATATATTTTGATATAAACAAGGTATATATATTAAAATTATTATAATGTATATATTGGTTGTGTTAATTGGTTAATATAATTGAGCCAGATTATAATCAAGATGGTTATAAATAACTAGTCAGGATTAGTGGAAATGTAATAAATCAGTCAGATGAATTAAATCTCAATTTAAATCAGAATTTAGATTG
Organism: Allium sativum; assembly: GCA_030737875.1. Classification (NCBI taxonomy): domain Eukaryota; kingdom Viridiplantae; phylum Streptophyta; class Magnoliopsida; order Asparagales; family Amaryllidaceae; genus Allium; species Allium sativum. The sequence goes on from CM060923.1 coordinate 165,767,546, forward strand.
AAATTGTGAAAACATAGAAAAGTGTGAAAAAGAATTTTGGATTAAATATATGGGAATTTTAAGATCCTGGGAGATTTTAAATTTGGTTTACAAGCATCGTGAATGATATTTTGAAATAAATTTCAAAATGAAAGTGTTTAGAACTGGTTTTGAAAGTGATATAGTACTGAACTCACTTGGATAGCTGGGAAATAACTCTGATGATGCTGGCCACATCATCAGTGTTCATTTCCGAGTTTTAAGTGACGGATTACTACCAAAGGTTTTGTTTTGAATTGCTTTGAGAAAGACAAGTTTGAATCCTGAAAAGGATTATTTGATTTTTGAAAAGAGGTGAACTGTTTGAAAACTCCCAGGGAAGTTGTTGAACAAGGCAAAATTAAATAAAAGTTTGTGAAAGCAAATATAGATTGAATTGAAACCGATTAACTGGAAATTTGTGAGACAAGAATCTGAAATAGTGTTGGTTGGAATTGATGATGGATGATGATTGAATTAAGAATGGGATCTGGCTGGACGCGTGGATGATCTGGTTCGAGGATAAAATTGGAATTTTGTTGGGGATGCATTTGTATATGCTAACAGGGTAGCAGATGGAGAGGATATAATGATATGCCCGACAAAAAGGTACATGTTTATTTCTATATGGGTTTGGTGATTTATGAGCCTATTTGGCAAGCCACCTGGCTGTTTCATTTTCTTTTGGATTGGAGAAGGCCTAGAAAGGCGAGTTGTGGTTGTACCAATTGAGCTGTACAGAGGAGGTGCTGGCGAAATTTTTCGGAAATTTAAGGTGTTAGAAAATTTTCAATATTTTTGAAAATATATATTAATTGTATTGAATTGATTTTGATTTAAAATAATTGAATTTGGAAGTTAATGAATTTATAACGTTCTTTCTTACCTTAGCAATTTCGAGGACGAAATTATTTTAAGGGGGGAAGAATGTAACGACCCGTGTTTTTGGCCGTTAAATATTTAATTTAATTTATTTATTTCAAATATTATATTGGGAATATTAATGGAATTTAATATTTAGTTCGTTATTTAAAAACGAAGTTGAACGTTATAATTTATATATAATTATAAATCGAACCTGAAAATGGCATGCAGTTCGTAAATTTGAGTTTTGAACTTCAACTGGGAATACATGATTCGATATAAGTCGGATTTCTGTGAAACAAGACACGTTGGGACCGTATTGATGATAATTTTCATATGAAAGAGAAAAATCTAGATTTCGTGTTATAGTTTGATAGTTATGGCCAAATCAAATTTTGAAATAGTCGCTACGGAAAATCGTTATTTAATTTATAAGCCTTTAAAATAGCCGTTTTGCAAACGGACTCAGATTTCGACAAGATCAGTTTCATTAGAACCGTATCGTTAAATTTATTGCACGGTGTCAAACTGCGTGGAAAACCGATGTCGTATGTGACCACGGTAGCCGTAAACGCCCATATAATTTCTATAGCGCGTAATTAATTCAATATAGGGATATTTGAATGTAACTTGAGCAGATGATCGAATTAGCCCACGAAACCGGTTCCGTTGAGTTCGTATCGTCGATTATAGTCAGGATAGGTATATAGTTTGTTATTTTTGAGGACTGTGAAATTTGGTGTTAAAAAGGGTAGTGCGGTGCGCGTTAAAAAATGGCCTACCGGGGCAACAGTCTCAGAATGCGACGAAATTAGTGCCGTTGGGATCGTATCGAAAAGTTATTATCGATGTTCGCAGTTTCAAGTGGATTTGATTTATCTGGTGACCATAAAAAAATTTAACGTGTGTTCATTTCCGGTTTCATAAAGGAAATTTTTCCATATGACCTCGGATTTCGACGAAACTTGTCCCATTGGATCCGGAAAATCGTTTTACATCAAGAACAGCTTTTTACCAGAAGACAGAAATCGTTTGTAAGGGTTATAATCAATTACTTTCTAGCGAAGTTTCACAAAGAAGAAAATAATATAAAATTGGTCCATTTCATTATATCTACATCAACGTACACCCAAAAATGGAGTCTATATATTCAACCATGGAAAACGCCTCCACATGATTTCTGAAATTTAATGTTACCCACATGCATCTTTCTTTTCCTACCCCTTCACCTTACCGAGTCTAGGCACATGCAAAGCTGGACAAAATATCCTCTACCAAAATACTGTCTGTCCTCTTCAGTACATCAGTCTGATTTCTAATTTAATTCGCACATGTAAACTGAGAGACATCACGCAGCAATACGGTTCAAATCAAACGAAAATACAGCCTATGCTACGCTGCTGCGAACCTACCGATCTAAGAAACGTGGTTGCCAAGGGTTCTAATACTATAAATATATGCAAACCCGCCTCAGTTCTTCGAACAAATAAAAACATTCAGATTTTCATTTTTTTAGCAAAGTAAACGAGAAAAGGGAAAATATATAACCTGTTATTCTTGACAAAAACATAAAAAAAAAAAAAAAAAAAAAGAAGAAGAAGCGCTCGGAGCTGTACATTTTCTCGTGTAGACAGAAAGCAGGGGAGACCTGAAGCGAATGAGTAAGGGGTGCAAGTGGCGGAGTAGAAATGCGTCGAAGCCGCTTCGGGCGCTCGTTTTGGTCTGAGCTGATGTAGCTACGGTTGACTAAGGATGGTGCGGAAAAGGGTTGTTAGGGTGGCAGTGGGTTTCATGAGAGACAAAGTGATATGTTAGTATTTGTGAGGGTCAGAGTGGTTCAAAGGAAACTGGGACTTGTGCAATGACGTGAGGAGTTAGCATGGGTACTTAAGTGGGAAGGGAATGTTAAACGAAATGGAAGGAAGCATGTCATGGCGGTTTCAAGAACTGTAGGCGACGGAGACTTGGGTGTTTGCTGCGTGTATAAGCAGAAGAAGGTGCGGCTTGTTCTGGCAAAAGGTAAAGACGATGTACAGTATTTATTAATTTACGCTTAATTAAACACTTACATACCTAATCAACGTTTAACGTGACATGAAATTTTCTATTTATATGCCATAACCCAAATTTTTACAGTACGCATAATCCTAGTTTTAAAGTGACTAATCAATATTATTACCATGCCTAATTGTTCGGTTGATGATAGTAGGAAACGTGGTCATCAGAAGAAGTAAAACATACTGATATGAGATTTAATGTAGGATACGTATATTTTAAATGAAATTGATGGGAGTCAAACATTTAGTTAATAACATAATTACTTTAAAGGTTTTAAAAATATGAAGTGAGCACCGTAATAAATTTATATTGGTTTTACAGTGACGGAATTCGATGAAACGGTTGACAATGGAACCATATCGTCTGACGTAACCTTACGAGGACAGATCGGACAGGATTGAAACAACTGAGGTCTTCAGTTAAATTAAATGCTGATTTAATTTAACTGAAACCAACCGTTTTAGCAACGACGGAATCAAGGTGAGTTAAACTCACTCAGTTACCCTTTTTATATTTCATATAAATTGGGTGTTTTTATTTTATGTGCTTTGTTTGCCAATGGTTGACTGCTTTGCTAGTTATCTATTTAACTGTTGATTTGACTGATGAAATTAAACCGTGTTTAATTTCAGTGAAATACCAAATCGTTATTTTTAACGATTGGTTCCAATAAAGGTAACTCACCTTGGTTGGTCACGTTTATTTATAAACGTGTTTTTAAATTGTTGAACTGTTTGAATTGCTTGCATTTGATGTTGAATGGTTGCTATTTAGTGTTATCAGTTAAACAAAACTGAATGGTCTGATTTGAGATAACCATTTGAATACAGGGAAGAACAGGTTGGAGGGATCCAACCGGATTCCTCAAATGTATTATTTATTTTCATATTATCATATATGAACTAATCTGTTTGTGTGATTGATTTGATGGTTGATTATTAATTGAATATTCAACCTCTGTTTGGTTTGAACCAATAGGTGATATTGGTTAAGTGTTTGGCAGAGTATGGCCTTTAAAAATCAATCGTGTTATAAATATTGATTCACCGTCAGGTAAATCAATAAAGATAAAGTTATAAAATTTACTTTATAACTAGAGTTGGATTTTTAATGTATTATTTTGAATAAAGTTTTATAAAAGAAAAGTAAATAAATAAATATTTTATTTATTCAAGACTTCGATTTGTTCTGATGTTAATCAGATCTACAAATATGAGAATAAGGGATGAATCGAAAGGTTTAAACTTTGATCATTGCTGTGTAAAGAAAACAAATAATTAGAATCTATTTAAATTAATCATATTTTTGATTAATTTAAAGCGGGGATTGTTGAAATCGGTTAATGAGATAATCAAGTTTTTGTGTTAATTAAATCGGCCGTTTGGAATTAGAATTGTTTATCAAGTTAATGTGTTTTGACTAAGATAGTTAAATGAATATTGTTTGAATTTAAATAAGGATTTAAAAGGGATTTAATATTTAATTTAGTTAATAAAGGGATTAACTACTAAAGTAGTTAATGTTTGAAATAAGTTATTATTTATTTTTAAATGGGAATTCATTTAAAAAGTGATCGAATGTGAGATGCAAGCCAATTGAATGGTGAAAGGAAATAAACATACTCAATTATATGAATTAAGTGAAAGAAGATTTAAGTGGGTAATCGAATATAGTTATTCGAGCTAGAGTTAGTCAAACATAGTATTCAAGGTAAGTTGCCATTTCGTACGACTGCTAGCGTAATTCGCAGGGCTGCAGATAGCCTACGGCGGACGGATGTTTCCTGAGGGAATCGGGCGTAACCATTGTGATCGCTGTGATCTAGAGTCAAGCGAATGGAATTAAGACGAATGTTAATTAATCAATTAGAGTTATTCAAATATCGTATTTTTGAATATTTGAAAGAGTTAGAAGTTTTAATGTAACAAAAGGAAATTAGTTTGTTAAAGGCCAAATGATGCAAAATACTGAGCCAGTGAACTCATTGGAGTGTCATGTTTGAAACACTGTATATTTTGATAGTTAAAACACCGACTATCAAATCTTCCCAATACGATTGTTGGTATGGAAAGACCGGGATCGAATTTATATTCGAAAACCATTCCGACCAACAAATACGTGAAGATATTTGAAGACGGTCGAGATGGAGCATTGAAGACCGTGGATCTTCATAAGCGGAGGAACTGCTAAGAATCTCTGGTTTAGCGGCCAGAGATAAAACTGTGGTTCTGTCGTGGTTGGAATCCACGAGTGCAAGGACTTCTCGCTACTGATCCATGGGGTGATTCCTATATGGATGCGGTAGGAGAGTGCCTTCGGTTCATCCTGTTCCTGGATGACTTGTATGGATGGATGTCTGACAGAGTATTTCCAAAGGGTCACATACGTTGATTTCTTCAAACGTACGATAGTTGTTGGCAGGGAATTGCCATTCTCTAGCTTTCAGCTAGAGTATTTTTGTGGACGTCAATTGGTGATATCTGACGGATCTGACGATGTGGCATTCGAAGTGAATGGTAACCAGATGATCAGAAGTTAATTCTGGCCTCAAGCCTCATCAACCGGGGAATGACAAAAATCGGGCAGGCAGCATGGCTATGTGGGTCGCTCCCATTAGGGTGTATGATCACCTATCTAGAGGAAATCCTATTTGTTTCTTAATCTATGTTTCGATGCTGTCCCTTGTCGGGAGACGGTTGCTGATCCCAACCGTCGGTGATATACATTCGATACTCTCAAGCGAAATGAGGGGTCGGTCATGTGAGGGCCGGGTTGCAAGAAGTTCTTGTTGAACCCAGTGTATTCGTCTCTAGAGATACACTATCGGAAGGTGGACCCATACCTTGTCTAGTTGGAATCCAATCTCCAATAAGCGCCTGCGGGTTTTGATTGTATACTATATATGTAGAGCGTGAGATGCAAGCGTTCTACTAGATTTCTATTTACTTGTGTTTAGACATTATTATAATATCAGAAAAGATATTGATTTCAAAGTGGTTTGGGTTATCGTAAGGTAAAAACCGTCCGTGTTTATGTGTGGATTTGGTCTTACGATTATCCTTTTCTTTTGAAAAGGTTTTGAACTTTAAAACCATGATTGGATGATTCACCCTTATTACTGTGCGAGTTTATCTCACTCTGGTTCACCAGACTGACCCGGTGTTTTGTAAATGCTCGGGTTAGACCGGGTTGTGCAGGTTCAGGTTATCGACTACTGTGAAGAGACGAGCTGGAAGAGTCCAGACGTATGATATTACTAGTATTCCGCTGTGTGTTGTATGAGGACAGATTATCACTGTCCAGATATTGATATACTCTGATATTGTAAGTATTTACAAAGTTTTCAATAAAGATTTACTTCTGTATTATATTTTGTTCCACTGCGATGTGAGACTCTGTGTGTGGTGTTGTTTTTCTTCTTCTTCTATTCTAATATTTCTAACTTATCTATTCTCACCCTCTAACTTCTTTCTATTAATGATCTGGAATATTCGATGTCTGAATGGTCAACATGGTAGTTTAATGTTGATTTTCGGAGTCGAAAATCCCGGTTCGTTACAGAATACATCAAACACATAACATAATTATATACGTAAGAAATGATTTCAAATTTAAATTATGATTCATTTATATTGATACATTGATGCATTACATTGTAAAATACTAATTTTAACTAAAGTACCTGCATTCAGAAATTTCCGTGGTTGCTTACAAAACTCACCTCTATGTCAAACTATTTACTACATTTACATCAATATATTTTAAATAAAGCATGTAATTATGGTTTCAATGTACAAGAATAAATATAATAATGAATAAATATTCACTAATTCATAGAATAAAACCTTAAATGTGACAATTTCAATATGTATGTCGCATATATATTAAAACTAATAGTTAAAATGATTTTTCTATTAACTATAAAAATATACAATTCAAATACCATAAATATTTTAAACGAATGACGTTAACAAAACTATGTTATTATTCATTTATCTCAATAAACTTACCTACATTATTCATTTTTGTTTCTACCCTAAAAAAACATATTTTGACATTTCTATAGTTATGTGCAATTTCATCGACTGTTCCCTAATCTTTCATGTTTAGATCCATCTATTTAAATTGCTTACAAAATCTCAAATTTAAATTATTTTAATAAAATATGTGTCAGTCGTATATGTATATGCATACATACTAATAAAAGCAACAATACCAGACATACATATCACATACTTATATTTGTGTACATAAATAATAATAACAAAGTTAATTTGTAAATTAATTATAATCATTTATATACATAAACAATAATTAACACATATTATTTATCCTTAAGTCAATATATTTTTACTAAATACATAATTTTAAATTTCACATATGTAATGTAGATAAAAGAAACAACTTAAATAATATTTGTTAACTAATCTAAAATTATTATAATATGTTAATTTCAAAAAGAGTACTTGCTCATAATTGTAAGAATAATTAAATTATTGTATTACTTAAAAGATATATAAGTTACATGACACATGTCATGTAAAAACAACAATAATAATTTATATTTTATTTATTTTGATGAATTCATCGTATATTATATAATAAGGTTCCAACTTTAACATTAAAATTTTAAAATCTAAATTTTATAATATTATCGTGTGCAACGCACGGGTTACACACTAGTTTATTTAGCCAGGAGACATATCAACTGAAAATGTGACCAAGTTTATAATAGGGCATGTACATGATTTAATTTTAACTTTAATATATGGTAACATAATATTTTGTAATAACCCGAAAATCTGGGCCAGTTTAAATTTTTTATCTTGGCAATTTTAGCGAAATTTGAATATTTAAAATAGATAATTTTAAATAATATCGACGAGAAATTTGTTTTGAATATAATTCGAACGTATATATTATATACGTCGTCGTTAGAATATAAATAATTATTTATATTTGTAAAAGGAATTGAAAACGGCGCGGTAGTTCGATAATTCGATTTCAAACTTCAATTGAATGTACCGGGTGCAAAACAATCCGGATTTTAGTGAAACCAAAAACATTAGTATCTAATTGATAATATCTTTCCAACGAATCCGAAAAATCAAAATTTCATAGCGGGGATCAAAAGATATGTCCAGTTGAAAATTCTGAACAGTCGCTATGGAATTCAAGCCCTTAAAAATGGAGATTTTGCAAACGACCTCGGATTTTGACGAAACCAGTTTTGTTGGGTCCGGGATGTCAAGTTATTGCTAGATTCCAAATTTCATAATTTTTCGAATCAATATGTGAGCGTGGCAAAGGAAAACGCATTTGACCAGTTTCAGTTGATTTTAATCGACTGGAAAATGGCCATTTTTCCAACGGTCTCAGAATTCGACGAAACTAGTTTTGTTGGGACCGTATCGTCAAAACATAGCTAGATTTATTTTTCTGGAATTTTTAAAGTTAGTATGTGACCCCGGTAATTTGAAATGTACGTTTAAAATTCAATATAGTGATTTAAATGTAAATTTAACGGAAACTGGTTCAAACAGTCGAATCAGCCTACGATACATATCCCATTGTGTTCGGAATAGGGGTAAAACGCTATGGACGACAGGCGGTGGACCTCGTTTAGAGGTCGTATGTGAAAGTCAACTTTTTGCAAAATAAAATAATTAAATTAATTAAAAAATTAAATCTCTCCCTTTTACCTTCTGGCCCCCCCCCCTCTTTATTTCAAAATCGATTTTCATAAAAAAAAAAGAAACGCTCGATGGAATCCGCCGCCCAGCCCTCCTCTGTCGCCATCGCCAACCCCTCCGCTGGCCATCTTCTCCACCGCCCTCAGCTCTCCCCCCCCGCCCCTCATCCCTTCCAATCGAAGCGCGAGCCCCCTTTTTCCTGAAGCCGACACCTGCCCTAACCCCCGCACCACCGCGTTGAGCAGTAGCCCCCCTTTCGAGCGCTTCAGGCGATCTCCAGCCTCGACCCCCTCTCGCTTCTCTCTCGCCTCCTCTTCTAGAATCCGAACCCGACATCTCGGCAAACCAAATCGAGCGCATCGGAGCCACCATCAGTACACGAAGTTCGAATGCCATTGCTGGCGTCGGGGAGGGAGTGCGGTCACCGTTGTCAAAGTGGAGGCGCAGGTGAACTTCTGGAATCGACAGTGGGTTCTTGGTTCAACGTGAAAAGAGAAGTGAGCTTATTTTTGTTTATTTAACTAGATCTATTATGTAAATTCGATTGAATTTTATTTTCTGATTTTTTAATAAATATAACATAGAGTGGTATTAAAAATGAAATTTTTATATGAGATGCCATGTTTTAAATTCTGAAATAATATGGTTTTTAGAATAGAATAGTTAAGTTTTTTTTCGAATAGACAAGATTAGATTTTTAACATTGTAAATGTTCGATTTCTAACACTTTAAAGGTATGATTTTTAACGAAATAACAATATGATCTTTATATTGAACATCGAAGAAAAAATTCGATTTTTATATATTGAACATCGAAGTAAAAATGTGATTTTTATATATTGAACATCGAAGTAAAAATTCGATTTTTATATATTGAACATCGAAGTAAAAATGTGATTTTTATATATTGAATAACAAGATAAAAATTTGATTTTTATATATTGAATAACAAGATAAAAATTCGATTTTTATATATAGAACATCGAAGTAAAAATTCGATTTTTATATATTGAATAACAAGATAAAAATTTGATTTTTATATATTGAATAACAAGATAAAAAATTCGATTTTTATATATTGAACATCGAAGTAAAAATTCGATTTTTATATATTGAACATCGAAGTAAAAATTCGATTTTTATATATTGAACAGCGAAGTAAAAATTTGATTTTTACATATGTAGTGGCTACGGCAACGAAGATGACGAAAAGGCGAGAGCGATGAAGATTTCTATAAATGAAGTGTCGTGAAGTTGGATAGCTTTCAGTGAGAACTTCTCACCTTTCAATTTAATTATTCTAGTTATAAATATATACTAGGATGTAGACGGTGTTTAGTAGCACCCGACACCCGTCATCCACAGACCATGGATGGCTTGTTTGTTAAATTGTTTGGTTGTGTAGTTGGTTAGATTATTTGGTCTGAATTGAATTGTTTGGTGAAATGAAATTGATTTGATTGATGTGTGAATGGCGTGGGCCTTCACTAGACCGGGGATAAGGCTAGGCCTCGTCCCGTTTCTAGTATCGTGCCGTTATGCCGCCGAAATTTTCTAAAATATGTTAGAAAAATAAAATATCATTTTATTGAAAGAATGAACTGAATAGAAATTCATGTGTTGAAATAAAATGTTTTATCGTTAAAATATAATTTTTAACGTGAATGTGAATAAATAAATATTCATTTACAAACCGAACGGTTTGTTTATGTACACCTATTTGAATGACATTGATTGGGACGATAAATTTTACACATCGCCCAACTGCACAACTAAAATCTGTGTTTGTTGATTTGAAACCCCACACGGGTGTTGGGATGAAATTTGAAGTTCACTCATCCTGATTGATTAAATATGTCGATCGATTGATTGACAGGCTGTTATAAGCGTTAGATATCTATATTTGATGCTTATATAGTGTAATGCACTTTGGTTGATGGTTGATTATTCTTCAATGCTATTATATACGTGTGATGTATGAAAATCCATATAATTAACTTTATATGGTGATTGATTGGGCCTCATTCCAATTTAGAAAATAAAGAATATTATAAAATAAAGTTTCATGTGTTGACAGTACTCATCCGTTGAGATTAGTCATGTGTTGAACGAAATATTTTAATAATAAAATTTACATCTTTATCAATATAAAATAAAGGTTCATGTGTTGACAGTACTCATCCGTTGAGATTAGTCATGTGTTGAACGAAATATTTGAAAAAGAAATATTTGAAATAGAAATATTTGAAAAAGAAATATTTGAAATAGAATATTTGAAAATAGGAATATATGAAGCCGTATTGATTAGATTGACGCCATTTTGACGTGAACGATATTTATATCGATTTTATTCATTTTATAATGAATATCGAAAGTGATTTCAAAATATAATATTTTGAAAAGAATGGAAATTCGAATTGAAACTGAATAGAATTGAAATTCGAATTGAAATTGAATATAAATGAATTCGAATTGAAATTGAAAACGAACTGAAATTGAATTAGAAATCAATTTGAATTGAAATCAATTTGAAATGAATTTAAAATGAATTTAAATTGGGATATTCAATTTTGATTTGAAATTGAATATGAAGTTGAAACCGTTTTGAAAATGAATTTTAAATGATTTATAAAATTCGTTTCGAAAGGAAATCGACGAAGTATATATTATATATATTATATATAATATAATGGCCTAAATAGAACGCGCCGCGCCGCGGCAGTTCGCGAATTTCGACCATTGACTTCGAACGGATATTACGGGAGATCCGACCGTCGGATTCTCCTAAAACCGGAACCGTTGGGTTCGTATCGAAAAGAGCTTTCTAACGAATATTAGAAATTTGAAATCTAACGGTTGGATTTGGAGTTACGTCCAAATCAAATTTGGAAAAGGTCGCTGTAAGTGCAGTTCGATGGCCATTGATGGAAATCGACTATACAGGCCTTGATAAAATTATTAAAAATAGTCATAATTTGTGTAAAATCATAAGAAATGATTTGTGAAAAATTGGGATGAAAAACTCCATATTTGAAAAGATAAAAATAGAATTTTTATCGAAATTAACTAGTTTTGAACTAGAATTATAATTCTATTTATTTTTAAATAAATAAATTGAATTTAAAATGAATTTTAAAAATAACCAGAATTTCCAATGATTGCATTGGAGTGGATTTGAATCGAAATTGTCTTCGGAGTATTTCGATGTTGGAATTCGTGATTATACAGATGTTGTTATGGAAATTTATAAGATATAAATATATATCGTTATTTCCAATACGATATCTGTTTGTCGTAGAATTTGATATTGAATATAAGCCCATATATTTTCTATTCAGAGCCTCGTATTTAATATCAAATGTGATTTGGGTTTGTCGTAAATGGTGTCTTCATTAACACTGTTCTTGAATCCAGTTGGGAAAAGATTAAATCTTTTTATCTAGATTTAATGAAGTGTACCAATTAAATAATATTTAATTGAAATTGAATTGATATTGATTTTTGGGTTTATCGTGAACAGTGTTTTAAATAACACTCGTTCTTTAACCCGATAATTAATGGAATGTGACTTTGGGTTTATCGTGAACTGTGTTTTAAATGACACGGATTCTTTGACCCAGTTAACGATTAAAACTAAGTGGAGTTTTAATGAATCTTTAATTAGATTGAAATGATCGAGAACGGAGTATCACCAGTTTTACTCCAGGCGATAGTTAAATCTTTAATTAGATTTGAACGTGAAATGGTAATTGAATTTACCGATAGCACCGTGGTGTTAGATATGAAGTATAACCAGTTTTACTTCATGGGATGAATAGGTTGGGATTGGGAGATTAAAACAAATGATTACTTCGGTAAGGTTCGTTAATCCCAACTAGTTTGAATTGATATTCAAAAATAGATTAAAGAATAAATTCAAGAAATTTATCTTGGATAAAATTAATGGGAACCTTTCCCTATGAATGTGAAATTTAGAAACTAACTGTCGGTTAGCTAAGCAGGATGGTTTTCTGGATATTGATCTGATGTTGGTTTCGGCCTTCGGGGTTAATAATTGGGGAATTATTCTCTTGATTAATTTACGGTTAGTAACTAATGAATTGGAATGAGGCGTATGTTGTGTTTGTGTAACACTTATTTAAAATATACGCGAGTTATTCGGGAAGACCGGGTTTATCCCATTCTGAATAACTGATACGACGATAAGTCGAAGATGAAGACGATGGTCGAAGACCGGAGGTCTTCACTTCGTTTGGGTGATTACTGATGATCTTGATTGGGCTGTACACCCAAGAAGATGGAAACAGTTGGTGATCATCCAGATGTACTTGGAGATCGATGGATTTGCGGGGTACTAGGTGCCTCCGGTTTCGTTCAGACCCAGAGCGAACTTGTAAATGGACTGTGTGTCTGACATTGGATTTTAGTCCGTGTGCTCGATCTCTTTTAAATATATATCTGTTTGGCGGCGGAGAATTTATTCTTTTGCTTAACGCCCTTCTCTGAGACGTACGAGCTCAGGGGTTATATATTGATGGATATCAAACACATGGAGTGAATTTCCTGTGTGGCATGCTAAGATGCAATTGATCGAGGCTTTTGTTGAAAAGCAAAGTCTTGTGGTGATGATCAAAGCACAGCCTGTGTGGCACAGCTTTGTGTAACGTGAATTCGCGAGCCTCGCACCCCGGTTGTGAACCAAAAACGGGAGAGGACCTCAGGGAGGGCATGCGTTTCTTTCTAGATAGGGTGGTTTCAGTGACCTACCAGCCCTGACATTTATATACTTTTCACCTGTGTGGTTGTTGCTGTTGCAAGGCGCCTCGCTTTGATCGGACGATCCGGGCTCGATGGAGTCATTCGTTGGCTCATTGACACCCCAAAGGGTGGGGAAACGCAGTGTTCAGGAATTTTAATCCACATCGGTGGACCGGCCCTGACGATCCAAGGGTCACTCGAGCTCTGATCCTGAGACACGGGCTACAGCGTCTCGAATCGGTTGAGGACTATCTTTTGCCTCGGTTCATAGATGGAAATCCAATTTCCAAATACGTGACATTTGCGGTTTTATTTGTAAACCTATATATGGCGACATGATATATGGTACCCATGCCGCCTATGATTGATACTTATGATTTGAAGTTGTTTTATACACTATGCACTTATAATAGTATCAAATGATTTGTTTTAAAACGTATCAAGCATTTTTTGGCTGTTATAAGGGAAAACCCTATCCCCCGGCTTGCGTTGCATTGTGTGATAGGACCTGGGTCTTATAACAGCTTCATTTTTCTTTATTTAGCATTGCGCTGTTTGTTTTATGCACTGGTATTCTTGGGAGGAAACCCGTTCCGTGTTAGCGGCGTGGTCCCTTGTTTTACCTAACTTTGAAATAAAGATAAATAACTGTTTTAGTTCTCACACCAGTCCCATGACTGACCTGGAGTTTATTGTTTTAACCTAAACTCTAGGTGCCCTTATTTTGACACGGGCAGCTAGTAGTTTTGGTTTTGCAGATTTATATTCACAGGATCCTGGTTTACAGCTGGAACGATATCCGGAAAGCTTTGTATCCGTATATCTCTTCTAGTTGTGTATTGTATTATTTTCCGCTGCTATGTAATTTATTGTCATCTCTGATATTTCTGTGTAATATTTATTCATTTATACTCTGTATAATCTTGTAATCTGATGCATTGTTGTAATATACAATGAAATGTTCTTCTGTATGAGTTCTGTTGTGGCTTGTTCTCGAACTATCCGCTCTTTCCTTCACGGGGAAGTTACGGGTTTTCACATATTTCCTATGCAATATTATTATATGAACATAAGAAAAGTAATTGTTTACTTTTAGTAATCTTTACAACAAAATCAAAATTCAAATCCTCTTTCAGAGAAGGAGTATTAAATTTCGTATGTTAGTATATTTCATTTTACAAAAAAACAAATTACCATATATCTCTGGCATAATCACCTAAAGCAACGCATTTATAATTAGTTAATAAATTATTTTCAATAAATAGAAAATATAGGAAAATGAAGGAAGCATGTTATGCAAATAAATTTTTGATTTTGTTATGAACGACAATTAATCAAATCTTCCCAAAACTATTATTTTTAAATTGATACACTTATAACTTGCTATATTTCACATTTACTTTGTGTTTATATATATATATATATATATATATATATATATATATATATATATATATATATATCCAATTGATCATCCATAAATCTCTATCAAAAGAACAGAATAAAATTAAGAGTGTAAAGCAAAGAAACATGAAGACAACTTGCATTACATCCTTCCTTGTGTTCCTCATTCTTTTCTCAAGTGGTATGCAAGAGAAAAAACTAAACTTCAGTTTGTTACTTCTTTTTTTGTTACGATAGAAAATCTCTTTTTCATGTTTGTCATAACAAATACAAATACTGTTGTTAAATACTAATTGCAGCTATGATGACGGAAGTGAAAGGACAAAACTGCCCTCCTCCAAGCGAAACTTGTAATTTTCCTATTGAATCCCCTAACTGTGTGACAAAAGAATGTAAAGAGTTTTGCCCTAAACATTTCTTCTGCACTGAGGGTATTTTTTGCTCTGACGTTAATACTTGCACCTGCAAATCGAATTGCGCTCATTATCGTTGAATTGCGACTTAATCATTTTGTGTTTTGTTATTCATACCTCTTTTGTATTTCAACAGTTGGGTCTGTATACATTATGATATGAAAAAATAATTATGAAATGGAATTTTTCTCTGTTTGGTTTGGAAGGAAATTTTTATCTACATCTATTTTGTTTTGACTATGCGGTGAAGAAAAAACTTGTTGCATAAATTTTTTTTTTTAATTGTATGTGCTTGGCTTATGGATATTACTGGGAAAATTGAAATCTTATGGTCACTAACTTGTTAGGGAAACGCATATGTAATATAAATAAATCAAGTAATTTAAATAATAATATTTAATATTCATATTTAATCCGTTTGGGAAACTAGTATTAATTGCTTTTGCTCGGTGGTCGTTTATAGTTTCCACTGTAATTTGTTTTATGAACTAGATTGCATCAATTGGTGAAAGAATCTCCATTTCTCTGAGCGAGTGAAAAGAAGAGTCTCATTACAGCAGGTTTATGTTGCAACTATCAAAAGCTAAAGATCGAAGAGCAATCCAAGCAACAATTTTTTCAAAAAAAAAGATTAAGTTGTAGATCTGATGTGTCTGCTATTTACTGCTATTACTTTGATAGAATCAAGAATCCTAAATCATCTTGGGATTTTGTTGTGTAATGCTAGTATACAACAATCATTGCATTATATTTTTCATCCTTCAAAACGATGAGTATTTAAAAGTGCTTTCTTTCATAAAACTGATATTTGCGACTCTTGATTGGAGTAGATTGAAAATTTGTTACTTATTACGTTTGTTACGCTGAAGAATTGTTATGTTTTACAATGTTATTCTATTGTATTGGCTAAATTAAGTCTTATTTCTATGACTATAATATCAGTGATGCTACCTTGAACTAATTATTTTCATTGGACATCTGTCTAGCTATGTTTTCTTACCAATATGTTAAAACTGAAACTTAGTAAAATAGATTACCCAAACAGATATTTCTATTAACTCAGCTAAATTTCTAACAACTTATTTCGTGGATTAACACCAATATCAATCGATAGATAAAACTAAATATGAAATTGAAACGCTATTTTAGATTCAAAATTACTCTTTCATTTTGGCTTTTAATGCACCTGTGAATAATGGGAGTATGCTCACTGAACTATAAATGTGGTGGGATGGAGTTGTTAAATCTCTTCATCAATTATTGTCACATTTAATTAATACCCGTTTTTCTTAAACTCCAATTTTGAGGAAGATCTTATCTTAGTCGTGTAGCGATTGCAAAAGCTTCTAGTTATGCTAAATCAGCGTTTTGTTATTGACATTTTTAATTTTTGTAGTGCAAGAATTCCATGAATTTACATTCTTAGATCTAAAAAATAATCGCATCAAGCATGACCTTTTGGTCTATAGTTGTTAAATGCATTCAAGAGTCTTAAGACAGACAGGGTATATTGTTGCAAAATAGGACTTAACTGAGTAATATTTAGAAGGTAACCGAGGAAAAGCTTCATAGGGAGGTGGATGTTGGCAATGACCAATTATAATGTAGGTGGTTTTTGGCATCGAGATGGTAGCCAAATGTTCTATTTGGTTGTCTGTTAATAGGTCAATGGATGGATAGAGAAGAGTGATAATCTTAGCATATAGTTAGTATGTTCGTCTTATTAGTTAAGACATGGAGGGAGTTTATCTACCTTTGATAGTTGTGTTATTTTCGATTCCAATGTGTGTGTCATGAAATTATATATGAGCATTTCCCTAACATAATCCAATTAAAGCACGTAATTTTTTCGTACATCATAGAAGTATAAACTTATTCCAAGAAAACATATAGTAAACAAATTACATATGATGGCCAAAATAGAAACGAAAGAAAAAGGTATGTCAGAAATTCCCATCTTTTATAGACAAAATATATTTCATTACATTATAGGTGTGTTTTGTCTTTGCGACCTCTATCCAAAACCTTCCACTTTCTCTGCTCATTTCTTTCATAAGTCATTTTTTAACTCATCTCTCTATCTATCCCACATCATTTATGCAATCCTAATAGCAATTGAGAGGCAAAAAAATTTAAAAGAGATTCAAAATATTAATTTCATTCCTTTTAAATTCTTGCATCATTCAACAATCTCACGGAAACTGGTGGTATTTTAGAAAGACACCTAAGTAGTGCATCGAAGTCGAGATGGAAATGCGTAAAAAGAAGTGAATCTAAGTTCTCAGTGAAAGCAACAAAGTGTTGATGACAAAAAATGCCATCAGACCCAAAGATTCTCTATTACTAGAGAATAGCGTTTCGCGTAAGGAAAAATAATGTGCGGAAAGCAGTAAAAGACACAGAGGTTTAGCGGTTAGGTCCGTGAGGGGCGTACGCCTACTTTGAAGGAGTTTGTTGATCTTTATTCACAAATAAGAGTTACAAGCGTTGAACTTCATCATGGCATTCGTTTACATGTTGTTCTCTGTATTTTGAAGTCGTATTGGTTGTATGCCAATCTATTAAAAAAAAGTAAAGTAGAAGAATTTCTTTCTCTCTCCTTGATTTTAGGAGTTACCTCTTTTTTCATTAATTCTCTCTTGATATTTAATATTTGAATTTTTAATTATGAATTAAATTATTTAACTAACCTCTCATTATTTTATAGTATGATATATATATATATATATATTTAAAACTTATGCATAATTAATCTACAAATAATTGATATATCAACTTCGAATAGTAGGTCCATATAGTTATATCAATTATATAATACCAAATTTAAATTGTTTAAATAAATTTAATCAGAGAATATATTTATTAATGAACCATGATTGAATATGTATATGACTATTTGTTCTAGTAAAAATGGTAAAACTAAATTGTTTTATTCAATTACTATATGTAAATCGCATAAAAACAACAATGAACAATTTAAATTTTTTTATTCGTTTATCATTTATCCATAAATATTTGTATCTAAAGTCGTAAAATATATGTATTATGCATTGCATTATAAAATTCTACATTTAACTTAAAATACCTATAATTAAAACTACCATAATTATTTTCAAAACCTACATCACTTTCTCCTATGATATAATCTATACGCATAAATTAATTATGTTGTGTTATGCTTAAAATAATAAGATAAATGTAATCAAGTGATACGTATTTGTTCAGTTAATAATGACGATATGAAAATTTCAATAATATACATCATACCTATATCAATAAAATAAGATAAAATTGTATTTTCATTAGACTAAAACACACATACATCACACGGCATGTAATATAACACAAACAATACATAACTTTTATATAATACACTCTTTAAGTTCGGTAATACATGGAATTTATTTCTCAAAAACATGTTTAAGAAACACCATTACTTTTAGTTCCAGCCAGTCTATAAATAATTACAATTAAATTTGAAATTATTTTCCCGTTTGCCAAAAAATTCGCACTTTAGCATAAAAAATTCAGAAAAATTTTTCATAGAGACATGAGATAAATTAAAATTTTAACTTTGAGGTAAAATAAAGAATAACAACAAAAAAAAATAGAAAAATTATCAATAAATTCATCGTGCATTACAAAATTATGATTTTTTTACAGCAAAAACTTAATTTTAAAATTTCTGCAATCTTTTACCAAACTATCTCGGTTCACTTCTAATATTTTACATGACTTCATATTAGAGTTAATCAAGAATATTAAAAATATAATTAAACTTGATAAAGTATTAATTGTTGATGTGTCAATATAAATCATAAAAATGTGAAAAATTCAATACTTGCACAATATTCATATTAACAAAAAGGGTATAAAATTCATTTGGATAAACAAATACATCAAACACGTAACATAATTATATATGTAAGCAATGATTTCAAATTTAAATTATGATTCATTTATATCGATACATTGAAGCATTACATTGTAAAATACTAATTTTAACTAAAGTATCTACATTAAGAAATTTCCGTGGTTGCTTACAAAACTCACCTCTATGTCAAATTATTTACTACATTTACATTAATATATTTTAAATAAAGCATGTAATTATGGTTTCAATGTACAAGAATAAATATAATAATGAATAAATATTCACTAATTCTTCGAATAAAACCTTAAATGTTACAATTTCAATATGTATGTCGCATATATATTAAAACTAATAGTTAAAAAGATTTTTCTATTAACTATAAAGACATACAATTCAAATACCATAAATATTTTAAATGAATGACGTTAACAAAACTATGTTATTATTCATTTATCTCAATAAACTTACCTACATTATTGATTTTTTGTTTCTACCCTAAAAAAACATATTTTGACATTTCTATAGTTATGTGCAATTTCATCGACTGTTCCCTAATCTTTCATGTTTAGATCCATCTATTTAAATTGCTTACAAAATCTCAAATTTAAATTATTTTAATAATATATGTGTCAGTCGTATATGTATATGCATACATACTAATAAAAGCAACAATACCAGACATACATATCACATACGTATATTTGTGTACATAAATAATAATAACAAAGTTAATTTGTAAATTAATTATTATCATTTATATACATAAACAATAAATTTATCATACACAACGTTAAAAAGTTCTATTCTTAACTTCGAATAACTCCACATTAAAAACTCTGTAACCATTTTATAAAATCATTCTCAATTAACACATATTATTTATCCTTAAGTCAATATATTTTTACTAAATACATAATTTTAATTTACATATGTAATGTAGATAAAAGAAACAACTTAAATAATATTTGTTGACTCATCTAAAATTATTATAATATTTTAATTTCAAAAAGAGTACTTGCTCATAATTGTAAGAGTAATTAAATTATTGTATTACTTAAAAGATATATAAGTTACATGACACATGTCATGCAAAAACAACAATAATAATTTATACTCTATTTATTTTGATGAATTCATCGTATATTATATAATAAGGTTCCAACTTTAACATTAAAATTTTAAAATCTAAATTTTATAATATTATCGTGTGCAACGCACGGGTTACACACTAGTTTATCTAGCCACGAAACATATCAACTGAAAATGTGACCAAGTTTATAATATGGCAGGTAAACGATTTAATTTTAACTTTAATATATGGTAACATAATATTTCCTATGCAATATTATTATATGAACATAAGAAAAGTAATTGTTTACTTTTACTAATCTTTACAACAAAATCAAAATTGAAATCCTCTTCCAGAGAAGGAGTATGAGACGACCCGAATTCCCGTTCAGACGGAAACAGGGCTATCTTTGGAATTTAACACAGAAACATATAATAGCAGAACAGAATTAAATAAATACACCAGATAATGAACAATAAAATATACTGGATAACAGTATCATCAGAGTTACACAGTATACAGGATCTTACTTAGTACAAATACAGTTCAGCTATACATAAATGTCTACAGCGGAAATAAACAAAATATGTACAATAGGAGCTGAACAGCATAAAAAGAAATAAATGATAGAATCCATCTTCAGCTCCAGCTATCCAGAAAGAACCAGCTAAACCTGAATACAAGGCTGCCCGTGTGGAAAAAGGGGCACCCGAGTTTGAGAGTGAAACAAACTACGAGTCAGTCATGGGACTGGTATGAGAAATCTACTCAACACACATATAATCGGCTAATCACAGGACCACGCCACTTTCGTGGAACGGGTTTTCTCCATTGGATTGCCAGTGCTTTAAAACAAATCTTTCTTTTAAACATCGCTATGCTTTTTTTTTATAAAATGAAGTCGTTATAAGACTCAGTTCCCATCACACAATGCAACGCAAACCGGAGGATAGAGTTTTACCTTATAATGGCCAAAATATGATTGATACGAATAAAACAAAGGCAATTGATATTATTGCTAGTGTTTATATGTTTTTGAAAACAATTTCAAATCATAACTATCAATCATAGACGGCATGGGTACCATATATCATGTCGCCATATATATATACAATCAAAACCGCACGATCACGTATTTGGAAATTGGATTTCCGTCATGAACCAAGGCAAAAGATAGTCCTTACCGAATTCGTGACTCTCTAGCCCGAGCCACAGGCAAGCGCGCAGGCAAGCCTTTAGATCGTCAGGGCCGGTCCACCGATGTGGATTATTATGCCTGAACAATACGTTTCCACGACCTTTGGGGCGTAAACGAGTCAACGAATGACTCCATCGGACCCGGATCGTCCGATCAAACCGAGGCGCCTCGCAACAGCAACAACCACATAGGTGAAAAGTATATAAATGTCAGGGCTGGTAGGTCACTGACACCACCCTAGCTAGAAAGAAACGCATGCCCTCCCTGAGGTCCTTCTCCAGTTTTAGGTTCATACCGGGGTGTGAGGCTCGCGAATTCACGTTATACACAAAGCTACGCCATACAGGCGGTGCTTTGATCATCACCACAAGACTTTGCTTTTCAACAGAAGCCCTGATCACTGCATCTTAGCATGCCACACAGGCAATTCATGCCATGCGACTGATGTCCATCGATATACAACCCCTGAGTTCGTACGTCTCAGAGAAGGGCGTTAAGCAAAAGAATAAATTCTCCGCCGCCAAACAGATGTATATTTAACAGAAATCAATCAACACAGAATAAACTCCAATGTCAGACACACAGTCCATTTACAAGTCCGTCCTGGGTCTGAACGAAACCGGAGGCACTAAATACCTCGCAAACCCTTCGATCACCACGTACGTCTGGACGATCACCACTCATTATCCATATTTCGGGATGCCTCCCAATCAGGACCTCGGTTACCATCCAAACGAGGTGAAGATCTCCGGTCTTCGACCATCGTCTTCATCTTCGAATTTCAATCGTCGGTCGATTATTCGAAATGAGAATTAACTCGGCCTTTCCAAATAATTCATGTATATTTAGAATTTCAAATCGATTTATTTCAATGGTTAAATTATTCGACAACACCAATTGTGTTCTTTAATGTAATTTTCACACCAAACACATTCAACCATCAAAAGCCACACAAATCAAGCAAATTCAGTTTATTTCCATTCCATATCGCTTATGATATTTCATAACTAATTATCGCTATTTTTATTTATTTTAAAATAGCTAATTTATTCAAAACGACGCTTCGGGCCATAACGCGGCCGTGGCGCTGTTTTTCTTCAGATTTGATTTACACCTATCTGAAAATCTAACCGTTGGATCTTCACAAAATTTACATCATTAGAAAGGTCTTTTCAAAACGAACCCAACGGTTCCAGTTTCGGGAAAATCCGACGGTCGGATCTCCCGGTACAATCGTTTGAAGTTTCGATTTCAAAATACGAACTGCAGCGTCGTTATTCGATTAAATATAATTATATTTATATATATAAATAAATATAATCGTTTCTAGCGCTGTTTTTCTTCAGATTTGAATTAAACATTCCAGACAATCCAACCGTTGGATTTTCACAAGGTTGGTGCCGTTGGAAAGATTATTCCAAGGCGAACCCGACGGTTGAGATTTCAGGAAAATCCAATGGTCGGATTTCCCGTACTAGTTGTTTGAAAACACGGTTTCAAAACACGAACTGCACGGCTTCGTTTCGTTTTAATTTTATTTATATTTATATATTTATATAAATATAGTTCATTCAATGATTTCCATATCGTTTTAACTTCAAATATTTTTCTAACGCCTTAAATTTTGGAAAAATTTCGCCATAACCTCCCCTGCACCGGGAGCATCGGGAAATCGCAAATAGCGTTCCCGGTCCTTCTAATCTCAAAAAGAAAAAGAAAAAGCCAAGCGGCTAGCCAACAGGCTCAAAATCATCACCCAAACAAATCAGTAAATGTGTACCTATTTGTCGGGCACAAAATTTTATTCCTCTTCTCTAGCCCCTTTGCTATAACATGTTCAATGAATATTGCATGTACATATATATACAGTTCTTATCATTTATCAATTTCTATTCGACTTCATATTTGATTTCTATTTGGTTTAAAAACTCCATTCATTCTAATGTTACATAAATAGATGCAAATCATTTCATTAGCTAATTAATGAATATTTCAACTCATATATGTTTATTTTGAACAAGTGGCTATTTTTAACACTTCACATTTCAACGATTTATGCATACAATAAAAATGTGATTTTTATTGTAAAACAATTCATTTCAAAACACTATTTTTCTATATAGTTCATATAGGTGACAAAATAGGATTTTTATCATAAAACAATTTCTTTTTAAAACGAGGTTATTTTACACAGTTCATGTACTCGATAAAAGGCGATTTTTATTATCGAACAATTTATTTCAAAATACGAATACCATTCAACACATGAATTTCTAAACAACGAATGAATATCAATTCAACACATGAATGTTTTCTATGGTTTTTATATATAGAAAAAAATGTGATTTTTATTATCGAACAATTTATTTCAAAATATGAATACCATTCAACACATGAATTTCTAAACAACGAATGAATATCAATTCAACACATGAATGTTTTCTATGGTTTCTATATATAGATAAAAATGTGATTTTTATTATCGAACAATTTATTTCAAAATATGAATACCATTCAACACATGAATTTCTAAACAACGAATGAATATCAATTCAACACATGAATGTTTTCTATGGTTTTTATATATAGATAAAAATGTGATTTCTATTATCGAACAATTTATTTCAAAATATGAATACCATTCAACACATGAATTTCTAAACAACGAATGAATATCAATTCAACACATGAATGTTTTCTATAGTTTCTATATATAGATAAAAATGTGATTTTTATTATCGAACAATTTATTTCAAAATATGAATACCATTCAACACATGAATTTCTAAACAATGAATGAATATCAATTCAACACATGAATGTTTTCTATGGTTTCTATATATAGATAAAAATGTGATTTTTATTATCGAACAATTTATTTCAAAATATGAATACCATTCAACACATGAATTTCTAAACAACGAATGAATATCAATTCAACACATGAATGTTTTCTATGGTTTCTATATATAGATAAAAATGTGATTTTTATTATCGAACAATTTATTTCAAAATATGAATACCATTCAACACATGAATTTCTAAACAACGAATGAATATCAATTCAACACATGAATGTTTTCTATACAATGAATAAATATAGTTTAAGCATATGAAAATAATTCAAACACACGAATATTATTCAAAATTTCGGCAGCATAACGGCAGGGTAGTTAAACCGGGACCGTCCCTAGTACGGCTCCTCGCTCTACCTTAAAACCTCGCGGTTTTTGACAATGGGGTTCATGCATCTAGTTCGCACGCAGGCGGCATGTATATATTTATTTCATTTCCACAAACTAATCCTATGTGGTTTCAACCAAATATTTCACAATCACAAACGGGTATTTTTCAACCACCATCAACCAATATTAATCACAAACAATCCCAAACAATCATTCACTATCAATCAATTTCCACAACAATTTCAACCAATAAATATCGTCCATGGTTTGTGGATGAGGGGCGTATATATATATATATATATATATATGTATTTATATATAGCAATTTATATATATAGCTATTCACTTTCATTTCACACACATATAATATTTTTAAATCAGAAATCTCACCAATAGCTATCCAACTTCACTTAGAGAAATCTTCGCCTTTCTGTCGCTTTCGCCCGTATTTTCTACACATGTAAAAATCGAATTTTTTTACGATGCTATTCAATATATAAAAATCTGATTTTTACATCGACTTTCAATATATAAAAATCTGATTTTTACTTCAACTTTCAATATATAAAAATCTGATTTTTCTTTGACTTTCAATATATAAAAATCTGATTTTTCTTTTTAAAGTTCAAATCTTTTTTTTTTTCCATTCTAAAGCTCAAACCTTTTTCTCTTTGAAGTTTAAGCCTTTTCCAAAAATCAGTTTTTATATGCTTTTGAAAATCAGTTTTTATTCCTTTTTAAAAATCAGGTTTTTATTTCTTTTTAAAAAATCAGGTTTTTATTCTCTTAAAACAAAACAGTTTTTATTCTCTTAAAACAAAACAGTTTTCAGTTTTTACTTTTAAAACAAAATCAGTTTTTATTTTTAACCAAAATCAGTTTTTA
The DNA here is from genome assembly GCA_030737875.1 of Allium sativum. NCBI lineage: Eukaryota > Viridiplantae > Streptophyta > Magnoliopsida > Asparagales > Amaryllidaceae > Allium > Allium sativum. The sequence goes on from CM060923.1 coordinate 165,792,965, forward strand.
CTTTTAAAACAAAATCAGTTTTTATTTTTAAAACAAAATCAGTTTTTACTTTTAAAACAAAATCAGTTTTTATATGCTTTTGAAAATCAGTTTTTATTCCTTTTTAAAAATCAGGTTTTTATTTCTTTTTAAAAAATCAGGTTTTTATTCTCTTAAAACAAAACAGTTTTTATTCTCTTAAAACAAAACAGTTTTCAGTTTTTACTTTTAAAACAAAATCAGTTTTTATTTTTAACCAAAATCAGTTTTTACTTTTAAAACAAAATCAGTTTTTATTTTTAACCAAAATCAGTTTTTACTTTTAAAACAAAATCAGTTTTTATTTTTAAAACAAAATCAGTTTTTACTTTTAAAACAAAATCAGTTTTTATTTTTAACCAAAAATCAGTTTTTAAATACATAAAAATAAATTATCAAAACAAAAAAAAAAACTTACAGAGGGGGGGGGGGGCGTCTCGCAGATCGTCGGAGGGCTTCTCGAGGGCGGCGGCGCTAGGGTTTCGAACGAGGGAGGCGGATGCGTCGCGAGCTTCGAGGTGGGCGGACGCTTCGCGAGCTTCGAGGTGGGCGGACGCTTCGCGAGGGGGAGGAGCTGGATCGGCGCGCGGTGGGGGGGTTCGGCGGTCGTCAGGGCGGTGGCGTCGCTGCTGGTCCGTCCTTTTTTTTTTTTTTTTACTGATTAATGAAGTCGGGGGGGGGGGGGGGGGGGGGGCAGAACGGAGATAAAGAGAGGGAATGAAAATTTATTTTTTTATTTTTTTATTATTTAATTTTTCAAAAGGGTTGACTTTTACATACGACCTCGAAACGAGGCCCACCGCCTGTCGTCCATAGCGTTTCACCCCCATTCTGAACACAATGGGATATGTATCGTAAGCTGATTTGATCGTTACAATCAGTTTCCTTTTGAATTTTCATTTAAATCACTATATTGAATTTTAAACGCACATTTCAAATTACCGGGGTCACATACTAACTAGAAAAATCCCAGAAAAATATTTTCTAGCTTCGTATTGACGATACGGTCCTAACAAAACTAGTTTCGTCAAATTCTGAGACCGTTTGAAAAATGGCCAATTTCCAGTCGATTAAAATCAACAGAAATCGGTCAAACGCATTTTCCTTTGCCACGCTTACATATTGATTCGAAAAATTATGAAATTTGAAACCTAGCAATAACTTGACACTGCGGATCCAACAAAAGTGGTTTCGTCGAAATCCGAGGTCATCTGCAAAATGTCCATTTTTAAGGGCCTGAATTCCATAGCGACTATTCAGAATTTTCAACTGGACATATCTTTTGATTCCCGCTATCAAATTTCGATTGGTCGGATTCGTTAGAAAGATATTATCAATTTGATTCCATTATTTTTGGTTTCACTAAAATCCGGATTGTTTTGCATCCGGTACATTCAATTGAAGTTTGAAATCGAATTATCGAACTACCGCGCCATTTTCAATTCTATATATAATTATAATTAATTATATTCGTTTTCAAATGTCGATTCAAACTCAGTTTTCATGGCTATTATTTAAAATATTTATTTTAAATATTTAAAATCCATTATTTTAGCCAATTTAAAAATTTTAAATTGGTTCAGATTTTCTGGGTCGTTACAATCTCCCCCACTTAAAACTTTTCGTCCCCGAAAAGGAATAAAGTCGAAAGTGGTTTGATAAATCTACGATCACACAACACAACAACCAATCCAATTGTTTTTAACCTTTCAAACAAATACTAATCTATTTTCATACTCCTTAAAAATCATTCAGACCATATAATTAAAAGTGTATATCTATGAAAAGAAAATATCAATAGAGTAGAGAATTGAATGGTAATGCAAAGTAGGTTAAATGTACCTTGCACCGGAGTCAATCAGAGATATCTACTCGGCATCTAGGATAAGCTTTCTGAATGCTCTCCTCAGTTTCCCAAGTACAATCTCGCGGATCTCCACTCCATTGCACTTTGACTAAGTGAACCTTCTTGTTCCTCAGCTCCTTGGTTTCTTTGCCGATAATCTTTAGCGGCTCTCGCCTCACAGCTAATTCAGGAGTAATTTCAATATCCTGCTGAGCTGCTTCTTCCACGATCAAGTCTGGATCATGAACGTGCTTTCGAAGTTGAGATATATGAAATACATCATGCACTCTAGGCAACCAGTCTGGCAATTTAACTTTATATGCGAGAGTCCCAATCCGTTCCAGAATAGGAAACGGACCAATAAATTTGGGCGCTAACTTTCCTGTTTTACCGAACCGGATAACTCCTCTCATCGGCGATACTTTCAAATATACATAGTTGCCAACTTCGAAGGATATATCTCTTCTTCTTTTATCGGCATAGCTCTTTTGTCGGCTTTGAGCGGCGAGCAATCGTTTCTTAATAAAATCGACTTTGTCGGCAGCTTCTCGAATCATATCCGGACCCAACACAAGTCTATTTCCAGGCTCGACCCAACAAGCAGGAGATCGACACGGTCTACCATATAATGCTTCGAATGGCGACATTGTCAGACTCGCCTAGTAGCTGTTGTTATAAGAGAATTCAGCCAAATGCAGATGGTCTTCCCATGATCCACCGAAATCTAGAATACAAGCCTGCAATAGATCTTCTAAAATGCGATTCACCCTCTCAGTCTGACCGTCTGTCTGAGGATGATAAGCGGTGCTCATGTTTAACTTCGTTCCCAGTTCGACTTGAAATGCCTCCCAGAATTTACTAGTGAATATCGTACCTCTATCACTTACTATGCTGAGCGGCACTCCATGTAGTCTAACTATTTCCCTGAAGTATATCTGCGCCAGACTCTGAGCAGTTCTATTTGATCTGACAGGTATAAAATGGGCGGTCTTCGTGAAACGATCTACGATCACCCAAATACGGTCATTTCCTTTTCTGGTTCTGGGCAAACCATCAATGAAATCCATAGAAATATGTTCCCACTTCCAGCCAGGAACTTCTAGCGGTTGTAATAATCCAGCTAGTTTCTGCTGGTCGCTTTTGACTAGCTGGCAAGTAGGGCACCGGCTAACATATAAGGAAATGTCCCTTTTCATCGACTTCCACCAGAAAGTGCGTTTGATGTCATTATACATTTTGCTTACTCCCGGATGGATACTGAGTTTTGACTTGTGGCATTCATCCAGTACTTCCTTTCGAAGTTCAGGAATGTTAGGGACACAGATTCGACCTTTGAGCCTTAAAATCCCATCATTGTCTACTTGAAAACTCGAGGGCTCGCCTTGTTGAATTATCCCTCTGATCTTCTGAATGAAGTGATCATCCTCCTGAAGAGCAGATATCTTATCTAGCAATGAAGTCGTGATAATAAAACTGGCGATCATTACATTCTTTCTTCTTAATGCATCGGCCACGACATTGGCTTTTCCTGGAGTATATATAATTTCAAAGTCATATGCTGCAAGAAACTCCAACCAACGTTGCTGCCTCAGATTCAAGTCCTTCTGAGTGAACAGATACTTTAATGACTGATGATCTGTAAACAGTTCAAATCTCTCGCCCAGAAGATAGTGTCTCCAGATTTTCAAAGAGAATATGATAGCCAATAACTCAAGATCATGAGTTACGTAGTTTTTCTCGTGCGGTTTCAGTTGACGGCTAGCATAAGCAATTACCTGGCCTCTTTGCATTAACACTGCGCCAAGGCCTTCTCTAGAAGCATCAGTCCATACTTTTAAATCCTGGTTGCCATCGATGATGGTTAACACTGGAGCTGTCGTCAATCTTAACTTTAGTTCTTCAAAAGCCTCCTCACTCTCTTGAGTCCATTTGAATTTAGAATGCTTCTTTGTAAGCTTCGTTAAGTGACCAGATATCTTCGAAAAGTCTTTAACGAACTTTCGGTAATAGCTAGCCAATCCAAGAAAACTGCGGACTTCAGTGGGTGTACTGGGCTGTTTCCAATTCTGAATAGCTGTGATTTTGCTTGGATCCACAGCGATTCCATCTTTCGATACGACATGGCCCAGAAATTTCACTTCATCTTGCCAGAAGATACATTTGGAAAATTTGGCTTTTAATACATTCCGTCTCAGAATTTCTAGAACCTGTTCCAGATGCTTTTCATGTTCGGCCTTTGATTTAGAGAAGATTAGAATATCGTCTATAAAAACCAGAACAAATTTATTCAAAACTCCTCTGAACACTCTATTCATCAGATCGACGAAGTAAGCTGGAGCGTTACATAAGCCGAACGGCATTACTAACCACTCGTAGAATAGGTCGGGGCCTCTAAACGCTGTCATTGGAACACACTCTTCGGCAATTCGAAGTTGATGGAATCCTGTAGCTAGGTCCATTCGTGAGAATACTTGTGCGCCATTTAATCGATCTAACAAATCATCTATTCGCGGCAATGGATATTTGTTCTTTATTGTCTGCTTGTTCAAATCACGATAATCCACACATAGACGTAGAGTACCGTCAGATTTTGGGACAAACACCACTGCTGCACCCCAATCAGAGAAACTAGGCCTGATCAGACCTTTCCATACTAGCTGTCGTGTTTGATTGTCTAATTCCTCCTTCTCTTTCAAGGACATTCTTCGAATAGCGTGAACTACCGGCCTTGCATTGGGAATTAAAGCAATCTTGAAATCTATTTCTCTCTGCGGAGGTAAGCGAACGACTTCCTCAAACACATCCGCATAATTCTTGACGACAGGAATATCTTTAATGAGGTCAGGAATATTCTCAGTGATTTCAGGGACATTTTCTATTTGGGATGGAGAAACATCCAAAGCTGCCCAGAAATCCTTTCTATTAGCATTCTGACCTTCACAGGGAATGGTTATATAATCACCTGATTTAATCCTTGCCTTTACGATTCTGTCGGCGCATTTAACTTCAGCTTCATATTTAGTCAACCAGTCTAACCCCAAGATAAGATCAAACTCTTTAAAATTCATGACGGCTGCGATGGTAGGAAATCGATAACGAGAAAAAGAAACCGGTACTCTACAAATCCAACTGAGATCAATGGAACCCCCAACAGGATTCTGGACAGTCATTGGTTCCTTGAGCTTTTTCAAATTCAAAACCAGTTTCTTAGCTGCATCTTTGGCAATGAAGCTTCTAGACGCGCCTGTGTCAAACAGTACTTTAACTGGGATGTCTTTGACAGTTAGCGTGCCTTCTAACACATCGGGCCTTTCCAGAACACCTGCGGGCCCAGAAGTTTCTGCCATTTCATTTACCTGAACTGTTTTGGTCTTTTTCAACATCCAGCAGTCTCTCTTTATATGACCCATCTTATGACAAAGATTGCACTCCCGGGTCACTTGAAACTTATTCTTGGATTTAGACTCATCCCTTTTTGGTTTCTTTAGAGATCGGCAACTTATCGAGAGATGTCCTTGCTTATTGCAATTAGAGCATACAGTTGTCGTTACTGGTTTCTTCTCAGATTCAGCCCTTTTTCTCTTGGCACTGGGCTTCTTACTGGCTTCAGGAATATCAGTTTCCGACTTTTCTTTGTCACTAGAACAGACTTCTTCTTCGTCGTGTAACATTCCTTTCTTATGAAGATCTTCATACTGATAAGCCATGTAAATCATTTCTGTGAAAGGAAGCTTCACATGCCCCAATACTTTATTCTGGTATTTCCTTTGAAGCCCATGAATAAATCTCAGATTTTTCCTCTTTGGGTCTTGAATTAGATGAGGAGCAAAGTGAGAAAGTTCATAGAATTTCTTATGATATTCGGGAATTGTCATGTCTCCTTGTATCAGATAAGAAAATTCATCGCATAATCGCTCAGTTGCTTCGGGAGGAGTAAATCTTTCCAAGAAAATCACTTTGAATCTGTCCCAGGTGATATCACCTTCTGGATTATTCTCTATAACTGAATCCCACCAGAACAAAGCTTCATCTTTGAGTGCCCAGGAGGCCAGTAATCTTTTCTGGTCATCCCTCAGCTTTAATGCTTCGAAGATTTTCTCAGCCGAACGAATCCAAGCTTGTGTCTTCATAATAGATTCTTCACCAGAGAACGGTATTCCACCCATATTTCGATATTTGATTAATAGGGCCTCAATATCCGGTTCTACATTCCTTCTATTTCTGACACTCATTTTCTAGTACTTCTGCAAATGGCAGATCAAGTGTCAGGTCACAGAAAAGGTATTTTAAAATATAGAAACACATACTTCAAATGTAAATGTGTCTATTGAGGTGCAATTTAATTCTGCTTTACTCATACTAGGATATTACTGATCCTATCTGTATAGAGTTACCCGTCCTAGAACACTACTGGTTCTATTTCTGACGAGTTCGTTCAAATATTATATTCCAGAACTAAGCTTAACCAAAGCTCTGATACCACGTTGAGACGACCCGAATTCCCGTTCAGACGGAAACAGGGCTATCTTTGGAATATAACACAGAAACATATAATAGCAGAACAGAATTAAATAAATACACCAGATAATGAACAATAAAATATACTGGATAACAGTATCATCAGAGTTACACAGTATACAGGATCTTACTTAGTACAAATACAGTTCAGCTATACATAAATGTCTACAGCGGAAATAAACAAAATATGTACAATAGGAGCTGAACAACATAAAAAGAAATAAATGATAGAATCCATCTTCAGCTCCAGCTATCCAGAAAGAACCAGCTAAACCTGAATACAAGGCTGCCCGTGTGGAAAAAGGGGCACCCGAGTTTGAGAGTGAAACAAACTACGAGTCAGTCATGGGACTGGTATGAGAAATCTACTCAACACACATATAATCGGCTAATCACAGGACCACGCCACTTTCGTGGAACGGGTTTTCTCCATTGGATTGCCAGTGCTTTAAAACAAATCTTTCTTTTAAACATCGCTATGCTTTTTTTTTATAAAATGAAGCCGTTATAAGACTCAGTTCCCATCACACAATGCAACGCAAACCGGAGGATAGAGTTTTACCTTATAATGGCCAAAATATGTTTGATACGAATAAAACAAAGGCAATTGATATTATTGCTAGTGTTTATATGTTTTTGAAAACAATTTCAAATCATAACTATCAATCATAGACGGCATGGGTACCATATATCATGTCGCCATATATATATACAATCAAAACCGCACGATCACGTATTTGGAAATTGGATTTCCGTCATGAACCAAGGCAAAAGATAGTCCTTACCGAATTCGTGACTCTCTAGCCCGAGCCACAGGCAAGCGCGCAGGCAAGCCTTTAGATCGTCAGGGCCGGTCCACCGATGTGGATTATTATGCCTGAACAATACGTTTCCCCGCCCTTTGGGGCGTAAACGAGCCAACGAATGACCCCATCGGACCCGGATCGTCCGATCAAACCGAGGCGCCTCGCAACAGCAACAACCATATAGGTGAAAAGTATATAAATGTCAGGGCTGGTAGGTCACTGACACCACCCTAGCTAGAAAGAAACGCATGCCCTCCCTGAGGTCCTTCTCCAGTTTTAGGTTCATACCGGGGTGTGAGGCTCGCGAATTCACGTTATACACAAAGCTACGCCACACAGGCGGTGCTTTGATCATCACCACAAGACTTTGCTTTTCAACAGAAGCCCTGATCACTGCATCTTAGCATGCCACACAGGCAATTCATGCCATGCGACTGATGTCCATCGATATACAACCCCTGAGTTCGTACGTCTCAGAGAAGGGCGTTAAGCAAAAGAATAAATTCTTCGCCGCCAAACAGATGTATATTTAACAGAAATCAATCAACACAGAATAAACTCCAATGTCAAACACACAGTCCATTTACAAGTCCGTCCTGGGTCTGAACGAAACCGGAGGCACTAAATACCTCGCAAACCCTTCGATCACCACGTACGTCTGGACGATCACCACTCATTATCCATATTTCGGGATGCCTCCCAATCAGGACCTCGGTTACCATCCAAACGAGGTGAAGATCTCCGGTCTTCGACCATCGTCTTCATCTTCGAATTTCAATCGTCGGTCGATTATTCGAAATGAGAATTAACTCGGCCTTTCCAAATAATTCACGTATATTTAGAATTTCAAATCGATTTATTTCAATGGTTAAATTATTCGACAACACCAATTGTGTTCTTTAATGTAATTTTCACACCAAACTCATTCAACCATCAAAAGCCACACAAATCAAGCAAATTCAGTTTATTTCCATTCCATATCGCTTATGATATTTCATAACTAATTATCGCTATTTTTATTTATTTTAAAATAGCTAATTTATTCAAAACGACGCTTCGGGCCATAACGCGGCCATGGCGCTGTTTTTCTTCAGATTTGATTTACACATATCTGAAAATCTATCCGTTGGATCTTCACAAAATTTACATCATTAGAAAGGTCTTTTCAAAACGAACCCAACGGTTCCAGTTTCGGGAAAATCCGACGGTCGGATCTCCCGGTACAATCGTTTGAAGTTTCGATTTCAAAATACGAACTGCAGCGTCGTTATTCGATTAAATATAATTATATTTATATATATAAATAAATATAATCGTTTCTGGCGCTGTTTTTCTTCAGATTTGAATTAAACATTCCAGACAATCCAACCGTTGGATTTTCACAAGGTTGGTGCCGTTGGAAAGATTATTCCAAGGCGAACCCGACGGTTGAGATTTCGGGAAAATCCAATGGTCGGATTTCCCGTACTAGTTGTTTGAAAACACGGTTTCAAAACACGAACTGCACGGCTTCGTTTCATTTTAATTTTATTTATATTTATATATTTATATAAATATAGTTCATTCAATGATTTCCATATCGTTTTAACTTCAAATATTTTTCTAACGCCTTAAATTTTGGAAAAACTTCGCCATAACCTCCCCTGCACCGGGAGCATCGGGAAATCGCAAATAGCGTTCCCGGTCCTTCTAATCTCAAAAAGAAAAAGAAAAAGCCAAGCGGCTAGCCAACAGGCTCAAAATCATCACCCAAACAAATCAGTAAATGTGTACCTATTTGTCGGGCACAAAATTTTATTCCTCTTTTCTAGCCCCTTTGCTATAACCTGTTCAATGAATATTGCATGTACATATATATACAGTTCTTATCATTTATCAATTTCTATTCGACTTCATATTTGATTTCTATTTGGTTTAAAAACTCCATTCATTCTAATGTTACATAAATAGGTGCAAATCATTTCATTAGCTAATTAATGAATATTTCAACTCATATATGTTTATTTTGAACAAGTGGCTATTTTTAACACTTCACATTTCAACGATTTATGCATACAATAAAAATGTGATTTTTATTGTAAAACAATTCATTTCAAAACACTATTTTTCTATATAGTTCATATAGGTGACAAAATAGGATTTTTATCATAAAACAATTTCTTTTTAAAACGAGATTATTTTACACAGTTCATATAGTCGATAAAGGCGATTTTTATTATCGAACAATTTATTTCAAAATATGAATACCATTCAACACATGAATTTCTAAACAACGAATGAATATCAATTCAACACATGAATGTTTTCTATTGTAATAACCCGGAAAATACGAGCCAATTTAAAATTTTTAAATTGATTATTTCAAAGCAATTTGAAGTATTGAAATAGAATATTTCAATAAATTAGTGAATTAGAAATAGTAAGTCAGTTTGAAAATTGATATTTTGCAAATGGCCTCGGAATTCGACGAAACCACTTTTGTTGGGTCCGGGATGTCAAACTATTTCTAGGTTTCAAATTTCATAATTTTTCAAATCAATATGGGAGCGTGGCAAGAGAAAACGCGTTTGACCAGTTTCTGTTGAATTTAATCGACTGGAAATTGGCCATTTTTCAAACGGTCTCAGAATTCGACGAAACTAGTTTTGTTAGGACCGTATCGTCAATACGAGACTAGAAAATATTTTTCTGGAATTTTTCTAGTTAGTATGTGACCCCGGTAATTTGAAATGTACGTTTAAAATTCAATATAAAGATTTAAATGTAAATTCAACGGAAACTGATTGCAACGATCAAACCAGCTTAAGATACATATCCCATTGTGTTCGGAATGGGGGTAAAACGCTATGGACGATAGGCGGTGGGCCTCGTTTCGAGGTCATAAGTAAAAGTCAACCCTTTGGCAAAAATTTAATAATTAAATAATAAAATAAAATATAAAAAAATAGAATCCTCCCCTTTTCTTCTGCCTTGCCCCCCCCCCCCCGATCATTTATCAGAAAGTGAAAAAAAAAAGAAAAACCTAAAAACTAATACGAGCCGCCGCCTGATCTTCGAAGCCGCCGCCGAACCCTTCGCCGAAGCCCGCCTCGGCTTCCCTCCTCCCTCCAGGCACCGCACGAGCCATCGAGCAGAAGCAACCCTCGAACCCTCGCGATACCCCCCCCCCCCCGAACCACCGACACCTCCGAACGCCGCCTGAGCCGCCCTCGACTCCTCCTCCTCCCCTTCGAAATCTCGGTGAGCCATTTTACTTTATTTTTATTTTTTTATTTTTTTTAATTTTGTTTTGTTAAAAGTAAAAACTGTATTTTTATTTTAAGTTATAAAAACTGCATTTTTAAGAAGAAAACAAAAACTGCATTTTTATAAAATATATAAACTGATTTGTTAGAATTTAAAAACTGTTTTGTTTTTAAAAGTTTTAAAACTGTTTTTTTTAGGATAGAAAAACAGAAATTTAAAAAGAGAAACTGATTTTTTTAAAAGAAAATAAAAACAGAATTTTTAAAGAGTTAAAACTGTTTTTTTTCTAAATAGGCAAAACTGTTTTAAAAGAAAAAAAAAACTGCAATTTTTTTTTAAGGGATAAAAACTGCATTTTTATAAAAGAGTTTCAAAAATTGATTTGAAAAGGAAAAGAAAACTGATTTTATTTTAAACTTTGAAATAGAAAAAGATTTAATCTTTTAGTAGAAAAAGATTTGAACTTTTAAAAATAAAGATCATATTTTTAAAAAAGAGAAAAGACAGAATTTTTTTAAGTAGAAGAAGTAAGATGTGATTCTTATATTTTTAAAGCAATAAAAATATAATTTTTACATCATAGGAATATTAAAAATATATTCTTTGTTTTTAAAATATAATCTTTATATATTGATTAACATAGAAAAAATTCGATTTTTACTTATGTAGAGAATACGGGAAACGAAAGCGACAAGAAGACGAAATAGACGAAGATTTCCATGAAGGAAGAGTTGTGTTATTGGATAGCTACTGGTGAGAAATTCTCACTCTTCCATTTCTTTATATATATATATATGTGTGGAAAATAAAAGTGAATTGCTATATATAAATATTTATATATATATATATATATATACGCCCCCTCGTCCACAAACCATGGACGATATTTATTGGTTGAAATTGTGGTGAAAATTGGTTGATGGCAAATTGTTGTTTGGGATAGTTTTGTGGTTGGTATTGAATTGATTGAGGTTGAAAAATACCCGTTTGTGATTGGAAAAATATTTGGTTGAAACCACTTAGGATTAGTTTGTGGTAATAAAATAAATATAAACATGCCGCCTGCGAGCGAATTAGATGCATGATCCCCATTGTCAAAAACCGCGAGGTTTTAAGGTAGAGCGAGGAGCCGTACTAGGGACGGTGCCGGTTTAACTACCCTGCCGTTATGCTGCCGAAATTTTGAATAATCTTTGTGTGTTAGAATTATTTTCATATGTTGAAATTATTTTACATGCATTGAAATTAAAGTCATATATTGAAACTATGTCCATGTGTGGAAATATTCATGTGTTGAAAAGTGTTGTGTGAAAATAAAATTCATTTGTGAATGAATGAAGTGTATAAACAATAAAAATCACATTTTTATATATATATGAAGTATGAAAAATATTCGCCTTATATAAATAGTTTCAATCATAAAAATCCCATCTTTCTAATATGAACAACATAAATAAATTGTCCATGTGTGGAAATGCTCATTTGTTGAGAAATGTGTGTAGTGGAAAAGATTCATGTGTTGAATAAAAAGATTGAACAATAAAAATTACATTTTTATTTAAACTATGAAGTGTTGAAACCATACATTGGTTGAATAAATATTTTAAATGATAAAAATATGATTTTTATCATATGTGTGATATGCTAAAGATATGCGGACGTTGAAATAAATATTTGTGATAGAAATATTATTTTTAACATGCATAAGAACTAAATAAAATAGTCATGTGTTGAAATCTATTTTAGTTCGCCAAAATTATCATCTTTGAAATATGAAGTGTTAAAAATACCCACTTGTTCAAATAAACGTGCATGAGCTGAAATATACATTAACTAGCTAATGATATGATTTTAGCCTATGCATGCGACATTAGAATGAATGGTATTTTTAGACCAAAGCAAGTCAAATATGAAGTTGAGTAGAAAATGATAAATGTTAGAAATTGTATATATGTACATGCATATCTATTGAACAGGTTAAAGCAAAAGGGGCTAGAGAAGTGGAATAAAATTTTGTGCCCGACAAATAGGTACACATTTACAGATTTGTTTGGGTGATGATTTTATGAGCCTATTGGCTAGCCGCTTGGCTTTTTCTTTTTCTTTTTGAGATTAGAAGGACCGGGAACGCTATTTGCGATTTCCCGATGCCCCCGGTACAGGGGAGGTTATGGCGAAATTTTCCAAAATTCTAAGGTGTTAGAAAAATATTTGAAGTGAAAACGATATAGGAATTGTTGAATGGACTATATTTATATAAATATATAAATATAAATATAATTAAAACGAAACGTGGCCGTGCAGTTCATATTTTGAAACCGTGATTTCAAATGACTAGTGCGGAAGATCCGACCATTGGATTTTCCCGAAACCTCAACCGTTGGGTTCGCCTTGGAAATATCTTTCCAACGGCACCAACTTTGTGAAGATCCGACGGTTGGATTGTCTGGAATGTTTAATTCAAAATTAGTGAAAAACAGCGCCAGAAACGATTATATTTATATGTATATATATAAATATAATTAAATTAAATCAAATAACGACGCTGCAGATCGTAAATTGAAATCGTAACTTCAAATGGTTAGTGTGGAAGATCCGACCGTCGGATTTTCCTAAAACTGGAACCGTTGGATTCATTTTGAAAAGACCTTCCTAATGATGTAAAATTTGTGAAGATCCAACGGTTAGATTTTTCTGTAAGTGTAAAACAAAATTAGTGGAAAGCAGCGCCAGTGCATCGCCACGACCTGAAACGTCGTTTAATTAATTATGGCCGTTTTTAAATTAAATAAAAATGGCGATATATCGTTATTAAGTGCTATAGACGATATAGAGTGAAAATAAACCAATTTTGTTGTGTTTGCTTGATATGTGATGGTTGAATGTATTGGACGTGAAAATTATAACTAAACAACTGAAATGTGAATGTTGAATAGTTCAACTCTGTGATTAATTGGTTTAAAAATCTAAATATACGTGGGTTATTTGAAAAGGCCGAGTTTATCTCATTTCAAATGATCGATCGACGTTGAGAAGTCGAAGTGTCGAAGACGACTGAAGACTGACGGTCTCTACGTTGGATGGATGGGCGCTACTGATACTCGTGATTGGAGTAGCTACCATGAAGGAATTGAAGTAGTAACCGTCCAAACATAGTGTTGATTGTACGGATATGCGAGGAATTGGTGCCTCCGGTTTCGTTCAGACCCAGAACGGACTTGTAAATGGACTGTGTGTCTGACATTGGATTTTGTTCTGTGTTGATTGATCTCTGTTAAATATATATCTGTTTGGCGGCGGAGAATTTATTCTCTTGCTTAACGCCCTTCTCTGAGACGTACGAGCTTAGAGGTTATGTATTGACAGAAATCAGTCGCATGGAGTGGATTGCCTGTGTGGCACGCCTAAGTGGCATATGATCAAGGCTTCTGTTGCAAAGCAAAGTCTTGTGGTTGATGATCAAAGCATGGTCTGTGTGACTAGCTTTGTGTATAACGTGAATTCATGAGCCTCACACCTCGGTATGAGTCAAAAACGGGAGACGGACCGCTGGGAGTGCACGACGTTTCTTTCTAGCTGTGGTGGTGTCAGTGACCTACCAGCCCTGACATTATATATACTTTTCACCTGTGTGGTTGTTGGAATGCGAGGCGCCTCGATTATAGGTCTGTAAGGACCGGGAAACGTGTGTTCAGGAATTGCCAATCCTCAAAAGTAAGAGAGGACCGGCCCAGCCGATTCCAAGGATCATAGTGGGGTCCTGGGATATTTGCTAGAGTGTCTCGAACGGAGAGGAGCTTGCCCCTTGCCTCGACTCATGAAGGAATCCAATTTCCAATACGAAATGTGCGGTTGTGATTGTATTACTAGTACGGTGACATAGTAGATGGAAGCTATGCCGCCTAGGATTGATATTTATGATTGAATATGCTTTTGAAACATATATGCACTAGTAATAATATCAAACACCTTTGTTTATTCGTATGAAGCATCTTTGGCCATTATAAGGTAAAAACTCTATCCTCCGGCTTGCGTTGCATTGTGTGATGGGACCTGAGTCTTATAATGGCTTCATTTTAGAAAAAGCATTGCGTTGATTTAATCGTTTGTTTTATTTCATGCACTAGCACTCATTGGAGTAAACCCGTTCCGCGAAAGTGGCGTGGTCCTTTGATTTGCCTTATTATTGTGGTTAATAAGTTGAATAGATTTCTCATACCAGTCCCATGACTGACTCGTAGTTTGTTTCACCTTGCAAACTCGGGTGCCATTATTTTCACACGGGCAGCCTAGTTACAGGTTTCTGACGCACCTTTTGGCTCATGGCGAGGCTTGACTACACCGTGCTGACTTGGATTTTCTCCGCCATTATTGTATCTATATTATGATTCCGCCACTGGCGATGTAGACTGATATTCCTTTTGTGTACTCTTTATGTATGATTCCGCCTCAGGCGATGGTGACTGATTATGTATCATTATGTACTAAGTTGTATCCTGTACTGTGCTTCTCTGATGTGATGTTATCTATATGATTCCGCTGTCATATGTGTGTAAATTATTCTAATTTCTGTTTATGCTATTATCTGTGATCTGCTAATGATGATTAATGTGTTATATTCCAATGATTATCCTTAACACCGTGTCACGGGGTTTTGGGATCGTCACAGCTGGTATCAGAGCTTTGGTTAACCTTAGTTCTGGAGTCTAACACATTAAACACTTCGTCAAGATAGAATCAGTAGTATTCTAAGGCGAGTCGCTCATTAGAGATAGGACTAGTAAAGTCCTAGAATGAGCTGAGCAGAATAGCAAAAACAATTGATCAGTCCATCGTTATCTTTCCGTAGGAATTTCTGCTTAACTATGCAAGTTGTTTCCTTTTCGAGGACGAAAAGTTTTAAGTAGGGGAGATTGTAATAACCCGAAAAATACGAGCCAATTTAAAATTTTTAAATTGATTATTTCAAAGCAATTTGAAGTATTGAAATAGAATATTTCAATAAATTAGTGAATTAGAAATAGTAAGTCAGTTTGAAAATTGATATTTTGCAAATGGCCTCGGAATTCGACGAAACCACTTTTGTTGGGTCCGGGATGTCAAACTATTGCTAGGTTTCAAATTTCATAATTTTTCAAATCAATATGGGAGCGTGGCAAGAGAAAACGCGTTTGACCAGTTTCTGTTGAATTTAATCGACTGGAAATTGGCCATTTTTCAAACGGTCTCAGAATTCGACGAAACTAGTTTTGTTAGGACCGTATCGTCAATACGAGACTAGAAAATATTTTTCTGGAATTTTTCTAGTTAGTATGTGACCCCGGTAATTTGAAATGTACGTTTAAAATTCAATATAAAGATTTAAATGTAAATTCAACGGAAACTGATTGCAACGATCAAACCAGCTTAAGATACATATCCCATTGTGTTCGGAATGGGGGTAAAACGCTATGGACGACAGGCGGTGGGCCTCGTTTCGAGGTCATAAGTAAAAGTCAACCCTTTGGCAAAAATTTAATAATTAAATAATAAAATAAAATATAAAAAAATAGAATCCTCCCCTTTTTTTCTGCCTTGGCCCCCCCCCGATCATTTATCAGAAAGTGAAAAAAAAAAAAAAAACCTAAAAACTAATACGAGCCGCCGCCTGATCTTCGAAGCCGCCGCCGAACACTTCGCCGAAGCCCGCCTCGTCTTCCCTCCTCCCTCCAGGCACCGCACGAGCCATCGAGCAGAAGCAACCCTCGAACCCTCGCGATACCCCCCCCTGAACCACCGACACCTCCGAACGCCGCCTGAGCCGCCCTCGACTCCTCCTCCTCCCCTTCGAAATCTCGGTGAGCCATTTTACTTTTTTTTTTTTTTTTTTTTTTTTTAATTTTGTTTTGTTAAAAGTAAAAACTGTATTTTTATTTTAAGTTATAAAAACTGCATTTTTAAGAAGAAAACAAAAACTACATTTTTATAAAATATATAAACTGATTTGTTAGAATTTAAAAACTGTTTTGTTTTTAAAAGTTTTAAAACTGTTTTTTTTAGGATGAAAAACAGAAATTTAAAAAGAGAAACTGATTTTTTTAAAAGAAAATAAAAACAGAATTTTTAAAGAGTTAAAACTGTTTTTTTTTCTAAAAAGGCAAAACTGTTTTAAAAGAAAAAAAAAACTGCAATTTTTTTTTTAAGGGATAAAAACTGCATTTTTATAAAAGAGTTTCAAAAACTGATTTGAAAAGGAAAAGAAAACTGATTTTATTTTAAACTTTGAAATAGAAAAAGATTTAATCTTTTAGTAGAAAAAGATTTGAACTTTTAAAAATAAAGATCATATTTTTAAAAAAGAGAAAAGACAGAATTTTGTTAAGTAGAAGAAGTAAGATGTGATTCTTATATTTTTAAAGCAATAAAAATATAATTTTTACATCATAGGAATATTAAAAATATAATCTTTGTTTTTAAAATATAATCTTTATATATTGATTAACATAGTAAAAATTCGATTTTTACTTATGTAGAGAATACGGGAAACGAAAGCGACAAGAAGACGAAATAGACGAAGATTTCCATAAAGGAAGAGTTGTGTTATTGGATAGCTACTGGTGAGAAATTCTCACTCTTCCATTTCTTTATATATATATATATATGTATGGAAAATAAAAGTGAATTGCTATATATAAATATTTATATATATATATATATACGCCCCCTCGTCCACAAACCATGGACGATATTTATTGGTTGAAATTGTGGTGAAAATTGGTTGATGGCAAATTGTTGTTTGGGGTAGTTTTGTGGTTGGTATTGAATTGATTGAGGTTGAAAAATACTCGTTTGTGATTGGAAAAATATTTGGTTGAAACCACTTAGGATTAGTTTGTGGTAATGAAATAAATATAAACATGCCGCCTGCGAGCGAATTAGATGCATGATCCCCATTGTCAAAAACCGCGAGGTTTTAAGGTAGAGCGAGGAGCCGTACTAGGGACGGTGCCGGTTTAACTACCCTGCCGTTATGCTGCCGAAATTTTGAATATTCTTTGTGTGTTAGAATTATTTTCATATGTTGAAATTATTTTACATGCATTGAAATTAAAGTCATATATTGAAACTATGTCCATGTATGGAAATATTCATGTGTTGAAAAGTGTTGTGTGAAAATAAAATTCATTTGTGAACGAATGAAGTGTATAAACAATAAAAATCACATTTTTATATATATATGAAGTATGAAAAATATTCGCCTTATATAAATAGTTTCAATCATAAAAATCCCATCTTTCTAATATGAACAACATAAATAAATTGTCCATGTGTGGAAATGCTCATTTGTTGAGAAATGTGTGTAGTGGAAAAGATTCATGTGTTGAATAAAAAGATTGAACAATAAAAATTACATTTTTATTTAAACTATGAAGTGTTGAAACCATACACTGGTTGAATAGATATTTTAAATGATAAAAATATGATTTTTATCATATGTGTGATATGCTAAAGATATGCGGACGTTGAAATAAATATTTGTGATAGAAATATTATTTTTAACATGCATAAGAACTAAATAAAATAGTCATGTGTTGAAATCTATTTTAGTTCGCCAAAATTATCATCTTTGAAATATGAAGTGTTAAAAATACCCACTTGTTCAAATAAACGTGCATGAGCTGAAATATACATTAACTAGCTAATGATATGATTTTAGCCTATGCATGCGACATTAGAATGAATGGTATTTTTAGACCAAAGCAAGTCAAATATGAAGTTGAGTAGAAAATGATAAATGTTAGAAATTGTATATATGTACATGCATATCTATTGAACAGGTTAAAGCAAAAGGGGCTAGAGAAGTGGAATAAAATTTTGTGCCCGACAAATAGGTACACATTTACAGATTTGTTTGGGTGATGATTTTATGAGCCTATTGGCTAGCCGCTTGGCTTTTTCTTTTTCTTTTTGAGATTAGAAGGACCGGGAACGCTATTTGCGATTTCCCGATGCCCCCGGTACAAGGGAGGTTATGGCGAAATTTTCCAAAATTCTAAGGTGTTAGAAAAATATTTGAAGTGAAAACGATATAGGAATTGTTGAATGGACTATATTTATATAAATATATAAATATAAATATAATTAAAACGAAACGTGGCCGTGCAGTTCATATTTTGAAACCGTGATTTCAAATGACTAGTGCGGAAGATCCGACCATTGGATTTTCCCGAAACCTCAACCGTTGGGTTCGCCTTGGAAATATCTTTCCAACGGCACCAACTTTGTGAAGATCCGACGGTTGGATTGTCTGGAATGTTTAATTCAAAATTAGTGAAAAACAGCGCCAGAAACGATTATATTTATATATATATATATAAATATAATTAAATTAAATCAAATAACGATGCTGCAGTTCGTAAATTGAAATCGTAACTTCAAATGGTTAGTGTGGAAGATCCGACCGTCGGATTTTCCTAAAACTGGAACCGTTGGATTCATTTTGAAAAGACCTTCCTAATGATGTAAAATTTGTGAAGATCCAACGGTTAGATTTTTCTGTAAGTGTAAAACAAAATTAGTGGAAAGCAGCGCCAGTGCATCGC
This sequence comes from Allium sativum, assembly GCA_030737875.1. Classification (NCBI taxonomy): domain Eukaryota; kingdom Viridiplantae; phylum Streptophyta; class Magnoliopsida; order Asparagales; family Amaryllidaceae; genus Allium; species Allium sativum. Next base: position 165,811,981 of record CM060923.1, read on the forward strand.
CACGACCTGAAACGTCGTTTAATTAATTATGGCCGTTTTTAAATTAAATAAAAATGGCGATATCGTTATTAAGTGCTATAGACGATATAGAGTGAAAATAAACCAATTTTGTTGTGTTTGCTTGATATGTGATGGTTGAATGTATTGGACGTGAAAATTATAACTAAACAACTGAAATGTGAATGTTGAATAGTTCAACTCTGTGATTAATTGGTTTAAAAATCTAAATATACGTGGGTTATTTGAAAAGGCCGAGTTTATCTCATTTCAAATGATCGATCGACGTTGAGAAGTCGAAGAGTCGAAGACGACTGAAGACCGACGGTCTCTACGTTGGATGGATGGGCGCTACTGATACTCGTGATTGGAGTAGCTACCATGAAGGAATTGAAGTAGTAACCGTCCAAACATAGTGTTGATTGTACGGATATGCGAGGAATTGGTGCCTCCGGTTTCGTTCAGACCCAGAACGGACTTGTAAATGGACTGTGTGTCTGACATTGGATTTTGTTCTGTGTTGATTGATCTCTGTTAAATATATATCTGTTTGGCGGCGGAGAATTTATTCTCTTGCTTAACGCCCTTCTCTGAGACGTACGAGCTTAGAGGTTATGTATTGACAGAAATCAGTCGCATGGAGTGGATTGCCTGTGTGGCACGCCTAAGTGGCATATGATCAAGGCTTCTGTTGCAAAGCAAAGTCTTGTGGTTGATGATCAAAGCATGGTCTGTGTGACTAGCTTTGTGTATAACGTGAATTCGTGAGCCTCACACCTCGGTATGAGTCAAAAACGGGAGACGGACCGCTGGGAGTGCACGACGTTTCTTTCTAGCTGTGGTGGTGTCAGTGACCTACCAGCCCTGACATTATATATACTTTTCACCTGTGTGGTTATTGGAATGCGAGGCGCCTCGATTATAGGTCTGTAAGGACCGGGAAACGTGTGTTCAGGAATTGCCAATCCTCAAAAGTAAGAGAGGACCGGCCCAGCCGATTCCAAGGATCATAGTGGGGTCCTGGGACATTTGCTAGAGTGTCTCGAACGGAGAGGAGCTTTCCCCTTGCCTCGACTCATGAAGGAATCCAATTTCCAATACGAAATGTGCGGTTGTGATTGTATTACTAGTACGGCGACATAGTAGATGGTAGCTATGCCGCCTAGGATTGATATTTATGATTGAATATGCTTTTGAAACATATATGCACTAGTAATAATATCAAACACCTTTGTTTATTCGTATGAAGCATCTTTGGCCATTATAAGGTAAAAACTCTATCCTCCGGCTTGCGTTGCATTGTGTGATGGGACCTGAGTCTTATAATGGCTTCATTTTAGAAAAAGCATTGCGTTGATTTAATCGTTTGTTTTATTTCATGCACTAGCACTCATTGGAGTAAACCCGTTCCGCGAAAGTGGCGTGGTCCTTTGATTTGCCTTATTATTGTGGTTAATAAGTTGAATAGATTTCTCATACCAGTCCCATGACTGACTCGTAGTTTGTTTCACCTTGCAAACTCGGGTGCCCTTATTTTCACACGGGCAGCCTAGTTACAGGTTTCTGACGCACCTTTTGGCTCATGGCGAGGCTTGACTACACCGTGCTGACTTGGATTTTCTCCGCCATTATTGTATCTATATTATGATTCCGCCACTGGCGATGTAGACTGATATTCCTTTTGTGTACTCTTTATGTATGATTCCGCCTCAGGCGATGGTGACTGATTATGTATCATTATGTACTAAGTTGTATCCTGTACTGTGCTTCTCTGATGTGATGTTATCTATATGATTCCGCTGTCATATGTGTGTAAATTATTCTAATTTCTGTTTATGCTATTATCTGTGATCTGCTAATGATGATTAATGTGTTATATTCCAATGATTATCCTTAACACCGTGTCACGGGGTTTTGGGATCGTCACAACTTTTATATATAGATAAAAATGTGATTTTTATTATCGAACAATTTATTTCAAAATATGAATACCATTCAACACATGAATTTCTAAACAACGAATGAATATCAATTCAACACATGAATGTTTTCTATGGTTTCTATATATAGATAAAAATGTGATTTTTATTATCGAACAATTTATTTCAAAATATGAATACCATTCAACACATGAATTTCTAAACAACGAATGAATATCAATTCAACACATGAATGTTTTCTATGGTTTTTATATATAGATAAAATTGTGATTTTTATTATCGAACAATTTATTTCAAAATATGAATACCATTCAACACATGAATTTCTAAACAACGAATGAATATCAATTCAACACATGAATGTTTTCTATAGTTTCTATATATAGATAAAAATGTGATTTTTATTATCGAACAATTTATTTCAAAATATGAATACCATTCAACACATGAATTTCTAAACAACGAATGAATATCAATTCAACACATGAATGTTTTCTATGGTTTCTATATATAGATAAAAATGTGATTTTTATTATCGAACAATTTATTTCAAAATATGAATACCATTCAACACATGAATTTCTAAACAACGAATGAATATCAATTCAACACATGAATGTTTTCTATGGTTTCTATATATAGATAAAAATGTGATTTTTATTATCGAACAATTTATTTCAAAATATGAATACCATTCAACACATGAATTTCTAAACAACGAATGAATATCAATTCAACACATGAATGTTTTCTATACAATGAATAAATATAGTTTAAGCATATGAAAATAATTCAAACACACGAATATTATTCAAAATTTCGGCAGCATAACTGCAGGGTAGTTAAACCGAGACCGTCCCTAGTACGGCTCCTCGCTCTACCTTAAAACCTCGCGGTTTTTGACAATGGGGTTCATGCATCTAGTTCGCACGCAGGCGGCATGTATATATTTATTTCATTTCCACAAACTAATCCTATGTGGTTTCAACCAAATATTTCACAATCACAAACGGGTATTTTTCAACCACCATCAACCAATATCAATCACAAACAATCCCAAACAATCATTCACTATCAATCAATTTCCACAACAATTTCAACCAATAAATATCGTCCATGGTTTGTGGACGAGGGGCGTATATATATATATATATATATATATATGTATTTATATATAGCAATTTATATATATAGCTATTCACTTTCATTTCACACACATATAATATTTTTAAATTAGAAATCTCACCAATAGCTATCCAACTTCACTTAGAGAAATTTTCGCCTTTCTTTCGCTTTCGCCCGTATTTTCTACACATGTAAAAATCGAATTTTTTTACGATGCTATTCAATATATAAAAATCTGATTTTTACATCGACTTTCAATATATAAAAATCTGATTTTTACTTCGACTTTCAATATATAAAAAATCTGATTTTTACTTCGACTTTCAATATATAAAAATCTGATTTTTCTTCGACTTTCAATATATAAAAATCTGATTTTTCTTTTTAAAGTTCAAATCTTTTTTTTTCCATTCTAAAGCTCAAACCTTTTTCTCTTTGAAGTTTAAGCCTTTTCCAAAAATCAGTTTTTATATGCTTTTGAAAATCAGTTTTTATTCCTTCTTAAAAATCAGGTTTTTATTTCTTTTTAAAAAATCAGGTTTTTATTCTCTTAAAACAAAACAGTTTTTATTCTCTTAAAACAAAACAGTTTTCAGGTTTTACTTTTAAAACAAAATCAGTTTTTATTTTTAACCAAAATCAGTTTTTACTTTTAAAACAAAATCAGTTTTTATTTTTAAAACAAAATCAGTTTTTACTTTTAAAACAAAATCAGTATTTATATGCTTTTGAAAATCAGTTTTTATTCCTTTTTAAAAATCAGGTTTTTATTTCTTTTTAAAAAATCAGATTTTTATTCTCTTAAAACAAAACAGTTTTTATTCTCTTAAAACAAAACAGTTTTCGGTTTTTACTTTTAAAACAAAATCAGTTTTTATTTTTAACCAAAATCAGTTTTTACTTTTAAAACAAAATCAGTTTTTATTTTTAACGAAAATCAGTTTTTACTTTTAAAACAAAATCAGTTTTTATTTTTAAAACAAAATCAGTTTTTACTTTTAAAACAAAATCAGTTTTTATTTTTAACCAAAAATCAGTTTTTAAATACATAAAAATAAATTATCAAAACAAAAAAAAAACTTACAGAGGGGGGGGGGTCTCGCAGATCGTCGGAGGGCTTCTCGAGGGCGGCGGCGCTAGGGTTTCGAACGAGGGAGGCTGATGCGTCGCGAGCTTCGAGGTGGGCGGACGCTTCGCGAGCTTCGAGGTGGGCGGACGCTTCGCGAGGGGGAGGAGCTGGATCGGCGCGCGGTGGGGGGGTTCGGCGGTCGTCAGGGCGGTGGCGTCGCTGCTGGTCTGTCCTTCTTTTTTTTTTTGTTTACTGATTAATGAAGTCGGGGGGGGGGGGCAGAACGGAGATAAAGAGAGGGAATGAAAATTTATTTTTTTATTTTTTTATTATTTTATTATTTAATTTTTCAAAAGGGTTGACTTTTACATACGACCTCGAAACGAGGCCCACCGCCTGTCGTCCATAGCGTTTCACCCGCATTCTGAACACAATGGGATATGTATCGTAAGCTGATTTGATCGTTACAATCAGTTTCCTTTTGAATTTTCATTTAAATCACTATATTGAATTTTAAACGCACATTTCAAATTACCGGGGTCACATACTAACTAGAAAAATCCCAGAAAAATATTTTCTAGCTTCGTATTGACGATACGGTCCTAACAAAACTAGTTTCGTCAAATTCTGAGACCGTTTGAAAAATGGCCAATTTCCAGTCGATTAAAATCAGCAGAAATCGGTCAAACGCATTTTCCTTTGCCACGCTTACATATTGATTCGAAAAATTATGAAATTTGAAACCTAGCAATAACTTGACACTGCGGATCCAACAAAAGTGGTTTCGTCGAAATCCGAGGTCATCTGCAAAATGTCCATTTTTAAGGGCCTGAATTCCATAGCGACTATTCATAATTTTCAACTGGACATATCTTTTGATTCCCGCTATCAAATTTCGATTGGTCGGATTCGTTAGAAAGATATTATCAATTTGATACCATTATTTTTGGTTTCACTAAAATCCGGATTGTTTTGCATCCGGTACATTCAATTGAAGTTTGAAATCGAATTATCGAACTACCGCGCCATTTTCAATTCTATATATAATTATAATTAATTATATTCGTTTTCAAATGTCGATTCAAACTCAGTTTTCATCGCTATTATTTAAAATATTTATTTTAAATATTTAAAATCCATTATTTTAGCCAATTTAAAAATTTTAAATTGGTTCAGATTTTCTGGGTCGTTACAGAGTATTAAATTTCGTATGTTAATATCTTCCATTTTACCAAAAATAAATTACCATATATCGCTAGCATAATCACCTAAAGCAACGCATTTATAATTAGTTAATAATTTATTTTCAATAAATAGAAAAAACAGGAAAATGAAGGAAGTATGTTATGCAAATAAATTTTTGATTTTGTTATGAACGACAATTAATCAAATCTTCCCAAAACTATTATTTTTAAATTGATACACTTATAACTTGCTATATTTCACATTTACTTTGTGCTTATATATATATCCAATTGATCATCCATAAATCTCTATCAAAAGAACAGAATAAAATTAAGAGTGTAAAGCAAAGAAACATGAAAACAACTTGCATTACATCCTTCCTTGTGTTCCTCATTCTTTTCTCAAGTGGTATGCAAGAGAAAAAAACTAAACTTCAGTTAGTTACTTTTTTTTTTTTACGATAGAAAATCTCTTTTTCATGTTTGTCATAACAAATACAAATACTGTTGTTAAATACTAATTGCAGCTACGTTGATGTAACGACCCAGATTTTTGAATAATTTATTTTAAATATTTAATATTGTTTATAATATTTAGTTGATAATATAAATGATATTTTATATTGAATTACCAATTTAATATGGCCGTTTATATTTACATTCGAATTTAAATTTCAATATCAAATTACAGAGTTCAAAATAACGTTGTAATATTGGAAATGTCGGTTGTCACGTTAAAATAGCGGTCCGGGGTTTTAAATTAAAAGACCGCCAGACAATTTAAAAAAAAAAATCAAATCAAAATAAAGTAGTGTATGTACTTAAGCAGACATGGATTCCTCAGCTGACCTAACCATTTATTTGCGCAGACCTCCATTTTCTTCGAGCCGATAATATTGTTCCCCTCCCTCTATTATAAATCGTGAGTTCCCATCCTCATCTTCCCCAGCAAAGGAAATAAACATGGCCGAATTCAAAAAGGGAAACCGCGATCTCAGGTTCAACTCGCGATTTTGATTTCGAAGTTCGACAGTGGGAAGATGGGGGATTCGCGAGTGGTTAGGACACGATAATGGTGTCGCGAAAGGCTTGGGGTCCGCTGTCCTTATATTTGAGAAGTCGGAGTTTTGTTGTTGGATCTGGAAGCTCGAGTAAGGTCGCGGTTTGGGTTTTCGAAGCTGTGAAGCTAGCGATGTCGGTTCTGGAGGCGACGAGATGCTCCAATTCAAGTCGAGGGGTCCCAGAACTTTTGGCGTGGCACTTCGTTGATGAAGGAGCGGGTTTCTCAGGGATTGCGTGGTAGGGTAAAGGAGAAGACAATGGTATGGCCGCTGGTACTGGAGTTCGAAGGAACTGAATTCAATTTTTAGGCCGTGGATCTTGGAAGAACAGGGTGTCGCAGCGATGATGGGGTGCCTATAAGTTGTTCGATGGATTGCCAAGGTGACTAATGCAGTTTTGGGTTCACTGCAGTTGGCGATTTGCTAGGGAAGACACTGTGTTAGGTGATAGTTTTACAGGGAGAAGAAAGACTTAAAGATCATTAAGGCAAGGATAAATCAAAGTAAATCATTTGTGTATGAGTTCATCAGAGATTGATTTTTGAAGAAAAATAAGGTATACGTTTTTACGAGAAATCTAAATTACATAGAATAAATTATTTATTTTAAGTAGTTTAGTTAAGTTAATAAATCGTTTAATCGTTAAGTTAAATAATCATAGGTGCAATATAAATTGACTCGAGTAGATTCATGGCCAAGACGATATAGCATTTGACCGGATATTCGATGATAATAAACTCAGGTGAGTAAATCTCACTCACCTTTAGAATTATTCTTATTTCATTAAAAATAATTGTTTGTTGCTTGTGTGAATGTTTTCTGGTTGTTTTATATATTAGTTATTTAGGCTATTATATATATATTGGGTTGATTGATTGGTTGGATTCCCGCAGTCTCATTAGCGGATGCCCGCGGTACCATAGCGGATGATTACCCTATACGCCCCACGCTATGATTAGTGGATGACCTTCTATACCGCGATATTCTACCACGAAGCAGAATTGGTATTATTTACGTGCTAACATCTGTGGATGCAGGAAAACAGGTTGGAGGAATCCAACTGGATTCCTCAAAAATATATTATCTGTTTGTTTATTTGTTTGCATATATATTGTTATATATGATGTGTTAGAGAAATAAATAATTCGTTGCTTGTGTGTTTAAATATCACTGGGCTTAAGTAATGATATTTAAAAATATCGTGGAAGGATATTGAGATTTAAAAGGGAAAATTCTATTTTTAAATAGAATTTGAATTTTAAATGGAAATAAAAATATAAACTTGTTTTTGAAGAATAAAACAAGTAGTTTCTTTTTAAACGAAGTTTATAAATAGTTCTTTTATAACGAAGTTATAAATGAAGTGAAAAGAATTATCATTTGATAATTCAGAAATAGAAATACAAGTGTGAAATTGGGATTTGAATTGAAATTTCAAAATAGGATGTGGAATGGAATTTTTAAATATATAACTCAAATGAAATTTGAGTATAACATTTGAATTTTAAAAAGGGATTTAAATATTTGAATTTTAAAAGGAGATGGAATATTAGAAATTCAAATAGAAGTTCAAATAGGATTTGAATAGACGAAATTTGAATGAAAAATAGAATTTGAATTCAAGAAATTAAAAATAGAATTTGAATTCAAAGGAATTCAAATAAAGAAAATTCAAATAGAGACTTTGATATAAAATTTGAATAAAGAAATTCAAATAGAGATTTGAATGTAGAATTTCAAAATAGAATTTGAAATAAATCTTGAAATAGGAATTTCAAAGTAAAATTGGAAATAGAATTTCAAATAGGATTTCAAAATAGGAAATCCAAATGGTTTTGAAACGGAATTTGAATTCAAGGGAATTCAAATGAATTTGAATAATAGAAATTCAAATGGTGTTGAAAATGAATTTGAATAATAGAAATTCAAATGGTGTTGAAAATGAATTTGAATAATAGAAAGGGAAATGGAAATTTGAATTTAGAATTCAAATAGAAAATCCAAAGTGGATTTGGATATAGAACTTTCAAATGGTGTTTGAATATATAGAATTTGAAATAGGATTTCAAAACAGAATTTTCAAAAGAGAATTTGAAATAGACTTTGAAAATAGAATTTCAAAAATAGTATTGCAATGAAATTTGAATTCAAATATAATTGAAAAAGAATTTGACTATAGAAATTCAAAAGGAATTCAAATATAGAACTTGGATTTAAAGGAATTTAAATATGGGATTTGAATTCAAGGGAATTGAAATAGGATTTGAATTCAAAGGAATTCAAATGAGATTGGGATAAAGAAAATTCAAAAATGGAATTTCAAATAAAAGAAATGTAATTTGAAATATTGAGAATTTCAAAGAAGAGAAAGTGGAATTTGAAACATTCAGAATTCGAAATAGAATTTAAAGGGAGTTTGAATATTTGAATTTCAAATAGAATTCAAATATGGGGTCTGAATATAGCAATTCAAATAGAATTTGAATAAATGAATTTGAATATAGAATTGCAAGGTAGAATTGTAATGAAATTTGAAATATCGAATTCAAGAGAATTGAATATGGGTTTGAATTTAGAATTCAAAGAAGAATTGAATATAAACTTCAAATATAATCGAAATAGAGTTTGAATATATTTGAATATGAAGTTCGAATAGAGATTTGAAATAGAAATTCAAGTACTGAATTTGAATGGAAAAGGAATTGGGATTTGAAAATAGAATTCAAAAGTGAGATTGGAATTTGAATCAAGAAATTCAAATAAAGGAAAATGGAGTTTGAATATTAGAAATTCGAATGGAGTTAAAATGGAGTTGGATTCATTTTAACGAAAGTTTAAAGGTCTATATATAAATATATAAATAAACGAACTCGCCGCAGCGCTGCAGTTCGAAAAATAGCGATTGGAACTTCAATCGAGTATACAGAACGCAATTGAAGTCAGAATTCTTCGAAACAAGAAACGTCAGGACCGGTTTGATAATAGTTTTCTAATGAAAGAGAAAAATATGAATTTCGTCGTATAGATTTTGAGTTATGTCAAAATCAAAATTTCAGAAAAACAGCGCCAAAACCATTATAAAAAAACCGTAACGGTTTATTTAATATTATAAAAGGATGTTAAACAAATAAAATCCGAATTTCTATCTAGAAGATTTCAGATTTGAGTTATAGAATATATGTGAACTCAAGTGAAGTAATGAATTTGATTTTGAAACAGAAATCAGATTTTCGACCTTGAATAGAACTAACTAATTCGAATAGGAATTAGTTAAGGAGATTTCGAATGGATATTGGGGTTAGAATGAGTTAATTCGATTTGAAATGTATATTCAAAATGGAAAAGGGAAACTAGAATTGAAATTGAAATTCAATTTGGTTATGAACGAGTTAAATATTTTGTTTGAACATGTTATGTTCAACAAAGAAGTGAAATAGGCAAAATGGCCGATTTAAAGAATAATTGAGCGAAACTGAATTCAAACGATTCAAAATTTAATTCAAACGAATGGATTTAGTTGAATTGAATTGGAAACAGGTGAACAGGTGTTAAACAGATATGGGATGGAGTATATGAAGATATTTATTTATGTGCCCGACAAAAAGGTACATGTTTAAATTCATATATGGGTTTATGCGCCGTATCGGCTAGCCGCTTGGCTTCTTCTTTTTCTTTTTGAGATTAGAAGGACCGGGAAAGCTATTTGAAATTTCCCGATGCTCCCGATACAGGGGAGGTTATGGCGAATTTTTCCGGGAATTTAAGGAGTTAGAATATTTTGAAGAAATTTGACAATTAGAAATCTATATATCGATATATATAGAATTCAATAAGGAAACGAAATCAAAAATAGCGAAAAGGGCCAATATGGTTATTGAAATATTTGGTTAACAAATATTGATAGAGAAAATAGAGAAGTGGTTTAATTAATGAATATTAATTAAAGAGCCCAGTGATTTGTTTGATAGGTTGGATGAACACTTGTTTTTATTCGATAGTTAAATCACAGACTATCGAAGTTTTGACCATCGTTGTCAATATGGAGAGACCGGTTGGATTATTATCCGAAGAACCACTCCGTATCGGCATAAGCGTTGCGAACCAAGTATGCTGAATATATTGAAGACGGAGTAAAGTGCAAGGGCTTTTCTAGTGCCTTCGGTTTCGTTCAATCCCAGAACGAACGTAAATGGACGAATGTCTGACAAAGTATTTCCAATGATCAAATGGGTTGATCTGTATGGATATATATGGTTGCAACGGATTTATCCCTTAGCATAATATCCAGAATATTTGTGCAAATCAATTAGTGATTAACGGATCTGATGATGTGGCATTCAAAGTGATTGTGCTATCAACGAATGGTAAGTATTCGTAGCCTCAGGCCTCAACAACCGGGAAAGGACAAAAATCGGGCAGGCAGCATGGCTATGTGGGTCGCACCCATTAGGGTGTATAATCACCTATCTAGAGAAATTCCTTTTGTTTCTAAATCTATCGATTCTGCCCATTCGGGAAACGGTGGTTTGAGTCCAACCGTTGGTGATATACATTCGATACACTCAAGCGAAATGAGTGGTCGGTCATGTGTGGGCCGGGTTGCAAGACGTTCTTGTTGAACCCAGGTGTATTCGCCTCTAGAGATACATCATCGAAAGGTGGTTCCATACCTTGTCATGTTGGAAATCCAATCTCCAATAAGCGCCATGCGATTTTTGATTTTATACTATATATGTGGAGCGTGAGATGCAAGCGTTCTGCTATTTGGTTATTTACTTGATGTAGACATTATTATAATATCACTGGATTTTCGTATCAAAGTGTTTTGGGTTATAGTAAGGTAAAAACCGTCCATGTTTATGTGTGGGCTGGTCTTACTATTATCTTTTCTTCCGAAAAGAGTTTTGAAAGTTAAACAAGTGGTTGGAGTTTACTCACACCAGTCCCATGACTGACCCAGAGTTTATTTTGTTTTGTTTTTCCTAAACTCTTGGGTGCCCAAATTTGTACGGGAAGTCAAGTGTTTCAGGCTTTTACAGATACACTTGGAGGAGCTTGAAGCTGGAGGCTTCAACGTTAGTTATTTAGAGTTACTTCCGCTGAATCAAATGTTATGTATACTCTGATGATGGTATGTATATATGTACAAAACAGATTTGTATTTCAAAGCTTATGTTATAGAATATATTTTATTCGTTCCGCTGTGAGTTGTGATCTTCGTTTTTCTTCTATTCTAATATTTCTTTCTTTCTATTTCTCATCCTCTATCTTCTTTCTATTAATGGTTCGTATTTCTGTGTTATTTGGGTTGGACGTGTGTTGTATTTAGTCAACTCTGATAGCACGGATTTGCGGGTCGTTTCAGGTGGTATCAGAGCTTAGGTTGAGTTAATACCTAGGCTTTGTGGAGTTGTGCTCATTAGAGATAGGGTCAGTAGTGCCCTAGAATGAGTTGAGTATGTATATACGAGAGAGCGTATTTGTAAATTGATATAAAGTTGGTTTATATTGTGTTGGCTAGTCTGTTGAGTGGTTTATGAATTCTGATCGAATCGTGGGACGCCACGAAGTCGATAGGGATTTCTAAACACTTGAACAGAAAATACGACACGATATTGTTTTAAGTGGGTAAATGAAATAATTTTACCCAAAATTTCTATTTTGATATAGAAAGAATAATTTTCTAGAATTACATTATATGGATGTGTTGATTGATATCATTATAATCAGATAAGATTATAAAAAAATTAAAATGGTTATTTATAACCAAATAGAAATTGTATAGGAATTAAATATACAAATGAGATGAATTAGAATTTAATTCAAAACAGAATTTGGAATTTAAATCCTGGGAGGTTTGGAAAAATACTTTCAAAGTATATTAAATAATATAGCTTTGTTTGTAAAGGATTTAAATAAATACCATCTTTGAATGGATTTTAGAAGTGATAAAGCACTGAACTCACTTCAGTGGCTGGGAAATTATTCTGATGATGATTGCAACATCATCAGTGTTCATTTCCGAGTTTCTAAGTGTTGAATTGCTACCTTAGAAAAAGGTTTTGATGAAAATTTGTTTGAAAGAAAACAAGTGGTTTAAGAAATTCAAATGTTTTGAATTTGAAATGGAAATAAATATACATGTATATATTTAAGTGATTTCAAAAGGATTTGAAATGAAAATCCTGGGAATTGAATTCTGGAATTGAAATTTAAATTAAGCTAGTTAAATGGATTGAAGTGAATCAATTAACTAGAATCAATTTGAATAGGTTTAATGGAATATAGATTGGATAAATGGATTGATAGTAGATCATTCGAATTAAATGTGTGAAGACCAAAAGTTTTGGTTGGAGTTAATTTGTTGAAATATGAGGAGTTGAGTTTCTACATAAGTGAATTTTTGAAAAGTAATAGATTTGTACCATTTTTCCTACCTTAGCAATTTCGAGGACGAAATTATTTTAAGGGGGGAAGAATGTAACGACCCAGATTTTTGAATAATTTATTTTAAATATTTAATATTGTTTTAAATATTTAGTTGATAATATAAATGATATTTTATATTGAATTACCAATTTAATATGGCCGTTTATATTTAGATTCGAATTTAAATTTCAATATCAAATTACAGAGTTCAAAATAACGTTGTAATGTTGGAAATGTCGGTTGTCACGTTAAAATAGCGGTCCGGGGTTTTAAATTAAAAGACCGCCAGACAATTTAAAAAAAAAAAATCAAATCAAAATAAAGTAGTGTATGTACTTAAACAGACATGGATTCCTCAGCCGACCTAACCATTTATTTGCGCAGACCTCCATTTACTTCGAGCCGATAATATTGTTCCCCTCCCTCTATTATAAATCGTGAGTTCCCATCCTCATCTTCCCCAGCAAAGGAAATAAACATGGCCGACTTCAAAAAGGGAAACCGCGATCTCAGGTTCAACTCGCGATTTTGATTTCGAAGTTCGACAGTGGGAAGATGGGGGATTCGCGAGTGGTTAGGACACGATAATGGTGTCGCGAAAGGCTTGGGGTCCGCTGTCCTTATATTTGAGAAGTCGGAGTTTTGTTGTTGGATCTGGAAGCTCGAGTAAGGTCGCGGTTTGGGTTTTCGAAGCTGTGAAGCTAGCGATGTCGGTTCTGGAGGCGACGAGATGCTCCAATTCAAGTCGAGGGGTCCCAGAACTTTTGGCGTGGCACTTCGTTGATGAAGGAGCGGGTTTCTCAGGGATTGCGTGGTAGGGTAAAGGAGAAGACAATGGTATGGCCGCTGGTACTGGAGTTCGAAGGAACTGAATTCAATTTTTAGGCCGTGGATCTTGGAAGAACAGGGTGTCGCAGCGATGATGGGGTGCCTACAAGTTGTTCGATGGATTGCCAAGGTGACTAATGCAGTTTTGGGTTCACTGCAGTTGGCGATTTGCTAGGGAAGACACTGTGTTAGGTGATAGTTTTACAGGGAGAAGAAAGACTTAAAGATCATTAAGGCAAGGATAAATCAAAGTAAATCATTTGTGTATGAGTTCATCAGAGATTGATTTTTGAAGAAAAATAAGGTATACGTTTTTACGAGAAATCTAAATTACATAGAATAAATTATTTATTTTAAGTAGTTTAGTTAAGTTAATAAATCGTTTAATCGTTAAGTTAAATAATCATAGGTGCAATATAAATTGACTCGAGTAGATTCATGGCCAAGACGATATAGCATTTGACCGGATATTCGATGATAATAAACTCAGGTGAGTAAATCTCACTCACCTTTAGAATTATTCTTATTTCATTAAAAATAATTGTTTGTTGCTTGTGTGAATGTTTTCTGGTTGTTTTATATATTAGTTATTTAGGCTATTATATATATATATATATTGGGTTGATTGATTGGTTGGATTCCCGCAATCTCATTAGCGGATGCCCGCGGTACCATAGCGGATGATTACCCTATACGCCCCACGCTATGATTAGTGGATGACCTTCTATACCGCGATATTCTGCCACGAAGCAGAATTGGTATTATTTACGTGCTAACATCTGTGGATGCAGGAAAACAGGTTGGAGGAATCCAACTGGATTCCTCAAAAATATATTATCTGTTTGTTTATTTGTTTGCATATATATTGTTATATATGATGTGTTAGAGAAATAAATAATTCGTTGCTTGTGTGTTTAAATATCACTGGGCTTAAGTAATGATATTTAAAAATATCGTGGAAGGATATTGAGATTTAAAAGGGAAAATTCTATTTTTAAATAGAATTTGAATTTTAAATGGAAATAAAAATATAAACTTGTTTTTGAAGAATAAAACAAGTAGTTTCTTTTTAAACGAAGTTTATAAGTAGTTCTTTTATAACGAAGTTATAAATGAAGTGAAAAGAATTATCATTTGATAATTCAGAAATAGAAATACAAGTGTGAAATTGGGATTTGAAGTGAAATTTCAAAATAGGACGTGGAATGGAATTTTTAAATATATAACTCAAATGAAATTTGAGTATAACATTTGAATTTTAAAAAGGGATTTAAATATTTGAATTTTAAAAGGAGATTGAATATTAGAAATTCAAATAGAAGTTCAAATAGGATTTGAATAGACGAAATTTGAATGAAAAATAGAATTTGAATTCAAGAAATTTAAAATAGAATTTGAATTCAAAGGAATTCAAATAAAGAAAATTCAAATAGAGACTTTGATATAAAATTTTAATAAAGAAATTCAAATAGAGATTTGAATGTAGAATTTCAAAATAGAATTTGAAATAAATCTTGAAATAGGAATTTCAAAGTAAAATTGGAAATAGAATTTCAAATAGGATTTCAAAATAGGAAATCCAAATGGTTTTGAAATGGAATTTGAATTCAAGGGAATTCAAATGAATTTGAATAATAGAAATTCAAATGGTGTTGAAAATGAATTTGAATAATAGAAATTCAAATGGTGTTGAAAATGAATTTGAATAATAGAAAGGGAAATGGAAATTTGAATTTAGAATTCAAATAGAAAATCCAAAGTGGATTTGGATATAGAACTTTCAAATGGTGTTTGAATATATAGAATTTGAAATAGGATTTCAAAACAGAATTTTCAAAAGAGAATTTGAAATAGACTTTGAAAATAGAATTTCAAAAATAGTATTGCAATGAAATTTGAATTCAAATATAATTGAAAAAGAATTTGACTATAGAAATTCAAAAGGAATTCAAATATAGAACTTGGATTTAAAGGAATTTAAATATGGGATTTGAATTCAAGGGAATTGAAATAGGATTTGAATTCAAAGGAATTCAAATGAGATTGGGATAAAGAAAATTCAAAAATGGAATTTCAAATAAAAGAAATGTAATTTGAAATATTGAGAATTTCAAAGAAGAGAAAGTGGAATTTGAAACATTCAGAATTCCAAATAGAATTTAAAGGGAGTTTGAATATTTGAATTTCAAATAGAATTCAAATATGGGGTCTGAATATAGCAATTCAAATAGAATTTGAATAAATGAATTTGAATATAGAATTGCAAGGTAGAATTGTAATGAAATTTGAAATATCGAATTCAAGAGAATTGAATATGGGTTTGAATTTAGAATTCAAAGAAGAATTGAATATAAACTTCAAATATAATCGAAATAGAGTTTGAATATATTTGAATATGAAGTTCGAATAGAGATTTGAAATAGAAATTCAAGTACTGAATTTGAATGGAAAAGGAATTGGGATTTGAAAATAGAATTCAAAAGTGAGATTGGAATTTGAATCAAGAAATTCAAATAAAGGAAGATGGAGTTTGAATATTAGAAATTCGAATGGAGTTAAAATGGAGTTGGATTCATTTTAACGAAAGTTTAAAGGTTTATATATAAATATATAAATAAACGAACTCGCCGCAGCGCTGCAGTTCGAAAAATAGCGATTGGAACTTCAATCGAGTATACAGAACGCAATTGAAGTCAGAATTCTTCGAAACAAGAAACGTCAGGACCGGTTTGATAATAGTTTTCTAATGAAAGAGAAAAATATGAATTTCGTCGTATAGATTTTGAGTTATGTCAAAATCAAAATTTCAGAAAAACAGCGCCAGAACCATTATAAAAAAACCATAACGGTTTATTTAATATTATAAAAGGATGTTAAACAAATAAAATCCGAATTTCTATCTAGAAGATTTCAGATTTGAGTTATAGAATATATGTGAACTCAAGTGAAGTAATGAATTTGATTTTGAAACAGAAATCAGATTTTCGACCTTGAATAGAACTAACTAATTCGAATAGGAATTAGTTAAGGAGATTTCGAATGGATATTGGGGTTAGAATGAGTTAATTCGATTTGAAATGTATATTCAAAATGGAAAAGGGAAACTAGAATTGAAATTGAAATTCAATTTGGTTATGAACGAGTTAAATATTTTGTTTGAACATGTTATGTTCAACAAAGAAGTGAAATAGGCAAAATGGCCGATTTAAAGAATAATTGAGCGAAACTGAATTCAAACGATTCAAAATTTAATTCAAACGAATGGATTTAGTTGAATTGAATTGGAAACAGGTGAACAGGTGTTAAACAGATATGGGATGGAGTATATGAAGATTTTTATTTATGTGCCCGACAAAAAGGTACATGTTTAAATTCATATATGGGTTTTATGCGCCGTATCGGCTAGCCGCTTGGCTTCTTCTTTTTCTTTTTGAGATTAGAAGGACCGGGAAAGCTATTTGAAATTTCCCGATGCTCCCGATACAGGGGAGGTTATGGCGAATTTTTCCGGGAATTTAAGGAGTTAGAATATTTTTAAGAAATTTGACAATTAGAAATCTATATATCGATATATATAGAATTCAATAAGGAAACGAAAACAAAAATAGCGAAAAGGGCCAATATGGTTATTGAAATATTTGGTTAACAAATATTGATAGAGAAAATAGAGAAGTGGTTTAATTAATGAATATTAATTAAAGAGCCCAGTGATTTGTTTGATATGTTGGATGAACACTTGTTTTTATTCGATAGTTAAATCACAGACTATCGAAGTTTTGACCATCGTTGTCAATATGGAGAGACCGGTTGGATTATTATCCGAAGAACCACTCCGTATCGGCATAAGCGTTGCGAACCAAGTATGCTGAATATATTGAAGACGGAGTAAAGTGCAAGGGCTTTTCTAGTGCCTTCGGTTTCGTTCAATCCCAGAACGAATGTAAATGGACGAATGTCTGACAAAGTATTTCCAATGATCAAATGGGTTGATCTGTATGGATATATATGGTTGCAACGGATTTATCCCTTAGCATAATATCCAGAATATTTGTGCAAATCAATTAGTGATTAACGGATCTGATGATGTGGCATTCAAAGTGATTGTGCTATCAACGAATGGTAAGTATTCGTAGCCTCAGGCCTCAACAACCGGGAAAGGACAAAAATCGGGCAGACAGCATGGCTATGTGGGTCGCACCCATTAGGGTGTATAATCACCTATCTAGAGAAATTCCTTTTGTTTCTAAATCTATCGATTCTGCCCATTCGGGAAACGGTGGTTTGAGTCCAACCGTTGGTGATATACATTCGATACACTCAAGCGAAATGAGTGGTCGGTCATGTGTGGGCCGGGTTGCAAGACGTTCTTGTTGAACCCAGGTGTATTCGCCTCTAGAGATACATCATTGGAAGGTGGTTCCATACCTTGTCATGTTGGAAATCCAATCTCCAATAAGCGCCATGCGATTTTTGATTTTATACTATATATGTGGAGCGTGAGATGCAAGCGTTCTGCTATTTGGTTATTTACTTGATGTAGACATTATTATAATATCACTGGATTTTCGTATCAAAGTGTTTTGGGTTATAGTAAGGTAAAAACCGTCCATGTTTATGTGTGGGCTGGTCTTACTATTATCTTTTCTTCCGAAAAGAGTTTTGAAAGTTAAATAAGTGGTTGGAGTTTACTCACACCAGTCCCATGACTGACCCATAGTTTATTTTGTTTTGTTTTTCCTAAACTCTTGGGTGCCCAAATTTGTACGGGCAGTCAAGTGTTTCAGGCTTTTACAGATACACTTGGAGGAGCTTGAAGCTGGAGGCTTCAACGTTAGTTATTTAGAGTTACTTCCGCTGAATCAAATGTTATGTATACTCTGATGATGGTATGTATATATGTACAAAACAGATTTGTATTTCAAAGCTTATGTTATAGAATATATTTTATTCGTTCCGCTGTGAGTTGTGATCTTCGTTTTTCTTCTATTCTAATATTTCTTTCTTTCTATTTCTCATCCTCTATCTTCTTTCTATTAATGGTTCGTATTTCTGTGTTATTTGGGTTGGACGTGTGTTGTATTTAGTCAACTCTGATAGCACGGATTTGCGGGTCGTTTCAGTTGATGGAAGTGAAAGGACAAAATTGCCCTCCTCCAAGCGAAACTTGCAATTTTCCTATTGAATCCCCTAACTGTGTGACAAAAGAATGTAAAGAGTTTTGCCCTAAACATTTCTTCTGCACCGAGGGTAGTTTTTGCTCTGACGTTAATACTTGCACCTGCAAATCGAATTGCGCTCATCGTCTTTGAATTGCGACTTAATCATTTTGTGTTTTGTTATTCATACCTCTTTTGTATTTCAACAGTTGGGTCTGTATACATTATGATATGAAAACATAATTATGAAATGGAATTTTTCTCTGTTTGGTTTGGAAGGAAATTTTTATCTACATCTATTTTGTTTTGACTATGCGGTGAAGAAAAAACTTGTTGCACAATTTTTTTTTTAATTGTATGTGCTTGGCTTATGGATATTACTGGGAAAATTGAAATCTTAAGGTCACTAACTTGTTAGGGAAACACATATGTAATATAAATAAATCAAGTAATTTAAATAATAATATTTAATATTCATATTTAATCAGTTTGGGAAACTAATATTAATTGCTTTTGCTCGGTGGTTGTTTATAGTTCCACTGTAATTTGTTTTATGAACTAGATTGCATAAATTGGTGAAAGAATCTCCATTTCTCTGAGCGAGTGAAACAAAGAGTCTCACGACAACAGGTTTATGTGGCAACTATCAAAAGCTAAAGATCGAAGAGCAATCCAAGCAACTACTTTTTTAAAAAAAGATTAAGTTGTAGATTTGATGTGTCTGCTATTTACTGCTATTACTTTGATAGAATCATGAACCCTAAATCATCTTGGGGTTTTGTTGTGTAATGCTAGTATACAACAATCATTACATTATATTTTTCATCCTTCAAAACGATATTAAAAAGTGCTTTCTTTCATAAGACTGATATTTGTGACTCTTGATTGGAGTAGATTGAACATTTGTTACTTATTACGTTTGTTACGCTGAAGAATTGTTATGTTTTACAATGTTATTCTATTGTATTGGCTAAATTAAGGCTTACTTCTATGACTATAATATCAGTGATGCTACCTTGAACTAATTATTTTCACTGGACATCTGTCCAGCTATGTTTTCTTACCAATATGTTAAAACAGAAGCTTAGTAAAATAGATTACCCAAACAGATTTTTCTGTTAACTCAGCTAAATTTCTAACAACTTATTTTGTGGATTAACACCCATATCAATCGATAAATAAAACTAAATATCAAATTGAAATGCTATTTTAGATTCAAAATTTGTAAAGACCCGCAAATCCCCATCCTTGGAATCGACCATAAACCACACAGGTCTGACCCAAAAAGTGAAAATCTACGAATACTTTAACTTTGGGCATGCAACACATTAAACAACAACAGAAGACTTTTATAACATACCATATAATGTTACATCAGAGTACAGAATATCAGAGTACATTGGAATATAATTACAGCGAAAGAATAAGTTACAATAATTAAAATATATTGCAGCGGAAGAAACACAGCGGAAGACTCTCTATCTCTGGACACAACTTTAAGCTTCAACCCAGAATCCTGCTTAATATATCTGCAAAAATAGCTACTCGACTGCCCGTGTGGAAAATATGGGCACCCGAGTTTGCCAGTGGACAAACTACAGGACAGTCATGGGACTGGTGTGAGAATTCTACTTAACCTATATAATATAATAAGGCTAATCACAGGACCACGCCACTTTCGCCGAACGCGTTTTCTCCTATGGATTACCAGTGCATGACTAAAGTAAATCGTCAAAATAACGCAATGCTTTTTAGAAAAATGAAACCATTATAAGACCCAAATCCCATCACACAATGCAACGCAAACCGTAGGATAGGGTTTTACCTTATAATGATCAAAAGATGCTTGATACGATAAACACGGTATTATATAATAATAGTGTGCAAACAATTTGAAATACATCAAAGTAAATGTATCAATCCTAGACGGCATGAGTGCCCCATCCCACTATGTCGCCATATATAGGTATACAATCAAAACCACGTGATGTCGTATTGGAAATTTGGGTTTCCATCTGAGTCAAGGCTAGGGAGGAGATCCTTAATGATTCGAGACATTCTAGCAATGCCCCAGGATTGGTACTCTGTCCAACCCTTGGATCCTGCATGGCCGGTCCATACGTTAACGCTTAATGGATTGGCAATTACTGAACACACGCTCCCCGGTCCTTTTGGACCTATAATACGGCCAGTGGCGACCGCATAAACCGAGGCCTCGAAAAATCCAACAACCACAATGAATAAATGCCAGCGCTGGCAGGTCCCTGGCACCACTCTAGCTAGAGAGAAACGTGTGCACTCCCTGCGTTCCCTTCTCCCGTTTTAGACTCTACCGGGCTGTGAGGCTCGCGAAGTCACGTTACACAAGGCTATGCCTAAATAGACTATGCTTTGATCATCCCACAAGGCTCTGCTTTGCAACAATAAGCCTTGATAAAGTGCAACTTGGCATACCACATCAACAACTCATATCATGCGATTGGTAATTATTTAACATACAAAAGGGTGTTAAGCAAGAGAATAAATCCTCCGCCACCATGCATTTATATATTAAATAAAAACCAATTTAATTACATGAAATAAATTTCAATGTCAGGCATGCTATCCATTTACAAGTCCGTTCTGGGTCTGAACGAAACAACGTATCCGTCGATCTCCAGTACGTCTGGAAGATCATCACTTTTTACCTTGCCTTGGGGGATCCGTCCCAATTCAAGATATCAGTCACCATCAACCAAACCATGTGAAGTTCTCAGGTCTTCAGTCACCATATTCACCTTCGACTCTTGATCGTCGTGATGATTATTCAGAATGGGTTTGTAACGACCCGGGTTTTCCAGTTATTTGAATTCGAATATTTAAATTGGTTTAAATATTTATTTGGAAATATGAATAGATTTAATATTGAATTCATTTATAAAACGAAGAATAAACGTTTATATTTATATTTAATATAAAACGAACTCGAAAATGCGCGGTAGTTCGTAAAATTGAATTTCAACTTCAATTGATTATACCGAATCCATGTTAAGTTGGATTTCGTCGAAACAAGAAGCATCTGAATCTAATTGATAATAATTTTCTAGTAAAGCAGAAAAATCGAGATTTCATCGTGTGTATTGTGAGATATGGCCTAATCAAAATTTAAAATAGTCGCTGTAGAATCGTTTATCGACCGTAACGGTTTATTCGATATAACTAGATATCGGTTTCGAATTTAGACAAGATTCTTTTGAGGCGCAGTGATAATTTAATTTTTAGAATTTTACTGTAATTTTTAATTCGTAAAATAAGCAACTTTTTATTTGGAGTATTTTGCACCCTGTATCAGCTTTTTGGGGTTTCACAAAATAAGTCAACCTACCGATGTTATTATATTTTTGAGGTCATGAGGCAATGATGAACACAATGGTGTTTTTATTTCTGTCTATAGCGGAGTGAACATGAACGGAATTCTATGTAACAGGGTTATTTTGTTGTTAGACGAAATTCAACGGTAGAAACTAAATTTACCAAAATAAAACTAAGACTTCTACCCTAAGAAAAAGCTGAGCACGTATTTTCAAATCAACACCCACCCTAAATACATAATTTCAACGCCTATCAGTAACCTATATGCTATAGCGTCTCTTTCATGTCACTTTCGCCCCACTGCTCGACTACTTCATGAAAATGTGCATGACCTAAGCTTGGATATGAAAACACATACTCCAGCTACCCTACTGCGATAGTACTTGCAAGCCAAAACTCTAAACCGAAATGACCACCATGTATTTTCTTTTCAATTGATTTGCTACTAGAAACAGCTACACTAGGCACATGCATACCCGACTTTTCTAAAAATTATCCCTAAAAATGCGTACAGCTGTTATTTCCCTCATCCTTCGCAGATGCTATTTTTCCTCGCAGTGTATTTTCACCATCAATCAGCATCAAACACCTAGTCTACCACTGAAATACTATTGGCCTAAAACTTGGGTATCACGGCCTTGCATCTATAAATACTCACGGGTTAAGCTTTTCCCCACTCATACTTCCATCTGCTTTCTCTCTTTGCTCCTGCTGTACGAACTTTCCTCCTCCCCTTTTCATATAAACCGAAAGTTTCCTCTCCTTCAAAAGAGAAAGAGAATGGGACTGGAGAGAGGAGCAGGGACATGGTGGTGCTCCGACATTCAGTGGTGCTATTTGTAACAAAATGGAGAAGCGAGTTTCGCTTGTGGCCTGGACACGTTAAGGTGGAGAAGACGGGATGTTTTTGGGAATGATGTCTAGTTGTTGAATGCGGGGTTTAATGAGGATGGAAGCTCGGTGACATGTACTGACCTGGAGACTGCATGCATGCGTGGAAAAAGAAATGTATAAAGGGGGAAAGTGGGTCGGTTCAGTGATGGACTTCGGGCCTTAAAGGCTTGGGCTTACGCCCTTAAAAAAAAAAGAATAGGAGATGGAAAGAAGAACAACGAAATGGGATGGTGGAGCCAAGTGACGTGTACATGGGAATGAATGCATGGGACGTGGAAAAGGTGACAGTATGGTGGGAACAAATACATGTAGCAGTAGAAGAGAAATGGCACGGCCTGTAGCAATTTTCGAAAGTGCCTGGTAAGGGTATATACAAACGTTAATTAGTCAAAGGATAATTATCGATTTAGGATATCAAAACATGATTAGCAATGACCGAGATCTTTATTTATTTAGTTAAGGATGTACACTTATAATATTAATAACGTATGTTTATGTTATTAGATTCGAACCAAAACGATAAACGTTGGAACGTAACGAGAGCAGGACGTTATGGGGCAGGTTTTGGTCGGCACCAAAAGCTGTTGGAGATTATGATAAATTTAAACGCGTGTTTTACTTTATCAAAGCAAACCGGTTTCACCAACGAATTTAACCAAGGTGAGTTAAACTCACTCAGTTCCCTTACTTATAATTTTTATAAGTCGAGTTTATTTATTTATATGTCATGTTTGCTAATTGTTGGTTGATTTGATTGTTGACATGCTGTTAAACATGGTTATATCGATTATTTAAATTAAACCATTGTTTAATTTAAATGAAACGACATCGTTATTTTTAACAATGGTCTCCAAACAAGGTAACTTACCTTGTTGGTTACGTTTATAATATAAACGTATTTGATTGAATTGTATGCTTGAACTGATGTTATTAATTGGCCGTTATCAGTTAAATTTATTATTTATCATCATGTGAATTGTTGAACCCATATGATTGGATTATTGAAATGGGCATTGATTGTTGAACCCAAATTTTGGCATTTGTTGATTTTAACCAACGAGCGATACTGGTTAAGGAATTTATAGCAGATGGCCAAAATACGAACTGTTTATAAAGAATGATTTTCCGTCAGGTAAATCGATAAAAGTAAAGTTATGTAATTTATTTTATACTTGAAAATATATTTTCGAAATATATTATTTTAATGAAGTTTATAAAAATGAAATAAACCAACTATGTATGTATATTGTTTGGTTAACCACAAAACACCATTTTTGTGCCAAAACATACCGTGTGCGAAGCACGTGCTTCTTGTAAATTTTTAAATGATTTATAACATAAATCCTTATATTAATAAGCAAGTAACCAGGGATTAACGTGACGACTGGTAACTAAAATTAATTGTTTTTATGAGACAATGGAAAGGAGATTTCATTGAATTGATTATTATTTAATAATCAAATGGGGTTATTTAAATAGGAAGATAAATCGAGATTTGATTAACCAGTTAACCATATTTAGAGTTGACCAAGTCAACTGTGTTAACCGAAAAGGATTCATTAAGTTTATTTATTTAATGGATATATTTAATGGTTAAGTAAGAAATTTTTATTTGATTATCATTTGTTTAATAATCAAAGTGGAGATCTTGGGTTTAAGAAGGAATGATGGAAGTTTATGAAGTCGTAAGGAACTATGCTGATAAGTGAAGTTTTAAGTAAATTATATTGATAATAATATAAGTTAAGTTGAATGTTTAAATTTAATTATTATTGGAATTTTATCAAATGGAATTCTATAAAATCCAAGGTTTTATGAAATTATGGAAACCCAAGTTTTATTAAGTGGAATGTAAATAGTTCCGTCTATCGAGCGAATTATTAAGGTTATGAATTTTATATTGGGTTGGGTAAAATGAAAGGTAAAGGTATGAAATGAAGATCAAACGAGGACCCAAGTTTGAATTTAAGTAGTTAAACGAGTAAGTTATAAAGATGCGATATAGATCTGCTATTTTAAAGAAGAGGAGAGTTTCCATCAAGATATAACCAAATGGGATTTGTTTTGATATTGGGAATAAATATGAAGTTTTGGTATTACAATTGATATTTATCTTAAGATAATAACATTGTTAATCAAGGCCTGAGAGGTAATTAAATACCCCAACTTGAACGACTTCGGCATTATTGGAGGATGGTGTTAGTTGTGATGGTAAAAATGTTAGTGTAATTTATTTTGGGAATAATAGTGTAACGCTATTAAAGACCTTGAAATGTATAATGGAATTTTGAAATAAAGGAATTAAAAGGGGCTTGAGAATACGAAGTGATATTTTGAAATAAAAGAAATAAAAAGGAGTTTTGGAAAGTATAACGATATGTTCAAAGTAACGGGATGAGATGTAAAGTGAATTTATTTTCAAAGGTATAAGTGATGATTACTTTGTTAATAAAGAGACAAAAGGAGATTTCGTAAGGTTTGTTTTACGATGATGAGTTGAATCAACTCTGCAAGTATAGATAATAAGTAATGGTATAGAAATGTTTTGGAAATGGTAACTAATGTGAAATTTTGGAATGAAACTAGATATAGTTTTAAGACATTGTTCTAAGTATATCAATGGAATGATTTGAGAATATTTACATATTGGAAGGATTTGTGGATATAAATGTATCAAAACTGATATATGGCCAAGTGATGCTGTATGAAACCCAAATTTGATCTATTTAATTTTATGGTTGTTTATTTTGATAGTTAAATAACCGACTATCAAAAATTTGGCCCAACGTTATTGGTACGGAAAGACCGGGATCGAATTTATATTCGAAAACCATTCCGACCAATGAATACGAAAACGTGGAAGATGCTAATCAAGATGGAGCAATTGAAGACCGTAAATCTTCATGAATGGAAGGACTATTGTTGGATTTCTCTAGCTGATCCCTAGAGATATTTTGACAATGATTCTGTCAGGATTGAAATCTACGGATTGCAAGGACTGCTCGCTACTGATCTGTAGGGTGATTCCTAGGATGTGGTAGGAGGGTGCCTTCGGTTCATCCTGTTCCTGGATGACTTGTATGGACGATGTGAATGGTGGCCAGAAGTTTCAAAAGTCGATTATAACCTCAAGCCTCATCAACCGGGAAATGACAAAAATCGGGCAGGCAGCATGGCTATGTGGGGCGCTCCCATTAGGGTGTATAATCACCTATCTAGAGAAAATCCTTTTGCTTCTTTAATCTATCGATGCTGTCCCGTTTCGGGAGAGACGGTGGGTCGCACCCAACCGTTGGTGATATACATTCGATACACTCAAGCGAAATGAGTGGTCGGTCATGTGTGGGCCGGGTTGCAAGACGTTCTTGTTGAACCCAGTGTATTCGCCTCTAGAGATACACTATCGGCAGGTGGTCCCATACCTTGTCATAGTCGGAAACTAGTCTCCAATAAGCGCCCGCGGTTTTGTTTGTAAACTATATATGTGGAGCGTGAAATGCAAGCGTTCCACTAGCTTGATATTTACTTGTATTTAGACACTATTATAATATCAGAAAAGATATTGATTTCAAAACTGTTTTGGGTTATCGTAAGGTAAAAACCGTCCGTATTTATGTGTGGACTTGGTCTTACGATTATCCATTTCTTTCGAAAGGATTTAACTTTAAAATCAAGTGTGTGATACCCTTAATACTGTGCGAGTTTTACTCACTCTGGTTCACCAGACTGACCCGGTGTTTTGTAAATGCTCGGGTTAGACCGGGTGTACAGGTTCAGGTTATCGGATGCTGCGAAGTCCAGGGCGAGCTGAAGGTGTTCAGACGTATGATATTATCTAGTATTATTCCGCTGGGTGATGTATGTGAGGACAGGTTATTATAACTGTCCCAGTGTATTGATGTACTCTGATGATTCGTAAGTTTTATTTCAAAGCTCTCAATAAAGTTTATTTATATATTATATTTTGTTTCGCTGCGATGTGAGACTCTGTGATGTGTTGGTTCTTCTTATTCTTCTATTCTAACTTTCTTTCTTTCTTATCTCACCCTCTAAATTCTTTCTTATAGCCTTCTGGGATTTTGATACTTGAGTTCTGGACAAGAGATGTGTAAATGTCAGGATTCAAGTGTCGAATTTCCCGGGTCGCTACAGTTGGTATCAGAGCAATGGTTTAGGAATAACCTTGGCTCTGTGGTGTAACTCGATAGAGATAGGGTTAGTAATACCCTAGATTGAGTTGAAGTGTATGTATATGAGAGCGCGTATTTGTAGATTTTATATAAAAATGTTTTGTATTGCGTTGTTTTGATCGGTTCAACTTGAACTGGCAATTGATGCAGTACTGTTTTGTAAAAAGGGTAAGTAAAATAATTTTTCCCAAATTATATTTTTCGTATATAAAAGGAAATGATTTTTCTCAATTATTGAGATATTGGTTTGATGATTAATTTGAATTTAATTCAAATTGGATTTGAATCGTTTAATTTAACCAAAATAGGGATTAAGACCTGATTTTGAATTTGAAAAGGTTCAATATAACCAGTAGAATTTGTAAATAAGAATTAAAATATGAAATCATATAAATCAGAATTTAACTTAAATATGGATGATTTGCTTATATTGATTGTGCTTTGCTTTGTTTGCTGAATGTTAGATTTGTTGGATATAAAATTCATCGACAGTGGAATGAATTAGCAGCTAAGAAATAAATCCCAATAATGAATTCAAATAAGACCACATATGAAATGAAAACCGATTAATAAATTTCAGTATAATTGATCTGCGTAGAAATCAAATAAGATATAAATCTAAAATAATTTGACCCTGTATCTATTATTGGTATCGGATATGGAGTTAAGTGCAGGATTGGGAAGAGGAGAAAGTGCTGCTAGTTGCTTTGCCTCGCGTTAGGATATTGGTTGCCCAACAAATAGGTAAGCCTTCAATTATTGATTTTGGTGGTTTGTTTTATACCCGTGAGTTGGGCAGCCACTTGGCTTTGTTTTCTTTTGATCGATGGGAAGCCCGAAAGGCGAGTTGTAGTTGTTTGAATCGAACAGTACAGAAGAGGTGCTGACAAATTTTTCGGAAATTTTTAAAACTTAGAAATTATTTTGGTAATGTTTTAATGCTAATTATTTTGAAAATAATTGAGTTTGAATCATTCTCCTTTACTTAGCAAATTTCGAGGACGAAATTTATTTAAGGGGGGAAGAATGTAACGACCCGGGTTTTCCAGTTATTTGAATTCGAATATTTAAATTGGTTTAAATATTTATTTGGAAATATGAATAGATTTAATATTGAATTCATTTATAAAACGAAGAATAAACATTTATATTTATATTTAATATAAAACGAACTCGAAAATGCGCGGTAGTTCGTAAAATTGAATTTCAACTTCAATTGATTATACCGAATCCATGTTAAGTTGGATTTCGTCGAAACAAGAAGCGTCTGAATCTAATTGATAATAATTTTCTAGTAAAGCAGAAAAATCGAGATTTCATCTTGTATATTGTGAGATATGGCCTAATCAAAATTTAAAATAGTCGCTGTAGAATCGTTTATCGACCGTAACGGTTTATTCGATATAACTAGATATCGGTTTCGAATTTAGACAAGATTCTTTTGAGGCGCAGTGATAATTTAATTTTTAGAATTTTACTGTAATTTTTAATTCGTAAAATAAGCAACTTTTTATTTGGAGTATTTTGCACCCTGTATCAGCATTTTGGGGATTCACAAAATAAGTCAACCTACCGATGTTATTATATTTTTGAGGTCATGAGGCAATGCTGAACACAATGGTGTTTTTATTTCTGTCCGTAGCGGAGTGAACATGAACGGAATTCTATGTAACAGGGTTATTTTGTTGGTAGACGAAATTCAACGGTAGAAACTAAATTTACCAAAATAAAACTAAGACTTCTACCCTAAGAAAAAGCTGAGCACGTATTTTCAAATCAACACCCACCCTAAATACATAATTTCAACGCCTATCAGTAACCTATATGCTATAGCGTCTCTTTCATGTCACTTTCGCCCCACTGCTCGACTACTTCATGAAAATGTGCACGGCCTAAGCTTGGATATGAAAACACATACTCCAGCTACCCTACTGCGATAGTACTTGCAAGCCAAAACTCTAAACCGAAATGACCACCTTGTATTTTCTTTTCAATTGATTTGCTACTAGAAACAGCTACACTAGGCACATGCATACCCGACTTTTCTAAAAATTATCCCTAAAAATGCGTACAGCTGTTATTTCCCTCATCCTTCGCAGATGCTATTTTTCCTCGCAGTGTATTTTCACCATCAATCAGCATCAAACACCTAGTCTACCACTGAAATACTATTGGCCTAAAACTTGGGTATCACGGCCTTGCATCTATAAATACTCACGGGTTAAGCTTTTCCCCACTCATACTTCCATCTGCTTTCTCTCTTTGCTCCTGCTGTACGAACTTTCCTCCTCCCCTTTTCATATAAACCGAAAGTTTCCTCTCCTTCAAAAGAGAAAGAGAATGGGACTGGAGAGAGGAGCAGGGACATGGTGGTGCTCCGGCATTCAGTGGTGCTATTTGTAACAAAATGGAGAAGCGAGTTTCGCTTTTGGCCTGGACACGTTAAGGTGGAGAAGACGGGATGTTTTTGGGAATGATGTCTAGTTGTTGAATGCGGGGTTTAATGAGGATGGAAGCTCGGTGACATGTACTGACCTGGAGACTGCATGCATGCGTGGAAAACGAAATGTATAAAGGGGGAAAGTGGGTCGGTTCAGTGATGGACTTCGGGCCTTGAAGGCCTGGGCTTACGCCCTTAAAAAAAAAAAAAGAATAGGAGATGGAAAGAAGAACAACGAAATGGGATGGCGGAGCCAAGTGACGTGTACATGGGAATGAATGCATGGGACGTGGAAAAGGTGACAGTATGGTGGGAACAAATACATGTAGCCGTAGAAGAGAAATGGCACGGCCTGTAGCAATTTTCGAAAGTGCCTGGTAAGGGTATATACAAACGTTAATTAGTCAAAGGATAATTATCGATTTAGGATATAAAAACATGATTAGCAATGACCGAGATCTTTATTTATTTAGTTAAGGATGTACACTTATAATATTAATAACGTATGTTTATGTTATCAGATTCGAACCAAAACGATAAACGTTGGAACATAACGAGAGCAGGACGTTATGGGGCAGGTTTTGGTCGGCACCAAAAGCTGTTGGAGATTATGATAAATTTAAACGCGTGTTTGACTTTATCAAAGCAAACCGGTTTCACCAACGAATTTAACCAAGGTGAGTTAAACTCACTCAGTTCCCTTAGTTATAATTTTTATAAGTCGAGTTTATTTATTTATATGTCATGTTTGCTAATTGTTGGTTGATTTGATTGTTGACATGCTGTTAAACATGGTTATATCGATTATTTAAATTAAACCATTGTTTAATTTAAATGAAACGACATCGTTATTTTTAACAATGGTCTCCAAACAAGGTAACTTACCTTGTTGGTTACGTTTATAATATAAACGTATTTGATTGAATTGTATGCTTGAACTGATGTTATTAATTGGCCGTTATCAGTTAAATTTATTATTTATCATCATGTGAATTGTTGAACCCATATGATTGGATTATTGAAATGGGCATTGATTGTTGAACCCAAATTTTGGCATTTGTTGATTTTAACCAACGAGCGATACTGGTTAAGGAATTTATAGCAGATGGCCAAAATACGAACTGTTTATAAAGATTGATTTTCCGTCAGGTAAATCGATAAAAGTAAAGTTATGTAATTTATTTTATACTTGAAAATATATTTTCGAAATATATTATTTTAATGAAGTTTATAAAAATGAAATAAACCAACTATGTATGTATATTGTTTGGTTAACCACAAAACACCATTTTTGTGCCAAAACATACCGTGTGCGAAGCACGTGCTTCTTGTAAATTTTTAAATGATTTATAACATAAATCCTTATATTAATAAGCAAGTAACCAGGGATTAACGTGACGACTGGTAACTAAAATTAATTGTTTTTATGAGACAATGGAAAGGAGATTTCATTGAATTGATTATTATTTAATAATCAAATGGGGTTATTTAAATAGGAAGATAAATCGAGATTTGATTAACCAGTTAACCATATTTAGAGTTGACCAAGTCAACTGTGTTAACCGAAAAGGATTCATTAAGTTTATTTATTTAATGGATATATTTAATGGTTAAGTAAGAAATTTTTATTTGATTATCATTTGTTTAATAATCAAAGTGGAGATCTTGGGTTTAAGAAGGAATGATGGAAGTTTATGAAGTCGTAAGGAACTATGCTGATAAGTGAAGTTTTAAGTAAATTATATTGATAATAATATAAGTTAAGTTGAATGTTTAAATTTAATTATTATTGGAATTTTATCAAATGGAATTCTATAAAATCCAAGGTTTTATGAAATTATGGAAACCCAAGTTTTATTAAGTGGAATGTAAATAGTTCCGTCTATCGAGCGAATTATTAAGGTTATGAATTTTATATTGGGTTGGGTAAAATGAAAGGTAAAGGTATGAAATGAAGATCAAACGAGGACCCAAGTTTGAATTTAAGTAGTTAAACGAGTAAGTTATAAAGATGCGATATAGATCTGCTATTTTAAAGAAGAGGAGAGTTTCCATCAAGATATAACCAAATGGGATTTGTTTTGATATTGGGAATAAATATGAAGTTTTGGTATTACAATTGATATTTATCTTAAGATAATAACATTGTTAATCAAGGCCTGAGAGGTAATTAAATACCCCAATTTGAACGACTTCGGCATTATCGGAGGATGGTGTTAGTTGTGATGGTAAAAATGTTAGTGTAATTTATTTTGGGAATAATAGTGTAACGCTATTAAAGACCTTGAAATGTATAATGGAATTTTGAAATAAAGGAATTAAAAGGGGCTTGAGAATACGAAGTGATATTTTGAAATAAAACAAATAAAAAGGAGTTTTGGAAAGTATAATGATATGTTCAAAGTAACGGGATGAGATGTAAAGTGAATTTATTTTCAAAGGTATAAGTGATGATTACTTTGTTAATAAAGAGACAAAAGGAGATTTCGTAAGGTTTGTTTTACGATGATGAGTTGAATCAACTCTGTAAGTATAGATAATAAGTAATGGTATAGAAATGTTTTGGAAATGGTAACTAATGTGAAATTTTGGAATGAAACTAGATATAGTTTTAAGACATTGTTCTAAGTATATCAATGGAATGATTTGAGAATATTTACATATTGGAAGGATTTGTGGATATAAATGTATCAAAACTGATATATGGCCAAGTGATGCTGTATGAAACCCAAATTTGATCTATTTAATTTTATGGTTGTTTATTTTGATAGTTAAATAACCGACTATCAAAAATTTGGCCCAACGTTATTGGTACGGAAAGACCGGGATCGAATTTATATTCGAAAACCATTCCGACCAATGAATACGAAAACGTGGAAGATGCTAATCAAGATGGAGCAATTGAAGACCGTAAATCTTCATGAATGGAAGGACTATTGTTGGATTTCTCTAGCTGATCCCTAGAGATATTTTGACAATGATTCTGTCAGGATTGAAATCTACGGATTGCAAGGACTGCTCGCTACTGATCTGTAGGGTGATTCCTAGGATGTGGTAGGAGGGTGCCTTCGGTTCATCCTGTTCCTGGATGACTTGTATGGACGATGTGAATGGTGGCCAGAAGTTTCAAAAGTCGATTATAACCTCAAGCCTCATCAACCGGGAAATGACAAAAATCGGGCAGGCAGCATGGCTATGTGGGTCGCTCCCATTAGGGTGTATAATCACCTATCTAGAGAAAATCCTTTTGCTTCTTTAATCTATCGATGCTGTCCCGTTTCGGGAGAGACGGTGGGTCGCACCCAACCGTTGGTGATATACATTCGATACACTCAAGCGAAATGAGTGGTCGGTCATGTGTGGGCCGGGTTGCAAGACGTTCTTGTTGAACCCAGTGTATTCGCCTCTAGAGATACACTATCGGCAGGTGGTCCCATACCTTGTCATAGTCGGAAACCAGTCTCCAATAAGCGCCCGCGGTTTTGTTTGTATACTATATATGTGGAGCGTGAGATGCAAGCGTTCCACTAGCTTGATATTTACTTGTATTTAGACACTATTATAATATCAGAAAAGATATTGATTTCAAAACTGTTTTGGGTTATCGTAAGGTAAAAACCGTCCATATTTATGTGTGGACTTAGTCTTACGATTATCCATTTCTTTCGAAAGGATTTAACTTTAAAATCAAGTGTGTGATACTCTTAATACTGTGCGAGTTTTACTCACTCTGGTTCACCAGACTGACCCGGTGTTTTGTAAATTCTCGGGTTAGACCGGGTGTACAGGTTCAGGTTATCGGATGCTGCGAAGTCCAGGGCGAGCTGAAGGTGTTCAGACGTATGATATTATCTAGTATTATTCCGCTGGGTGATGTATGTGAGGACAGGTTATTATAACTGTCCCAGTGTATTGATGTACTCTGATGATTCGTAAGTTTTATTTCAAAGCTCTCAATAAAGTTTATTTATATATTATATTTTGTTCCGCTGCGATGTGAGACTCTGTGATGTGTTGGTTCTTCTTATTCTTCTATTCTAACTTTCTTTCTTTCTTATCTCACCCTCTAAATTCTTTCTTATAGCCTTCTGGGATTTTGATACTTGAGTTCTGGACAAGAGATGTGTAAATGTCAGGATTCAAGTGTCGAATTTCCCGGGTCGCTACAGGGTTAGACCCGGTCTTCCTGAATAACTCGCGTATTCGTAATTAAAACCAACCATACGCCACATTCCAACTCTGAACGTTCTTTTTTAAATAAAAATATTATTTATATTAAAAGATTCTCATTAATTTTATCAAAAATAAAATAAATTACATTTTAATCTTTCTAAAAAGATTTATTAATATTCCAATTTTGATTTAATTTATAAAATAGATTTATAAATTTCAAATAATAATTTCAATGTAAATTGGATTAAAGGATAAACGTTATTTAAAACATCGTCCACTGCAAATCCAATCTACATATCAATCACCAAACATAATTGTTAAGATCTAATGATCTTAAATAAAAGATTTATCCTAAAAAATATTTAAAATAATCAATAAAATATTATTTATGTAAAATATTCTTTATAATACAAAATCTTTTATTTTACAAAAATCCTTTTATTATATATAAAAATTCTTTATTTAAAAAGAAATTCTGCATTGGAATGCGACTCAACCATGCACCATGTAATTTGGGTCATATGGGTTTCATACATTTCATGTATAGGGTAATAACAGGAAATAATCCTCAATCCATCCATTAACGACCAGAGTGACAATGTCAACTGTGTGAGCATTAAAATAAAACAATAACGCTCATCGCAGCCTGTCGATCAATCGATAGACATATAATTAAACATTGGGATTTGTGTCAGTCAAATATCGTCCCAATACCCGTGTGGGGTTTTCAGCCAACAACAGTTCATATAAATAAATAAATACATAATTGGTTAATAGATTTAACCAATTTCAATTTCACTAAACATGTCACTTATATCGAGTAAAAATGTATTTTTCTCGTATGATTTCTCTATATACTTCTAAAGTTACATAAACAGTAATTTATTTATATAGCTTTATTGCGGATGACAAATAAAATATAAATTTCATTATATTTTATTTGTATGAAATTTCTTAACAATTACATTTCAGTGTATATTGTTTGGACCAACAATACAATTCGTATATTAGAATATAAACTCTAATGCAAGGTTTCAAATAAAAGTTGGATTTTACATTTGCGTATAAATTCTACTGCATATTATGCAAATAAAAGTGATTGTTATATTTGCATATAAATTCTGTTTCAACAAAGATGTGTAAAAGTGATATACTCATTTTGTTAAAAATTCTATTTCAACAAATACAATGTAAATAAAAGTGTATTTCTAATCTTGTACTTTTATTTGTACATAAAACACAAAAAAAATGTATTTCATGTATTTGTCTTTTTATTGGACAAAACAATGTTGTTTTAAATCTTGTCCTTTTATTTAAGAAAACAATGATAAATAAAATGTCCTTTTTAATATTTTACTTTTATTTAACATAACAATGATAAATAAAATGTGTAATCTTCTTTCTATGCTTTATTTGCACATAAATTCAAACAAAAATATGTCATATTCTTATTTAAACAAAATAGTAAACTCACATAATTACTTCTTTTTACTTATAATAGGAAATATAAATAAAAAGGGTCAACATAATTTGATCTTTTTATTTACCATTGAAAATGTAAGTAAAAGTGATTCACATAATTTGTATTTTTACTTACTATAGAAAATGTAAATAAATGTATTTCTAAATTCTATTCTTTTTATTTACATAAGAAAATGTAAATAAGTGTATTTTCAAATTTTATTCTTTTTATTTACATAAGAAAATGTAAATAAATATATTACTAAATTCTATTCTTTTTATTTACATAAGAAAATGTAAATAAACGTATTTCTAAATTTTATTCTTTTTATTTACATAAGAAAATGTAAATAAATATATTTCTAAATTCTATCTTTCTATTTACATAAGAATATGTAAATAAACGTATTTCTAAATTTTATTCTTTTTATTTACATAAGAAAATGTAAATAAATATATTTCTAAATTCTATTCTTTTTATTTACATAAGAAAATGTAAATAAACGTATTTGGTTTGATCACATTTCATATTCTACATATACAATAGAAAAAAGGAATTTTTCATTGTCATCACATATTTTTACATGTCATATGCATACAACAAAAGAATATTTTATTTTCTCAACATGTTCAATGTTTCTAATGACAAGCATAACATTTCTATATTTCTGATGACAAAATGAAAGAGAATTTATTTGTCATAACAAGTT
This sequence comes from Allium sativum, assembly GCA_030737875.1. Classification (NCBI taxonomy): domain Eukaryota; kingdom Viridiplantae; phylum Streptophyta; class Magnoliopsida; order Asparagales; family Amaryllidaceae; genus Allium; species Allium sativum. The sequence continues at coordinate 165,847,989 of CM060923.1, forward strand.
TTGCATTTCTAATGACAAAATAAAAGAGAAATTATTCGTCATAACAAGTTTCTAATTTAACAAACATGACATATGCTAACAAAATGTAAGCTTTAAATCTAATAGGACACTTCTAGCAAAAAATGTCATGTTTAAACTAAATAAACATTTCTATTATAATTAAACCATTCTAACCTCAACAAAAGGGCATTTTTATTTAGACAATGTATATTTTTCACAAAGGCTACTTTACATAAAAGTGAAAAAAAAATTTCCAACATTTTTATATATACAATGTAATTTTTTTTTTTCATTTCATACTTTACATAAAAATGAACTCTTTTTATGTTTCAACATTTTTTTTATACAATGTATATTTTTCACATGTTACGATAAAAGATTATTCTTATCGTCTGACAATTCTAAAAATTCTATGTTTCATATGTTACGATAAAAAGATTATTTTATCGTCTAACAATTCTAACAATTCTATGTTTCATATGTTATTGTATTTCTAACGTGACATTTTAAAACAAAATGATATCTTTATTCTAACATGGCGTGACTCTAACATAACATTAATGACAAATTTTGTTCTAATATAATGCTAATGACAAATTTGTTTTCTATCATAACATAAATGACAAATATGTTCTGATATAACATTAATGACAAAATGACACATTTTGTTTTAATATAACATTAATGACAAAATGTTCCAATATAACATAAATGACAGAATGACACATTTTACATAAAAATGTAATTACTATCCTAAATATCACATTTTAATTAAAAATGTAGTTTTTCCATCCTTGTATTACATTATATAAAATGTAACTCTTCTATTCTCTTTTATTACATTGTAAAAAAAAGTAACTTTTCTATCTTCTTTAATTACATAAAAGTGTAATCTTTCATATTCATCTTTAATTACATATAAAATGTAATCTTTCATTTTCCTCTTTAATTACATATAAAATATAATCTTTCATTTTCTTTGATTACAAAAATATAATTTCTTTATTCTTTGATTACATTAATGAACATTTTAAATGCTCATTAACATTAAAAGGTAAATCTTCAATGTATAAGACATTCTTCATAACATTTTACTTTTCATGTTTCATCTACAATATAAAATGTAAACTTCAAAGTGAATACATTTCATATTTATCAAGGGTCAATTTTACTATTCATTAACATTAAAAATATGAATCTCAACATATAAGCATTTTTCATAACAATGTTTTTATATATATATGATTTCATATCTAATGCTACAATATCAACTAATTTCGTTCCAAACACAATCAATTATCAAAAATCAACCAAATTCACATCACAATATAATCAACAATTCCAAACATCACAACAGATCTGATTATATTAAAGTATCTACATGGATTCAAATCAGCGAAAAATAATAATTAAATTTTAAAATAATTAAAAATAGAAATCTCACCATCATTTTAATATCTGTTCAGTTCAGATCTGAATTTTCTCTGCAATTTGATTTGCTTTTTTTCAGATCCGGTCTATTCTGTTGTGTAGTGCTTGACGCCACGATCGCAACGCAACTGAGTTTGCTCAGTTCCGATCTCGCATGACCAAGTTAAGGCGTTACAAACATTTAACGACGTAATTAAAATAATTAATAAAAAAAATGAAATTCCTTAATTACTTTTAAAAGGAACGACCTCTTCTTCCTGTATGCTACTACACCGAACCCATTTCTTCCATCCATCTCTCTACTTGCGCCTGGAAGATGGTGAAGCTCGGTGGAGCCATGCTCTATAATCTTTGTATTAGAAGTCTATTTTAATTTAAAGTGGATTTGAAGAAATTGGTGGAAGAAAACCGGAGCTTCATGGCCATTGAACCATGAGGATGGCGGCTGGCTATGTTAGTGGATTAGAGATTTGGGAAAAGGACAAAAGCATTTTTATAATACTTTACTTCTAATTTTACAATTAAATCCATACATCCTTATTCCTTACTATATTTGGATATTTTTGAATCGTCCAAATTTAACATTTACATCTTTCCTATTAAATAGTGTGTATATTTGCTTTTAATATAAAGCTATTATGTAACAACTTATATACTCAAGAATGTATTCCATATTTAAATAAATTTTACCTATAGTAGATTAAGACCATTTTTAAACATATCACAACTCATATATATATATATATATATATATATATATATATATAATTTTAAGTTATGAAACCAAAATAGGAAAACATATCAATTTTAATTATCTATCTTTCTGTAACATTTATTATTATTATGCCAAGAAATTCAGCAAGCCCATTATTTGACGAGTATGTATATCAACCATTTCCAGCATGTAACCAACAAGGCAGTTTCAAATTTGACAATGGGGCAAAGTTTTGTTTTTATTCCAGAAACCATGCATGTGCATTACGAATAAATACGTTTCTATGCTTTAATAGTGTTTTATAAATACCTCCTTAAATCCCCTTTTGATTACACGCTATAATGACACATTTATTCCTTTTTTTTTATTATTCCAATTTCAAAAGTAGATGACAATGAAAGAGAGAGAGAGAATAACATGGAAAGGGTTAATGCAAGATTAATGTTGTTTGTTAATGAACATAGAGTCTACATTTTGAATTTCTAAAAGTTAAATTTGAGTTGACATTGGAAATATTTAAGAGGACACCCAAAGATATGTACATATACATACATACACACACACATTTATATTAATATATATATATATATATATATATTGTTAGAATTTATTTCATTTATAACCCACACATTATTTTCGATCAATAAATTAATAAATGTCACTAAAGTTCCTAAGACATTTTTAATGTTAACATATTTGTCAATCAAGCATCCCTTTTTTTTATTAAATGAATCATATTACATATTGCACATTTTAAATATAATCTTTTATTGTAAGCTTCTTTACATTAAACAAATGTTGCATAAGAATATAATCTTTTTATATTACCTAAAAATGTAAATTTAATGTGAAATGTGTTTTTCCTAATATGAACAAATTCTTATGTACATTCTTAACATTAAAATATAAATTTTAACGTAAAACTTGTTTTTCTAAATGCAAACAAATATTTATGTACATTCAATACATTAAAATATACTTTTTGATGTAAAGCTTATTTTCTAAATACGAGCAATTCTTATGTACATTCGTAACATTAAAATATAAATTTGATGTAAAACAATTTTTTTATTATTATTATTGTAAAACAAGTGACAATAAAAAGACATTCTTTTTATTCCATTCTTTTTATAGTAACAAATGGCAAATAAAATACATGCTTTAGTTTCAATTCATTTTATATTGATTCTCTTACATTGGAAATATGAATTCAAATGTGAAAATAATTTAACATTAAAAATGTAAAGTCAATGTGAATACATTTTTATTTAGAAATGATCATTTTATTAAAAATAAAGTTTAATGTAAAAACATGTTTCATTTCATAACATGTACAATTTTGTAAATCTATCCATTTCATTAAAGATAAAGTTTTTGTAATGATGTTCCCTATGACAGATTTTGTTTACCTTCATTACATTAAATGTAAATTTATTCGTTTTAACTTCAATTAAAATAAATTTTTAATCATTATTATTTAAAATAAATAATTTTAAATACTTAAAAATCCTTTAAAATTTCTAAAATAAAATTTTAAATTGGTCCTGATTTTTCGGGTTGTTACAAAATTACTCTTTCATTTTGGCTTTTAATGCACCTGTGAATAATGGGAGTATGCTCACTGCACTATAAATGTGGTGGGATGGAGTTGTTAAATCTCTTCAACAATTATTGTCACATTTAATTAATACTCGTTTTTCTTAAACTCCAATTTTGAGGAAGATCTTATCTTAGTCGTGGAGCGATTGCAAAAGCTTGTAGTTATGCTAAATCAGCGTTTTGTTATTGACATTTTTAATTTTTGTTGTGCAAGAATTCCATGAATTTACATTCTTAGATCTAAAAAATAATCGCATCAAGCATGACCTTTTGGTCTATAGTTGTTAAATGCATTCAAGAGTCTTAAGACGGACAGGGTATATTGTTGCAAAATAGGACTTAACTGAGTAATATTTAGAAGGTAACCGAGGAAAAGCTTCATACGGAGGTGGATTTTGGCAATGACCAATTATAATGTAGGTGGTTTTTGGCATCGAGATGGTAGCCAAATGTTCTATTTGGTTGTCTGTTAATAGGTCAATGGATGGATAGAGAAGAGTGATAATCTTAGCATATAGTTTGTACGTTCGTCTTATTAGTTAAGACATGGAGGGAGTTTATCTACCTTTGATAGTTGTGTTATTTTCGATTCCAATGTGTGTGTCATGAAATTATATATGAGCATTTCCCTAACATAATCCCATTAAAGCATGTAATTTTTTTTCGTACATCATAGAAGTATAAACTTGTTCCAAGAAAACATATAGTAAACAAATTACATATGATGGCCAAAATAGAAAAAAAGAAAAAGGTATGTAAGAAATTCCCATCTTTTATAGACAAAATATATTTCATTACATTATAGGTGTGTTTTGTCTTTGCGACCTCTATCCAAAACCTTCCACTTTCTCAGCCTCATTTCTTTCATAAGTCATTTTTTATCTCATCTCTCTTTCTATCCCACATCATTTATGCAATCCTAATAGCTATTGAGAGGCAAAAAAATTTAAAAGAGATTCAAAATATTAATTTCATTCCTTTTAAATTCTTGCATCATTCAACAATCTCACGGAAACCAGTGGTATTTTAGAAAGACACCTAAGTAGTGCATCGAAGTCGAGATGGAAATGCGTAAAAAGAAGTTAATCTAAGTTCTCAGTGAAAGCAACAAAGTGTTGATGACAAAAAATGCCATCAGACCCAAAGATTCTTTATTACTAGAGAATAGCGTTTCACGTAAGGAAAATTAATGTGCGGAAAGCTGTAAAAGACACAGAGGTTTAGCGGTTAGGTCAGTGAGGGGCGTACGCCTACTTTGAAGGAGTTTGATGATCTTTATTCACAAATAAGAGTTACAAGCATTGAGCTTCATCATGGCATTCGTTTACATGTTGTTCTCTGTATTTTGAAGTTGTATTGGTCGTATGCCAATCTATTAAATAATAGTAAAGTAGAAGAATTTCTTTCTCTCTCCTTGATTGTAGGAGTTACCTCTCTTTTCCTTAATTCTCTCTTGATATTTAATATTTGAATTTTTAATTATCAATTAAATTATTTAACTAACCTCTCATTATTTTATAGTATGATATATATATATATATTTAAAACTTATGCATAATTAATCTACAAATAATTGATATGTCAACTTCAAATAGTAGGTCCATATAGTTATATCAATTATATAATACCAAATTTAAATTGTTTAAATAAATTTAATCAGAGAATATATTTATTAATGAACCATGATTGAATATGTATATGACTATTTGTTCTAGTAAAAATGGTAAAACTAAATTGTTTTATTCAATTACTATATGTAAATCGCATAAAACAACAATGAAAAATTTAATTTTATTTATTTATTTATCATTTATCCATAAATACTTGTATCTAAAGTGGTAAAATATATGTATTATGCATTGCATTATAAAATTCTACATTTAACTTAAAATACCTATAATTAAAACTACCATAATTATTTACATAACCTACATCACTTTCTCCTATGAAATAATCTATACGCATAAATTAATTATGCTATGTTATGCTTAAAATAATAAGATAAATGTAATCAAGTGATACGTATTTGTTCAGTTACTACTGACGATATGAAAATTTCAATAATATACATCATACCTATATCAATAAAATAAGATAAAATTGTATTTTCATTAGACTAAAACACACATAAGTCACACGGCATGTAATATAACACAAACAATACATAACTTTTATATAATACACTCTTTAAGTTCGGTAACACATGGAATTTATTTCTCAAAAACATGTTTAAGAAACACCATTAATTTTAGTTCCGGCCAGTCTATAAATAATTACAATTAAATTTGAAATTATTTTCCCATTTGCCAAAATATTTGCACTTTAGCATAAAAAATTCAGAAAAAATGTTCATAGAGACATGAGATAAATTAAAAATTTATTTTTAAGATAAAATAAAGAATAACAACAAAAAATTAGAAAAAACATCAATAAATTCACCGTGCTTTACAAAATTATGATTTTTTTACAGCAAAAACTTAATTTTAAAATTTCTGCAATCTTTTACCAAACTATCTCGGTTCACTTCTAATATTTTACATGACTTCATATTAGAGTTAATCAAGAATATTAAAAATATAATTAAACTTGATAAAGTGTTAATTGTTGATGTGTCAATATAAATCATAAAAATGTGAAAAATTCAATATTTGCACAATTTTCATATTAACAAAAAGGGTATAAAATTCATTTGGATAAACAAATACATCAAACACATAACATAATTATATACGTAAGCAATAATTCAATATTTGCACAATGATTCATTTATGATTCAAATTTAAATTTATATACGTAATTTAAATCTCTGATATTTAATGATGTGTAATATTTATTCATACTCTGTATATTCTTGTAATCTGACGAAATTGTTGTAATAAGCAGTGAAATGTTCTTCTGTTTTTGTTCTGATTTGTCTTGTCCTCAAAGCAATCCGTGCTTTCCTTCACGGGGTAGTTCGGGTTGTTATATGGGCCATCGCCTGATTCTTCTTCGTTTGACTAGAAATCGCCAAAATCTGAAATCAGTTTTCTGACTTTGACTGTCGATTCCGGCGAATCCGGTCGACGATAGGCTATGGAATTTTTGTGGTAGGTAGTGGTTATTAAGATAAAAAAACCCAGAAAGGGTTTGGTGTGATTTTGCTCTGATTGAGAGATTTAAATTATTGAAGTTTCCGGGTCTTTTGTGCAAAGAAATTTTTAGTGGAGAAGTGAGCCGCCATGAGAGAGATGAAGAAGGAGACTAGAATTAGGTTTAGAGAAATGGTTAGGTTAGGGTTATGAGATATTATATAGAGGTTGTTAATTTTTAAATTAAGTCCATGTGTAATATAACCTATTTAATTAATAACCCATATGTTCTATTATTTTATTATTTTAAGTCCTTTTTATGGTTTTAAAATCCGTACGAATACATACGTTATTAAATTTTGCTGAAAACTGGAACATAACTATTTCTCGATGATACGAATCCAAAGAAAATAGTTTCGTTGAATTCTGAGTCCGTATGAATTATTAAGGAATTTTTAAAATCTAAAATTTTTCCGTTTTCAATGAAAAATTAATAACGCCCACATACTGACTCCAAAAATTACAGAAAATTTATTTCTAGCTTTGTTTTGACGATACGGTCCCGACAAAACCAATTTCGTCGAATTTGGATATCGTTTGAAAAATGGTTATTTTAAGGCGTATATATATTATATTAAAAATATATATTTAAATAAATAAATTCCGAATATCAAAATATATCAGTGTTTATACTTTTTCAATGCAGAAACATCATTTTGAACTCAATGGAAGTGGTTTCGAGTCCCAATTCATTCGTATGTAAAAAGTAGCGTTTTGAGTCCTATATATTATATATATATAAATTCCATAGCGTTTTTTTTTGAGATTTTGAATTTGTCATAACTTACAAATTATAAACTGAAATCTTAATTTCTAAAATTCATTAGAAAGATATCGTCAATACGATCCTAGCGTTTCTTGTTTCGTCCCATTCCGACTTAAAATTAATTTTATATAATTTTCCAAAGTTTGAAATCGAAATTTGAAATTAACGTGACATTTCAGGCTCGAAATATAATTAATATAAATTATTCGTTATAACTTCGATTTAAAATAAATTATTCGTCGTTATTATTTAAAATAAATTATTTTAAATATTCAAAACCAATAAATTAACTAAAATAGAAAAAAAAATTGCCTCAAAATTCCGGGTCCTTACATTTATTTAGCCAGGAAACATATCAACTGAAAATGTGACCAAGTTTATAATTGGGCGGGTAAACGATTCAATTTCTACTTTAATATATGGTGACATAATATTTCCTATGCAATATTATTATATGGACATAAGAAAAGTAATTGTTTACTTTTAGTAATCTTTACAACAAAATCAAAATTCAAACCCTCTTTCGGAGAAGGAGTATTACATTTCGTATGTTAATATATTTCATTTTACTGAAAAACCAATTACCATATATCTCTAGCATAATCACCTAAAGCAAAGCATTCATAATTAATTAATAATTTATTTTAAATAAATAGCAAATATAGGAAATGAAGGAAGCATGTTATGCAAATAAATTTTGGAATTTGCAATGAACGACAATTAATCAAATTTTCCCAAAACTATCATTTTTAAATTGATACACTTATAACTTGCTATATTTGACATTTACTTTGTGCTTATATATATCCAATTGATCATCCATAAATCTCTATCACAAGAACAGAAAAAAATTAAGAGTGTAAAGCGAAGAAAGACAAAGACAACTTGCATTACATCCTTCCTTGTGTTCCTCATTCTTTTCTCAAGTGGTATGCCAGAGAAAAAACTAAACTTCAGTTAGTTACTTTTTTTTGTTACGATAGAAAATCTTTTTCCATGTTTGTCCTAACAAATACAAATACTTTTGTTAAATACTACTTGCAGCTATGATGACGGAAGTGAAAGGACAAAACTGCCCTCCTCCAAGAGAAACTTGCGAATTTCCTATTGAATCAACGAAGTGTGTGACAAAAGAATGTAAAGAGTTTTGCCTTAAACACTTCTTCTGCACTATGGGTAGTTTTTGCTCTGACGTTAATACTTGCACCTGCAAATAGAATTGGGCTCATCGTCGTTGAATTACGACTTTACCATTTTTTGTTTTGTTATTTATATCTCTTTTGTATTTCAGCAGCTGGGTCTGTATACATTATGATATGAAAAATAATTATGAAATGGAATTTTCCTCTGTTTGGTTTGGAAGGAAATTTTTATCTACATCTATTTTGTTTTGACTATGCGGTGAAGAAAAAACTTGTTGCACAATTTTTTTTTTTTTAACTGTATGTGCTTGGCTTATGGATATTACTGGGAAAATTGAAATATTATGGTCGTTAACTTGTTAGGGAAACACTTTTGTAATATAAATAAATAAACTATTTTTTTTTTGCTCGGTGGTCTTTTGTAGTTTCCACCATAATTTGTTTTATAAACTAGAAAGCATCAATTGGTGAAAGAATCACCATTTCTCTAAGCGAGTGAAAAGAAGAGTCTCACGACAGCAGGTTTATGCCAAAACTATGAAAAGCTAAAGATCAAAGAGAGATTCAAGCAACCTAAAAAAAAAAAGATTAACTTGTAGATCTGATGTGTCTGCTATTTACTGCTATTATTTTGATAGAATCATGAATCCTAAATCATCTTGGGATTTTGTTGTGTAATGTTATTATACAACAATCATTGCATTATATTTTTCTTCCTTCAAAACGATGAGGATTAAAAATTGCTTTCTTTCATAAGACTGATATTTGTGACTCTTGATTGTAGTAGATTGAAAATTTGTTACTTATTACGTTTGTTAAGCTGAAGAATTATTATGTTTTTGTGACGGCAAGGAATTTCGCTCGGTCCGAACCAGTCGCAAAACCGATCCAGGCCGTTCGAAACGCCCTATCGTTTGAGAACACGACAAATCAAAACGCGTACAGAAGAACATTTCATTGTATATTACAACAATGCATCAGATTACAAGAATATAAAGAGTATAAAAGAATAATACACAGAAATATCAGAGATTTAAATTACATTTAAGAACATCGCAGCGGAAAATAATACAATACACAACTAGAAGAGATATACGGATACAAAGCTTTCCGGATATCGTTCCAGCTGTAAACCAGGATCCTGTGAATATAAATCTGCAAAACCAAAACTACTAGCTGCCCGTGTCGAAAATAAGGGCACCCAGAGTTTAGGTTAAAACAATAAACTCCAGGTCAGTCATGTGACTGGTGTGAGAACTAAAACAGTTAATCTTTATTTTAAATCATTAGGTAAATCAAGGGACCACGCCGTATAACACGGAACGGGTTTCCTCCCAAGAATACCAGTGCATAAATAAACAGCGCAATGCTAAATAAAGAAAAATGAAGCTGTTATAAGACCCAGGTCCCATCACACAATGCAACGCAGCCGAGGATAGGGTTTTCCCTTATAACAGCCAAAGAATGCTTGATACGGTTAAAACAAATCGTTTGATACTATTATAAGTGCATAGTGTATAAAACAACTTCAAATCATAAGTATCAATCATAGGCGGCATAAGCGCCCCATCCCACTATGTCGCCATATATAGGATTACAACTAAAACCGCAAAGTCACGTATTTGGAAATTGGATTTCCATCTATGAACCGAGGCAAAAGATAGTCCTCTTCCGATTCGAGACAATCTAGCCCATGTCTCCGGAACAGCCGCAACTGCCCCTTGGATCGTCAGGGCCGGTCCACCGATGTGGATTATAGTGCCTGAACAATACGTCTCTCCGCCCTTTGGGGCGTAAACGAGCCAACTAAATGACTCCATCGGTTCGAGAACGACCGATCAATCCGAGGCGCCTCGCAACAGCAACAACCACATAAGTCAAACTCGTCAGGGCGTGTAAAACCACTGACGCCACTTCTAGCTAGAAAGAAACGCAAGTCCTCCCTGAGGTCCGTCTCCCGTTTTTGGTTCATACCGGGTGTGAAACTCGCGAAGCAGACGTTACACAAAGCTACGCCACAAAGGCCTTGCTTTGATCATCACCACAAGACTTTGCTTTTCAACAAAAGCCTCGATCAATTGCCACTTGGGCATGCCACACAGGCAATTCACTCCATGCGTTTGATATCCATCAATATATAACCCCTGAGCTCGTACGTCTCAGAGAAGGGCGTTAAGCAAGAGAATAAATTCTCCGCCGCCAAACAGAGATATATTTAATAGAGATCAACCACACGGACTAAAATCCAATGTCAGACACACAGTCCATTTACAAGTCCGTTCTGGGTCTGAACGAAACCGGAGGCACCTAGTACCCCGCATATCCATCGATCTCCAAGTACGTCTGGACGATCACCAACTGTTTCCATCTTCTTGGGTGTACAGCCCAATCAAGATCATCAGTTATCACCCAAACGACGTGAAGACCTCCGGTCTTCGACCATCGTCTTCATCTTCGACTTATCGTCGTATCAGTTATTCAGAATGGGATAAACCCGGTCTTCCCGAATAACTCGCGTATATTTAAATAAGTGTTACACAAACACAACATACGCCTCATTCCAATTCATTAGTCACTAACCGTAAATTAATGAAGAGAATAATTCCCCAAACATTAACCCCGAAGGCCGAAACCAACATCAGATCAATATCCAGAAAACCATTCTGCTTGGCCAACCGACAGTTAGTTTCTAAATTTCACATTCAAATCTAATTAAAGATTTAACTATCGCCTGGAGCAAAACTGGTGATACTCCATTTCGATTATTTCAATCTAATTAAAGATTCATTAAAACTCCACTTAGTTTTAATCTGTGACTGGGTTAAAGAATTAGTGTCATTTAAAACACGGTTCACGATAAACCCAAAATCACATCACATTTCAATCAGTCCCTAATTGTAAATTAGCAAGTGAGCAACTCCCTAAGTATGAATCCCGAAGGCCGAAACCAACATCAGATCAATACCTCAGAAACTATTCAACTTAGCTAATCTCCAGTTAGTTTCTGATTTTCTTAACTCCTTTAGGTCTAAGAACTGTATTATTGAAGATACCGTTCACGACAACCCAAAATCACATTTCATCAATGATCGGGTTAAAGAACGAGTGTTATTTAAAACACTGTCCACGATAAACCCAAAAATCAATATCGATTCAATTCCAATTAAATATTATTTAATTGGTACACTTCATTAAATCTAAATAAAAAGATTTAATCTTTTCTCAACTGGGTTCAAGAACAGTGTTAGTGAAGACACCATTCACGACAAACCCAAATCACATTTGATATTAAATACAAGGCTCTGAATAGAAAATATCCCGGCTTATATTCAATATCAAATTCTACGATTAACAAATGTCGTATTGGAAATAACGATATAAATATATATCTTTCAAATTTCCATAACAACATCTGTATAATCACGAATTCCAACATCGAAATATTCCGAAGACAATTTCGATTCAAATCCACTCCAATGCAATCATTGGAAATTTTGGTTATTTTTAAAACCCTTTTCAAATTCAATTTATTTATTTAAAAATAAATAGAATTATAATTCTAGTTCAAAACTAGTTCATTTCGATAAAAATCTATTTTTATCTTTTCAAATATGGAGTTTTTCATCCCAATTCTTTCTAAATCATTTCTTATGATTTTACATAAATTATTACAATTTTTAATAATTTTATCAAGGTCCGTACAGTCGATTTCCATCAATGGCCATCGAACTGCACTTACAGCGACCTTTTTCAAATTTGATTTGGACGTAACTCCAAATCCAACCGTTAGATTTCAAATTTCTAATATTCATTAGAAAGCTCTTTTCGATACGAACCCAACGGTTCCGGTTTTAGGAGAATCCGACGGTCGGATCTCCCGCAATGTCCGTTTGAAATAAATGGTCGAAATTCACGAACTGCCGCGGCGCGGCGCGTTCTATTCAGGCCATTATATTATATATATAATATATATAATATATACTTCGTCGATTTCTATTTAAAACGAATTATATAAATAGTTTTAAATTCGTTTCAAATTCTATTTCAACTTCTATTTCAATTCAAAGCAAAATTGAATTCTTCTTTATAAATTCGTTTAAAAATTCATTTCTATTCAATTCGAATTTCAATTCAATTTGAATTCATTTCAATTCGCTTTCTATTCCATTTGAATTCGTTTTCAATTCAATTCATTTCGAAATCGTTTTCAATTCATTTTGAATTCGTTTTCAATTCAATTCATTTCGAAATCGTTTTCAATTCAATTCATTTCGAAATCGTTTTCAATTCAATTCATTTCGAAATCGTTTTCAATTCAATTCATTTCGAAATCGTTTTCAATTCAATTCATTTCGAAATCGTTTTTTTTTTTAAATCGATATAAATATCGTTCACGTCAAAATGGCGTCAACCTAATCAACACGGCTTCATATATTCCTTTATTTTCAAATATTCTATTTCAAATATTTCTTTTTCAAATATTTCTTTTTCAAAACTGGAATGAGGCCCAATCAATTACCATATAAAATTAATTATATGGATTTTCATACAACACATGTATATAATAGCATTGAAAATAATCAACCATCAACCAAAGTGCACTACACTGTATAAGCATCAAATATAGATATTCAACGCTTATAACAGCCTGTCAATCAATCGATCGACATATTTAATCAATCAGGATGAGTGAACTTCAAATTTCATCCTAACACCCGTGTGGGGTTTCAAACAATCAAACCCATATTTTATTTGTGCAGTTAGGCGATGTGTAAAATTTATCGACCCAATCAACGTCATTCAAATAGGTGTACATAAACAAACCATCTGGTTTGTAAATGAATATTTATTTATTCACATTCACGTTAAAAATTATATTTTTAACGATAACACATTTTATTTTAACATATGAATTTCTATTCAGTTCATTCTTTAAATAAAATGCTATTTTTATTTTTCTAACTTATTTTAGAAAATTTCGGCGGCATAACGGCACGATACTAGAAACGGGACAAGGCCTAGCCTTATCCCCGGTCTAGTGAAGGCCCACGCCATTCACACATCAATCAAATCAATTTCATTATGCAAACCACAAAATTTGGAGTAAGTGTCTAACCTAGCCTTACTCCTTCGCCTTATAATGGCGCACGTCTAATCCTAACCAATTTATCGATTCGATTTTTCATACCACAAACCACATTCAAACCAATATCACAATCAATAACCAAACAGCCAAACAAACAAGTCCATGGTCTGTGGACGATTGTGTCGGGTGCTACTAAGCACCGTCTGCATCCTAGTATATATATATAACTAGAAAAATTAAATTGAAAGGTGAGAAATTCTCACCTATAGCTATCCTATCTTCACCACTAGACTTTGCAGAAGTCTTCGTCGCTTTCGCATTTTCTTCATCTTCGTTGCCCGTATTCTCTACATATGTAAAAATCGAATTTTCACTTCGCTATTCCATATATAAAAAATCATATTTTTACTTTGCTTCTCAATATATAAAAATCGAATTTTTACTTTGCTTCTCAATATATAAAAATCGAATTTTTACTTCGCTATTCAATATATAAAAATCGAATTTTTATTTCAAAGTTCAATATATAAAAATCGAATTTTTATTTCAAAGTTTAATATATAAAAACTATATTTTTACTAATATAGATTCCGCCGCCATTTTAAATTATAAAGATTATATTTAATTTTTTTTTTCTCCCAAGTTCAAATCTTTCCTTTCAAAAGTTCTAATCTTTTTATTTTAAAGCTCAAACCTTTTCCTTTTTTTAAAAAATCTTTTTTCAAATTCAGTTTTTATCACTTAAAAAAAAAACAGTTTTTAAGTGCTTTTCAATTCAGTTTTTTATCACTTTAAAAAAAACAGTTTTTAAACTTTAAACATAAAACAGTTTTTATATTTTTTAACAAAATCTGTTCGGTTTTATACCTAAAAAAAAAAAACAGTTTACAGAATAAATAAAAAAAGAAAATAAATAAAATAAATAAAAATAGGAAAGGCTCACCGATGTAGCTGCGAAGGGGGGGGTTTCTTGCTGCCGCCTGGAAGCGCCTGAACCAGTTCGGAACCTCCCACGACGTCGGCCTATGCGCCTTCCTGAGCCTCTAGACGACGATCCACGAACTCCATTGCGAAGCTCGCCCAAACCCGCACCTGGCCATCACCCTTTCTTCCGACTCGCAACCCCCCCCCCCAGATTCCTTATCGAGGTCTTCAGCGGAGGTTCATAGGGGGGGGGGAATTGGTGGAGGCTAAACGGGGGTCGAGGGGAGCGAACGTGAGTCGAGATGGAGGGGAGAGGAATTGAGCGACGGAGGAGTTGAGCGATTTGGGGTTTTTATTGAATTTGGCAGCGGCGGGTTTCCTGATGTTTGACCACACTAGAAAGTAATGAGGGTTGTTGACTTTGGAAGAAGATTATATATTATTTTATTTATATTTTATTTATTTTAATTTTGAAGATATCTGTCTTTGCACTCGGACTCAGAATCAAACCCAACGACTATCGCCTCTAGGTAAATACCCCCATTCTGAACACAATGGGATCTGTATCGTAAGCCAATTCGACTGTTTGAATCAATTTCCGTTGAATTTACATTTAAATCACTATATTGAATTTTAAACGTACATTTCAAATTACTGGGGCCACATACTAACTCTATAAATTCCAGAAAAATATTTTCTAGCTTCGTATTGACGATACGGTCCTATCAAAACTAGTTTCGTCAAATTCTGAGACCGTTAGAAAAATGGCCAATTTCCAGTCGATTAAAATCAACTGAAACTGGTCAAACGCGTTTTCCTTTGCCACGCTCACATATTGATTCGAAAAATTATGAAATTTGGAATCTAGCAATAACTCAACATCACGGACCCAATAAAACTGGTTTCGTCGAAATCCGAGGTCATTTGCAAAATGTCCATTTTTAAGGGCCTGAATTCCATAGCGACTATTCAGAATTTTCAACTGGACATATCTCTCAATTTTTAAAGTGAAATCTCAATTTCTTACATCCGTTAGAAAGATATTATCAATCAGATCCTAATGTTTTTGGTTTCACTAAAATCCGGATTGTTTTGCACCCGGTACATTCAATTGAAGTTTGAAATCGAATTATCGAACTACCGCGCCATTTTCAATTCCATTTATAATTATATATAAATATTTATATATTCTAACGACGACGTATATAATATATACGTCGAATTTCAATTCAAAATAAATTTCTCGTCGATATTATTTAAAATATTTCATTTTAAATATTCAAAATTCGCCAAAATTGCCAAAATAAAAATTTTAAACTGGCCCAGATTTTACGGGTTGTTACAATCTCCCCCACTTAAAACTTTTCGTCCCCGAAAAGGAACAAAGTCGAAAGTGGTTTGATTAATCAATTCTACGATCGATCAGGCTTCCGTTCTCCAACTCTTTAGTTTCTGAGAATTTTCAAAATTTCAAAAATTTGGCTAACACCCTAAATTTTCGAAAAATTTCGCCATAACCTCCCCTGCACCGGGAGCATCGGGGAATTTCAAATAGCTTCCCCGGTCCTTCAGATCTCAAAAAGAAAATGAAAAAGCCAAGCGGCTAGCCAATAGGCTCACAAAATCATCATCACCCAAACAAAACAGGAAATTATGTAGTAAACATGTACCTATTTGTCGGGCAAACAAATTTTATTCTCTGGCTCTAGCCTCCTTGCTATGACCTGTTCAATGTAAGTACAAGTATATGCAAGCAAATGCGACCAATTTTCAATACAATTCAATATTTGATCAAATTAGGCATAATGGTTCAAAATTATCAAACAATTAAACAAATAACACAAACATCAATCAATTAGTGACTTAGAGTTTCAAATTCATAATTTTGATACATATACAAAAATCAGATTTTTGATGCCAATTCACAACAATAAGCCCTATCTAATTTTGGTTCTCACACCAGTCAATAGGAAATATATAGATATCACACCTTCGAAACACGAAAATAAATACTGGTGATGGCGCGCCATCATCAGAATCATGTCCGGGCGACTAGAGTGTGACTCTATATCTATCCAGTATATTAAAATTTCGAATACACGCGGATCAGACGTATACGCAAAACCTATATATACTGGATTGTCCACATAAATATAAATAAATAATCAAATACGAATAATTGATTTTAAATTTTCAAAACAAATTTGACTTTCATTTTAAAAATATACTCTTCACACTCGTTCTAGGATACTACTGATCCTATCTCTAACGAGTCATTCTCATTGGATATTACTAATCCAATATCTGATGAATTCTTTCGTATGGTTCTAATGTGCCTTGTTCTCTGAGCTTTGCAAACCTCGCTCTGATACCAACTGTGACGGCAAGGAATTTCGCTCGGTCCGAACCAGTCGCAAAACCGATCTAGGCCGTTCGAAACGCCCTATCGTTTGAGAACACGACAAATCAAAACGCGTACAGAAGAACATTTCATTGTATATTACAACAATGCATCAGATTACAAGAATATACAGAGTATAAAAGAATAATACACAGAAATATCAGAGATTTAAATTACATTTAAGAACATCGCAGCGGAAAATAATACAATACACAACTAGAAGAGATATACGGATACAAAGCTTTCCGGATATCGTTCCAGCTGTAAACCAGGATCCTGTGAATATAAATCTGCAAAACCAAAACTACTAGCTGCCCGTGTCGAAAATAAGGGCACCCAGAGTTTAGGTTAAAACAATAAACTCCAGGTCAGTCATGTGACTGGTGTGAGAACTAAAACAGTTAATCTTTATTTTAAATCATTAGGTAAATCAAGGGACCACGCCGTATAACACGGAACGGGTTTCCTCCCAAGAATACCAGTGCATAAATAAACAGCGCAATGCTAAATAAAGAAAAATGAAGCTGTTATAAGACCCAGGTCCCATCACACAATGCAACGCAGCCGAGGATAGGGTTTTCCCTTATAACAGCCAAAGAATGCTTGATACGGTTAAAACAAATCGTTTGATACTATTATAAGTGCATAGTGTATAAAACAACTTCAAATCATAAGTATCAATCATAGGCGGCATAAGCGCCCCATCCCACTATGTCGCCATATATAGGATTACAACTAAAACCGCAAAGTCACGTATTTGGAAATTGGATTTCCATCTATGAACCGAGGCAAAAGATAGTCCTCTTCCGATTCGAGACAATCTAGCCCATGTCTCCGGAACAGCCGCAACTGCCCCTTGGATCGTCAGGGCCGGTCCACCGATGTGGATTATAGTGCCTGAACAATACGTCTCTCCGCCCTTTGGGGCGTAAACGAGCCAACTAAATGACTCCATCGGTTCGAGAACGACCGATCAATCCGAGGCGCCTCGCAACAGCAACAACCACATAAGTCAAACTCGTCAGGGCGTGTAAAACCACTGACGCCACTTCTAGCTAGAAAGAAACGCAAGTCCTCCCTGAGGTCCGTCTCCCGTTTTTGGTTCATACCGGGTGTGAAACTCGCGAAGCAGACGTTACACAAAGCTACGCCACAAAGGCCTTGCTTTGATCATCACCACAAGACTTTGCTTTTCAACAAAAGCCTCGATCAATTGCCACTTGGGCATGCCACACAGGCAATTCACTCCATGCGTTTGATATCCATCAATATATAACCCCTGAGCTCGTACGTCTCAGAGAAGGGCGTTAAGCAAGAGAATAAATTCTCCGCCGCCAAACAGAGATATATTTAATAGAGATCAACCACACGGACTAAAATCCAATGTCAGACACACAGTCCATTTACAAGTCCGTTCTGGGTCTGAACGAAACCGGAGGCACCTAGTACCCCGCATATCCATCGATCTCCAAGTACGTCTGGACGATCACCAACTGTTTCCATCTTCTTGGGTGTACAGCCCAATCAAGATCATCAGTTATCACCCAAACGACGTGAAGACCTCCGGTCTTCGACCATCGTCTTCATCTTCGACTTATCGTCGTATCAGTTATTCAGAATGGGATAAACCCGGTCTTCCCGAATAACTCGCGTATATTTAAATAAGTGTTACACAAACACAACATACGCCTCATTCCAATTCATTAGTCACTAACCGTAAATTAATCAAGAGAATAATTCCCCAAACATTAACCCCGAAGGCCGAAACCAACATCAGATCAATATCCAGAAAACCATTCTGCTTGGCCAACCGACAGTTAGTTTCTAAATTTCACATTCAAATCTAATTAAAGATTTAACTATCGCCTGGAGCAAAACTGGTGATACTCCATTTCGATTATTTCAATCTAATTAAAGATTCATTAAAACTCCACTTAGTTTTAATCTGTGACTGGGTTAAAGAATCAGTGTCATTTAAAACACGGTTCACGATAAACCCAAAATCACATCACATTTCAATCAGTCCCTAATTGTAAATTAGCAAGTGAGCAACTCCCTAAGTATGAATCCCGAAGGCCGAAACCAACATCAGATCAATACCTCAGAAACTATTCAACTTAGCTAATCTCCAGTTAGTTTCTGATTTTCTTAACTCCTTTAGGTCTAAGAACTGTATTATTGAAGATACCGTTCACGACAACCCAAAATCACATTTCATCAATGATCGGGTTAAAGAACGAGTGTTATTTAAAACACTGTCCACGATAAACCCAAAAATCAATATCGATTCAATTCCAATTAAATATTATTTAATTGGTACACTTCATTAAATCTAAATAAAAAGATTTAATCTTTTCTCAACTGGGTTCAAGAACAGTGTTAGTGAAGACACCATTCACGACAAACCCAAATCACATTTGATATTAAATACAAGGCTCTGAATAGAAAATATCCCGGCTTATATTCAATATCAAATTCTACGATTAACAAATGTCGTATTGGAAATAACGATATAAATATATATCTTTCAAATTTCCATAACAACATCTGTATAATCACGAATTCCAACATCGAAATATTCCGAAGACAATTTCGATTCAAATCCACTCCAATGCAATCATTGGAAATTTTGGTTATTTTTAAAACCCTTTTCAAATTCAATTTATTTATTTAAAAATAAATAGAATTATAATTCTAGTTCAAAACTAGTTCATTTCGATAAAAATCTATTTTTATCTTTTCAAATATGGAGTTTTTCATCCCAATTCTTTCTAAATCATTTCTTATGATTTTACATAAATTATTACTATTTTTAATAATTTTATCAAGGTCCGTACAGTCGATTTCCATCAATGGCCATCGAACTGCACTTACAGCGACCTTTTTCAAATTTGATTTGGACGTAACTCCAAATCCAACCGTTAGATTTCAAATTTCTAATATTCATTAGAAAGCTCTTTTCGATACGAACCCAACGGTTCCGGTTTTAGGAGAATCCGACGGTCGGATCTCCCGCAATGTTCGTTTGAAATAAATGGTCGAAATTCACGAACTGCCGCGGCGCGGCGCGTTCTATTTAGGCCATTATATTATATATATAATATATATAATATATACTTCGTCGATTTCTATTTAAAACGAATTATATAAATAGTTTTAAATTCGTTTCAAATTCTATTTCAACTTCTATTTCAATTCAAAGCAAAATTGAATTCTTCTTTATAAATTCGTTTAAAAATTCATTTCTATTCAATTCGAATTTCAATTCAATTTGAATTCATTTCAATTCGCTTTCTATTCCATTTGAATTCGTTTTCAATTCAATTCATTTCGAAATCGTTTTCAATTCATTTTGAATTCGTTTTCAATTCAATTCATTTCGAAATCGTTTTCAATTCAATTCATTTCGAAATCGTTTTTAATTCAATTCATTTCGAAATCGTTTTCAATTCAATTCATTTCGAAATCGTTTTCAATTCAATTCATTTCGAAATCGTTTTCAATTCAATTCATTTCGAAATCGTTTTTTTTTTAAATCGATATAAATATCGTTCACGTCAAAATGGCGTCAACCTAATCAACACGGCTTCATATATTCCTTTATTTTCAAATATTCTATTTCAAATATTTCTTTTTCAAATATTTCTTTTTCAAAACTGGAATGAGGCCCAATCAATTACCATATAAAATTAATTATATGGATTTTCATACAACACATGTATATAATAGCATTGAAAATAATCAACCATCAACCAAAGTGCACTACACTGTATAAGCATCAAATATAGATATTCAACGCTTATAACAGCCTGTCAATCAATCGATCGACATATTTAATCAATCAGGATGAGTGAACTTCAAATTTCATCCTAACACCCGTGTGGGGTTTCAAACAATCAAACCCATATTTTATTTGTGCAGTTAGGCGATGTGTAAAATTTATCGACCCAATCAACGTCATTCAAATAGGTGTACATAAACAAACCGTCTGGTTTGTAAATGAATATTTATTTATTCACATTCACGTTAAAAATTATATTTTTAACGATAACACATTTTATTTTAACATATGAATTTCTATTCAGTTCATTCTTTAAATAAAATGCTATTTTTATTTTTCTAACTTATTTTAGAAAATTTCGGCGGCATAACGGCACGATACTAGAAACGGGACAAGGCCTAGCCTTATCCCCGGTCTAGTGAAGGCCCACGCCATTCACACATCAATCAAATCAATTTCATTATGCAAACCACAAAATTTGGAGTAAGTGTCTAACCTAGCCTTACTCCTTCGCCTTATAATGGCGCACGTCTAATCCTAACCAATTTATCGATTCGATTTTTCACACCACAAACCACATTCAAACCAATATCACAATCAATAACCAAACAGCCAAACAAACAAGTCCATGGTCTGTGGACGATTGTGTCGGGTGCTACTAAGCACCGTCTGCATCCTAGTATATATATATAACTAGAAAAATTAAATTGAAAGGTGAGAAATTCTCACCTATAGCTATCCTATCTTCACCACTAGACTTTGCAGAAGTCTTCGTCGCTTTCGCATTTTCTTCATCTTCGTTGCCCGTATTCTCTACATATGTAAAAATCGAATTTTCACTTCGCTATTCCATATATAAAAAATCATATTTTTACTTTGCTTCTCAATATATAAAAATCGAATTTTTACTTTGCTTCTCAATATATAAAAATCGAATTTTTACTTCGCTATTCAATATATAAAAATCGAATTTTTATTTCAAAGTTCAATATATAAAAATCGAATTTTTATTTCAAAGTTTAATATATAAAAACTATATTTTTACTAATATAGATTCCGCCGCCATTTTAAATTATAAAGATTATATTTAATTTTTTTTTCTCCCAAGTTCAAATCTTTCCTTTCAAAAGTTCTAATCTTTTTATTTTAAAGCTCAAACCTTTTCCTTTTTTTAAAAAATCTTTTTTCAAATTCAGTTTTTATCACTTAAAAAAAAAATAGTTTTTAAGTGCTTTTCAATTCAGTTTTTTATCACTTTAAAAAAAACAGTTTTTAAACTTTAAACATAAAACAGTTTTTATATTTTTAACAAAATCTGTTCGGTTTTATACCTAAAAAAAAAAAACAGTTTACAGAATAAATAAAAAAAGAAAATAAATAAAATAAATAAAAATAGGAAAGGCTCACCGATGTAGCTGCGAAGGGGGGGTTTCTTGCCGCCGCCTGGAAGCGCCTGAACCAGTTCGGAACCTCCCACGACGTCGGCCTATGCGCCTTCCTGAGCCTCTAGACGACGATCCACGAACTCCATTGCGAAGCTCGCCCAAACCCGCACCTGGCCATCACCCTTTCTTCCGACTCGCAACCCCCCCCCCCAGATTCCTTATCGAGGTCTTCAGCGGAGGTTCATAGGGGGGGGGGGGGAATTGGTGGAGGCTAAACGGGGGTCGAGGGGAGCGAACGTGAGTCGAGATGGAGGGGAGAGGAATTGAGCGACGGAGGAGTTGAGCGATTTGGGGTTTTTATTGAATTTGGCAGCGGCGGGTTTCCTGATGTTTGACCACACTAGAAAGTAATGAGGGTTGTTGACTTTGGAAGAAGATTATATATTATTTTATTTATATTTTATTTATTTTAATTTTGAAGATATCTGTCTTTGCACTCGGACTCAGAATCAAACCCAACGACTATCGCCTCTAGGTAAATACCCCCATTCTGAACACAATGGGATCTGTATCGTAAGCCAATTCGACTGTTTGAATCAATTTCCGTTGAATTTACATTTAAATCACTATATCGAATTTTAAACGTACATTTCAAATTACTGGGGCCACATACTAACTCTATAAATTCCAGAAAAATATTTTCTAGCTTCGTATTGACGATACGGTCCTATCAAAACTAGTTTCGTCAAATTCTGAGACCGTTAGAAAAATGGCCAATTTCCAGTCGATTAAAATCAACTGAAACTGGTCAAACGCGTTTTCCTTTGCCACGCTCACATATTGATTCGAAAAATTATGAAATTTGGAATCTAGCAATAACTCAACATCACGGACCCAATAAAACTGGTTTCGTCGAAATCCGAGGTCATTTGCAAAATGTCCATTTTTAAGGGCCTGAATTCCATAGCGACTATTCAGAATTTTCAACTGGACATATCTCTCAATTTTTAAAGTGAAATCTCAATTTCTTACATCCGTTAGAAAGATATTATCAATCAGATCCTAATGTTTTTGGTTTCACTAAAATCCGGATTGTTTTGCACCCGGTACATTCAATTGAAGTTTGAAATCGAATTATCGAACTACCGCGCCATTTTCAATTCCATTTATAATTATATATAAATATTTATATATTCTAACGACGACGTATATAATATATACGTCGAATTTCAATTCAAAATAAATTTCTCGTCGATATTATTTAAAATATTTCATTTTAAATATTCAAAATTCGCCAAAATTGCCAAAATAAAAATTTTAAACTGGCCCAGATTTTACGGGTTGTTACAGTTTTACAATGTTATTCTATTATATTGGCTAAATTAACACTTACTTCTATGACTACTATATCAGTGATGCTATCTTGAACTAATTATTTTCGTTGGACATCTGTCCAGCTATGTTTTCTTACCAATATGTTAAATTAGTAGCTTAGCAAAATAGATTACCCAAACAGATTTTTCTATTAACTCAGCTAAATTTCTAACAACTTATTCTCGTGGATTAACACCCATATCAACCGATATATGTATCGAATATACATAAAACTAAATATGAATTTGAAACGCTATTTTAGATTCAAAATTACTCTTTCATTTTGGCTTTTAATGCACCTGTGAATAATGGGATTATGCTCACTGCACTATAAATGTGGTGGGATGGAGTTGTTAAATCTCTTCAACAATTATTGTCATATTTAATTAATACCCGTTTTTCTTAAACTCCAATTTTGAGGAAGGTCTTATCTTAGTCATGGAGTGATTGTAAAAGCTTGCAGTTATGCTAAATTAATGTTTTGTTATTGACATTTTTAATTTTTGTAGTGCAAGAATTCCATGAATTTACATTCTTAGATCTAAAAAATAATCGCATCAGGCATGACCTTTTGGTCTATAGTTGTGAAATGCATTCAACGGTCTTGAGACGGACAGGGTATATTTAAAAGGTAACCACGGAAAAGCTTCATAGGGAGGTGGATGTTGGCAATAACCAATTATTATGTAGGTGGTTTTTGGCATCGAGATGGTAGCCAAATGTTCTATTTGGTTGTCTGTCAATAGGTCAATGGATGGATAGAGAAGGGTGATAATCTTAGCATATAGTTTGTATGTTCGTCTTATTAGTTAAGACATGGAGGGAGTTTATCTACCTTTGATAGTTGTGATATTTTCGATTCCAATGTGTGTGTCATGAAGTTATATATGAGCATTTCCCTAACATAAGCCCATTAACGCATGTAATTTTTTCCGTACCTTATAGAAGTATAAACTTATTCCTAGAAAACATATAGTAAACAAATTACATATGATGGCCAAAATAGAAACAAAAGAAAAAGGAATGTCAGAAATGCCCATCTTTAATAAACAAAATATATTTCATTACATTATAGGTGTGTTTTGTCTTTGCGACCTCTATCCAAAACCTTCCACTTTCTCAGCCTCGTTTCTTTCATAAGTCATTTTTTAACTCATCTCCCTTTCTATCCTACATCATTTATGCAGTCCTAATAGCTATTGAGAGGAAAAAAATTAAAAAGAGATTCAAAATATTAATTTCATTCCTTTTAAATTCTTTCATCATTCAACAATCTCACTGAAACCAGTGGTATTTTAGAAAGACACCTGAGTAGTGCGTGGAAGTCGAGATGGGAATGCGCAAACAGAAGCGCATCTAAGTTCTCTGCGAAAGAAACAAAGTTTTGATGGAAAAAAATGCCATCAGACCCAAAGATTCTCTATTACTAGAGAATAGCGTTTCGCATAAGGAAAATTAATGTGCGGAATGCAGTAAAAACATAGAGGTTTAGCGGTTACGTCCGTGAGGGGCCTACGCCCACTTTGAAGGAGTTTGATGATCTTTATTCACTAATAAGAGTCACAAGCGTTGAACTTCATCATGGCATTCGTTTACAAGTTGTTCTCTTTATTTTGAAGTCATATTGGTCATATGCCAAGTATTGGAAAAAAGTGATGCATGCTTCTTCTTCTTCCTCAAGAGCTATATTGCCACTTATGGAGTCTCTGGAGCTTACAAAGCTGTCAAGTCAATCAAAAATCCAACCCTTGTGAATAATTAGCATGAATGTATGTATAGGTAGCGGGCTAGGTGGGAGTGGGTGAGATTTGAGGACCACACAACAGAATTTTTCGTATCCCTTAAAGGCATCCTTTGAAATTTTGCATCCCTCTATTAGTGCATAGGAAAGTTCATATTCCTTGGGATATGGTTGCTTCGTACCCCTAGGGGATACGAATCCTTGCATCCATATAGGGATACGAATTCTCGTATCCCCAAAGCGATACGAATTCGTATCCCAGAGGATACGGTAGTTTCATATCCCTAGGGGAAACGAGATTTCGTATCCCCTGAGGGATATGGAATCGTATCTAGAGGATACATTGAGTCGGCTTTTGAGTGGAAGGGGGATACGAAATAGGGAATGAGGCCGAAGGGGTTTGAAATTGGCGATGTGAAGCTAGAGGGATTCAAATTCCCTACTGCAAGTTGAGGGATTCGAAATGTGTTTAGTGGTGATAGAGGGATTCAAAATCCCTTAACATGGAGAATCAGGGAGTAGAAATGTATGAAATGTAGGTTGAGGGATTTGAATTCATGGACATGAAGCCCAAGGATCCGGAATCCTTATGGAGCCGACTTGGGCTTATATTCTTAGTTCTCTGGCTTCGCTTCGACATTGGTTCCCCGCGATGTGTTGAGTCGAGCAGGACATATATGATTTTGGGAAACAGACCGAAAAGCCGGTTAACAGTAATAATGTTTCTGGAGAATCAATAAGCAGTTGGCAATGACAATTGAATACATACCATAACTAACCTCCAATATACATGTGATGTTGAATGCTTTAAATTGAAATTACAAATTAATGATTCTAGGTACTTCCATTTGTTTGTTGACACACACACAAACTGTAACAACCCGTATTTCGATAACATGTTAAGACGAGAATCAAGGCAGAATTTAATTTTAAAT
This sequence comes from Allium sativum, assembly GCA_030737875.1. Lineage (NCBI taxonomy): Eukaryota > Viridiplantae > Streptophyta > Magnoliopsida > Asparagales > Amaryllidaceae > Allium > Allium sativum. Next base: position 165,874,400 of record CM060923.1, read on the forward strand.
TCTAAATCAAGTAAAACGGGCTATGCCATTGCGTTCGTCTCGGAAAAATACGCGAAATAGAGTCTGAGTTTTCGAGAATCGGAGTCCGTATGACCAAGTTATGGTCCGACGAAGTTTTCAGAAAATTCAAGTTCAAAAACGAGTTCTAATTTCGAAAATTAGGGCTGGAAGGCTAGGCGGGAAAATTCTCGCCAGCCACCCCAAGTCGACAGGGCTGTCGACTTGGGAGTCGACATGGCATGACCCAAGTCGACAGCCCTGTCGACTTGGGTGTCGACTTATGGTGGCCGGGCAGTTTTGCCTGGTGCACCTGTTTTCTGTTTTGGCTAGGTTTTTGGGCCTGGTTCGAAATCTAATGGTTCAGGTTGATCCTAGGGTTAATCTAAAGGTCCTAATCACTCCTAATCTCTATAAATAAGCCCCTAACATACCCCTAAATCCTCATTATTGATTCATGCAACTAAACTATGGCAAAATTATTACTCTCATGGCCTCCACCCTCATTCTAAAATTCCTAAGTAAATTCCTATGAGAGATTTTCAATGCATACAAGTGTTTTCAAGCTTGTATGAGCATCATTAGCTTGCATTCAAGTCAAGTTTCCATATTTACATCATAAAGCAAGAGTTTTGATTCATTTTGGCTCAAGGGTTTTATTGATTTGGAGCTTTCATATTGGGTTTATTTGATTGCATAAGAGCTTCGTCTCAATCTTTGTTTTGCATTTCGATTTGTGCCTTCATAGCAATGTAAGCCCTTTCCCTACTCTTAGATATTAACTATGAAGTTAAATGTTCATGTTGCAAGTTTGGGTTTGATCATTAAGTATGATACATGCTATCACGTCATGCAAGTTTATGAAGTCATTATCTTGATCTTGTGGGCTAAAAGCTACAACCTTTATGTTGAAATGTTACATTATGCAACATGAGAGCCCTCATAATCTTTATGTCAACTTGCATATGAAGTCATAACCCTTATATGATGATATATGCGAGTTACTAGTCATCATTCCATGTCTTTTGTCACCATAATTCGCTTATGTGCCAAGTTTGGGTTTATGCATGTTTTTGAGGCTTAAAAATGTAACATGCATGTTAATGAACACATTTGTGCCTCATTTGCCACCATGATTAACTTGTGGCTTAATATCCATTTTTGTCATGCCTTTGCTAAGTCTCTTCTTTTAATCCATTACGTTGTTGCGAACGTATATGCGAGTTTAAAAGCGTTGGGTTATGTTATGGGTAATTTCTAATGACATGAAAATATAACTTAAAAACATGACTTGAAATATAACATGGAAGTTGACATGTGAGAATGTTTGAAAATATGAAATTGGGAATTTACCTATTAAGTTAGGTCTACCCATACTATGGAATTGGGAATTTACCTATTGAGTTAGGTCTACCCATATTCTTAAAAACTTGAATATGAACATGACACTAGACTAAACATGAAAGTGACCAACTCGAGGTTGGGTTGAGTTTGCAACGTAAAACTACCCAGAACCGACCGGCCTAACTAGTAGTTGCAAACAATAGGACCCAATGTGAGAAGTTGGTCATGTTGTGCTTGAACCCGAGGTTAGACCAACTTGTGGTGTAAAGCTACCCGGAACCGACCGGCTTAACTAGTAACCACAACAAAGTCTAATGTGAGAGGTTGAGGTGCATTAAGTAATTAATGCCACATGATAGGGTTAAGTTAATTTGATTAATGACTCTTAACCAAATATGACATGGACAAATGGGTTAAGTAATTTGATTAGGCTAACGATACTTAACACAACATGATAAGGTTGGGTAGGTTAAGTAACTTGATTTGCATAATGACACTTAACCATTTTGATACGACTAGTGGACGGGGTTAAGTTAACCAACACTTAACCAAACCAACACGTGAATTTGATACGGTTAATTAAGCTTTCCTAATTACACTTAACCGTTTAATACAGTTAGGGGATGTGGTTAAGTTAACCTAGACTTTACCCATCCAATTCGGTGATTTTGAAGTGGTTAAGTTAACCAACACTTAACCAATCTAACTCGGTAATTTTGAAGTGATTAAGTAACCTATACTTAAACACTCCAACTCGGTTATTTGATAAGGTTAAGTTAACCATTACTTAACCAATCTAACGTGATAACATGATAAGGCTAAGTCACGAATCGTTTGTATACACTTGACCAATTTGACTCAGTAATTTGATAGGGTTAAGTTAATACATACTTAACCAAATTGAGCATGGTTTGTAGGGTTAAGTCTTGGACTTGGATACTTAGCCAATTTTTACATGATTTGTAGACGGGTTAAGTCATGAACTTAAGTGACACTTAATCCATTATATAAACCCTAGTTCGGAGAATTAGGTGGATAAACCGTAATTAACAGGGATAACGGGAATGAGGCTAAGTGGTAAACCTTAGTTGAAGAATAACTAAGTAATAATTCTTTGTCAAGAAAATTTAGACCAGTTCATAGATAGATGAGTAACCTGATACGGTAGGTCATCGTTTAAGCACACGAGTAGGAGCAAGTTATCTGATTTAGATAAAGGCTCCAGCGAACTGGGTAACGAAGCAGCGGCTTCGGGGAACGTGAGGATATTCTTGGTATCCCTCTGTGAGCTGCCAGGTGATCGCACTAGGCTCATGAGAGGTTATGGTCTGCGTTAGAAGAACCAAGAGTATGCCTTGGTTGCTATACGAGCGACCTAAAGACGGGGATGGATAGGGGATAGTCGACGATACACGGTCGTGCCCTAGATAGCATTTCGTCAGGCTACCTACCATCTTTGGTCAAGCGTGTACGTACGGAAAGGCAGAGAACACCCAAAATACCATAATTACTATCTAATTATGGTTGCGGTAAGGCTAGGATGTGGGTTGGCCAGTAGTTTGTTCTCATACAGGATTTATCCTGTCTTGTCTTTCACTAGTTGAGGGAGTGGTCTCGTGGGACCATAGCCACGTATTGGAAAAACAGACCTTAGCATCTGCATCGGCAGATAAATCGAAAGCTCCCGACCGAGTCCTGTATTTCTTGATCTGCCCTGTGACAAGACTCAGAGGGCACGATGTGATACATGTGCATACAGTCATGGAAAAACGATTCACGATGAATGCATGGGAAAAAGGGCGCGGTTGACGGTTAGCGTAATTCCTAGTGGCCCTGGTAGTTGAACCCAAACCGAAATATGAAAACGTGCAAGGTAAGCATAATCACTAGTGGTCCTAGGTGGCATAAGTCCTAGTTGCACAAACGATGATTCATGTTGGGAAAGCCTAGCTAGGTCTAGGGTAACAGTCCAAACGAGCTTAAGGATCATGGAATTACATTGGAGTAGTATAGATACTCATGGGAAAGCCCGTACGGTCTACGGCAAGGAACTGAACATTTACATGGAAAGAAACATATGAGTTGAGTAACCTATAAATGCGATATATTAGGTTGACATGAACCATTACATGACTTTTGAGTAAGGGTCATTCATGGTTAACACATGATGCGGTGGGGATACTAGTATGGTAGGTGCAGAGCTAAAATACAGGATAGATACCATGGGACGTTATACGTGATAGATATCTTGGGGATATTATACTTGATAGGAACTTGACAATGGGATACCTTGTTTTATCTTGACATCGTAATTTATCATGACACCTTAGTTTATCTGAGTTCAGTAGTACACCCTGTTATTTTTATTTAGCTTATCTATCTTGTCATCATGCTTATGTTCATCTCAGTTTCTCATGTCAGTTAACTTTACTAGTTTTTATGCTGATAGTAGATAGGGCTTGCTCAGTCTTTTTGACTGACCCGTTTTGTTTCGCCTCTTGTCTTCCGTTTCCCCCCAGGTTACAGGGAGGAAATATTGTTGATTAATTTGGACTTCTTCTGCTTGAAGGTCATCATGGATGGCTTGGACTTTTCTTGGCTATGGCTACTTTACTGTTTTACTTGGGGAATAATTTTCGAAAATGTCTTTATGCTTCTTTACTATTGCAAGACAGGTTTTGATGTACTCTGATGTAAAAGGCTTTAGACCTTATTTATTTATGTTATGAAAGTTTAATTTTACTTCCGCCATTTTATATGTTCTGTCTTGTGATATTTCTGTGCATGTTTACCAATAATGCCCCTCTAAAGCTAGTGCATTCCTTTGCGAGTGACCCTAGCGGAGGCGGGGTGTTACACGTGGTATCAGAGCAGAAGGTTATCAGACTGGGCAAAAGTTTTTAAAGACCTTCTGAAAACTATTTGAAAATCGTTTACAAAGAAGCATTTTTTCAAGAAAATTTTCTTTTAAAAGAAAAAGGCTATTCCCCAAAGGCCATTAGCACTATCCTTGTTTCCTTAATTGAATCTCTTTTCCTTTGTTTCCTCTATCTGTAGTCACAGTGGTTTTAACTGCGACTAGTCTTTTCTATCTACGTAAGTGCTTTCCATACGATGGAGGTGGTTCTCGAGAGACCAGTGGCCGCGTTATAAGAAAGGATAGTGAGAAAGAGGATAAAGGATACGAGCTTAAGGATGAGCAACTTGTTGGTATGGCTTAGTCCTCAAAGGAGGGAGAAAGATGAACAATGAAACCCATGACGAGAGAGTACCTTTGGCATGGTAAAACGGGGCGGATAGTCAAGTATTATGGGACAAGGACAAGATCATCGGGAGGGCAATAGTATGCTCTCATTTCTAGGGTACCTCGGAAGGAGGGTAACGATCTTGTTAAAGGTTTAGCTTTTCTTCTCTATCATCCCGTTAGGACTTCGTTTTTCGTATCATTTAAGTCTGCTTCGATAGTTGAGTCTCTGCACCTTAAGTACTAGCGTAATAGAGAATCCCATTTTTGTCTCAAATCCTATTGGAGTATCAGTCCATTTATACATGACTTGTTTGGATTTGAGAATGTCTATGCCAAGTGTTGAGTTTGGAAATAATGCTTATGTTTATAAGCTATGGATGGATTCTAGGGATGAAGTGGTTATCCAGAAGGGGGTGCCACTCTCGGTTTTGATAGGACGGTAGTTAGACCTTTTGACTAGCCTTGGTAATACCCTCGAAGTATCGTGTAACCTTTTTGAGGTTCTATCATGACTAGTTACTTAGAATCCCTTGATGCCTTTATTGGAAATTTGAAGCCCGATTGAGTGGTGTTCGCCGATAAGACGGATGGTTTACTTCATTTATGCATGGGTTATAGAGATCACCCTAGTAAGTGCGCTTGACAACCTGGTTGACATCTGTTTACTTTCAAGAGAAAGTTCTTCTACATGGAATACCTTATAGTATATAAACGAGATCCAAGATTCACTAGTGAATTTTGGAAAGCTTGCATGAGATCATGAGTACGCAGTCATGTTTGCGCCAAGTATTCTAGAAAAAGGATAAGTGCAAGTGGAACGAGAGGCGACGAAGAAATGAGTTCCAGCTCATGTTATGTAAACAGGAAATGAGAAGCTACGAAATCGCGAAGTTAAAAGATGATCAAGGCACAATGGAATTAAGCTCAAGGAAATACGACTTTGATGGTCAAAGACTAGATACGAGCATGATAACCCTTTTGGGAGTATATCCTTGATCCCTGTTTTCTGTAGAGCTTACTTGTAGGCTATCTTTTGTGGACATCATCTCGGTCCTATTTTCTATTACAAACCCCGTAAGGAGTTTTGTCTTGTTTATCTTTTCGACCCTGTTTCAGGGAATCCTAGGTAGAACCCTATGGATGTAAACATGTATTTGAAACATGTTATGATTGATATGGTTGCAAGTGGTTGCTCGTGGATGCGCGAATACACATTAGATACTAGCTCGACTCGGTCACATTTCATATTGCATATGCACGAGTATTTATACTTGTTTATGGATGAAATCGAATGTATTATCATGCGGTTGTTGCATATGAATGAATGATTGTGCACGCATATAGTATCTATATGACTAGGACTATTTGCATACATGTTGGATTCATGGCAATATACATATTTTGCATTAGAAAGATTATTCAGGCCTGATCATTAGCATTAGCTAAGGAACATGTACACACACGTTTTGCATATATTCATACAACATTAGAAATCATCTAAGGACAATGGTTGCTTGTGGATGATGTTTTGAGTAGATGAATGATGGATGGTAGGATATGTTCTTCCTAACTTGGAGATTTCGGGGACGAAATCCTAAAAGGCGGGGAGAATGTAACAACCCGTATTTCGATAACATGTTAAGACGAGAATCAAGGCAGAATTTAATTTTAAATTCTGAATCAAGTAAAACGGGCTATGCCATTGCGTTCGTCTCGGAAAAATACGCGAAATAGAGTCTAAGTTTTCGAGAATCGGAGTCCGTATGACCAAGTTATGGTCCGACCAAGTTTTCAGAAAATTCAAGTTCAAAAACGAGTTCTAATTTCGAAAATTAGGGCTGGAAGGCTAGGCGGGAAAATTCCCGCCAGCCACCCCAAGTAGACAGGGTTGTCGACTTGGGAGTCGACATGGCATGACCCAAGTCGACAGCCCTGTCGACTTGGGTGTCGACTTATGGTGGCCGGGCAGTTTTGCCTGGTGCACCTGTTTTCTGTTTTGGCTAGGTTTTTGGGCCTGGTTCGAAATCTGATGGTTCAGGTTGATCCTAGGGTTAATCTAAAGGTCCTAATCACTCCTAATCTTTATAAATAAGCCCCTAACCTACCCCTAAATCCTCATTATTCATTCATGCAACTAAACTATGGCAAAATTATTACTCTCACGGCCTCCACCCTCATTCTAAAATTCCTAAGTAAATTCCTATGAGAGATTTTCAATGCATACAAGTGTTTTCAAGCTTGTATGAGCATCATTAGCTTGCATTCAAGTCAAGTTTCCATATTTACATCATAAAGCAAGAATTTTGATTCATTTTGGCTCAAGGGTTTTATTGATTTGGAGCTTTCATATTGGGTTTATTTGATTGCATAAGAGCTTCGTCTCAATCTTTGTTTTGCATTTCGATTTGTGCCTTCATAGCAATGTAAGCCATTTCCCTACTCTTAGATATTAACTATGAAGTTAAATGTTCATGTTGCAAGTTTGGGTTTGATCATTAAGTATGATACATGCTATCATGTCATGCAAGTTTATGATGTCATTATCTTGATCTTGTGGGCTAAAAGCTACAACCTTTATGTTGAAATGTTGCATTATGCAACATGAGAACCCTCATAATCTTTATGTCAACTTGCATATGAAGTCATAACCCTTATATGATGATATATGCGAGTTACTAGTCATCATTCCATGTCTTTTGTCACCATAATTCGCTTATGTGCCAAGTTTGGGTTTATGCATGTTTTTGAGGCTTAAGAATGTAACATGCAAGTTAATGAACACATTTGTGCCTCATTTGCCACCATGATTAACTTGTGGCTTAATATCCATTTTTGTCATGCCTTTGCCAAGTCTCTTCTTTTAATCCATTACGTTGTTGCGAACGTATATGCGAGTTTAAAAGCATTGGGTTATGTTATGGGTAATTTCTAATGACATGAAAATATAACTTAAAAACATGACTTGAAATATAACATGGAAGTTGACATGTGAGAATGTTTGAAAATATGAAATTGGGAATTTACCTATTAAGTTAGGTCTACCCATACTATGGAATTGGGAATTTACCTATTGAGTTAGGTCTACCCATATTCTTAAAAACTTGAATATGAACATGACACTGGACTAAACATGAAAGTGACCAACTCGAGGTTGGGTTGAGTTTGCAACGTAAAACTACCCGGAACCGACCGGCCTAACTAGTAGTTGCAAACAATAGGACCCAATGTGAGAAGTTGGTCATGTTGTGCTTGAACCCGAGGTTAGACCAAGTTGTGGTGTAAAGCTACCCGGAACCGACCGGCTTAACTAGTAACCACAACAAAGTCTAATGTGAGAGGTTGAGGTGCATTAAGTAATTAATGCCACATGATAGGGTTAAGTTAATTTGATTAATGACTCTTAACCAAATATGACATGGACAAATGGGTTAAGTAATTTGATTAGGATAACGATACTTAACAAAACATGACAAGGTTGGGTAGGTTAAGTAACTTGATTTGCATAATGACACTTAACCATTTTGATACGACTAGTGGACGGGGTTAAGTTAACCAACACTTAACCAAACCAACACGTGAATTTGATACGGTTAATTAAGCTTTCCTAATTACACTTAACCGTATAATACAGTTAGGGGATGTGGTTAAGTTAACCTAGACTTAACCCATCCAATTCGGTGATTTTGAAGTGGTTAAGTTAACCAACACTTAACCAATCTAAATCGGTAATTTTGAAGTCATTAAGTAACCTATACTTAAACACTCCAACTCGGTTATTTGATAAGGTTAAGTTAACCAATACTTAACCAATCTAACGTGATAACATGATAAGGCTAAGTCACGAATCGTTTGAATACACTTGACCAATTTGACTCAGTAATTTGATAGGGTCAAGTTAATACATACTTAACCAACTTGAGCATGGTTTGTAGGGTTAAGTCTTGGACTTGGATACTTAGCCAATTTTGACATGATTTGTAGACGAGTTAAGTCATGAACTTAAGTGACACTTAATCCATTATATAAACCCTAGTTCGGAGAATTAGGTGGATAAACCGTAATTAACAGGGATAACGGGAATGAGGCTAAGTGGTAAACCTTAGTTGAAGAATAACTAAGTAATAATTCTTAGTCAAGAAAATTTAGACCAGTTCATAGATAGATGAGTAACCTGATACGGTAGGTCATGGTTTAAGCACACGAGTAGGAGCAAGTTATCTGATTTAGATAAAGGCTCCAGCGAACTAGGTAACGAAGCAGCGACTTCGGGGAACGTGAGGATATTCTTGGTATCCCTCTGTGAGCTGCCAGGTGATCGCACTAGGCTCATGAGAGGTTAAGGTCTGCGTTAGAAGAACCAAGACTATGCCCTGGTTGCTATACGAGCGACCTAAAGACGGGGATGGATAGGGGATAGTCGACGATACACGGTCGTGCCCTAGATAGCATTTCGTCAGGCTACCTACCATCTTTGGTCAAGCGTGTACGTACGGAAAGGCAGAGAACACCCAAAATACCATAATTGCTATCTAATTATGGTTGCGGTAAGGCTAGGATGTGGGTTGGCCAGTAGTATGTTCTCGTACAGGATTTATCCTGTCTTGTCTTTCACTAGTTGAGGGAGTGGTCTCGTGGGACCATAGCCACGTATAGGAAAAACAGACCTTAGCATCTGCATCGGCAGATAAATCGAAACCTCCCGACCGAGTCCTGTATTTCTTGATCTGCCCTGTGACAGGACTCGGATGGCACGATGTGATACATGTGCATACAGTCATGGAAAAACGATTCACGATGAATGCGTGGGAAAAAGGGCGCGGTTGACAGTTAGCGTAATTCCTAGTGGCCCTGGGTAGTTGAACCCAAACCGAAATACGAAAACGTATAAAAGGTAAGCATAATCACTAGTGGTCCTAGGTGGCATAAGTCCTAGTTGCACAAACGATGATTCATGTTGGGAAAGCCTAGCTAGGTCTAGGGTAACAGTTCAAACGAGCTTAAGGATCATGGAATTACATTGGAGTAGTGTAGAACCTCATGGGAAAGCCCGTACGGTCTACGGCAAGGAACTGAACATTTACATGGAAAGAAACATATGAGTTGAGTAACCTATAAATGCGATATATTAGGTTGACATGAACCATTACACGACTTTTGAGTAAGGGTCATTCATGGTTAACACATGATGCGGTGGGGATACTAGTATGGTAGGTGCAGAGCTAAAATACAGGATAGATACCATGGGACGTTATACGTGATAGATATCTTGGGGATATTATACTTGCTAGGAACCTGACGATGGGATACCTTGTTTTATCTTGACATCGTAATATATCATGACACCTTAGTTTATCTGAGTTCAGTAGTACACCCTGTTATTTTGATTTAGCCTATCTATCTTGTCATCATGCTTATGTTCATCTCAGTTTCTCATGTCAGTTAACTTTACTAGTTTTTATGCTGATAGTAGATAGGGCTTACTCAGTCTTTTTGACTGACCCGTTTTGTTTCGCCTCTTGTCTTCCGTTCCCCCCCAGGTTACAGGGAGGAAATACTGTTGATTAATTTGGAATTCTTCTGCTTGAAGGTCATCATGGATGGCTTGGACTTTTCTTGGCTATGGCTACTTTACTGTTTTACTTGGGGAATAATTTTCGAAAATGTCTTTATGCTTCTTTACTATTGCAAGACAGGTTTTGATGTACTCTGATGTAAAAGGCTTTAGACCTTATTTATTTATGTTATGAAAGTTTGATTTTACTTCCGCCATTTTATATGTTCAGTCTTGTGATATTTCTGTGCATGTTTACCAATAATGCCCCTCTAAAGCTAGTGCATTCCTTTGCGAGTGACCCTAGCGGAGGCGGGGTGTTACACAAACATATATATATATATATGTGTGTGTGTGTGTGTGTGTGTGTGCGCGCGCGCGTGCGCGTTTGTGTGCGTGCATGTGTGTGTGCGCGTGCGTGCGCGTGCGTGCGTGCGGAGATGTTATGCTTGTTGAAGCCTATTTCACGAGGTCCACTATTTCATTCTAAGGGTTACTTTTCTTATACTCATTCAAATAATATCTTATGATTGCAAGTATATTATCCTCCTATTATAATTCTTCTATATTGTGTTTTTTGTATGAGAAACTTTTATTCAACCTTTCCAAATTGGATAAAATAGGAAAAGGTCTTTAATTTTTTTTGTTTCCTATTATATATTGATGGGCTACCAAAATATAGGGAAATGATGGAGGAAAGTTAGTAACATACAAGACCTTTTCTAATCTCATTACAATTGGTTGATATGTATTGTATGAATTTTTTATTTTTTTTTGATGCACGTAACTCAAAGTTCACCAAAACTGAACAATTAATTCATTATAATTAATTACTAAGGTAGAGAATAATGGATTTATAGCCATGTTAACTAGTATGAAATTACCATATATTATAGTCTGAATATGAATAAAACGGTTTCCGTTCAAATATTAATTGATTAATAGCCACATATGCATATGTTTCAACAGTTTATTAATCATCTATTATAACAACCATAGTTAGCATCTAATATCGATCTGCATGCTGCATTGGAATTATATATTTGTTTATTGACACTTGGAAAGAAATTGGTAATGACGTGTGTAAAACAAAGTGACATATATAGATATATATTCTTTATTGTAATACCAAAACCTTATAAAGTTTTAAAAATTACCTATCTCTTTTACTATTTCAAAATAAAGGTTAAATTATTTATTAGTTGGAGAAACTTAATCAATTATGCATGCTTAAATTATACAATAAAACGGTTTACATAGAAGGCATTTATTAGTTTGAATGTACATTGGACAAATTGATGATTTAGACATGGTAAAAAAAAGAAATAGCAATCAATTTCTAAACCAAATGGTCCTATTTATTGGAAAATTTTGAGTTTGATGTGGGGTTTTCCAAACCATGTATAATTTGGATGATAAAAGAAAACAAGTTAGTAAAATATCTATTAAATAATAGTAAAGTAGTAGAATTTCTTTCTCTCACCTTGGTTTTAGGAGTTACCTCTCATTTCCTTAATTCTCTCTTGATATTTAATATTTGAATTTTTAATTATCAATCAAATTATTTAACTAACCTCTCATTATATTATAGTATGATATATATATATATATATATATATATATTGTAATGTCCTGGGTTTTGAGCTAGTCTTCGTTAATAATAAAATTTGATTTAATAAGGTAATTAAATCCAAGAAATATGTTTACTTAGGAAAATAGAACAAGTATAAATATTTGTATAAAATTATAAGGGATCTTGAAATAAATAGTAAACATGTGCAAAACAAATCGGCCATTCAAATATATATAAACATATGTATTGAACATGCATATGACATGTTCTGTAAAATGACCAAAAAAAGAAATATCAAAGGAAAGGTCATGTAACAACAAAACAAAAGTAAGAAAATAAATTCAAGATTATTAATGAGATTTAACAAGGAATAGTATGCTAATATAGGCAAAATTCATCAGCTAGGAACTAGCAATAGCAACTTGCAAGTATTTAATTCATATTAACAAAAACATCTTGCCAACAAACCATTTTATATTGCTAAGGAAGAGTGAATCATGCGGCAACATTTAAGGAAGCATAGATTTGAAAAGATTTAGCTTCTAGATGGTAGAACTTAGGACAAAATGATTGGTCCATCTCTTAATAAACAACCATTTCCTTCATGTATAAGTAATAGGAGCTAAAGCAAGGAGTAAGCCTAAGGATTTAAATACTATAGCTTAAATTGTAAGCAAACCATTTTATAATGTCATGAAATCTAATGAAATCTAAACCATGTGCAGCAACTGGATGAAGTATGCTTCAGAAAGATTTTGTCTCTCGAAGGTAGAATATAAGACAAGGAGAAACCCATTTTTTATAATGTTTTAAAATCTAAAATGGATACATGCATTTAATGAAGGTATGACTCAAGCTTCTAGAAGGGGTAACCTAGTACCAATCTATTGGCTATTGGAACCTTAATAAAACAATTTTTCTTGCATAGTTTTCATGAATTGGCCGTAGGTAACTAGAGAGGAAAGGGGTGAGGCTAATGGGGAGGTTAATGTAGGAGCATGTGCAGAAAAATGATTTTTTAAACTTGAGTTTGCCTATAAATACTTCATAAGAGCATGCATTTCTCTCACAACAAAACCATAAGTTCACACTAAAATCTGAGTTCTTTTTAGCTGGAAAACATATAGGAATGCATTTCAATATGAATAAACCCTATTTAAATTCCTGGTTTAATACTTTACTGTAAAACAGTTTTGTGTATGTTTGGTTTTGAATGCAAGTTCATATGATGCCAACTCTATCACCTTGCGATTTAACCACCAGGTTGTGATGTTAGAAACCCTGAAATACATTTGTTTGACTCTTAGATTCATATACCAATAGGTTATAGAAGTTATTGATAATTTAGAAACCTTACAAAGAAACCTGCTACTATGATTCTGTGAAACACATAACATCATGAGCATTAATTTCTAGAAAGGAATCATACCAATTTGCTCATACTAGTTTAATGAAAGGGTAGAAATAATATATATATATATACATCATAAATATAAACAAAGAATGACCTTTCAAAATCAAGGAGAAAACAGAAGAAGGATGTTCTCTGGAAATTTCTCTGTAACCATGGATTTTCAAACATCACGAAAACTTAGTTTAAGGATATAAACGAAATCTTGGCGCCAAATCATGATTTTTAATAGAAATTTTATGATTTTTAGTGCTAGGGTTAAAGAGAAATACTATGATGATCGAAAAATGATCATCTGCCTTTTTCTGGCGATCAAGATGGTCGGAGGGGACGATTCTGGGCGTGGAGCTATTTGACAGTATAAGGATGATGGGAAAAATACCCAACGATTTTTCCAATGTTTAATTTGTGGGATCGAAGGTGAATTAGGTTTTTAGTCTATTAATGAGTTCACGAGTTTTGGAGGCATCGCATGGGGTCCCCACGTGATCTAGTGGGCCAGGAACAAGGGGAAGGTGCGTATGCGGTCGGAGAAGAGGCGGAAGGTGGCGCGAGCATCTCAAGTGGGAGGAGGTGATCGGTGGAGTTAGTTTTTGGATGAACTGGTTAAGTGGTTTTCGGGTTTTAAAATGATGAAGTGGTGAATACGAAGAGGAGGACTTGGGGAACGGCTCGGGTGGGTGGTTGGCGAGCCGGAAGGGGAGCACAACAGTTCTGGAGGGGTGCGGTGGCTCATCGATGAGCTGTGGTGATGTATACGTGCACGGGGGTGATGTACAGGTGGTACTTTGCAAACACGAGCAACGCATGTGGATTGGTGAAGGATCACCAGTTGTGGCAAGCAGTTTTGAGCCTGGTACTCTGGTACTTTGGCACTTTGCCAAGTACCAGGTGGTGCTTTAAAACCATGGTCGTGGCAAGCAGTTTGAAGGCGATCGGATGGTCGTGGCAAGGCCCTGTAACTGGTACTTTACCAAAACTGGTACTTTGGCTAATCAGAACAATATTATAAATTTAGACAATTTTAAATTTAAATAAATAAATAAAATTAATTAATTAATTAATTAAAAATAAAATTTTTATTTAAGTAGTCGAATGCAAGTGGAAAAAAGAAGCAAGACGATCAAAACGAAAAGTCGACAGTAGAAGTTTGATTAGTTTTGAAATTTAAATAACAAAGAATTTATTTTAATTTTATATTTAAATTATTTAAGATTTATTTAAACGAAAGAGAACAAAATAAAAAGGGAAGAAGAGTTTGAACCATCGTCTGAACAGCGATGATAAAAGAAGTAAAAATTCCATGTGCGAAGCAAGTGCGTTACTTATTCATTCCCAGATAATGATTAAAACTGAACAAAACACTGTGTAAAACACATACACCTTGACTGTTTATTTTTAAAGGATAATTAAACTATTCTGTTATAAACTAGGCGAACAAACACTGTTTGTATAAAGATGATCAATCTATAAACTGAATAGTAATCAGGATTTAACCGATAAACATGCATCGACTATTAAAGTTATTCGTACATCGTTTCGAAAAGTCTGGTATAAATAATCCACTTCGACTCGAAGTATACGACGCATATCAGAATGCTGAAGTCAACAAGATGAAAGGGCTATTTAATAGTATTTTCGGTCTATTCAATCCCAGGACAAACCCGAATGGACGAGTGCCTGACAACGTATATCAGTTAGATTCTACACATCGAATTTACGTAGTGTATTACGTTGGTAGCGGAGAAATTCATTTCTTTTAGCTTTATTACCCGTAATATATTTGGTTAATCGAATGAGTATTTCTGACGGATAGGACGATGTGGCATTCAAAGAAATTAAAAGAATAAATCTGTCAGAAGAGAAACGTGACCTCAAAACTTCACAACCCGGAAGTAACAAAAGTTGGGCTAGGCATCATGGCTAGTTGGGTCATACCTAAGAAGGGTATATTATCACCATCTAGAGGACTTCCATATTTAACTTCCTAAATCACTTTCGCTGTTGTAGCATTCGGAAATGGTAAATTGAGCTCAACCGTAGGAGTGATAATATATTAGTCACACTCAAGCTAAATGAGTGGGCGGTCATGTGTAGCCGGGTTACAAGACATCTTGTTGAACCCCAGTGTATCCTCTCTAGAGTAAACTGATCGGTGGGTCCTCCCATACACTGTCTGTTGGATTCCAACATCCAATGCGCACTCTGCGATTTTTTAGATTTGTATACTATATACGTGAACGTGAGATGCAAGCATTTCACTAGATAACTATTTATTTGGTACAAACTATCATAATATCAAATTTTTTGATATAAATACTTGGTCATTATCCATATGATAGTTATGGTTTGATCTAATGACTTCTAAAGTTATAAATCAGTCAACATGAAACATTATTACTTATTTCCCTGTTTACATCTTTTAACTATGTTTCCTCACACCAGTCCCTTGACTGACCCAGAGTTTATTTTCTGTGTTTCCTAAACTCTTAGGTACTCATAATATTTATTATGAGTGGACAAGTAAATTCAGGTAGGCAAGTGGAACCTGATGATGAACATGTTCAAGAACCTAGTAACATATCTGTTTAGTTATCCAGTTTAAGTATCTATGTTATTGTAATGGGATAATGTATAATTATGCTGTTGAACCATGATGATGATGTATTATGTTGTGTACTCTGTTGTATCAGACCTTATGATGTAATATATATGTATTTGTGAAATTCCGCTGTGAGATTCTGATGACTTATTATTCTTTTATTCTATAAGTTCTATCTTTTCTATCTCATCTTCTAAATTCTTTCAATAATGACATGACTTTCGAGGCATCGAAAATCGGGCCGTTACAGTTGGTATCAGAGCTTAGGATTTCTGAACACCTAGGCTTTGGATTAGTATTGAGAGAGCGTATTTTGACTAAAAACTATTTTAGTACAGGACGACCCTAGTTATTGACTTAGTATTATCCCTAAGACTGTTTTTCGAATGAGTATTAACTCTCAAATCATATACCCAGAAAGTTGATAATGAGTTCTCAAGCAAGGCAAGGCCGAGGAGCAAGTAGGGCAACTACAACAAATAGGCACACTGTTAATCAGACCCAAGTGGATATAACTGAAGTAGTCCAAGCTTCAACGCATCCAAACTTTGCTATGATTTGCAAGAATAACACTACTCTGGAAGGAAAAACTTTTAAGGGTACTGAATCACTGATTGAAGTCCAAGCATGGATTAGATCATGTGAGAAGATTTTTAAGGGACTAAAGTTGGATGACGAGTATTAACGTCTCTTATCTTCATGGAATCAGGAAGGAGCTCCAGCAATCTGGTGGGACGCTCAAACTGCAAACATTCCTGATGAGAATTTTACTTGGGAGATGTTCAAAGAAGCTTTTGAAGCCCAGTATCTGCCAACCACTGGGAAGACAAGTATGTACCGAGACTTCATTGACTTGAAGCATGAAAACATGACTGTCACTGAGTACGAAAACAAGTTCAATGCACTGTCAAGCTTTGGACCAGAGTTGGTAAACACTTCATTGAAGAAGAACGAGATGTTTGTAGCTGGACTGAAGGATAGTCTGCAAGGCCGTATGATGGGACATCTGAGAGACCCATTTGTTGAGTTAGTGGATTTAGCAATCAGGTATGAAGCCTTGGATGCTAATAAACCAGTAGTAAAGGCTCAGACTGGAGAAAGCAGTGGAGAAAATCCCCGGAAGAGAAAATTCAATCCAAATTGGGAGAACAAGGAAAAAGGAGATACAGGGGAAGAGAAGTATGAAAATCGTTTCAAGAATGTTCGGTGTCACAACTGCAAACAAAAGGGACATATCGCTAGATTTTGTAAGGAGCCAAAGGATACGGAATCCGAACAAACCCAGCAGCAAAAGAAACCTCAGGAACAGAAGCAGTAGAATCAGAATCAGAGAAATGAGATGGTGATAAAGAATCTTTGTTTCAATTGCCATCAGCCAGGACACAAGATCAAGAACTGCCCACTGATGAAGAAGGCACCACAGACTAATGTTTATGCTATCATGAATGAGCCGTCAAATTCTGGGGATATGAAAGGAAAAGGAATCATGAAAGGTACTTACACAGTGTCAGAGGAGTAGGATGGAAAGATGTGTCGAACTATATATAGTATATTATATGGTAGCATATGACTTGAATCAGTCAAGTATAACCCTATGTATGGTAGTATGTTATGAATGCCTAGTACGAGTATGGAACTAGTGTATAATTATAATGTACTAAGTAGTTATGATATGGAGTATCATCTCTTGGAAAATTTCTATCTTTCTTACTTTAATTTCGGGGACGAAATTCTTTTAAGGGGGGAGGACTGTAAAGTCCCGGGTTTTGAGCTAGTCTTGGATAATGATAAATTTTGATTTAATAAGGTAATTAAATCAAAGAAATATATTTACTTAACAAATTAGAACAAGTATAAATATTTGTATAAAATTATAAGGAATCTTTAAAAAAATAGTAAACATGTGCTAAACAAATCGACCATTCAAAAAATATATATATATATATATATATAAACATATATATTGAACATGCATATGACATGTTATGTAAAATGACCAAAAAAATTATATCAAAGGAAAGGACATGTAACAACAAAACAAAAGTAAGAAAATAAATTCAAGATCATTAATGAGATTTAACAAGGAATAGTATGCTAATATAGGCAAAAGTCATCACCTAGGAACTAGCAATAGCAACTTGCAAGTATTTAATTCATATTAATAAAAATATCTTGCCAACAAACCATTTTATATTGCTAAGGAAGAGTGAATCATGCGGAAACATTTAAGGAAGCATAGATTTGAAAAGATTTAGCTTCTAGAAGGTAGAACTTAGGACAAATTGATTGGTCCATCTCTTAATAAACAACCATTTCCTTCATGCATAAGTAATAGGAGCTAAAGCAAGGAGTAAGCCTAAGGATTTAAATACTATAGCTTAAATTTTAAGCAAACCATTTTATAATGTCATGAAATCTAATGAAATCTAAACCATGTGCAGCAAATGTATGAAGTATGCTTCAGAAAGATTTTGTGACGATCCCAAAAACCCCGCACAATGGTGTTAGGGATAATCATTGGAATATAACACATTAATCATCAATAGCAGAGTACAGATAATGGCATAAACAACAAATAGAGTAATTTACACAAATATGACAGCGGAATCATACATATATATCACCATATCAGATAGCACAGTACAGGATACAACTTAGTGCATAATAATACATAATCAGTCTACACCGCCTGAGGCGGAATTACATACATAGAGAGTACATAAACGAAACATCAGTCTGCATTGCCTGGGGCTTAATCATAATACATATACAATAATGGCGGAAAATCATAGTCATCACGGTGTAGTCAAGCCTCGCCATGAGCCAAAAAGTGCACCTCTGCTGCGGTGCCAAGCCAAAATACGCCATCTACCTTATACTAGGCTGCCCGCGTGAAAATAAGGGCACCCGAGTTTCCAAGGTGAAACAAACTACGAGTCAGTCATGGGACTGGTATGAGAAATCTACTTAACTAATTATACAACAACAATAAGGCAAATCAAAGGACCACGCCAATTTCGCGGAATGGGTTTACTCCAGTGAGTGCTAGTGCATGAAATAAAGTAAATTCTTAATGCTTTTTATAAAAAAGAAGCCATTATAAGACTCAGGTCCCATCACACAATGCAACGCAAGCCGGAGGATAGAGTGTTACCTTATAATGGCCAAGAAATGCTTTATACGTATAAAAACAAAAGTGTTTGATATTATTACTAGTGCATATATGTTTCAAAAGCAATTCCATCATAAATATCAATCATAGGCGGCATAAATGACCCATACAGCTATGTCGCCATACTAGTAGTACAATCACATCCGCAATTTCGTATCGGAAATTGGATTCCATCATGAGTCGAGGCAAGGGGCAAGCTCCTCTCCGCTCAAGACACTCTAGCAAATGTCCCAGGATTGCACACAGCGGTCCTTGGAATCGGCTGGGCCGGTCCTCTCTTACTTTTGAGGATTGGCAATTCCTGAACACACGTTTCTCGGTCCTTACAGACCTATAATCGAGGTGCCTCGCATTCCAACAACCACACAGGCGAAAAGTATATATAAATGTCAGGGCTGGTAAGTGACTAACACCACCGTAGCTAGAAAGAAACATTGTAACAACCCAGAAAATACGAGCCAATTTAAAATTTTTAAATTGGTTATTTCAATACAATTTGAACAATTGAAATAGAATATTTCAATAAAAAAGTGAATTAGAAATAGTGAGTCAGTTTGAAAATTTGAATTTAAACTTTGACTGGCAGTGCCGGGTGGAAAATATAACGGATTTTAGTGAAACCAAAACTATTTAAATATGTTTATCAATATCTTTCTGACGAATCTGAAAAATCGAAGTTTCATAGCGGGAATCAAAAGTTCTTGCCAAATGAATTTTCAGAAAGGTCGCTGTATAGAATATATAGCCCTTCAAAATAGACATTTTGCAAATGACCTCGGAATTTGACGAAACCACTTCTGTTGGGTCCGGGATGTCAAAATATTGCTAGGTTTCTAATTTCATAATTTTTGAAGCTAGTATGTTAGCGTGGCAAAGGAAAATGTGTTTGGTCAATTTCTGCTAAATTGGATCGACCAGGAAAGGGCCATTTTTCAAACGATCTCAGAATTAGACGAAACTAGTTTTGTTGGGACCGTGGCATCAAAACATAGCTAGATTTATTTTTCGGGGATTTTTCGTATCAGTTTGTGGCCCTGGAAACTTAAAATGTACGTTCAAATTGAATATAAAATGTTTTATACTTTAATTTGAAAAATAACTGACTGTAATAGTCGAATTGGCCTATGAAACATATCCCATTGTGTCCAGGATGGGGGTATTTAGCTGGGGGCGACAGTCGTTGGGTTTGAATCGGGATCCGTATGGAAAAACACCATTTAAAAATTTCATAAAACCCTTGGCCAATCAAAATTTTCCTTTCATAATTCTAAAAATAAAAAAAAAACTCCAGAAAAACCTCGTTCTCTCTCTCACCGACGGCGGAAACCGCTCCAACCTTCCCGACCAATTTCCGATCGTCGCAACCACCTTCAACCTCCGCCACCACACAGACTCGACGCCGCCGACCTTCCTCTTCAAATCAAGACAACCCCCGACCCACCTCGTCGCTTCCACCTCGAGAACGACGCCTGTGAACGTCGACACTTCCCACCGCCTCCTCGACCAGATCCGACCAACGAGTTCGCCCAGACCACCACCGATCGACTCCCCTCTCCTCCCTCTTCCATGCTGTACCTTCTGATCATAGTACCGTGCCTCGGTTTTCGCGAAAACTGCAAAACCCTAGTTCGTACCATCGTGAAAGGTGAGTCCTTTATGATGTTTGAACTTTGAAAAATCGTATCTTTATGGTGTGTTAACGAAATTCGATGAAACAGGAAACATCGAGACCGCAAGGAGGCTCTCTACCACATAGAAGAGACTGCGGATTTTTTTGGGCCATCTACGATTTTTAGCACTCTGAAAACCTATGTGAGAAATCTAAATTAAATGAAATTGAATGGAAAATGTCATGTATAAATTATACAAGCGAAATATAAATTATACACGTGTTGTATACCTCATGTACATGCGTTGTGTAAGCTATATGAGCGAAGTATAAATTATACATGCATAGTATAAATGATATGTGTGTTGAAATGCAAGTGAAATATAGAAATAATATACATATATATATACACTCCCCTCGTCCACAAACCATGGACGATATTTATTGTGTGAAATATTGGATGAAAAATGCGAATGGTTGAATAATTGTTTGTGGTTGATATTGATTGGTTGTGGTTGAAAAATACCCATTGGTGATTGAAATAAATTGGAAATAATTGTGGAAATGAAAATAAAACTGATCGACGCTAATCTATAAATTAGAAAAGTGCGACATTTGTAATAAATTCTGCAAGCATACAGGCGTGTAGCATACAGGTCGAACACAGGGAGGTTTAATTAAAAATTATTATTTATTTTTTCTTGGGCGTGTTAGACGAAGCTGGAGGTTGATTTTTTTCGCAAAGTAAAATAAAAACTGAAACTACGAATAAAAGATGAAGTTAAATTCACTACAGATTCGAATCTAATCGGATCTGTAATAAATTCAATGATTAAAATAAAATAGAACACTGGAAATAAAATTGCAGAGAAGAAATCAACAACTGAAAATAAAAACTAGGATTACCGCTGAATCTAATCAGACGGTCAATCACTAGTAAGAAAAATAGAAGCAATAGCAAATTGTGTTCTAGCAAATCTAATTGACTAGACAACACAATTTGCCATGAAAATAAAATGCAGAAACTAAAGAAAAGAAAGCTTTATTAAAACTAAAAGAGAGTACAGAAGAATGAATGAATTTTTACAATGGTTACAACACATATTTATAGATGAGAATGGGAAAACCATAATTAGGTCTATGAATAAATGGGCCTCCTCATTCTTGAATATCTCTTGCCTTCCTTGACTAACTTGATTGGAGAAAATCTGGGCATATCATGGTAAATATTTTCCATATCTCTTAATTTTCCCATGTGGCTTGATTGATAGAAGATTGCATCTAATTAATTCTTCCAAACAAGGACGCTTATCAGACTCCAAGGGCAATATAAGATAAACTCTTCAAAATTGATTTTTCTTCTTGGCAACAATTCAATCAGAAATTCTTCTAATTGAAATTGAATGATTTGAATTTAATTCCATGATAAGAATATGGCTATTGCTGAAATGTTAATTGGTGCACATCATAAATACATACACATGAATATGTGTATGTATATATATAACATAACACTAATCCAGATATTTCTCAAAGCAAAGGGCCAGTGTGAACGCGCTCCGTTTCTTTAGCAAAAAGTGAGCTTAACGGGGTTCGAACTCAGGTCTCTCCACACCAATTCCTATGCCTTTACCAGTGAGCTACTCCTTCTTTTGCAATTGAAATGAATTTGATGTGAGGAAGTAGCTCTTTCTTGTAGTTGGCCTTTGATTTGAATTGAAGGAGGCAACGCTTGAGATCTGTAAAAACACATAAAAAATACCCGAAGTATCATTTATTTATTTACAAAAGATAAAGCATAAGAGTCATAAAATAAACACTTTTCAATGTCAATCAAATACCCCCACACTTATCTTTTACTCGTCCTCGAGTAAAACAAAAAAATGAAAAACTAAACTAGATAGGTCACACTTTCGTAGGAAACACGATTGCATTGAGCATATGCAACAAGCCGTTAAACCTCTAGGTGTCCCTAGTAGGACGAGTGGTGTCTCGTGAGGGTTTTCAGCGGATACTACCCACAAAATCCAAATGCAGTATGCTATGATTCTAATGAAACTACATGAATGCAATGGACATATGCAAATAAAAACGAAAAATGAAAACACGACTTGTTTCAGGAAAGTGGTACAACAATTTAAGTTAACAATTTCTAATCAGTTGATTTTATTTTAGATACCTCAACTTGTCACAAATTTTCAATATAAATCAAGTTTTCAAATGTTAAATTCCAGTTTGGCCAGTTAGTTCGGTCGATAACATAGTGCAGCCATGAAATAAATTCTTAGTTTGCTTGGCACAGTTTGCAAAGTGGTATTCTAATTTTCTCATGTATGGCTAGTCAAATCAATAAGGTCAAGAAGTGTTTGGGTATCATCGCTTATTCTTTATTCTATAAAATTTTAAGATTTATGATTAAGTACATACACCTAACTAAAAAGACCAAGGTTTACCACCCATGCACTGCCTCGCGGACTAACGGAGAGTAGGTAAAGAGCTTGGCGGATTGTGCAGGCCGACTTTGACTTTGTCAACAACGTGTCGGTAATCCTTAGGTGTCCAATCTCATAAAATGAGACCAAGATATTCCAACTTTGACTTTGTCAACAACGTGTCGGATAGAGCTTGGCGGATTTGCACACCAACGCTCGATATACAAGCAATGTTGGATACCCTTGGAATACTATTATTATTGTTATCGAAAATATAAGCACAAAAGAGAGTTACGCGAATTTAACTTAACACAACTTAGTTTTAAAGATTTGAAAAGCCAATATAAGTATTTTAAGTCCTCCACTTATTTAAACAAAGTCTACAATATAGAATAGATTTCATGGCCATCACCTAAGAGTCTCCCTATGTACCGGTTACACTATTATCCCTCAAAATTAAACTTTTCATTATATTTCCTATTCGATCTAAGTTGAGAGAGAAAAATACTATCAACTGGCTAAAAATTGTAAACTTATTTTGCTGTATCAATTGAAAATGAGTCGTATTTCAAAGAAAAAAAATTTTTGGTATGTCACTACAATCTAAAATGGCTGAAAATAAAAAGAAATAAAAAACAAAGAAAAATGAAAATGGATGAAATGCAGACTCCCCCCCACACTTGATTGAGACAGTGTCCCAACTGTCTAAGGCAAAAAAAACAAAAACAAAATAAATAAAAAAATGAAAAATAAAAATAAAAGAAAAAGAACGTGTACCACCTGATTTCATGGTGGATGATCATGTAGATCGATAGAGTCATCTTCGTCATATTGCTCGAATTCCAAAAATGGTTTCAGTCGTTGACCGTTTACTTTGAAGACTTTTCCATCCCTAGGGTTTTCAATTTCAACCGCTCCTTGAGGATATATTGTTTTCACGACATAAGGTCCAGTCCATCGATATCTGAGTTTTCCTGGAAACAAGTGAAGTCTAGAGTCGTATAAAAGAACTTTTTGACCTACGTTGAATTCCTTACGAAGTATGTTTTTGTCGTGTTGGGCTTTGGTTCTTTCTTTGTAGATTTTCGCATTTTCATACGCCTCATTTCTTAATTCCTCTAATTCAGAAATTTGTAACTTCCTATGTGAGCCGGCCTTTTCTAAGTCAAAGTTCAAAAATTTTATGGCCCAAAGAGCACGATGCTCTAATTCAAGAGGTAAGTGACAGGCCTTTCCAAAGACTAATCGATATGGCGACATCCCTAGATTGGTTTTATAAGCAGTGCGAAAAGCCCAAAGTGCATCAATCAGTTTTACGGACCAATCTTTTCTATTGGAATTCACGGTTTTCTCAAGAATTTGCTTGATTTGTCTATTGGAAACTTCTACTTGTCCACTAGTTTGTGGATGGTAAGGTGTTGACAGCTTGTGTGTGATTGAGTATTTCTTGAGCAAGGACTCAAAAGCACGATTACAGAAGTGAGTGCCATTATCACTAATGATAGCTCGAGGTGTACCAAAGCGTGAAAAGATGTTTTCTTTGAGGAATTTGACAACAACCTTGTTGTCGTTGGTTTTGGTCGGAATGGCTTCAACCCATTTTGAGACATAATCTACCGCAAGTAGGATGTAAAGGTTCCCAAATGAATTAGGGAATGGTCCCATGAAATCGATGCCCCAAACATCGAATAACTCAAACACTAAAATGGGGTTGAGGGGCATCATGTTTCGCTTAGAGATTCGACCCGTTCTTTGACATCGCTCACATTTAGAGCAAAATTCGAAAGCGTCACGGAAGAGTGTGGGCCAATAAAAACCGCTTTGCAAAACTTTTGCAGCAGTTTTTCTAGATCCAAAATGACCGCCACAAGCATGGTCATTTGAGAAGGAGAGAATACTTTGGTGTTCATGATCAGGCACACACCTTCGAATGATTTGGTCGGGACAGTATTTGAAAAGATATGGGTCGTCCCAATAGAAGTTTCGAACTTTCGAGAGAAATTTTTGTTTATCTTGTTTCGACCATTCAGTGGGCATTTGTTGTGTGACAAGATAATTCACAATGTCAGCGTACCAAGGGGTGTTAGAGATCGAAAGGAGTTGTTCGTCAGGAAAATAATCATCGATTTGGGTGTCGTTATTATTTCCGTGCACAATTCGAGAGAGATGATCAGCTACGACATTTTCAGAACCCTTTTTATCTCGTATTTCTATATCGAATTCTTGAAGAAGAAGGATCCAACGAATCAAGCGGGCCTTGGCATCCTTTTTAGAAAGCAGATATCGTAGGGCAGCATGGTCAGTGTAAACTATGACTTTGGATCCTATGAGATATGGTCTGAATTTCTCAAGAGCGAAGACAACTGCCAAAAATTCCTTTTCAGTAGTTGAGTAATTCAGTTGGGCCTCGTTTAAGGTTTTGCTAGCGTAATAAATGACTCGAGGGAGTTTATCGACACGCTGACCCAAGATGGCTCCAATAGCAAAATCAGAAGCGTCGCACATAAGTTCAAAGGGTTGAGTCCAATCAGGAGGTTGAATGATGGGAGTTGTGGTCAAGATTGATTTAAGAGTTTCAAAAGATGTTCTGCAATCATTGGAAAATTCAAACTTTACGTCTTTGGCAAGTAAATTCGAGAGAGGTTTTGAAATTTTTGAGAAATCCTTAATGAATCTTCTATAGAATCCTGCATGGCCAAGAAATGAACGAACATCTTTGACAGACTTAGGAGGAGGTAAATTAGCAATCAAATCGATTTTGGATTTATCGACTTCTAGGCCATCTTTGGAGACGACATGACCTAGAACTATCCCCCTTTTTACCATAAAGTGACATTTTTCCCAATTAAGCACGAGTGATTTCTCCTTACAACGCTTAAGGACGAGTTCTAAATGAGTGAGACATTGGGAAAAAGATGATCCATATATTGAAAAATCATCCATGAATATTTCCAAGAATTCTTCCACCATATCAGAGAAAATACTCATCATACACCTTTGGAAAGTCGCGGGGGCATTACAAAGACCAAAAGGCATGCGACGATAAGCAAAGGTTCCAAAGGGGCAAGTAAAGGTGGTCTTATGTTGATCTTCTAAAGCAACAGGAATTTGGTTATAGCCAGAGTATACATCGAGAAAACAGTAGTACTCATGTCCCGCTAAGCGTTCGAGCATTTGGTCAATAAAAGGCAGGGGAAAATGGTCTTTTCGTGTGGCTGAATTAAGCTTTCGATAGTCGATACACACACGCCATTTGGTTTTGATTTTTGTTGGGACGAGTTCATTACTGTCGTTTTTGATCACTGTGACTCCTGACTTCTTTGGTACAACTTGTACCGGACTCACCCAAGTACTGTCAGAGATGGGATAGATGATGTTATTGTCTAGACATTTGATTATCTCCTCCTTGACCACTTCTCTCGTGTTTGGGTTTAATCGCCTTTGAGCCTCACGGGTGGGTTTAGCTTCATCAACTAAATGTATGCGATGTTCCACAATTGATGGGCTAATTCCTTTTATATCGCTAATTTCCCACCCCAAGGCGTCCTTATTTTCCCGTAAGATATCCAAAAGTTTTTCTTCTTGGTCCTCGGTAAGATCGGAGGCCAAGATTATGGGAAAAGTTTTTGAAGAGTCTAGGTGGGCATACTTAAGGTCTGGTGGCAAGGGTTTGAGGTCTAACTTAGGAAGTTCTTGTGTAACAACATTGGTCAACATTCCTTGGTTAGATTCAGGTGACGAAGTGTCAGAGTCAAGAATTTTGTTTAGTTCAGAAATGTATTCGAGTTCATCGAAATCAGGGTCGAAATGGTCAAGACACATTTTCAGGGCTTAAGAAGTGTCAGTAGTGGTCTCATCAATTGTGGTTTGAATCATGTCAATTTCATCGATCTCAAAATCCCTAGGTTGTTTGTTGAGATTAAAGATGTTTAGTTCAATGGTTAGGTGCCTGAAGGAAAGTCGAAGCTGACCATTCCTACAATTAATGACAGCATTAGAGGTTGCTAAGAAGGGTCGTCCTAAGATCAATGGTATTTGAACGTTGGGATTTGAGACAGGCTCTGTTTCTAGAACTATAAAATAGACAGGGAAGTAGAACTGTTCGATCTGTATCAAGACGTCTTCGATAATTCCCAATGGCTTTTTGACAGATCGATCGGCTAGTTGAAGAGTGATGTTTGTTGGTTTAATCTCCCCTAGTCCAAGTTGACGATAAACAGTATAAGGAAGAAGGTTGACACTGGCACCAAGGTCGAGTAGGGCCCGAGAGATGTGAGTGTTTCCTATTTTACAATCAATCGTAGGGCAGCCAGGGTCTTTATACTTGACTGGGGCAAGATTCGAAAGAACAGAGCTTGTATTTGCAGTTAGAAAAGCGGTTTTTGGGACATTGGTTGCACGTTTTTGTGTGCACAATTCCTTAAGACATTTAGCATATTGAGGAATTTGTTCAATGGTGTCTAAAAGAGGAATGTTCACACGGACTTGTTTGAAAATTTCCAAAATTTTATCGAAATTTGCCGCTTTCTTCTTATTATTGAGTCTATGAGGAAAAGGAGCTACTGGTTTTTCGACTCTGTGATGAGTTTCATCATTCGAAGAAGAAGGTTTATCCAAGGGAAGAGAAGGTGGTAAGGTTGTAGAAGATGGAATGTTGGTATTGCCAACATTATTTTTCGAAGGTGGATCGGGTTTGCCGACACTGGGAGAAGAACTGTTGGGATTGCCAACATTTGAGGAAAATGGAGGTTTAGAAGAATTGGCATTCGAAGCTAATGGGTGATCAGCAAGATTAGGGATTGGGGTCGAGTTAGAAAGTTCGTCAGGGTCGTCCACGTTATTATCAATCCTCTTACCAGATCGAAGGGTTGTAATTGCGTTGACTGGATTATGATTTTCGTCCTCACAAGAATTTACAGCATGAGAGTTATATTTTGGATTTACCTCAGGTTGACTAGGCAACTTTCCCTTCTCATGAGTTTTCATAAATTCCTTCATCATATTAAACATTTGGTCCATTTTAGCGTCTTGCGAGTTTATTTTAGCTTCGTAAGAGTTCATCTGTTTTTCTAGACGCCCAATATCTTGTGATGGTTGAGAAGATTGAGTTGATTGGTTTGATGATTGAAAATTGGGGTGCCTATAAAGTTGTTTGGATTGAGGTGTAGCTTGAGAGGTTTGAGAATTGGGGGGTGGACCTTGGTAATTCGGATTTGGAATAAAGGGTTGCACGTGAGATGGGTTAGCTGAATTATTGGGGTTCGACCAGGAAAAATTTGGGTGGCTCCTCCAACCAGGGTTGTACGTGGATGAGTAAGGATTATTTTGAGCTATGGCATTGGCTTGGTCTTGAGAGTAATAGTGGGGTAACCCTTCTCCGGCTCGAGAAGTTTGATTTCCTAAGGGAATTTGAGTTGGGTCCACGACATGTACTCCTCTAGTAGAAGTAAGAATGGGAACACGAATCGATTCCCACTGCATGTCCTTTTCAGAATAATCTTCTAAAAACCGCCAACGGCGCCAAAAACTTGATCGACGCTAGTCTATGAATTAGAAAAGCACGACATTTGTAATAAATTCTGCAAGCATACAGGTGTGTAGCATACAGGTCGAACACAGGGAGGTGAATTAAATCAAATTATATATCTAATCTCTTGGGCGAGTTAGACAAAGCCTTGAGGTTGGTTTGAAAACAGTAAAAATTGAAACTATGATTTGATTCTGAACAGATCTAACTGAACCGACGATCCACAATATTCAATTGGAAAACAAATAAAATGTAACAACCCGGAAAATCTGGGCCAGTTTAAAATTTTTATTTTGGCAATTTTAGCGAATTTTGAATATTCAAAATGAATTATTTTAAATAATATCGGCGAGAAATTTATTTTGAATATAAATCGATCGTATATATTATACGCGTCGTCGTTAGAATATAAATATTTATATATAATTATAAATAGAATTGAAAATGGCGCGGTAGTTCGATAATTCGATTTCAAACTTCAATTGAATGTACCGGGTGTAAAACAATCCGGATTTTAGTGAAACCAAAAATAATGGAATCGAATAGATGATATCTTTCCAGCGAATCCGAAAAATCAAAAGTTAGTAGCGGGAATCAAAAGATATGTCCAGTTGAAAATTCTGAATAGTCGCTATGGAATTCAGGCCCTTAAAAATGGACATTTTGCAAACGACCTCGGATTTCGACGAAACCAGTTTTGTTGGGTCCGGGATGTAAAGTTATTGCTAGGTTTCAAATTTCATAATTTTTCGAATCAATATGCGAGCGTGGCAAAGGAAAACGCGTTTGACCAGTTTCAGTTGATTTTAATCGACTGGAAATTGGCCATTTTTCCAACGGTCTCAGAATTCGACGAAACTAGTTTTGTTAGGACCGTATCGTCAATGCGAAGCTAGAAAATATTTTTCTGCCATTTTTAGAATTCGTATGAGGCCCCGGTAATTTGAAATGTACGTTTAAAATTCAATATAATGATTTAAATGTAAATTTAACGAAAACTGATTGTAACAGCCGAATCAGCTTACGATACATATCCCATTGTGTTCGGAATGGGGGTGAAACGCTATGGGTGACAGTCGGTGGACCTCGTTTAGAGGTCGTTTGAAAAAGTTGACTTTTTGCATTAAAATAAAATAATTAAATAATTAAATTAATAAAAATAAAACTCTCCCCCCTTTTATATTTCGTTCTGCCCCCCCCCCTTCTATCATTCGATAGATCCAAAGGAAAAAAAAAAAAAAGCAACCGTCGAATCGGAGAACCCCCCCAGGCGCCGCCGATCTTCGGCAAGCCACCTCCTCCTCGTCGAATCGGAGAACCCCCCCCCCCCCCCCGAAGCCCGACAACCCAAAAACCCAAGTGCCGCGACCCCCCCCCCCTGGCCTCATCTTCGCCTACACGGATTCGCGAGCCTCCCCCTCGATCCTCCTCTTCCCCTTCCTCCGCGACCCCCTCTTCCTCGACAGCCCTCCCCAAGTGCCGCGACCCCCCCTTCCCTCCTTCAGCCGCAAGTCCCCCCCCCTGTAAGTTTACAGATTTTACTTTTTTTATTTATGTTTAAAACTGTTTTTTTTTTATTTTAAAACTGATTTTTATTTATTTTTAAAACTGAATTTTCTTTTGTTAAAATACTGATTTTAGTTATGTTAAAATACTGATTTTAGTTATGTTAAAATACTGATTTTAGTTATGTTAAAATACTGATTTTAGTTATGTTAAAATACTGATTTTTATTATGTTAAAAAAAAACTGATTTTATTTTGAGTTAGAAAAAGGTTTTAAAAGATTTGAACTTTAAAAAGTAAAAGATTTAAAAGAAGTTAAAACTGATTGAACTTCGAAAGAAAAATATAGTTTTTATGTTTTGAACTTCGATAGAAAAATAGAATTTTTATGTTTTGAACTTCGATAGAAAAATAGAATTTTTATATATTGAACTTCGATAGAAAAATAGAATTTTTATATATTGAACATTGAAGTAAAAATTCGATTTTTATATATTGAATAGCGAAGTAAAAATGTGATTTTTTATATACAGTGTATACGGGCAACGATGGTGATAAAAAGGCGAGTTGGCGAAGATTTCCTGCATTAGAAGTGCCGTGGAGCTAGGATAGCTATATGTGAGAATTTCTCACCTTTCAATTTCATTTTCTAGTTATATATATATACTAGGATGCAGACGGTGTTTAGTAGCACCCGACACAATCGTCCACAAACCATGGACTTGTTTGTTTGGTTGCATAGATTAGTTTGATTATGTGATTGAATTGAATTGTTTGAGTGAAATTGAATGGTTTGATTGATGTGTGAATGGCGTGGGCCTTCACTAGACCGGGGATAAGGCTAGGCCCCGTCCCGTTTCTAGTATCGTGCCGTTATGCCGCCGAAATTTTCTAAAATATGTTAGAAAAATAAAAATATCATTTTATTGTGTAAATGAATTGAATAGAAATTCATAGGTTGAAATAAAATGTTTTATCGCTAGAAATATAATTTTTAACGTGAATGTGAATAAATAAAATATTCATTTACAAACCGGACGGTTTGTTTATGTACACCTATTTGAAAGACATTGATTGGGACGATAAATTTTACACATCGCCCAACTGCACAAATAAAATCTTTGTTTGATTGTTTGAAACCCCACACGGGTGTTAGGATGAAATTTGAAGTTCACTCATCCTGATTGATTAAATATGTCGATCGATTGATTGACAGGCTGTTTTAAGCGTTAGATATCTATATTTGATGCTTATACAGTGTAATGCACTTTGGTTGATGGTTGATTATTTTTCCATGCTATTATATACATGTGTTGTATGAAAATCCATATAATTAACGTTATATGGTAATTGATTGGGCCTCATTCCAATTTGAAAATTAAAGAATATTATAAAATAAACGTTCATGTGTTGACAGTACTCATCCATTGAGATTGGTCATGTGTTGAACGAAATATTTTGATAATAACAACTATTTTGAAAAAAGAAATATTTGAAATAGAATATTTGAAAATAAAGGAATATATGAAGCCGTGTTGATTAGATTGACGCCATTTTGACGTGAACGATATTTATATCGATTTTATTCATTTCGAAATAAATTGAATTGAAAACGATTTCGAAATGAAATGAATTGAAAACGAATTCAAAATGAATTGAAAACGATTTCGAAATGAATTGAATTGAAAACGAATTCAAATTGAATTGAAAGAAAATTGAAATGAATTCAAATTGAATTGAAATTTGAATTGAATAGAAATGAATTTTAAAACGAATTTATAAAGAAGAATTCAATTTTGATCTGAATTGAAAAGAGAGTTGAAATTGCTTTTGAAACGAATTTTAAAACTATTTATATAATTCATTTTAAATAGAAATCGACGAAATATATTATATATATATTATATATATAATAAAATGGCCTGAATAGAACGCGCCGCGCCGCGGCAGTTCGTGAATTTCGACCATTTATTTCAAACGGACATTACGGGAGATCCGACCGTCGGATTCTCCTAAAACCGGAACTGTTGGGTTCGTATCGAAAAGATCTTTCTAACGAATATTAGAAATTTGAAATCTAACGGTTGGATTTGGAGATACGTCCAAATCAAATTCGAAAAAGGTCGCTGTAAGTGCAGTTCGATGGCCATTGATGGAAATCGACTGTACAGGCCTTGATAAAATTATTAAAAATAGTAATAATTTGTGTAAAATCATAAGAAATGATTTAGAAAGAATTGGGATGAAAAACTCCGTATTTGAAAAGATAAAAATAGATTTTTATCGAATTGAACTAGTTTTGAACTAGAATTATAATTCTATTTATTTTTAAATAAATAAATTGAATTCGAAAAGGGTTTTAAAATTAACCAAAATTTCCAATGATTGCATTGGAATGGATTTGAATCGAAATTGTCTTCGGAATATTTCGATGTTGGAATTCGTGATTATACAGGTGTTGTTATGGAAATTTGAAAGATATATATATATATCGTTATTTCCAATACGACATTTGTTAATCGTAGAATTTGATATTGAATATAAGCCGGGATATTTTCTATTCAGAGCCTTGTATTTAATATCAAATGTGATTTGGGTTTGTCGTGAATGGTGTCTTCACTAACACTGTTCTTGAACCCAGTTGAGAAAAGATTAAATCTTTCTATTTAGATTTAATGAAGTGTACCAATTAAATAATATTTAATTGGAATTGAATCGATATTGATTTTTGGGTTTATCGTGGACAGTGTTTTAGACAACACTCGTTCTTTAACCCGATCATTGATGAAATGTGATTTTGGGTTGTCGTGAACGGTATCTTCAATAATACAGTTCTTTGACCTAAAGGAGTTAAGAAAATCAGAAACTAACTGGAGGTTAGTTAAGTTGAATAGTTTCCGAGGTATTGATCTGATGTTGGTTTCGGCCTTCGGGATTCATACTTAGGGAATTGCTCACTTGCTAATTTACAATTAGGGACTGATTGAAATGTGATGTGATTTTGGGTTTATCGTGAACCGTGTTTTAAATGACACTGATTCTTTAACCCAGTCACAGATTAAAACTAAGTGGGGTTTTAATGAATCTTTAATTAGATTGAAAGAATCGAAATGGAGTATCACCAGTTTTACTCCAGGCGATAGTTAAATCTTTAATTAGATTTGAACGTGAAATGGTAATTGAATTTACCGATAACACTGTGGTGTTAGATATGAAGTATTACCAGTTTTACTTCATGGGATAAATAGGTTGGGATTGGGAAATTAAAACCAATGATTACTTCGGTAAGGTTCGTTAATCTCGACTAGTTGAATCGAAATTCAAAAGAAGAATAAATTCCAGGAATTTATCTTGGATAAAATTAATGGGAACATTTCCCTGTGGATGTGAAATTTAGAAACTAACTGTCGGTTGGCCAAGCAGAATGGTTTTTTGGATATTGATCTGATGTTGGTTTCGGCCTTCGGGGTTAATATTTGGGGAATTATTCTCTTGATTAATTTACGGTTAGTGACTGATGAATTGGAATGAGGCGTATGTTGTGTTTGTGTAACACTTATTTAAAATATACGCGAGTTATTCGGAAAGACCGGGTTTATCCCATTCTGAATAACTGATACGACGATAAGTCGAAGATGAAGACGATGGTCGAAGCCCGGAGGTCTTCACGTCGTTTGGGTGATAACTGATGATCTTGATTGGGCTGTACACCCAAGAAGATGGAAACAGTTAGTGATCGTCCAGACGTACTTGGAGATCGATGGATATGCGGGGTACTAGGTGCCCCCAGTTTCGTTCAGACCCAGAACGGACTTGTAAATGGACTGTGTGTCTGACATCGGATTTCATTCTGTGTGACTGATATCGGTTGCATAGGATGGTTTGCCTGTGTGGCATGCTAAGATGCAAATGATCAAGGCTTCTGTTGAAAAGCAAAGTCTTGTGGTGATGATCAAAGCACGGCCTTTGTGGCGTAGCTTTGTGTAACGTTTACCTCGCGTGTTTCACACCCGGTATGAACCAAAAACGGGAGACGGACCTCAGGGAGGACTTGCGTTTCTTTCTAGCTAGAAGTGGCGTCAGTGGTTTTACACGCCCTGACGAGTTTGACTTATGTGGTTGTTGCGGTTGCGAGGCGCCTCGGTTATATCGGTTTCGGCCGAATGCATTCTGGTCGGCTGACGGACCAGACTTACACCCCATAGGGTGGGGAGACGTATTGTTCAGGCATAATAATCCACTCCGTGTGGACCGGCCCTGTCGCTCTAAGGCTTGCCTGCGCGCTTGCCTGTGGCTCGGGCAAGAGAGTCACGAATCGGTTGAGGACTATCTTTTGCCTCGGTTCATAGACGGAAATCCAATTTCCAAATACGTGACCTTTGCGGTTTTAATTTTAATCCTATATATGGCGACATAGTGGGATGGGGCGCTTATGCCGCCTATGATTGATACTTATGATTTGAAGTTGTTTTATACACTATGCACTTATAATAGTATCAAATGATCTGTTTTAAACGTATCAAGCATTCTTTGGCTGTTATAAGGGAAAACCCTATCCTCGACTGCGTTGCATTGTGTGATGGGACCTGGGTCTTATAACAGCTTCATTTTTCTTTATTTAGCATTGCGCTGTTGTTTTATGCACTGGTATTCTTGGGAGGAAACCCGTTCCGTGTCATACGGCGTGGTCCCTTGATTTACCTAAGATTTAAAATAAAGATTTATAACTGTTTTAGTTCTCACACCAGTCCCATGACTGACCTGGAGTTTATTGTTTTAACCTAAACTCTGGGTGCCCTTATTTTGACACGGGCAGCTAGTAGTTTTGGTTTTTGCAGATTTATATTCACAGGATCCTGGTTTACAGCTGGAATGATATCCGGAAAGCTTGGTATCCGTATATCTCTTCTAGTTGTGTATTGTATTATTTTCCGCTGCTATGTATTTAAATGTAATTTAAATCTCTGATATTTCTATGTAATAATTATTCTTACTCTGTATATTCTTGTAATCTGATGCATTGTTGTGATACACAATGAAATGTTCTTCTGTATGCGTTCTGTTGTGGCTTGTTCTCGAACTATCCGACCCTTTCCTTTACGGGGAAGTTGCGGGTCTTCACCGTTGGTATCAGAGCTTTGGTTTACAAAGCTCAGAGAACAAGACACATTAGAACCATACGAAAGAATTCATCAGATATTGGATTAGTAATATCCAATTAGAATGACTCGTTAGAGATGGGATCAGTAGTATCCTAGAACGAGTGTGAAGAGTATATTTTTAAAATGAAAACAAATTTTGTTTTGAAAATTTAAATCAATTATTCGTAGTTGATTATCTATTTATATTGATGTGGACAATCTAGTATATATAGATTTTGCGTATACGTCTGATCCGCGTGTATTCGAAATTTTAATATACTGGATAGATATAGAGTCACACTCTAGTCGCCCGGACATGATTCTGATGATGGCGCGCCATCACCGGTATTTATTTTCGTGTTTCGAAGGTGTGATTTCTATATGTTTCCATTAGACTGGTGTGAGAACCAAAACTAATATAGTTAGAACACATTGTTGTAAATTGGCACCAAAACATGATTTTTTGTATATGTATCAAAATTATGAATTTGAAACTCTAATTCACTAATTGATAGATGTTTGTGTTGTTTGTTTATTTGTTTGCTAATTTTGAACTATTATGCCTAATTGAATCAAATATTGAATTGTATTGAAAATTGGTCGCATTTACTTGCATATACATATATATCATTGAACAGGTCATAGCAAGGAGGCTAGATGTAAAGACCCGCAACTCCCCCGTAAAGGAAAGCGTCGGATAGTTCGAGAACAAGCCACAACAGAACGCATACAAAGAACATTTCATTGTATATTACAACAATGCATCAGATTACAAGAATATACAGAGTTTAAAAGAATATTACACAGAATTATCAGAGATTTAAATTACATTTAAATACAACGCAGCGGAAAATAATACAATAAACAACTAGAAGAAGATATACGGATACAAAGCTTTCCGGATATCGTTCCAGCTGTAAACCAGGATCCTGTGAATATAAATCTGCAAAACCAAACTACTAGCTGCCCGTGTCGAAAATAGGGGCACCCAGAGTTTAGGTTAAAACAATAAACTCCAGGTCAGTCATGTGACTGGTGTGAGAACTAAAACAGTTATTAATCTTTATTTTAAAGTTAGGTAAATCAAGGGACCACGCCGTATAACACGGAACGGGTTTCCTCCCAAGAATACCAGTGCATAAAACAAACAGCGCAATGCTAAATAAAGAAAAATGAAGCTGTTATAAGACCCAGGTCCCATCACACAATGCAACGCAGTCGAGGATAGGGTTTTCCCTTATAACAGCCAAAGAATGCTTGATACGTTTAAAACAAATCATTTGATACTATAATAAGTGCATAGTGTATAAAACAACTTCAAATCATAAGTATCAATCATAGGCGGCATAAGCGCCCCATCCCACTATGTCGCCATATATAGGATATACAATCAAAACCGCAAAGTCTCGTATTTGGAAATTGGATTTCCATCTATGAACCGAGGCAAAAGATAGTCCTCAACCGATTCGAGACTGCCTAGCCCCAGCCTCAGGATCAGAGCTCGAGTGACCCTAGGAGCGACAGGGCCGGTCCACCGATGTGGATTAAAATGCCTGAACACTACGTTTCCCCGCCCTTTGGGGCGTAAATGAGCCACTAAATGACTCCATCGGTTCGAGAACGACCGATCAATCCGAGGCGCCTCGCAACAGCAACAACCACATAAGTCAAACTCGTCAGGGCGTGTAAAACCACTGACGCCACTTCTAACTAGGAAGAAACGCAGGCCCTCCCTGAGGTCCTTTCTCCCGTTTTTGGTTCATACCGGGTGTGAAACTCGCGAAGTAAACGTTACACAAAGCTACGCCACAAAGGCCGTGCTTTGATCATCACCACAAGACTTTGCTTTTCAACAGAAGCCTTGATCATTTGCATCTTAGCATGCCACACAGGCAAACCACTCTATGCAACCGATATCAGTCACACAGAATGAAATCCAATGTCAGACACACAGTCCATTTACAAGTCCGTTCTGGGGCTGAACGAAACCGGAGGCACCTAGTACCCCGCATATCCATCGATCTCCAAGTACGTCTGGACGATCACCAACTGTTTCCATCTTCTTGGGTGTACAGCCCAATCAAGATCATCAGTTATCACCCAAACGACGTGAAGACCTCCGGTCTTCGACCATCGTCTTCATCTTCGACTTATCGTCGTATCAGTTATTCAGAATGGGATAAACCCGGTCTTCCCGAATAACTCGCGTATATTTTATAAAAGTGTTACACAAACACAACATACGCCTCATTCCAATTCATCAGTCACTAACCGTAAATTAATCAAGAGAATAATTCCCCAAATATTAACCCCGAAGGCCGAAACCAACATCAGATCAATATCCAGAAAACCATTCTGCTTGGCTAACCGACAGTTAGTTTCTAAATTTCACGTTCAAATCTAATTAAAGATTTAACTATCGCCTGGAGCAAAACTGGTGATACTCCATTCTCGATCTTTTCAATCTAATTAAAGATTCATTAAAACTCCACTTAGTTTTAAACTGTGACTGGGTTAAAGAATCAGTGTCATTTAAAACACGGTTCACGATAAACCCAAAGTCACATCCCATTAATTATCGGGTTAAAGAACAAGTGTTATTTAAAACACTGTTCACGATAAACCCAAAAATCAATATCATTTCAATTCCAATTAAATATTATTTAATTGGTGAACTTCATTAAATCTAAATCAAAAGATTTAATCTTTTCTCAACTGGGTTCAAGAACAGTGTTAGTGAAGACACCATTCACGACAAACCCAAATCACATTCATTAATTATCGGGTTAAAGAACAAGTGTTATTTAAAACACTGTTCACGATAAACCCAAAAATCAATACCCATTTCAATTCCAATTAAATATCATTTAACTGGTACACTTCATTAAATCTAAATAAAAAGATTTAATCTTTTCTCAACTGGGTTTAAGAACAGTGTTAGTGAAGACACCATTCACGACAAACCCAAATCACATTCGATATTCAATACAAGGCTCTGAATAGAAAATATATCGGCTTATATTCAATATCGAATTCTACGACTAACAAATGTCGTATTGGAAATAACGATACAAATATATCTTTCAAATTTCCATAACAACACCTGTAATATCACGAATTCCAACATCGAAATATTCCGAAGACAATTTCGATTCAACTCCACTCCAATGCAATCATTGGAAATTTTGGTTATTTTCAAAACCATTTCAAATTCAATTTATTTATTTAAAAATAAATAGAATTATAATTCTAGTTCAAATCTAGTTCATTTCGATAAAAATCTATTTTTATCTTTTCAAATATGGAGTTTTTCATCCCAAACTTTCACAAATCACTTCTTATGATTTTACACAAATTATTACTATTTTTAATAATTTTATCAAGGCCCGTACAGTCGATTTCCATTAACGGCCATCGAACTGCACTTACAGCGACCTTTTTCGAATTTGATTTGGACGTAATTCCAAATCCAACCGTTAGATTTCAAATTTCTAATATTCGTTAGAAAGCTCTTTTCGATACGAACCCAACGGTTCCGGTTTTAGGAGAATCCGACGGTCGGATCTCCCGCAATGTCCGTTTGAAATAAATGGTCGAAATTCACGAACTGCCGCGGCGCGGCGCGTTCTATTCAGGCCATTATATTATATATATAATATATATAATATATACTTCGCCGATTTTTATTTAAAACGAATTATATAAACAGTTTTAAATTCATTTCAAAATTTATTTCGACTTCCATTTCAATTCAAAGCAAAATTGAATTCTTCTTTATAAATTCGTTTCAAAATTCATTTCTGTTCAATTCAAATTTCAATTCAATTTGAATTCATATTCAATTCAATTCATTTCGAAATCGTTTTCAATTCAATTCATTTCGAATTCGTTTTCAATTCAATTTATTTCGAAATCGTTTTCAATTCAATTCATTTCGAATTCGTTTTCAATTCAATTCATTTCGAATTCGTTTTCAATTGATATAAATATCGTTCACGTCAAAATGGCGTCAATCTAATCAACACGGCTTCATATATTCCTTTATTTTCAAATATTCTATTTCAAATATTTCTTTTTCAAATATTTCTTTTTCAAAACTGGAATGAGGCCCAATCAATTACCATATAATGTTAATTATATGGATTTTCTACAACACATGCATATATCAACAACGATGAATAATCAACCATCATCCAAAGTGCATTCTACACTGTATAAGCATCAAATATAAATATTCAACG
Organism: Allium sativum; assembly: GCA_030737875.1. Taxonomy (NCBI): domain Eukaryota; kingdom Viridiplantae; phylum Streptophyta; class Magnoliopsida; order Asparagales; family Amaryllidaceae; genus Allium; species Allium sativum. The sequence continues at coordinate 165,913,752 of CM060923.1, forward strand.
CTTATAACAGTCTGTCAATCAATCGATCGACACACAACTAAACAATCGGGATTAGTGTACGTCAAATATCATCCCAACACCCGTGTAGGGTTTCAAACAATCAAACACAGATTTTATTTGTGCAGTTGGGCGATGTGTAAAATTTATCGACCCAATCAATGTCCTTCAAATAAGTGTACATAAACAAACCATCTGGTTTGCAAATGAATATTTTATTTATTCACATTCACGTTAAAATTTATATTTTTAACGACAAAACATTTTATTTCAACATATGAATTTCTCTTCGGTTCATTCTTTAAAAAAAATGATATTTTTATTTTTCTAACATATTTTAGAAAATTTCGGCAGCATAACGGCACGATACTAGAAACGGGACGAGGCCTAGCCTTATCCCCGGTCTAGTGAAGGCCCACGCCATTCACTCATCAATCAAATCAATTTCATTTTGCAAACCACAAAATTTGGAGTAAGGGTCTAACCTAGCCTTACTCCTTCGCCTTATAACGGCGCACGTCTAATCCTAACCAATTTATCGATTCGATTTTTCACACCACAAACCACATTCAAACCAATATCACAATCAATCACCAAACAATCAAACAAACAAGTCCATGGTCTGTGGACGATTGTGTCGGGTGCTACTAAGCACCGTCTGCATCCTAGTATATATATATAACTAGAAATAAAATAGAAAGGTGAGAAATTCTCACTTATAGCTATCCAGCTCCACGGCTCTACATTTGCAGAAGTCTTCGTCTTTTCGCCTTTTTGTCACCTTCGTTGCTGCTTTCACTACAAATGTAAAAATCGAATTTTTACTATGTTATTCAATATATAAAAATCGAATTTTTATTTCAAAGTTCTTTATATAAAAATCGAATTTTTATTTCAAAGTTCTTTATATAAAAATCGAATTTTTATTTCAAAGTTCTTTATATAAAAATCGAATTTTTATTTCAAAGTTCTTTATATAAAAATCGAATTTTTATTTACGCTACTATATAAAAAGATTTCGCCTTTATAAAAACGTGGACTTTGCTTTTTCAAATTTAAAGATTTCATCTTTATAAAAATCTCATTTTTATTTTTCTACATATATAAAGGTGACATTTTTAATATCCCGATCATGTAAAAATTATATTTTTAACTCTCTACACCCATAAAAATCACATTTTTACCCTTCTACTATATGAAAGATTATATTTTTAATACTTTAAAAATATAAAAATCATATTTTTATTACTTTAAAAATATAAAAATCATGTCTTGCTCCTTTTACATAATAAATATCCCGTCTTTTCTCCTTTTAAAAGTATGATTTTTATTTTCATTTTAAATCAGTTTTTAAAAATCATTTTAAATTAGTTTTTAAAATCATTTATAAATTTCAGTTTTAAAATCTAAAATAATAAAAAAAATCAGTTTTTACAATGCTTTAAAATCAGTTTTTAAAAATGGTTTAAAATCAGTTTTTAAAAATGGTTTAAAATCAGTTTTTAAAAATATTTTATAATCAGTTTTTAAAAATATTTAAAATCAGGTTTTAAAAATATTTAAAATCAGGTTTTATAAAATAAATAAATAAAAAAAATAAATAAATACTTACTGCGTGAGAGAGAGAAGGGGGGGGGACGTTGCCGGAGGTGGCGGTTGGTGCCGGGGCGCAGCGTGGTGGGGTGGCGGGCCATCGCGAGGAGGTGGGGGGGCTGGCGGCCTTCAATTCGTCGGCGGTCGTCACGGTGGGGGGAGGCTCTGGCGTTTGCGTCTTCGATTCGAAGGGAGGAAGGAGATGAGCGCGAGGGGAGAGGAAGGCGCGAGGTCAGGAGGTCGGAGGGGGTGCGCCTGCCCTAGGCGGCGGCGAGGTCCTCCAGGTGGGGCGACTGGTCATCGAGGGTTCACTCCTTTTTTTTTTTCCTTTTTTTTTCGATTCGATTTAAATGAAAATTAGGGGGGGGGGGCCAGAGATAAAGGAAAGGGGATTTCCCTTTTTTTTTATTTTATTTTATTATTATTTAATTCAACCTAAAGTTGACTTTTTCATAAGACCTCGAAACGAGGCCCACCGCCTGTCGCCCATAGCGTTTCACCCCCATTCCGAACACAATGGGATATGTACCGCAAGCTGAATCGACCGTTTCGATCAGTTTCCTTTTAATTTACATTTAAATCACTATATTGAATTTTAAACGTACATTTCAAATTACCGGGGTCACATACTAACTAGAAAAATTCCAGAAAAATATTTTCTAGCTTCGTATTGACGATACGGTCCTAACAAAACTAGTTTCGTCGAATTCTGAGACCGTTAGAAAAATGGCCAATTTCCAGTCGATTAAAATCAACTGAAATGGTCAAAACACGTTTTCCTATGCCACGCTCACATATTGATTCGAAAAATTATGAAATTTGGAATCTAGCAATAACTTAACATCACGGACCCAACGAAAGTGGTTTCGTCGAAATCCGAGCTCGTTTGCAAAATGTCCATTTTTAAGGGTCTGAATTCCATAGCGACTATTCAGAAATTTCAACTGGACATATCTTTTGATTCCTGATATGAAATCTTGATTTTTCGGATTCGTTAGAAAGATATTCACTATTAGATTCCATTATTTTTGGTTTCACTAAAATCCGGATTGTTTTGCACCCGGTACATTCAATTGAAGTTTGAAATCGAATTATCGAACTACCGCGCCATTTTCAATTCTATTTATAATTATATATAATTATTTATATTCTAACGACGGCGTATATAATATATACGTCGAATTCCATTTGAATTAAATTTTCTCGTCGTTATTATTTAAAATAATTCATTTTAAATAATCAAAACTCGCTAAAATGGCCAAATAAAAATTTCAAACTGGCTCACATTTTACGGGTTGTTACAATCTCCCCCACTTAAAACTTTTCGTCCCCGAAAAGGAACAAAGTCGAAAGTGGTTTGATTATTCAGCTCTACGATCGATCAGGCTTCCATTCTCCAACTCTTTAGTTTCTGAGAATTTTCAAAATTTCAAAAATTTGGCTAACTCCCTAAATTTTTGAAAAATTTCGCCATAACCTCCCCTGCAATGGGAGCATCGGGAAATTGCAAATAGCGTTCCCGGTCCTTCAGATCTCAAAAAGAAAAAGAAAAAGCCAAGCGGCTAGCCAATAGGCTCACAAAATCATCATCACCCAAACAAAACAGGAAATTATGTAGTAAACATGTACCTATTTGTCGGGCAAACAAATTTTATTCTCTGCTCTAGCCTCCTTGCTATGACCTGTTCAATATAAGTATATGTATATGCAAGCAAACGCGACCAATTTTCAATACAATCAATATTTGGTTAAATTAGGCATAAATGGTTAAAAATTAGCAAACAACTAAACAAACAACACACACATCAATCAATTAGTGAATTTAAAGTTTCAAATTCATAATTTTGATACATAGACAAAAATCAGATTTTTGATGCTAAATCACAACAATAAGCCCTATCTAATTTTGGTTCTCACACCAGCCTATATGGAAATATATAGATAACCCACTCTCGCCAGTCGAACACAACACAGATGACGATGCCTCATCATCAGAATCATCCCCGGGCAACTAGAATGTGATTCTATATCTACCCAATATATTAAAACTTCGAATACAAGCCGCTAAGCGTGTATGCAAAATCTTTATATACTCGATTGCCCAAATTCAATTTAAATAGACTATTCAAATACGAATACTTAAGATTTGAATTTCCAAAACAAAGTGGGTTTTCACTTTTATTTTCAAAAACAACACTCTTTCGACTCGTTCTAGGACACTACTGATCCCATCTCTAACGAGTCATCCTCATTGGATATTACTAATCCAATATCTGATGAATTCTTTCGTATGGTTCTAATGTGCCTTGTTCTCTAGCTTTGTAAACCAAAGCTCTGATACCACGTGTAAAGACCCGCAACTCCCCCGTAAAGGAAAGCGTCGGATAGTTCGAGAACAAGCCACAACAGAACGCATACAAAGAACATTTCATTGTATATTACAACAATGCATCAGATTACAAGAATATACAGAGTTTAAAAGAATATTACACAGAATTATCAGAGATTTAAATTACATTTAAATACAACGCAGCGGAAAATAATACAATAAACAACTAGAAGAAGATATACGGATACAAAGCTTTCCGGATATCGTTCCAGCTGTAAACCAGGATCCTGTGAATATAAATCTGCAAAACCAAACTACTAGCTGCCCGTGTCGAAAATAGGGGCACCCAGAGTTTAGGTTAAAACAATAAACTCCAGGTCAGTCATGTGACTGGTGTGAGAACTAAAACAGTTATTAATCTTTATTTTAAAGTTAGGTAAATCAAGGGACCACGCCGTATAACACGGAACGGGTTTCCTCCCAAGAATACCAGTGCATAAAACAAACAGCGCAATGCTAAATAAAGAAAAATGAAGCTGTTATAAGACCCAGGTCCCATCACACAATGCAACGCAGTCGAGGATAGGGTTTTCCCTTATAACAGCCAAAGAATGCTTGATACGTTTAAAACAAATCATTTGATACTATAATAAGTGCATAGTGTATAAAACAACTTCAAATCATAAGTATCAATCATAGGCGGCATAAGCGCCCCATCCCACTATGTCGCCATATATAGGATATACAATCAAAACCGCAAAGTCTCGTATTTGGAAATTGGATTTCCATCTATGAACCGAGGCAAAAGATAGTCCTCAACCGATTCGAGACTGCCTAGCCCCAGCCTCAGGATCAGAGCTCGAGTGACCCTAGGAGCGACAGGGCCGGTCCACCGATGTGGATTAAAATGCCTGAACACTACGTTTCCCCGCCCTTTGGGGCGTAAATGAGCCACTAAATGACTCCATCGGTTCGAGAACGACCGATCAATCCGAGGCGCCTCGCAACAGCAACAACCACATAAGTCAAACTCGTCAGGGCGTGTAAAACCACTGACGCCACTTCTAACTAGGAAGAAACGCAGGCCCTCCCTGAGGTCCTTTCTCCCGTTTTTGGTTCATACCGGGTGTGAAACTCGCGAAGTAAACGTTACACAAAGCTACGCCACAAAGGCCGTGCTTTGATCATCACCACAAGACTTTGCTTTTCAACAGAAGCCTTGATCATTTGCATCTTAGCATGCCACACAGGCAAACCACTCTATGCAACCGATATCAGTCACACAGAATGAAATCCAATGTCAGACACACAGTCCATTTACAAGTCCGTTCTGGGGCTGAACGAAACCGGAGGCACCTAGTACCCCGCATATCCATCGATCTCCAAGTACGTCTGGACGATCACCAACTGTTTCCATCTTCTTGGGTGTACAGCCCAATCAAGATCATCAGTTATCACCCAAACGACGTGAAGACCTCCGGTCTTCGACCATCGTCTTCATCTTCGACTTATCGTCGTATCAGTTATTCAGAATGGGATAAACCCGGTCTTCCCGAATAACTCGCGTATATTTTATAAAAGTGTTACACAAACACAACATACGCCTCATTCCAATTCATCAGTCACTAACCGTAAATTAATCAAGAGAATAATTCCCCAAATATTAACCCCGAAGGCCGAAACCAACATCAGATCAATATCCAGAAAACCATTCTGCTTGGCTAACCGACAGTTAGTTTCTAAATTTCACGTTCAAATCTAATTAAAGATTTAACTATCGCCTGGAGCAAAACTGGTGATACTCCATTCTCGATCTTTTCAATCTAATTAAAGATTCATTAAAACTCCACTTAGTTTTAAACTGTGACTGGGTTAAAGAATCAGTGTCATTTAAAACACGGTTCACGATAAACCCAAAGTCACATCCCATTAATTATCGGGTTAAAGAACAAGTGTTATTTAAAACACTGTTCACGATAAACCCAAAAATCAATATCATTTCAATTCCAATTAAATATTATTTAATTGGTGAACTTCATTAAATCTAAATCAAAAGATTTAATCTTTTCTCAACTGGGTTCAAGAACAGTGTTAGTGAAGACACCATTCACGACAAACCCAAATCACATTCATTAATTATCGGGTTAAAGAACAAGTGTTATTTAAAACACTGTTCACGATAAACCCAAAAATCAATACCCATTTCAATTCCAATTAAATATCATTTAACTGGTACACTTCATTAAATCTAAATAAAAAGATTTAATCTTTTCTCAACTGGGTTTAAGAACAGTGTTAGTGAAGACACCATTCACGACAAACCCAAATCACATTCGATATTCAATACAAGGCTCTGAATAGAAAATATATCGGCTTATATTCAATATCGAATTCTACGACTAACAAATGTCGTATTGGAAATAACGATACAAATATATCTTTCAAATTTCCATAACAACACCTGTAATATCACGAATTCCAACATCGAAATATTCCGAAGACAATTTCGATTCAACTCCACTCCAATGCAATCATTGGAAATTTTGGTTATTTTCAAAACCATTTCAAATTCAATTTATTTATTTAAAAATAAATAGAATTATAATTCTAGTTCAAATCTAGTTCATTTCGATAAAAATCTATTTTTATCTTTTCAAATATGGAGTTTTTCATCCCAAACTTTCACAAATCACTTCTTATGATTTTACACAAATTATTACTATTTTTAATAATTTTATCAAGGCCCGTACAGTCGATTTCCATTAACGGCCATCGAACTGCACTTACAGCGACCTTTTTCGAATTTGATTTGGACGTAATTCCAAATCCAACCGTTAGATTTCAAATTTCTAATATTCGTTAGAAAGCTCTTTTCGATACGAACCCAACGGTTCCGGTTTTAGGAGAATCCGACGGTCGGATCTCCCGCAATGTCCGTTTGAAATAAATGGTCGAAATTCACGAACTGCCGCGGCGCGGCGCGTTCTATTCAGGCCATTATATTATATATATAATATATATAATATATACTTCGCCGATTTTTATTTAAAACGAATTATATAAACAGTTTTAAATTCATTTCAAAATTTATTTCGACTTCCATTTCAATTCAAAGCAAAATTGAATTCTTCTTTATAAATTCGTTTCAAAATTCATTTCTGTTCAATTCAAATTTCAATTCAATTTGAATTCATATTCAATTCAATTCATTTCGAAATCGTTTTCAATTCAATTCATTTCGAATTCGTTTTCAATTCAATTTATTTCGAAATCGTTTTCAATTCAATTCATTTCGAATTCGTTTTCAATTCAATTCATTTCGAATTCGTTTTCAATTGATATAAATATCGTTCACGTCAAAATGGCGTCAATCTAATCAACACGGCTTCATATATTCCTTTATTTTCAAATATTCTATTTCAAATATTTCTTTTTCAAATATTTCTTTTTCAAAACTGGAATGAGGCCCAATCAATTACCATATAATGTTAATTATATGGATTTTCTACAACACATGCATATATCAACAACGATGAATAATCAACCATCATCCAAAGTGCATTCTACACTGTATAAGCATCAAATATAAATATTCAACGCTTATAACAGTCTGTCAATCAATCGATCGACACACAACTAAACAATCGGGATTAGTGTACGTCAAATATCATCCCAACACCCGTGTAGGGTTTCAAACAATCAAACACAGATTTTATTTGTGCAGTTGGGCGATGTGTAAAATTTATCGACCCAATCAATGTCCTTCAAATAAGTGTACATAAACAAACCATCTGGTTTGCAAATGAATATTTTATTTATTCACATTCACGTTAAAATTTATATTTTTAACGACAAAACATTTTATTTCAACATATGAATTTCTCTTCGGTTCATTCTTTAAAAAAAATGATATTTTTATTTTTCTAACATATTTTAGAAAATTTCGGCAGCATAACGGCACGATACTAGAAACGGGACGAGGCCTAGCCTTATCCCCGGTCTAGTGAAGGCCCACGCCATTCACTCATCAATCAAATCAATTTCATTTTGCAAACCACAAAATTTGGAGTAAGGGTCTAACCTAGCCTTACTCCTTCGCCTTATAACGGCGCACGTCTAATCCTAACCAATTTATCGATTCGATTTTTCACACCACAAACCACATTCAAACCAATATCACAATCAATCACCAAACAATCAAACAAACAAGTCCATGGTCTGTGGACGATTGTGTCGGGTGCTACTAAGCACCGTCTGCATCCTAGTATATATATATAACTAGAAATAAAATAGAAAGGTGAGAAATTCTCACTTATAGCTATCCAGCTCCACGGCTCTACATTTGCAGAAGTCTTCGTCTTTTCGCCTTTTTGTCACCTTCGTTGCTGCTTTCACTACAAATGTAAAAATCGAATTTTTACTATGTTATTCAATATATAAAAATCGAATTTTTATTTCAAAGTTCTTTATATAAAAATCGAATTTTTATTTCAAAGTTCTTTATATAAAAATCGAATTTTTATTTCAAAGTTCTTTATATAAAAATCGAATTTTTATTTCAAAGTTCTTTATATAAAAATCGAATTTTTATTTACGCTACTATATAAAAAGATTTCGCCTTTATAAAAACGTGGACTTTGCTTTTTCAAATTTAAAGATTTCATCTTTATAAAAATCTCATTTTTATTTTTCTACATATATAAAGGTGACATTTTTAATATCCCGATCATGTAAAAATTATATTTTTAACTCTCTACACCCATAAAAATCACATTTTTACCCTTCTACTATATGAAAGATTATATTTTTAATACTTTAAAAATATAAAAATCATATTTTTATTACTTTAAAAATATAAAAATCATGTCTTGCTCCTTTTACATAATAAATATCCCGTCTTTTCTCCTTTTAAAAGTATGATTTTTATTTTCATTTTAAATCAGTTTTTAAAAATCATTTTAAATTAGTTTTTAAAATCATTTATAAATTTCAGTTTTAAAATCTAAAATAATAAAAAAAATCAGTTTTTACAATGCTTTAAAATCAGTTTTTAAAAATGGTTTAAAATCAGTTTTTAAAAATGGTTTAAAATCAGTTTTTAAAAATATTTTATAATCAGTTTTTAAAAATATTTAAAATCAGGTTTTAAAAATATTTAAAATCAGGTTTTATAAAATAAATAAATAAAAAAAATAAATAAATACTTACTGCGTGAGAGAGAGAAGGGGGGGGGACGTTGCCGGAGGTGGCGGTTGGTGCCGGGGCGCAGCGTGGTGGGGTGGCGGGCCATCGCGAGGAGGTGGGGGGGCTGGCGGCCTTCAATTCGTCGGCGGTCGTCACGGTGGGGGGAGGCTCTGGCGTTTGCGTCTTCGATTCGAAGGGAGGAAGGAGATGAGCGCGAGGGGAGAGGAAGGCGCGAGGTCAGGAGGTCGGAGGGGGTGCGCCTGCCCTAGGCGGCGGCGAGGTCCTCCAGGTGGGGCGACTGGTCATCGAGGGTTCACTCCTTTTTTTTTTTCCTTTTTTTTTCGATTCGATTTAAATGAAAATTAGGGGGGGGGGGCCAGAGATAAAGGAAAGGGGATTTCCCTTTTTTTTTATTTTATTTTATTATTATTTAATTCAACCTAAAGTTGACTTTTTCATAAGACCTCGAAACGAGGCCCACCGCCTGTCGCCCATAGCGTTTCACCCCCATTCCGAACACAATGGGATATGTACCGCAAGCTGAATCGACCGTTTCGATCAGTTTCCTTTTAATTTACATTTAAATCACTATATTGAATTTTAAACGTACATTTCAAATTACCGGGGTCACATACTAACTAGAAAAATTCCAGAAAAATATTTTCTAGCTTCGTATTGACGATACGGTCCTAACAAAACTAGTTTCGTCGAATTCTGAGACCGTTAGAAAAATGGCCAATTTCCAGTCGATTAAAATCAACTGAAATGGTCAAAACACGTTTTCCTATGCCACGCTCACATATTGATTCGAAAAATTATGAAATTTGGAATCTAGCAATAACTTAACATCACGGACCCAACGAAAGTGGTTTCGTCGAAATCCGAGCTCGTTTGCAAAATGTCCATTTTTAAGGGTCTGAATTCCATAGCGACTATTCAGAAATTTCAACTGGACATATCTTTTGATTCCTGATATGAAATCTTGATTTTTCGGATTCGTTAGAAAGATATTCACTATTAGATTCCATTATTTTTGGTTTCACTAAAATCCGGATTGTTTTGCACCCGGTACATTCAATTGAAGTTTGAAATCGAATTATCGAACTACCGCGCCATTTTCAATTCTATTTATAATTATATATAATTATTTATATTCTAACGACGGCGTATATAATATATACGTCGAATTCCATTTGAATTAAATTTTCTCGTCGTTATTATTTAAAATAATTCATTTTAAATAATCAAAACTCGCTAAAATGGCCAAATAAAAATTTCAAACTGGCTCACATTTTACGGGTTGTTACACTAGAGCCAGAGAATAAAATTTGTTTGCCCGACAAATAGGTACATGTTTACTACATAATTTCCTGTTTTGTTTGGGTGATGATGATTTTGTGAGCCTATTGGCCAGCCGCTTGGCTTTTTCTTTTTCTTTTTGAGATCTGAAGGACCGGGGAAGCTATTTGAAATTCCCCGATGCTCCCGGTGCAGGGGAGGTTATGGCGAAATTTTTCGAAAATTTAGGGTGTTAGCCAAATTTTTGAAATTTTGAAAATTCTCAGAAACTAAAGAGTTAGAGAATGGAAGCCAGGTCGAGCGTAGAGTTGAATGATCAAACCACTTTCGACTTTGTTCCTTTTCGGGGACGAAAAGTTTTAAGTGGGGGAGATTGTAACAACCCGGAAAATCTGGGCCAGTTTAAAATTTTTATTTTGGCAATTTTAGCGAATTTTGAATATTCAAAATGAATTATTTTAAATAATATCGGCGAGAAATTTATTTTGAATATAAATCGATCGTATATATTATACGCGTCGTCGTTAGAATATAAATATTTATATATAATTATAAATAGAATTGAAAATGGCGCGGTAGTTCGATAATTCGATTTCAAACTTCAATTGAATGTACCGGGTGTAAAACAATCCGGATTTTAGTGAAACCAAAAATAATGGAATCGAATAGATGATATCTTTCCAGCGAATCCGAAAAATCAAAAGTTAGTAGCTGGAATCAAAAGATATGTCCAGTTGAAAATTCTGAATAGTCGCTATGGAATTCAGGCCCTTAAAAATGGACATTTTGCAAACGACCTCGGATTTCGACGAAACCAGTTTTGTTGGGTCCGGGATGTAAAGTTATTGCTAGGTTTCAAATTTCATAATTTTTCGAATCAATATGCGAGCGTGGCAAAGGAAAACGCGTTTGACCAGTTTCAGTTGATTTTAATCGACTGGAAATTGGCCATTTTTCCAACGGTCTCAGAATTCGACGAAACTAGTTTTGTTAGGACCGTATCGTCAATGCGAAGCTAGAAAATATTTTTCTGCCATTTTTAGAATTCGTATGAGGCCCCGGTAATTTGAAATGTACGTTTAAAATTCAATATAATGATTTAAATGTAAATTTAACGAAAACTGATTGTAACAGCCGAATCAGCTTACGATACATATCCCATTGTGTTCGGAATGGGGGTGAAACGCTATGGGTGACAGTCGGTGGACCTCGTTTAGAGGTCGTTTGAAAAAGTTGACTTTTTGCATTAAAATAAAATAATTAAATAATTAAATTAATAAAAATAAAACTCTCCCCCCTTTTATATTTCGTTCTGGCCCCACCTTCTATCATTCGATAGATCCAAAGGAAAAAAAAAAAGCAACCGTCGAATCGGAGAACCCCCCCAGGCGCCGCCGATCTTCGGCAAGCCACCTCCTCCTCGTCGAATCGGAGAACCCCCCCCCCCCCGAAGCCCGACAACCCAAAAACCCAAGTGCCGCGACCCCCCCCCCCTGGCCTCACCTTCGCCTACACGGATTCGCGAGCCTCCCCCTCGATCCTCCTCTTCCCCTTCCTCCGCGACCCCCTCTTCCTCGACAGCCCTCCCCAAGTGCCGCGACCCCCCCCCCCCCTTCCCTCCTTCAGCCGCAAGTTCCCCCCCTGTAAGTTTACAGATTTTACTTTTTTTATTTATGTTTAAAACTGTTTTTTTTTTATTTTAAAACTGATTTTTATTTATTTTTAAAACTGAATTTTCTTTTGTTAAAATACTGATTTTAGTTATGTTAAAATACTGATTTTAGTTATGTTAAAATACTGATTTTAGTTATGTTAAAATACTGATTTTAGTTATGTTAAAATACTGATTTTAGTTATGTTAAAATACTGATTTTAGTTATGTTAAAATACTGATTTTTATTATGTTAAAAAAAAACTGATTTTATTTTGAGTTAGAAAAAGGTTTTAAAAGATTTGAACTTTAAAAAGTAAAAGATTTAAAAGAAGTTAAAACTGATTGAACTTCGAAAGAAAAATATAGTTTTTATGTTTTGAACTTCGATAGAAAAATAGAATTTTTATATATTGAACTTCGATAGAAAAATAGAATTTTTATATATTGAACATTGAAGTAAAAATTCGATTTTTATATATTGAATAGCGAAGTAAAAATGTGATTTTTTATATACAGTGTATACGGGCAACGATGGTGATAAAAAGGCGAGTTGGCGAAGATTTCCTGCATTAGAAGTGCCGTGGAGCTAGTATAGCTATATGTGAGAATTTCTCACCTTTCAATTTCTTTTTCTAGTTATATATATATACTAGGATGCAGACGGTGTTTAGTAGCACCCGACACAATCGTCCACAAACCATGGACTTGTTTGTTTGGTTGCATAGATTAGTTTGATTATGTGATTGAATTGAATTGTTTGAGTGAAATTGAATGGTTTGATTGATGTGTGAATGGCGTGGGCCTTCACTAGACCGGGGATAAGGCTAGGCCTCGTCCCGTTTCTAGTATCGTGCCGTTATGCCGCCGAAATTTTCTAAAATATGTTAGAAAAATAAAAATATCATTTTATTGTGTAAATGAATTGAATAGAAATTCATAGGTTGAAATAAAATGTTTTATCGCTAGAAATATAATTTTTAACGTGAATGTGAATAAATAAAATATTCATTTACAAACCGGACGGTTTGTTTATGTACACCTATTTGAAAGACATTGATTGGGACGATAAATTTTACACATCGCCCAACTGCACAAATAAAATCTTTGTTTGATTGTTTGAAACCCCACACGGGTGTTAGGATGAAATTTGAAGTTCACTCATCCTGATTGATTAAATATGTCGATCGATTGATTGACAGGCTGTTTTAAGCGTTAGATATCTATATTTGATGCTTATACAGTGTAGTGCACTTTGGTTGATGGTTGATTATTTTTCCATGCTATTATATACATGTGTTGTATGAAAATCCATATAATTAACGTTATATGGTAATTGATTGGGCCTCATTCCAATTTGAAAATTAAAGAATATTATAAAATAAACGTTCATGTGTTGACAGTACTCATCCATTGAGATTGGTCATGTGTTGAACGAAATATTTTGATAATAACAACTATTTTGAAAAAAGAAATATTTGAAATAGAATATTTGAAAATAAAGGAATATATGAAGCCGTGTTGATTAGATTGACGCCATTTTGACGTGAACGATATTTATATCGATTTTATTCATTTCGAAATAAATTGAATTGAAAACGATTTCGAAATGAAATGAATTGAAAACGAATTCAAAATGAATTGAAAACGATTTCGAAATGAATTGAATTGAAAACGAATTCAAATTGAATTGAAAGAAAATTGAAATGAATTCAAATTGAATTGAAATTTGAATTGAATAGAAATGAATTTTAAAACGAATTTATAAAGAAGAATTCAATTTTGATCTGAATTGAAAAGAGAGTTGAAATTGCTTTTGAAACGAATTTTAAAACTATTTATATAATTTATTTTAAATAGAAATCGACGAAATATATTATATATATATTATATATATAATAAAATGGCCTGAATAGAACGCGCCGCGCCGCGGCAGTTCGTGAATTTCGACCATTTATTTCAAACGGACATTACGGGAGATCCGACCGTCGGATTCTCCTAAAACCGGAACCGTTGGGTTCGTATCGAAAAGATCTTTCTAACGAATATTAGAAATTTGAAATCTAACGGTTGGATTTGGAGATACGTCCAAATCAAATTCGAAAAAGGTCGCTGTAAGTGCAGTTCGATGGCCATTGATGGAAATCGACTGTACAGGCCTTGATAAAATTATTAAAAATAGTAATAATTTGTGTAAAATCATAAGAAATGATTTAGAAAGAATTGGGATGAAAAACTCCGTATTTGAAAAGATAAAAATAGATTTTTATCGAATTGAACTAGTTTTGAACTAGAATTATAATTCTATTTATTTTTAAATAAATAAATTGAATTCGAAAAGGGTTTTAAAATTAACCAAAATTTCCAATGATTGCATTGGAATGGATTTGAATCGAAATTGTCTTCGGAATATTTCGATGTTGGAATTCGTGATTATACAGGTGTTGTTATGGAAATTTGAAAGATATATATATATATCGTTATTTCCAATACGACATTTGTTAATCGTAGAATTTGATATTGAATATAAGCCGGGATATTTTCTATTCAGAGCCTTGTATTTAATATCAAATGTGATTTGGGTTTGTCGTGAATGGTGTCTTCACTAACACTGTTCTTGAACCCAGTTGAGAAAAGATTAAATCTTTCTATTTAGATTTAATGAAGTGTACCAATTAAATAATATTTAATTGGAATTGAATTGATATTGATTTTTGGGTTAATCGTGGACAGTGTTTTAGACAACACTCGTTCTTTAACCCGATCATTGATGAAATGTGATTTTGGGTTGTCGTGAACGGTATCTTCAATAATACAGTTCTTTGACCTAAAGGAGTTAAGAAAATCAGAAACTAACTGGAGGTTAGTTAAGTTGAATAGTTTCCGAGGTATTGATCTGATGTTGGTTTCGGCCTTCGGGATTCATACTTAGGGAATTGCTCACTTGCTAATTTACAATTAGGGACTGATTGAAATGTGATGTGATTTTGGGTTTATCGTGAACCGTGTTTTAAATGACACTGATTCTTTAACCCAGTCACAGATTAAAACTAAGTGGGGTTTTAATGAATCTTTAATTAGATTGAAAGAATCGAAATGGAGTATCACCAGTTTTACTCCAGGCGATAGTTAAATCTTTAATTAGATTTGAACGTGAAATGGTAATTGAATTTACCGATAACACTGTGGTGTTAGATATGAAGTATTACCAGTTTTACTTCATGGGATAAATAGGTTGGGATTGGGAAATTAAAACCAATGATTACTTCGGTAAGGTTCGTTAATCTCGACTAGTTGAATCGAAATTCAAAAGAAGAATAAATTCCAGGAATTTATCTTGGATAAAATTAATGGGAACATTTCCCTGTGGATGTGAAATTTAGAAACTAACTGTCGGTTGGCCAAGCAGAATGGTTTTTTGGATATTGATCTGATGTTGGTTTCGGCCTTCGGGGTTAATATTTGGGGAATTATTCTCTTGATTAATTTACGGTTAGTGACTGATGAATTGGAATGAGGCGTATGTTGTGTTTGTGTAACACTTATTTAAAATATACGCGAGTTATTCGGAAAGACCGGGTTTATCCCATTCTGAATAACTGATACGACGATAAGTCGAAGATGAAGACGATGGTCGAAGCCCGGAGGTCTTCACGTCGTTTGGGTGATAACTGATGATCTTGATTGGGCTGTACACCCAAGAAGATGGAAACAGTTAGTGATCGTCTAGACGTACTTGGAGATCGATGGATATGCGGGGTACTAGGTGCCCCCGGTTTCGTTCAGACCCAGAACGGACTTGTAAATGGACTGTGTGTCTGACATCGGATTTCATTCTGTGTGACTGATATCGGTTGCATAGGATGGTTTGCCTGTGTGGCATGCTAAGATGCAAATGATCAAGGCTTCTGTTGAAAAGCAAAGTCTTGTGGTGATGATCAAAGCACGGCCTTTGTGGCGTAGCTTTGTGTAACGTTTACCTCGCGTGTTTCACACCCGGTATGAACCAAAAACGGGAGACGGACCTCAGGGAGGACTTGCGTTTCTTTCTAGCCAGAAGTGGCGTCAGTGGTTTTACACGCCCTGACGAGTTTGACTTATGTGGTTGTTGCGGTTGCGAGGCGCCTCGGTTATATCGGTTTCGGCCGAATGCATTCTGGTCGGCTGACGGACCAGACTTACACCCCATAGGGTGGGGAGACGTATTGTTCAGGCATAATAATCCACTCCGTATGGACCGGCCCTGTCGCTCCAAGGCTTGCCTGCGCGCTTGCCTGTGGCTCGGGCTAGAGAGTCACGAATCGGTTAAGGACTATCTTTTGCCTCGGTTCATAGACGGAAATCCAATTTCCAAATACGTGACCTTTGCGGTTTTAATTGTAATCCTATATATGGCGACATAGTGGGATGGGGCGCTTATGCCGCCTATGATTGTTACTTATGATTTGAAGTTGTTTTATACACTATGCACTTATAATAGTATCAAATGATCTGTTTTAAACGTATCAAGCATTCTTTGGCTGTTATAAGGGAAAACCCTATCCTCGACTGCGTTGCATTGTGTGATGGGACCTGGGTCTTATAACAGCTTCATTTTTCTTTATTTAGCATTGCGCTGTTGTTTTATGCACTGGTATTCTTGGGAGGAAACCCGTTCCGTGTCATACGGCGTGGTCCCTTGATTTACCTAAGATTTAAAATAAAGATTTATAACTGTTTTAGTTCTCACACCAGTCCCATGACTGACCTGGAGTTTATTGTTTTAACCTAAACTCTGGGTGCCCTTATTTTGACACGGGCAGCTAGTAGTTTTGGTTTTTGCAGATTTATATTCACAGGATCCTGGTTTACAGCTGGAATGATATCCGGAAAGCTTTGTATCCGTATATCTCTTCTAGTTGTGTATTGTATTATTTTCCGCTGCTATGTATTTAAATGTAATTTAAATCTCTGATATTTCTATGTAATAATTATTCTTACTCTGTATATTCTTGTAATCTGATGCATTGTTGTGATACACAATGAAATGTTCTTCTGTATGCGTTCTGTTGTGGCTTGTTCTCGAACTATCCGACCCTTTCCTTTACGGGGAAGTTGCGGGTCTTCACATAAAACTATGAATTAGATTTGAATCTAATCAAATCCAATTTGACCTAAGAAAATAATAAAAAGCAGAAATTGAAATTGCAGAAATTGAAATAACAAACAAGAATTAAAATTAGGATTTCCGCTGAATCTAATCAGATGGTAAATCACTAATGCAAATAAGTGCAAAATACAAATAGTGTTCTACCGAATCTAATCGTATAGACAACACTAGTTGCTAAGAAAACAAAAAAATGCAGAAAATAAGAGAGAAAGAAGAACTTTTATTAGAACAATGGAATAAGAGATGAGATGAGGGGTAGCGTGCAATTGACAGTTGCGAAGTGTGGTATGATGATGAACGGGCTGATGAAGTGTTTGAACTGTTTGAGGAGATGAACGTGGCTTGTAGGGTGGAGGGCGTTTGTTGTGGTGATTGTTGTAGGCTGATGGGTTGTTTTGTGGGAATGAATGGAGTGTTGAACAGTGAGGGCGATTGGGATCTGGACGTGGGAAATTGGCGGATTGAGATGTGGGGACGGAGGCAGTGCGCGACAGTGGGGTGGTTAGGCCTTTTGATGATGGTCAGAACTGTATTAGCAGTTTGTGACGCAGGGAGAAGGAGTTTGAAGTTGCTGAACTATGATGATGTTTGGGTGATGCAGTTGTCAAGATGTCTGTGAGCATGGTTGTGGGATTAAGGGGGTTGGATTGTTTTTTGAACAGAGGATGATGGTTTGAACTTTGACGTAGAGGATGGTGTATGGTAGCAGAACCTTGCTGGCGGCAGAGAATAAAACAGGGCGAAAGAAATTGTATTTTTTTTTTAAAAAAAATGTAACAGTTGTAAAAATGGGAAGAAATTTGAGAAAAAGGAAAGATAATTAACGGAGAGGAGAGAATTAGGCAGAAGAAAGATAGAAAGAAATTTGAGAAAATTTGGTATATTTTTTTTCCTCTTGCTTAATTCATGACGGTACCAATGTAATTGATACACCACATTGTTAATCAAGATTTTTTTCTATATATACAGAAAAACAAAAAGGCAAATAAAATAAAACTAACACGAATCCGAAATTAAATAAATAATAAAATTTAATCGTTACCTCCCCGACAACGGCGCCAAAAACTTGATCGACGCTAATCTATAAATTAGAAAAGCGCGACATTTGTAATAAATTCTGCAAGCATACAGGCGTGTAGCATACAGGTCGAACACAGGGAGGTTTAATTAAAAATTATTATTTATTTTTTCTTGGGCGTGTTAGACGAAGCTGGAGGTTGATTTTTTTCGCAAAGTAAAATAAAAACTGAAACTACGAATAAAAGATGCAGTTAAATTCACTACAGATTCGGATCTGTAATAAATTCAATGATTAAAATAAAATAGAACACTGGAAATAAAATTGCAGAGAAGAAATCAACAACTGAAAATAAAAACTAGGATTACCGCTGAATCTAATCAGACGGTCAATCACTAGTAAGAAAAATAGAAGCAATAGCAAATTGTGTTCTAGCAAATCTAATTGACTAGACAACACAATTTGCCATGAAAATAAAATGCAGAAACTAAAGAAAAGAAAGCTTTATTAAAACTAAAAGAGAGTACAGAAGAATGAATGAATTTTTACAATGGTTACAACACATATTTATAGATGATAATGGGAAAACCATAATTAGGTCTATGAATAAATGGGCCTCCTCATTCTTGAATATCTCTTGCCTTCCTTGACTAACTTGATTGGAGAAAATCTGGGCATATCATGGTAAATATTTTCCATATCTCTTAATTTTCCCATGTGGCTTGATTGATAGAAGATTGCATCTAATTAATTCTTCCAAACAAGGACGCTTATCAGACTCCAAGGGCAATATAAGATAAACTCTTCAAAATTGATTTTTCTTCTTGGCAACAATTCAATCAGAAATTCTTCTAATTGAAATTGAATGATTTGAATTTAATTCCATGATAAGAATATGGCTATTGCTGAAATGTTAATTGGTGCACATCATAAATACATACACATGAATATGTGTATGTATATATATAACATAACACTAATCCAGATATTTCTGAAAGCAAAGGGCCAGTGTGAACGCGCTCCGTTTCTTTAGCAAAAAGTGAGCTTGACGGGGTTCGAACTCAGGTCTCTCCGCACCAATTCCTATGCCTTTACCAGTGAGCTACTCCTTCTTTTGCAATTGAAATGAATTTGATGTGAGGAAGTAGCTCTTTCTTGTAGTTGGCCTTTGATTTGAATTGAAGGAGGCAACGCTTGAGATCTGTAAAAACACATAAAAAATACCCGAAGTATCATTTATTTATTTACAAAAGATAAAGCATAAGAGTCATAAAATAAACACTTTTCAATGTCAATCAAAAACATGCCGCTTGCGTGCGAATTAGATGCATGAATCCCCATTGTCAAAAACTGCAAGGTTTTAAGGTAGAGCGAGGAGCCGTACTCGGGACGGTGCTGGGTTTAACTACCCTGCCGTTATGCTGCCGAAATTTGGAATAATATTCATGTGTTAGAATTATTTTCATATGCTGAAATTATCTTCATGAGTTGAAATTAAAGTCATGTGTTGAAACTATATCCATGTGTGGAAATGCTCATGTGTTGAGAAGTGATGTGTGAAAATTAAATTCATGTGTGAATGAATAAAGTGTTTAAACAATAAAAATCACATTTTTATAATATATTTGAAGTATGTAAAGTATTCACCTTATATATATAAATAGTTTCAACAATAAAAATTTCATCTTTCTTATATGAACAAAATATATAAAATATCCATGTGTGGAAATGCTCATGTGTTGAGAAGTGTGTGTATTGGAAAAGTTCATGTGTTGAATAAAAAGATCGAACAATAAAAATTACAATTTTATTGAAATTATGAAGTGTTAAAAACATTCATGTGTTGAATAAATATTTTAGATGATAAAAATACCATTTTTATCATGTATGTGATTAGCTAAAGATATGCGAGCGTTGAAATAAATATTTGTTAAAGAAATATTATTTTTAACATGCATATGAACTAAATAAAATAGTCATGTGTTGAAATATATTTTAGTTCGCCAAAATTATCATTTTTGCAATGTGAAGTGTTAAAAATAACCACTTGTTCAAATAAATATGCATGAGTTGAAATATTCATTAATTAGCTAATGATATGATTTTTGCCTATGTATGCAACATTAGAATGAATGGTGTTTTTAAACCAAATTGAATTAACTATGAAGTTGAATGGAAAATGATAAGTGATAAGAATTGCATGTATGTACATGCATATTTATTGAACAGGTTATAGCGAAGAGGCTAGAGAAGGGGAATAAAATTGGTGCCCGACAAATAGGTACACATTTACTGTTTTGTTTGGGTGATGATTTTATGAGCCTATTGGCTAGCCGCTTTGCTTTTTCTTTTTCTTTTTGAGATGAGACGCCCATGTGGCTATTTGGGAATTTTCCCAGCCCTTCCGTACAAAGGAGGTTATGGCGAAATTTTCCAAAATTTAAAGGCGTTAGTGAAATATTTTAAGTGAAAACGATATAGGAATTTTCAAATGAACTATATTTATATAAATATAAATAAATTCTAAACGAATCGTGGACGTGCAGTTCGTGTTTTGAAACCGTGATTTCAAACGACTAGTGCCGGAAATCCGACCATTGGATTTTCCCGAAACCGCGACCGTTGGGTTCGCCTTGGAAATATCTTTCCAACGGCACCAACTTTGTAAAGATCCGACGGTTGGATTGTCTAGACTGTTTAATTCAAATCTAAAGAAAAACAGTGCCAGAAACAATTATATTTTTATATATATAAAAATATAATTAAATTAAATCGAATAACGACGTTGTAGTTCGTAATTTGAAATTGTAACTTAAAACGACTAGTGTGGAAGATCCGACCGTCGGATTTTCCCGAAACTGAAACCGTTGGATTCGTTTTGAAATGATCTTTCTAATGATATAAAATTTGTGAAGATCCGAAGGTTAGATTTTTCAGATATGTGTAAAACAAATTTAGTGAAAAAACAACGCCAGTGCCTTGGCATGACCTGAAACGTCGTTTAATTAAATATGGCCATTTTAAATAAATAAAAATGGCGATATATCGTCATAAAATACTATGGACGATATATAGTGGAAATAAACCAATTTTGTTGTGTTTGCTTGATATGTGATGGTTGAATGTCTTTAACATGAAAATTATACTAAGGAACTGAAATGTGAACGTTGAATAGTTTAACCATGTGAAAAATTGATTTGAAAATCTAAATATACGTGGGTTATTTGAAAAGCCCGAGTTCATTCTCATTTTAAATAATCGATTGACGTTGAGAAGTCGAAGAGTCGAAGACGGTTGAAGACCGACGATCTTCACATTGGAAGGATGGGCGCTACCGATGCTCGTGATTGGAGTAGCTACCTTGAAGGAGCTGAAGTAGTAGCCGTCCGGACGTATTGTTGATCGTGCGGATATGCGAGGAATTTGGTGCCTCCGGTTTCATTCAAACCCAGAACGAACTTGTTAATGGACTGTGTGTCTGACATTGGATTTTGTTCTGTGTTGATTGATCTCTATTAAATATATATCTGTTTGGCGGCGGAGAATTTATTCTCTTGCTTAGCGCCCTTCTCTGAGACGTACGAGCTCAGAGGTTATATATTGATAAAAATCAGTCGCATGGAGTGGATTTCATGTGTGGCACGCCTAAGTGGCATATGATCAAGGCTTCTGTTGCAAAGCAAAGTCTTGTGGTTGATGATCAAAGCATGGTCTGTGTGACGTAGCTTTGTGTATAACGTGAATTCGCGAGCCTCACACCCCGGTATGAGTCAAAAAACGGGAGATGGACCGCTGGGAGAGCACGACATTTCTTTCTAGCTATGGTGGTGTTAATGACCTACCAGTCCGGACATTTATGTCTACTTTTCACCTATGTGGTTGTTGGAATGCGAGGCGCCTCGATTATAGGTCTGTAAGGACCGGGAAACGTGTGTTTAGGAATAACTAATCCTCAAAACTAAAAGAGGACTGGACCAGCTGATTCCAGGGACTGCTGTGTGCGATCCTAGGACATTTGCTAGAGTGTCTCGAACGGAGAGGAGCTTACCCCTTGCCTCGACTCATGATGGAATCCAATTTCCGATACGAAATTGCGGATGTGATTGTATTACTAGTATGGCGGCATAGTAGATGGTAGCTATACCGCCTAGGATTGATAGTTATGATTGAATTTGCTTTTGAAAACATATATGCACTAGTAATAATATCAAACACTTTTGTTTTATACGTATGAAGCATTTTTGGCCATTATAAGGTAAAACTCTATCCTCTGGCTTGCGTTGCATTGTGTGATGGGACCTGAGTCTTATAATGGCTTCATTTTATAAAAAGCATTGCCATGATTCAATCATTTACTTTATTTCATGCGCTAGCACTCTTTGGAGTAAGCCCGTTCCGCGAAAGTGGCGTGGTCCTTTGATTTGCCTTATTATTGTTGTTAATAAGTTAAGTAGATTTCTCATACCAGTCCCATGACTGACTCGTAGTTTGTTTCACCTTGCAAACTCGGGTGCCCTTATTTTCACATGGGCAGCCTAGTTACAGGTATCTGGTGCACTTTTGGCTCATGGCGATGCTTGACTACACCGTGCTGACTATGACCTTTACCGCCATTCATGTATATGTATTATGATTCCACCACTGACGATGTAGACTGATGTTTAGTTTGTGTACTCGTTATGTATGATTCCGGCTCTGGCGATGATGACTGATTATGTATTATTATGCACTAAGTTGTATCCTGCACCGTGCTCTCTGATGTGGTGATATCTATATGATTCCGCTGTCATATGTGTGTAAATTATTCTATTTCTCGTTTATTCTATTATCTGTGATCTGCTAATGATGATTAATGTGTTATATTCCAATGATTATCCTTAACAATGTGTCATGGGGTTTTGGGATCGTCACAGCTGGTATCAGGGCTTTGGTTAACCTTAGTTCTGGAGTCTAACACATTAAACACTTCGTCAAAATAGAATCAGTAGTATTCTAAGGCGAGTAGCTCATTAGAGATAGGACTAGTAAAGTCCTACAATGAGCCAAGCAGAATAGCAAAAACAATTTGATCAGTCCATCGTTATCTTTCATTAAGTTTTCTGCTTAACCATGCAATAAAATTATCATTTCTATAGGCTGACTCTTTTCTTGCTTATACAGAATTTGAACAATGGCAACCCGAGTAGCCGCTGCTAGAGGAGGCTGTACTGGCCGTGGTAGAGGACGAGGAGAAGTCCCAGTTGAAGAAGGACCCTTGATACAACCCCCGGCCGCTCAACAATTCGAGCTGGACCGCTTGGCTAAGAGATACAAGAACCTAGGAGGCAAAACCTTCTCGGGAACTGGCACAGTAATAGAGGCCCTTGCATGGCTGAAAACATGCGAGAAGGTACTAGAAGGCCTAAGGCTTGGAGATCAAGATAAAGCTTTCATGGGCGCTTGGCTCCTACAAGAAGAAGCTGAACTATGGTGGGAAGCTCTCACCGCCGGGAATAGAGAAGCTGGTAGAACCTGGGACGTATTCAAAGAACTATTCAAAGAGAAATATGTCCCAGAGCAAGCCCTAGAGCGCATGCACGGCGACTTCTCCAACCTCCAGTTGGGGGATCTCTCGGTGCAGGATTATCTGAATAAATTTACACAATTGTCCCGCTATGCTCCAGAGCTCGTCACCACAGCAAAGTCCAAGAATAAGAGGTTCATCCTCGGGCTGAAGCGACATTACCATGATAGAGCAATGGTGAAACGACCCGTGACTTCCCCGTAAAGGAAAGCGGCGGATAGTTCGAGAACAAGCCACAATAGAACTCATACAGAAGAACATTTCATTGTATATTACAATAATGCATCAGATTACAAGAATATACAGAGTATAAATGAATATTACACAGAAATATCAGAGATTTAAATTACATTTAAATACATAGCAGCGGAAAATAATACAATACACAACTAGAAGTAGATATACGGATACAAAGCTTTCCGGATATCATTCCAGCTGTAAACCAGGATCCTGTGAATATAAATCTGCAAAACCAAAACTACTAGCTGCCCGTGTCAAAATAGGGGCACCCAGAGTTTAGGTTAAAACAATAAACTCCAGGTCAGTCATGTGACTGGTGTGAGAACTAAAACAGTTAATCTTTATTTTAAATCATTAGGTAAATCAAGGGACCACGCCGTATAACACGGAACGGGTTTCCTCCCAAGAATACCAGTGCATACAACAAACAGCGCAATGCTAAATAAAGAAAAATGAAGCTGTTATAAGACCCAGGTCCCATCACACAATGCAACGCAAGCCGGAGGATAGGGTTTTACCTTATAACAGCCAAAGCATGCTTGATACGTTTAAAACACATTATTTGATACTATTATAAGTGCATAGTGTATAAAACAACTTCAAATCATAAGTATCAATCATAGGCGGCATGGGTACCATATATCATGTCGCCATACTAGTTTTACAATTAAAACCGCAAATGTCACGTATTTGGAAATTGGATTTCCGTCTATGAACCGAGGCAAAAGATAGTCCTCCACCGATTCGAGACAATCTAGCCCATGTATCAGGTCCCAGACTCAGGTGGGCCTTGGATCGTCAGGGCCGGTCCACCGATGTGGATTATTATGCCTGAACTCTACGTCTCTCCGCCCTATGGGGCGTAAATGAGCCAACAAATGATTCCATCGGACCCGGATCGTCCGATCAAATCGAGGCGCCTCGCAACAGCAACAACCACATAAGTCAAACTCGTCAGGGCGTGTAAAACCACTGACGCCACTTCTAGCTAGAAAGAAACGCAAGTCGTCCCTGATGTCCTCTCCCGTTTTTGGTTCATACCGGGTGTGAAGCTCGCGAATCAACGTTACACAAAGCTACGCCACAAAGGCCGTGCTTTGATCATCACCACAAGACTTTGCTTTTCAACAGAAGCCTCGATCAATTGCCACTTAGGCATGCCACACAGGCAATTCACTCCATGCGTTTGATATCCATCAATATATAACCCCTGAGCTCGTACGTCTCAGAGAAGGGCGTTAAGCAAGAGAATAAATTCTCCGCCACCAAACAGATATATATTTAATAGAAATCAATCACACGGACTAAAATCCAATGTCAGACACACAGTCCATTTACAAGTTCGTTCTGGGTCTGAACGAAACCGGAGGCACCTAGTACCCCGCATATCCATCAATCTCCAAGTACGTCTGGACGATCACCAACTGTTTACATCTTCTTGGGTGTACAGCCCAATCAAGATCATCAGTAGTCACCCAAACGACGTGAAGACTTCTGGTCTTCGACCACCGTCTTCATCTTCGACACCACGTCGAATCAGTTATTCAGAATGGGATAAACCCGGTCTTTCTGAATAACTCGCGTATATATTATAAAAGTGTTACACAAACACAACATACGCCTCATTCCAATTCAGAATATTCCTTTATTCAAATATTCCTATACTTTAGGAAAAGTTCCCATTAATTTTATCCAAGATAAATTCTTTAAATTTATTCTTTAATCACCTTTGAATATCAATTCAAACTAGTCGGGATTAGCGAACCACACCGAAGTAATCATTTATTTTATTTCCCAATCCCAACCTATTCATCCCATAAAGTAAAACTGGTAGTACTTCATATCTAACACCACAGTGTTATCGGTAATTCAATTACTATTTCACGTTCAAATCTAATTAAAGATTTAACTATCGCTTGGAGTAAAACTGGTGATACTCCATTCTCGATCTTTTCAATCTATTTAAAGATTCATTAAAACTCCACTTAGTTTTAATCGTTAACTGGGTTAAAGAATCAGTGTCTTTTAAAACACAGTTCACGATAAACCCAAAATCACATTCATTAATTATCGGGTTAAAGAGCGAGTGTTATTTAAAACACTGTTCACGATAAACCCAAAAATCAATATCAATTCAATTCCAATTAAATGTTATTTAATTGGTACACTTCATTAAATCTAAATAAAAAGATTTAATCTTTTCTCAACTGGGTTCAAGAACAGTGTTAGTGAAGACACCATTCACGACAAACCCAAATCACATTCGATATTCAATACAAGGCTCTGAATAGAAAATATATCGGCTTATATTCAATATCGAATTCTACGACCAACAAATGTCGTATTGGAAATAACGATATAAATATATATCTTTCAAATTTCCATAACAACATCTGTATAATCACGAATTCCAACATCGAAATATTCCGAAGACAATTTCGATTCAAATCCACTCCAATGCAATCATTGGAAATTCTGGTTATTTTTAAAACCCTTTTCAAATTCAATTTATTTATTTAAAAATAAATAGAATTATATTTCTAGTTCAAAACTAGTTCATTTCGATAAAAATCTATTTTTATCTTTTCAAATATGGAGTTTTTCATCCCAAATCTTCACAAATCATTTCTTATGATTTTACACAAATTATTACTATTTTTAATAATTTTATCAAGGCCCGTACAGTCGATTTCCACCAATGGCCATCGAACTGCACTTACAGCGACCTTTTTCAAATTTGATTTGGACATAATTCCAAATCCAACCGTTAGATTTCTAATTTCTCACATTAGTTAGAAAGCTCTCTTCGATACGAACCCAACGGTTCCGGTTTTAGGAGAATCCGACGGTCGGATCTCCCGTAATGTCCATTTGAAATGAATGGTCGAAATTCACGAACTGCCGCGGCGCGGCGCGTTCTATTCAGGCCATTATATTATATATATAATATATATAATATATATTTCGTCGATTTCTATTTAAAACGAATTATATAAATAGTTTTAAAATTCGTTTCAAAATCTATTTCAACTTCCATTTCAATTCAAAGCAAAATTGAATTCTTCTTTATAAATTCGTTTCAAAATTCATTTCTATTCAATTTAAATTTCAATTCAATTTGAATTCATTTCAATTTGCTTTCAATTCAATTTGAATTTGTTTTCAATTCAATTCATTTCGAAATCGTTTTCAATTCAATTCATTTCGAAATCGTTTTCAATTCAATTCACTTTGAATTCGTTTTTAATTCAATTCATTTTGAATTCGTTTTCAATTCAATTCATTTCGAAATCACTTTCAATTCAATTCACTTCGAAATCACTTTCAATTCAATTCACTTCGAAATCACTTTCAATTCAATTCACTTCGAAATCACTTTCAATTCAATTCATTTCGAAATCACTTTCAATTTAATTCACTTCGAAATCACTTTCAATTTAATTCACTTCGAAATCACTTTCAATTTAATTCACTTCGAAATCACTTTCAATTCAATTCACTTCGAAATCACTTTCAATTCAATTCACTTTGAATTCGTTTTCAATTCAATTCATTTTGAATTCGTTTTCAATTCAATTCATTTCGAAATCACTTTCAATTCAATTTGAAATCGTTTTCAATTCAATTCATTTCGAAATCGTTTAAAATCGATATAAATATCGTTCACGTCAAAATGGCGTCAAACTAATCAACACGACTTCATAAATTTCTATTTTCAAATATTCTATTTCAAATATTTCTATTTCAAATATTTCTATTTCTAAACTGGAATGAGGCCCAATCAATTACCATATAAAGTTAATTATATGGATTTTCATACAACACATGTATAATAGCATTGAAAAATAATCAACCATCAACCAAAGTGCACTACACTGTATAAGCATCAAATATAGATATCTAACGCTTATAACAGCCTGTCAATCAATCGATCGACATATTTAATCAATCAGGATGAGTGAACTTCAAATTTTATCCCAACACCCATGTGGGGTTTCAAACAATCAAACACAGATTTTATTTGTGCTATTGGGCGATGTGTAAAATTTATCGTCCCAATCAATGTCATTCAAATAGGTGTACATAAACAAACCGTGCGGTTTATAAATGAATATTTTATTTTATTCACTTCACGTTAAAAATTATATTTTTAACGATAAAATATTTTATCTCAACATATGAATTCCTATTCAATTCATTTATTCAATAAAACGATATTTTTATTTTTCTAACATATTTTAGAAAATTTCGGCGGCATAACGGCACGATACTAGAAACGGGACGAGGCCTAGCCTTATCCCCGGTCTAGTGAAGGCCCACGCCATTCACACATCAATCATATCAATTTCATTTCACCAAACAATTTCCATTCAATCAAATATTCTAACTAACTACTCAACCAATCAAACAAGTCCATGGTCTGTGGACGGGTGTCGGGTGCTTCTAATAAGCACCGTCTGCATCCTAGTGTATATATATATATATATATATATATATATATATAACTAGAAAAGTAGAATTTGAGTGAGGAGTTCTCACCGAAAGCTATCCAAACATCTTGACTCTTCTTTGTTATAAATCTTCTTCGTTCTTGCCTCTTTGTTACCTTTGTTGTCCGCTTTCACTACATATGCAAGAATCGAACTTTTACTTCGCTATTCAATATATAAAAATCGAATTTTTATTTCGTAGTTCAATATATAAAAATCATATTTTTAATTCGAAGTTCAACATATAAAAATCATATTTTTAATTCGATAAAAATCTCGTCTTTATAGAAATAACAATCTAATCTTTTCTAAATCAAAAATCTAAATTTTTCCTAAATCAAAACTACGATCTTTTTCTAAACAAAAATATGAAATTTTCTAAACAAAAATATGAACTTTTTCTTAGATAAAAATCCTATCTTTATTCTCTAATCATTTTTAAAAACCATAGTTTTATCATGCTAAGTATATAAACTGATTTTATAATTTAAAAACTGATTTCATCAATTAAAAACTGATTTCATAAATTAAAAATTACCTGAGGGGCGCTTGGGGAAGAGGGGTGGCCGGAGGCAGTCGCTGGGGGGCGGGGGAGAGGAACGGTGGCCCTTGCGGTGGCGGTTTAGGGTTCGGGGGGGGGGGGGGGGGTTGCGCGTTCTAACTGAGGAGGGGGAGGCGGATCGAAGGGCGGAGGGGGTGCGGGGTTGGTCACGGTGATGGCGGGGTCTGGAGGGAGCGGCGTCTGGGCGGATTCCGATGGGAGGGCGATGTCAGAAGGCGGAGACGAGGTGGAAGAGAAAGGGAAGCGGCGGCGGGAGGAGGGTTTGGTCGAGGGTGTGATGGAGGGAGGAGGCGGCGAGCGACGTCCGCCTGGGCGGTGGGGCGCGATCGACGAGGTGCGTGAGGGTTTTTTTTTTTTTCTTTTCTTTTTTCGATTTGTCTGAATGGTCAACCGGGGAGGGAGAAAAGGTTTTAAAGGAATTTATTTATTATTATTTTTTTTTATTATTTTTTTTTTATTTAATTTAAAAAGTTGATTTTTACAAACGAACTCGAAACGAGGCCCACCGCCTGTTGTCCATAGCGTTTTACCCCCATTCCGAACACAATGGGATATGTATCGCAAGCTGATTCGGCCGTTCGAATCAGTTTCCGTCGAATTTACATTTAAATCACTATATTGAATTTTAAACGTACATTTCAAATTACCGGGGTCGGATATTAACTTGAAAAATTCCAGAAAAATATTTTCTAGCTTCGTATTGACGATACGGTCCTAACAAAACTAGTTTCATCGAATTCTGAGACCGTTTGAAAAATGGCCAATTTCCAGTCGATTAAAATCGACTGAAACTGGTCAAATGCGTTTTCCTTTGCCACGCTCACATATTGATTCGAAAAATTATGAAATTTGAAACCTAGCAATAACTTTACATCACGGACCCAACAAAACTGGTTTCGTCGAAATCCGAGGTCGTTTGCAAAATGTCCATTTTTAAGGGCCTGAATTCCATAGCGACTATTCAGAATTTTCAACTGGACATATCTTTTGATTCCCGATATGAAATCTTGATTTTTCGGATTCGTTGGAAAGATATCATCAATTAGATCCTATGATTTTTGGTTTCACTAAAATCCGGATTGTTTTGCACCCGGTACATTCAATTGAAGTTTGAAATCGAATTATCGAACTACCGCGCCATTTTCAATTCTATTTATAATTATATATAATTATTTATATTCTAACGACGACGCGTATAATATATATGTTCGAATTATATTCAAAATAAATTTTCGTCGATATTATTTAAAATAATTCATTTTAAATAATCAAAATTCGCTAAAATTGCCAAAATAAAAATTTTAAACTGGCCCAGAATTTCCGGGTTATTACAATCTCCCCCACATAAAACTTTTCGTCCCCGAAAAGGAATAAAGTCGAAAGTGGTTTGATTATTATGCTCTACATTCGATCTGGCTTCCATTCTCCAACTTTTCAGTTTCTGAGAATTTTCAAAATTTCAAAAATTTGGCTTACACCCTAAATTTTCGAAAAATTTCGCCATAACCTCCCCTGCAATGGGAGCATCGGGGAATTTCAAATAGCTTCCCCGGTCCTTCAGATCTCAAAAAGAAAAAGAAAAAGCCAAGCGGCTAGCCAATAGGCTCACAAAATCATCATCACCCAAACAAAACAGTAAATTATGTAGTAAACATGTACCTATTTGTCGGGCAAACAAATTTTATTCTCTGCTCTAGCCTCCTTGCTATGACCTGTTCAATGATAGTATATGTGTATGCAAGCAAATACGACCAATCTTCAATACAGTTCAATATTTGATTTAATTAGGCTAAATGGCTAAAAATTATCAAACAAATAAACATACTACACAACCATCAATCAATTAGTGAATTTAACGTTTCAAATTCATAATTTTGATATATATACAAAAAATCATGTTTTGGTGCCAAATCACAACAATAGGCCCTATCTAATTTTGGTTCTCACACCAGTCAATAGGAAGTATATAGGAATCTCCCTTTCGTCACTCGAACATAAATTCTGATGATGATGCATCAATCATCAGAGTTCTCTCCGGGCGACTTAGAAGGTGGTTCTATATCTACCCAGTATATCAAAACTTCGAATACACGCGGATCAGACGTATACGTAAAATCTATATATACTGGATTGTCCAAATTCATTAAAATAAATAATCAAATACGAATAGTTGATTTAAATTTTCAAAACAAAAATTGTTTTCATTTGAAAAATATACTCTTCACACTCGTTCTAGGATACTACTGTTCCCATTTCTAACGAGTCATTCTAATTGGATTTTACTAATCCAATATCTGATGAATCCTTTCGTATGGTTCTAATGTGCCTTGTTCTCTAGCTTTGTAAACCAAAGCTCTGATACCAAATTGAAACGACCCGTGACTTCCCCGTAAAGGAAAGCGGCGGATAGTTCGAGAACAAGCCACAATAGAACTCATACAGAAGAACATTTCATTGTATATTACAACAATGCATCAGATTACAAGAATATACAGAGTATAAATGAATATTACACAGAAATATCAGAGATTTAAATTACATTTAAATACATAGCAGCGGAAAATAATACAATACACAACTAGAAGTAGATATACGGATACAAAGCTTTCCGGATATCATTCCAGCTGTAAACCAGGATCCTGTGAATATAAATCTGCAAAACCAAAACTACTAGCTGCCCATGTCAAAATAGGGGCACCCAGAGTTTAGGTTAAAACAATAAACTCCAGGTCAGTCATGTGACTGGTGTGAGAACTAAAACAGTTAATCTTTATTTTAAATCATTAGGTAAATCAAGGGACCACGCCGTATAACACGGAACGGGTTTCCTCCCAAGAATACCAGTGCATACAACAAACAGCGCAATGCTAAATAAAGAAAAATGAAGCTGTTATAAGACCCAGGTCCCATCACACAATGCAACGCAAGCCGGAGGATAGGGTTTTACCTTATAACAGCCAAAGCATGCTTGATACGTTTAAAACACATTATTTGATACTATTATAAGTGCATAGTGTATAAAACAACTTCAAATCATAAGTATCAATCATAGGCGGCATGGGTACCATATATCATGTCGCCATACTAGTTTTACAATTAAAACCGCAAATGTCACGTATTTGGAAATTGGATTTCCGTCTATGAACCGAGGCAAAAGATAGTCCTCCACCGATTCGAGACAATCTAGCCCATGTCTCAGGTCCCAGACTCAGGTGGGCCTTGGATCGTCAGGGCCGGTCCACCGATGTGGATTATTATGCCTGAACTCTACGTCTCTCCGCCCTATGGGGCGTAAATGAGCCAACAAATGACTCCATCGGACCCGGATCGTCCGATCAAATCGAGGCGCCTCGCAACAGCAACAACCACATAAGTCAAACTCGTCAGGGCGTGTAAAACCACTGACGCCACTTCTAGCTAGAAAGAAACGCAAGTCCTCCCTGATGTCCTCTCCCGTTTTTGGTTCATACCGGGTGTGAAGCTCGCGAATCAACGTTACACAAAGCTACGCCACAAAGGCCGTGCTTTGATCATCACCACAAGACTTTGCTTTTCAACAGAAGCCTCGATCAATTGCCACTTAGGCATGCCACACAGGCAATTCACTCCATGCGTTTGATATCCATCAATATATAACCCCTGAGCTCGTACGTCTCAGAGAAGGGCGTTAAGCAAGAGAATAAATTCTCCGCCACCAAACAGATATATATTTAATAGAAATCAATCACACGGACTAAAATCCAATGTCAGACACACAGTCCATTTACAAGTTCGTTCTGGGTCTGAACGAAACCGGAGGCACCTAGTACCCCGCATATCCATCGATCTCCAAGTACGTCTGGACGATCACCAACTGTTTCCATATTCTTGGGTGTACAGCCCAATCAAGATCATCAGTAGTCACCCAAACGACGTGAAGACTTCTGGTCTTCGACCACCGTCTTCATCTTCGACACCACGTCGAATCAGTTATTCAGAATGGGATAAACCCGGTCTTTCTGAATAACTCGCGTATATATTATAAAAGTGTTACACAAACACAACATACGCCTCATTCCAATTCAGAATATTCCTTTATTCAAATATTCCTATACTTTGGGAAAAGTTCCCATTAATTTTATCCAAGATAAATTCTTTAAATTTATTCTTTAATCACCTTTGAATATCAATTCAAACTAGTCGGGATTAGCGAACCACACCGAAGTAATCATTTATTTTATTTCCCAATCCCAACCTATTCATCCCATGAAGTAAAACTGGTAGTACTTCATATCTAACACCACAGTGTTATCGGTAATTCAATTACCATTTCACGTTCAAATCTAATTAAAGATTTAACTGTCGCCTGGAGTAAAACTGGTGATACTCCATTCTCGATCTTTTCAATCTATTTAAAGATTCATTAAAACTCCACTTAGTTTTAATCGTTAACTGGGTTAAAGAATCAGTGTCTTTTAAAACACAGTTCACGATAAACCCAAAATCACATTCATTAATTATCGGGTTAAAGAGCGAGTGTTATTTAAAACACTGTTCACGATAAACCCAAAAATCAATATCAATTCAATTCCAATTAAATGTTATTTAATTGGTACACTTCATTAAATCTAAATAAAAAGATTTAATCTTTTCTCAACTGGGTTCAAGAACAGTGTTAGTGAAGACACCATTCACGACAAATCCAAATCACATTCGATATTCAATACAAGGCTCTGAATAGAAAATATATCGGCTTATATTCAATATCGAATTCAACGACCAACAAATGTCGTATTGGAAATAACGATATAAATATATATCTTTCAAATTTCCATAACAACATCTGTATAATCACGAATTCCAACATCGAAATATTCCGAAGACAATTTCGATTCAAATCCACTCCAATGCAATCATTGGAAATTCTGGTTATTTTTAAAACCCTTTTCAAATTCAATTTATTTATTTAAAAATAAATAGAATTATATTTCTAGTTCAAAACTAGTTCATTTCGATAAAAATCTATTTTTATCTTTTCAAATATGGAGTTTTTCATCCCAAATCTTCACAAATCATTTCTTATGATTTTACACAAATTATTACTATTTTTAATAATTTTATCAAGGCCCGTACAGTCGATTTCCACCAATGGCCATCGAACTGCACTTACAGCGACCTTTTTCAAATTTGATTTGGACATAATTCCAAATCCAACCGTTAGATTTCTAATTTCTCACATTCGTTAGAAAGCTCTCTTCGATACGAACCCAACGGTTCCGGTTTTAGGAGAATCCGACGGTCGGATCTCCCGTAATGTCCATTTGAAATGAATGGTCGAAATTCACGAACTGCCGCGGCGCGGCACGTTCTATTCAGGCCATTATATTATATATATAATATATATAATATATATTTCGTCGATTTCTATTTAAAACGAATTATATAAATAGTTTTAAAATTCGTTTCAAAATCTATTTCAACTTCCATTTCAATTCAAAGCAAAATTGAATTCTTCTTTATAAATTCGTTTCAAAATTCATTTCTATTCAATTCAAATTTCAATTCAATTTGAATTCATTTCAATTTGCTTTCAATTCAATTTGAATTCGTTTTCAATTCAATTCATTTCGAAATCGTTTTCAATTCAATTCATTTCGAAATCGTTTTCAATTCAATTCACTTTGAATTCGTTTTTAATTCAATTCATTTTGAATTCGTTTTCAATTCAATTCATTTCGAAATCACTTTCAATTCAATTCACTTCGAAATCACTTTCAATTCAATTCACTTCGAAATCACTTTCAATTCAATTCACTTCGAAATCACTTTCAATTCAATTCATTTCGAAATCACTTTCAATTTAATTCACTTCGAAATCACTTTCAATTTAATTCACTTCGAAATCACTTTCAATTTAATTCACTTCGAAATCAATTTCAATTCAATTCACTTCGAAATCACTTTCAATTCAATTCACTTTGAATTCGTTTTCAATTCAATTCATTTTGAATTCGTTTTCAATTCAATTCATTTCGAAATCACTTTCAATTCAATTTGAATTCGTTTTCAATTCAATTCATTTCGAAATCGTTTAAAATCGATATAAATATCGTTCACGTCAAAATGGCGTCAAACTAATCAACACGACTTCATAAATTTCTATTTTCAAATATTCTATTTCAAATATTTCTATTTCAAATATTTCTATTTCTAAACTGGAATGAGGCCCAATCAATTACCATATAAAGTTAATTATATGGATTTTCATACAACACATGTATAATAGCATTGAAAAATAATCAACCATCAACCAAAGTGCACTACACTGTATAAGCATCAAATATAGATATCTAACGCTTATAACAGCCTGTCAATCAATCGATCGACATATTTAATCAATCAGGATGAGTGAACTTCAAATTTCATCCCAACACCCGTGTGGGGTTTCAAACAATCAAACACAGATTTTATTTGTGCTATTGGGCGATGTGTAAAATTTATCGTCCCAATCAATGTCATTCAAATAGGTGTACATAAACAAACCGTGCGGTTTATAAATGAATATTTTATTTTATTCACTTCACGTTAAAAATTATATTTTTAACGATAAAATATTTTATCTCAACATATGAATTCCTATTCAATTCATTTATTCAATAAAATGATATTTTTATTTTTCTAACATATTTTAGAAAATTTCGGCGGCATAACGGCACGATACTAGAAACGGGACGAGGCCTAGCCTTATCCCCGGTCTAGTGAAGGCCCACGCCATTCACACATCAATCATATCAATTTCATTTCACCAAACAATTTCCATTCAATCAAATATTCTAACTAACTACTCAACCAATCAAACAAGTCCATGGTCTGTGGACGGGTGTCGGGTGCTTCTAATAAGCACCGTCTGCATCCTAGTATATATATATATATAACTAGAAAAGTAGAATTTGAGTGAGGAGTTCTCACCGAAAGCTATCCAAACATCTTGACTCTTCTTTGTTATAAATCTTCTTCGTTCTTGCCTCTTTGTTACCTTTGTTGTCCGCTTTCACTACATATGCAAGAATCGAACTTTTACTTCGCTTTTCAATATATAAAAATCGAATTTTTATTTCGAAGTTCAATATATAAAAATCATATTTTTAATTCGAAGTTCAACATATAAAAATCATATTTTTAATTCGATAAAAATCTCGTCTTTATAGAAATAACAATCTAATCTTTTCTAAATCAAAAATCTAAATTTTTCCTAAATCAAAACTACGATCTTTTTCTAAACAAAAATATGATCTTTTTCTAAACAAAAATATGAACTTTTTCTTAGATAAAAATCCTATCTTTATTCTCTAATCATTTTTAAAAACCATAGTTTTATCATGCTAAGTATATAAACTGATTTTATAATTTAAAAACTGATTTCATCAATTAAAAACTGATTTCATAAATTAAAAATTACCTGAGGGGCGCTTGGGGAAGAGGGGTGGCCGGAGGCAGTCGCTGGGGGGGGGGGGGGAGGAACGGTGGCCCTTGCGGTGGCGGTTTAGGGTTCGGGGGGGGGGGGTTGCGCGTTCTAACTGAGGAGGGGGAGGCGGATCGAAGGGCGGAGGGGGTGCGGGGTTGGTCAAGGTGATGGCGGGGTCTGGAGGGAGCGGCGTCTGGGCGGATTCCGATGGGAGGGCGATGTCAGAAGGCGGAGACGAGGTGGAAGAGAAAGGGAAGCGGCGACGGGAGGAGGGTTTGGTCGAGGGTGTGATGGAGGGAGGAGGCGGCGAGCGACGTCCGCCTGGGCGGTGGGGCGCGATCGACGAGGTGCATGAGGGTTTTTTTTTTCTTTTCTTTTTTCGATTTGTCTGAATGGTCAACCGGGGAGGGAGAAAAGGTTTTAAAGGAATTTATTTATTATTACTTTTTTTTTATTATTTTTTTTTATTTAATTTAAAAAGTTGATTTTTACAAACGAACTCGAAACGAGGCCCACCGCCTGTTGTCCATAGCGTTTTACCCCCATTCCGAACACAATGGGATATGTATCGCAAGCTGATTCGGCCGTTCGAATCAGTTTCCGTCGAATTTACATTTAAATCACTATATTGAATTTTAAACGTACATTTCAAATTACCGGGGTCAGATATTAACTTGAAAAATTCCAGAAAAATATTTTCTAGCTTCGTATTGACGATACGGTCCTAACTAAACTAGTTTCATCGAATTCTGAGACCGTTTGAAAAATGGCCAATTTCCAGTCGATTAAAATCGACTGAAACTGGTCAAACGCGTTTTCCTTTGCCACGCTCACATATTGATTCGAAAATTTTTGAAATTTGAAACCTAGCAATCACTTTACATCACGGACCCAACAAAACTGGTTTCGTCGAAATCCGAGGTCGTTTGCAAAATGTCCATTTTTAAGGGCCTGAATTCCATAGCGACTATTCAGAATTTTCAATTGGACATATCTTTTGATTCCCGATATTAAATCTTGATTTTTCGGATTCGTTGGAAAGATATCATCAATTAGATCCTATGATTTTTGGTTTCACTAAAATCCGGATTGTTTTGCACCCGGTACATTCAATTGAAGTTTGAAATCGAATTATCGAACTACCGCGCCATTTTCAATTCTATTTATAATTATATATAATTATTTATATTCTAACGACGACGCGTATAATATATATGTTCGAATTATATTCAAAATAAATTTTCGTCGATATTATTTAAAATAATTCATTTTAAATAATCAAAATTCGCTAAAATTGCCAAAATAAAAATTTTAAACTGGCCCAGAATTTCCGGGTTATTACAAATGGCCCACATCAAGCTGGGGTTTAATGAATTGGTGGAAATGGCGTGCAACTACGAAGACCTGGATCAAAGGCACCTGCAACAGGATCGTGCTAAAAGCCAAGCCGGAAACAAACGCAAGACCGCTGTGAATCAAGCGGAGTCAAGCCAAGCAGCATCCTCGAAACCAAAGACTGGCAGGCCGCAAAAAGGAAGCTGCTATAATTGTGGCAAGGTGGGGCACTACTCCAATGTTTGTACAGCCCCGGAGAGGCAGAAGACGAATTCTCAAGGTCAAGCCAGGGCTCTCAGAACCCTCGCTCCTGCTTTAATAGCCGCAAGACAGATCATCTTGTCAAAGACTGCCCTTTGCTTAAAAAGGCCGCAGTAGCTCATGTGTATGATGGGACGAACCCGTCGGTTGCTTACGATGGAGCAGGTAAACCCGATATTTTGGGAGGTACCCTTACAATTAAAAATATTCCTGTTTCTGTATTGTTTGACACGGGTGCATCACGTAGTTTTATTGCTAGTAACACAATTCACAAATTAAAGTTAAAACAAAGAAAGCTTAAAAAATCGGTTGAAGTACATAATCCAATAGGGGGTTCTATTATTCTCAGTTTGTGTTGTAAAGTGCCTTTTTCTTTCTTCCGATACTAGTTTCCTTTCAATCTAGTCGTTATGGACTTTCCCGAATTCGATATTATTCTCGAGCTTGATTGGTTAACGAAATACGAAGCTGAAGTGAAGTGTGCAGAAAGGATAGCAAAAATTCGAACGAAGCTTGGATATATTTATGTACCATGTCATGGTTCTAATCCCGATAGGAAGGAATTTTGGTCGGCGTTAGAAGTTATCCCCACTTCCTTAGAAAAGATTCATGTTGTTAGAAACTATGCGGATGTGTTTGAAGAAGTCGAAAACTTACCTCCGCAAAGAGAAATAGAATTCAGAATCGATCTAATTCCCAATGCCAGACCAGTGGTACATCCAATTAAGAGAATGACTCCAAAGGAAAAAGAAGAATTAGCGATCAAACTCGTCAACTGTTGTGGAAGGGTCTGATCAGACCTAGCTTTTCTAATTAGGGTGCAGCTGTAGTGTTTGTCCCAAAGTCAGACAGTACTCTTCGATTGTGTGTTGATTACCGAGAACTCAACAAACAGACGCTCAAAAACAAATACCCATTACCCCGCATTGATGATCTGCTAGACCAATTAAATGGGGCGAGAGTATTTTCCCGAATGGACCTAGCTACGGGTTTTCATCAATTGAGAATTGCAGAGGAGTGTGTTCCTTTGTCAGCTTTCAAAGGTCCAAACATATTTTATGAATGGTTAGTAATGCCGTTCGGCCTGTGCAATGCTCCAGCATACTTTGTCGATCTAATGAATATAGTGTTCAGGGGATTTCTGAATAAATTTGTCCTCGTATTCATTGATGATATTTTAATCTATTCCAAATCAAAACCCGAGCATGAAAAACAATTAGAACAAGTATTGGAGATTCTAAGAAAGAACGTCTTCAAAGCCAAACTCTCTAAATGTGTCTTTTGGAAAGAAGAAGTGAAGTTCCTTGGCCATGTCGTGTCAAAAAAATGGATTTCTGTAGATCCGAGCAAAATAACAGCAATTCAAGACTGGAAACAACCCACTACACCCACAGAGGTTAGAAGTTTTATGGGGTTGGCTAGTTATTATCGAAAGTTCGTTAAGGATTTTTCGAATATATCCGGTCCATTAATGAAGCTCACGAAGAAGCATGAGAAATTTAAGTGGACTTCCAACTGTGAAGAAGATTTCCAGGAATTGAAATCGAAACTGACAACTTCTCCAGTGTTAACCATTATTGATGGCAATCAGGATTTGACGGTTTGGACAGATGCTTCTATTAGATGTCTTGGTGTAGTGTTAATGCAAAGAGGCCAAGTAGTCGCTTATGCAAGCCGCCAACTTAAACTGCATGAGAAGTATTATGTAACTCATGATCTTGAGTTGCTAGCTATCGTTTTTGCGTTGAAAATCTTGAGGCATTATTTATTGGGCGAGAAATTTGTACTGTATACATATCATCAATCATTGAAGTATTTATACACCCAGAAATATCTGAATTTGAGACAGCAGCGTTGGCTAGAATTTCTTGCACCGTATGATCTAGATATCCTGTATACGCCGGGAAAGGCTAACGTTGTAGCGGATGCGC
Source organism: Allium sativum (assembly GCA_030737875.1). NCBI lineage: Eukaryota > Viridiplantae > Streptophyta > Magnoliopsida > Asparagales > Amaryllidaceae > Allium > Allium sativum. The sequence continues at coordinate 165,953,798 of CM060923.1, forward strand.
TTAGTAGAAAAACCGCAATCATTGCCAATCTTATAATTACGCCTGGATCGATTGGTAAGATTTCAGTCCTTCAAAATGACTATGAATTTATTCAGAGAATCAGTCGGAGGGTCAAGGAAAGTGAAACCACAAGTTTCCGTATTGACGATAATGGGGTTCTCAGGTTAAATGATAGGATTTGCATCCCAAATATTCCAGGCCTTCGAAGAGAGGTGCTAGATGAATGCCATAAATCCAAACTTTGCATTCATCCGGGTGTGAGTAAAATGTACAACGATATTAAATGCACTTTCTGGTGGAAGGCAATGAAGAGGGATATTACTTTGTATGTTAGCAGATGCCCTACTTGTCAATTAGTCAAGAGCGACCAACAGAAGCTAGCTGGATTATTGCACCTGTTGGAAGTCCCAGGTTGGAAATGGGAACAGATTTCCATGGATTTCATAGATGGTTTACCGCGAACCAGGAAAGGTAATGACAGCATTTGGGTAATCGTAGATCGCTTCACGAAGACTGCCCATTTCATATCTGTCAGATCCAGTAGAACCGCTCAAAGTCTAGCACAAATATATTTCAAAGAAATTGTTAAGCTGCATGGAAGTCCCATCAGCATAGTCAATGATAGAGACCCAATATTTGCTAGAAAATTCTGGGAGGCATTCCAGACCGAATTGGGAACGAAATTGAATATGAGAACCGCTTATCACCCTCAGACAGATGGCCAAACTGAGCGGGTGAATAGAATTTTAGAAGATTTACTACGGGCTTGTATAATTGATTTTGGTGCGTCATGAGAAGATCACTTACATTTGGCAGAATTCTCATATAACAACAGCTATCAAGCAAGTTTGGGAATGTCGCCATTTGAAGCATTATACGGTAGACCGTGCCGATCTCCTGCATGTTGGGTAGAACCTGGCAACAAACTTGTGTTAAGACCCGATATGATTAGAGAAGCGTCCGATAAAGTCGACTTCATCAAAAAGCTATTGAGAACCGCACAAAGCCGACAGAAAAGTAATGCAGATTCTAGAAGAAGAGATTTGACATTTGCTGTTGGTGACCATGTTTATTTGAAAGTTTCTCCGATGAGAGGAGTACTCAGATTTGGCAAAACTGGGAAGTTGGCACCGAGATTTATTGGTCCCTTTCCTATACTTGAACGAATTGGAAATCTTGCTTATAGGGTTCAATTACCCGATTGGTTGCCTAGAGTGCATGATGTATTTCAAGTATCTCAACTTAGAAGACATGTGCATGATCTGGATCTTTTTGTAGAAGAAGCAGTGCAACAGGACATGGAAATAACTCTACAATTAGCAGTCAGAAGAGAGCCATTAAAGATTGTTGGCAAAGAAACTAGAGAGCTAAGAAGCAAAAACGTTCATCTAGTTAAAGTGCAGTGGAGTTGTGATCCTAGAGACTGTACTTGGGAGACTGAGGAGAGCATTAAGCAAGCTTACCCCAAATGCAGAGTGGACATCTCTGACTAACTCCGGTGCAAGGTACCTTTACAATACTTTGCATTTACATTTTGTTTCCCACTTTACTGTAGTTTCCTTTTCGGGGACGCAAAGTTTTAAGTGGGGGAGATTGTAACAACCCGGAAAATACGAGCCAATTTAAAAATTTTAAATTGGTTATTTCAATGAAATTTGAACAATTGAAATAGAATATTTTAATAAAATAGTGAATTAGAAATAGTGAGTCAATTTGAAATTTTGAATTTAAACTTTGACTGGCTGTGCCGGGTGGAAAATATAACGGATTTTAGTGAAAAAAAATATTTAAATTTGTTAATCAATATATTTCTAACGAATCTGAAAAATCGAAGTTTCATAGTGGGAATCAAAAGTTATGGCCAAATGAATTTTCAGAAAGGTCGCTGTATAGAATATATATCCCTTGAAAATAGACATTTTGCAAACAACCGCGGAATTCGACGAAATCACTTTTGTTGGGTCCGGGATGTCAAACTATTACTAGGTTTCAAATTTCATAATTTTTGAAGCCAGCATGTGAGCGTGGAAAAGGAAAATGTGTTTGGTCAATTTCTGTTAAATTGGATCGACCAGAAAAGAGCCATTTTTCAAACGATCTCAGAATTCGATGAAACTAGTTTTGTTCGGACCGTAGCGTCAAAACTTAGGTAGATTTTTTTTTCGGGAATTTTTTGAATCAGTTTGTGGCCTTGGAAAATTGAAATGTACGTTCAAATTGAATATAAAAGGTTTCATGCTTTAATTTTAAAAATAACTGGCTGTAACAGTCGAATTGGCCTACGAAACATATCCCATTGTGTCCGGGATGGGGGTATTTAGCTAGGGGCGACAGTCATTGGGTTTGAATCGGGATCCGTATGGAAAAACACAATTTAAAATTTTCATAAAACCCTTGGCCAATCAAAATTTTCCTTTCATAATTTTAAAAATAAAAAAAAAACTACAGAAAAACCGCATTCTCTCTCTCACCGACGGCGGAAACCGTTCTATCCTTCCCGACCAATTTCCGATCGCCGCAGCCACATTCAACCTCCGCCACCACCCTGACTTGACGCCGCCGACCTTCCTCTTCAAATCAAGACAACCCCCAACCCCCCTCGTCGCTTCCACCTCGAGAACGACGCCTGTGAACGTCGACACTTCCCACCGCCGCCCTGACCACATCCGACCACTAAGTTCGCCCAGACCACCACCGATCGACTCCCCTCTCCTCCCTCTACCACGCTGTACCTTCCGATCGTAGTATCGTGCCTCAGTTTTTGCGAAAACTGCAAACCCTAGTTCGAACCATCATGAAAGGTGAGTCCTTTATGATGTTTGAACTTTGAAAAATCATATCTTTATGGTGTGTTAATGAAATTCGATGAAACAGGAAACATCTAGACCGCAAGGAGGCTCTCTACCACATAGAAGAGACCGCGGAATTTTCTGAGCCATCTACGATTTTTAGCACTCCGAAAACCAATGTGAGAAATCTAAATTAAATGAAATTGAATGGAAAATGTCATGTATAAATTATACATGCGAAATATAAATTATACATGTGTTGTATACCTCATGTACATGCGATGTGTAAGCTACATGAGCGAAGTATGAATTATACATGCATAGTAGAAATGATTTGTGTGTTGAAATGCAATTAAAATATAGAGATAACATATATATATATACACACACACACACTCCCCTCGCCAAAAACCATGGATGATATTTATTGTGTGAAATATTGGATGAAAAATGCGAATGGTTGAATAATTGTTTGTGGTTGATATTGATTGGTTGTGATTGAAAAATTCCCATTGGTGATTGAGATAAATTGGAAATAATTGTGGAAATGAAAGTAAAACATGCCGCCTGCGTGCGAATTAGATGCATGAATCCCCATAGTCAAAAACCGCGAGGTTTTAAGGTAGAACGAGGAGCCGTACTCGGGACGGTGCCGGTTTTAACTACCCTGCCGTTATGCTGCCGAAATTTTGAATAGTATTCATGTGTTAGAATTATTTTCATATGTTGAAATTATCTTGATACATTGAAATTAAAGTCATGTGTTGAAACTATATCCATGTGTGGAAATGCTCATGTGTTGAGATGTGATGTGTGAAAATTAAATTCATGTGTGAATGAATAAAGTGTTTAAACAATATAAATCAAATTTTTATAATATATTTGAAGTATGTAAAATATTCGCCTTTTCACCTTTCTTATATGAACAAAATATATAAAATATTCATGTGTGGAAATGCTCATGTGTTAAGAAGTGTGTGTATTGGAAAAGTTCATGTGTTGAATAAAAAGATCGAACAATAAAAATTACATTTTTATTGAAATTATGAAGTGTTAAAAACATTCATGTGTTGAATAAATATTTTAGATGATAAAAATACCATTTTTATCATGTATGTGATTTGCTAAAGATATGTGAGCGTTGAAATAAATATTTGTGAAAGAAATATTATTTTTAACATGCATAGGAACTAAATAAAATAGTCATATGTTGATATATATTTTAGTTCGCCAAAATTACTATTTTTGAAATGTGAAGTGTTAAAAATAACCACTTGTTCAAATAAATATGCATGAGTTGAAATATTCATTAATTGGCTAATGATATGATTTTTGCCTATGTATGGAACATTAGAATGAATGGTGTTTTTAAACCAAATTGAATTAACTATGAAGTTGAATGGAAAATGATATGTAATAAGAATTGCATATATGTACATGCATACTTATTGAACAGGTTCTAGCAAAGAGGCTAGAGAAGGGGAATAAAATTTGTGCCCGACAAATAGGTACACATTTACTGTTTTGTTTGGGTGATGATTTTATGAGCCTGTTAGCTAGCCGCTTGGCTTTTTCTTTTTCTTTTTGAGATTGGACGCCCATGTGGCTATATGGGAATTTTCCCAGCCCCTCCCGTACAAAGGAGGTTATGGCGAAATTTTCCAAAATTTAAAGGCGTTAATGAAATATTTGAAGTGAAAACGATATAGGAATTTCTGAATGAACTATATTTATATAAATATATAAATATAAATAAAATTTAAACGAATCGTGGACGTGCAGTTCGTGTTTTGAAACCGTGATTTCAAACGACTTGTGCGGGAAATCCGACCATTGGATTTTCCCGAAACTGCAACCGTTGGGTTCGCCTTGGATATATCTTTCCAATGGCACCAACTTTTTAAAGATCCGACGGTTGGATTGTCTAGAATGTTTAATTCAAATCTGAAGAAAAACAGCACCAGAAACGATTATATTTATATATATATATAATTAAATTAAATCGAATAACGACGCTACAGTTCGTAATTTGAAATCATAACTTCAACGACTAGTGTGGAAGATCCGACCGTCGGATTTTCCCGAAATTGAAACCGTTGGACTCATTTTGAAATGATCTTTCTAATGATATAAAATTTGTGAAGATCCAACGGTTAGATTTTCAGATATGTGTAAAACAAATTTAGTGAAAAATAGCGCCAGTGCCTCAGCACGACCTGAAACGTCGTTTAATTAAATATGGCCGTTTTAAATAAATAAAAATGGAGATATATCGTCAAAAATACTATGGACGATATAGAGTGGAAATAAACCAATTTTGTTGTGTTTGCTTGATATGTGATGGTTGAATGTGTTTAACATGAAAATTATACTAAGGAACTGAAATGTGAACGTTGAATAGTTTAACCATGTGAAAAATTGATTTGAAAATCTAAATATACGTGGGTTATTTCAAAAGGCCGAGTTCATTCTCAATTCAAATAATCGATCGACGTTGAGAAGTCGAAGAGTTGAAGACGGTTGAAGACCGACGATCTTCACATTGGAAGGATGGGCGCTACCGATGCTCGTGATTGGAGTAGCTACCTTGAAGGAGCTGAAGTAGTAGCCGTCCGGACGTATTGTTGATCGGGCGGATATGTGAGGAATTTGGTGCCTCCGGTTTCGTTCAAACCCAGAATGAACTTGTAAATGGACTGTGTGTCTGACATTGGATTTTGTTCTATGTTGATTGATCTCTATTAAATATATATCTGTTTGGCGGCGGAGAATTTATTCTCTTGCTTAACGCCCTTCTCTGAGACGTACGAGCTCAGAGGTTATGTATTGATAGAAATCAGTCGCATGGAGTGAATTGCCTGTGTGGCACGCCTAAGTGGCATATGATCAAGGCTTCTGTTGCAAAGCAAAGTCTTGTGGTTGATGATCAAAGCATGGCTATGTGACGTAGCTTTGTGTATAACGTGAATTCGCGAGCCTCACACCCCGGTATGAGTCAAAAACGGGAGACGGACCGCTGGGAGAGCACGACGTTTCTTTCTAGCTATGGTGGTGTCAGTGACCTACCAACCCTGACATTTATATCTACTTTTCACCTATGTGGTTGTTGGAATGCGAGGCGCCTCGATTATAGGTCTTTAAGGACCGGGAAACGGGTGTTCAGGAATAACTAATCCTCAAAAGTAAGAGAGGGTCGGCCCAGCCGATTCCAGGGACCGTTGTGTGCGATCCCGGGACATTTGCTAGAGTGTCTCGAATGGAGAGGAGCTTTCCACTTGCCTCGACTCATGATGGAATCTAATTTCCGATACGAAATTACGGATGTGATTGTATTACTAGTATAGCGACATAGTAGATGGTAGCTATGCCACCTAGGATTGATATTTATGATTGAATTTGCTTTTGAAAACATATATGCACCAGTAATAATATCAAACACTTTTTTTTATACGTATGAAGCATTTTTGGCCATTATAAGGTAAAATTCTATCCTCCGGCTTGCGTTGCATTGTGTGATGGGACCTGAGTCTTATAATGGCTTCATTTTATAAAAAGAATTGCGATGATACAATTATTTACTTTATTTCATGCACTAGCACTCATTGGAGTAAACCCGTTCCATGAAAGTGGTGTAGTCCTTTGATTTGCCTTATTATTGTTGTTAATAAGTTAAGTAGATTTCTCATACCAGTCCCATGACTGACTCGTAGTTTGTTTCACCTTGAAAACTCAGGTGCCCTCATTTTCACACGGGCAGCCTAGTCACAGGTATCTGGTGCACTTTTGGCTCATGGCGAGGCTTGACTACACCGTGCTGACTATGACTTTTTCTGCCATTACTGTATATGTATTATGATTCCGCCACTAGCGATGTAGACTGATGTTTAGTTTGTGTACTCTTTATGTATGATTCCGCCTCTGCGATGATGACTGATCATATATTATTATGCAATTAGTTGTATCCTGCACTGTGCTCTCTCATGTGGTGATATCTATATGATTCCGCTGTCATAGGTGTGTAAATTATTCTATTTATCGTTTATGCTATTATCTGTGATATGCTGATGACGATTAATGTGTTATATTCCAATGATTATCCTTAACAACGTGTCATGGGGTTTTGGGATCGTCGCAAACGTCGTGTTCTCCCAGCGGTCCTTATCCCGTTTTTGACTCATACCGAGGTGTGAGGCTCGCGAATCCACGCTATACACAAGGCTACGCCACATAGACCATGCTTTGATCATCAACCACAAGTCTTTGCTTTGCAACAGAAGCCTTGATCTTATGCGACTTAGGCGTGCCACACAGGCAATCCACTCCATGCGACTGATTTCTATCGATATATAACCTCTGAGCTCGTACGTCTCAGAGAAGGGCATTAAGAAAGAGAATAAATTCTCCGCCGCCAAACAAATATATATTTAATAGAGATCAATCAGCACATAACAAAATCCAATGTCAAACACATATTCCATTTACAAGTTCGTTCTGGGTGTGAACGAAGCCGGAGGCACCATATTTCTCGCATATCCGCACAATCAACAATACGTCCGGACGGCTACCACTTCAGCTCCTTCAAGGTAGCTACTCCTATCATGAGCATCAGTAGCACCCATCCATCCAATGTGAAGATCGTCGGTCTTGAACCGTCTTCAACTCTTCGACTTCTCACCGTCGATCAATTATTGGAAATGAGAATGAACTCGGCCTTTTCAAATATTCCACATATATTTAGATTTTCAAATCAATTTTTCACATGGTTAAATTATTCAACATTCACATTTCAGTTCCTTAGTATAATTTTTCTATCAAACACATTCAACCATCAAATATCAAGCAAACCAAGCAGAATCGGTTTATTTCTATTTTATATCATCTATAATATTTTATAACAATATATCGCCATTTCTATTTATTTAAAAACGACCATATTTAATTAAACGACGCTTCAGGTCGTGCCGAGGCACTAGCACTGTTTTTCACTAAATTTGTTTTACACATATTTGAAAATCTACCGTTGGATCTTAACAAATTTTATATCATCAGAAAGGTCTTTTCAAAACGAATCCAACGGTTTCAGTTTTGGGAAAATCCGATGGTCGGATCTTCCGCACTAGTCGTTTGAAGTTACGATTTCAAAATACGAACTGTAGCGTCGTTATTCGATTTAATTTAATTATATTTATATTTATATATAAATATAATCGATTCTGGCGTTGTTTTTCTTCAGATTTGAATTAAACATTTCAGACAATCCAACCATTGGATCTTTACAAAGTTGGTGCCGTTGGAAAGATACTTCCAAGGCGAAACCAACGGTTGTGGTTTCGGGAAAATCCGATGGTCATATCTCTCGCACTAATCGTTTGAAATCACGGTTTCAATACACGAACTGCACGGCCTCGATTCGTTTTAATTATATATATATATATATATATAAATATAGTTCATTCGGTGAGTTCAATATCGTTTTCACTTCAAATATTTCACTAACGCCTTTAAATTTTGGAAAATTTCGCCATAACCTCCTATGTACGGGAAGGGCTGGGAAAATTCCCAAATAGCCGCATGGGCATCTCATCTCAAAAAGAAAAAGAAAAGGACAAGCGGCTAGCCAGTGGGCTCATAAAATCATCACCCAAGCAAAACAGTAAATATGTACCTATTTGTCGGGCACACAATTTTATTCCTCTTCTCTAGCCTCTTTACTATAACCTGTTCAATAAATATGCGTGTACATATGTGCAATTCTTATCACTTCATCTTCCATTCGATTTCATATTTGATTTGATTTGGTTTAAAGTTGCTATTCATTCCAATGTTGCATACATAAGCTGAAAATCACATTATTAGCTAACTAATGAATATTTCCAACTCTTGCATATTTATTTGAACAAGTGGTTATTTTTAACACTTCACAATTCACTTAAAAATGATATTTTTGACGAACTAAAATATATTCAACACTTGACTATTTTATTTAGTTCCCACACATGTTAAAAATAATATTCATACCAAACAAATATTTATTTCAACATTCATATATTTTTAGCAAATCACATACATGGTAAAAATGGTATTTTTATCATATAAAATATTTATTCAACACATGTATGTTTTTAACACTTCATAATTTCAATAAAAATGTAGTTTTATTGTTCGATCTTATTATTCAACACATGAACCTTTTCAACACGCACACTTCTCAACACATGAGCATTTCCACACATGAATATTTTATATAGTTAGTACATATAAGAAAGATGTAATTTTTATTGTTGAAACAATTTTTTTATAAAACGAATATCTTACATACTTCTTATATATAATAAAAATGTGATTTTTATTGTTTAAACACTTTATTCCTTCAACACATGAATTTAATTTTCAACACACGACTTCTCAACACATGAGCATTTCCACACATGGATATTATATATAGTTGGTACATATAAGAAAGATGTAATTTTTATTGTTGAAACAATTTATTTATAACACGAATATTTTACGTACTTCTTATATATAATAAAAATGTGATTTTTATTATTTAAACACTTTATTCCTTCAACACATGAATTTAATTTTCAACACACGACTTCTCAACACATGAGCATTTCCACACATGGATATTGATTCAACACATGACTTTAGTTTCAACAAATGAAAATAATTCCAACATATGAAAATAATTCTAACACATGAATATTATTCAAAATTTCGGCAGCATAACGGCAGGGTAGTTAAAACCGGCACCGTCCTGGGTAAGGCTTCTCGCTCTACCTTAAAACCACTACAACAAAAAAGGGATTTTATAGCACCACCTTCGTACCTGGGTTAGAACGCTATTCCATTTCAACGTTACTTGAGTAAAAAGGCGGGGTGGTCAACGTTATCTGACAAAATGCGGGAACTAAAATATTTCAGCGGCTAAAATAGATTAACATGGGAACTAAATTTTCATCTCCTCCCAAAATCAATTTAACGTAGCCATGAGGAACGATTAGTCTCTGCCATCATCACCTCCCAAAATCGAAAACACTCACTCCACAGTTCTCGGTGGTGTAACCCTAATTGCCTTCGAAGAAGCCATGGTGCCCTAATCCTTCTATCGAGCCGTACGCCTCTCATATTTGGACAACCGTGAGGTATTAATCTATGTTTTTCATATAATTTGGTTGTTTATATAAATATATCATCATAGTATTAACCGTGAGGTATTAACCGTGAAGTATTTGTTGGCTCATTGCTTGTTACATCGTTGTTAATCATACTATTTAAATTTTACTTTTATTTGAGCTGCGTTGTACCAATTTGTTCTCTCTTCTGCTTGTGCAATGCTCACAGTGAGATTTGCATAAGATGAAACAAGAGTATGAATCAATTTTGCTTATTTCGCTGTCATGGTAAATAGTTGACGATAATAATATAGCAGTGATAGCAAAGTTCTGATGAAAATCTGATATTTGAAGATGAAAAACTGATTGTATTGAATTTAGACACTCACGGATGTGTGCAAGTACACAATCATGTCCTTAGAATTTAAATCCACTTCATTTACATTAATTTTTCTATAAGTATATCAAACACAATATTAAAATTACCTTTATCCTAGTGAAGTTCAATGGCTATACAATAACATTCGTTGTAAAATCAAGAGAAATGCTGCTTAATAATTTGAAAATTTGTGTAAGGTGAAAGTTCGTAATACTTCTTGACAATGTATTTTCCTTGGCAAAACTAATTCACAGCCATGAAGAATGAAAGAAATATCTATGTTATATGATATTATAAAGTAATTGCAGAAGTGTCCATAGAGAATCTCATCACTGATACATGCCAGTAACATGACAACTTTGTAGAGCATATAATTAACAGCTTGGCCAGTCCCATCTTTTTTGTATACTTTTGAGATTTTTTCCAACGGTTTTAGATCTTCATATGAAATCATATGATATATACTATTGAATAAAATGTGAATATATCAAACCTACCAGAACATAAGTTGGATAAGTAGGCTGTTGCAGCAGTTAAAGATGAAGTAGGAGTCGTACTTTAATATCCATTTGTTGATTTGTTGTGGAAGACATAACACTTCTCTTTTCTTCGCTAATCCTTCAGCAAGTTCACATTCTATTTAATCAATCATCCTATGAATATAATGACAGCAAAGAACAAATAAATGGTAAAAAAAGTGTTTTTTTTAAGTGAACAAAAATAGTGAGTTTTTTTTTGGTTATTTTCACCTTTTCGTTGACCAAAACCTCTACCGAAATGGTATTTTATTTATATCAAACACTTTATCTTCTTTCCCTAAAATCAAAGTGCAGTCCTAATTAAAATATAAGCAGACGGATGATCTCCAAGTGTAGAATTTAAGCGTAGAAAAATAATAACAAATCAAGGTCCGAAAAAAGGTTTCCAAGTTATAACGACTTAATGTTTCAGTACTCAAAATTTTCAATTAAAAGTGATAATAGGAATTATAAGCAATAACGATTTGCACAATTAGTTGTAAATCATGTCATGACACATTTTGTTGACGAAAAACAGGTTATAAGTAATTGTTATAAATTTAAGATTGTTAGTATAAACTGAGAGATCAAATCAGTGTAAAATTGTTATTGAAGGCAAACAAATAAAACTATGTTAAATTATGCAATACTAATGATTCCATTGAAAAAAATATAACCAATTACAATTGACGATATGATTAAATGTTGAAGAGCATAAATTTTGTATGTAGTTTGTATAAAAAAGACTGATCAGGAGAAATAAAAAGCATTGTCAAAATGGGTCTTCTAAAATGTGATCACATATAGAAAAATCGTTGATGAGAACAACTACATAAAAGAACAAAAACTGCATCAATGACCATGTTAAGCGGGTACCAATCCTGTATAAGCTTTAGTTTTATTGATAGTAAATTGGAAGGCGACACTCATGTCAATGCTTACTGCAACATAACTTTTTTTGGCAATAGATATTTAAATCTGAAATATAACCCTTATAATTTTGTTTACGTATTGATCGACTAATAAAGAGAAGATTATTTTGCAACATTGCCTTCGAAAACTTTGTAAGTACTCGTAGTTTACTACAATAATATTACTTTTTAGTGAGATAAGAATGATTGGTCATCTAAGCTGTCTGCAATCCTTATTATCCATTGTATGTGACATCATTGCTATCAAAGAATTTTCCTTAGAACTGGCTTACTTATTTGTTAAATATCATGGGAAGACATTAGAAGTTAACAAAATATTGAAGCATCAATTTAAAATTTATGTAGAAAAGTAGTATCAAACAAAAGCAACATGCATGGTGATATGCAGTAAGAATAACAATATTAATACACACACATGTCCACACATATATACATATTTGCGTACACGGGTGCACACACAGACACACACATATACACACACACACACATATATATATACACACACACACACACACACACACATATATATATATATATATATATATATATGTGAGTGTGTGCATGTGTGTGTGTATGTAAGACCCAATGGTACTAATGTCGTCTAGAACAACTTTAATATCACATATGAAAAGAGAGTACGCACACCTGCAACCATTTCCAGGTGGACCTAGCTTTTTCCAGTACATGTTCAAGCCCTTCACAATCCTATATGGAAGACAATGCAAATGTGAGCAGTGCCGGCCCAAAGAATTCGTTGCCCAAGCCACATTCGAATTTTGTTGCCCACCGCCATATAAAATTATGATATATTTTTAATATTTAGCATTAGATAACATAAAAGACTTCCATTTAAAATACACTACATGAAGTAGGCAACAATGAGAAGGTTTTGTCCTAAGTTCGACTTGCTAGATAAGGAAGATGGTTCAAATGGAAAAAATGTACTTCCAAATGACTGCTTGATTGGGTGTTTGATTGAATTTGACTTAATTTTTTATCTTGGAAAATTCATGGTTATGACGACCTCATAACAACATCTAATATCAGTTTCATTCTATTAGATTAGGTGTTTGATTTGTTTACAATATTCATTCCAGTTTTGTCATTGATTGATTCATCGGTCCAGTTTGAATACATAACAATGTTGACGTTACTTACATTCTCAGTAGCAATAACTCAAATTATTCCATGCACTATAATATCATCTATTCCACACAAATGTGCAACTACATTCACTGCATTTTTCCATGCATTTTGTTTTTGATTGATACATTCTGCATTCATCTTGCTTCCTACAAGAAATTTGCATTCTTCAAAAAAATCAAAAGCTAAAATTTTTATTGCTCGACAACACTGATTTATTACTGCAATCAGAAGATAATTGACCAATTGCTAAAGCAGAATTACAAACACAATTCACCTTATAATTCAATATGGTTATAAATTTCCCTTGAGCTATTGATGCGTTAACATTAGCGCTAAAATTATTTTTCTTATTAACTACCCTTTTTCAAAATTTCTTCTTTTCAATGCCAGCATTATATTTCCCAAAATTTTCTTTCCAAACAACATACTTCCCTTCAACATTTACAAGAATATCATTAGCGTTTGCTTTTTTTACATATCATTTATTTTCACCAAGCAACTCATTTTTTTACATGTGTGACCGAATACTTTGCAATAAATATAAATATTAGGTTTCCGATGGAATTGGACATGAATATTCTGATTTGCTCCACCAGGTTACTGGATCGAAAAGGATTAAACCGAATCTTGGATAGGGGACAATTCAGTCGAACATTTAGCAGATCAATTTACCCAAACAATTAGCAAAAAATTGCTGGGCTGGGCATTTTTTTCTTGGGCTGCAAATTTTTTTGGTTGCCCTAGGCCTGGGGTTGCCCCAGCCCATGGGCTTGGTGGGCTTCCCTCTAGGCCGGCCCTGGCACAGGCTTGCATTTATATTCTCATTTCATCAGCAATTCATGTGTGTTAAGGAAATCAAGAACCTTTTGGTTCGGCATAAACAGAATTTGCTTCATTTAAAAAAATATATAATATCAGTAAGAATATTCCGATCATATGAAAATAAAATACTTGATAACATTGTTGATCTTTTGGGTATTATATTTTCATTCCTTCGTTTATTCTACTTTCATTTTATTATATTATATTTGTCAGTGTGTGCTTCACAGGTCAAAGAAAGAGTATAATGCATCAGAATAAAATATATATTAGACTATCATTTTAATCGTGTTTTTCAACGGTATCTGGCAAGAAAAATTAGAGCAGCAATGGACAAAAGGAATTTCTGTATATTTGATAACTGATCTTAGGAGTTGGAATTTAACTGTAATCTGGCTATGAAATAATTTATGCAAGTGCCAACAAATTTGTCTAACGATTAGAATCTAGTGAAGCTCAGTGGCGGATTCAAAAAAACTTTTTAGTGGGGTCCTTATGCAACATAAAAATAAAATAAAATACGATAATAATTCAAAATATATTACTTCAAAATATATTTTCTTTTACTGTGCCTGGAAAATTAAGTTCAAGCGCTCCTAGTTTGCAAATAATGAATTTTAAGTATGATAGTTTGAAAAATTAATCCTACAACAATTAAATAAATGAATTTATTCTTTTAAGTTATACATGTTAAGAATTAAGTTTGAAAGCTTCTAGTTTCTAAATAATTAATTTTAAGGATGATAAATTTAAAAAAATAGTTTCAAGAACAATCTATAAAAAATAATAAACTAATATATCTTTTTAAGTTATACAAGAAAATGTTATATTCACTTAACATTATTGTTGTATAATTAAAAGTGACAAAAAAAATTTGAAATAATAATAATTAACCATACTAGTATTCTTCAATAACCGTACATGATTATGATGTTGATTAACTCTACATGATTACTGTAGTTTGAATGGTCGATATTTGAGAAATTTTGCTTGCTTCGTTTTGAGAGATTCTGGTATTTTGTGAATGATGGATAAAGACTGGGTACGTTTGAACAGGTAATTATTACAGTGGTCAACTTTAATATTGAATTTAAAACATATTTTAATATATAACGTTACCGTTCTTTTTCTCCTTTTGCTCTTAGAACCACTAAAGACTATGAGCAAGCAGCTTGGAATTTTGTGAATGATGCAAAGAGAAATATGGGAAATGTAGAAAAAAAATTGTGTCCGTGTTTAGATTGTAAAAATATTACTCGTCTTTCTGGAGAAGTTATTGTTGAGCATTTGATTATAAGAGGAATGGATCCTAAGTATATGAGTAGTGAGTGGTATAATCACGGCGAGCGGATAAATAAAAAGAAGGAAGCGAAGTAGGGTGATGCGTATGATTTACTTAAGGCCATCATCTATGAAGATGAAGACTTTGTTAATAATTCCTTTTTTGACGATGATAAATGTGAAGATAATACACAAAGACGAGAGGATGATTTACATAAAAATTTAGAAGATGCAGAAACTCCATTGTATCATGGTTGCTTAGATCAAACAAAGTTATCCGCTATCTTCGCATTGTATAATCTTAAATGTGAGACTGGATTGTCTGATACTGGTTTCTATAAGCTTTTAAATGTGCAACAGTTGTTGTTGCCAAAAAATAATGTACTTCCCAAGTTGTTATATGAATTAAAAAAATTCCTTAAATTATTGGACATGGGCTTTGAGAAGATTCATGCATGTCAAAACGATTGTTGCCTTTTTAGAAACGAATATAAAGATTTGAATAATTGTCCAAAATGTGGATTTTCAAGGTGGAAGGTAAATCAACAGACAAAGGAGATTATGCATGGGATTCCTACTAAAGTATTGCGTTATTTTCCAATAATTCCAAGGTTTAGAAGAATGTTTAGATCCAAAACAATGGCGGAAGATTTAAGGTGGCATTTTAATAATAGAAGCACCGATGGAAAAATGCGTCATCCTGTAGATTCTATTAATTGGAACGTAGTGGATGAGAAATATAAACCATTTTCAGCAGATCCTCGCAATCTTAGGCTTGGCCTTGCAACAGACGGTTTCAATCCTTTTTCTATGCTAAATTCCAAATATAGTTGTTGGCCTATAATGCTCGTCACATATAATCTTTCGCCTATGTTGTGCATGAAGAAAGATAATATTGTGTTAACTTTATTGATCCCTGGTCCAAAGCATCTAGGAATTGACATTGATGTATATTTAGCACCAGTGATAGAAGATTTACATCATTTATGGAATTTTGGAGTTGATGCTTATGATGCTTACAGCCAATCTATTTTCAATATGAAAGCAATTTTGCTTTGGACAATAAATGATTTTTCAGCCTATGGTAATCTTGTTGGCTGCTGTGTAAAAGGTAAAAAAGCATGTCCATTATGCGGTGTCAACACTCATCATCGATGGCTAAATCACAGTAGAAAGACTGTCTATATGGGTCATAGAAGATTTTTATCCCCTTCAAATCCCTTAAGAAAAAATAAGGCCTTGTTTGATAACACCGTAGAGGAAGGGTTCAAGCTTAGGATTCTAACTGGAAGAAAAATATCTATTATTCTAAAAGATTTTCCAAATAATTTTTGAAATGCAAAGAAGAGCCAAAAAAAGAATAATAGAAAAAAGAAAAACAAGAATGACCAAATTAAGATAGGGGATAAAAGAAGAATTGAATATAGCCAGAAAAATGAAGATGATGAAGATACAGATCCTGTGAGAATGGAGCTATCAAGATGGAAAAAGTAATCCATTTTTTTTCAATTGCCATATTAGGAGGTTTGTGCGCAAGTTTTGTTTTATTTCACTAAATAATGTTATGAAATTATATAATTAAAATGTTCCGTTATTGATTTTATAGGAGCTTCCATTACGACATAATTTAGATGTAATGCAAGTGGAGAAAAATGTCGATGAAAGTCTAATAAGCACAATGTTGCACGAAAAAAAATCAAGGGATGGAATTAATTCTAGAAAGGATTTGGAGGACTGGGGAATTCGACATGGTCTTCATACACAACCTCGTGGGAACAAGACATATCTTCCACCAGCTCCATATACATTGTCAAAATTTGAAAAAACAATATTTTGTAAACGGTTATATGACTTTACAGGACCCGATGGTTATTGCTCAAATTTTAGAAGATGTGTATCATTGGACGATTGCAAAATCAGTGGTTTCAAGTTCATGATTATCACGTTTTAATGCAACAATTGTTAACCATCTTACTAAGAGGATTGCTTCCAAAGAAGCCAAGGAAAACAATATCTGACTTATGTTCATCCTTTAATAAGTTATGTTAGCGCATTTTAGATAGAGAGAAACTACAGCATCTGGAGGATGAGATTATTGCGATTTTGTGCGAGCTTGAAAGATATTTTCCACCGTCTTTTTTTGATATAATGATACATATGATAATTCATCTTGCAAGGGAAGCACGACTGTGTGGGCCAGTCCATTTTCGTTGGATGTACCCCTTTGAAAGGTACATGAAAACACTAAAAGATTACGTAAGAAATTATGCTCGTCCTGAGGGGTGTATTGCAGAATCTTATCTTGCAGAAGAATGCATGAGATTTTTTGGTGAATTTTTGAGAAAATCGCATGAGAAAGAAGCTCGAAATAAAGATTATCAAAGTAATGTAATACTTGAAGGACGTCCAATATCAGCATCTAAGACAATCACATTGTCTTTTAATGAAAAATAGTCCGCTCATTTGGCTGTGCTAATGAATATGACCATAATAGAACCATATTTAGAGTACGTGCATACCTCATATTTTTCTATGTTTTGATTGTTTGCAATGTCGAGTGTAACGTAAATTTTTGTTCTTACACCGTAGTTTGCATGTGGAGGAGTTTCAAAATTTAGACAAGCGCATGGAAAGAAATGGCACATTACTTTGGAAAAATCATATAGCTACATTCTCGAGTTGGATTAAAAAAAAGGTGAATCAAATTTTGAAATGTTACTAATTTATTTTAAATCATATTACGACTAGCTTTATCAAATGAAATCAATTGTTTATAGATACCTATTAGCTCCAAAGAGCACGATGACATGCTAAAATGGATTGCTTATGGTCCAAAGAACGATGTGTTGTCCTATACAGGATACATCATCAATGGGCTGCGTTTTCACACAAAAGACGTTAAGAGGGAAACTCAAAATAGTGGAGTGACTTATGGTGCATCAACCATGTGCAGAGAAAGTGCAAAAGATGTTTCTCAAGTGGCTGATGTTGTCACTTATTATGGGATACTTACCGATATAATTTTGTTAGACTATAATGTTTTTTATGTTCCAATATTTAAGTGTCATTGGGCAAACATAAGAAATGGTGTAAAGAATGAGGATGGGTTTACTCTTGTCAATTTACATCAAAGTCAAGTTTCATTTTTAAAAGATCCATATATACTTGCATCCCAAGCGAAACAAGTTTTTTATTTAAGAGAGAATGATTCTTCTAATTGGTATACGGTAATGAAAGCACCTTCAAGAATTTTTGATAAGCTAGAGATCCAGGACACTGTTGAGGAAGTAAACCATGTTGAGGAAGATTGCCAAGAAATCAGTATGGATGTCGATAGATATGTTGATGATGTTTCTTTTGTTAGAGAAGATTGTGAAGGCATACTCGAATAATTTTGAGATGCATGTACAGTCAATGGATATGTTGCTGAGTACTTGTACCATTTATTTGAAATGTCGAGCTTCTTGGATATTTTATTTCACTTAGATATAAGTTTTCTCTTTGCATTCTCAGATGGTAGATCAATTAAAATTTGACATTCTGAAGTCAAAAAATTATTTTGTACCTTCTTCTTTCAGTTTATGAGGATTTGAAGTATGTTTATTTTTCAAACTATGACTATGCTGTTTGTTTTTCTTTGCTTTCATCATGGCATGAAAATATTTGATGGTTGATAAATTTCCCCCTTCACAGTTTCATGTTTGTGCATCTTCCTAGTGACCTAATACTGCACTTGGCACCAAACCTGATAACACATTCTTTTATACATCCATTGTGACGATCCCAAAATTCGAGGGGCGGTATTAAGGATAATCATTGGGAAATAACACATTAATCATCATAGCAGAGTACAGATAATAGCAGAAACAATAAATAAAATAATTTTACATGGATATGACAGCGGAATCACAACATGTAGGAGTATCAGAATAGCATAACGTGGGATATAACTTAGTAAATAAAAAGGAAAGTGATCAGTCATCATCGCCAGAGGCGGAATACATATACATATAGTAAGAAATATGGAAAGTAAATCAGTCTGCATCGCCAGCGGCGGAATCATAATATAAGAACAGTAATGGCGGAGAATGTCAAAGTCATCTCTGTGAAGTCAGCCTCGCCATGAGCCAAAAATGCACCCTATGCAACAGTGCAGAGCCAAAAATAACCTGTCCCTGTGTACTAGGCTGCCCGTGTGAAAATAAGGGCACCCGCGTTTGCAAAGTGAAACAAACAACGAGTCAGTCATGGGGACTGGTATGAGGAATCTATTGAACAGTTAAACAACAGTAAATAGCAAATCATAGGACCACGCCACTTTCGCGGAACGGGTTTACTCCTGTGATTGCTAGTGCATTTAAAAC
The DNA here is from genome assembly GCA_030737875.1 of Allium sativum. NCBI lineage: Eukaryota > Viridiplantae > Streptophyta > Magnoliopsida > Asparagales > Amaryllidaceae > Allium > Allium sativum. The sequence continues at coordinate 165,973,144 of CM060923.1, forward strand.
AAAGTAAATTCTTTTAAAACAACGCAATGCTTTTAGAAAGAATGAAGCCATTATAAGACTCAGGTCCCATCACACAATGCAACGCAAGCCGGAGGATAGAGTTTTACCTTATAAGGGCCAAATATGCTTGATACGTGTAAAGCAAAATCATTTGATATTATTACTAGTGCATATATGTTTCAAAAATGAATAGCGTCATAAATATTAATCATAGACGGCATAGCTACCATATACTATGTCGCCATACTAGCTCTACAATCGAGTCCGTAATTTCGTATTGGAAATTGGATTTCCGTCATGAGTCGAGGCCAGGGGCAAGCTCCTCCCCGCTTCGAGACACTCTAGCAAATGTGTAACATCCCGGATTTTTAGCCATTTAATATTGAGTATTTAAATTTATTTTATATATTGATTTGGAGTAATAAATGAATTTTTAATTTAAATTTATTGATTTAATAATCGATATATGAATTGATATCGAATCTTGTAATGCGAAACTATAATATGGAATTCACAGTTAAATCTGAATATAAACAATTCAATCGGGTAACATAAATTATATTTGAATTAAAACGATAATAGTCATTTATTTTAAATAAATAAAACTGTTTGAAAACAATTTATATTTTAAATCGAAATTAACTTAAATCGTTAATTTAAATTGTTATTTTCCCTATATAGTCGAATTAGATTACAGGATCAGTTCTGTGAATTTTAGAATAACGCCATAATTTGAACGTCGGTCGTTAAGTTAACATAGGGTTCCATGGTTAAAGTCAAGGGACCGTCAGATATTTTGGTTATTTAATTCAAACAAAATCAAATCAAATTCAATACACAGTAATTTAGCCGACCTAAGTACATACTCGCACAATCCTATACTTTCATTTCGCAGACCTATAGCTTCCTCGAGCCAACATCTTTGTCTTCAAGTTTCAGTATCCAGGAAACAGAAAATTAATAGCAGCAGTACATTTGTTCCCTTGTTCGCGGTTATAAATAAACCCATCGGCCTTCACAATTTTCTCCGTCCTAAAAAACCACGAAGTCATTGTAATCCGAATTCCATCGTTCCTTCCCAGTCTTTCAAAAATCGAAATTTCACCGAGTAAATAAAAAAAAAATCGCGTATCGCGATGGATACCACAATGGAAATCACAACTCCTGGAAGCTTCAACTCCATAGTCTTTTCCCTCAGTTCGATTTTGGAGCAACGCCTAGGGAAGTCACGAAACAGGGCTGGGGAGGTGTCGAAGGTGGCATCAAGGACAGCGTCGTGTTTACGAAGGCTTAGGGAGTTCGACTGTGGGTAATAAGGGTTCGGTATTTGTGTTTGGGGAGGTGCGATGTGCTGATGGAAGAAGGGTAGTTTGGGCAGCTGCGTGAAATTGAATGTACTGAGAGCGATGGGGTATTGTGGAGTTCGAACTTGGAGTTTAATCTGGCCGTGAGTAATGGGGATAGTGGAAGAATATAGCAGCAGGCTGTAGCGATGGGAATATTGGTAGTTGGTGGTGGATGGAGGAGATAAATGGTGTGAGGTCAAATCCGAGTGATGCAGCAGAAGTTCGTGGGGGATTATAGGTTTTCAACGAAGTGTTCGATTAAATGCCAAATAGAATGAGACAGTTTTGGAGGCTGGTTTTCAGTAGTAACAAGGTATACGCTCTTACCAAAATTTTAAAATACATAGATTAATTTATTCGGTTGTTAAGATTTATATAGCTAAATCGATAAATAAAATTAAATAACCGTAGTTGCAGATAAATTCATTCGAGAGGAATCAAGATGATTCGTAGCCTCGATGATAGGAATTTAACCAGATATTCAGCGCAAATAAAAAATCAGGTGAGTAAATGTAATAACCCGTAAAATGCGAGCCAGTTTGAAATTTTTAAATTGGCAATTTTAGCGAATTTTGAGTATTTAAAATAGATTATTTTAAATAAAATCGACGAGAAATTTATTTTGAATATAATTCGAACGTATATATTATACGCGTCGTCGTTAGAATATAAATAATTATATATAATTATAAATAGAATTGAAAATGGCGCGGTAGTTCGATAATTCGATTTCAAACTTCAATTGATTGTACCGGGTGCAAAACAATCCGGATTTTAGTGAAACCAAAAATAATGGAATCTAATAGTGAATATCTTTCCAACGAATCCGAAAAATCAAGATTTCATATCGGGAATCAAATGATATGTCCAGTTGAAAATTCTGAATAGTCGCTATGGAATTCAGGCCCTTAAAAATGGACATTTTGCAAACGACCTCGGATTTCGACGAAACCAGTTTTGTTGGGTTTGTGATGTAAAGTTATTGCTAGGTTTCAAATTTCATAATTTTTCGAATCAATATGTGAGCGTGGCAAAGGAAAACGCGTTCGACCAGTTTCAGTTGATTTTAATCGACTGGAAATTGGCCATTTTTCTAACGGTCTCAGAATTCGACGAAACTAGTTTTGTTAGGACAGTATCGTCAATACGAATCTAGAAAATATTTTTCTGCCATTTTTAGAATTCGTATGTGGCCCCGGTAATTTGAAATGTACGTTTAAAATTCAATATAGTGATTTAAATGTAAATTAAAAGGAAACTGATCGAAACGGTCGATTCAGCTTGCGGTACATATCCCATTGTGTTCGGAATGGGGGTGAAACGCTATGGGCGACAGGCGGTGGGCCTCGTTTCGAGGTCGTATGGGAAAGTCAACTTTTAGAAATTAAATAATATAAAAAAAAATAAAAAAAAATATTCCCTCCTCCCCTTTAATCCTCCTGCCCCCCCCCCCCGTTCAAAAAAATGAATTCAGAATTAAAAAAAAAAAGAAAAAGAGGGCGGAGCCCTAGATGGCTCGACGGAGCCACCGTCGCACCCGCCCCCTCTTCTCCTTCCTCCTTCATCGTCTCCGACCGCCACCCGCCTCCTATCGCGCCTCCCTCCTCTGCTGTGCGACCATCCCCAAACCCCCCCCCCCCTCGTGAAAACAACCGACGCCGCCAGGTGGGCCCCCAACCACCGCCGCCTCCATCTTCTTCTCCCCCGACCTCCTCCTCTCCTCCTTCAGTCGCCCTGCCCTCCTGCAGGAGCTCCGACGCGCAACTGTCTCCCCCCCTGTAAGTTAGTTTTATTTATATTTCTTTATTTAATTTTTATTGAATAGAAAACTGATTTTCTTGTTTAAAAGTAAAAACTGGTTTTCTTGTTTTAAAGTAAAAACTGATTTTCTTGTTTTAAAGTAAAAACTGATTTTCTTGTTTTAAAGTAAAAACTGAATTTTAAAAGTAAAAACTGATTTTCTTGTTTTAAAGAGTAAAAAACTGAATTTTAAAAGTAAAAACTGATTTTCTTGTTTTAAAGTAAAAACTGATTTTCTTGTTTTAAAGTAAAAACTGATTTTCTTGTTTTAATTCAAAGACTAGATTTTTTTATAAAGCAAAGACTAGATTTTTTTTTATAAGGTAAAGACTAGTTTTTATATATTGAACTTCGATATAAAAATTCGATTTTTATATAATGAACTTTGAAATAAAAATTCGATTTTTATATATTGAACTTTGAAATAAAAATTCGATTTTTATATATTGAACTTTGAAATAAAAATTCGATTTTTATATATTGAACTTTGAAATAAAAATTCGATTTTTATATATTGAACTTTGAAATAAAAATTCGATTTTTATATATTGAACTTTGAAATAAAAATTCGATTTTTATATATTGAACTTTGAAATAAAAATTCGATTTTTATATATTGAACTTTGAAATAAAAATTCGATTTTTATATATTGAACTTTGAAATTAAAATTCGATTTCTATATATTGAATAGCGAAATAAAAATTCGATTTTTATATATATAGTGGCCTTGGGCAACGAAGGTGACAAAAAGGCGAAACGACGAAGACTTCTGCAAATGAAGTGCTGTGGAGCTAGGATAGCTATCTGTGAGAATTTCTCACCTTTCAATTCTTTTTCTAGTTATATATATATACTAGGATGCAGACGGTGCTTAGTAGCACCCGACACAATCGTCCACAGACCATGGACTTGTTTGTTTGGTTGCATAGATTAGTTTGATTATGTGATTGAATTGAATTGTGTGGTGAAATGAATTGATTTGATTGATGTGTGAATGGCGTGGGCCTTCACTAGACCGGGGATAAGGCTAGGCCTTGTCCCGTTTCTAGTATCGTGCCGTTATGCCGCCGAAATTTTCTAAAATATGTTAGAAAAATAAAATATCATTTTATTGAAGAAATGAACTGAATAGAAATTCATGTGTTGAAATAAAATGTTTTATCGTTAAAATATAATTTTGACGTGAATGTGAATAAATAAATATTCATTTACAAACCGGACGGTTTGTTTATGTACACTTATTTGAATGACATTGATTGGGACGATAAATTTTACACATCGCCCAACTGCACAAATAAAATCTGTGTTTGTTTGTTTGAAACCCCACACGGGTGTTGGGATGAAATATGAATTTCACTCATCCTGATTGATTAAATATGTCGATCGATGGATTGACAGGCTGTTATAAGCGTTGAATATCTATATTTGATGCTTATACAGTGTAGTGCACTTTGGTTGATGGTTGATTATTTTTCAATGCTATTATATACATGTGTTGTATGGAAATCCATATAATTAATTTTATATGGTAATTGATTGGGCCTCATTCCAATTTGAAAAATAAAGAAAATTTGAAAATAGAAATTATGAAGCCGTGTTGATTAGATTGACGCCATTTTGACGTAAACGATATTTATATCGATTTTAAAGTGATTTCGAAATGAATTGAATTGAAAACGAATTCAAAGTGAATTGAATTGAAAGTGATTTCGAAATGAATTGAATTGAAAACGAATTCAAAGTGAATTGAATTGAAAGTGATTTCGAAATGAATTGAATTGAAAACGAATCCAAAGTGAATTGAATTGAAAGTGATTTCGAAATGAATTGAATTGAAAACGATTTCGAAATGAATTGAATTGAAAACGAATTCAAAGTGAATTGAATTGAAAGTGATTTCGAAATGAATTGAATTGAAAACGATTTCGAAATGAATTGAATTGAAAACGAATTCAAAATGAATTGAAAGCAAATTGAAATGAATTCAAATTGAATTGAAATTTGAATTGAATAGAAATGAATTTTAAAACGAATTTATAGAGAAGGATTCAATTTTGCTTTTAATTGAGATGGAAGTTGAAATAGATTTTGAAACGAATTTTAAAACTATTTATATAATTCGTTTTAAATAGAAATCGACGAAGTATATATTATATATATTATATATATAATATAATGGCCTGAATAGAACGCGCCGCGCCGCGGCAGTTCGTGAATTTCGACCATTTATTTCAAACGGACATTACGGGAGATCCGACCGTCGGATTCTCCTAAAACCGGAACCGTTGGGTTCGTATCGAAAAGAGCTTTCTAGCGAATGTTAGAAATTTGAAATCTAACGGTTGGATTTGGAATTATGTCCAAATCAAATTTGAAAAAGGTCGCTGTAAGTGCAGTTCGATGGCCATTGATGGAAATCGACTGTACGGGCCTTGATAAAATTATTAAAAATAGTAATAATTTGTGTAAAATCATAAGAAATGATTTGTGAAGATTTGGGATGAAAAACTCCATATTTGAAAAGATAAAAATAGATTTTTATCAAAATGAACTAGTTTTGAACTAGAATTATAATTCTATTTATTTTTAAATAAATAAATTGAATTTGAAAAGGGTTTTGAAAATAACCAGAATTTCCAATGATTGCATTGGAGTGGATTTGAATCGAAATTGTCTTCGGAATATTTCGATGTTGGAATTCGTGATTATACAGATGTTGTTATGGGAATTTGAAAGATATACATTTATATCGTTATTTCAATACGACATTTGTTAATCGTAGAATTTGATATTGAATATAAGCCGATATATTTCCTATTCAGAGCCTTGTATTGAATATCAAATGTGATTTGGGTTTGTCGTGAATGGTGTCTTCACCAACACTGTTCTTGAACCCAGTTGTGAAAAGATTAAATCTTTTTATTTAGATTTAATGAAGTGTACCAATTGAATGATATTTAATTGGAATTGAATTGGTATTGATTTTTGGGTTTATCGTGAACAGTGTTTTAAATAACACTCGTTCTTTAACCCGATAATTAATGAATGTGGTTTTGGGTTTATCGTGAACCGTGTTTTAAATGACACTGATTCTTTAACCCAGTCGAAGATTAAAACTAAGTGGAGTTTTAATGAATCTTTAATTAGATTGAAATGATCGAAAATGGAGTATCACCAGTTTTGCTCCAGGCGATAGTTAAATCTTTAATTAGATTTGAACGTGAAATGGTAATTGAATTACCGATAACACTGTGGTGTTAGATATGAAGTACTACCAGTTTGACTTCATGGGATGAATAGGTTGGGATTGGGAAAATAAAATAAATGATTACTTCGGTGTGGTTCGATAATCCCGACTAGTTTGAATTGATATTCAAAGGAGATTAAAGAATAAATTTAAAGAATTTATCTTGGATAAAATTTATGGGAACTTTTTCCCAAAGTATAGGAATATTTGAATAAAAGAATATTCTGAATTGGAATGAGGCGTATGTTGTGTTTGTGTAACACTTTTATAATATATACGCGAGTTATTCAGAAAGACCGGGTTTATCCCATTCTGAATAACTGATTCGACGTGGTGTCGAAGATGAAGACGATGGTCGAAGACCGGAAGTCTTCACGTCGTTTGGGTGATTACTGATGATCTTGATTGGGCTGTACACCCAAGAAGATGGAAACAGTTGGTGATCGTCCAGACGTACTTGGAGATCGATGGATATGCGGGGTACTAGGTGCCTCCGGTTTCGTTCAGGCCCAGAACGGACTTGTAAGTGGACTGTGTGTCTGACATTGGATTTCATTCTGTGTGACTGATATCGGTTGCATAGAGTGGTTTGCCTGTGTGGCATGCTAAGATGCAAATGATCAAGGCTTCTGTTGAAAAGCAAAGTCTTGTGGTGATGATCAAAGCACAGCCTGTGTGGCACAGCTTTGTGTAACGTGAATTCGCGAGCCTCGCACCCCGGTTATGAACCCAAAACGGGAGAGGACCTCAGGGAGGGCATGCGTTTCTTTCTAGCTAGGGTGGTGTCAGTGACCTACCAGCCCTGACATTTATATATACTTTTCACCTGTGTGGTTGTTGCTGTTGCGAGGCGCCTCGGTTTGATCGGACGATCCGGGTCCGATGGAGTCATTCGTTGGCTCGTTTGCGCCCCAAAGGGCGGGGAGACGTATTGTTCAGGCATAATAATCCACATCGGTGGACCGGCCCTGACGATCCAGGGGGCAGTTGCGGCTGTTCCTGAGACATGGTAGGCTAGATTGTCTCGAATCGGTGGAGGACGATCCCTGGCCTCGGTTCATAGACGGAAATCCAATTTCCAAATACGTGACTTTGCGGTTTTATTTGTAAACCTATATATGGCGACATAGTGGCATGGGACGCTCATGTCGCCTATGATTGATACTTATGATTTGAAGTTGTTTTATACACTATGCACTTATAGTGGTATCAAAATGATTTGTTTTTAAACGTATCAAGCATTCTTTGGCTGTTATAAGGGAAAACCCTATCCCCCGGCTTGCGTTTGCATTGTGTGATAGGACCTGGGTCTTATAACAGCTTCATTTTTCTTTATTTAGCATTGCGCTGTTTGTTTTATGCACTGGTATTCTTGGGAGGAAACCCGTTCCGTGTTATACGGCGTGGTCCCTTGATTTACCAAACTTTGAAAATAAAGATTAACTGTTTTAGTTCTCACACCAGTCACATGACTGACCTGGAGTTTATTGTTTTAACCTAAACTCTGGGTGCCCTTATTTTGACACGAGCAGCTAGTAGTTTTGGTTTTTGCAGATTTATATTCACAGGACCCTGGTTTACAGCTGGAACGATATCCGGAAAGCTTTGTATCCGTATATCTCTTCTAGTTGTGTAATGTATTATTTTCCGCTGCTATGTATTTAAATGTAATTTAAATCTCTGATATTTCTGTGTAATATTTATTCATACTCTGTATATTCTTGTAATCTGATGCATTGTTGTAATATACAATGGAATGTTCTTTTATATGCGTTCTGTTGTGTTTTGTTCTCGAACTATCCGACGCTTTCCTTTACGGGGAAGTTGTGGGTCTTTACACGTGGTATCAGAGCTTTGGTTTACAAAGCTAGAGAACAAGACACATTAGAACCGTACGAAAGAATTCATCAGATATTGGATTAGTAATATCCAATGAGAATGACTCGTTAGAGATAGGATCAGTAGTATCCTAGAACGAGTGTGAAGAGTATATTTTTAAAATGAAAGTCAAATTTGTTTGGAAAATTTAAATCAACTATTCGTATTTGATTATTTATTTATATTGATTTGGACAATGCAGTATATAAAGATTTTGGGTATACGTCTGATCCACGTGTATTCAAAGTTTTAATATACTGGATAGATATAGATTCACACTCTAGTCGCCCGAAGATGATTCTGATGATTGTAGCTACATCATCAGAATTAGGGTTCGAGTGTTGAAGGTGTGATTTTCTATATATTTCCTATTGACTGGTGTGAGAACCAAAATTAGATAGGGCCTATTGTTGTGATTTGGCATCAAAAGTCTGATTTTTGACTATATATCAAAAGTATGAATTTGAAACGTTAAATTCACTAATTGATTGATGTTTGTGTTGTTTGTTTATTTGTTTGCTAATTTTGAACCATTATGCCTAATAGCATCAAATAATGAATTATATTGAGAATTGGTTGCATTTGCTTGCATATGCATATATATCTTTGAACAGGTCATAGCAAGGAGGCTAGAGCAGAGAATAAAATTTGTTTGCCCGACAAATAGGTACATGTTTACTACATAATTTCCTGTTTTGTTTGGGTGATGATGATTTTGTGAGCCTATTGGCTAGCCGCTTGGCTTTTTCTTTTTCTTTTTGAGATCTGAAGGACCGGGGAAGCTATTTGAAATTCCCCGATGCTTCCGGTGCAGGGGAGGTTATGGCGAAATTTTTCAAAAATTTAGGGTGTTAGCCAAATTTTTGAAATTTTGAAAATTCTCAGAAACCAAAGGGTTGGAGAATGGAAGCCAGATCGAACGTAGAATTGAATAGTCAAACCACTTTCGACTTTGTTCCTTTTCGGGGACGAAAAGTTTTAAGTGGGGGAGATTGTAATAACCCGTAAAATGCGAGCCAGTTTGAAATTTTTAAATTGGCAATTTTAGCGAATTTTGAATATTTAAAATAGATTATTTTAAATAAAATCGACGAGAAATTTATTTTGAATATAACTCGAACGTATATATTATACGCGTCGTCGTTAGAATATAAATAATTATATATAATTATAAATAGAATTGAAAATGGCGCGGTAGTTCGATAATTCGATTTCAAACTTCAATTGATTGTACCGGGTGCAAAACAATCCGGATTTTAGTGAAACCAAAAATAATGGAATCTAATAGTGAATATCTTTCCAACGAATCCGAAAAATCAAGATTTCATATCGGGAATCAAAAGATATGTCCAGTTGAAAATTCTGAATAGTCGCTATGGAATTCAGGCCCTTAAAAATGGACATTTTGCAAACGACCTCGGATTTCGACGAAACCAGTTTTGTTGGGTCCGTGATGTAAAGTTATTGCTAGGTTTCAAATTTCATAATTTTTCGAATCAATATGTGAGCGTGGCAAAGGAAAACGCGTTCGACCAGTTTCAGTTGATTTTAATCGACTGGAAATTGGCCATTTTTCTAACGGTCTCAGAATTCGACGAAACTAGTTTTGTTTGGACCGTATCGTCAATACGAATCTAGAAAATATTTTTCTGCCATTTTTAGAATTCGTATGTGGCCCCGGTAATTTGAAATGTACGTTTAAAATTCAATATAGTGATTTAAATGTAAATTAAAAGGAAACTGATCGAAACGGTCGATTCAGCTTGCGGTACATATCCCATTGTGTTCGGAATGGGGGTGAAACGCTATGGGCGACAGGCGGTGGGCCTCTTTTCGAGGTCGTATGGGAAAGTCAACTTTTAGAAATTAAATAATAAAAAAAAAAAAAAAATATTCCCTCCTCCCCTTTAATCCTCCTGGCCCCCCCACCCCCCCGTTCAAAAAAATGAATTCAGAATAAAAAAAAAAAAAAGAGGGCGGAGCCCTAGATGGCTCGACGGAGCCACCGTCGCACCCGCCCCCTCTTCTCCTTCCTTCTTCATCGTCTCCGACCGCCACCCGCCTCCTATCGCGCCTCCCTCCTCTGCTGTGCGACCATCCCCAAACCCCCCCCCCCCCCTCGTGAAAACAACCGACGCCGCCAGGTGGGCCCCCAACCACCGCCGCCTCCATCTTCTTCTCCCCCGACCTCCTCCTCTCCTCCTTCAGTCGCCCTGCCCTCCTGCAGGAGCTCCGACGCGCAACTGTCTCCCCCCCTGTAAGTTAGTTTTATTTATATTTCTTTATTTAATTTTTATTGAATAGAAAACTGATTTTCTTGTTTAAAAGTAAAAACTGATTTTCTTGTTTTAAAGTAAAAACTGATTTTCTTGTTTTAAAGTAAAAACTGATTTTCTTGTTTTAAAGTAAAAACTGAATTTTAAAAGTAAAAACTGATTTTCTTGTTTTAAAGAGTAAAAAACTGAATTTTAAAAGTAAAAACTGATTTTCTTGTTTTAAAGTAAAAACTGATTTTCTTGTTTTAAAGTAAAAACTGATTTTCTTGTTTTAATTCAAAGACTAGATTTTTTTATAAAGCAAAGACTAGATTTTTTTTTTATAAGGTAAAGACTAGTTTTTATATATTGAACTTCGATATAAAAATTCGATTTTTATATATTGAACTTTGAAATAAAAATTCGATTTTTATATATTGAACTTTGAAATAAAAATTCGATTTTTATATATTGAACTTTGAAATAAAAATTCGATTTTTATATATTGAACTTTGAAATAAAAATTCGATTTTTATATATTGAACTTTGAAATAAAAATTCGATTTTTATATATTGAACTTTGAAATAAAAATTCGATTTTTATATATTGAACTTTGAAATAAAAATTCGATTTTTATATATTGAACTTTGAAATTAAAATTCGATTTCTATATATTGAATAGCGAAATAAAAATTTGATTTTTATATATATAGTGGCCTTGGGCAACGAAGGTGACAAAAAGGCGAAACGACGAAGACTTCTGCAAATGAAGTGCTGTGGAGCTAGGATAGCTATCTGTGAGAATTTCTCACCTTTCAATTCTTTTTCTAGTTATATATATATACTGGGATGTAGACGGTGCTTAGTAGCACCCGACACAATCGTCCACAGACCATGGACTTGTTTGTTTGGTTGCATAGAATAGTTTGATTATGTGATTGAATTGAATTGTGTGGTGAAATGAATTGATTTGATTGATGTGTGAATGGCGTGGGCCTTCACTAGACCGGGGATAAGGCTAGGCCTTGTCCCGTTTCTAGTATCGTGCCGTTATGCCGCCGAAATTTTCTAAAATATGTTAGAAAATTAAAATATCATTTTATTGAAGAAATGAACTGAATAGAAATTCATGTGTTGAAATAAAATGTTTTATCGTTAAAATATAATTTTGACGTGAATGTGAATAAATAAATATTCATTTACAAACCGGACGGTTTGTTTATGTACACTTATTTGAATGACATTGATTGGGACGATAAATTTTACACATCGCCCAACTGCACAAATAAAATCTGTGTTTGTTTGTTTGAAACCCCACACGGGTGTTGGGATGAAATATGAATTTCACTCATCCTGATTGATTAAATATGTCGATCGATGGATTGACAGGCTGTTATAAGCGTTGAATATCTATATTTGATGCTTATACAGTGTAGTGCACTTTGGTTGATGGTTGATTATTTTTCAATGCTATTATATACATGTGTTGTATGGAAATCCATATAATTAATTTTATATGGTAATTGATTGGGCCTCATTCCAATTTGAAAAATAAAGAAAATTTGAAAATAGAAATTATGAAGCCGTGTTGATTAGATTGATGCCATTTTGACGTAAACGATATTTATATCGATTTTAAAGTGATTTCGAAATGAATTGAATTGAAAACGAATTCAAAGTGAATTGAATTGAAAGTGATTTCGAAATGAATTGAATTGAAAACGAATTCAAAGTGAATTGAATTGAAAGTGATTTCGAAATGAATTGAATTGAAAACGAATCCAAAGTGAATTGAATTGAAAGTGATTTCGAAATGAATTGAATTGAAAACGATTTCGAAATGAATTGAATTGAAAACGAATTCAAAGTGAATTGAATTGAAAGCGATTTCGAAATGAATTGAATTGAAAACGATTTCGAAATGAATTGAATTGAAAACGAATTCAAAATGAATTGAAAGCAAATTGAAATGAATTCAAATTGAATTGAAATTTGAATTGAATAGAAATGAATTTTAAAACGAATTTATAGAGAAGGATTCAATTTTGCTTTGAATTGAGATGGAAGTTGAAATAGATTTTGAAACGAATTTTAAAACTATTTATATAATTCGTTTTAAATAGAAATCGACGAAGTATATATTATATATATTATATATATAATATAATGGCCTGAATAGAACGCGCCGCGCCGCGGCAGTTCGTGAATTTCGACCATTTATTTCAAACGGACATTACGGGAGATCCGACCGTCGGATTCTCCTAAAACCGGAACCGTTGGGTTCGTATCGAAAAGAGCTTTCTAGCGAATGTTAGAAATTTGAAATCTAACGGTTGGATTTGGAATTATGTCCAAATCAAATTTGAAAAAGGTCGCTGTAAGTGCAGTTCGATGGCCATTGATGGAAATCGACTGTACGGGCCTTGATAAAATTATTAAAAATAGTAATAATTTGTGTAAAATCATAAGAAATGATTTGTGAAGATTTGGGATGAAAAACTCCATATTTGAAAAGATAAAAATAGATTTTTATCAAAATGAACTAGTTTTGAACTAGAATTATAATTCTATTTATTTTTAAATAAATAAATTGAATTTGAAAAGGGTTTTGAAAATAACCAGAATTTCCAATGATTGCATTGGAGTGGATTTGAATCGAAATTGTCTTCGGAATATTTCGATGTTGGAATTCGTGATTATACAGATGTTGTTATGGGAATTTGAAAGATATACATTTATATCGTTATTTCAATACGACATTTGTTAATCGTAGAATTTGATATTGAATATAAGCCGATATATTTCCTATTCAGAGCCTTGTATTGAATATCAAATGTGATTTGGGTTTGTCGTGAATGGTGTCTTCACCAACACTGTTCTTGAACCCAGTTGTGAAAAGATTAAATCTTTTTATTTAGATTTAATGAAGTGTACCAATTGAATGATATTTAATTGGAATTGAATTGGTATTGATTTTTGGGTTTATCGTGAACAGTGTTTTAAATAACACTCGTTCTTTAACCCGATAATTAATGAATGTGGTTTTGGGTTTATCGTGAACCATGTTTTAAATGACACTGATTCTTTAACCCAGTCGAAGATTAAAACTAAGTGGAGTTTTAATGAATCTTTAATTAGATTGAAATGATCGAAAATGGAGTATCACCAGTTTTTCTCCAGGCGATAGTTAAATCTTTAATTAGATTTGAACGTGAAATGGTAATTGAATTACCGATAACACTGTGGTGTTAGATATGAAGTACTACCAGTTTGACTTCATGGGATGAATAGGTTGGGATTGGGAAAATAAAATAAATGATTACTTCGGTGTGGTTCGATAATCCCGACTAGTTTGAATTGATATTCAAAGGAGATTAAAGAATAAATTTAAAGAATTTATCTTGGATAAAATTTATGGGAACTTTTTCCCAAAGTATAGGAATATTTGAATAAAAGAATATTCTGAATTGGAATGAGGCGTATGTTGTGTTTGTGTAACACTTTTATAATATATACGCGAGTTATTCAGAAAGACCGGGTTTATCCCATTCTGAATAACTGATTCGACGTGGTGTCGAAGATGAAGACGATGGTCGAAGACCGGAAGTCTTCACGTCGTTTGGGTGATTACTGATGATCTTGATTGGGCTGTACACCCAAGAAGATGGAAACAGTTGGTGATCGTCCAGACGTACTTGGAGATCGATGGATATGCGGGGTACTAGGTGCCTCCGGTTTCGTTCAGGCCCAGAACGGACTTGTAAGTGGACTGTGTGTCTGACATTGGATTTCATTCTGTGTGACTGATATCGGTTGCATAGAGTGGTTTGCCTGTGTGGCATGCTAAGATGCAAATGATCAAGGCTTCTGTTGAAAAGCAAAGTCTTGTGGTGATGATCAAAGCACAGCCTGTGTGGCACAACTTTGTGTAACGTGAATTCGCGAGTCTCGCACCCCGGTTATGAACCCAAAACGGGAGAGGACCTCAGGGAGGGCATGCGTTTCTTTCTAGCTAGGGTGGTGTCAGTGACCTACCAGCCCTGACATTTATATATACTTTTCACCTGTGTGGTTGTTGCTGTTGCGAGGCGCCTCGGTTTGATCGGACGATCCGGGTCTGATGGAGTCATTCGTTGGCTCGTTTGCGCCCCAAAGGGCGGGGAGACGTATTGTTCAGGCATAATAATCCACATCGGTGGACCGGCCCTGACGATCCAGGGGGCAGTTGCGGCTGTTCCTGAGACATGGTAGGCTAGATTGTCTCGAATCGGTGGAGGACGATCCCTGGCCTCGGTTCATAGACGGAAATCCAATTTCCAAATACGTGACTTTGCGGTTTTATTTGTAAACCTATATATGGCGACATAGTGGCATGGGACGCTCATGTCGCCTATGATTGATACTTATGATTTGAAGTTGTTTTATACACTATGCACTTATAGTGGTATCAAAATGATTTGTTTTTAAACGTATCAAGCATTCTTTGGCTGTTATAAGGGAAAACCCTATCCCCCGGCTTGCGTTTGCATTGTGTGATAGGACCTGGGTCTTATAACAGCTTCATTTTTCTTTATTTAGCATTGCGCTGTTTGTTTTATGCACTGGTATTCTTGGGAGGAAACCCGTTCCGTGTTATACGGCGTGGTCCCTTGATTTACCAAACTTTGAAAATAAAGATTAACTGTTTTAGTTCTCACACCAGTCACATGACTGACCTGGAGTTTATTGTTTTAACCTAAACTCTGGGTGCCCTTATTTTGACACGGGCAGCTAGTAGTTTTGGTTTTTGCAGATTTATATTCACAGGACCCTGGTTTACAGCTGGAACGATATCCGGAAAGCTTTGTATCCGTATATCTCTTCTAGTTGTGAAATGTATTATTTTCCGCTGCTATGTATTTAAATGTAATTTAAATCTCTGATATTTCTGTGTAATATTTATTCATACTCTGTATATTCTTGTAATCTGATGCATTGTTGTAATATACAATGGAATGTTCTTTTATATGCGTTCTGTTGTGGTTTGTTCTCGAACTATCCGACGCTTTCCTTTACGGGGAAGTTGTGGGTCTTTACAGTAAATCTCACTCACCGTTTTATATTTAAATTTATTTTTATCGTAAAAATAAATGTGTTGGTTGCTTGGGTGCATGAATGAATTGTTGAATTATTGTGGTTATTGAATTTCCCGCAACACTATTAGCGGATGCCCGCAGTATCATTAGCGGATGACACTACGCCCACGTACATAAGTGGATCCCCTTTTATACCGCGATATTCTGCCTTGAAGCAGGATTGGTATTGTTTTTGTTGACTAACATCTGTGGATGCAGGAAAACAGGTTGGAGGGATCCAACGGGATTCCTCAAAATTTATTTAATGTTGTTCACATATTTATATATGTATGTGATTTGTGAATTGAATGGATGATTTGTGTGTTAGATAGTAGAATATCACTGGCCCTAGATATTTACAATATCATAAGATGTTACTTTTAGATTCGAAAAGGAAATTTTATTTTATTGAAATAAAATTTGAATTTCAAATAAACTAAGAAAACAATAACTTGTTTAAATAATAAAACAAGTACTGAATGTATAAATGATTTGTAAGGAAATTATCATTTGGTAATATTAGATTTTAAATTCAAGTTTGAATTTAAAGAGGTAATTTTAAATTCCGAAATAGAAATGGGATTACAAATAGGTTCGGAAATATTTACTTGTTTAAAAATAAAAACAGGTAATTGAATTTATAAACTATGTTTATAAATAAAAAAGGAGATTATCATTTGATAAATTTTGAAACGTGAATGCAAGCGTGATTTTAAAAGGAAGTTTATCCGCCCAAAGTAGAAATGAAATTTCAAAGGGAGTTTGAAATAGAACTTGTGTTAATATTTAAAACAAGAAGTATAGTTTATAAACGATGTTATAAATGAATGTGAAAATCATCATTTGGTACTTTATAAATTCTAAATTCAAGTATGATTTGTTTTCCGAAGTGGAAATTAGATTTCAAATGTAATTTGAATTGAAATGTGGTTTAATACTTATAACAATAAGTGAAATTCTAAACGATATGTTTAAATAAAGAAAAATAACTAGTATTGGATGTATTTAATTTTTGATGAAATTAAAAAGTGACTTTGAATAGGTTCAAGAAGGAAACGATCAAATTTATTCCGACATTCGGAATATAAATTTGAATTGAAATAAGTCCATCTGGTTTGTTTTAGAATTCGACTATGTCCAATTTACAAGTGCAAATTGTTTTTAGAACGGGGAATTTTACTTTTCGAAATAGAAATGGTATTTCGAATAAATTGAGAAGATTTAACTTGTTTTTAAATTAAAAACAAGTATCTGGAATTATAGACGCTGTTTATCAAGGAAAAATATATATTATCATTTGATAATATTAAACTTTAATTTCAAGTAAGGGATGTAAAGCAGGAAATTTATCTTTCAAGGTGGAGATTTGAATTTCAAATGGAATATGAAATATAAGCTTGTTTTAAATGGTTAAAACAAGAAGTAAAATTTATAAACGATGTTTATAAATAGAAAGGCAAAATCATCATGGGATGATTTGGGTATTTGAATTCAACTTGGAATTTAAAAAGGAGATTTATAACTTGAAATCGTTTCAAAAGGAGACGATGAAATCAAATGAAGAAGTAAATTTATATACAAGGGTTATATAGGTGACGAAGTAATTGTCGTCGAGTAATTTGGAAATAAATTTCCAAGTGAAAGAAATGGGATCGAATGTGGCATTTAAATCAAGTTTTGATATTACAAGCTTTTATTCGTCTCAAGATAAGAACATCGTCGATCAAGGTCTGAGAGGTAATTAAAATACCCCAACTTGAATGACTTCACTATTGTCAAGAGATGATATTAGTTTGTAAATGGTAAAGGGATATCGAAATGAGTTTATCTTGAAGTTTGTTTAATCTTCGAAATTTGAAGTTGGATAAAGATGTTTGGGTTATATACCAATTTATTTCCAAAGAATAGAAATCTAATATAATGTGATTTGAGTTTGAATAAATTCATAACCGAGTTATGAATATGGAATAAAATAATCGACGAATATGGATAATTCGAATTTGTGAAGTTAGATTTGGAAAATAGACTTAATTTATTTTTAAATATTAAGAATGGAGTTGGAATTTAATTATAAACGAAGTTTTTAAACGTTTATATTTAATTTAATTAAAACGAACTCGCCACGGCGCGGTAGTTCGTAAATTGGCGATTCGAACTTCAATTAAGTATATAGAACTCAATATAAGTCGGAATTTGATGAAACAAGAAATGCCCGGACCGATTGAACGATAGTTTTCTAAAGGAAGAGAAAAATCTTGATTTCATTGTATAGATTTTGAGTTATGTCAAAAATCAAATTTTCAGAAAAACAGCGCCATAATCGTTTTTTTTAAACCATAACGGTTTATTTAATAAATTTAAAGGATTTTAAGTGAATAAAATCCGATTCTTTTTAGGAAAAATCTGAGTTTGAGTTATCAAATAAATACAAACTCAAATCGAGTAAATGAACTGATTTTTGAAACAAAAATCAGATTTAAATTATCGAATAAAGTTAGCGAGTTTCAAAAGAAATTAGGTAATGTGATTTTTGATCGAACCTAACTTTTGTTTTAAGTAAACTGAATTGTAAATTTGATCAAAGTATGAAAACGGGATTAGAATTTGGAAGTGAGCAAAGAGTTGAGTTTGATATGTCTATAAGCGAATACAAATATATTTGAACGTGATACGTTCAAAATTAAAAGTATATGAAACCAAAAAGCTAATTAGAAAATTTAATTAGCGAATGGTAGCGTATTTTGGGTAAAAAGGGTCGAATTGTTTGAAACGAATTGGGAATAGGCATATATATGTTAAACAGGTTTGGGATGGAGAATGTGAAGAGAGTATGAAGAATATTATTAAGTGCCCGACAACAAGGTACATGTTTCAATTTTCATATGAGGTTTTATGCGCCGAATCGGCAAGCCGCTTGGCTTTTTGATTTTCTTTTTGAATGGAGAGGCCTGTGTGGCGGTTTGGGGATTTTCCCGATGCTCCCGGTGCAGGGGAGGTTATGGCGAATTTTTCTGGAAATTTAAGGAGTTAGAATATTTTTAAGAAATTTTGATAATAGATATCGATATAACGATATATATCGAATCAGATAAGGAAATGAATCTAATAGTGAAATATTAGAAAAGGGCCAGTGAGTGTGAAATTGTTTGATGGCTGTTTGATGGATGTTTATTTTTCCTTTGATAGTTAAAACACCGGCTATCAAAGATTTTTACCATCGTTGTCAATACGGAGAGACCGGTTGGATTTAATATTCGAGAACCACTCCATATAGGCATATGCGTTGCGAATTAGATTATGCTGGAGATAATCGAAGACGGAGTGAAATTCAAGAGCTGATATGTTTGTCCAGTCCCAGGACAACTTGTATGGACGAATGTCTGACAGAGTATTCCTATCGGATCACACAAGACGATCTTTTCAAGGTATTACGTCTGGTGGCGGAGAAATTCGTTTCTCTTAGCTTTTATACACGTAATATTTTTGGGATGTTCAACGAGTGATTTGACAGGTTTGACGATGTGGCATTCAAAGTGTATGGTGGCCAGATGTTTTAAAAGATAGACGTAGCCTCAAGCCTCACAACCGAGAAATGACAAAAATCGGGCAGGCAGCATGGCTATGTGGGTCGCTCCCATTAGGGTGTATAATCACCTATCTAGAGAAATTCCTTTTGTTTCTTAATCTATCGATTCTGCCCATTCGGGAAATGGTGGTTTGAGTCCAACCGTTGGTGATATACATTCGATACACTCAAGCGAAATGAGTGGTCGGTCATGTGTGGGCCGGGTTGCAAGACGTTCTTGTTGAACCCAGGTGTATTCGCCTCTAGAGATACACTGTCGGAAGGTGGTCCCATACCTTGTCATAGTTGGAATCCAAACTCCAATAAGCGCCCTGCGGGTTTTGATTTTTATACTATATATGTAGAGCGTGAGATGCAAGCGTTCTACTATTTGGTTATTTATTTGATTAGACATTATTATAATATCACTGGATTTTGATATCAAAAATGAATTGGGTTATAGTAAGGTAAAAACCATCCGTATTTATGTGTGGACTGGTCTTACTATTATCCTTTTCTTTCGAAAGATCTTTGAAGTTAAACCATATGGTTGGAGTCTACTCACACCAGTCCCATGACTGACCCAGAGTTTATTTTGTTTTTCCTAAACTCTT
Organism: Allium sativum; assembly: GCA_030737875.1. Classification (NCBI taxonomy): domain Eukaryota; kingdom Viridiplantae; phylum Streptophyta; class Magnoliopsida; order Asparagales; family Amaryllidaceae; genus Allium; species Allium sativum. The sequence continues at coordinate 165,992,965 of CM060923.1, forward strand.
GGGTGCCCAAATTTGTATGGGCAGTCAAGTGTTTCAGGATTTTACATATACACTTGGAGGAGCTTGAAGCAGGAGGCTTCAACGTTAGTTATTTAGAGTTACTTCCGCTGAATCAAATGTTATGTGTACTCTGATGATGGTATGTATATATGTACAAAACAGATTTGTATTTCAAAGCCTATGTTATATAATATATTTTATTCGTTCCGCTGTGAGATTCGTGTTGACTTTGATTATGCTCAGTTGTGTTCTTCTTCTTCTATTCTATTAGTTCAATCTTTTCTATCTCACCCTCTAATTTCTTTCTATTAATGATTCGGTATTTTCGATGTCTGAACAGTCGACGCTGGGTTTTGTGTCGATTTTCGGAGTCGAAAATCCCGTGGTCGTTACAGTGGTATCAGAGCTTAGGTTTAGCGAACACCTAGGCTTTGGTGGGGGGTTTACTCATTAGAGATAGGGTTAGTAGCACCCTAGAATGAGTTGAGTATATATATACGAGAGAGCGTATTTGTATATTGATATAAAAATTGTTTTATATTGTGTTGGTTTGTCTGTTGAGTAGTTTATGAATTCTGGTCGAATCATGGGACGCCACGACGTCGATAAGAGTTCATAAACACTTGAATAGAGGAATTGACATAATATTGTTTTAAAGTGGGTAAATGAAATAATTTTACCCAAAGGGATATTTTGATATAAAAGATAAATAAATTTTCTAGAATTATTTATATATGGATGAGTTGATTGCTATTGTTATCATCATATGGGATTATAAGAATTGAAATGGTTATGGATAACCAAATAAAATTTGTGAATACAAATGAGATGAAATAAAATTAGATTGAAACCACAACAGGAATTTAAAATCCCGGGTGTTTGGAAAATATTTTTCCAAAGTATATTAAGATAATATAGACCTGTTTTTGGAAGATTTTGAATAAAATCGATTTGAATGGCTTTTGAAAGTGATAAAGCACTGAACTCACTTCAGTGGTTGGAAAATAATTCTGATGATGATCGCGACATCATCGGCGTTCATTTTCGAGTTTCTAAGTGATGGATTGCTACCTTAGAAAAGTTATTGATGGAAATTTGTTTGAAAGAAAACAGGTTGTTTTGGAAAAAAATTCAAATGTTTTGAATTTAAAATAGAAATAAATATATGTGTATACATTTATATGCTTTCAAAAAGGATTTGAGATAAAAACCCAGGAATTTGAATTCTGAAATCTAAATTTAACTTAAGCAAGTTAAATAAATCGAAATGATGGAAACCAGTTAAATGAACTGAAATTGAATATTCATATGAAAACTTAAAGTTGTATGAGACTTGAGTTATAAAATATGAAAAGCTGAGTTATAGCAAAGCGAACTTTTGAAAAAGTTAACGGGTCTGCAGCATTTCTTCTGCCTTAGTAATTTCGGGGACGAAATTCTTTTAAGGGGGAAGGAATGTAACATCCCGGATTTTTAGCCATTTAATATTGAGTATTTAAATTTATTTTATATATTGATTTGGAATAATAAATGAATTTTTAATTTAAATTTATTGATTTAATAATCGATATATGAATTGATATCGAATCTTGTAATGTGAAACTATAATATGGAATTCACAGTTAAATCTGAATATAAACAACTCAATCGGGTAACATAAATTATATTTGAATTAAAACGATAATAGTCATTTATTTTAGATAAATAAAACTGTTTGAAATCAATTTATATTTTAAATCGAAATTAACTTAAATCGTTAATTTAAATTGTTATTTTCCCTATATAGTCGAATTAGATTACAGGATCAGTTCTTTGAATTTTAGAATAACGCCATAATTTGAACGTCGGTCGTTAAGTTAACATAGGGTTCCATGGTTAAAGTCAAGGGACCGTCAGATATTTTGGTTATTTAATTCAAACAAAATCAAATCAAATTCAATACACAGTAATTTAGCCGACCTAAGTACATACTCGCACAATCCTATACTTTCATTTCGCAGACCTATAGCTTCCTCGAGCCAACATCTTTGTCTTCAAGTTTCAGTATCCAGGAAACAGAAAATTAATAGCAGCAGTACATTTGTTCCCTTGTTCGCGGTTACAAATAAACCCATCGGCCTACACAATTTTCTCCGTCCTAAAAAACCACGAAGTCATTGTAATCTGAATTCCATCGTTTCTTCCCAGTCTTTCAAAAATCGAAATTTCACCGAGTAAATAAAAAAAAATCGCGTATCGCGATGGATACCGCATTGGAAATCACAACTCCTGGAAGCTTCAACTCCATAGTCTTTTCCCTCAGTTCGATTTTGGAGCAACGCCTAGGGAAGTCACGAAACAGGGCTGGGGAGGTGTCGAAGGTGGCATCAAGGACAGCGTCGTGTTTACGAAGGCTTAGGGAGTTCGACTGTGGGTAATAAGGGTTCGATATTTGTGTTTGGGGAGGTGCGATGTGCTGATGGAAGAAGGGTAGTTTGGGCAGCTGCGTGAAATTGAATGTACTGAGAGCGATGGGGTATTGTGGAGTTCGAACTGGGAGTTTAATCTGGCCGTGAATAATGGGGATAGTGGAAGAATATAGCAGCAGGCTGTAGCGATGGGAATATTGGTAGTTGGTGGGGGATGGAGGAGATAAATGGTGTGAAGTCAAATCCGAGTGATGCAGCAGAAGTTCGTGGGTGATTATAGGTTTTCAACGAAGTGTTCGATTAAATGCCAAATAGAATGAGACAGTTTTGGAGGCTGGTTTTCAGTAGTAACAAGGTATACGCTCTTACCAAAATTTTAAAATACATAGATTAATTTATTCGGTTGTTAAGATTTATATAGCTAAATCGATAAATAAAATTAAATAACCGTAGTTGCAGATAAATTCATTCGAGAGGAATCAAGATGATTCGTAGCCTCGATGATAGGAATTTAACCAGATATTCAGCGCAAATAAAAAATCAGGTGAGTAAATCTCACTCACCGTTTTATATTTAAATTTATTTTTATCGTAAAAATAAATGTGTTGGTTGCTTGGGTGCATGAATGAATTGTTGAATTATTGTGGTTATTGAATTTCCCGCAACACTATTAGCGGATGCCCGCAGTATCATTAGCGGATGACACTACGCCCACGTACATAAGTGGATCCCCTTTTATACCGCGATATTCTGCCTTGAAGCAGGATTGGTATTGTTTTTGTTGACTAACATCTGTGGATGCAGAAAAACAGGTTGGAGGGATCCAACGGGATTCCTCAAAATTTATTTAATGTTGTTCACATATTTATATATGTATGTGATTTGTGAATTGAATGGATGATTTGTGTGTTAGATAGTAGAATATCACTGGCCCTAGATATTTACAATATCATAAGATGTTACTTTTAGATTCGAAAAGGAAATTTTATTTTATTGAAATAAAATTTGAATTTCAAATAAACTAAGAAAACAATAACTTGTTTAAATAATAAAACAAGTACTGAATGTATAAATGATTTGTAAGGAAATTATCATTTGGTAATATTAGATTTTAAATTCAAGTTTGAATTTAAAGAGGTAATTTTAAATTCCGAAATAGAAATGGGATTACAAATAGGTTCGGAAATATTTACTTGTTTAAAAATAAAAACAGGTAATTGAATTTATAAACTATGTTTATAAATAAAAAAGGAGATTATCATTTGATAAATTTTGAAACGTGAATGCAAGCGTGATTTTAAAAGGAAGTTTATCCGCCCAAAGTAGAAATGAAATTTCAAAGGGAGTTTGAAATAGAACTTGTGTTAATATTTAAAACAAGAAGTATAGTTTATAAACGATGTTATAAATGAATGTGAAAATCATCATTTGGTACTTTATAAATTCTAAATTCAAGTATGATTTGTTTTCCGAAGTGGAAATTAGATTTCAAATGTAATTTGAATTGAAATGTGGTTTAATACTTATAACAATAAGTGAAATTCTAAACGATATGTTTAAATAAAGAAAAATAACTAGTATTGGATTTATTAAATTTTTGATGAAATTAAAAAGTGACTTTGAATAGGTTCAAGAAGGAAACGATCAAATTTATTCCGACATTCGGAATATAAATTTGAATTGAAATAAGTCCATCTGGTTTGTTTTAGAATTCGACTATGTCCAATTTACAAGTGCAAATTGTTTTTAGAAAGGGGAATTTTACTTTTCGAAATAGAAATGGTATTTCGAATAAATTGAGAAGATTTAACTTGTTTTTAAATTAAAAACAAGTATCTGGAATTATAGACGCTGTTTATCAAGGAAAAATATATATTATCATTTGATAATATTAAACTTTAATTTCAAGTAAGGGATGTAAAGCAGGAAATTTATCTTTCAAGGTGGAGATTTGAATTTCAAATGGAATATGAAATATAAGCTTGTTTTAAATGGTTAAAACAAGAAGTAAAATTTATAAACGATGTTTATAAATAGAAAGGGAAAATTATCATTGGATGATTTGGGTATTTGAATTCAACTTGGAATTTAAAAAGGAGATTTATAACTTGAAATCGTTTCCAAAGGAGATGATGAAATCAAATGAAGAAGTAAATTTATATACAAGGGTTATATAGGTGACGAAGTAATTGTCGTCGAGTAATTTGGAAATAAATTTCCAAGTGAAAGAAATGGGATCGAATGTGGGATTTAAATAAAGTTTTGATATTACAAGCTTTTATTCGTCTCAAGATAAGAACGTCGTCGATCAAGGTCTGAGAGGTAATTAAAATACCCCAACTTGAACGACTTCACTATTTTCAAGAGATGATATTAGTTTGTAAATGGTAAAGGGATATCGAAATGAGTTTATCTTGAAGTTTGTTTAATCTTCGAAATTTGAAGTTGGATAAAGACGTTTGGGTTATATACCAATTTATTTCCAAAGAATAGAAATCTAATATAATGTGATTTGAGTTTGAATAAATTCATAACCGAGTTATGAATATGGAATAAAATAATCGACGAATATGGATAATTCGAATTTGTGAAGTTAGATTTGGAAAATAGACTTAATTTATTTTTAAATATTAAGAATGGAGTTGGAATTTAATTATAAACGAAGTTTTTAAACGTTTATATTTAATTTAATTAAAACGAACTCGCCACGGCGCGGTAGTTCGTAAATTGGCGATTCGAACTTCAATTAAGTATATAGAACTCAATATAAGTCGGAATTTGATGAAACAAGAAATGCCCGGACCGATTGAACGATAGTTTTCTAAAGGAAGAGAAAAATCTTGATTTCATTGTATAGATTTTGAGTTATGTCAAAAATCAAATTTTCAGAAAAACAGCGCCATAATCGTTTTTTTTAAACCATAACGGTTTATTTAATAAATTTAAAGGATTTTAAGTGAATAAAATCCGATTCTTTTTAGGAAAAATCTGAGTTTGAGTTATCAAATAAATACAAACTCAAATCGAGTAAATGAACTGATTTTTGAAACAAAAATCAGGTTTAAATTATCGAATAAAGTTAGCGAGTTTCAAAAGAAATTAGGTAATGTGATTTTTGATCGAACCTAACTTTTGTTTTAAGTAAACTGAATTGTAAATTTGATCAAAGTATGAAAACGGGATTAGAATTTGGAAGTGAGCAAAGAGTTGAGTTTGATATGTCTATAAGCGAATACAAATATATTTGAACGTGATACATTCAAAATTAAAAGTATATGAAACCAAAAAGCTAATTAGAAAATTTAATTAGCGAATGGTAGCGTATTTTGGGTAAAAAGGGTCGAATTGTTTGAAACGAATTGGGAATAGGCATATATATGTTAAACAGGTTTGGGATGGAGAATGTGAAGAGAGTATGAAGAATATTATTAAGTGCCCGACAACAAGGTACATGTTTCAATTTTCATATGAGGTTTTATGCGCCGAATCGGCAAGCCGCTTGGCTTTTTGATTTTCTTTTTGAATGGAGAGGCCTGTGTGGCGGTTTGGGGATTTTCCCGATGCTCCCGGTGCAGGGGAGGTTATGGCGAATTTTTCTGGAAATTTAAGGAGTTAGAATATTTTTAAGAAATTTTGATAATAGATATCGATATAACGATATATATCGAATCAGATAAGGAAATGAATCTAATAGTGAAATATTAGAAAAGGGCCAGTGAGTGTGAAATTGTTTGATGGCTGTTTGATGGATGTTTATTTTTCCTTTGATAGTTAAAACACCGGCTATCAAAGATTTTTACCATCGTTGTCAATACGGAGAGACCGGTTGGATTTAATATTCGAGAACCACTCCGTATAGGCATATGCGTTGCGAATTAGATTATGCTGGAGATAATCGAAGACGGAGTGAAATTCAAGAGCTGATATGTTTGTCCAGTCCCAGGACAACTTGTATGGACGAATGTCTGACAGAGTATTCCTATCGGATCACACAAGACGATCTTTTCAAGGTATTACGTCTGGTGGCGGAGAAATTCGTTTCTCTTAGCTTTTATACCCGTAATATTTTTGGGATGTTCAACGAGTGATTTGACAGGTTTGACGATGTGGCATTCAAAGTGTATGGTGGCCAGATGTTTTAAAAGATAGACGTAGCCTCAAGCCTCACAACCGAGAAATGACAAAAATCGGGCAGGCAGTATGGCTATGTGGGTCGCTCCCATTAGTGTGTATAATCACCTATCTAGAGAAATTACTTTTGTTTCTTAATCTATCGATTCTGCCCATTCGGGAAACGGTGGTTTGAGTCCAACCGTTGGTGATATACATTCGATACACTCAAGCGAAATGAGTGGTCGGTCATGTGTGGGCCGGGTTGCAAGACGTTCTTGTTGAACCCAGGTGTATTCGCCTCTAGAGATAAACTATCGGAAGGTGGTCCCATACCTTGTCATAGTTGGAATCCAAACTCCAATAAGCGCCCTGCGGGTTTTGATTTTTATACTATATATGTAGAGCGTGAGATGCAAGCGTTCTACTATTTGGTTATTTATTTGATTAGACATTATTATAATATCACTGGATTTTGATATCAAAAATGATTTGGGTTATAGTAAGGTAAAAACCATCCGTATTTATGTGTGGACTGTTCTTACTATTATCCTTTTCTTTCGAAAGATCTTTGAAGTTAAACCATATGGTTGGAGTTTACTCACACCAGTCCCATGACTGACCCAGAGTTTATTTTGTTTTGTTTTTCCTAAACTCTTGGGTGCCCAAATTTGTATGGGCAGTCAAGTGTTTCAGGCTTTTACAGATACACTTGGAGGAGCTTGAAGCAGGAGGCTTCAACGTTAGTTATTTAGAGTTACTTCCGCTGAATCAAATGTTATGTGTACTCTGATGATGGTATGTATATATGTACAAAACAGATTTGTATTTCAAAGCCTATGTTATATAATATATTTTATTCGTTCCGCTGTGAGATTCGTGTTGACTTTGATTATGCTCAGTTGTGTTCTTCTTCTTCTATTCTATTAGTTCTATCTTTTCTATCTCACCCTCTAATTTCTTTCTATTAATGATTCGGTATTTTCGATGTCTGAACAGTCGACGCTGGGTTTTGTGTCGATTTTCGGAGTCGAAAATCCCGTGGTCGTTACAAAATGTCTCGGGACTACACACTCTGGGTAACCCCTGGATCTTCAGGGCCGGTCCTCTCTTACGTTTGAGGATTGGCAATTCCTGAACACACGTTTCCTGGTCCTTACAGACCTATAATCGAGGCTCCTCCCATTCCAACAACCACAAAGGTGAAAAGTAGATATATATGTCAGGGCTGGTAAGTCACTGACACCACCATAGCTAGAAAGAAAGGTCGTGCTCTCCCTGCAGTCCGTATCCCGTTTTTAACTCATACCGGGGTGTGAGGTTCGCGAATCTACGTAATACACAAAGCTAGGCCACGTAGACCTTGCTTTGATCATCATCCACAAGACTTTGCTTGGCAACAGAAGCCTTGATCATAGCATCTTGGCATGCCACATAGGCATTCCACTCCATACGATTGATTTCCATCGATATATAACCTCTGAGCTCGTATGTCTCAGAGAAGGGCGTTAAGCAAAAGAATAAATTCTCCGCCGCCAAACAGATATATATTTAACAGAGTTCAATCAGTATAGAACAAAATCCAATGTCAGACACACAGTCCATTTACAAGTCCGTCCTGGGTCTGAACGAAACCGGAGGCGTCAAATTCCTCGTATATCCGTCCAATCAACACATACGTTCAGACGGTTACTACTTCCGTCCCTTTTCGGTAGCTACTCCGGTCAGGAACCTAAGTAGTGCCCATCCAACCGATACGAAGATCGTCGGTCTTGAATCGTCTTTGCATTTTCCAATTCGAATCGCTCGATAAATTATTTGAAATGAGGGTTAGCTCGGCCTTTTCAAATAATTCATGTCATTAGAATTTAAATCGATTCCTGTTATGGTTATATTATTCGACATCCATCTTTCAGTTATTTAGTGTTATTTTCGCGTCAAACACATACAACCAATAAATATCAAGCAATTCAAGCCCAATTGGCTTATTTTCAATCAATGTTGTTTATAATATTTTATAACGATTATTCGCCATTTTTATTTATTTAAAAATGGCCATATTTAATTTAACGACGTTTCAGGTAGTGCCGTGGCACTAGCGTTGTTTTTCTCCTAATTTGTTTTACACATATCGGAAAATCTAACTGTTGGATTTCTACAAAGTCTATATCAGTGGGAAGATATTCCCAAAGCGAACCCAACGGTTCCAGTTTCGTGAGAATCCGACGGTCGGATCTTCCACACTAGTCGTTTGAAGTTACGGTTTTAAAATTCGAACTGCAACGTCGTTATTCGATTTAATTTAATTATATTTATATTTATATATAAATATAAATGGTTCTGGCGCTGTTTTTCTTCAGATTTGAATTAAACATTCCGGACAATCCAACCGTTGGATTTTTACAAGGTTGGTGCCATTGGAAAGATATTTCCAAGGCGAACCCAGCGGTTGCGGTTTCTGGAAAATCCGATGGTCGGATTTCTCGTACTAACCGTTCCAAATTACGATTCCGAAACACGAACTGCACGGCCTCTATTCCCTTTAATTATATTTATATTTATATATATAAATATAGTTCATTCTATAATTTCAACAATAGTTCATACTATATTTTCAACTTCGTTTTCACCTCAAATATTTCACTAACGCCTTAATATTTCGAAAAATTTCGCCATAACCTCCTTTGTACGGGGAGGGGTTTGGAAATTTATAGGGCCGTATTAGGTACCCAATAAATCCTAAAAATCATTCACATATTTATAGTGATATATTCTGGTGTTTACGGGGGAGCATGTACTGATAATCACTCCAGAGAATAAATTCCCGTCACCCCGTTTCCGTGTGGAAATAAATAATCCATGTGCCGTATCTAATAACTAGAGCGACGTGATTATTGTCAACTCCAGACCCGTGTGGGGTTTTTATTAATCTGGCCATATATCGTTATAATTTATATAGTCCATATCAGTCATCAGTTCAACCTGTAGTACATAGTCATCGCCATACAAGCCTCTTGCTTGTATGGTAAATCTTCCACCTCGTCACACAAGCTCCAATTGCTTATGTGGAATATGATGAAGTATGTCTATCGTCAAGAAGTATGCCATGTAGTGTAGTTCAAAATTAATTGTTACTATCCTATGGCGTTGTTTATTATTTCACACAGAAAAACCAGCACTCCGCATCCAATGGCATTCACAGGAGTTGATATATAAATAAAATTGCGCAGCCAACTCATCAAGGTTTACCTATTTGTCGGGCACGCAAATAATTTCCTTACTCTACAGCTAATCCATTTTTCCTGTTCATCACATGTATATATATGCAGAACAAAGCTAATAATAATATTTCTAGCAAATTATTATTGATTTCAACACATGTGTATTTTTAACTAAGCGTATACATAATAAAAGGGATAATTTTATCATCAAAAATATTTATTCGAAACATGTGTATTTTTAACTAAGCGTATACATGATAAAAGGAATATTTTTATCATCAAAAATATTTATTCGACACATGTGTATTTTTAACTAAGCGTATACATGATAAAAGGAATATTTTTATCATCAAAAATATTTATTCGACACATGTGTATTTTTAACTAAGCGTATACATGATAAAAGGAATATTTTTATCATCAAAAATATTTATTCGACACATGTGTATTTTTAACTACTTCATATACATGATAAAAATATAGTTTTCATTGTCGATTCATTTTATTTTTAAAGGATGATAATATTCAACACATGAACTTCAACTCAACGAATGAATTGCAATTCAACACATGAATATTCTATATAGTTTGTATATATATAAAAATGTGATTTTTATTGCTAAAGCCATTTGTTTAAATTCAAATAATATTCAACACATGAATTTCAACTCAACGAATGAATTGCAATTCAACACATGAATATTCTATATAGTTTGTATATATATAAAAATGTGATTTTTATTGCTAAAGCCATTTGTTTAAATTCAAATAATATTCAACACATGAATTTCAACTCAACGAATGAATTGCAACTCAACACATGAATATTCGATATAGTTTGTATATATATAAAAATGTGATTTTTATCGCTAAAGCCATTTGTTTAAATTCAAATAATATTCAACACATGAATTTCAACTCAACGAATGAATTGCAACTCAACACATGAATATTCGATATAGTTTGTATATATATAAAAATGTGATTTTTATTGCTAAAGCCATTTGTTTAAATTCAAATAATATTCAACACATGAATTTCAAATCAACGAATGAATTGCAACTCAACACATGAATATTCGATATAGTTTATGTAATTTATTTCAACGAATGAAAATTATTCTAACACATAAATATTTCAGAAATTTCGGCAGCATAACGGCAGGGTAGTTAAAACCGGGACCGTCCCTAGTACGGCTCCTCGCTCTACCTTAAAACCTCGCGGTTTTTGACAATGGGGATCATGCATCTAGTTCGCACGCAGGCGGCATGTTTTATTTTCAATTCCACAATCCTATTCTATTTTGTTTCAACCACAAGAGGGTATTTTTCAACCACAAAGGTATTTTTCAACCATAAAGGTATTTTTCAACCATAAAGGTATTTTTCAACCATACTATCAACCACAAACAATTATTTACAACCATTCGTCATACCATATAATATCACGTCAAACACAAGCAATAAATATCGTCCATGGTCTGTGGACGAGGGGAGTATATATATATATATGTATATAATATAATAATTCACTTGCATTTCATCACAATTCAAAGCATATATGTTTCAAACAAAGGTTGTATAATTTATAAATTGCTAATATAACTTATACAACACATGTACATGAGGTATACAATGCGTATATAATTTACACTTTGCTTATATAATTTATACAACGCGATTTCATTCACACAAATAGTTTAGACTCCTCACATTGGTTATTGCGGTGCTAAAAATCGTAGGAAGGTCAGAAAAATCCGCGGCTTCTTCTAGAATGTAGAGAGCCTCCTTGCGGTCACGGTGTCTCCTGTTTCATCGAATTTCGTTAAAGAACGAAAAAGATATTATTTTTCAAAGTTTTGCAACACTTAAAAGTGTTATTTTCATCACAGAATTTTCATCAGAAAAGTTTTTAAAATCTTCGAAACTAGGTCTCAAAATTTCAGTCGATCCGTACCTCTATGCTTCGATCAGGCTACGCTGCGTCGAAGAGCTACGAAGCACCTCCAGAACGGCGGTGGTGGCGAGTGGTTCGGTGGCCTGTGCTCGTCGCGGCGGCGCTCAGAAGGTCGCGCCTTCCTCTTCGATTTCCGATGCCGATAGTCGATGGGAGGAGTCGTGGGTTGGTCGGATGTGGAGAGGAGGCGAAGGCGGTCGGAAGTCTCAACTGGGGTCGGCGGCGAAATCGCCTGAGGCGGTCGGAAAAGGGAGGAGAAGTTTCGTGCGACGTGGATCGTCCAATCACGCTCTGGCGGCTAGGGTTTTAGAATTTTTTATTTTTATATTTTAATGAAAAATTCCTATTGGTCCATGCTTTATAGGAAATTTTAAATAGTGTTTTTGCAAACGGACTCCTTTTTAAACCCAACGACTGTCGTCCCTAGCTAAATACCCCCATTCCGGACACAATGGGATATGTTTCGTTGGCCATTTCGACTATTACAGTCAGTTATTTTTCAAATTAAAATATATAACATTCGATATTTAATTTAAACGTACATTTCAATTTGCCAGGGCCACAAACTGAATCGAAAAATTCCAGAAAAATAAATCTAGCTTTGTTTTGACGATACGGTCCTAACAAAACCAGTTTCGTCGAATTCTGAGCTCGTTTGAAAAACGACCATTTTTAGGTCGACCCATTTTAACAGAATTTGACCAAACACGTTATCTTTTGCCCCGCTCACATACTAGCTTCAAAAATTATGAAATTTGAAACTTAGCAATAATTTGACATCCCGGACCCAACAAAGTGGTTTCGTCGAATTCCGAGGTCGTATGCAAAATCTAAATTTTCAAGGGCTATATATACTATATAGCGACCTTTCTGAAAATTCATTTGGCCATAACTTTTTATTTCCGTTATGAAATTTCGATTTTTCAGATTCGTTAGAAAGGTATTGATAAACAGAATTAAATATTTTCAGTTTCGTCAAAATCCGTTATATTTTCCACCCGGTACAGTCGGACAAAGTTTGTATTCAAAAATTCAAACTGCCATATTATACCCAATTCTATATTTTATTGAAATATGCTATTTCAACTATTCAAATTCTTTGGTAATAACCTAATTTAAAAAATTTAAACTGGTTCACATTGTCCGGGTTATTACAATCTCCACCACTTAAAACTTTTCGTCCTCAAAAAGGAAATAATAGTTAAGCAGGAAATAAAATGTAATTGCAAAGTATTGTAAAGGTACCTTGCACCGGAGTTAGTCAGAGATGTCCACTCTGCATTTGGGATAGGCTTGTTTAATGCTTTCCTCAGTCTCCCAAGTAAAGTCTCTAGGATCACTACTCCACTGCACTTTGACTAGATGAATCTTTTTCCTCCTTAGCTCTCTGGTTTCTTTGCCAACTATCTTTAATAGCTCTCTACTGAGTGCTAATTCTGGAGTTATGTCAAAATCATGTTGCGCTGCTTCTTCCACAATAAGGTCGGGATCATGAACATGTTTTCTGAGTTGAGACACGTGGAACACATCATGTATACCAGGCAACCAATTAGGTAATGAAACCCTATATGCAAGAGTTCCAATCCATTCAAGTATAGGAAAGGGACCAATAAATCTCGGTGCCAACTTCCCAGTCTTGCCAAATCTGATTACTCCTCGCATTGGAGAAACTCTTAAATAAACATAATCGCCAACGGCAAACGATATATCCCTTCTCCTCGCACCAGCATAACTTTTCTGTCGGCTCTGCGCGGTTTTTAATCTCTTCTTAATGAAATCAACTTTATCCGATGCTTCTTGAATCATATCGGGCCCTAACACAAGTCTGTTGCCAGGTTCTACCCAACATGCGGGAGATCTGCACGGTCTACCGTATAATGCTTCAAATGGAGACATTCCCAAACTTGCTTGATAGCTATTGTTGTAAGAGAATTCGGCTAGATGTAAGTGATCTTCCCATGAGCCTCCAAAATCGATAACGCAAGCCAGCAGTAAATCTTCTAAAATTCTATTCACCCGCTCAGTTTGGCCGTCTGTCTGAGGGTGATAAGTGGTGCTTAGATTCAATTTGGTTCCCAATTCTTCCTGGAATGCTTCCCAGAATTTGCTAGTAAATAGGGGATCTCTATCGCTGACTATATTGAGCGGCACTCCATGTAGTTTAACTATTTCTCTAAAGTAAATCTGTGCTAGACTTTGAGCCGTTCTGTTGGATCGGACAGGTATGAAATGGGCAGTCTTCGTGAAGCGATCTACGATTACCCATATACTGTCGTTTCCTTTCTTAGTTCGTGGCAAGCCATCGATGAAGTCCATCGAGATTTGCTCCGACTTCCATCCTGGAATTTCCAATGGTTGTAATAATTCAGCCAATTTCTGCTGATCACTCTTAACTAGCTGACAAGTGGGGCATCTGCTAACATATAATGAGATATCTCTTTTCATTGACCTCCACCAGAATGTGCGTTTGATATCGTTATACATTTTGCTCACACTGGGGTGGATACTTAGTTTGGACTTGTGGCATTCATCAAGTATTTCTCTTCTAAGCTCTGGAAGGTTTGGGATGCAAATTCTGCCCTTTAATCTTAGAACTCCTTTGTCATTGAGTCGGAAACTTGTGGATTCACCTCCTTTGACTCTCTGACTGATTCTTTGAATAAATTCATCGTCTTTCTGAAGGGTCGAGATCCTGTCTATTAATGAAGACGTGATGACAAAACTGGCGATGATTTAATTCTTTCTGCTGAGCGCATCTGCCACAACATTGGCTTTCCCCGGAGTGTATAGAATTTCAAAATCGTATGCTGCAAGGAATTCTAACCAACGCTGTTGCCTCAGGTTTAAATCTTTCTGAGTGAACAGATATTTTAAGGATTGATGATCAGTGTATAGTTCAAACTTCTCGCCCAATAAATAATGCCTCCAGATTCTTAAAGCAAACACGATAGCTAATAACTCAAGATCATGTGTAGCATAGTTTCTTTCATGTGGCTTCAGTTGACGGCTGGCATAAGCGATCACTTGACCTTTTTGCATTAACACTGCGCCCAGCCCTCTAATAGAAGCATCCGTCCATACAGTCAAGTCTTGGTTGCCTTCTATTATGGTCAATACTGGAGCAGTTGTCAACTTCAGTTTCAGCTCCTGGAAAGCTTCTTCACATTCGGGAGTCCATTTGAATTTCTCATGCTTCTTTGTAAGCTTTGTCAAAACTCCTGATATCTTTGAAAAATCCTGAACGAATTTCCGATAGTAACTAGCTAATCCAAGGAAACTCCGAACTTCTGTGGGAGTAGTAGGTTGTTTCCAGTTCTGAATCGCTGTAATTTTGCTTGGATCTACAGCGGTTCCTTCCTTTGATACGACATGGCCTAGGAATTTAACTTCATTCTGCCAGAAGACACATTTAGAAAATTTAGCTTTCAGGACATTTCTCCTGAGAATTTTCAACACTTGTTCTAAATGTTTTGCATGTTCGTCTTCCGACTTGGAGTAGATTAAAATGTCATCGATGAAGACTAGAACAAATTTATTCAATACACCACGGAACACTCTGTTCATGAGATCAACGAAGTATGCCGGAGCGTTACACAAGCCGAACGACATTGCTAACCATTCGTAGAATAAATCTGGACCCCTGAAGGCTGTCAAAGGAACACAGTCTTCGGCTATACGTAATTGGTGGAAACCTGTAGCTAGGTCCATTCTGGAGAATACTGTTGCTCCATTTAATTGATCTAACAGATCATCTATACGGGGCAAGGGATATTTGTTCTTCAGTGTTTGTTTATTGAGATCTCGGTAATCAACACAAAGTCTTAGAGTACCGTCTGATTTCGGGACAAATACTACTGTTGCTCCCCATGCTGAAAAGCTCGGTCTGATCAGACCTTTCCAAAGCAATTCTCGGGTTTGACAACCTAACTCTTCTTTTTCTTTCGGGGCCATTCTTCTTATTGGATGTACTACTGGTCTGGCATTAGGAATTAGATCTATCCTAAATTCAATTTCTCTTTGCGGCGGTAAGTTTTCTACTTCTTCAAACACATCCGCATAATTTTTAACGACCGGTATCTTTTCTATCGAAGGGGGAATAACTTCTAAAGAAGACCAAAATTCTGTTCTATTTATTTCTGCACCGAGACATGGTATAGTAATATGCCCAGATTTTGTTTCAACTATCACGATTCTTTCGGCACATCTAACTTCGGCCTTATATTTTGTCAACCAGTCAAGCCCCAGTATAATGTCAAATTCGGAAAGGTCCATGACAATCGAATCAAAGGAGAACTTGTAGCAAGAATAAGAGATAGGCACTCTACAGTATATACTGAGACTAACAGAACTTCCTATCGGGTTTCGAACTTTAATTGGTTCTTTAAGCTTACTTCATTTCAATTTTAATTTGTGAACTAGGTTACCAGAAATGAAGCTACGTGATGCACCCGTATCAAAAAGTACAGAAACAGGAATATTTTTAATGGTAAGGGTACCTCCCAAGACATCGGGTTTACCTGATCCATTGGTGATAGCTGGCGGGGTCTTCCCGTCATAGACATGAGCCACCTGTGCATTCTGCTTCAACGGACAGTTCCTGCTATAGTGCCCCTTCTTATGGCAGTTGTAGCATTCTGCTGAGTCATTTGCCTTTGGCTTCCTCGGAGCTTTGCATACATTAGAAAAGTGACCTGGCTTCCCGCAGTTGTAGCAATTTCCTTTCGGGATCTTTGCAGGTTTCTGAGTAGCGGCCGCGGTAATGCTAGATTCGGGTTGATCGGTTGAAGCCTTGCGCTTATTTCCAGCTTGGCTTTTGGCGCGGTCTTGGCTAGCATGCCTCTCATCCATGTCTTCGTAATTGCAAGCCATCTCTACCAGTTCTGTAAAGGAGAGTTTGATGTTGCCCATAGCTCTATCGTGGTACTTGCGCTTCAGCCCAAATATGAATTTCTTATTCTTTGCTTTGTTGGTCTTAATCAGCTCTGGAGCATAGCGCGACAATTGGGTGAACTTATTTAGATAGTCCTGAATAGAGAGATCTCCTTGCTGGAGATTAGCAAATTGCTCTCGCATCCTCTCTAGAGCTTGTTCCGGTACAAACTTCTCATTGAACAAAGTTTTAAATTGCTCCCAAGTTCTGACTGTACCAGCTGCATCTTCCGAGGTAATGACATCCCACCACAGCTCTGTTTCTTCTTGAAGGAGCCAAATGCCAAGTCGGACTTTGTTGTTGGTTCCCATACCCATGCCTTCAAAGATTTTCTCACAGGTTTTCAACCAAGCTATAGCTTCGGTCACTGTACCAGTGCCAGTAAAAGGTTTTCCCCTAGGATTTCTGTACCTCTTTGCTACTTTATCTAGCTCAAAGTCTTCAGGTGCTGGTGGCTGAACAATAGGGATTTCCACAACTACGGGGATATTCCCCCGTCCTCCTCCTGCATCTCCTCGGCCTCCACGGCCTCCTCTAGCTGTTGCTCCTCGCGTAGCCATCTAAGAGAACACTGTATAAGCAAGAAAAGAGTCAAGCTCACAGATTTGATAATTTCCATAAATGATAAAGCAAGGGAATACAAGGAAAGATAATGATGATGTACTGATCAAATTGTTTTGCTAATCTGCTTAACATTGCTAATCATATCTCTAATGAGCTACTCGCATTAGAACACTACTGATTCTATTCTGACGAGGTGTTTAATGTGTTAGATCCCGGAACTAAGGTTAACCAAAGCTCTGATACCAACTGTGACAATCCCAAAATTCGAGGGGTGGTATTAAGGATAATCATTGGGAAATAACACATTAATCATCATAGCAGAGTACAGATAATAGCAGAAACAATAAATAAAATAATTTTACATGGATATGACAGCGGAATCACAACATGTAGGAGTATCAGAATAGCATAACGTGGGATATAACTTAGTAAATAAAAAGGAAAGTGATCAGTCATCATCGTCAGAGGCGGAATACATATACATATAGTAAGAAATACAGAAAGTAAATCAGTCTGCATCGCCAGCGGCGGAATCATAATATAAGAACAGTAATGGCGGAGAATGTCAAAGTCATCTCTGTGAAGTCAACCTCGCCATGAGCCAAAAATGCACCCTATGCAGCAGTGCAGAGCCAAAAATAACCTGTCCCCTGTGTACTAGGCTGCCCATGTGAAAATAAGGGCACCCGCGTTTGCAAAGTGAAACAAACAACGAGTCAGTCATGGGGACTGGTATGAGGAATCTATTGAACAGTTAAACAACAGTAAGTAGCAAATCATAGGACCACGCCACTTTCGCGGAACGGGTTTACTCCTGTGATTGCTAGAGCATTTAAAACAAAGTAAATTCTTTTAAAACAACGCAATGCTTTTAGAAAGAATGAAGCCATTATAAGACTCAGGTCCCATCACACAATGCAACGCAAGCCGGAGGATAGAGTTTTACCTTATAAGGGCCAAATATGCTTGATACGTATAAAGCAAAATCATTTGATATTATTACTAGTGCATATATGTTTCAAAAATGAATAGCATCATAAATATCAATCATAGACGGCATAGCTACCATATACTATGTCGCCATACTAGCTCTACAATCGAGTCCGTCATTTCGTATTGGAAATTGGATTTCCGTCATGAGTCGAGGCAAGGGGCAAGCTCCTCCCCGCTTCGAGACACTCTAGCAAATGCCTCGGGACTACACACTCTGGGTAACCCCTGGATCTTCAGGGCCGGTCCTCTCTTACGTTTGAGGATTGGCAATTCCTGAACACACGTTTCCCGGTCCTTACAGACCTATAATCGAGGGGTTCGCATTCCAACAACCACAAAGGTGAAAAGTAGATATATATGTCAAGGCTGGTAAGTCACTGACACCACCATAGCTAGAAAGAAACGTCGTGCTCTCCCTGTAGTCCGTATCCCATTTTTAACTCATACTGGGGTGTGAGGTTCGCGAATCTACGTAATACACAAAGCTAGGCCACGTAGACCTTGCTTTGATCATCATCCACAAGACTTTGCTTTGCAACAGAAGCCATGATCATAGCATCTTGGCATGCCACATAGGCAGTCCACTTCATACGATTGATTTCCATCGATATATAACCTCTGAGCCCGTATGTCTCAGAGAAGGGCGTTAAGCAAAAGAATAAATTCTCCGCCGCCAAACAGATATATATTTAACAGAGATCAATCAGTATAGAACAAAATCCAATGTCAGACACACAGTCCATTTACAAGTCCGTCCTGGGTCTGAACGAAACCGGAGGCGTCAAATTCCTCGTATATCCGTCCAATCAACACATACGTTCAGACGGTTACTACTTCCGTCCCTTTTCGGTAGCTACTCCGGTCAGGAACCTAAGTAGTGCCCATCCAACCGATACGAAGATCGTCGGTCTTGAATCGTCTTTGCATTTTCCAATTCGAATCGCTCGATAAATTATTTGAAATGAGGGTTAGCTCGGCCTTTTCAAATAATTCACGTCATTAGAATTTAAATCGATTCCTGTTATGGTTATATTATTCGACATCCATCTTTCAGTTATTTAGTGTTATTTTCGCGTCAAACACATACAACCAATAAATATCAAGCAATTCAAGCCCAATTGGCTTATTTTCAATCAATGTTGTTTATAATATTTTATAACGATTATTCGCCATTTTTATTTATTTAAAAATGGCCATATTTAATTTAACGACGTTACAGGTCGTGTCATGGCACTGGTGCTGTTTTTCTCCTAATTTGTTTTACACATATCGGAAAATCTAACCGTTGGATTTCTACAAAGTCTATATCAGTGGGAAGATATTCCCAAAGCGAACCCAACGGTTCCAGTTTCATGAGAATCCGACGGTCAGATCTTCCACACTAGTCGTTTGAAGTTACGGTTTTAAAATTCGAACTGCAGCGTCGTTATTCGATTTAATTTAATTATATTTATATTTCTATATAAATATAAACGGTTCTGGCGCTGTTTTTCTTCAGATTTGAATTAAACATTCCGGACAATCCAACCGTTGGATTTTTACAAGGTTGGTGCCATTGGAAAGATATTTCCAAGGCGAACCCAGCGGTTGCGGTTTCGGGAAAATCCGATGGTCGGATTTCTCGTACTAACCGTTTCAAATTACGATTCCGAAACATGAACTGCACGGCCTCTATTCCCTTTAATTATATTTATATTTATATATATAAATATAGTTCATTCTATAATTTCAACTATAGTTCATACTATATTTTCACTTCGTTTTCACCTCAAATATTTCACTAACGCCTTAATATTTCGAAAAATTTCGCCATAACCTCCTTTGTACGGGGAGGGGTTTGGAAATTTATTGGGCCGTATTAGGTACCCAATAAATCCTAATAAGCATTCACATATTTATAGTGATATATTCTGGTGTTTACGGGGGAGCATGTACTGATAATCACTCCAGAGAATAAATTCCCGTCACCCCGTTTCCATGTGGAAATAAATAATCCATGTGTCGTATCTAATAACTAGAGCGACGTGATTATTGTCAATTCCAGACCCGTGTGGGGTTTTTATTAATCTGGCCATTTATCGTTATAATTTATATAGTCCATATCAGTCATCAGTTCAACCTATAGTACATAGTCATCGCCATACAAGCCTCTTGCTTGTATGGTAAATCTTCCACCCCGTCACACAAGCTCCAATTGCTTATGTGGAATATGATGAAGTATGTCTATCGTCAAGAAGTATGCCATGTAGTGTAGTTCAAAATTAATTGTTACTATCCTATGGCGTTGTTTATTATTTCACACAGAAAAACCAGCACTCCGCATCCAATGGCATTCACAGGAGTTGATATATAAATAAAATTGCGCAGCCAACTCATCAAGGTTTACCTATTTGTCGGGCACGCAAATAATTTCTTTACTCTACAGCTAATCCATTTTTCCTGTTCATCACATGTATATATATGCAGAACAAAGCTAATAATAATATTTCTAGCAAATTATTATTGATTTCAACACATGTGTATTTTTAACTAAGCGTATACATGATAAAAGGGATAATTTTATCATCAAAAATATTTATTCGACACATGTGTATTTTTAACTAAGCGAATACATGATAAAAGGAATATTTTTATCATCAAAAATATTTATTCGACACATGTGTATTTTTAACTAAGCGTATACATGATAAAAGGAATATTTTTATCATCAAAAATATTTATTCGACACATGTGTATTTTTAACTAAGCGTATACATGATAAAAGGAATATTTTTATCATCAAAAATATTTATTCGACACATGTGTATTTTTAACTACTTTATATACATGATAAAAATATAGTTTTCATTGTCGATTCATTTTATTTTTAAAGGATGATAATATTCAACACATGAACTTCAACTCAACGAATGAATTGCAATTCAACACATGAATATTCTATATAGTTTGTATATATATAAAAATGTGATTTTTATTGCTAAAGCCAGTTGTTTAAATTCAAATAATATTCAACACATGAATTTCAACTCAACGAATGAATTGCAATTCAACACATGAATATTCTATATAGTTTGTATATATATAAAAATGTGATTTTAATTGCTAAAGCCATTTGTTTAAATTCAAATAATATTCAAGACATGAATTTCAACTCAACGAATGAAATGCAACTCAACACATGAATATTCGATATAGTTTGTATATATATAAAAATGTGATTTTTATCGCTAAAGCCATTTGTTTAAATTCAAATAATATTCAACACATGAATTTCAACTCAACGAATGAATTGCAACTCAACACATGAATATTCGATATAGTTTGTATATATATAAAAATGTGATTTTTATTGCTAAAGCCATTTGTTTAAATTCAAATAATATTCAACACATGAATTTCAACTCAACGAATGAATTTCAACTCAACACATGAATATTCGATATAGTTTATGTAATTTATTTCAACGAATGAAAATTATTCTAACACATAAATATTTCAGAAATTTCGGCAACATAACGGTAGGGTAGTTAAAACCGGGACCGTCCCTAGTACGGCTCCTCGCTCTACTTTAAAACCTCGCGGTTTTTGACAATGGGGATCATGCATCTAGTTCGCACGCAGGCGGCATGTTTTATTTTCAATTCCACAATCCTATTCTATTTTGTTTCAACCACAAGAGGGTATTTTTCAACCACAAAAGTATTTTTCAACCATAAAGGTATTTTTCAACCATAAAGGTATTTTTCAACCATACTATCAACCACAAACAATTATTTACAACCATTCGTCATACCATATAATATCACGTCAAACACAAGCAATAAATATCGTCCATGGTCTGTGGACGAGGGGAGTATATATATATAATATAATAATTCACTTGCATTTCATCACAATTCAAAGCATATATGTTTCAAACAACGGTTGTATAATTTATACATCGCTAATATAACTTATACAACACATGTACATGAGGTATACAATGCGTATATAATTTACACTTTGCTTATATAATTTATACAACGCGATTTCATTCACACAAATAGTTTTGATTCCTCACATTGGTTATTGCAGTGCTAAAAATCGTAGGAAGGTCAGAAAAATCCGCAACTTCTTCTAGAATGTAGAGAGCCTCCTTGCGGTCACGGTGTCTCCTGTTTCATCGAATTTCGTTAAAGAACGAAAAAGATATTATTTTTCAAAGTTTTGCAACACTTAAAAGTGTTATTTTCATCACAGAATTTTCATCAGAAAAGTTTTTAAAATCTTCGAAACTAGGTCTCAAAATTTCAGTCGATCCGTACCTCTATGCTTCGATCAGGCTACGCTGCGTCGAAGAGCTACGAAGCACCTCCAGAACGGCGGTGGTGGCGAGTGGTTCGGTGGCCTGTGCTCGTCGCGGCGGCGCTCAGAAGGTCGCGCCTTCCTCTTCGATTTCCGACGCCGATAGTCGATGGGAGGAGTCGTGGGTTGGTCGGATGTGGAGAGGAGGCGAAGGCGGTCGGAAGTCTCAACTGGGGTCGGCGGCGAAATCGCCTGAGGCGGTCGGAAAAGGGAGGAGAAGTTTCGTGCGATGTGGATCGTCCAATCGCGCTCTGGTGGCTAGGGTTTTAGATTTTTTTAATTTTTTTTAATGAAAAATTCCTATTGGTCCATGCTTTATAGGAAATTTTAAATAGTGTTTTGGCAAACGGACTCCTTTTTAAACCCAACGACTGTCGTCCCTAGCTAAATACCCCCATTCCGGACACAATGGGATATGTTTCATTGGCCATTTCGACTGTTACAGTCAGTTATTTTTCAAATTAAAGTATATAACATTCGATATTTAATTTAAACGTACATTTCAATTTGCCAGGGCCACAAACTGAATCGAAAAATTCCAGAAAAATAAATCTAGCTTTGTTTTGACGATACGGTCCTAACAAAACTAGTTTCGCCGAATTCTGAGCTCGTTTGAAAAACGACCATTTTTAGGTCGACCCATTTTAACAGAATTTGACCAAACACGTTATCTTTTGCCCCGCTCACATAATAGCTTCAAAAATTATGAAATTTGAAACTTAGCAATAATTTGACATTCCGGACCCAACAAAAGTGGTTTCGTCGAATTCCGAGGTCGTATGCAAAATCTAAATTTTCAAGGGCTATATATACTATATAGCGACCTTTCTGAAAATTCATTTGGCCATAACTTTTGATTTCCGTTATGAAATTTCGATCTTTCAGATTCGTTAGAAAGGTATTGATAAACAGATTTAAATATTTTCAGTTTTGTCAAAATCCATTATATTTTCCACCCGGTACAGTCGGACAAAGTTTGTATTCAAAATTTCAAACTGCCATATTATAACCAATTCTATATTTTATTGAAATATGCTATTTCAACTGTTCAAATTCTTTGGTAATAACCTAATTTAAAAAATTTAAACTGGTTCACATTTTCCGGGTTATTACATCCATTATATATATTGCAGAATAGTAGGTTTCTTATCATTGTAATGCCAAATTGATAACTTGGAACATATATTTAAATGTTTATTTATGCTCCATAATACAGATTGTTTTCATTTAATGTTTATTTATGCTCCTTAATATACGATTGGTTACTGTTTCTGTTGATATCTGCAATTACTGCATTTACCCTGCAGCTTCAATTTTCAATGTTTACTACATTGTTTGATAACATGCATAAAAAGGGCAACTGTGATTTTTTTCTGTATTTAGTAGTTCTCCCATAGCGAAATCGATTCTGTTTATTGTGTAATTCTATATATTTATTTTGTTAATGTAGGAAATGGCGAAAAAGAGGAAGATTACCCGCAAACAAAAACAAACCGAGGACCCCCTTGAAGAACTCGAAGCAAATATTAAACCCAACGAGCTACCTGTGGTGAATGTAGAAATTAATGTGCAACATGAAGCAAATTTACAAACCAATGAGCATCATGAAGAAAATTTAGAAACAACCAATCAGGGAACCGAAGCATGTATAGAAAATGCGGTGCAATCTGGATTAAATATTGAAACCAATGAGGTTGAAGTTGAAAATAATTTGGTGGAAAACGAGACTGGTTTTCAAATACATGAAAATCTGGTTGAAAAGAAAAAAAAGCGAGGTCTGACAAGAATGAAAAGACTTCCATCAGATAGTGTATCTCGGATTACCGTTGAATTCAACGAAAATGCTATACTAATAGGAGAAGGTTCTGTAAAATTGTCTTCTTACTTAGGACCGCTCGTACGGGAGCATGTTCCATTCACAATTAATGATTGGCGGTCAATTGGGGATGATTTAAAGTTCGTGTTGTGGAGTTCCATTCAGGTATCATTTTCATATAATTAGTATGAACTGAGTTTTATGCTTTAAGATTGATATTATCCTCATTCAAAATTAAGATTTAATATTCTGTCATGCTTCAACAGTATGGGCTGTCTTAACCTTAAAAGTAAATTACATTAAATTTCAACAATAAAAATAGAACCAATGCAAAAACACCAAAACTGAACCATGCGGACTTAAGTGCTTTACCACCATAAGAAATATTACCGAAGTGAGACCCATATCTTTATTCACATGTTATGTGATTTCTTCTTTTGAAGATAGCCTAAATAGAAACAAACAGTAAACACAGTATTGTCCGCGACATGAATATGTTACTACCATTATAGATCCAGTCCGCGATATGAATACGTTTAATCATACCTTTTATTGCCTTGCTCACAGCAGGCTTCCTCTGTAGTTTTGTTAAACTCTGTAATTTCCATGTTTTACGAGAACCTAAGGAAAATGAGTTTCTAAAACCAATTTGTTGCTTGTCCAAAACCAAAGCTAAAGGTAAAATTAAGATTAAAAACATGGAAGGAAATATTTCCTTTTCCTTGACACAAACAGAATTGAAATGACTCAAAACTAAAGGTAGAAGGTATTATTTCAAGCTTTTCATAATTCACCTATAATCAAATAAAATTAACAAACTAGTTTATGGTATATTTATCAAAAATAAGGAAGGAAATATCACCTTGTTTGATCTGCTGCAAACCACTCAATCCACTCGGTCAAATTCTCCATTTCCTTTGAGCTTTGGTTTACAACAAGAGATTCACTTTTGGTTAAATTTAATTTACTTGAGGAAGTAATTCAAAAAATTAATTGCTCATCGACCTTGCCATGTTTTGGATTTGACCAAAGGTGAGATGTAAATTTATTCGTTAAAATTTATTTTGGATTTGAAGGAAAAATAAAGCATAGTTTAAGAGAAAAATAGAAGTAATTGAAAATGTATAAATCCAATTACACTGCATTGTACATGTAAAACAACTTCAAACTAAGAATATATACTCAATTTATTTATTTAAATCAATCACATGCACGTACATAAATTTTTATTAAATATAAGTTGAATCAATGTACTTTTGAAGTTTAAATATTTTGCAGATCTAAATTGCTAGTGGATTGAAAAAAATAAAAGAAGAAATGAAACAAATATACACTCAAAACATTAGACAGAGCTAGTTATATCTAATTCCTTTTGTACACCAAATCACAAAGCATAACGACACATGGTAATTATTATAATAATACAATATAAAATTTTCATTTACTGTTACAAGCGCCCTAGAGGTCATAAGGTACAAAACTCATGATAATTGCATTATTCAATATAAAAAGCACATACTGTACCTATACATAATATATAATACAATAAGAATTAGGAGTTTAGGGGCCACATATCAGATCTTCCCACTATTTCACTGCTCATAATCAGTTTTATGTTTGATTGGTGTTTCAAAACATAATCAGTTTTATGTTTGATTGGTGGATTTCACCTACGTGGAAAGAGACCGGAGAGTGCCGACAGTTTGTAAGTTAACCAATTTATCAAAACTTAAAAGTATTAACTGCTTGTCTCTTGGGCACCTATGATTTGGCAATGCAAATTTTTAGCTGTCATTTGTTTATATTTGTAAAACATTCAAAGGTATAAATTCATCTGCAGATAAAGGATATTGTTATACAGCAAAAATCAAGGAATATGCATGGTCCCTTTTCTGTTAGAAAATTGATAAATGGTAATAAATTTTTATCTAATAGGCTAAAATTAATTTAGTCCGACTTATGTGCTTTGATTAGTACAAAAATCAAAGTGGTACGGTACGCCTATAATTCACTCTGCTAAGTCTGCTTATGCTTTACCCATACCAGTATCTTGACAGTCCAAATATAATTAAATATGTTTTTGCATATTATGTTTAAGAAACAGAACACAACAACGTTATCTGCCTTCTCAGTTTTGATATCAATAGAGTCTTCAAAAAAACACTCAACCTCACGTTCGTATGCAAATAAATAAAAGCTAGATATATGCTTATTCAAAAGAAGAAATGGTGGAAGCTTAACAAAAAAGCAACAGATCTTTATAGTTTATTTGCCAAATATGGCATGAAAAGTAATGAGGCTATATTCATTTCCATATAACCATTACTGTCCTTAATATAGTTGTTGATTTTGGCTTGTTTATCAAGTAAACACGCAGTAGTACTACATTGTTATTATTAAAACCAAATATTTACCTATTGTCATAATGCTAATATCATAATAGAGCAGTACATTCTAATGCAAAGTCCTGGCATGTTGGTGCCTAAAAAACTTCAAAATTACATAACAAAAACATGAGAAATAAGGGTTGAATTTGGTTGTGGTCACATCCAACTCCAAACTGAAAGTATAGGAACATATGTGACATGAAATGAAATTTGCAAATAAATTAAACTAATACCTGCATTATTTCAGCTTAGATTAATATGGAGCGATTTGCAAATAAGGGTTGATTATTGAAATTTACATTTTGCAGGCAAGATTTAAACTAGATGAGGAATGGCAGAAAGTGCCTATTTTCCAACAAATGAGATGCATCTGGAGGGCTTCAAAAAGCAGACTAGTTAGGCAAATAGTGAAATCAAAGAACATAGAGGAAAGGATTAAGCTCAAACCTAGCAATCTCAAAAATATGAACGATTGGAGGGATTTTATAAAGAAAAAAACAGACTCAAAGTTTAGGGTAAATAAATATAAAATTCAGTTATATGTAATAATTATAATTAATCAATTTATTATATCTTTTCATCTTAGGCACAAAGCGATAAATCTAAAGCTATCAGAAGTGTTCAAGTGCCACATACAGTTAGTCGCAAAGGAATGGCTCGACTAGCGGTGGACATAGTAAGAAAGAACAGTCGATTTAATTATTTTTACATGTCACTTTTTTCAGTTACAACCATTCATTTTATTTATCATTCTTACTAATAGAGAAATGAGAGTGGCAATACTAACCCCATTCCTAGAGCTCAAATTTGGATTAAATCCCGCATTCGGAAAAATGGCGAAGCGGTGAATACATATGTCCAGGATACTATTGTAAGAGCACTGCAGTACTAATAAAAATCCTATAATACTGATTTTTGAACATTTATTCGCATTTTGTCTAGTACTTATAAATATGTAACAAAATGTTAACTTTTGTAGGAAAAGATGAAAAAAATTGAGTCTGAAACACAATCAAACTCAACAAAAAGTTCTGTGAGAGAAGATGTTGTCTCTCAAGTGTTAGGACAAGATAGACCTGGACGACTACGGGTGATGGGAAGAGGTGCAAACTATACTAAGTCTTTGCTGCTACAAGCTAAAGATGAGAGAATTTCAAAGTTGGAAGAAGAGATTCGCATGTTGAAGAAAAATTTGGTATATAACTTCAATATTTGTTGTACTAATTGCATAGTAATAATGGATAAAAAATTTATTTTGTTTTACATATGATTTTTTAATCCACGTTATTCAAATTTGCAATTTTTAGGTTAATGGATCTCAAAGAGGAGAATCCATATCTCAGGTGAACATCAAATATACTATCATTGTAAATGTAGTAATCAGCTTAATGCACTTTTTGTTAAATGCAGAGCAATTATGGAAACAGTGAAGATAAATGTGATTTGTTGGATTGGAATGGAACTGATGAAATAGTAGCTGAAGGAAGAGTAGTGTCAAGTGATCCAAACGAGCTCGTACACATAATTCCTCTAGGACCAAATACGAAAGCAGTTTTGATTGAGTTTCCACGGAAAGTGGATGCTTTTCTATGGACAGCTGTGTTTAATACGATACGTCTTGGAGAGGCTACGGACATGTTAGTAGCATGGCCTTCCGATAAAGTTATTATGCGAGCTTTGGATCAATCTGATAATATGGTAAATTAATTTTCAAATTTTTTTAAGTACAAATTAATTTTATACATGACAAAGTTATGATGCACTTTTTTTTAATAGAGTTAAACTAGCCGCACGGAAAAATTATGCAAGTTATATGATTGGCTTGGAGGTGAAGAACTAGTTGCCGAAGGACACTTGTACTCTAGCGATACAAATCAGCTTGTGAATGGCATTCCTATTGGACCATCAGCTATGTTAGTTTCTATTGACAATCCAAAAAAGCCTGATGCATTTTTATGGAGACCAACAAATAATATGATACATGTTGGAGAAGCTTTTGGTAGTAAAGTAGCTTGGCCAGAATCAAAAGTGGTTGTTGAGACGGTCAAAGACGCATCATTTGTTTCTAGCGCTATCAACGTAACATCTCATATAGTAATACATTAAAGCGAAATAGTAGTAATTTGTTATCTAATTTACTAATTGAAATATATATTAAAACACTTGTGTTTATGCTTGTGTTTGATAGGGTGGAAATCGAACCCTTCCAAACGATAAGAGTAAATGCAAGCTAATTGATGCTGGTGGAACAGAAGCACTGGTTGCAGAAGGAGTTGTGGCTTCAACCGATCCAAATGAAATGGTTCATTTTGTTCAACTTGGAAGAGATGCTATTAAAGTTTGGTTAGTGAACGCTACGGTTCCAAATGCTGTAACAACCCGAAAATCTGGGCCAGTTTAAAATTTTTATTTTGGCCATTTTAGCGAATTTTGATTATTTAAAATGAATTATTTTAAATAATATCGACGAGAAATTTATTTTGAATATAATTCGACGTATATATTATATACGTCGTCGTTAGAATATAAATAATTATATATAATTATAAATAGAATTGAAAATGGCGCGGTAGTTCGATAATTCGATTTCAAACTTCAATGGAATGTACCGGGTGCAAAACAATCCGGATTTTTTTGAAACCAAAAATCATAGGATCTAATTGATAGTATCTTTCCAACGAATCCGACAAATCAAAATTTCGTAGCGAGAATCAAAAGATATGTCCAGTTGAAAATTCTGAATAGTCGCTATGGAATTCAGGCCCTTAAAAATGGACATTTTGCAAACGACCTCGGATTTCGACGAAACCAGTTTTGTTGGATCCGCAGTGTCAAATTATTGCTAGGTTTCAAATTTCATAATTTTCTGAATCAATATGTGAGCGTGGCAAAGGAAAACGCGTTTGACCGGTTTTAGTTGATTTTAATCGACTGGAAAAGGGCCATTTTTCATACGGTCTCAGAATTCAACGAAACTAGTTTTGTTAGGACCGTATCGTCAATACGAAGCTAGAAAATATTTTTCTGGAATTTTTCTAGTTAGTATGTGGCCCCGGTAATTTGAAATGTACGTTTAAAATTCAATATAGTGATTTAAATGTAAATTTAACGAAAACTGATTGTAACAGCCGAATCAGCTTGCGATACATATCTCGTCGTGTTGGAAATAGGGGTAGAACGCTATGGACGACAGGCGGTGGACCTCGTTTCGAGGTCACATGTAAAAGACAACTGTTTGCAAATAAAATAATTAAATAATAAAAAAATAGAAAAAAAAATAAAAACCCCCTTTCCTTAACTACCCAGGCCCCCCCCCCCCGATTTCATTCGACAGAAGTAAAAGTAAAAAAAAAAAAAGGAGCCGATCGCAGCCCTAGGCGGAGCACCGCCGCGCCATCAGGCGCCGCCACCCCGGCGCTGACCCCCCCTCCTCGCCTCCCCAGTGGACCCCGCGACCCCCTGCCCTAATCGACAGCCGCGAGACCCCCTACCCCATCCACCGACGCAGCCACACCGACCACCCTGACGCCCGCGAGTTCAAACCCCCCTCCCTCTTCTTCTGCGCCGCCTCTTCCTCCTCTTGAAGCCCACAGCGAACGCCCCAAACCCATCCCCTTTTCTGTAAGTTTTTTTCATTTTTATTTTATTTTATTTATTTACTTTATTTTTATTTTAATTTTGATTTTTTAAAAGTTGTTTAAAACTGATTTAATAGGATTTTTTAAAAACTGTTGTTTTATTTAATTTTACTTAAACTGATTTTTTTTATTTACTTTAAAACTGAATTTTTAGATTTTTAATAAAAGAAAAATGCGATTTTTCATTAGAAGAAAAATTAGATTTTCAATAGAAAAGATGAGATTTTTATGGTGCGAAGTTTATATTGTTGAATTAGTGAAATTTAGATTTTCTTTGAAAAAAATATTGAACATCGAAGTAAAAATATGAGCTTTGATATTTTTAAAGTATTAAAAATATAATCTTTACTATATAGAAATATTAAAAATAGGATTTTTATATTTTTAAAGTATTAAAAATATAATCTTTATAGGATAGAAAATATAAAAATATCATCTTTGTGTATGTGGCGAAATAAAAATCTGATTTTTATTTTATATACGTTGAGATAAGGTGGTTAAATTTAAAAAGGTGAAATCTTTAAATTTAAAAAGGTGAAATCTTTAAATTTAAAAAGGTGAAATCTTTAAATTTAAAAAGGCGAAATCTTTATATAGAGAATAGCGTTATAAAAATATAATTTTTATCCATATAGCATAGTGAAAAATTCGATTTTTAAATATATAAAGTGATTAGAAAAATATGATTTTTAAATTGAAAGTGAATAAATAAAAATGTGATTTTTATTTTAAAAACATCGAAATATAAAAACGTGTGATTTTTATATATATAGTGACTACGGGCAACGAAGATGATGAAGACGGGATAACGAAGAAGATTTCTATCAAGGAAGTGTCGTGGTATTGGATAGCTTTCGGTGAGAACTTCTCACCTTTCAATTTACTTTCTAGTTATATATATATACTAGGATGCAGACGGTGTTTAGTAGCACCCGACACAATTGTCCACAGACCATGGACTTGTTTGTTTGGCTGTTTGGTGATTGATTGAGATATTGGTTTGAAAGTGGTTTGTGGTGTGAAAAATCGAATCGATAAATTGGTTAGGATTAGACGTGCGCCGTTATAAGGCGAAGGAGTAAGGCTAGGTTAGACTCTTACTCCAAATTTTGTGGTTTGCATAACGAATTGATTTGATTGATGTGTGAATGGCGTGGGCCTTCACTAGACCAGGGATAAGGCTAGGCCTCGTCCCGTTTCTAGTATCGTGCCGTTATGCCGCCGAAATTTTCTAAAATGTGTTAGAAAATAAAAATATCATTTTATTGTGTAAATGAATTGAATAGAAATTCATAGGTTGAAATAAAATGTTTTGTAACGTGAATGTGAGTAAATAAATATTCATTTACAAACCAGACGGTTTGTTTATGTACACTTATTTGAATGACATTGATTGGGACGATAAATTTTACACATCGCCCAACTGCACGAATAAAATCTGTGTTTGATTGTTTGAAACCCCACACGGGTGTTGGGATGAAATTTGAAGTTCACTCATCCTGATTGATTAAATATGTCGATCGATTGATTGACAGGCTGTTATAAGCGTTAGATATCTATATTTGATGCTTATACAGTGTAGTGCACTTTGGTTGATGGTTGATTATTTTTCAAGGCTATTATACATGTGTTGTATGAAAATCCATATAATTAACTTTATATGGTAATTGATTGGGCCTCATTCCAGTTTTAAAATAGAAATATTTAAAATAGAAATATTTAAAATAGAAATATTTAAAATAGAAATATTCGAAATGAAATATTTGAAAATGTCAATATATGAAGCCGTGTTGATTAGATTGACGCCATTTTGACGTGAACGATATTTATATCGATTTTATTCATTTTAAAATGAATATTAGAAAGTAATTTTGAAAGTGATTTCGAAATGAATTGAATTGAAAACGAATTCAAAGTGAATTGAATTGAAAGTGATTTCGAAATGAATTGAATTGAAAACGAATTCAAAGTGAATTGAATTGAAAGTGATTTCGAAATGAATTGAATTGAAAACGAATTCAAAGTGAATTGAATTGAAAGCGATTTCGAAATGAATTGAATTGAAAACGAATTCAAAGTGAATTGAATTGAAAGCGATTTCGAAATGAATTGAATTGAAAACGAATTCGAAGTGAATTGAATTGAAAACGATTTCGAAATGAATTGAATTGAAAACGAATTCAAAATGAATTGAAAGAAAATTGAAATGAATTCAAATTGAATTGAAATTTGAATTGAATAGAAATGAATTTTAAAACGAATTTATAGAGAAGAATTCAATTTTTCTTTGAATTGAGATGGAAGTTGAAATAGATTTTGAAACAAATTTTAAAACTATTTATATAATTCGTTTTAAATAGAAATCGACGAAGTATATATTATATATATTATATATATAATATAATGGCCTGAATAGAACGCGCTGCGCCGCGGCAGTTCGCGAATTTCGACCATTGATTTCAAATGGACGTTACGGGAGATCCGACCGTCGGATTCTCCTAAAACCGGAACCGTTGGGTTCGTATCGAAGAGAGCTTTCTAACGAATGTGAGAAATTAGAAATCTAACGGTTGGATTTGGAGTTACGTCCAAATCAAATTTGAAAAAGGTCGATGTAAGTGCAGTTCGATGGCCATTGATGGAAATCGACTGTACGGGCCTTGATAAAATTATTAAAAATAGTAATAATTTTTGTAAAATCATAAGAAATGATTTGTGAAGATTTGGGATGAAAAACTCCAAATCTGAAAAGATAAAAATAGATTTTTATCGAAATGAACTAGTTTTGAACTAGAATTATAATTCTATTTATTTTTTTTAAGTAAATAAATTGAATTGGAAAAGGGTTTTAAAAATAACCAGAATATCCAATGATTGCGTTGGAGTGGATTTGAATCGAAATTGTCTTCGGAATATTTCGATGTTGGAATTCGTGATTATACAGGTGTTGTTGTGGAAATTTGAAAGATATATATTTATATCGTTATTTCCAATACGACATTTGTTAGTCGTAGAATTTGATATTGAATATAAGCCGGTATATTTTCTATTCAGAATCTTGTGTTTAATATCAAATGTGATTTGGGTTTGTCGTGAATGGTGTCTTCACTAACACTGTTCTTGAACCCAGTTGAGAAAAGATTAAATCTTTTTATTTAGATTTAATGAAGTGTACCAATTAAATGATATTTAATTGGAATTGAATTGATATTGATTTTCGGGTTTATCGTGGACAGTGTTTTAAATAACACTCGTTCTTTAATCCGATAATTAATGGAATGTGATTTTGGGTTTATCGTGAACTGTGTTTTTAAATGACACTGATTCTTTAACCCAGTTAACGATTAAAACTAAGTGGAGTTTTAATGAATCTTTAATTAGATTGAAAAGATCGAGAATGGAGTATCACCAGTTTTACTCCAGGCGATAGTTAAATCTTTAATTAGATTTGAACGTGAAATGGTAATTGAATTTACCAATAACACCGTGGTGTTAGATATGAAGTATGACCAGTTTTACTTCAAGGGATGAATAGGTTGGGATTGGGAAATAAAATAAATGATTACTTCGGTGTGGTTCGCTAATCCCGACTAGTTTGAATTGATATTCAAAGGAGATTAAAGAATAAATTTAGAAGAATTTATCTTGGATAAAATTAATGGGAACATTTCCCTAAGAATGTGCTTTTGTGAATAAAGGAATATTCTGAATTGGAATGAGGCGTATGTTGTGTTTGTGTAACACTTTTATAATATATACGCGAGTTATTCAGAAAGACCGGGTTTAACCCATTCTGAATAACTGATTCGACGTGGTGTCGAAGATGAAGACGGTGGTCGAAGACCGGAGGTCTTTACGTCGTTTGGGTGATTACTGATGATCTTGATTGGGCTGTACACCCAAGAAGATGGAAACAGTTGGTGATCGTCCAGACGTACTTGGAGATCGATGGGTATGCGAGGTACTAGGTGCCTCCGGTTTCGTTCAGACCCAGAACGGACTTGTGAATGGACTGTGTGTCTGACATTGGATTTTAGTCTGTGTGATTGATTTCTATTAAATATATATCTGTTTGGCGGCGGAGAATTTATTCTCTTGCTTAACGCCCTTCTCTGAGACGTATGAGCTCAGGGGTTATATATTGATGGATATCAAACGCATGGAGTGAATTGCCTGTGTGGCATGCCTGAGTGGCAATTGATCGAGGCTTCTGTTGAAAAGCAAAGTTTCGTGGTGATGATCAAAGCACAGCCTGTGTGGCACAGCTTTGTGTAACGTGAATTCGCGAGCCTCACACCCCGGTTGTGAACCAAAAACGGGAGACAGACCTCAGGGAGGGCATGCGTTTCTTTCTAGTTAGAAGTGGCGTCAGTGGTTTTACACGCCCTGACGAGTTTGACTTAAGTGGTTGTTGCTGTTGCGAGGCGCCTCGGTTATATCGGTTTCGGCCGATGCATTCTGGTCGGCAGACGGACCAGACTTACACCCCATAGGGTGGGGAGACGTAGTGTTCAGGCATAATAATCCACATCGGTGGACCGGCCCTGACGATCTAAAGGCTTGTCTGCGCGCTTGCCTGTGGCTCGGGCTAGAGAGTCACGAATCGGTAGAGGACGATCCCTGGCCTCGGTTCATAGACGGAAATCCAATTTCCAAATACGTGACATTTGCGGTTTTAATTGTAATCCTATATATGGCGACATAGTGGGATGGGGCGCTTATGCCGCCTATGATTGATACTTATGATTTGAAGTTGTTTTATACACTATGCACTTATAATAGTATCAAATGATTTGTTTTAAACGTATCAAGCATTCTTTGGCTGTTATAAGGGAAAACCCTATCCTCGGCTGCGTTGCATTGTGTGATGGGACCTGGGTCTTATAACAGCTTCATTTTTCTTTATTTAGCATTGCGCTGTTCGTTTTATGCACTGGTATTCTTGGGAGGAAACCCGTTCCGTGTTATACGGCGTGGTCCCTTGATTTACCTAGCTTTAAAATAAAGATTAATAACTGTTTTAGTTCTCACACCAGTCACATGACTGACCTGGAGTTTATTGTTTTAACCTAAACTCTGGGTGCCCTTATTTTGACACGGGCAGCTAGTAGTTTTGGTTTTGCAGATTTATATTCACAGGATCCTGGTTTACAGCTGGAATGATATCCGGAGAGCTTTGTATCCGCATATCTACTTCTAGTTGTGTATCGTATTATTTTCCGCTGCTATGTATTTAAATGTAATTTAAATCTCTGATATTTCTGTGTAATATTCATTTATACTCTGTATATTCTTGTATTCTGATGCATTGTTGTAATATACAATGAAATGTTCTTTTATATGCGTTCTGTTGTGGTTTGTTCTCGAACTATCCGACGCTTTCCTTTACGGGGAAGTTGCGGGTCTTTACATTTGGTATCAGAGCTTTGGTTTACAAAGCTCAGAGAACAAGACACATTAGAACCGTACGAAAGAATTCATCAGATATTGGATTAGTAATATCCAATGGGAATGACTCGTTAGAGATGGGATCAGTAGTATCCTAGAACGAGTGTGAAGAGTATATTTTTTTCAAAGTGAAAACAAATTTTGTTTTGAAAATTTAAATCAATTATTCGTATTTGATTATTTATTTATATTGATGTGGACAATCCAGTATATATAGATTTTGCGTATACGTCTGGTCCGCGTGTATTCGAAATTTTAATATATTGGATAGATATAGCATCACACTCTAGTCGCCCGAAGATGGTACTGATGATTGTCATGACATCATCAGTATTTATGTTCGTGTCTCGAAGGTGTGATTTTCTATATATTTCCATTAGGCTGGTGTGAGAACCAAAACTTATATATAGCTAGAATTCATTGTTGTGATTTGGCATCAAAACATGATTTTCAGTATATATATCAAAGTTATGCATTTGAAACTCTAATCAACAAATTGATTGATGTTTGTGTTGTTTGTTTAATTGTTTGATAATTTTGAACCATTGTGCCTAATTGTATCAAATATTGAATTGTATTGAAAATTGGTCGCATTTGCTTGCATATACATGTATATCATTGAACAGGTCATAGCAAGGAGGCTAGAGCCAGAGGATAAAATTTGTTTGCCCGACAAATAGGTACATGTTTACTACATAATTTCCTGTTTTGTTTGGGTGATGATGATTTTGTGAGCCTATTGGCTAGCCGCTTGGCTTTTTCATTTTCTTTTTGAGATCTGAAGGACCGGGGAAGCTATTTGAAATTCCCCGATGCTCCCGGTGCAAGGGAGGTTATGGCGAAATTTTTCGAAAATTTAGGGTGTTAGCCAAATTTTTGAAATTTTGAAAATTCTCAGAAACTAAAGAGTTGGAGAATGGAAGTCTGATCGAGCGTAGTATTGATTAATCAAACCACTTTCGACTTTGTTCCTTTTCGGGGACGAAAAGTTTTAAGTGGGGGAGATTGTAACAACCCGAAAATCTGGGCCAGTTTAAAATTTTTATTTTGGCCATTTTAGCGAATTTTGATTATTTAAAATGAATTATTTTAAATAATATCGACGAGAAATTTATTTTGAATATAATTCGACGTATATATTATATACGTCGTCGTTAGAATATAAATAATTATATATAATTATAAATAGAATTGAAAATGGCGCGGTAGTTCGATAATTCGATTTCAAACTTCAATGGAATGTACCGGGTGCAAAACAATCCGGATTTTTTTGAAACCAAAAATCATAGGATCTAATTGATAGTATCTTTCCAATGAATCCGACAAATCAAAATTTCGTAGCGAGAATCAAAAGATATGTCCAGTTGAAAATTCTGAATAGTCGCTATGGAATTCAGGCCCTTAAAAATGGACATTTTGCAAACGACCTCGGATTTCGACGAAACCAGTTTTGTTGGATCCGCAGTGTCAAATTATTGCTAGGTTTCAAATTTCATAATTTTCTGAATCAATATGTGAGCGTGGCAAAGGAAAACGCGTTTGACCGGTTTCAGTTGATTTTAATCGACTGGAAAAGGGCCATTTTTCATACGGTCTCAGAATTCAACGAAACTAGTTTTGTTAGGACCGTATCGTCAATACGAAGCTAGAAAATATTTTTCTGGAATTTTTCTAGTTAGTATGTGGCCCCGGTAATTTGAAATGTACGTTTAAAATTCAATATAGTGATTTAAATGTAAATTTAACGAAAACTGATTGTAACAGCCGAATCAGCTTGCGATACATATCCCGTTGTGTTGGAAATAGGGGTAGAACGCTATGGACGACAGGCGGTGGACCTCGTTTCGAGGTCACATGTAAAAGACAACTGTTTGCAAATAAAATAATTAAATAATAAAAAAATAGAAAAAAAAAATAAAAACCCCCTTTCCTTAACTACCCAGGCCCCCCCCCCGATTTCATTCGACAGAAGTAAAAGTAAAAAAAAAAAAAAAAAGGAGCCGATCGCAGCCCTAGGCGGAGCACCGCCGCGCCATCAGGCGCCGCCACCCCGGCGCTGACCCCCCCCTCGCCTCCCCAGTGGACCCCGCGACCCCCTGCCCTAATCGACAGCCGCGAGATCCCCTACCCCATCCACCGACGCAGCCACACCGACCACCCTGACGCCCGCGAGTTCAAACCCCCCTCCCTCTTCTTCTGCGCCGCCTCTTCCTCCTCTTGAAGCCCACAGCGAACGCCCCAAACCCATCCCCTTTTCTGTAAGTTTTTTTCATTTTTATTTTATTTTATTTATTTACTTTATTTTTATTTTAATTTTGATTTTTTAAAAGTTGTTTAAAACTGATTTAATAGAATTTTTAAAAACTGTTGTTTTATTTAATTTTACTTAAACTGATTTTTTTTATTTACTTTAAAACTGAATTTTTAGATTTTTAATAAAAGAAAAATGCGATTTTTCATTAGAAGAAAAATTAGATTTTCAATAGAAAAGATGAGATTTTTATGGTGCGAAGTTTATATTGTTGAATTAGTGAAATTTAGATTTTCTTTGAAAAAAATATTGAACATCGAAGTAAAAATATGAGCTTTGATATTTTTAAAGTATTAAAAATATAATCTTTACTATATAGAAATATTAAAAATAGGATTTTTATATTTTTAAAGTATTAAAAATATAATCTTTATAGGATAGAAAATATAAAAATATCATCTTTGTGTATGTGGCGAAATAAAAATCTGATTTTTATTTTATATACGTTGAGATAAGGTGGTTAAATTTAAAAAGGTGAAATCTTTAAATTTAAAAAGGTGAAATCTTTAAATTTAAAAAGGTGAAATCTTTAAATTTAAAAAGGCGAAATCTTTATATAGAGAATAGCGTTATAAAAATATAATTTTTATCCATATAGCATAGTGAAAAATTCGATTTTTAAATATATAAAGTGATTAGAAAAATATGATTTTTAAATTGAAAGTGAATAAATAAAAATGTGATTTTTATTTTAAAAACATCGAAATATAAAAACGTGTGATTTTTATATATATAGTGACTACGGGCAACGAAGATGACGAAGACGGGATAACGAAGAAGATTTCTATCAAGGAAGTGTCGTGGTATTGGATAGCTTTCGGTGAGAACTTCTCAACTTTCAATTTACTTTCTAGTTATATATATATACTAGGATGCAGACGGTGTTTAGTAGCACCCGACACAATTGTCCACAGACCATGGACTTGTTTGTTTGGCTGTTTGGTGATTGATTGAGATATTGGTTTGAAAGTGGTTTGTGGTGTGAAAAATCGAATCGATAAATTGGTTAGGATTAGACGTGCGCCGTTATAAGGCGAAGGAGTAAGGCTAGGTTAGACTCTTACTCCAAATTTTGTGGTTTGCATAACGAATTGATTTGATTGATGTGTGAATGGCGTGGGCCTTCACTAGACCGGGGATAAGGCTAGGCCTCGTCCCGTTTCTAGTATCGTGACGTTATGCCGCCGAAATTTTCTAAAATGTGTTAGAAAATAAAAATATCATTTTATTGTGTAAATGAATTGAATAGAAATTCATAGGTTGAAATAAAATGTTTTGTAACGTGAATGTGAGTAAATAAATATTCATTTACAAACCAGACGGTTTGTTTATGTACACTTATTTGGATGACATTGATTGGGACGATAAATTTTACACATCGCCCAACTGCACGAATAAAATCTGTGTTTGATTGTTTGAAACCCCACACGGGTGTTGGGATGAAATTTGAAGTTCACTCATCCTGATTGATTAAATATGTCGATCGATTGATTGACAGGCTGTTATAAGCGTTAGATATCTATATTTGATGCTTATACAGTGTAGTGCACTTTGGTTGATGGTTGATTATTTTTCAAGGCTATTATACATGTGTTGTATGAAAATCCATATAATTAACTTTATATGGTAATTGATTGGGCCTCATTCCAGTTTTAAAATAGAAATATTTAAAATAGAAATATTTAAAATAGAAATATTTAAAATAGAAATATTCGAAATGAAATATTTGAAAATGTCAATATATGAAGCCGTGTTGATTAGATTGACGCCATTTTGACGTGAACGATATTTATATCGATTTTATTCATTTTAAAATGAATATTAAAAAGTAATTTTGAAAGTGATTTCGAAATGAATTGAATTGAAAACGAATTCAAAGTGAATTGAATTGAAAGTGATTTCGAAATGAATTGAATTGAAAACGAATTCAAAGTGAATTGAATTGAAAGTGATTTCGAAATGAATTGAATTGAAAACGAATTCAAAGTGAATTGAATTGAAAGCGATTTCGAAATGAATTGAATTGAAAACGAATTCAAATTGAATTGAATTGAAAGCGATTTCGAAATGAATTGAATTGAAAACGAATTCGAAGTGAATTGAATTGAAAACGATTTCGAAATGAATTGAATTGAAAACGAATTCAAAATGAATTGAAAGCAAATTGAAATGAATTCAAATTGAATTGAAATTTGAATTGAATAGAAATGAATTTTAAAACGAATTTATAGAGAAGAATTCAATTTTTCTTTGAATTGAGATGGAAGTTGAAATAGATTTTGAAACGAATTTTAAAACTATTTATATAATTCGTTTTAAATAGAAATCGACGAAGTATATATTATATATATTATATATATAATATAATGGCCTGAATAGAACGCGCCGCGCCGCGGCAGTTCGCGAATTTCGACCATTGATTTCAAATGGACGTTACGGGAGATCCGACCGTCGGATTCTCCTAAAACCGGAACCGTTGGGTTCGTATCGAAGAGAGCTTTCTAACGAATGTGAGAAATTAGAAATCTAACGGTTGGATTTGGAGTTACGTCCAAATCAAATTTGAAAAAGGTCGCTGTAAGTGCAGTTCGATGGCCATTGATGGAAATCGACTGTACGGGCCTTGATAAAATTATTAAAAATAGTAATAATTTTTGTAAAATCATAAGAAATGATTTGTGAAGATTTGGGATGAAAAACTCCAAATCTGAAAAGATAAAAATAGATTTTTATCGAAATGAACTAGTTTTGAACTAGAATTATAATTCTATTTATTTTTTTTAAGTAAATAAATTGAATTGGAAAAGGGTTTTAAAAATAACCAGAATATCCAATGATTGCATTGGAGTGGATTTGAATCAAAATTGTCTTCGGAATATTTCGATGTTGGAATTCGTGATTATACAGGTGTTGTTGTGGAAATTTGAAAGATATATATTTATATCGTTATTTCCAATACGACATTTGTTAGTCGTAGAATTTGATATTGAATATAAGCCGGTATATTTTCTATTCAGAATCTTGTGTTTAATATCAAATGTGATTTGGGTTTGTCGTGAATGGTGTCTTCACTAACACTGTTCTTGAACCCAGTTGAGAAAAGATTAAATCTTTTTATTTAGATTTAATGAAGTGTACCAATTAAATGATATTTAATTGGAATTGAATTGATATTGATTTTCGGGTTTATCGTGGACAGTGTTTTAAATAACACTCGTTCTTTAATCCGATAATTAATGGAATGTGATTTTGGGTTTATCGTGAACTGTGTTTTTAAATGACACTGATTCTTTAACCCAGTTAACGATTAAAACTAAGTGGAGTTTTAATGAATCTTTAATTAGATTGAAAAGATCGAGAATGGAGTATCACCAGTTTTACTCCAGGCGATAGTTAAATCTTTAATTAGATTTGAACGTGAAATGGTAATTGAATTTACCAATAACACCGTGGTGTTAGATATGAAGTATGACCAGTTTTACTTCATGGGATGAATAGGTTGGGATTGGGAAATAAAATAAATGATTACTTCGGTGTGGTTCGCTAATCCCGACTAGTTTGAATTGATATTCAAAGGAGATTAAAGAATAAATTTAGAAGAATTTATCTTGGATAAAATTAATGGGAACATTTCCCTAAGAATGTGCTTTTGTGAATAAAGGAATATTCTGAATTGGAATGAGGCGTATGTTGTGTTTGTGTAACACTTTTATAATATATACGCGAGTTATTCAGAAAGACCGGGTTTAACCCATTCTGAATAACTGATTCGACGTGGTGTCGAAGATGAAGACGGTGGTCGAAGACCGGAGGTCTTTACGTCGTTTGGGTGATTACTGATGATCTTGATTGGGCTGTACACCCAAGAAGATGGAAACAGTTGGTGATCGTCCAGACGTACTTGGAGATCGATGGGTATGCGAGGTACTAGGTGCCTCCGGTTTCGTTCAGACCCAGAACGGACTTGTGAATGGACTGTGTGTCTGACATTGGATTTTAGTCTGTGTGATTGATTTCTATTAAATATATATCTGTTTAGCGGCGGAGAATTTATTCTCTTGCTTAACGCCCTTCTCTGAGACGTACGAGCTCAGGGGTTATATATTGATGGATATCAAACGCATGGAGTGAATTGCCTGTGTGGCATGCCTGAGTGGCAATTGATCGAGGCTTCTGTTGAAAAGCAAAGTTTCGTGGTGATGATCAAAGCACAGCCTGTGTGGCACAGCTTTGTGTAACGTGAATTCGCGAGCCTCACACCCCGGTTGTGAACCAAAAACGGGAGACGGACCTCAGGGAGGGCATGCGTTTCTTTCTAGTTAGAAGTGGCGTCAGTGGTTTTACACGCCCTGACGAGTTTGACTTAAGTGGTTGTTGCTGTTGCGAGGCGCCTCGGTTATATCGGTTTCGGCCGATGCATTCTGGTCGGCAGACGGACCAGACTTACACCCCATAGGGTGGGGAGACGTAGTGTTCAGGCATAATAATCCACATCGGTGGACCGGCCCTGACGATCTAAAGGCTTGTCTGCGCGCTTGCCTGTGGCTCGGGCTAGAGAGTCACGAATCGGTAGAGGACGATCCCTGGCCTCGGTTCATAGACGGAAATCCAATTTCCAAATACGTGACATTTGCGGTTTTAATTGTAATCCTATATATGGCGACATAGTGGGATGGGGCGCTTATGCCGCCTATGATTGATACTTATGATTTGAAGTTGTTTTATACACTATGCACTTATAATAGTATCAAATGATTTGTTTTAAACGTATCAAGCATTCTTTGGCTGTTATAAGGGAAAACCCTATCCTCGGCTGCGTTGCATTGTGTGATGGGACCTGGGTCTTATAACAGCTTCATTTTTCTTTATTTAGCATTGCGCTGTTCGTTTTATGCACTGGTATTCTTGGGAGGAAACCCGTTCCGTGTTATACGGCGTGGTCCCTTGATTTACCTAGCTTTAAAATAAAGATTAATAACTGTTTTAGTTCTCACACCAGTCACATGACTGACCTGGAGTTTATTGTTTTAACCTAAACTCTGGGTGCCCTTATTTTGACACGGGCAGCTAGTAGTTTTGGTTTTGCAGATTTATATTCACAGGATCCTGGTTTACAGCTGG
Organism: Allium sativum; assembly: GCA_030737875.1. NCBI lineage: Eukaryota > Viridiplantae > Streptophyta > Magnoliopsida > Asparagales > Amaryllidaceae > Allium > Allium sativum. The sequence goes on from CM060923.1 coordinate 166,036,212, forward strand.
AATGATATCCGGAGAGCTTTGTATCCGCATATCTACTTCTAGTTGTGTATCGTATTATTTTCCGCTGCTATGTATTTAAATGTAATTTAAATCTCTGATATTTCTGTGTAATATTCATTTATACTCTGTATATTCTTGTATTCTGATGCATTGTTGTAATATACAATGAAATGTTCTTTTATATGCGTTCTGTTGTGGTTTGTTCTCGAACTATCCGACGCTTTCCTTTACGGGGAAGTTGCGGGTCTTTACAAATGCAGTTCTCTGGAGACAAACTTCTGATCTTGTCTGCATTGAAGATAACGTAGCCTCTACAGTAGCGTGGGCAGCCTCAAAAGTTGTAACAGAATCTAGTTCTAGTAAGTAAGCATTAATTTTATAGATATAATTTTTTTTAAAATGTATACACATTTGACGTTTCACCACATTCATATAGGTAATCATTATTAAAGTTTGTTAGCTGATCAGAAGGGGGAAAAAAGCTATTTTCGTCCTAAATGTAAGTTTATAACTCTTGCATTTTTTTTTTGTTCACTGCTCTTTTGCCTTTTAGTTGAATATATCTAATCATAGTAGTCTTAATGTGGTTGATCTTTGTGTTTGAGTTTTGGGTTGACTTTGAGACTCAGCTTTGAATTGCATCTGATTTCCGGTTTTCATTTGCTAAAACTGATATTGTGGAAAGGTGGTTTGAGGGGGAGGGGAGGGAGGTGGTTGCTGAATTCATATGTACCATCCTAGTAATCAAGAAAAAATTTCAAACAAAAATATTCAATTTCAAATGTTGTGTGGAAATCAATTATAATACTGCAAAGCAAAATTCAAGTAAAAATTTGTACAGAAAGCATCATATATTATGCAAATGAGATATAAAGTAAAGGTTCCTTAATAAAAATTTAAATAGATATAATGTATGATTTTCAGGAATTGTATGTCCACATTTATATGTTTTATTTTATTACAGACCCTAAAAAATTCGTAATTTAATTGCAAAAATAGAATTTCAAGCCGACGTTTTAATTCAATCCTACGCACAATAGTGAAAAGAGTGGTGAATAAAAAAGTAGAATGCAAATATTGCTCGTAATTGACGCTGCACTTAGCAGGAATCTCCAATGTGCCAGTTACGAACCGCATTGCAGCAAAGCTCGCTAGGCGGTGCAGGACTGAAAGGGGCTACTGCACTACTGTCTGGCCGAGAAGAAGGTAGTCCCACATGCCTGGGTTGCGCTTCTGTTGTTAAAATATCATAGTGACTTGATAAATCTTACAATCACGGATAAAACTCGAGTCGGATTCAGGCGCCGAGCAGTTTTTGGAGAGCATGTCACTTCCAGACATCTGTTCTAGAAAAAAAACACAGAGGTCTTAACATAATAACCGATGCTGATAATTTAACTATGGAAAAAAAAACCAGAGGTCTTAACATAATAACCGATGCTGATAATTTAACTATGGAAAAAAAAACACAGAGGTCTTAACATAATAACCGATGTCACTTCCAGACATAAATAATGTGTATGAGTGACACTGCAAATAGTAGCTGACTAATAACAATTATAATCCATATATAACTAAACAAGAACCGGCTAACTAATTATCCTGAAACCTGAATACAGTTCAAGGGAAAAAAAAAACAAGCAAATAATCTGTTCTCCAAGGCTATTCAATGGGATTGTTAGTTATCCTTCCAGGCTATTTATATTTATTTAATTATTCAGTTATATAAATATCTATTCTCCAAAGCTCTTATGATTTATGAACATTAATATTCAATAATCATTTTTTTCCTTCATGTTTTGGGAAATGAATTATACTACATCCATCAATCTGAGATACGCGTATGGTGCTGATAAGCCAGAGCATGCAATTTGTTTATTATGATACACACTCGGATTATAAAAAACAACAAAAAAACATTTTTTTTAAGACAAAAAAAAATTAATCCAGAGAAGTTACTCACACTCAGTCTGGATGTTTCGGCTGTTTCCAGCAGCAGCTATTCATGTAGTGGGAGCCCCTTGATCAACCAGTTTTACAGTCATGCCACTATATGTTCTGCATAACAGCCACATTCAAGTCCTCTTTAGCCACGCAGTGACATTGTATTATTTATTAGAAAGCTGCAACATTTACATTAAACCGTTGAGCCCATCATTTAAAAAGAAATAAGGATGTAATTAATCCTTAAAGTCAATAAACGTTTTCCAAATTCAGGCGCCGAGCAGTTTTTAAATAACAATATAGGATGTAATTTGGATTGGCTAATGAGTTTTTTATGTGAATTCTATAATTCATGATTTATTTGGATATAAATAACAATATAAGATGTTACATATTTAAATTTACCTCATTATGCTCTTGTGCCCTTGTCAAAACCAATGATATAACCAGAATTCCGAAGAAAATCACTGCTTTGCTATTTGCCATTTTGTGTAATGCCAACACAATTGAAAGAACAAAATAAATAACTCAGAAAAAGATACTCCATCCTGTTTATATATAGACAGTAAAGGCAAATGGCTTGACCATTTTGTGTGAATCAGATTAATACAAGGAAAGAGACCATTCTATTTGCTAGGACATACCTCATTTAGTTTTTACTATTTTATAAATGAATGTTTATCACTTAAAATGAAGATTTAATGGTGGTAACTGAAAGTAATGCAACAGGTACAATGGTTACTTGGATGCTAATGTACATGTAAAAAAAGAGATCAAAAGCAAAAAATGGTGCCAATTACTTGAAAAAACAATTACACTATCATACAACATAATTTGTACTACAGGTACAATTCTCAAAATAAAGAAAACTGGAAATGAAAGGTCAACTTCAGATACATGCAAGACTGGTAATATACACAATATGAATGTCTTAAAAATTTACATATTTAAAAATAATGACAACTCTTCTGCAGTACAACAAAATAGAATTCAGCCTCCTAATTATAATTCATTACTCCTTGATGATGATTCACCCAGAGAAACTGAAGCAAGAGATAAAGCCCAGACCCGAGCATTTGTGGCTCTCTTTCGAAAATTTCTGGCTTTGAGACTTATACAGTTGTTTTTAAGATCAATTACATGTCGAACACGGTCCAATAAGTTGTGGTTCCATTCACCAAATATTTCAACATTAACGTGCAACGGGTATATGAATAGGAATGCCTTAATGCGAGAAATTATTGTGGGGAAAATGTACATGAATGCCTTTAGGAAGATGTAAAGTAAAGCCAATGCTAGGTAGGGATCTGATGTAACTATTTCTCTAGGAGACTGAGAAGTTTTCCGTTGTAAAGTAAAGAAAATTACAATGACAAATTTCTTCATTGCATGTTACCATACTATATGGAACTACTGGATTTGTTTATGATTCAGTTATTCCGGTTTATTTGTTTGATACATGACAGTCCTTAATGATGTTGAGACTAAGCATGGGTAGATTACAACAACCTTATGTTCCTCTATGAATGATGTAATTCATGCATGAACTGAAATAATTAGGAATAACAAATGAACTTACATCCTAATTTATAAATACAGCGAGGGAGCTTATTTTCAAGATTTGGATTTTACATAGCCAAGGATGCAACAAATGGATTCATTTTATGGTCAGGTAATTATCATTTTATGGTCAGGTAATTTCTTTTTAAATTAATAATTATCATTTTATGGTCAGGTAATTTTACAAATGGATTTAATATCCTAACAAGCCTTTTATATGCCACATGTATGCCTAATGCAGTAGTGGCTGACAGGCAATTTTTATGATTCCTCATAACTGCTGACCTGCTTCTTTGTTTTCTATTTTCTCTCATACTTGTGCATTTGTATATGGAAACGTAAGCATAAAGGAGCCTTCCTTTAATGGAATATGGACCAAATGTATAATTTGGCAGATCAGAAAAATCATTTACTGATATATATGTTGATTTGCATAGTAATGTGCATTTTCACTTTTTTTTCCTCTTGAATCATTTTCCAATTGTGTTGTGCCTCTGTGTATGCTCACACACACACACAGATATATATATATATAATATTTTGATCTGAATATTGCTTATTTTTGTTGTGACAGGACAAATTGCTCATGTTTTGGACAAAATATCAGAAGCAAACTAAGATTAAGTATTTTACTATGTTGTAAGTAACTTGTTAACGCAAGTATATTGACGTATTATGGACAAGTATGTATGAATTGTTAAGTTTGGATATGTGAAAAGTAATTTGAATTATATGTATGAAATATTAAATTTGAATATATGAATGTTGTTTCAATGATATGTATGAAATATTAAATTTGAATATATGAATGTTGTTTCAATGATATGTATGAAATATTAAATTTGAATATATGAATGTTGTTTCAATGATATGTATTAAATATTATTTTGTAGTTTACATGTTTGTTTGTGAAATATGTTATGTTTTTATATATTTGAGAAATAGATTATGATACATATGGGTGTTGTTTGAATGATATGTATGTATTTAAAATTAACGAAAGAGCTGTAATGGTGATATACAAATGGTAAATGCTATGGATTGGCATTCAATATTATAGGGTTTTTAAAATGCTATAAATGATCCTCCACAAACGCTATTACTAACTTAGTGTAAACGCTATTCAAATGTACCCCTAAACGCTATTCAAATGTACACTAAACGCTATAAAACTATACTATAAAACGCTCTAGAAGTAAAGGAAAACGCTATAGTAGAAGTTGGATGAACGCTATAAAATTTAGAAATAATCGCTATAACAGGTTGTTATTGGGTAAGATTTCATATAGCGTTTACGTTTGATAGCAAAGCAAAACGCTATAAGATATCAGTTTTAATAGCGTTTTTACAGTGCTATTTCAACTCGACGACCTAAGATAACATGTCATTACATGGCGTTCTCTGAAACGCTATATTAGGATATCATAGCATTTTTCAAACGCTATAAAATCCCCTTTTTGTTGTAGTGAACCTCGCGGTTTTTGACAATGGGGATTTCATACATCTAATTCGCACGGAGGCGTGTATGATTTTTCTTTTCCACAATTTATTCCAATTTTTTTTCAACCACAAATGGGTATTTTTCAACCACAACCAAACAATATCAACCACAAACAATTCTATCAACCCTTCGCATTATTCACCAAATTTTTCACACCAATTCACAATCAATAAATATCATCCATGGTTTGTGGACGAGGGGAGTATATATATATATATATATATTCGTATATAATATATTTTATTTCCATTCCAACACACAAATCATTTATACAATGCATGTATAATTCATACTTCGCTCATACAACTTATACTACGCATGTACAGGTGGTATACAACACATATATAATTTATATTTCGCTTATATAATTTATACATCACATTTCTATTCATTATTTTATTGAAATATTCTATTTCAATTTTTCAAATCCCTTTAAAATATCCAATTTAAAAATTTTAAATTGGCTCTTATTTTTCGGGTTGTTACAGATTTCGTCTCTAGAAGGTAGAATATAAGACAAGGAGAAACCCATTTTTTTATAATGCTTTAAAATCTAAAATGGATACATGCATTTAATGAAGGTATGACTCAAGCTTCTAGAAGGGGTAACCTAGTACCAATCTACTGGCTATTGGAACCTTAATAAAACAATTTTTCTTGCATAGTTTTCATGAATTAGCCGTAGGTAACTACAGAGGAAAGGGGCGAGGCTAATGGGGAGGTTACTATAGGAGCATGCGCAGAAAAATGATTTTTTAAACTTGAGTTTGCCTATAAATACTTCATATAAGCATGCATTTCTCTCACAACAAAACCATAAGTTCACACTAAAATCTGAGTTCTTTCTAGCTGAAAAACATATAGGAAAGCAATTCAATGTGAGTAAACACTATTTAAATTCCTGGTTTAATACTTTACTGTAAAACAGTTTTGTGTATGTTTAGTTTTGAATGCAAGTTCATATGATGCCAACTCTATCACCTTGCCATTTAACCACCAAGTAGTGATGCTAGAAACCCTAAAATACCTTTATTTGACTGTTAGATTCGTATACCAATAGGTTATAGAAGTTATTGATAATTTAGAAACCTTACAAAGAAGCTTGCTATTATGATTCTGTGAAACACATAACATCATGAGCATTAATTTCTAGAAGAGAATCATACCAATTTGCTCACACTAGTTTAATGAAAGGGTAGAAATAATATATATATATATACATTGTAAATATAAACAAAGAATGACCTTTCAAAATCAAGGAGAAAACAAAAGTAGGATGTTCTCTATAAATTTCTCTGTAACCATGGATTTTCAAACATCACAAAAACTTAGTTTAAGGATATAAACGGAATCCTGGCGCCAAATCATGATTTTTAATGGAAATTTCATGATTTTTAGTGCTAGGGTTAAAGAGAAATACTTTGATGATCGAAAAATCATCATCTACCTTTTTTCGGCGATCAAGATGGTCGGAGGGGACGATTCTGGGCATGGAGCTATTTGACAGTATAGGGATGATGGGAAAAATACCCAATGATTTTTCCATTGTTTAATTTCTGGGATCGAAGGTGAATTAGGTTTTTAGTCTGTTAATGGGTTCATGAGTTTGGAGGCTTCGCGTGGGGTCTCCACGTGATCGAGTGGGCTAGGAACGAGGGGGAAGGTGCGTATGCGGTCGGAGAAGAGGCGGAAGGTGGCGCGAGCATCTCAGGTGGGCGGAGGTGATCGGTGGAGGCAGTTTTTGGATGAACTGGTTAAGTGGTTTTAGGGTTTTAAAGTGATGAAGTGGTGAATTTGAGGAGGATGACTTGGGGAACGGCTCGGGTGGGTGGCGAACTGGAAGGGGAGCACGATAGTTTTGGAGGGGTGCGGTGGCTCATCGACGAGCGGTGGTGGTGTACATGTGCACGGGGGTGATGTACAAGTGGTACTTTGCAAGCACGAGCAGCGCATGTGGATTGGTGAAGGATCACCAGTTGTGGCAAGCAGTTTTGAGCCTGGTACTCTGGTACTTTGGCACATTGCCAAGTACCAGATGGTACTTTAAAAACCATGGTCGTGGCAAGCTGTTTGAAGGCGATCGGATGGTCGTGGCAAGGCCCGGTAACTGGTACTTTACCAAAACTAGTATTTTGGCTAATCGGAACGATATTTTAAATTTAAACAGTTTTAAATTTAAATAAATTAATTAATTAAATAAAAAGAAATTTTTTATTTAAGTAGTCGAAGGCAAGTGGGAAAAAGAAGCAAGACGATCAAAACGAAAAGTCGACAGTAGAAGTTTGATCAGTTTTTAAATTTAAATAACAAAGAATTTATTTAAATTTTAGATTTAAATTATTTAAGATTTATTTAAATGAAAGAGAACAAAATAAAAAGGGAAGAAGAGTTTGAACCATCGTCTGAATAGCGATGATAAAAGAAGTAAAAATTCCGTGTGCGAAGCACGTGCATTACTCATTCAATCCCAGATAATGATTAAAACTGAACAAAACACTGTGTAAAACACATACACCTAGACTGCTTATTTTTAAAGGATAATTAAACTATTCTGTTATAAACTAGGGGAACTAACACTGTTTGTATAAGATGATTAATCTATAAACTGAATAGTAATCGGGATTTAACCGATAAACATGCATCGACTATAAAAGATATTCGTACATCGTTTCGAAAAGTAAGGAATAAATATTCCACTTCGACTCAAAGTATACGACACATATCAGAATGTTGAAATCAACAAGATGCAAGGGCTATTTAATAGTATTTTCGATCTGTTCAATTCCAGGACAAACCCGAATGGACGAGTGTCTGACAACGTATATCATTTAGATTCTACACATTGAATTTATGTAAGTATATTAAGTTGGTAGCGGAGAAATTCGTTTCTTTTTGCTTTATTACCCGTAATATATTTGGTTAATCGAATGAGTATTTTTGACGGATAGGACGATGTGGCATTCAAAGAAATTAAAAGAATAAATCTGTCAGAGGAGAAACGTGACCTCAAAACTTCACAACCCGGAAGTAACAAAAGTTGGGCTAGGTAGCATGGCTAGTTGGGTCATACCCAAGCAGGGTATATTATCACCATCTAGAGGACTTCCATATTTAATTTCCTAAATCTCTTTCGCTGCTGTAGCATTCGGAAATGGTAAATCGAGCTCAACCGTAGGAGTGATAATATATTAGTCACACTCAAGCTAAATGAGTGGACGGTCATGTGTGGCCGGGTTACAAGACATTCTTGTTGAACCCCAGTGTATCCTCTCTAGAGTAAACTGATTGGTGGGTACTCCCATACGCTGTCTGTTGGAGTCCAACCTCCAATACGCACTCTGCGAACTTTTAGATTTGTATACTATATATGTGAACGTGAGATGCAAGCGTTTCACTAGATAACTATTTATTTGGTACAAACTATCATAATATCAAACATTTTGATATAAATACTTGGTCATTATCCATATGCTAGTTATGGTTTGACCTAACGACTTCTAAAGTTATAAATTAATCAACATGAAACCTTATTACTTATTTCCCTGTTTACATCTTTTAACTATGTTTCCTCACACCAGTCCCCTGACCGACCCAGAGTTAATTTTCTGTGTTTCCTAAACTCTGGGGTACTCATAATATTTATTATGAGTAGACAAGTAAATTCAGGTAGGCAAGTGGAACCTGATGATGGAGAAGTTCAAGACCCTTGTAGCATATCTGTTTAGTTTTGCAGTTTAAGTATCTATGTTATTGTAATGGGATAATGTATAATTATGTTGTTGAACCATGCTGATGATGTATTATGTTGTGTACTCTGTTGTATCAGACCTTATGATGTAATATATATGTATTTGTGAAATTCCGCTGTGAGATTCTGATGACTTCTTATTCTTCTATTCTATAAGTTATATCTTTTCTATCTCATCTTCTAAATTCGTTCAATAATGACACGACTTTCTAGGCAACGAAAATCGTGCCATTACATATATATATATATTTAAAACTTATGCATAATTAATCTACAAATAATTGATATATCAACTTCTAACAGTAGGTCCATATAGTTGTATTAATTATATAATACCAAATTTAAATTGTTTAAAAAATTTAATCAGAGAATATATTTATTAATGAACCTTGATTGAATATGTATATGACTATTTGTTCTAGTAAAAATGGTAAAACTAAATTGTTTTATTCAATTACTATATGTAAATCGCATAAAACAACAATAAAACATTTAATTTTTTTATTCATTTATAATGTAACCATAAATACTTGTATCTAAAGTGGGAAAATAAATGTATTATGCATTGCATTATAAAATTCTACATGTAACTTAAAATTCCTATAATTAAAACTACCATAATTATTTACAAAACCTACATCACTTTCTCCTATGATATAATCTATATGCATAAATTAATTATGTTGTGTTATGCTTAAAATAATAAGTTAAATGTAATCAAGTGATGCATATTTGTTCGGTTACTAATGACGATATGAAAATTTCAATAATATACATCATACCTATATCAATAAAATGAGATAAAATTGTATTTTAATTAGACTAAAACACACATAAGTCACACGACATGTAATATAACACAAACAATACAGAACTTTTATATAATACACTCTTTAAGTTCGGTAATACATGGAATTTATTTCTCAAAAACATGTTTAAGAAACATCATTACTTTTAGTTCCGGCTAGTCTATAAATAATTGCAATTAAATTTGAAATTATTTTCCCGTTTGCCAAAAAATTTGCACTTTAGCATAAAAAATTCAAAAAAAATGTTCATAGAGACATGAGATAAATTAAAATTTTAACTTTTGAGTTAAAATAAAGAATAACAACATAAAAATTAGAAAAAATTCCAATAAATTCATCATGCATTACAAAATTATGATTTTTTTACAACAAAAAACTTAATTTTAAAATTTCTGCAATATTTTAACAAACTATCTCGGTTCACTTCTAATATTTTACGTGACTTCATATTAGAGTTAATCAAGAATATTAAAAATATAATTAAACTTGATAAAGTATTAATTGTTGATGTGTCAATATAAATCATAAAAATGTGAAAAATTCAATATTTGCACAATATTCATATTAACAAAAAGGGTATAAAATTCATTTGGATAAACAAATACATCAAACACATAACATAATTATTTATGTAAGTAATGATTTCAAATTTAAATTATGATTCATTTATATCGATACATTGATGCATTACATTGTAAAATACTAATTTTAACTAAAGTACCTACATTCAGAAATTTCCGTGGTTGCTTACAAAACTCACCTCAATGTCAAAATATTTTGTACATTTACATCAATATATTTTAAATAAAGCAAGTAATTATGGTTTCAATGTACAAGAATAAATATAATAATGAATAAATATTCACTAATTCATCGAATAAACCTTAAATGTGACAATTTCAATATTTATGTCGCATATATATTAAAACTAACAGTAAAAAAGATTTTTCTGTTAACTATAAAGATATATAATTCAAATACCATAAATATTTTAAATGAATGACGTTAACAAAACTATGTTATTATTCATTTATCTCAATAAACTTACCTAGATTATTGATTTTTGTTTCTAACCTAAAAAAACATATTTTGACATTTCTAAAGTTATGTGCAATTTCATCGACTGTTCCCTAATCTTTCATGTTTAGATCCATGTATTTAAATTGCTTACAAAATCTCAAATTTAAATTATTTTAATAATATATGTGTTAGTCGTATATGTATACGCATACATACTAATAAAAGCAACAATAACAGACATACATATCACATACTTATATTTGTGTACATAAATAATAATAACAAAGTTAATTTGTAAATTAATTATAATCATTTATATACATAAACAATAAATTTATCATACACAACATTACAAAGTTCTATTCTTAACTTCGAATAACTCCGCATTAAAAACTCTGTAACCTTTTTATAAAATTATTCTCAATTAACTAATATTATTTATTCTTAAGTCGATATATTTTTACTAAATACATAATTTCAAATTTCACATATTTAATGTAGATAAAAGAAACAACTTAAATAATATTTGTTAACTCATCTTAAATTATTATAATATGTTAATTTCAAAAAGAATACTTGCTCATAATTTTAAGAATAATTAAATTATTGTATTACTTAGAAGATATATAATTTACATGACACATGTCATGTAAAAACAACAATAATAATTTATATTTTATTTATTTTGATGAATTCATCGTATATTATATGATAAGGTTCCGATTTTAGCATTAAAATTTAAAATCTATATTTTATAATATTATCGTGTGCAACACACGGGTTACACACTAGTTTATTTAGCCAGGAAACATATCAACTGAAAATGTGACCAATTTTATAATAGGGCAGGTAAACGATTCAATTTCAACTTTAATATATGGTAACATAATATTTCCTATGTAATATTATTATATGAACATAAGAAAAGTAATTGTTTACTTTTAGTAATCTTTACAACAAAATCAAAATTCAAATCCTCTTTCAGAGAAGGAGCATTAAATTTCGTATCTTAGTATATTTCATTTTACCAAAAAACAAATTACCATATATCTGTAGCATAATCACCTAAAGCAACGCATTCATAATTAATTTATAATTTATTTTCAATAAATAGCAAATATAGGAAAATGAAGGAAGCGTGTTATGCAAATAAATTTTGGATTTTGTTATGAACGACAATTAATCAAATCTTCCCAAAACTATTATTTTTAAATTTATACAATTATAACTTGCTATATTTCACATTTACTTTGTGCTTATATATATGTCAAATTGATCATCCATAAATCTCTATCAAAATAATAGAAAAAAATTCCGAGTGTAAAGCAAAGAAACATGAAGACAACTTGCATTACATCCTTCCTTGTGTTCCTCATTGTTTTCTCAAGTGGTATGCAAGAGAAAAAAACTAAACTTCTGTTAGTTACTTTTTTTGTTACGATAGAAAATCTCTTTTTCATGTTTGTCCTAACAAATACAAATGCTGTTGTTAAATACTACTTGCAGCTATGATGACGGAAGTGAAAGGACAAAACTGCCCTCCTCCAAGTGAAACTTGCAATTTTCCGATTGAATCACCTAACTGTGTGACAAAAGAATGTAAAGAGTTTTGCCCTAAACATTTCTTCTGCACTGAGGGTAGTTTTTGCTCTGACGCTAATACTTGCACCTGCAAATCGAATTGCGCTCATCGTCGTTGAATTGCGACTTAATCATTTTGTGTTTTGTTATTCATATCTCTTTTGTATTTCAATAGTTGGGTCTATATACATTATGATATGAAAAAATAATTATGAAATGGAATTTTTCTCTGTTTGGTTTGGAAGGAAATTTTTATCTTCATCTATTTTGTTTTGACTATGCGGTGTAGAAAAAACTTGTTGCACAAATTTTTTATTTTTTTAACTGTATGTGCTTGGCTTATGGTCATTAACTTGTTAGGGAAACGCTTATGTAATATAAATAAATCAACTAATTTAAATAATAATATTTAATATTCATATTTAATCAGTTTGGGAAACTAATATTAATTTTTTTTTTGCTCAGTGGTCGTTTGTAGTTTCCGCCGTAATTTGTTTTATAGACAAGATTGCATCAATTGGTGAAAGAATCTCCATTTCTCTAAGCGAGTGAAAAGAAGAGTCTCACGACAGCAGGTCTATGTTGCAACTATCAAAAGCTAAAGACCGAAGAGTGATCCAAGCTACTTTTTTTAAAAAAAAGATTAAGTTGTAGATTTGATGTGTCTGCTATTTACAACTATTACTTTGATAGAATCATGAATCATAAATCATCTTGGAATTTTGTTGTGTAATGCTAGTATACAACAATCATTGCATTATGTTTTTCATCCTTCAAAACGATGAGGATTAAAAAGTGCTTTATTTCATAAGACTGATATTTATGACTCTTGATTGTAGTAGAGTGAAATTTTGTTACTTATTACTTTTGTTAAGCTGAAGAATTGTTATGTTTTACAATGTTATTCTATTGTATTGGCTAAATTGACACTTCTATGACTATAATATCAGTGATGCTACCTCGAACTAATTATTTTCACCGGACATCTGTCCAGCTATGTTTTCTTACCAATATGTTAAAACAGAAGCTTAGTAAATTAGATTACCCAAACATATTTTTCTATTAACTCAGCTAAATTCCTAACTTATTTCGTGGAATAACACCTATATCAACCGATACATAAAACTAAATATGAAACTGGAATGCTATTTTAGATTCAAAATTACTCTTTCATTTTGGCTTTTAATGTACTTGTGTATAATGGGAGTATGCTCACTGCACTATAAATGTAGTGGGATGGATTTGTTAAATCTCTTCAACAATTATTGTCACATTTAATTAATACCCGTTTTTCTTAAACTCCAATTTTGTGGAAGATCTTATCTTAGTTGTGGAGGGATCGCAAAAGCTTGCTGTTATGCTAAATTAACGTTTTGTTATTGACATTTTTAATTTTTGTAGTGCAAGAATTCCATGAATTTACATTCTTAGATCTAGAAAATAATCGCATCAAGCATGGCCTTTTGGTCTATAGTTGTGAAATGCATTCAAGAGTCTTAAGACAGACAGGGTATATTGTTGCAAAATAGGACTTAATTGAGTAATATTTAGAAGGTAACCGAGGAAAAGCTTCACAGGGAGGTGGATGTTGGCAATGACCAATTATTATGTAGGTGGTTTTTGGCATCGAGATGTTAGCCAAATGTTCTATTTGGTTGTCTGTTAATAGGTCAATGGATGGATAGAGAAGAGTGATAATCTTAGCATATATTTTGTATGTTTATCTTATTAGTTAAGACATGGAGGGAGTTTATCTACCTTTGATAGTTGTGTTATTTTCGATTCCAATGTGTGTGTCATGAAATTATATATGAGCATTTCCCTAACATAAACCCATTAAAGCATGTAATTTTTTTCGTCCATCATAGAAGTATAAATTTATTCCAAGAAAACATATAGTAAACAAATTACATATGATGGCCAAAATAGAAACAAAAGAAAAAGGTATGTCAGAAATGTCCATCTTTTATAGACAAAATATATTTCATTACATTATACGTATGTTTTTTCTTTGCGACCTCTGTCCAAAACCTTCCACTTTCTCAGCCTCATTTCTTTCATAATTCATTTTTTAACTCATCTCTCTTTCTATCCCACATCATTTATGCAATCCTAATAGCTATTGAGAGGCAAAAAATTTAAAAGAGATTCAAAATATTAATTTCATTCCTTTTAAATTCGTGCATCCTTCAACAATCTCACGGAAACCAGTGGTATTTTAGAAAGCCACCTGAGTAGTGCGTCGAAGTCGAGATGGAAATGCGTAAAAATAAGTGAATCTAAGTTCTCAGCGAAAGCAACAAAGTGTTGATGACAAAAAATGCCATCAGACCCAAAGATTCTCTATTGCTAGAGAATAGCGTTTCGTGTAAGGAAAATTAATGTGCGGAAAGTAGTAAAAGACACAGAGGTTTAGCGGTTAGGTTCGTGAGGGGCGTTCGCCTACTTTGAAGGAGTTTGATGATCTTTATTCACAAATAAGAGTTACAAGCGTTGAACTTCATCATGACATTCGTTTACAAGTTGTTCTCTGTATTTTGAAGTCGTATTGGTCGTATGCCAATCTATTAAATAATAGTAAAGTAGAAGAATTTCTTTCTCTCTCCTTGATTTTAGGAGTTACCTCCCTTTTCCTTAATTCTCTCGTGATATTTAATATTTGAATTTTTAATTATCAATTAAATTATTTAACTAACCTCTCATTATTTTATAGTATGATATATATATACATACATATATATTTAAAACTTATGCATAATTAATCTACAAATAATTGATATATCAACTTTGAATAGTAGTTCCATATAGTTATATCAATTATATAATACCAAATTTAAATTGTTTAAATTAATTTAATCAGAGAATATATTTATTAAGGAACCCTGATTGAATATGTATATGACTATTTGTTCTAGTAAAAAATGGTAAAACTAAATTGTTTTATTCAATTACTATATGTAAATAGCATAAAACAACAATAAAAAATTTAATTTTTTTATTCGTTTATCATTTAACCATCAATACTTGTATTTAAAGTGGTAAAATATATGTATTATGCATTGCATTATAAAATTCTACATTTAACTTAAAATACCTATAATTAAAACTACCATAATTGTTTACAAAACCTACATCACTTTCTCCTATGATATATATAGTGTGGTGCTAAGGGCACACCAATATGTTCTTCTTAATACGGGAATTATAAAAATAAAACTCATTAAATTTTGTATTCTTCCTAATACCACATTAGCTCTCTATTCTAAACTCTCACTCAACCATTGTTTGCCGAATTAATCACATATTCAGCTCTAATCTGAAAGCCCTAATCTCTCTTATTGGTAATCGATCATTGTCTTCTACACATTTCCCGCTCTCTCAAATGTTTGGTGATCTAAAAACCCTAAAACTATGATATATTGATTTATATTTGTGTTAGTGATATAGCTGGAATGTTCATGCCTCATAAAAAATTCACTGAATATTGTTCAATCATATTTGCGTTAGTGATGTTGATTTTTTTTCCATGGAAAATGAGTTGTAATTTTTTTCATCGAACGTAATTTAGGGGTTTCAAGCAGAGATAGAGAAATAAAAGAAATACGGTGGTAGCCCCTATTCTTAATTGTTTGGTATTAGGAAGAGAGGAATGTATTATTTTGTGGTATTTTTTAGCTATGGTACTAAGAAGAGCATATTGGGTGCCCTTAGCACCACACTATATATATGTTTTAATCTATACGCATAAATTAATTATGTTGTGTTATGCTTAAAATAATAAGATAAATGTAATCAAGTGATAGTATTTGTTCAGTTACTAATGACGATATGAAAATTTCATTAATATACATCATACCTATATCAATAAAATAAGATAAAATTGTATTTTAATTAGACTAAAACACACATAAGTCACACAGCTTGTAATATAACACAAACAATACAGAACATCTATATAATACACTCTTTAAGTTCGGTAATACATGGAATCTATACTATATTATAATTACTAAGTATAGAATGCAGAGCTCTCAGCCCTTCTCCCTTATTTTGCACTCAAGCGTCGCAGCTTCATTTTGATTTCTTCGCATCCGTTACCAAATGTTAATCGTCATCTAGAAGTCAGATTAACCTTGAAGATTTCTATGAACATTCACTTCTCAACGTCGATCCAAAAGATATCCCCAGTCAAAAGTTTATAGCAGATTCCATCACCACCATTTTCTGTTCCCTGCTAACCCTAACCTCAAATCGTGTTTCCCTATATTGGTCCTTTCTCCTTCACTCCGTAGTTGACGTCTCTATGGTTTCTCTCCTCCTTTTCAACCCACACTCTCTTACTCCGATCTACCTCAACTTCCTCTTTTCTCTTTATCCGCGCCTACAAACCTCCGTTGCCCCCTTCCATTTAAAGCATAGAATCTGACATGCCCCACTGCCCTACCTCGAAAAATTCCTCCGCCATGGCACAACATATCATAGACCTGCTGCTGACTGCATCTTATGCAGTGGGATTTGGGTTCAAATAAGATGCTGTCACTTTACAATTACCGACTACTCTCCTTCCGATTGGGGAAAAAACATGGTTTCATTCTTTGCTCTTCCAATATTAAATGAGTTTTCTGACCTACTTCATTTTATCTACTTGAAATTTTCTGACATGTTTGGATGGTTTGCCTATTTTAAGATGTGTTTACATTCCGTTCATTGAATTAATCTTTATAATACCAGTAGGAATTTTACCGCTTTACTCCGTTGTTGCCTATAATTTCATAGCAAACGCCAGTTTCATGATTGTGTACCACATATTGAATTTCCAACTTCAAAATTCAGTATTTAAAACAAATGCCATTTGATACGGTAGAAAAGCATGAGCGTAATTTCTTGCTATAATACGTGATTTGTGAGAAAATTACTAATTGTATAGTTCTTTTTTTAGTGAGTGTTCTTAGACCTACAAGCAGTTTTTCGAACCATATCTGTTTCTTATTACCTGATTTAGAGCTCAACTATTAGGTTTGTTTTGGACATCTCATCATTTTAATGTAGTTGTGATAGTTGTTTCAACTTCCTGAACTTAGCAATTCAAATAATAATGTTTTGTTTACTTTAACTAAAAACAATGGTTATATTCAAATTTAGAGCTGTTGTAATTTAATATTCATGCTTATTTACGAGCTAAATCTTGTTCTTAAATTTGTTGTTCATATCTTTATTAACTCAATTTGAATTTAATACAGTATTGAATTATCAATAATCTATTAGTGAGATAAAATTATTTTTGAATTTTGTTTAGGATGGAAATAGAATGTTGTCCAAGGTTTTTAAATATAGCAGTTTTACATGGGAAATAAGAGGACTAAACATACATCAGCTGACTGAAGCTGTATTAAGTTTCCAGCTCTTTCCCAATGCCAGCTAATTAGATTCTTCGCACATCGCCTAATTTGTGCACTAAACCAGTTGCTATTATATACTCAGATGTACCATTGTTCATGTTGTTTTTGTGCAAAAATTAAGTTTTCGATTGTTGGTTTATTTTAGTTTACCTTTAGTTGGTATGCGAGAACGATTATGGTTCTAAAGTGGATGTCTTTAGCATCACCTGCTATTTATTCACCTGCTGAAAAATTTCTAAATAAATCATTGAGTGCTTGATTAACTTTAGAGTTGCAGATTGAATAAACTATTGATTCGAATAAAATCATTTATTCGCCCACCACCAAATTTTATTCCATTTCTGTTCTTTTTTTAGTCGATTATGTACTCTTTTACATGATTCATTGCTAAACGTCCATCTATTAATTGGGTGAAATGATTACATATTCTTCTTTAAAGTTCAACACTGGTTGTTTTTCAAATATTTGGTTTCTACCAATTCAAACTTAATTCATGTCCGTTGATCGTATAATTTGACATTAATTGTGGTTTCCGTTAATTCGAGACCACCTGATTTAATGCCATATTTGTCTTATATTAAAGGCAGCTCCTATATTGTTTCATACAGAGTGATGTTTTTCCCTCAAATTGGTTTCTACAAATTTAAATTTAATTGGCATCCATCTATACTATAATTAATTATGGTTCTCATTAATTTGAAACTCAAACCTGATTTAACACCATATTAGTCTTCTTTTGAATATAGTCTCATCTATTATTTCGCAAAGATTGACGATTTTATCTCTCAAATTGGTTTCTACTAATTTAAAATTAATTGATGTCAATCAATCATATAATCTGACTTCAATCGTGACTGCCATTAATTTGAGTCGTAAACAGATTTGATACCATATTTGTCTTATTCAAAAGGTGACTTACCCTTAAACATATATGTTTAACAGTTTAAGTGATTACCCTTAAACATATATTAATAATTTTTGAGTGAAAGCTGCTCGAACGAAGCGTACAATATGTGAGTATATTAAGAAGCATGTGTGTAACACTCCACCCCCGCCAGGGTGACTCTTGCAAGCACTCTGACTTTGGAGGGGCGTTTGAATCAGGTAAACATGCATAATGATATATCAAGGCAGAACAAGAACATATGTATATATGTAAACAGAGTAAATAACATAGATAAAACAGCGGAAGATTTTAAACCATTTCAAAACAAGTCTGGTACAACATAATGTCAATTTTCCAAATAAACAAGTCTAGTACATAAAACCACATCATCTGAAAACTGAAAAGGAAAACATAAAGTAGCTATCCCCAAATGGAAAAAACCATAGCAAGCTCAAGTCCAAAGCATACATGAGCTATCCAAGAAAAGCAGCTAAGGTCCAAGCTAAGCTCCTGTATTCCCTCCCTGAGAACCTGGGGGGGGGAACCGAAGAAAAGAGGCGAAAGAAAACAGGTCAGTCAAAAAGACTGAGTAAGCCCTACTACAATCAATGTAAACTGATAAAGTTAACTGACATGAGCAGCAGGTATGAACATAAGGATAATAACATACTAGCATGATGATTAACTAACCAAGCAGATAAAGGTGTCATCGCACAATCAGGATTAAGGTTTTTACACCACAGGTGTACTAGCAAACTAACATGACTTGAATAAACAAGTATTGATCCCTTGGCCCAAGCTTGGCCCAAAACCAGGTGTTGACCTAAGTCAAGATCCAACTTCTTAGTACCAATACTAGTATAACAGTATTGGGTGTTACCCCAATGTTCACACCGAACAGAACGGAACAGAATGGTCCATACAGAAATAGAGTTTGGGAAAATGGGCTTTTATCATCCTAACAGATAAAGTACAGAAACGGAATGCTAACAATAATGGGCCTTTACTACCCTAGCGGATAAAGTACAAAAACGGAATGCTAACAATAATGGGCCTTTACCACCCTAACAGAACGGTACCACGCAGAAACAGACGGGTGTTGCCACCCAACAAAACAGACGGTACCAACAGAACCAGACAGAGCTAAGTGTACCCTAAATCCTACCCAAGCGATCGGCTCCCTAATACATAAATACCCTGTGTCGGCCCTACGATAGGGTGTATCACTGCCTAAAGTGGCAACCAATTGGCACAGGCATATTTACAGATGTCACGGCGGCTTACATCCTCAGAGGCAGACCGGGATCCATGCACGCACATGACCCGGTTGGAATGCACCATCAACACCCATCGCCATTATCAGAATGAACCACTTATAATTAGTTCAGTAAGCGTGCCCGGACCCTACCTACAGTTGGGTCAAAGTTTTGATACCAGAAAGGGTTACTGACTAATATGGGTCCCAAACAACAGATGACACAAGTATTCCCCCTTGTGTCCCCAGACTATCAGATTCAGATTAACTTATTAACAGAGTTCAGATATACAAAGTTCAGAGACCAGTTTTCAGACTAACGGATCAGATAACAGATTTACAAACCTGCCTAACTTAGTGTGGGTCCTACAGATCCGCAAAGCAGGTTCGTTTAACTTATCAATCAAGTTAGTTTATCCAGACCAGGTATCAAATCGGTTCTCAGCTTATCAAATTACTGAGTTGGATTGGTATAGTTCAACTTAACCCCGTGAAATTACCGAGTTCAGATTGGTTAAGTGTAGGTTAACTCAACCCCGTTAATCTACCAAGCCCAAATTGGTTAAGTATTAAATGGACCATGACTTAACCCTAATCATGAGGCATTAATTAATTAATGCGCCTTAACCTCTCACATTAGACTTTGTTGTGGTTACTAGTTAGGCCGGGCGGGTCCGGGTAGCTTTACACCACAACTTGGTCTAACCTCGAGTCCAAGGTACAACATGACCAACTTCTCACATTGGGTCCTATCGTTTGTAGCAACTAGTTAGGCCGGTCGGTTCCGGGTAGGTTTACGCTACAAACTCAACCCAACCTCGAGTTGGCCACACCTATCTTTTCTAAGTGTCATGTCCATCATGTTTCCAAAACATGTTACAAATTTTCAAGCAATTGGGTAGACCTAACTTAATAGGTAAATTCCCAATGGGTAGACCTAACTTAATAGGTAAATTCCCAAGCTTATGTTTTTATGTCTTTTAAGTTTACCCAACCCCAAACGCAATCCCATCGCTTACATATCGCAATAGCGCATAAAGGATAGAAAGAGGGAACTTGGCATAATCATGACATAAAAATGTTAAAGCCACAAGTTCAACATGGTAGCATATGAAAGGTTCATGTGTTCATACACTTGCATATTACATTTTTAGGCCCAAAAAGCATGCATAAAACCAAACTTGGCATATTCATGATACATGGTGCTAAATGACATGTAAGAATGGCCACAAGTTCGCATTTAGCCTCACATGCAAGTTATCATAACTGATATGATAACTTACATGTTGCCAAAATGCAACCTTTGGCATAAAGCTTGAAGCTTTATGTTCACATACTCAAAATAAGCTTGCATAACATGATAACATGAACCATATGACCATCCCCAAACTTGCATAACATACTTGCATATCATATGACAACTTGCATATCAAACTTGCATAGCATAACTTGCATATCATGTGACAACTTGCATATCAAACTTGCATAGCATAACTTGCATATCATGTGACAACTTCCATATCAAACTTGCATAGCATAACTTGCATATCATGTGACAACTTGCATATCAAACTTGCATAGCATAACTTGCATATCATGTGACAACTTACATATCAAACTTGCATAGCATAACTTGCATATCATGTGACAACTTGCACATCAAACTTGCATGACACAACTTGCTTATCATATGACAACTTACATATCAAACTTGCATAACACAACTTGCTTATCAGATGACAACTTACATATCAAACTTGCATAACACAACTTGCTTATCATATGACAACTTACATATCAAACTTGCATAACACAACTTGCATATCATACATTTAACTTTTAAGTTTAAGTATGAGAGTAGAATAGGGCTTACAATGCTTATGCGGACTCAAATGAGTATAGCAAATGTAAGAAAAACCTTATGCAACCAATTAAACCCCAAAATGCAAGCAAAATAGATCAAAACTCTCTCTTTATGATGCAAAGATAGAAACTTGACTTGAATGCAAGCTAATGATGATCATACAAGTCTAAAAACACTTGTATGCATGGAAAATCTCATAAGAATTTGTTTAGGAATTTATGAAGAGAGTGGAGGCCATGAGAGGATTGATTTTGCCATAGTTTAGTTGCTAGAATGAATAATGATGATTTAGGGTAGGTTAGGGTCTTATTTATAGATTAGGCAAGTGTTTTAGGCCATAGGATTAACCCTAGATTCAATCCAAGCCATCAAAGCATGTCTTGGGGAAGAAGTCAAGTGTAGGAACCATCTAGGGCCTTTAGATTAAAGATGGACCATGAGAACCATTCAAATGCAAAATCTGCATTTGAGCGAATCGGCCCACGGGTTGACAGCCAAACACCCTGGATTAACCCCTAGTCGACCCAGCGGGCTTGGGTCGACCTCAAAAATCGGCCGGTTCGGTTATTCCCCTCTCCCAATTCGCTGTTTTGAACATTTTTGCATATTTATTTATTAAATTTCCAATTATATATATATATATATATATATATATATATATTTCTCTGCGCAACCCATTTCACTTAATTAAGTATACTTTAATTAGGGAATTTTTCGTGAAACTTCGCGAGGCCATATCTTGGTCATACGGACTCCGATTTTCGAAAACTCGGACTCTATTTCGCGTATTTTTCCGAAACGAACGCAATGGCATAGCCCGTTTCCCTTGATTCAGATTTTACAGTTTAATTCTGCCTCCATTTATGTTATAACATGTTATTCAAAAATACGGGTTGTTACATTCCTCCCTCCTTAAAGGATTTCGTCCCCGAAATCTCCAAGTTAGGAAGAACGTATCCTACCATCCAATCATCCATCTACTCAAAACATCACCCACGAGCAATCATTGTCCTTACAAGATTCTAATGCGGTATGAACATATGCAAAAGGTGTGTGTATATGTTCTTATCTAATGCAAAGATCATCAATGCAAAGTATGTCAGTGAAATGAATCCATTATGTATGCAAATAGTCCTAATCATATAATACTATATGTGTGCACAAACATTCATCCATATGCAACATCCATGTGCCGCATTAACCATCTTGCAAACATAAGAATTGAAAATATACACACGTCCATATGCAATATGAGAGTGTATTTCAAGCCGATCTAGTGCCTAGTGTGTGTTTATGCATCCACGAGCAACCACTAGCAACCACTTGCATCCACTTGCAACCATCAAACATAACATGTCTCAAACACATGTTTACATCCATAGGATTCCTATCTTAACAAGACACAGTCGAGTGATGGAAGCGAGTACAGATAAAACAAAAACTTGGTACATATACTTACAGACTACTAGTACAGATCAGATTTTCCCCAAATGATTCTTAGGAAACTAAGCATGGTAGAAACCCAGAATGTATTCGTCATAGTCACCCTCATGCCCAACACAGATACTCTCAAATCCCAATTTATCACAAACATATGAGTTATAACTCTCAGGGAGTTTGAGACTATTACCAGATCAGAAGCAAGACTAGCATTAAAGTACTGAGTTTCCATTACAGAATCAAGATACCAGAAAAAGAGTTTCAAACTGAAAATCAGACAAGGAAAATTAAACATCCTACAGACAAATTATTCTAGCCCTAATCTATTCACCCGCCATGCGAGTATTCACTGCTCCTTCCGATGTAGTCCCTTTCTTCTTCGGGCAGTCCCTAGTGAAGTGTCCCATCTCTCCACAGTTAAAGCAAGTGCCCTTCCTCTTCCTGCAATCCTTGTTTAGATGAGTTGAGCTTCCACAAGTAAAGCACTTCTTTTCCTTCTTATCTTCAGACTTCTCCTCCTTCTTTTGCATTTCCTTTTTGGGCCCCGTTTTCTTGTTTTGAGACTCATTCACCTTGACCTCCTTCTTTGCACTCTTGTTCTCTTCATTGAGTAGGGCCATATCTACCAAACTCTCAAACGTGGCCCCCATGGGCACATGAGACATAGCTAACTCCTGTAACGGCTCATTCAATCCTCTAGCAAAACGAAGAGCCTTCTTCTGAGTAGTACTCACCATATCCAAGCCAAAACAAGCTAACTGATTGAACTTGTTCACATATTCTTTAACAGACATGTCTCCTTGCTTCAAAGCAATAAACCTTTCCATTTGCAAATTCTCTTCAGTAGAAGACAGAAACTTAAGCATGAACCTTGCCCTGAAATCGGCCCAAGTCTCAACAGGCCTAGTACCATTGGTGACTTCCCACCAATAAGCGGCTTCATCCTTCATAAGCCAAACTGCCAACAAGAGCTTCCTCTGATCGTCTAACCCAAAGATAGCAAACAAATCCTCGGTCTCTTTCAACCAATTTCTAGCCTCTACAAAAATCTCAGTGCCTTGAAAGTTCTTGCCACCCATTGCTTTGAAATCTTTGCAAGTCTTTGCGAAGTCAACCTGAGGATGCTGAGGGGAAGGAGGAAGAGGAACCTTAGCAACCGGTGGAGGAGGAACATTAGCGACAGGAGGAGGAGGAATATTAACCACCGGAGGAGGAGTAACATTTGCGGGGCCGGCTTCGGTCGCCCTAGCCTCCATAAGTCTCCTATACCAAACAGGAACTTGCACTCCCTCTGGGATAACAAAGTTATTAGCCATACTGAAACGAAGGAAAAGATAGATTCAGAACGAGGAAACTAAGAATAGATAACTAAGGATTGTGCTACTGGCTTTTGGGGAATAGCCTTTAAAATAAACTAGACTTTTCTTTGGAAAATACTTTATACTTGGTTTTGAAAATAGTTTTCCAAAAGTTTTAAAAACCTTTTTGTCCCTTCTCGTAAACCATATGCTCTGATACCAAATGTAACACTCCACCTCCGCCAGGGTGACTCTTGCAAGCACTCTGACTTTGGAGGGGCGTTTGAATCAGGTAAACATGCATAATGATATATCAAGGCAGAACAAGAACATATGTATATATGTAAACAGAGTAAATAACATAGATAAAACAGCGGAAGATTTTAAACCATTTCAAAACAAGTCTGGTACAACACAATGTCAATTTTCCAAATAAACAAGTCTAGTACATAAAACCACATCATTTGAAAACTGAAAAGGAAAACATAAAGTAGCTATCCCCAAATGGAAAAAACCATAGCAAGCTCAAGTCCAAAGCATACATGAGCTATCCAAGAAAAGCAGCTAAGGTCCAAGCTAAGCTCCTGTATTCCCTCCCTGAGAACCTGGGGGGGGGGGGAAACGGAAGAAAAGAGGCGAAAGAAAACAGGTCAGTCAAAAAGACTGAGTAAGCCCTACTACAATCAATGTAAACTGATAAAGTTAACTGACATGAGCAGCAGGTATGAACATAAGGATAATAACATACTAGCATGATAATTAACTAACCAAGCAGATAAAGGTGTCATCGCACAATCAGGATTAAGGTTTTTACACCACAGGTGTACTAGCAAACTAACATGACTTGAATAAACAAGTATTGATCCCTTGGCCCAAGCTTGGCCCAATACCAGGTGTTGACCTAAGTCAAGATCCAACTTCTTAGTACCAATACTAGTATAACAGTATTGGGTGTTACCCCAATGTTCACACCGAACAGAACGGAACAGAATGGTCCATACAGAAATAGAGTTTGGGAAAAATGGGCTTTTATCATCCTAACAGATAAAGTACAGAAACGGAATGCTAACAATAATGGGCCTTTACTACCCTAGCGGATAAAGTACAAAAACGGAATGCTAACAATAATGGGCCTTTACCACCCTAACATAACGGTACCACGCAGAAACAGACGGGTGTTGCCACCCAACAAAACAGACGGTACCAACAGAACCAGACAGAGCTAAGTGTACCCTAAATCCTACCCAAGCGATCGGCTCCCTAATACATAAATACCCTGTGTCGGCCCTACGATAGGGTGTATCACTCCCTAAAGTGGCAACCAATTGGCACAGGCATATTTACAGATGTCACGGCGGCTTACATCCTCAGAGGCAGACCGGGATCCATGCACGCACATGACCTGGTTGGAATGCACCATCAACACCCATCGCCATTATCAGAATGAACCACTTATAATTAGTTCAGTAAGCGTGCCCGGACCCTACCTACAGTTGGGTCAAAGTTTTGATACCAGAAAGGGTTACTGACTAATATGGGTCCCAAACAACAGATGACACAAGTATTCCCCCTTGTGTCCCCAGACTATCAGATTCAGATTAACTTATTAACAGAGTTCAGATATACAAAGTTCAGAGACCAGTTTTCAGACTAACGGATCAGATAACAGATTTACAAACCTGCCTAACTTAGTGTGGGTCCTACAGATCCGCAAAGCAGGTTCGTTTAACTTATCAATCAAGTTAGTTTATCCAGACCAGGTATCAAATCGGTTCTCAGCCTTATCAAATTACTGAGTTGGATTGGTATAGTTCAACTTAACCCCGTGAAATTACCGAGTTCAGATTGGTTAAGTGTAGGTTAACTCAACCCCGTTAATCTACCAAGCCCAAATTGGTTAAGTATTAAATGGACCATGACTTAACCCTGATCATGAGGCATTAATTAATTAATGCGCCTTAACCTCTCACATTAGACTTTGTTGTGGTTACTAGTTAGGCCGGGCGGGTCCGGGTAGCTTTACACCACAACTTGGTCTAACCTCGGGTCCAAGGTACAACATGACCAACTTCTCACATTGGGTCCTATCGTTTGTAGCAACTAGTTAGGCCGGTCGGTTCCGGGTAGGTTTACGCTACAAACTCAACCCAACCTCGAGTTGGCCACACCTATCTTTTCTAAGTGTCATGTCCATCATGTTTCCAAAACATGTTACAAATTTTCAAGCAATTGGGTAGACCTAACTTAATAGGTAAATTCCCAATGGGTAGACCTAACTTAATAGGTAAATTCCCAAGCTTATGTTTTTATGTCTTTTAAGTTTACCCAACCCCAAACGCAATCCCATCGCTTACATATCGCAATAGCGCATAAAGGATAGAAAGAGGGAACTTGGCATAATCATGACATAAAAATGTTAAAGCCACAAGTTCAACATGGTGGCATATGAAAGGTTCATGTGTTCATACACTTGCATATTACATTTTTAGGCCCAAAAAGCATGCATAAAACCAAACTTGGCATATTCATGATACATGGTGCTAAATGACATGTAAGAATGGCCACAAGTTCGCATTTAGCCTCACATGCAAGTTATCATAAGTGATATGATAACTTACATGTTGCCAAAATGCAACCTTTGGCATAAAGCTTGAAGTTTTATGTTCACATACTCAAAATAAGCTTGCATAACATGATAACATGAACCATATGACCATCCCCAAACTTGCATAACATACTTGCATATCATATGACAACTTGCATATCAAACTTGCATAGCATAACTTGCATATCATGTGACAACTTGCATATCAAACTTGCATAGCATAACTTGCATATCATGTGACAACTTCCATATCAAACTTGCATAGCATAACTTGCATATCATGTGACAACTTGCATATCAAACTTGCATAGCATAACTTGCATATCATGTGACAACTTACATATCAAACTTGCATAGCATAACTTGCATATCATGTGACAACTTGCACATCAAACTTGCATGACACAACTTGCTTATCATATGACAACTTACATATCAAACTTGCATAACACAACTTGCTTATCACATGACAACTTACATATCAAACTTGCATAACACAACTTGCTTATCATATGACAACTTACATATCAAACTTGCATAACACAACTTGCATATCATACATTTAACTTTAAAGTTTAAGTATGAGAGTAGAATAGGGCTTACAATGCTTATGCGGACTCAAATGAGTATAGCAAATGTAAGAAAACCCTTATGCAACCAATTAAACCCCAAAATGCAAGCAAAATAGATAAAAACTCTCTCTTTATGATGCAAAGATAGAAACTTGACTTGAATGCAAGCTAATGATGATCATACAAGTCTAAAAACACTTGTATGCATGGAAAATCTCATAAGAATTTGTTTAGGAATTTATGAAGAGAGTGGAGGCCATGAGAGGATTGATTTTGCCATAGTTTAGTTGCTAGAATGAATAATGATGATTTAGGGTAGGTTTGGGTCTTATTTATAGATTAGACAAGTGTTTTAGGCCATAGGATTAACCCTAGATTCAATCCAAGCCATCAAAGCATGTCTTGGGGAAGAAGTCAAGTGTAGGAACCATCTAGGGCCTTTAGATTAAAGATGGACCATGAGAACCATTCAAATGCAAAATCTGCATTTGAGCGAATCGGCCCACGGGTTGACAGCCAAACACCCTGGATTAACCCCTAGTCGACCCAGCAGGCTCGGGTCGACCTCAAAAATCGGCCGGTTCGGTTATTCCCCTCTCCCAATTCGCTGTTTTGAACATTTTTGCATATTTATTTATTAAATTTTCAATTATATATATATATATATATATATATATATATATAGATTTCTCTGCGCAACCCATTTCACTTAATTAAGTATACTTTAATTAGGGAATTTTTCGTGAAACTTCGCGAGGCCATATCTTGGTCATACGGACTCCGATTTTCGAAAACTCGGACTCTATTTCGCGTATTTTTCCGAAACGAACGCAATGGCATAGCCCGTTTCCCTTGATTCAGATTTTACAGTTTAATTCTGCCTCCATTTATGTTATAACATGTTATTCAAAAATACGGGTTGTTACAATGTGGAAAAGGAATCTATTACAATACGAATGTCAGGCTTTGTTTGCAAGTTCAGGATGACATGACAACAACAGATTATATATGTTAGGTAAATTTTATATGTTGATAGAGATTCGTATATGTTGTCTATAACTACCAATCCCTTTAAAATTATAGTTATAATAAATGTATACTTATATTCTATAATATTGTCTATAAGAATCATGTTTTATATTTGCTAACTTTTCAGTGATAGAGATTACTTTATATTTGTGATCTGGAACCATTTTGCCATTTTTGCTATCTCTAAGAATCTTGGTTTCATCACTGTTATATTACCTTTGTTTCACTGTTAAAAGTTTTATGTTTATATTATCTTTGTCTTTGTACTGCTATATTTTCTTTTTGTCAACGTTATAGGTTTTACATTGATATTATCTTTGTTCCAATGTTTTAGTTTTTCTATAACAACAAAGAGTTTTATATTGAAATCTAGGAAAACAATAATTCTATTTTTCCTTATTACTGAAATGGTGAAAAAAAATTCTATAGCTTCCATTTCAACTCTGACAACATTGTGTCTGCCCAAGTTTCACATATCCGGGACCATACAATCCTTCATTTACTGTGATCTGGAACCATTTGCCAACTTAGGGAATCTTATCGAGATGTTTTTTTCCAGTGCTGCTATATTGCTTCAGTTTCACTGTTAAATTTTCTTATGCTGGCATTGTCTTTGCTTCAGTGCAGCTATACTGTAATAACCCGGAAATCTGGGCTAGTTTAAAATTTTTATTTTGGCAATTTTAGCGAATTTTGAATATTTAAAATAGATTATTTTAAATAATATCGACGAGAAATTTATTTTGAATATAATTCGAACGTATATATTCGTTTGAATTGACGATAGAATATAAATATTTATATATAATTATAAAAGGAATTGAAAATGGCGCGGTAGTTCGATAATTCGATTTCAAACTTCAATTAAATGTACCGAGTGCAAAATAAACCGAATTTCAGTGAAACCAAAAATATTAGAATCTAATTGATAATATCTTTCCAACGAATCCGAAAAATCAAAATTTCATAGCGGGAATCAAAAGATATGTCCAGTTGAAAATTCTGAATAGTCGCTATGAAATTCAAGCCCTTAAAAATGGGAATTTTGCAAACGACCTCGGTTTTCGACGAAACCACTTTTATTGGATCCGCGATGTCAAATTATTGCTAGGTTTCAAATTCCATAATTTTTCGAATCAATATGTGAGTGTGGCAAACGAAAACGCGTTTGACTAGTTTTAGTTGATTTTAATCGACTGGAAAATGGCCAACTTTCAAACGGTCTCAGAATTCGATGAAATTAGTTTTGTTAGGACCGTATCGTCAATACGAAGCTAAGAAATATTATTCTGGAATTTTTCAAGTTAGTATGTGGCCCTAGTAAATTGAAATGCGCGTTCAAATTCAATATATAGATTTATATGTTGATTTTGACGGAAACTGATAGAAACGATCGAATCGGCTTACGATACATATTCCATTGTGTTCGGAATGGGGGTAATACGCTATGGATGACAGGCGGTGGGCCTCATTTCGAGGTCGAAATAAAAAGTTACATTTTGGTGAATTAAATTAATAAATAATTATATATAAAACCACCTTTCTCTCTCCCTCCTTGCTTAGTCAAATAGCCCCCCCCCCCCCCCCCCCCCGTTCAAACCACTTTCAGATCGAATAAATAAATAAATAAAACCGCGCCTCCCCCAAATCGACTGGACGCCGTCGCTCCTCCAAGCCCCGCCGCCTCCATTCCTTCCGCTCCGCCTGGCCCTCCTCCACCCTCCATCGATCCAGTCGAGCTCCCCCCTGTGAATCTCGATGCAAAGAACCCGTGCCCGCAACCCCTCCCTCCGATCCAGATTTGAAACCCTCCGCCCCCTGAAAACCCCACCACCTGACCCGCGCCTGCAGCCGCCTCAGACCACGCCCACCACCTCCGGCGAACGTAGGCAGACCCCTCCCCTTTCACAATTTTTCAACTGTAAGTTTTATTGATTTATTTAACTTTGTTTTGCTTTTTTTATTATGTATGATTAGCATTATCTGTAATGTAGAAATAGAAGGGTTTTTAAAATAAAAATAGACGTGATTTGAAAATAAAAATAGACTTGATGTTATAAGGTACCAATATCATATGTTTTTGAAAAGGAAATAACAGAATTAAAATACGATTTTTATATATTGAATAGAGAAGTAAAAATTCGATTTTTATATATTGAATAGCAAAGTAAAAATTCGATTTTTATATATTGATTAGCGAAGTAACAATTCGATTTTTATATATTGAATAGGAAAGTAAAAATTCGATTTTTATATATTGAATAGCGAAGTAAAAATTCGATTTTTATATACTGAATAGCGAAGTAAAAATTCGATTTTTATATATTGAATAGCGTAGTAAAAATTCGATTTTTATATATTGAATAGAAAAGTAAAAATTTGATTTTTATATACTGAATAGCGAAGTAAAAATTCGATTTTTATATATTGAATAGCGTAGTAAAAATTCGATTTTTATATATTGAATAGAAAAGTAAAAATTCGAATTTTATATATTGAATAGCGAAGTAAAAATTCTATTTTTATATATTGAATAGCGAAGTAAAAATGTGATTTTTATATATTGAATAGCAAAGTAAAAAATTCGATTTTTATATATTGAATAGCAAAGTAAGAATTCGATTTTTATATATTGAATAGCGAAGTAAAAATGTGATTTTTACATATGTAGAGAATACGGGCAAAGAAAGTGACAAGAGGCGAAAACAGTGGAGATTTTCTACATATGAAGACTCGTGGCATTTGGTTTAGCTTTTGGTGAGAACTTCTCACCTTCAATTCTATTTTTCTAGTTATAAATATATACTAGGATGCAGATTGTGTTTAGTAGCACCCGACACCCGTCGTCCACAGACCATGGACGGCTTCTATGCTTGTTTGTTTGATTTTGACGTGTAGTTGATTGTGTGATGTGATGTGAAACGAAATAAAACATTTATATAGTTGAAAATATTTTATAGTTAAAAATAGAATTTTTAATGTGTATATGAAATGAAATAAAAATAAACAAATCGGATGATTTGTTGTATACACACATTTGACTGATATTGATTAGGACGATAAATTTTACACATCGCCCAACTGCACAAATAAAATCTGAGTTTGATTGTTTGAAATCCCACACGGGTATTGGGATGATATTTGACGTACACTAATCCCGATTGTTTAGTTGTATGTCGATCGATTGATTGACAGAATGTTGTAAGCGTTAAATATTTATATTTGATACTTATGCAGTGTAGATAGCACTTTGGATGATTGTTGATGATTTATCGTTGCTGTTATATACGTGTGGTAGAAAATCCATATAATTAACATTATATGGTAATTGATTGGGCCTCATTCCAGTTTTGAAATAGAAATATTTGAAATAGAAATATTTGAAATAGAAATAAAAATAAATATTTGAAATAGAAATATTTGAAATAGAAATATTTGAAATAGAATATTTGAAAATAGAAATATATGAAGCCGTGTTGATCAGATTGACGCCATTTTGACGTGAACGATATTTATATCGATTTTATCCATTTTTCAATGAATATTGAAATAGATTTGAAATTCGAATTATATTGAATAGAATTGAAATTCGAATTATATTTAAAGTAAATTGAAATTTGAATTAAACTGAATTGATTTGAAATTCGAAATACACTGAAATGATTTAAAATTCGAATAGAATTGAAATCCGAATTAAGTTGAATAGAATTGAATCCGAATTGAAATCGAAAGCGATTGAATTCAAATTGAAATCGAAAAGAAATTCGAATTAAATTGAAATTTAATTGAAATCGATTTGAAATGAATTTAAAACGAATTTATATTGGAATATTCAATTTTGATTTGAAATTGAATATGAAGTTGAAACTGTTTTGAAAATGAATTTAAAACGATTTATAAAGCACGTTTTGAATTGAAATCGATGAAGTATATATTATATATATAATATAATGGCCGGAATAGAACGCGCCGCGGCTGTTCGCGAATTTCGACCATTGACTTCGAACGGACATTACGGGAGATCCGACCGTCGGATTCTCCCAAAACTGGAACCGTTGGGTTTGTATCGAAAAGAGCTTCCTAACGATTATTAGAAATTCGAAATCTAACATTTGGATTTGGAATTATGTCCAAATCAAATTTGGAAAAGGTCGTTGTAAGTGCAGTTCGATGGCCGTTGATGGAAATCGACTGTACGGGGCTTGATAAATTATTAAAAATAGTAATAATTTGTATAAAATCATAAGGAATGATTTTGGAAAATTTGGGATGAAAAACTCCCTATTTGAAAAGATAAAAATAGATTTTTATCGAAATGAACTAGTTTTGAACTAGAATTATAATTCTATTTATTTTTAAATAAATAAATTGAATTTGAAAATGGTTTTGAAAATAACCAGAACTTCCAATAATTGCATTGGAATGGATTTGAATCGAAATTGTCTTCGGAATATTTCGATGTTGGATTTCGTGAAGATTCAGATATCGTTATGGGAATTTGAAACATATAGATATACACATCGTTATTTCCAATACGATATTTGTTGGTCGTAGAATTTGATATTGAATATAAGCCGATATATTTTCTATTCAGAGCCTTGTATTTAATATCAAATGTGATTTGGGTTTGTCGTGAATGGTGTCTTCATTAACACTGTTCTTAAGCCCAATTGAGAAAAGATTAAATCTTTTTATGTAGATTTAATGACGTGTATCAATTAAATAATATTTAATTGGAATTGAATTGGTATTGATTTTTGGGTTTATCGTGAATAGTGTTTTAAATAACACTTGTTCTTTAACCCGATAATTAATGGAATGTGATTTTGGGTTTATCGTGAACCGTGTTTTAAAATGACACTGATTCTTTAACCCAGTTAAAGACAGGACATTGATTATTGTGAAGATTAAAACTAAGTGGAGTTTTAATGAATCTTTAATTAGATTGAAAAGATCGAGAATGGAGTATCACCAGTTTTGCTCCAGGCGATAGTTAAATCTTTAATTAGATTTGACCATGAAATGGTAATTGAATTTACCGATAACACCGTGGTGTTAGATATGAAGTATTACCAGTTTTACTTCGTGGGATAAATAGGTTGGGATTGGGAAATAAAATAAATGATTACTTCGGGGTGGTTCGCTAATCCCGACTAGTTTGAATTGATATTCAAAGGAGATTAAAGAATAAATTTAAAGAATTTATCTTTGATAAAATTAATTGGAATCTTTCCCAAAATATTTGAATAAAAGAATATTCTGAATTGGAATGAGGCGTATGTTGTGTTTGTGTAACACGTGTTTATTATATATATATATATATATATATATATATATATATATACGTGAGTTGTTCAAAAAGACCGGGTTTATCCCATTTTGAATAACTGATTCGACGTGGTGTTGAAGATGAAGATGGTGGTTGAAGACCGGAGGTCTTCACGTCGTTTGGGTAATTACTGATGATCTTGATTGGGCTGTACACCCAAGAAGATGGAAACAGCTGGTGATCGTCCAGACGTACTTGGTGATCGATGGATATGCGGGGTACTAGGTACCTCCGGTTTCGTTCAGACCCAGAACGGACTTGTAAATGGACTGTGTGTCTGACATTGGATTTTAGTCTGTGTGATTGATTTCTATTAAATAAATAACGATTTGGCGGCGGAGAATTTATTCTCTTGCTTAATGCCCTTCTCTGAGACGTACGAGCTCAGGGGTTATATATTGGTGGATATCAATCACATGGAGTGAATTGCCTGTGCGGCATGCCTAAGTGGCAATTGATCAAGGCTTCTGTTGAAAGGAAAAGTCTTGTGGATGATGATCAAAGCAAGGCCTGTGTGGCATAGCTTTGTGTAACGTTGATTCGTGAGCCTCACACCCCGATTGTGAACTAAAAACGGGAGAAGGATCCAGGGAGGGCATGCGTTTCTTTCTAGCTAGGGTGGTGTCAGTGACCTACCAGCCCTGACATTTATATTATTTTTACCTATGTGGTTGTTGCTGTTGCGAGGCGCCTCGGATATATCGGTCGATCCGGGACCGATGGAGTCATTGGACTCATTGACACCCCAAAGGGTGGGGAAACATAGTGTTCAGGAATTTTAATCCACATTGGTGGACCGGCCCTGTGGCTCCTAAGGGTCACTCGAGCTCTGATCCTGAGACACGGGCTAGAGCGTCTCGAATCGGTAGAGGACTATCTTTTGCCTCGGTTCACAGACGGAAATCCAATTTCCAAATACGTGACTTTGTGGTTTTGATTGTAGAGCTTAGTATGGCGACATGATATATGGTAACCATGCCGTCTACGATTGATACGTTTATATTTGAAGTTGTTTTGACACTATAACTTATTATAGTATCAAATGATTTATTTTAAACGTATCAAGCATGCTTGGGCTATTATAAGGGAAAACCCTATCCTCTGGTTTGTGTTGCATTGTGTGATGGGATCTGGGTCTTATAATAGCTTCATTTTTCTTTATTTAGCACTGCGCTGTTGTTTTATGCACTGGTATTCTTGGGAGGAAACCCGTTCCGTGTTATACGGCGTGTTCCCTTGATTTGCCTATCTTTAAAAATAAAGATTAATAACTGTTTTAGTTCTCACACCAGTCCCATGACTGACCTGGAGTTTATTGTTTTAACCTAAACTCTGGGTGCCCTTATTTTGACACGGGCAGCTGGTAGTTTTGGTTTTGCAGATTTATATTCACAGGATCCTGGTTTACAGCTGGAACGATATCCAGAAAGCTTTGTATCCGTATATCTCTTCTAGTTGTGTATTGTATTATTTTCCGCTGCTATGTATTTAAATGTAATTTAAATCTCTGATATTTCTGTGTAATATTCATTTATACTTTGTATATTCTTGTAATCTGATGGAATTGTTGTAATATACAATGAAATGTTCTTCTGTCTGCGTTCTATTTTGTCGTGTTCTCAAAACAATTCGTTCTTTCTCTTCTCTTCGGAGACCGGGGAAGTTCAGGTCGTTTCATATACTATCTTTGTTTCAATGTTGAATTTTTTTTATTTATACTATATTTGTTTCAATGTTTCAGTCCTGCCATAACATTGAAGAGTTATATGCAGATTTCAGTGAAAAGCAGTTATTCCACTTTTTATTATTGAAATGGTGTGAACAGAATTCTATACCCTCTGTTTTAACTTTCACAGCATCATAAACAAGTTCGCCCTTATCATTCAATAAAGCTTGCAAGTTTTTTCAGCGTTTGATCATTGATATACTTGCATGGAAATATCTCATGTTTTCTTCCTATAGTTGCATTTTTTTACAATTAAAATTGTAATAATTTTACAGAAAATAATATTTGCACTAAATATTAAAGTGGTAAATATTAAGGTACATTACAATGCAATATAATAAATTTATTCTTGAACCCATGGAATCTAGAACATGGCATTTTTATTATCAGAAAGAAGAGTTTGCAAATGTTACTAATAGCAAATTTTATCATGGACTTTATTCAACACAACTCTTCAACTTTTGACACTACCTGCTAGCATCCAGGTAGCTTACAGTGTGCTAATGAAACAAATATATAATTTATATGCAGAAAATCCCATTGCAATAGAAATGTTCATAGATTTTGAAACTCTTTAATGATACATTTCAATGCCAATCGATCTACCATGGACAGTCCTTTCTAAATCTATATACGTTAGCATGTGCATTTTTCACATGTTGAAAAGGAACCACTTTCTACATATGCCTATTTGTTATACCGCAAGTTAAATATGCATTTCAAAGTTTAAATTTTTGGAGTGTCATTAGTCAATATTTTAGGTAAATTTTTGGTTAGGCATTGACAAATTTTAACGACTCATAAATTAAAGTATCAATGAAGGCTATTATATCATTAGTGTTTTTTTTTAAAAACTAACTTTAAAAGTGTATAATGAAAGTTCATCCTTATATGGTTTGAATGTTGGGTACTGTAATGCTTACCAAATTGCTATGATGTCTACCGCAGTAAAATGGTTCAGCCAAGGCAACTAAACTCATATACATTTTATCTATTTTCATTTCAGTAATCAGATTTTGGTTTATTAGTTAGCCAAACTGTAACATCTTATGTTATTTACTGGGAGGGATTTATATTAACAAAAGTCAGTAAAATTTATGCCATGTATCTTGGTTAAAAAGAGGAACAACTAACATGAAGCTATCGATTAGTTTTAAAATTCATGCAAAATGAACATTAAATTTCACATTATTATTTTTGTGGTAATATTGTCCTTTTTTATTCTTGGGGAAAAAGTTGCTTGCATAAAGGAGCTCCTAATTGATATGAAACAATGTTGTTGGTCAATTTTTCCAACTATGAATAGGGAAATATAATAAACAAAGTACGTTTATGTGTTTATGTATGTGTTCTAACAATCCTTATGCTCAGACATTTCTCTTATTCTGATTTTGACAATTCTTTAAATGTAGATTATGTTCCCCGGATAATGCTACATGTGGTGATGATGCGATCAGACCGTTGGTATGGCTTGTTAGAGGTTAGGCCTACTCCCTATTGGCATAGGTTCCTCTTCTTTTTATATAAAAAGCAAAGATATCATATGTAAAATATATATAGATGAAATTTATCTTATGAATTCAGTTTTGGTCTTGTTTGTATTTTGTTATAACATCATGGAGATATTGATATATATCAGAGAGATTGTAGATATAATATTATTTGATACTTGGGGACATAATTATTATTTATTTATTTTTATTTTGTATTTATCGAGTGATAAGAAAGATTATTTTTGTCAGTCAAAACTCAAAACTCTATAATTTAGTTTCTACCATCGCATAAGATACGTGAAGCTCTGCTATGGTTTTCTTTGTTTGGTTTGGTTGAATCTGAGATAGCACTGCTGGCGTTATCTAATAAGATGTTTAAACAAACTAGAAGAAATAGGTCCACGGCCTTTTGATAGAGGGATACAAATTATCATGTTTATTATGGAGAATATTTGTTTTTTGTACCCACGAGGAGGCTGAGTATGTGTAGAGTGTAACACCCTACCTCCGCCAGGGTGGCTCTTGCAAGCACCCTGACTTTGGAGGGGTGTTTGAATCAGGTAAACATGCATAATGATATATCAAGGCAGAACAAGAACATATGTATATATGTAAACAGAGTAAAGAAGATAAGTAAAACAGCGGAAGATTTCAAACTATTTCAAAACAAGTCTGATACAACATAATGTCAACTTTCCAAATACACAAGTCTAGATAAAAACAACATCACTGAAAAACTGAAATACATAAGTACTATCCCCAAAATAAGTGATAACCATAGCTAGCTTCATGTCAAGACCGTACATGAGCTAAAATCCCACAAGCAAGCGATCAGAAATCCAAGCTAAGCTCCAATATTCCCACCCTGAGAACCTGAGGGGGGGGGGAACGGAAGAAAAGAGGCGAAAGGAAAACAGGTCAGTCAAAAAGACTGAGTAAGCCCTACTACAATCAATATAAACTGATAAAGTTAACTGGCATGAGAAGCAGGGATGAACATAAGGATAACAACATACTAGCATGATGATTAACTAACAAGGTAGATAAAGGTGTCATCGCATAATCAGGTTTAAGGTTTTTGCACCACAGGTGTACTAGCAAACTAACATGACTTGAATAAACAAGTATTGATCCCTTGGCCCAAGCTTTGGCCCAATAACATGAAGTGACCCTAATACGCGGTCCAACCAAACGGTCTAGTCGATCGGCTCCCTATAAGCCTAACTCGTCACGTGTTGGTGTCAATACGGCCCAAACATAATTGTAGTCAGACTATGCCGGGTCTCCCGTCGGGTGTATCAAGCCCTAGGGTGTCAACCCCTGGACACCATAAACATATGTGCACAGTCTCGATCTACTGGTACCCGTGCATGTTTTCCCCGGCTTCGGACTATATGCACGACCATAGTCCGCCCGGAACTACACCGGCGTATCAATCTGCCGTCGTTTTTGGTCACTTACCTCAAGTCCAGTAATCGTGCCCCCTCCCCAGCCTAATCCCTTGGGTCTTAATGATACAAATTGGGATTACTGCTGGAGTGGACCCCCATTGCTAGGTAGTGGGTTAAGTACGGTTTAACCCTTTTACTAATCATGGATTAACTTGGTTAAGTGTAACGATGGGTTCACGACTTAACCCCGATTAATCCACCAAGCCCAAATTGGTTAAGTATTAACTGGACCATGACTTAACCCTAATCATGAGGCATTAATTAATTTACTGTGCCTTAACCTCTCACATTAAACCTTGTTGTGGTTACTAGTTAAGCCAGGCGGGTCCGGGTAGCTTTACACCACAACTTGGTCTAACCTCGGGTTCAAGGTACAACATGACCAACTTCTCACATTGGGTCCTATTGTTTGTAGCAACTAGTTAAGCCGGTCGGTTCCGGGTAGGTTTACGCTACAAACTCAACCCAACCTCGAGTTAGTCACACTTATATTTTCTAAGTGTCATGTCCATCATGTTTCCAAAACATATTACAAGTTTTCAAGAATTTGGGTAGACCTAACTTAATAGGTAAATTCCCAATGGGTAGACCTAACTTAATAGGTAAATTCCCAATCTTATGTTTTTATGTCTTTTAAGTTTACCCAACCCCAAACGCAATCCCATCGCTTACATATCGCAATAGCGCATAAAGGATAGAAAGAGGGAACTTGGCATAATCATGACATAAAGGTGTTGAAGCCACAAGTTTAACATGGTGGCATATGAAATGTACATATGTTCATATACTTGCATATTACATTTTTAGGCCTCAAAAGCATGCATAAAACCAAACTTAGCATATTGGTGATACATGGTGATAAATGACATGTAGAAATGGCCATAAGTTCGCATTTAGCCTCACATGCAAGTTATCATAAGAGATATGATAACTTACATGTTGCCAAAATGCAACCTTTAGCATAAAGCTTGAAGCTTTATGTTCATATACTCAAGATAAGCTTGCATAACATGATATCATGAGTAAAATGATCAACCCAAACTTGCATAACATAACTTGATAAACTTGCATATCATAACATGGCAAACTTGCATAACATAACATGATAAACTTGCATATCATAACATGGCAAACTTGCATAGCATAACATGGTAAACTTGCATATCATAACATATCAAACTTGCATAACATGACCTAGTAAACTTGCATATCATGGAAAACTTGCATATCATAATGATCAACCAAACTTACATCATTCATTTAACTTTAGAGTTTAAATATGAAAGTAGAAAAGGGCTTAC
Organism: Allium sativum; assembly: GCA_030737875.1. NCBI lineage: Eukaryota > Viridiplantae > Streptophyta > Magnoliopsida > Asparagales > Amaryllidaceae > Allium > Allium sativum. The sequence goes on from CM060923.1 coordinate 166,076,023, forward strand.
AATGCTTATGAAGACTCAAATGAGTATAAGCAAATATAAGATTGAGACAAAGCTCTTATGCAATCAAATAAACCCAAAATGCAAGCTCCAATAGAAAAACCCTTGAGCAAAAATGATCAAAACCCTTTCTTTATGATGTAAATATGGAAACTTGACTTGAATGCAAGCTAATGATACTCATACAAGCTTGAAAACACTTGTATGCATGGAAAATCTCTCATAGAAATAACTTAGGAATTTTATGAAGAGAGTGGAGGCCATGAGAGGAATGATTTTGCCATAGTTTAGTTGTATGAATGAATAATGATGATTTAGGGTTAGGTTAGGGTCTTATTTATAGAGATTAGGATTAGTTCTAGCCTTAGGATTAAACCCTAGTTCCAATCTCAGCCCTCAAAACCGAATCTGGCCCCCAAACTCAACACAACTCCAAGATGGCGCACCAGGCAAAACTGCCCGGCTGAACCAAGTCGACAGCCAAGTCGACAGGGCTGTCGACTTGGGTCCAACCAAGTCGACTCCTAAGTCGACAGGGCTGTCGACTTGGGTGCTCTGGCGGGAATTTTCCCGCCTGGCCCAATCTGACCCTAATTTCCAAATTCAAACTTGAATTTGAAATCTGTTTTTACTTTGAAATTTTCTGAAAACTTCGTTGGGCCTTAATCGGGTCATACGGACTCCGATTTTCGAAAACTCGGACTCTATTTCGCGTATTTTTCCGAGACGAACGCAATGGCATAGCCCGTTTCCCTTGATTCAGATTTATAAATTAAATTCTGCCTCGATTTATGTTATAACAGGTTATTGAAAATACGGGTTGTTACATTCTCCCCTCCTTAAAGGATTTCGTCCTCGAAATCTTCAAGTTAGGAAGAACGTATCCTACCATCCAACATCCATCTACTCAAAACATCATCCACGAGCAATCATTGTCCTTACAAGATTCTAAATGTTGCATGAACATATGCAAAGGTGTGTGTATATGTACTTATCTAATGCAAATATCATCAATGCAAATTATGTTAGTGAAATGAATCCATATGTATGCAATTCCTAACATAATATATAACATCTACATGTGTGCACATAACATACATCCATATGCAACATCCATGTGATAACACAAAAATTATCATCCGCATAAACACTCATGCATATGCAATATGAGGAGTGTGTGAGCCGATCTAGTGCCTAACGTGTATAATGCATCCACGAGTAACCACTTGCAAACATCAAGCATAACATGTTTCAAACACATGTTTCATCCAAAGAGTTTCTACCTAAGGTTCTCATGACAAGATTAACACGATAAACTAGATAAACATGGATAGCAAAGAGAAAGATATGCTAACAAAGAATAGAGATTGAGAGTGTACCCTCAAAAAGGAATGGATAAAGCCCACGCATCTTCTCCTCGGTTTCCCAAGTTGCGTCTTCTTCGGCTTCACCCCATTGAACCTTCACCAACTTGACCTCTCGATTCCTTAGCTTCTTGGTCTCCGTCTCCAAGATACGAATCGGAGCTCTCCTCAAGGTAGCCTCTTTCTCCACTTCCACATCTTTCAGAACACTTGGCTCAACAACCTCTGCTGATTCATGTAAACACTTCCGGAGATGCGAGACATGAAAAACATCGTGTACTCCGGCAAGCTTCTCGGGCAACTCCACTCTATAAGCCATCTGCCCGATCCTCTCTATAATAGGGACTGGTCCAACAAACCTCGGTGCTAACTTCCCAACGGCTCCAAATCGGACCACATTCCGCAAAGGGGAAACCTTCACGAAAACCATATCCCCAACATCAAACTCCAAATCAGTTCTTTGCTTATCAGCATAGGATTTCTGTCGGTCTTGGGCCGCTTTCATCCGTCTCCGAATCAACTCGACCTTCTCGGATGTATCTCTGATCATATCAGGCCCAAGTATAAGCTCATCTGTAGTCTCCCACCAACATGTAGGCGACTTGCACGGCCTCCCATATAAAGCTTCAAATGGTGCCATCCCTATGCTTGCCTGATAACTGTTATTATATGCAAACTCAACAAGAGGAAGATGGTCTTCCCAAGTACCACCAAAATCCAGAATACAAAGCCTCAATAGATCCTCGAGTACCCTATTCACCCTTTCGGTTTGACCATCCGTCTGTGGGTGATAAGCCGTACTTAGATTCAACCTCGTGCCCATAGCTTCTTGCAAGCTATTCCAGAATTGACTTGTAAAGATTGGGTCACGGTCACTGACTATACTAGAAGGGACTCCATGTAGTCTCACAATCTCACGAAGATATACAGACGCTAGCCAAGATGCGGTCCTCTTGTTCTTCACCGGAATGAAATGAGCACTCTTCGTAAGTCTATCCACAATAACACAAATGCTCGTATTCCCTTTCCTTGACCTTGGTAGCCCATCGATAAAATCCATGGAAATACTCTCCCACTTCCATAGTGGAACGTCTAGAGGATGCAATAGCCCACCGGGCTTCTTCGACTCGGCCTTAACTTGCTGGCAAATGATACATCTAGAGACAAACTCTGCCACATCCTTCTTCATCCCAGGCCAAAAGAAAATGCGCTTCATATGTTTATACATCTTATCTCCGCCCGGATGTATAGTCAACTTAGAGCGATGCGCTTCCTCAAGAACTTTTCTTACTAAATCTTCTACCATTGGAACACATAACCTTCCGTCTCTCCTCAGCCAACCCTTGTCATCAATAGAATATCGAGCGAGATGACTAGACGCCTCTCCTCGAATCATCTTATCCATAATCTCAACTATCTGAGGGTCTCCTCTCTACGAAGCCCCAACTTGATCAAGAAGGGTAGGTCTGAGTTCCAGAGATGCTAAAGAACCGGTCATCGACTCAATCGCCAAAGAGAAATCAAAGGTTGCCACATACTCTAAATTCTTCATCTCAACGAATAGAGGACTCAGAGTCAACCTTTTTCTACTCAATGCATCTGCTACCACATTCCCCTTGCCAGGGGTATAAGCTATCTCAAAATCGTAGGACGCCAAGAATTCCATCCATCTTTGTTGCCTCAGATTCAGATCCTTCTGAGAAAAGAGATACTTCAATGACTTGTGATCGGTATAAAGCTCAAATCTTTCTCCCAGAAGATAATGGCGCCAAGCCTTGAGTGCATATACTATTGCTGCCAACTCTAAGTCATGAGTGGGATAATTCTTCTCATGCACTTTGAGTTGTCTACCGCCAAAGCATATCACTCTTCCTTCTTGCATCAGAACAGCTCCTAACCCCGTGCCACATGCATCGGTGTATACTGTAAATAACTTCCCTCCATCGGGCAAAGCTAGAACAGGTGCTGATGTGAGAGCTCTCTTGAGCTTCTGAAAAGCAAGCTCGCATTCTATGCTCCAAGCAAAAACTAAATTCTTCTTCGTCAATTTAGTGAGAGGAGCGGAAATCTTCGCGAAGTCCTTGATGAACTTCCGGTAAAAGCCTGCAAGACCTAGAAAACTTCTCACTTCGGTTGCATTCCTTGGAGTCTTCCAATCCTGAACTGCAACTACCTTAGCGGGATCCACCGCTAAGCCTTGCTTAGATACTATATGCCCGAGGAATCTAACTTCCCTTCTCCAAAAGTGACACTTGGAGAACTTGGCCTTCAACTGATGCGCTCTAAGCGTATCCATCACCTCCACGAGATGCCTTGCGTGCTCTTCCTCATCCTTAGAGAAGATCAGAATATCATCTACGAAGACCAAGACAAACCTGTTCAAGAACTCCCTGAACACCCTACTCATCAAGTCCACGAAATATGCGGGTGCATTAGTCAAGCCGAACGGCATGACAAGCCATTCGAAGAATCCATCTGGAGTTCTAAACGCAGTCTTGTCTATACTATCTTCAGCTACCCTGAGCTGATAGAATCCAGTAGCAAGATCAAGCTGAGAGAAAACAGAAGCACCGATAAGCTGGTCAAAGAGATCATCAATCCTCGGTAACAGGTGTCTGTTCTTCTTAGTCAGCTTATTCAACTCTCGATAGTCAACACAAAGTCGGAGAGAACCATCTGCCTTGGTAGCAAATACCACAGGCGCTCCCCATTCAGATAAACTTCGTCTAATGAAGTTCTTCTCAAGCAACTCCTTCACTTTCTTACTTAGCTCCCGCCTTTCACGCGGAGCCATGTGCCGAACGGGCAAAGAAACCGGCTTTGCATTATCCACCAGATAAATGCGGAAATCAATCTCTCGCTTAGGGGGCAACCCCCTAACTTCATCGAAAACATCCGGATACTCTCGAACCACTCTCACAGACTGAAGAGTTTCCATTGACGAGTCGAGTGATTCAAGATAGCACAACATGACGGGACCTCTCGGATTACAAGAAATTTCTAGGGTGTTTCCGAGGCGAGTCACGAGCCTCACAACCCTATGCTCACAATCAAGGATGGCTCCATATCTGGACAACCAATCGATGCCCAATATCAATCCGTATCCCCTAAAACCAAGAACATAAGCACTACATAAGAACTCTACACTCAGTATAGAGATCCTCAAATACCCACATATCATAGACAGATGGGCGGAACCCCCAATAGGATTTGAGACACAGACGGGATCATCTACCAAGCTAGTACTAAGGTGCAAACTATCAACAAGATCAGATGAGATAAAGCTATGCGATGCACCAGAATCAAACAAGGTACGAACTGGAAAATCAGAAATATATACAAGGCTCTCAACAGAAATACTACCTCGATCGGGAACTGGAGCGGCATTGAGAGCATGAACTTGCCCTCCTGAAGGACCAGCACGCTGAGTCTGACCCTGGCCTTGCCCTTGCTTCTTCGGGCAATCCTTACTGAAATGTCCAGTCTCACCGCAGAAAAAGCATTCACCATTCTTCCTTTTCCTCTTCTTACAATCCTTAATAAGATGCCCAACTGAACCGCAATAATGGCACTTCCCCTTGTTGTTCTTGCCCTTGTTGTTGTTCCCCTTGTTGCCTTGACTCTTGTTATTGTTCTTGTTCTGATTGCCTTGACTACTCTGACCACTTGGATTACCCTGATTTCCTTTCCACTGGGAATCAGTCTTCTTCGCTTGAGTATCATTCATCTTGATCTCTTTCTTGACATCTCCCTGAAGTAACGCCATATCAACCAAGCTCTCAAACGTGGCCCCATGGGGAATATGTGACATAGCCAATCCCTGCAACGGCTCATTCAATCCTCTAGCAAAACGAAGAGCCTTCTTCTGAGGAGTATTCACCATATCCAAGCCAAAACGAGCTAACTGATTGAACTTGTTCACATATTCTTTGACAGACATATCTCCTTGTTTCAAAGTTATGAACCTCTCCATTTGCAGATTCTCCTCAGCAGAAGATAGAAACTTAAGCACGAACCTTGCCCTGAAATCGGCCCAAGTCTCAACAGGCCTAGTACCATTGGTGACTTCCCACCAATAAGCGGCTTCATCCTTCATAAGCCAGACCGCCAACAAGATCTTCCTCTGATCGTCTAACCCAAAGATAGCAAATAAATCCTCGGTCTCTTTCAACCAATTTCTGGCCTCTACAAAAGTCTCAGTGCCTTGAAAGTTCTTGCCACCCATTTCTTTGAAATCTTTGCAAGTCTTTGCGAAGTCAACTTGAGGATGCTGAGGGGGAGGAGGAAGAGGAACCTCAGCGACAGGAGGAGGAGGAACATTAACTACCGGAGGAGGAGGAACATTAACTACCGGAGGAGGAGGAGCATTAACTACCGGAGGAGGAGGAGGAGGAACATCTGCGGGGCCGGCTACGGTCGCCCTAGCCTCCAAAAGTCTCCTACACCAAACAGGTACGTGTACTCCCTCCGGAATAGAAAAGTTATCGGCCATACTGAAAACGAAGAAAAAAAGACAGATTCAGAATGGAGAAAAACGAAGGAATTTTGCTAATGGCTTTTTGGGGAATAGCCTTTAAAATAAACTAGACTTTTCTTTGGAAAATACTTTATACTTGGTTTTGAAAATAGTTTTCCAAAAGTTTTAAAAACCTTTTTGTTCCTTCTCGTAAACCATATGCTCTGATACCAAATGTAACACCCCACCTCCGCCAGGGTGGCTCTTGCAAGCACCCTGACTTTGGAGGGGTGTTTGAATCAGGTAAACATGCATAATGATATATCAAGGTAGAACAAGAACATATGTATATATGTAAACAGAGTAAAGAAGATAAGTAAAACAGCGGAAGATTTCAAACTATTTCAAAACAAGTCTGATACAACATAATGTCAACTTTCCAAATACACAAGTCTAGATAAAAACAACATCACTGAAAAACTGAAATACCTAAGTACTATCCCCAAAATAAGTGATAACCATAGCTAGCTTCATGTCAACACCGTACATGAGCTAAAATCCCACAAGCAAGCGATCAGAAATCCAAGCTAAGCTCCAATATTCCCACCCTGAGAACCTGGGGGGGGGGGGGAAACGGAAGAAAAGAGGCGAAAGGAAAACAGGTCAGTCAAAAAGACTGAGTAAGCCCTACTACAATCAATGTAAACTGATAAAGTTAACTGGCATGAGAAGCAGGGATGAACATAAGGATAACAACATACTAGCATGATGATTAACTAACAAGGTAGATAAAGGTGTCATCGCGTAATCAGGTTTAAGGTTTTTGCACCACAGGTGTACTAGCAAACTAACATGACTTGAATAAACAAGTATTGATCCCTTGGCCCAAGCTTTGGCCCAATAACATGAAGTGACCCTAATACGCGGTCCAACAAACGGTCTAGTCGATCGGCTCCCTATAAGCCTAACTCGTCACGTGTTGGTGTCAATACGGCCCAAACATAATTGTAGTCAGACTGTGCCGGGTCTCCCGTCGGGTGTATCAAGCCCTAGGGTGTCAACCCCTGGACACCATAAACATATGTGCACAGTCTCGATCTACTGGTACCCGTGCATGTTTTCCCTGGCTTCGGACTATATGCACGACCATAGTCCGCCCGGAACTACACCGGCGTACCAATCTGCCGTCGTTTTTGGTCACTTACCTCAAGTCCAGTAATCGTGCCCCCTCCCTAGCGTAGTCCCTAGGGTCTTAATGATACAAACTTGGGATTACTGCTGGAGTGGACCCCCATTGCTAGGATTTTTCTAGTGGGTTAAGTACGGTTTAACCCTTTTACTAATCATGGATTAACTTGGTTAAGTGTAACGATGGGTTCACGACTTAACCCCAATTAATCCACCAAGCCCAAATTGGTTAAGTATTAAGTGGACCATGACTTAACCCTAATCATGAGGCATTAATTAATTTAATGTGCCTTAACCTCTCACATTAAACCTTGTTGTGGTTACTAGTTAAGCAGGGCGGGTCCGGATAGCTTTACACCACAACTTGGTCTAACCTCGGGTTCAAGGTACAACATGACCAACTTCTCACATTGGGTCCTATTGTTTGTAGCAACTAGTTAAGCCGGTCGGTTCCGGGTAGGTTTACGCTACAAACTCAACCCAACCTCGAGTTAGTCACACTTATATTTTCTAAGTGTCATGTCCATCATGTTTCCAAAACATATTACAAGTTTTCAAGAATTTGGGTAGACCTAACTTAATAGGTAAATTCCCAATGGGTAGACCTAACTTAATAGGTAAATTCCCAATCTTATGTTTTTATGTCTTTTAAGTTTACCCAACCCCAAACGCAATCCCATCGCTTATATATCGCAATATCGCATAAAGGATAGAAAGAGGGAACTTGGCATAATCATGACATAAAGGTGTTGAAGCCACAAGTTTAACATGGTGGCATATGAAATGTACATATGTTCATATACTTGCATATTACATTTTTAGGCCTCAAAAGCAAGCATAAAACCAAACTTAGCATATTGGTGATACATGGTGATAAATGACATGTAGAAATGGCCATAAGTTCGCATTTAGCCTCACATGCAAGTTATCATAAGAGATATGATAACTTACATGTTGCCAAAATGCAACCTTTAGCATAAAGCTTGAAGCTTTATGTTCATATACTCAAGATAAGCTTGCATAACATGATATCATGAGTAAAATGATCAACCCAAACTTGCATAACATAACTTGATAAACTTGCATATCATAACATGGCAAACTTGCATAACATAACATGATAAACTTGCATATCATAACATGGCAAACTTGCATAGCATAACATGGTAAACTTGCATATCATAACATATCAAACTTGCATAACATGACCTAGTAAACTTGCATATCATGGCAAACTTGCATATCATAATGATCAACCAAACTTACATCATTCATTTAACTTTAGAGTTTAAATATGAAAGTAGAAAAGGGCTTACAATGCTTATGAAGACTCAAATGAGTATAAGCAAATATAAGATTGAGACAAAGCCCTTATGCAATAAAATAAACCCAAAATGCAAGCTCCAATAGAAAAACCCTTGAGCAAAAATGATTAAAACCCTTGCTTTATGATGTAAATATGGAAACTTGACTTGAATGCAAGCTAATGATACTCATACAAGCTTGAAAACACTTGTATGCATGGAAAATCTCTCATAGAAATAACTTAGGAATTTTATGAAGAGAGTGGAGGCCATGAGAGGAATGGTTTTGCCATAGTTTAGTTGTATGAATGAATAATGATGATTTAGGGTTAGGTTAGGGTCTTATTTATAGAGATTAGGATTAGTTCTAGCCTTAGGATTAAACCCTAGTTCCAATCTCAGCCCTCAAAACCGAATCTGGCCCCCCAAACTCAACACAACTCCAAGATGGTGCACCAGGCAAAACTGCCCGGCTGAACCAAGTCGACAGCCAAGTCGACAGGGCTGTCGACTTGGGTGCTCTGGCGGGAATTTTCGAGCCTGGCCCAATCTGACCCTAATTTCCAAATTCAAACTTGAATTTGAAATCTGTTTTTACTTTGAAATTTTCTGAAAACTTCGTTGGGCCTTAATCGGGTCATACGGACTCCGATTTTCGAAAACTCGGACTCTATTTCGCGTATTTTTCCGAGACGAACGCAATGGCATAGCCCGTTTCCCTTGATTCAGATTTATAAATTAAATTCTGCCTCGATTTATGTTATAACAGGTTATTGAAAATTTGGGTTGTTACATAGAGCTTCTTAAAACTTCTTCATTCAGTCTTAAAACAATACTTAGCAATCTTCGAAATCATTCTACAGTCTCAAATGAACTAGGATTTATAGTTAAAATGGTAAGACTACAAATATTGTTAGTAACTCAAAATTTGAGCAACATCACTTGATTTGGTATTAGACAGATAAAGTACATTTTGTTCTGTTGAAACTAAACTGTTGGACTATCGATTTAGAACTCTCGGTAAAATTTATGTCGTATAAGCTTAACAATTTATGTGTAAGATCTATAATCATGACTACAAAAGATGCAGTCATAACATGGCTATTTGTTGCAAGCTTTTTTTGTTTGACTATTTGTATGAACCAAATTAGTGTTTAAAGAATTGGTTTTAGATAAAGCATTTTATGTTAGCATTTTGAACATTCTGCTACTCAGCTTAGCGTTTACAGTATGCTAAAATTGAAGGGTAAGGTTTCTAATTTAAGAAAGTCAAACAACTAAAACTTCTAGATGTAAAATTTTGTTCTTTTGAAACTAAACCGTTGCACTATCGATTTAGAACTCTCGGTAAAATTTATGTCACATAAGCTTAACAATTCTATGTATAAGATCTATAATCGTGACTGCAAAAGATGCAATCGTAACATGGCTATTTGTTGCAAGCTTTTTACTGTTCGACTATTTGTATGAACAAAATTAGTGTTTAAAGTATTGGTTTTAGATAAAGCATTTTATGTTAGCATTTTGAACATTCTGCTACCCAGCTTAGTGTTTACAGTATGCTAAAATTGAAGGGTAAGGTTTCTAATTTAAGAAAGTCAAGCAACTAGAAATTTTAGATGTAAAATTAATTAAATGAAAAGTTCATAGTTTCCGATTTTGACCTAGAAACTGAAGTTTGATAACAAAACAAAGGTGACTGGAAAAAAAAACAAATTTAAGTAACATAAAAAAAAACTGAATTATATTGTCTTTAAAAGTCAATTTAAATTTTGAATTGCTTAAATAATAAAAATATTAACCTTTTCGCGTGTTAAAAAATTCCATTTAAAGAAAATCGAATTGTTAGTATGCATTGAAAAAATAACAAAATGTAAAACTGGAGTTATTATGAACATCATGCATGAATCATGGGTTTGAACTATGCATGTTACTTAAGTGTGGTCTTACCCAATTTGTTACCTAACTGTACACGTGCTGTCATACTAAAAATAGGAATAATCTTTCTCACTTAGTTTACGGTACAAAATGCAGCATAGTCATTTCTTTGTTGCTAAAAGAGCAAAGGCAGTTATTGCCTACTATTAAAGAACCAAAAAAGCTCAGCTCTATGGCACTAAATCATATGAAATTCAATTAACTTTTACATTATCTGTAACACCCCACCTCCGTTAAGGTCACTCACAAAGGGAATGCCTTAACTTTGGTGGAGCATTTTAGTAAACAGAACAGAAACTTACAAGACAGATAAAACAGTACTTGAAAATTTTTAACTTTATTACAGCGGAAACAGAAATTAGTATGGTTACATCCTTTCAATTTCAGAATTCAAGTACAAAATATCAGTCTTGTACAAAAGCCTTCAAAATGCATAGTTTAAAATCATAATCCCCATGGAACGGAAGCTATACAGAGCCAAGCCATACTTTAAGCACTTCAAGCAAAGAGAAATCCGGATCAAGCTAAAGTATTTCCCTCCTTGGATAACCTGGGGGGGGGGGGGAAACGGAAGAAAGAAGGCGAAACAACAAGGGTCAGAAAAAAAGTCTGGCAAGTCCAGTGATTTTCAGCATATGAACAGATAACAATAACATGATATGAACATAAAACTGGATGTGAGATAACTATAACAGGTGTAGCAGATATAACAGAAAAACAGAATGATATAAACTATTGTTTTACACTTCTCTGCACTAATACTAGTATAACAGAATTAGGGGTCACCCTAATGTCTAAATTGAAGCAGGAATGGGTACAAAATACTTTAACAGAAACAGAATGCTAATAATGGGCCTTTACTACCCGATCAGAAACAGACAGAAGAAGAAACAGATTTATCCCTATGGAAACAGAATGTGGAATTAGGTGTACACTAGTAATGGGCCTTTACCACCCGAACAGACGGTACCACACAGAAACAGACAGGTGTTACCACCCAACAGAAACAGACGGTACCAACAGAAACAGACAGAACTAAGCATACCCTAAAACCCTACCCCAAGCGATCGGCTCCCTAATACATAAATATCCTGTGTCGGCCCCATAGTAGGGTGTATCACTCCCTAAAGTGACAACCAATTGGCACAGACCTATTTACAGATGTCACGGCGTCTTACATCCTTAGAGGCAGACCGGGATCCATGCACGCACATGACCCGGTTGGAACGCACCATCAACACCCCTCGCCATTATCAGAATGAACCACTTATAATTAGTTCAGTAAGCGTGCCCGGACCCTACCTACTGTTGGGTCAAAGTTTTGATACCAGAAAGGGTTACTGACTAATATGGGTCCCAAACAACAGATGACACAAGTAATTCCCCTCCTAACCTTGTGTCCCCAAACTAACAGATTTCAGATTTATTTGTTTACAAGTTCAGACATACAGAATTCAGATTTACTAGTTCACAAATTGAGTTAACAAGTTTTCAGACTAACGGATCAGATGTACAGATTTTTCAGATTTGTCTAACTTTGTATTGGGCCTACAGATTCATGGACGGGTTTTACTACATCTATTAATCCCTTTGGTTTAACCCTATTTTCCCCAATACGTTTTAGACGTCATTCTTATCTTAGATTTGCATTAATTAATTTTTAATGCACAGACCTCTCACATTAGGTCGGTAGCTTGTGGCCGCTGGATATGCCGGGCGGTTCCGGGCAGACTTCTGCCACAAGCCAGACCTAACCTCGTGTCTTACGCATGTTATGACTAACTTCTCACATTAGAACCTATTGTTTGCGGCCACTGGATGTGCCGGGCGGTTCCGGGCAGATTTACGTCGCAAACTCATTCTAACCTCGAGTTAGCCATATTCATCTTTGCTGCCAATTAATTAATTATTTACCGTTTATGCGCACACCCAATATATATGCCAATTCAGATTATATCAATAACAGAATGATCACATCAACTCAACTGATATAGCAGATAACAGATTTTAGCAGATTGGGTGACTTAACAGATTTAACCGATTTAGCACTTAGCAGATTTTGGCATATAACAGATTAGGCATCTCAACAGACAAATTTAACAGATTTGGCATTTCAATCTAATTAGCAGTCTAGGCAATATAACAAAACTAGCAGTTTAGGCAACTTAGCAAATTAGCAGATTTAGCAAACCTAATAATTCTAAAGGTTCTATTTACATGCCTTGCCTAGTCATAAATTAGGCCTAAATTCATATGCCTACATAATTTTTCATGTTTCACAACATATATTCCATGTTTGCTTAAGCGCAGAATATGGACATAATTTGCCATATAACATATGTTCCAATATAGATTATACCAAATATAACCATTAATTTCAATGCATGTCATATATCCAAAAATCCCTATTTAGGTGTAATTACAATAATAGATATCCTAATTAATGTAAATCTTAAGTTTCCATATCTTCCTTCTTTTCATGTCATGAATTATTATGCAAACTATCCCCAATAATATAAATCTTTAAACCATATCTTCTAAAAATCAGATCTTGCCTTTTTATATGCATTTTGTCCAAAGTCTCAAATCATATGTAATCTTTACAGTGGTTCCTCTTCTTCTTTTATCACAAAATATGCATAGGTCTAAAACTAGTTTATAACATATGCTATTTTTTCTAATTAATTACAGGTCTAAATTACAACATAACTATGCATACAACATGCATAAATTATATGTTCATAGTCAAATTTATGCATCCAATCCCAAGTCATATGTCCAATATATTTTATGCCTCAGACCTAAAGTCATACATTCAATTTGGTTTTGTCAAATTTCTCATCATTCATCCCAAAACTTGCGTTCATACGTTCATCTCTTATGAGATTAGGCACAGGCTCGTGGTAGCCTGGCTATAGAAACAGAAAAGAAGAAAGGAATATAGAACAGTCACAGAAAACAGATCTAACAGAAGAGAATACAACCTCAAAGTCAGATTTAAATGCATATCAAAATTATAATTAACGTTTATAGCGGAGAATAACTGTACTTGCCTTGATTGGATTAAAGAAAGAACTTTAACTTGTTGTAGAATCTTTGCAGAACTTTAACCTCTAGTTTGAATTGAGTTGCTTAGGCTGATGTTGATTATCTTCTAGTTTTAATTCCAGCAGAGCAGAGACGCCATTTTTATTTTTTTATTAGAAGAAGAGAGCAATGGAGGCTAGAGAATTGTGCAAGAAACCTAGGTAGAGTCTAGGGTCCTTTTTATAGAGGTTAGGAACTGATTAGGACCATTGATGTTGCTTGGATTGATCGTAGCCATTCATTCGAAAGAGAGACCAATTAGAGCCTGCCACCTAGCCCTAATGACAAAGCAGACCACAGAAAATCGACTAACAGAGAATAGGCCAGCCGGGTTGGACTGGGTTCGACCTGTCTCTGGACCAGGTCGACAGCCCTGTCGACAGCCCTGTCGACCTGGTTAGACCAGGTCGACAGCCCAGTCGACCTGGGTGCATCTGGCGGGATTTTTCCCGCCCTGGCCAATTGGGCCCGGTTTTAATTTTAAACTGTTTTATTCTGAGCTGTTCGAATTTTAAACTTAATTCAGAAACTTCCAGAGGCTATATCTTCTTCATACGGACTCCGTTTTTCGAAAACTCGGACTCTATTTCGCGTATTTTTCCGAGACGAACGCAATGGCGTATCCCGTTTCCCTTAGTTCCTTGATTTCAAATTAATTATACTTTAATTTATGACTTTCACGGTTATAGAATATACGGGGTGTTACATTCTCCCCCACTTAAAAGGATTTCGTCCCCGAAATCTTCAAGTTAAGAAGAATGTGTCCTACCATCCAATCATCCATCTACTCAATCATCAACCACAGGCATCCATTGTCCTTATAGACTTCTAATGCTTTCATGTTTAAATGCACAGTGTGTGTTCATGTCCGTATCTAATGCAAAATCAGGCGGCCCACTGATTCAGTCGACCTCCTTAATGCAAATCATGTTAGTGCCATGAGTCCAATATGTATGCAAATTTTCCTACTTGAGACATATCATTTCTATATGAGTGCACAACTGCTCATTCATATGCAACATCCATATGCTGATTCGACCATTTTGCATCCATAAAAATTTAAAAATGCTCACACATCCATATGCAGTATGAGAGTGCTTTCGAGCCGATCTAGTGCCTAGTGTGTGTATATGCATCCACGAGCAACCACTTGCATCCACTTGCAACCATCAAACATAACATGTCTCAAACACATGTTTACACCCATTAGTTTCTACCTAAAGTTCAAATATTCGATCGATAGGATACAGTCGAATGATGGAAGCGAGTACAGGTAGAACGAAAATTTGGTTCCCATTAGACATGGGTCCTAAGTATCGGCCCCAAAGACCGAAACCGACATCAAATTGACACCCAGAGGATTACCTTCTTTAGCCAATGTCAAAACTGGAAATCCTATCAAAAGTATTTAGATATTTACAGACTACTGGTACAGATCAGGTTCCCTAATAATTCTTAGGAAGCTAAGCATGATAAAATCATATCCCACGAAAACTCAGAATGTATGCGTCATACTTGACTCCTAACACAGATATCCCTCAAACCCCAATCTCAAACAGATGATCCATAACCCTTATGGGTCTGAGTCTATAGCGGAATTCAAAAATAATACTAGTATTAAAGTGCAGAGTACCGATTACAAAACCAAAATACCAGAATCAGAAAAAAGTCTTAACTCCATAATCAGATAAAGAAATTAAACCTACTATAGAAATTTTCCTATTTCTATCCTAGCCACTAGCCTCAAGAGTGTTCGCCTGCCCTCCTTGTCCTCGTCTCTTCGGGCAGTCCCTAGTGAAGTGTCTCATCTCCCCACAGTTGAAGCAAGCGCCCTTCCTTTTTCTGCAATCCTTGTTCAGATGAGTTGAGCTCCCACAAGTAAAGCACTTTTTCCCCTTCTTATCTTCAGACTTCTCATCCTTCTTTTGTGTTTCCTTTTTGGGCCCCGCTTTCTTATTCTGTGGTTCTTCCTTCTTTGTCTCTTTCGGGCCCTTGTCTTCCTCGTGCAGTAGTGCCATATCCACCAATTTCTCGTAAGTTGCTCCCATGGGTACATGGGTCATGGCTAGGCTGTGCAGTGGCTCATTCAATCCTTTAACAAAGCGGAGAGCCTTTTTATGCTGAGTGTTGACTAAATCCAATCCGAATCTTGCTAGTTGGTTGAACTGGTTGACGTATTCCTTGACCGTCATACTTCCTTGCTTAAGAGACAAGAACTTTTCCAATTGTAAACTTCGTTCAACTTACGAGAGGAATTTTGTCTCAAACCTTGTTCTGAATTCCATCCATGTCTCAACCGGCCTCTCGGCGTTAGTGACTTCCCACCAGTAGGAAGCTTCGTCTTTGAGCAGCCATACTGCCAACTGTACCTTCTGCCTATCGTCCACCTCGAAGATAACGAACAGATCCTCAGTTTCTTTGAGCCAATTCCTTGCTTCTACGAATGATTCAGTTCCTTTGAAATCCTTCCCACCCATGGCCCTAAAATCTCTACAGATTTTTGAGAAAGCAATAGCACGAGGAGGGGGTGGAGGAGGGGGATCATTTGCTGGACCTGCAGCGGCGGTCCTAGCCTCAAGATATTGACGAAACCAACCGGGTACATGAACACCCTCTGGTATCTCAGATGCTTCAGACATGCTGGAACGAAAAAGGAAAGGTTCAATTCATAAAAAGGACTGAAAGAAAGATATATGGCTCTTGGGGATCATGTTTTTTCAAAATAAGCTTTATTTTTGAATATACTTCCTTTCCAAAACCTTTTTGAAAATAGTTTTCAAAAAAACTTTACCCAATCTGGTAACCTTCAGCTCTGATACCAAGTGTAACACCCCACCTCCGTTAAGGTCACTCACAAAGGGAATGCCTTAACTTTGGTGGAGCATTTTAGTAAACAGAACAGAAACTTACAAGACAGATAAAACAGTACTTGAAATTTTTTAACTTTATTACAGCGGAAACAGAAATTAGTATGGTTACATCCTTTCAATTTCAGAATTCAAGTACAAAATATCAGTCTTGTACAAAAGCCTTCAAAATGCATAGTTTAAAATCATAATCCCCATGGAACGGAAGCTATACAGAGCCAAGCCATACTTTAAGCACTTCAAGAAAAGAGAAATCCGGATCAAGCTAAAGTATTTCCCTCCTTGGATAACCTGGGGGGGTGAACGGAAGAAAGAAGGCGAAACAACAAGGGTCAGACAAAAAGTCTGGCAAGTCCAGTGATTTTCAGCATATGAACAGATAACAATAACATGATATGAACATAAAACTGGATGTGAGATAACTATAACAGGTGTAGCAGATATAACAGAAAAACAGAATGATATAAACTATTGTTTTACACTTCTCTGCACTAATACTAGTATAACAGAATTAGGGGTCACCCTAATGTCTAAATTGAAGCAGGAATGGGTACAGAATACTTTAACAGAAACAGAATGCTAATAATGGGCCTTTACTACCCGATCAGAAACAGACAGAAGAAGAAACAGATTTATCCCTATGGAAACAGAATGTGGAATTAGGTGTACACTAGTAATGGGCCTTTACCACCCGAACAGACGGTACCACACAGAAACAGACAGGTGTTACCACCCAACAGAAACAGACGGTACCAACAGAAATAGACAGAACTAAGCGTACCCTAAAACCCTACCCCAAGCGATCGGCTCCCTAATACATAAATATCCTGTGTCGGCCCCACAGTAGGGTGTATCACTCCCTAAAGTGATAACCAATTGGCACAGACCTATTTACAGATGTCACGGCGTCTTACATCCTTAGAGGCAGACCGGGATCCATGCACGCACATGACCCGGTTGGAACGCACCATCAACACCCCTCGCCATTATCAGAATGAACCACTTATAATTAGTTCAGTAAGCGTGCCCGGACCCTACCTACTGTTGGGTCAAAGTTTTGATACCAGAAAGGGTTACTGACTAATATGGGTCCCAAACAACAGATGACACAAGTAATTCCCCTCCTAACCTTGTGTCCCCAAACTAACAGATTTCAGATTTATTTGTTTACAAGTTCAGACATACAGAATTCAGATTTACTAGTTCACAAATTGAGTTAACAAGTTTTCAGACTAACGGATCAGATGTACAGATTTTTCAGATTTGTCTAACTTTGTATTGGGCCTGCAGATTCATGGACGGGTTTTACTACATCTATTAATCCCTTTGGTTTAACCCTATTTTCCCCAATACGTTTTAGACGTCATTCTTATCTTAGATTTGCATTAATTAATTTTTAATGCACAGACCTCTCACATTAGGTCGGTAGCTTGTGGCCGCTGGATATGCCGGGCGGTTCCGGGCAGACTTCTTCCACAAGCCAGACCTAACCTCGTGTCTTACGCATGTTATGACTAACTTCTCACATTAGAACCTATTGTTTGCGGCCACTGGATGTGCCGGGCGGTTCCGGGCAGATTTACGTCGCAAACTCATTCTAACCTCGAGTTAGCCATATTCATCTTTGCGGCCAATTAATTAATTATTTACCGTTTATGCGCACACCCAATATATATGCCAATTCAGATTATATCAATAACAGAATGATCACATCAACTCAACTGATATAGCAGATAACAGATTTTAGCAGATTGGGTGACTTAACAGATTTAACCGATTTAGCACTTAGCAGATTTTGGCATATAACAGATTAGGCATCTCAACAGACAAATTTAACAGATTTGGCATTTCAATCTAATTAGCAGTCTAGGCAATATAACAAAACTAGCAGTTTAGGCAACTTAGCAAATTAGCAGATTTAGCAAACCTAATAATTCTAAAGGTTCTATTTACATGCCTTGCCTAGTCATAAATTAGGCCTAAATTCATATGCCTACATAATTTTTCATGTTTCACAACATATATTCCATGTTTGCTTAAGCGTAGAATATAGACATAATTTGCCATATAACATATGTTCCAATATAGATTATACCAAATATAACCATTAATTTCAATGCATGTCATATATCCAAAAATCCCTATTTAGGTGTAATTACAATAATAGATATCCTAATTAATGTAAATCTTAAGTTTCCATATCTTCCTTCTTTTCATGTCATGAATTATTATGCAAACTATCCCCAATAATATAAATCTTTAAACCATATCTTCTAAAAATCAGATCTTGCCTTTTTATATGCATTTTGTCCAAAGTCTCAAATCATATGTAATCTTTACAGTGGTTCCTCTTCTTCTTTTATCACAAAATATGCATAGGTCTAAAACTAGTTTATAACATATGCTATTTTTTCTAATTAATTACAGGTCTAAATTACAACATAACTATGCATACAACATGCATAAATTATATGTTCATAGTCAAATTTATGCATCCAATCCCAAGTCATATGTCCAATATATTTTATGCCTCAGACCTAAAGTCATACATTCAATTTGGTTTTGTCAAATTTCTCATCATTCATCCCAAAACTTGCGTTCATACGTTCATCTCTTATGAGATTAGGCACAGGCTCGTGGTAGCCTGGCTATAGAAACAGAAAAGACGAAAGGAATATAGAACAATCACAGAAAACAGATCTAACAGAAGAGAATACAACCTCAAACTCAGATTTAAATGCATATCAAAATTATAATTAACGTTTATAGCGGAGAATAACTGTACTTGCCTTGATTTGATTAAAGAAAGAACTTTAACTTGTTGTAGAATCTTTGCAGAACTTTAACCTCTAGTTTGAATTGAGTTGCTTAGGCTGATGTTGATTATCTTCTAGTTTTAATTCCAGCAGAGCAGAGACGCCATTTTTATTTTTTTATTAGAAGAAGAGAGCAATGGAGGCTAGAGAATTGTGCAAGAAACCTAGGTAGAGTCTAGGGTCCTTTTTATAGAGGTTAGGAACTGATTAGGACCATTGATGTTGCTTGGATTGATCGTAGCCATTCATTCGAAAGAGAGACCAATTAGAGCCTGCCACCTAGCCCTAATGACAAAGCAGACCACAGAAAATCGACTAACAGAGAATAGGCCAGCCGGGTTGGACTGGGTTCGACCTGTCTCTGGACCAGGTCGACAGCCCTGTCGACCTGGTTAGACCAGGTCGACAGCCCAGTCGACCTGGGTGCATCTGGCGGGATTTTTCCTGCCCTGGCCAATTGGGCCCGGTTTTAATTTTAAACTGTTTTATTCTGAGCTGTTCGAATTTTAAACTTAATTCAGAAACTTCCAGAGGCTATATCTTATTCATACGGACTCCGTTTTTCGAAAACTCGGACTCTATTTCGCGTATTTTTCCAAGATGAACGCAATGGCGTATCCCGTTTCCCTTAGTTCCTTGATTTCAAATTAATTATACTTTAATTTATGACTTTCACGGTTATAGAATATACGGGGTGTTACATTATCAAAATAAGATAAGTGGAAAAAACAGACGTAACGAATGATAGAATCAAAATACATCAATCGACGATATGCTTTTCATTTGCCGAAGTGGCTAATTCTAATTTAATTTTTCCAGCATGCAAATTTGGTCATAGCTCACACTGCACACTATTTTGCTTACTGTCATACTGATATTTTTCTATGCATGAGTCTACGCTTAACTTAACATACCATTTTTGTATAGGGGACTAACCTAAAGTGAACATATAAAAGGAGGAAATGCTTAGCACTTTGTTTTGAGTGCAGGTTCACATGACCCTAATGTTCTCCCAGATAGTTTTGAAAAACATTCTAATTTTATTTGTTATGCCACAAATACCGTTGTCAGTGTTAATGGATCTGAAACAAGATTTATGTACTCTTTAATTACAGGTACAAGAATCCACTCTGGGAATGAAGAGAAAGGACTGAGTATATATTTAGACGAAGAAAAGTGAAAATCCACACAACACGATTTAACCTGTTGCCTTTTCACAAATATTTGTCAGAGTATTCAGTGTTTTTCTATGAATTTTATTCAACTCAGTGTTGAAGTTTTAAACTGATTTGTAATCAAAGCTTCTCTAACGTGGCTGGCTTTCAAGATTTCCAAGTACACCTATTGAAATATATTTTAGTGTTGTAAGCGAATCTTAACTAGCCACGTGTTTAGGGCTATTTTCAAAGAACTGTAATTTGGTTTGTTAGGTGTATATTGGCTTATACATTGTTCCGACTTTCTTGCTTGCTGATGTACAATACGTCTTGCCTTAGGAAAATAGCGTCATGCTCAATTTTATATCCATTTATTCGACTGTTTATATTCAATATTTGCCTGAGACATCATTAAATGCTATAGGACTTTAACAAAATATTTACTCTTACTGCAAAATATTAGTCGTCGCGTTATTGTTTGATATTCTTGCTACTATGCAGCAAGATTTCCATTGGTAAAATATCCTTAGTCCTAAGCATTATTACCAATTGTTCAGCTATAGACAAATTATGGTTTCCAATTGTTTTTAAAAAAATAGTTTTAGGGATATGTTATAAATATATTCACTTTGCATATTAAATTGCTTATGAAGATAACAATATTTACCTAAAATATAATTTTGAATCTAAAATTATTTGATGCTAGAATATTTATTAAAAGGAATATTGACTCATTGATTTGATTGTCAAGTAATAAATTGATTGTAGTTTAACTCCTCATCTGAAAATTACATTTGATTATCAAAGTTTATGGATAAGCATTGGATTGATTATATGATGATTTAAATGTGAATTCCATACATAATAGTAAAGATCTGCTAAGCTATGAAGTAGCTTTTATATGACACATTTTAGTAAATTATATGCCCTACGAAAAAATTTATATTATAAATATTGTTATAAATTATGGGTGCTACTGTTCACACCCCCGTTTACACTTCCGGCTACCAAAACTAAAAACTCCCCAAATATTTCAAATATTCTCTTGTGATCACCATGTAAATTAATAACCTAAAAATGGAGAGGCCACCATCACCTATCTCTACACGGATGTTTCCTTCCTCACTTAGAGCTCTTCCACTGCGAATAAAAACCTTAAGTCAAATAGCTTAATTTTTTTTAACATAATCCATTTTCAAAACCACATTAACAATTTTAATTTTTATAAATGAATACTTTATTCGTTGGTTGTGAAACGATTCATCAAATCAACATTTATGTTTTTTGAGTCATTTAATCGAACATCTTGCATCATATTATCGCAACCATCATGTTTATCGTCCAATTTATCATCATTCAAATACTCTATATATCAAAGGACAAAAAAAGGGTATCAATTTGTAAAAGAAGATATAAGTTATATAGTTAAAACCCTACAAATCAAAACTTACAATATCATTCTCAATTACAATGTCGTCAAATTTAATGTCCACTAAGCTTGAAATTTCCAACATAGTGGAAAAAATAACCTAAATCAAAATGGAAAATCCTAACCATTGAAAAAACTCTAACAACATGTTCTATATCATAATAAAAAAAATCAATTAATTCTAACATCTTTTTTGTCTTTATCTTCCATCTCCAATAGACACAAAAGAATATATGCTTTTATTAGGGTTAAAGGTTTGAAATTGTAGAGTAGTACGTGTTGTTTTAGGGGAAGTATGGTGGTGAATGATTGAGTGAAGGAATAAGATATGGTGACCAGAAAAATATAAAAAATAATCATTTGTATTAAATTTATAAAGGTGGCCAGAAGTGTAAACAGGTGTATGAATAGTAACACCCTAAATTATATATTAGAATTATTACTCTTACTTCTTTTATTTAGCATGATTATTAAAGTAGCGGATTCCACAAAAAAGGGTATGGCACAAATATGGTATAAATTTTTACTTATACGTCCATAGTCTCCATTGTTTGTTTTGTTTCCAAACTATCGATTATCAGTATGATTGTCCCTATAAAAAAGTAAATAGAAAAGTTTACCTAAGTAAAAAATATAAATAATTTGAGTATTGCTTTCAGTGCTATCTAATAGAATAACTTTTTATTAGCTTATTCAAATAAATATCAGTTACTTGTGCTTTTTAATTAGCATTCATGCAATGATTATGGGATATATTGTCAAGAGATTTACTACACCCACTTTTACATTTCATGACATACAAAATTTTGTTTGTTATGTATATGACTGTTTAAATAGACTTATTTGTTGTGTACTATTAACTTCCATTCTCCTTTGTGCTGAAAATCTTCTACCATAGCCAATGTAGTAGTATAACAACTGTTCAAGGTAGGATTTATTAACAGAATACTCCACATTTAGAACTTATCTTATGCACCTCATGTAATCGTCATGGCAGGATATTGTTCTTGCATCATTTTGCATGTTAGAATTATCGATGCCTTAAATTTGGTATTTTGCTACCTTTTTCCTTGATTATTACAATGGGCCTGCTTTTCGTTCTTTTCTTTTTTTCCCTTTCGTGGTAAAAAATTGTTGCAGATTTGTTATATTATACTGAACGTGAAACATGTTAGTGAACTCTATTTTTTATATGCTTGGTTGTTTTACTCAATCTGTTTCCTTGCTTTTGATTTTTTATATGTTAAATTTCATTTTGTTCTTCTGCATTTGGCATCCAAACTATACTTTTGTTTTTGTTAGCTAGGTCATCACTACCATAGGGACAAAAACATATGTTGCTAGTGGAAAACAAAACTAGATCTAAATAACGTGGAAGTGAAATATGGGCAAGATAACTAGGGGCCATGCATATTACCATAAGGAGCAAATATATTCAAATTTAAGGCAATTAAAAAAATGGACATATACATATTTTCTGCCTACACCATACTTCATTACCAATATGTTGCCTATTATAAACTATCATTATTGCCCCTGCTGTGTTATGCAACTTTTCAGCAATATAAACAACAAGGCTACTTGCTAGCAAAGTGCATGCCTTTTTTTTTTACAAGTTTCAGACAGTAGTTACCCGCATACTATATTATTACTCAAAATTGGTTGCTGCTTAACTTTTTCGAATCCTCTCCTTAAAGTGCTTTTAAACTATTGACTAATTTCGCCAACCCGTGTGCGAAGCACGGGTTCGCACTTGTTTATTTCTTAAAAACATGTTTAAGAAACACCATTGCGTTTAGTTCCGGCCAGTCTATAAATAATTACAATTAAATTTGAAACTATTTTCCCATTTGCCAAAATTTTTGCAATTTAGCATAGAAAATTCAGAAAAAATGTTCATAGAGACATGATATAAATTAAAATTTTAACTTTTAAGATAAAATAAAGAATAACAACAAAAAAAATTAAAAAATATATCAATAAATTCATCATGCATTACAAAATTATGAATTTTTTACAGCAAAAAACTTAATTTTAAATTTTCTGCAATCTTTTACCAAACTATCTTAGTTCAGTTTTAATATTTTACGTGACTTCATAGTAGAGTTAATCAAGAATATTAAAAATAGAATTAAACTAGATAAACTATTAATTTTTGATGTGTCAATATAAATCATAAAAATGTGAAAAATTCAATATTTGCACAATATTCATATTAACCAAAAGGGTATAAAATTCATTTGGATATACAAATACACCGGACACATAACATAATTATATATGTAAGCAATGATTTCAAATTTAATTTATGATTCATTTATATCGATACATTGATGCACTACATTGTAAAATACTAATTTCAACTAAAGTACCTACATTCAGAAATTTCCGCGGTTGCTAACTAAACTCACCTCTATGTCACATTATATTGTACATTTACATCAATATATTTTAAATTAAGCATGTAGTTGTGGTTTCAATGTACAAGAATAAATATAATAATGAATAAATATTCACTAATTCATCGAATAAAACCTTAATTGTGACAATTTCAATATGTATGTCGCATGTATATTAAAACTAATAGTTAAAAAGATTTTTCTGTTAACTATAAAGATATATAATTCAAATACCATAAATATTTTACATGAATAACGTTAACAAAACTATTTTATTATTCATTTATCTCAATAAACTTACCTACATTATTGATTTTTGTTTCTACCCTAAAAAAACATATTTTGACATTTCTATAGTTATGTGCAATTTCATCGACTGTTCGCTAATCTTTCATGTTTAGATCCATGTATTTAAATTGCTTACAAAATCTCAAATTTAAATTATTTTAATATATGTGTCAGTCGTATACGTATACGCATACATACTAATAAAAGCAACAATAACAGACATACATATCACATACACATATTTATGTACATAAATAATAATAACAAAGTTAATTTGTAAATTAATTATAATCATTTATATACATAAACAATAAATTTATCATACACAACGTTAAAAAGTTCTATTCCTAACTTCGAATAACTCCGCATTAAAAACTCTATAAACTTTTTATAAAATCATTCTCAATTTACTCATATTATTTATTCTTAAGTCACTATATTTTTACTAAATGCATAATTTTAAATTTCACATATGTAATGTAGATAACAGAAACAACTTAAATAATATCTGTTAACTCATCTAAAATTATTATAATATGTTAATTTCAAAAAGAATACTTGCTCATAATAGTAAGAATAATAAAATTATTGTATTACTTAAAAGAAATATAAGTTACATGACACATGTCATGTAAAAACAACAATAATAATTTATATTTTATTTATTTTGATGAATTCATTGTTTATTATATGATAAGGTTCCGATTTTAACATTAAAATTTTAAAATATGTATTTTATAATATTATCGTGTGCAACGTACGGGTTACACACTAGTTTATTTAGCTAAGAAACATATCAACTGAAAATGTGACCAAGTTTATAATAGGGCAGGTAAACGATTCAATTTCTACTTTAATATATGGTAGAATAATATTTCCTATGCAATATTATTATATGAACATAAGAAAAGTAATTGTTTAATTTTAGTAATCTTTACAACAAAATCAAAATTCAAATCCTCTTTCAGAGAGGGAGTATTAAATTTCGTATGTTAATATATTTCATTTTACCAAAAAACCAATTACCATATATCTCTAGCATAATCACCTAAAGCAATGCATTCATAATTAATTAATAATTTATTTTAAATAAACAACAAATATAGGAAAATGAGGAAGCATGTTATGCAAATAAATTTTGGATTTTGTTATGAACGACAATTAATCAAATCTTCCCAAAACTATTATTTTTAAATTGGTACACTTATAACTTGCTATATTTCACATTTACTTTGTGCTTATATATATATATATATATATATATGTATGTATGTATATTAATCCAATTGATCATCCATAAATCTCTTTCACAAGAACAGAAAAAAATTAAGAGTGTAAAGCGAAGAAACATAAAGACAACTTGCATTACATCCTTCCTTGTTCCTCATTCTTTTCTCAAGTGGTATGCAAGAGAAAAAACTAAACTTCATTTAGTTACTTTTTTTTGTTACGATAGAAAATCTTTTTTCATGTTTGTGCTAACAAATACAAATACTGTTGTTAAATACTACTTGCAGCTATGATGACGGAAGTGAAAGGACAAAACTGCCCGCCTCCAAGCGAAACTTGTGAATTTCCTATTGAATCACCTAAGTGTGTGACAAAAGAATGTAAAGAGTTTTGCCCTAAACATTTCTTCTACACTAAGGGTAGTTTTTTCTCTAACGTCAATACTTGCACCTGTAAATCGAATTGTGCTCATCGTCGTTGAATTGCGACTTAAAAATTTTGTGTTTTGTTATTCGTACCTCATTTGTATTTCAACAGCTGGGTCTGTATACATTATGATATGAAAAAATAATTATGAAATGGAATTTTCCTCTATTTGGTTTGGAAGGAAATTTTTATATACATCTATTTTGTTTTGACTATGCAGTGAAGAAAAAACTTGTTGCACAAATTTATTTTTTTAAATGTATGTACTTGGCTTATGGATATTACTGGGAAAATTGAAATATTATGGTCATTAACTTGTTAGGGAAACGTTTATGTAATATAAATAAATCAACTAATTTAAATAATAATATTTAATATTTATATTTAATCAGTTTGGGAAACTAATATTGAATTTTTTTGCTTGGTGGTCGTTTATAGTTTCCACTGTAATTTGTTTTATGAACTAGAAAGCATCAATTGGTGAAAGAATCTGCTTTTCTCTAAGCGAGTGAAAAGAAGAGTCTCACGACAGCAGGTTTATGTCATAACTATGAAAAGCTAAAGATCGAAGAGCAATCCATGAAACTTTTTTTTTAAAAAAAAGATTAAGTTATAGATTTGACGTATCTGCTATTTACTACTATTATTTTGATAGAATCATGAATCCTAAATCATCTTGGGATTTCGTTGTGTAATGTTATTATACAAAAATCATTGCATTACATTTTTCTTCCTTCAAAACGATGAGGATTAAAAAGTGCTTTCTTTCACAAGACTGATATTTGAGACTCTTGATTGTAGTGGATTGAAAATTTGTTACTTATTACATTTGTTAAGCTGAAGAATTGTTATGTTTTACAATGTTATTCTATTGTATTGGTTAAACTAACACTTACTTCTATGACTATTATATCAATGATGCTACCTTGAACTAATTATTTTCACTGGACATCTGTCCAGCTATGTTTTCTTAGCAATATGTTAAATCAGTAGCTTAGTAAGATAGATTACATAAACAGATTTTTCTATTAACTCATCTAAATTTCTAAAAACTTATTTTCGTGGATTAACACCCATATCAACCGATATATGTATCATATATACATAAAACTAAATATGAAATTGAAACACTATTTTAGATTCAAAATTACACTTTCATTTTGGCTTTTAATGCACCTGTGAATAATGGGAGTATGCTCACTGCACTATAAATGTGGTGGGATGGAGTTGTTAAATCTCTTCAACAATTATTGTCACATTTAATTAATACCCGTTTTTCTTAAACTCCAATTTTGAGGAAGATCTTATCTTAGTCGTGGAGTGATTGCAAAAGCCTACAGTTATGCTAAATTAACGTTTTGTTATTGAAATTATTAATTTTTGTAGTGCAAGAATTCCATGAAATTACATTCTTAGATTTAAAAAATAATTGCATCAAACATGACCTTTTGGTCTATAGTTGTGAAATGCATCCAAGAGTCTTGAGACGGACAGGGTATATTTAGAAGGTAACCGAGGAAAAGCTTCACAGGGAGGTGGATGTTGGCAATAACCAATTATTATGTAGGTGACTTTTGGCATAGAGATGCTAGCCAAATGATATATTTGGTTGTCTGTTAATAGGTCAATGAGTGGATAGAGAAGAGTGATAATCTTAGCATATAGTTTGTATGTTCGTCTTATTAGTTAAGACATGGAGGGAGTTTATCTACCTTTGATAGTTGTGTTATTTTTTATTCCAATGTGTGTCATGAAATTATATATGAGCATTTCCCTAACATAAGCCCATTAAAGCATGTAATTTTTTTCATACCTTATAGAAGTATAAACTTATTCCAAGAAAACATATAGTAAACAAATTACATATGATGGCCAAAATAGAAACAAAAGAAAAAGGAATGTCAGAAACGCCCATCTTTTATACACAAAATATATTTCATTACATTATAGGTGTGTTTTTTCTTTGCAACCTCTATCCAAAACCTTCCACTTTCTCAGACTCATTTCCTTCATAAGTCATTTTTCAACTCATCTCCCTTTCTATCCCACATCATTTATGCAGTCCTAATAGCTATTGAGAGGCAAAAAATTAAAAAGAGATTCAAAATATTAATTTCATTCCTTTTAGATTCTTACATCATTCAACAATCTCATTGAAACCAGTGGTATTTTAGAAAGACACCTGAGTAGTGCGTCGAAGTCGAGATTGAAATGCGCAAAAAGAAGCGCATCTAAGTTCTCAGCGAAAGCAACAAAGTTTTGATGGCAAAAAATGCCATCAGACCCAAAGATTCTCTATTACTAGAGAATGGCGTTTCGCATAAGGTAAATTAATGTGCGTAATGCAGTAAAAGACATAGAGGTTTAGCGGTTACGTCCGTGAGGGGCCTACCCCCACTTTGAAGGAGTTAGATGATCTTTATTCACTAATAAGAGTTACAAGCGTTGTACTTCATCATGGCATTCGTTTACAAGTTGTTCTCTGTATTTTGAAGTCATATTGGTCGTATGCCAAGTATTGGAAAAAAGTGATGCATGCTTCTTCTTCTTCCTCAAGAGCAATATTGCCACTTATGGAGTCTCTGGAGCTTACAAAGCTGTCATGTCAATCAAAAATCCAACCCTTGTGAATAATGAGCAAGAAGGTATGTATAGGTAGTGGGCTAGGTGGGAGTGGGTGAGATTTGAGGACCACACAACAGAATTTTTTATCCCTTAAAGGCATCCTTTGAAATTTTGCATCCCTCTGTTAATGCATAGGAAAGTTCATATTCCTTGGGATACGGTTGCTTCATACACCTATGGGGATATAAATCCTCGCATCCACATAGGGATACGACTTCTCGTATCCCCATAGCGATACGAATTCGTATCCCATAGGATATGGTAGTTTCGTTTCCCTAGGGGATACGTGATTTCGTATCCCCTGAGGGATATGGAATCGTATCTAGAGGATACATTGAGTCGGCTTTTGAGTGGAAGGGGGATAAGATATAGGGAATGAGGCCGAAGGGGTTTCAAATTGGCGATGTGAAGCTAGAGGGATTCAAATTCCCTATTGCAAGACGAGGGATTCGAAATGTGTGTAGTGGTGATAGAGGGATTCGAAATCCCTTAATGTGGAGAGTCAGGGATTCCAAATGTGTGGAATGTAGGTTGAGGGATTTGAATTCATGGACATGAAACCCGAGGATTCGGAATCCTTATGGAGCCGACTTGGGCTTGTATTCTTAGTTCTCTAGCTTCGCTTCGGCATTGGTTCCCCGTGATGTGTTGAGTCGAGCAGGACATATATGATTTTGGGAAACGGACCAAAAAGTCGGTTAACAGTAATAATGTTTCTAGAGAATCAATAAACAGTTTTTAATGACAATTGAATACATACCATAACTAGCCTCCAATATACATGTGATGTTGAATGCTTTAAATTGAAATTACAAATTAATGATTCTAGGTACTTCCATTTGTTTGTTGACACACACACACAAACATATATATATATATGTGTGTGTGTGTGTGTGTGTGTGTGTGTGTGTGCGCGCGCGCACGCGCGCGCGTGTGTGTGCATGCGTGCGGGGATGTTACGCTTGTTGAAGCCTATTTCCCGAGGTCCACTATTTCATTCTAAGGGTTACTTTTCTTATACTCATTCAAATAATATCTTATGATTGCAAGTATATTATCCTCCTATAATAATTCTTCTATAATGTGTTTTTTGTATGAGAAACTTTTATTCAACCTTTCCAAATTGGATAAAATAGGAAAAGGTCTTTAATTTTGTTTGTTTCCTATTGTATATTGATGGGCTACCAAAATATAGGGAAATAACGGAGGAAAGTTAGTAGCATACAGGACCTTTTCTAATCTCATTACTATTGGTTGATATGTATTGTATGAATTTTTTTTGACGCATGTAACTCAAAGTTCACCAAAATTGAACAATTAATTCATTATAGTTAATTATTAAGGTAGAGAATGATGGTTTTATAGCCATGTTAACGAGTATGAAGTTACCATATATTATAGTCTGAATATGAATAAGACGGTCTCTATTCAAATATTAATTAATTAATAGTCACATGTGCATATGTTCAACGGTTTATTAATCATCTATTATACCGACCATAGTTAGTGTTAATCCATAAAAATAAGGGTTTGAGCCATGTCGAGTTAGCCAAGTCGTTGAAAGGCATATCAAGACAAAAGGGCCAAGTCGTTAAAACGATGTCATAAGGAAGAGAGTTCAATCATACTAACGTGTCGTGCCATACCAAGTCGCTCCAGGCTACATAGGTCGGAGTCAAGTCATGTCGGCCTCGTATATGGTGTTAAACTGGTGTTGCGATATGAAGAAAAGCCGCAATGATCATCACACTATTCACCATGTTGTGAACGACATGAAGTGGATCACATAACGTGCCACCCTTCTGAAGTCAGGTCGTTGCACAACATCAAGCTGTTACACGTTCATATCAGATGTACCATCCGCTCCGCGGCATGGTATTGAAAGCGTTTCACTGCATAAAGCTCTGTCAATCTGCATCATAAGGTCATGTCGCATAGAATTAAGTCGTGCCTAAGTCAAGGCGTCATGTCGTTCATACCGCTGGGACCACAACAGAGTAAAGCCATGCCGCCACAACGCCTGTAACACCCCGTAATTCTATAATATTAAGTTTCACAAATTAAAGTATAATTAATTCTAAATTAAAGAATTAAGGGAAACGGGTTGCACTGTTGTGATCGTCTCGGAATTCTGTTTGAGATAGAGTACGAGTTTGCGTAAATCGGACTCCGTATGAAGGAGATATGGACGAACGAAGTTTGACAGAAAAACCAGAAAGAGGGAGAAAGAAAATAAATAAATAGAAATACATTGGCGCACTTGGGAAGTGCACTAGTACAAAAATTGCACTGGCGCACTTCCCAAGTGCACCCAGGCCGAGCAGAAAGCCTGCACAGCTTTCTGGTGTGATCTGTTCCGTACTGTGACTCATTGCTGAGTCCTTTCTGACACCTTGCTGTGCCAATTGGGGCTGACTCATCACACTATCTTGACTGAATGGTTATGATTAACCCTAAGACCATCTGACGGCTCAAATCAATCTGAAATTCTATAAACACAACCTTAGTCTCAACCTAAATTCACACAAATAAAATAGAGCTAGAGCCGTCATGCTGCTGGAAGGAAGCCAAGAGTAGCCTCCACTTGTAGAAAGCTTAGAAACGAACAAAACTAAAGTAAAAACAAGAATCAAACAATGTTTGTCCACCCAAAGGAAAGCATTGCAAATTCAGAACTCAAAAATCAGAAAAACAAGATCGTCGCTTATTGTAAGTATAGTGATTTTTCCGATGGGAATAAAATTAAGATTTGATTCGATGTAAAATGGAAATGGAATTGTGCTATTGTATAACGACGATGTTAATTCATATCTTTGTGTTGTAATGTGAATGGTATTGGGATGTTTGTGATGTAATTGAGTTGATGTTGATCCATTAGAATTTTTGTGGATTAGTCTAGTTGATGTTGGATCTATTCAAATTCACGTACAAGATATTTGGTTCATATCTACACCTATATGTTTAGGTAATTATGACAAGTTATATGTTGTACAATAGAACTTTTATGCCTAAATGATTAAGTTCATATACATGCTCATATGTTTATACAAAAGTTGCAAGTTCATAATTAGGTCCATGCCAAGATCCATTTTAACACAAGTTTCATGTTGTAATAATAAAAATGATTTGATCTAGTTCACACACAGGTGATAAAATTATACATACTTTATGGACATGTCATATTCTTGTCATATGCTAGAGATGTTCGATGTTATGCCTAGATCTAAACATGTTTAGGCTTATGTTGTCTAAATCATATGCTAATTCATGTGACACCTATTCATATGTTTGTGATTGATTTGAAAGTTCACATATATGTAAGATGATCTAGTCTATGTTTTAAATTCACATATATGTATGTGGTTTAGTCTATGTTGCAAGTTCACACCTATGACATTCATGATGACTATTTCGCAAGTTCACCCCTATTATGTCCATATTGACTATGATGCCAAGTTTACACTTGTGTCATGTTTATGTTAATGGATTCTTTATGCAAACTTTGTACGGTTAATTAGGCAATGTTTTTAGCCTAATATTATATGTCAAAATTCATGCGAACGGAAAATTAGGCTAAGATTGTTAGCCTAATATTTAGACGGGGTAACGTTGGAAAAAATTGGTAATTATAGGAAACTTGACATAAATGGGTGAAAAATCACCTAGGTAATTTATGGCATGAAACGGTATAAATTATATACCTAAAATGATAAACTTGGAAAGTGGGCCATAACATTTAATGGTTAACAAATTTACATATAACAAGTAAAAGAGACAAATATGTAAATTTAGAAAATACGAGTATGCTTATCCCGAGGTTGGATTGAGTTAAGATGTAAACCTGCCCGGACCCACCCGGCTGTCCAGTAATCACAACGATATCTATCCAATGAGGGAGGTTAAGGCATTGAGCCCAATAAGGACCTGAGGTTAGACTGAGTTACGGTGTAAACCTGCCCGGAACTGACCGGCACATCCAGTAACCGTAAGAATATCTATCTAATGTGAGTGGTCGGTGCTTGAAAAGGCTAAGGACAGACAAGTCAGGACGGTAGGGTTAAGTTAACTAAAACACTTAACCAATTCATCATGTTAACTAAACTGATGGGTGGGGTTAGTTTAATACAGACACTTAACCATTTAACATGTTTGACTAGAAAACCCTATTAACGAGGGACCCGTTTCAGCAGTAACCCAAATTAGGTATCATGGTACCCTGAAACTAGGCAGGGTGGGGCACGATTACTGGGCTGATTGTAAGCGGTCAAAAGCGACGGCGATTGGTGCATCAGTGTGGGTTCTAATGGAGTGCGGGTGTGCACACACTTCGGAGCAGACAAACAGGGCACTGGGCACCAGTAGTATAACCTATGCATTCTAGATTCGTGACAGGCCGCCACCATGGGACTTGATACAACCCATGGTGGGACCAGCATAGGTATCTACGATAATTGTTGGCCATATGACACATATGTTTATGCGAGTAGGAGCCGATCTTTAGAAAGGGCATCACTTCACCCTCAGCATGGGGTGCATCTTTAGAAAGGGGATCACTTCACCCTCAACATGGGGTGCATCTTTAGAAAGGTGATCACTTCACCCTCATCATGGAGTGCATATTTGGAAAGGGGATCACTTCACCCTCAGCATGGGGTGCCAGTCGGAATAAATATAAGTAGGTGAAGAGATATAGTATGGGGTGCGATAGTATATTCGGATCTAGACTACTTTATCTTAGTTTATGATACTTTCCTATTTCCAGTTTATTCCTATCATACCCTTTTTCTTATTCACATACTGAATAGTCACTAGACTTACCAGGCTTTATGTCTAACTCTGTTTTTTTTCGTCTTTTTTCCTTCCGTTCCCCCCTTCCCCAGGTCCACAAGGAGGAAACAATCCAGCTTAGTCAGACTCTTTGCAAGCTTCAAGGTAGTAGATGTATAGTTTGGACTCTCTTTCATCGGCTATGGCTTTTGGACAAACTCTATGGGGATTTATGCAGTTTTAATTATGTTTTATGCTTCTTTATCCAATAATCAAGACAGAAATGATGTTGTAATGTTTTCGAAAGTTATTGTGAGACAATTCTGGAAATGTTTTACATGAACACGTATTTATGAATGAGAGTCTGTTCATTTCCTGCTGCTTATATATATGTGTTTACATCTGTCTTGTGTTTTATCTGTGAATTTTACCTATAAACCTCCACTAAAGTTAAGGCATTCCCTTTGTGAGTGACCTTAAAGAAGTTGGGTTGTTTCACTTGGTATCAGAGCATAGGTTTACCAGATCAGATAAAAGTTTTTGAAACTATTTTCAAAAGAGAAGTTTAAAGAAGCATTTTCAAGATAAAGTTTTGATATTTTAAAAAGCATAATCCCTCAAAGCCATAAGCGCTATCTCTCTCCATCCTTCATTTTGAATCTTTCGTTTTTGTTTCAGCATGTTTGGAGATCTTAACCTTCCAGAAGGGGTACAGATACCCGACTGGTTCCGTAGGTATCTAGAGGCCGGGGCCAATGGCACGGGCCCAGCAGACATTCCTACTCCCCAGCTACAGAGACGCTTTTACTCCTCCTCCTCCTCTACGTGAACCAGCAAGCGGAAGAATCGCAGAACAAGAAGATGGATAATAGTCAAGGAGGAAAGGGCCACAACACTAATAACAAGACACATGAGAAAAGGAAATGTTATTTCTGTGGCATTGTTGGGCATATAGTCCAGGATTGTAGAAAGAAGAATATGAAGATGGGAGCGTGCTTTCAGTGTGGTGATACTGGACATATCAGCAAGAACTTCCCTAAGAAGCAAGGGAAAGGCCCGCAAACAGGACCTCCTAGGGGTACATCTTTAACTTCTTCTCCTAGGTGCTTTGTTTTATCTTGTTTATCTTCTCAATCCTATCTTGAGAACCTTAGGTAGAACCCTATGGATGTAAACATGTATTTGAAACATGTTATGGTTGATGTTTGCAAATGGTTGCTAGTGATTGCTAGTGGTTGCTCGTGGATGCATATACACACACACCCTAGGTTTTAGATCGGCTCAGTCACTTCATATTGCATATGCATATATGTTTTCATATTTGTATGCGGCTGAAAGTTGATATGTTGTCATATGGATGTCGCATTTGTATGAATGGTTGCGCAGTCATGTAGAATTACGAGTAGGAAAAAATTTGCATACATAATGGATTCATGACACTTACATGATTCGCATTAAGGAGGTCAACTGAATCAGTGGACCTGTAACGACCCAGATTTTCAGCCGTTGAACTCTGAATATTTAAATTGGTTAAAATATTTTAATTGAATCATGTAAAGGATTATATAACGAATTTATTTATAAAATGAAGTTTGAACGTATAATTTATAATATAATCATAAAACGAGTTCGAAATCGCGCGGCAGTTCATAATATGGGGTTTTGAACTTCAACTGAGAATACGGGATCCGATATAAGTCGGATTTCTGTGAAACGAGAAACGTTGGAACCGTATTGATTATAATTTTCATATGAAAGAGAAAAATTCAGATTTCGTATTCTAATTTGTTAGTTATGGTCAAATCAAATTTTGAAATAGTCGCTGTGGAAATCGTTGTTTAAAATATACGCGTTAAAATAGCCGTTTTGCAGACAGACTCAGTTTTTGACGAAATCAATTTCATTGGGACCGTAGCGTTAAATTATTGTACGGTGTTGAATGGCGTGGAAAATCGATGTCGTATATGAACACGGTAGCCGTAAACGTCCGTTCATTTTCTATAACGCGTAATTAATTAAATAAAGGGTTATTTGGGTATAACCTGAGCAGACGATCAAATTAAGCCGCGAAACTAATTCCGTTGAGTTCGTATCGTCAATTATAGTCAGGGTAGGTATATAGTTTTTTATTTTTAGTGACCGGGAAATTTGGCATTAAAAATGGCATTGCGGTGCACGTAAAAATAGCCTACCGGGAAAACAGTCTCAGAATGCGACGAAACTGGTGCCGTTGGGTTCGTACCGAAGAATTTTTACTAGATTTCAAAGTTTCAAGTTGTTTTGATTTATCAGGTGATCGTGAAAATTTAAACACATGTTTATTTCTGGTTTTATAAAGGAAATTTTTCCAAACAATGTCGGAATTCGACAAAACTTGTCCCATTGGGTTCAGAATACCTTTTTACACCAAGATTAGTTTTTTCATCAGCAGACAGAAGTCGACTGTGGTTAGTTTTACTTGATACTTCACCGCGAAGTTTCGTTATAATAAAATATTAATAAAATCTCCTATATAACCACCATTCTCAAATCACCTATAGCTTTAAAGTATGCCTCGGCGACAGTTATTAATTAACAAAGCTAATAAAGGGTTTTGAGGGACAAGATTGACAGCTATGTTTATTTTCCTTGCCGACAAAGGAATTGGAGAAGCAGACCTACAAACCTATCCTATGTATAGCCGTGATCCCCAAGTTATTACAGCCGTGTTCCCCAAACAAGTACCTACCGTGGGTGCCAAGGTTTCTTTTTTATATAAACAAGGGAAACAACAAACCATTCTTCTTTCAGAAATGAACACAAGAAAAATAACTCTTCAGAAATCAAAAATTACCCAAGTAAATAACAAAAATCGAAATATACTTCTGTCTCGAATCCTTTAATGACTGCTACCTTATTTTTCTATTCGATCTTCTGAAACGATTTTCTTCTTCTCCTTCTTTTACCGATCGGTTGAGGCATTCTAACTGGCGATGGTGATGACCGAGAGGAGGACAAGTGATGGTGAGTGAGTCTTGGTGGCAGACCACATCATTTGCCGAGGTCTGGTGGCATGTGAATTCGAAAAGTGTCGGAACCTTTACTGGTTCACGAGCATGGGATAACTGACGAAGTTCGGATTTGAGTAAGAGCTCGCGAGTTCGACAGTTTTGGGGTTTTCTGTACTCGATGACATCGCAGGTTCACTGGGAAGGAGAAGAAGTTGGTTTTCATTCATACTGTGAGGTGAAGGGGAAGTCTGAGATAAGTTGGTTGGTTTATTTCGGTGAGAAATGGAGCAAGCACGGACGTGTTTGTGAAGTACGATAGCAAGAACAGAAGTGTCACGGTAAAAGAAAAAAATATGACTTTGGGAAGCACGGGTGTGTAGAACCAGTGCAGAAGTTTATCAGGATATGAGAAGAGTATGAAGAAAGAAAAAAAGAGAAACGCTGTTTTCATCTATGGCTTGAGGAACGCGTTTGGTGCTGATAAGGGAAGAAGATGTGAGGGAAGGATGAGGTGGGTTATGGTGAGGTCTCGTTAAGTTCGTTGTACGTGAGGAGTAAGTATAGAAGGAGGACGAACGTGATAAAGTAGTGGCAAGGGGGAGTTACGGGTGGAGTTAGTCCTTCAAGTGGAGTTGTGTACTTAGCATTGTCAGTTTGGAATTAGCGAGGAGAATGAAGCTTGTATGTCACGCCATAAAGGAGCAGTGGAATTCTTTTTCCATCAGGGAAGGAGAATGATTATCAACGGTAATCAAGAAATAAGTAAAGTTAACTATCTTAATAATTTTATAAGTTAACTAATATAATTTGAGTCAAACCTTGTAACAACGGTATATTATCCATACTTGAACAGAATTTGATGAATTAAGAGCCATTGGGTTCGAAATCGTAAGGGCAACGAGTGCGAGCTGGTTTGAAATGAATTGGCGGAAATTGGCATTTTTATATAGTTTTAAACGCTTGTTTGAAACTGTATAAAACGAGCAGGACCGTCAACTACAAACAAGGTGAGTAAACTCACTAACTCTGCTTCGTTTATATTTTTATAAACGAATTTTAAATTTTATTTTATACTATGCAATGGCTGCTTGGTTGAATGGTTGATAAAATTGGTTGATATGATTACATCGTTGATTGATCTTTAGTCCTGATGTTTCATATTGATGTGTAATAATATTATTGATGCTGATTAACATCTGTGGATGCAGGGAAACAGGTCGGAGGAATCCAACTGGATTCCTCAACATTTATTTTACTGTTTTTAATTGATTGTGATATATGATGTTATATAATCCATGATTGGATATGTTGTGATTGATGTACCCTGGCCCTAGAAACTGGTATCTCAGATACCGTAAA
The DNA here is from genome assembly GCA_030737875.1 of Allium sativum. Lineage (NCBI taxonomy): Eukaryota > Viridiplantae > Streptophyta > Magnoliopsida > Asparagales > Amaryllidaceae > Allium > Allium sativum. Next base: position 166,113,710 of record CM060923.1, read on the forward strand.
ATATTTTGAAAGTGGAAAAGGAAATTGGAATTTAAAAATAGAATTTAATTCCATAATAGAAATAAAATTCGAATAAACTTAAATTAGAAGCTTGTTTAAATCAAACAAGAGGTTGTGTATAAACGATAGTTATAAATTAGTAAAAGTATTATCTTGAGATAAAGTAAAAATATAAATTCAAGTTTGAATTTATAAATGGAAAGTGGAAATCCGTTTTGAAATCGATATTTTTAATGGGAAATGAAATGTAGCGATTATAAAGGAAATTATAAGCGTGATTTTAAATGAATAAGTTATAAAATAAGATTTTCTATGAATAAATTCTAATAGATGTTACAAATGGAATTTGGTTAAAATGTTATTCGCAAGTAAAAAATCAAACTGATTTGATTATATGTAAAAGAAATATATTCACGATTTAAGTGAATAAGGGTTTAAAGGAAATAGTTTGCAAATAAAATATCTATAAAGGAATTTAGATTGGAAGTATGAATCCAGATTTGAAATGAAATGAAAGGGAATGGGTAATCGTTTTAAAAAAGAAAACGATGAGTTTAGTTTAGAATTTTGAATGGAAAATAAAGTGTGTTACATTTTGTGTACCGGAGGGATTATAAAGGAATTTGGTAGTGATCTAGAAATGATGAATTCAAATGTGAATTGGGAATTTGAATTTACCTGAAATGGTAAAGTTCAGAATATAAATAGAATATAGATTATTCGAAAGAAAGGATTCTTTATTGGAATTCGATTATATCGAATTAAGGGAAGTGGTATTTTACTTTCCGGTTTGAATCGAATTTAATTATTTAAATTGTTTACTTATCAATTTTTTTTTATTGAAATTTATAAGTACAAATTATATTTGGAAGTAGCGATTTTTAACGCTGCCGTTATAATAAATGGTTTTGTAAATTTATACAGCGATTATAATACTACTGCTATAATAAATGTTTTGCAAATTTATACAGCGATCTTAACGCTGTTGCTATAATAAATGTTCTATAATGCTACACAGCGATTGTAACGCTGTTGTTAAAAGCAATGTTTGTAAATCAAATATTTGGAAACAGCGATTATAACGCTACCATTATAATCAATATTTTTTCCGTAAAGGAAGTGGATTCTTATATTGCATCCGAGAGTCGCGTAAGCGATATTTTGTTTAAAGGTGTGAGCTTTGACTATTTCGAAATTAGAATTGTTGTTCAGTTAAGGTCTGAGAGGTAATTATACCCCAACTTGATTAACTCCAGTTTTAACTAAGGAATGGTTAAGGTTCGATAGTGAAGGTTAGTTAAGTGAATTTAAGAGATAAATGAATGATGGTTGATTGATAGAATTTCCATCTGGAAATAATATCGTTGGTTGCACACATGTTTTCCTTTGATAGTTAAATCACCGACTATCGAAGTTTTTGACCATTTTTCAGTCATCAATACGGAGAGTACGGGATTAGATTCAGTATCTGAAAACCACTCTGTGTGGACGTTAGCGTTGCGAACGACTTATGCTAAAGATAATTGAAGACGGAGTTATTCAAGGGCTATCCTGTTTATAGAAGAGTGCCTTCGGTTTGTCCAGACCCAGGACAACTTGTATGGACGAGTGTCTGACAGAGTATTTCCGAAGGGATTACGTACGTTGGTCCCTTCAAACGTAAGAAATTGGTGGCATAGAAGGGAAACTTCTTTAGCCTAACAATCTGAGTATTTTTGTGGGAATCAATTAGTGATTTCCGATGGATCTGACGATGTGGCATTCAAAGTGAATGGTGGCCAGATGTTCTGGCAGATAATTCAAACCTCAAGCCTCACAACCGGGAATTGACAAAAATCGGGCAGGCAGCATGGCTATGTGGGTCGCACCCATTAGGGTGTATAATCACCTATCTAGAGAAAATTCCATTTGTTCTTTAATCTATCGATGCTGTCGCTTTCGGGAGACGGTTGCTGATCCCAACCGTTGGTGATATACATTCGATACGCTCAAGCGAAATGAGTGGTCGGTCATGTGAGGGCCGGGTTGCAAGATGTTCTTGTTGAACCCAATGTATTCGTCTCTAGAGATACACTATCGGCAGGTGGTCCCATACCTTGTCGTGTTGGAAATCCAATCCCCAATAAGCGCCATGTGGTTTTTGATTTTATATTATATATGGAGCGTGAGATGCAAGCGTTCCGCTAAATTCTATTTATTTGATGTAGACATTATTAAAATAACACTGGGTTTGATATCAAAAATATTTTTGGTTATCGTAAAGTAAAAACCATCCGTGTTTATGTGTGGATCGGTCTTACGATTATCATTTCTTTCGAAAGAAATTTGAAAGTTAAACAAATGGTTGGAGTTTACTCACACTAGTCCCATGACTGACCCAGAGTTTATTTTGTTGCTTCCCTAAACTCTTGGGTGCCCAAATTTGTACGGGCAGTCAAGTAGTTGGGATTTTTCAGATTCACTTGGAGGAACTCGAAGCAGGAGGCTTCATCAATTAGCTATAGATTATCATATTTCTGCTGTGTTCTATGTTGTATCTAGAAACAGGTGATTATAACTGTTCCAGGAAAACAATTGTGCTCTGATGATGGTATGTATATACAATTATTGATTTATATTTCAAAGGTTATGTTATTTAATATATTTTATCCGTTCCGCTGTGAGTTTGTGTTCTTCGTCTTCTTCAATTCTAATATTTCTTTCTTTCTATTCCTCATCCTCTGACTTCTTTCTAATAATGATTCGTATTTCTGTGCAATTTGGGTTGGACGTGTGGTGTTATTAGTCGACTCAAAGAGTATGCAAATTTGGGTCGTTTCAGTTGGTATCAGAGCCAGGTTAAGTGATTACCTTGGCTCTGTGGCGTGACTCAATAGAGATGGGGTTAGTGGTACCCTAGATTGAGTTTAAGTGTATAGATATATGAGCACTTATTTGTATATTTGATATAAAAATTGTTTTAAGTTGTGTTGACTGGTTTGTTGAGTGGTTTATGAATTCTGGTCGATATAGGAAGCACAACTGTATCGATAGGTGTTTCTAAATTCTCGAACAAAACAATTCAACATGGTATTGTTTTAAAGATGAGTAAGCAATATAATTTTGCCCAAAGGATATTTTGATATAAAAGTGATAATTTTCTGAAATTATTGAATGTGTTGATTGTTGTTAAAATCAAACGGAATTATGAAATATTGAAATGGTTATATAACCAAGATAAACTAGAATTAAATTCAAACCAAATTTTGTGGATTTAAATCCCGGATATTTTGAAAATATTCTTTGAAGTATTTTAAAGGTAATATAGCATTGGTTTGAAGAGATTTTTGAATTAGAATGGTTTAAATGGATTTTAAAAGTGATTAAGCACTGAAATCACTTCAAGGGCGAGAAATAGTACTGATAATGGATCGCGACATTATCGGTATTCATTTTCGAGTTTTTGAGTGACGGATTGCTACCATAGTTGATTTATTAATGGAAATTTTTTGAGAAAAATAAAGTTGTTTTAGAAATTCAAATGTTTTGAATTGATTTGATTATAAATAGATGTATATAAATATGTATGATTTCAAACTAATTTGAAATCAAACCCGGGAGTTTGAATCCTGAAATTAAAGTTTAACTTGTGTAAGTTAAATAAATTGAAATGGTAAACGAGGAAAAAATGAATGGAAATTTAAGTTAAATAAAGTTGGATTGGATTAGAAAAATTCCAGATGAAATTAAACAAAGAGAAATGTTAAGATTCGAAGCATTAATTCGATTTATGAATAAGTAGGTTAAATATATATTGGATTTTGTTTATTGGAACTGAGTTGGATTCAAGTATAAGTGGATTGACTTAAATAGAAGTCATATTTGAATGGATATAGTGGAAGTGGACTAATCAGAAGTTGAGTAGAGATTTCGAAACTGGAAGTTGGATTGATTTGAAACCAATTGGAAATGGATATATCTATACTGAGAAGATATTGAATGAAAGCAAATGCAAGAGATAGAAATATGCCCGATCAAAAAGGTACATGTTTACAATATTACTTGGGTTTAATGATTTTATGAGCCTATGGGGCTAGCCGCTTGGCTTTTTGATTTCCTTTTGGATTGGGGAAGGCCTAGAAAGGAGAATTGTGGTTGTACCGATTGAGCCGTGCCGGGGAGATGCTGCCGAAATTTTTCAGAATTTAAAGTGTTAGAAAATATTCAGAATTTTTGAAAATTTTCGTTAGTAAGAATAAATAAATATTGAAATATATTGGACCAATTAAACTGAGGTTAAGAAGTGAAAAAAAAGGATTTTTGGACCTAGTTAATAGGGTATGTAGCATTTTTCCTACCTTAACAATTTCGAGGACGAAATTATTTTAAGGGGGAAGGAATGTAACAACCCAGATTTTCAGCCATTGAACTCTGAATATTTAAATTGGTTTAAATATTTTAATTGAATTATATAAAGGATTTTATAATGAATTTATTTATAAAATGAAGTTTGAACGTATAATTTATAATATAATTATAAAACGAGTTCGAAATTGCGCGGCAGTTCGTAATATGGGGTTTTGAACTTCAACTGAGAATACGGGATCCGATATAAGTCGAATTTCTGTGAAACGAGAAACGATGGAACCGTATTGATTATAATTTTCATATGGAAGAGAAAAATTCAGATTTCGTATTCTAATTTGTTAGTTATGGTCAAATCAAATTTTGAAATAGTCACTTTGGAAATCGTTGTTTAAAATATACGCGTTAAAATAGCCGTTTTGCAGACGGACTCAGTTTTCGACGAAATCAGTTTCATTGGGACCATAGCGTTAAATTATTGTACGGTGTTGAATGGCGTGGAAAATCGATGTCGTATATGACCACGGTAGCCGTAAACGTCCGTTCATTTTCTATAATGCGTAATTAATTAAATAAAGGGTTATTTGGGTATAACCTGAGCAGACAATCAAATTAAGCCGCGAAACCATTTCCGTTGAGTTCGTATCGTCAATTATAGTCAGGGTAGGTATATAGTTTGTTATTTTTAGAGACCGGGAAATTTGCCATTAAAAATGGCATTGCGGTGCATGTAAAAATAGCCTACAGGGGAGTCTTAGAATGCGACGAAACTGGTGCCGTTGGGTTCGTATCGAAGAATTTTTACTAGATTTCTAAGTTTCAAGTTGTTTCGATTTATCAGGTGATCGTGAAAAATTTAAACACATGTTTATTTCTGGTTTTATAAAGGATATTTTTCCAAACGATGTCAGAATTCGACGAAACTTGTCCCATTGGGTTCAGAATACCTTTTTACACCAAGATTAGTTTTTTCATCAGCAGACAGAAGTCGACTGTGGTTAGTTTTACTAAATACTTCACCGCGAAGTTTCGATATAATAAAATATTAATAAAATCTCCTATATAACCACCATTCTCAAATCACCTATAGCTTTAAAGTATGCCTCGGCGACAGTTATTAATTAACAAAGCGAATAAAGGGTTTTGAGGGACAAGATTGACAGCTATGTTTATTTTCCTTGCCGACAAAGGAATTGGAGAAGCAGACCTACAAACCTATCCTATGTATAGCCGTGATCCCCAAGTTATTACAGCCGTGTTCCCCAAACAAGTACCTACCGTGGGTGCCAAGGTTTCTTTTTTATATAAACAAGGGAAACAACAAACCATTCTTCTTTCAGAAATGAACACAAGAAAAACAACTCTTCAGAAATCAAAAATTACCCAAGTAAAAACCAAAAATCGAAATATACTTCTATCTCGAATCCTTGAATCACTACTACCTTATTTTTCTATTCGATCTTCTGAAACGTTTTTCTTCTTCTCCTTCTTTCACCGATCGGTTGAGGCATTATAACTGGCGATGGTGATGACCGAGAGGAGGACAAGTGATGGCGAGTGAGTCTTGGTAGCGGACCACATCATTTGCCGAGGTCTGGTGGTATGTGAATTCGAAAAGTGTCGGAATCTTTACTGGTTCACGAGCATGGGATAACTGACGAAGTTCGGATTTGAGTAGGAGCTCACGAGTTCGATAGTTTTGGGGTTTTCTGTACTCGATGACATCGCAGGTTCATTGGGAAGGAGGAGAAGTTGGTTTTCATTCATACTGTGAGGTGAAGGGGAAGTCTGAGATAAGTTGGTTGGTTTATTTCGGTGAGAAATGGAGCAAGCACGGACGTGTTTGTGAAGTACGATAGCAAGAACAGAACTGTCACGGTAAAAAGAAAAAAAATATGACTTTGGGAAGCACGGGTGTGTAGAACCGGTGCAGAAGTTTATCAGGATATGAGAAGAGTATGAAGAAAAAAAAAAGAAAAAAAAAGAGAAACGCTGTTTTCAGCTATGGCTTGAGGAACGCGTTTGGTGCTGATCAGGGAAGAAGATGTGAGGGGAGGATGAGGTGGGTTTTGGTGAGGTCTCGTTAAGTTCGTTGTACATGAGGAGTAAGTATTGAAGGAGGACGAACGTAATAAAGCAGTGGCAAGGGGGAGTTACGGGTGGAGTTAGTCCTGCAAGTGGAGTTGTGTACTTAGCATTGTCAGTTTGGAATTAGCGAGGAGAATGAAGCTTGTATGTCATGCCATAAAGGAGCAGTGGAATTCTTTTTCCATCAGGGAAGGAGAATGATTATCAACGGTAATCAAGAAATAAGTAAAGTTAATTATCTTAATAATTTTATAAGTTAACTAATATAATTTGGGTCAAACCTTGTAACAATAGTATATTATCCATACATGAACAGAATTTGACAAATTAAGAGCCATTGGGTTCGAAATCGCAAGGGCAACGAGTGCGAGCTGGTTCGAAATGAATTGGCGGAAATTGGCCTTTTTATAATGTTTTAAATGCTTGTTTGAAACTGTATAAAACGAGCAGGACCGTCAACTACAAACAAGGTGAGTAAACTCACTAACTCTGCTTCGTTTATATTTTTATAAACGAATTTTAAATTTTATTTTATACTATGCAATGGCTGCTTGGTTGAATGGTTGATAAAATTGGTTGATATGATTACATCGTTGATTGATCTTTAGTCCTGATGTTTCATATTGACGTGAAATAATATTATTGATGTTGATTAACATCTGTGGATGCAGGGAAACAGGTTGGAGAAATCCAACTGGATTCCTCAACATTTATTTTACTGTTTTTAATTGATTGTGATATATGATGTTATATAATCCATGATTGGATATGTTGTGATTGATGTACCCTGGCCCTAGAAACTGGTATCTCAGATACCGTAAAATATTTTGAAAGTGGAAAAGGAAATTGGAATTTAAAAATAGAATTTAATTCCAAAATAGAAATAAAATTCGAATAAACTTAAATTAGAAGCTTGTTTAAATCAAACAAGAGGTTGTGTATAAACGATAGTTATAAATTAGTAAAAGTATTATCTTGAGATAAAGTAAAAATATAAATTCAAGTTTGAATTTATAAATGGAAAGTGGAAATCGGTTTTGAAATCGATATTTCAAATGGGAAATGAAATGTAGCGATTATAAAGGAAATTATAAGCGTGATTTTAAACGAATAAGTTTTAAAATAAGATTTTCTATGAATAAATTCTAATAGATGTTACAAATGGAATTTGGTTAAAATGTTATTCGCAAGTAAAAATCAAACTGATTTGATTATATGTAAAAGAAATATATTCACGATTTAAGTGAATAAGGGTTTAAAGGAAATATTTTGCAAAAAAAATATCTAAAAAGGAATTTAGATTGGAAGTATGAATCCAGATTTGAAATGAAATGAAAGGGAATGGGTAATCGTTTTAAAAAGAAAACGATGAGTTTAGTTTAGAATTTTGAATGGAAAATAAAGTGTGTTACGTTTTGTGTACTGGAGGGATTATAAAGGAATTTGGTAGTGATCTAGAATTGATGAATTCAAATGTGAATTGGGAATTTGAATTTACCTGAAATGGTAAAGTTCAGAATATAAATAGATTATAGATTATTCGAAAGAAAGGATTCTTTATTGGAATTCGATTATATCGAATTAAGGGAAGTGGTATTTTACTTTCCGGTTTGAATCGAATTTAATTATTTAAATTGTTTACTTATCATTTTTTTTATTGAAATTTATAAGTACAAATTATATTTGGAAGTAGCGATTTTTAACGCTGCCGTTATAATAAATGGTTTTGTAAATTTATACAGCGATTATAATACTACTGCTATAATAAATGTTTTCAAATTTATACAGCAATCTTAACGCTGTTGCTATAATAAATGTTCTATAATGCTACACAGCGATTGTAACGCTGTTGTTAAAAGCAATGTTTATAAATCAAATATTTGGAAACAACGATTATAACGCTACCGTTATAATCAATATTTTTTCTGTAAAGGAAGTGGATTCTTATATTGCATCTGAGAGTCGCATAAGCGATATTTTGTTTAAAGGTGTGAGCTTTGACTATTTCGAAATTAGAATTGTTGTTCAGTTAAGGTCTGAGAGTTAATTATACCCCAACTTGATTGACTCTATTTTTAACTAAGGAATGGTTAAGGTTCGATAGTGAAGGTTAGTTAAGTGAATCTAAGAGATAAATGAATGATGATTGATCGATAGAATTTCCATCTGGAAATAATATCGTTGATTGCACACATGTTTTCCTTTGATAGTTAAATCACCGACTATCGAAGTTTTTGACCATTTTTCCGTCATCAATACGGAGGGACCGAGATTAGATTCAGTATCTGAAAACCACTCTGTGTGGACGTTAGCGTTGCGATCGACTTATGCTGAAGATAATTGAAGACGGAGTTATTCAAGGGCTATCCTGTTTATAGAAGAGTGCTATCGGTTTGTCCAGACCCAGGACAACTTGTATGGACGAGTGTCTGACAGAGTATTTCCAAAGGGATTACGTACGTTGGTCCCTTCAAACGTACGAAATTGGTGGCATAGAAGGGAAACTTCTTTAGCCTAACAATCTGAGTATTTTTGTGGGAATCAATTAGTGATTTCCGATGGATCTAACGATGTGGCATTCAAAGTGAATGGTGGCCAGATGTTCTGGCAGATAATTCAAACCTCAAGCCTCACAACCGGGAATTGACAAAAATCGGGCAGGCAGCATGGCTATGTGGGTCGCACCCATTAGGGTGTATAATCACCTATCTAGAGAAAATTCCATTTGTTCTTTAATCAATCGATGCTGTCCCTTTCGGGAGACGGTTGCTGATCCCAGTCGTTGGTGATATACATTTGATACACTCAAGCGAAATGATTGGTCGGTCATGTGAGGGCCGGGTTGCAAGATGTTCTTGTTGAACCCAGTGTATTCGTCTCTAGAGATACACTATCGGCAGGTGGTCCCATACCTTGTCGTGCTGGAAATCCAATCCCCAATAAGCGCCATGCGGTTTTTGATTTTATATTATATATGGAGCGTGAGATGCAAGCGTTCCGCTAAATTCTATTTATTTGATGTAGACATTATTATAATATCACTGGGTTTGATATCAAAAATATTTTTGGTTATCGTAAGGTAAAAACCATCCGTGTTTATGTGTGGATCGGTCTTACGGTTATCATTTCTTTCGAAAGAAATTTGAAAGTTAAACAAATGGTTGGAGTTTACTCACACCAGTCCCATGACTTACCCAGAGTTTATTTTGTTGTTTCCCTAAACTCTTGGGTGCCCAAATTTGTACGGGCAGTCAAGTAGTTGGGATTTTTCAGATTCACTTGGAGGAACTCGAAGCAGGAGGCTTCACCAGTTAGCTATAGATTATCATATTTCTGCTGTGTTCTATGTTGTATCTGGAAACATGTGTTTATAACTGTTCCAGGGAAGCAATTGTGCTCTGATGATGGTATGTATATACAATTATTGATTTATATTTCAAAAGTTATGTTATTTAATATATTTTATCCGTTCTGCTGTGAGTTTGTGTTCTTCGTCTTCTTCTATTCTAATATTTCTTTCTTTCTATTCCTCATCCTCTGACTTCTTTCTAATAATGATTCATATTTCTGTGAAATTTGGGTTGGACGTGTGGTGTTATTAGTCGACTCAAAGAGTACGGAAATTCGGGTCATTTCAGGACCGCCTAATTTTTGCATTAGATAAGGACATGTACACACACTATGAATATGATCATGAAGCATTAGAAGTCTTTTAAGGACAATGGACGTCTGTGTTTGTTGGTTGAGTAGATGGATGATTGGATAGTAGGACACATTCTTCCTAACTTGATGATTTCGAGGACGAAATCCTTTTAAGAGGGGGAGAATGTAACACCCCATAATTCTATAATATTAAGTTTCACAAATTAAAGTATAATTAATTCTAAATGAAAGAATTAAGGGAAACGGCTTTCGCCGTTGCGATCGTCTCGGAATTCTGCTTGAGATAGAGTCCGAGTTTGAGTAAATCGGGCTCCGTATGAAGGAGATATGGACGAACGAAGTTAGACAGATAAACCAGAAAGAAGGAGAAAGAAAAAAATATAGAAATACACTGGCGCACTTGGGAAGTGCGCCAGTACAAAAATTGCACTGGCGCACTTCCCAAGTGCGCCCAGGCCAAGCAGAAAGCCTACACAGCTTTCTGGTGTGATCTGATCCATACTGTGACTCATTGCTGAGTGCTTTCTAACTCCTTGCTGAGTCAATTACGGCTGACTCATCACCCTTCTTGACTGAATGGTTATGATTAACGCTAAGACCATCCGACGGCTCAAATCAACCTGAAATTCTATAAATACAACCTTAGTCTCAACCTAAATTCACACAAATAAAATAGAGCTAGAGCCGTCATGCTGCTGGAAGGAAGCCAAGAGTAGCCTCCACTTGTAGAAAGCTTATAAACGAGCAAAACTAAAGTAAAAACAAGAATCAAACAATGTTTGTCTACCCAAAGGAAAGCATTGCAAATTCAGAACTCAGAAATCGGAAAAACAAGATCGTCGCTTATTGTAAGTATAGTGATTTTTCCGATGGGAATAAAACTAAGATTTGATTCGATGTAAAATGGAAATGGAATTGTGATATTGTATAACGACGATGTTAATTCATATCTATGTGTTGTAATGATTGTGTTGTGAATGGTATTGGGATGTTTGTGGTATAATTGACTTGATGTTGATCCGTTAGAATGTTTGTGGATTAGTCTAGTTGATGTTGGATCTATTCAAAGTCACATACAAGATATTTGGTTCATATCTACACCTATATGTTTAGGTAATTATGACAAGTTATATGTTGTACAATAGAACTTCTATGCCTAAATAATTAAGTTTATATACATGCTCATATGTTTATATAAAAGTTGCAAGTTCATAATTGGATCCATGCCAAGATCCATTTTAACACAAGTTTCATGTTATAATAGTAAACATGATTTGATCTAGTTCACACACAGGTGATAAAATTATACATACTTTATGGACATGTTATATTCTTGTCATATGCTAGTGATGTTCGATGTTATGCCTAGATCTAAACATGTTTAGGCTTATGTTGTCTAAATCATATGCTAATTCATGTGACACCTATTCATATGTTTGTGATTGATTTGCAAGTTCACATATATGTAAGATGATCTAGTCTATGTTGTAAATTCACATATATGTATGTGGCTTGGTCTATGTTGCAAGTTCACACCTATGACATTCATGATGACTATTTTGCAAGTTCACCCCTATTATGTTCATATTGACTATGATGCCAAGTTTACACCTATGTCATGTTTATGTTAATGGATTCCTTTATGCAAACTTTGTACGCTTAATTAGGCTTAGTTTTTATCCTAATATTATATGTCAAAAATCATGCGAACGGAAAATTAGGCTAAGATTGTTAGCCTAATTTTTAGACGGGGTAACTTTTGGAAAAATTGGTAATTATAGCAAACTTGACATAAATGGGTGAAAAATCACCTAGGTAATTTATGGCATGAAACGGTATAAATTATATACCTAAAAATGATGAACTTGGAAAGTGGGCCATAACATTTAATGGTTAAAAAATTTACATATAATAAGTAAAAGAGACAAATATGTAAATTTAGAAAATACGAGTATGCTTAACCCGAGGTTGGATTGAGTTGTGATGTAAACCTGCCCGGACCCGCCCGGTTGTCCAGTAATCACAACGATATCTATCCAATGTGGGAGGTTAATGCATTGAGCCCAATAAGCACCCGAGGTTAGACTGAGTTACGGTGTAAACCTACCCGTAACCGACCGGCACATCGAGTAACCGTAACAATATCTGTCATGTGAGTGGTCGGTGCTTGAGAAGGCTAAGGATAGACAAGGCAGGATGGTAGGGTTAAGTTAACTAAAACACTTAACCAATTCAACATGTTAACTAAACTGATGGGTGGAGTCAGGTTAATACAGACACTTAACCAATTAACATGTTTGACTAGAAAACACTAATAACGACGGACCCGTTTCAGCAGTAACCCAAATTAGGTATCATGGTACCCTGAAACTAGGCAGGGTGGGGCACGATTACTGGGCTGATTGTAAGCGGTCAAAAGCGACGGCGGTTGGTGCAACAGTGTGGGATCTAACGGAGTGCGGGCGTGCACACACATCGGAGTAGACAAACAGGGCACTGGGCATCAGTAGTTTAACCTATGCATTCTAGAATCGTGACAGGCCACCACCATGGGACTTGATACAACCCATGGTGGGACCAGCATAGGTATCAACAATCATTGGGGGCCTATGACACATATGTTCATGCGAGTAGGCGCTGATCTTTAGAAAGGGGATCACTTCACCCTCAGCATGGGGTGCATCTTTAGAAAGGGGATCACTTCACCCTCAGCATGGGGTGCATCTTTAGAAAGGGGATCACTTCACCCTCAACATGGGGTGCCAGTCGGAATAAATACAAGTAAGTGCAGAGATATAGTATGGGGTGCGATAGTATATTCGGTTCTAGACTACTTTATCTTAGTTTATGATACTTTCCTATTTCCAGTTTATTCCTATCATACCCTTTTTCTTATTAACATACTGAAGAGTCACTAGACTTACCAGGCTTTATGTCTGACTCTGTTTTTCTTTCGTCTTCTTTCCTTCCGTTCCCCCCTCCCCCAGGTCCACAGGGAGGAAACAATCCAGCTTAGTCAGACTCTTTGCAAGCTTCAAGATAGTAGATGTATGGTTTGGACTCTCTTTCATTGGCTATGGCTTTTGGACACACTCTATGGGGATTTATGCAGTTTTAATTATGTTTTATGCTTCTTTATCCAATAATCAAGACAGAAATGATGTTTTAATGTTTTCAAAAGTTATTGTGAGACAATTATGGAAATGTTTTGTATGAACACGTATTTATGAATGAGAGTCTGCTTATTTCCCGCTACTTATATATATGTGTTTACATCTGTCTTGTGTTTTATCTGTGACTTTTACCTATAAACCTCCACCAAAGTTAAGGCATTCCAATTGTGAGTGACCTTTACGGAGGTGGGGTGTTTCAACGCCATTCCTCTTGGTATTATCAGGAGTCAAGTCGCCAGTCGTGCCGCAATAGAAGCTATGTCGCTCCGATGATTGAATAGAGAAACCAACCCGCCATACGACATGAGTCATGTCGTCGGCGAGATGAGTGAAGATCCAAGTCATGTCGGTGGCAACATGAGTCATGTTGTTTGTCTGTATAATTACGAAACTGCCATCTGGTCTAAAATCAACTATAAATACCCCTCATAATTCATTAGGGGGGGGACCGAAAATTCATTCCGGCAAGGAGACTCCGTCAATTTCAAAGATCACCTACAACTTCTCTGATGGCTTCTATGGATTCATCAACACTTTTCTAACTTCATGAAGATTAAATCCGAATCAAGGATCATGAGAGTTTTCTACAATTGGATCTAAGCACCTTCAATCTCATTCAAGCTACATAAAAAATCTCTCAAGAATCATTGGATCGACATCTAATCCTCTCCAAAGTCTTAATCGAATGCTAACTCACTATGAAATCTATGAAGATAATGGGAAAGGATCAAAGCACACATGTGGTTGAAGATTCATCACAAAGCTAAACCTCTTTCCTTTTCTTCGCAAAACTCAAGTGAAAGTAGATCGTCAAGAGAGTGTAAAGAAAGTTAAAAGAGAAAAATGATTGTAATGAGGGAAAATTCATATGTTGTAAGCTCCAATATCATAATGAGAATTAATTGAAAGTGGACAGATTCATAGAGAATCGAACCACTATAAAAATTCCTTTGTGTTCTTACTTGCTTTTATCCGTTTATTTGGCGATTTCGCGGTTCCATATTCTTACTGAATAGGTGAAATGTAACTTTTACACCTTTGGTGTTTGATCTCAAATTTGGAGCAAACATTTGGCACCCACCATGGGCCCTGATTGGCAATCCATTTCTCGCTCTCTCACAAGGTAGAAGGCCTTGCATTGGATTTCTGAATACACTCCAATCATCTAAGTTGTACGAATTGAAATACTTATCTCTAAAGCCATGGGTAAGCCAAGTAGACCATTGAAGAAAGCTGCAAGTAAAAGCGTCGAAGATGTCGATAATGCCACTAATGCGAAAACACCCCGCCTACTAATCATTTTGAAGTCGGTGAAAGTTCCAAAGCGAGAACTGCCGTAACAAGGAGGGAATTGGATGAAGTGGCAGCAGGACTGACAAGTCGAATTGAAATTGCGAACGAGGCCATGATGAAGAAGCTTGAAATCATGTTCTTCATGCAAGCCACAACGACCAAAGTAACCATGAGTGCTAACCGTCTCAATACTGCTAAAACCGCTAGAACGGAAGATACTGGGTCTACTTCCTCAAGCCCGAATAAAGGAAATTCTGTCCAAGAGATTGCAAATCCTAGTCATAAGGGAATGAAGCCACCTACTCATAACCATTCTGGAAAAGCGACTCCTCAACAAGCATTTGGTTCCACCAAAGGGGCACTTCTCTATGCGGTAGGTCTAGGGCCCCGGAATCTGAACCGCGATCGTTTGCGTAGGCAAGCATCCGGTATAAAGGAAGGCGTCCGCCTCGTGGGCCAACTCAATGAGGAGGAGCGAATATTCGGAATGGTACGAAAGATCATGAATGAGAGCCAGAAAAAGATGGACGATGAGAAGGAATGGGAATTTGCTCCTACAAAAACCCCACTTATAGAAAGAATAAAAATGGTGCCACATCCAAATAAATTCAAACCCCTAGTTGTACAAGCCTATAATGGAACTGGTGATCCCAACGTGTTCCTATTCAAATACGATCAGCACATGGATGGGGCACGTGCTACTGATGAGCTCAAATGTTTATATTTCCCTACTTACTTGGAGGGAGTAGCTTCACTCTGGTTCACAAAACTCCCGCCAAAATCTATAGATGACTTTGCCACCTTGGCCAAGCTGTTCAGACAACAATTCAGGCTTCAAGCAACTAAGGTTCGTGATGTGATGGAACTGAATGAGTTGGAACAAGGGCCAAGAGAATCCATTAAAACCTTCCTTTCTCATTTTAACACAGCTGCGGCCGAAGTTGGAAACTATGAGCCACGTTTGGCCTTGATGGCTCTAAAAAGAGGTATAAATAAAAGGACCAAACTCGGGCGGTGGATCAATAAGAAGAAGCCTGCCACTCTCGAAGAGCTATTTGATAAGGCAGAGGAATGTATAGGCGTGGATGAGGATCCGGCCTATACATTGGAAGCTATAGAAAATAGAGAGCCGTCAGAGAAAAGAGACGCAGACGTACAAGGAGGACAAAAAAACGTCGGAGGAAATCAAAAAAGGGGGAATGAATGGAAAGATGGTCGAAACAACAAAAAGCTTCGTTTCTTCAAGAATTCTGAAATGACTCCTATTAACGATACCATAGAAAACATTTATATGACAACCAAAGACACTGAAGAGTACCCAGAGCCAGGGAAGTTAAGAGTTACTGATAATGCAATAAAGTCCGGCAGGTTCTGCCGATTTCACAACCAGCCAGGGCATAGCACGAACGAATGCAGACATTTAAAAAGCTTAATTGAAGAACTGATAAGGAAAAACAGGCTTCAACAGTATACAAAAAACACACAGAATGCTTAGGGAGCCCAAGACCAAGGAGCCTATATAGGACAGCCTAAACAAAATGAGAACGCTTCGGTTGCCATTATACCAAGGATGATCATAAGCACCATTTCAGGGGGCCCCTACCCGGTTGGGAAAAGCTGCGGGGATATGGTGAAGTATGCTCATGAGGTGAAGGACTTTTCGAAAAGAGGTGAACTCATGATCATGGATGAGGTTTTATCAACAAAAGTACAGAGAATTCTGCGAGACGACATCACATTCGAATATGAAGATCCGACTGGGATCATAACACCAACAGAGGATCTAATGATGATAACCGTTGGTCTAGGCCCAGCCATAGTTAGAAGGGTGTTAGTCGATAAAGGAGCATTAGTTAATATCCTCTTTGTTAGCGCATTCCATAGGATAAAGCATTCCATGGGCGACGTAAAAGCCTGTCAGAATAAGGTCTACGGATTCACTGGTCAAGCTGTTTAACCAATTGGTGTTATCGGTCTACTAGTGGAGCTCGGAGAAGGAGAGCAGAAAGCCTGTAACACCCCGGATTTTTGAATAATCGAATTAACTAAATTAAGGAATAATTAATCTCAGACGTGAGAATTAAGGGAAAGGGTTGCTCCATTGTGTTCGTCTCAGAATTCTGGTTGAGATAGATTCCGAGTTTGCGTAAATTGGGCTTCGTATGAAGAAGTTATGGCGATCGGAAGTTTCATAAAATTCAAAACCGATTTCAAATTTCAAAAAGTCAGAGTCAAACAGGCTAGGTTGGAAAATTCCCACCAGGGCCAGGTCGACCATAGGGTCGACCTGGGGGTCGACCTACCCTGACCAGGTCTACCATAGTTTCGACCTGGGGTCGACCTACCCTGACCAGGTCGACCATAGTGTCGACCTGGGGGTCCACCTGCCTCCCTCCCCTCCCCCCCCACCCCCCACCCCCCGAGCAGATTTGATTGATGACCTGTTTGTGACTATGTGCTGACTCATTAGGGTTTCTGATCTGCTCTGATTGGCTGGGATTAATTCTGGGTTGATCGGACGGCTTAAACTAATCCTAAACTCTATAAAAATACCTATAGACCCAAACCCTAAAATCAAAACAAAATTGAAACTATGGTCATCATGCTGTCGTCTTTAACCCTAAAGCAGCCGCCACCAAATTAAAGAGGAAGAACAGCAAATCAAATCAGAACTATTCAACCCTAACAACGAATCTTCTTCATAGGAGAGCTAATACAACTTCAGAAGTCAGAATTCAGAACTCAAGACCGCTTTTGAGTTGTGAGTTCGATCACTTTAACAAAATAATTCCTAAATTAATTTTGATGTGATATACGTTGGATTATAAGTTGTGGTTGTGAATCAAATTCATATGTTTAATCATGTACGTTAGTTTGATTCATATTTTATGATGTTATGCAAATCTTATATATGATGTTATGCAAGTTTTGTATATGATGTTATGCAGGTTTCACATATGATGTTATGCAAGTTTCACATATAATGTTATGCAAGTTTTGTATATGATGTTATGCAAGTTTCACATATGATGTTACGCAAGTTCTATATATAATGTTATGCAAGTTTCATGTATGATGTTATGCAAGTTAATATGATCATGCAAGTTTCATATATAATGTTATGCAAGTTAATATGATTATGCAAGTTGTACATAGGACGTTATACAAGTTAATAAGATCACGTAAGTTGTATGCGAGTTATATGATGTTATGTAAGTTTGGATCTAAAATATATGCCAGTAGTTCATGATGTTAACTTGTGTCAATGGATCCCTTTTTATAATCCAATCACCTAGGTTTATAACATCAGTTTTTATGCGAATATGGATGTGGACCATATGCTAGTTCGTATAGGTATTATGTTCATATGCGAGTTTAAGTGATAATTGGATTCACATATATACAAGTTTACACCTTTAAAGTTTAGATCCATATTCAAGTTGACATTTTTTTATGTTGAAACAATGACATGCATAGTTATGCAAGTTAACACCTTTTATTGGATCCATAGTTATGCAAGATGACACCTTTATGTTTAGGTTGACGACATACATAGTTTATGTAAGTTTGTGATAATTACCTATGCTAGTTGGGTGTAAAACTATGTTCATACATGCAAGTTCACACCTTTTAGATCTTTGATTTTTGGATCCTTGATAATACAAAGACTATGCAAGTATGTTGTAATTCTTAATTGCAAGTTAGATGCAAATTAGAACTATTATTGTGTGTGTGTGACTTTGTGACGTTTATTTCCTTTTTTAGTATCAGACTATTTGCTAGTCTAATATGTATATGTCATGTTAAGCGAATGAATGACGGGGGTACGATGGGGATAATAGTGGATACACACATATTGTTAATTTGGCATGTAATGGCCTAAAAAGGCATGTAATTAATTTTAAAGGAATAAAATATAATTGTGGTGAAAATTGGTATGATTTTACATAACATAAATGGATTGACATAATAGAGTCAATTATGGACATCATTAAATTTGGAATTGATTGATAATTTGAATAGGGAAAGTAATTCAAATTGGGGAATGATTAATTAGGAGTAATTAATCATCTAAGACATGAGGTTAGGCTCTTCTGTGGTGTAAGACTCCCCGGACCCGCCCGGCAAATCCAGCTGCTACAAATGCCAGTCCAATGTGAGAGGTCTTAGGCATAAATTAAATACGTGACAATTGTAAAGACAAGAGGTTAGGCTCTTTTGTGGTGTAAGAATGTCCGGACCTGCCCGACAAATCTAGCTTCCACAAATGCCAGTCTAATGTGAGAGGTCTTTATGAGGTTACGGTCTTAATGAATTAAGAAACACTTAACTAGATAAACATGTAGTGGGACATGAAGGGGTTAAGTGGGTGCCTCGGGTGGCATGTGGAATCTAATGGGTGCCTTGGGTGGCATGAGGAAATATGATTAGTAACACCTAACCAAGGTAAAACATGTAAGTGGGACATAGGGGTTAAGTGGGTGCCTTGGGTGGCAAGTGGAATTACTAATAGAAACCCTTAACCAAATTTAAAACATGTAATTGGACATGAAGGGGGTTAAGTGGGATATACTAGAGGGGACCAAGCTTAGGTGGATAGCTTGTGTCAAGTAATGGGGGCCCGTTTCAACCAGTAACCCATTCGTATCTTTGTGGGCTCGACCCAAGTTGAGGATGGGACACGCATACTGGGCTTGACTGTAAAAGTCCAAACCGAGTTAGCGGTGGCAACACAAGTCCAACGGGTTTATTTGCGTGTATGGACCCGGGCTGGTAGGTAAGACGTTGTTGCATCGTGTAGGTATAAGCCGGGCATCATTGATGGTATCGGGTTGCCACTTTGGGGAGTGATACACCCCACTGTAGGGCCAGCACGGGTATCTACGAGTTAGGGAGCCGATCGAATGGGGCAGGGTAGTGGGTACACCTAGTGGAGATAGGAGCAGACGATACCTATGTAGTCAGCCAGGGGTACACGAAGCTACCACTATCATTAATAATTATTAAGGGGGTACACCTAGTAGAGATAGGAGCAGGCGGCACCTATGACATCAGCTAGGAGTACGTGGAATTACCATTTTTACTTATTGAAGGGGTACATCTAGTGGGGATAGGTAGACGCTGGGTACCTATGATAGCAACTAGAGATATACAGTCAAACATGGAGGATGGTGGGTACATCTAGTAGTACATGAAGCTATCATCGTTCTATTTAGCCAAGAGGGATCAAATTTCTAGAGTGACATTAATGGACGTGGGATGTTACACGTGGTATCAAAGCTGAAGGTTACCAGAACAGATAAGATATTTTGAAAAACTATTTTTCAAAAGCATTTTTATAAAGAATACTTTTAAAAATATGTTTGTAGAAGAGTATTTTTGAAAGAAAGGTTTATTTTAAGAACATAATCCCCAAGAGCCATATATCCTTCCTTTGATTCTCCGTTTTGAATCTCTTCCTCTTTCTGTTTTTGAGTTCTTTTCTCCCTCCGCGTATAGACGCTTTTTCTAAGATAAATAAGGACTTCCGTACGAAGGACGGAAAACCACTTCAAGGGACTTAGACGTTTGTCGGGCTAGAAGTTAGTCCAAGGAAGTGGAGGGCTTGTTGGTACCTTTAAGATAGACGATTGGAGGAAGGTTCAAATAGCTGTTTGGTTAACAAAGGACGAAACCTCATCTTGGTGGGAGGTCACAAATGGAGAATGTGAAGAAGAAGGCTAGTTGTTTTGGAGAAATAGGACACCTTAGTATTGTCCAAAGAGGCAAGGACAAAGTACAAGATCGTCTGGAGGGTAGTTGTATTCCCTCACGGCTGGTATACCCGATGGGGGTAGGACCGCCTAGGTTGAAATTTGGTTTTCTTTATCATCCTGTTTGAACTATGTTTGATTCTGGCCCTTCATACTCGTTTGTATCTGCTTCGTTGGTTGAAACACTGCACCTAAATACTAGTCTAGTTAAGGATCCCATCCTAGTCTCAAATCCTTTTGGTGGTTTGACTCATCCTTCAATGGTTTGTCGGGATTTGAGAGTGTTTATCTTGGACATTGGATTCGAATGCAACTCCTTCGTTCTTGGTTTCATGGGCTATAGTTTGATTCTAGGGGTGGATTGGCTAGCCAGGCGGGGTGCCATCCTAGATTGTGAAAGGAGGGTAGTTAGACTATTGATTCATTATGGAAAGACCCTTATATTTCTTGTGACCCTACGGGTTCAGTGATGCTTAGCTGCCTAGAATCTTCCGATGCATCCAACGATGATTGGCAGTCTGTTTGTGTGGCCCGTGAGTATGGAGACGTCTATGATAAAGTGCGGGGTTTACCCATAGGCACGAAATAAGTTTTCATATGTGCTTAATAGATTAAGCAAAGCTAGTTATGTGATCAGCGGTGATTTTGGAGTAAGACTGGCAAGGACAGCCACAGTCGGTCAAGTGCTCAAGTGGTTGGTCGTCTTTCTAGTATCATCTCACGTACTTCGTCTGATTTAGAAGGAGGTATCCCTTGGGAGTTTGTCTGATATTGGTTTAGGCCTTTGGGGCTTGCACTTGGGGGATGTTGAGTTCGACTAGGATGGTCTGTGTGAGAGATGGATAGTTGTGACGATTTTGCATGGGTTAATATCCTGGTTTTCTCTAGAAGCAGAGAAGAGCATGCCCTACATCTTAGGGAAAGCTTAGGGACCCTACAAGCGCACCAGCTTAAAGCTAAGTTCTCCAAAATACCATTTTTGGAGGAAAGAAGTGAGGATTTTAGGGCATGTGGTCTCTAGGGAAGGGTGATATGTTATGGTGGATGGAGTTCTTGGCGTCCAACGATTTCGAGATAGCATATACCCCTAACAAGGGTAACGTTGCAGCGGATGACTTGAGTAGGAAAAAGTTGACATGGAGTCCTTTGTTTGTCGAGCGATGTAGCTTAGAGTTTATCTCCACCTTTGACTTTAGACCATCCATTGATTTTGTACCCAGTTTGCTAGCGTCCTTGAGGTCAAACCTACGCTTTTGGGATGGGTTGGAGAGGCACAGCGTGATGACCCACGGTTGATGGAGTTAGTAGAGAAGCTCATAAGAGGGGAGTCATCAAGCCACCTAAGTAGGTATACCCTAGATGATAAGGGTTGGTTGCGTAGGGACGGTAGACTTTGTGTACCACAGGACGAGAATTTGAGGAAGACCATTCTTGATGATGCCCATTGTTCGAAGATGACCATCCATCCTGGCGGCATCTAGCGACATACTCGGCCACGTCCTTCTTCATACCGGCCCAAAAGTAAACTCGTCGCATGTCTATGTATATCTTATCCCCGCCAGGATGGATGGTCATCTTCGAACAATGGGCATCATCAAGAATGGTCTTCCTCAAATTCTCTTACTGTGGTACACAAAGTCTATCGTCCCTACGCAACCAACCCTTATCATCTAGGGTATACCTACTTAGGTGGCTTGATGACTCCCCTCTTATGAGCTTCTCTACTAACTGAGTTTACTTTTGGGTCGGTACGAAGAAGGACGTGGCCGAGTATGTCGCTAGATGCTTGGTGTGCCAACAAGTAAAAGCAGAGCAAAAGAAGCCTGGTGGATTGCTTCACGCATTGGATGTCCCACAATGGAAGTGGGAAAGTGTTTCGATGGACTCTGGTGATGGATTACCAAGATCGAGAAAGGGTAATACGGGGATTTGGGTCGTGGTAGACAGACTTACTAGGAGTGCCCATTTCATTCCCGTGAAGAGTCAGAGGACTGCTCCATGGTTAGCCTCCGTATACATTCGAGAAATAGTTCGTTTTGCACGGTGTTCCTTCTAGCATAGTGAGCGACCACGATCCTATCTTCACTAGCGAATTTTGGAAGAGCGTGCAAGAGGCGGTAGGGACTCAGCTATATTTGAGCACCGCATATCATCCTTAGACAGACGGCTAGACCGAGAGGGTGAAACGTATTCTAGAGGACTTATTGAGGTTGTATGTCTTAGATTTCGGAGGTACATGGGAGGAACATCTTCCATTGGTAGAGTTCGCATATAATAATAGCTTTCAATCTAGTATTGGTATGGCACCGTTCGTAGCTCTTTATGGACGGACGTGTCGTTCGCCTACATGTTGGTGGGAGTCTACAGATAAGATCTTACTTGGGCCCGATATGATTAGACAGACTTCGGAAAAGATTGATTTGATTCGATGGAGGATGAAGACGGCGCAAGATAGGCAGAAATTTCATGCAGACAAGAGGAGGACAGATCTTGAGTTTGATATTGGGGACATGGTCTTTGTCAAGGTGTCTCCATTACGGAACGTCGTTCGCTTTGGGTCTGTTGGGAAGTTGGCACCAAGGTTCGTAGTGCCATTTCCTATTAAGGAAAGGATTGGGCAGATGGCGTATAGAGTGGAGTTGTCCGAGAGACTTAGTGGTGTGTATGACATATTCCATGTATCACATTTGAGGAAGTGCTTGCACAAGACCGCAGAAGTGGTAGAGCCAAGCTCGCTTAGAGAGGTGGAGATAGAGCTTAATGCGACGATTCGATGAGCTCCTACGCGGATTCTTGGGTCGGAGATTAAGAAGTTGAGGAATTGAGAGATCAAACTAGTCAAAGTGCAATAGGGAGATGACGAGAGCTACGCTACTTGGGAGACGAAAGAGAAGATGCATTCATTGTACCCATTTCTTTTCGAGGGTATGTCTTTTAAATTTCTCCTTTATCGCTTACCTTGTGTTTATCTTATCTCTATTATGTCCTCTTGCTAGTATCTTTGACCTTTAGATAGGGTAATCCTATGGTTGAAACATGTGTTTGAGACATGTTATCGATGATGGATACATGTGGATGCAAGTGTTTGCTAGTGGTTGCTCGTGGATGCATGCACACACACTTTAGGCACTAAATTGGCTCAGTCACTTCATATCGCATATTGCATATAAATGTGTGTGCATATTTAAGTAATGGATGTATAATGGTTGTACCATCATATGGATGTTGCATTTTGGTGAATGGTTGTGCACACATGTAGAAATAATATGTATCGATAAGGTTCTTTGCATACATAATGGACGCATGGAACTATAATGGTTTGCATTAAGGAGTTCAACTGAATCAGTAGATCGCCTGATTTTGCATTAAATAAGGAACATATACACACACTTCTTGCATATGTTCATACAACATTAGGAATTTACAAGGACAATGGATGCCTGTGTTTGATGGTTGAGTAGATGGTTGTTTGGATGTTAGGATATGCATTCTCCTTAACTAAGAGATTTCGGGGGCGAAATCCTTTAAGGAGGTGAGAATGTAACACCCCAGATTTTTGAATAATTGAATTAAGTAAATTAAAGAATAATTAAACTCAGACGTGAGAATTAAGGGAAACGGGTTGTGCCATTGTGTTCGTCTCAGAATTCTGGTTGAGATAGAGTCCGAGTTTGCGTAAATTGGACTTCGTATGAAGAAGTTAGGGCAATCGGAAGTTTCAGAAAATTCAAAAAAGATTTCAAATTTCAAAAATTCAGAGTCAAACAGGCTAGGCGGGAAAATTCCCGCCAGGGCCAGGTCGACCTGGGGGTTGACCTACCCTGACCAGGTCGACCATAGTGTCGACCTGGGGGTCGACCTATCCTGACCAGGCCGACCATAGTGTCGACCTGGGGGTCGACCTGCCCCCCCTGGGCAGATTTGATTGATGACCTGTTTGTGACTATGTGCTGACTCATTAGGGTTTCTGATCTGCTCTGATTGGCTGGGATTAATTCTGGGTTGATCGGACGGCTTAAACTAATCCTAAACTCTGTAAAAACACCTATAGACCCAAACCCTAAAATCAAAACAAAATTGAAACTCTGGCTGTCATGTTGTCGTCTTGAACCCTAAAGTAGCCGCCACCAAATTAAAGAGGAAGAACAACAAATCAAATCAGAACTATTCAACACTAACAACGAATCTTTTTCAAAGGAGAGCTAATACAACTCCAGAAATCAGAATTCAGAACTCAAGACCGCTTTTGAGTTGTGAGTTCGATCACTTTAACAAAATAATTGTTAAATTAATTATGATGTGATATACATTGGATTATAAGTTGTGGTTGTGAATCAAATTCATATGTTTAATCATGTATGTTAGCTTGATTCATATTATATGATGTTATGCAAATCTTATATATGATGTTATGTAAGTTTTGTATATGATGTTATGCAAGTTTCACATATGATGTTATGCAAGTTTTATATATGATGTTATGCAAGTTTCACATATGATGTTATGCAAGTTTTGTATATGATGTTATGCAAGTTTCACATATGATGTTATGCAAGTTTTATATATAATGTTATGCAAGTTTCATGTATGACGTTATGCAAGTTAATATGATCATGCAAGTTTCATATATGATGTTATGCAGGTTAATACGATAATGCAAGTTGTACATAGGATGTTATGCAAGTTAATAAGATCATGTAAGTTATATGCGAGTTATATGATGTTATGTAAGTTTGGATCTAAAATATATGCCAGTAGTTCATGATGTTAACTTGTGTCAATGAATCCCTTTTTATAATCCAATCACCTAGGTTTATAACATCAGTTTTTATGCGAATATGGATGTGGAACATATGCTAGTTCGTATAGGTATTATGTTCATATGCGAGTTTAAGTGATAATTGGATTCACATATATACAAGTTCACACCTTTAAAGTTTAGATCCATATTCAAGTTGACATTTTTTATGTTGAAACAATGACATGCATAGTTATGCAAGTTAACACCTTTTATTGGATCCATAGTTATGTAAGATGACACCTTTATGGTTAGGTTGACGACATACATAGTTTATGTAAGTTTGTGATAATTACCTAAGCTAGTTGGGTGTAAAACTATGTTTATACATGCAAGTTCACACTTTTTAGATCTATGATTTTTGGATCCTTAATAATACAAAGACTATGCAAGTATGTTGTAATTCTTAGTTGCAAGTTAGATGCAAATTAGATCTATTATTGTGTGTATGTGACTTTGTGACGTTTATTTCCTTTTTTTAGTATTAGACTATTTGCTAGTCTAATATGTATATGTCATGTTAAGCGAACGAATGACGGGGGTATGATGGGGATAATAGTGGATACACACGTATTGTGAATTTGGCATGTAATGGCCTAAAAAGGCATGTAATTAATTTTAAAGGAATAAAATATAATTGTGGTGAAAATTGGTATGATTTTACATACCATAAATGGATGGACATAATTTAGTCAATTATGGACATCGTTAAATTTGGAATTGATTGATAATTTGAATAGGGAAAGTAATTCAAATTGGGGAATGATAAACATGTAGTGGGTCATGAAGGGGTTAAGTGGGTGCCTTGGGTGGCATGTGGAATCTAGTGGGTGCCTTGGGTGGCATGAGGAAATACGATTAGTAACACCTAACCAAGGTAAAACATGTAAGTGGGACATAGGGGTTAAGTGGGTGCTTTGGGTGGCATGTGGAATTACTAATAGAAATCCTTAACCAAATTTAAAACATGTAAGTGGACATGAAGGGGGTTAAGTGGGATATACTAGAGGTGACCAAGCTTAGGTGGATAGCTTGTGTCAAGTAATGGGGGCCCGTTTCAACCAGTAACCCATTCGTATGTTTGTTGGATTGACCCAAGTTGAGGACGGGACACACATACTGGGCTTGACTGTAAGAGGCCAAACCGGGTTAGCGGTGGCAACGCAAGTCCAACGGGTTCATATGCGTGTGTGGACCCGGGCTGATAGGTAAGACGTTGTTGCATCGTGTAGGTATAAGCCGTGCATCATTGGTGGTATCGGGTTGCCACTTTGGGGAGTGATACACCCCACTGTGGGGCCAGCACGGGTATCTACGTGTTAGGGAGCCGATCGAATGGGTCATGGTAGTGGGTACACCTAGTGGAGATAGGAGCAGACGGCACCTATGTAGTCAGCTAAGGGTAAACGAAGCTACCACTATTATTAATAATTATTAAGGGGGTACACCTAGTATATATAGGAGCAGGCGGCACCTATGACGTCAGCTAGGAGTACTTGGAATTACCATTATTACTTATTGAAGGGGTACATCTAGTGGGGATAGGTACACGCTGGGTACCTATGATAGCAACTAGAGATATACAGTCAAACATGGAGGATAGTGGGTACATCTAGTAGTACACAAAGCTATCATCGTTCTATTTAGCCAAGAGGGATCAAATTTCTAGAGTGACATTAATGGACGTGGGGTGTTACAAAGCCGCACTAGTACAGGACTTTGTTATAATTGATGAACCCTCTGCTTACAATGCCTTCTTAGGAAGACCTACTCTTGCAACATTCAGAATAACTATGGCTCCGTGGCGCCTCACTATGAAATTCCCAACGGAGAATGGTGTTGGCCCAATTATAGTTGATCAACAAGCAGCAAGAGAGTGTTATTTGGTTGAATTGGTAGAGGCAAGGGAGAAGGAATTAAAGAAGGATGTAGAACCGTCGCTCCGCATCCAAAAACCCCTCTTATAGAAATTAAAGCAAAACCCCCATACTGGTGAGCATAGTGGCGCTCAGAAAGCAATCGATCCAAGGAAAAACAGTATGTGGGAAAATAGAGCAGCACCAGCCGAAGACACTATCCCCGTTCCATTATCTGACAAGGACCCTAACCAGGTCTTGAAGATAGGATCTCAGTTAGGTATGAAGCTGCAAAAGGAATTAATCTTGTTTTTGAAAGCAAACTTAAATGTATTTGCCTGGGAACACTCAGATATGTGTGGGATCCCATCGAATGTAATTGTTCACAAGTTGAATATAAACCAAAATTTGACTCCTATAAAACAAAAAAGACGAATGCAGGGATTCGAGAGATCCGAGGCTCTAAAAGAAGAAGTAGATAGGCTACTCAAAAATAATTTCATACGAGAATCTATGTATCCAGATTGGGTTTCCAACCCAGTTCTTGTCAAAAAGTCCAATGGAAAGTGGAGAGTGTGTATAGATAACTCAGATCTTAATAATGCATGCCCAAAAGATAGTTTTCCTTTGCCCCGAATTAACCAACTCGTAGATGCTACAGCGGTGCACGAGTTATTATCTTTTATGGACGCATATTCCGGATAAAATCAAATTATGATGCATAAGCCAGACGAAGAAAACACGAGTTTCATAACGGATAGAGGACTATACTGCTATAAAGTCATGCCATTTGGACTAAAAAATGCAAGAGAAACTTACCAACATCTTGTAAACTCCATGTTTAAATCTCAGATAGGGAATACAATGGAAGTATATGTAGACGATATGCTAGTCAAATCAAAGAAGGTCGAAGATCATCTCGATGACCTGGTAGAAATGTTTCACATACTCAGGAAATACGGGATGAAACTAAACCCGTTAAAACGTTCTTTCAGAGTCTCTTCGGGGAAATTTCTCGGGTTCATCATCAATGCTAGGGGCATCGAAGCGAATCCCTCTCAAATTGCGGGTTTAAGGGAAATGCGGGCCCTAAGGACAAAAAAGGAACTCCAGAGCTTAAATGGAAAGGTGGCAGCGTTGAACCGGTTCATTTCCAAAGCAACAGATCGATGTATTCCGCTTTCCGATGCTTTGAAAAAAGGAAAGAAGGACTTCCAGTGGACCTCATAGTGCCAGGAGGCTTTCGAGGAATTGATAAGACATATGGAATCACCACCAGTGTTATCGAAACCTAAAGATGGGGAGGATCTATTTTTATTTCTAGCAGTTTCATCGCATGCCTTGAGTGCAGTACTAATCCAAGAAGAAGCAGGAGTGCAATTACCGTTATATTACATTTGTAAGAGGCTCACCGGGGTAGAGCTAAATTACCCTAAACTAGAAAAGCTCGCGTATTGCCTCCTTGTTGCCTCAAAAAAGCAGAGACCGTATTTCCAATCTCATCCAATCAAGGTTCTCACCGATCAACTATTAAGGCAAATTCTCTTTCGCCCAGAAACTTCACGAAGGCTACTAAATTGGAACATTGAGCTAAGTCAATATGACATCACTTACCATCCTCGAAGAGCCATTAATGGCCAAGCCCTAGCGGATTTTATTGCTGAGTTTACAAACAGAGAAGAAGAGGTTAAGGAACCAGCGGAAATAGAGACCGCTTGGAAACTATACTTTGATGGATCCAGAAACGACCATTGTTCAGGGGCTGGAATCGTCTTAGAAACCCCGGAAGGTTACTCTTTATGCTATGCCTTGAGATTGGAATTTCCATCAACCAATAATGAGCCCGAATATGAAGCATTAATAACAGGGTTAAAGTTGGCAAAAGAGCTAAACCTAAGAACTTTGCAGATTCTCAACGACTCTCAGTTGGTAGTGGGTCAAGTACGCATAGAGTTCCAAACCAAAACTGGGAACCTCCCTTCTTATCTAATCAAGGTTGTGGAACTTCTAAACGACCTTGACCACTATGTTATATCTCACATCCGAAGAGAACAAAACTCAAAAGCGGATTCTCTTGCCAAGTATGCTAGTTCATTAGACACTCAGCTGTTGTGTTTAATCCCCATCGAAGTCCTTTCTACCCCAACCATTGAGGAAGCAAGTTTTGACTGGATAATGGAAACCGTTGAAGAACCTACATCGTGGATGACTCCAATCAAAGAATATATCCTCAATGGGACACTACCTGAAGAGCGGGAAAACAAAAGGAAGATATTGAGCAAGGCCCCTTTCTACCTCATTCAAGACGGAAGGCTGTACCGGCGGGGATTCTCCATGCCATTGCTGCGATGTGTGACTAAGAAGGAATCTAGAGCGATTTTGGCAGAGTTACACGGGGGAGAATGCGGAGGACACACCGGCGGTCAAACGTTAGCCAAGAAGGTTTTGCGATATGGCTATTTCTGGCTTGATGTAAATCTAGATGCCATGACCTATGTAAAGAAGTGTGATAGGTGCCAGAGATTCGCTAAGATTCCAAGAGCACCTCCCACCGAGCTAACTCAAATGGTCAGCCCATGGCCATTTGCAGTCTGGGGCATAGATTTAATTGGGATATTACCCGCCCCAAAAGCGAATATGAGATACACTATAGTAGCTGTCGACTACTTTACTAAATGGGCTGAAGCAGAACCTTTGGCTACTATCACGTCAAAGAAAGTGATCAATTTCGTTTTGAAAAACATCATTTGCAGGTTTAGAATGCCACAAAAGATCATCACCAATAATGGAACCCAGTTTGAAAGCAATGAATTCCTAGACTTCTGCGCTAAATACAAGATCAAAAAGAGCTTTGCAGCCGTGGCTCATCCGCAAGCAAACGGGCAAGTGGAAGCCATCAACAAAATATTAAATTCAATCATCAAGAAGCGTCTCGAAAAAGCCAAAGGCAACTGGGTTGATGAACTACCTTTTGCGTTATGGGCATACCAGACAACACATAAAACTGCTACGGGGCACACCCCATTCTCACTTGCGTTCGGGTCAGAAGTTATGATCCCAGTGGAACTGGAAGTACCAACTCACCGCAGAATCCACTTCAACCGGAAAGAGAATGAAGAGCTGCAGTTGGAGGCACTTGATTTACTCGAGGAAAAGCGAAAAGAAGCAGAACTTAAGATAGCAGCCCATTAACGGAAAGTAGCCAGATATTTAAATACAAGAATCAAGCAAAGAACTTTTCAAGTCGGGGACCTCGTCCTGAAGAGAATTATGACAGGAACCGGGGTATTCGGACCCAATTGGGAGGGGCCATACATGATAAGTCAGAAATTTGCAGATGGCACTTTTGAGTTAAAAACGACAGATGGAATCGCACTCCCTCGAGCATGGAATAGCATTCGTCTTCGCCATTATTTTGTTTGAAGTTTCTTTCACATATTACGCATTATACATACATCATGAATTGTAAATATATCATGCATTATGAATACCATGCAAAGTTTGTACAAATTAGTGAAAGAAATTACTTTACCTGTCTAAAATCGTATATTTGCAAGTATTTGATTTCAAGATGCTAACATCGATTTTAATTACAGGCTTTTTAAGCAAACGAAAGCGCATTTAAAACCAAATTGGACTTGATGAGTGCTATAGCACATCGCTCGACGGGGAGAAACTCAAGCACATATTGCTTAATGCTCAAACATCTATACACTTTTGCTATAGAGGGTATGAAGTGCAAAACCATAGATAAGGGGCATCAAGAACTCTAAACCTAAAAAAATGTAGCACCCAGACTACGGACCGAGTTTTGAAGTTCACCGTAGGGGCACATTCTTAATAACAAAGTTCAAAGTCCTAGTTTTGACAAGTCACAATCGGAATCTGACGAATAAACTAGCGTCAGCCACTTGAAACAATACGATGGTAAACCCAAGACCTCTCCGAGGGGCACCCGGTTCATCGTCGACGCCATTAAGATATGGCCGGATAGCGATACAAACACCGGGCTTTTGAACCCAAGACCTCCCCGAGGGGCACCCGGTTTATCGCCGATGCCATTAAGATATGGCCGGACAGCGATACAAACACCGGGCTTTTGAACCCAAGACCTCCCCGAGGGGCACCCGGTTAATCGCCGACGCCATTAAGATATGGCCGGACAGCGATACAAACACCGGGCTTTTGAACCCAAGACCTCCCCAAGGGGCACCCGATTCATCGCCGATGCCATTAAGATATGGCCGGACAGCAATACAAACACCGGGATTTTGAACCCAAGACCTCCCCGAGGGGCACCCGGTTCATCGCCGACGCCATTAATACATGGCCGGATAGCGATATAAAGATAGGGTTCTCAGAGACCTCATTGGAGGTATTCGCTCAGATGCTGGATCTTCAAAATCCAGCTATTGATTCTGGGTCCTTCAAACCCAGTTACTGACGGACCCAAAGACCTCTTCGGAGGCATCCGACAAGTTCAACAAGCGTCTGAATTATTCAGATTCAACGAACAACGGATCAAAGATCCTTTCAAGGGCATCCAGTTATAAGCCGAATCTTTCAAATTCAGTTAGTAACGGAACCGAAAACTTCCCTCAAAGTCATCTAATAAAAACCACAAGTGACTGGCCCACTCAGTTACTAGGAATAACAGATTTCTTTATCTAGCTGTAAAAAAATCATGCCTAATTTTCAAGATATTAAAACAAACTGTGGTATGGGGCCATTACCATCGCATTAATGAAATCTAATGACGCTCTCTTAAACATACTACAATCTGGTCATAATCTCATGAAAACCCGGTATTAGGTCATTCCAACCAACAAAACTGGATTTTCTGGAATAACTAAGATGAAATTAAAAGATCCTAATAAAATGGTTATCCATGTGAAAGGGTTGTGAGCGTCGTCTTAGTCAAGATCAGGAAAATCCAATAAAGTTGGCCTGTCATAACAAATAATTTATAGTGCTGAATTTGTATTGCAAATATAAAACACGCATGAAATGCAAAAAATATAAAAGCACAGCGAAGCTAAAAGAAAAATTTAAGGCATGAAAAGCAGGACACAATTTCCCGACAACAAAGTACAATTATATCATAAAGTCACAAGTTAAAGTGCAAAATGTCAGACAACAGAGTGTATAAAGACGACAAGTACAAGAGTAATAAGCAGGGACCGGCACCCGCATATACAACCGGCTTGAATACAACATACAAAAGAAAGTAATTAACAACCAAGTTGAGCAACTACTAAGTATGATCATCTCTTCTTGTCACTTGATCTCAAAGCTGGCTTGCTAAGTAAAGGTGGAAGGGTCTCTTCCACATTACTCTGATTCTCTTAGGAAGAAAAAATGGTAGCCTCCATCTCCTTCTTCCTTTTCTTCTTCTTCTTAGACAAAGAGGACTTGGTAGACTTCTTTCCTTTTTCCTTGGTAGTAACCTAGGGACTTTCATATGCATTAACGACTTCAAGGTCGTCACTAACGCTGTAGTCAACAACGTCCAAATCTGAGAAGGCACCGATCTTTGCATCCTGTAACCCAGGAGCTGTAATAAGCAAGGGTGTGTTACTAGGAGGAGAGGGAGTAATGACAGAAGTAAGAGGGAATGTTGTCAAAGGTGAGCCAGCCCTAATAGCTCCTGTTGTCATTGCATTGCCTATGGCAGGAGAAGACAGGGGTGAAATTAAATTCAAAGTATGGAAACATTGAGCATAATAAGCAAGGGACCCAAGTGAATCGAAAATGAACTCTAAGCACGACAGGGTAAAGTTAGTTTCAATTTTACCTGTATCTAGAATATTCTCCGAGGGATCGCTATGCTCGATTCTCCAGTGATCGGGATTGTCATCATCAGCCTCATCGTTTTCACCATGCTCATCAGCAATATTCCCTGTATCAAGATTCCCCTCAATAGTGACATCTTTACTTTTAGGATTATCAACCAGGTTAGCTAATGTCTGTGAGCCAGAAGCTTCAAGAGCCGAGGGATCAACATGAAGGATGACATCAGGTTGAGTTTGAACTTTCTCACTGGAAGTACCGGTCCTCTCGTCCGTTAGTCGTGCCTTTCCTTCTGCCAGAGCCTCTCTGGACCAGTCATCTAAGAGTTTGTCAATGAGTTCGTCCTCGCTACAATCATCACCATTAATCTCAAGCACCCGCTCCCAAACAAGCACCAAAGTACGAGCAAAACTATCCCCTAAGTAATGCAAACTCCCACGGCTCATGACACTGTATATGTAAAAGCGGTACAAGTCATCATCAGCTTCGTCCATAGCTTGTTTGTGAGTATCTTCTGCAGTTATCTTGTCCTTCTCAAGAGATTCGACCTTGGCCATCAGTGTCTGGTTGGAATCCTTAAGAGATTTTACCTCCTTACGAAGAATAGCGGCATCTTCCCGATATTGTTTGGAGAAATCCTTCTCTACAGCCAATATGGCATCAACATTGCGCTTGGCAGTTATGGCATCCCTTTCTCTTTGTTTGGAAGCCTCGGGTTCTTCCCGGAACTTCTTAATCTCGTTATCTGATGCTTCTAATTCTGCGACTCTTTTATTAAAAACTGCGATAGTAGCGTCACGATCATCCAAAACCTTTTCCCATTTGACTTTATCACCTTCCAACTCGGCAATTTTTGTAAGGTAGGAATCATAACACTTTTGGAGGTCATCACCAAGTTTCTCCTATCCATGCAAGTTTTGGTAAAAGATATCCCTTACGATGTTCCATTTTGTTTCAAGTTGACTCTTAGCAGTATTGAATTGGGTGTGTGTTTGACTTATAACTGCATCCACTTCTTTTAGAAAATTATCGGCATCGGTTATACTTACTCCATGATCAAAGTAAAGCCCTTTCAAATTCCAACTTGGGAGCTTTTCAGAAAAGGAAATGTTCATCAGACCAGGATTATGGCGAGGTTTATTAATAATCGAATGGATCTCGGCTGGAGGACTGGGAGGGCCAAAGGATGAAGGAAGTCGGGGCTTAACAGGCAACTTTTCTACTCGGGAATGCTTATAAAAACCATCCCTTCCTTGTTTCCTCCCTCGCTCCCCTTCATCGGGAGTGTCTTCCCTCAGCCAACTACGTCTTCTAGCTTCTTCTTCTTCTTCCTTGCGTATCTACTTCCTCTGTTCCTCAGTCAGGACGGATTCTGATACATGTAAAGACTGAGAAGAGGATTTCAAGGGCGGACGAGGATAGAGCTGCTCAGGGTGATATGACGATTGTTGAGGTTCGGATCGTAGTAAGTGCTTTTGATCGATAGCTTTGCTACTTTTACTAAAATCTGATCTGATTCTTGACGAGCGTCTCTCGTGCATGGCTAGACCTGAAATGAGTTATGGATGATTTTCCGATACTTGAAACTACAAAGTATCTAAAAATGCTAAAGCAAGATACAAATATAGAAAAGGAATTGGAATGCACGAGATGAATTTCTTTAAAGAGTATTGTTATTAACAGACCGGTCATTCCCTTGGGTCTAAGGGGATTCCTAAAGATTTAAGATGCCTTTCTGACTCAGTTAAGGCTGCATCCCTAAGTTCGGTTTCTATGGTTTGAGGATCGAGCGGCTGAGTAACTGCACCATCCTGACTAAGATATCTAGCAGAGTTGAGATCACTCAAATGGTCAAATGTACCTGTAGAATCTTCCTTAGCTGCATTTTCAATAGGGGAATCTCCAGTTTTAGTCTCAATATTTGGATTAGTTTCTAATGCGATTACATCATTCCCATCATATTCAGTCCCGCGCTCGAATTCAGAAGGATTCACTTCCCTATTATCTCTCTTAACTTGTTCAGAATCTGATTATGGCTCAGAATGCGGGGAAGTGTTCTCTTTCTCAATCAACTCAGCCGATGTTGTAGGATCCTCGCCCCTATGACAGTTAGAGTCTTCATCCTTATTCAAAGTCTTCGACAAGGGCAACGTTCTTCCACTAGTAGGCCCTGAACGTATTTTCAAAGAAGGGTCAATAATAGGGTTTTCATCGTCCTAAATTACACTTCTGTCATCAGAACAACCGACGTTTGACTCTGCAGGGTTAGGTTTAGGAGTGGAAGGTCCAACTTTGCATAAAAACTTCCTCAAGGGATGAAGTAGTTCATATTGGTGAAGAGTTTTGTTAGTAACTAGAAGTTTCTTACTTCTCTTAGCCTCGTCAATAGCTTTTAGTGTTTCGTATGTGGCTTTAAGAGAAGAGGATGATTTGTTGTCCTTAATCAAGGCAGGGAGTACTGCATTTCAAAAGAAATATTGTAAAAACGTATAACTCAAAGGAAAGTAAAATCGAGACCACTGAATAAACTGCGCGTACCTCCATCTGTCCACTGCCCTCGAAATAGTTCGGGGCATCTAACAAAGAAAAATTGGTTTAAGAATCCCGAAACACTGTCTGGTAATTCGAGAACTAGCTTCTAATTTCCGGCACCTTCAACATGCATAATAGAGGGGGTATCCTTCCTACTCTTGAAAGAACACAAGTAACGAAGTTCCTGGAAAGTAGGCTCTTGCTTTGTCGTATCAATGAAAAGAACATAAAGGCCCAGCAGAAGCGTGTAGCCATTAGGATGGAGTTGGAAAGGAGCAATGCCTAGATGGTTTAGGATTCAGCCTAAGAAAGGATTAAACGGGGGAATAGCACCAGCTGCTCGCATTTGTTTTCTTACAGCAACATATCCAGCAGGAGGGTCGTCAGCAAAAACACAATCTTTTGGTAATATTGCATATGTAGGAGGAATTCCGTATTGACCACACAACAGTTCGTAATGCTCCTGAGTTAGGTTGGTAGACTGTCTATCCTGATCCCTAGCTTTAATCGGGCGGAGATCCAAAGGAAGGGGCGCAGAAACTTGACTAGAGGTTGTGGTTGTTTCAGTCTCGGAACCCTTGTTCAAGGGAGGATCGGTTTGAGCCGAGGAGGTCTCTTTACTTCAAGGGAAAACTTGCTTTTCAGTAGTTGATTAACATAGAAATGTGTTTATTTTATGCTCTTATTTCTTATCTTTTGTATATAAATAAATATTACTTGGGTGTTGTTATGTTACTTTTACAAATATTCCAACCCAGCCCGCATGCAACCAGAAAAATAGAGAAATGGAGATCAAATTGGTATATATTTACATTTTGAAGAATTGTAGATGAAGATCTCACATATAGTTGCTGTTGGACAAGTAAATGATTGATAAAAAGGCCATGCACATCTCAAATCAAGGGAGGCTTGTCAAAGAACAAAGAGGAAAAGAAGAAAGGCCAAAAATTTAATAGATTTAACTAAGGCGCATTTGAAACTCTCATTGTAAACTCTTTTGTGAATTCCCTAAGGCCCATCTATCATTGCATTAGGGTTAGGGTTTGGCTATCAATCATATAAATACCCTTGTAATGTCATTGTAGCCACCATTCCATCTTATTTCTGTATTCCATTACCCTAATAAAAATTCTTCTTCTTTTATTTTCTAGTATTTTTTTTGCAACTAGTGTCATCTACCCGATTAGATTCGGTAGAGTACTAGTTGTATTTTACATTTGTTTCATTAGTGATTAGTCGTTTGATTAGTTTCAACGACAATCCTAATTTTATTTTTTTGTTGTTCTTCTTATTCTACACTTTTATTTTCTGCATTGTTGTTCTTGTTTTGCAATTTACTTTCTTTAGTGATTAATCGTTGATTAGATTCAACGATAATCCTAAGTTCACAATTTCAATTTGTTTTTATTTCAACAAAATCTACAGGCTTCGTCTAACTCGCCCAAGAGATTAGATAAATAATTTGATTTTAATTTACCTTCCTGTGTTCGACCTGTATGCTACACACTTGTACACTTGCAGTATTTAATTTAAATGTCGCGCTTTTCTAATTCATAGGAAAGCGACGATCAAGTTTTTGGCGCCGTTGCCGGGAAGGTAACGATTAAATTTTATTATTTATTTAATTTCTGATTCGTGTTAGTTTTCATTTTTTTTTCTCATTTTTGTTTTCTTATATATATAGAAAATACTCTCAATTAGATGATTTGGTATTGATTATTCATACCGTAATCTTCTACACATGAGATAAAAAAGTTGCCAATTTTCTTTTGTTTCATTCCTTCTCACAATTCTTTCCCTCTTTTCAATAATTTAATTATAAAAAAAAAAGACAATTCTCTATTGTTGTTTCTGGCCTGCCTTGATTTTCTTCCCTTTCTAAATTGTTTTTCCTTTTTATACTTCTACCGCCAATCTACAAAAAAAGAAACTTGCTAATTTTTCTTCAATTTCTTTCCATCTTTCTACCACCTCGCTGATTTTCACATTTTTCTTTTCCCTTTCCTTTTCTTTTTATTTGTTTCCATCTTTTGTCGACAACTTTCTAAAAAAAAAAACTTTTGCAATTTCTTCTCTGTCTACTTTGATTTCTTTCTTGCTTTTGTCTTCTTTTATTTCTTTCCTCAATTCCTTCTACCCTTCCTCTCTACTCAAAAAACCTTGCTTTTTTCTCTTATTTCCTTCCTCTTTTAATTTTTTTTCCTTTTTTGTTTTGGTTTTTCCCATTCATTTCTTTCCCTTTCTTCTTGTTCAAATTTTCATAAAAAAAACTTGCATTTTATTTATTTATTTATTTATTTCTTTCCAATTGCATTTCTTATTCACCTCCTACAATCTCTCTTTCCATTTTTTTCATTTATTTCTTTCTGTCTCTCTCCTTCATTAAAAAAAACAACTTTCAATATTCCTTTATTCTTTCCATCTTTCCACTTTCTTTCCAATCATCTACATTCTTTTTCTTTTTACAAATTAAAAAAAAAAGATTCCTCTTTTGCAATTTTTTTCCTTTCTTCTTTTGTCTTTCTTGTTCTCAATACATTTGATTTCTTTTCTTCTCTTACAAATTTCCTTTCTTTTCAAAAAAAAAAATTTCCTCTTCTAATTTTACAACAATAAACAAAAGAAAAAAAATTCTTTCTGTTTTTGTCTTCTCTTTTATTGCTTTCCCTTCTCAATTTCTTTTCCAAATCTTTTACAATTACTTTCCTTCCTTCCTTTACAATTCTCTTTCTTTCCTGAAATCTCTCTTCCCAATTTTTTTTTGTCATTTGTTTCTTTCCTATTTGTCCACTTTTTCAACAATAATAAAAAAAGAAGGTCATAAAAAGATTTATTCTTTTTTTGTTTTTCAATTATTTTTCCCTGCTTCATTTCTTCCCTCTGATCAAATACCCCTACACTTCAAACGCGAGCAAAGCAAAGCAAAATAGTGAAGTTGAATTGGCACCACTACTCAATATTCTCTGGACGGACTGCCATACACCACTGTAAAATTTCTTTAACTCTACAGGTGCTCTACTGAAAAGAAAAATATACAGCAATTGCTTGTAAAATTCTTCTGCAGGGGCAGCGGCTTGCTTGTACAATATTTTAATTTTCTGTTATTATTCTGTGATTGTTCTATGACTGATATTTCTGAATCTGTTTGGGAGAAACGAATTTCCGTAACTAATCACTCTCGTCGATTGTCAATTTTAACGCTTGATTTGATTTGCAAAATAATATAATTGAAGAGTGGTGCTTTGTGAAGTTAACTGTCTCGTATAATTGGATCGCGAATATATAGTAGTTCAATTTATTGAACTATTAGCAAAAGAGGTTGCATACTACCCGTAAAACATTGGTCGTATCCTTTAGTATCTATACTATACGTGAACGTCCATAAGACCCTCTTTCACCTTCTAAT
This sequence comes from Allium sativum, assembly GCA_030737875.1. Classification (NCBI taxonomy): domain Eukaryota; kingdom Viridiplantae; phylum Streptophyta; class Magnoliopsida; order Asparagales; family Amaryllidaceae; genus Allium; species Allium sativum. The sequence continues at coordinate 166,152,406 of CM060923.1, forward strand.
TGAGTCAGTTAATTAATAGAGCAAAGCTTATTATTTTATATTATTTTGAAGTGAGAATACTTTCTGTCCTGCCGTGACTTCTTTAAAATGTCTAATTCAAAAAAATCATTGAGAGAAATGTGAGATAATAATCGGAGTAGACGTCCGCTTGAAGAGTATGATTTTGAATTACAACTCATGAAGCAAGATTTTCCAAAATTTCGCGACCCAAATGTCAACAATTTTCAAAATTTTCAAAATGACCAACATTTTCAAAGTTATGATCGAAATGGTGGCTTCAATTCAAATTTCAATAATTTCGATTATGGGCCACATCCATATGAAAATAACTTTGAATGTCTAGATAGCTTTGATCAACATCAATATGGGGTTGTAAACCAAAATTTACAAAGTTATAACTCATATCAACATCTTGAAAATAACCAAAATTGCAATTTTCTGCCAAATTTCAACAGTTTTGGTTACGAACATAACTTTTATGATCAAAATGATTTCCAATATCATTGTCATTTTTTTGAATATTCAAACAACCACCACATTGGGAATGATATTGATCTTGAAATTGATGTGGACTATAATTTTGAGAATCAAGAAATCCAGAACGAGAGCTTTCCAATCAACGATTCTGAAGAATATCATCTTAACATTCTTAGAGAGAGGGTAGAAAAGCAAGATAGACAGCTTGGTGAAAAAGATAGACAGCTTGATGAACTTCTTTGTTTAATGACATCTTTTAAAGACCAACTTGAACAACAAAATCAAATTCAAACATGCGATGACCCAGAAAACAATCCATTCTTTGCTGATAGTGAAAATTTTCAGATAACAACTTTCGAAACTGAGAATAACGATCTAAATGAAGTTGTTCAAAATTCAAGAAATGATCTAGACTTCGATTCTTTTCAGGAAGAAGATTTAAGTTTAGATTTTAATCTTCCTCTTCCGGGCTGTGAGAAACTTGAAATTCTAGGAATTGAACAGAATAAAAATGTTGAATTTTTTAATTCAAATTTGGAAAAGGATTTTAACGAACATGAATTCTTTGGATTGTACGAGGATGAGTTGCCAAATGAGGAAGAAGTGGATTCACGTCACAAGTTCGAATTTTTAACTTTGAGAAAATTTCAAACAAACTTGAAATTGTTAGTGTCGAAAATACGTTGTCAGTTAATGATGAGAAATGTGATCACATATTCTTGAACAACACTCGGATTTCAAATTTCACTGAATTTATATACGATCACAATTTTTTGAATAATTACACTGATAAATTTGTTGAACACATGAACCATTTTTGGAATGTTAGCTTGATTGAAAAACTTCATGTTAGGATGACCCTAGACATTTATCTTCTGGACTATAAATCTAGGTTTAAAGATGAGATGGTTTTCAAAAACCTTTGCTTATTGGAAAACATGCCTAGACATAGTGGGATGGGACTCATAGGGCTAGAACCAAGTGTGGGGGAAAAAGATGGTGGTATTCATTGCATCGCAAACACATATATCATTGTACATATGATCCATTCTTACATACAGTTAGATTGCATTTCATTCTACAAATAATTTTGCATCTCATTCACATTTGGGTACGATCTTTCAAATTTAGGAAACGTTCATAGTGTGGACACTGTTTAATATAATTCTAGTGTGGGGGGGGGTTTGCATTTCACTCATTTTCGTTTTTTCTTTATTTTTCTTTCTTTTCAATTTCAGCCATTTAAATAGGACCATCATGCATTTTAGACTATACTAACATGCCATTTTTTTAATTTTTTTGAAACATGACTTGATTTAGATTGATACGGCAAAATAAGTTAAGGATTATTAATCAGTAGATAGTATTTTTTTCTATCAACTTAGATCGAATAAGAAATATAATGAAAAGTTTAATTTTGAGGGATAATAGTGTAACCGGTACATAGGGAGATTCTTAGGTGATGGCCATGAAATCTATTCTATATTGTAGACTTTGTTTAAATAAGTGGAGGACTTAAAATACTTATATTGGCTTTTCAAATCTTTAAAACTAAGTTGTGTTAAGTTGAATTGGCGTAACTCTCTTTTGTGCTTATATTTTCAAATAATAGTAATCCAAGGGTATCCAACATTGCTTGTATATCAAGCGTTGGTGTGCAAACCCGCCAAGCTCTATCCTACATGTTGTTGACAAAGTCAGCGTTGGAATATCTTGGTCTCATTTTATGAGATTGGACACCTAAAGATTACCGACACGTTGTTGACAAGGTCAAAGTCGGCAGCACAATCCGCCAAGCTCTTAACCTACTCTCCGTTAGTCCGCGAGGCAGTGCATGGGTGATAAACCTTGGTCTTCTAAGTTAGGTGTATGTACTTAATCATAAATTTTAAATTTTTATAGAATAAAGAATAAGTGATGATGCCCAAACACTTCTTGACCTTATTGATTTGACTAGCCATACATAAGAAAATAATAATACCACTTTGCAAACTGTGCCAAGCAAACTAAGAATTTATTTCATGGCTGCACTATGTTATCAACCGAACTAACTGGCCAAACTGAAATTTAACATTTGAAAACTTGATTTATATTGAAATTTTGTGACAAGTTGAGGTATCTAAAATAAAATCAACTAACTAGAAATTGTTAATTTAATTTTTTGCACCACTTTCCTGAAACAAGCCGTGTTGTCATTCTTGTTTTCTTTCTTTTTGTATATAACCATTGCATTCATATAATTACATTAGATCCACACATACTGCATTTGGATTTTGTGGGTAGTATCCGCTGAAAACACTCACGAGACACCACTCATCCTACTAGGGACACCTAGAGGTTTAACGGCTTGGTGCATATGCTCAATGCAATCGTGTTTCCTACGAAATTGTGACCTATCTAATTTAGTTTTTCATTCCTTTTTTTACTCGAGGACGAGTAAAAGATAAGTGTGGGGGTATTTGATTAACATAGAAATGTGTTTATTTTATGCTCTTATTTCTTATCTTTTGTATATAAATAAATATTACTTGCGTATTGTTATGTTACTTTTACAGATATTCCAACCCAGCCCGCATGCAACCAGAAAAATAGAGAAATGGAGATCAAATTGGTATATATTTACATTTTGAAGAATTATAGATGAAGATCTCACATCTAGTTGCTGTTGGACAAGTAAATGATTGATAAAAAGGCCATTCACATCTCAAATCAAGGGAGGCTTGTCAAAGAACAAAGAGGAAAAGAAGAAAGGCCAAAAATTTAATAGATTTAACTAAGGCCCATTTGAAACGCTCATTGTAAACTCTTTTGTGAATTCCCTAAGGCCCATCTATCATTGCATTAGGGTTAGGGTTTGGCTATCTATCCTACAAATACCCTTGTAATGTCATTGTAGCCACCATTCCATCTCATTTCTGTATTCCATTACCCTAATAAAAATTCTTCTTCTTCTTTTATTTTCTAGTTTTTTTTTTTTGCAACTAGTGTCATCTACCCGATTAGATTCGGTAGATTACTAGTTGTATTTTACATTAGTTTCATTAGTGATTAGTCGTTTGATTAGTTTCAACGACAATCCTAATTTTATTTTTTTGTTGTTCTTCTTATTCTGCACTTTTATTTTCTGCATTGTTGTTCTTGTTTTGCAATTTACTTTCTTTAGTGATTAATCGTTAATTAGATTCAACGATAATCCTATGTTCGCAATTTCAATTTGTTTTTATTTCAACAAAATCTCCAGGCTTCGTCTAACTCGCCCAAGAGATTAGATAAATAATTTGATTTTAATTTACCTCCCTGTGTTCGACTTGTATGCTACACACCTGTACACTTGCAGTATTTAATTTAAATGTCGCGCTTTTCTAATTCATAGGAAAGCGCTTTTCAGCAGTCATTCTACACAGATATACTTGAATAAATTTCAGTTTCCTGGCGGCAAGATTCGAAGAATAAAGGCGTGAAAACACATCAAAGCATTAAAACAAAGGTGACAAACAACGAGGCAAGGCATTTGTCAACAGTAGAGTTAAGTCGTTATGACATGGTTGCCCATGCTGTAGCAGCAACATGACGGCTCGCTCATGTCGCTGCCACAACTTGAAATTCATGTTGGTTCACGACATGAGGGTCATCTCGGTTCATGGCATAAAGCTCATGTTGATTCACGACACAAGGCTCATATCGGTTCACGGTATGAGGCTTATATCGATTCACGACATAACGCTCATATCGATCCACAGCATGAAACTCATGTCAATCCACGACTTGAACCTCATGTCGATCCACGGCTTGAACCTCGTGTCGATCCACGACATGAGAACCATGTCAGTCCGCAACTCCGAATTTTGAAAGAAACTCAGTGTCGACCTAAAGGTCCTAGCATTAAAAAGGAATGTTTGAACGTTATCACAAGTTAAGGTTCCTACCGCTATTGTGTCCTACAATCTATGGCCCAAGTCATTATCACGACTTAAGCCTCATATCAACCGATGGCCAGAGACTCATGTCGGTCTCCGACTAGAATCCCCTTGACGGTTTAGGTGTCACGTCAATTCATACGATCTGGGATCGAAGTGGTCACTTAAACGAGATTATAACCTACATCGAAGTGGTCATTTAAACAAGATTATAACCTACCTTGGAGTAACACAAAAACAAATGTATAATGGCTATGATAAAACAACAGAGGTGCATGGTTTGAGCATTTCAACAAGCAATCGGTGTGCACTATGCAAAATTAAAGTTCTAGATAAATCAGAATACTTCACATTGATCATACATAACCGCCTTATCACAAACGGGATTCACATTCGGATTCACAAACATCTCAATACCGCAAAACCATCAGAAACAATTCATACAATCATTTATACATCAAAACCGAAAAGAAATCCCCAATTTCTGTATAAATCCTAGCACTCACGAAAGCATAAACGAAATTAAACCTGAAAGACAAGCGGAATTTCTTAATAATGATTTCTGGATGCCTGGTGGTCAAGAGATGCTTCTGTTTTTTTAGTGGAACGTATATGGAGATGGCTTGGACTGGCTTCGGATGGTGATGAGAGTGAGTTGGAATTTAAATTTGACAGAAACTCTGATTGATGATGCCGAAGGTTGCTTAGTCGGATTATCTAAAGAAGAAATGGTGATTTCGCTACTTAAAACCTATCCGCCATTAACGAGGAAAAACTTCGGAGCATAAAATGGAATACGAATGGGCATAGGGATTGCGAGATGATATAAAGACACATGAACTGTGGACCGTGTCAAGGGCAGACCCAAAGCCCAATACGACATGTAGAAAGAAATGACCTGGTCCCCCTAACAAAACGATTTACGACTTGAATAAAAAGACATGGCGAAGAGAATGATTCAAATCCCATGTTATCTTTGATAACGGACTTCGAGGGGCAAATGTTGACTCATAAAAATAAGGATTTGAGCCATGTCGAATTAGCCAAGTCGTTGAAAGGCATATCAAGACAAAAGGGCCAAGTCGTTAAAACCATGTCATAAAGAAGAGAATTCGATCATACTACTGTGCCGTGCCATACCAAGTCGCTCCAGGCTACATAGGTCGGATTCAAGTCATGTCGGCCTCGTATATGGTGTTAAACCGGTGTTGCGACATGAAGAAAAGCCGCAATGATCATCACACTATTCACCATGTCGTGAACGACATGAAGTGGATCACATAACGTGCCACCCTTCTGGAGTCAGGTCGTTGCACAGCATCAAGCCGTTACACGTTCATATCAGATATACCATGGCGCTCCGCGGCATGGTATTGAAAGCATTTCACTGCATAAAGCTGTGTCAATCCGCATCGTAAGGTCACATCGCATGGAATTAAGTCGTGCCTAAGTCAAGGCGTCATGTCGTTCATACCGCTGGGACCACAACAGAGTAAAGTCATGCCGCCACAAGGCTATTCCGCTTGGTATTATAAGGAGTCAAGTCTCCAGTCATGCCGCAATAGAAGCTATGCCGCTCCGATGGTTAAATAGAGAAACCAACCCGCCATGCGACATGAGCCATGACGTATGCGAGATGAGTGAAGATCCAAGTCATGTCGGTGGCGACATGAGTCATGTTGTTTGTCTATATAATTACGAAACTGCCATCTGGTTTGAAATCACCTATAAATACCCCTTATAATTCATTTGGGGGGGGGGGGTGGCGAAAATTCATTCCGGCAAGGAGACTCCGTCAAATTCAAAGCTCACCTACAACTTCTCTAATGGCTTCTATGGATTCATCAACACTTTTCTAACTTCATGAAGATCAAATCCGAATCAAGGATCATGAGAGTTTTCTACAATTGGATCTAAGCACCTTCAATCTCATTTAAGCTACATAATAAATCTCTTAAGCATCATTGGATCGACATCTAATCCTCTCCAAAGTCTAAATCGAATGCTAACTCACTATGAAATCTATGAAGATCATGGGAAAGGATCAAAGCACACAAGTGGTTAAAGATTCATCACAAAGCTAAACCTCTTTCCTTTTCTTCGCCAAACTCAAGTGAAAGTAGATCGTCAAGAGAGTGTAAAGAAAGTTAAAAGAGAAAAATGATTGTAATGAGGAAAAATTCGTATGTTGTAAGATCCGATATCATAATGAGAATTAATTGAAAGTGGATGTAGATTCATAGAGAATCGAACCACTATAAAAATTCCTTTGTGTTCTTACTTGCTTTTATTCGTTTATTTGGCGATTTCGCGGTTTCATATTCTTAACGAATAGGTGAAGTGTAACTTTTACACCTTTGGTGTTTGATCCCAAATTTGGAGCAAACAGTTAGAATCTAATATCGATCTGCATGCTGCATTGGAATTATGTATTTTTTTATTGACACTTGGAAAGAAATTGGTAATGACGTGTGTAAAACAAAGTTACATATATAGATATATATTCTTTATTGTAATACCAAAACCTTAAAAAGTTTTAAAAGTTACCTATCTCTTTTATTATTTCAAAATAAAGGTTAAATTATTTATTAGTTGGAGAAACTTAATAAATTATGCATGCTTAAATTATACAATAAAACGGTTTACATAGAAGGCATTTATTAGTTTTAATGTACATATGACAAATTGATGATTTAGACATGGTAAAAAAATTAGCAATCGATTTCTGAACCAGATGGTCCTATCTATTGGAAAATTTTGAGTTTGATGTGGGCTTTCCAAACCATGAATAATTTGGATGATGGAAGAAAACAAGTTAGTAAAATATCTATTAAATAATAGTAAAGTAGAAGAATTTCTTTCTCTCACCTTGATTTTAGGAGTTACCTCTCTTTTCCTTAATTCTCTCTTGATATTTAATATTTGAATTTTTAATTATCAATTAAATTATTTAACTAACCTTTCATTATATTATAGTATGATATGTATATATATATATATAAATTATGCATAATTAATCTACAAATAATTGATATATCAACTTCTAATAGTAGGTCCATATAGTTATATTAGTTATATAATACCAAATTTAAATTGTTTAAATAAATTTAATCAGAGAATATATTTATTAATGAACCATGATTGAATATGTATATGACTATTTGTTCTAGTAAAAATGGTAAAAATAAATTGTTTTATTCAATTACTATAAGTAAATCGCATAAAACAACAATAAAAAATTTAATTTTTTTATTTGTTTATCATTTAACCATATATACTTGTATCTAAAGTGGTAAAATATATGCATTATGCATTGCATTATAAAATTCTACATTTAACTTAAAATACCTATAATTAAAACTACCATAATTATTTACAAAACCTACATCACTTTCTCCTATGACACAATCTATACGCATAAATTAATTATGCTGTGTTATGCTTAAAACTAGTGTAACCGCACAACGGTGGGAAAACCGACCGTTAAAGAGAAACATAAATGATAAAAGCTCAAAATATATCATCATATCAGTGAATATTTAATTATAATAGAAAAATGCATTTGTTGATGTAATAAATAAAGCACAAATTATTGAATTAATTTATTTTAAAGAATCATTTAAAAGTACCATTATCATTTGAAAATTTGAAACAGTAAAATACAAAATACTGAAGATTAAACCAAATGTTGGACTTTTTCATTGTTAATGTTTGTTCTAACAAGAACAATTGATTCGACTGAATAATCGATAACTAACTGCAATAATCCATAACTAACTGCAACATATTTCCCATTCCATTTTCATTTTAATTTATCCAACAACACCTCAAATACAAAATACTAGCCAAAACTTACAACTCTAATATTGATGAGGGAAAAATACCTTTATTTTTCTTTCTTTTTGAGCTTGAAATGATGGCGCAATAAGAGAGTTATTTCTGGATGTGCTTTCGGCCAGTTAGTGTTTATTAGTGGTGGTGGAAGTGGTTTGGGGGTTAGCCAAGGAAGTATTGCTCGAAAATCAAGTTTATCATCTCATCGTCAAATTGCAAGAGCAGTTTCCAAAGTGTCTAGAAGGGAGGGGAAAAAGCCACTCAGAAATTTAGAAAGATTTTTTTACGGGATACACTACTTTGAATCTTTGCATCTCCCCGTCTTCCAAAATTCCATGAACATTTTTTTCCCTTTCGAAAACTCCATCATAAACTAAAAGAACTATTGATATTTACGTAGTGTCAAATGGCTCCAATAAACAAGAGTTTGTCAACTTGATCATAAAATAAATGAGAGAAAAACAAGTAGTCATAGCCTCACATTGTCCACAGCATGAGAGAAAAAGCAAGATCAAAGTAAAGGAAAAATTGGGAGGGGGAAAAAGATGAAAACAGAAAGACAAGTTGATTAGAAAATTGAATTTGACTATTGGAACAGATAGTAAAGCGTGCTATTAAAAATTTAATAATTGCATTGGCATTTAGTATCATACAGCGAAAAATTAAAAAGTACTATGATTTTCAAGTACATATCAAGTTATTTATTTCTCTTGACATCAGGTTAGATGCATATACCATCAGGCATAAAAAGAACTACAAGCTACGCAGCAACAAAGAATAGATAAATGCTATCTCCTGAAACATTGCAGGTGAAAAAAAAAACTTATTTCCAACCTGCCCACATTATTCAAACAACTGCTGATAATTTTATTAATCTTTTGTATATCTCGAATCACACCCAATGACATATATTCTACAATAGCCTATCCGATATGTTGGCAACCTTCTAAAAAAGTTCAAGCTAGTCCAAGGCATCATATCCCTGAACATCAGATGCCATAAAAATTAAAATCCTAATGCCACAACCACCATTTTAGGTGGCACGACATATAACAGTATTATCACTACCAAACACACTCCAATAAAAAGACCAGTCGCCCTAGAATCCCGCCACATCACCAATGTTTGTACTCTTTCCCCTCGTGCTGCTAAGTCCCCCATCACTGCCAGTACCCTACCAGCTAGTATCCTCCTGATTGGATCTGCCGGCTATAGTTCATGTAGATGCAGTGTTGTATAAGAATGCCTTTCTCTTCCATCTATTCAAAGAGAGTTACTTTAGAAATTGCAAAAGCGACTAAATATTTACTGTTGTTATTACCAGTTTCGAAAATTCAGTAGTAAAAACATAACAGGAAAAGTATTTGTTGCAGTGGACAAATGATAGTGCAGTAAAAATATGCAGCTACGCAAGCGCACAGCAGATAAAATTGGATCCACTAACATGCCTATCCATTACTGAGCATATAACAGGATTTCACTGATCATTCCACTTGTGATACAAGCAAACAATATTACAGCAAATAATTTATGCCAACTTACAAAGAAAAATGTATCTTGTCCTTAAATCGCCGATAATACAGATAAACACAAAACTATAAATGGACACACCCATCATGCATTTTTTTTGTTATTTAAGCAACAAACAACATTAAACAAGCCTGGCTGATGTAAATGATAAATACAAGAGTTGTTGTAATGAATAAATTATAAATTATTGAATTAATTTAAAAAGAATCACTTAGAAGTACCCTTGTTATTCAAGAAACTGAAATTGTTTAAAAAAAAGGAGAGAGATGACTAAATCAGTATATTTAATTTACAATTCCAAATTCACCTGTATTTTTATATCATTTGCTGAGTAGATATAATAAGTGTTTCAAATCAATCCAAGCAACTGATTTCCTACTCCACAGCTAGCATGCCCATGAACATAAAATAAAGGGAAAAAAGTTAGGCTCAGGTTGAATACCAAAAGGCCTTGATAAGTACTTCAATGAAGCAAGCCTCCCAGCTACCTCATGCCACCAACATAGAAAAACTCGTGCATGTTTTTAAAAATAAGATGCAAATGGGAATAAGATTATTGGTGAAGCAAATAAATTACCGCATAAAATTATCTAAATTTACAGCAGAATCATCAACACTTAGTTATTAATGAAATTAAATCATCATGTGAGTGTATGCAAAACATTCAAATCAAGGGTCATTTGAGTTAAGTCGCATGAATACAATATCCCGAAGGAAAAGTGGCAACCTTACTTAGCTCAGCATTTTACAGCCCACAAAGATACATAGAAACTGAAGTTGATGAGCCCCAGCTACCACGGTCTCCTTGCACTGAATTATGCATCGACTTGTGAGTTTTACCTAGTGTAATGCTCGGTTTAAACACATTTTGAAGAAATACCAAATACATTATTACCAACATATACACATGAACACTGTTGTTTCTCGGGTACTTGTTTCTTAATTTAATAAATGTTGTCCACTTACAAAATTGGTGGAAATGGGTAAAATTGCACAAATAAAAAAATCAAACAATATTATATCGTCAAGTGATCAAAAACATGAAAAATTCATAAATCGTAAGAGGGCCAAATTTGCTGATTCATAAAACTGTTATCACAACAGTTCTATGGCAAACACAATCAAAATATGGACCTTTACATCGTGGAACATTTAAATTGACTAGATATATAGTATACAAATCATTTACTTAGTTACTTTTATACAATAGTAGACCATGTACTGTTCCGAGCCGATCAATTGGTACTTTTTATTGCATAAATCGGATCCAGTCATCTCAGATTCTCAACATGTGGAGAAATAGTAGGCAAAATAAAAGAATCAAATTGAAAAGAAGCAAAAATCCACTTACATTAGTGAAACCTAAGTGATTCTTCAATTAGTCAAATCCTAAATTTCCAGCGGTGGTAGTAGTGACGGCGATCGACAAAGATGATTGTGGTTGATGCGATCGGTTCAGAGATTTCTCGTGATGGTCCTTCATCGATCAATGATTCCGATGGAGGAGATTGATTAGGAGGCTGAGCAGCTTAGGTTAAAAGGCAAATTTAAAATTTTAAGGCATGGTATTCGATGGCATGGTTATAGATTGGTAGTGTTGAATTGGGAATTTAAGGCATACGTTTTCGGATTCCAGTTTACTCAGAATTAGAAGGAGCAAAATTACGAAGGAAATAAAACGAGAAGAAAACAAAAGGAGTGAAAACGCAGAAAGGATAGTGTTGTGAAATTCATTGGCTCAGACAATTTGTTTTTGGCTCTTGCAGTAGGCAAACCTTCCTAACGGTCGGTTTGATAATAAGATAAATGTAATCAAGTGATACGTATTTGTTTAGTTACTAATGACGATATGAAAATTTCAATAATACACATCATACCTATATCAATAAAATATGATAAAATTGTATTTTCATTAGACTAAAACACACATAAGTCACACGGCATGTAATATAACCCAAACAATACATAACTTTTATATAATACACTCTTTAAGTTCGGTAATACAAGGAATTTATTTATCAAAAACATGTTTAAGAAACACCATTACCTTTAGTTCCGGCCCGTCTATAAATAATTACAATTAAATTTGAAATTATTTTCCCGTTTGACAAAAATTCTGCACTTTAGCATAAAAAATTCAGAAAAAAATTTCATAGAGACATGATATAAATTACAAATATAACTTTTGAGATAAAATATAGAATAATAACAAAAAAAATTAAAAAAATATCAATAAATTCATCGTGCATTACAAAATTATGATTTTTTTTACAGCAAAAAACTTAATTTTAAAATTTCTGCAATTTTTTACCAAACTATCTTGGTTCAGTTCTAATATTTTGCATGACTTCATAGTAGAGTTAATCAAGAATATTAAAAATATAATTAAACTTAATAAATTATTAATTGTTGATGTGTCAATATAAATCATAAAAATGTGAAAAATTCAATATTTGCACAATCTTCATATTAATAAAAAGGGTATAAAATTCATTTGGATATACAAATACATCAGACACATAACATAATTATATATGTAAGCAATGATTTCAAATTTAATTTATGATTCATTTATATCGATACAATGATGCATTACATTGCAAAATATTAATTTTAACTAATGTACCTACATTCAAAAATTTCCATGGTTGCTTATAAAACTCACCTCTATGTCACATTATTTTGTACATTTACATCAATATATTTTAAATTAAGCATGTAATTGTGGTTTCAATGTACAAGAATAAATATAATAATGAATAAATATTCACTAATTCATTGAATAAAACCTTAAATGTGACAATTTCAATTTGCATGTCGCATATATATTAAAAGTAATAGTTAAAAAGATTTTTCTATTAATTATAAAGATATATAGTTCAAATACCACAAATATTTTACATGAATAACGTTAACAAAACTATTTTATTATTCATTTATCTCAATAAACTTACCTACATTATTGATTTTTGTTTCTACCCTAAAAAAACATATTTTGACATTTCTATAGTTATGTGCAATTTCATGGACTGTTCCCTAATCTTTCGTGTTTAGATCCATGTATTTAAATTGGTTACAAAATCTCAAATTTAAATTATTTTAATAATATATGTGTCAGTCGTATATGTATACGCATACATACTAATAAAAGCAATAATAACAGACATACATATCACATACGTATATTTATGTACATAAATAATAATAACAAAGTTAATTTGTAAATTAATTATAATCATTTATATACATAAACAATAAATTTATCATACACAACGTTAAAAAGTTCTATTCTTAACTTCGAATAACTCCGCATTAAAAACTCTGTAATCTTTTTATAAAATCATTCTCAATTTACTCATATTATTTATTCTTAAGTCAATATATTTTTACTAAATACATAAATTTAATTTTCACATATGTAATGTAGATAAAAGAAACAACTTAAATAATATTTGTTAACTCATCTAAAATTATTATAATATGTTAATTTCAAAAAGAATACTTGCTCATAATTTTAAGAATAATAAAATTATTTTATTACTCAAAAGAAATATAAGTTACATGACACATGTCACGTAAAAACAACAATAATAATTTATATTTTATTTATTTTGATGAATTCATTGTATATTATATGATAAGGTTCCGATTTTAACATTAAAATTTTAAAATCTATATTTTATAATATTATCGTGTGCAACGCATGTTTTACACCCTAGTTTATTTAGCCAAGGAACATATCAATTGAAAATGTGTAATAACCCGGAAAATCTGGGCCAGTTTAAAATTTTTATTTTGGCAATTTTAGCGAATTTGGAATATTTAAAATGAATTATTTTAAATAATATCGTCGAGAAATTTATTTTGAATATAATTCGACGTATATATTATATATGTTGTAGTTAGAATATAATATTTATTTATAATTATAAATAGAATTGAAAATGGCGCGTTAGTTCGATAATTCGATTTCAAACTTCAATTGAATGTACCAGGTGCAAAACAATCCGGATTTTAGTGAAACTGAAAATATTAGAATCTAATTGAGAATATCTTTCCAACGAATCCGACAAATCGAAATTTCATAGCGGGAATCAAAAGTTATGCCCAGTTTAAAATTCAGAATAGTCGCTATGTAAATTATATGCGGCGCCAAAAAGTCAAATTTTGCATACGGATGAATTTAGACTCGAAACCACTTCCATTGAGTTCAAAATGCCATTTAGAACTCCAAAAAGTATAAGCTTCGATATATTCCGATATCCGGAATGGTGGCTATGGGCTGGAGTTGTTCGGTTAACAATACATAGCCCTTAAAAAGTGAAATTTTGCATACGAGCTCAGAATTCGACAAGATAAATTTTTATGGATTCATAATGACAAATCATTGTTGTGTTCCAAAGGGCGCGTCGAACGGAGTTAGTATGTGGCCGTGCGAGCTAAAACAGTTCAGGGTAAAACGAGAAGTCATTTTACAAAGGAACATTATTGATACGACCTCGGAATTCGATTCTACTTTTTTTTATGGATTCGTATCGTCTAAAAATGGTCAAATCCAAAAGGGCATGATTTTTGAAGTTAGCATGTGAGCGTGCGAGAAGAAAAGGTGCGCCAAAATCGCATTTTTAGAGCTTATCTGAGCATTTTTGTGATTTTTTTTAATGGTCAAACGAACTCGGAATTCGACGAAACTTGTTTCATTGGACTCGTCTTCACGTCTACTATCTCGTGTCCGAAATCCGCGGCCATCGGAGATCGCTAGCGTTCGGGCGATACGCGAGAAACTAGCATATAAACACTTTTACTTCCTTTTCTTCTTCACTTTCTTCCTCTTCCTCTTTTTGCATTTTTCCTCTTTAATGGCGTCCACCCTCCCACCGCCGCTGCCCCCTCCTCCACCAGCCACCACCGCTCTCCACCGCCCACCGCCGGCCGCCCGCACCACCTCCTCCTCCTCCTCTTCCTCCTCCTTCTCTCTCTCTCTCTCTCCAATTTGCAACCCTAGGCCCCAAATCACCAAACACCACCACCACGGCCACCACCGCCGCCGCCACCACCCACCAGCACCCTCCCCACGCCACCTCAGGCCCCACGCCCCTCTCCAGCCCCTTCAATTCCGACCGTGGGCCCCGCTACACCCAAAAACCCATTTTCACCAAAATCGCCCGTTTTGCAAATAAGTCCCTGACCGTATTTCGCGAATAACTCCCAAACCGTGCGTTTCTAGCCAAAGTTCCTCAAGACCAAAGTTGTAGAGCACGAAATTCTCTTCGATTTGGTATATGATAAGTCCTATTTTGCATTGCGGAGTTGTCGGGAAAACGCGTCCGAAGTCTTCTGTTCAAACACTGTCAAAATGCTGTCTTTTCGCGATTTCCGGCGAAATGGCACATTTTCGGCAAGAAGACCACCAGGCAAAAGTTGTTCAGAATGGCGTGCTTGTGCTAAAAAAAAGATGGTGTGAAGATTGAAGCTCGTTTGCAAATTCTAGGACCCAAACAGCGAATCCGGGCGTTAGAAAAAAAGTGAGTTTTCTCCATTTTAAAAGCTTCTACAGTTTTTGACATATGAAGTAAATAAAAATATGATCTTTATATTATAGAGAGGATAAAAATCCGATTTTTAGCTTATAGAAGATATAAAGATGAGATTTTTATATAATGTAGATAATCAAAATGTGATTTTTATACATGTAGCGGCTACGGGCAACGAAAGTGACAAAAGGCGAGAACGACAAGATTTTCTATATAAGAAGAGTCGAGATGATTGGATTAGCTAGTTGGTGAGAACTTCTCACTCTAAACTTCTTTTTCTAGTTATATATATATATACTAGGATGCAGACGGTGCTTAGTAGCACCCGACACAATCGTCCACAGACCATGGACTTGTTTGTTTGGTTGCATAGATTAGTTAGATGATTTGATTTGAAATTGAATTGTTTGGTGAATTGAATGGATTTGATTGATGTGTGAATGGCGTGGGCCTTCACTAGACCGGGGATAAGGCTAGGCCTCGTCCCGTTTCTAGTATCGTGCCGTTATGCCGCCGAAATTTTCTAAAATATGTTAGAAAAATAAAAATATCATTTTTATTGTGTAAATGAAATGAATAGAAATTCATGTGTTAAAATAGAATATATTATCGTTAAAAATATAATTTTTAACGTGAAAGTGAATAAATAAAATATTCATTTACAAACCGGACGGTTTGTTTATGTACACTGATTTGACTGACATTGATTGGGTCGATAAATTTTACACATCGCCCAACTGCACAAATAAAATATGTGTTTGATTGTTTGAAACCCCACACGGGTGTTGGGATGAAATTTGGAAGTTCACTCATCCTGATTGATTAAATATGTCGATCGATTGATTGACAGGCTGTTATAAGCGTCAGATATCTATGTTTGATGCTTATACAGTGTAGTGCACTTTGGTTGATGGTTGATTATTTTTCAATGCTATTATATACATGTGTTGTATGGAAATCCATATAATTAACATTATATGGTGATTGATTGGGCCTTATTCCAATCGGGAAAATAAGGAATATTATAAAAGAAAATTCATGTGTTGAATATAAAAATAGTCATGTGTTGACGATGTTCATGTGTTGAGTGAAATATTTTATACGATGAAATTTACATCTTTATCATATTTAAAATTAGAACTACTTTACGGTTGAAGTCTAATTGAAAATCAAACGATAGATACCATAGTTTTATAAAATATTTTTACATAACAAAAATAGTGATGTGTTGATAGTACTCATGTGTTGAGATTAGTCGTATGTTGGAAGAAATATAAATTCATGTGTTGAATAGAATAAATATTCATTTGTTGAATAGAATAACGGATTTATTGAAATATATAAAGCCGTGTTGATTAGAGTTGCGCTATTTTGACGTGAACGATATTTATATCGATTATATTCGTTTTTATAATGAATATAGAAAAGAAGTGATTTCAAAATATAACGTTTTGAAAATATTATCATTTATATAGTAATGATATAAAATATTCAATTTTGATTAGAAATTGAATATAGAGTTGAAATGGTTTTGAAAACGAATTTAAAACGATTTATAAAATACGTTTTAAAAGGAAATTGACGAAATATATATAATATATATATATTATATATATAATGGCCTGAATAGAACGCGCCGCTCCGCGGCAGTTCGTGAATTTCGACCATTGACGTTGCGGGAGATCCGACCGTCGGATTCTCCTAAAACCGGAACCGTTGGGTTCGTATCGAAAAGAGCTTTCCAATGAATATTAGAAATTTGAAATCTAACGGTTGGATTTGGAATTATGTCCGAATCAAATTTGAAAAAGGTCGCTGTAAGTGCAGTTCGATAGCCGTTGATGGAAATCGACTGTACGGGCCTTGATAAAATTATTAAAAATATTGATAATTTGTGTAAAATCATAATATGTGAATCGGAAAGAACTGGGATGAAGAATTCCACATTTGAAATGATAAAAATAGATTTTTATCGAAATGAACCAGTTGTGAACTAGAATTAAAATCAATTTATTTTTGAAATAAATAAATTGAATTTGAAAGTGATTTTAAAAATAATCAATATTCCCAATACGTGGATTGGACTGGAGTTGAATCGAAATTATCTTCGGGATATTTCGATGTTGGATTTCGTGACTATACAGATATTGTTATGGGAATTTGAAAGATATATTTTATATCGTTATTTCCAATACGATATATGTTGGTTTCAGAATTTGATATTGAATATAAGCCGATATATTTTCTATTCAGAGCCTTGTATTTAATATCAAATGTGATTTGGGTTTATCGTGAATCGTGTTTTAGATGACGTTGGTTCTTTAACCCAGTTAAAGGCAAGATATCGATTTTTGAAAAGATTAAAACTAAGTGGAGTTTTAACGAATCTTTAATTAGATTAAAAATGTGAATTGATAATTTAAATTATCAAATCTGAAAGGTGATCGAGAATGGAGTACCACCAGTTTTGCTCCAAAGCGATAGTTAAATCTTTAATTAGATTTGAACGTGAAATGGTAATTAATTTTACCGATAACACCGTGGTGTTAGATGTGGAGCATTACCAGTTTTCTCCATGGGATATATAGGTTGGGATTGGGAAATAAAATAAATAATTACTTCGGTGTGGTTCGCTAATCCCGACTAGTTTGAAATGATATCCAAAGGAGGATTAAAGAATGAATTTAGAAGAATTTATCTTGGATAAAATTAATGGGAACATTTCCCTAAGAATGTGATTTTGTGAATAAAAGAATATTCTGAATTGGAATGAGGCATTTGTTGTGTTTGTGTAACATTTGTTTATCATATACGTGGGTTATTCAGAAAGGCCGGGTTTATACCCATTCTGAATAACCGATTCGACGAGATGTCGAAGATGAAGAAGGTGGTTGAAGACCGGAAGTCTTCACATCGTTTGGGTGATTACTGATGATCTTGATTGGGCTGTACACCCAAGATGAGGGAAACGGTTGGTGATCGTCCAGACGTACTTGGAGATCGATGGATATGCGAGGAAAGTGCCTCCGGTTTCGTTCAGACCCAGAACGAACTTGTAAATGGATTGTGTGTCTGACATTGGATTTTATTCTGTGTTGATTGATCTCTATTAAATATACATCTGTTTGGCGGCGAAGAATTTATTCTCTTGCTTAACGCCCTTCTCTGAGACGTACGAGCTCAGAGGTTGTATATCGATGGACATCAGTCGCATGGAGTGAATTGCCAGTGTGGCATGCGTAAGTGGCAGTTGATCAAGGCTTCTGTTGAAAAGCAAAGTCTTGTGGTTGATGATCAAAGCACGGCCTGTGTGGCGTAGCTTTGTGTATAACGTGAATTCGCAAGCCTCACACCTCGGTATGAGTCAAAAACGGGAGATGGACCGCTGGGAGAGCACGACGTTTCTTTCTAGCTAGGGTGGTGTCAGTGACCTACCAGCCCTGACATTTATATACTTTTCACCTGTGTGGTTGTTGGATATGAGGCGCCTCGGATATAGGTCTGTAAGGACCGGGAAACGTGTGTTCAGAAATAACTAATCCTCAAAAGTAAGAGAGGACCGGCCCAGCCGATTCCAAGGATCATAGTGGGGTCCTGAGGCATTGCTAGAGTGTCTCGAACGCGGAGAGGAGCTTGCCCCTTGCCTCGGCTCATGACGGAATCCAATTTCCAATACGTGATATTGCGGTTTTAATTGTAGAACTAGTATGGCGACATGATATATGGTACCCATGCCGTCTATGATTGATATTTATGATTGAAATTGTTTTGACACTATACACCTATAATAGTATCAAATGATTTGTTTTAAACGTACCAAGCATGTTTGGCTATTATAAGGGAAAACCCTATCCTCCGGCTTGCGTTGCATTGTGTGATGGGACCTGGGTCTTATAATAGCTTCATTTTTCCAAAAAGCATTGCGTTGTTTTGTTATATGCACTAGTATTCTTGGGAGGAAACCCGTTCCGTGTTATACGGCGTGGTCCCTTGAATTACTATCTTGAAACCAATATTAATAACTGTTTTAGTTCTCACACCAGTCACATGACTGACCTGGAGTTTATTGTTTTAACCTAAACTCTGGGTGCCCCTATTTTCCACACGGGCAGCTAGTAGTTTTGGTTTTGCAGATTTATATTCACAGGGTCCTGATTTACAGCTGGAACGATGCTCGGAAAGCTCTGTATCCGTGTATCACTTCTAGTTGTGCTTTTGTATTATTTTCCGCTGCTATGTAATTTATTGTAATCTCTGATAATTATCGAATGTAATTTATTCATTTATACTCTGTATATTCTTGTATCTGGTGGAATTGTTGTAATAACAATGAAATGTTCTTCCGTATGCGTCCTTTTGTGTGTTGTTCTCAAAGTATTCGTGCTTTCCTTCATGGGGAAGTTACGGGTCCTTACAGTGGTATCAGAGCTTTGGTTTACGGAGCTCGAGAACAAGACACATTAGAACCATACGAAAGAATTCATCAGATATTGGATTAGTAATATCCAATTAGAATGACTCGTTAGAGATAGGATCAGTAGTATCCTAGAACGAGTGTGAAGAGTATATTTTCAAATGAAAACAATTTTGTTTTGAAAATTTAAACTGTTTTAAACGTATTTGATTATTTATTTATTTTGAATTTGGACAATCGAGTATATAAAGATTTCGCGTATACGCGTCATGAACGTATATTCGAAGTTTTAATATACTGGATAGATATAGAGTCACATTCTAGTTGCCCGGAGATAATTCTGGTAATGCGGCCGCATTATCAATATTTATGTTCGTGTTTCAAAGGTGTGATTTCTATATATTTCCATTAGACTTGTGTGAGAACCAAAACTAATATAGATAGACACATTGTTGTGAATTGGCATCAAAACATGATTTTTTGTATATATATCAAATTATGAATTTGAAACTCTAATTCACTAATTGATAGATGTTTGAGTTGCTTGTTTATTTGTTTGATAATTTTGAACCATTATGCCTAATTGTACCAAATATTGAATTGTATTGAAAATTGATCGCATTTGCTTGCATATATATATACTTACATTGAACAGGTCATAGCAAGGAGGCTAGAGCCGAAGAATAAAATTTGTTTGCCCGACAAATAGGTACATGTTCACTACATAATTTACTGTTTTGTTTGGGTGATGATGATTTTATGAGCCTATTGGCTAGCCGCTTGGCTTTTTCTTTTTCGTTTTGAGATTAGAAGGACCGGGGAAGCTATTTGAAATTCCCCGATGCTCCCGGTGCAGGGGAGGTTATGGCGAAATTTTTCGAAAATTTAGGGTGTTAGCCAAATTTTTGAAAATTTGAAAATTCTCAGAAACTGAAAAGTTGGAGAATGCAAGCCAGATCGAATGTAGAGCTTATTAATCAAACCACTTTCGACTTTGTTCCTTTTCGGGGAAGAAAAGTTTTAAGTGGGGGAGATTGTAATAACCCGGAAAATCTGGGCCAGTTTAAAATTTTTATTTTGGCAATTTTAGCGAATTTGGAATATTTAAAATGAATTATTTTAAATAATATCGTCGAGAAATTTATTTTGAATATAATTCGACGTATATATTATATATGTTGTAGTTAGAATATAATATTTATTTATAATTATAAATAGAATTGAAAATGGCGCGTTAGTTCGATAATTCGATTTCAAACTTCAATTGAATGTACCAGGTGCAAAACAATCCGGATTTTAGTGAAACTGAAAATATTAGAATCTAATTGAGAATATCTTTCCAACGAATCCGACAAATCGAAATTTCATAGCGGGAATCAAAAGTTATGCCCAGTTTAAAATTCAGAATAGTCGCTATGTAAATTATATGCGGCGCCAAAAAGTCAAATTTTGCATACGGATGAATTTAGACTCGAAACCACTTCCATTGAGTTCAAAATGCCATTTAGAACTCCAAAAAGTATAAGCTTCGATATATTCCGATATCCGGAATGGTGGCTATGGGCTGGAGTTGTTCGGTTAACAATACATAGCCCTTAAAAAGTGAAATTTTGCATACGAGCTCAGAATTCGACAAGATAAATTTTTATGGATTCATAATGACAAATCATTGTTGTGTTCCAAAGGGCGCGTCGAACGGAGTTAGTATGTGGCCGTGCGAGCTAAAACAGTTCAGGGTAAAACGAGAAGTCATTTTACAAAGGAACATTATTGATACGACCTCGGAATTCGATTCTACTTTTTTTTATGGATTCGTATCGTCTAAAAATGGTTAAATCCAAAAGGGCATGATTTTTGAAGTTAGCATGTGAGCGTGCGAGAAGAAAAGGTGCGCCAAAATCGCATTTTTAGAGCTTATCTGAGCATTTTTGTGATTTTTTTTAATGGTCAAACGAACTCGGAATTCGACGAAACTTGTTTCATTGGACTCGTCTTCACGTCTACTATCTCGTGTCCGAAATCCGCGGCCATCGGAGATCGCTAGCGTTCGGGCGATACGCGAGAAACTAGCATATAAACACTTTTACCACCTTTTCTTCTTCACTTTCTTCCTCTTCCTCTTTTTGCATTTTTCCTCTTTAATGGCGTCCACCCTCCCACCGCCGCTGCCCCCTCCTCCACCAGCCACCACCGCTCTCCACCGCCCACCGCCGGCCGCCCGCACCACCTCCTCCTCCTCCTCTTCCTCCTCCTCTCTCTCTCTCCAATTTGCAACCCTAGGCCCCAAATCACCAAACACCACCACCACGACCACCACCACCGCCGCCACCACCCACCAGCACCCTCCCCACGCCACCTCAGGCCCCACGCCCCTCTCCAGCCCCCTCAATTCCGACCGTGGGCCCCGCTACACCCAAAAACCCATTTTCACCAAAATCGCCCGTTTTGCAAATAAGTCCCTGACCGTATTTCGCGAATAACTCCCAAACCGTGCGTTTCTAGCCAAAGTTCCTCAAGACCAAAGTTGTAGAGCACGAAATTCTCTTCGATTTGGTATATGATAAGTCCTATTTTGCATTGCGGAGTTGTCGGGAAAACGCGTCCGAAGTCTTCTGTTCAAACACTGTCAAAATGCTGTCTTTTCGCGATTTCCGGCGAAATGGCACATTTTCGGCAAGAAGACCACCAGGCAAAAGTTGTTCAGAATGGCGTGCTTGTGCTAAAAAAAAAGATGGTGTGAAGATTGAAGCTCGTTTGCAAATTCTAGGACCCAAACAGCGAATCCGGGCGTTAGAAAAAAAGTGAGTTTTCTCCATTTTAAAAGCTTTTACAGTTTTTGACATATGAAGTAAATAAAAATATGATCTTTATATTATAGAGAGGATAAAAATCCGATTTTTAGATTATAGAAGATATAAAGATGAGATTTTTATATAATGTAGATAATCAAAATGTGATTTTTATACATGTAGCGGCTACGGGCAACGAAAGTGACAAAAGGCGAGAACGACAAGATTTTCTATATAAGAAGAGTCGAGATGATTGGATTAGCTAGTTGGTGAGAACTTCTCACTCTAAACTTCTTTTTCTAGTTATATATATATATATATACTAGGATGCAGACGGTGCTTAGTAGCACCCGACACAATCGTCCACAGACCATGGACTTGTTTGTTTGGTTGCATAGATTAGTTAGATGATTTGATTTGAAATTGAATTGTTTGGTGAATTGAATGGATTTGATTGATGTGTGAATGGCGTGGGCCTTCACTAGACCGGGGATAAGGCTAGGCCTCGTCCCGTTTCTAGTATCGTGCCGTTATGCCGCCGAAATTTTCTAAAATATGTTAGAAAAATAAAAATATCATTTTTATTGTGTAAATGAAATGAATAGAAATTCATGTGTTAAAATAGAATATATTATCGTTAAAAATATAATTTTTAACGTGAAAGTGAATAAATAAAATATTCATTTACAAACCGGACGGTTTGTTTATGTACACTGATTTGACTGACATTGATTGGGTCGATAAATTTTACACATCGCCCAACTGCACAAATAAAATATGTGTTTGATTGTTTGAAACCCCACACGGGTGTTGGGATGAAATTTGGAAGTTCACTCATCCTGATTGATTAAATATGTCGATCGATTGATTGACAGGCTGTTATAAGCGTCAGATATCTATGTTTGATGCTTATACAGTGTAGTGCACTTTGGTTGATGGTTGATTATTTTTCAATGCTATTATATACATGTGTTGTATGGAAATCCATATAATTAACATTATATGGTGATTGATTGGGCCTCATTCCAATCGGGAAAATAAGGAATATTATAAAAGAAAATTCATGTGTTGAATATAAAAATAGTCATGTGTTGACGATGTTCATGTGTTGAGTGAAATATTTTATACGATGAAATTTACATCTTTATCATATTTAAAATTAGAACTACTTTACGGTTGAAGTCTAATTGAAAATCAAACGATAGATACCATAGTTTTATAAAATATTTTTACATAACAAAAATAGTGATGTGTTGACAGTACTCATGTGTTGAGATTAGTCGTATGTTGGAAGAAATATAAATTCATGTGTTGAATAGAATAAATATTCATTTGTTGAATAGAATAACGGATTTATTGAAATATATAAAGCCGTGTTGATTAGAGTTGCGCTATTTTGACGTGAACGATATTTATATCGATTATATTCGTTTTTATAATGAATATAGAAAAGAAGTGATTTCAAAATATAACGTTTTGAAAATATTATCATTTATATAGTAATGATATAAAATATTCAATTTTGATTAGAAATTGAATATAGAGTTGAAATGGTTTTGAAAACGAATTTAAAACGATTTATAAAATACGTTTTAAAAGGAAATTGACGAAATATATATAATATATATATATTATATATATAATGGCCTGAATAGAACGCGCCGCTCCGCGGCAGTTCGTGAATTTCGACCATTGACGTTGCGGGAGATCCGACCGTCGGATTCTCCTAAAACCGGAACCGTTGGGTTCGTATCGAAAAGAGCTTTCCAATGAATATTAGAAATTTGAAATCTAACGGTTGGATTTGGAATTATGTCCGAATCAAATTTGAAAAAGGTCGCTGTAAGTGCAGTTCGATAGCCGTTGATGGAAATCGACTGTACGGGCCTTGATAAAATTATTAAAAATAATGATAATTTGTGTAAAATCATAATATGTGAATCGGAAAGAACTGGGATGAAGAATTCCACATTTGAAATGATAAAAATAGATTTTTATCGAAATGAACCAGTTGTGAACTAGAATTAAAATCAATTTATTTTTGAAATAAATAAATTGAATTTGAAAGTGATTTTAAAAATAATCAATATTCCCAATACGTGGATTGGACTGGAGTTGAATCGAAATTATCTTCGGGATATTTCGATGTTGGATTTCGTGACTATACAGATATTGTTATGGGAATTTGAAAGATATATTTTATATCGTTATTTCCAATACGATATATGTTGGTTTCAGAATTTGATATTGAATATAAGCCGATATATTTTCTATTCAGAGCCTTGTATTTAATATCAAATGTGATTTGGGTTTATCGTGAATCGTGTTTTAGATGACGTTGGTTCTTTAACCCAGTTAAAGGCAAGATATCGATTTTTGAAAAGATTAAAACTAAGTGGAGTTTTAACGAATCTTTAATTAGATTAAAAATGTGAATTGATAATTTAAATTATCAAATCTGAAAGGTGATCGAGAATGGAGTACCACCAGTTTTGCTCCAAAGCGATAGTTAAATCTTTAATTAGATTTGAACGTGAAATGGTAATTAATTTTACCGATAACACCGTGGTGTTAGATGTGGAGCATTACCAGTTTTCTCCATGGGATATATAGGTTGGGATTGGGAAATAAAATAAATAATTACTTCGGTGTGGTTCGCTAATCCCGACTAGTTTGAAATGATATCCAAAGGAGGATTAAAGAATGAATTTAGAAGAATTTATCTTGGATAAAATTAATGGGAACATTTCCCTAAGAATGTGATTTTGTGAATAAAAGAATATTCTGAATTGGAATGAGGCATTTGTTGTGTTTGTGTAACATTTGTTTATCATATACGTGGGTTATTCAGAAAGGCCGGGTTTATACCCATTCTGAATAACCGATTCGACGAGATGTCGAAGATGAAGAAGGTGGTTGAAGACCGGAAGTCTTCACATCGTTTGGGTGATTACTGATGATCTTGATTGGGCTGTACACCCAAGATGAGGGAAACGGTTGGTGATCGTCCAGACGTACTTGGAGATCGATGGATATGCGAGGAAAGTGCCTCCGGTTTCGTTCAGACCCAGAACGAACTTGTAAATGGATTGTGTGTCTGACATTGGATTTTATTCTGTGTTGATTGATCTCTATTAAATATACATCTGTTTGGCGGCGAAGAATTTATTCTCTTGCTTAACGCCCTTCTCTGAGACGTACGAGCTCAGAGGTTGTATATCGATGGACATCAGTCGCATGGAGTGAATTGCCAGTGTAGCATGCGTAAGTGGCAGTTGATCAAGGCTTCTGTTGAAAAGCAAAGTCTTGTGGTTGATGATCAAAGCACGGCCTGTGTGGCGTAGCTTTGTGTATAACGTGAATTCGCGAGCCTCACACCTCGGTATGAGTCAAAAACGGGAGATGGACCGCTGGGAGAGCACGACGTTTCTTTCTAGCTAGGGTGGTGTCAGTGACCTACCAGCCCTGACATTTATATACTTTTCACCTGTGTGGTTGTTGGATATGAGGCGCCTCGGATATAGGTCTGTAAGGACCGGGAAACGTGTGTTCAGGAATAACTAATCCTCAAAAGTAAGAGAGGACCGGCCCAGCCGATTCCAAGGATCATAGTGGGGTCCTGAGGCATTGCTAGAGTGTCTCGAACGCGGAGAGGAGCTTGCCCCTTGCCTCGGCTCATGACGGAATCCAATTTCCAATACGTGATATTGCGGTTTTAATTGTAGAACTAGTATGGCGACATGATATATGGTACCCATGCCGTCTATGATTGATATTTATGATTGAAATTGTTTTGACACTATACACCTATAATAGTATCAAATGATTTGTTTTAAACGTACCAAGCATGTTTGGCTATTATAAGGGAAAACCCTATCCTCCGGCTTGCGTTGCATTGTGTGATGGGACCTGGGTCTTATAATAGCTTCATTTTTCCAAAAAGCATTGCGTTGTTTTGTTATATGCACTAGTATTCTTGGGAGGAAACCCGTTCCGTGTTATACGGCGTGGTCCCTTGAATTACTATCTTGAAACCAATATTAATAACTGTTTTAGTTCTCACACCAGTCACATGACTGACCTGGAGTTTATTGTTTTAACCTAAACTCTGGGTGCCCCTATTTTCCACACGGGCAGCTAGTAGTTTTGGTTTTGCAGATTTATATTCACAGGGTCCTGATTTACAGCTGGAACGATGCTCGGAAAGCTCTGTATCCGTGTATCACTTCTAGTTGTGCTTTTGTATTATTTTCCGCTGCTATGTAATTTATTGTAATCTCTGATAATTATCGAATGTAATTTATTCATTTATACTCTGTATATTCTTGTATCTGGTGGAATTGTTGTAATAACAATGAAATGTTCTTCCGTATGCGTCCTTTTGTGTGTTGTTCTCAAAGTATTCGTGCTTTCCTTCACGGGGAAGTTACGGGTCCTTACAAAATGTGACCAAGTTTATAATAGTGCAGGTAAACGATTCAATTTATACTTTAATATATGGTAACATAATATTTCCTATGCAATATTGTTATATGAACATAAGAAAAGTAATTGTTTACTTTTAGTAATCTTTACAAAAAAATCAAAATTCAAATCCTGTTTTAGAGAAGGAGTATTAAATTTTGTATGTTAATATATTTCATTTTACCAAAAAACCAATTACCATATATCTCTAGCATAATCACCTAAAGCAACGCATTCTTAATTAATTAATAATTTGCTTTAAATAAATAGAAAATATAGGAAAATGAAGGAAGCATGTTATGCAAATAAATTTTGGATTTAATTATGAACGAAAATGAATCAAATCTTCCCAAAACCATTATTTTTAAATTGATACACTTATAACTTGCTATATTTTACATTTACTTTGTGCTTATATATATATATATACGAGTGGAAACCCGTGCGTTGCACGGAAGCATAGAGTACGGGGTGTTGTAGTTTGCACGGGAGCATAGAGTACGGGGTGTTGTAGTTTGCACGCGCGTGGTCGTAACGGCATGCGCTTCGCGCGAAGAGCGTAACGGCACGCGCTTCGCACGTGATGATGGCACGCGCTTCGCGCGTAATCAAGGCACGCGCTTTGCGCGTGATGATGGCATGCGCTTCACGCATGATCACGGCTCGCGCTTCGCGTATGGACCGTTGTGCCACAAATATTATGTAAACAGATATATAGCTCTGTCTCATAAACCTTTTGCTTGCTGGGCTTGCAAGCTTTCCATGCATCTTTTTGAACATTAACATAAATACACTATGTGAAGACATTAATCATATAAAAATTTCTAGCTCTTACAATTTGCTAAAACTCCATGAAGAGAATTTTATTAAATTTCGTGGAATAATTTCAAAAAGCATTGAAGTATATTAATAACATAACAGTTAAATGATATTTCTAAACAATTAAATGTGTATATGAATGATAAAGTATTTTTTTTGTTCTTGCAAATTAGACATTCCTGTGAAGTGTAATGTGATCACAACACTCCAATTTTACTTCATATTTGATGTTGAGTAATTAATGCTTCATAGGCTTGTGATATCATATGTTTGCATCCATTTACGTAATGAAAAGATTATTAAGTGCTAAATAAGATATACTGATAATAATATAGGTACCGTAATAAAAGGCAAACTCTGAATTAGTGCAAGTTGATTCATAAATAGCAATTCCTAATTGGTGGAATACTGAAAGTTGAAAACAAAAGTATGGTGTTAAATAATATGCAAAGAAACAAATATTTATGATTTTACATAGTTGCTCGACAACAACTTGGTCAAATTATATATGGGTGAAGAAGACAAATAACATTAAAAAAACATAGTTTATATGAAATAAAGAAAATAATTATAGCAATATTTCAAAACTTTCTAAGGAGTTGTATGATATTTTCAGGAATCCAAATTAGAAAATGGAAATCTAGCAAGAGTAAAAGCTCAAATCCTATTGAACTAATTATTTCTTTAAAAATGCCTAATTTTTATAGGTGGAATAAGAAAACACCTATATCAGAAAACTACAACATGTTGTCCAAAATTTGGTAAGCCAAACTATCCAAAGTTGAAACCACAACGCCAATTTCGGATGCATTTGATTAAAATAGATTTGAATCAACAAAGGATATCAGTTATGTTCTTTGTATTCCTTGGTTGCATTTGATTAAAATAGATTTGAATCAACAAAGGATATAATCAAGGTTTTATTGGATAACATTAATGTAAAGAAAGGAAAATGCACATTAAAGGAAGAGAAATTTAATTTCCCTATGTTGAAGATTACTAATTTTAATGTTCATAAAAAAATGAAATCAAACTCTAAGCCACTTGCCTGATAAAATTAGATTACAAACTGAACATCATTTACCAAAATCAAGTACCACTTATATGATGCATTTAAAGACTAAAAAAATAAGTTGAGAGTATAAGGAAAATTTCATGTGGTCCAATATTTTAATGTCAAATATCAATTAACTGACAAATTTATCAAGCGGATTTCAACTTGCATGTTACTCCATTTCCTAAAACCTTAACTATTTAATGTAACATATATTTTAGAAAATGAAAACGGTATAGATCAATCTTTTATAGCAAGTTTTAATACATTATTATATTTCAGCTGTGCTGTAGACTATATAACTTAATAAATTTCAATCACTAAAAATTCCATTCAAAAATAAAATAAAAAAACATGAAATGGTATTGGGCAAGAACTATTTTGAATTGTTTCCAGTTTTGATCAACATTTTTGGGGCAAGAAAACATACGACATACATTCAAAGGGCTATAAAATCATACAAATTGATTCCATATATCACGCAAGCTTTCAATGCCAATTCAATCCAAATAACTGCAAACAATCATGCAACAAAATCCACCGTTCCTCAATTATAGGGGATGTGTTTTAATTAGATGGTGGATTTGTTTTTGCGGGATTAAATCTCAGCCGCTCTTTGTCTCCTTGTTTGTCTAAGGGTTTGTCTGGGGGGGGGGGAATTTTATTATATAGATATATCCAATTGATCATCCATAAATCTCTATCACAAGAACATAAAATATTTAAGAGTGTAAAGCGAAGAAACATAAAGACAACTAGCATTACATCCTTCCTTGTGTTCCTCATTCTTTTCTCAAGAGGTATGCAAGAGAAAAAACTAAACTTCAGTTTGTTACTTTTTTTGTTACAATAGAAAATCTTTTTTCATGTTTGTCCTAACAAATACAAATACTGTTGTTAAATACTACTTGCAGCTATGATTATGGAAGTGAAAGGATAAAACTGCCCTCCTCCAAGCGAAACTTGCGAATTTCCTATTGAATCACCTATGTGTGTGATAAAAGAATGTAAAGAGTTTTGCCCTAAACATTTCTTCTGCACTAAGGGTAGTTTTTTCTCTGACGTTAATACTTGCACCTGCAAATCGAATTGCGCTCATCGTCATTGAATTGCGACTTAACCATTTTGTTTTTTGTTATTCGTATCTCTTTTGTATTTTAACAGCTGGGTCTGTATACATTATGATATGAAAAAATAATTATGAAATGGAATTTTCCTCTGTTTGGTTTGGAAGGAAATTTTTATCTACATCTATTTTGTTTTGACTATGCAGTCAAGAAAAAACATGTTGCACAATTTTTTTTTTTTAACTGTATGTGCTTGGCTTATGGATATTACTGGGAAAATTGAAATATTATGGTCATTAACTTGTTATGGAAACACTTATGTAATATAAATAAATCAACTAATTTAACTAATAATATTTAATATTCATATCTAATCAGTTTGGGAAACAAATATTAATTTTTTTTGCTCGGCGGTCATTTATAGTTTCCACTATAATTTGTTTTATGAACTAGAAAGCATCAATTAGTGAAAGAATCTCCATTTCTCTAAGCGAGTGAAAAGATGAGTTTCACGATAGCAGGTTTATGTCATAACAATGAAAAGCTAAAGATCGAAGAGCGATCCAAGCAACTTTTTTTTTTTTTAAAAAAAGTTTAAGTTGTAGATCTGATGTGTCTGCTATTTACTACTATTATTTTGATAGAATCATGAATCATAAATCATCTTGGGATTTTGTTGTGTAATGTTATTATACAACAATCATTGCATTATATTTTTCTTCCTTCAAAACGATGAGGATTAAAAAGTGCTTTCTTTCATAAGACTGATATTTGTGACTCTTGATTGTAGTAGATTGAAAATTTGTTACTTATTACGTTTGTTAAGATGAAGAATTGTTATGTTTTACAATGTTATTATATTGTATTGGCTAAATTAACACTTACTTCTATGACTATTATATCAATTATGCTACCTTGAACTAGTTATTTTCACTGGACATCTGTCCAGCTATGTTTTCTTACCAATATGTTAAATCAGTAGCTTAGTAAAATATCTTACCCAAACAGATTTTTCTATTAACTCAGCTAAATTTCTAACAACTTATTTTAGCGGATTAACACCCATATCAACCGATATATGTATCGTATATACATAAAACTAAATATGAAACTGAAATGCTATTTTAGATTCAAAATTTGTAACAACCCAGAAAATATGAGCCAATTTAAAATTTTTAATTTGGCTATTTTAGTGGAATTTAAATATTTAAAATATATTATTTTACATAATAACGACGAAAAGTATGTTTGAAAATAAATATAATTATTTTTAATTATAAACAAGGCCTGAAATAGCGTGGCAGTTTCAAAATTTGAATTCGAAGTTTGAGTGACTGTGTTGGCTGCAAAATAAAATGGATTTTAGTGAAACCAAAAATATTTAAATATGTTTATGAATACCTTTCTAACAAATCTGAAAAATAGAAGTTTCATAGCGGGAATCAAAAGTTATGGCCAAATGAATTTTCAGAAAGGTCGCTATAGAGAATATATGGCCCTTGAAAATAAACATTTTGCAAACGACCTTAGAATTCGACAAAACCACTTTTGTTGGATCCGAGATGTCAAATTATTGCCAGGTTTCAAATTCCATAATTTTTGAAGCTAATATGTGAGCGTGACAAAGGAAAACGTGTCTGGTTGATTTTAGTTAAATTGGATCGATCAGAATATGGCCATTTTTCAAACGGTCTCAAAATTTGACGAAACTAGTTATGTTGGGACCGTATCTTCCCAACGTAGCCATATTTATTTTTGGGGAATTTTTATAATCAGTTTGTGGCCCAGACAAATTGAAATGTACGTTCAAATCAAATATTGAATGTTTTATACTTTAATTTGAAGAATAACTGACTGTAACAGTCGAATGGGCCTACGAAACATATCCCATTGTGTTTGGAATGGAGGTATTTAGCTAGGGGCGACAGTCGTTGGGTTTGGATTGGAGTTCATTTTAGAAAACCCTATTTTAAAATTAAATAAAGTGAGGTCCAATAGAAAATTTTCTTTCATAATTTATTTTAAAAATAAAAATAAAAAAACCCACCCCCTACCTGCTCTCGACGACGGAAGGAACACGATCGTTCCTGGCCATATTCCGGCCACTCCGTTCATCTTTGATCTCCACTCCAGTTCAGCTTTTTGTAGCCCTCCTCCTCCTCTTCAAATCAACACCAACTACACCCCGTCTCGTCGCTCCATCCCGAAGAACCAGCGCCTCAAAGTTCCGGCCTTTCGACCGCCGCCACCCCTTATTCCAACGATCAAACCTGACCGCGCCACCACCCCCTGGAGCGCGATTCCACCCTCTTGAACGCTGTGTGAACCGATCTTCTTATCGTTGCACGGATTCTCCATAAATTCAAAACCTAGTTTTGAAGGTTCAAAGAAGGTATATGGCTTTGTTTTTCAGAACTGATTTTAACGGTTTAAAAGTGTTGCAAAACACGACTAACTTCTAAAAATTGTATCTTTTTGCTATGTGGTCGAAATTTAGTAAAACAAGAAACACCAGGACCGTAGCGAGGTATTCTACCTTATAGAAGAGTCCGTGGATTTTTCTGAGCTCGCTACTATTTTTAGCAAAGCAACAAACCAATGTGAGATTTCAAAACTGAAATGTGAATGGAAATGCGTTGTATAAGTTATATAAGTGAATTATAAATTATATACGCGTTGTATACCTCATGTACATGTGTTGTATAAGTTATATGAGCGATGTATAAATTATACAAGCGTTGTATGAAACATATATGCATTGAAAGTGTGTTAGAATGGAAATAAAATATATTTATATACGAATATATATATATATATATATATATATATATATATTCCCCTCGTTTACAAACCATGGACGATATTAATTGATTGTGAATTGCCATGAAAAATTTGGTGAATAATGTGAATGGTTGATAGAATTGTTTGTTGTAACGAGCCGGGATTTTCGACTCCGAAAATCGACACAAAACCCAGCGTCGACTGTTCAGACATCGAAAATACCGAATCATTAATAGAAAGAAATTAGAGGGTGAGATAGAAAAGATAGAACTAATAGAATAGGAGAAGAAGAACACAACTGAGCATAATCAAAGTAAACACGAATCTCACAGCGGAACGAATAAAATATATTTTATAACATAAGCTTTGAAATACAAATCTGTTTTGTACATATATACATACCATCATCAGAGTACACATAACATTTGATTCAGCGGAAGTAACTCTAAATAACTAACGTTGAAGCCTCCTGCTTTAAGCTCCTCCAAGTGTATCTGTAAAAGCCTGAAACACTTGACTGCCCGTACAAATTAGGGCACCCAAGAGTTTAGGAAAAACTAAACAAAATAAACTCTGGGTCAGTCATGGGACTGGTGTGAGTAAACTCCAACCATATGGTTTAACTTCAAAGATCTTTAGAAAGAAAAGGATAATAGTAAGACCAGTCCACACATAAATACGGATGGTTTTTACCTTACTCTAACCCAAATCATTTTTGATATCAAAATCCAGTGATATTATAATAATGTCTAATCAAATAAATAACCGAATAGTAGAACGCTTGCATCTCACGCTCTACATATATAGTATAAAATCAAAAACCGCAGGGCGCTTATTGGAGATTGGATTCCAACTATGACAAGGTATGGGACCACCTTCCGATGATGTATCTCTAGAGGCGAATACACCTGGGTTCAACAAGAACGTCTTGCAACCCGGCCCACACATGACCGACCACTCATTTCGCTTGAGTGTATCGAATGTATATCACCAACGGTTGGACTCAAACCACCGTTCCCGAATGGGCAGAATCGATAGATTTAGAAACAAAAGGAATTTCTCTAGATAGGTGATTATACACCCTAATGGGAGCGACCCACATAGCCATGCTGCCTGCCCGATTTTTGTCATTTCCCGGCTGTGAAGCTTGAGGCTACGTCTACCTTTTAGAACATCTGGCCACCATACACTTTGAATGCCACATCGTCAAACCCGTCAACTCACTAGTTGATCTACCCAAAAATATTACGGGTATAAAAGCTAAGAGAAACGAATTTTTCCGCCACCAGACGTAATACCTTGAAAAGATCGTCTTATGTGACTGTTAGGAATACCCTGTCAGACATTCGTCCATACAAGTTGTCCTGGGACTGGACAAACAGACACACCATTCTGGAACAGGATGACCCTTGCATTTCACTCCGTCTTCAATTATCTTCAGCATAATCAAATTCGCAGCGCTTATGCCTATACAGAGTGGTTCTCGGATAAAATATCCAACCGGTCTCTCCGTATTGACAACGACGGTCAAAACACTTCGATAGTCGGTTATTTAACTATCGAAGTAAAAACAAACATCCATTCTGTTGTATTACTAAACATCACACAACCACGTTTAAGTTTGGTCAACAGCGCTAATTTATTGTTATAGTTTAAAAACTTATCATACGTTGTAATATTCCCCTTTAACTAGTCTTGACATAACAGTCACGCTTAAGCCTAGTCAACAGCGTTATTTTATCGCTATAGTTCACAGACTTGCAATACGCTGTCATATTCCTTTATACTAATCTTGACATCTCTTTCCATCACAAAAATCTTGACATCTCTTTCCGTTACAAAAATTTTGACATCTCTTTTTGTTACAAAAATCTTGACATCTCTTTTCATCACAAAAATCTTGACATCTCTTTCCATTACAAAAATTTTGACATCTCTTTTTGTTACAAAAATCTTGACATCTCTTTACGTTACAAAAATTTTGACATCTCTTTTTGTTACAAAAATCTTTGATAGTCGGTGTTTTGAAAATAAACATCCATCAAACCATTTCACAATCTCGGCACTTTCTAATATTTCATTATTTATATTTTCCTAGATATTTCCAAAACTGTTTAACCTCATACTTCTTGGAAAAACCCATTTCCAAATATTATAGCACTTGTTCACCCACATTCTAGAAGATATACATTTATTTAATATCTGGAACATTTCCATCTTCCTTACCTTTCTTATTTTCTGTACTTTTAGAAAATACACATTATTAATGTTGGAAAAACATTTCAAAACTCCATTTCTAAACTTTTCGTTAATCAGATCAATTTAGTTTAACACAAATAGAAATATCTACTTACAAAATGTTTACTTTCTGACCACTATTCACTTTTATTAAAATATCATTTCGCAATAGGAATCTAGACTCGTTTTACTACCCTTATTTCAAATACGATCATACTCCAAACATAGAATTATACTTTATTTCATAAGCATTTTTAAAATCGACTACTTGTTTTTGATATACTTAAAACAAGTCATCGCCTCCTTGTTTAATCAAGATTCAATTTCTGTTATTTAGAAATAATAAATAATCGATTCTTCCTATTTAAACTCGAATCAATTTATATCTAACTCACGGTATTAAAAATACCAGTTTATAATAGAACTTCTATTCTAATTTATAATTTCGCTTCAATTATAAAGATATAATTTTTATAATTGAACTTCGTTGATTTGCTTGACGGTCAACCAATTTCTTAACAAAACGATGTGTTTATGGTCGACTGTTGCCACTTTCTAAATCAATATCGTTTATTTACTAAATCAACATAACGTTGAACTTCCATTCAACGCAGTTCAAACAGTGCATAACAGTACATATTGAAGAATCCGGTTGAATTCCTCCTACCGGTTTCCGCATCCACAATTGTTAGTCAAACAATTATCACTGATTCCATACTGATGGAATCAATATCCAACCGGTGATGGGTACATATGCAACGATATATAATATTTCAACCAATTTAACCATAATCTTCCTAAACAACCATCACACAGCATTCAACCATTATTTAAAATATAAATAAAATATTTTAAATAAAACAAAGTTAGTGAATTTACTCACCTTGGCGCGTTAACCGTTAGATAACGATTTGCGTCTGTCGATTATACCCGACACTTCAATTGCCTAAAATTGTAATGATCCCCAAACCGCTCCAAACTAGTTCCAATGTGTAGCGTTTGCTGAATATCGGTCCACATCTTTCAATGCCACGTCCACCGGTTGCATCTCTTTTCCAATATGAACCTTCGACTTGACCTCAACAGCCATGCATTTGCAAATTCCTTTTCACGTCCTGTACTCATGCGTTCCATTTCATTCTCCTTCTTTCTTTCTTTTTTTCTATTGCTTTTATTTTGGGCTTCTACCAATTATGGCCCAATTCCCTTACAGGCTTGCTAACCCAGGTTTCCCCCTTCTTCTACAATATACGTCCTCTTCCCACATAATTTCCTGAAGCAACGAAACCTACCCATCATCCTCATTCCTCCACTAAAAATCATGAGAAAAACACCATACCGCATCTCGTCAATTCGTCCAGAAAATGACCTGCTCCTCTACCGATAAACCCCCCCCCCTATTCCTTCATGTCAGCTTCCTTCACAAACCAATCCATGAAGTCGCCTGCGTTCATATTTCCACTTGCATCATCCGCAAATCCTCTCACCGCACCTGCTGCAAAGTCATCCCCTTCCTGCACTTCATTTAAATGAGTCCACACGGTCCGCTTCATGCATACAACGTCTTACCCAAAACCGCCTCCACCGTAAGCCATATTCTCCTATTCTTGAACCCTGTTGCGTTTTGCTTTTCTTTTTAGTTTTTAATTGTCTGAAGAGAAATAAAAGGAGATTGAATATTGGTTTTTGTTTTGTGGAAATGGCGTATTATCCGCAGAAGAGAACAATGAAAATGGTCGCGTATATATAGAATATAAGGCTTGGCACCCACGTAATAGCATATAGGTTTGTTGTGCAAATCATAGAGTAGCTGTTTGATTTTTGAAAACATACGGTCTGAGTTGACTGGACAATGCCCGCGTATTGTTTGTGAAAAGGTCTCTTAGGCATGTGCTAATGTAGATTTTATACAGAGATAGGCATGTGCGTAGTCTTATTTTCATTTATTATGGCATGTGCATCCTTACCTCGCAGCGTTTTTCTCTCAAAACCTATATCTTTAGGCATGTACAAACGAAGACTTTAGGTGGCAGCAGATATTTGCGAAGATATTTTATACAGATATGTACATTTTATATGGGGTTAAGAAAGTGGTCACTCAATAGAATTCAGGTTATGGGTCTGCTAGGAGTTTTCACTTCAACTGATTTGTTTCTTGCATTGAAATATAAATGGGTTAGTACATATTGCTTAGAGGTGAAGAGAAATATATTTATACAAGTTGTGGCAGTGGTAGGTCCTTAGGTGCCTTCAGAATGGCATGTGGTCGAGTGAAATGACTTAAGGTAGAAAAATGTCCAATATTAACATATGCTAGTCTGTGCGTTAGTCTGTAGATTAGGGTAACTTGCCGTCTCCTTTCCCTTCGATATCTCGGTATATGTACGTCCCTATGGTGCACACATTTATCTAAGCTTAGTTCCTTAGGAGGTAAATAAATATATGCTTTTATTTTATGTTGTAATTTTTTTAGCGTATCCCGTTACATAAGGTTTTGTCCATGTATGAGCTGTTACGGACAGAAATAAAAATACAGTCGTGTCTAACAAGGTACCCCGATCCCAGAAATATAATAATATCGGTAGGTTGGCTCATATTGTGAAACCCCAAAATGCTGATTAAGGGTGCAGAATACTCCAAATAAAAAGTTGCGTATTTAATTAATTAAAAATTACAGTAAAATTCTAAAAATTTAATTATCACTACGCCTCAAAAGAACCTTGTCTAAATTCTGAACCGATATGCAGTTATTTCAAATAAACCGTTACGGTCAATGAACGATTCTATAGCGACTATTTGAAAATTTGATTTGGGCATAACTAACAATCTGTAGCACGAAATCTCGGTTTTTCACTTCCATTAGAAAGATACAGTTCAACAGATTAAAACGTTTCTTGTTTCGAAGAAAAATCCAATTTAAAACGAGTCTGTACACTCAGTTGAAGTTCAGAACGTTAAATTGCGAACTACAGCGTTGTTATGAGCTTGATTATAATTAATATATATTTTTATACGTTCAACTTCATTTTAATTAAAATATAAATTCACTTATATTACGAATTCAATATTTAAACTGATTTAAATATTCAAATATAAACCGATAAAAATGCGGGACATTACATTTGTGGTTGATATCGTTGGATTGTGGTTGAAAAATACCCGTTTGTGGTTGAAACAAAAATTAGAATAGATTGTGGAAAAGAAAAACAAACTCGTCTTCGTACGAACTAGATGTATGGAATCCCCATTGTCAAAAACCACGAGGTTTTAAGGTAGAGCGAGGAGCCATACTCGGGACGGTGCCGGTTTTAAATACCCTGCCGTTATGCTACCGAAATTTTCAATAATATTCATGTGTTGAAACCATATTCATGTATTGAATAGAAATTCATGTGTTGAATAGAAATACATGTGTTGAATAAATTCTTTGAAAGATAAAAATAACATTTTATCACATATATAGACTATATAAAATATTCGTGTTTTAAATAAATTGTTTTAACAATAAAAATCACATTTTTATTATATATATAAACTATAGAAAACATTCATGTGTTGAATAAAGGACTAGAACGATAAAAATCATATTTTTATCATATGTCTGAAGTCGAAAACATTCATGTGTTGAATATATGAATTGAACAATAAAATTTACATTTTTATTGTGAATATGAAGTGCTAAAAACATTCATGTGTTGAATAAATATTTTTGATGATAAAAATATCATTTTTATCATGTATACGACTCGCTAAAAATACTCAGGTGTTGAAATAAATATTCGTTTGCTATGAATATTATTTTTAACATGTATATGAACAAAATAAAATAGTCATGCATTGAAATATATTTTTATTCACTAAAAAATATCATTTTTATACGAAATATGAAGTGTTTAAAATAACCCCTTTTCAAATAAATATTTGTGAGTTGAAAATATTAATTTTAACATGTATAGGAAGTGTTAAATATAACCAAGTATAGAAATAAACCTTTGTTCGCTAGAAATTTTATTGTTAGCTTAGATGTGCATATATATATATACACATACATACATGTGTTGAACAGGAAAATGGATTAGCTGTTGAATAAAGAATTTATTTGCGTGCCCGACAAATAGGTAAGCCTTAATGAGTTGGCCGCGCAATTTTATTATTATATCAACTTCTGTGAATGTCATTGGATGCGGAGTGCTGGTTGTTCTGTGTGTAATTATAAAGCGTCGCCATAGGATAGTAACAATTAATTTTGAACTACACTACATGTCATACTTCTTGAAGATAGAATACTTCATCATATACCACATTAGCATTTGGAGCTGATGTGACGAGGTTGAAGATGTAATATACAAGCGAGAGGCTCGTATGGCGATGACCATATTTTACAGGTTGAACTGATGACTGATATGGACTATATAAAATGTAACGGTAAATTGCCAAGTTAATAAAAACCCCACACGGGTCTGGAGTTGAAAATAAACACGTCTCTCTAGTTGGTAAGGCAAAAAAACAATTTATAGGGTGACGAGAATTTATTCTCTGGAGTTATCTTCTATACACACTCCACTGTTGACACTAGATTATATCACTATAAATATGTGCATGCTTTTTAGGATTTATTGGGTGCCTAATTGTGAAAACCCGTGTCTTCCCCGTAAAGGAAAGCGTCGGATAGTTCGAGAACAAGCCACACAGAACACATACAGAAGAACATTTCATTGTATATTACAACAATGCATCAGATTACAAGAATATACAGAGTATAAATGAATATTACACAGAAATATCAGAGATTTAAATTACATTTAAATACATAGCAGTGGAAAATAATACAATACACAACTAGAAGAGATATACGGATACAAAGCTTTCCGGATATCGTTCCAGCTGTAAACCAGGATCCTGTGAATATAAATTTGCAAAACCAAAACTACTAGCTACCCGTGCGAAAAATAGGGGCACCCAGAGTTTAGGTTAAAACAATAAACTCCAGATCAATCATGGGACTGGTGTGAGAACTAAAACAGTTATTAATCTTTATTTTAATTCATTAGGTAAATCAAGGGACCACGCCGTATAATACGGAACGGGTTTCCTCCCAAGAATACCAGTGCATAAAACAAACAGCGCAATGCTAAATAAAGAAAAATGAAGCTGTTATAAGACCCAGGTCCCATCACACAATGCAACGCAACCGAGGATAGGGTATTCCCTTATAACAGCCAAAGAATGCTTGATACGGTTAAAACAAATCGTTTGATACTATTATAAGTGCATAGTGTATAAAACAACTTCAAATCATAAGTATCAATCATAGGCGGCATGAGCACCCCCATCCCACTATGTCGCCATACTAGGCTCTACAAATAAAACCGCAAATGTCACGTATTTGGAAATTGGATTTCCTTCTATGAACCGAGGCAAAAGATAGTCCTCAACCGATTCGAGACAATCTAGCCCATGTCTCAGGATCAGAACGCATCAACCCTTTATATCGTCGGGGCCGGTCCACCGATGTGGATTATTATGCCTGAACACTACGTTTCCCCACCCTATGGGGTGTAAGTCTGGTCCGTCTGCCGACCAGAATGCATCGGCCGAAACTGATATAACCGAGGCGCCTCGCAACAGCAACAACCACATAAGTCAAACTCGTCAGGGCGTGTAAAACCACTGACGCCACTTCTAGCTAGAAAGAAACGCAAGTCCTCCCTGATGTCCTCTCCCGTTTTTGGTTCATACCGGGTGTGAAACTCGCGAAGTAAAGTTACACAAAGCTACGCCACGAAGGCCGTGCTTCGATCATCAACCACAAGACTTTGCTTTTCAACAGAAGCCTTGATCATTTGCCACTTAGGCATGCCACACAGGCAATTCACTCCATGCGTTTGATATCCATCAATATATAACCCCTGAGCTCGTACGTCTCAGAGAAGGGCGTTAAGCAAGAGAATAAATTCTCTGCCGCCAAACAGATATATATTTAATAGAGATCAATCACACGGACTAAAATCCAATGTCAGACACACAGTCCATTTACAAGTCCGTTCTGGGGCTGAACGAAACCGGAGGCACCTAGTACCCCGCATATCCATCGATCTCCAAGTACGTCTGGACGATCGCCAACTGTTTCCATCTTCTTGGGTGTACAGCCCAATCAAGATCATCAGTAATCACCCAAACGACGTGAAGACTTCCGGTCTTCAACCATCATCTTCATCTTCGACTTATCGTCGTATCAGTTATTCAGAATGGGATAAACCCAGTCTTTCCGAATAACTCGCGTATATTTTAAATAAGTGTTACACAAACACAACATACGCCTCATTCCAATTCATCAGTCACTAACCGTAAATTAATCAAGAGAATAATTCCCCAAATATTAACTCCGAAGGCCGAAACCAACATCAGATCAATATCCAGAAAACCATTCTGCTTGGCTAACCGACAGTTAGATTCTAAATTTCACATTCATAGGGAAAGGTTCCCATTAATTTTATCCAAGATAAATTCTTTAAAATTTATTCTATAACCTATTTTTGAATATCAATTCAAACTAGTCGGGATTAGCGAACCTTACCGAAGTAATCATTTATTTTAATTTCCCAATCCCAACCTATTCGTCCCATGAAGTAAAACTGGTAATACTTCATATCTAACACCACGGTGTTATCGGTAAATTCAATTACCATTTCACGTTCAAATCTAATTAAAGATTTAACTATCGCCTGGAGCAAAACTGGTGGTACTCCATTTTCGATCTTTTCAATCTAATTAAAGATTCATTAAAACTCCACTTAGTTTTAATCGTTAACTGGGTTAAAGAATCAGTGTCATTTAAAACACAGTTCACGATAAACCCAAAATCACATTCATTAATTATCGGGTTAAAGAACGAGTGTTATTTAAAACACTGTCCACGATAAACCCAAAAATCAATATCAATTTAATTCCAATTAAATATTATTTAATTGGTACACTTCATTAAATCTAAATAAAAAGATTTAATCTTTTCTCAACTAGGTTCAAGAACAGTGTTAGTGAAGACACCATTCACGACAAACCCAAATCACATTTGATATTCAATACAAGGCTCTGAATAGAAAATATATCGGCTTATATTCAATATCAAATTCTACGACTAACAAATGTCGTATTGGAAATAACGACATAAATATATATCTTTCAAATTTCCATAACAACATCTGTATAATCACGAATTCCAACATCGAAATATTCCGAAGACAATTTCGATTCAAATCCACTCCTATGCAATCATTGGAAATTCTGGTTATTTTCAAAACCATTTCAAATTCAATTTATTCATTTAAAAATAAATAGAATTATAATTCTAGTTCAAAACTAGTTCATTTCGATAAAAATCTATTTTTATCTTTTCAAATATGGGATTTTTCATCCCAGTTCTTTCTAAATCATTTCTTATGATTTTACACAAATTATTACTATTTTTAATAATTTTATCAAGGCCCGTACAGTCGATTTCCATCAACGGCTATCGAACTGCACTTACAGCGACCTTTTTCAAATTTGATTTGGACATAATTCCAAATCCAACCGTTAGATTTCAAATTTCTAATATTCGTTAGAAAGCTCTTTTCGATACGAACCCAACGGTTCCGGTTTTAGGAGAATCCGACGGTCGGATCTCCAGTAATGTCCGTTTGAAATAAATGGTCGAAATTCACGAACTGCCGCGGCGCGACGCGTTCTATTCAGGCCATTATATTATATATATAATATATATTTCGTCGATTTCTATTTAAAACGAATTATATAAATAGTTTTAAAATTCGTTTCAAAAGCATTTTCAACTTCCATTTCAATTCAAATCAAAATTGAATTCTTCTTTATAAATTCGTTTTAAAATTCATTTCTATTCAATTCAAATTTCAATTCAATTTGAATTCATTTCAATTCGCTTTCAATTCAATTTGAATTCGTTTTCAATTCATTTCGAAATCGTTTTCAATTCAATTCATTTCGAAATCGTTTTCAATTCAATTCATTTCGAAATCGTTTTCAATTCAATTCATTTCGAAATCGTTTTCAATTCAATTCATTTCGAAATCGTTTTCAAT
Source organism: Allium sativum (assembly GCA_030737875.1). Classification (NCBI taxonomy): domain Eukaryota; kingdom Viridiplantae; phylum Streptophyta; class Magnoliopsida; order Asparagales; family Amaryllidaceae; genus Allium; species Allium sativum. The sequence continues at coordinate 166,195,420 of CM060923.1, forward strand.
TCAATTCATTTCGAAATCGTTTTTAATTCAATTCATTTCGAAATCGTTTTCAATTCAATTCGAATTCGTTTTTAATTCAATTTATTTCGAAATGAATAAAATCGATATAAATATCGTTTACGTCAAAATGGCGTCAATCTAATCAACACGGCTTCATAAATTTCTATTTTCCAATATTCTATTTCAAATATTTCTTTTATTCAAAATAGTTGTTATTATCAAAATATTTCGTTCAACACATGACCAATCTCAATGGATGAGTACTGTCAACACATGAACCTTTATTTTATATTGATAAAGATGTAAATTTTATTACTAAAACATTTCGTTCAACACATGACCAATCTCAATGGATGAGTACTGTCAACACATGAACCTTTGTTTTATATTGATAAAGATGTAAATTTTATTACTAAAATATTTCGTTCAACACATGACCAATCTCAATGGATGAGTACTGTCAACACATGAACCTTTGTTTTATATTGATAAAGATGTAAATTTTATTACTAAAATATTTCGTTCAACACATGACCAATCTCAATGGATGAGTACTGTCCACACATGAACCTTTGTTTTATATTATTCTTTATTTTCTAAATTGGAATGAGGCCCAATCAATCACCATATAATGTTAATTATATGGATTCCATACAACAAATGTATGTAATAGCAACGATAGATAATCAACCATCAACCAAGGTGCACTACACTGTATAAGCATCAAATATAGATATCTAACGCTTATAACAGCCTGTCAATCAATCGATCGACATATTTAATCAATCCGAATGAGTGAACTTCATATTTCATCCCAACACCCGTGTGGGGTTTTCAAACAATCAAACACAGATTTTAGTTGGGCAGTTGGTCGATGTGTAAAATTTATCGACCCAATCAATGTCTTTCAAATAGGTGTACATAAACAAACCGTCTGGTTTGTAAATGAATATTTTATTTTATTCACTTCACGTTAAAATTTATATTTTTAACGACAAAACATTTTATTTTAACTTATGAATTTCTATTCAGTTCATTCTTTAAATAAAATGATATTTTTATTTTTCTAACATATTTTAGAAAATTTCGGCGGCATAACGGCACGATACTAGAAACGGGATAAGGCCTAGCCTTATCCCCGGTCTAGTGAAGGCCCACGCCATTCACACATCAATCAAGTCCATTCATTTCACCAAACCATTCAAACCTAACCAAATAGTCTAACTAATTTGCAATCAAGCAAACAAGTCCATGGTCTGTGGACGATTGTGTCGGGTGCTACTAAGCACCGTCTGCATCCTAGTATATATATATATAACTAGAAGTTTAAATTAAAGAGTGAGAAGTTCTCACCGATAGCTATCCAAACATCTTGACTCTTCTTTGATAGAAATCTTCATCGTTTTCGCATCTTCGTCAACTTTCTTCGCTCGAAGCCACTACATATATAAAAATCGAATTTTTACTCCTATGTTCAATATATAAAAATCATATTTTTACTTCGATGTTCAATATATAAAAATCATATTTTTACTTCGATGTTCAATATATAAAAATCATATTTTTACTTCGATGTTCAATATATAAAAATCATATTTTTAGCTTCTTACTATGATAAAAATTATATTTTTAACTTCTTACTATGATAAAAATTATATTTTTAACTTGCTAAAAATCACTACTTTATATTTTCAAAGGCGAAGTCTTTATATTTTATAAGCTAAGTCTTTATATTTTCAAATTCAAAGTATATTTATATTTTCAAATCCAAGTTTTATTCTATATAAACCATATTTTTTTATTTTAAACAAAGATCATAATTTCAAACTTTTATCATATTCTTATTATCGCCACTTCACCATATTTAAAATCAAATCTATTTGTCATCTAAAAATCTATACTTTTTCACATTTAAAAATCAGATTTTTAAGATTCCTACTTCACATTAAAAATCAGATTTTTATGATTTCAAACAATGTATTTTTTTATTATTTTAAAGAGTAATTACTGAAAATTGACAAAATAAATAATTAACTAAATTGAAATTAAAACTTACAGTTTAATTGGAAGGGGGGAGATGGGCTGTCGCGGTCGGAGGTTGCTCAGGCGGTGGCGAGGCTGGGTGGTCGGCGATGCAGGCTGGAGGCGCTAGGGTTTGGCCAGGCGTCGGGGTTTGGGTTGTGCGGTCTTCGCGTCTCGTGGAGGAGGGCGGTGAAACAAGGGGGCGCGCGATTTGGGGATTCGTGGGGGGGGGGGGGTTCGATCGCATGACTGGAGGACGACTAGGAGGGGCGGCGGTCTTCCCTGCTGGCGGCGCCGGAGGTGTGGCGCCTCTGGTGGCTGCGACGCTGGCCGTCTTCGTTCGCTTTCCCCTTTTCTTTTCTTTTTTAATTCTGAGAAAAGAAAATAAACGGGGGGGGGGGGGGCAGAGTAAAAGGGGGAGAAGGGAGAGAGGTAATTTAATTTATTAATTTATTTTATTTTAATTGAAAAAAGTTGACTTTTACATACGACCTCTAAACGAGGTCCACCGCCTGTCGTCCATAGCGTTTTACCCCCATTCCGAACACAATGGGATATGTTTCGTATGTTGATTCGATTGTTTGAATCAGTTTCCGTTGAATTTACATTTAAATCACTATATTGAATTTTAAACGTACGTTTCAAATTACCGGGGTCGCATACGAACTTTAAAAATTCCAGAAAAATATTTTCTAGCTTCGTATTGACGATACGGTCCTAACAAAACTAGTTTCGTCGAATTCCGAGACCGTTGGAAAATGGCCAATTTCCAGTCGATTAAAATCAACTGAAACTGGTCAAACGCGTTTTCCTTTGCCACGCTCACATATTGATTCGAAAAATTATGAAATTTGGAATCTAGCAATAATTTGACACTGCGGACCCAACAAAACTGGTTTCGTCGAGATCCGAGGTCGTTTGCAAAATGCCAATTTTTAAGGGCCTGAATTCCATAGCGACTATTCAGAATTTTCAACTGGACGTATCTTTTGATTCCCGCTATGAAATTTCAATTTTGTGGATTGGTTGGAAAGATATTCACAATTAGATCCTAATGTTTTTGGTTTCACTAAAATCAGGATTGTTTTGCACCCGGTACATTCAATTGAAGTTTGAAATCGAATTATCGAACTACCGCGCCATTTTCAATTCCTTTTATAATTATATATAATTATTTATATTCTAAAGACGAACTATAAAACTATATACGTTCGAATTATATTCAAAATAAATTTCTCGTCGATATTATTTAAAATAATTCATTTTAAATAATCAAAATTCGCTAGAATGCCAAAATAAAATTTTTAAACTGGCCCAGATTTTCGGGTTGTTACAATCTCCCCCACTTAAAACTTTTCGTCCCCGAAAAGGAACAAAGTCGAAAGTGGTTTGATTAATCAACTCTACGCTCGATCTGGCTTCCATTCTCCAACTTTTCAGTTTCTGAGAATTTTCAAAATTTCAAAAAATTTGGCTAACACCCTAAATTTTTGAAAAATTTCGCCATAACCTCCCCTGCACCGGGAGCATCGGGAAATCTCAAATAGCTTCCCCGGTCCTTCAGATCTCAAAAAGAAAAAGAAAAAGCCAAGCGGCTAGCCAATAGGCTCATAAAATCATCATCACCCAAACAAAACAGTAAATTATGTAGTAAACATGTACCTATTTGTCAGGCAAACAAATTTTATTCTCTGGCTCTAGCCTCCTCGCTATGACCTGTTCAATGTAAGTACATGTATATGCAAGCAAATACGACCAAATTTCAATACAATTCATTATCCGATCAAATTAGGCATAATGGTTCAAAATTATCAACCAAATAAACAAACAACCCAAACATCAATCAATTAGTGAATTAGAGTCTCAAATTCATAATTTTGATACATATACAAAAATCATGTTTTTGATGCCAAATCACAACAATAGGCCTTATCTAATTTTTTTTCTCACACCAGTCTAATGGAAATATATAAATATCACACCTTCGACACTCGAATATAAATTCTAATGATGGAGCTCCATCATCAAAATCATCTCCGGGCGATTAGAGTGTAATTCTATATCTATCCAGTATATTAAACTTCAAATACACGTTTGCAAGGCGTATATGCAAATCTTTATATACCGGACTGTCCAAATCAATTAAATAAATAATCAAATACGAATAGTTGATTTAAAATTTCAAAACAAAATTTGTTTTCATTTGAAAAATATACTCTTCACGCTCGTTCTAGGATACTACGGATCCCATCTCTAGCGAGTCATTCTCGTTGGATATTACTAATCCAATATCTGATGAATTCTTTCGTATGGTTCTAATGTGCCTTGTTCTCCAAGCTTTGTAAACCAAAGCTATGATACCAACTGTGAAAACCCGTGTCTTCCCCGTAAAGGAAAGCGTCGGATAGTTCAAGAACAAGCCACAACAGAACACATACAGAAGAACATTTCATTGTATATTACAACAATGCATCAGATTACAAGAATATACAGAGTATAAATGAATATTACACAGAAATATCAGAGATTTAAATTACATTTAAATACATAGCAGCGGAAAATAATACAATACACAACTAGAAGAGATATACGGATACAAAGCTTTCCGGATATCGTTCCAGCTGTAAACCAGGATCCTGTGAATATAAATCTGCAAAACCAAAACTACTAGCTGCCCGTGCGAAAAATAGGGGCACCCAGAGTTTAGGTTAAAACAATAAACTCCAGGTCAGTCATGGGACTGGTTTGAGAACTAAAACAGTTATTAATCTTTATTTTAAATCATTAGGTAAATCAAGGGACCACGCCGTATAACACGGAACGGGTTTCCTTCCAAGAATACCAGTGCATAAAACAAACAGCGCAATGCTAAATAAAGAAAAATGAAGCTGTTATAAGACCCAGGTCCCATCACACAATGCAACGCAGCCGAGGATAGGGTTTTCCCTTATAACAGCCAAAGAATGCTTGATACGGTTAAAACAAATCGTTTGATACTATTATAAGTGCATAGTGTATAAAACAACTTCAAATCATAAGTATCAATCATAGGCGGCATGAGCACCCCATCCCACTATGTTGCCATACTAGGCTCTACAAATAAAACCGCAAATGTCACGTATTTGGAAATTGGATTTCCTTCTATGAACCGAGGCAAAAGATAGTCCTCAACCGATTCGAGACCATCTAGCCCATGTCTCAGGATCAGAACGCATCAACCCTTTAGATCGTCAGGGCCGGTCCACCGATGTAGATTATTATGCCTGAACACTACGTTTCCCCACCCTATGGGGTGTAAGTCTGGTCCGTCTGCCGACCAGAATGCATCGGCCGAAACCGATATAACCGAGGCACCTCGCAGCAGCAACAACCACATAAGTCAAACTCGTCAGGGCGTGTAAAACCACTGACGCAACTTCTAGCTAGAAAGAAACGCAAGTCCTCCCTGATGTCCTCTCCCGTTTTTGGTTCATACCGGGTGTGAAACTCGCGAAGTAAACGTTACACAAAGCTACGCCACGAAGGCCGTGCTTTGATCATCAACCACAAGACTTTGCTTTTCAACAGAAGCCTTGACCATTTGCCACTTAGGCATGCCACACAGGCAATTCACTCCATGCGTTTGATATCCATCAATATATAACCCCTGAGCTCGTACGTCTCAGAGAAGGGCGTTAAGCAAGAGAATAAATTCTCCGCCGCCAAACAGATATATATTAAATAGAGATCAATCACACGGACTAAAATCCAATGTCAGACACACAGTCCATTTACAAGTCCGTTCTGGGGCTGAACGAAACCGGAGGCACCTAGTACCCCGCATATCCATCGATCTCCAAGTACGTCTGGACGATCGCCAACTGTTTCCATCTTCTTGGGTGTACAGCCCAATCAAGATCATCAGTAATCACCCAAACGACGTGAAGACTTCCGGTCTTCGACCATCGTCTTCATCTTCGACTTATCGTCGTATCAGTTATTCAGAATGGGATAAACCCGGTCTTTCCGAATAACTCGCGTATATTTTAAATAAGTGTTACACAAACACAACATACGCCTCATTCCAATTCATCAGTCACTAACCGTAAATTAATCAAGAGAATAATTCCCCAAATATTAACCCCGAAGGCCGAAACCAACATCAGATCAATATCCAGAAAACCATTCTGCTAGGCTAACCGACAGTTAGTTTCTAAATTTCACATTCATAGGGAAAGGTTCCCATTAATTTTATCCAAGATAAATTCTTTAAAATTTATTCTTTAATCTATTTTTGAATATCAATTCAAACTAGTCGGGATTAGCGAACCTTACCGAAGTAATCATTTATTTTAATTTCCCAATCCCAACCTATTCATCCCATGAAGTAAAACTGGTAATACTTCATATCTAACACCACGGTGTTATCGGTAAATTCAATTACCATTTCACGTTCAAATCTAATTAAAGATTTAACTATCCCCTGGAGCAAAACTGGTGGTACTCCATTTTCGATCTTTTCAATCTAATTAAAGATTCATTAAAACACCACTTAGTTTTAATCGTTAACTGGGTTAAAGAATCAGTGTCATTTAAAACACAGTTCACGATAAACCCAAAATCACATTCATTAATTATCGGGTTAAAGAACGAGTGTTATTTAAAACACTGTCCACGATTAACCCAAAAATCAATATCAATTTAATTCCAATTAAATATTATTTAATTGGTACACTTCATTAAATCTAAATAAAAAGATTTAATCTTTTCTCAACTGGGTTCAAGAACAGTGTTAGTGAAGACACCATTCACGACAAACCCAGATCACATTTGATATTCAATACAAGGCTCTGAATAGAAAATATATCGGCTTATATTCAATATCAAATTCTACGACTAACAAATGTCGTATAGGAAATAACGATATAAATATATATCTTTCAGATTTCCATAACAACATCTGTATAATCACGAATTCCAACATCGAAATATTCCGAAGACAATTTCGATTCAAATCCACTCCAATGCAATCATTGGAAATTCTGGTTATTTTCAAAACCATTTCAAATTCAATTTATTCATTTAAAAATAAATAGAATTATAATTCTAGTTCAAAACTAGTTCATTTCGATAAAAATCTATTTTTATCTTTTCAAATATGGGATTTTTCATCCCAGTTCTTTCTAAATCATTTCTTATGATTTTATACAAATTATTACTATTTTTAATAATTTTATCAAGGCTCGTACAGTCGATTTCCATCAACGGCTATCGAACTGCACTTACAACGACCTTTTTCAAATTTGATTTGGACATAATTCCAAATCCAACCGTTAGATTTCAAATATCTAATATTCGTTAGAAAGCACTTTTCAATGCGAACCCAACGGTTCCGGTTTTAGGAGAATCCGACGGTCGGATCTCCCGTAATGTCCGTTTGAAATAAATGGTCGAAATTCACGAACTGCCGCGGCGCGGCGCGTTCTATTCAGGCCATTATATTATATATATAATATATATTTCGTCGATTTCTATTTAAAACGAATTATATAAATAGTTTTAAAATTCGTTTCAAAAGCAATTTCAACTTCCATTTCAATTCAAATCAAAATTGAATTCTTCTTTATAAATTCGTTTTAAAATTCATTTCTATTCAATTCAAATTTCAATTCAATTTGAATTCATTTCAATTCGCTTTCAATTCAATTTGAATTCGTTTTCAATTCATTTCGAAATCGTTTTTAATTCAATTCGTTTCGAAATTGTTTTCAATTCAATTCATTTCGAAATCGTTTTCAATTCAATTCATTTCGAAATCGTTTTCAATTCAATTCATTTCGAAATCGTTTTCAATTCAATTCATTTCGAAATCGTTTTCAATTCAATTCATTTCGAAATCGTTTTTAATTCAATTCATTTCGAAATCGTTTTCAATTCAATTCGAATTCGTTTTTAATTCAATTCATTTCGAAATGAATAAAATCGATATAAATATCGTTTACGTCAAAATGGCGTCAATCTAATCAACACGGCTTCATAAATTTCTATTTTCCAATATTCTATTTCAAATATTTCTTTTTTTCAAAATAGTTGTTATTATCAAAATATTTCGTTCAACACATGACCAATCTCAATGGATGAGTACTGTCAACACATGAACCTTTATTTTATATTGATAAAGATGTAAATTTTATTACTAAAACATTTCGTTCAACACATGACCAATCTCAATGGATGAGTACTGTCAACACATGAACCTTTGTTTTATATTGATAAAGATGTAAATTTTATTACTAAAATATTTCGTTCAACACATGACCAATCTCAATGGATGAGTACTGTCAACACATGAACCTTTGTTTTATATTGATAAAGATGTAAATTTTATTACTAAAATATTTCGTTCAACACATGACCAATCTCAATGGATGAGTACTGTCCACACATGAACCTTTGTTTTATATTATTCTTTATTTTCTAAATTGGAATGAGGCCCAATCAATCACCATATAATGTTAATTATATGGATTCCATACAACAAATGTATGTAATAGCAACGATAGATAATCAACCATCAACCAAGGTGCACTACACTGTATAAGCATCAAATATAGATATCTAACGCTTATAACAGCCTGTCAATCAATCGATCGACATATTTAATCAATCAGGATGAGTGAACTTCATATTTCATCCCAACACCCGTGTGGGGTTTTCAAACAATCAAACACAGATTTTAGTTGTGCAGTTGGGCGATGTGTAAAATTTATCGACCCAATCGATGTCTTTCAAATAGGTGTACATAAACAAACCGTCTGGTTTGTAAATGAATATTTTATTTTATTCACTTCACGTTAAAATTTATATTTTTAACGACAAAACATTTTATTTTAACTTATGAATTTCTATTCAGTTCATTCTTTAAATAAAATGATATTTTTATTTTTCTAACATATTTTAGAAAATTTCGGCGGCATAACGGCACGATACTAGAAACGGGATAAGGCCTAGCCTTATCCCCGGTCTAGTGAAGGCCCACGCCATTCACACATCAATCAAGTCCATTCATTTCACCAAACCATTCAAACCTAACCAAATAGTCTAACTAATTTGCAATCAAGCAAACAAGTCCATGGTCTGTGGACGATTGTGTCGGGTGCTACTAAGCACCGTCTGCATCCTAGTATATATATATAACTAGAAAATTAAATTAAAGAGTGAGAAGTTCTCACCGATAGCTATCCAAACATCTTGACTCTTCTTTGACAGAAATCTTCATCGTTTTCGCATCTTCGTCAACTTTCTTCGCCCGAAGCCACTACATATATAAAAATCGAATTTTTACTCCTATGTTCAATATATAAAAATCATATTTTTACTTCGATGTTCAATATATAAAAATCATATTTTTACTTCGATGTTCAATATATAAAAATCATATTTTTACTTCGATGTTCAATATATAAAAATCATATTTTTAGCTTCTTACTATGATAAAAATTATATTTTTAACTTCTTACTATGATAAAAATTATATTTTTAACTTGCTAAAAATCACTACTTTATATTTTCAAAGGCGAAGTCTTTATATTTTATAAGCGAAGTCTTTATATTTTCAAATTCAAAGTATATTTATATTTTCAAATCCAAGTTTTATTCTATATAAACCATATTTTTTTATTTTAAACAAAGATCATAATTTCAAACTTTTATCATATTCTTATTATCGCCACTTCACCATATTTAAAATCAAATCTATTTGTCATCTAAAAATCTATACTTTTTCACATTTAAAAATCAGATTTTTAAGATTCCTACTTCACATTAAAAATCAGATTTTTATGATTTCAAACAATGTATTTTTTTATTATTTTAAAGAGTAATTACTGAAAATGAACAAAATAAATAATTAACTAAATTGAAATTAAAAGTTACAGTTTAATTGGAAGGGGGGAGATGGGCTGTCGCGGTCGGAGGTTGCTCAGGCTGTGGCGAGGCTGGGTGGTCGGCGATGCAGGCTGGAGGCGCTAGGGTTTGGCCAGGCGTCGGGGTTTGGGTTGTGCGGTCTTCGCGTCTCGTGGAGGAGGGCGGTGAAACAAGGGGGCGCGCGATTTGGGGATTCGTGGGGGGGGGGGGGTTCGATCGCATGACTGGAGGACGACTAGGAGGGGCGGCGGTCTTCCCTGCTGGCGGCGCCGGAGGTGTGGCGCCTCTGGTGGCTGCGACGCTGGCCGTCTTCGTTCGCTTTCTCCTTTTTTTTTTAATTCTGAGAAAAGAAAATAAACGGGGGGGGGGGGGGGGGGGGGCAGAGTAAAAGGGGGAGAAGGGAGAGAGGTAATTTAATTTATTAATTTATTTTATTTTAATTGAAAAAAGTTGACTTTTACATACGACCTCTAAACGAGGTCCACCGCCTGTCGTCCATAGCGTTTTACCCCCATTCCGAACACAATGGGATATGTTTCGTATGTTGATTCGATCGTTTGAATCAGTTTCCGTTGAATTTACATTTAAATCACTATATTGAATTTTAAACGTACGTTTCAAATTACCGGGGTCGCATACGAACTTTAAAAATTCCAGAAAAATATTTTCTAGCTTCGTATTGACGATACGGTCCTAACAAAACTAGTTTCGTCGAATTCCGAGACCGTTGGAAAATGGCCAATTTCCAGTCGATTAAAATCAACTAAAACTGGTCAAACGCGTTTTCCTTTGCCACGCTCACATATTGATTCGAAAAATTATGGAATTTGGAATCTAGCAATAATTTGACACTGCGGACCCAACAAAACTGGTTTCGTCGAGATCCGAGGTCGTTTGCAAAATGCCAATTTTTAAGGGCCTGAATTCCATAGCGACTATTCAGAATTTTCAACTGGACGTATCTTTTGATTCCCGCTATGAAATTTCAATTTTACGGATTCGTTGGAAAGATATTCACAATTAGATCCTAATGTTTTTGGTTACACTAAAATCCGGATTGTTTTGCACCCGGTACATTCAATTGAAGTTTGAAATCGAATTATCGAACTACCGCGCCATTTTCAATTCCTTTTATAATTATATATAATTATTTATATTCTAACGACAAACTATATAACTATATACGTTCGAATTATATTCAAAATAAATTTCTCGTCGATATTATTTAAAATAATTCATTTTAAATAATCAAAATTCGCTAGAATGCCAAAATAAAAATTTTAAACTGGCCCAGATTTTCGGGTTGTTACACTAATACGGCCCAATAAATTTCCAAACCCCTTCCCGTACAAAGGAGGTTATGGAGAAATTTTCTGAAATTTAAAGGCGTTAGTGAAATATTTGAAGTGAAAACGATATTGAAATCGTCGAATAAATTATATTTTTATATATATATAAATATAAATTAAATAAAACGAATCGAGCCCCTGCAGTTCACGTTTTGAAATCGTAACTACAAATGATTATACCGAAAGATCCGACCATCGGATTTTGACGAAACTAGAACCGTTAGGTTCGCTTTTAAGAGATCTTTCCAACGATATAAATTTGTTAAGATCCAACGGTTAGATTTTCATATATGTATAAAACAAATTTGAAGAAAAACAGCGCCAGTGCCACGGCACGACCTAAAACGTCGTTTAATTAAATAGGGCCATTTTTAAATAAATAAAAATGGCGATATATCGTTATAAAATATTATAGATGATATGGAATGGAAATAAACCAATTATACTTGATTTGATTGAAATTTGATGGTTGAATGTGTTTGACATGAAAATTATACTAATGAACTGAATTGTGGATGTCGAATAATTTGATCATGGACAGATTTGATTTGAATTCTAAATATACGTGAATTATTTGAAAAGGCCGGGTTAATTCTCATTTCAAATAATTGATCAACGATTAGAAGTCGAAGATATGAAGACGGTTCAAGACAGACGATCTTCACATCGGATGGATGGGTGCTACTAATACCCATGATTGGAGTAGCTACCTTGAATGGGATGAAGTGGTAGCCGTTCAGACATATTGGTTGATTGTACGGATATGCGAGGAATAAGGTGCCTCCAGTTTCGTTCAGACCCAGAACGAACTTATAAATGGACTGTGTGTCTGACATTGGATTTTGTTCTATTCTGATTGACCTGTATTAAATATATATCTGTTTGGCGGCGGAGAATTTATTCTCCTGCTTAACGCCCTTCTCTGAGACGTACGAGCTCAGAGGTTATATATCGATAGAAATCAGTCACATGGAGTGAATTGCCTGTGTGGCATGCCTAAGTGGCAAATGATCAAGGCTTCTGTTGAAAAGAAAAGTCTTGTGGTTGATGATCAAAGCACGGCCTACGTGGAATAACTTTGTGTATAGCGTTGATTCGCGAGCCTCACACCTCGGTGTGAGTCAAAAACGGGATAGTGACTGCAGGGAGAGTACGACGTTTCTTTCTAGCTATGGGTGATGTCAGTGACCTACCAGCCCTGACATTTATATTATTTTACCTGTGTGGTTGTTGGAGTGCGAGGCGCCTCGGATAAAGGTCTGATAGGACCGGGAAACGTGTGTTCAGGAATAATTAATCCTCAAAAGTAGTAGAGGACCGGCCCTGAAGCTTCCAAGAATGGTTGTGTGTGGTCCTGAGACATTTGCTAGAGTGTCTCGAACGGAGTGGAGCTTTCCCCTTGCCTCGACTCATGATGGAATGCAATTTCCAATACGAAATTACGGATTTGATTGTAGCTTATATATGGCGACATGATATATGGTACTCATGTCGCCTATGATTGATATTTATGACTGAAGTTGATTTTGAAAAATATATGCACTAGTAATAGTATCAAACACTTTTGTTTTATACGTATCAAGCATTTCTTGGTCATTATAAGGTAAAACTCTATCCTCTGGCTTGCGTTGCATTGTGTGATGGGACCTGAGTCATATAATGGCTTCATTTTTATAAAAAGCATTGCGATGATTAAATAATTTACTTTATTTCATGCACTGGCAATCACTGGAGTAAACCCGTTCCGCGAAAGTGGCGTGTTCTATGATTTGCCTTATTATTGTTGTTTAATCAGTTAAGTAGATTTCTCACACCAGTCCCATGACTGACTCGTAGTTTGTTTCACCTTGCAAACTCGGGTGCCCTTATTTTCACATGGGCAGCCTAGTGATAGGTAGCAGGATATATTTTGGCTTTGCACTGCAGCACGGAGTGCGCTTTTGGCTTATATGGCGAGGCTTGACTTCTCAGTATTTTGGCTATTGATATTCCGCCATTATTATCTATGTATATGATTCCGCTCATGGCAATGTAGACTAATGTTTCTTTTATGTACTCTCTTATGTATATGTACCGCTTATGGCGATGTAGACTGATATCTCTATTATGTCTCACTTTATGTTTATGTACCGCTTATGGCGATGTAGACTGATCATTTCCTTTTATGCACTAAGTTGTATCTTACACTGTGCTACTCTGATGTTGTTACATGTTAGGATCCCACTGTCATATTTATGTAAAATTATTCTATTTTCTATTTATACTATTATCTGTACTCTGCTAATGATGATTAATGTGTTATATTCCGGTGATTATCCTTAACACCATCGTACGGGGCTTTGGGATTGTCACAAAATTACTCTTTCATTTTGGCTTTTAATGCACCTGTGAATAATGGGAGTATGCTCACTGCACTATAAATGTGGTGGGATGGAGTTGTTAAATCTCTTCAACAATTATTGTCACATTTAATTAATACCCGTTTTCCTTAAACTCCAATTTTGGGGAAGATCTTATCTTAGTCGTGAAGTGATTGCTAAAGCATACAGTTATGCTAAATTAACGTTTTGATATTGACATTTTTAATTTTTTAGTGCAAGAATTCCATGAATTTACATTCTTAGATCTAAAAAATAATCGCATCAAACATGACCTTTTGTTCTATATTTGTGAAATGCATTCAAGAGTCTTGAGAGGGACAGGGTATATTTAGAAGGTAACCGAGGAAAAGCTTCATATAGAGGTGGATGTTGGCAATAACCAATTATTATGTAGGTGGTTTTTGGCATTGAGATGGTAGCCAAATGTTCTATTTGGTTGTCTGTTAATAGGTCAATGGATGGATAGAGAAGAGTGATAATCTTAGCATATAGTTTGTATGTTCGTCTTATTAGTTAAGACATGGAGGGAGTTTATCTACCTTTGATAGTTGTGTTATCTTCAATTCCAATGTGTGTGTCATGAAATTATATATGAGCATTTCCCTAACATAAGCCCATTAAAGCATGTAATTTTTTTCGTACCTCATAGACGTATAAACTTATTCCAAGAAAACATATAGCAAACAAATTACATATGACGACCAAAATAGAAACAAGAGGAAAAGGAATGTCAGAAATGCCCCTCTTTTATACACAAAATATATTTCATTACATTATAGGTGTGTTTTGTCTTTGCGACCTCTATCCAAAACCTTCCATTTCTCATCCTCATTTCTTTCATAAGTCATTTTTTAACTCATCTCCCTTTCTATCCCACATCATTTATGCAATCCTAATAGCTATTGAGAGGCAAAAAATTAAAAAGAGATTCAAAATATTAATTTCATTCCTTTTAAATTATTGCATCATTCAACAATCTCACTGAAACCAGTGGTATTTTAGAAAGGCACCTGAGTAGTGCGTCGAAGTCGAGATGGAAGTGCGCAAAAAGAAGCGCATCAAGTTCTCAGCGAAAGCAACTGTAATAACCCGAAAAATCAGAACCAATTTAAATTTTTTATTTTGGCAATTTTAATGAATTTTGAATATTTAAAATGATTTATTTTAAACAATAACGACGAGAAATTTATTTTGAATAGGATTAGAACGTATATACTTATATAAATCGTCGTTAGAATATAAATATTTATTTTTTAATTATAAAAGCAATTGAAAATGGCCCGGTAGTTTGAAAAATCGATTTCAAATTTCAAATGAATGTACATGGTTCAAAATAAACCGGATTTTAGCGAAACCAAAAATATTAGAATCTACATGAGAATATCTTTCCAACGAGTCCGAAAAATTGAAATTTCATAGTGGGGATAAAAAGTTATACCCAGTTGAAAATTCAGAATAGTCGCTATGGAAAATATAGCCCTTAAAATTAGCAATTTTGCAAACGACCTCCGTTTTCTACGAAACCACTTTTTTTGGATCAGGGATATCAAATTACTACTAGATTCAAATTTCCATAATTTTTGAAAGCGATATGTGAGCGTGGCGAAGGAAAACGTGTTTTGACAGTTTCTGTCAATTTGGATCGACCAGAAAATGGCTATTTTCAACCGATCTCAGAATTTGATGAAATTAGTTTTGTTAGAACCGTATCGTCGAGACGAAGCTAGAAAATATTTTTTGGGAATTTTTAGAGTCCGTATGTGGCCCTAGTAAATTGAAACGTGCGTTCAAATTCAATATATAGATTTATATTTTGATTTTGACGGAAACTGATCGAAACAGCCGAACTGGCTCCCGAAACATATCCCATTGTGTTCGGAATGCGGGTATTACGCTACGGATGACAGTCGGTGGGTTTGATTTCGAGTTCGTATTAGAAAGCTACTTTTTAGAGAGATAAAATAATTTAAAATTAAATATATATTTTCTCCTTTAACCCCCCCCCTCTTCTCAAAAGCCAACGACCTTTTCAAAATAAAAAAAATAAAAAATGATGAAAGAAACCGTCGTCGCCTTCCCAGCGAACTTCTCCGCCGTTGCCGATGCTTACCGCGTCGTCGCCGTGGCCTCCCCAGCTCCGCCTCCGACCACTCCTCCGCCCCTTCCTCTGTTCGAACCCATAGCCCCCGTAAACCTTAGAATGACCAAAATCCGCCGCTCTGGACTCCCAACCCGCTGCGCCGTCCAGACAACCCCTCCACCAATTCCGACAGCAAAACCCCCCTCGGTTCCTCCCTGCAATCGACGAAGTCTGGGTGCGATGGAAATGCTTCATGGTCGAAGCTCACTCGACGTTCACTGGCACAAGCAGGAGAAAATTAACAGTAAGATTAAATACAGTTTTTTATATATTAAATAAAAAGAATTGATTTTTATAAATAACATTGATTTTTAATGACAAAGATCATATGAAGTTAGGATTTTTGTTAATATAAAGTTAGAATTTTTGTTGATATAAAGATTAGATTTTTATTTGTTTGAATGATAGAAAAGATTGAATTTTTAGAATATAAAAGATTGAATTTTTATAATAGGAAGAAAAGATTCTATTTTTAATGTTAAAAGGATGAGTTTTTTAAGATTAGAAAGCTTTGATAAGAAGAAGTTTAGATTTTAAATTTTGAAAAGATATGATTTTTATTCATATTGAGATAGGATTTTTATATATATGAAGTAGCGATAAAAAATCAATTTTTATATATATGAAGTAAAAATATTATTTTTATATAAGTAGCAAAATAAAAATATGATTTTAACATTAACTGTGTGAAACAGATTTCGTTGAAAACGCAGTGAAGGGCACAACGAGCGGGAACCGAGTAAAATCCAAACCGTTCAGAAGTAAATAATGATGTAGTGGATCCCCAAGGTGAGAACTTCTCACTTTTATTTTAATTTACTAGTTGAAATATATACTAGGATGCAAACGGTGCTTAGCAGCATCCGACACCCGTCGTCCACAGACCATTGACGACTTGTTTGTTTGTTATTTGTGTTGTGAATATTGATTGTGTGACGTGGAATGGAATAAAATATTTTATAGTTAAAGATATAATGTTTAACGAGTATATGAAATAAAATAAAATAAATATTTATAAATAAATCGAACGATTTGTTTATGTACACACATTTGACTGATATGGATTGGGACGATAAATTTTACACATCGCCCAACTGCACAAATAAATTTGTGTTCGTTGTTTGAATACCCTACACCGGTATTGGGATGATATATGGCATACACTAATCCCAATAATTAGCTGTATGTCGATCGATTGATTGACAGGCTGTTATAAGCGTTAAATATTTATATTTAATGCTTATAAAGTGTAGAATGTACTCTGGACGATGGATTGTTGTTTTCATTGTTGTTATACACATTTGTTGTGTGAAATCCATATAATCAAATTATATGGTAATTGACTGTGTCTGATTCCAGTTCAGAAAGAATGAATGTTTTAAAATAACGAATATTTTCAAACAATATTCAGAAAAGGATCAATATTTAATTTTGATGTCCGATTTGGGATGGACACGAAGATATTTAAATATATATAGCTGTGTTGATTATATTGACGCCATTTTGACGTGAACGATAGTTATATCAACTTTATTCATTTTTATAATGAATATAAAAAAGGAATTGATTTCAAAATCCAGTGTTTTGAAAATGCTATCATTTATATATCGATGATATGGAATATTCAATTTTGATTAGAAATTTAATATGAAGTTGAAATCCTTTTGAAAACGAATATAAAACAATTTATAAAATACGTTTCAAATGGTAATCGATGAAATATATATTATGTATATAATATAATGGCCTGATTAGTACGCATCGCGCTGCGGCAATTCGCGAATTTCGACCATGGACTTCGAATGGATATTACAGGAGATCCGACCATCGGATTCTCCTAAAACTGAAACCGTTGGGTTCGTATCGAAAAGTGCTTTCTAACAAATATTAGAGATTTGAAATCTAATGGTTGGATTTGGAATTCTATCCAAATAAAATTTGGAAAAGGTCGATGTAAGTGCAGTTCGATGACCGTTTATGTAAACGACTGTACTATCCTTCATAAAATTATTAAAAATATCAATAATTAGTATAAAGTCATAAGAAATGATTTGGAAAGAATTAGGGTGAAAAATCCTATATTTGAAAAGATAAAAAATAGATTTTTATCAAAATGAACTAGTTTTGAACTAGAATTATAATTCAATTTTTTTTAAAATAAATAAATTTGTTTTGAAATGGTTCTAAAAATAACTAGAATTTCCAATATATAAATTGGAAATGGATTTGAATCGAAATTGTCTTCGGAATATTTCAATGTTGGATTTCGTGATTATACAGATATTGTTATGGGAATTTGAAAGATATATATATATATATATCGTTATTCCAATACGGTATTTGTTGATTCCAGAGTTTGATATTGAATATAACCTGATACATTTTCTATTCATAGCCTTGTATTTAATATCAAATTGGATTTTGGGTTCGTCGTGAATGGTATCTTTAATAATACTGTTCTTGAACCGAATGGAGTTAAGAAAATTAGAAACTAACTAGAGGTTAGCTAGGTTGAATGGTTTCCTGGGTATTGATCTGATGTTGGTTTCGGCCTTCGGGGTTAATACTTAGGGGATTGTTCTCTTACTAATTTACGGTAAGAGGCTAATGTGAATTGGGTTTATCATGAACTGTATTTTAACAACATTCGTTCTTTAACCCGATTTACAATGAAATGTGATTTGGAATTTATAAATCTTTTTATTAAGATTTAACAGGAATTTTCCAAAGTAAAGTTTTCCAATTTAATATATATTAAATTGGAATTAAATGGAATTCGATTTGATAATAATTGAAATGAAATTCTGTGGAGGAAGACTGTTAATACAGATGGAATTTAAAGGGCATTGTCGATATTCCATTTATATTATTGGTCGGATACGGAAATTGATATAGAATATATATTGATTTGTTCTTCCGTGAAGATTCCATAATTAATGGAATGTGATTTTGGGGTTCTCGTGAATGGTGTCTTTAATAATACTATTCCTAGACACAACGGAGTTAAGAAAATCAGAAGCTGACTGGAGATTAGTCAAGATGAATGGTTTCCTAGGTATTGATTTGATGCTGGTTTCGGCCTTCGGAGTTATTACATAGGGAATTGTTCACTTGCTAATTGACGGTTAAGGGACGATGGAATGGAATGTGATTTCGGGTTTATCGTGAGTTGTGTTTAAAATGACATTAGTTCTTTAACCCAATTAAAGATAGGATTTATTCCCTGGATTTGAATAATCATTAAGTAATGATTTTTGGAAATTAAAACTGAATTAGAATTTTAATGAATCTTTAAATAGATTGAAAGATGAATTTGATAACTAAAATCATCAAATTCAAGAAATTATCGAGGATGGAGTATCACCAGTTTTGCTCCAAGCAATAGTTAAATCTTTAATTAGATTTGAATGTGAAATGGTAATTGAATTTACCGATAACACTGTGGTGTTAGATATGAAGTATTACCAGTTTTACTTCATGGGATGAATAGGTTGGGGTTGGAAAATTTAACAAATGGTTACTTCGGTAAATCCCGACTAGTTTGGAAAACCATAATTTATTTTGAGTTGATATTCAAAAGGAGATTTAAGAATAAATTTAAAGAATTTATCTTTGATAAAATTAATGGGAACCTATCCCAAAAGATAAGAATATTTGAATAAAAGAATATTCTGGATTGGAATGAGGCGTATGTTGTGTCTGTGTAGCACTGGTTTATTATATATGCGAGTTATTCAGAAAGGCCGGGTTTATCCCATTCTGAATAACTGAATCGACGATAAGTCGAAGATGAAGACGGTGGTAGAAGACCGGAGGTCTTCACAACGTTTGGATAATTACTGATGATCTTGATTGGGCTGTACACCCAAGAGGAGGGAATCAGTAAGTGATCGTCTAGACGTACTTGGAGATAGATGGATATGCGAGGAATATGGTTCCTCCGATTTCGTTCGGACCCAAAACGGACTTGTAAATGGATGTGTGTCTAACATCGGATTTCATTCTGTGTGATTGATTTACATCAGTTGCATAGCGTGAAATGCCTGTGTGGCATGCTGAGATGCAAATGATCTGGGCTTCTATTGAAAAGCAGAGTCTTGTGGTTGATGATCAAAGCACGGCTTTAATACAGTGCAGCTTTGTGTAGCGTTAATTCGCGAGCCTCACACCCCGGTGTGAACCAGAAACGGGAGAGAACATCTGGGAGGCATGCGTTTCCTTCTAGCTAGGAGTGGTGTTTTGGGTTTTACACGCCCGGACATTTTACTTATGTGGATGATGGATTGCGAGGCGCCTCGGTTAGATCGGACGATTCGGGTCCGATGGAGTCATTTGGCTCATTAACGCCCCATAGGGCGGGGAAACGCAGTGTTCATACATTTTAATCCACATCGGTGGAACGACCCTGACGATCGAAAGGTCACTCGAGCTCTGACTTGAGACACGGGCTAGAGCGTCTCAAAACGGTGAGGACGATCCCTTGTCTTGATTCACAGATGGAAATCCAACTTCCAATACGTGACTTTGCGGTTTTGATTGTAGAACCTATATATGATGACATAGTGTTATGGGGCACTTATGCCGTCTATGATTGATACTTATGATTGAAATTGTTTTGACACTATACACTTATAGTAATAATAAAAGATGAAATTTAGCGTATCAAGCATTCTTTGGCCATTATAAGGTAAAACCCTATCCTCCGGCTTGTGTTGCATTGGGTGATGGGACCTGGGTCTCATAATAGCTTCATTGTTCTTTATTTAGCATTACGCTGTTGTTTTATGCACTGGTATTCTTGGAAGGAAACCTGTTCAGTGTTATACGGCGTGGTCCCTTGATTTACCTAACTATAAAATACAGAATAATAACTGTTTTAGTTCTCACACTAGTCACATGACTGATCTGGAGTTTATTGTTTAAACCTAAACTCTGGGTGCCCCTATTTTCCACAAGGGCAGCTAGTAGTTTTGGTTTTGCAGATTTATTCACAGGAACCTGGTTTACAGCTGGAATGATATCCGGAAAGTTCTGTATCCGTATATTCTTTTTAGTTGTGTTTTGTATTATTTTGCAATCTGGGCTTTCCTTCACGGGGAAGTTCGGTTCGTTTCATTTTGGTATCAGACCTTTGGTTTACAGAGCTCGAGAACAAGACACATTAGAATCAAATGAAAGAATTCATCAGAGATTGGATTAGTAATATCCGATAAGAATGACTCATTAGAGATAGGATCAGTAGTATCCTAGAACGAGTGTGAAGAGTGATATTTTTAAAATAAAAATGAAAACGAATTTTGTTTTGAAAATTTAAACCTATTTATACGTATTTGAATATTTATTTTAAATTGATTTGGACAATCAAGTATATAGAAATTTGGATATACGTCTGATCCACGTGTATTGAAGTCTCAAATATACCGGATGGGTATAGAATCACACTCTAGTCGGCCGGGGATGATTTTGATGATGGAGCTCCATCATCAGGATTTATGTTCGTGTTTCGAAAGTGAGATATCTATATATTTCCAATCAACTGGTGTGAGAACCAAAACTAGATAGCGTCTACTGTTGTGAATTGGCATCAAAAATCTGATTTTTGGACTATGTATTAAAATTATCCGTTTGAAAAGCTAATCAACTAATTGATTGATGGTTGTGTTGTTTGATTATTGGTTTGATATTTTTAACCATTTAGCCAAACCAAGCCAAATATTGAACTGCATTGAAAATTTATCGCATTTTGCACATACATACATGATTATTGAACAGGTCATAACATAGAGGCTAGAGCAAAAGAATAAAATTGTTTGCCCGACAAATAGTTACATTGTAATGGCGCGTTTTGTTAGCTGTCGAATAATTAATTTATTTAATGATTTATATATCGATTTGGCGATATCGATAACTTAAAGTACAACGTTCGAACTTATAATTTATAATTATAATTAAAACGAACCTGAAACGTCGCGGCAGTTCGCAATTTGGCAATTTGAACTTCAACTGAATGTACATGATTCATTTTAAGCCGGATTTCTGTGAAAGAAGAAACGTGTGGAGCTGGTGGAGTATGTCTTTCTAGTAGAAGAGAAAAATCGGGATTTCGTCGTGTAGATTTTGTTTTATGTCCAAATCAAATATTCAGAAAAACAGCGGCATATTCGTTTATGGCCATAACGGTTATTTGAGTGTATTTAAATATCGGGTTTGAATTTAGACAAGGTTCTTTTGGGAAGTAGTGATAATTTAATTTTTAGAATTTTACTAAAATTTTTAATTAATTAAATAGACAACTTTTTATTTGGAGTATTTCGCACCCTGTATCGATATTTTGGGGTTTCAAAATATGAGTCAACCTACCGGTATTATTATATTTTTGGGATCGTGACATCTTGCTGGACACGACAATATGTTTATTTCTGTCTATAGCAGTCCGTAAAAACAATGAAATTTTGTATAACAAGGTCTGTAAAACTTAACTTTGGAGACAAATCATACCCATACCACAACAAATCATAAATATATATATATATATATATATATATATATTAGAATAGGATGTACCGTACTCTTATACTTGGCAAGTAAGGAACTCCAAAGATTTTAGATGAACAACTCACAACTAGAATTTTGCAGCCTTTCCCCTACACGCAGTCTACCCATATGTATTGTCTATCACCCATCTTTCAAGGGATTACCCTATACTCTATATCTAAAACTAAAACGTGTCCTTCCTAATGCTTCATAACTAAGGGAAGGAAATATCCTAGATATAGTTACCTACCACGCTGAACACATGTTACCCTACACTACGTAACCCTTAACTCTTAACCAATAAACCCATACCTGCTTCTTTCAAAATGTCAAAGCTAACCTATTCTAAGCTACAAAACCCATCACCCTATGTATTGGAAAATTAAACTACTCTATATACCTATCGCTTAAATACAAAGCTACGCAATACTATAAATATATGCGACTTCCTCCTACTTTCTCCTCAGCAGAACGAATGAAAACAAAATGGCGGAAATAATGCTTTGAATACAAGCTTTTACTGGAGATAAATTGAAGATGGCAGATAGGAGCGGCAAAGTGATACAGGAGTTCGAACAGCTTTTTGTTCACTGCCTGTTGCCGTGGGGATTTTAACATGTTCATGGCGCATGAGGAAAAGCTCAAGTTCAAAACAATGGTGTCGGCGTTAGAAGTGGAAGCATTCAGCTACAGCGAGGGCTGAGGCACGGAATGTGTAGGAGGCCGCCGGAGTTGTGACGGTGTACTGGTAGTGTGGCAGCGGTAAAGGAGAAGAGCTCCGGCAGTTTAGTGTTGATATGGTGTGGACTGTGTGGGATCATTTTGTGAGTGGGATGAAGAGCATGCAGCAAAGTAAAAGAAACGAAGAGAGAAGGATACGCGGATGGGTGTGTGGCACGTTCTGGAAGGATGCATGAAATAGAAACTGTGAAACAGTTTAATGAAGAGTATGTCTTCATTCTTGGGTCCCTGCAGCGAAACGAAAAAGGGAGAGAAGCAGTTTGCAATACCTTCTGGGCTTATGACTGTAGAATTAAGTTGGATTATTAATTAGCGCAAATATCCAAAGGATGGGATCGGAAAACAGGGGAAGACAGTGTATACTGGAAGTGTGAGTGGTGAAGAACGGTGTGGTTGCGTGTGATACATGGTGAGGGAGAGTTCAAGGTGGTTTCAGGGTTGAGCAAAAATGGTGCGTGGAAGGGAGGTTTTCAAGTACAGGTGAAAGTGGACATATATACTCGAGTTAGCAACATGGTGGAGTAATGAAGCCGATGGGGACTGAACTTCTTACTGTTTAGTTTTCTTAGAGATGGCGTCGATGGAAAGGAAGTTAAGAAGTTGGGGGTATACAGCTGTATAGGTTTATTGCTTGAACTAAAGCTCGCGTTTGGTGATGAAGGAGAAGCATCAAGCAGTTTGTGGTCCGGGTTTACATGTGAATTTTGGGCCAATGTTTTTCAGTAAAGCCCATTTACCTAAATTTAAAGCCCATGTATATAAAAGGAGAAATGCAGTATAATGAATTTGTGAAGGGAGCTCAACGTGGAAGAAAGCAAAAGGGTAACCGAGTCCATCAAGATCGTATGAACGGACTATACGTTGTTGCCTCATTGCGGTTACAGGAAGAGGATGTTGGGCTTGCTCGGCATGTGGACATGAAGAAATGATTTAAGAGAATCGCCAAAACCGAGCTTTGGGAATTTCGTGACAAAAGTAAACGTCGAGTTTAATCAACTGACGCAAATCGTTATTTAACGGTTAATGCGCAAGGTGAGTAAAACTCACCAACTCTGAACAGTTCTATTTTTATAACGTATTCTTAGAACTGCTAAATATTGTCTGTTTGACTGTGTGTTGATCGTTTGCTTGAACTGCTAGTCAGTTAGTAGAGATTTTATATATATATTTACGTATGTATATATATATATATAAACCGTCAAATAGTTATATGTTGATTCTGTTTATCAGAATATTATACGGGTGTTGTTTAACATCTGTGGATGCAGGGAAACAGGTTGGAGGAATCCAACAGGATTCCTCAACAGTTATTTTACTGTGATTTTTATATTGTGATATATAATGTGATGTATATAATCTGTGTGATTATGTGTGGTGGGACGATATTTATCGTTGTTATATGGTGTGTTAAATACCATGAGAAATACCAAAATGTAGGAGAGGGGTTTTCAAAGTATATTTTGAAATATATTTTATTTATATAAAATCAAGGGATTATATATATATATATATATATATATATATATATAAGAAAAAGGATTTTGAATATAAGGAACATAGTTGGTAAAACAAATATAAAAGAATTATATTTGTAAATCAAATACAAGGGAATATATATGTTAATCAAATATAAGGGGATATATTTGTTAATCAAAATATAAAGGAATTATATTCGTTAAAAGAAATATAAAGGATACTTATTTAGAGATTAAATAAATAGAATTAAACTAAAGGAGATATTTATTTGTTAAATAAATAGGAGTTAACCAAGTGAATTGGTCGAGTTAACCAAGTGAATTGGTCGAGTTAATCGAAGTGAATTTGTTAAGTTAAACTAAGTGAATCGGTTAGAGTAAATCAAAGTGAATTAGTTAAGTTAACTAAGTGGTTAATCGAAGTGAATTAGTTGAGTTAAACTAAGTGAATCGGTTAGAGTTAATCAATGTGAATTAGTTAAGTTAAACTAAGTGGTTAACCAAAGTAAATTAGTTAAGATAAACTAAGCGGTTAATCAAAGTGAATTAGTTAAGTTAAACTAATTGGTAAATCAAAGTGAATTAGTTGCGTCAAACTAAGTGAATTAGTCAAGTTAAACTAATTGGTTAATCGAAGTAAATTAGTTGGGTTAATCAAAGTGAATTAGCTGAGTTAAACTAAGTAAATCGGTTAGAGTAAATCAAAGTGAATTAACTAAGTTAAACTAAGTGGATTAGTTCAGTTAATCGAGACAAGTAAATCAAGTTAGGTTAAACCATTTGAGTTAACCAGTTAGGTTAAACCATTTGAGTTAACCGGTTAAAGTTGACCAGTTAGAGTTGACCAGTTAGAGTTATCCAAGTGGAGTTAATCGAGTAGAGTTGTCGAATATCACTTATTCGAAGTAGAGTTATCGAATATAGTATATTCGAGGGAAGAGTAATCGAATATAGTTTATTCGAGTGGAGAAATCAAATGTTATTCATTTGAGAAGAGTTACCGAATATTATTTATTCGAAGAGTAGTTATCGAATATTGGTTATTCGAAGTTAGTTAATCCAAAGGAGTTATTCGAAGTTAGTTAATCCAAAGGAGTTATTCGAAGTTAGGTAATCCAAAGGAGTTATTCGAAGTTAGCTAATCCAAAGGAGTTATTCGAAGTTAGTTAATCCAAAGGAGTTAGTCGAAGAGTTAATCGAATATAGTTATTCGAAAGAAGGTGTTAATCGAATATAGTTATTCGAGTAAAGTTAAAAGAGTTAATTGAATTTAGTTATTCGAAATGAGTTATTCAGATTAGATATTTGAATAGAGTTAAACACATTAGAGTGATTCGAATTACTTATTCAAATAGAGTTAAACACGTAAGAGTTAATTGAATATTAGTTCTTCAATTAGAGTTAAATCGAATTTAGTTATTCGAAAGGAGTTAATCAATTTGAGTTAAGTTAATCGATTTGAATTAAGTTGAATCGAAATGGAGTAAATCGATTAGAATTAAGTTAATCGAGTTAGAGTAAATCGAATATTGGTTATTCGAAGGTAAGTTATTCGAATTAGTTATTCGAAGGAGTTAATCAAATGAGTTGATCCAAAGGAGTTAGTCGAATATTAGTTATTCGAATAGAGTTAAAGGAGTTATCGATTTTATTTTGATCGAAAGGAGTTATCGATTAGTAAATCGAAAGGAGATTTTCGAATATAGCATATTCGAAAGAAAGAGATCGAATATTGTTTATTCGAAAGAGAGAGATTTCGTATATGAGTTATTCGAAGAGAGATAATCGAATATAGGTTATTCGAAGAAGAGTTAATCAAATAGAGATTACTCGAAAGAGAGTTATACGCCGAATTCGATTATAGCGAATTCAGGAAAGTACTATTTACTTTCCAGGGTTTAAATCAAGATTTAGTTATTGATTTAGAAATTAGGTGTCTGTTAAATTATTCGAGTTAGGAGATAAAGTTATAATTTAGGTTAGACATTGCAGAAGTAGGAATTATAACGTTATAGTTATAACCAAACGTTTCCATATAAGAAGTAGATTCGTAACCTGAATCCGAGAATTTGCGTAAATAGATGATTGGAAAAAGTGAGTGACGAGCTTCATCTATTTCACAGTAAAGGACGTTGTTCAATTAAGGTCTGAGAGGTAATTATACCCCAACTTGATTGACTTCAGAATTGACAAAGGAATAGTTGTGGTTCGATCTAAAAGGTTGATTAGGAATAAAGCTAAGGAATAAGCGATAAATGGATTAAGCGAAACGATGTTTTATACAACGTTCATTTGAAATCCGTAAATGAGTTTTGGAAACGTTTTCCAAATATAGTCAGATATGTTTTCTAAACATAGAAAATGAAATGTTTTCATGATAAGAATTTAAGAAATAGAGTTAAGCAAATTCAGAAACTGACTGGAGAGGGTAAGTTGAACGGTTTTCTAAGTGACTATCTGATGTTGGTCTCGACCTTCCGTATTGATACTTAGAGAATTGTTCTTATACTAGTTACAGTTAGGGACTGATAGTTGCGAAATAATAGTGATGTGAAAATAAGCTATGGAAATGTTTTCCAATGATTAATAACATATATTTTCTAAATATATGAAATAAGGAAATATGAACATATGATGATTGATCGATCGAATTCCCATTTGGAAATAAGATCGTTGTTTGTACACCGACATGTTTTCATTTGATAGTTGAATCACAGACTATCAAAGTTTTTACCATTTTAACGTTGTTAATATGGAGAGACCGTTTGGATTATTATCCAAAGAACCACTCTGTATTGGCATAAGCGTTGCGAGCAATATCTGCCAAAGATAAATTGAAGACGGAGTAAAGTGCAAGGGCTGTTGTATAAGTCTTAGATAACAGTGACTAAGATGAATATACTGAATAGTGCCTTCGGTTTGTCCAGTCCCAGGATAACGTATATGGAAGAAGGTCTGACAGAGTATATCCAATGGATCGCGTAAGTTGATATGTTCAAACGTATTCACGTTTGGTGGCGGAGGAATTCGTTTCTCTTAGCTATATACCCGTGTTATTTTTGGATAAGTCAATTTGTGATTTGGCGGGTATGACGATGTGGCATTCAAAGTGAATGGTGATCAGATGTTCTGAAGATAGACGTAGCTTCTAGCCTCACACCGGGAAGTAACAAAAGTTGGGCTAGGCAGCATGGCTAGTTGGGTCATCCCCAAGCAGGGTGTATTGTCACCGATCTAGAGAATATTCATATTTATACTTCTTTTTGATTCTGTATCTTTGGATGACGGTTTGATGGCCTACAACCGTGGTGGCAATATATTCGCGACACTCAAGCTAAATGAGTGAGCGGTCATGTGTGGCCGGGTTGCAAGACGTTCTTGTTGAACCCTGAGTGTATCACCTCTAGAGTACACTATTCAGAAGGTGCTCCCATACCTTGTCTGTTGGAATCCATCCTCCGATAAGCGCCCTGCGGTTTATGATTTTATACTATGTATGTAGAACGTGAGATGCAAGCGTTTCTGCTAGATTGATATCTATTTGTACTTAGACATTATTATAATATCACAATGATATTGCTTGTCAAAGTTGTTCAGATACTCATAAGGAAAAACCCGTTCCGTATTTACGGCGTGGTCTTATGACATACCCTATACCTGTTTTAAACTATTTTACTCATACCAGTCCCATGACTGACCCGGAGTTTACTTTGTTGTTTTCCCTAAACTCTTGGGTGCCTAAATTTATACGGGCAGTCAAGTAGTCGGGATTTTCAGATATACATGGAGAGCTTGGAGCAGGAGACTTCAAGATTCTATAGCTATAGTTATTTCCGCTGTGTTGTAAGTGTTGTACTCTGATAAGTGCTATTGTATATATATATATAACTGTTTACTTCAAAGTTATGTTATATATTATATGTTATTCGTTCCGCTGTGAGATTCATGTTACTCTGATGATTCTGATGTTCTTCTTCTTCTTCTATTCTATTAGTTCTACCTTTTCTTTCTCACCTTCTAAATTCTTTCACTAACGTCTCGGAATTTCCGACTCTCGAGGAGTCGGAAATTTCCAGCCGTTACATACATGTTTACTAATTTCTTGGCTTTGGATGATTTTATGAGCCGATTGGCTACCCGCTTGGCTGTTTCTTTTTCTTTTTGGATTGGAGAGGCCTATATGGCAATTTCGGGATTTTCCAGGTGCTCCCATACAGGGTAGGTTATGGCGAAATTTTTCGAAAATTTAGGGTGTTAGCCAAGTTTTTGAAAAATTTGAAAAGTTAGCTGTATGGAAATCCCAATAATTAGCTGTATGTCGATCGATTGATTGACAGTCTATTATAAGCATTAAATATTTATATTTGATGCTTATACAGTGTAGAATGCACTTTGGATGATGGTTGATTATTTGTCATTGTTGATATATACATCCGTTGTATGGAAATCCATAGAAAAAAATCTATGGCAATTGATTGGGCCTCATTCCAGTTTTGAAATAGAATATTTGAATAGAATATTTGAAATAGAAATATATAAAGCCGTGTTGATTAGATATGCGATATTTTGGTGCGAACGATATTTATATCGATTATATTCGTTTTTATTATGAATATTGAAAAGTGAGTTCAAAATCAAATATTTAGAATTGAATTCGAATTGAAATTAAGTCGAATTGAATTCAAATTGAAATTAAATAGATTTGAATTCGAATTGAAATTAAATAGAATTGAATTCGAATTGAAATTAAATAGAATGAAATTCGAATTGAAATTGTATAGATTTGAAATTCAAATTGAATTGAAAACGAACTGAAATTGAATTAAAAATCGATTTGAATTGAAATCAATTTGAAATGAATTTAAAACGAATTTATAAGGAAAAATTCAATTGTGGATTTGAATTTAAAATGGAAGTTGAAATTGTTTTTGAAACGAATTTAAAATGATTTATAAAATTCGTTTTAAATGGAAATCGATGAAATAAATATTATATATATTAAATATATAATATAATGGCCTGAATATAACGCGCCGTGCTGCGACAATTCGCGAAATTTGACCACTGACTTCGAATGGATGTACAGGAGATCCGGCCGTCGGATTCTCCTAAAACCGGAACCGTTGGGTTCATATCGAAAAGAGCTTTCTAATGAATATAAGAAATTAGAAATCTAATGGTTGGATTTGGAACTATGTCCAAATCAAATTTGGAAAAGGTCGTTGTAAGTGTAGTTCGATGACCGTTGATGGAAATCGACTGTACGGGCCTTGATAAAATTATTAAAAATATTAATAATTAATGTAAAATAATAAGAAATGATTTGGAAAGAATTGGGATGAAAAACTCCATATTTGAAAAGATAAAAATAGAATTTTATTGAAATGAACTAGTTTTGAACTAGAATTATAATTCAATTTTTTTTTAAATAAATAAATTGAATTTGAAATGGTTTTAAAAATAACCAAGATTTTCAATATATGGATTGGAAATGGATTTGAATCGAAATTGTCTTCGGAATATTTCGATGCGGGATTTCGTGATTATACAGGTAGTGTTATGGAAATTTGAAAGATATTTTTATATCGTTATTTCCAATACGATATTTGTTAGTCGTAGAATTTGATATTGAATATAAGACGATATATTTTCTATTCAGAGCCTTGTATTTAATATCAAATGTGATTTGGGTTTGTCGTGAATGGTGTCTTCATTAACACTGTTCTTAAACCCAGTTGAGAAAAAGATTAAATCTTTTTATTTAGATTTAATGAAGTGTATCAATTAAACGATATTTAATTGGAATTGAATTGAATTGAATTTTGGGTTTACCGTGAACGGTGTTTTAAATAACATTTGTTCTTTAACCCAACAATTAATGGAATGTGATTTTCGGTTGTCATGAACGGTATCTTTAATAATACTGTTCTTATACCCAACGGAGTTAAGAAAATCAGAAATTAACTAAAGATTAGTTAAGTCGATTGGTTTCTTGGGTATTGATCTGGTGTTGGTTTCGGCCTTCGGGGTTATTACTTAGGGAATTGTTCACTTTCTAATTTACGGGTAAAGGCTGGTGGAAATGAAATGCTATTTTGGGTTTTTCGTGAATCGTGTTTTAAAAGACATTGGATCTTTAACCCAGTTAAAGATTAAAACTAAGTGGAGTTTTAATGAATCTTTGAATAGATTGAAAAGTGAATTTGATAATTAAAATTATCAAATTTAAGAAATGATCGAGAATGGAGTACCACCAGTTTTACTCCAGACGGTAGTTAAATCTTTAATTAGATTTAAACGTGAAATGGTAATTGAATTTACCGATAACACCGTGGTGTTAGATATGAAGTATTACCAGTTTTACTTCATGGGATGAATAGGCTAGGGTTGGGAAATTTAACAATTGATTACTTCGGTAAGGTTCGTTAATCCCGACTAGAGTAGATAAACCATAATTTGGTTTGAATTGATATTCAAAAGAAGATTAAAGAATAAATTTGAATAATTTATCTTTGATAAAATTAATGGGAACCTTTCCCTTAGAATGTGAAATTTAGCAACTAACTGAAGATTAGTTAAGATGAATGTTTTCCTGGGTATTGATCTGATGTTGGTTTCGGCCTTCGGGGTTAATATTTGGGGAATTGTTCCCTTACTAATTTACAGTTTGTGACAGATGAATTGGAATGAGGCATATGTTGTGTTTGTGTAACACTTGTTTGTTATATACGCGAGTTATTCGGAAAGACCGG
This sequence comes from Allium sativum, assembly GCA_030737875.1. Classification (NCBI taxonomy): domain Eukaryota; kingdom Viridiplantae; phylum Streptophyta; class Magnoliopsida; order Asparagales; family Amaryllidaceae; genus Allium; species Allium sativum. Next base: position 166,226,719 of record CM060923.1, read on the forward strand.
GTTTATCCCATTCTGAATAACTAATACGACGATAAGTCGAAGATGAAGACGGTGGTCGAAGACTAGAGGTGTTCACATCGTTTGGATAATTACCGATGATCTTGATTGCGCTGTACACCCAAGAGGAGGGAATCAGTTGGTGATCGTCCAGACGTACGTGGAGATTGATGGATATGCGAGGTACGTGGTGCCTCCGGTTTCGTTCAAACCCAGAACGAACTTGTATGCACTGTGTGTCTGACATCGGCTTTCATTCTGTGTGATTGATATCGGTTGCGTAGAGTGGTTTGCCTATGTGGCATGCTAAGATGCAAATGATCAAGGCTTCTGTTGAAAAGCAGAGTCTTGTGGTTGATGATCAAAGCACGGCCTTTGTGGCGTAGCTTTGTGTAGCGTTAATTCGCGATCCTCCCACCCCGGTGTGAACCAGAAACGGGAGAAGGACATCAGTGAGGGCATGCGTTTCTTTCTAGTTAGAAGTGGTGTCAGTGCTTTAACTGGCTGACACTGCTTATGTGGATGATGGAATTTGAGGCGCCTGGGTTAGATTGGACGATCCGGGTCCGATGGAGTCATTTGGCTTGTAACGACCCAGATTTCCGTAACATCGGAGTTGACTATATACATCAAACGTCCAACCCAAATATCACGAAAATACGGAACATTTTTTTTTAGAAGAAAGAGATAGAAGAAGAACATAAATAACAACACAGAATCTCACATCGCAGCGGAACAAAATATAATATATCATATCTTTGAAATACAAAATCTTCATTGTATAACATACACTTATCAGAGTACAACACTTACAACACAACAGAACAACTATAACTGGATAACGCTGAAGCCTCCTGCTCCAAGCTCCATTAGATATATCTGAAAAATCCTGAACTACTTGACTGCCTGTACAAATTTAGGCACCCAAGAGTTTAGGTAGAACAAAACAAAATAAACTCCGGGTTAGTCATGGGACTGGTATGAGTAAACAGTTTAAAACAGTTTCAGAAAACTAAATGATATCTCATAAGACCACGCCGTATAAAACGGAACGGGTTTTTCCCTTATGAGAATCCAAACGCTTGATTTATCTTTATATCAAAACTCTTTTGATATTATAATAATGTCTAAATCAAGTAGATAGCAATCTAGTGGAACGTTTGCATCTCACGTTCCACATATATAATATACAATCATAAACCGCAAGCACGTATTGGGTAATGGGTTTCCAACTATGACAAGGTATGGAACCACCTTCTGCTGGTATATCTCTAGAGGAGAATACACCGAGTTCAACAAGAACATCTTGCAACTCAGCCACACATGACCGACCACTCATTTCGCTTGAGTGTATCGAATGTATATCACCAACGATTGGGATCAACAACCGTTTCCCGAGTGGGACAACATCGACAATAGATTTTTAGAAATAAATGAAACTCTAGATCAGGTGATTATACAGCCTAATAGGTGCGACCTACATAGCCATGCTGCTTGCCCGATTTCTGTCATTTACCGGTTGATGAGGCCAGAGGCTACGCTTTATCATCACACAAGATTCACTTCGAATGTCACATCGTCAAATCCATCAAATCACCGATTGACGTCCTCAACAGTACATTACGTGTTAGCTAAAAGAAGTTTCCTTCTCCGCTTCCACTCTTGATACGGTTGAAGAAATCAATGTACGTGACCTTTCTGGAAATACTCTGTCAGACATTCATCCATACAAGCCACCCAGGAACAGGATGAACTGAAGGCACTATTTCTATTAATAGAAAAAGTCCTTGCACTCTACTCCGTCTTCGATTATCTTTATATAATCTGATTCGCACGCTACTGCCGATATGGAGTGGTTCTTCGGATAATAATCCAACCGGTCTCTCCATATTGACAACGATGGTCAAAACTTCGATAGTCTATGATTTAACTATCGAATAAAACAAGTGTTTCGATAGTCGATGATTTAACTATCGAATAAAAACAAGTGTTCATCCAAACATCCAACAATAACTAAGCCTTTAATTAATATTCCATTAATTAAATCACTTCTCTATTTCTTATCAATATTTGTTAACCAAATATTTTCAATAACCATGGCCTTATACATTCTTTGGAAAACATTTCCATATATCGCCTTCCTTTATTTTCTAAACTTTTAGAAAATATCCTTTATTTATAACTGGAAAATACTCCAATTACTTATCTCTTTTCCGACTCGTTTATTTCTATACTTAGGAAACGTTCATTATTCTATTTCCAAGCTTTGCACATATTGGGGTTAAAACAGATGTTGTGTAAAACATCGTTACGACAACCCAAATACAGTATTTAACTAATTCTTATTCCACATTGATCTTCGAGCCTGAATCTTGCTACTTATCGGTATATCATGAAATCAACCAAGTTGGGGTATAATTACCTCTCAGACCTTGACTGAATAACATTTAACGTAAAAACAGACAAGACAACTTACTCGAATAATCAATACCATACAACTGATTATTCACCTTTAAACACATATACACTTTCTCTTTCTATTCCTACGAGATTTTATTCTTATACTTCCCTTTTTATTATACTATTCTATTTCTAAGTTCGTTTTCTTATCGATTTCTAAATATTTTGATATGTTAATTTCTAACTATTAAATTATCTTAAAAATATTCTATCTCCTTAAATTCCCGGAAAAATTCGCCATAACCTCCTTTGTACCGGGAGCATCGGGAAATTTCAAATAGCTTTCCCGGTCCTTCTCATCTCAAAAGAAAAGGAAAAAGCCAAGTGGCTTGCCGATACGGCGCATAAAATCTCATATATGAATTAAATACGTACCTTTTTGTCGGGCATTCTATTTATTTCACTTCTATACTTTATTCCAAACCTGTCTCCTGTATGTCTATACCTGTCTCCTGTATGTCTATATCTGTCCAATCAATTTTAACTATACCAATCATTTTAACTAAATTTGTTAATTAAATCTGTTAATTAACTTCTTAGTCTAATCCACTTCTATTTACCCAAATCTATTTATTATAAATCCCATTTGAATTTCTATATTCAAATTCCATTTGAAATACTATATTCAAATTCTATAGTTAAACTCCATTTGAATTCTATTATTCAAATTCTATTTCAATTCCTTATATTCAAAGTCCATTTGAATTCTCTTCATTATTTATAAACAACGTTTATAACTTCAATTCAAATCCCACCTTTCCATTTATAAACAACGTTTATAAATTCAATTCAAATCCCATATTTTCATTTATAAACAACGTTTATAAATTCAATTCAAATCCCATATTTTCATTTATAAACAACGTTTATAAATTCAATTCAAATTCCATCTTTTCATTTATGAACAAAGTTTATAAATTCAATTACTTGTTTTATATATCTTCAAACAAGTTAAATATTTTCTATAGTCTTATTTAAAATTCAAATTCTATTTATAAAAATAGAATTTCCTTTTTAAAATCTCAAATACCCTTTTTGATATTTTTTTATAGATCAATATTCAAGCCCAGGGGTATTTTAAACAATCAAATCAACCAATTTTCAATCATTTGATTTTTAACACATCATATATGAATATATATGAAATCAAACAAACAAAAACAGATAATATATTTTTGAGGAATCCAGTTGGATTCCTCCAACCTGTTTTTCCTGCATCCACAGACGTTAGCACATAAAAAATACATATCCTGCTTCGAGGCAGGATATCGCGGTATAGAAGGTTATCCACTAATCATAGCGTGGGGCGTATAGGGTAATCATCCGCTATGAAACTGCGGGCATCCGCTAATGAAACTGCGGGAATCCTACCAATCATCAACCCAAAATATATATATATATATATATATATATCCTAAATAACTAATATATATTTTAAAATAAATCAAACAGCATTCAAACAAGCATAACAATTATTTTTAACGATATAAAAATAATTCTAAACAAATGGTGAGTGAGGTTTACTCACCGTAATTTTCCATTGCTGAATTATCCAAATAAATCCCGTTTAATTTCATATCGATGTGCTTACGAACTTATCGAATCATCTCAACCAACTTTACCCCGTACCTATGATTAATTAACATTATTTAATGATTAATCAATTATTTATTTAATTAACTACTAACATAAATAAATATTTCTAAGTAATTTAAATTTAAATAAAAATGTATACCTTAGCCTTGTCAATTATTCGATCGATCTATGGAGCATATCTCAAAAATCTACGGCCATTTCCTATTGAAATCAGTCCAAATACTCCTTCATTCCCTTTTGACACCATAAGTTTAAGTTAATCACCTCATTAACCAGCTCCAAACCCTTCTTTCCCACTGCTGCTGTTCGGATCCCTTTCCTGTAGCTCACAGTTCAAACCTTGATTCCCTCTGCTCATTACCGAGCTTCCCCTCACCACAAACTTCATATATACTCCAACATTCACACATCCTTCTCCATGCAGTAACTTGCGCACCCCGAAACACACGCCCTCTCTTCTTCACGCGAGCTCTTCCTTGACTCGCAGATGCTCTGGTCGTCGTCAAGCTTCGGGGTTTGTTCACGGTTTCCGATTCAAAGCGTCGATGGGTTTCGAGCTTCACATATTCAACCGCGATCCCTCTTGTCGACTTCGAAAAATCCAACGACACACGAGCAAATCAGGCTCGAAGTCGATCTTCAAGGAAGCCGCCGTCCTTATCACGAATTTTATTTGAGTAAAGTAAGGCACGACAATTGATTTGGTTTGTGGATTTAAAGGGAACGGTTTCGGTTATCTGAATGGTTTGAGAGGGGCCACGATTTGTTTTATCCTGTGGTGAGGAAAGGGGATATGTGTTTTAATGAGGGACAAGTATATTTTATTTTAATTTATTCAAACTGGAATCCTTTAATTTAAATTATCACGTTGATTCTGAACTCCTTACTTGTAATAACCCGGAAAATACGAGCCAATTTAAAAAATTTAAATTGGTGATTTCAAAGGAATTTGAGCAATTGAAAAAGAATATTTCAATAAAATAGTGAATTAGGAATAGTGAGTCAGTTTGAAAATTTGAATTCAAACTTTGACCGACTATGCAGGGTGGAAAATATAACGGATTTTAGCGAAACGAAAAATATTTAAATCTGTTAGTCAATACCTTTCTAACGAATCTGAAAAATCGAAGTTTCATAACGGGAATTAAAAGTTATGGCCGAATGAATTTTCAGAAGAGTCGGTATATAGAATATATAGCCCTGGAAAATTGATATTTTGCATACGACCTCGGAATTCGACGAAACCACTTTTGTTGGGTCCGGGATGTCAAACTATTGCTAGGTTTCAAATTTCATAATTTTTGAAGCTAGTATGTGAGCGTAGCAAAAGAAAATGTGATTGGTCAATTTCTATTAAATTGGATCGACCAGAAAATTGCCATTTTTCAAACTATCTCAGAATTCGACGAAACTAGTTTTGTTGGGACCGTAGCGTCAAAACATAGCTAGATTTATTTTTCTGGAATTTTTCGAATCAGTTTGTGGCCCTGGCAAATTGAAATGTGCGTTCAGAGTTAAAAATTAAATGTTTTATACTTTAATTTGAAAAATAACTGACTGTAACAGTCGAATTGGCCTACGAAACATATCCCATTGTGTCCGGAATGGGGGTATTTAGCTAGGGGCGACAGTCGTTGGGTTTAAAAAGGAGTTCGTTTGAGAAAACAATATTTAAAAATTTAATATAAATCCTCGGCCAATCAGAATTTTCCTTTCATAAATTTTTTTTTTTAAAAAAAAAAGCCCCCCCGATCAACGGCGAAACCGCTCCCTACCTTCTCCCCCAAATCGCCGCCGCCACAGGCAATTTCCGCCTGCGCCACCCCCTACCTCGACGCGCCTCCTCGTCCTCTTCAAATCCGACCCCACCGCCGCCGCCACAGTCGCCTCCTCCGCCCGTATCGAAGCCAGGAAGTCGAGCACTTCCCGCCGCCGCCCTGAACGCCACCGACCACCGAATGCCACCAAACCACCACCGACTTGAAGCCCTCTCTTCCCTCTTCCACGTCCAACTCCCCGATTGTGACACCCCGTATTTTTTTTTCTCTTTTCTTCTCCTTTGCCCAGCTATCCTTCCATTACCATCCTTTGTCCTAACTCAATTCTATTTCTCTCGAGAACTATCTCCATCGTATAGAAAACACTTTCCTAATTCGGAAACTAATCGTAACCAAAACCATCGTGACTACTGATGGAAGAGAGAAAGGAAAAGGGGATTCAACCGATAAAACGAGGACAGTACTAATGGCCTTCGGGGAATAGCCTTTTTCTTTTAAAAGAAAATTTTTCTTGAAAAATGCTTCTTTGTAAACGATTTTCAAATAGTTTTCAGAAGGTCTTTTAAAAAAACTTTTGCCCAGTCTGGTAACCTTCTGCTCTGATACCAAATGTAACACCCCGCCTCCGCTAGGGTCACTCGCAAGGGAATGCACTAGCTTTAGAGGGGCATTATTGGTAAACATGCACAGAAATATCACAAGACAGAACATGTAAAATAGCGGAAGTAAAATCAAACTTTCATAACATGAATAAATAAGGTCTAAAGCCTTTTACATCAGAGTACATCAAAACCTGTCTTGCAATAGTAAAGAAGCATAAAGACTTTTTCATAAATTATTCCCCAAGTAAAAACAGTAAAGTAGCCATAGCAAGGAAAAGTCCAAGCCATCTATGATGACCTTCAAGCAGAAGAAGTCCGAACTAAACAACAGTATTTCCTCCCTGTAACATGGGGGGGAAACGGAAGAAAAGAGGAAAAACAAAACGGGTCAGTCAAAAAGACCGAGTAAGCCCTATCAACTATCAGCATAAAACTAGTAAAGTTAACTGTCATGAGAAACTGAGATGAGCATAAGCAAGATGACATGATAGATAAGCTAAATCAAAATAACAGGATGAACTACTGAACTCAGATAAACTAAGATGTCATGATAAATTACGATGTCAAGATAAAACAAGGTATCATATCGTCGGGTTTCTATCAAGTATAATATCCCCAAGATATCTATCACGTATAACGTCCCATGGTATCTATCCTGTACATCTGCTCTGCACCTACCGTATTAGTATCCCAACTGTATCATGTATTATCCATGAATGACCCTTACTCAAAAGTCGTATAATGGTCCATGTCAACCTAATATGCCGCATATATAGGTTACTCAACTCATATGTTCCTTCCCGTGTATAAGTTTAGTCCCTTGCCGTAGACCATACGGCTTTCCCATGAGATTCTATATTACTTTAACATAGTTCCATGATCCTTAAGATCGGTTTGGACTGTTACCCTAAACCTAGCTAGGGTCTTCCAACATGAATTATCGTTTGTACAACTAGGACTTATGCTACCTAGGGCTACTAGGGATTATACTTACCTATTGCACGTTTTCATATTTCGGTTTGGGTTCAGCCACCCAGGGCCACTGGGAATTACGCTAACCGTCAACCGCGCCCTTTTTCCCACGCATTCATCGTGAATCGTTTTTCCATGACTGTATGCACATGTATCACATCGTGCCACCCGAGTCCTGTCACAGGGCAGATCTAGAAATACAGGACTCGGTCAGGAGCTTTCGATTTATCTGCCGATGCAGATGCTAAGGTCTGTTTTTCTATACGTGGCTATGGTCCCACGAGACCACTCCCTCAACTAGCGAAAGACAAGACAGGATAAATCCTGTATTAGAACACACTACTGGCCAACCCACAATCTAGCCCTACCGCAACCATAATTAGACAGCAATTATGGTCTATTGGGTGTTCTCTGCCTTTCCGTACGTACACGCTTGACCAAAGATGGTAGGTAGCCTGACGAAATGCTATCTAGGGTACGATCGTGTATCGTCGACTATCCCCTATCCATCCCCGTCTTTAGGTTGCTCGTATAGCAACCAAGGCATACTCTTGGTTCTTCTAACGCAGACCTTAACCTCTCATGAGCCTAGTATAATCACCTGGCAGCTCACAGAGGGATACCAAGAATATCCTCACGTTCCCCGAAGCCGCTGCTTTGTTGCCCAGTTCGCTGGAGCCTTTATCTAAATCAGATACTTGCTCCTACTCGTATACTTAAACGATGACCTACCGTATCAGGTTACTCATCTATCTATGAACTGGTCTAAATTTCCTTGACTAAGAATCATTACTTAGTTATTCTTCAACTAAGGTTTACCACTTAGCCTTATTCCCGTTATCCTTGTTAACTAAGGTTATCCACCTAATCCTCAGAACTAGGGTTTACATAATGGATTAAGTGTCACTTAAGTTCATGATTTAACCCGTCTACAAATCATGTCGAAATTGGCTAAGTATCCAATCCCAAGACTTAACCCTACAAACGATGTGTCAAGTTGGTTAAGTATATATTAACTTGACCTTATCAAATTACTGAGTCAAATCGGTCAAGCGTATTTAAGCGATTCGTGACTTAGCCTTATCATGTTTTCACGTTAGATTGGTTAAGTATATGTTAACTTAGCCTCATCCGATTTCCATGCTTAGACTAGTTGAGTCCAATCTTAACCCCATCCATTAACTGTATCTTTCGGTTAAGCGTCATTAAGAAAACTTACTTAACCTTACCAAGTTATCGTGTTGGATTGGTTAAGTATTGGTTAACTTAACCCCGTCCACTAGTCGTATAAAAATGGTTAAGTGTCATTAGGCAAATCAAATTACTTAACCTACCCAACCTTGTCATGTTTTGTTAAGTATCATTAGCCTAATCAAATTACTTAACCCGTTTGTCCATGTCATATTTGATTAAGAGTCATTAATCAAATTAACTTAACCCTATCATGTGGCATTAATTACTTAATGCACCTCAACCTCTCACATTAGACTTTGTTGTGGTTACTAGTTAAGCCGGTCGGTTCCGGGTAGCTTTACACCACAACTTGGTCTAACCTCGGGTTCAAGCACAACATGACCAACTTCTCACATTGGGTCCTATTGTTTGCAACTACTAGTTAGGCCGGTCGGTTCCGGGTAGTTTTACGTTGCAAACTCAACCCAACCTCGAGTTGGCCACACTTATATTATCTAAGTGTCATGTCCATCATGTTTCCAAAACATGTTACAAGTTTTCAAGCATTTGGGTAGACCTAACTTAATAGGTAAATTCCCAAAGGGTAGACCTAACTTAATAGGTAAATTCCCAAGCTTACGTTTTTATGCATACTTACATGTCAACTTCCATGTTATATTTCAAGTCATATTTTCAAGTTATATTTTCATGTCACTAGAAATTTCCCATAACATAACCCAATGCTTTTAAACTTGCATATACGTTCGCAACAACGTAATGGATTAAAAGGAGAGACTTGGCAACGGCATGACAAAAATGGATATTAAGCCACAAGTTAATCATGGTGGCAAATGAGGCACAAATGTGTTCATTAACTTGCATGTTACATTCTTAAGCCTCAAAAACATGCATAAACCCAAACTTGGCACATAAGCGAATCATGGTGACAAAAGATATGGAATGATGACTAGTAACTCGCATATATCATCATATAAGGGATATGACTTCATATGCAAGTTGACATAAAGGTTATGAAGGTTCTCATGTTGCATAATGCAACATTTCAACACAAAGGTTGTAGCTTTTAGCTCACAAGATCAAGATAATGATTTCATAAACTTGCATGACATGATAGCGTGTATCATTCTCAATGATCATACCCCAAACTCGCAACATGAACATTTAACTTCATAGTTAATATCTAAGAGTAGGGAAAGGGCTTACATTGCTATGAAGGCACAAATCGATTAAATGAAAGATTGAGACTAAGCTTATGCATGTCATCATCCCAAAAACCCAAAGATGAAAGGTCTAAATCAATCAAAACCCCATCTTTATGAACAAAGATCAAAGCTTTAGCCTTGAAATCAACTTGACAAGCTCTCATACTAACATAGAAACTCTCTAACACTCTCATGATCATGAAACCTCTCATAGGAATTTGCTTAGGAATTTTAGAATGAGGGTGGAGGCCATGAGAGTGAAAATTTTGGCATAGTTTAGTTGCAAGAATGAATAATGAGGGTTTAGGGTAGGCTTAGGGGTGTTTTTATAGAGATTAGGAGTGATTAGGACCTTAGGATTAACCCTAGGACCAATCTGAACCTTTAAAACCCGTCTCAGGCCACCAGACTAGACCAAAACAGATGACTAGGTGCACCAGGCCGCAACACACAGAAGTGTGTTTTTGGGCCCAGTCGACGCCGAAGTCGACATCCCTGTCGACTTGGGTCCTGGGGTGTCGACAGCCCTGTCGACTCCCCAGTCGACATGGGCTTTGGCGGGAAAATTCCCGCCTCCCCTGCCTGGACCACACTTCTGAGTTTTCGAGTTGTTTCATACTTGAAATTTTCTGAAAATCGATATGGGCCTTAACTGGGTCATACGGGCTCTGATTCTCGAAAACTCGGACTCTATTTCACGTATTTTTCCGAGGCGAACGCAATGGTAAATTCCGTTTAACTTAATTCTAAAAGTATAAATAGAATATCTTTTATTTTCATAGTTCATTAGTTTATACGCTTGCGTATCATCACATACGTACGTAAATTTCTTATTTTTAAAGCGTAAAAATACGGGGCGTCACAAAAATCTACGATCTGTTAGAGTTGTCTGAGAATATTCGGATGTGTTTGAGGAGGTGAAAGGCTTGCCTCCGAAGTGGGAGATAGATTTTTGAATATATCTTGTGGATAATGCGAAACCATTATCTTTCCCAGTACGCCACATGGCTCCACGTGAAAGGAGTTAACTCGGTAAGCAAGTGAAGAGAAGGGGTTCATAAGACGAAGTATATCGGAGTGGGGTGCTCCAGTAGTATTTGCCACGAAGGCGGATGGGTCCCTTAGACTGTGTGTGGACTATAGAGAACTTAATAAACTTACTAAGAAGAACAAACACCCACTGCCGAGGATTGATGTAACACCCCGTATTTCTGTTAATACTAATATTCACAAATTAAAAGAATTAATATTGAGAATTTGCATGAAATAGCCTTAAAAAGGCATATAACAAATTTGAGATATGTGAATTGCCTTAAAAGGCGAAAAATGGAATTAAGACATTAATTGGAAAATTAATGTGTAGAAATGGTCATAAGTTAATTATGGATTAATTTGAATTCATGAATAGGTGCGCGTGTGTATATATATATATATTTATATATATAGGCAGTTAATGTAAACATGAATAGAAGTTTATTAATTTGCTGAGTGTTTGCTGAGTCACTTCTGACTCATTGCTGAGTCAATAAGATAAACCCCATCTGGTCTGAATGGCTGCGGTTATTTCTAGGTTAAATCTAATGGCCTAAATGAATCCTAACATCTATAAATAAGTGGGTAGACTCTAACCCTAAATCACTTGGAAAATTGGAGAGCTACCGACATGCCGTTGCCATGGAGTTCAGCATAGCCGTCACAAAATAAAGAAGAAGAAGGACTAATCTACAAACTAAATCTACTCAAATCAAATCAAAAGCTCTCTCTCTTTCTATTTCTCTTCTTTAAAATTGTGAGTATGATGAATTTCACAATATTATTATAAAATAATTTGATTAAGTTATGAATGGATCACAAGAAAGTTATATGAATTGTTATGTATTTGTAAATTATGTTGTGGATCTCTTGTTATGCTATTATGTTATCATATATATGTTGTTATGTTGTAGTGATTATGTTGTAAATAATCCTATGCTATGTCATATGTGATTAATCATGTTATGCTATGTTGTAAATCATACCATGCTATGTTGCAAATTATGGTATGCTATGTTGTAAATCTTATATATGTTGTAGATCTCATATTATAACATATGTTGAAATACTTATGTTATATGATAATGCTGTCATGTTAAGTTGTGTTGAATCATACAAGTTGTAAAATCATGATGTTAGTATTTATGCGAATTGGATCATGTTTAAAGTTTATGTTTTTTTATAATAGATCTTGATTATGGGAATTTGCCTATTGGGTTAGGTGTACCCATAAACATGAATCTACAAATTAATTAGATCTTGAATATGGGAATTTGCCTATTAAGTTAGGTGTACCCATATACATGAATCTATGATTAAATGAATTTTGATTTTTGGGAATTTGCCTATTGAGTTAGGTGTACCCATATAAAACCATATTGTTAATGATGTTTATTCACATGTCCTATACAAGTTTATGAAATTTGATCAAAATCATATTATGTGAATTATGAATAAGTTGACACCCTTAGATCCATGACATGTATAACCTTATGCAAGTTGTAATGTATGCAAGTTTTACCCCTTGTTATGATTTATTTAGTCACATATATATGTTGTTGTTGTGAATATTTTCTTTTATGCTATGAGTTAGACTAATAGGGTCTAGCATACATTTTGCGAATAAACATTCAAACGTGGGGTAGGGGTAATATTAGGAAATTAATAAATTGGGGTGCAATTGATATGATTTTGCATGCCTTAAATGGATGTCCATAATTGAGTCAATTATGGACATTGTTAAATTTGGAATTAATTAATAATTCAAGTAGGGAATTATTAAAATTAGGGAAAGTGGATTATTAATTATAATCAATGCTTAGGATACGAGGTTGGACCCGTTTGTGACGTAAACCTGCCCGGACCCGCCCGACAAATCCAGTAGTCACAAATGTCGGCCCAATGTGAGAGGTCCTAGGCCCAAACTAAAGCATAACAGTTGTAAAGACATGAGGTTAGACTCTTTTATGGTGTAAGACTGCCCGGACCCGCCCGGCAAATCCAGCTGCCATAAATGCCAGTCTAATGTGAGAGGTCTTTATGAGGTTATGGCCTTAATGAATTAAGAAATACTTAGCCAGATAATCATGTAAGGTGGGACATGGGGGTTAAGTAGGTGCCTTGGGTGGCATGAGGAATCTAGTGGTTGCCTTTAGAGGCATTTGAAATACGATTAGACTTAACCAAATACACATGTAAATGAACATGACTAAGTGGGTTAAGTGGACGGACTAATGGGACAAGCTTAGGTGGAATGCTTGTGGGAAATAATGGGGGCCCATTTCAACCAGTATCCCAAAACGTATCCTTGTGGACTCGACCCAAGTCGAGGACGGGACATGCATACTGGGTTTGACTATAAGAGGCCAAAACAGGGAGCGGTGGCAATGCAAGTCCAATGGGTTTCATATGCGTGTGTGGACCCGGGCTGGTAGGTAAGACGTTGTTGCATCGTGTAGGTATAAGCCGTGCATCTCCGTTATATCGGGTTGCCAGTTTATGGGAATGATACACCCCACTGTGGGGCCAGCACGGGTATCTACGAGTAGGGAGCCGATCGAAAAATGGAAAGTGGGGTACACCTAGTGGAGATAGGGGCAGGCGGCACCTATGTAGTCAGCTAGGAGTACGTAAAGCCATTAAGAAAGTTTCTAAGTGAAGCTAAGTGGAATCAATCTTTAGTGTGACTGGTGTGGTGCAGTATAGTGTTTATCCTTTAGTATTTAGGAGCGCCTATAACGTTTCCTTTAGCGATTGTCTATGTCCTTAATCTGCTCTTTCATAGACATTTCCTTGTTTTCCAGCTTATGCCTTAGTCCAGTTATTTTGATAATAGCATTGTAGAATTATCATACTCGCCAGACTTTATGTCTGACCCCCCTCTTTTTCATCCTTTTCTCCCTTCAGGTCCTCAGGTTGGGCCAAGTTCCAGTGGAGTCTGACTGGATTGCTTATCTCTTGGAAAGCTTGGACTGCTGAAGTGTCCAGCTTGTTGTCTTTCTTTTTAATGGCTATTTATGTAATGGGATTATGTACTTGTTTTATCTAGATAGATATTGTACTGGACTTTGATTATGGTGTTATGATGTAATCAAACATGTTTTGACTTCTGCTGCAATTGAAATAATGTTTTTAAATTTCCAAGCACTATTTTATATCTGTCTTGTTGAAATTTTACTGTTCTATATTCACCTAAAACCTCCATAGAAGTTAATGCATTCCCTTTGTGAGTGACATTAATGGACGTGGGGTGTTACACGTGGTATCAGAGCATAAGGTTACCAGAACAGATAAAATTTTTTAAAAAAATATTTTTCTAAAGTATTTTTGGAAGAAGTGCTTTCAAAAACATGTTATTTAGAGAAAGTTTTTATGAAAAACATAATCCCAAATAGCCATATCCTTATCTTTATCTTTTGAATTCTCCATTTTGAATCTTTCCTTTTTCGTTTCAGCATGGCTGAAGATCTTAATCTCCCAGAAGGTGTGACGGTTCCAGGGTGGTTTAGGAGATATTTGGCGTCTAGGGCCACCACTGCAGGCCCACCAGATGTTCCTCCACCCCCAGTTGCACCCATTCCTCCTCCTCCTCTTGTTGACACTTTTGCAAAGACGTGCAAGGAATTTAAGGCTATGGGAGGAAAAACTTTTCAAGGGACTGAGACGTTTGTTGAGGCCAGAGACTGGCTTAAGGAGAGTGAGGAATTGTTGGATATCTTTGAAGTGGAAGATGGGAGGAAAGTCCGTTTAGCTTCTTTGTTAATGAAGGGAGAGGCCTCGTTTTGGTGGGAGATCACTAACGGGGAACGTCCAGTTGATTCATGGGCGGATTTCAGACGAAGGTTTGAGGCAAAGTTTCTTTCAAGGGCAGAGGAGAATTTAAATATGGAAAAATTCCTGACATTAAAGCAAGGGAGCTTATCAGTGAAGGAGTATGTCAATAAATTTAACCAGTTAGCAAGGTTTGGCTTGGAGTTGGTGAACACGCCAGAGAAGAAAGCTTTGAGGTTCGTTAGAGGATTGAATGAACCGTTGCAAGGGTTAGCTATGACCCACATCCCTATGGGAGCCACCTTTGAAAGGCTAGTAGAAATGGCACTTATGCATGAGGATAAGGCAGTTGAAAAGAAAGGGGATCGGAAGAAACCCCAACAGCAAAATAAGAAGGGTGGTAAAAACAATAATGGCAAAGGGAAGAAGAGATGCTTCAATTGTGGGACGCCTGGCCATCTCAGCAAAGATTGTAGAAAGAAAAAGAAGACTGGTTGTTTTTATTGTGGAGATGCGGGACATTTGGTGAAGGACTGCCCAAAGAAGGGGCAGAGGGCAGGGTCTACCTCGGGAGGACAGGTGCAGGCTCTTATGGCACCAGGGCAGGCAAGGGGGCAAGTTCAGGCTATTGCGGCCCCACCGCTGCAAGAAAGAGGTAGAACAATTTCTGTTGAAAGCTTAGTTTTTCTTTTTGATCATCCTGTCTGTACCTTATTCGATTCTGGCGCATCTCATTCGTTTATCTCTGCATCATTAGTTGAATTACTGCACTTGAACACCAGTTTAGTAGAGGATCCCTTGGTTGTTTCAAATCCAATTGGGGGTTCGGCTCATTTGACAATGATATGTTTGGATTTGAAAATCTCTATACTTAGCGTTGAATTTAGATGTGATGCTTATGTATTGGGCTTCACGGGATATGGGCTAATTTTAGGAATGGATTGGTTATCTAGAAATGGGGCCATTCTTGATTGTGAAAGGAGAGTAGTTAGGCTTGTGACTCGCCTTGGTAATGCTCTCGACATCTTTTGTAGTCCCATAAATTCCGTTATGCTAAGTTATCTTGAATCGCTTGACGCGTCTGTAGAGAATCTATGAACGGTAGAGGTGGTCCGGGAGTATCCGGATGTGTTTGAGGAGGTGAAGGGCTTACCTCCAAAGCGGGAGATAGACTTTCGAATTTATCTTGTGGATAATGCTAAACCCGTATCTTTGCCAGTGCGCCACATGGCTCCTCGTGAAAGGAGGGAACTCAATAAGCAAGTGAAGGAGTTGCTTGAGAAGGGGTTCATAAGACATAGTATATTAGAGTGGGGTGCTCCAGTAGTATTTGCTACAAAGGCGTATGGGTCCCTTAGACTTTGTGTGGACTATAGAGAAGTAAACAAGCTTACTAAAAAGAACGACACCCACTGCCGAGGATTGACGATCTCTTTGATCAGTTAGTTGGCGCCTCAGTGTTTTCGCAGTTGGACTTAGCCACTGGCTTTCATCAACTGAGAGTGGCTGAGGATAGTATAGATAAGACTGCTTTTAGGACTCCTGATGGATTCTATGAATGGCTAGTGTTGCCCTTTGGTTTGACAAACGCCCCCGCATATTTTGTTGATTTGATGAGTTGGGTGTTTAGGGAGTACCTTAACAAATTCGTGGTAGTCTTTGTGGAGGACATCTTATTCTTTTCTAAGAATGAAGAAGAGAATGCCCTATATCTTAGGGAAGTGTTGGAAACCCTTCGAGCGCATAACCTTAAGGCAAAATTTTCTAAGTGTCACTCCTGGAGGAAAGAAATACGGTTCTTAGGGCACGTGGTTTCCAAGGAAGGGATAGCGGTGGATCCCGCAAAGGTGGTGGCCATCCAAGATTGGAAGGTCCCTAAAAATGTAACCGAAGTAAGAAGTTTCTTGGGGTTGGCTGGCTATTATAGGAAGTTTATCAAAGACTTCGCAAAAATATCAGCTCCATTAACACAGTTAACGAAGAAGAACCTGGTTTTTACGTGGGACGAAGATTGTGATGATGCGTTCCAACGTTTAAAGAGAGCCTTAACTTCAGCCCCAGTCTTAGTGCTGCCAGACGAGAATAAACCGTTTACCGTCTATACTGATGCTTGTGGGATAGGACTTGGCGTGGTCCTCATGCAAGAGGGAAGAGTAATAGCCTATGGTGGAAGGCAGTTGAGGGTTCATGAAAAGAATTACCCTACGCATGACCTTGAGTTAGCCGCAATTATTTCCGCGCTTAAGTCTTGGCGTCACTATCTTCTTGGTGAAAAATTCGAACTGTTCACTGACCACAAATCATTAAAATACTTATTCTCTCAGAAGGATTTGAATTTAAGGCAGCAACGGTGGATGGAATTCCTAGCCTCCTACGATTTTGAAATAGCATATACCCCGGGCAAGGGTAACGTGGTAGCAGACGCCTTAAGTAGGAAAAGGTTGTCCTTGAGTCCGTTGTTTGTTGAACGACGAAGCTTAGAATTCATCTCCATGTTTGACTTTAGACCCTCCGTTGACCTAGTACCTGGTTTGTTAGCATCCTTGGAGGTTAGACCTACACTTCTAGGACGAGTTGGTAATGCACAGCAAGACGACCCCTAGTTGGTTGAGATAGTAGAAAATCTCAAAGGAGGGGAGTCGTCTAGCCATCTTAGTAGGTATACCCTAGACGATAAGTGTAACAACCCGTATTTTCAATAACCTGTTATAACATAAATCGAGGCAGAATTTAATTCTAATATCTGAATCAAGGGAAACGGGCTGTGCCATTGCGTTCGTCTCGGAAAAATACGCGAAATAGAGTCCGAGTTTTCGAAAATCGGAGTCCGTATGAAGAAGATATGGATGAACGAAGTTAGGCAGAAAAACGGAAAACAAGCCAGAATGCACTGGCGCACTTGTGAAGTGCGCCAGCACAAAAATACACTGGCGCACTTGGGAAGTGCGCCCGTGTCGAGCCAGAAACCTGCATAGCTTTCTGGCTTGACCCTGGCTGGCTTGGTGCACCTGTTTTGGTTCTCTGGTCTGTTCTGCTGGCCTATGACGATTTTTGATGGTTTAGATCTAAACTAGGGTTAATCCTATGGCCTAAACTAACCTAAACTTCTATAGAAGGACCCCTAAACCTAGCCTAAATCATCATTATTCATTCATACAACTAAACTATGGCAAAATCAATCCTCTCATGGCCTCCACTCTCTTCATACAATTCCTAAATAAATTTCTATGAGATTTTCCATGCATACAAGTGTTTTCAAGCTTGTATGAGTGTCATTAGCTTGCATTCAAGTCAAGTTTCTATATTTGCATCATAAAGAAAGAGTTTTGATCATTTTGGCTCAAGGGTTTTTATGTTAGAGCTTGCATTTTGGGTCTATTTGATTGCATAAGGGCTTTGTCATATCTTTTGTGCCTTCATAAGTATTGTTAGCCCTATTCTACTTTCATACTTAAACTCTAAAGTTAAATGTTGTGATATGCAAGTTTATCAAGTTATGATATGCAAGTTTATATGCAAAGTTTGCCATGTTATGATATGCAAGTTTATCATGTTATGATATGCAAGTTTGATATGCAAGTTATGTTATGCAAGTTTGATATGCAAGATATGTTATGCAAGTTTGATATGCAAGTTTGTCATATGATATGCAAGTTATGTTATGCAAGTTTGTCATATGATATGCAAGTTATGTTTTGCAAGTTTGGGTTGATCCTTTTGTTCATGTTATCATGTTATGCAAGCTTATCTTGGGTTTATGAGCTTAAAGCTCCAAGCTTTATGCTAAAGGTTGCATTTTGGCAACATGTAAGTTATCATATCTCTTATGATAACTTGCATGTGAGGCTAAATGCGAACTTATGGCCATGTCTACATGTCATTTAGCACCATGTATCACCAATATGCCAAGTTTGGTTTTATGCATGCTTTTGAGGCCTAAAAATGTAATATGCAAGTATATGAACATATGTACATTTCTTATGCCACCATGTTGAACTTGTGGCTTCAACACCTTTATGTCACGATTATGCCAAGTTCCCTCTTTCTATCCTTTATGCGCTATTGCGATATGTAAGCGATGGGATTGCGTTTGGGGTTGGGTAAACTTAAAAGACATAAACACATAAGCTTGGGAATTTACCTATTAAGTTAGGTCTACCCAATTGCTTGAAAATTTGTATCATGTTTTGGAAACATGATGGACATGACACTTAGAAAAGATAAGTGTGACCAACTCGAGGTTGGGTTGAGTTTGTAGCGTAAACCTACCCGGAACCAACCGGCTTAACTAGTTGCTACAAACAATAGGACCCAATGTGAGAAGTTGGCCATGTTGTACCTTGAACCCGAGGTTAGACCAAGTTGTGGTGTAAAGCTACCCGGACCCGCCCGGCTTAACTAGTAACCACAACAAGGTCTAATGTGAGAGGTTAAGGCACATTAAATTAATTAATGCCTCGTGATTAGGGTTAAGTCATGGTCCACTTAATACTTAACCAATTTGGGCTTGGTAGATTAATCAGGGTTAAGTCGTGAACTCATCGTTACACTTAACCAAGTTAATCCATGATTAGCAAGAGGGTTAAACCGTACTTAACCCACTAGAAAATCCTAGCAATGGGGGCCCACTCCGCAGTAATCCCCAAAAATTGGTATCATTAAGGCCCTAGTGACTAGGCTAGGGAGGGGGCACGATTACTGGGCTGGAGGTAAGCGACCAAATAAACGACGGCCGGGTGGTACGCCGATGTAGTTCCGGACGGACTATGGTCGTGCACGTAGTCCGTATTTGGAGAAGTCACCCATGGGTACCAGTAGATCGAGACTGTGCACTCATGTTTATGGTGTCCAGGGGTTGGCACCCTAGGGCTTGATACACCCGAAGGGTGGACCCGGCACAGTTCGACTACAATTATGTTTGGGCCGTATTGACACCAACACGTGACGAGTTAGGCTTAGGGAGCCGATCGACTAGACCGTTTGGTTCGACCTTGCATTAGGGTCATTTCATGTTATTGGGCCAAAGCTTGGGCCAAGGGATCAATACTTGTTTATTCAAGTCATGTTAGTTTGCTAGTACACCTGTGGTGCAAAACCTTAAACCTGATTATGCGATGACACCTTTATCTACCTTGTTAGTTAATCACCATGCTAGTATGTTGTTATCCTTATGATCATACCTGCTTCTCATGCCTGTTAACTTTATCATTTTACATTGATTGTAGTAGGGCTTACTCAGTCTTTTTGACTGACCTGTTTTCTTTCGCCTCTTTTCTTCCGTTCCCCCCCCCCAGGTTCTCAGGGAGGGAATATTGGAGTTTAGCTGGATTTCTGATCGCTTGCTTGTGGGTTTTAGCTCATGTATGGTCTTGACATGAAGCTAGCTATGGTTATCACTTATTTTGGGGATAATACTTATGTATTTCAGTTTTTCAGTAATGTTGTTTTTATCTGGACTGGTGTATTTGGAAAGTTGACATTATGTTGTATCAGACTTGTTTTGAAATAGATTGAAATCTTCCGCTGCTTTACTTATCTTATTTACTCTGTTTACATATATACATATGTTCTTGTTCTGCCTTGATATATCATTATGCATGTTTACCTGATTCAAACGCCCCTCCAAAGTCAAAGTGCTTGCAAGAGACACCCTGGCGGAGGTGGGGTGTTACAATAAGGGTTGGTTACGAAGGGATAATAGACTTTGTGTACCACAAGACGAAGACTTAAGGAAGGCCATTCTTGATGATGCTCATCGCTCAAAGATGACCATTCATCCCGGCGGAGACAAGATGTACAAAGATATGAAGTGGGTTTTCTTTTGGGCCGGTATGAAAAGGGATGTGGCCGAGTACGTCGCTAGATGCTTAGTGTGCCAACGAGTAAAAGCGGAACAAAAGAAACCCGGTGGGTTGCTTCACCCATTGGAAGTTCCACTATGGAAATGGGAAAGCGTCTCAATGGATTTTGTGGATGGATTACCAAGATCAAGGAAGGGTAATACGGGGATTTGGGTTATAGTAGATAGACTTACTAAGAGCGCCCATTTTATTCCCGTGAAAAGTAAGAGGACTGCTCCGTGGTTGGCTTCTGTATACATTAAAGAGATAGTTCGTTTGCACGGTATTCCTTCTAGTATAGTAAGCGACCATGATCCCATCTTCACTAGCGAATTTTGGAAGAGTTTACAAGAGGCGGTAGGGACTCAGCTATGTTTGAGCACCGCATATCATCCTCAGACGGACGGCCAGACCGAGATGGTGAATCGTATTCTAGAGGATCTTTTAAGGCTTTGTATCCTAGACTTTGGGGGTACATGGGAAGAGCACCTTCTGTTGGTAGAATTCGCATATAATAATAGCTTTCAGTCTAGTATTGGCATGGCACCTTACGAAGCTCTTTATGGAAGGCCTTGCCGTTCTCCTACATGTTGGTGGGAATCTACCGATAAAATCCTACTTGGGCCCGATATGGTTAGGGAAACCTCGGAGAAGATTGATTTGATTCGAAGGAGGATGAAAGCAGCACAAGATAGGCAGAAATCGTATGCTGATAAGAGGAGGACAGATCTTGAGTTTGACATTGGGGACATGGTTTTTATCAAAGTGTCTCCGTTACGGAATGTTGTTCGCTTTGGGTCCGTTGGGAAATTAGCGCCAAGGTTTGTAGGGCCGTTTCCTATAAAAGACAGGATTGGGAAGATGTCGTATAGGGTGGAGTTGCCTGAGAAACTTAGTGGAGTACACGACGTATTCCATGTATCACATTTGAGGAAGTGTTTGCACAAGACCGCGGAGGTGGTAGAGCCGAGCTTGCTTAAAGAGGTGGAAATAGAGCGTGATGCAACAATTAGACGAGCTCCTACATGCATTCTTGGGTCGGAGATCAAAAAGTTGAGAAATCGAGAGGTCATACTAGTTAAAGTGCAATGGGGAGATGATGAGAGCAACGCTACTTGGGAGACAGAAGGGAAGATGCGTTCGCTATACCCTTTTCTTTTTTAGGGTATGTCTTTTAATTTCTCCTTTATCGCTTAGCTTATCTTATCTTATCTTTAGTATGTCATCTCATTAGTATCTTTGACCTTTAGTTAGGATAATCCTATGGTTGAAACATGTGTTTGAGACATGTTATGTATGATGGATGCAAAATGGATGCAAGTGGTTGCTAGTGGTTGCTCGTGGATGCATATATACACACACTTTAGGCACTAGATCGGCTCAGTCACTACATATTGCATATTGCATAAATGAATGTATTTAGTATAATGGATGTATAATGGTTGTACCATCATATAGATGCTGCATTCGGTTGAATGGATGTGCACGCATATAGAAGTAGTTTGTAAGCAATTAGGTTCTTTTGCATACATAATGGATGCATGGCACTATCATGAATTGCATCAAGGAGGTCAACTGAATCAGTGGACCGCCTGATTTTGCATTAGATACGGACATAGACACACACTGTGCATTTAAACATGAAAGCATTAGAAGTCTACAAGGACAATGGATGCCAGTGTTTGTTGATTGAGTAGATGGTTGATGATAGTATATAAACTTGAAGATTTCGGGGTCGAAATCCCTTAAGGAGGGGAGAATGTAACACCCTGTATTTCTGTTAATACTAATATTCACAAATTAAAAGAATTAATATTGAGAATTTACACGAAATAGCCTTAAAAAGGCATATAACAAATTTGAGATATGTGAATTGCCTTAAAAGGCGAAAAATGGAATTAAGACATTAATTGGAAAATTAATGTGTAGAAATGGTCATAAGTTAATTATGGATTAATTTGAATTCATGAATAGGTGCGTGTGTGTATATATATATATATTTATATATATGGGCAGTTAATGTAAACATGAATAGAATTTTATTAATTTGCTGAGTGTTTGCTGAGTCACTTCTGACTCATTGCTGAGTCAATAAGATAAACCCATCTGGTCTGAATGGCTGCGGTTATTTCTAGGTTAAATCTAATGGCCTAAATGAATCCTAACATCAATAAATAAGTGGGTAGACTCTAACCCTAAATCACTTGAAAAATTGGAGAGCTACCGACATGCCGTTGCCATGGAGTTCATCATAGCCGTCACAAACTAAAGAAGAAGAAGGCCTAATCTACAAACTAAATCTACTCAAATCAAATCAAAAGCTCTCTCTCTTTCTATTTCTCTTCTTTAAAATTGTGAGTATGATGAATCTGTGAAAACCCGTAACTTCCCCGTAAAGGAAAGCGTCGGATAGTTCGAGAACAAGCCACAACAGAATACATACAAAAGAACGTTTCACTGTATATTACAACAATGCATCAGATTACAAGAATATATAGAGTATAAACAAATAAATATTACACAGAAATATCAGAGATTTAAATTACATTTAAATACATAGCAGCGGAAAATAATACAATACACAACTAGAAGAGATATACGGATACAAAGCTTTCCGGATATCATTCCAGCTGTAAACCAGGATCCTGTGAATATAAATCTGCAAAACCAAAACTACTAGCTGCCCGTGTCGAAAATAGGGGCACCCAGAGTTTAGGTTAAAACAATAAACTCCAGGTCAGTCATGTGACTGGTGTGAGAACTAAAACAGTTATTTATCTTTATTTTAAATCATTAGGTAAATCAAGGGACCACGCCGTATAACACGGAACGGGTTTCCTCCCAAGAATACCAGTGCATAAAACAAACAGCGCAATGCTAAATAGAGAAAAATGAAGCTGTTATAAGACCCAGGTCCTATCACACAATGCAACGCAAGCCGGGGGATAGAGTTTTTACCTTATAACAGCCAAGAATGCTTGATACGTTTAAAACAAATCATTTGATACTATTATAAGTGCATAGTGTATAAAACAACTTCAAATCATAAGTATCAATCATAGGCGGCATGAATGCCCCATACCACTATGTCGCCATATATAGGTTTACAATCAAAACCGAAATGTCGTATTGGAAGTTGGGTTATCATTTATGGTATGAACCGAGGCTAGGGATCGTCCTCTACCGATTCGTGACTCTCTAGCCCGAGCCACAGGCAAGCGCGCAGGCAAGCCTTTAGATCGTCAGGGCCGGTCCACCGATGTGGATTATTATGCCTGAACACTACGTTTCCCCACCCTATGGGGTGTAAGTGAGCCAACTAAATGACTCCATCGGTTCGAGAACGACCGATCAATCCGAGGCGCCTCGCAACAGCAACAACCACATAAGTCAAACTCGTCAGGGCGTGTAAAACCACTGACGCCACTTCTAACTAGAAAGAAACGCAAGTCCTCCCTGAGGTCCGTCTCCCGTTTTTGGTTCATACCGGGTGTGAAACTCGCGAAGTAAACGTTGCACAAAGCTACGCCACAAAGGCCGTGCTTCGATCATCAACCTCAAGACTTTGCTTTTCAACATAAGCCTTGATCATTTGCCACTTATACATGCCACACAGGCAATTCACTCCATGCGATTGATATCCATCAATATATAACCCCTGAGCTCGTACGTCTCAGAGAAGGGCGTTAAGCAAGAGAATAAATTCTCCGCCGCCAAACAGATATATGTTTAATAGAGATCAATCACACGGACTAAAATCCAATGTCAGACACACAGTCCATTTACAAGTCCGTTCTGGGTCTGAACGAAACCGGAGGCACCTAGTACCCCGCATACCCATCGATCTCCAAGTACGTCTGGACGATCACCAACTGTTTCCATCTTCTTGGGTGTACAGCCCAATCAAGATCATCAGTAATCACCCAAACGACGTGAAGACTTCCGGTCTTCGACCATCGTCTTCATCTTCGACTTATCGTCGTATCAGTTATTCAGAATGGGATAAACCCGGTCTTTCCGAATAACTCGCGTATATTTTAAATAAGTGTTACACAAACACAACATACGCCTCATTCCAATTCATCAGTCACTAACCGTAAATTAATCAAGAGAATAATTTCCCAAATATTAACCCCGAAGGCCGAAACCAACATCAGATCAATATCCAGAAAACCATTCTACTTAGCTAACCGACAGTTAGTTTCTAAATTTCACATTCATAGGGAAAGGTTCCTATTAATTTTATCCAAGATAAATTTCTTGAATTTATTCTTTAATCTATTTTTGAATATCAATTCAAACTAGTCGGTATTAGCGAACCTTACCGAAGTAATCATTTGTTTTAATTTCCCAATCCCAACCTATTCATCCCATGAAGTAAAACTGGTTATACTTCATATCTAACACCACGGTGTTATCGATAAATTCAATTACCCTTTCACGTTCAAATCTAATTAAAGATTTAACTATCGCCTGGAGTAAAACTGGTGATACTCCATTCTCGATCATTTCAATCTAATTAAAGATTCATTAAAACTCTACTTAGTTTTAATCGTTAACTGGGTTAAAGAATCTGTGTCATTTAAAACACAGTTCACGATAAACCCAAAATCACATTCATTAATTATCGGGTTAAAGAACGAGTGTTGTTTAAAACACTGTTCACGATAAACCCAATAATCAATATCAATTCAATTCCAATTAAATATTATTTAATTGGTACACTTCATTAAATCTAAATAAAAAGATTTAATCTTTTCTCAACTGGGTTCAAGAACAGTGTTAGTGAAGACACCATTCACGACAAACCCAAATCACATTTGATATTCAATATAAGGCTCTGAATAGAAAATATATCGGCTTATATTCAATATCAAATTCTATGATTAACAAATGTCGTATTGGAAATAACGATATAAATATGTATCTTTCAAATTTCCATAACATCCGTATAATCACGAATTCCAACATCGAAATATTCCGAAGACAATTTCGATTCAATTCCACTCCAATGCAATCATTGGAAATTCTGGTTATTTTTAAAACCCTTTTCAAATTTAATTTATTTATTTAAAAATAAATAGAATTATAATTCTAGTTCAAAACTAGTTCATTTCGATAAAAATCTATTTTTATCTTTTCAAATATGGAGTTTTTCATCCCAATACTTTCTAAATCATTTCTTATGATTTTACACAAATTATTACTATTTTTAATAATTTTATCAAGGCCCGTACAGTCGATTTCCACCAATGGCCATCGAACTGCACGTATAGCGACCTTTTTCAAATTTGGTTTGGACATAATTCCAAATCCAACTGTTAGATTTATAATTTCTAATATTCGTTAGAAAGCTCTTTTCGATACGAACCCAACGGTTCCGGTTTTAGGAGAATCCGACGGTTGGATCTCCCGTAATGTCCGTTTGAAATAAATGGTCGAAATTCGCGAACTACCGCGGCGCGGCGCGTTCTATTCAGGCCATTATATTATATATATAATATATATTTCGTCGATTTCTATTTAAAACGAATTATATGAATAGTTTTAAATTCGTTTCAAAAGCAATTTCAACTTCCTTTTCAATTCAAATCAAAATTGAATTCTTCTTTATAAATTCGTTTTAAAATTCATTTCTATTCAATTCAAATTTCAATTCAATTTGAATTCATTTCAATTCGCTTTCAATTCAATTTGAATTCGTTTTCAATTCATTTCGAAATCGTTTTCAATTCAATTCATTTCGAAATCGTTTTCAATTCAATTCATTTCGAAATCGTTTTCAATTTAATTCATTTCGAAATCGTTTTCAATTCAATTCATTTCGAAATCGTTTTCAATTCAATTCATTTCGAAATCATTTTCAATTCAATTTGAATTCGTTTTATATTCCATTGAAATCAAATTCGTTATATTTTCAAAACAAATTCGATTCGAATTCGTTTTCTATTCACTTTGATTCAAATTTCATTTCAAAATATTCGATTTCGAAATCACTTTTCAATATTCATTTTAAAATGAATAAAATCGATATAAATATCGTTCACGTCAAAATGGCGTCAATCTAATCAACACGGCTTCATATATTTCTATTTTCAAATATTCTATTTCAAATATTTCTATTACTAAAATATTTCGTTCAACACATGACCGATCTCAATGGATGAGTACTGTCAACACATGAACCTTTATTTTATATTGATAAAGATGTAAATTTTATTACTAAAATATTTCGTTCATGACATGACCAATCTTAATGGATGAGTACTGTCAACACATGAACCTTTATTTTATATTGATAAAGATGTAAATTTTATTACTAAAATATTTCGTTCAACACATGACCAATCTCAATGGATGAGTACTGTCAACACATGAACCATTATTTTATATTATTCTTTATTTTCTAAATTGGAATGAGGCCCAATCAATCACCATATAATGTTAATCATATGGATTTTCATACATCACACGTATATAATAGCATTGAAAAATAATCAACCATCAACCAAAGTGCACTACACTGTATAAGCATCAAATATAGATATCTAACGCTTATAACAGCCTGTCAATCAACCGATCGACATATTTAATCAATCAGGATTAGTGAACTTCATATTTCATCCCAACACCCGTGTGGGGTTTCAAACAATCGAACAAATATTTTATTCGTGCAGTTGGGCGATGTGTAAAATTTATCGACCCAATCAATGTCCTTCAAATAGGTGTACATAAACAAACCGTATGGTTTGTAAATGAATATTTATTTATTCACATTCACGTAAAAAAATTATATTTTTAATGATAAAACATTTTATTCCAACATATGAATTTCTATTCAGTTCATTCTTTAAATAAAATGATAATTTTATTTTTCTAACATATTTTAGAAAATTCGGCGGCATAACGGCACGATACTAGAAACGGGACAAGGCCTAGCCTTATCCCCGGTCTAGTGAAGGCCCATGCCATTCACACATCAATCAAAATCACCTAACAACCAAATTCAAATCAAATCATCTAACTAATTTATGCAACCAAACAAACAAGTCCATGGTCTGTGGACGATTGTGTCGGGTGCTACTAAGCACCGTCTGCATCCTAGTATATATATATATAACTAGAAAAAGAAATTGAAGAGTGAGAAATTCTCACCAAGGGTTCCACTCCGCCGTGCTTTGTTTTTGAACTGCTGAACCGCCTGAATCCATTTGTAATTCCAATACAGTCTTTTCACGCTGTTCAAATAAAAATTATATTCTTATTGCTTCATTCTAATAAATAAAATTCATATTTTTATTTCTTCTTCATATATATTTTTACAACACTTATTTCAATATAAAAATTATATATTTTTATATTTCTGCTTCTTATATAAAGATCGGATTTTTATTTCACTACATATACAAAAATCTCATTTTTATATTGTTGCCATGTATATAAAAATCCTATTTTTATATCGTTACTATATAGATAAAAATTCCATTTTTACAGCGTTGCTATATGGATAAAAACTCTATTTTTTATAACGGTGTTCTCTATATAAAGATTTATTTTTATAATGCTTCATATACATAAAAATCAAATTTTTATCTATATAAAAATCTCAATTTATATTTTAAACAAAATCACTTCTTTATATTGCTAATTCGCTACAACACATATAAAGGTCATATTTTTATAATTCTACTTAACAAAGATTATATTTTTAATTCTTTAAAAATATAAAAATCATATTTTAACCTTTCTACAATATAAAAGGTTATATTTTTACTACTTTAAAAATATAAAAATCATATTTTTAATTCTTTAAAAATATAAAAATCATATTTTCAGGAAAGTAAAAATCATGGGTTCTATTCTGAAAAACATTAAATAACTGAAGATAACTAAATAAAAAGACTTACATTTTTTTTAATCGGGAGTGGGGGGGGGGGGGAAGAAAGACTGCTGTTCGTCGGAGTCAGAGGTGGCGGTGGAATTCGCAGGTGGCGGAGGTGGCTCCGAAAGGGAAGGGGAGGGCAGAACTAGCTGGTGGTCGATTTGGTGGGGAGCTCGGACGTAGGGTTTCAAATAAAATAGGAAAGGAGCGAGGCGGGAGAAGAAGAAGGGGAGGGGGTGTCGCAGTCGAACGGAGGGGGAGCTGGGTGCTCATTGCCAGCGGAAGACTGGTCTGAGGAGGAGAGAAGCGAAGGGCGGTGGCGCACGAGATCCAGGGGGGATTTGGGGTCAACGGTTTTTTTCTCTTTTTTTTTTTTTTTTTGACTGAGTGAGGTTAGAGAGAGGGGGGGGGAGTATATATAATTTTTTTTTATTTTTTTTTCAAAAAGGTACCTTTTAATTTTGAACTCGAAATCGAACCCACCGCCTGTCGTCCATAGCTAATTACCCCCATTCCGAACACAATGGGATATGTATCGTAGGCTGATTCGACTGTTTCTATCAGTTTCCGTTGAATTTACATTTAAATCACTATATTGAATTTTAAACGTACATTTCAAATTACCGGGGTCACATACTAACTAGAAAAATTCCAGAAAAATATTTTCTAGCTTCGTATTAACGATACGGTCCTAACAAAACTAGTTTCGTCGAATTCTGAGACCGTTAGAAAAATGGCCATTTTCCAGTCGATTAGAATCAACTAAAACTGGTCAAACGCGTTTTCCTTTGCCACGCTCACATATTGATTCGAAAAATTATGAAATTTGGAATCTAGCAATAATTTGACATCACGGACCCAACAAAACTGGTTTCGTCGAAATCCGAGGTCATTTGCAAAATGTCCATTTTTAAGGGCCTGAATTCCATAGCGACTATTCAGAATTTTCAACTGGACATATCTTTTGATTCCCGCTATGAAATCTTGATTTGTCGGATTCGTTGGAAAGATATTATCGATTAGATCCTAATGTTTTTGGTTTCACTAAAATCCGGATTGTTTTGCACCCGGTACATTCAATTGAAGTTTGAAATCGAATTATCGAACTACCGCGCCATTTTTCAATTCTATTTATAATTATATATAAATATTTATATTCTAACGACGACGTATATAATATATACGTTCGAATTCTATTCAAAATAAATTTCTCGTCTATATTATTTAAAATAATTCATTTTAAATAATCGAAATTCGCTAAAATCGCCAAAATAAAAAAAATTTAAACTGGCCCAGATTTTCGGGTTGTTACAATCTCCCCCACTTAAAACTTTTCGTCCCCGAAAAGGAACAAAGTCGAAAGTGGTTTGATTAATCAACTCTACGTTCGATCTGGCTTCCATTCTCCAACTTTTCAGTTTCTGAGAATTTTCAAAATTTTCAAAAATTTGGCTAACACCCTAAATTTTCGAAAAATTTCGCCATAACCTCCCCTGCAATGGGAGCATCGGGAAATCTCAAATAGCTTCCCCGGTCCTTCAGATCTCAAAAAGAAAAAGAAAAAGCCAAGCGGCTAGCCAATAGGCTCATAAAATCATCATCACCCAAACAAAACAGTAAATTATGTAGTAAACATTTACCTATTTGTCGGGCAAACAAATTTTATTCTCTACTCTAGCCTCCTTGCTATGACCTGTTCAATGAAAGTATATGCATATGCAAGCAAATGCGACCAATTTTCAATGCAATTCAATATTTGATCAAATTAGGCATAATGGTTCAAAACTAGCAAACAAATAAACAAACAACACAAACATCAATCAATTAGTGGATTAGAGTTTTCAAATTCATAATTTTGATATATATAAAGAAAATCATATTTTGATGCCAAATCACAACAATGTATTCTAGCTATATGTAACAACCCGTAAAATGCGGGCTAGTTTGAAATTTTTATTTTGGCAATTTTAGCTGAATTTGAATATTTAAAATGAATTGTTTTAAATAATATCGACGAGAAATTTATTTTGAATAGAATTCGATCGTATATATTTATACGCGTCGTCGTTAGAATATAAATAATTATATATAATTATAAATAGAATTGAAAATGGCGCGGTAGTTCGATAATTCGATTTCAAACTTCAATTGAATGTACCGGGTGCAAAACAATCCAGATTTTAGTGAAACCAAAAATAATGGAATCTAATAGTGAATATCTTTCCAACGAATCCGACTAATCGAAATTTCATGGCAGGAATCAAAAGATATGTCCAGTTGAAAATTCTGAATAGTCGCTATGGAATTCAGGCCCTTAAAAATGGACATTTTGCAAACGACCTCGGATTTCGACGAAACCAGTTTTGTTGGGTCCGTGATGTCAAGTTATTGCTAGGTTTCAAATTTCATAATTTTTCGATTCAATATGTGAGTGTGGCGAAGGAAAACGCGTTTGACCGGTTTCAGTTGATTTTAATCGACTGGAAATTGGCCATTTTTCTAACGGTCTCAGAATTCGACGAAACGAGTTTTGTTAAGACCGTATCGTCAATACAAAGCTAGAAAATATTTTTCAGGAATTTTTAAAGTTCGTATGTGACCCCGGTAGTTTGAAATGTACGTTTAAAATTCAATATAGTGATTTAAATGTGAATTTAACGAAAACTGATCGTAACAGTCGTATTGGCCAGCGGAACATATCCCAGAGTGTTTGGAGGGGGGGTATTTAGCTAGGGACTACAGTCTTTGGGTCTTGTTTGGAGTTTGTTTGGAGTTGAGGGCAATAAATAAGTAAAATCGATAAAAATAGAATTTAAATAATAATATAATTAAATATAAAGACCCTTCCTTTTTTTTCCTTCTTTCCCAGAACCCTAACCCCCTTTAAGGAAAAATCGCGCCTCCTTTTCATCTGAAAACCCAAATCCCGATCCTCCATCCGATGCCCCCTCTATCAGCTGACGCCTCCCTCCCCCGAACTCCTCCACCGACGATCAATCATCTCCCCGCCCCTCCCTCCTTTCGATTTCCCCTCTGGAAACGGCCGTCCGTTCTCACCAGTTTTCACGCCTCTCGAGGCAACCGAGTTTGACTGGGTCAGGGGAGGAGGTGCGCACCATGTAGGCGCTTGATGTGGGTGGTCCTGATGGGAGTCCGGCGGCGTTGGTGGCGGTGTACAGCCGGTTTCTCAAGTCGAACGAAATGGGTTCCTGAATACTGAAGACAACAGAGAAGAAAGGTTAAGCAATCTAATTAGTGTAATTATCTTAAGTGTAGAATTCAAAGTCTAATGAATATCATTATCTTTAATAGAAAATTATACATGGTTTTTATTTTGTAAAAATAAAATAGATAAGATTTTTAAAAATAAAATAGATAAGATGTTTAAAATAAAATAGATAAGATTTTTAAAAATAAAATAGATAAGATTTTTAAAAATAAAATAGATAAGATGTTTAAAATAAAATAGATAAGATTTTTAAAAATAGAATAGATAAGATTTTTAAAAATAAAATAGATAAGATTTTTAAAAATAGAATAGATAAGATTTTTAAAAATAGAATAGATAAGATTTTTAAAATGGAAAAATGTGATTTTTATATATTGAACTTCGAATTAAAAATGTGATTTTTTATATATTGAACTTCGAATTAAAAATGTGATTTTTATATATTGAACTTTGAATTAAAAATGTGATTTTTATATATTGAACTTCGAATTAAAAATGTGATTTTTTATATATTGAACTTCGAAATAAAAATATGATTTTTATATGTAGTGGCTACGGGCAACGAAGATGACGAAAGGGCAAGAACGTTGAAGATTTCCTGCATTGGAAGTGCCGTGGAGCTGGATAGCTATCTGTGAGAATTTCTCACCTTTCAATTTATTTCTCTAGTTATATATATATATACTAGGATGCAGACGGTGCTTATTAGAAGCACCCGACACCCGTCCACAGACCATGGACTTGTTTGTTTAGTTGAATGTTGGGTGATTGATTTATTCGTTTGGTTGAATTGGAAATTGATTGAAATTGATTTGTGAATGGCGTGGGCCTTCACTAGACCGGGGATAAGGCTAGGCTTTGTCCCGTTTCTAGTATCGTGCCGTTATGCCGCCGAAATTTTCTAAAATATGTTAGAAAAATAAAATATCATTTTATTGAAGAAATGAACTGAATAGAAATTCATATGTTGGAATAAAATGTTTTGTCGTTAAAAATATAATTTTTAACGTGAATGTGAGTAAATAAATATTCATTTACAAACCAGACGGTTTGTTTATGTACACTTATTTGAATGACATTGATTGGGACGATAAATTTTACACATCGCCCAACTGCACAACTAAAATCTGTGTTTGATTGTCTGAAACCCCACACGGGTGTTGGGATGAAATATGAATTTCACTCATCCTGATTGATTAAATATGTCGATCGATTGATTGACAGGCTGTTATAAGCGTTGAATATCTATATTTGATGCTTATACGGTGTAGTGCACTTTGGTTGATGGTTGATTATTTATCGTTGCTATTATATACATGTGTTGTATGAAAATCCATATAATTAACTTTATATGGTAATTGATTGGGCCTCATTCCAGTTTTAAAATAGAAATATTTGAAATAGAAATATTCGAAATGGAATATTTGAAAATATCAATATATGAAGCCGTGTTGATTAGATTGACGCCATTTTGACGTGAACGATAATTATATCGATTTTAAAACGATTTCGAAATGAATTGAATTAAAAACGATTTCGAAATGAATTGAATTGAAAACGATTTCGAAATGAATTGAATTAAAAACGATTTCGAAATGAATTGAATTGAAAACGATTTCAAAGTGAATTGAAAACGAATTCAAAGTGAATTGAAAACGATTTCGAAATGAATTGAATTGAAAACGATTTCGAAATGAATTGAATTGAAAACGATTTCGAAATGAATTGAATTGAAAACGATTTCGAAATGAATTGAATTGAAAACGATTTCAAAATGAATTGAAAACGATTTCGAAATGAATTGAATTGAAAACGATTTCGAAATGAATTGAATTGAAAACGATTTCGAAATGAAATGAATTGAATTGAAAACGATTTCGAAATGAAATGAATTGAAAACGATTTCGAAATGAAATGAATTGAAAACGATTTCGAAATGAATTGAATTGAAAACGATTTCGAAATGAAATGAATTGAAAACGATTTCGAAATGAATTGAATTGAAAACGATTTCGAAATGAATTGAAAACGAATTCAAATTGAATTGAAAGCAAATTGAAATGAATTCAATTTGAATTGAAATTTGAATTGAATAGAAACGAATTTATAGAGAAGAATTCAATTTTGATTTGAATTGAAAAGGAAGTTGAAATGGCTTTTGAAACGAATTTAAAACTATTCATATAATTCGTTTTAAATAGTAATCGACGAAATATATTATATATATATTATATATATAATATAATGGCCTGAATAGAACGCGCCGCGCCGCGGCAGTTCGCGAATTTCGACCATTGATTTCAAACGTACATTACGGGAGATCCGACCGTCGGATTCTCCTAAAACCGGAACCGTTGGGTTCGTATCGAAGAGAGCTTTCTAACGAATGTGAGAAATTAGAAATCTAACGGTTGGATTTGGAATTTTGTCCAAATCAAATTTGAAAAAGGTCGCTGTAAGTGCAGTTCGATGGCCATTGATGGAAATCGACTGTACGGGCCTTGATAAAATTATTAAAAATAGTAATAATTTGTGTAAAATCATAAGAAATGATTTGTGAAGATTTGGGATGAAAAACTCCATATTTGAAAAGATAAAAATAGATTTTTATCGAAATGAACTAGTTTTGAACTAGAATTATAATTCTATTTATTTTTAAATAAATAAATTGAATTTGAAAAGGTTTTTGAAAATAACCAGAATATCCAATGATTGCATTGGAGTGGATTTGAATCGAAATTGTCTTCGGAATATTTCGATGTTGGAATTCGTGATTATACAGGTGTTGTTATGGAAATTTGAAAGATATATATTTATATCGCTATTTCCAATATGACATTTGTTAGTCGTAGAATTCGATATTGAATATAAGCCGATATAGTTTCTATTCAGAGCCTTGTATTGAATATCGAATGTGATTTGGGTTTGTCGTGAATGGTGTCTTCACTAACACTGTTCTTGAACCCAGTTGAGAAATGATTAAATCTTTTTATTTAGATTTAATGAAGTGTACCAATTAAACGATATTTAATTGGAATTGAATTGGTATTGATTTTTGGGTTTATCGTGAACAGTGTTTTAAATAACACTTGTTCTTTAACCCGATAATTAATGGAATGTGATTTTGGGTTTATCGTGAACCGTGTTTTAAATGGCACTGATTCTTTAACCCAGTTAAAGATTAAAACTAAGTGGAGTTTTAATGAATCTTTAATTAGATTGAAATGATCGAAAATGGAGTATCACCAGTTTTGCTCCAGGCGATGGTTAAATCTTTAATTAGATTTGAACGTGAAATGGTAATTGAATTTACCGATAACACTGTGGTGTTAGATATGAAGTACTACCAGTTTTACTTCATGGGATGAATAGGTTGGGATTGGGAAATAAAATAAATGATTACTTCGGTGTGGTTCGCTAATCCCGACTAGTTTGAATTGATATTCAAAGGAGATTAAAGAATAAATTTAAAGAATTTATCTTGGATAAAATTAATGGGAACTTTTCCCAAAATATAGGAATATTTGAATAAATGAATATTCTGAATTGGAATGAGGCGTATGTTGTGTTTGTGTAACACTTTTATAATATATACGCGAGTTATTCAGAAAGACCGGGTTTATCCCATTCTGAATAACTGATTCGACGTGGTGTCGAAGATGAAGACGGTGGTTGAAGACCGGAAGTCTTCACGTCGTTTGGGTGATAACTGATGATCTTGATTGGGCTGTACACCCAAGAAGATGGAAACAGTTGGTGATCGTCAAGACGTACTTGGAGATCGATGGATATGCGGGGTACTAGGTGCCTCCGGTTTCGTTCAGACCCAGAACGGACTTGTAAATGGACTGTGTGTCTGACATTGGATTTTAGTCCGTGCGATTGATCTCTATTAAATATATATCTGTTTGGCGGCGGAGGATTTATTCTCTTGCTTAACGCCCTTCTCTGAGACGTACGAGCTCAGGGGTTATATATTGATGGATATCAAACGCATGGAGTGAATTGCCTGTGTGGCATGCCTAAGTGGCAAATTTACCGAGGCTTCTGTTGAAAAGCAAAGTCTTGTGGTGATGATCAAAGCACTGCCTGTGTGGCACAGCTTTGTGTAACGTGAATTCGCGAGCCTCGCACCCCGGTTGTGAACCAAAAACGGGAGAGGACGTCAGGGAGGGCATGCGTTTCTTTCTAGCTAGAAGTGGCGTCAGTGGTTTTACACGCCCTGACGAGTTTGACTTATGTGGTTGTTGCTGCTGCGAGGCACCTCGGTTATATCGGTTTCGGCCGATGCATTCTGGTCGGCAGACGGACCAGACTTACACCCCATAGGGTGGGGAGACGCATGTTCAGGGTTTAAGTTTAATCCACATCGGTGGACTGGCCCTGAGGATCCAAGGGTCGATGCGCTCTGACCCTGAGGCTCGGGCTAGAGAGTCTCGAAATCGGTGAGGACTATCTTTTGCCTCGGTTCATAGATGGAAATCCAATTTCCAAATACGTGACATCTGCGGTTTTATTTGTAAACCTATATATGGCGACATAGTGGCATGGGACGCTCATGCCGCCTATGATTGATACTTATGATTTGAAGTTGTTTTATACACTATGCACTTATAATAGTATCAAATGATTTGTTTTAAACGTATCAAGCATTCTTTGGCTGTTATAAGGGAAAACCCTATCCCCCGTCTTGCGTTGCATTGTGTGATAGGACCTGGGTCTTATAACAGCTTCATTTTTCTTTATTTAGCATTGCGTTGTTTGTCTCATGCACTGGTATTCTTGGGAGGAAACCCGTTCCGTGTTATACGGCGTGGTCCCTTGATTTACCTAATGATTTAAAATAAAGATTAATAACTGTTTTAGTTCTCACACCAGTCACATGACTGACCTGGAGTTTATTGTTTTAACCTAAACTCTGGGTGCCCTTATTTTGACACGGGAAGCTAGTAGTTTTGGTTTTGCAGATTTATATTCACAGGATCCTGGTTTACAGCTGGAACGATATCCGGAAAGCTTTGTATCCGTATATCTCCTTCTAGTTGTGTATTGTATTATTTTCCGCTGCTATGTATTTAAATGTAATTTAAATCTCTGATATTTCTGTGTAGTATTCATTTATACTCTGTATATCCTTGTAATTTGATGCATTGTTGTGATATACAATGAAATGTTCTTCTGTATGCGTTCTGTTTTGTCCTGTTCTCAAACGATAGGGCGTTTTGAACGGCCTGGATCGGTTTAGCGACTGGTTCGGACCGAGCGAAATTCCTTGCCGTCACAGTTGGTATCAGAGCTTTGGTTTACAAAGCTAGAGAACAAGACACATTAGAACCCTACGAAAGAATTCATCAGATATTGGATTAGTAATATCCAATTAGAATGACTCGTTAGAGATGGGATCAGTAGTATCCTAGAACGAGTGTGAAGAGTATATTTTTGAAAGTGAAAACAAATTTTTGATTTGAAAATTTAAATCGATTATTCGTATTTGATTATCTATTTATATTGATGTGGACAATCCAGTATATATAGATTTTGCGTATACGTCTGATCCGCGTGTATTCGAAATTTTAATATACTGGATAGATATAGAATTACACTCTAAATCGCCCGGAGATGATTTTGATGATGGAGCTCCATCATTAGAATTTATGTTCGAGTGACGAAAGTGGGCTTTCTATATATTTCCTATTGACTGGTGTGAGAACCAAAATTAGATAGGGCCTATTGTTGTGATTTGGCATCAAAAATCTGATTTTTGACTATATATCAAAGTTATGCATTTGAAACTCTAATCAACTAATTGATTGATGTTTGTGTTGTTTGTTTATTTGTTTGCTAATTTTTAGCCATTTAGCCTAACTGAATCACATATTGAATTATATTGAAAATTGGTTGCATTTGCTTGCATATACATATATATCATTGAACAGGTCATAGCAAGGAGGCTAGAGCCAGAGAATAAAATTTGTTTGCCCGACAAATAGGTACATGTTTACTACATAATTTCCTGTTTCGTTTGGGTGATGATGATTTTGTGAGCCTATTGGCTAGCCGCTTGGCTTTTTCTTTTTCTTTTTGAGATCTGAAGGACCGGGGAAGCTATTTGAAATTCCCCGATGCTCCCGGTGCAGGGGAGGTTATGGCGAAATTTTTCAAAAATTTAGGGTGTTAGCCAAATTTTTGAAATTTTGAAAATTCTCAGAAACTAAAGAGTTGGAGAATAGAAGCCAGATCGAGCGTAGAGTTGAATAATCAAACCGCTTTCGACTTTGTTCCTTTTCGGGGACGAAAAGTTTTAAGTGGGGGAGATTGTAACAACCCGTAAAATGCGGGCCAGTTTGAAATTTTTA
Organism: Allium sativum; assembly: GCA_030737875.1. Taxonomy (NCBI): domain Eukaryota; kingdom Viridiplantae; phylum Streptophyta; class Magnoliopsida; order Asparagales; family Amaryllidaceae; genus Allium; species Allium sativum. Next base: position 166,264,630 of record CM060923.1, read on the forward strand.
TTTTGGCAATTTTAGCTGAATTTGAATATTTAAAATGAATTGTTTTAAAAAATATCGACGAGAAATTTATTTTTAATAGAATTCGATCGTATATATTTATACGCGTCGTCGTTAGAATATAAATAATTATATATAATTATAAATAGAATTGAAAATGGCGTGGTAGTTTGATAATTCGATTTCAAACTTCAATTGAATGTACTGGGTGCAAAACAATCCGGATTTTAGTGAAACCAAAAATAATGGAATCTAATAGTGAATATCTTTCCAACGAATCCGACTAATCGAAATTTCATGGCAGGAATCAAAAGATATGTCCAGTTGAAAATTCTGAATAGTCGCTATGGAATTCAGGCCCTTAAAAATGGACATTTTGCAAACGACCTCGGATTTCGACGAAACCAGTTTTGTTGGGTCCGTGATGTCAAGTTATTGCTAGGTTTCAAATTTCATAATTTTTCGATTCAATATGTGAGTGTGGCGAAGGAAAACGCGTTTGACCGGTTTCAGTTGATTTTAATCGACTGGAAATTGGCCATTTTTCTAACGGTCTCAGAATTCGACGAAACGAGTTTTGTTAAGACCGTATCGTCAATACAAAGCTAGAAAATATTTTTCAGGAATTTTTAAAGTTCGTATGTGACCCCGGTAGTTTGAAATGTACGTTTAAAATTCAATATAGTGATTTAAATGTGAATTTAACGAAAACTGATCGTAACAGTCGTATTGGCCAGCGGAACATATCCCAGAGTGTTTGGAGTGGGGGTATTTAGCTAGGGGCTACAGTCTTTGGGTCTTGTTTGGAGTTTGTTTGGAGTTGAGGGCAATAAATAAGTAAAATTGATAAAAATAGAATTTAAATAATAATATAATTAAATATAAAGACCCTTCCTTTTTTTTTCCTTCTTTCCCAGAACCCTAACCCCCTTTAAGGAAAAATCGCGCCTCCTTTTCATCTGAAAACCCAAATCCCGATCCTCCGTCCGATGCCCCCTCTATCAGTCGACGCCTCCCTCCCCCGAACTCCTCCACCGACGATCAGTCATCTCCCCGCCCCTCCCTCCTTTCGATTTCCCCTCTGGAAACGGCCGTCCGTTCTCACCAGTTTTCACGCCTCCCGAGGCAACCGAGTTTGACTGGGTCAGGGGAGGAGGTGCGCACCATGTAGGCGCTCGATGTGGGTGGTCCTGATGGGAGTCCGGCGGCGTTGGTGGCGGTGTACAGCCGGTTTCTCAAGTCGAACGAAATGGGTTCCTGAATACTGAAGACAACAGAGAAGAAAGGTTAAGCAATCTAATTAGTGTAATTATCTTAAGTGTAGAATTCAAAGTCTAATGAATATCATTATCTTTAATAGAAAATTATACATGGTTTTTATTTTGTAAAAATAAAATGGATAAGATTTTTAAAAATAAAATAGATAAGATGTTTAAAATAAAATAGATAAGATTTTTAAAAATAAAATAGATAAGATTTTTAAAAATAAAATAGATAAGATGTTTAAAATAAAATAGATAAGATTTTTAAAAATAGAATAGATAAGATTTTTAAAAATAAAATAGATAAGATTTTTAAAAATAGAATAGATAAGATTTTTAAAAATAGAATAGATAAGATTTTTAAAATGGAAAAATGTGATTTTTATATATTGAACTTCGAATTAAAAATGTGATTTTTTATATATTGAACTTCGAATTAAAAATGTGATTTTTATATATTGAACTTCGAATTAAAAATGCGATTTTTATATATTGAACTTCGAATTAAAAATGTGATTTTTTATATATTGAACTTCGAAATAATAATATGATTTTTATATGTAGTGGCTACGGGCAACGAAGATGACGAAAGGGCAAGAACGTTGAAGATTTCCTGCATTGGAAGTGCCGTGGAGCTGGATAGCTATCTGTGAGAATTTATCACCTTTCAATTTATTTCTCTAGTTATATATATATATACTAGGATGCAGACGGTGCTTATTAGAAGCACCTGACACCCGTCCACAGACCATGGACTTGTTTGTTTAGTTGAATGTTGGGTGATTGATTTATTCGTTTGGTTGAATTGGAAATTGATTGAAATTGATTTGTGAATGGCGTGGGCCTTCACTAGACCGGGGATAAGGCTAGGCCTTGTCCCGTTTCTAGTATCGTGCCGTTATGCCGCCGAAATTTTCTAAAATATGTTAGAAAAATAAAATATCATTTTATTGAAGAAATGAACTGAATAGAAATTCATATGTTGGAATAAAATGTTTTGTCGTTAAAAATATAATTTTTAACGTGAATGTGAGTAAATAAATATTCATTTACAAACCAGACAGTTTGTTTATGTACACTTATTTGAATGACATTGATTGGGACGATAAATTTTACACATCGCCCAACTGCACAACTAAAATCTGTGTTTGATTGTTTGAAACCCCACACGGGTGTTGGGATGAAATATGAATATCACTCATCCTGATTGATTAAATATGTCGATCGATTGATTGACAGGCTGTTATAAGCGTTGAATATCTATATTTGATGCTTATACGGTGTAGTGCACTTTGGTTGATGGTTGATTATTTATCGTTGCTATTATATACATGTGTTGTATGAAAATCCATATAATTAACTTTATATGGTAATTGATTGGGCCTCATTCCAGTTTTAAAATAGAAATATTTGAAATAGAAATATTCGAAATGGAATATTTGAAAATATCAATATATGAAGCCGTGTTGATTAGATTGACGCCATTTTGACGTGAACGATATTTATATCGATTTTAAAACGATTTCGAAATGAATTGAATTAAAAACGATTTCGAAATGAATTGAATTGAAAACGATTTCGAAATGAATTGAATTAAAAACGATTTCGAAATGAATTGAATTGAAAACGATTTCAAAGTGAATTGAAAACGAATTCAAAGTGAATTGAAAACGATTTCGAAATGAATTGAATTGAAAACGATTTCGAAATGAATTGAATTGAAAACGATTTCGAAATGAATTGAATTGAAAACGATTTCGAAATGAACTGAATTGAAAACGATTTCGAAATGAATTGAAAACGATTTCGAAATGAATTGAATTGAAAACGATTTCGAAATGAATTGAATTGAAAACGATTTCGAAATGAAATGAATTGAATTGAAAACGATTTCGAAATGAAATGAATTGAAAACGATTTCGAAATGAAATGAATTGAAAACGATTTCGAAATGAATTGAATTGAAAACGATTTCGAAATGAAATGAATTGAAAACGATTTCGAAATGAAATGAATTGAAAACGATTTCGAAATGAATTGAATTGAAAACGATTTCGAAATGAATTGAAAACGAATTCAAATTGAATTGAAAGCAAATTGAAATGAATTCAAATTGAATTGAAATTTGAATTGAATAGAAACGAATTTATAGAGAAGAATTCAATTTTGATTTGAATTGAAAAGGAAGTTGAAATGGCTTTTGAAACGAATTTAAAACTATTCATATAATTCGTTTTAAATAGAAATCGACGAAATATATTATATATATATTATATATATAATATAATGGCCTGAATAGAACGCGCCGCGCCGCGGCAGTTCGCGAATTTCGACCATTGATTTCAAACGGACATTACGGGAGATCCGACCGTCGGATTCTCCTAAAACCGGAACCGTTGGGTTCGTATCGAAGAGAGCTTTCTAACGAATGTGAGAAATTAGAAATCTAACGGTTGGATTTGGAATTATGTCCAAATCAAATTTGAAAAAGGTCGATGTAAGTGCAGTTCGATGGCCATTGATGGAAATCGACTGTACGGGCCTTGATAAAATTATTAAAAATAGTAATAATTTGTGTAAAATCATAAGAAATGATTTGTGAAGATTTGGGATGAAAAACTCCATATTTGAAAAGATGAAAATAGATTTTTATCGAAATGAACTAGTTTTGAACTAAAATTATAATTCTATTTATTTTTAAATAAATAAATTGAATTTGAAAAGGGTTTTGAAAATAACCAGAATATCCAATGATTGCATTGGAGTGGATTTGAATCGAAATTGTCTTCGGAATATTTCGATGTTGGAATTCGTGATTATATAGGTGTTGTTATGGAAATTTGAAAGATATATATTTATATCGCTATTTCCAATACGACATTTGTTAGTCGTAGAATTCGATATTGAATATAAGCCAATATATTTTCTATTCAGAGCCTTGTATTGAATATCGAATGTGATTTGGGTTTGTCGTGAATGGTGTCTTCACTAACACTGTTCTTGAACCCAGTTGAGAAATGATTAAATCTTTTTATTTAGATTTAATGAAGTGTACCAATTAAACGATATTTAATTGGAATTGAATTGGTACTGATTTTTGGGTTTATCGTGAACAGTGTTTTAAATAACACTTGTTCTTTAACCCGATAATTAATGGAATGTGATTTTGGGTTTATCGTGAACCGTGTTTTAAATGGCACTGATTCTTTAACCCAGTTAAAGATTAAAACTAAGTGGAGTTTTAATGAATCTTTAATTAGATTGAAATGATCGAAAATGGAGTATCACCAGTTTTGCTCCAGGCGATGGTTAAATCTTTAATTAGATTTGAACGTGAAATGGTAATTGAATTTACTGATAACACTGTGGTGTTAGATATGAAGTACTACCAGTTTTACTTCATGGGATGCATAGGTTGGGATTGGGAAATAAAATAAATGATTACTTCGGTGTGGTTCGCTAATCCCGACTAGTTTGAATTGATATTCAAAGGAGATTAAAGAATAAATTTAAAGAATTTATCTTGGATAAAATTAATGGGAACTTTTCCCAAAATATAGGAATATTTGAATAAATGAATATTCTGAATTGGAATGAGGCGTATGTTGTGTTTGTGTAACACTTTTATAATATATACGCGAGTTATTCAGAAAGACCGGGTTTATCCCATTCTGAATAACTGATTCGACGTGGTGTCGAAGATGAAGACGGTGGTCGAAGACCGGAAGTCTTCACGTCGTTTGGGTGATAACTGATGATCTTGATTGGGCTGTACACCCAAGAAGATGGAAACGGTTGGTGATCGTCCAGACGTACTTGGAGATCGATGGATATGCGGGGTACTAGGTGCCTCCGGTTTCGTTCAGACCCAGAACGGACTTGTAAATGGACTGTGTGTCTGACATTGGATTTTAGTCCGTGCGATTGATCTCTATTAAATATATATCTGTTTGGCGGCGGAGGATTTATTCTCTTGCTTAACGCCCTTCTCTGAGACGTACGAGCTCAGGGGTTATATATTGATGGATATCAAACGCATGGAGTGAATTGCCTGTGTGGCATGCCTAAGTGGCAAATTGATCGAGGCTTCTGTTGAAAAGCAAAGTCTTGTGGTGATGATCAAAGCACTGCCTGTGTGGCACAGCTTTGTGTAACGTGAATTCGCGAGCCTCGCACCCCAGTTGTGAACCAAAAACGGGAGAGGACGTCAGGGAGGGCATGCGTTTCTTTCTAGCTAGAAGTGGCGTCAGTGGTTTTACACGCCCTGACGAGTTTGACTTATGTGGTTGTTGCTGTTGCGAGGCGCCTCGGTTATATCGGTTTCGGCCGATGCATTCTGGTCGGCAGACGGACCAGACTTACACCCCATAGGGTGGGGAGACGCATGTTCAGGGTTTAAGTTTAATCCACATCGGTGGACTGGCCCTGAGGATCCAAGGGTCGATGCGCTCTGACCCTGAGGCTCGGGCTAGAGAGTCTCGAAGTCGGTGAGGACTATCTTTTGCCTCGGTTCATAGATGGAAATCCAATTTCCAAATACGTGACATCTGCGGTTTTATTTGTAAACCTATATATGGCGCCATAGTGGCATGGGACGCTCAAGCCGCCTATGATTGATACTTATGATTTGAAGTTGTTTTATACACTATGCACTTATAATAGTATCAAATGATTTGTTTTAAACGTATCAAGCATTCTTTGGCTGTTATAAGGGAAAACCCTATCCCCCGGCTTGCGTTGCATTGTGTGATAGGACCTGGGTCTTATAACAGCTTCATTTTTCTTTATTTAGCATTGCGCTGTTTGTCTCATGCACTGGTATTCTTGGGAGGAAACCCGTTCCGTGTTTTACGGCGTGGTCCCTTGATTTACCTAATGATTTAAAATAAAGATTAATAACTGTTTTAGTTCTCACACCAGTCACATGACTGACCTGGAGTTTATTGTTTTAACCTAAACTTTGGGTGCCCTTATTTTGACACGGGCAGCTAGTAGTTTTGGTTTTGCAGATTTATATTCACAGGATCCTGGTTTACAGCTGGAACGATATCCGGAAAGCTTTGTATCCGTATATCTTCTTCTAGTTGTGTATTGTATTATTTTCCGCTGCTATGTATTTAAATGTAATTTAAATCTCTGATATTTCTGTGTAGTATTCATTTATACTCTGTATATCCTTGTAATCTGATGCATTGTTGTGATATACAATGAAATGTTCTTCTGTATGCGTTCTGTTTTGTCCTGTTCTCAAACGATAGGGCGTTTCGAACGTCCTGGATCGGTTTAGCGACTGGTTCGGACCGAGCGAAATTCCTTGCCGTCACACTATATTAGTTTTGGTTCTCACACCAGTCTAATGGAAATATATAGAAAATCACACTTTCGAAACTTGAACATAAATGTTGATGATGCGATCGCTATCATCAATATCATCTTCGGGCGACTAGAGTGCGATGCTATATCTATCCAATATATTAAAACTTTGAATATACGTTTGCAAGGCGTATATGCAAATTCTTTATACACTGAATTGTCCAAAATCAATATAAATAAATTATTCAAATACGTGTAAAACGATCTAAATTTCAAAACAGAATTGTTTTCATTTGAAAAATATACTCTCCACACTCGTTCTAGGATACTACTGATCCCATCTCTAACGAGTCATTCTCATTGGATATTACTAATCCAACATCTGATGAATTCTTTCGTACGGTTCTAATGTGTCTTGTTCTCTGCTTTGTAAACCAAAGCTCTGATACCAACTATGAAAACCCGTAACTTCCCCGTAAAGGAAAGCGTCGGATAGTTCGAGAACAAGCCACAACAGAATACATACAAAAGAACGTTTCACTGTATATTACAACAATGCATCAGATTACAAGAGTATACAGAGTATAAACAAATAAATATTACACAGAAATATCAGAGATTTAAATTACATTTAAATACATAGCAGCGGAAAATAACACAATACACAACTAGAAGAGATATACGGATACAAAGCTTTCCGGATATCATTCCAGCTGTAAACCAGGATCCTGTGAATATAAATCTGCAAAACCAAAACTACTAGCTGCCCGTGTCGAAAATAGGGGCACCCATAGTTTAGGTTAAAACAATAAACTCCAGGTCAGTCATGTGACTGGTGTGAGAACTAAAACAGTTATTAATCTTTATTTTAAATCATTAGGTAAATCAAGGGACCACACCGTATAACACGGAACGGGTTTCCTCCCAAGAATACCAGTGCATAAAACAAACAGCGCAATGCTAAATAGAGAAAAATGAAGCTGTTATAAGACCCAGGTCCTATCACACAATGCAACGCAAGCCGGGGGATAGGGTTTTTACCTTATAACAGCCAAGAATGCTTGATACGTTTAAAACAAATCATTTGATACTATTATAAGTGCATAGTGTATAAAACAACTTCAAATCATAAGTATCAATCATAGGCGGCATGAATGCCCCATACCACTATGTCGCCATATATAGGTTTACAATCAAAACCGAAATGTCGTATTGGAAGTTGGGTTATCATTTATGGTATGAACCGAGGCTAGGGATCGTCCTCTACCGATTCATGACTCTCTAGCCCGAGCCACAGGCAAGCGCGCAGGCAAGCCTTTAGATCGTCAGGGTCGGTCCACCGATGTGGATTATTATGCCAGAACACTACGTTTCCCCACCCTATGGGGTGTAAGTGAGCCAACTAAATGACTCCATCGGTTCGAGAACGACCGATCAATCCGAGGCGCCTCGCAACAGCAACAACCACATAAGTCAAACTCGTCAGGGCGTGTAAAACCAATGACGCCACTTCTAACTAGAAAGAAACGCAAGTCCTCCCTGAGGTCCGTTGTAACACCCCGCAAATTCTATAACTGTGAAATTAACAAATTAAAGTATAATTAATCTGAAATCAAAGAACTAAGGGAAACGGGATACGCCATTGCGTTCGTCTCAAAAAAATACGCGAAATAGAGTCCGAGTTTTCGAAAAACGGAGTCCGTATGAAGAGGATATGGCCTTCGGAAGTTTTGAATTAAATTTAAAATTCAAACAGAATAAAATAAGCTCAGAAAATCAGGTTTAAATTCGAAAATGGGGCCCAATGGGCCAGGGCGGATAAACACCCGCCAAGGCCACCCAGGTCGACTGGGCTGTCGACCTGGGCTACCCATGTCGACAGGGCTGTCGACAGCCCTGTCGACAGGGGTGTCGACCTGGTCGAGCCCAGTCAACCTGGCTGGCCAGGTCTGTGTTTGGCCGATTCTCTGTGGTCTGCTTTGTCATTAGGGCTAGGTGGCGGGTTCTAATTGGTCTCTCTATCTAATGAATGGCTACGATCTAACCTAGCAACATCAATGGTCCTAATCAATTCCTAACCTCTATATAAACAACCCTAGACTAAACCCTAATCTATTCATTCAAATTAAGAACATAGCCGCCATGTTGCTGAGGAACGACTAAGAATAGCCGCCAACTAGAGAGGGAATTAGGAAGAAAGTTCTAAAGCCTAAAGCAATTCAAGCAACCTAAAGCCAATCAATTCAACAAAGGAATCATATCTCTTAATTAGAGAATTCGCCGCAACCATTGTAAGTAGAGTATTACTTTGGTATGAATAAACAACTGTATTGATTTGTATGCTTGAATTGGGATAATAAAGTAGTTCATATTTGTGCAAAATTATGTTATTCATTATAAAGAACTACATGCGGTAGTTCTATGCAAGTATACGTTTGGAATATTGCGCAAATTATGTAATCTATGTTGAAGCTACATGTATGTAGTTAATTGAAATTCATGCAAGTTTGGGGCTTTGTTATTATGTCGTCATGATGTATATTTTTGTGCATAAATCATTTTGCAAGTAATTGAAACAAGTTTGGTTGTTATAGTTCATATGAAACTATGTTGGAATTTTGACACCATAATCCATGTATTAAGTCATGCTTTTGCAAACTTATGAATATGGCTAGGCTATGAATGATATTTGGTATAATTGAAATCCATTATTAAGTCTATCTTGTTTACAAGAATTATATGATGACATATGTGAGACATGGCTAGGTAGGTTAGACTCAAAAATCCCCTTTTTGCAAGTTTAAAGCAAACACCATGATTAGGAATATTTATGCATTAGTATGTTTATACCATCGTTATGTGATTAGACTTAAACCATAATTAAGTTGATCTATGCTTTTGTGTTAGTAACAAAGTATCCCCTTTGTAAACATGTAGAAACCTTATGAACATGACTTGTTTATGTTTATGCCATGAACAAATTTAACTTTACTTATGCCATGCTTATGTTTGACATTATGCCGTGTTTATGCTAGAAGTATTTATGCCATGCTTATGTTTGACATTATGCTATGCTTATGCTAGGAATATTTATGACATGCTTATGTTTGACATTATGCCTAAATAAGAATATAGGTTCATGTTGTAGTTAAACCTATGCAAGTTCACATGCTTTGATTCATGTCACCTATGTTACCACTATGCAAGTACACCAATTTCTATTTTGTATTTCCAACGTCGTATTGCAAGTTCATGCGCTCACCTTCCCCTCTTTGTGTATACGCCATAAGCCTCCCCTTTTCGCATGGCTAAATTGGGCTTTAAAAGGCTAAGCCCAATATATATAAATGGACGTGCAAAACGGGGGAAAATAACGTTGGGTTAAAATTAATTAATGAATGAAAATATGAAATAGAAGGGCCCAAATTCAAGTATGGGTTGGGCCCGTGATTGGTGTAACCTTTACACCATTAACTTAATAATGGGCCGCAAATATTTACATATAAGAAATAAAGAAGAATGACAAGATATGTAAATGTAGAAAATACGATGTGTTTAACCCGAGGTTGGATTGAGTTGTGATGTAAACCTGCCCGGAACCGCCCGGCTGTCCAGTAGTCACAACAATACCTATCCAATGTGGGAGGTTAAACATGGAGCCCGGCAAGGACCCGAGGTTAGACTGAGTTGTGGCGTAAGACTGCCCGGAACCAACCGGCAACAGGCAGCCACAACAATACCTGTCTAATGTGAGAGGTCAGGGCCTTAATAAGACAATTAAGGCTGAGTCAGGATTGTTAGGATTAAGTGAACTAAAGACTTAATCAAAATGGAACATGCTAAACTAAACGGACTGGTGGGGGTTAGGTAGGAAACACTTAACCAACTTAGCATGTTGGCTAGAGATAGAAAACCTAGTAACGGGGGATCCTTTTCAGCAGTAACCCTAAAAGGTGTATCAGGATACCCTGAAACTAGGCAGGGTGGGGCACGATTACTGGGCTGATTGTAAGAGGTCAAAGCGACGGCGGTGGTGTAGCAGTGTAGGTTCTAACGGAGTGCGGGCGTGCACACACTCCGGCGCAGAAAAATAAGGCACTGGACACCAGTAGCATACCTGTGCACTCTAAGGTTGTGTCGGGTTGCCACTATGGGACTTGATACACCCCATGGTGGGACCAGCATAGGTAACTACAGACATCGGGGGCCGTAAGACACATGTAACTTTGCGAGTAGGAGCCGATCATCATAGATTGGATCACATCACCCTGATTATGGGGTGCAAATTGGAAACTAGTTTATATGGGTTCAGAGATTAACATGGGGTACGATAGTATATTCGACCCTAGACAACTTAACCAAGTTTATTGTGCTTGCCCACTTCTTGTTTATACTTATCATACCCAGTTCTTTATTCATAGACAAAATAGTACTAGACTTACTCAGGCTTTATGTCTGACTCTATTTTTCTTTCGTCTTCTTTCTTCCGTCCCCCCCCCCCCCCCCAGGTCCTCAGGGAGGGAACACAGCAGCTTGATCAGCCTTGACATCCAGCTTGAAGAAGAGAAATGTATTGCTTGGACTTTCCTATTTTGAACTATGGCTTTGGACAATCCACTATGGGGCTTTTGCAGTTTATCTATGTTTTATTTATGCTTCTTTAAATAATGTACTCAAGACAGATTATGAAAGTGTTATGTTTTTGGAAAGGATGTTGTTGTAACACGTATTTGACTTTATGAAATAAAAGTTTGTTGTTCTTCCGCTGTTTACAAATATGTGTTCTTATATCTGTCTTGTATATCTGTGACTTGTACTTATAAACCTCCACCAAAATTAGGGCATTCCCTTTGAGAGTGACCCTAACGGAGGTGGGGTGTTTCACTTGGTATCAGAGCATAGGTTTACCAGATAAGATAAAAAGTTTTGAAAAATTATTTTCAAAAAGGAAATTTAAAGAAGCATTTTTAAAAGAAAATATTATTTTATTTTAAAAAGGCAAAGTCCACCCCCCCCAAAGCCATAGGAACTATCTCTATCCTTCGTTTTGAATCTATCCTTTTTGTTTCAGCATGTCCAAAGAACTCAACTTGCCGGAAGGGGTACCAATACCTGGTTGGTTTAGACGGTTCTTAGAAGCAAGGGCCGCTCAGCCAGGTCCTACCATTCCTCCTCCCCCAGCGGAAGGAAATCATCCAGCTGCAGCAGCACCTTTTCCTCCACCTCCTCCTCGGGGAAACAATTTTGCTAAGATATGTAAAGATTTTAAAGCTATGGGAGGAAGGGATTTCCATGGAACTGAGTCCTTCGTAGCAGCTAGAAATTGGTTGAAAGAAACTGAGGATCTATTCATCATCTTTGAGGTAGAAGATAGACAAAAACTACAACTGGCGGTATGGCTATTGAAGGGCGAGGCTTCCTACTGGTGGGAAGTCACTAATGGTGAAAGACCAGTGGAGACATGGGAGGACTTTAGGGCAAGGTTTGAGACCAAATTTCTCTCAGATGCGGAAAGAAGTTTGCAGTTGGAAAAATTCTTATTTCTTAAGCAAGGGGACAAGACAGTCAGAGAGTATGTGAATCAGTTTGATGAGCTGGCTAGGTTTGGGCTTGACCTAGTCAACACCCCGCACAAGAAGGCTCTCCGTTTCGTCAAAGGGTTGAATGAGCCATTACACAGTTTGGCCATGACCCATATACCCATGGGAGCCACGTATGAAAGATTGGTGCAAATGGCATTGCTGAATGAAGAGGATAAGGGCAAGAAGAAAGAGGGTTTGCAGCCCAAGAAGACAGACTTTAAGAAGGGCGGGAAAGGCAACAAGGAGAAGAGGAAGTGCAATTTCTGTGGCAAAGTGGGGCACTTAGTAAAGGACTGCCGGAAAAAGAAGGCCAAGGAGAATGGTGGGTGCTTTTCTTGCGGCGAGACGGGCCATAGGGCTAAGGACTGCCCAAAGAAACGAGGACAAGGGCAAAGGGCTGGATCCACCCCAGGGGCACAGGTCCATGTGCTAGAAGCGCCACCTCTGCAACAGCGAGGTATAAATACTTCTGTAGAAAGTGTAGTTTATCTTTATGATCACCCCGTTCGCACTTTATTTGATTCTGGCGCATCACACTCCTTTATCTCGTCTGCTTTAGTAGAATCTCTGCACCTAAAAACTAGTATGGTAGAGGACCCCTTAATTGTTTCAAACCCAATTGGGGGCCCAGCTCATTTGTCTATGATCTGTTTGGAATTGAAAATTTCTATCCTAAGCGTAGAGTTTCAATGTAGTGCCTTTGTTTTGGGCTTTCCGGGGTATGGTTTGATTTTGGGTATGGATTGGCTATCCAGTAATGGGGCCATCCTTGATTGTGAGAAAAGGGTTGTTAGGCTCCTAACCCAGCTCGGTAATACTTTGGAAATTTCTTGTAATCCCTCGTATGCGGTTATGCTTAGTTATCTTGAATCGCTAGATGCCTCTGTTGAAAATTTACAATCAGTTAGAGTGGTCCGGGAATATCCGGATGTCTTTGAAGAGGTGAAGGGCTTGCCTCCGAAGCGGGAAATAGACTTCCGCATATATCTTGTAGATAATGCAAAGCCCGTTGCGTTACCCGTTAGACATATGGCTCCACGAGAAAGGAAAGAGCTCAGTAAACAGATTAAAGAGCTTCTAGAAAAGGGGTTCATTAGGAGGAGCATTTCAGAATGGGGCGCTCCAGTGGTGTTCGCTACGAAGGCGGATGGTTCACTCCGTCTATGTGTTGACTATAGGGAGCTCAACAAGCTAACGAAAAAGAATAGGCACCCTCTCCCTAGAATTGACGATTTATTTGACCAGCTTGTAGGAGCGTCTGTTTTCTCCCAACTCGATTTAGCAACCGGTTTTCATCAGCTAAGGGTGGCTGAAGATAGCATCGATAAAACGGCGTTCAGAACCCCAGACGGTTTCTTTGAATGGCTTGTCATGCCTTTCGGCTTGACAAATGCACCTGCTTATTTCGTGGACCTGATGAGTAGGGTATTTAGAGATTTCCTCAACAAATTCGTGGTGGTCTTCGTAGATGATATCCTTATCTTCTCAAAGAGTGAAGAGGAACATGCTCAGCACCTAAGAGCAATCATGGAAACTTTGCGAGTCCATCAACTAAAAGCCAAATTCTCCAAATGCCACTTTTGGAGAGAAGAAGTGAGGTTCCTTGGGCACATAGTATCCAAACAAGGGTTAGCAGTGGACCCTGCTAAGGTAGTGGCGGTACAAGATTGGAAGACAGCAAGGAATGCGACTGAGGTCCGAAGCTTTCTAGGACTAGCGGGTTTCTATCGAAAATTTATAAAGGATTTTGCGAAAATCTCAGCTCCCTCACGAAATTGACTAAGAAGAATCTAGTGTTAAATTGGGACTTGGATTGCGAGTTTGCTTTCCAACGACTGAAAAGGGCTCTTACAACAGCCCCAGTCTTGACGCTGCCAGATGGGAGCAAGATGTTCACTGTTTATACGGATGCATGTGGGACAGGGCTAGGCGCCGTCTTAATGCAAGAAGGAAGGGTAGTAGCTTATGGCGGGAGGCAATTGAAGGTGCACGAAAAGAACTACCCAACCCACGATCTTGAGTTAGCCGCCATCGTCTTTGCACTCAAGTCTTGGCGACACTATCTCCTAGGTGAGAAGTTCGAACTTTACACTGACCATAAATCGTTGAAATATCTTTTCTCGCAGAAAGATCTTAACTTGAGGCAACAAAGGTGGATGGAGTTTCTTGCCTCGTACGATTTCGAAATCTCCTATACTCCGGGCAAAGGCAACGTAGTGGCAGACGCGTTGAGCCGAAAGAAATTAACCCTAAGCCCGTTGTTTGTTGAAAGACAAAGCCTAGAGTTTATAGCCAGCTTCGACTTTAGGCCTTCCTCCGATTTCGTACCGGGCTTGCTAGCATCTCTCGAAGTGCGCCCAACTTTAGTGGATTCAGTAGGGACAGCACAACGCGAAGACCCTCAGCTTGTGGAAATGATTGATAGGCTAATTAGGGGTGAGACTTCAAGTCACCTCAACCGATACTCCATTGACGATAGGGGTTTGCTAAGGCGAGACGGAAGACTATGCGTCCCACAGATAAAAGATTTAGTAAAGAAGGTTCTCGAGGAAGCGCATCATTCCAAGATGACGATACACCCAGGCGGAGATAAAATGTACAAAGACATAAAAAGGACTTTCTTTTGGAACGGCATGAAAAAGGACGTGGCAGAATTCGTTTCTAAGTGTATGGTGTGCCAACAGGTTAAAGCGGAACAGAAAAAGCCTGGCGGACTACTACATCCTTTGGAGGTCCCGCGGTGGAAGTGGGATAGCATCTCAATGGACTTCATCGATGGGCTGCCTAGGTCTAGGAGAGGCAACACTAGTATTTGGGTAATAGTGGATAGGCTTACTAAAAGCGCCCACTTTTTACCTGTCAAAAGTAAAAGAACTGCCTCATCCCTAGCATCACTTTACCTTAAGGAAATCGTTCGACTCCATGGAATACCATCTAGCATCGTTAGTGACCGAGACCCCATCTTCACCAGCGAGTTTTGGCGGAGTCTGCAAGAAGCAGTAGGAACGCAGTTATGCTTGAGCACAGCCTATCATCCCCAAACCGACGGCCAAACAGAGAGAGTGAACAGAGTTTTGGAAGACCTTTTAAGGCTATGCGTCCTCGACTTCGGAGGGACATGGGAAGACCACCTTCCTTTGGTGGAATTTGCCTACAACAACAGCTATCAAGCAACCGTCGGAATGGCGCCCTTCGAAGCTTTATATGGAAGACCGTGCCGATCGCCCACTTGTTGGTGGGAGTCCACGGATAAGCTCATACTTGGACCAGATATGATCCGAAAGACTTCAGAGAAAGTGGACTTAATACGGAGAAGGATGAAGACGGCCCAAGACAGACAAAAGTCCTACGCCGACAAGAGGAGAACCGACCTTGAATTTGAAGTTGGAGACAGAGTTTTTCTCAAGGTATCACCGCTAAGGAACGTTGTTCGTTTTGGAACCACAGGGAAACTTGCACCAAGGTTCGTAGGGCCATTCCCTATTATCGAGAAAATTGGGAAAATGGCCTATAGATTAGAGCTACCCAAGAAGTTGGCTGGAGTCCACAACGTTTTTCACGTTTCACATCTCCGAAAATGTCTACACGAGTCTGCTGAAGTGGTAGAGCCGAATATCCTCGAAGAGGCCGAAGTGGAACGCGAAGCAACCATAAGAAAAGTTCCAACCCGCATCTTAGGAACGGAAGTGAAGAAGCTACGCAACCGCGAAGTCAAACTCGTCAAAGTTCAGTGGAGCGACGCCGAGGGAGACGCGACTTGGGAAACTGAAGCTAGAATCCGTACTGCCTACCCTTTTCTATTCGAGGGTACATCCTTGATCTTTCCTTTCCCTTAAGTTGCGCTTTTATCTATCTTTTTAGGTATATTTCCTCGACCGTATCTTTTAGGTAGAAACCCTTTTGGATGGAAACATGTAGTTGAAACATGTTATGTATGATGGTTGCAAGTGGTTGCAAGTGATTACTAGTGGTTGCTCGTGGTTGCATATACACACACAATCTAGGTTTTAGATCGGCTCAGTCACTTCATATTGCATATGCATATATGTTTGCATTCGTATATGGTTGAACTTTAATGTGTTGTCATATGGATGTTGCATTTGTATTGAATGATTGTGCACTCATATAGAATCAAGAATAGGAAAATTTGCATACATAATGGATTCATGGCACTTACATAACTCGCATTAAGGAGGTCAACTGAATCAGTAGACCGCCTGATTTTGCATTAGATAAGTTCATGTACACACACACTTCGCATATGATCATGAAGCATTAGAAATCTTTTAAGGACAATGGATGCTCGTGTTTGATGGATGAGTAGATGGATGATTGGATGTTAGGATTTACATTCCTCCTAACTTGAAGATTTCGGGGACGAAATCCTTTTAAGTGGGGGAGAATGTAACACCCCGCAAATTCTATATAATTAATCTGAAATCAAAGAACTAAGGGAAACGGGATACGCCGTTGCGTTCGTCTCGAAAAAATACGCGAAATAGAGTCCGAGTTTTCGAAAAACGGAGTCCGTATGAAGAGGATATGGCCTTCGGAAGTTTTGAATTAAATTTAAAATTCAAACAGAATAAAATAAGCTCAGAAAATCAGGTTTAAATTCGAAAATGGGGCCCAATGGGCCAGGGCGGATAAACACCCGCCAAGGCCACCCAGGTCGACTGGGCTGTCGACCTGGGCTACCCATGTCGACAGGGCTGTCGACAGCCCTGTCGACAGGGGTGTCGACCTGGTCGAGCCCAGTCAACCTGGCTGGCCAGGTCTGTGTTTGGTCGATTCTCTGTGGTCTGCTTTGTCATTAGGGCTAGGTGGCGGGTTCTAATTGGTCTCTCTATCTAATGAATGGCTACGATCTAACCTAGCAACATCAATGGTCCTAATCAATTCCTAACCTCTATATAAACAACCCTAGACTAAACCCTAATCTATTCATTCAAATTAAGAACATAGCCGCCATGTTGCTGAGGAACGACTAAGAATAGCCGCCAACTAGAGAGGGAATTAGGAAGAAAGTTCTAAAGCCTAAAGCAATTCAAGCAACCTAAAGCCAATCAATTCAACAAAGGAATCATATCTCTTAATTAGAGAATTCGCCGCAACCATTGTAAGTAGAGTATTACTTTGGTATGAATAAACAACTGTATTGATTTGTATGCTTGAATTGGGATAATAAAGTAGTTCATATTTGTGCAAAATTATGTTATTCATTATAAAGAACTACATGCGGTAGTTCTATGCAAGTATACGTTTGGAATATTGCGCAAATTATGTAATCTATGTTGAAGCTACATGTATGTAGTTAATTGAAATTCATGCAAGTTTGGGGCTTTGTTATTATGTCGTCATGATGTATATTTTTGTGCATAAATCATTTTGCAAGTAATTGAAACAAGTTTGGTTGTTATAGTTCATATGAAACTATGTTGGAATTTTGACACCATAATCCATGTATTAAGTCATGCTTTTGCAAACTTATGAATATGGCTAGGCTATGAATGATATTTGGTATAATTGAAATCCATTATTAAGTCTATCTTGTTTACAAGAATTATATGATGACATATGTGAGACATGGCTAGGTAGGTTAGACTCAAAAATCCCCTTTTTGCAAGTTTAAAGCAAACACCATGATTAGGAATATTTATGCATAAGTATGTTTATACCATCGTTATGTGATTAGACTTAAACCATAATTAAGTTGATCTATGCTTTTGTGTTAGTAACAAAGTATCCCCTTTGTAAACATGTAGAAACCTTATGAACATGACTTGTTTATGTTTATGCCATGAACAAATTTAACTTTACTTATGCCATGCTTATGTTTGACATTATGCCGTGTTTATGCTAGAAGTATTTATGCCATGCTTATGTTTGACATTATGCTATGCTTATGCTAGGAATATTTATGACATGCTTATGTTTGACATTATGCCTAAATAAGAATATAGGTTCATGTTGTAGTTAAACCTATGCAAGTTCACATGCTTTGATTCATGTCACCTATGTTACCACTATGCAAGTACACCAATTTCTATTTTGTATTTCCAACGTCGTATTGCAAGTTCATGCGCTCACCTTCCCCTCTTTGTGTATACGCCATAAGCCTTCCCTTTTCGCATGGCTAAATTGGGCTTTAAAAGGCTAAGCCCAATATATATAAACGGACGTGCAAAACGGGGGAAAATAACGTTGGGTTAAAATTAATTAATGAATGAAAATATGAAATAGAAGGGCCCAAATTCAAGTATGGGTTGGGCCCGTGATTGGTGTAACCTTTACACCATTAACTTAATAATGGGCCGCAAATATTTACATATAAGAAATAAAGAAGAATGACAAGATTTGTAAATGTAGAAAATACGATGTGTTTAACCCGAGGTTGGATTGAGTTGTGATGTAAACCTGCCCGGAACCGCCCGGCTGTCCAGTAGTCACAACAATACCTATCCAATGTGGGAGGTTAAACATGGAGCCCAGCAAGGACCCGAGGTTAGACTGAGTTGTGGCGTAAGACTGCCCGGAACCAACCGGCAACAGGCAGCCACAACAATACCGGTCTAATGTGAGAGGTCAGGGCCTTAATAAGACAATTAAGGCTGAGTCAGGATTGTTAGGATTAAGTGAACTAAAGACTTAATCAAAATGGAACATGCTAAACTAAACGGACTGGTGGGGGTTAGGTAGGAAACACTTAACCAACTTAGCATGTTGGCTAGAGATAGAAAACCTAGTAACGGGGGACCCTTTTCAGCAGTAACCCTAAAAGGTGTATCAGGATACCCTGAAACTAGGCAGGGTGGGGCACGATTACTGGGCTGATTGTAAGAGGTCAAAGCGACGGCGGTGGTGTAGCAGTGTAGGTTCTAACGGAGTGCGGGCGTGCACACACTCCGGTGCAGAAAAATAAGGCACTGGACACCAGTAGCATACCTGTGCACTCTAAGGTTGTGTCGGGTTGCCACTATGGGACTTGATACACCCCATGGTGGGACCAGCATAGGTAACTACAGACATCGGGGGCCGTAAGACACATGTAACTTTGCGAGTAGGAGCCGATCATCATAGAATGGATCACATCACCCTGATTATGGGGTGCAAATTGGAAACTAGTTTATATGGGTTCAGAGATTAACATGGGGTACGATAGTATATTCGACCCTAGACAACTTAACCAAGTTTATTGTGCTTGCCTACTTCTTGTTTATACTTATCATACCCAGTTCTTTATTCATAGACAAAATATTACTAGACTTACTCAGGCTTTATGTCTGACTCTATTTTTCTTTCGTCTTCTTTCTTCCGTTTCCCCCCCCCAGGTCCTCAGGGAGGGAACACAGCAGCTTGATCAGCCTTGACATCCAGCTTGAAGAAGAGAAATGTATTGCTTGGACTTTCCTGTTTTGAACTATGGCTTTGGACAATCCACTATGGGGCTTTTGCAGTTTATCTATGTTTTATTTATGCTTCTTTAAATAATGTACTCAAGACAGATTATGAAAGTGTTATGTTATGTTTTTGGAAAGGATGTTGTTGTAACACGTATTTGACTTTATGAAATAAAAGTTTGTTGTTCTTCCGCTGTTTACAAATATGTGTTCTTATATCTGTCTTGTATATCTGTGACTTGTACTTATAAACCTCCACCAAAATTAGGGCATTCCCTTTGAGAGTGACCCTAACGGAGGTGGGGTGTTTCATCCGTCTCCCATTTTTGGTTCATACCGGGTGTGAAACTCGCGAAGTAAACGTTACACAAAGCTACGCCACAAAGGCCGTGCTTCGATCATCAACCACAAGACTTTGCTTTTCAACATAAGCCTTGATCATTTGCCACCTATGCATGCCACACAGGCAATTCACTCCATGCGATTGATATCCATCAATATATAACCCCTGAGCTCGTACGTCTCAGAGAAGAGCGTTAAGCAAGAGAATAAATTCTCCGCCGCCAAACAGATATATGTTTAATAGAGATCAATCACACGGACTAAAATCCAATGTCAGACACACAGTCCATTTACAAGTCCGTTCTGGGTCTGAACGAAACCGGAGGCACCTAGTACCCCGCATACCCATCGATCTCCAAGTACGTCTGGACGATCACCAACTGTTTCCATCTTCTTGGGTGTACAGCCCAATCAAGATCATCAGTAATCACCCAAACGACGTGAAGACTTCCGGTCTTCGACCATCGTCTTCATCTTCGACTTATCGTCGTATCAGTTATTCAGAATGGGATAAACCCGGTCTTTCCGAATAACTCGCGTATATTTTAAATAAGTGTTACACAAACACAACATACGCCTCATTCCAATTCATCAGTCACTAACCGTAAATTAATCAAGAGAATAATTTCCCAAATATTAACCCCGAAGGCCGAAACCAACATCAGATCAATATCCAGAAAACCATTCTACTTAGCTAACCGACAGTTAGTTTCTAAATTTCACATTCATAGGGAAAGGTTCCTATTAATTTTATCCAAGATAAATTTCTTGAATTTATTCTTTAATCTATTTTTGAATATCAATTCAAACTAGTCGGGATTAGCGAACCTTACCGAAGTAATCATTTGTTTTAATTTCCTAATCCCAACCTATTCATCCCATGAAGTAAAACTGGTTATACTTCATATCTAACACCACGGTGTTATCGGTAAATTCAATTACCCTTTCACGTTCAAATCTAATTAAAGATTTAACTATCGCCTGGAGTAAAACTGGTGATACTCCATTCTCGATCATTTCAATCTAATTAAAGATTCATTAAAACTCTACTTAGTTTTAATCATTAACTGGGTTAAAGAATCCGTGTCATTTAAAACACAGTTCACGATAAACCCAAAATCACATTCATTAATTATCGGGTTAAAGAACGAGTGTTGTTTAAAACACTGTTCACGATAAACCCAAAAATCAATATCAATTCAATTCCAATTAAATATTATTTAATTGGTACACTTCATTAAATCTAAATAAAAAGATTTAATCTTTTCTCAACTGGGTTCAAGAACAGTGTTAGTGAAGACACCATTCACGACAAACCCAAATCACATTTGATATTCAATATAAGGCTCTGAATAGAAAATATATCGGCTTATATTCAATATCAAATTCTATGATTAACAAATGTCGTATTGGAAATAACGATATAAATATGTATCTTTCAAATTTCCATAACATCCGTATAATCACGAATTCCAACATCGAAATATTCCGAAGACAATTTCGATTCAATTCCACTCCAATGCAATCATTGGAAATTCTGGTTATTTTTAAAACCCTTTTCAAATTTAATTTATTTATTTAAAAATAAATAGAATTATAATTCTAGTTCAAAACTTGTTCATTTCGATAAAAATCTATTTTTATCTTTTCAAATATGGAGTTTTTCATCCCAATACTTTCTAAATCATTTCTTATGATTTCACACAAATTATAACTATTTTTAATAATTTTATCAAGGCCCGTACAGTCGATTTCCACCAATGGCCATCGAACTGCACGTATAGCGACCTTTTTCAAATTTGGTTTGCACATAATTCCAAATCCAACCGTTAGATTTCTAATTTCTAATATTCGTTAGAAAGCTCTTTTCGATACGAACCCAACGGTTCCAGTTTTAGGAGAATCCGACGGTCGGATCTCCCGTAATGTCCGTTTGAAATAAATGGTCGAAATTCGCGAACTGCCGCGGCGCGGCGCATTCTATTCAGGCCATTATATTATATATATAATATATATTTCGTCGATTTCTATTTAAAACGAATTATATGAATAGTTTTAAATTCGTTTCAAAAGCAATTTCAACTTCCTTTTCAATTCAAATCAAAATTGAATTCTTCTTTATAAATTCGTTTTAAAATTCATTTCTATTCAATCCAAATTTCAATTCAATTTGAATTCATTTCAATTCGCTTTCAATTCAATTGGAATTCGTTTTCAATTCATTTCGAAATCGTTTTCAATTCAATTCATTTCGAAATCGTTTTCAATTCAATTCATTTCGAAATCGTTTTCAATTTAATTCATTTCGAAATCGTTTTCCATTCAATTCATTTCGAAATCGTTTTCAATTCAATTCATTTCGAAATCGTTTTCAATTCAATTTGAATTCGTTTTATATTCCATTGAAATCAAATTCGTTATATTTTCAAAACAAGTTCGATTCGAATTCGTTTTCTATTCACTTTGATTCAAATTTCATTTCAAAATATTCGATTTCGAAATCACTTTTCAATATTCATTTTAAAATGAATAAAATCTATATAAATATTGTTCACGTCAAAATGGCGTCAATCTAATCAACACGGCTTCATATATTTCTATTTTCAAATATTCTATTTCAAATATTTCTATTACTAAAATATTTCGTTCAACACATGACCAATCTCAATGGATGAGTACTGTCAACACATGAACCTTTATTTTATATTGATAAAGATGTAAATTTTATTACTAAAATATTTCGTTCAACACATGACCAATCTCAATGGATGAGTACTGTCAACACATGAACCTTTATTTTATATTGATAAAGATGTAAATTTTATTACTAAAATATTTCGTTCAACACATGACCAATCTCAATGGATGAGTACTGTCAACACATGAACCATTATTTTATATTATTCTTTATTTTCTAAATTGGAATGAGGCCCAATCAATCACCATATAATGTTAATCATATGGATTTTCATACATCACACGTATATAATAGCATTGAAAAATAATCAACCATCAACCAAAGTGCACTACACTGTATAAGCATCAAATATCGATATCTAACGCTTATAACAACCTGTCAATCAATCGATCGACATATTTAATCAATCCGGATGAGTGAACTTCATATTTCATCCCAACACCCGTGTGGGGTTTCAAACAATCGAACAAATATTTTATTCGTGCAGTTGGGCGATGTGTAAAATTTATCGACCCAATCAATGTCCTTCAAATAGGTGTACATAAACAAACCGTCTGGTATGTAAATGAATATTTATTTATTCACATTCACGTAAAAAAATTATATTTTTAACGATAAAACATTTTATTCCAACATATGAATTTCTATTCAGTTCATTCTTTAAATAAAATGATAATTTTATTTTTCTAACATATTTTAGAAAATTCGGCGGCATAACGGCACGATACTAGAAACGGGACAAGGCCTAGCCTTATCCCCGGTCTAGTGAAGGCCCACGCCATTCACACATCAATCAAAATCACCAAACAACCAAATTCAAATCAAATCATCTAACTAATTTATGCAACCAAACAAACAAGTCCATGGTCTGTGGACGATTGTGTCGGGTGCTACTAAGCACCGTCTGCATCCTAGTATATATATATATATAACTAGAAAAAGAAATTGAAGATTGAGAAATTCTCACCAAGGGTTCCACTCCGCCGTGCTTTGTTTTTGAACTGCTGAACCGCCTGAATCCATTTGTAATTCCAATACAGTCTTTTCACGCTGTTCAAATAAAAATTATATTCTTATTGCTTCATTCTAATAAATAAAATTCATATTTTTATTTCTTCTTCATATATATTTTTACAACACTTATTTCAATATAAAAATTATATATTTTTATATTTCTGCTTCTTATATAAAGATCGGATTTTTATTTCACTACATATACAAAAATCTCATTTTTATATTGTTGCCATGTATATAAAAATCCTATTTTTATATCGTTACTATATAGATAAAAATTCCATTTTTACAGCGTTACTATATGGATAAAAACTCTATTTTTTATAACGGTGTTCTCTATATAAAGATTTATTTTTATACTGCTTCATATACATAAAAAATCAAATTTTTATCTATATAAAAATCTCAATTTATATTTTAAACAAAATTACTTCTTTATATTGCTAATTCGCTACAACACATATAAAGGTCATATTTTTATAATTCTACTTAACAAAGATTATATTTTTAATTCTTTAAAAATATAAAAATCATATTTTAACCTTTCTACAATATAAAAGGTTATATTTTTACTACTTTAAAAATATAAAAATCATATTTTTAATTCTTTAAAAATATAAAAATCATATTTTCACGAAAGTAAAAATCATGGGTTCTATTCTGAAAAACATGAAATAACTGAAGATAACTAAATAAAAAGACTTACATTTTTTTTAATCGGGAGTGGGGGGAAAGAAAGACTACTGTTCGTCGGAGTCAGAGGTGGCGGGGGAATTCGCAGGTGGCGGAGGCGGCTCCGAAAGGGAAGGGGAGGGCAGAACTAGCTGGTGGTCGATTTGGTGGGGAGCTCGGACGTAGGGTTTCAAATAAAATAGGAAAGGAGCGAGGCTGGAGAAGAAGAAGGGGAGGGGGTGTCGCAGTTGAACGGAGGGGGAGCTGGGTGCTCATTGCCAGCGGAAGACTGATCTGAGGAGGAGAGAAGCGAAGGGCCGTGGCGCACGAGATCCAGGGGGATTTGGGGTCAACGGTTTTTTTCTCTTTTTTTTTTGACTGAGTGAGGTTAGAGAGAGGGGGGGGGGGAAGTATATATTATAATTTATTTTTATTTTTTTTCAAAAAGGTACCTTTTAATTTTGAACCCGAAATCAAACCCACCGCCTGTCGTCCATAGCTAATTACCCCCATTCCGAACACAATGGGATATGTATCATAGGCTGATTCGACTGCTTCTATCAGTTTCCATTGAATTTACATTTAAATCACTATATTGAATTTTAAACGTACATTTCAAATTACCGGGGTCACATACTAACTAGAAAAATTCCAGAAAAATATTTTCTAGCTTCGTATTAACGATACGGTCCTAACAAAACTAGTTTCGTCGAATTCTGAGACCGTTAGAAAAATGGCCATTTTCCAGTCGATTAAAATCAACTAAAACCGGTCAAACGCGTTTTCCTATGCCACGCTCACATATTGATTCGAAAAATTATGAAATTTGGAATCTAGCAATAATTTGACATCACGGACCCAACAAAACTGGTTTCGTCGAAATCCGAGGTCATTTGCAAAATGTCCATTTTTAAGGGCCTGAATTCCATAGCGACTATTCAGAATTTTCAACTGGACATATCTTTTGATTCCCGCTATGAAATCTTGATTTGTCGGATTCGTTGGAAAGATATTATCGATTAGATCCTAATGTTTTTGGTTTCACTAAAATCCGGATTGTTTTGCACCCGGTACATTCAATTGAAGTTTGAAATCGAATTATCGAACTACCGCGCCATTTTCAATTCTATTTATAATTATATATAAATATTTATATTCTAACGACGACGTATATAATATATACGTTCGAATTCTATTCAAAATAAATTTCTCGTCTATATTATTTAAAATAATTCATTTTAAATAATCGAAATTCGCTAAAATCGCCAAAATAAAAAAATTTAAACTGGCCCAGATTTTCGGGTTGTTACAGAATCTCACAATATTATTATAAAATAATTTGATTAAGTTATGAATGGATCACAAGAAAGTTATATGAATTGTTTTATATTTGTAAATTATGTTGTGGATCTCTTGTTATGCTATTATGTTATCATATATATGTTGTTATGTTGTAGTGATTATGTTGTAAATAATCCTATGCTATGTCATATGTGATTAATCATGCTATGCTATGTTGTAAATCATACCATGCTATGTTGCAAATTATGATATGCTATGTTGTAAATCTTATATATGTTGTAGATCTCATATTATCACATATGTTGAAATACTTATGTTATATGATAATGATGTCATGTTAAGTTGTGTTGAATCATACAAGTTAACATGATGTTAGTATTTATGCGAATTGGATCATGTTTAAAGTTTATGTTTTTTTATAATAGATCTTGATTATGGGAATTTGCCTATTGGGTTAGGTGTACCCATATACATGAATCTACAAATTAATTAGATCTTTAATATGGGAATTTGCCTATTAAGTTAGGTGTACCCATATACATGAATCTATGATTAAATGAATTTTGATTTTTGGGAATTTGCCTATTGAGTTAGATGTACCCATATAAAACCATATTGTTAATGATGTTGATTCACACATGTCCTATACAAGTTTATGAAATTTGATCAAAATCATATTATGTGAATTATGAATAAGTTGACACCCTTAGATCCATGACATGTATAACCTTATGCAGGTTGTAATGTATGCAAGTTTTACCCCTTGTTATGATTTATTTAGTCACATATATATGTTGTTGTTGTGAATATTTTCTTTTATGCTATGAGTTAGACTAATAGGGTCTAGCATACATTTTGCGAATAAACGTTCAAACGTGGGGTAGGGGTAATATTAGGAAATTAATAAATTGGGGTGCAATTGATATGATTTTGCATGCCTTAAATGGATGTCCATAATTGAGTCAATTATGGACATTGTTAAATTTGGAATTAATTAATAATTCAAGTAGGGAATTATTAAAATTGGGGAAAGTGGATTATTAATAATAATCAATGCTTAGGACACGAGGTTGGACCCGTTTGTGAGGTAAACCTGCCCGGACCCGCCCGGCAAATCCAGTAGTCACAAATGTCGGCCCAATGTGAGAGGTCCTAGGCCCAAACTAAAGCATAACAGTTGTAAAGACACGAGGTTAGACTCTTTTAGGGTGTAAGACTGCCCGGACCCGCCCGACAAATCCAGCTGCCATAAATGCCAGTCTAATGTGAGAGGTCTTTATGAGATTATGGCCTTAATGAATTAAGAAATACTTAGCCAGATAATCATGTAAGGTGGGACATGGGGGTTAAGTAGGTGCCTTGGGTGGCATGAGGAATCTAGTGGTTGCCTTTAGAGGCATTTGAAATACGACTAGACTTAACCAAATACACATGTAAATGAACATGACTAAGTGGGTTAAGTGGACGGACTAATGGGACAAGCTTAAGTGGAATGTTTGTGGGAAATAATGGGGGCCCATTTCAACCAGTATCCAAAAACGTATCTTTGTGGGCTCGACCCAAGTCGAGGACGGGACACGCATACTGGGTTTGACTATAAGAGGCCAAAACAGGGAGCGGTGGCAACGCAAGTCCAACGGGTTTCATATGCGTGTGTGGACCCGGGCTGGTAGGTAAGACGTTGTTGCATCGTGTAGGTATAAGCCGTGCATCTCCGTTATATCGGGTTGCCACTTTAGGGGAATGATACACCCCACTGTGGGGCCAGCACGTGTATCTACGAGTAGGGAGCCGATCGAAAATTGGAAAGTGGGGTACACCTAGTGGAGATAGGGGCAGGCGGCACCTATGTAGTCAGCTAGGAGTACGTAAAGCCATTAAGAAAGTTTCTAAGTGAAGCTAAGTGGAATCAATCTTTAGGGTGACTTGTGTGGTGCAGTATAGTGTTTATCCTTTAGTATTAGGAGCACCTATAACGTTTCCTTTAGCGATTGTCTATGTCCTTAATCTGCTCTTTCATAGACATTTCCTTGTTTTCCAGCTTATGCCTTAGTCCAGTTATTTTGATAATAGTATTGTAGAATTATCATACTCGCAAGACTTTATGTCTGACCCCCCTCTTTTACATCCTTTTCTCCCTTCAGGTCCTCAGGTTGGGCCAAGTTCCAGTGGAGTCTGATTGGATTGCTTATCTCTTGGAAAGCTTGGACTGTTGAAGTGTCCATCTTGTTATCTTTCTTTTTAATGGCTATTTATGTAATGGGATTATGTACTTGTTTTATCAAGATAGATATTGTACTTGACTTTGATTATGGTGTTATGATGTAATCAGACATGTTTTGACTTCTGCTGCAATTGAAATAAAGTTTTTAAATTTCCAAGCACTATTTTATATCTGTCTTGTTGAAATTTTACTGTTCTATATTCACCTAAAACCTCCATAGAAGTTAATGCATTCCCTTTGTGAGTGACATTAATGGACGTGGGGTGTTACAATTGACGATCTCTTCGATCAGTTAGTTGGTACCTCAGTGTTTTCGCAGTTGGACTTAGCCACTGGGTTCCATCAGTTGAGAGTGGCTGAGGATAGCATAGACAATACTGCCTTTAGGACTCTGGACGGTTTCTATGAATGGCTAGTGATGCCGTTCGGTTTTACAAACGCCCCCGCATACTTTGTTGATCTGATGAGTAGGGTGTTTAGGGAGTACCTTAACAAATTCATGGTAGTCTTTGTAGATGACATCTTGATCTTTTCTAAGGATGAAGAAGAGCATGCCCTACATCTTAGGGAAGTGTTGGAGACTCTTCGAGCGCATAAGCTTAAAGCTAAATTTTCTAAGTGTCACTTTTGGAGGAAGGAAGTACAGTTCTTTGGACACGTGGTTTCCAAAGAAGGGATAGCTGTAGATCCCGCGAAGGTGGTGGCCATCCAAGATTGGAAGGTTCCTAAAAATGCTACCGAAGTGAGAAGTTTCTTGGGGTTGGCTGGCTACTATAGGAAGTTTATCAAATACTTCACAAAGATATCAACTCCATTGACACGCTTGACGAAGAAGAACCTAGTTTTCACATGGGACGTAGATTGTGATGATGCGTTCCAACGTTTGAAGAGAGCTTTGACTTCAGCCCCAGTCTTAGTATTGCCAGACGGGAGTAAGTCGTTTACCGTTTATACTGATGCTTGTGGGACAGGACTAGGCGCAGTCTTAATGCAAGAGGGTAGGGTAATAGCCTATGGTGGAAGGCAGTTGAGAGCGCATGAGAAAAATTATCCTACACACGACCTAGAATTGGCCGCTATTGTTTTCGCGCTTAAGTCTTGGCGTCATTATCTTCTTGGCAAGAAATTCGAATTATTCATTGACCATAAGTCTTTAAAATACCTATTCTCTCAAAAGGACTTGAACTTAAGGCAGCAAAGGTGGATGGAGTTCTTAGCGTCCTACGACTTCGAAATAGCCTATACCCCAGGCAAGGGTAACGTGGTGGCAGACTCCTTAAGTAGAAAAAGATTATCCTTAAGTCCTTTGTTTGTTGAGCGACGAAGTTTAGAATTCATTTCGATGTTTGACTTTAGACCTTCCGTTGACTTCGTATCCGGTTTGCTAGCATCCTTGGAGGTCAGACCTACGCTTTTGGGACGGATTGGCGAGGCATAGCGAGACGACCCGCAGTTGGTTGAGTTAGTAGAAAAACTCAAAGGAGGGGAGTCATCAAGCCATCTCCGTAGGTATACCCTAGACGATAAGGGTTGGTTACGTAGGGATGGTAGACTTTGTGTACCAAAAGACGATGACCTAAGGAAGACTATTCTTGACAAAGCACATCATTCGAAGATGACCATTCATCTCGGCGGGGACAAGATGTACAAAAACATGAAGAGAGTTTACTTTTGGGCCAGCATGAAGAAAGATGTGGCCGAGTATGTCGCTAGATGTTTGGTGTGCCAACAAGTAAAAGTGGAGCAAAAGAAACCCGGTGGGTTGCTTCACCCATTGGAGGTTCCACTATGGAAGTGGGAGAGTGTCTCGATGGATTTTGTGGATGGATTACCGCGATCGAGGAGGGGTAATACGGGGATTTGGGTTATAGTAGATAGAATTACTAAGAGCGCCCATTTCATTCCCGTGAAGAGTAAGAGGACTGCTCCATGGTTAGCTTCTGTATATGTCCGAGAAATAGTTCGTTTGCACGGTGTTCCTTCTAACATAGTGAGCGACCGCGATCCTATTTTCACTGGCGAATTTTGGAGAAGCTTACAAGAGGCGGTAGGGACTCAGTTATGTTTGAGCACCGCATATCACCCTTAGACGGACGGCCAGACCGAGAGGGTGAATCGCATTCTAGAGGATCTGTTGAGGCTATGTATCCTAGACTTTGTGGTACGTGGGAAGGGCATCTTCCATTGGTGGAGTTCGCATATAATAATAGCTTTCAGTCCAGCATTGGTATGGCACCATTCGAAGCTCTATATGGACGACCTTGTCGTTCACCTACATGTTGGTAGGAATCTACGGATAAGATCTTACTTGGGCCCGATATGATTAGGGAGACTTTGGAGAAGATCGACTTGATTCGAAGGAGGATGTAAGCAGCGCATGACAGGAAGAAATCTTATGCGGATAAGAGGAGGACAGATCTCGAGTTTGAAGTTGGGGACATGGTCTTTGTCAAAGTGTCTCCATTACGAAACGTTGTTCGCTTTGGGTCCGTTGGGAAATTAGCACCAAGGTTTGTAGGGCCGTTTCCTATTAAGGAGAGGATTGGACGGATGGCGCATAGAGTGGAGTTGCCCGAGAGACTTAGTGGTGTACATGACGTATTCCATGTGTCACATTTGAGGAAGTGCTTGCATGAGACCGCGGAAGTGGTAGAGCCGAGCTTTCTTAGAGAGGTGGAGATAGAGCGTGATGCGACAATTCGACGAGCTCCTACGCGCATTCTTTGGTCGGAGATCAAGAGGTTGAGGAATCGAGAGGTCAGACTAGTCAAAGTGCAATGGGGAGATGATGAGAGCAACACTACATGGGAGACGGAAGAGAATATGCGTTCACGATACCCTTTTTATTTTGAGGGTATGTCCTTTAATTTCTCCTTTATCGCTTAGCTTGTACTTATCTTATCTTTAGTATATCCTCTCGCTAGTATCTTTGACCTTTAGTTAGGACAATCATATGGTTGAAACATGTGTTTGAGACATGTTATATATGGTGGATGCAAAGTGGATGCAAGTGTTTGCTTGTGGTTGCTCGTGGATGCATATACACACACTATTAGGCACCAGATCGGCTCAGTCACTTCATATTGCATATTGCATATATATGGATGTATTTAGTAAAATGGATGTATAATGGTTGTATTATCATATAGTTGCTGCATTCGGGTGGATGGTTGTGCACGCATATAGAATTAATATGTATCATTAGGATTCTTTTGCATACATATTGTACGCATGGCACTATCATGAATTGCACTAAGGAGGTCGACTGAATCAGTATACCTCCTAATTTTGCATTAGATATGGACATACACACACACTGTGCATATAAACATTAAAGCATTAGAAGTCTTTTAAGGACAATGGATGCTGGTGTTTGATGGTTGAGTAGATGGACGATTAGATGGTAGGATATACATTCTTCTTGATTTGGAGATTTCGAGGACGAAATCCTTTAAGGAGGGGAGAATGTAACACCCCGTAATTTAATAACATTAAAATTCACAAATTAAAGTATACTTAATTTTTAGAAAAGAATTAAGTGAAATGGGTTGCGCAGAGAAATATATATATATATATATATATATATATATTGATATATATATATATATATTAAAAATTAAATAAATAAATATGCGAAAAAGTTCAAAACAACGAATTGGGAGGGGAAATAACCGAACCAGCCCATTTTTGAGGTTGACCCGAGCCTTGCTGGGTCGACTAGGCGTTAATCCTGGGTATTTGGCTGTCAACCCGTGGGCCGATTCGCTCAAATACAGATTTTGCATTTGATTGGTTCTCATGGTTCAGGGTTAATCTAATGGTCCTAAATAACTCCCTACACCTATAAATACATCCTAATGCTAACCCTAAACCTAATTAAAATAGAATAGTTACCGTCATACCATCGCCACGGAAATCAATGGAGCCGCCGCCAACTAAGAAAGAAGAAAAGCAAATTCAATTCTAATTCTCTCAACCCTAATGCAAAGCAAAACTCTCTCTTTTCTTCTCTAAATTGTGAGTATGATGATCTTAACAAGATTATTATCATTTTAATTTGGTTGAGTTATGAATGGATTATGAGTAGATGATGTGAATTATCATATATGTTGTTGTGAACCCCTTTTACTATCATGTATATTGTAAATCCAATGTTATGTGATGATGATATCTTATATGTTGTAAATCATGCTATGATGATGTTATGTATGTTGAAAGTTTCTATGCTAAGTTGTGATGAATCATACATGTTAAAAAGGCCATGATGTTACCATCTATGCTAGTTAGTTCATATTAATTAAATCATCATGTTTGGGTTATGTTGATCTATATGACAAGTCACATATGCAAGTTAGATTGATTAGAAAAGTTATGAACATATGCCAAGACATCTATTATGACATCTAGAATTATGCTATGACATATGTGGTATCCTATGC
Organism: Allium sativum; assembly: GCA_030737875.1. NCBI lineage: Eukaryota > Viridiplantae > Streptophyta > Magnoliopsida > Asparagales > Amaryllidaceae > Allium > Allium sativum. The sequence goes on from CM060923.1 coordinate 166,296,875, forward strand.
TAGTTCACACCATCATTATGTTGCCTAAAAACCCCATATGCAAGTTTATGTATAGATTTGGGCTATGATTATATCATGTAAATTGAGACATTTAACAAGTTGACACCTTTTGATCCTTAACATGTGTAGTTTATGCAAGTTTCACCCCTATTATGATTAGATTTATTTTAATTGTCTATATGTTGTGATAATTTATCTTTGTGCTAGGTGTTAGACTATACAAGTCTAGCCTATATTATGCGTTGAATAAGCGAACGTATAAACGTGGGGTAGGGGTAATATTAAGGATTTAGTATTAAAAAGTTGGGGTGCAATTGATATGATTTTGCATGCCATAAGTAGATGGCCATAATTGAGTCAATTATGGACATCATTAAAAGTTGACTTAATTAATAATTTGAATAGGGAATTATTAAAACTGGGGTAAAAGATTTTAAGTATTAATCAATGCTTAGGACACGAGGTTGGACTCGTTTGTGACGTAAACCTGCCCGGACCCGCCTGGCAAATCCAGTGGTCACAAATGTCAGCCCAATGTGAGAGGTCCTAGGCCTAAACTAAAGCATAACGGTTGTAAAGACACAAGGTTAGACTCTTTTATGGTGTAAGACTGCCCGGACCGGCCCGGCAAATCCAGCTGCCATAAATGCCAGTCTATTGTGAGAGGACTTTATGAGGTTATGGCCTGAATGAATTAAGAAATACTTAACAAGATAAACATGTAAGGTGGGACATGGGGGTTAAGTAGGTGCCTTGGGTGGCATGAGGAATCTAGGGGGTGCCCTTAGTGGCATGTGAAATACGATTAGTAAGACTTAACCAAACACACATGTAAATGAACATGACTAAGAGGGTTAAGTGGGATATACTAGTGACAAGCTTAGGTGGGTAGCTTGTGGGGGCCCATTTCGACCAGTATCCCAAACGTATCTTTGTGGGCTCGACCCAAGTCGAGGATGGGACACGCATGCTGGGTTCGACTGTAAGAGGCCAAAACGGAGAGCGGTGGCAACGCAGGTCCAACGGGTTTCGTATGCGTGTGTGGACCCGGGCTGGTAGGTAAGACGTTGTTGCATCATGTAGGTATAAGCCGTGCATTCTCAAGTTGTATCGGGTTGCCACTTTAGGGGAATGATACACCCCACTGTGGGGCTAGCACGGGTATCTACGAGTAGGGAGCCGATCGAAAGTGGGTAGTGGGGTACACCTAGTGGAGATAGGGGCAGACGACACCTATGTAGTCAACTAGGGGTACGTAAGGCTATTTATATGTTTCTGTGTGAAGCAATTGGGATCAACCTTTAGGGTGACTGGTGCGGTGCAGTGTAGTAATGTGCGGTGCAGTGTAGTAATCATTCGTTAGTAATTAGGTGTGCCTTTACCATTATCTTTAACCTTATCTTAAACGCTATCTTTATCTTCCTAAGAGTTCATAGACATTTACTTGTCTTCCAGCTTATGCCTTTGTCTAGTTATTTTGATAATAGTATTGTTAGAATTATCATACTCGCCAGACTTTATGTTTGACCCCCACTATTTCTATCCTTTTTCCCCCTCTAGGTCCTCAGGTTGGGCCCAGCTCTAGTGGAGTTTGATTGAATTGCTTCATCTCTCTTTGGAAAGCTTGGACCGTTGAAGTAAAGTCCAGCTTGTTATTTTTTAATGGCTATTTATGTAATGGGATTATGTATTTCGTTTTTATGAAGATGGATATTGTACTTGGTTATGATCTATGGTTTTATGATGTAACAAACATGTTTAATTTCCGCTGCAATAAAATGAAGTTTTAGATTTCCAAGTACTATTTATTATCTGTCTTCTTGTAATTTTTCTGTTCTATATTCACTTATAACCTCCATGGAAGTTAATGCATTCCCTTTGTGAGTGACATTAATGGACGTGGGGTGTTACACCTTTCGAATAACAAATATTCGATAACCCTTTTGAATAACTAATATTTTATAATCTCTCTTTCGAATAACTAATATTCGATAATCTCTCTTTCGAATAACTAATATTCGATAATCTCACTTTCGAATAACCTAATATTCAATTTCTCTCTTTCGAATAACTAATATTCGATAATCTCTCTTTCGAATAACTAATATTCGATAATCTCTCTTTCGAATAACTAATATTCGATAATCTCTCTTTCGAATAAACTAATATTCGATTTCTCCTTTTAACTCTATTTGATTAACTCTAACTGGTTAACTCTAACTGGTTAACTCTAACTAGTTAACTCTAACTGGTTATCTCTAACTCTAATCGATTAACAATAATTAGATTAATTCCTTTGATTAACTCCTTTGATTAAATCTTCGACCATATTCAGTTTCAAATATCGATGTTGAAATCGATTCTTACTTCTCTATATAAGTCCTGACTTATATATTCTATTTATCCATTGATAAACATTTTATTTAATTTATAAAATATTATTTATAAATTTATCTTCTCCACTTATCTGTTAAAATATATTTCTATTTATAATCTACTTTAAATTCATATTCTGTTATACCCGTGTGCGAAGCACGGGTCTAAACTTTCCTAGCGTAAAATACTATTCATTTGCCAAATATTTCCTTATATGACATTCTTTTCATTTCCCGATAAATCCCTTTTATATCTCTATTTATTTTCTAAATAAATATTTCCTTTTTAATTCTATTTGAATTTTTTTACAAATATTTCCTTTCCAATTCCATTTGTAAATGTTTTACAAATATTTCCTTTCTGTTTTATTTGTAAATGTTTTACAAATATTTCTCTTTCTGTTTTATTTGTAAATGTTTTACAAATATTTCCCTTTTATATTTTTTTTACAAATGTTTTCCTTTGCATTTGTTTTACAAATATTTTCCTTTTCAACTCTTTGATTTTATAATTTTTCCTTTTTATAAAATCCTTTTTACTTTTATATATAAAATCCATTGATTTTATATAAATAAATTATTTTTAAAATATACTTTGAAAATCCCCTTTTAACATCCCACTATTTCTTACCATATTTAAAATACCAAACAAAGTGATCGATATCATCCGAACACACATAATCATCAACAGAATATATATCACATCATACATCATACTATATGAAACAAAATAGTATTTTATATATTGGGGAACCCAGTTGGGTCCCTCCAACCTGTTTCCCAGCATCACAGATGATAAACTATATAATTAACATCGATAATATTTCACTACGAAAGATTCTGCTAAACAGAATCGATATAAGATTAACGATTTGTATATATATCGTTATCTATAATTTCAACCAATACATAAGCAATTCAACCAAACAGTTAACACACAACAACCAATAGATAATTATCAGTTCTTGAAATATGCTATAAAAATATAACTGTTCAGAGTTGGTGAGTTTTACTCACTTTTCGCGTTATCCGTTAAATAACGACCGTCTTTTGATTCAGACGGACAATTTATTTCGCTATAAATTGTAGCGAGCCTCGATTCACTCCCAATCAGTTCCATTGTGTAGCCCTCGTCCATTAGATCCCAATAGATCACACGATTTGAAAATCTGATATCGTATGATCAGGATATATCATTTGCAAGTTAAAGTACTATTTAAATTGAAATAAAAACTTAATTATATTTTCAATTGGGCTTTAACCTTTAACATTTGGCCCAAGACCCTTCAATACCCACTTCCGCTTGAACCCCTTCTTCCCAATGCTGAACATAGCATTTCTCCTCCACCAAATCATGTCCATTACAACACCTTTACACCCATAGTTCTCCTTCATCTCTCCACCGAACTTCGCAAACTCTTCACCATTGATCATCTCTTCCAATCCTCAACACATCCATCTTACTTTTACCAAAGTCGATCTTAGTCTTTGTATCGCGACTCCGAGCCTGGTACTCACGCTCCAATAAATTCGAGCATCACTTTTTATCCTGGATTCCTACCAAAAACTCATTTGACTTGACATTTCCCCATAAGAACACAAATATATACTCCATCTTCTCAATCGATGAACCAAACTCATCAATTCTTCAACCCTAGGTTCGCTGCTACGAACCGTGAACCCACAAACGCTGATCGCATATGCTAAAACTAGCATGGAATCAATGAGAAACTGATAAGGATTGAGAATATAAGTATATAAAGATTTATAGGGATTTATTTAATTTTACATTGATTTTTAAAAAAGGAAGTTTTTCACGTTTTTAAGTTCTGAGTGGCGGCTTAGGAGAAAGCTTTTATAAGGGGGACAGGATTTTTTTTTGTGGCTGAAACGATGAGTGCATGTCTTGTTTAGGGTCACCAATCTCTTAGGATATTTTAGGTTTTATTTTCATTTATTTGTTTCTGCACTCTAAAAATCCATACGAACACAATATTTAAAAATCATGAAAATTGGCATACAGCTAAAGTTTGACATCACGGACCCAACGAAACTGGTTTCGTCAAATTCTGACTCCGTTTGCTCACACAGCATATTTTTAAAGGTCAAATTATCGACTGTGTTTCACATTAATATCCCGTACGGCCACACAGTGACTCTAAAAATCACGAAAACTGAAATCTAGCAATAATTTAATATTGCGGATCCAACAAAATTAGTTTCGTTGAAAACATAGGTCGTTTGCAAAGCTGGTTATTTTTAAACCCCTAAATAACCCATTTAAATATATAAATATATTTAAATTAAATTAAATTAAATATAAATAAATTTATATTATCGTATATATTCACAATAGAATATCATACAGCTCCACCGGGATTTTACAACTCGATATTAAAATCCTGGATGAATCGATATTCAAATTTATATTGAAATTCCTTATATATATCGTTATAAATTATAAAGGAATTCCATAGCGACTTTTCTAAAATTTGATTTGGAAATAAATCAAAATCTACACAATGAAATCCCGAATTTTCACTTCCATTAGAAAAATATACTTCACCATCTCCTAACGTTTCTTGTTTCACAAAAATCCAATTTAAAATTGACACTGTACATTCTGTTGAAGTTCGAATCACCAAATAGCGAACTGCTGCGCCATTTCGAGCTCGATTATAATTATATTATAATTATACGTTCAAACTTCGTTTAAATAATATATTCGTTATTCAAATTCAATTCTAAGCTGAATTAAATACTTTGAATTGTCCAGTTCACATTATATTGTCGATTACCTATTTCTGATTATTTCAGAATTAAATATATTATTCTATTATTTAACTTAATTAAGTATTCAATATAATTTAATTAAAAGACCATTTAATTCTCTAAATCACTATATAAATAATTAAATAAATTAATTATAATACCGTAAAAATACGGGACATTACATTCTTCCGCCTTATAATAATTTCATCCACAAAATTGCTAAAGTAGAAAATAGACCTATTAACTAGGTAAAAATTATTTGTTTACCTCTTGACTCCAGTTTCACTGAACCAATTAATTTCAATTAAAATATTAATTAATTCTTACCAACGAAAATTTTCAAAAATTCTGAAAATTTTCTAACACCTTAACTTTTCGAATTTTTTTGCCAGCACCTCCTTTGTACTGGTCAATAGCTCAAACTCCAACTCGCCTCTCTGGGACTTCTCCAACCCAAAAGAAAATCAAACAGCCAAGCGGCTTGCCAATTCGGCTCATAAATCTTATACCCATATAAATAAAAACTGATACCTTTTTGTCGGGCATATCATTATATCCTTTCCATCTGCTGTTAATTCAGCATATACAAATGTTATCCCAATCAAACTCAAATCACCTTTATCTCCAACGCAACCATTATCTTATCCAAGCCAAATTTGATTTCAAATTCAAATTTCATTTTCGATTCCAAACTCATAATCCAATTTTTCTCGATACCATTCTAATCCAATTCAATTCCCACTTAATTGGTTTTCATTCCAATTTATTTCCACAAATTTTTTGAGAAGACCCCAAACCCCGTACTGACGGCGGCAAGGGTAATCCTTAGAATATAACACATAAACAGATAACAGCAGAACAGAATTAAATAAATGCACCAGATAACGCACAATAGAATATACTGGATAAACGTAATCATCAGAGATACACAGTACACAGGATCTTACTTAGCACAAATACAGCTCAGCTATACATAAATGTCTACAGCGGAAAACAAACATAATATGTACAATAGGAGCTGAACAACATAAAAAGAGATAAATGAAGAATCCATCTTCATCTCCAGCTATCCAGAAAGAGCAAGATAAAACCTAAATACAAGGCTGCCCGTGTATAAAGAGGGGCACCCGAGTTTGAAAGTGAAACAAACTACGAGCCAGTCATAGGACTGGTATGAGAAATCTACTCAACACATTTAAAATATGGCTAATCACAGGACCACGCCACTTTCGTGGAATGGGTTTACTCCATCGGATCGCCAGTGCTTTAAAACAAATAATTCTTTGAAACATCGCAATGCTTTTTATAAAAATGAAAGCCATTATAAGACTCAGTTCCCATCACACAATGCAACGCAAACCGTAGGATAGAGTTTTACCTTATATTGGCCAAAATATGCTTGATACGAATAAAACAAAAGCATTTGATATTATTACTAGTGTTTATATGTTTCAAAAACAATTTCGAATCATAACTATCAATCGTAGACAACATGGGAACCATATATCAGGTCGCCATATATATATATATACAATCAAAACCGCACGGTGTCGTATTTGGAAATTGGATTTCCACCATGAACCAAGGCAAAGGATAGTCCTTACCGAATTCGAGACAATCTAGCCCATGTCTCAGGATCAGAATGCATCAACCCTTTGGATCGTCAGGGCCGGTCCATCGATGTGGATTATTATGCCTGAAAACTATGTTTCCCCGCCCAATGGGGCGTAAATGAGCCTACGAATGACTCCATCGGTCCCGGATCGACCGATAAAACCGAGGCGCCTCACTATCCATCATCCACATAAGTAAAATGTCAGGCCATGTAAAAACACTGACACTACTCCAAGCTAGAAAGAAACGCAGGCCCTCCCTGATGTCCTCTCTCGTTTCTGGTTCATACCGGGGTGTGAGGCTCGCGAATTCACGTTATACTCAAAGCTACGCCACACAGGCGATGCTTTGATCATCAATCACAAAACTTTGCTTTTCAACAGAAGCCCTGATCACTGCATCTTAGCATGTCACACAGGCAATTCACACCATGCAACTGAAGGCTATCAATCACATAGAATAAATTCCAATGTCAGACACACAATCCATTTACAAGTCCGTTCTGGGTCGGAACGAAACCGGAGGCACTATATACCTCGCATATCCATCGATCTCCATGTACGTCCGGACGATCACCTCTCAATGTCCAAATTTCAGGATGCCTCCCAATCAGGACATCGGTTACCATCCAAACGAGGTGTAGATCGGTCTTCGACCACAGTCTTCATCTTCAATTACTTATCGTCGATTCAGTTATTCAGAATGGGATAAACCCGGTCTTTCTGAGAAACTCGCGTATATAATAAACAAATGCTACACAAACACAACAGACGCATCATTTCAATTCATTAGTCACTAACAGTCAATCAGTAAGAGAACGATTTCCCAAATCTTAACCCCGAAGGCCGAAACCAACATCAGATCAAAATCCAGGAAACCATTCGACTTAGCTAACCTTCAGTTAATTTCTAAATTTCACAACCATATCGTTTATAATATTCTATAACGATTTATCGCTATTTTTGTATATTTTAAAATAGCCAATTTATTCAAAACGACGCTTCGGGCCATAACGCGGCCGTGGCGCTGTTTTTCTTCAGATCTGATTTACACATATCTGAAAATCTAACCGTTGGATCATCACAAAATTTACATCATTAGAAAGATATTTTCAAATCGAATCCAACGATACCAGGTTTGGGAAAATCCGACGGTCGGATCTCCCGAAACAATCGTTTGATGTTTCGATTTCAAAATACGAACTGCAGCGTCGTTATTCGATTTAATATAATTATATATATATATATAAATAATCTGTTCTGGCGCTGTTTTTCTTCAGATTTGAATTAAACATTCCAGACAATCCAACTGTTGGATTTTTACAAAGTTGGTGCCGTTGGAAAGATATTTCCCAAACGAACCCAACGGTTACGGTTTCGGGAAAATCCGATTGTCGGATCTCCCGCACTAATCGTTTGAAATCATGGTTTCAAAATACGAACTACAGCTTAGTTATTCGATATATTTCAATTCTACTTATATATATATATATATATATATCGGTTCTTCGATTTCAAAACTACAAGATTTTCATACATTTGATAAAAATGATATTTTTATCTAACTGTTTTCTATTTCAACACTTCACTATTTTTAACAATTCATGTATATAGTAAAAATGTGATTTTTATTGTAAAACGATTTATTTCAAAACACGACTATTTTATATAGTTAATATAGGTGATAAAAATAGGATTTTGATTATAAAACAATTTCTTTCAAAATATGAATACCATTCAACACATGAATTTCAATTCAACGAATGAATTTCGATTCAACATATGAAGGTTTTCTATAGTTTATATATATAGATAAAAAGGCGATTTTTACATTTAAAACACGAATACCATTCAACACATGAATTTCAATTCAACGAATGAATTTCGATTCAATACATGAAGGTTTTCTATAGTCTATATATATGGTTAAAAAGGTAATTTTTATATTTAAAACATGAATACCATTCAACACATGAATTTCAATTCAACGAATGAATTTTGATTCAACACATGAAGGTTTTCTATAGTTTGTATATATAGATAAAAAGGTGATTTTTATATTTAAAACACGAATACCATTCAACACATGAATTTCAATTCAATGAATGAATTTCGATTCAACACATGAAGGTTTTCTATAGTTTATATATATAGTAAAAATGTGATTTTTATCGTTAAAACAGTTTATTCAAAACACGAATATCATCCAACACATAAATTTCTATTCAACGAATAAATATAGTTTCAACAAATGAAAATAATTCTAACACGTGAATATTATTCAAAATTTCGGTAGCATAACGGCAGGGTAGTTAAAACTGGGACCGTCCCTAGTATGGCTCCTCGCTCTACCTTAAAGACTCACAGCTTTTGACAATGGGGAATCATGCATCTAGTTCGCACGTAGGCGGCATGTATATTTTTTTCATTTCCACAAACTAATCCTATGTGGTTTCAACCAAATATTTCTCAATTTTTCAACCACAATCAATCAATTTCAACCACAAACAATTCTAATCAACCATTCGTAATCAACCAATTTTCGCACTAATCACAACCAATAAATATCGTCCATGGTTTGTGGACGAGGGGCGTGTATATATATATTTATATATTTATATATATGCATTTCACTTCTATTCAACACATATATAATTTTTACAATGCATATATAACTTATACATCGAACGTACAACTTATACAACGCTTATACATGAGGTGTACAACGCTTATATAACCCATACATCGACTATATAATTTATATATCGTCGTTTTCCATATCGTTTATAAATTAGAAATCTCACATTGGGTTCCACTCCACCAAAAATAGCAGAAGGCTCAGAAAAATATGCGGTCTCTTCTAAAATGTAGAAGACGTCCACACGAGTCCACTGTCTCTTGTTTCACTTTTCAAACCTGTTCAAAACTAGGTTTTAGTTTCTCGCGAGATCCGCGGCACGAGAGGACGATCGGGTTTCGCAGCGTCGAAGGGGGAGGAGCGAGCTTCTCGGCCCTATTGGTGGGGTCCAGTTCGACGCTGGCAGGTGGTCGGGCGGCGGTCTGAAGGTGGCGACTTTGGAGGACGAAATCTCGCTGATGAGGCGACGAGGGGTGGTGCAACGGAGATTGATTTGAAGAGGAGGAGGAGGGCTGTCGAAGTTGACCGGTGGCTGGAGGTGGCTGTGGCGGCGGGAATCGGAGAGGGAAGGTTCGAACGGGTTTCCGCCTTCAGATCCGAATTGGCGAGAGAGAAAATACGATGCGCTCTTTATTTTTTAATTTTTTTAATTTTCTGATTGGCCGGGAGAGTATTTATTTCAGAAAATAGGGTTTCTCGCCACGAACTCTAAATCAAACCCAACGACTGTCGTCCCTAGCGTTTTACCCCTATTCCGAACACAATGGAATATGTTTCGTAGGCCAATTCGACTGTTTAAGTCAGTTTTTCTTCAAATTAAAATATAATACATTCAATATTTAATTCAAACATACATTTCAATTTGCCAGGGCCACAAACTGATTCTAAAAATTCCCGAAAAATAAATCTAGCTATGTTTTGACGATACGATCCCAACAAAACTAGTTTCGTCGAATTCTGAGATTGTTTGAAAAATGGCCTATTTCTGGTCGATCCAATTTAATAGAATTTGACCAAACACATTTTCCTTTGCCACGCTCACATACTAGCTTCAAAAATTATGAAATTTGAAACCTAGCAATAATTTGACAACCCGGATCCAACAAAAGTGGTTTCGTCGAATTCCGAGGTCATTTGCAAAATGGCCATTTTCACGGGCTATATAAATTCCATAGCGACCTTTCAAAAAATTCATTTGGCCATAACTTTTGCTTTCCGCTATGAAACTTCGATTTTTCAGATTCGTTAGAAAGGTATTACCTAACAGATTTAAATATTTTTGGTTTCACTAGAATCCGTTTTGTTTTGCATCCGGTAAGGTCAGTCAAAGTTTGAATTCAAATTTTGAAACTACCGCGCCATTTCAGGCCTCGTATATAATTCAAATTAATTATTTTCGTTTTCAACATCGATTCAAACATACATTTCATCGTTATTATTTAAAATATTTATTTTAAATATTTAAAATCCACCAAAATAGCAAAATTAAATTTTTAAATTGGTTCAGATTTTCCAGGTCGTTACAATCTACCCCACTTAAAACTTTTCGTCCCCAAAAAGGAACAAAGTCGAAAGTGGTTTGATTAATCAACTCTACGTTCAATCTGGCTTCCATTCTCCAACTTTTCATTTTCTGAGAATTTTCAAATTCTTCAAAAATTTGGCTAACACCCGGAATTTTCGAAAAATTTCACCATAACCTCCTTTGTACGGGGAGAGGTTTGGAAATTTATTGGGCCGTATTAGGTACCCAATAAATCCGATAAAGCATACACATATTTATAGTGATATATTTTGGTGTTTAAAGGGGAGAGTGTATAGATTACAACTCTAGAGAATAAATTCTAGTCACCCTGTCAAAGCCTGAGGGAGTGTGTATTTTAATTGCTCCTGAGGATAAATCCTCGTCACCTCGTCCCGTGTGGGAAATAAATAATCCACGTGCCCTATCTAATGACTAGAGAGACGTGATTATTGTCAACTCCAGACTCGTGTGGGGTTTTTATTAATCTGTCAATTTATCGTTACAATTCTATATGGTCATATCAGTCATCAGTTCAACCTGTAAAATAAAGTCATCGCCATACAAGCCTCTCGCATGTATGGTAAATCTTCCACCTCGTCACACAAGCTCCTAATGCTTATGTGGTATATGATGAAGTATGCCTATCTTCCAGAAGTATGCCATGTCGTGTAGTTCAAAATTAATTGTTACTATATTATGGCTATGTTTATGATTACACACAGAACAACCAGCACTCCGCGTCCAATGGCATTCACAGGAGTTGATATAATAATAAAATTGCGCATCCAACTCATTAAGGTTTACCTATTTGTCGGGCACACAAATACAATCTTTACTCAACAGCTAATCCATTTACCTGTTCAAACATATATAATGCACAAGTATATATTTCTATCCATTTTCTAACCAGTTCGGTGTGAGTTAATCGAATAAATCCTACCATTCATTCTCTTATTAATTAAATTAACTATCGTTTCAATAATTTAGTTAATCTAATTTACTATCACACAACACAAACAACAATCAAATTGTTTTTAACTTTTCAAAAATATACTAATCAATTTCTATACCCTTTTAAAATCATTCAGACTATAGAATTAACAATGCACATCCATGGAAAGAAAATAACAACAGAGTAGAGAACTTATTGGTAATGCAAAGTATGGTAAATGTACCTTGCACCGGAGTCAATCAGAGATATCTACTCGACACTTAGGATAGGCTTTCTGATTGCACTCCTCAGTTTCCCAAGTACAATCTCGCGGATCTCCACTCCTTTGCACTTTGACTAAGTGAACTTTCTTGTTCCTCGGCTCTTTGGTTTCTTTGCCAATGATCTTTAGCGGCTCTCTTCTCACAACCAATTCTGGGGTAATTTCAATATGCTATTGCGTTGCTTCTTCCACGATCAAGTCTGGATCATGAACGTGCTTTCGAAGTTGAGATATGTGAAATACATCATGCACTCCAGACAACCAATCAAGCAATTTAACCCTATAAGCGAGAGTTCCGATCCGTTCCAGAATAGGAAACTTACCAATGAATTTAGGCGCCAACTTCCCAGTTTTACCGAATCGGATAACTCCTCACATCGGCGATACTTTCAAATATACATAGTCGCCAACAACAAATGATATATGTCTTCTTCTCCAATCGGCATAGCTCTTTTGTCGGCTTTGAGCGGCAAGTAATCGTTTCTTAACGAAATCAACTTTGTCGGCAGCTTCTCGGATCATATCAGGCCCTAACACAAGTCTATCACCGGGTTCGACCCAACAAGCAGGGGATCGGCATGGTCTACCATATAATGCTTCGAATGACGACATTGTCAGGCTCGCTTGGTAGCTATTGTTATATGAGAATTCAACCAAATTCTAATAGTCTTCCCATGATCCATCGAAATCTAGAACACAAGCCCGCAATAGATCTTCTAGTATACGATTCACCCTCTCAGTCTGACCATCTGTCTGAGGATGATAAGCGGTGCTTAAGTTCAGCTTTGTTCCCAGTTCTACTTGAAATGCCTCCCAGAATTTGCTAGTAAATATTGGATCTCTATCACTAACTATACTGAGCGGCACTCCATGTAGCCTAACAATTTCCCTGAAGTATATCTGCGCCAGACTCTGAGCAGTTCTGTTTGATCTGACTGGTATGAAATGGGAGGACTTCGTGAAGCGATCTACGATCACCCAAATACTGTCATTTCCTTTTCTGGTTTTGGGCAAACCATCTATGAAGTCCATTGAAATATGTTCCCACTTCCAGCCTGGAACATTCAGCAGTTGCAACAATCCAGCAAGTTTCTGTTGGTCGCTTTTGACTAGCTGGCAAGTAGGGCATCGACTAACGTACAAAGAAATGTCGCTCTTCATCGACTTCCACCAGAAAGTGCGTTTGATGTCATTATACATTTTGCTTACTCCCGGATAGATACTAAGTTTTGACTTGTGGCATTCTTCAAATACTTCCTTTCGGAGCTCAAAAATGTTAGGAACACAGATTCGACCTTTTAGCCTTAGAACCCCATCATTATCAACCTGAAAACTCGAGGGATCGCCTTTCAGAATTATCTCTCTGACCTTCTGAATGAAGTAATCATCCTTCTGAAGAGCAGATATTTTATCTATCAATAAAGTCGTGATAATAAAACTGGCGATCATTACATCCTTTCGGCCTAACGCATCGGCCACGACATTGGCTTTCCTTGGAGTGTATATAATTTCAAAATCGTATGCTGTAAGGAACTCTAACCAAAATTGCTGCCTCAGATTCAAGTCTTTCTGGATGAACAGATACTATAGCGACTGGTGATCTATAAACAGTTCAAATCTCTCACCCAGAAGATAGTGTCTCCAGATTTTCAAAGAGAATACGATAGCCAACAACTCAAGATCATGAGTGACATAGTTTTTCTCGTGCGGCTTCAGCTAACGGCTAGCATAAGCGATCACTTGACCTCTTTGCATTAGTACTGCTCCCAGGACTTCTCTAGAAGCATCTGTCCAGACTTTTAAATCCTGATTGCCGTCGATAATGGTTAACACTGGAGCAGTCGTTATTCTTAATTTTAGCTCTTCAAAAGCCTCTTCACATTCTGGAGTCCATTTGAATTTTGAGTGCTTCTTTGTAAGCTTTGTTAAGTGACCAGATATCTTCGAAAAGTTTTAACGAACTTCCGGTAATAACTAGCCAATCCGAAAAAACTGCGAACCTCTGTAGGAGTACTAGGCTGTTTCCAGTTTTGAATAGCTGTGATTTTACTTGGATCCACAGAAATTCCTTCTTTCTATACAACGCGGCCAAGAAATTTCTCTTCATCTTGCTAGAATATACATTTGGATAATTTGGCTTTTAATACATTCCTTCTGAGGATTTCCAGAACCTGTTCCATATGCTTTTCATGTTCGGCCTTTGATTTGGAGAAGATTAGAATATCGTCAATAAAAACCAGAATAAATTTATTCAGGACTCCTCTGAACACTTTGTTCATCAAATCGCCGAAGTATGCTGGAGCGTTACGTAAGCCGAACGGCATTACTAACCACTCATAGAATAAGTCTGGACCTCTGAATGCTGTCATAGGAACACATTCTTCGGCAATACGAAGCTGATGGAAGCCCGTAGTTAGGTTCATCCTTGAAAATACCTGTACTCCATTCAGACGATCCAATAAGTCATCGATTCGCGGCAATGGATATTTATTCTTTATTGTTTGCTTGTTCAAATCACAATAATCCACACATAGACGCAGAGTACCGTCAGATTTTGGGACAAATACCACTACTGCTCCCCAGTCAGAGAAACTAGGCCTGATCAGACCCTTCCATACAAGCTGTCGTGTTTGATTGTCTAATTCCTCTTTCTCTTTCAAGGATATTCTTCGAATAGCGTGAACTACCGGCCTTACATTCGGAATCAAAGCGATCTTGAAATCTATTTCTCTCTGCGGAGGTAAGCGAACAACTTCTTCCAACACATCCGCATAATTCTTGACGACATGAATATCTTTTACGAGGTCGGGAATATTCTCTGTGACTTCAGGGATATTTTCTATTTGAGCAGGAGAAACATCCAACGCTGCCCAGAAGTCCTTTCTTTTTGAATTCTGGCCTTCACAGGGAATGGTTATATAATCACCTGATTTTATCTTTTCATTAACAACTCTGTCGGCGCATTTAACCTCAGCTTCATATTTGGTCAACCAGTCTAACCCCAAGATAAGATCAAACTCCTTAAAATTCATAATGATAGAGATGGTGGGGAACTTATAAAAGGAAAAAGAGACAGGCACTGCACAAATCCAGCTAATATCGAGAGACCCTCCAACCGGATTTTGGACAGTGATGGGTTCTTTAAGCTTCCTCAATTTCAAATCCAACTTTTTAATTGCATTCTTGGCAATAAAGCTTCTTAACGCGCCTATATCAAGTTGTACTTTAACTGGGATGTTCTTAACAGTAAGCGTGCCTTCCAAAACATCAGACCTTCCCTGACTAGCTAAGGGTGCTGAAGTTTCTGCCACTTCATTCACTTGTAACATTCCAGGCTTCTTTAATAGCCAGTAATCCTTTGCAAGATGACCAATCTGATGGCATTTACTGCAACCCCTTTTCTCTTGAAAATTCTCCTTGGATTTAGATCCACTCTTTATTCGTTTCTTCGAGGATTTGCAATTCCCCTGCAAATGCCCTTTCTTATGGCAGTTATTGCATATGGCAGTCGTTACTGGTTCCTTCTCAGACCTGGCCCTTTTCGGATTGACTTTTGGCTTCTTACTGACCTCAGACGTCGTACAAGCCTGAGGACGATCAGTTTCAGACTCAACTTTATTACTAGAACTGACCTCCTCTTCGTAGCGTAACATACCTTTCTTGTCTAGATCTTCGTACTGATAAGCCATATAAATCATTTCTGAAAAAAGAAGCTTCACATGCCCCATTACTTTATTTTGGTATTTCCTTTGAAGCCCATTAATAAATCTCAGATTCTTTCTCTTCGTATTTTGAATTAGATGGGGAGCAGAGTGAGAAAGTTCATTGAATCTCTTATGATATTCTATAATGGTCATATCTCCTTGTATCAGATAAGAAAATTCATCACATAACCGCTCCGTTACTTCAGGAGGAGTAAATCTTTCTAGGAAAATCACTTTAAATCTATCCCATGTAATATCACCCTCTGTATTATTCTCAATAACCGAATCCCACCAGAACAAGGCTTCGTCTTTGAGTGCCCAAGATGCCAGTAATCTTTTCTGGTCATCCCTCAGCTTTAAACCGTTAAAGATCTTCTCAGCAGAACGAAGCCAAGCTTGTGTTTTCATAATAGATTCTTCGCCAGAGAATGGTATTCCACCCATATTTCGATACTTGATTAATAGGGCCTCAATATCCGGTTTTGCATTCCTTCTGTTTCTGACACTCATTTTCTAGTACTTCTGCAAATACCAAGATCAACTGTCAGGTCACAGAAAAGATATTTTAAAACATAGAAACATATACTTGAATGTAAATGTATCTATCGAGGTGTTATTTGATTCTGCTACTCATACTAGGATATTACTGATCCTATCTGTATTGAGTTGCCCATCCTAGAACACTACTGGTTCTATTTCTGACGAGTTCGTTAATATGTTATATTCCAGAACTAAGCTTAACCAAAGCTCGGATACCAAATGAGACAACCCCAAACCCCGTATTGATGGCGGCAAGGGTAATCCTTGGAATATAACACGTAAACAGATAACAGCAGAACAGAATTAAGTAAATACACCAGATAATGCACAATAGAATATACTGGATAAACATAATCATCAGAGTTACACAGTATACAGGATCTTACTTAGCACAAATAGAGCTCTGTTATACATAAATTTCTACAGTGGAAAACAAACTTAATATGTACAATAGGAGCTGAACAACATAAAAAGAGATAAATAAAGAATCCATCTTTAGCTCCAACTATCCAGAAAGAGCCACATAAAACCTGAATACAATGATGCCCGTGTATAAAGAGGGGCACCCGAGTTTGAAAGTGAAACAAACTATGAGTCAGTCATGGGACTTGTATGAGAAATATACTCAACACAATTAAAATATGGCTAATCACAGGACCAAGCCACTTTGGTCGAACGGGTTTACTCCATCGGATCGCCAGTGCTTTAAAACAAATAATTCTTTGAAACATCGCAATGCTTTTTATAAAAATGAAGCCATTATTAGACTCAGTTCCCATCACACAATGCAACGCAAACCGGAGGATAGAGTTTCACCTTATAATGGCCAAAATATGCTTGATACGAATAAAACAAAAGCATTTGATATTATTACTAGTGTTTATATGTTTCAAAAACTATTTCGAATCATAACTATCAATCGTAGACGGCATGGGTACCATATATCATGTCGCCATATATATATACAATCAAAACCGCAAGGTGTCGTATTTAGAAATTGGATTTCCACCATGAACCAAGGCAAAGGATAGTCCTTACCGAATTCGAGACAATCTAGCCCATGTCTCAGGATCAGAACGCATCAACCCTTTGGATCGTCAGGGCCGGTCCACCGATGTGGATTATTATGCCTAAACACTACGTTTCCCTGCCCTATGGGGCATAAATAAGCCAACGAATGACTCCATCGGTCCCGGATCGATCGATAAAACCGAGGCGCCTCACTATCCATCATCCACATAAGTAAAATGTCAGGCCGTGTAAAAACACTGACACAACTCCTAGCTAGAAAGAAACGCAGGCCCTCCCTGATGTCCTCTCCCGTTTCTGGTTCATACCGGGGTGTGAGGCTCGCAAATTCACGTTATACTCAAAGCTACGCCACACAGGCGGTACTTTGATCATCAACCACAAGATTTTGCTTTTCAACAGAAGCCCTGATCACTGCATCTTAGCAATTCACACCATGCAACTGATGGCTATCAATCATATAGAATAAATTCCAATGTCAGACACACAATCCATTTACAAGTCCGTTCTGGGTCAGAACGAAACCGGAGGCACTATATACCTCGCATATCCATCGATCTCCACGTACGTCCGGACGATCACCTCTCATTATCCATATTTCGGCATGCCTCCCAATCAGGACATCGGTTACCATCCAAACGAGGTGAAGATCGGTCTTCGACCACTGTCTTCATCTTCAATTACTTATCGTCGATTCAGTTATTCAGAATGGGATAAATCTAGTCTTTCTGAGCAACTCGCGGATATAATAAACAAATGCTACACAAACACAACATACGCATCATTTCAATTCATTAGTCACTAACCGTCAATCAGTAAGAGAACGATTTCCCAAATCTTAACCCCGAAGGCCGAAACCAACATTAGATCAAAATCCAGGAAACCATTCGACTTAGCTAACCTTCAGTTAATTTTGAAATTTCCCAACCATATCGTTTATAATATTCTATAACGATTTATCGCTATTTTTATTTATTTTCAAATAGCCAATTTATTTAAAACGACGCTTCGGGCCATAACGAGGTCGTGGTGCTGTTTTTCTTCAGATTTGATTTACACATATCTGAAAATCTAACCGTTGGATCTTCACAAAATTTATATCATTAGAAAAATCTTTTCAAAACGAATCCAACGGTTCCAGTTTTGAGAAATTCCGATGGTCGGATCTCCCGGTACAATTATTTGAAGTTTCGATTTCAAAATACGAACTGCAGCGTCATTATTCGATTTAATAAAATTATATTTATATACATATATAAACATAATCTATTCTGGCGCTAATTTTCTTCAGATTTGAATTAAACATTCCAGACAATCCAACCGTTGGATTTTTACAAAGTTGGTGTCGTTGGAAAGATATTTCCAAAGCGAACCAAATGGTTGCGGTTTCAGGAAAATCCGATGGTCGGATCTCCCGCACTAATCGCTTGAAATCACCGTTTCAAAATACGAACTGCAGCTTCGTTATTCGATATATTTCAATTCTATATATATATATATATATATATATATATATCGATTCTTCGATTTCAAAACTACACGATTTTCATACATTTGATAAAAATGATATTTTTATCTAACTGTCTTCTATTTCAACACTTCACTATTTTTAACAATTCATGTATATAGTAAAAAAGTGATTTTTATTGTAAAACGATTTATTTCAAAACAGGACTATTTTATATAGTTAATATAGGTGATAAAAATAGGATTTTTATTATAAAACAATTTCTTTCAAAATATGAATACCATTCAACACATGAATTTCAATTCAACGAATGAATTTCGATTCAACACATCAAGGTTTTCTATAGTTTATATATATAGAACAAAAGGTGATTTTTACATTTAAAACACGAATACCATTCAACACATGAATTTCAATTCAACGAATGAATTTAGATTCAACACATGAAGGTTTTCTATAGTCTATATATATGGTTAAAAAGGTAATTTTTTATATTTAAAACACGAATACCATTCAACACATGAATTTCAATTCAACGAATGAATTTCGATTCAACACATGATGGTTTTCTATAGTTTGTATATATAGATAAAAAGGTGATTTTTAAATTTAAAACATAAATACCATTCAACACATGAATTTCAATTCAACGAATGAATTTCGATTCAACACATGAAGGTTTTCTATAGTTTATATATATATAGAGTAAAAATGTGATTTTTATCGTTAAAACAGTTTATTCAAAACATGAATATCATCCAACACATGAATTTTTATTCAACAAATAAATATAGTTTCAACAAATGAAAATAATTCTAACACATTAATATTATTCAAAATTTCAGCAGCATAACGGCAGGGTAGTAAAAACCGGGACCGTCCCTAGTATGGCTCCTCGCTCTACCTTAAAGCCTCGTAGCTTTTGACAATGGGGAATCATGTATCTAGTTCGCACGCAGGCGGCATGTATATTTTTTTCATTTCCACAAACTAATCCTTTTTGGTTTCAACCAAATATTTCTCAACCACAAACGGGCATTTTTCAACCACAATCAATCAATTTCAACCACAAACAATTCTAATCAACCACTCGTAGTCATCCAATTTTCGCACTAATCACAACCAATAAATATCGTCCATGGTTTGTGGACGAGGGGCGTGTGTGTATATATATATATTTATTTATTTATTTATTTATATTTATAATTATATATAAGCATTTCACTTCTATTCAACACATATATAATTTTTACAACGCATATATAACTTATACATCGAACGTACAACTTATACAACGCTTATGCATGAGGTGTACAACGCTTATATAACCCATACATCGACTAAATAATTTATACATTGTGAAGACCCGTAACTTCCCCGTAAAGGAAAGTGTCGGATAGTTCGAGAACAAGCCACAACAGAACGCATACAGAAGAACATTTCACTATATATTACAACAGTGCATCAGATTACAAGAATATACAGAGTATGAATAAATATTACACAGAAATATCAGAGATTTAAATTACATAGCAGCGGAAAATAATACAATACACAACTAGAAGAGATATACGGATACAAAGCTTTCCGGATATCATTCCAGCTGTAAACCAGGATCCTGTGAATAAAATCTGCAAAACCGAAACTACTAGCTGCCCGTGTCAAAATAAGGGCACCCAGAGTTTAGGTTAAAACAATAAACTCCAGGTCAGTCATGTGACTGGTGTGAGAACTAAAACAGTTATTAATCTTTATTTTAAAAGGTAAATCAAGGGACCACGCCGTATAACACGGAACGGGTTTCCTCCCAAGAATACCAGTGCATAAAACAGACAGCGCAATGCTAAATAAAGAAAGATGAAGCTGTTATAAGACCCAGGTCCTATCACATAATGCAACGCAAGCCGGGGGATAGGGTTTTCCCTTATAACAGCCAAAGAATGCTTGATACGTTTAAAACAAATCATTTGATACTATAATAAGTGCATAGTGTATAAAACAACTTCAAATCATAAGTATCAATCATAGGCGGCATGGGTACCATATATCATGTCGCCATATATAGGTTTACAAATAAAACCGCAAAGTCACGTATTTGGAAATTGGATTTCCGTCTATGAACCGAGGAAAAAGATAGTCCTCAACCGATTCGAGACAATCTAGCCCATGTCTCCGGAGCAGCCGCAACTGCCCCTTGGATCCTCAGGGCCGGTCCACCGATGTGGATTATAGTGCCTGAGCAATACGTTTCTCCGCCCTTTGGGGCGTAAGTCTGGTCCGTCAGCCGACCAGAATGCATTCGGCCGAAACCGATATAACCGAGGCGCCTCGCAACAGCAACAACCACATAAGTCAAACTCGTCAGGGCGTGTAAAACCACTGACGCCACTTCTAGCTAGAAAGAAACGCATGCCCTCCCTGACGTCCGTCTCTCGTTTTTGGTTCATACCTGGTGTGAAACACGCGAGGTAAACGTTACACAAAGCTACGCCACAAAGGCCGTGCTTTGATCATCACCACAAGACTTTGCTTTTCAACAGAAGCCTCGATCAATTGCCACTTGGGCATGCCACACAGGCAATTCACTCCATGCGTTTGATATCCATCAATATATAACCCCTGAGCTCGTACGTCTCAGAGAAGGGCGTTAAGCAAGAGAATAAATTCTCCGCCGCCAAACAGATATATATTTAATAGAAATCAATCACACAGACTAAAATCCAATGTCAGACACACAGTCCATTTACAAGTCCGTTCTGGGTCTGAACGAAACCGGAGGCACCTAGTACCCCGCATATCCATCGATCTCCAAGTACGTCTGGACGATCACTAACTGTTTCCATCTTCTTGGGTGTACAGCCCAATCAAGATCATCGGTTATCACCCAAACGACGTGAAGACCTCCGGTCTTCGACCATCGTCTTCATCTTCGACTTATCGTCGTATCAGTTATTCAGAATGGGGTAAACCCGGTCTTTCCGAATAACTCGCGTATATTTTAAATAAGTGTTACACAAACACAACATACGCCTCATTCCAATTCATTAGTCACTAACCGTAAATTAATCAAGAGAATAATTCCCCAAATATTAACCCCGAAGGCCGAAACCAACATCAGATCAATATCCAGAAAACCATTCTGCTTGGCTAACCGCCAGTTAGTTTCTAAATTTCACATTCCAATCTAATTAAAGATTTAACTATCGCCTGGAGCAAAACTGGTGATACTCCATTCTCGATCTTTTCAATCTAATTAAAGATTCATTAAAACTCCACTTAGTTTTAATCTGTGACTGGGTTAAAGAATCAGTGTCGTTTAAAACACGGTTCACGATAAACCCAAAGTCACATCCCATTAATTTTCGGGTTAAAGAACAAGTGTTATTTAAAACACTGTTCACGATAAACCCAAAAATCAATATCAATTCAATTCCAATTAAATATCATTTAATTGGTACGCTTCATTAAATCTAAATAAAAAGATTTAATCTTTTCTCAACTGGGTTCAAGAACAGTGTTAGTGAAGACACCATTCACGACAAACCCAAATCACATTCGATATTCAATACAAGGCTCTGAATAGAAAATATATCGGCTTATATTCAATATCGAATTTTACGACTAACAAATGTCGTATTGGAAATAACGATATACATATATATCTTTCAAATTTCCATAACAACACCTGTATAATCACGAATTCCAACATCGAAACATTCCGAAGACAATTTCGATTCAAATCCACTCCAATGCAATCATTGGAATTTTGGTTACTTTTAAAACCCTTTTCGAATTCAATTTATTTATTTAAAAATAAATAGAATTATAATTCTAGTTCAAAACTACTTCATTTCGATAAAAATCTATTTTTATCTTTTCAAATATGGAGTTTTTCATCCCAAATCTTCACAAATCATTTCTTATGATTTTACACAAATTATTACTATTTTTAATAATTTTATCAAGGCCCGTACAGTCGATTTCCAACAATGGCCATCGAACTGCACTTACAACGACCTTTTTCGAATTTGATTTGGACGTATCTCCAAATCCAACCGTTAGATTTTGAATTTCTAACATTCATTAGAAAGCTCTTTTCGATACGAACCCAACGGTTCCGGTTTTAGGAGAATCCGACGGTCGGATCTCCCGCAATGTCCGTTTGAAATAAATGGTCGAAATTCACGAACTGCCGCGGCGCGGCGCGTTCTATTCAGGCCATTATATTATATATATAATATATATAATATATTTCGTCGATTTTCTATTCAAAACGAATTATATAAATAGTTTTAAAATCGTTTCAAAAGCTATTTCAACTTTCTTTTCAATTCAAATCAAAATTGAATTCTTCTTTATAAATTCGTTTTAAAATTCATTTCTATTCAATTCGAATTTCAATTCAATTTGAATTCATTTCAATTCAATTCATTTCGAAATCGTTTTCAATTCATTTTGAATTCGTTTTCAATTCAATTCATTTCGAAATCGTTTTCAATTCATTTTGAATTCGTTTTCAATTCAATTCATTTCGAAATCGTTTTCAATTCATTTCATTTCGAAATCGTTTTCAATTCATTTTGAATTCGTTTTCAATTCAATTCATTTCGAAATCGTTTTCAATTCAATTCATTTCGAAATCGTTTTCAATTCATTTTGAATTCGTTTTCAATTCAATTCATTTCGAAATCGTTTTCAATTCATTTTGAATTCGTTTTCAATTCAATTCATTTCGAAATCGTTTTCAATTCATTTCATTTCGAAATCGTTTTCAATTCATTTCATTTCGAAATCGTTTTCAAAATCGACATAAATATCGTTCACGTCAAAATGGCGTC
The DNA here is from genome assembly GCA_030737875.1 of Allium sativum. NCBI lineage: Eukaryota > Viridiplantae > Streptophyta > Magnoliopsida > Asparagales > Amaryllidaceae > Allium > Allium sativum. Next base: position 166,320,591 of record CM060923.1, read on the forward strand.
AATCAAATCAACACGGCTTCATAAATTTCTATTTCAAATATTCTATTTCAAATATTTCCTATTATCAAAATATTTGTTATTATCAAAATATTCTTTATTTTCACGATTGGAATGAGGCCCAATCAATCACCATATAAAATTAATTATATGGATTTTCATACAACACATGTATATAATAACATTGAAAATAATCAACCATCAACCAAAGTGCACGACACTGTATAAGCATCAAATATAGATATTCAACGCTCATAACAGCCTGTCAATCAATCGATCGACATATTTCATCAATCAGGACGAGTGAAATTCATATTTCATCCCAACACCCGTGTGGGGTTTCAAACAATCAAACACAGATTTTAGTTGTGCAGTTGGGCGATGTGTAAAATTTATCGTCCCAATCAATGTCCTTCAAATAGGTGTACATAAACAAACCGTTCGGTTTATAAATGAATATTTTACTTTATTCACTTCACGTTAAAAATTATATTTTTAACGATAAAACATTTTATTTCAATCTATGAATTTCTATTCAATTCATTTATTCTATAAAATGATATTTTTATTTTTCTAACATATTTTAGAAAATTTCGGCGGCATAACGGCACGATACTAGAAACGGGACAAGGCCCAGCCTTATCCCCGGTCTAGTGAAGGCCCACGCCATTCACTCATCAATCAAATCAATTTCATTTTGCAAACCACAAAATTTGGAGTAAGGATCTAACCTAGCCTTACTCCTTCGCCTTATAACGGCGCACGTCTAATCCTAACCAATTTATCGATTCGATTTTTCACACCACAAACCACATTCAAATCAAATCATATAACTAACTACACAACCAAACAAACAAGTCCATGGTCTGTGGACGATTGTGTCGGGTGCTACTAAACACCGTCTGCATCCTAGTATATATATATAACTAGAAAAATAAATTGAAAGGTGAGAAATTCTCACTTATAGCTATCCTAGCTCCACGGCTCTTCTTTTGCAGAAGTCTTCGTCGTTCCCGCCTTTTAGTCACCTTCGTTGTCCGCTTTCACTACATATGTAAAAATCGAATTTTTACTTCGCTATTTCATATATAAAAATCGAATTTCTATTTCAAAGTTCAATATATAAAAATCATATTTTTATTTCAAAGTTCAATATATAAAAATCGAATTTTTAATTCAAAGTTCAATATATAAAAATCGAATTTTTAATTCAAAGTTCAATATATAAAAATCGAATTTTTAATTTCAAAGTTCAATATATAAAAATCGAATTTTTAATTCAAAGTTCAATATATAAAAATCGAATTTTTAATTCAAAGTTCAATATATAAAAATCGAATTTTTAATTCAAAGTTCAATATATAAAAATCGAATTTTTAATTTCAACATATAAAAATATGATTTTTACTTTTGCTTTCAAATCTTTTCTACTAAAAGATTAAACCTTTTTCCTATTTTAAAGTTCAAATAAAATCAGTTTTTCTCTTTTATAAAAATGCAGTTTTTATCTTTAAAATAAATGCAGTTTTTCTTTTATTAAAAATGCAGTTTTACTCTTTAAAATAAATGCAGTTTTTTTATCTTTAAAATAAATGCAGTTTTTCTTTTATTAAAAATGCAGTTTTACTCTTTAAAATAAATGCAGTTTTTTATCTTTAAAATAAATGCAGTTTTTCTTTTATTAAAAATGCAGTTTTTACTCTTTAAAATAAATGCAGTTTTTTTATCTTTAAAATAAATGCAGTTTTTCTTTTATTAAAAATGCAGTTTTTTTATCTTTAAAATAAATGCAGTTTTTCTTTTATTAAAAATGCAGTTTTTTTATCTTTAAAATAAATGCAGTTTTTCTTTTATTAAAAATGCAGTTTTACTCTTTAAAATAAATGCAGTTTTTCTTTTATTAAAAATGCAGTTTTACTCTTTAAAATAAATGCAGTTTTTCTTTTATTAAAAATGCAGTTTTACTCTTTAAAATAAATGCAGTTTTTCCTTTTTAGAAAAAAAAACAGTTTTCAATTTTAAATTTCTGTTTTTAAAACCTAAAACAAAAATCAGTTTTTCTAAAATAAAATTCAGTTTTAACCTAACTAAAAAAAAAAAAAAAAAAAAAAAATCAGTTTTACTAAAATAAAATTATTTAAACAAATAAGAAAAACTTACAGGAGGGGGGGGTGCTTCGTCGCCGAACATTGCAGCAGGGGGGGGGTGCTTCGTCGCCGAACATTGCAGGGGGGGGTTCTTCGTCGCCGAACATTGCAGCAGGGGGGGGGGGGTGCTTCGTCGCCGAACATTGCAGCAGGGGGGGGATCCTTCGGTGACGCTCGTCGAGGGAGGGGGGGGGAAGCTTCGGTGACGGGCGGCGGCGCTTCAGGGGGGGGGCGGCTGTCGATACCTAGGGTTCTTTTTTTTTTTTTTTTTTTATTCTGCTGAAATCGGTTATGAAGGAAAAAGGGGGGGGGCCAGCGGGTTAAAGGAGGAAGGTTTTTTTTTTCTTTTTTTTTTTATTATTTAATTTCTAAAAGTTGACTTTCACATACGACCTCGAAACGAGGCCCACCGCCTGTCGTCCATAGCGTTTTACCCCCATTCCGAACACAATGAGATATATATCGCAAGCTGATTTGATTGTTACAATCAGTTTCCGTTAAATTTACATTTAAATCACTATATTGAATTTTAAACGTACATTTCAAATTACCGGGGCCACATACTAACTAGAAAAATTCCAGAAAAATATTTTCTAGCTTCGTATTGACGATACGGTCCTAACAAAACTAGTTTCGTCGAATTCTGAGATCGTTAGAAAAATGGCCAATTTCCAGTCGATTAAAATCAACTGAAACTGGTCAAACGCGTTTTCCTTTGCCACGCTCACATATGGATTCGAAAAATTATGAAATTTAAAACCTAGCAATAACTTGACACTGCGGACCCAACAAAACTGGTTTCGTCGAAATCCGAGGTCATTTGCAAAATGTCCATTTTTAAGGGCCTGAATTCCATAGCGACTATTCAGAATTTTCAACTGGACATATCTTTTGATTCCCGATATGAAATCTTGATTTTTCGGATTCGTTGGAAAGATATTCACAATTAGATCCCATTATTTTTGGTTTTACTAAAATCCGGATTGTTTTGCACCCGGTACATTCAATTAAAGTTTGAAATCGAATTATCGAACTACCGCGCCATTTTCAATTCTATTAATAATTATATATAAATATTTATATTCTAACGACGACGTATATAAATATATACGTCGAATTATATTCGAAATAAATTTCTCGTCGATATTATTTAAAATAATTCATTTTAAATAATCAAAATTCGCTAAAATTGCCAAAATAAAAATTTTAAACGGGCCCAGATTTTCCGGGTTGTTACAATCTCCCCCACTTAAAACTTTTCGTCCCCGAAAAGGAACAAAGTCGAAAGTGGTTTGATTAATCAGCTCTACGCTCGATCAGGCTTCCATTCTCCAACTTTTCAGTTTCTGAGAATTTTCAAAATTTCAAAAATTTGGCTAACTCCCTAAATTTTTGAAAAATTTCGCCATAACCTCCCCTGCAATGGGAGCATCGGGGAATTTCAAATAGCTTCCCCGGTCCTTCAGATCTCAAAAAGAAAAAGAAAAAGCCAAGCGGCTAGCCAATAGGCTCACAAAATCATCATCACCCAAACAAAACAGTAAATTATGTAGTAAACATGTACCTATTTGTCGGGCAAACAAATTTTATTCTTCGGCTCTAGCCTCCTTGCTATGACCTGTTCAATGATATACATGTATATGCAAGCAGATGCGACCAATTTCAATACAATTCAATATTTGATCAAATTAGGCATAATGGTTCAAAATTATCAAACAATTAAACAAACAACACAAACATCAATCAATTAGTGAATTAGAGTTTCAAATTCATAATTTTGATACATATACATAAATCATGTTTTTGATGCCAAATCACACAATTAGCCCTATCTAATTTTGGTTCTCACACCAGTCTATAGGAAATATATAGAAATCACACCTTCGAAACACGAACATAATTATTGATGATGCCATGGTCATTATCAACATCATCCCCGGGCGACTAGAGTGTAATTCTATATCTATCCAGTATATTAAAACTTTGAATACACGCGGATCAGACGTATACGCAAAATCTATATATACTGGACTGTCCACATCAATATAAATAAATAATCAAATACGAATAATTGATTTAAATTTTCGAAACAAAAATTTGTTTTCACTTTCAAAAATATACTCTTCACACTCGTTCTAGGATATTACTGATCCCATCTCTAACGAGTCATTCTCATTGGATATTGCTAATCCAATATCTGATGAATTCTTTCGTATGGTTCTAATGTGCCTTGTTCTCTAGCTTTGTAAACCAAAGCTCTGATACCAACTGTGAAGACCCGTAACTTCCCCGTAAAGGAAAGTGTCGGATAGTTCGAGAACAAGCCACAACAGAACGCATACAGAAGAACATTTCACTATATATTACAACAGTGCATCAGATTACAAGAATATACAGAGTATGAATAAATATTACACAGAAATATCAGAGATTTAAATTACATAGCAGCGGAAAATAATACAATACACAACTAGAAGAGATATACGGATACAAAGCTTTCCGGATATCATTCCAGCTGTAAACCAGGATCCTGTGAATAAAATCTGCAAAACCGAAACTACTAGCTGCCCGTGTCAAAATAAGGGCACCCAGAGTTTAGGTTAAAACAATAAACTCCAGGTCAGTCATGTGACTGGTGTGAGAACTAAAACAGTTATTAATCTTTATTTTAAAAGGTAAATCAAGGGACCACGCCGTATAACACGGAACGGGTTTCCTCCCAAGAATACCAGTGCATAAAACAGACAGCGCAATGCTAAATAAAGAAAGATGAAGCTGTTATAAGACCCAGGTCCTATCACATAATGCAACGCAAGCCGGGGGATAGGGTTTTCCCTTATAACAGCCAAAGAATGCTTGATACGTTTAAAACAAATCATTTGATACTATAATAAGTGCATAGTGTATAAAACAACTTCAAATCATAAGTATCAATCATAGGCGGCATGGGTACCATATATCATGTCGCCATATATAGGTTTACAAATAAAACCGCAAAGTCACGTATTTGGAAATTGGATTTCCGTCTATGAACCGAGGCAAAAGATAGTCCTCAACCGATTCGAGACAATCTAGCCCATGTCTCCGGAGCAGCCGCAACTGCCCCTTGGATCCTCAGGGCCGGTCCACCGATGTGGATTATAGTGCCTGAGCAATACGTTTCTCCGCCCTTTGGGGCGTAAGTCTGGTCCGTCAGCCGACCAGAATGCATTCGGCCGAAACCGATATAACCGAGGCGCCTCGCAACAGCAACAACCACATAAGTCAAACTCGTCAGGGCGTGTAAAACCACTGACGCCACTTCTAGCTAGAAAGAAACGCATGCCCTCCCTGACGTCCGTCTCCCGTTTTTGGTTCATACCTGGTGTGAAACACGCGAGGTAAACGTTACACAAAGCTACGCCACAAAGGCCGTGCTTTGATCATCACCACAAGACTTTGCTTTTCAACAGAAGCCTCGATCAATTGCCACTTGGGCATGCCACACAGGCAATTCACTCCATGCGTTTGATATCCATCAATATATAACCCCTGAGCTCGTACGTCTCAGAGAAGGGCGTTAAGCAAGAGAATAAATTCTCCGCCGCCAAACAGATATATATTTAATAGAAATCAATCACACAGACTAAAATCCAATGTCAGACACACAGTCCATTTACAAGTCCGTTCTGGGTCTGAACGAAACCGGAGGCACCTAGTACCCCGCATATCCATCGATCTCCAAGTACGTCTGGACGATCACTAACTGTTTCCATCTTCTTGGGTGTACAGCCCAATCAAGATCATCAGTTATCACCCAAACGACGTGAAGACCTCCGGTCTTCGACCATCGTCTTCATCTTCGACTTATCGTCGTATCAGTTATTCAGAATGGGGTAAACCCGGTCTTTCCGAATAACTCGCGTATATTTTAAATAAGTGTTACACAAACACAACATACGCCTCATTCCAATTCATTAGTCACTAACCGTAAATTAATCAAGAGAATAATTCCCCAAATATTAACCCCGAAGGCCGAAACCAACATCAGATCAATATCCAGAAAACCATTCTGCTTGGCTAACCGCCAGTTAGTTTCTAAATTTCACATTCCAATCTAATTAAAGATTTAACTATCGCCTGGAGCAAAACTGGTGATACTCCATTCTCGATCTTTTCAATCTAATTAAAGATTCATTAAAACTCCACTTAGTTTTAATCTGTGACTGGGTTAAAGAATCAGTGTCGTTTAAAACACGGTTCACGATAAACCCAAAGTCACATCCCATTAATTTTCGGGTTAAAGAACAAGTGTTATTTAAAACACTGTTCACGATAAACCCAAAAATCAATATCAATTCAATTCCAATTAAATATCATTTAATTGATACGCTTCATTAAATCTAAATAAAAAGATTTAATCTTTTCTCAACTGGGTTCAAGAACAGTGTTAGTGAAGACACCATTCACGACAAACCCAAATCACATTCGATATTCAATACAAGGCTCTGAATAGAAAATATATCGGCTTATATTCAATATCGAATTCTACGACTAACAAATGTCGTATTGGAAATAACGATATACATATATATCTTTCAAATTTCCATAACAACACCTGTATAATCACGAATTCCAACATCGAAACATTCCGAAGACAATTTCGATTCAAATCCACTCCAATGCAATCATTGGAATTTTGGTTACTTTTAAAACCCTTTTCGAATTCAATTTATTTATTTAAAAATAAATAGAATTATAATTCTAGTTCAAAACTAGTTCATTTCGATAAAAATCTATTTTTATCTTTTCAAATATGGAGTTTTTCATCCCAAATCTTCACAAATCATTTCTTATGATTTTACACAAATTATTACTATTTTTAATAATTTTATCAAGGCCCGTACAGTCGATTTCCAACAATGGCCATCGAACTGCACTTACAGCGACCTTTTTCGAATTTGATTTGGACGTATCTCCAAATCCAACCGTTAGATTTTGAATTTCTAACATTCATTAGAAAGCTCTTTTCAATACGAACCCAACGGTTCCGGTTTTAGGAGAATCCGACGGTCGGATCTCCCGCAATGTCCGTTTGAAATAAATGGTCGAAATTCACGAACTACCGCGGCGCGGCGCGTTCTATTCAGGCCATTATATTATATATATAATATATATAATATATTTCGTCGATTTTCTATTCAAAACGAATTATATAAATAGTTTTAAAATCGTTTCAAAAGCTATTTCAACTTTCTTTTCAATTCAAATCAAAATTGAATTCTTCTTTATAAATTCGTTTTAAAATTCATTTCTATTCAATTCGAATTTCAATTCAATTTGAATTCATTTCAATTCAATTCATTTCGAAATCGTTTTCAATTCATTTTGAATTCGTTTTCAATTCAATTCATTTCGAAATCGTTTTCAATTCATTTTGAATTCGTTTTCAATCCAATTCATTTCGAAATCGTTTTCAATTCATTTCATTTCGAAATCGTTTTCAATTCATTTTGAATTCGTTTTCAATTCAATTCATTTCGAAATCGTTTTCAATTCAATTCATTTCGAAATCGTTTTCAATTCATTTTGAATTCGTTTTCAATTCAATTCATTTCGAAATCGTTTTCAATTCATTTTGAATTCGTTTTCAATTCAATTCATTTCGAAATCGTTTTCAATTCATTTCATTTCGAAATCGTTTTCAATTCATTTCATTTCGAAATCGTTTTCAAAATCGACATAAATATCGTTCACGTCAAAATGGCGTCAATCAAATCAACACGGCTTCATAAATTTCTATTTCAAATATTCTATTTCAAATATTTCCTATTATCAAAATATTTGTTATTATCAAAATATTCTTTATTTTCACGATTGGAATGAGGCCCAATCAATCACCATATAAAATTAATTATATGGATTTTCATACAACACATGTATATAATAACATTGAAAATAATCAACCATCAACCAAAGTGCACGACACTGTATAAGCATCAAATATAGATATTCAACGCTCATAACAGCCTGTCAATCAATCGATCGACATATTTCATCAATCAGGACGAGTGAAATTCATATTTCATCCCAACACCCGTGTGGGGTTTCAAACAATCAAACACAGATTTTAGTTGTGCAGTTGGGCGATGTGTAAAATTTATCGTCCCAATCAATGTCCTTCAAATAGGTGTACATAAACAAACCGTTCGGTTTATAAATGAATATTTTACTTTATTCACTTCACGTTAAAAATTATATTTTTAACGATAAAACATTTTATTTCAATCTATGAATTTCTATTCAATTCATTTATTCTATAAAATGATATTTTTATTTTTCTAACATATTTTAGAAAATTTCGGCGGCATAACGGCACGATACTAGAAACGGGACAAGGCCCAGCCTTATCCCCGGTCTAGTGAAGGCCCACGCCATTCACTCATCAATCAAATCAATTTCATTTTGCAAACCACAAAATTTGGAGTAAGGATCTAACCTAGCCTTACTCCTTCGCCTTATAACGGCGCACGTCTAATCCTAACCAATTTATCGATTCGATTTTTCACACCACAAACCACATTCAAATCAAATCATATAACTAACTACACAACCAAACAAACAAGTCCATGGTCTGTGGACGATTGTGTCGGGTGCTACTAAACACCGTCTGCATCCTAGTATATATATATAACTAGAAAAATAAATTGAAAGGTGAGAAATTCTCACTTATAGCTATCCTAGCTCCACGGCTCTTCTTTTGCAGAAGTCTTCGTCGTTCCCGCCTTTTAGTCACCTTCGTTGTCCGCTTTCACTACATATGTAAAAATCGAATTTTTACTTCGCTATTTCATATATAAAAATCGAATTTCTATTTCAAAGTTCAATATATAAAAATCATATTTTTATTTCAAAGTTCAATATATAAAAATCGAATTTTTAATTCAAAGTTCAATATATAAAAATCGAATTTTTAATTCAAAGTTCAATATATAAAAATCGAATTTTTAATTTCAAAGTTCAATATATAAAAATCGAATTTTTAATTCAAAGTTCAATATATAAAAATCGAATTTTTAATTCAAAGTTCAATATATAAAAATCGAATTTTTAATTCAAAGTTCAATATATAAAAATCGAATTTTTAATTTCAACATATAAAAATATGATTTTTACTTTTGCTTTCAAATCTTTTCTACTAAAAGATTAAACCTTTTTCCTATTTTAAAGTTCAAATAAAATCAGTTTTTCTCTTTTATAAAAATGCAGTTTTTATCTTTAAAATAAATGCAGTTTTTCTTTTATTAAAAATGCAGTTTTACTCTTTAAAATAAATGCAGTTTTTCTTTTATTAAAAATGCAGTTTTACTCTTTAAAATAAATGCAGTTTTTTTATCTTTAAAATAAATGCAGTTTTTCTTTTATTAAAAATGCAGTTTTTACTCTTTAAAATAAATGCAGTTTTTTTATCTTTAAAATAAATGCAGTTTTTCTTTTATTAAAAATGCAGTTTTTTTATCTTTAAAATAAATGCAGTTTTTCTTTTATTAAAAATGCAGTTTTTTTATCTTTAAAATAAATGCAGTTTTTCTTTTATTAAAAATGCAGTTTTACTCTTTAAAATAAATGCAGTTTTTCTTTTATTAAAAATGCAGTTTTACTCTTTAAAATAAATGCAGTTTTTCTTTTATTAAAAATGCAGTTTTACTCTTTAAAATAAATGCAGTTTTTCCTTTTTAGAAAAAAAACAGTTTTCAATTTTAAATTTCTGTTTTTAAAACCTAAAACAAAAATCAGTTTTTCTAAAATAAAATTCAGTTTTAACCTAACTAAAAAAAAAAAAAAAAAAAAAAAATCAGTTTTACTAAAATAAAATTATTTAAACAAATAAGAAAAACTTACAGGAGGGGGGGGTGCTTCGTCGCCGAACATTGCAGCAGGGGGGGTGCTTCGTCGCCGAACATTGCAGGGGGGGGTGCTTCGTCGCCGAACATTGCAGCAGGGGGGGGATCCTTCGGTGACGCTCGTCGAGGGAGGGGGGGGAAGCTTCGGTGACGGGCGGCGGCGCTTCAGGGGGGGGGCGGCTGTCGATACCTAGGGTTCTTTTTTTTTTTTTTTTTTTTTATTCTGCTGAAATCGGTTATGAAGGAAAAAGGGGGGGGGCCAGCGGGTTAAAGGAGGAAGGTTTTTTTTTCTTTTTTTTTTTATTATTTAATTTCTAAAAGTTGACTTTCACATACGACCTCGAAATGAGGCCCACCGCCTGTCGTCCATAGCGTTTTACCCCCATTCCGAACACAATGAGATATATATCGCAAGCTGATTTGATTGTTACAATCAGTTTCCGTTAAATTTACATTTAAATCACTATATTGAATTTTAAACGTACATTTCAAATTACCGGGGCCACATACTAACTAGAAAAATTCCAGAAAAATATTTTCTAGCTTCGTATTGACGATACGGTCCTAACAAAACTAGTTTCGTCGAATTCTGAGATCGTTAGAAAAATGGCCAATTTCCAGTCGATTAAAATCAACTGAAACTGGTCAAACGCGTTTTCCTTTGCCACGCTCACATATGGATTCGAAAAATTATGAAATTTAAAACCTAGCAATAACTTGACACTGCGGACCCAACAAAACTGGTTTCGTCGAAATCCGAGGTCATTTGCAAAATGTCCATTTTTAAGGGCCTGAATTCCATAGCGACTATTCAGAATTTTCAACTGGACATATCTTTTGATTCCCGATATGAAATCTTGATTTTTCGGATTCGTTGGAAAGATATTCACAATTAGATCCCATTATTTTTGGTTTTACTAAAATCCGGATTGTTTTGCACCCGGTACATTCAATTAAAGTTTGAAATCGAATTATCGAACTACCGCGCCATTTTCAATTCTATTAATAATTATATATAAATATTTATATTCTAACGACGACGTATATAAATATATACGTCGAATTATATTCGAAATAAATTTCTCGTCGATATTATTTAAAATAATTCATTTTAAATAATCAAAATTCGCTAAAATTGCCAAAATAAAAATTTTAAACGGGCCCAGATTTTCCGGGTTGTTACATACATCGTCGTTTTCCATATAGTTTATAAATTAGAAATCTCACATTGGGTTCCACTCCATCAAAAATAGCAAAAGGCTCAGAAAAATATGCGGTCTCTTCTAAAATGTAGAAGACGTCCGCACGAGTCCACTGTCTCTTGTTTCACTTTTCAAACCTGTTCAAAACTAGGTTTTAGTTTTTCGCGAGATCCGAGGCACGAGAGGACGATTGGGTTGCGCAGCGTCGAAGGGGGAGGAGAGAGCTTCTCGGCGCTATTAGTGGGGTCCAGTTCGACGCTGGCAGGTGGTCGGGGCGGCGGTCCGAAGGTGGCGACTTTGGAGGAGGAAATCTCGCTGATGAGGCGACGAGGGGTGGTGCAACGGAGATTGATTTGAAGAGGAGGAGGGCTGTCGAAGTTGACCGGCGGAGGTGGCTGGAGGTGGTTGTGGCGGCGGGAATCGAAGTGGGAAGGTTTGAATGGGTTTCCGCCTTCAGATCCGCATCGGGGAGAGAGAAAATACGATGCGCTCTTTATTTTTATTTTTAATTTTCTGATTGGCCGGGAGAGTATTTATTTCAGAAAATAGGGTTTCTCGCCACGAACTCTAAATCAAACCCAAAGACTGTTGTCCCTAGCGTTTTACCCCCATTCCAAACACAATGGAATATGTTTCGTAGGCCAATTCGACTGTTTTACTCAGTTTTTCTTCAAATTAAAATATAATACATTCAATATTTAATTCAAACGTACATTTCAATTTGCCATGGCCACAAACTGATTCAAAAAATTCCCGAAAAATAAATCTAGCTATGTTTTGACGATACGGTCCCAACAAAACTAGTTTGGTCGAAATCTGAGATTGTTTGAAAAATGGCCCATTTCTGGTCGATCCAATTTAATAGAAATCGACCAAACACATTTTCCTTTTCCACGCTCACATACTAGCTTCAAAAATTATGAAATTTGAAACCTAGCAATAATTTGACATCCCGGATCCAACAAAAGTGGTTTCGTCGAATTCCGAGATCGTTTGCAAAATGGCCATTTTCACGGGCTATATAAATTCCATAGCGACCTTTCAGAAAATTCATTTGGCCATAACTTTTGCTTTCCACTATGAAACTTAGATTTTTTAGATTTGTTAGAAAGGTATTCACTAACAGATTTAAATATTTTTGGTTTCACTCGAATCCGTTTTGTTTTGCACCCGGTACGGTCAGTCAAAGTTTGAATTCAAATTTTGAAACTACCGCGCCATTTCAGGCCTCGTTTATAATTCAAATTAATTATTTTCATTTTAAACACCGATTCAAACATCATTTCATCGTTATTATTTAAAATATTTATTTTAAATATTTAAAATATTTATTTTAAATATTTAAAATCCACCAAAATATCCAAATTAAAAATTTTAAATTGGTTCAGATTTTCCGGGTCGTTACATTTTTATTTAAATTTGTTGTTAATGCAAACAGTCTCTTCGTGGGAGTTTTAAACAACTTGGCTTTTATCAAAAGTCAAACTTTCCTTTTCAGGATTTAAAACAACTTGTTTTGCCAAAACAATTTGAAATCAATATCTTTGGTAGTAATCCGTCACTTAGAACTCGGAATGAACACTAATGATGTCGCGATTCATCATCAGGGTTATTTCCCAACCATCGAAGTGTGTTCAATACTATATCACTTTCAAAATCACTTTTAAACTATTCCATTTTGAAATACATTTCAAAATACCATTCACAATGTTGGTAAAACAATTTAAAATCTCCCAGGATTTTAAAATTCCCATATATTCAATTCAAATCCATTTAGAAACACCTTTCAAATTTCCAGGGTTTTAATTTCAATTCTTATTTTAACTGCAGATTTAATTCATCTAATTCCATGTATTTCACTTATATGTATTCTGATTGGTTATTTACATAACCATTTTAATTTATAATCTTACTCGGTGATAATAACAACCAATATATCCAATATATTATAATTCTAATATATATATCTTCCCTATATAAAAATATACCTTGGGTAAAATTATTTTCATTCACCCTCTTTTCAAAACATATCATGTCGATTCATCGTAGTCACGTGTTTACAACACCCTATCGATACAGTGGATCAAACCGATCGATCAGAACCCATAAACAACTCAACCAATAAATAACCACAATATAAAACAATTTTTATATCAAATAACAAATATGTTCACTCGTATATATACACTCAACTCAATCTAGGGTATTACTAACCCCATCTCTACTGAGTCACACCACAGAGCCAAGGTAATTACTTAACGTTAAGCTCTGATACTAACTATAGAGTCCCGAAATTCCGGTCCAATTTGAGCTGACCAAATAACACAAGTCCAACCCACATCGTAATGGAAAACAGAAAACTAGTAAAAAGAAAACAGAGGGTGAGGATAGATAAGATAGAAACTTAGAATAGAAGAAGAAGAACATACAAAATCAGAGTAAACACGAATCTCACAGCGGAACGAACAAATATATTTCATAACATAACTTTGAAATATAAATTTGTACTTGAATATACATATCATTTCCAAAGTAAAACACTTACAACACAACAAAAAAACCATAGCTACTTAATTCTGAAGCCTCCTACTCCAGCTTTTCAAGTATCTGTAAATCCCGACTACTTGACTTCCCGTACAAAATTAGGCACCCAAGAGTTTAGGGAAAAAAAAACAAAATAAACTTCGGGTCAGTCATGTGGCTGGTGTGAGTAAAGTCAAATTATTTGATTTAACTTTCAAAATCCTTTTGAAACAAAGGATAATCATAAGACCAATCCACAAATAAAGATGGATGGTTTTTTACCTTACGATTACCCAAATTATTAGTAAAACAACATTAGTCTGATATTATAATAATGTCTAACACAAGTAATATCAATCTAGTAGAAACGCTTGCATCTAACGTTCTAATTATATAATATACAATCAAAACCGCGGGCTCTTATTTGGGGAATGGATTCCAACTATGACAAGGTATGGATCCACTTTCCGCTCAGTGTACTCTAGAAGCGATACACTGTAGTTCAATGTAATGTCCCATATTTTCTCACCGTTTATTTAAAATATTTTATTTATTTAAATTATTGATTTGAGTTTAAATAACGGAATTTAACCATTTTAATTTAAATGTTTATTTATTTTGAATATTATAATAATATTTTATTTTCGGCATATTTGGAAAATGTTGAATTTGCTGTATAATGTGAACAAGCAATTTAAAGTGGTTTAAATATGGTTTATATTATATTATATAAATATATTCGTTATCAAAATGACGTTAGAACGTTTAATTTATAATTATATTATAAAACGAGCTGCAGCGGCGCGGTAGTTCGTAATTTGGCGTTTTGAACTTTAAACGGCTGTACATGGCCCAATATGAGTCGGATTTTCTCGAAACAAGAAACGTCTGAATCTGTTGGATAATATTTTTCTAATGAAAGAGAAAATTTGAGTTTTTTGTTGTAGATTTTGTTTTATGTCCAAATAAAATTTTAAAATAGTCGCTATGGAATTTCCTTATATATTATAAAGTTTATTTATATTAAATAAAGGTTTTTTAAATATTTATAATATCGATTTGGCTTCAAACTCAACCCGAGCTATTTTATTATGGTAGTATATGAAGGTGTCGATATACGACTTAGGTAGGATCAGTAATATGGATATGCAGAATGTATGAGATATACTAACTTGTATATTTACAATAGTTATGCAAATAAATATCTAATAAAGAAAGATCTCATAGTAGCAATATCACAGATAAGTAAATGCAGTAATAGAAAAATCACACCAGGGATTTTATACTAGTTCGAAGCACGGTCCTATGTCCAGTCCCAGATCTCCTATCTGGTATTTCACTAAGCAATATCCTCACTGAACCCGGAGGAAACATGTTCACAACACCCGAGCAGCCGAACGGGATTTCACGCCTCTTTCAACACGAGGACTTCACAACTCGCCTTTTACAACTCGAGGACTTCAAACAAGATGAGTAAAACTTTTAATTTGACAATGTGTGTTCTCAATAACACGAATTTGTCAATTCTTGTACAACCTTCCTATAATCTTATCCTAAAATAAGATTTTGTGATTATGAAGATTTGGAAGATGATATCGTTGTTTGAATCGAAAGAATAATATATAGATTCAAGGATTCAAATAACGATATATGAGAATTATGAGCTTTCGAGTGCTTTTAGAGAGCAAGAATGAAATCAGCAATTAGATAGCAAGAATAGAAAGAATTATTGTATTAAAAATGGTGATTTCATGTTGTTTTTATAGAGGATGGAGAGCTGTATTCATTGGTGAAGAGAAGCAACGAATAGAGATGATTTTTTGGTGAAGAGAAAAGAAAACAACCATTGATGAATAAGGATGTCTATTCGAAAAGTTACTTTCAGTTCGTAGACCAGTCGATAGGTTAAAAATGACCAGTAGACTAGTATTTGAGTATATATTCGTTATATACATGTGTGCACGTTTATTGTGCATTCTTCCCAGAAACGGTCGACCGCCCATAATGAAACCGGTCGACCGGTTTCTGGTAGTATGCACAATGAATGTGCATACATATATACACATATATATATTCAAACCATTGAGGTATATGATTATTTGAGGATAGATTTTATCAAATATAACTTAACTAAAACACTAAATAATCAACCTCTTAACTTTCAATATCATTGAAACTCTTCTTTTTGTCGATCTTGATCTTCTCCTTGTCATTAATCAAAACGCCTTGAATTCCTTGATTCAACATTCTACCCCTTTTTGATTGATGACAACATAGTTCTGAAAGTGTTTATGACACCCCCTAAATATATACTCCCCATAAAATACATACCTAAAAGAATCTGCAAAACATATTGTTAGTAACATTTTTCTCCCCCTTTGTCATCGACAAAAAGGAATAGTGAGCACACAAAAATATAAAAAGCATGTAAATCATTAAGATTGTAGAATATAATACACACCAAACATACCACAAGCAAGCCATGTACCTAATAGTTTACGACGTACAAACCCAAATGAATACAACACTTATTTACATACAAGTGCCAATTTTAAGTCTTGCATAATAAAACCTACTATCATAAAATGTGGTTGAAAACAAACTACTACGATGGAGAATCGGATTCCGTAGTCTCCCAATCAATCTCTTTGTTTCTTCCTTCATCCTTGTCTCCTTCGTTTTGAACGCCTTCTTCGTCTTCATTGTTTCCTTCGTCTTCTTCCTCGGTCTCAAATGTCCCACGACCACGTCCAGCAGTGGTTCCTGAAGAGGTGCCTTCCTCAGATGATGACCACATAAAAGTAGGAGGCATGGGACGTTTTCCCGGGTCTTGTATGTGGGTAGAGGAAGATGACGATGCACATGAAATTGCATCCCAAATAATACCAAAGAAAGACTTAAGTTTGGAAAATCGTTTGTCGAGCTTTGTATCCAAACGCTCGAGTTTGGTGTCGGTACGTTTAAGTCTCGCTTCGAGGAGGAATTGGTTCCGTGCAATTTTTGCTAGTGAATCCTTAGTTAACGAAGAAGTTTGAATGAGTTTGAGTTCTTCCAGTTTAGTTTTGGGAGCCATAGAAGAAATGGTATCTTGAGGATGTTGTTGTTGGTATTGTTCAAAAGGAATGATATTCATACAAGGGTCAGGAAGCTTCATTCTTTTTCCAGTTGCTTTGTCGATGCACTTTGGCTTGGAGATTTTAGACTCACAAGACTTGACACCACAATCGAGTAAAAGCCTCATAACATATTCATTGTAAACTATGTGTGGCCTTGTGCGATCATTCACAAGCAAAATCTCGTCGAAAATCATGTTTACCCAATTATTCTCAATATCTCCATAAATCGCATATAACGCCTTTAATTTTTCTTTATAGATGGCATCAAAATTACCAACCCTCGGCAATAAAGAGCGTGTGATGGCATGATGTAAAACGCGAGCCGTAGGCCGCAAGTTAATTGCCTTGGTACTAGTTTTATGATCCTCGATAAAAAGATGACTGATTTTATCACAAGTGTGAACAGTACAAAGATCAGAAGAAAATTCTCTCCCACTATTAGGCGAACCGAGAACCATGGCCATTCGTTCCTTGTAAATAAAAACATGCTGACCACATACTACAGACCAATGACAATTAGCAGCATTCTCTGGTTTGAATTTCTGTAGGTTAAAATTGGCATAGAACAACCTAAACATAATATGATTAATTTCTATGTTGTTCTTATCAAAGGTAAGGAGTGATTTTATACGAGCCTTAACCGATAATTCTTCAACATCGTAGAGGATAAAATCAGAGAGATTTATGAAAGAACCTTCGTAAATGGTGTAATCCTTCATAGCATTCCAACGTTTTACTGCAATAGGATCCATCAGCCATTGTTTGATGTTAGAATCTATGGGTTAGAGTTGAGTGGAGCTTGACTTCTTGTGTTTCTTTTGAGGTGGTGCCGTTGATTATAAAGAAATTGATTTGGAGGTTTTGGTTTGTCAGGGATTTGAGAGGAAGGAGATGAATAAATAAAAAATGAAAGGGTATGATATATGAATCGACGGGTGGTTTGATAGTTTAAAAACTGGAAAACGCATAAACGGTCGACCGTTGAATTTGGACCGGTCGGCTGGTAGCTGGAAAATTAATTTCCAGAGAAGTTTGCCGGTCGACTGGTGTAATATATGCCGGTCGAATGGTATAGGTTTGAGTTCAAAAAATTCCAGAGAGTTGAACAGTCGAATGGTAATATTGTATCGGTCGACCGGTGTAAAAATATAAACTTTTCCAGAGTCTTTTACGGTCGACTGGTTCATATATGACGGTGATTTATATTTGTTTTTCTGGTTATCTGAGTGTATAAAAAGTTATGTAACAACATATAACTTAAATTTATTTCAACTCAACATGAATTCAAACACAGAGCATAAAAACAACAAAATAAGAGTTAAAACAAAAAACTTATTTTGCAAATAAAAAAATAAGAGCGATATAAATTAATTAGAGGTGGATAACTTGTCTTCGGATATTTCTTTAATATTCGTAACTCTCGGTGTCCATGGCGACCAATCTTCTCTGGCTCCTTCATTTCTCATTTAATTATGATCCCATGAGTTAGGACTTCTAGTTGTATATGGAGGATGTGGCATTGGTTCGTGAACTCCATGTCTATCCGTGCTTTAGAAAAATGATGCCATTTGTTCTAAGAGAGTTAAACGATCAGATGTGAGTTTTGTTCATAATGAAGTTGACGCTGGAGATCTATCTGATGTTTCTGGTAGTGATGAATTTCACTAATCCTCACTCTCGTCCGTGGAGAACAGAATAATGCTTTCTTAGCACATTTGAGTTTGGGTGTATGTCTGGGGGTATGCGAACATTCCGGTCTACTCTTTGGTGTTTCCGGAGAGTAGTATTCTTCAGTTCGGAACTAGTGACAGTGATATGTGATCGTTGTGCACATTCGTCGCATATGTGTGCCATTATAAGAAAATATATGAAATTGTGTACGGATATTAAAATGGACTCAAGAATGGAGATGTAGAAAACAATAGGAAAGGAGTGTGTATATATATATAGGATTTACGAAATAGCAAGCAATGGTTTTAAAACACTCAGAGAATATAAGCCATTAAAAATTTGTAAAGCTCACAATTATTTGCTAATAATAGCAAAAAGCTATTAAATAGGTAAGATAAAAAAATATCTATATTTTAGATAGGAACTCAACATTGTATATGTATATTTATATACATTATACATCGAGTTCAGTTCTAGAAATCAAGCCTAACTTTCTACGTAAAGATTCAAAACTAGATTTGAGTAGAGGCCTAGTAAAAATGTCTGCTAATTGGTTGTCAGTCTAGACATATTCGAGACATATTGTTCCTTTCTCAATATTATCTCTTAAGAAATGATGTCGAATATCAATGTACTTTGTTCGGGAGTGATTAGCTGGGTTTTTCGATAAATTGATTGCGCTTTTGTTAGCACAGTATATGATAGAGTTTGATGATGGATATCAAAATCTCGAAGTGTTTGTTGCATATATAATACTTGAGTACAAGCTAGAGCTACTGATATGTATTCAGCTTCACATGTCGAGAGCGAAACGCAATTTTGTTTCTTACTGAACCAAGAGAAAAGTGATTTTCCAATAAAATGGCACGTACCACTTGTACTCTTTCTATCCGTGCGAGAGCCACCAAAATCAGCATCACTATATGACACTAATTTGAGTGGACAATCTTTCGGGTAGAAAAGACCAAAATCTTTGGTTTTATTAAGATATTGTATTATTCGTATTACATCTCGTAAATGTGATTCTTTAGGATTAGCTTGAAACCTTGCACACAAACAAACACTATTCATAATATTAGGACGACTTGCAGTAAGAACAGGAGAGAACCAATCATGCTTCGATATAACTTCTGGTCAACATTCTTACCATGTTCGTCTTTTTCAAGATGTGTGGTTGTACTCATAGGAATTGGTTTACGAGAGGTATTTTCTAAACCGAAACGTTTGACTAGATTTCCGCAGTATTTTTCTTGGCTAATAAAAATACCGTTAGAAAGTTGTTTGATTTGAACACCAAGGAAATACGATAGTTCTCCCATATGAGACATTTCAAACTCTTTGGTCATAATATTTGCAAACTCTTTGCAGAGTTTATCGTTTGTTGAACCAAAGATAATATCGTCTACATATATCTGGATAACTAATATATCTTTTCGAGAATGTTTAATGAATAAAGTCTGAACGACTTTACCAATTTGAAATCCAGAATCAATAAGATAGCTTCGTAATCATTCGTACCAAGCACGAGGTGCTTGTTTCAATCCATATAAAGCTTTCTTAAGTTTATATATGTGATCAGGATATTTCTCATGTACGAACAATAGAGGTTGTTCGACATATACATTCTTTTTGATAAACCCATTAAAGAATGCACTTTTGACATCCATTTGATAAAGTTTAAAATTATAATGACAAAGAAAGGATAGTAAGATTCGAATAGCTTCTTATCGAGCCACGGGCGCAAAGGTTTCTTCATAATTGATACCTTCTTCCTGATTGTATCCTTGTGCTACTAATCTTGCCGTATTTCTGGTTATATTTCCTTGTTCGTCGGCCTTATTTTTATAGACCCATTTCGTACCAATGACCGACTGATCATTCGGTCTTTGAAAAAGTTCCCAGACATCATTGCGCTCGAACTGATTTAGTTCTTCCTGCATGGCAATGATCCAGTAATCATCAGTAGCAGCTTCTTTCGGATTCTTTGGTTCGATACTTGAAAGAAACGCGACATGACTCATTTGATTCAGTTGACTTCTTGTTCTTATTTGTGATGTTACTTCTCCAATAACATTATGAACCGGATGATCTCTTAGAATTCTAGGAGGAGATCTAAATCTTGGCGGAGAAGGTACCACAACAGGTTGAGGAATATCGTCAACAATTTCTCAGTCAGATTCATTATTTGTGATGATAGGATTATTAGTGACTATGGTTTCTTTGTCATCTGATACAATATGAGGTGGTTTATTGAATTCATCAAAAGAAACATGAAGTGATTCTTCAATAGTTTTAGTTCTCTTGTTCAATATACGATAGGCCTTGCTTCGTTCCGAATATCCGACAAATATACCTTCATCGGATTTTGAATCAAATTTTCCAAGATGGTCTTTCGTATTAAAATAAAGCATTTAGTACCGAAAACTTTGAAATATGAGGTATTTGGCTTTCTTTGATTAAATAGCTCATAGAATGTATTCTTAGTCAGAGGTTGAATGGATACACAATTCAAAACATAACACACAGTTGCAACAGCTTCTGCCCAAAAATGTTTTGGTAGAGTGGATCCATTTAATAGTGTTCTTGCACATTCTTGTAAAGTTCGTTTTTTCCGTTCTACAACTCCATTTTGTTGTGTAGTTCTAGCAAAAGAAAAATTATGATTTATACCTTTCTTTGTACAAAAATGTTCAAATTCATTATTTTCAAACTCTCCGCCATGATCACTTCTTATATTTTTAACCTTTAGCCCTTTTGACTTATGAATTCTCTTAACGAAGGACTTGAAATGTTTGAAAGTGTCATTTTTGTTTTTTAAGAAAATCACCCATGTATAACGAGAGTAGTCGTCAACAATTACAAACACATAGCGATTATGGTTTATTGACTGAACCTGTGTTGGTCCAAATAAATACATATGTAATAGCTCAAGTGGTTGTAACGTTGATATGACTTTTTTGGATTTGAAAGACGATTTAGTCAATTTTCCTAATTGACATGTATCACAAAGATTATCAACTGTAAAGCTTATTTTGGGTAGTCCTTTAACTAGATCATTTTTTGCTAACTTATCAATAGTTCTGAAGTTTATGTGATAGAAACGTTTGTGCCATAGCCATGGATCATTATCATTTGCTACAAGACACATATCTTAATTATGATTGTTGTTCATATTCATAATATAGATATTTCTATCTCCATAACCTTCAAAAACTAGATTTCGGTCTTTATCTAAAATACTACATTTATTATCCGAAAAGGAAATGGTAAAACCTTTGTCGCACAATTGACTGATACTTAGTAAATTATGTTTCAAATTTCTAACTAGCATTAAATTAGTAATAAGAGGTAAGTCAGATGTACCGTAATTACTCACATCGCTTTTGCCGATGATATAGCCTTTTGAATTATCTCCAAAAGAGACTGAGCCTGAGCCACCATCTGAATAAGTGATATTTGTTAATAAGATCTTGTCTCCAGTCATATGCTTTGGGCAACCACTGTCCAGTATCCACTTTCCTCTTTTCTTAAGTGGGACCTGCAAAAAATAAAATTAAGTCCATGGTACCCACTTTTTATAGGGTCCTAAGAGTTAGGTCTTAGGAGTCCAAACCCATACGGGTCCGGTATCCCCTTTATATAAATAATTTGGATTATGATGCACAGAATTCAAAATTTTTTGAATGTAATTGTTCCTAATCAAGTTGTTAGTTGTATTAGGAACCCATATTTTTATAGATTTGACATTCTTCTTTTGAAATTTCACAATCGATTTTGGTTTGGAATATAATAAACTAAGATTTTTCTTTGCTTCAGTTTCTTGTACTACCTTTTTTTTCTTTTTTTCTTTTATTACCAAGATGTTTCTTGATAACTTGTTTCTTGTATCCCAACCCTTGTTTATTTATAGCAGATTGTGAACTTTCAATAATTTTTGTCAAATTTTCTCGACCTTTATTAAAGTTAGAAACATTTTGAGTAATGTCGTCTAACTTTGTTTGTAAACTAGCTTTTTCAAGGTCTAACATTTTGACTTTTGCCTTAAGCTTATGAATTTCGGTAGTAAAAGCATCATTTTCTCTTTTTGAGTTTCAATTTCTTGACTCAAAAGAGATAGTGGAGAAACAATATTAGATGATGAATCTTGAGCTTTTTCAAGTTCCTCCTCTAATATTTTCTTCTAATCTTTTAGCATATCTCGTTCAAATTCTGCTCTACTTAAATCAACTTGAGCTTGCTTGCATTGTCGTTTCATATCTTTAAATTTAAATATTAATTCAGCATTTATATCAAGAACTTCTTCAAAAGAAGGAATTTGTACCTCATGTTCTTTCGCCATAAAACATACATTTGCTTGTTCATCGTCTGAGTCACTTTCACTATCAGATGAAGATGAGTTTGAATCATCCCATGTTGCAGAGAATACCCATTTCTTTGACTTGTCATTCTTGTGTTTGAACTTTTCATTTTCTGTCTTCTTCTTTTATTCCGGACAATCCTTTTGCATGTGTCCCTTCTTGTGATAGTTAAAGCATTCTATATTTGATGATGATGATTTATTTGATCGAAACTTCTTTCTGTTGTATCGACTAGCTTTTCGTTGCTTTAAGAATTTCTTGAATCCTTTTGCAATGAATGCTAGACTCTCATCTTCGGAATATGAGATGTCTTCATCTTTTTCAGCATGAAAAGCTACATTTTTCTTTTCTTCTTTTTGTTCTTTTCGAGCCTGCAAATTTGCTTCATAGGACATAAGATTTCCTATCAATTCATCTAGCTTCATGGTGGAAAGATCATTAGCTTCTTCTATTGCTAGTACTTTTCCTTCCCATTCATTAGTCAGAGAATGCAGGACTGTTGAAACTACATCAAAATCAGAATATTTTTGCCCTAATCCGATAAGTGCATGATGAATGGTTTGAAACCTTGAATACATCTCATTGATTGTTTCATTCGGCTTTATTTTGAAAATTTGAAATTGACTTTTCAACAAAGCTATTTTTGCTTGTTTAACCTTGTTAGTACCTTCATGAGTAGTTTTTAGCGTTTGCCAAATTTGATAAGCAGTGGTACAAATACTAACACAGTTAAATTTGTTTTGATCTAATGCACAAAACAACATATTAATTGCTTCTGCATTTACAGCAGCTGCAGTTTCTCAGCAGCCGTCCATTATGCATACTCAGTCGTTGGATTGACTATTTCTTTCTGAGTAGCATTCCAAGCATCATAGCTAGTTGATTGCATGTAAAAAGCCATACGTGTTGCCCAATAATTAAGACCATTAAAGAAAGGAGGTCTTTGTGTCGATTGACCTTCCATGTGAGTGGTGTTAGTGCTACTACTTGGGTTATTTGCCATATTACTAGAATATATCAAATAACTGTGTTGCGGTTATGTGATAACCTTACTCTGATACCAATTGAAGGTGTCGATATACGACTTAGGTAGGATTAGTAATATGGATATGCGGAATGTATGAGATATACTAACTTGTATATTTACAATAGTTATGCAAATAAATATTTAATAAAGAAAGATCTCATAGTAGCAATATCAAAGATAAGTAAATGGAGTAATAGAAAAATCACACCAGGGATTTTATACTGGTTCGGAGCACCGTCCTACGTCCAGTCCCAGATCTCCTATCTGGTATTTCACTAAACAATATACTCACTTAACCCGGAGGAAACAGGTTCACAACACCCGAGCAGCCGAATGGGATTTCACGCCTCTATCAACACGAGGACTTCACAACTCACCTTTTACAACACGAGGACTTCAAACAAGATGAGTAAAACTTGTAATTTGACAATGTGTGTTCTCAATAACACGAATTTGTCAATTCTTGCACATCTTATCCTCAAATATGATTTTGTGATTATGAAGATTTGGAAGATGATATCGTTGTTTGAATCGAAAGAATAATATATAGATTCAAGGATTCAAATAACGATATATGAGAATTATGATCTTTTGAATGCTTTTAGAGAGCAAGAATGAAAGCAGCAATTAGATAGCAAGAATAGAAAGAATTGGTGTATTAAAAAAAGGTGATTTCATGTTGTTTTTATAGAGGATGGAGAGTTGTAATCATTGGTGAAGAGAAGCAACGAATAGAGATGATTTTTTGGCGAAGAGAAAAAACAACCATTGATGAATAAGGATGTCTATTCGAAAAGTTGCTTTCAGTTCGTAGACAAGTCGATAGGTTTAAAATTACCAGTAGACTAGTATTTGAATATATATATACGTTATATACATGTGTGCACGTTCATTGTGCATTTTACCCAGAAACGGTTGACCACCCATAATGAAACCGGTCGATCGGTTTCTGGTAGTATGCACAATGAATGTGCATACATATATACACATATATATATATATTCAAACCATTGAGGTATATGATTATTTGAGGATAGATTATAACAAATATAACTTAACTAAAACACTAAATAATCAACCTCTTAACTTTCATTATCATTGAAACTCTTCTTTTTGTCGATCTTGATCTTCTCCTTGTCATTAATCAAAACGCCTTGAATTCCTTAATTCAACAGTATATGAAATTCTGGTCGTATATGGCCAATTTCAATATTTTAATATTATTATATTGAGGTATTTTAAAATTAGTTTATTTTATTTGAATTGGGAAGTTATAAAAGGGACTTTATTCAAACGACCTTCATTTTCGACGAAACAAATTTTATTGAGACTACAACAGTAAATTATTGCTGGGTTTCAAGTTGCGCGTCAATCGGAGTTATTTTGTGAGCGTGGAAAAATAAAATGTAAATAAAACGATCATTTGGATGTGAACGAGCACCATTTGAGCAAACAGACTTGGAATTCGATGAAAAAAGTTTCATTAGGACTGTATCGTCAAATTATACTATGATGTCCATTCGCATCTCGAACGGAGTTTGTACGTGATCACAGGAGCGAATAAACAACGTTAAGAATAGCGATAGGTATGAAATAAAAATCGTTAGTCAACATCGTTCGTCAAATCAACATAAATTATATTATTTTCACATTATAAATTCCCCAATTCAGAACCCTACTTCCCCAATTTTTGAAATCGTCTGTACATTTTGCAATAAAGCCCTCATTTATAAAATCAGTTTTTATCTCCTAATCTGAAATGAATCGGTGAAGGAAATATGAACGAAAGTTGTAGATCGGAGTGAGATCTAGCTCCACTAAAAATTTGGGGGCCGACGGATGTCTGAGGTGATCTGAATCGTCCAAAAACCCAAATTGGACAGTTCCATTCTTTTCAGAAATTAAGGAGATTGGATCGATTTCAGGAGATGGGACCTTGGGGGAATTGAAGATGGGAGTTTCAGCGTCATTTTGGCACCGGTCTGAGGTTCAACGGTGGTCCGAGGAGGTCGGGGCGAGAAGTTGAACTGAGAACAGTTTTGGGAGCTCGGTTTTGGGAGTAACGGTCGGAATTGGTGGTTTTTCGGCGGATTTAGTGGTCGTGGGTGTCGGTGGTCTGAAGGTCGAGGTAGCCTGATGGGTGGTGGTGACATTGGCGGCGGTCTGGTGGTTTTAGGTGGTCAATGGCGGCAAGAATTTGGGGATGAACGGAATCAGGTTGGGGGGGTTTTCTGAGATCATCGGTGATGGTGGGGCATCGCTGCTTCTAGCGATGGTGCCAAG
Organism: Allium sativum; assembly: GCA_030737875.1. NCBI lineage: Eukaryota > Viridiplantae > Streptophyta > Magnoliopsida > Asparagales > Amaryllidaceae > Allium > Allium sativum. The sequence continues at coordinate 166,346,798 of CM060923.1, forward strand.
TGGAGTTGCGGTTTGTGTGACGTGGTCGTGGCCGTCTCCAGTGTAGTAGCGGCGACGCTGGGAGACTTTGAAGGTGGCAGGGTTATTTTGACGTGGTATTGTGAAGAAGAAGAAGTGGAATAGCAACGACTGGTTCAGGAAATTGCAAAAAGGGAAACCACGTTTTTGACCAGTCCGATGATGACGTGGAAAATTGAATTAGTTAAGGTAATTAAATATTTAATTTAATTAATAATTTGTTTAGTTAATTATTGTATAATATATACAACCTTTAAATCAACGTATCTCGTTCATACGTTAACGAAATCGGACGAAACATGATCCGTTGGGATCGCAGGGACAAGGCCTAGGTGATGGCACTGACTAGGAACTGATTTGACACAGTCGAAATTTCAGAGAATTTTGAATGTTTGTTTCAAATTAAATGCAACAAACGCGTCCACCGCCAACCAAATAATCTTGTGAGTTAATTCTCACGCCTACTGGAATTCTGTGATGTGGTAAATTCATATTAAAATATAATTTACCTTTAAAAATATAAATTGGTTGATTGGTTGATATTGGCTATTAATTGTTTGTGCTGTCATTTATGTTTCATCGTTTTAAATTTATAGATTATTGAAATTTATTTCATATATTATTATCAAATGTATAATGAGCTGTGGTGCAGGGAAGAACAGGTTGGAGGGATCCGACCGGATTCCTCAAATACTTTATATTTTGTTTGTTTGTTTTATATTGTTGATATTTGAACTGATTGAACCCCATATGGTAGAAAAACCTGTTTGAGCGTGATGGTTGAATAGATATTCACCTGTGTTGTGTTTAAATCAATCGACACTGTTGATTGGGTAATTGGCAATGAATGGCCATAAACATGTTGTTTTAAACGTCGTTTTACCGATCGGTGAATCAACACAGTTTTAAAGTTATAAATTATATTATAACTAAAATGAAGTTTTTCAGTCATTTTATATTAGTAATTAAATTAGAAATTTATAAATGAATATTTTAATCGTGTTTATAAAGAATCATTTAAATGGTTTATGTAATGAAATCTTGTAGCTTATACAAGCACTGAAAACCCAAAGATTTACATACGGATTGGAAAAATAGAATAATTGTTTCTAAAACAATTAAATAGTGATTTTAATTTAATTAATTTAATTAATTAATTTAAAAAGGAAATGACAAATGGAAATCAGTGGCAAAACCAAATGTTTTAATCGAAATGGACAATTGAACTAATTTGATATTTGTTAAGTTAACGAATAGTGTATAGTATTAGTTAAGCCTTGATTAACTATAATTTAAAGGAATTTTTAAGTTGTTAGTGTTAAATAATAGTTAATCTCTTATTAAATCTTAATTAAAGAAATTATTGAATTGGTTAGTGTTAATAATATTAATTTTCATTTAATAAGTTTTTAAAAACACAAAAGTTGTTAGGGCGGTAATGTTTTAAGATAAAAGTTATGTTTTAGTGAATATTTACTTAATCAAACGAATTAAGTAAAGAGATTTATCGAATGAAGATTTCAAATGAAAGAAACAGTTTATAAAACTAGATTTGAAACAAGGTGGTAAACGAGATTTGAATATCAGTGGTTAAGTGACGAACTGATATTATTCTGAGATAAGGACATTGTCGAGCAAGGTCTGAGAGGTAAGTAAAATACCCCAACTTGAATGGCTTCGTTATTATCGAGGAATGGTATTGGTTTGAAACGAGTGTAAGGTGTTGTAATTGGTGTTATATCCCTTATGAGAAGTATCAAATATAAGTGCGAGATTTTGGCTATATGAATAATACCAAAATGTTATTTATAACGTAAATAAAAGTAGTTGGTTTTAAAGTATAGTTTGACATTTGCTTTGCCATATTAAAATCGATAATTTGTTTATACCATGTAGTATAACACACACACACACACACACACACACACACACACACACACATATATATATATATATATATATATATATATATATATATCGTGAGATATCTGAAAATAAGAAAAAGAAAAAAAAGGGTTTGAAGAAATATATCGCTATTCCAAACGTAATGGTAAGTTGTGTTTACATATATATACATATTTTAAAATGTATAAAACAGTTTTGATAAATAAAATTAAGGATAATCGAAATGTTTGGAGTATATGTGAAGATTTAGATTTAAACAGGCCAAGTCATGCCAAGTACCGAATCAATAAACTTATTTTACGTGAACTACTGTTATTTGATAGTTAAATCACCGACTATCAAACTTGACCAATACGATTGTTGTTATGGAAAGACCGGGATCGAATTTATATTCGAAAACCATTCCGACCAACAAATACGTGAAGACGTCGGTTGAAGACGGAGCAATTGAAGAATGTGGATCTTCATAAGCGGAAGGATTACTTGACGAATATTCTGTGTGTTGCAACCAGAGATATTCTGACGTGATTCAGTCATGGTTGAGATTTTGCGGATTGCAAGGACTACTCACTACTGATCCTTGGGGTGATTCCTATATAAGGATGCGGTAGGAGAGTGCCTTCGGTTCATGCTGTTCCTGGATGACTTGTATGGACGAGTCTTTGATAGAGTATTTCCAAATGGATCACGTACGTTGATTTCTTCAAACGTACCATAGTTGGTGGCGGAGGACGACGGTCCTCTTAGCTTAACAACTAGAGTATTTTGTGGACGTCAATTAGTGATATCAGACAGATCTGATGATGTGGCATTCAAAGTGAATGGTGACCATATGTTCGAAAAAAATTCTGACCTCAAGCCTCACAACAGGGAAATGACAAAAATCGGGCAGGCAACATGGCTATGTTGGTCGCTCCCATTAGGGTGTATAATCACCTATCTAGAGAAATTCCATTTTCTTCTTTAAACTATATTCGATGATGTCCCTTTTTGGGAGACGGTTGCTGATCCCAACCGTCGATGATATACATTCGATACACTCAAGCGAAATGAGTGGTCGGTCATGTGTAGGCTGGGTTGAAAGACGTTCTTGTTGAACCCATTGTATTTGCCTCTTGAGATACACAATCGGAACGTGGTCCCATACCTTGTCAAGTTGGAATCCAATATCCAATAAGCGCCCGCGGTTTTGGTTTGTATACTATATACGTGGAGCATGAGATGCAAGCGTTCCGCTAGATTGTTAATTTTTTGTATTTAGACACTATCATAATATCAGAATAAGTTATGATTTCAAAAACGTTTTGGGTTATAGTAAGGTAAAAACCGTCCATGTTTATGTGTGGGCTGGTCTTACTATTATCCTTTGATTTCACAAAGAATTTTCCCAAAGTTAAACAAGTTCTGTGTTCTGTGAATTCATCATTGAAAGTATTCCAGACTAACCCGGTGTATTTTTCTTTTCTTCAAATGTGCTCGGCTCAGACCGAGTATATTTACAGGTTAGGTTCGCTTGGAGTTTCAGGAGCTGGAAGCAGGAGGCTTCACCGCTAGTTATATATAGTTATTATTCCGCTGTGTCTGATATATGTTGTACTCTGATGGTTTGTATGTATATACTGTTCTTTTGTATAAAAAGGATTTGTTATATTATATTTTATTCGTTCCGCTGTGAGATTCTGATGTGTTGTTCTTCTTCTTTCTTCTATTCTAATATTCTTTCTTTCTATTCTCACCCTCTAATTTCTTTCTAATAGCAATCTGGGATTCGATACTTGGGTTTTTGGCAAGTAATATGGGTTTATGTATTGTTTTCGAAAATTCGAGCGTCGAGTTTTTCCCCGGGTCGTTACAGTGGTATCAGAGCTATTGGTTTAGTGCTAACCTTGGCTCTATGGCGTGACTCGATAGAGATGGGGTTAGTAATACCCTAGATTGAGTTTGAGTGTATATATATAAGAGCGCATATTTTATTTGATATAAAATTATTTTTGAAATTATTTCTACCCAATTTATTTTATAAAATAATAAAGTAATGATTTTTCTCAAATTATTATAATATGGGCAAATTATTTAGATTTGTTAATGTTGATTGTGTGATATGTTTGGATGGTGTGCTCGATCTCATGGATGTAAACCTGAACATGATTCGACTTGGTTGAAAACCAATATGAAATAAATAAGTTGGATAAATTTATCCAAATTTAATAAATCCGAATGGATAATTAAAGAGATAAATGAATTTCTAAGACTTGGTTATTAATAATTATAATCTCGTGTGGATTGAATTGTGTGTATAATTGGTTGATATGAATGATATGAATAATATGGGTATTTTGAACATAACTGGCATTGTTGTGATGACTAATGAAATCCATTTGAGTTGAGAACAAGTGCAGAAGTGCCAATCCAGCTTTAAAATACATCGAAGAGAAAATTTTGGAGTTAATCAAATCCAGTTCGAATCGAGCTGCATAATAATTAAGACAGCTCAAGTATAAAATATTTCTTATCGCGTAATAGCGCTCACAAAAAGGTACGCCTATGCAAATATGAAATTTTGGTTTTTATTTTAGTTTTGAGTTTGGATTTTGAATTTTTCCGACCGTGTTGGTCAAGGTATATTTATTTCTTGAACCTGCGATATAGCGGATGTCTTCCGTACAGGGGAGACTCTGCCAAATTTTTTCCAAAAATTTAAGGTGTTAGAAATTTTTTGAAGATTTTTGGGAAATTCTTTTATTTGAATTAATTTGGTTTTACGACCGATTAGACTTGTTTTGGGAATAAAATCGAGTTTTAAATTTTATTATTTTTGTAATGATAATGGGTTGTAGCGTTCTTTCTACCTTAGCAATTTCGGGGACGAAATTATTTTAAGGGGGGAGGAATGTAACGTCCCGTATTTTCTGACCATTTATTTGAAATATTTTATTTATTTAAAATATTGATTTGAGTTTAAATAACGGAATTTAACCATTTTAATTTGAATGTTTATTTATTTTGAATATTATAATAATAATTTATTTTTGGCATATTTGGAAAATGTTGGATTTGCTGCATAATGTGAACGAGCGATTTAAAGTGGTTTAAATATGGTTTATATTATATTATATAAATATATTCGTTATCAAAACGACGTTAGAACGTTTAATTTATAATTATATTATAAAACGAGCTGGAGCGGCGCGACATTTCGTAATTTGGCGTTTTGAACTTTAAATGGCTGTACAGGGCCCAATGTGAGTCGGATTTTCTCGAAACAAGAAACGTCCGAATCTGTTGGATAATATTTTTCTAATGAAAGAGAAAAATCAAGTTTTCGTGTTGTTGATTTTGTTTTATGTCCAAATCAAATTTTAAAATAGTCGCTAAGGAAATTCCTTATATATTATAACGTTTATTTATGTTAAATAAAAGGTTTTTAAATGTTTATAATATCGATTTGGCTTCAAACTCAACCTGAGCTATTTTATTATCGTAGTATATGAAATTCTGGTCGTATATGGCCAATTTCAATATTTTAATATTATTATATTGAGGTAATTTAAAATTGGTTTATTTTATTTGAATTGGGCAGTTATAAAAGGGACTTTATTCAAACGACCTTCGTTTTCTATGAAACAAATTTTATTGAGACCGCAACAGTAAATTATTGCTGGGTTTCAAGTTGCGCGTCAATCAGAGTTTTTTTGTGAGCATGGCAAAATAAAATGTAAATGAAACGATCATTTGGACGTGAACGAGCACCATTTGAGCAAACGGACTCAGAATTCGACGAAACGAGTTTCATTAGGACCATATCGTCAAATTATACTATGACGTCCATTCGCATCTCGAACGGAGTTTGTACGTGAGCACATGAGCGAATAAACAGTGTTAAGAATAGTGATAGGTACGAAATAAAAATCGTTAGTCAACATCGTTCGTCAAATCAAATTAAATTATATTATTTTCACATTATGAATACCCCAATTCAGAACCCAATTTCTGAAATTGTCTGTATATTTTGCAATAAAGCCCTCATTTACAAAATCAATTTTTATCTCCTAATCTAAAATGAATCGGTGAAGAAAATATGAATGAAAGTTGTAGATCGGAGTGAGATCTAGCTCCAGTAAAAATTTGGGGGCCAACGGATGTCTGAGGTGGTCGGAATCGTCCAAAAACCCAAACTGGACAGTTCCGTTCTTTTCAGAAATTAAGGAGATTGGATCGATTTGAGGTGATGGGACCTTAGGGGAATTGAAGAGGGGAGTTTCAGCGTCATTTTAGCACCGGTCTGAGGTTCAACGGTGGTCCGAGGAGGTCGGGGCGAGGAGTTGAACTGAGAACAGTTTTGGGGGCTCGGTTTTGGGAGTAAAGGTCGGAATTGGTGGTTTTCCGGCAGATCTGGTTGTCGTGGGTGTCGATGGTCTGAAGGTCGAGGTGGCCTGATGGGTGGTGGTGACATTGGTAGCAGTCTGGTGGTTTCACGTGGTCAATGGCGGTGGAAATTCAAGGATGAACAGAATCAGGTTGGGGTGGTTTTCTGAGATCATCGGTGATGGTGGGGCATCGCCGCTTCTGGCGATGGTGCCTGGTGGAGTGGCGGTTCGGGTGATGTGGTCGTGGCTGTAACACCCCAACTCTGCTAGGGTCACTCACGAAGGGAATGCACTGGCTTTGGTGGAGCATTATCAAGGTAAACATACGTAGAAATATTACAAGGCAGAACATAAATTTAAAACAGCAGAAGAATCAAAAAACCAACTTTCATTTTTTTTTAAAATAGAGTCAAAACCTCTTACATCCGAAATACCAACTGTCATTATTCCATTACATCAGGTTCTAAATAAAGAAGCATAAACTTATGATAACAAAAGTAAATTATTCCCCAAAGAGAGCAGAAAAGCAGCCATAGCATAGCTCAAGACCAAACCGTACATGAGCTGAACAGAAAGCAAGAGATATCCAAGCTAAGTGCTAGAGTTTCCTCCCTGAGAACCTGGAGGGGGGAGGGAATGAAACAAAAAGAGGCGAAAGAAAACAGGTCAGTCATAAAGACTGGTAAGTCCTAGTGACTTTCAGTATAAAAACTAGTAAAGGTAACAAGACAGGTATAAACTGAAAATAAACATAAGGATGATGATAAGTCTGGCATGATAAACTAAGATAACGAGTAACTCAAGTGTAGCATTGCATGTTCAAGGTTCGCTGCAACAATTGTACTAGTATCATAACCCATGTCAAGTATTAACCTTGAAATGATCCCTTAGCTCAATATCATGAAATGACCCAACTCAGGATCCTACCGAATGATTCACTAATCGATCGGCTACCTACAAGTTCTAGCTCGTCATGTGTCTGTGTCATACGACCCTATCATGAATGTACTCACCTGTGCTAGGTCCACCATAGGGTGTATCAAGTTCTAGGGTGTCAACCACCGACACGAATCAAGAACGCACAGTGTAAACCTACGGGTGCCCAATGCTTGCTTTTTCAACTCCGGACTACGTGCACGACCATAGTCCGCCTGAACCCACAATGGCGCACCAACTCAGCCGTCGTTCTGGTCGCTTACAATCAGCCCAGTAATGATACCCCACCATGCCTAGTCCCAGGGTATCGTGATACAATCTAAGTGGGTTACTGCTGAAAAGGACCGCGTAACTAGGGTTTCTAACGGGTTAAGTGTTGTCTTTCATATTCGTGAATTAACCCTATCCAATCATGTATCAAGTTGGTTAAGTATATTCAAGTGGTTCATGACTTAACCCTATCCTGTGGCATTAAATAAATTAATGCACCCCAACCTCTCACATTAGACTAGTTGTTGTGGTTACTGCATTCGCCTGGTGGTTCCGGGCAGATTTACACCATAACATAGTCTAACCTCGGGTTTTAAGTGCGATATGACCAACTACCCACATTGGATCCTATTGTTTGCAATCACTGGATTCGCCGGGCGGTTCCGGACAGATTTACGCTGCAAACTCAACCCAACCTCGAGTTGGCCATTTTCAAGTTTATCTAAGTGTCATGTCCATGTTCAAGTTCAAGTTTCGTGTCAAAATTCAGGTCGAGTTTCATGTCAGGTTTCGTGTAAATTTCATGTCAAGTTCTTGTCCATATACAGGTTCAAGTTATAACAACGTTCATGTTCAAGTTCAAAGAAAATTCATGTTTTACCTAGTCTACCCAAATCGTATTCCCATCGCAAGTAAACTCGAATCGATACAACTATATCTATGTAGGGAATAACATAAAAGGGACGGGTATAAGGTGGCAAAAGTGATTACTAACATAGCATGGTATAACTTGAGATAAATGATTACAACATTACTAGCATATGGAATATCGGCCTCAAACATTAAGATTTGAAATCTAGCAAAATAAGGTACTAGTCATGATAACAGTTGACATAAGGTGATAGTCATAAACTTGTGACTAATAACAGATTCAACATTGCAGGCATGATAATATGAGGGGTTTTTCTTTTTGATTTACAACATGAATAGGCCCCAAATCAATGTCATAGTAATATACCCAAAAGTCAAGATCCAAGATGAACAAGAATGGATGTGAAACAGTCATCATACATAGGTCCAAATTCAATTTACAACATATTCATATTACGTTTACAGTTTAAATCTAAAAGTAACTGAGGCTTACTGATCGTGGTTCGAGAATTAGAAAAAGAAAGTCGATGTTGAATCTTTATATGCTTAGTCGAGTTCTAACAGAAATCCCCAAATCAGCAAATCTCTCAACGTAGTTTCGACGTAGAAGAATTAATCCCTTTCTCTAATTTTTCAACCAGAATTTGAGCAACATAAGGTCAGAGAGAATTTTGTGTAGAGAGACTAGTGTTAGGGGCTGTTTATATAGGGTCAGGCCAACGAATGTAGACAGAAACGAGGCCAGAAACATCAAAACGAACTCAGACTCAAAAATTGGTTCTGTCACCAGGTCGACTCTATGGTCGACCTGGTCCTGGGCAGGTCGACACTATGGTCGACCACCAGGTCGACCTGGTCCTGGGCGGGAAATTTCCCGCCTAGTCCATTCTGGGGTTTGAATTCGAAATTTGAATTCGAATTCTGAGCTGTTTTTGAACTTGAAATTTCTGAAACTTTGAAGTGTCATAACTTAGTCGTACGGACTCCGATTTTTGAAAACTCGGACTCGTTTCCAAGAAGAATTTTGAGATGAACGTAATGGCGTAACCCATTGCCCTTGATTCTTATTTAAAAAATTAATTCTGCCTATATTTATGGTTATAAAACGTTATTAAAATACAGGTTGTTACATTCTCCCCTCCTTAAAGGATTTCGTCCCCGAAATCTCTAAGTTTGAAAGAATATGTCCTACCATCCAATCATCCATCTACTCAAAACATCATCCACAGGAAATCATTGTCCTTAAAAGACTTCTAGTGATATATGAACATATGCAGTTAGTGTGTGTATATGTACTTATCTAATGCAAAAGATCAGGCGGTTATTGATTCAGTAAACCTCCTTAATGCAAAATATGTTAGTGTAATGAGTCCAACATGTATGCAAATTCCTAACATAATTTATAATCTCTACATGAGTGCACATAATATTCATTCATATGCAACATCCAGTTGATAGAATAACAAGTTCCAACCATGTACAAGTATAAGCACTCATGCATATGCAATAAGAAAATGTGACTGAGCCGATCTAGTGCCTAATGTGTGTTATGCATCCACTAGCAATCACTTACAAACACTTGCAACCATTTGCAAACATAAACCATAACATGTTTCAATCACATGTTTACATCCATATGGTTCTACCTAAGGTTCTCAAGATGAGATCGAGAAGAAAACAAGATAAACACAGGTAGTAAAAGCATGATACGAAAGGTTTTCAAGTTTATAGGAAAAGAGGTCGAGAATGTACCCTAAAAAAGAAATGGGTAGAGCGCGCGTATCTTCTCTTCGGTTTTCCAAGTAGCATCTTCTTGGGATTCACTCCACTGTACTTTAACTAGCTTGACTTCTCGATTCCTTAGCTTTTTGATCTCCGTTCCTAAGATATGAATTGGAGCTCGCCTCAAAGTTGCTTCTTTTTCCACTTCTACGCCTTCAAGGATGCTTGGCTTAACCACTTTGGCTAATTCATATAAGCACTTTCGGAGATGCGAGACATGAAAGACATTGTGTACGCCGACCAGCCTTTCAGGTAATTCTACCTTATAGGCTATCTGCCCAATCCTATCAGTGATAGGAAACGGTCCCATGAACCTTGGTGCTAGCTTTCCAACCACTCCAAAACGAACCACATTGCGTAAAGGAGAATCTTTTATAAAAACTATATCTCCGACTTCGAATTCTAGGTTTGTCCTTCTCTTGTCCGCATAAGATTTCTGTCTATCTTGGGCTGTTTTCATCCGTCTTCATATCAACTCAATCTTCTCAGAAGTGTCCCTTATCATGTCGGGCCCAAGTATAAGCTTGTCTGTCGTCTCCCACCAACAAGTTGGTGACCTGCACGGTCTTCCATACAAGGCTTCGAATGGTGCCATCCCGATGATAGCTTGATAAGTATAATTATAAGCAAACTCCACGAGAGGAAGATGGTCTTCCCAAGTACCACCAAAGTCAAGAATGCATAGCCTCAGGAGATCCTCTAGTACCCTATTTACCATTTCGGTTTGTCCATCCGTCTGTGGGTGATAGGCCGTTCTTCAACCCAGTCGTGTACCCATTGCTTCTTGCAGACTATTCCAAAACTGGCTAGTGAAAATCGGGTCACGATCACTAACTATACTAGAAGGAACCCCGTGCAACCGTGCTACCTCTCGAAGGTAAATATATGCTGGCCATGATGCGATCCTCTTGCCTTTCACCGGAATAAAGTGAGCACTTTTCGTGAGTCTATCAAATATGACCCATATGCTAGTATTTCCCTTCCTTGACCTAGGCAGTCCATCCACGAAATCCATCGATATACTTTCCTATTTCCATTGCGGAACCTCCTAAGGGTGTAATAGCCCTCCGGGCTTCTTCGACTCGGCCTTTACTTGTTGGCACACCATGCACTTCGAAACGAACTCTACCACGTCCTTTTTCATTCCAGCCCAAAAGAAAGTGCGTTTCATATCCCTGTACATCTTATCCCCTTCGGGATGTATGGTCATCTTTGAGTGATGCGCCTCCTCGAGGACTTTCCTTACTAAGTCTCCCACTTGTGGGACACATAGCCTTCCATCACGTCTTAGCCATCCCTTGTCATCTATGGCATACCTATCGAGGTGACTTGACGTCTCACCACTAATCAACTTGTCCATAATTTTGACTATCTGTGGATCTTCCTTTCGTGAAGTCCCTACTTGATCTAGAAGTGTAGGCCTTAACTCAAGAGATGCTAGTGTAGCAGCCAATGACTCAGCAGCAGGTGTAAAATCAAAGGTTGCTATAAACTCAAGGCTTTTCCTTTCAACAAACAAGGGGCTCAAGGTCAACCTTTTCCTACTTAGCGCATCCGCCACCACGTTACCCTTGCCAGGGGTATAAGCTATATCGAAGTCATATGATGCCAAGAATTCCATCCACCGTTGTTGTCTCAGATTCAAATCTTTTTGTGAGAAGAGGTACTTAAGCGATTTTTGGTGGGTATACAGCTCGAACCTTGCAAAAATGATCGCCGCCAACTCCAAGTCATGTGTGGGATAGTTTTCTCATGAAATTTAAGTTGTCCACCCCCATAGCATATCACTTTTCCTTCTTGCATTAGGACAGTGCCTAATCCCATGCCACATGCATCTGTGTACATCGTAAACTTCTTACCTCCGTCGGGTAATGCCAAAACTGGAGCTGTGGTGAGGGCTCTCTTGAGTCTCTGAAAAGCAATCTCACATTCTATGTCCCATGCGACCGCTAGGTTTTTCTTTGTTAACTTAGTAAGAGGGGCTGAAATCTTAGCGAAGTCCTTAATGAACTTCCTATAGTAGCCCGCCAAACCAAGAAAGCTTCTCACCTCCGTTGCGTTCTTAGCAATTTTCCAGTCTTGCAACGCAACTACCTTTGCGGGGTCCACATCTATGCCTTGCTTAGAAACTACATGTCCAAGAAACCGAACTTCCTTCCTCCAAACATGGCATTTGGAGAACTTAGCCTTTAACTGGTGTGCTCTAAGTGTATCCATGACTTCGTTGAGATGCCTAGCATGCTCTTCTTCATCCTTTGAGAAGATCAAAATATCATCCACAAATTCCACCACAAACTTGTTGAGGAACTCCCGAAACACCCTACTCATCAAATCTACAAAGTACGTGGATGCATTCGTTAACCCAAATGGCATGACGAGCCATTCGAAGAACCCATCTGGAGTCCTAAACGCAGTTTTTTCAATGCTATCCTCAGCCCCTCTAACCTAATGGAATCCTGTGGCTAGATCGAGTTGAGAGAAAATAGATGCTCCTACAAGATGGTCAAACAGATCGTCTATTCTTAGTAGCGGGTGTCTATTTTTCTTAGTTAGCTTGTTTAACTCACGATAATCGATGCACAGATGAAGCGACCCATCCGACTTGGTAGCGAATACCACCGGAGCACCCCATTCAGAAATGCTTCGCCTTGTGAAATTTTTCACAAACAACTCCTTAACTTGTTTACTGAGCTCTCTTCTTTCTCGCGGGGCCATGTGCCTAACGGGCAATGAAACTGGCTTGGCATTATCAACAAGATAAATTCGGAAGTCTATCTCGCATTTAAAGGGTAACCCCTTCACCTCATCAAAGACATCTCGATATTCTCAGACCACTCTTACAGATTGCAAATTGTCGATGGACGAGTCAAGAGATTCTAGATAACACAACATGACCGGACCCTTAGGGTTACAGGAAATTTCCAGGGTATTACCAAGGCGAGTCATGAGCCTCACTACCCTTCGTTCACAATCAAGAATGGCTCCATTATTGGACAACCAATCCATACCTAGGATCAAGCCGTATCCCATAAATCCGAGAACATAATCATTACACGTGAATTCTACGCTTAAGATAGAAATCCTCAAATTCACACAAATCATAGATAAATTAGCGGAGCCCCCAATTGGATTTGAAACTATAACGGGATCCTCAACTAGACTAGTACTTAGGTGCAGATTTTCAACAATATCAGAAGAAATAAAAGTATGCGATGCGCCAGAGTCAAACAAGGTTCGAACAGGAAATTCAGAAATGCAAACAAGGCTTTCTACGGAAATATTACTACCTCGGTCAAGTGCTGGAGTGGTGTTGAGAGCACGCAACTGCCCTCCAGAAGGTCCTGCTCACTGGTCCTGCCCTTGCCCCTGCCCTTGCTTCTTAGAGCAATCTTTGCTGATGTGTCCAGTATCTCAACAATGAAAGCATTCACCCAACTTCCTCTTCTTCCTTCTGCAGTCTTTAGCTAGATGTCCCGTAATGCCACAAAAGTTGCACTTCCTTGTCTCACGTGGTTTTCTATTATTGTTGTTGTTCTTGTTATTCTTGTTGCCTCCCTTCTTGAAGTCAACTTTCTTGTTCTGAGTCTCATTAGGCTTAACCTCCTTCTTGTCACGCTTGTCTTCCTCATAAAGTAGGGCCATATCCACCAAGCTTTCAAAGGTCGCCCCCATGGGTATATGAGTCATGACCAAACTGCGAAGTGGTTCACTTAATCCTCGAGCAAAACGTAGAGCCTTCTTCTGAGCCGTGTTAACCAAGTCCAAACCAAACCGAGCAAGCTGATTAAACCTATTCACGTACTCCCTAACAGACATGTCCCCTTGGTTGAGTGCCAAGAACCTCTCCATTTAAAGGTTCTCTTCTGCTAGTGATAAGAATTTAAGCCCAAACCTCTCTCTAAAGTCTGCCCAAGTCTCAATTGGCCTGGTAGCGTTGGTGACTTCCCACCAAAACGTAGCTTCCTCTTTCAACAACCATGCTGCCAACTGAACTTTCCTATGATCTTCCACATCGAAAATAACAAACAAGTCTTCAGTCCCCTTTAGCCAGTTTCGTGCCTCAACGAAGGTTTCAGTTCCAACAAAGTTCTTGCCGCCCATTGCTTTAAAGTCTTTGCATATTTTGGCAAAGGCGGTACCAGGAGGAGGAGGGATGTCTGTCGGGCCAGCGCCCTTGGCCCTAGCTTCTAAGTACCTTCAGAACAATGCAGGTATGGGTACTCCCTCAGGAAGGTTAAGGTCAGACATGCAGAAAAACGAAAAGAAAAAGATTCAAACGAGGAAACAAAGGAAAGTGCTAATGGCTTTTGGGTAATAGTCTTTTCTTAAAAATAAACTTTTCTCGAAAAATGCTTCCTTATAAATGGCTTTGAAAATAGTTTCAGAAGGTTTTTAAAACTTTTGCCTGGGCTAGTAACCTTCTGATCTGATACCAAATTGTAACACCCCACCTCCGCTAGGGTCACTCACAAAGGGAATGCACTAGCTTTGGTGGAGCATTACCAAGGTAAACATACACAGAAATATTACAAGGCAGAACATAAATTTAAAACAGCGGAAGAATCAAAAAACCAACTTTCATTATTTCAAAATAGAGTCAAAACCTCTTACATCCGAAATTCCAACTGTCATTATTCCATTACAACAAGTTCTAAATAAAGAAGCATAAACTTAAGATAACAAAAGTAAATTATTCCCCAAAGAGAGCAGAAAAGCAGCCATAGCATAGCTCAGGACCAAACCGTACATGAGCTGTAGTGACCCGAAAATCCAGTCCAATTTGAGCTGACTAAATAACACAAGTCCAACCCCCAAATTGCACTAGAAATTAAAGAAACTAATAGAAAGAAGATAGAGGGTGAGGATAGATAAGATAGAAACTTAGAATAGAAGAAGAAGAAGACAACAACAACAACATCGGAGTAACACGAATCTCACAGCGGAACGAATAAAATATAACATAACTTTTGAAATACAAAGTTATAACTGTTTATACATACCATTTTCAGAGTACAACATATAACATCACAGCGGAATAAATAATATCTATCGACTGCTGAAGCCTCCTGCTCCAAGCTCTCCAAGTGCATCTGTAAATACCGACTACTTGACTGCCCGTACAAATTTAGGCACCCAAGAGTTTAGGGAAGACAAAACAAATAAACTCTGGGCCAGTCATGTGACTGGTGTGAGTAAACTCAAATCATTTAAACAGGTATATGATATCTCATAAGACCACGCCGTGAATACGGAACGGGTTTTTCCCTTATGAGAATCCAAACATCTTTGAAAAGCAATATCATTCTGATATTATGATAATGTCTAAATACAAATAGATATCAGTCTAGTAGAAATGCTTGCATCTCACGTTCTACATATAGAGTATACAATCAAAACCGCAGGTGCGTATTTGATGATTGGGTTTCCAACTATGACAAGGTATGGAACCACCTTCCGATCAATGTACTCTAGGAACGATACACTGGAGTTCAACAAGAACATCTTGCAACTCAGCCACACATGATCGACCACTCATTTCGCTTGAGTGTATCGAATGTACATCACCAACCGTGGGGATCAGCAACCGTTTCCTCTATATATATGGGACAGCATTGATAGATTAAAGAAGCAAATGAATATTCTCTAGATAGGTAATTATACACCCTACTTCGGTGCGACCGACTTAGCCATGCTGCCTGCCCGATTTTTGTCATTTACCAGATGTGAGGCTAGAAGCTACGCTTACTTTCCATTCATTGATAACACGATCACTTTGAATACCACATTATCAGATCCGTTAATCATTAGTTGGATCTGCACAAATAGATTCTGGATATTATGCGAAGGGAATAAATCCGTTGGCCACCATATATATTTGTACGGTCCAACTCTTTCGATCATTGGAACTATTCTGTCAGACATTCGTCCATATACGTTCGTTCTTGGACTGAACGAAACCGAAGGCACTACTCTGTAAACAGGACAGCCCTTGCACTTTACTCCGTCTTCAATTTCTTCATCGTATTTGATCACAATGCTTATGTCGATACGGAGTGGTTCTTCGGATAATAATCCAACCGGTCTCTCCATATTAACAACGTAAAATGGTCAAAACTTCGATAGTCTGTGATTTATCTATCAAATGAAAATATGTCGGTGTACAAACAACGATCTTAATTCCAAATGGAATTATCGATCCAATCATCAATCATATATATATATATATTCATATTTCCTTATTTTCTAAAACTAGAAAATATACATTTTCAACATTGGAAAACATTTCCAATCCTCATTTACGCATCACTATCATTCCACAACTATTACTCCCTAACTGTAAACTAGTAAGAGAACAATTCTCTAAGTATAAACCCCGAAGGCCGAAACCAACATCAGATCAACACTCAGAAAAATATTCAACTTACTAATCTCTAGTCAGTTTCTAATTTTTGTTTAACTTTACTTCTTAATTTCTATATTCGATTAACCCCTTTTCATAAACTATGTTTGATTAACTCCTTTTGATAAACTACTTTTTCCGTTACAACTATTTCCCTTTTTAACGTTTACTTATCGTTACAAATATTTCCTATTTACAACTTCTATTTACCGTTACAAATATTTCCTATTTACAACTTTTATTTACCGTTACAAATATTTCCTATTTACAACTTCTATTTACCGTTACAAATATTTCCTATTTACAACTTCTATTTACCGTTACAAATATTTCCTATTTACAACTGTTTATTTATCTTCTAAATAAATATTCCTTATTCCTATTTATTTTCTAAATAAATATTCTCCTTTTCAATTCTATTTATTTTCTAAATAAATACCCCTTTTTATAAAACTCTATTTGTTTTATAAATACTTCCTTTTATAAAACCGTGTTCGTTTTATAAATACTCTATTTTCAAATTGTTTCCTTTTATAAAATCGGTTGATTTTATAAAACTCCTTTATTTCGATATACATTGAAATATTCCTTTTTACAACTCAGGGTTTCTTATGATATTCAAAATATCAAACAACGATGATCAATATCGTTCTAACATCCATAATCAATAACAGAATATAAATCACAACATATATGAAAACAGTAAAATAATTGTTGAGGAACCCAGTCGGATTCCTCCAACCTGTCTCCCTGCATTCACAGATGTTACACAATATATCATATTTCATTTTGAAATGAAATCTCCTGCTGTACAGAACCATATTTGATTAACAGTACATAGATTAACTATAACTACGTTTTCAATCAAATCTATTTAACAGTCCAGTTTAACAATCAATATACAGCAATCAATAAATAAGTACAATTTATATTAAAATATAAATTGAGGAGAGTTAGTGAGTTTTACTCACATTGCGCGTTAACCGTTGAATAACGGTTTGCGTTATTTGACTCAGTCGGACAATTTATTTCTCCATAAATTGTAACGAGCTCGGATTCACTCCCAGTCAGCTTCATTGTGAAGCTCTCGTCCATATGATCCCAACGCAACTTACGGTTCGTCAATCTGATATCGTATGACTAAGATATCGTCATTACAAGTTGTTAAACTATTTAAATTAAAAATTAAACTTAAAGCCATTTAAACCTGGGCCTCACCCAATTTCCATCGGCCCAATACCTCTCCTCAAGCCCACTCGTTAATACCCTTCTTCCTCAAACCTCAGAACCGTATTCTTCCTGTAACCCAAATGGCCAATGCTCCTTCTTTTCTCTCCACGTTCTCCCTCCACAAAACATTACAAAACAAACCGACAACACCATTACACTCCCCTTCGAATTCTCCATCTACCCAACCCTTCGAAGCACAGTTCAATCCTCCGTTCGATTTCCGTCCATCCGCCTCATCCTCGACGTATAGCAGAGACCACCGAACTCCCATGCACTCCTCCCCGTACTTCTTCAGCAAGTTACCATGTTTCCGTTTGAAGACCCCCTCAACAAACCAGTGAGCCCGCCCAGCTTAACCAACGTCGCCCTCCCAGTCTCTCGTGGAACGGTGCCTTCACCACTACTCCCATCCTCTGAATTCCATGCGTGCCTACCCATCGCGATGACAACCCCGTACTTTTCCCGATCTTCCTGTTTCCATTTACACTCAAATGCTATTGTATGATTCCTCATTTTTGTACTTTACAAAGTAGAAAGGAAAGAAAGAATTAATGTGGAAAGATGGGCCTAGGTGTTTCGTCAGCCTCCATTGTTTCTTGCGTGGGAGAATAGAGAACATAAAGAAGAAGAAAAATGTTGCCTCCTGGAAAACAGTGAATGCGTGTTGGGTAGTGTATTTATAATGTTTTGTGTGGATGGTTTTCAGGCCACGAATAATGTTTCTAGACCACGGAGAACTGGCGGCTAGCACACAGAAGACGTGGACCATTGTTTGATCGGAAAAATGGTTTATGTTTTAAAGAGTCCGTCTTACCCTGTTACGTAAAGTTCTACTTACGTACGGACAGAAATAAAAATATTGTTGTGTCGAGCTCGGTGCCATGATTCCAAAAGTATAGTAATACCGGTAGATTAACTCATATTGTGAAACCGCAAAATCACTGATTAAGGGTGCAAAATACTCCAAATAAAAAGTTGCTTATTTAATTAATTAAAAATTACCATAAAATTCTAAAAATTAAATTATCGTTATGTCCCAAAAGAACCTTGTCTAAATTCGAAACCGGTATCTAGTTATATCGAATAAACCGTTACGGTCGATAAACGATTCCATAGCGACTATTTTAATATTTGATTTGGACTTATCTCAAAATCTACACGACGAAATCCTGATTTTTCTCTTCCACCAGAAAGATATACTCCACCAGCTCCACACGTTTGTTGTTTCACAGAAATCCGGCTTAAAACGAATCCTGTACATTCAGTTGAAGTTCGAATTGCCAATTTACGAACTACAGCGCCATTTCAAGCTCGATTATAATTATATTATAACACTACGTTCAAACTGTCGTTTATATAATATATTCGTTATTCTAATTCAAATTCTAAACTGAATTAAATATCACAGATGATCCAGTTCACACCATATAGTCATTTCAGCCCATTCTCATTATTTCAGAATTAAATATATTATTTAATTTATTATTTAAATTAAATATTCACCATTATTAAATTCTACGGCCATTAAATTCTCTACATCACCATTGATATAAAATCATAATACCTTTGCCAATGCGGGTCATTACATGAGCTGAATTGAAAGCAAGAGATATCCAAGCTAAGTGCTAGAGTTTCCTCCCTAAGAACCTGGGGGGAAAATGAAAAAAAAGAGGCGAAAGAAAACAGGTCAGTCATAAAGACTGGTAAGTCCTAGTGACTTTCAGTATAAAAACTAGTAAAGGTAACAAGACATGTATAAACTAAAAATAAACATAAGGATGATGATAAGTTTGGCATGATAAACTAAGATAATGAGATAACTCAAGTATAGCATCGCATGTTCAAGGTTCCCTGCACCAATTGTACTAGTATCCTAACCCATTTCAAGTATTAACCTTGAAATGATCCCTTCGCCCAATATCATGAAATGACCCAACCCGGGGTCCTACAGAACGATTCACTAATCGATCGGCTCCCTACAAGTTCTATCTCGTTATGTGTCTGTGTCATACGGCCCTATCATGAATGTAGTCACCTGTGCTAGGTCCACCATTGGGTGTATCAAGTCCTAGGGTGCCAACCACCGACACGAATAAAGCACGCACAGTGTAAACCTACGGGTGCCCAATGCTTGCTTTTTCAACTCCAGACTACGTGCCCGACCATAATTCTCCTGAATCTACGATGACACACCAACTCAGCCGTCGTTCTGGTCGCTTACAATCAGCACAGCAATCGTGCCCCACCCTGCTAGTCCCAAGGTAACGTGATACAATCTAAGTGGTTTACTGCTGAAAAGGACCATGTAACTAGGGTTTCTAATGGGTTAAGTGTTGTTTTTCATGTTCATGACTTAACCCTATCCAATCATGTATCAAGTTGGTTAAGTATATTCAAGTGGTTCATGACTTAACCCAGTCCTGTGGCATTAAATAAATTAATGCACCCCAACCTCTCACATTAGACTAGTTGTTGTGGTTACTGGATTCGCCGGGCGGTTCCTGGCAGATTTACACCACAACATAGTCTAACCTCGGGTTTTAAGTGCGATATGACCAACTACCCACAATGGATCCTATTGTTTGCAGTCACAGGAATCCCTGGGCAGTTCTGGGCAGATTTACACTGCAAACTCAACCCAACCTCGAGTTGGCCATTTTCAAGTTTATCTAAGTGTCATGTCCATGTTCAAGTTCAAGTTTCGTGTCAAAATTCAAGTCGAGTTTCATGTCAGGTTTCGTGTAAATTTCATGTCAAGTTCTTGTCCATATACAGGTCCAAGTTATAACAACGTTCATGTTCAAGTTCAAAGCCAATTCATGTTTTACCTAGTCTACCCAAATCGTATTCCCATCGCACGTAAACTCAAATCGATACAAATAAATCTAATTAGGGAATAACATAAAAGGGATGAGTATAAGGTGGCAAAAGTGATTACTAACATAGCATGGTATAACTTGAGATAAGTGATTACAACATTACTGGCATATGGAATATCGGCCTCAAACATTAAGATTCCAAATCTAGCAAAATAAGGTACTAGTCATGATAACAGTAGACATAAGGTGATAGTCATAAACTTGTGACTAATAACAGATTCAACATTGCAGGCATGATAATATGAGGGGTTTTTCTTTTTGATTTACAACATGAATAGGCCCCATATCAATGTCGTAGTAATATACCCAAAAGTCAAGATCCAAGATGAACAAGAATGGATGTGAAACAGTCATCATACATAGGTCCAATTTCAATTTACAACATATTCATATTACATTTACGGTTTAAATCTAAAAGTAACTGGGGCTTACTTATCGTGGTTCGAGAATTAGAAAAAGAAAGTCGATGTTGAATCTTTATATGCTTAGTCGAGTTCTAACAGAAATCCCTAGATCAGCAAATCTCTCAACGTAGTTTCGACGTAGAAGAAGTAGTCCCTTTCTCTAACTTTTCAACCAAAATTTGAGCAACATAAGGTCAGAGAGAATTTTGTGTAGAGAGACTAGTGTTAGGGGCTGTTTATATAGGGTCAGGCCAACGAATGTCGACAGAAAGAGGCCAGAAACATCAAAACGAACTCAGACTCAAAAATTGGTTCTGTCACCAGGTCGACTCTATGGTCGACCTGGTCCTGGGCAGGTCGACACTATGGTCGACCCCTAGGTCGACCTGGTCCTGGGCGGGAAATTTCCCGCCCAGTCCATTCTGGGGTTTGAATTCGAAAGTTGAATTCGAATTCTGAGCTGTTTTTGAACTTGAAATTTCTGAAACTTTGAATTGCCATAACTTGGTCGTACGAACTCCGATTTTCGAAAACTCGGACTCGTTTCCAAGCAAAATTTTCGAGACGAACGTAATGGCATAACCCGTTGCCCTTGATTCTTATTTAAAAATTAATTCTACCTTGATTTATGGTTATAACACGTTATTAAAATACGGGTTGTTACAGTGGCAGTCTCCGGAGTAGTTGCGGCGGCGCTGGGAGACTTTTAAGGTTGCGGGTTGTTTTTGACGTGGTATTGTGAAGAAGAAGAAGTGGAGTAGCAACGATCGGGTTTAGGAAATTGCAAAAAGGGAAACCGTGTTTTTGACCAGTCCAATGATGATGTGGCAAATTGAATTAGTTAAGGTAACTAAATATTTAATTTAATTAATAATTTGTTTAGTTAATTATCGTATAATATATACAACCTTTAAATCAACGTATCTCGTTCATACGTTAATGAAATCTGACGAAACAGGATCCGTTGTGATCGCAGGGACAAGGCCTAGGTGATGGAACTGAATAGGAACTGATTTGACGTAGTTGAAATTTCAGAGAATTTTGAACGTTCGTTTCTAAATGCAACAAACACGTCCACCGCCAACCGAATAATCTGGTGAGTTAATTCTCAAACCTTCTAGAATCCTGTGATGTGGTAAATTCATATTAAAATATAATTTACCTTTAAAAATATAAATTGGTTGATTGGTTGATATTGGATGTTTATTGTTTGATTGGTTGCTGTCATTTATGTTTCATCGTTTTAAATTTATAGATTATTGAAATTTATTTCATATATTATTATAAAATGTATAACGAGCTATGGTGTAGGGAAGAACAGGTTGGAGAGGGATCCGACCGAATTCCTCAAATATTTTATATGTTGTTTGTTTGTTTTATGTTGTTGATATTTGAATTAATTGAACCCCATATGGTAGAAAAACCTGTTTGATCATGATGGTTGAATAGATATTCACCTGTGTTGTGTTTAAAATCAATCGACAGTGTTGATTGGGTAATTGGCAGTGAATGGCCATAAACGTGTTGTCCTAAACGTCGTTTTACCATTCGGTGAATCGATGCAGTTTTAAAGTTATTGTAACGACCCGATAAAAGGACCCGAACTTCCCCGGTCCACGAAGAGGAGAGAAAGAACGAATTGTTTTGAGAACACGACAAAACAAAACGCAGACGGATGAACATTTCATTGTATATTACAACAATTCCATCAGATTACAAGAATATACAGAGTATAAATGAATAAATATTACACAGAAAATATCATAGATTACAATAAATTATATAGCAGCGGAAAATAATACAATACACAACTGAAAGAGATATACGGATACAAAGCTTTCCGGATATCCTTCCAGCTGTAAACCAGGATCCTGTGAATATAAATCTGCAAAACCAAAACTACTAGTTTCCCGTGTCAAAATAAGGGCACCCAAAGTTTATGTTAAAACAATAAACTCCAGGTCAGTCGTGGGACTGGTGTGAGAACTAAAACAGTTATTAATCTTTATTTTAAAGTTAGGTAAATCAAGGGACCACGCCGTATAACACAGAACGGGTTTCCTCCCAATAATACCAGTGCATAAAACAACAGCGCAATGCTAAATAAAGAAAAATGAAGCTATTATAAGACCCAGGTCCCATCACACAATGCAACGCAAGCCGGGGGATAGGGTTTTAACTTATAATAGCCAAAGAATGCTTGATACGTTTAAAAACAGATTATTTTGGTAGTACTATAAGTGTATAGTGTATAAAACAACTTCAAATCATAAATATCAATCATAGACGGCATAAGCGCCCCATCCCACTATGTCGCCATATATAGGATTACTACTAAAATCGAAACATCACATATTGGAAGTTGGATTTCTATCTATGAACCGAGGCAAAAGATAGTCCTCTACCGAATTCGAGACTGCCTAGACCGAGCCTCAGGAACAGCCGCAACTGCCCCTTGGAGCGACAGGGCCGGTCCACCGATGTGGATTAAAATTCCTGAACACTGCGTTTCCCCGCCCTTTGGGGTGTAAATGAGCCAACGAATGACTCCATCGGACCCGGATCGTCCGATCTAACCAAGGCGCCTCGCAACAGCAACAACCACACAGGTGAAAAGTATATAAATGTCAGCCAGTTTAAGCATTGACACCACCTAGCTAGGAGAAAATGCATGTCCTCCCTAAGGTCCTCGTCCTGTTTTTGGTTCATACCGGGGTGTGAGGCTCGCGAATTAACGCTACACAAAGCTACATCACAAAGGCCGTGCTTTGATCATCAACCACAAGACTTTGCTTTTCAACAAAAGCCTTGATCATTTGCATCTCAGCATGCCACACAGGCAAACCACTCTATGCAACCGATATCAATCACACAGAATGAAGTCCAATGTCAGACGCACAGTCCATTTACAAGTTCGTTCTGGGTATGAACAAAACCGGAGGCACTTTCCTCGCATATCCATCGATCTCCAAGTACATCTGGACGATCACCAACTGTTTCTCTCCTCTTGGGTGTACAGCCTAATCGAGATCATCAGTAATTATCCAAACGACGTGAAGACCTCCGGTCTCCAACCACCGTCTTCATCTTCGACACCACGTCGAATCAGTTATTCAGAATGGGATAAACCCGGTCTTTCTGAACAACTCGCGTATATATATAATAAACACGTATTACCCAAACACAGCATACGCCTCATTCCAATTCAGAATATTCTTTATTCAAATATTCTTCTACTTTGGGAAAGGTTCCCATTAATTTTATCAAAGAATAAATTCTTCAAATTTATTCTTTAATCTTCTTTGAATATCAATTTAAACTAGTCGGGATTAGCGAATCAGATCGGAATAATCATTTATTTTATTTCTCAATCCCCACCTATTCATCCCATGAAGTAAAACTGGTAATACTTCACATCTAACACCACAGTGTTATCGATAAATTCAATTACCATTTCACGTTTAAATCTAATTAAAGATTTAACTATCGCCTGGAGCAAAACTAGTGATACTCCATTCTCGATCTTTTCTATCTAATTAAAGATTCAATTAAACTCCACTTAGTTTTATCGTTAACTGGGTTAAAGAATCAGTGTCATTTAAAACACGGTTCACGATAAACCCAAAATCACATTCCATTAATTATCGGGTAAAAGAACGAGTGTTATTTAAAACACTGTCCATGATAAACCCAAAAATCAATATCAATTCAATTCCAATTAAATATTATTTAATTGGTACACTTCATTAAATCTAAATAAAAGGATTTAATCCTTTCTCAACTGGGTTCAAGAACAGTGTTAGTCAAGACACCATTCATGACAAACCCAAATCACATTTGATATTAAATACATGGCTCTGAATAGAAAATATATCGGCTTATATTCAATATCAAATTCTACGAGATATCGTATTGGAAATAACGATATATATATCTATATCTTTCAAATTTCCGTAACAACATCTGTATAATCACGAAATCCAACATCGAAATATTCCGAAAACAATTTCGATTCAAATCCATTCCAATTCAATTATTGGAAATTCTGGTTTCTTTTAAAACCATTTCAAAACCAATTTATTTAAAAATAAATAAATTATTATTCTAGTTCAAAACTAGTTCATCTCGATAAAAATCTATTTTTATCTTTTCAAATATAGAGTTTTTCATCCCAATTCTTCGCAAATCATTTCTTATGATTTCAGACAAATTATTACTATTTTTAATAATTTTATCAAGGCCCGAACAGTCGATTTCCATCAACGACCATCGAACTGCACTTATAACGACCTTTTCCAAATTTGATTTGGACATAATTCCAAATCCAACCGTTAGATTTCAAATTTCTAATATATGTTAGAAAGCTCTTTTCGATACGAACCCAACGGTTCCAGTTTTAGGAGAATCCGACGGTCAGATCTTCCGTAATATCCATTCGAAGTCAATGGTCGAAATTCGCGAACTGCCGCAGCGCGGCGCGTTCTATTCAGACCATTATATTATATATATAATATATACTTCATCGATTTCCTTTTAAAACGTATTATACAAATCGTTTTAAATTCATTTTCAAAACGATTTCAACTTCATTTCAAATTCAAATCAAAATTGAATATTCCAATATAAATTCATTTTAAATTCATTTCAAATCGATTTCAATTCAAATTGATTTCTAATTCAATTCCAGTTCGTTTTCAATTCGAATTCATTTATATTCAATTTCAATTCGAATTCATTTCTATTCAATTTCAATTCGAATTCATTTCTATTCAATTTCAATTCGAATTCATTTCTATTCAATTTAAATTCGAATTTCAATTCTTTTCAAAATATCAGATTTTGAAATCACTTTCAATATTCATTATAAAATGAATAAAATCGATATAAATATCGTTCACGTCAAAATGGTGTAAATCTAATCAACACGGCTTCATATGTTTTCTATTTTCAAATATTCTATTACAAATATTTCTATTCAAATATTTCTATTCAAATATTTCTATTTCAAATATTTCTTTTTCAAATATTTCTATTTCGAAACTGGAATGAGGCCCAATCAATGAACATATAATGTTAATTATATGGATTTTCTACCTCACGTATATAACAGCAACGATAAATCATCAACCATCATCCAAAGTGCATTCTACACTGTATAAGCATCAAATATAAATATTCAACGCTTATAACAGTCTGTCAATCAATCGATCGACATACAACTAAACAATCGGGATTAGTGTACGTCAAATATCATCCCAATACCCATGTGGGGTTTCAAAAAATCAAACACAGATTTTATTTGTGCAGTTGGGCGATGTGTAAAATTTATCGTCCCAATCAATATCAGCCAAATGTGTGTATATAAATAAATCATCTGATTTGTTTATTTTTTTTTCATTTCATATACCCGTTAAAAATTCTATTTTTAACTATAAAATATTTTCGACTATAAAATATTTTATTTCATCTATATAAATATTTTATTTCATTTCACATCACACAATCAACTACACATCAAAATCAAACAAACAAGCATACAAGCCGTCCATGGTCTGTGGACGACGGGTGTCGGGTGCTACTAAACACCGTCTCCATCCTAGTATATATATATATAACTAGAAAATTAAATTAAAGAGTGAGAAATTCTCATAGAATAGCTAATCCAATCCCACGACTCTTCTTAGGTAGAAATCTTCGTCATTCTTGCCTCTTGTCACTTTCTTTGCCCGTATTCTCTACCTATGCAAAAATCGAATTTTTACTTTGCTACTCAATATATAAAAATCGAATTTTTACTTAGCTATGCAATATATAAAAATCGAATTTTTACTTCGCTATTCAATATATAAAAATCGAATTTTTACTTCGCTATTCAATATATAAAAATCGAATTTTTACTTCGCTATTCACTATATAAAAATCGAATTTTTACTTCGCTATTCAATATGTAAAAATCGAATTTTTACTTTGCTATTCAATATGTAAAAATCGAATTTTTACTTTGTTATTCAATATATAAAAATCGAATTTTTAGTTTGCTATTCAATATATAAAAATCGAACTTTTACTTTGCTATTCAATATATAAAAATCGAATTTTTACTTTGCTATTCAATATATAAAAATCGAATTTTTACTTCGCTATTCAATATATAAAAATCGAATTTTTACTTCGCTATTCAATATATAAAAATCGAATTTTCTTCAGCTTCAATTTCACATTAAAAATCGGATTTTTATCACTTCAACTTCGTATTAAAAATTGGATTTTTATCACTTCAACTTCGTGTTAAAAATTGGATTTTTATCTTGCTAATTTCAAAAAAAAAAATTCGCCTTTTCTATATAAAGATCTCACATCTACTATATTAAAATTCTTATTTTTATTCCTATATCAATTTGCATGAAGTCCGTAGTTTAAACAAGGTTATCACATATTGAAATCTGAATTTAAACTACCTAAGGAAAATAAAATAAATAAGAACAAAAGGAGCTTACAGGTTTGGGCGGATTTCATTCGAAGGGGGACCCACGAGAGGTGCTGCTGAGGCGGAGGGTTTCAGTGGGTTTTGGGACTATTTAAAGGAAAGAGGAAGGGGAAGGAGGACTGAGGGGGGAATCGGAAGGGGAAAGCACGGCCAGAGGCGGGGTGGAGTGGTCGGCACGTGCGGTGGTGGCGATGCTCCTTCAGTCTAGCGCGGTGGCTGAATGGGCGTACAGGGCGACAACGTCTCGAGCTAGGGTTCACGCGATGGAGAGGGGGGGTGTGCAGGGGAGCGGCGACTTCATTGGTGATGGGGGAGGAGCTCCGGCGGAGGGGGGAGAGCGACGGAGCGATGAAGAGGGAGGCCTCCTCGATTTGGATTGAGGACTGAAAAAAGGGGATCGGGGAAATGGATAAAGGGTTTTGTTTGGGGGGGTTATTTATAAAATTTTATATTATTTAATTAATTTTCTTTCAAAAAGTTGCTTTTCCATTCGACCTCCGAATCACACCCAACGACTGTCGCCTCGAGCTAATTACCCCCATTCCGAACACAATGGGATATGTATCGTAAGCTGATTCGATCGGTTTCGTCAAAATTAACATATAACTCTATATATTGAATTTGAACGCGCATTTCGATTTACCGGGGTCACATACTAACTCGAAAAATTCCCAAAAAATATTTTCTAGCTTCGTATCGACGATGCGGTCCTAACAAAACTAGTTTTGTCTAATTCTGAGACCTTTTGAAAAATGGCCATTTTCCAGTCGATTAAAATCAACTGAAAATGGTCAAGCGCGTTTTCCTTTGCCACCCTCACATATTGATTCGAAAAATTATGAAATTTGGAATCTAGCAATAATTTGACATCTCGGACCCAACAAAAGTGGTCTTGTCGAAATCCGAGGTCGTTTGCAAAATGGCTATTTTTAAGGGCCTGAATTTCACAGCGACTATTCAGAATTTTCAACTGGACATATCTTTTGATCCCCGCTATAAAATTTTGATTTGTCGGATTCGTTGGAAAGATAGTCACAATTAGATCCTATTATTTTTGGTTTCACTAAAATCCGGTTTATTTTGCACCCGGTACATTCAATTGAAATTTGAAATCGAATTATCGAACTACCATGCCATTTTTGATTCCTTTTATAATTATAAATAATTATTTATATTCCAACGACGATTCAAACGAGTATATACGTTCAAATTATATTCAAAATAAATTTCACGTCGATATTATTTAAAATAATTCAATTTAAATAATCAAAATTCGCTAAAATTGCCAAAATAAAAATTTTAAATTGGCCCAGATTTCCGGTTTATTACAATCTCCCCCACTTAAAACTTTTCGTCCCCGAAAAGGAACGAAACCAAAAGTTGTTTAACAAATCAACTCAACTTCCAGTGTTTTCACTACGGCTTAAGTTCTTCAACTTTTCATTTTCTAAGAACTTTTCAAATTTTTCAAAAATTTGGCTAACACCCTAAATTTTCGAAAAATTTCGCCATAACATCCCCTGCACCGGGAGCACGGGAAAATCCCGAAATTGCCATATAGGTCTTCTGATCTCAAAAAAAGAAGAAAAAGCCAAGCGGCTCATAAAATCATCATCACCCAAACAAAACAGTAAATTATGGCAAACATGTACCTATTTGTCGGGCAAACAAATTTTATTCTTCTGCTCTAGCCTCTTTGCTATGACCTGTTCAATGTAAGTACATGTATCTGCAAACAAATGTGTAACACCCCGTGTATTCTATAACAGAGAAATTCACAAATTAAAGTATAATAAATTTCAAATCAAAGAATTAAGGGAAACGAGATACGCCGTTGCATTCGTCTCGGAATTCTGTTTGAAATAGAGTCCGAGTTTGCGTAAAACGGACTATGTATGAAGAAGATATGGCCTCTGGAAGTTTCAGAATTCAGTTTAAAATTCAAACAGACCAAAAACAGCTTAGAAAACAAGTTTAAAATTCAAAATTCGGGCCGGATTGGCCAGGGCGGGAATTTTCCTGCCCTAGATACCCAGGTCGACTGGGTAGTCGACCTGGGCTACCCAGGTCGACTGGGTAGTCGACATGGGGCACCCAGGTCGTCTACATAGTCGACCTGGGGGTCGACTGGGGGGTCGACCTGGCCCTTGAGCCAGGTCGAACCCAGCCCCCCTGGCTGGCCTGGTCTGTGTTTGGTCGATTTTCTAAGCCTTTCCTTGTCACTAGGGCTAGGTGTCAGCTCCTGGTTAGTCTCTCCTTCAATCGAACGGCTATTATTAAACCAAGCTCCATCGACGGTCCAAATCAACTCACAAACTCTATAAAAAGGACCTAAGACTCACCCTAATTCACACAAACAAAAATGGAGATGACACCGTCATGCTGCTGAGGAAAGACTAGGAATAGCCGTCAGAAATTGAGAGACAATTAGGAGATAATTTGAAAGCTTAAAGCAACGTCAATTAAATCAAAACAACGCCTACAACAAAGGATAGCATCTCCAAATTCAGAATTCGGATTCCTGAATTGAAGATTCGTCATACGTTGTAAGTAGAGTGCTATTCCGATGTGAATAAGTAATTGTGTTTTGATTTGTATAAAGTGAGAAATGGAATTGTGGCGATAATAATCTATATTTATATGTTGCTTTGGTTCTAAACGATTGGAAAATGTTGTGGTATACGATTGGGTATTTGCAAACATGTGATTTATGTTGGAAGTTAACAACCATATGTTGTAGTATTTTATTTTGGGTTCATGCAAGTATATGATTCACTATTATGCCAATATGATGTACATACTTTTATGATCACTTTTAAAGCGTAATTGGGTTCGACTAAGTACTATTGTTTATGTTGGAATTGGCAAATCATACTTTTGTATTAGAGACGAAAGTAAACATTTTATGAACATGACTAAACTATGTTTGGTGTTATGCCTAGTTGAAACCATGCTTTAGGCCTATGTTGTTATAAAAATCATATGGTGATATATGCAACACCAAGTTAGATTTACATTCCAATTGCAAGTTTACATGAATGGATTTAAAACAATGATTCATGTTTAGGTATGTTTATGCTATGATTATAAGAATAGAATGATTCATGTTTAAGTATGTCTATGCCATGACTATATGCTATTACCATGCAAGTTTACATATGCCTGATTCTTATTAATTGGATCGTTATGTTGCAAGTTCATGCGCTCACACTCCCCTTTTTATGTAACTTAGAATATTTAAACACCATGTTACAAGCCTCCCCTTTTCATGTGGCTAAGTTGGGTTTAAATGTTCAACCCAACATATGTTATATTTTAGTGAACGTATAAAACGGGGTAATGACGATGGGGTTAAAAACATAGAACATATGTGTTGGCAAGTTTGACGCATGCCAACAACCATGAAAAAGCAATTAAGTGGCATAAATAAATTTTTACCCAATAAAGATGAATTTGGATAATGGGCCGCAAATATTTACATATAAAAAGAAAAGAGACAAAATATGTAAATGTAGAAAATACGATGTGTTTAACCCGAGGTTGGATTGAGTTGTGATGTAAACCTGCCCGGAACCGCCCGGCCGTCCAGTAGTCACAACAATACCTATCCAATGTGGGTGGTTAAACACGGAGCCCAATAAGGACCCGAGGTTAGACTGAGTTGTGGCGTAAGACTGCCCGGACCCAACCGGCAACAGGCAGCCACAACAATACATGTCCAATGTGAGAGGTCAAGGCTTTAATAAGACAATTAAGGCTGAGTCAGGATTGATAGGATTAAGGTAATAAAATTAATACTTAATCAGAATGGAACATGCTAAACTATACAGACTGATTGGGGGTTAGGTTTACAAAACACTTAACCAACTTAGCATGTTGGCTAGAAATAGAAAACCTAGTAGCGGGGGACCCTTTTCAGCAGTAACCCTACAAGGTGTATCAGGATACCCTGAACTAGGCAGGGTGGGGCACGATTACTGGGCTAACTGTAAGAGGTCAAATCGACAGCGGTGGTGCAGTAGTGTAGGTTCTAACGGGGTGCGGGCGTGCACACACTCCGGTGCAGAAAAATAAGGCACTGGGCACCAGTAGCATACCTGTGCATTCTAGGAATGTGTCGGGCCGCCACCATAGGACTTGATACACCCCATGGTGGGACCAGCATAGGTAACTACAACATCAGGGGCCGTAAGACACATGTAACTATGCGAGTAGGAGCCGATCATCAGAAACGAATCACTCCACCCTGATTATGGGGTGCCTGTTGGGAACCATTTCATGTGGATACAGAAATTAATATGGGGTACGATAGTATATTCGACTCTAGACAACTTAACTTAGTTTATGGTGCTTTCCCATTTCCAGTTTACACTTATCATATCCAGTTCTTTATTCATAGACTGAATAGTCCTAGACTTACTCAGGCTTTATGTCTAACTCTACTTTTCTTTCGTCTTCTTTTCTTTCGTTTCCCCCTCCCCCCCAGGTCCACAGGGAGGGAATACCGCAGCTTGACCAGCTTTCACATCCAGCTTGAAGAGAAAGAATGTATTGCTTGGATCTTTTTCGTTTTGGACTATGGCTTTGATCAGCAATTATGGGACTTATGCAGTTTATTTGTGTTTTCTTTATGCTTCTTTAAATAATGTAATCAAGACAGGTATGAAGATGTTATGTTTTTGGAAGTATTGTAAGACAAATTATGACATGGTTTATGTAACACGTTGTTTGTTGAAATAAAAGTTGTTGTTGTTTTCCGCTATTCAAAAATATGTGTTCTTATATCTGTCTTGTATATCTGTGACTTATACTTACAAACCTCGATCAAAATTAGGACATTCCCTTTGAGAGTGACCCTAACGGAGGTGGGGTGTTTCACTTGGTATCAGAGCATAGGTTTACCAGATAAGATAAAAGTTTTGAAAATTTATTTTCAAAAGGAAAATTTAAAGAAGCACTTTTAAAGATAAAAAAAAATTTAAAAAAAAGGGCAAAGCCCCTCAAAGCAATAGGTACTATCTTTTATCCTTCGTTTTGAATCCACCCTTTTTGTTTCAGCATGTCCAAAGAACTTAACTTGCCAGAGGGTATACCAATACCTGGTTGGTTTAGACGATTCTTAGAAGCAAGGGCCACTCAGCCAGGTCCTACCGTTCCTCCTCCCCCAGCTGCAGGAAATCATCCAGCTGCAGCAGCACCTCTTCCTCCACCTCCTCCGCGGGGAAATACTTTTGCTAAGATATGTAACGATTTTAAAGCTATGGGAGGAAAGGACTTTCATGGAACCGAGTCCTTCGTGGTGGCCAGGAATTGGCTGAAAGAAACCGAGGACTTATTCGTCATTTTGAGGTAGAGGATAGGCATAAGGTACAACTGGCAGTTGGCTACTTAAAGGTGAGGCTTCCTACTGGTGGGAAGTCACTAATGCAGAAAGGCCAGTGGAAACATGGAAGGACTTTAGGACAAGGTTTGAGGCTAAATTTCTCTCAGAAGCTGAAAGGAGTCTTCAGTTGGAAAAAATTCTTATTTCTTAAGCAAGGGAATATGACAGTCAAAGAGTATGTTAACCAGTTCGATCAGCAGGCTAGGTTCGGACTGGACCTAGTCAACACCCCGCACAAGAAGGCTCTCCGCTTTGTCAAGGGGTTGAATGAGCCATTACACAGTTTGGCCATGACCCATATACCCATGGAAGCTACGTATGAAAGGTTGGTGCAAATGGCATTGCTGAACGAAGAGGATAAGGGCAAGAAGGAGACAAAGGAAGAAAGCTCTCAAGGGAAGAAAGAGGGTTTGTAGCCTAAGAAGACAGACTTTAAGAAGGGCGGGAAAGACAACAAAGAGAAGAGGAAGTGTAATTTCTGTGGCAAAGTGGGGCACTTAGTGAAAGATTGCCGGAAAAAGAAGGCCAAGATGAATGGTGAGTGCTTTTCTTGTGGTGAGACGGGCCATCTGGCTAAGGATTGCCCAAAGAAGCAAGGGCAGGGGCAGAGGGCTGGATCCACCTCAGGGGCACAAGTACATGCGCTAGAAGCACCGCCTCTGCAACAGCGAGGTATAAATACTTCTGTAGAAAGTGTAGTTTATCTTTATGATCACCCAGTTCGCACTTTATTCGATTCTGGCGCATCACATTCCTTTATCTCATCTGCTTTAGTAGAATCTCTGCACCTAGAAACTAGAATGGTAGAGGACCCCTTAATTGTTTCAAATCCCATTGGGGGCCCAGCTTATTTATCTATGATCTGTGTGGGACTGAAAATTTCTATTCTAAGCGTATAATTTAAATGTAGTGCCTTTGTTTTGGGCTTTTCGGGATATGGTTTGATTTTGGGCATGGATTGGCTATCCAGTAATGGGGCCATCCTTGATTGTGAGAGAAGGGTTGTTAGGCTCCTGACCCAACTCGGTAACACTTTGGAAATTACTTGTAATCCCTCGTATGTGGTTATGCTTAGTTATCTTGAATCGCTAGATGCCTCTGTTGAAAGTTTGCAATCGGTTAGAGTGGTCCGAGAATATCCGGATGTCTTTGGAGAGGTGAAGGGCTTTCCTCCGAAGCGGGAGATAGACTTCCGCATATATCTTGTAAATAATGCAAAGCCCTTTGCGTTGCCCGTTAGACACATGGCTCCATAGGAACGAAAAGAGCTCAGTAAACAGATTAAAGAGCTTCTAGAAAAGGGGTTCATTAGAAGGAGCATTTCAGAATGGGGTGCTCTAGTGGTATTCACTACAAAGGCGGATGGTTCACTCCGTCTATGTGTTGACTATAGGGAGCTCAACAAGCTAACGAAAAAGAATAGGCACTCTCTCCCCAAAATTGACGATCTGTTTGATCAGCTTGTAGGAGCGTCTGTTTTCTCCCAACTCGATTTAGCGACCGGATTTCATCAGCTAAGGGTGGCTGAAGATAGTATCGATAAGATAGCATTCAGAACCCCAGATGGCTTCTTTGAATGGCTTGTCATGCCTTTCGGCTTGAAAAACGCACCCGCTTACTTCGTGGACCTAATGAGTAGGGTGTTCAGAGATTTCCTCAATAAGTTCGTAGTGGTCTTCGTAGACGATATCTTGATCTTCTCGAATAATGAAGAAGAGCATGCTCAGCACCTAAGGGCAATCATGGAAACCCTGCGAGCCCATCAACTAAAAGCGAAATTCTCCAAATGCCACTTGTGGAGAGAGGAAGTAAGATTTCTTGGACACATAGTATCCAAAGAAGGGTTAGCAGTCGACCCGGCTAAGGTAGTAGCGGTGCAGGACTGGAAGACACCAAAGAACGCAACAGAAGTCCGAAGCTTTCTCGGGCTAGTAGGATTCTATCGGAAATTCATCAGAGACTTTGCAAAGATATCAGCTCCGCTCACAAAGCTGACCAAGAAGAATCTAGTGTTCAATTGGGACTTGGATTCCGAGTTTGCTTTCCATCGACTAAAAAGGGCTCTTACAACAGCCCCAGTTTAGACGTTGCCAGATGGGAGCAAGATGTTCACAGTTTATACAGATGCATGTAGGACAGGGCTAGGCGCTGTCTTAATGCAAGAAAGAAGGGTGGTAGCTTATGGTGGAAGGCAATTGAAGGTGCATGAAAAGAACTACCCGACCCATGATCTTGAGTTAGCTGCCATCGTCTTTGCACTCAAGTCTTGGCGACACTATCTCCTAGGTGAGAAGTTCGAACTTTACACTGACCATAAATCGTTGAAATGTCTTTTCTCGCAGAAAGATCTTAACTTGAGGCAACAAAGATGGATGGAGTTTCTTGCCTCGTACGATTTTGAGATCTCCTACACTCCGGGCAAAGGCAACGTAGTGGCAGACGCGTTGAGCCGAAAGAAACTAACCTTAAGCTCGTTGTTGTTGAAAGACAAAGCCTAGAGTTTATAGCCAGCTTTGACTTTAGGCCCTCCTCCGATTTTATACCAGGTTTGCTAGCATCCCTCGAAATACGCCCGACTTTAGTGGACTCAATAGGGACAGCACAACGGGAAAACACTCAGCTTATGGAAACGATTGATAGGCTAATTAGGGGTGAGACTTCAAGTCACCTCAACAGATACTCCATCGACGATAGGGGTTGGCTAAGGCGAGACGGAAGACTATGCGTCCCACAAACAAGGGATTTAGTAAAGACGGTTCTCGAGGAAGCACATCACTCCAAGATGACGATACACCCAGGCGGGGATAAAATGTACAAGGACATAAAGAGGACTTTCTTTTGGAATGGCATGAAGAAGGACGTAGCAGATTTCGTTGCCAAGTGTATGGTGTGCCAACAGGTTAAGGCGGAATAGAAAAAGCCTGGCGGTCTGCTCCATCCTCTTGAGGTCCCGCAGTGGAAGTGGGATAGTATCTCAATGGACTTCATTGATGGGCTGCCTAGGTCTAGAAAAGGCAACACTAGCATTTGGGTAATAGTGGATAGGCTTACTAAAAGCGCCCACTTTTTACCTGTCAAGAGTAAAAGAACTGCCTTATCCCTTGCATCTCTTTACCTCAAGGAAATTGTTCGGCTCCATGGAATACCATGCAACATTGTTAGTGACCGGGACCCTATCTTCACAAGTGAGTTTTGGCGGAGTCTGCAAGAAGCAGTAAGCACACAGTTATGCTTAAGCACAACCTATCACCCCCAAACCGACGGCCAGACAGAAAGAGTGAACAGAGTTTTGAAGGACCTTTTAAGACTGTGCATCCTTGACTTCGGAGGGACGTGGGAAGACCATCTTCATTTGGTAGAATTTGCCTACAACAACAACTACCAAGCAACCATCGGAATGGCGCCCTTCGAAGCTTTATATGGAAGACCGTGCCGATCGCCCACTTGTTGGTGGGAGTCTACTGACAAACTCATACTTAGACCGGATATGATCTGAGAGACTTCAGAAAAAGTAGACTTAATACGGAGAAAGATGAAGACAGCCCAAGATAGACAAAAATCCTACGCCGACAAGAGGAGGACCGACATTGAATTTGAGGTTGGGGATAGAGTTTTTTCTTAAGGTATCTCCGCTAAGGAACGTTGTTTGTTTTGGAACCACAGGAAAGCTAGCACCAAGGTTTGTAGGGCCATTTCCTATCATCGAGAAAATTGGGAAAATGGCTTATAGATTAGAGCTACCCGAAAAATTGGCCGGAGTTCACAACGTTTTTCATGTTTCGCACCTCCGAAAATGTCTACATGAATCTGTTGAAGTGGTAGAGCGAAATATTCTAGAAGAAGCTGAAGTGGAACGCGAAGCAACCATGAGGAAAGTTCCAACCCGCATATTAGGAACGGAAGTGAAGAAGCTACGCAACCGCGAAGTCAAGCTCGTCAAAGTTCAGTGGAGCGACGCCGAGGGAGACGCAACTTGGGAAACTGAAGCTAGAATACGCGCAGCCTACCCTTTTCTTTTCGAGGGTACATCTTTGATCTTTCTTTTTCCTTAAATTGCGCTTTTATCTATCTTTTTAGGTATATCTCCTCGACCTTATCTTTTAGGAAGAAACCCTTTGGATGAAAACATGTAATTGAATCATGTATGATGGTTGCAAGTGGATGTAAGTGATTGCTAGTGGTTGCTCGTGGTTGCATATACACACACAATCTAGGTTTTAGATCGGCTCAGTCACTTCATGTTGCATATGCATAAATGTATTTATTCGTATATGGTTGAAGTTTAATGTGTTGCCATATGGATGTTGCATTTATATATGAATGATTGTGCACTCATGTAGAATCATGAATAGGAAAATTTGCATACATAATGGATTCATGGAACTTACATAATTTGCATTAAGGAGGTCAACTGAATCAGTAGACCGACTGATTTTGCATTAGATAAGTACATATACACACACATCGCATATGATCATGAAGCATTAGAAGTCTTTTAAGGACAATGGATGCTCGTGTTTGATGGATGAGTAGATGGATGTTTGGATGATAGGACATACATTCTTCCCGAACTTGAAGATTTCGGGGACGAAATCCTTTTAAGTGGGGGAGAATGCAACTCACCGTGTATTCTATAACAGAGAAATTCACAAATTAAAGTATAATAAATTTCAAATCAAAGAATTAAGGGAAACGGGATACGCCATTGCGTTCGTTTCGGAATTCTGTTTGAAATAGAGTCCGAGTTTGCGTAAAACGGACTCCGTATGAAGAAGATATGGCCTCTGGAAGTTTCAGAATTCAATTTAAAATTCAAACAGACCAAAAACAGCTTAGAAAACAAGTTTAAAATTCAAAAATCGGGCCGGATTGGCCAGGGTGGGAATTTTCCCGCCCCAGATACCCAGGTCGACTGGGTAGTCGACCTGGGCTACCTAGGTCGACTACATAGTCGACCTGGGGGTCAACTGGGGGGGTCGACCTGGCCCTTGAGCCAGATCGAACCCAGCCCCCCCGGCTGGCCTGGTCTGTGTTTGGTCGATTTTCTGAGCCTTGCCTTGTCACTAGGGCTAGGTGTCAGCTCCTGGTTGGTCTCTCCTTCAATCGAACGGCTATTATTAAACCAAGCTCCATCGACGGTCCAAATCAACTCACAAACTCTATAAAAAGGACCTAAGACTCACCCTAATTCAAACAAACAAAAATGGAGATGAGACCGTCATGCTGCTGAGGAAAGACTAGGAATAGCCGTCAGAAATTGAGAGACAATTAGGAGATAATTCGAAAGCTTAAAGCAACGTCAATTAAATCAAAACAACGCCTAAAACAAAGGATAGCATCTCCAAATTCAAAATTCAGATTACCGAATTGAAGATTCGTCATACGTTGTAAGTAGAGTGCCATTCCGATGTGAATAAGTAATTGTGTTTTGATTTGTATAAAGTGAGAAATGGAATTGTGGTGATAATAATCTATATTTGTATGTTGCTTTGGTTCTAAATGATTGGAAAATGTTGTGGTATACGATTGGGTATTTGCAAATATGTGATTTATGTTGGAAGTTAACAACCATATGTTGTAGTATTTTATTTTGGGTTCATGCAAGTATATGATTCACTATTATGCCAATAGGATGTACATACTTTTATGATCACTTTTAAAGCGTAATTGGGTTCGACTAAGTACTATAGTTTATGTTGGAATTGGCAAATCATACTTTTGTATTAGAGACGAAAGTAAACATTTTATGAACATGACTAAACTATGTTTGGTGTTATGCCTAGTTGAAACCATGCTTTAGGCCTATGTTGTTATAAAAATCATATGGTGATATATGCAACACCAAGTTAGATTTACATTCCAATTGCAAGTTTACATGAATGGATTTAAAACAATGATTCATGTTTAGGTATGTTTATGCTATGATTATAAGAATAGAATGATTCATGATTAAGTATGTCTATGCCATGACTATATGCTATTACCATGCAAGTTTACATATGCCTAATTCTTATTAATTGGATCGTTATGTTGCAAGTTCATGCGCTCACACTCCCCTTTTTATGTAACTTAGAATATTTAAACACCATGTTACAAGCCTCCCCTTTTCATGTGGCTAAGTTGGGTTTAAATGTTAAACCCAACATATGTTATATTTTAGTGAACGTACAAAACGGGGGTAATGACGATGGGGTTAAAAACATAGAACATATGTGTTGGCATGTTTGACGCATGCCAACAACCATGAAAAATCAATTAAGTGGCATAAATAAATTTTTACCCAATAAAGATGAATTTGAATAATGGGCCGCAAATATTTACATATAAAAAGAAAAGAGACAAAATATGTAAATGTAGAAAATACGATGTGTTTAACCCGAGGTTGGATTGAGTTGTGATGTAAACCTGCCCGGAACCGCCCGTCCGTCCAGTAGTCACAACAATACCTATCCAATGTGGGTGGTTAAACACGGAGCCCAATAAGGACCCGAGATTAGACTGAGTTGTGGCATAAGATTGCCCGGACCCCACCGGCAACAGGCAGCCACAACAATACCTGTCTAATGAGAGAGGTCAAGGCTTTAATAAGACAATCAAGGCCGAGTCAGGATTGATAGGATTAAGTAAATAAAATTAATACTTAATCAGAATGGAACATGCTAAACTATACAGACTGATTGGGGGTTAGGTTTACAAAACACTTAACCAACTTAGCATGTTAGCTAGAAATAGAAAACCTAGTAGCGGGGGACCCTTTTCAGTAGTAACCCTACAAGGTGTATCAGGATACCCTGAACTAGGCTGGGTGGGGCACGATTAATGGGCTGACTGTAAGAGGTCAAATCGACGGCGGTGGTGCAACAGTGTAGGTTCTAACGGGGTGCGTGCGTGCACACACTCCGGCACAGAAAAATAAGGCACTGGGCACCAGTAGCATACCTGTGCATTCTAGGATTATGTCGGGCCGCCACCATAGGACTTGATACACCCCATGGTGGGACCAGCATAGGTAACTACAACATCGGGGGCCGTAAGACACATGCAACTATGCGAGTAGGAGCCGATCATTAGAAACGAATCACTCCACCCTGATTATGGGGTGCCTGTTGGGAACCAGTTTATATGGATACAGAAATTAATATGGGGTACGATAGTATATTCGACTCTAGACAACTTAACTTAGTTTATGGCGCTTTCCCATTTCCAGTTTACACTTATCATACCCAGTTCTTTATTCATAGACTGAATAGTCCTAGACTTACTTAGGCTTTATGTCTGACTCTACTTTTCTTTCGTCTTCTTTTCTTTCGTTCCCCCCCCCCCCCCAAGTCCACAGGGAGGGAATACCGCAGCTTGACCAGATTTCACATCCAGCTTGAAGAGAAAGAATGTATTGATTGGATCTTTTTCGTTTTGGACTATGGCTTTTGAAACACCCCACCTCCGTTAGGGTCACTCTCAAAGGGAATGCCCTAATTTTGGTGGAGGTTTATAAGTACAAGTCACAGATATACAAGACAGATATAAGAACACATATTTTTGAACAGCGAAAAACAACAACATCTTTTATTTCATTAAAATACGTGTTCACAAAAACATGCCATACTTGTCTTACAATTCTTCCAAAGACCTAACAACTTCATAACTGTCTTGATTACATTATTAAAGAAGCATAAAGAAAACATAAATAAACTGCAAAAGTCCCATAATTGCTGTCCAAAGCCATAGTCA
The DNA here is from genome assembly GCA_030737875.1 of Allium sativum. Classification (NCBI taxonomy): domain Eukaryota; kingdom Viridiplantae; phylum Streptophyta; class Magnoliopsida; order Asparagales; family Amaryllidaceae; genus Allium; species Allium sativum. The sequence continues at coordinate 166,387,181 of CM060923.1, forward strand.
AAAACGAAAAAGATCCAAGCAATACATTCTTTCTCTTCAAGCTGGATGTGAAAGCTGGTCAAGCTGCGGTATTCCCTCCCTGTGGACCTTGGGGGGGGGGGGGAACGAAAGAAAAGAAGACGAAAGAAAAGTAGAGTCAGACATAAAGCCTAGTTAAGTCTAGGACTATTCAGTCTATGAATAAAGAACTGGGTATGATAAGTGTAAACTGGAAATGGGAAAGCGCCATAAACTAAGTTAAGTTGTCTAGAGTCGAATATACTATCGTACCCCATATTAATTTCTGTATCCATATAAACTGGTTCCCAACAGGCACCCCATAATCAGGGTGGAGTGATTCGTTTCTAATGATCGGCTCCTACTCGCATAGTTGCATGTGTCTTACGGCCCCCGATGTTGTAGTTACCTATGATGGTCCCACCATGGGGTGTATCAAGTCCTATGGTGGCGGCCCGACACAATCCTAGAATGCACAGGTATGCTACTGGTGCCCAGTGCCTTATTTTTCTGCGCCGGAGTGTGTGCACGCCCGCACCCCGTTAGAACCTACACTGTTGCAACACCGCCGTCGATTTGACCTCTTACAGTCAGCCAAGTAATCGTGCCCCACCCTGCCATGTTCAGGGTATCCTGATACACCTTGTAGGGTTACTGCTGAAAAGGGTCCCCCGCTACTAGGTTTTCTATTTCTAGCCAACATGCTAAGTTGGTTGAGTGTTTAATAAACCTAACCCCTAATCGGTCTGTTTAGTTTAGCATGTTCCATTTTTGATTAAGTATTAATATAATTTACTTAATCCTATCAATCCTGACTCAGCCTTAATTGTCTTGTTAAAGCCTCAACCTCTCACATTAGATAGGTATTGTTGTGGCTGCCTGTTGTCGGTTGGGTCCGGGCAGTCTTACGCCACAACTCAGTCTAACCTCGGGTCCTTATTGGGCTCTGTGTTTAACCACCCACATTGGATAGGTATTGTTGTGACTACTGGACAGCAGGGCGGTTCCGGGCAGGTTTACATCACAACTCAATCCAACCTCTGGTTAAACACATCGTATTTTCTACATTTACATATTTTGTCTCTTTTCTTTTTATATGTAAATGTTTGCGGCCCATTATTCAAATTCATCTTTATTGATTAAAATTTATTTATGCCACTTAATTGTTTTTCAAGGTTGTTGGCATGCGTCAAACATGCCAACACATATGTTCTATATTTTAACCCAAACGTCATTACCCCCGTCTTACACGTTCGCTACAATGTAAGGTGTGTTGGGTTTGATATTTAAAACCAATTTAGCCATATGAAAAGGGGAGGCTTATAACATGGTGTTTATGAGGTAACATAAAAGGGGAGTGTGAATCCATGAACTTGCAACGAACGATTCAATTAACATAAAGTACGCACATGTGAACTTGCAATTGTAACATCATGGCATAACAATACTTTAACATGAATCATTTTATTAGTATAATCATGGCATAAACAATACTTAAACATGAATCATTCTATTCATATGATTATGGCATAAACAATACTTAAACATGAATCATTCTATTCATATGATTATGGCATAGACAATACTTAAACATGAATCATTCTATTCATATGATTATGGCATAAACAATACTTAAACATGAATCATTCTATTCATATGACTATGGCATAAACAATACTTAAACATGAATCATTCTATATGATTATGGCATAAACAATACTTAAACATGAATCATTCTATTTATATGATTATGGCATAAACAATACTTAAACACGAATCATTCTATTCATATGATTATGGCACAAACAATACTTAAACATGAATCATTCTAGATGATTATGTCATAAACAATACTTAAACATGAATCATTCTATTCATATGATTATGGCATAAACAATACTTAAACATGAATCATTCTATTCATATGATTATGGCATAAACAATACTTAAACATGAATCATTCTATTCATATGACTATGGCATAAACAATACTTAAACATGAATCATTCTATATGATTATGGCATAAACAATACTTAAACATGAATCATTCTATTCATATGATTATGGCATAAACAATACTTAAACATGAATCATTCTATTCATATGATTATGCCATAGACAATACTTAAACATGAATCATTCCATTCATATGATTATGGAATAAACAATACTTAAACATGAATCATTGTAAACTTGCAATTGGAATGTAAATCTAACTTAATTGTGTCACATATATCACCATATGGTTTTGATAACAACTTAGGCCCAAAACATATTTCAACTAGGCATAATACCAAACCTGGTTTAGTCATGTTCATAAAGGTGCTTACTTTTGTTTCTAACACAAAGGTATGATTTGCCAATTTCAACATAGATTCATATAAATCATAGTACTTAGTCGATTCAATTACACACTAAAAGTGATCATAAAAGTATGTACATCATATTAGCATAATAATGAATCACATACTTGCATGAATCCCAATTAAAATTCCACAACATGTGGTTGTCAACATAAATCATATACTTGTATGAATCCAATCGTACACCATAGCATTGCCAAATCGTTTAGAATCAAAATAACATACAAATATAGATTATTATCGCCACAATTCCATTTCTTTGTTAACATCCAACGCAGATCACGTACTTGCAAATATCCAATCGTATACCCAAATCATTTAGAATCAAAACAACTTACAAAATATAGATTTTTATCGCCACAATTCCATTTCGCATCTTACACAAATCAAACGCAATTAATTATTCACATCGGAATAGCACTCTACTTACAACGTATGACGACTCTTCAATTCAGGAATCTGAATTCTGAATTTGGAGATGCTATCCTTTGTTGCAGGCGTTGTTTTGATTTGATTGACGTTGCTTTAAGCTTTGAATTATCTCCTAATTGTCTCTCTATTTCTGACGGCTATCCTTAGTCTCTCCTCAACAGCATGACAGTCTCATCTCCATTTTAGTTTGTGTGAATTAAGGTTAGTCTTAGGTCCTTTTTATAGAGTTTGTGAGTTAATTTAGACCGTCGATGGAGCTTGGTTCAATAATAGCCGTTCGTTTGAAGGGGAGACCAACCAGGAGCTGACACCTAGCCCTAGTGACAAGGCAAGGCTCAGAAATTTGACCAGACCCTGGTCAGGCCAGCCAAGACCTGACCAGCAGGTCATTCTGACCTGGGCGCACTTGGCAGGTGCGCCAGGCTAAAAATGTACTGGCGCACTTCCCAAGTGCGCCAGTTCATTTTTGTTCTGGCGCACTTCCCTAGTGCGCCAGTGCATTCTGACCCGTTTTCTGGTTTTTCGCCCAATTTCGTTCGTCGATATCTTCTTCGTACGATATCCGTTTTACGCAAACTCGGACTCTATCTCTAGCAGAATTCCGAGACGAACGCATTGGCATATCCAGTTTCCCTTAATTCTTTGATTTGAAATTAGTTATACTTTAATTTGTGAATTTCATAGTTATAGAATACACGGGGTGTTACATTCTCCCCCACTTAAAAGGATTTCGTCCCCGAAATCTTCAAGTTCAGGAAGAATGTACATCCTAACATCCAAACATCCATCTACTCATCCATCAAACACGAGCATCCATTATTTTCCTTAAAAGACTTCTAATGCTTCATGATCATATGCGAAGTGTGTGTGTACATGTACTTATCTAATACAAAATCAGGCGGTCTACTAATTCAGTTGACCTCCTTAATGCGAATTACGTAAGTGCCATGAATCCATTATGTATGCAAATTTTCCTATTCATGATTCTATATGAGTGCGCAATCATTCATACAAATGCAACATCCATATGACAACACATTAAACTTCAACCATATACGAATATAAATACATATATGCATATGTAGTATGAAGTGACTGAGCCGATCTAAAACCTAGATTGTGTGTGTATATGCAACCACGAGCAACCACTAGCAATCACTTGCAACCACTTGCAACCATCAATCATAACATATCTCAAACACATGTTTACACCCAATTGTTCCTATCTAAAGGTATAGTCGAATGATAGAAGCAAGTAAAAACTTTGTACCCATTAGGCAATGTCAGAACTAGAAATCTATGCCACATATATATTGATTAGGAGAAGAACTCCCTAAGCATCAGCCCCGAAGACCGAAATCAACATCAGACTGACACCCAAAGAATTACTCAACCCAACCACTATACATGATTCTAGGAAACTAAGCATGATGGACTCCTTTTAGGTCACAAGGGTGTCCCTTCCTAAGACCAACCCGTATCCTATAAAACCCAAAAAAAGTTTAGTCAAACCAACGAACACCCTCAAGCCCCAACATGTGTTACTAACAGATGAGTCATACTCCCTATGGGGTTTGCAACAGAAATTGGATTGAGAATGGGACCGAGAGGATATACACAAAAGATAGCATGCAAGTAAGCTCTACAGGAAGAGAGGGATCAAGGATATACTCTTAAGAAGAGATATGATGCACGAATCTAGTCTTCAATCTTCTAAGTCGCATTTCCTTGAGCTTAACTCCATTATGTTTTGTCCGTCTTTAACTTCACAATTTCGTAGCTTACTAATTCTTGTTTCCAAAATATGAGTTGGAACCTATTTCACTGTTGCCTCTCGTTCCTCTTTCACTTACTCTACTTCTAGTATACTCGGCTCGAACATAACGGCGTACTCATGGTTTCATGCAAGCTCTCCAAAATTCACTAGTGAATCTTAGATCTCGTCCACTTACTATCAGGTATTCTATGTAGAAGAACTATCTCTTAGAAATAAATGCCAACCATGTTGCCAAATGTACTTACTAAGGTGATTCTCCACAACTCATGCGTAAGCGGAATGAACCTTCTGCCTTAGTGGCGAACACTACTCGATCGGATTACAAATTACCAATAAATGTGTCAAGAGATTCTAGGAAACAAATCATGATAGAACCCTAAAGGTTACCTGCGACTTCGCGGGTATTACCGAGGCAAGTCAAGAGTCTAACTACCCTCTTTTCGAAACAGAGATGGTCACCCTTACTGGATTACCACCCCATCGCTAGAATCAACCAATGGCCCAAAACAAAGGCACTACATTTAAACTCTACGCTTAGAATAGAAATTTTCAATCCCACACAGATCATAGACAAATGAGCCGGGCCCCCAATTAGGTTTGAAACAATTAAGGGGTCCTCTACTATACTAGTTCTTAGGTGCAGAGATTCTACTAAGCAGACAAGATAAAGGAGTGTGATGCACCAGAATCAAATAAAGTGTGAACGGGGTGATCATAAAGATAAACTACACTTTCTACAGAAGTATTTATACCTCGTTGTTGCAGAGGTGGCGCCTCTAGCACATGAACCTGTGCCCCTGTGGTGGATCCAGCCCTCTGCCCCTGTCCTCGTTTCTTTGGGCAGTCCTTAGCCATGTGGCCTGTCTCACCACAAGAAAAGCACCCGCCATTCATCTTGGCCTTCTTTTTCCGGTAATCTTTCATTAAGTGCCCCACTTTGCCACATAATTTACACTTCCTCTTCTCTTGGGACTTGTTGTCTTTCCCGCCCTTCTTGAAGTCTGTCTTCTTAAGTTGTAAACCCTCTTTCTTCCCTTGAGAGCTTTCTGCCTTTGTCTCCTTCTTCCTTGGGCAGTCCCTAGCCCAGTGGCCTGTCTCCCTACGCTGAAAGCAAGTAGCACTCATCCTCCTCTTCTTCTTCCTGCAGTCTCCTTCCAGGTGTCCAAGAATTCCGCAAAAACAACATTTCCTTTTTTCTCGTTTCTTGTTATTACTGTTACGATCCTTTCTTGTTTGACTATTATTCGTCTTCCTACTCTGGGACTCTTCCGCTTGCTGGTTCACGTGGAGGAGGAGGAGTGAAAGCGTCAGCAGCTGGGGAGTAGGGTCTCCAAACATGCTGAAACAGAAAGGATATATTCAAAACGAAGGATAGAAGACAGTACCTATGGCTCTGGGGGACTTTGCCTTTTTAAAATAAAATAATATTTTATCTTTTAAAAATGCTTCTTTAAATTTCCTTTTTGAAAATAAATTTTCAAAACTTTTTATCTTATCTGGTAAACCTATGCTCTGATACCAAGTGAAACACCCCACCTCCGTTAGGATCACTCTCAAAGGGAATGCCCTAATTTTGGTGGAGGTTTATAAGTACAAGTCACAGATATACAAGACAGATATAAGAACACATATTTTTGAATAGCGAAAAACAACAACAACTTTTATTTCATTAAAATACGTGTTCACAAAAACATGCCATACTTGTCTTGCAATTCTTCCAAAGACATAACAACTTCATAACTGTCTTGATTACATTATTAAAGAAGCATAAAGAAAACATAAATAAACTGCAAAAGTCCCATAATTGCTGTCCAAAGCCATAGTCCAAAACGGAAAAGATCCAAGCAATACATTCTTTCTCTTCAAGCTGGATGTGAAATCTGGTCAAGCTGCGGTGTTCCCTCCCTGTGGACCTTGGGGGGGGGACAAAAGAAAAGAAGGCGAAAGAAAAGTAGAGTCAGACATAAAGCCTGAGTAAGTCTAGGACTATTCGGTCTATGAATAAAGAACTGGGTATGATAAGTATAAACTGGGAATGGGAAAGCACCATAAACTAAGTTAAGTTGTCTAGGGTTGAATATACTATCGTACCCCATATTAATCTCTGTACCCATATAAACTAGTTCCCAACAGGCACCCCATAATCAGGGTGAAGTGATTCATTTCTGATGATCGGCTCCTACTCGCATAGTTACATGTGTCTTACGGCCCCCGATGTTGCAGTTACCTATGCTGGTCCCACCATGGGGTGTATCAAGTCCCATGGTGGTGGCCCGACACAATTCTAGAATGCACAGGTATGCTACTGGTGCCCAGTGCCTTATTTTTCTACGCCGGACTGTGTGCGCACCCGCACCCCGTTAGAACCTACACTGCTGCACCACCGCCGTCGATTTGACCTCTTACAGTCAGCCCAGTAATCGTGCCCCACCCTTCCTAGTTCAGGGTATCCTGATACACCTTGTAGGGTTACTGCTGAAAAGGGTCCCCTCCTACTAGGTTTTCTATTTCTAGTCAACATGCTAAGTTGGTTAAGTGTTTAATAAACCTAACCCCCAATCAGTCTGTTTAGTTTAGCATGTTCCATTTTTGATTAAGTATTAATATACTTTACTTAATCCTATCATTCCTGACTCAGCCTTAATTGTCTTGTTAAAGCCTCAACCTCTCACATTAGACAGGTATTGTTGTGGCTGCCTGTTGCCGGTTGGGTCCGGGCAGTCTTACGCCACAACTCAGTATAACCTCGGGTCCTTATTGGGCTCCGTGTTTAACCACCCACATTGGATAGGTATTGTTGTGACTACTGGACAGCCGGGCGGTTCCGGGCAGGTTTACGTCACAACTCAATCCAACCTCGGGTTAAACGCATCGTATTTTCTACATTTACATATTTTGTCTCTTTTCTTTTTATATGTAAATATTTGCGGCCCATTATTCGAATTCATCTTTATTGATTAAAATTTATTTATGCCACTTAATTGTTTTTCAAGGTTGTTGGCATGCGTCAAACATGCCAACACATATGTTCTATATTTTAACCCAAACGTCATTACCCCCGTCTTACACGTTCGCTACAATGTAAGGTGTGTTGGGTTTAATATTTAAACCCAATTTAGCCATATGAAAAGAGGAGGCTTATAACATGGTGTTTATGAGGTAACATAAAAAGGGGAGTGTGAACGCATGAACTTGCAACGAACGATTCAATTAACATAAAGTAGGCACATGTGAACTTGCAATTGTAACATCATGGCATAACAATACTTAAAAATGAATCATTTTATTCATATAATCATGCCATAAACAATACTTAAACGTGAATCATTCTATTCATATGATTATGGCATAAACAATACTTAAACATGAATCATTCTATTCATATGATTATGGCATAGACAATACTTAAACATGAATCATTCTATTCATATTATTATGGCATAAACAATACTTAAACATGAATCATTCTATTCATATGACTATGGCATAAACAATACTTAAACATGAATCATTCTATATGATTATGGCATAAAAAATACTTAAACATGAATCATTCTATTCATATGATTATGGCATAAACAATACTTAAACATGAATCATTCTATTCATATGATTATGGCATAAAAAATACTTAAACTGGAATCATTCTAGATGATTATGGCATAAACAATACTTAAACATGAATCATTCTATTCATATGATTATGGCATAAACAATACTTAAACATGAATCATTCTATTCATATGACTATGGCATAAACAATACTTAAACATGAATCATCCTATATGATTATGGCATAAACAATACTTAAACATGAATCATTCTATTCATATGATTATGGCATAAACAATACTTAAACATGAATCATTCTATTCATATGATTATGCCATATACAATACTTAAACATGAATCATTCTATTCATATGATTATGGCATAAACAATACTTAAACGTGAATCATTGTAACTTGCAATTGGAATGTAAATCTAACTTAATTGTGTCACATATATCACCATATGGTTTTGATAACAACTTAGGCCCAAAACATATTTCAATTAGGCATAATATCAAACATAGTTTAGTCATGTTCATAAAGGTGCTTACTTTTGTTTCTAACACAAAAGTATGATTTGCCAATTTCAACATAGATTCATATAAATCATAGTACTTAGTCGATTCATTTACACACTAAAAGTGATCATAAAAGTATGTACATCATATTAGCATAATAATGAATCATATACTTGCATGAATCCCAGTTAAAATTCGACAACATGTGGTTGTCAACATAAATCATATACTTGTATGAATCCAATCGTACACCATAGCATTGCCAAACCGTTTAGAATCAAAATAACATACAAATATAGATTATTATCGCCATAATTCCATTTCGTTGTTAACTTCCAACGCAGATCACATACTTGCAAATATCCAATCGTATACCCAAATCATTTAAAATCAAAACAACATACAAAATATAGATTTTTATCGCCACAATTCCATTTCGCATCTTACACAAATCAAACACAATTAATTATTCACATCGGAATAGCACTCTACTTACAACGTATGATGAATCTTCAATTCAGGAATCTGAATTCTTAATTTGGAGATGCTATCCTTTGTTGTAGGCATTGTTTTGATTTGATTGACGTTGCTTTAAGCTTTGAATTATCTCCTAATTGTCTCTCTATTTCTGACGGCTATCCTTAGTCTCTCCTCAGCAGCATGACACTCTCATCTCCATTTTAGTTTGTGTGAATTAGGGTTAGTCTTAGGTCCTTTTTATAGAGTTTGTGAGTTAATTTAGACCGTCAATGGAGCTTGGTTCAATAATAGCCGTTCGTTTGAAGGGGAGACCAACCAGGAGCTGACACCTAGCCCTAGTGACAAGGTTAGCTCAGAAATTCGACCAGACCCTGGTCAGGCCAGCCAAGACCTGACCAGCAGGTCATTCTGACCTGGGCGCACTTGGCAGGTGCGCCAGGCTAAAAATGTACTGGCGCACTTCCCAAGTGCGCCAGTTCATTTTTGTTCTGGCGCACTTCCCAAGAGCGCCAGTGCATTCTGACCCGTTTTCTGGTTTTTCGCCCAATTTCGTTCGTCCATATCTTCTTCATACGATATCCGTTTTACGCAAACTCGGACTCTATCTCTAGCAAAATTCCGAGACGAACGCAATGGCGTATCCCGTTTCCCTTAATTCTTTGATTTGAAACTAGTTATACTTTAATTTGTGAATTTCACAGTTATAGAATACACGGGGTGTTACAGCTTTGATCAGCAATTATGGGACTCATGCAGTTTTTTTATGTTTTCTTTATGCTTCTTTAAATAATGTAATCAAGACAGTTATGAAGATGTTATGTTTTTGGAAGTATTGTAAGACAAATTATGATATGGTTTATGTAACACGTTGTTTGTTGAAATAAAAGTTGTTGTTGTTTTCCGCTATTCAAAAATATGTGTTCTTATATCTGTCTTGTATATCTGTGACTTGTACTTATAAACCTCCACCAAAATTAGGGCATTCCCTTTGAGAGTGACCCTAACGGAGGTGGGGTGTTTCAAAATGCGACCAAATTTTCAATACAGTTCAATATTTGGCTTTATGGTTCAAATTTTAATTAATCAACCAATAATCAACAAAACAACCATCAATCAATTAGTTGTTTAGCTTTTCAAATTCATAACTTTGATATACAGTAAAAAAAAAATCAGATTTTTGATGCCAAATCACAACAGTAAGCCCTATCTAGTTTCGGTTCTCACACTAGTCAATTGGAAACATACAGAAATCCCACCTTCGAAACTCGAACATAAATGTTGACGATGCGATCTCTATCATCAATATCATCTCCGGGCGACTAGAGTGTGATGCTATATCTATCCAATATATTAAAACTTCGAATATACGTTTGCAAGGCGTATATGCAAATTCTTTATATACTGGATTGTCCAGAATCAATACAAATAAAAATTCAAATACGTATAGTTGAATTAATTTTTTTAAAACAAGACTTTTTTCCAATTTTTATTTTAAAAACATTACTCTTCACACTCGTTCTAGGATACTACTGATCCCATCCCTAACGAGTCATTCTCTTTGGATATTACTAATCCAATATCTTATGAATTTTTTCGTATGGTTCTAATGTGCCTTGTTCTCTGAGCTTTGTAAACCAAAGCTCTGATACCACGATAAAACGACCGGAACTTCCCCGGTCCCTGAAGAGGAGAGAAAGAACGAATTATTTTGAGAACACGACAAAACAGAACGTAGACGGAAGAACATTTCATTGTATATTACAACAACTCCATCAGATTACAAGAATATACAGAGTATAAATGAATAAAGATTACACAGAAAATATCAGAGATTACAATACATTACATAGCAGTGGGGAATAATACAATACACAACTGAAGGAGATATACAGAAACAAAGCTTTCTGGATATCCTTCCAGTTGTAAACCAGGATCCTGTGAATATAAATCTACAAAACCAAAACTACTAGCTGCCCATGTCAAAATAACGGCACCCAGAGTTTAGGTTAAAACAATAAACTCCAGGTCAGTCATGGGACTGGTGTGAGAACTAAAACAGTTATTAATCTTTATTTTAAAGTTTGGTAAATCAAGGGACCACGCCGTATAACACGGAACGGGTTTCTCCCAAGAATACCAGTGCATAAAACAACAGCGCAATGTTAATAAAGAAAAATGAATCTATTATAAGACCTAGGTCCCATCACACAATGCAACGCAAGCCGGGGGATAGGGTTTTACCTTATAATAGCAAAAGAATGCTTGATATGTTTAAAAACAGATTATTTTGGTAGTACTATAAGTGTATAGTGTATAAAACAACTTCAAATCATAAATATCAATCATAAACGGCATAAGCGCCCCATCCCACTATGTCGCCATATATAGGATTACTACTAAAATCGAAATATCATGTATTGGAAGTTGGATTTCCATCTCTGAACCGAGGCAAAAGATAGTCCTCTACCGAATTCGAGACTGCCTAGCCCGAGCCTTAGGAACAACCGCAACTGCCCCTTGTAGCGACAGGGACGGTCCACCGATGTGGATTAAAATTCCTGAACGCTGCGTTTCCCCGCCCTTTGGGGCGTAAATGAGCCAACGAATGACTCCATCGGACCCGGATCGTACGATCTAACCGAGGCGCCTCGAAACAGCAACAACCACACAGGTGAAAAGTATATAAATGTCAGCCAGTTTAAGCACTGACACCACCTAGCTAGGAGAAAACGCATGTCCTCCCTGAGGTCCTCGTCCTGTTTTCGGTTCATTCTGGGGTGCGAGGCTCGCGAATTAATGCTACACAAAGCTACACCACAAAGGCCGTGCTTTGATCATCAACCACAAGACTTTGCTTTTCAACAAAAGCCTTGATCGTTTGCATCTCAGCATGCCACACAAGCAAACCACTCTATGCAACCGATATCAGTCACATAGAATGAAATCCAATGTCAGACACACAGTCCATTTACAAGTTTGTTCTGGGTCTGAACGAAACCGGAGGCACTTTCCTCGCATATCCATCGATCTCCAAGTACGTCTGGACGATCACCAACTGTTTCTCTCCTCTTGGGTGTACAGCCCAATCGAGATCATCAGTAATTATCCAAACGACGTGAATACCTCCGGACTCCAACCACCGTCTTCATCTTCGACACCATGTCGAATCAGTTATTCAGAATGGGATAAACCCGGTCTTTCTGAACAACTCGCGTATATATATAATAAACACGTGTTACACAAACACAACATACGCCTCATTCCAATTCAGAATATTCTTTTATTCAAATATTCTTCTACTTTGGGAAAGGTTCCCACTAATTTTGTCAAAGATAAATTCTTTAAATTTATTCTTTAATCTTCTTTGAATATCAATTCAAACTAGTCGGGATTAGCGAATCACACCGGAATAATCATTTATTTTATTTCCCAATCCCCACCTATTCATCCCATGAAGTAAAACTGGTAATACTTCACATCTAACACCACGGTGTTATCGGTAAATTCAATTACCATTTCACGTTTAAATCTAATTAAAGATTTAACTATCGCCTGGGGCAAAACTGGTGATACTCCATTCTCGATCTTTTCTATCTAATTAAAGATTCATTAAAACTCCACTTAGTTTTAATCGTTAACTGGGTTAAAGAATTAGTGTCATTTAAAACACGGTTCACGATAAACCAAAAATCACATTCCATTAATTATCGGGTTAAAGAACGAGTGTTATTTAAAACACTGTCCATGATAAACCCAAAAATCAATAACAATTCAATTCCAATTAAATATTATTTAATTGGTACACTTCATTAAATGTAAATAAAAAGATTTAATCGTTTCTCGATTGGGTTCAAGAATAGTGTTAGTCAAGACACCATTCGCGACAAACCCAAATCACATTTGATATTAAATACAAGGCTCTGAATAGAAAATATATCGGCTTATATTCAATATCAAATTCTACGACCAACAAATATCGTATTGGAAATAACGATATATATATCTATATCTTTCAAATTTCCATAACAACATTTGTATAATCACGAAATCCAACATCGAAATATTCCGAAGACAATTTTGATTCAAATCCATTCGAATTCAATTATTGGAAATTCTGGTTTCTTTTAAAACCATTTCAAAACCAATTTATTTAAAAATAAATAAATTATTATTCTAGTTCAAAACTAGTTCATCTCGATAAAAATCTATTTTTATCTTTTCAAATATGGAGTTTTTCATCCTAATTCTTCGCGAATCATTTCTTTTGATTTTAGACAAATTATTACTATTTTTAATAATTTTTTCAAGGCCCGTACAGTCGATTTACATCAACGACCATCGAACTGCACTTATAGCGAACTTTTCCAAATTTGATTTGGACATAATTCCAAATCCAGCCGTTAGATTTCAAATTTCTAATATTCGTTAGAAAGCTCTTTTCGATACGAACCCAACGGTTCCGGTTTTAGGAGAATCAAACGGTCGGATCTCCCATAATATCCGTTCGAAGTCAATGTTCGAAATTCGCGAACTGCCGCGGCGCGGCGCGTTCTATTCAGGCCATTATATTATATATATAATATATATAATATATACTTCGTCGATTTCCTTTTAAAACGTATTATACAAATCGTTTTAAATTCGTTTTCAAAACGATTTCAACTTCATTTCAAATTCAAATCAAAATTGAATATTCCAATATAAATTCGTTTTAAATTCATTTCAAATCGATTTCAATTCAAATTGATTTCTAATTCAATTTCAGTTTGTTTTCAATTCAAATTCAATTCAAATTCATTTATATTCAATTTCAATTCGAATTCATTAATATTCAATTTCAATTCGAATTCATTTCTATTCAATTTCAATTCGAATTCATTTCTATTCAATTTCAATTCGAATTCATTTCTATTCAATTTCAATTCGAATTCATTTCTATTCAATTTAAATTTAAATTTCAATTCTTTTCAAAATATTAGATTTTGAAATCACTTTCGATATTCGTTATAAAATGAATAAAATCGATATAAATATCGTTCACGTCAAAATGGTGTAAATCTAATCAACACGGCTTCATATATTTTCTATTTTCAAATATTCTATTTCAAATATTTCTATTCAAATATTTCTATTTCAAATACTTATATTTCAAATATTTTTATTCAAATATTTCTATTCAAATATTTCTATTTCAAATATTTCTTTTTCAAATATTTCTATTTCGAAACTGGAATGAGGCCCAATCAATTACCATATAATGTTAATTATGTGGATTTTCTACCTCACGTATATAACAGCAACGATAAATCATCAACCATCATCCAAAGTGCATTCTACACTGTATAAGCATCAAATATAAATATTCAACGCTTATAACAGTCTGTCAATCAATCTATCGACATACGACTAAACAATCGGGATTAGTGTACGTCAAATATCATCCCAATACCCGTGTGGGGTTTCAAACAATCAAACACAGATTTTATTTTTGCAGTTGGGCGATGTGTAAAATTTATCGTCCTAATCAATATCAGCCAAATGTGTGTATATAAACAAATCATCCAATCTGTTTATTTTTATTTCATTTCATATACACGTTAAAAATTCTATTTTTAACTATAAAATATTTTCCACTATAAAATATTTTGTTTCATCTATATAAATATTTTATTTCATTTCACATCACACAATCAACTACACATCAAAATCAAACAAACAAGCATACAAGCCGTCCATGGTCTGTGGACGACGGGTGTCGGGTGCTACTAAACACCGTCTGCATCCTAGTATATATATGTAACTAGAAAATTAAATTAAAGAGTGAGAAATTCTCACAAAATTGCTAATCCAATCCCATGACTCTTCTTAGGTTGAAATCTTCGTCGTTCTTGCCTCTTGTCACTTTCTTTGCCCGTATTCTCTACCTATGCAAAAATCGAATTTTTACTTTGCTATTCAATATATAAAAATCGAATTTTTACTTCGCTATTCAATATATAAAAATCGAGTTTTTACTTCGCTATTCAATGTATAAAAATCGAATTTTTACTTCGCTATTCAGTATATAAAAATCGAATTTTTACTTCGCTATTCAATATATAAAAATCGAATTTTTACTTCGCTATTCAATATATAAAAATCGAATTTTTACTTCGCTATTCAATATATAAAAATCGAATTTTTACTTCGCTATTCAATATATAAAAATCGAACTTTTACTTCGCTATTCAATATATAAAAATCGAATTTTACTTTGCTATTCAATATATAAAAATCGAATTTTTACTTTGCTATTCAATATATATAAATCGAATTTTTACTTTGCTATTCAATATATAAAAATCGAATTTTTACTTTGCTATTCAATATATAAAAATCGAAATTTTACTTCGCTATTCAATATATAAAAATCGAATTTTTACTTTGCTATTCAATATATAAAAATCGAATTTTTACTTTGCTATTCAATATATAAAAATCAAATTTTTACTTTGCTATTCAATATATAAAAATTGAATTTTTACTTGCTATTCAATATATTAAAATCGAATTTTCTTCAGCTTCAACTTCACATTAAAAATCGGACTTTTATCACTTCAACTTCGTATTAAAAATTGGATTTTTATCACTTCAACTTCGTATTAAAAATTGGATTTTTATCTCGCAAATTTCAAAAAAAAATCGCCTTTTCTATATAAAGATCTCACATCTACTATATTAAAATTCTTATTTTTATTCCTATATCAATTGCACGAAGTCCGCAGTTTAAACAAGGTTATCACATATTGAAATCTGAATTTAAACTACCTAAGGAAAATAAAATAAATAAGAACAAAAGGAGCTTACAGGTTTGGGCAGATTTCAGTCGAAGGGGGACTCACGAGAGGTGCTGCTGAGGCGGAGGGTTTCAGTGGGTTTTGGGACTGTTTAAAGAAAGAGGAAGGGAAAGGAGGACTGAGGGGGGAATCGGAAGGGGGAAGCACGGCCAGAGGCGGGGTGGAGGTGGTCGGCACATGCGGTGGTGGCGATGCTCCTTCAGTCTGGCGCGGTGGCTGAATGGGTGTACAGGGCGACAACATCTCGCGCTAGGGTTCGCGCGATGGAAAGGGGGGCGCGCAGGGGAGCGGTGACTTCATTGGTGATGGGGGAGGAGCTTCGGCAGAGGAGGGGGGGGAGAGCGACGGAGCGAAGAAGAGGGAGGCCGCTTCGATTTGGATTGAGGACTGAAAAAAGGGGATCGGGGAAATGGATGAAGGGTTTTGTTTGGGGGGGTTATTTATAAAATTTTATATTATTTAATTAATTTTCATTCAAAAAGTTGCTTTTCCATTTGACCTCCGAATCACACCCAATGACTGTCACCTCTTGCTAATTACCCCCATTCCGAATACAATGGGATATGTATCGTAAGCTGATTCGATCGTTTCGATCAGTTTTCGTCAAAATCAACATATAACTCTGTATATTGAATTTGAACGCGCATTTCGATTTACCGGGGTCACATACTAACTCAAAAAATTCCCAAAAAATATTTTCTAGCTTCGTATCGACGATGCGGTCCTAACAAAACTAGTTTCGTCAAATTCTAAGACCGTTTGAAAAATGGCCATTTTCCAGTCGATTAAAATTAACTGAAAATGGTTAAATACGTTTTCCTTTGCCACGCTCACATATTGATTCGAAAAATTATGAAATTTGGAATCTAGCAATAATTTGACATCACGGACCCAACAAAAGTGGTTTCGTCGAAATCCGAGGTCGTTTGCAAAATGACTATTTTTAAGGGCCTGAATTTCATAGCGACTATTCAGAATTTTCAACTGGACATATCTTTTGATCCCCGCTATGAAATTTTGATTTATCGGATTCGTTGGAAAGATAGTCACAATTAGATCCTATTATTTTTGGTTTCACTAAAATCCGGTTTATTTTGCACCCGGTACATTCAATTGAAATTTGAAATCGAATTATCGAACTACCACACCATTTTCGATTCCTTTTATAATTATAAATAATTATTTATATTCCAACGACGATTCAAACAAATATATATGTTCAAATTATATTCGAAATAAATTTCACGTCGATATTATTTAAAATAATTCATTTTAAATAATCAAAATTCGCTAAAATTGCCAAAATAAAAATTTTAAATTGGCCCAGATTTCCGGGTAATTACACCCGAAAAGTTCTGATCGTGATTATCGATACTAATACATATCCAGCATCACATATCGACTAATCAAACATCAAAAATTAACATATCATTAATGGAAAGAAGTTAGAGGGTGAGAAATAGAAAGAAAGAAAGTAACAATAGAAGAAAAAGAAGAACTGAACACAACAGAATCCGAGTATAACGAATCTCACAGCGGAACTGAATAAAATATATTATATAACATCTTTATATACAAAACTGTATTTAATTACATACATCATCAGAGTACAACTCATACACAACACAGCGGAAATAAACTTGATATATCTAATGTTGAAGACCCTGCTCCAAGCTCCTTCAAAGTGAATCTGTAAAATTCTGAAACTATTTGACTGCCCATACAAATTTTGGGCACCCAAGAGTTTAGGGAAAACACAGAAAAATAAACTCTGGGTCAGTTATGGGACCAGTGTGAGTAAACAATTTTAAACAACTTGATTTTAAAGTTCGAAAATCTATTTGAAAGAAAGGATAATCGTAAGACCAAATCCACACATAAATATGGACGGTTTTTACCTTACGATAACCCAAAACATTTTTGAAATCATATATATCATATAATATTATGATAGTGTCTAAATGCAAATAAATATCAATCTAGCGGAATGCTTGCATCTCGCGCTCCATATATACAGTATACAATCAAAACTGTGGGGGCTTATTGGAGATTGGATTCTGACTATGACAAGGTATGGAACCACCTGCCGATAGTGTATCTCTAGAAGCGAATACACTGGGTTCAACAAGAACATCTTGCAACCCGACCACACATGACCGACCACTCATTTCTCTTGAGTGTATCGAATGTATGTCACCAACGGTTGGGATCAGCAACCGTTTCCCGGAAGGGACAACATCGATAGATTAAAGAAGCCAAAATGAATTTCTCTAGATATGTGATTATACATCCTAATAGGAGCGACCCACATAGCCATGCTGCCTGCCCGAGTTTTGTCACTTCCCGGTTGATGAGGCTTGAGGTCGGAATTTATCATTAGAACATCTGGTTGTCATTCACTTTGAATGTCACATTGTCAGATCCTCCAAATCACTAATTGACGCCCACAAATTACTCTGGATGTAAAAGAAGGGTCATTCTTTGCCATCAACTTGGTATATTTGTAAAAATCAACGTATGTGGTTTTTGGGAAATACTCTGTCAGACATTCGTCCATTCAAGTCATCCAGGAACAGGATGAATCGAAGGTACTCTCCTACTGCATCCATTATAGGAATCACCCCATGGATCATTAGCGAGAAGTCCTTGCAATCCGAATATTCCAATCACGACAGAATCACAAGTCATAATAACGCTGGTGGACCAGACCAGAGAAATTTAATGGGTAATTCTTCCGCTCATGAAGATCCACGGTCTTCATTGCTCCATTTTTTATGACTGCAAGTTAGTCGCGAACGTACAGTTGGTTCGAAGTGGTTTTAGGTCTAGTTCCCATCCCTGTCTCTTCGAGCTAACGCGAAGGGAATAATTCTTTAATAGTCGGTGATTCAACTATAAAAATTTAAACAGTGTGATCAAGTAAAACTTATTTAAATTATTTCATATCATATATATAATGTCTATTTAAATTAATTACTCATATAAATCCATTTTCCAATTTCGAAATAGAAATCAGCACACGATGATTAAAATAAAACGTGTCAATGACTTATTTAAACTAGTTCGATTGAACACTTCATAATATAAACAATAATCACACTATAACAATCAACAATATTTGACATTAATTTTCAACTAATAATAGTTTGAAATATTAAATCTTGGATTAATGACTTATATATTCACACTTCATTTGAAACAAACATATTGGTTTTACTTGAACATTTATTTTGGTTTTCATAGACTATCTCGACGAATATTGGAGGTTCATACTAAAACTTACACAATTACGGCTATTTTGTAGTCGTGAGATAATTCAACCGTTTCCCGATCCTTCTACTTTTTTTACTTGTTTATTTACTTCCTGATCACTCTTATTAAAAACCAATTTTTTATTAATATTCATTTATTATAAAAATGTTTAATTCAATCTCTAGGATTTATAACATTTTCCTTTCTTGGATTTATATGCGGGCTCAACCGAAAAGCCCATTTGCCACAATATTGCATTTTCCTACCATACCAATGCTTCAGCAAAAAAACTATTTCACTTCCACGCGATCACCATTTTCCCCAATTTTCCCTTTGCCAAGTCACTAAAAACCTGAAACCAAATACGAGTTTGGCAACAAAATTTACTGATCAACGAGTATGCTCCTTCCCTTTGCCCCTTGCCAAACCCTTCTACTTCTTCTCCTGTTATTTTCTTTAACTCCTGCACACTACTCCTTGGTGCACGTGCACACTAGCTTCCTTGCCATACCAACGCTTCGACCATCACTACTGATCCCAATTCCGACCTCCATCCCGCCTCCATCCCCAAAAATCCCAACTTTTTACTGTTCCAACTTTCCATTGCTTCAACCGAAATTTCAACTCAACCACTTCCAGGAATTTGACTCGTACCAGCACCACTGACCATCGATCGTCGTGAAAACTCCACCACCGACTCGCTGATGAACTCCCCTTCGGATTCCCCCTGGTGCGTGTCCCCATCTCGCCACCACGGTGAAGCAGATCACCGTTAAACCCGGCCTACTTAAACTGGCCATGACCTTATATTATAAATCAAAATCCCTTAAACTACTTAATTAAAAATTAAAGTTGTATTTTCCCTACCATTACGGACACCCCACGCCACTCCGACTCCGGTGCCATCACCCACGATCGCCAGCATCACCTTAATTTAACCAAAGTTCAACTTTTGATTAACCCAAAAATTCTCCCTCTATAGGCTATTAAAAATCGTAATTTTAGTGTCAAAATCCATGGTTCTTCACGATAAAACTACCCACATACCTGGATTGTAATATAATCATAGTTGAAATTTCGAGTGTTGATCCCCTTTTTACTGTATCTTAATGTTTCTGATGATATACTCTATTGTTTGGATTTAGACAATTTTAAGGTATACTTGAGAAAATAAATACATTCATATTGATTACTATTCCTAAAACAAAGTAGAATTTATGTTCTTGATTATTTTTAGATTTGACAGCATGACATGTTTTTCTTCTTCACAGTTTTTTTTTTAAAAAAACATACCGTTAGTTTTTTTTAATTGAAATCAGAGGTTATCTCCATGTATTTTCCATGGCATTCAATACATCAGATGACGAAAAATCATATATTCATACATACCGATATCTGCTTGAGTCATAACAGAAAAACGAATTTAGATAGGAAAGTTATTAGACTTATTTCACAGCATATATATCTACTGTGTTATTTATATCTCAGGTTGTTTACAGGGACTAATAATCAGAGATAATTTATCAATAATTGGATCAAGATGATGGTATATATATCACACATTTACAGCAGAGATCCACTAAAACAGTAAGAGATTCATATGTTTGCTCACAAATTGTTCGGTGTACCATAGAGTTTTGTTTCTCAGGTTGTTCATGCACTCACGTTTAAATATAGTTATATTTTAATGAAACCACAGCTGCAAATGACAGTGTTATGATCATAAATATCAAATAACCGTAATCATGTACCACTTGTTGTTCTCATAATTGAGTAAATAGTTCAACCTAAAGTCTACCTGACCATTGTTTGCTAAGGCCATGACTTGGCATTTTTATAAAGAAAATTTTCATGCATTTACACGCCACTCCGGATTTCCTCCCATATGTTGCTGCAAACTTCCCGGTTCATCTATCCAGTTATAAAGAGTTTTAAAATTTTGGCCAATATTTCCTTAAACTTCCTATCCCTTAACCATGCATAAACTTACACAAACATGGTTTGAATACTGGCATCCTTCTCCGATACTATATACCCACCAACCCCTATGTTTCCTACCTATCTCCTTCAAAAGATAGTATTAGTTTTAGTTATCAAACTTTGTTTTTAAAACACTTTTATTTTATTTGATGTTAGGGGTACCAACAATCTAGGTGACTTGCTTTTAAATTTTTAACTAGCAGAACAGAGTGCGTACAATTTCTACGCATATTAGCATCAAACACATTCTCAGTTTTCAAGCTTCTAACTTAACAAGCATCCATGTTTTGGTAAATATATTCTTATATATATAACATATGTATAGTCATAGATAAGCAATAACTGGATTTAAAGAAAAACAGAGTAATATAATGTTTACTCATCTTGTCATATAACTCTGTGTGTGTATTTTCTTTCAGATTTTCATTAATGTAGTGCTTTTAGATATATTCTCTACTGTGTTTGCTGCTTTGACACTTGTATTCACTGCCGTTGCTTATTCTATTCACAGTCTCGCCAAAACATTTCAGATTTTGCACTCTAGCTCTCGGCCATTCTAGTTACAGGTTTTGCACACTGTTTCCATTGGTTTTACAGTGAGCTGGTGTGTGAATTTGTGAAGTATTGCAGCGTATTTATAGAGGAAACATGCAGGCTTTATGTGAGGGAGGTGTTAAGAGAACAGGGCACATATGTAGGCATGAGGGTATGTAGGTTGCAGCAACCATCGAAAATGATGAAGGCTTGCTTGATTGATTGAAAGGGATGTGTGCAATGGTCAGTTATGCAGTGATGTACAAAGCTGTACATGGTCATGTGCTGATGGGTTTTAGGACTAGTCCTTGAATAGGGTAGCTACCAACATGATGCAGATGCTAGCTTAGAGTGGTGATATGATGGATATATGTAGCAGCACTGAGGTGAAAGGATGATGGATACAGACTTCTAAACTTTGATCCTAAGCAACACTACCAAGTCATGTTCTTTGTGGCACCCAAAGTACATATGCATTTACATATGTAGATTTGAGATAACAATGGAATATATATGTAGGCATCCCTAAGCTACCAAATACCCATGTGTTTGCTGTAAAATATGCGCAGGTGCCTATATGTGATGGTATGTGATTGAACAATACAAGAAAGGTTTGCAAACTTACATTCTAAGTGATCTTGCTGTGCATGTTACGTGTGCAAGCATATATATTGATTTGAAATAATAATGCCATGTTGGCTAGAAATGTCAAGTAGCTAGGTTCTAGTTGTACATCAATGAACATAACTAGGTCCATTATATACTTATATATAAAGTGAATTTTATTTTATTTCAAGTAGATTTCAATTTATATTTACTTGAGTTTTAAAAGACAAGTTTTATTATAAACAAACTTGCCAAACATTTAACGAGTTAGAATTTACACATAATTTTTTTAGCTAAATGAATTTTACATTATCAATATTCTCAAATTAAATGAATAACATGAATTAATGAATATTTTCATTTGTTTTCCTTTACTATGAAGTTATTTAGAACATATATGAGTTAAAACAAATTAAAAGACAAAACGAATTGATGAAACATTAATTATCTCTTTTATCTATACATATATATACATTGGTTAAAGGGATTTAAATTATCAATAGATATATATGGAATTATACTAGTATTTTCCCGATATATAATCCCTATTTATTTAATTAAATTAAATTACACGTATAATCTATAAATTTAGAACTAGTCCAAAAACTGGGTCGTTACAATTATAAATTATTTTATAACTAAACTGAAGTTTTTCAATCATTTTATATTAGTAATTAAATTAGAAATTTATAAATGAATATTTTAATCATGTTTATAAAGAATCATTTAAATGGTTTATGTAATGAAATCTTGTAGTTTATACAAGCACTGAAAACCCAAAGATTTACATACGGGTTGGAAAAATAGAATAATTGTTTTTAAAACAATTAAATAGTGATTTTAAATTAACTAATTTAATTAATTAATATAAAAGGGAACTGACAAATGGAAATCAGTTAATAGCTAACTGATATGTACGGTTGGAAAAACCAACTATTTTAATCGAAATGGACAATTGAACTAATTTGATATTTGTTAAGTTAATGAATAGTGTAAAGTATTAGTTAAGCCTTGATTAACTATAATTTAAAGGAATTTTCAAGTTGTTAGTGTTAAACAATAGTTAGTCTCCTATTAACTCTTAATTAAAGAAATTATTGAATTGGTTAGTGTTAATAATATTAATTTTCATTTAATAAGTTTTTAAAAACACAAAAGTTATTAGGGCGGTAATGTTTCAAGATAAATGTTATGTTTTAGTCAATATTTACTTAATCAAACGAATTAAGTAAAGAGATTTATCGAACGAAGATTTCAAATGAAAGAAACGGTTTATAAAACTAGAATTGAAAAAAGGTGGTAAACGAGATTTGAATATTAGTGGTTAAGTGACGAACTGATATTATTCTGAGATAAGGAAATTGTCGAGCAAGGTCTGAGAGGTAAATAAAATACCCCAACTTGAACGGCTTTTTTATTATCGAGGAATGGTATTGGTTTGAAACGAGTGTAAGGTGTTGTAATTGGTGTTATATCCCTTATGAGAAGTATCAAATATAAGTGCGAGATTTTGGCAATATGAATAATACCAAAATGTTATTTACAACGTAAATAAAAGTAGTTGGTTTTAAAGTATAGTTTGACATTTCCTTTGCCATATCAAAATCGGTAATTTGTTTATACCATGTAGTATAATACATATATATATATATATATATATATATCATGAGATATCTGAAAATAAGAAAAAGAAAAAAAAAGGGTTTGAAGAAATATATCGCTATTCCAAATGTAATGGTAAGTTGTGTATATATATATATATACATGTTCCATAATGTATAAAAAAGTTTTGATAAATAAAATTAAGGATAATTAAAATGTTTGGAGTATATGGGAAGATTTAGAAGTTTGTTAACCAGTTTTTTAAATATATTTTAAACAGGACAAGTCATGCCAAGTACCGAATCAATCAACTTATTTTACATACACTATTGTTATTTGATAGTTAAATCACCGACTATCAAACTTGACCAATACGATTGTTGGTACGGAAAAACCGGGATCGAATTTATATCTGAAAACCATTCCGACTAACAAATACGTGAAGACGTCGATTGAAGACGGAGCAATTGAAGACCGTTGATCTACATAAGCGGAAGGATTACTTGACGAATATTCTCTGTGTTGCAACAAGAGATATTCTGACGTGATTCGGTCGTGGTTGAGATTTTGCGGATTGCAAGGACTACTCGCTACTGATCCTTGGGGTGATTCCTATATAAGGATGCGGTAGGAGAGTGCCTTCAGTTCATCCTGTTCCTGGATGACTTGTATGGACGAGTGTCTGACAGAGTATTTCCAAATGGATCACGTATGTTGATTTCTTCAAACATACCATAGTTGGTGGCGGAGGACGACTGTCCTCTTAGCTTAACAACTAGAGTATTTTGTGGACATCAATTAGTGATATCTGATGGATCTGATGATGTGGCATTCAAAGTGAATGGTGACCAGATGTTCAAAAAGGAATTCTATCTCAAGCCTCACAACCGGGAAATGACAAAAATCGGGCAGGCAGCATGGCTATGTGGGTCGCTCCCATTAAGGTGTATAATCACCTATCTAGAGAAATTCCATTTGCTTCTTTAATCTATATTCGATGCTGTCCCATTTCGGGAGGTATTTGCTGATCCCAACCGTCGGTGATATACATTCGATACACTCAAGCGAAATGAGTGGTCGGTCATGTGTGGGCCGTGTTGGAAGACGTTTTTGTTGAACCCAGCGTATTCGCCTCTAGAGATACACAATCAAAACGTGGTCCCATACCTTGTCAAGTTGGAATCCGATATCCAATAAGCGCCCGCGGTTTTGGTTTTTATACTATATATGTGGAGTGTGAGATGCAAGCGTTCTGCTAGATTGCTAATTATTTGTATTTAGACACTATGATAATATCGGAATAAGTTATGATTTCAAAAACGTTTTGGGTTATAGTAAGGTAAAAACCGTCCGTGTTTATGTGTAGGTTGGTCTTACTATTATCCTTTGATTTCAAAAAGAATTTTCCCAAAGTTAAACAAGTTGTGTGTTCTGTGAATTTATCACTGAAAGTATTCCAGACTGACCCAGTGTATTTTGCTTTGCTTCAAATGTGCTTGGGTCAGACCGAGTGTATTTACAGGTTAGGTTCGCTTGGAGTTTCAGAAGCAGGAAGCAGGAGGCTTTACCGCTAGTTATATAAAGTTATTATTCTGTTGTGTCTGATATATGTTGTACTCTGATGGTTGGTATGTATATACTGTTCTTTTGTATAAAAAGGATTTTTTATATTATATTTTATTCGTTCCGCTGTGAGATTCTGATGTGTTGTTCTTATTCTTTCTTCTATTCTACTATTCTTTCTTTCTATTCTCACCCTCTAATTTCTTTCTAATAACAATCTAGGATTCGATACTTGGGTTTTTGGCAAGTAATACGGGTTTGTGTATTATTGTCGAAAATTCGAGCGTCCAGTTTTTCCCCGGGTCGTTACATTCAACAAGAACATCTTGTAACTCGGCCACACATGACCGACCACTCATTTCGCTTGAGTGTATCGAATATATTGTCACCTTATAGTTGGTAAACCAACATAACCATTCCCGAGAGATGCATAATTGAAAGAAGTAACAAATATGAATATTCTCTAGATGGTGACAATATATCCTAATTGGTTGTGAACCACTTAGCCATGCTGTCTGACCGATTTCTGTCATTTCCCAGTCGATGAGGCTCGAGGTCACAACGTATCTTTTAACAGATCACTCCTCATTTACTTTGAATGCCACATCGTCATACCCGTCAAATCACAAATTGATTTCCCTAAAAATACCAAGGGTAAAAGTTAAGAGAAACGAATTCCTCTACCACCAACGTAAATACGTTTGAAACAATCAACTTACGTGATCTACCAGATATACTCTGTCAGACATTTGCCCATTCAAGTTGTCCTGTGTAACACCCCACCTCCGCTAGGGTCACTCACAAAGGGAATGCACCAGGTTTGGTGAAGCATTATCGAGGTAAACATGCACAGAAATATTACAAGAAAAAACATATATATATAAAACAGCGGAAGTAAAACAAATTTCATTACCTCATAAAATAAGGTCTAAAGCCTTTTACATCAGAATACATCAAAACCTGTCTTGCAATAATAAAGAAGCATAAAACCATTTCATAAATTATTCCCCAAGTAAAACAGTAAAGTAGCCATAGCCAAGAAAAGTCTAAGCCATGCGTGATGACCTTCAAGCAGAAGAAGCCCGAACTAGATAACAGTGTTTCCTCCCTGAAACCTGGGGGGAAACAGAAGACAAAGAGGCGAAACAAAACGGGGTCAGTCATAAAGACTGGTAAGTCCTATCTACTTCCAGTATAAAAACAGGTAAAGGTAACATGACATGCATAAACTGAAAGTAAACATAAGGATGACGACAAGATAGATAAACTAAACCAGGGTAACAGGCTGAACTACTGTAGCAAGGTAAACTAAGATATCATGATAAACTACGGTGTCATGATAAATCAAGGTATCACATCGTCAGGTTTCTATCAAGTATAATATCCGAAGGTATCTATCTTGTATAACATCCCACGGTATCTATCATGTGTATTTCTCCTGGATCTAACATGTATATTTGCTCTGCACCTCTCGTATTAGTATCCCAACCCGCGTCATGTGTTAACTATGAATGTCCCTTGCCCAATGTCATGTAATGGTCCATGTCAACCTAATATATAGCATATGTAGGTTTTTCCAACTCGTATGTTTCTTTCCATGTATAAGTTCAGTCATTTGCCGTAGGCCATACGGGCTTTCCCATGTGAACGTTTTATCCTTGAGGTTATTTTGGACTGCTACCCTTGATCTCGTTATGTTTCCTTACCATGAACTATCGCGCGTTCCCTTAGGATTTATGCCACCTAGGACCACTAGGGATTATGCTACCTAATGAACGTTTCCGTGTCTCGGTCTGGGTTTTGGCCACCTAGGACCACTAGGGATTATGCAACCCGTCAACCGCGCCCTTTTAACCCACGTATGTATCGTGAACCGTTTTCCATGTCTAGACGCACATGTTCCTCAATGTGCCATCCGAGTTCCGTGCCAGGGTAAATCAAGAAATACGGAACTCGGTCGGGAGCTTTAAGTCGTCTGCTGATGCAGATATCAAGGTCTGATTTTGTACCCGTGGCTATGGTCCCACGTGACCCCTCCCTCAACTACTGAAAGGCAATCCAAGAAAAATCATGTATGAGAACTGCACTACGGCCCATCGATGCCCACTTCCAGATAGCCAACCTCACCCATAACTCGATAGCTAGTATATGGTCCGTTGGGAGTTCCCTGCCTTTCCGTACGTACACGATTGACTAAAGATGGTAGGTAGTCGGCGACATGCTATCCTGGGGCAAAATCAAGTATCGTCGACTCTACGCTAATCCATCCCAGTCTTTAGGTCGCTCGCATAGCAACCAAGGAATACTCTTGGCTCTTCTACCGCAGACCTTAACCTTTGTGAAGCCGGGTTTCATGGACCACTAGCCACCTCACAAAGGGATACCAAGAGTACCCTCACGTTCCCCGAAGCTTTCGCTTCGTCACCCAGTTCGCTGGAGCTTTTATCCAAGTCAGATAACTTGCTCCTCCTCGTATACTAAGCGATGACCTACCGTACCAGGTTACTCATCTCTTTATGAACTAGTCCCATGTCCTTAGCTAAGAATTATTACTTAGTTACCCTTAACTAAGGTTTACCACTTAGCCCCACTTTCCGCTATCCTTGTTAACTACGATTTCCAACCTACTTCCCTGAGCTAGGGTTTTGCCAAATGGCTTAAGTGTTGTTATCCAAGTTCATGACTTAACCCGCCTACGAATCATGTCAAGATTGGCTAAGTACTCAATTTTAAGGCTTAGCCCTACAAGTTGGTTAAGTGTACCAAGAAGCTCATGACTTAACCCTATCAAGTCAAATTGGTTAAGTATTTATTTGTCTTAACCCTATCAGATTATCATATTAGATTGATTAAGCATAGATTATCTTAATCCTATCAGATTATCGAGTCGGATTGGTTAAGTATAGGTTAACTTAACCCCATCCACTAACCGTGTTTAGATTAGTTAAGTCTAAGTTACTTAACCCCATCTAATTACCGTGTTAGATTAGTTAAGTATGGATTACTTAACCTCATCGGATTTACCGTGTTTAGATTAGTCAAGTGTGGATTACTTAACCCTATCTAATTACCAAGTCGGATTAGTTAAGCGTAAATTACTTAACCCCATCCCCTAATTGTCTTGTATGGTTAAGTGTCATTAAGAAATCAAGCCCGGTCCCACTTAACCTACCCATTCGTGTCATATCGGTTAAATGTCATTAGTCAAATTTACTTAACCTTATCATGTGGCATTAATTTAATTAATGCACTCTTAACCTCTCACATTAGACCTTGTTGTGGTTACTAGTTAAGCCGAGCGGGTCCGGGTAGATTTATACCACAACCTAGTCTAACCTCGGGTCTTAAGCGCGACATGACCAACTTCTCACATTGGATCCTATTGTTTGTAGCCACTAGCTAAGCCGGGCGGGTCCGGGTAGATTTATGCTACAAACTCAACCCAACCTCGAGTTGGCCATTTTCATGTTTGGTCTAGTGTCTTTTTACACTTACAACCAACCCATGTCTAGTTCAAGTTCCATGTTTTTCCCCATGTCATGATCATACTTAAATACATCATGAATGTCATGTTCTCATGTAAGCCCCATGTCAAGTTTTTCATGTCATACCCACGTTTTTCCTAAGCTATCCAAACGTATTTCCAACCCAAGTGGAAGCGAGTCACATAGTAGGGTATTATGCCAACATATTGGCCACAAACATGCATAGTATCTTAAGGGAATTTGGCCACAAACATGCATAGTATCGTAAGGGAATTTGGCCACAAACATGCATAGTATCATAAGGGAATTTGGCCACAAGCATGCATAGTTTCATAAGAGGATTTGGCCACAAACATGCATGGTGTCATAAGTGAATTTGGCCACAACGATGCATGATACATAAGGGGTTTGGGTTCATTTACATGCATAAGCCCCAAAGTCAAATTTATGCAACTAATTCACAAGTCAAAGTGGCTCTAAGTGTTCATGCTATCATACTACAAGTAAAGATCCAATCTTGCATGGCAAACTAAGTCAAATGCAACATGAATAGCATGGTTTTGTCGTTAAAACACAACCCAAAGTCATATGTTCATGATATAGGAGCAAACTAGGCTCGCATAGGTTATAGCATTCATGTTTAACCACATTTTATTCCATGCCATGATTAAACTACCGTTAACATCTCGAAGTAGCTAGAACTTACATAGCGTGGCAAGGGGGGTGGGAGCATGAATCGTTTTGACGAAGAAAGGTGGCTCCTTTGATGAAGAACCGTCATGAAACTTGCATAGCAACGTTGATTTGGCCTCGATTTGGTGTAGCAAACTTGCACCTTTTGATTTGAACCCGATTTGAAAGCATAGTCTCTAGGAATTGGAGATGGAGGCCATGATCAATGTAGATTTGGGCAGCACTTCGTTGCAAGAGTGATTTATGAGGGGTTTAGGGTAGGCTTAGGGTCTTTTTATAGAGATTAGGGGTAGTTTAGGCCGTTAGATTAACCCTAGGATAGATCCAAGCCCTCAAAAATCTTCATAAGCCTCCAAAACCGAGCCAAACAGCAAAACAGGTGCACCAGGTTGCCTTGGTCAGACCAGGCAGGTCGACCCCCAGGTCGACCCTGGGGTCGACTCCCCAGTCGACTTGGTTGGCAGGGGGTCGACTCCCCAGTCGACCTCCCCTGGTCTAGCGGGAAATTTTCCCGCCTCTTCTGAATTCTGAAATTTGAATCTGTTTTCATTTTCGAATTTTTCGTGAAACTTCGCGAGGCCATATCTTGGTCATACGGACTCCGATTTACGAAATTTCGGACTCTATTTCGCGTATTTTTCCGAGACAAACGCAATGGCGCAACCCGTTTCTCCTGATTCAGATTTTAATATTTAATTCTGCCTTGATTCTTGTCTTGACACGTTATTAAAATTCGGGTTGTTACATTCTCCCCTCCTTTAAGGATTTCATCCCCGAAATCTCCAAGTTAGGAAGAACGCATTCTACCATCCATCATCCATCTACTCAAAACGTCATCCACATGCAACCATTGTCCTTAGACGATTTCTAATGCCATATGAACATATGAAGAACGTGTGTGTATATGCTCCTTAGCTAATGCTAATGATCAGGCCTGAATGATCTTTCTAATGCAAAATATGTTTAGTGCCTAGGTCCAACATGTATGCAAATATTCCTAGTCATATAAGTACTATATGCGTGCACAAACATTCATTCATATGCAACATCCGCATGATAACACATTCAATTTCATCCATAAACAAGTATAAATACTCGTGCATATGCAACATGAAACGTGACCGCATAAATCTAGTATCTAATTAATGTGTATTCGCGCATCCACGAGCAACCACTTGCAACCATTTGCAACCATATCAATCATAACATGTTTCAAATACATGTTTACATCCATAGAGTTCTATCTAAGGTTCCCAAGATAAGATCGAGGAGATAAACCAGACAAACTCCTTACGGGGTTTGTAACAGAAACAGGACCGAGAGGATATCCACCAAGTGATAGCATGTAAGTAAGCTCTACAGGAGAACCAGGGATCAACGATATACTCTTACAGACACGATGCGCGCGTCTAAGCCGCATTTCCTTGAGCATAATTCTAGTGTGCCTTGACTACCTTTGACTTCATGATTTCGTAGTTCCTTGATTCCTATTTCCAAGGTATGAGTCGGAACTCTTTTCACTGCCGCCTCTCGTTCCACTTTCATTTATTATTTCCCTAGTATACTTGGCTCAACCATATCTACGTACTCATGCAAGATCTCCAAAATTCACTAGTGAATTCTGGATCTCGTTTACCGATGCCAATCCATGTTACCACGTGCACTTACTAGGGTGATTCCTATAACCCATGCTCAAGCGGAATGAACCATCCGTCTTATTGGCGGACGTTACTCGATTGGATCAGAGATTTCCGATAAATGCATCAAGAGATTCTAGGTAACTAACCATGACAGAACCCAAAAGGTTACACGAGACTTCGAGGGTATTACCAAGGCAAGCTAAGAGTTTAACTACCCTCCTTTCAAAAACGAGAATGGTATCCCTTACTGGATAACCACTTTACCCCTAGAATCCATCCATAGCTCAACAATAGAAGCATTGCTTCTAATCTCAACGCTTGGCATAGACGTTCTCAAATCCAACAAGTCATGAATAAATGGACCGACTCTCCAACCAGATTTTGGGACAATACTGCGATCCTTTACCATGCTAGTACTAAGGTGCAGAGACTCAACTATCCAAGCAGACTTAAATGATACGATGATCACGACAAAGTCTGGACGGGATGATAGAAAAGAACGACTAAACCTTTACCAGAAACGGTACCATTTCTTTTAGGTACCCTAGAAATGGGAGCGTACAATTGCCCTCTCCGATGCTCTTGTCCTTGTCCTCCTTGATGGACTAAGCCATACCAACAAGTTGCTTATCCTTAAGCTCGCGTCCTTTATCCTTGCTCTTATTACCCTTCCTTGTACCACGGCAACAGGTCTCTCGAGAACCACCTCCATCGTACGGAAAACACCTACGTGGCTAGACAAAGATTAGTCACAGCTAGAATTACTGTGACTACAGATGGAGGAAAGAAAGGAAAAGAGATTCAATCAAGGAATCAAAGGATAGTGCTCATGGCCTTTGGGGAATAGCCTTTTAAAACAAAACTTTTCTTGAAAATGCTTCTTTGTAAAACGGTTTCTCAAATAGTTTTCAGAAGGTTTTAAAAACTTTTGCCCAGTCTGGTAACCTTCTGCTCTGATACCAAATGTAACACCCCACCTCCGCTAGGTTCACTCACAAAGGGAATGCACTAGGTTTGGTGAAGCATTATCGAGGTAAACATGCACAGAAATATTACAAGACATAACAAATATATATAAAACAGCGGAAGTAAAACAAATTTCATTACCTTATAAAATAAGGTCTAAAGCCTTTTACATCAGAATACATCAAAACCTGTCTTGCAATAATAAAGAAGCATAAAACCATTTCATAAATTATTCCCCAAGTAAAACAGTAAAGTAGCCATAGCCAAGAAAAGTCCAAGCCATGCGTGATGACCTTCAAGCAGAAGAAGCCCGAACTAGATAACAGTGTTTCCTTCCTGAAACCTGGGGGGAAAAGGAAGACAAAGAGGCGAAACAAAACGGGGTCAGTCATAAAGACTGGTAAATCCTATCTACTTCCAGTATAAAAACAGGTAAAGGTAACATGACATGCATAAACTGAAAGTAAACATAAGGATGACGACAAGATAGATAAACTAAACCAGGGTAACAGGCTGAACTACTGTAGCAAGGTAAACTAAGATATCATGATAAACTACGGTGTCATGATAAATCAAGGTATCACATCGTCAGGTTTCTATCAAGTATAATATCCTAAGGTATCTATCCTGTATAACATCCCACGGTATCTATCATGTGTATTTCTCATGGTTCTAACATGTATATTTGCTCTGCACCTCTCGTACTAGTATCCCAACCCGCGTCATGTGTTAACTATGAATGTCCCTTGCCCAATGTCATGTAATGGTCCATGTCAACCTAATATATAGCATATGTAGGTTTTCCCAACTCGTATGTTTCTTTCCATGTATAAATTCAGTACTTTGCCGTAGGCCATACGGGCTTTCCCATGTGATCGTTTTATCCTTGAGGTTATTTTGGACTGCTACCCTTGATCTTGTTATGTTTCCTTACCATGAACTATCGCGCGTTCCCTTAGGATTTATGCCACCTAGGACCACTAGGGATTATGCTACCTAATGAACGTTTCCGTGTATCGGTCTGGGTTTTGGCCACCTAGGACCACTAGGGATTATGCCACCCGTCAACCGCGCCCTTTTATCCCACGTATGTATCGTGAACCGTTTTCCATGTCTAGACGCACATGTTCCTCAATGTGCCATCCGTGTTCCGTGCCAGGGCAAATCAAGAAATACGGAACTCGGTTTGGAGCTTTAAGTCGTCTGCTGATGCAGATATCAAGGTCTGTTTTTGTACACGTGGCTATGGTCCCACGTGACCCCTCCCTCAACTACTGAAAGGCAATCCAAGAAAAATCATGTATGAGAACTGCACTACGGCCCATCGATGCCCACTTCCAGATAGCCAACCTCACCCATAACTCGATAGCTAGTATATGGTCCGTTGGGAGTTCCCTGCCTTTCCGTACGTACACGATTGACTAAAGATGGTAGGTAGTCGGCGACATGCTATCCCGGGGCAAAATCAAGTATCGTCGACTCCACGCTAATCCATCCCGGTCTTTAGGTCGCTCGCATAGCAACCAAGGCATACTCTTGGCTCTTCTACCGCAGACCTTAACCTCTGTGAAGCCGGGTTTCATGGACCGCTAGCCACCTCACAGAGGGATACCAAGAGTACCCTCACGTTCCCCGAAGCTTCCGCTTCGTCACCCAGTTCGCTGGAGCTTTTATCCAAGTCAGGTAACTTGCTCCTCCTCGTATACTAAGCGATGACCTACCGTACCAGGTTACTCATCTCTTTATGAACTAGTCCCTTGTCCTTAGCTAAGAATTATTACTTAGTTACCCTTAACTAAGGTTTACCACTTAGCCCCTCTTTCCGCTATCCTTGTTAACTACGATTTCCAACCTAGTCCCCTGAGCTAGGGTTTTGTCAAATGGCTTAAGTGTTGTTATCCAAGTTCATGACTTAACCCGCCTACGAATCATGTCAAGATTGGCTAAGTACTCAAGTTCAAGGCTTAGCCCTACATGTTGGTTAACTGTACCAAGAAGCTCATGACTTAACCCTATCAAGTCAAATTGGTTAAGTATTTATTTGTCATAACCCTATCAGATTATCATGTTAGATTCATTAAGCATAGATTATCTTAATCCCATCAGATTATCGAGTCGGATTGGTTAAGTATAGGTTAACTTAACCCATCCACTAATCGTATTACAATGGTTAAGCCTAATTTAAAAGGTCTTGTGACTTAACCCTACCAGGTCCACATATTAGATTGGTTAAGTGTAGGCTACTTAACCTCATCAAATCATCACGTATAATTGGTTAAGTATGAGTTACTTAACACCATTAAATTATCATGTTAAATTGGTTAAGTATTGGTTACTTAACCTCATTGAATTACTAAGTTTAGATTGGTTAAGTGTTTAACTTAACCCCATCGAATTACCGTGTTTAGATTAGTTAAGTGAAGGTTACTTAACCCCATCTAATTACCGTGTTTAGATTAGTTAAGTCTAAGTTACTTAACCCCATCTAATTACCGTGTTAGATTAGTTAAGTATGGATTACTTAACCTCATTGAATTTACCGTGTTTAGATTAGTTAAGTGTGGATTACTTAACCCCATCTAATTACCAAGTCGGATTAGTTAAGCGTAAATTACCTAACCCCATCCTCTAATTGTCTTGTATGGTTAAGTGTCATTAAGAAATCAAGCCCGGTCCCACTTAACCTACCCATTCGTGTCATATCGGTTAAGTGTCATTAGTCAAATTTACTTAACCTTATCATGTGGCATTAATTTAATTAATGCACTCTTAACCTCTCACATTAGACCTTGTTGTGGTTACTAGTTAAGCCGGGCGGGTCCGGGTAGATTTATACCTTAACCTAGTCTAACCTCGGGTCTTAAGCGCGACATGACCAACTTCTCACATTGGATCCTATTGTTTGTAGCCACTAGTTAAGCCGGGCGGGTCCGGGTAGATTTATGCTACAAACTCAACCCAACCTCGAGTTGGCCATTTTCATGTTTGGTCTAGTGTCTTTTTACACTTACAACCAACCCATGTCTAGTTCAAGTTCCATGTTTTTCCCCGTGTCATGATCATACTTAAATACATCATGAATGTCATGTTCTCATGTAAGCCCCATGTCAAGTTTTTCATGTCATACCCACGTTTTTCCTAAGCTACCCAAACGTATTTCCAACCCAAGTGGAAGCGAGTCACATAGTAGGGTATTATGCCAACATATTGGCCACAAACATGCATAGTATCTTAAGGGAATTTGGCCACAAACATGCATAGTATCGTTAAGGGAATTTGGCCACAAACATGCATAGTATCATAAGGGAATTTGGCCACAAGCATGCATAGTTTCATAAGAGGATTTGGCCACAAACATGCATGGTGTCATAAGTGAATTTGGCCACAACCATGCATGATACATAAGGGGTTTGGGTTCATTTACATGCATAAGCCCCAAAGTCAAATTTATGCAACTAATTCACAAGTCAAAGTGGCTCTAAGTGTTCATGCTATCATACTACAAGTAAAGGTCCAATCTTGCATGGCAAACTAAGTCAAATGCAACATGAATAGCATGGTTTTGTCGTTAAAACACAACCCAAAATCATATGTTCATGATATAGGAGCAAACTAGGCTCGCATAGGTTATAGCATTCATGTTTAACCACATTTTATTCCATGCCATGATTAAACTACCGTTAACATCTCGAAGTAGCTAGAACTTACATAGCGTGGCAAGGGGGGGTAGGAGCATGAATTGTTTTGACGAAGAAAGGTGGCTCCTTTGATGAAGTCGTGAAACTTGCATAGCAACGTTGATTTGGCCTCGATTTGGTGTAGCAAACTTGCACCTTTTGATTTGAACCCGATTTGAAAGCATAGTCTCTAGGAATTGGAGATGGAGGCCATGATCAATGTAGATTTGGGCAGCACTTCGTTGCAAGAGTGATTTATGAGGGGTTTAGGGTAGGCTTAGGGTCTTTTTATAGATATTAGGGGTAGTTTAGGCCGTTAGATTAACCCTAGGATAGATCCAAGCCCTCAAAAATCGTCACAAGCCTCCAAAACCGAGCCAAACAGCAAAACTGAAACACCCCACCTCCGTTAGGGTCACTCTCAAAGGGAATGCCCTAATTTTGGTGGAGGTTTATAAGTACAAGTCACAGATATACAAGACGGATATAAGAACACATATTTGTAAACAGCGGAAGAACAACAAACTTTATTTCACAAAGTCAAATACGTGTTACAACAACATCCTTTCCAAAAACATAACATAACACTTTCATAATCTGTCTTGAGTACATTATTTAAAGAAGCATAAATAAAACGTAGATAAACTGCAAAAGCCCCATAGTGGATTGTCCAAAGCCATAGTTCAAAACAGGAAAGTCCAAGCAATACATTTCTCTACTTCAAGCTGGATGTCAAGGCTGATCAGGCTGCTGTGTTCCCTCCCTGAGGACCTGGGGGGGGGGGGGAAACGGAAGAAAGAAGACGAAAGAAAAATAGAGTCAGACATAAAGCCTGAGTAAGTCTAGTACTATTTTGTCTATGAATAAAGAACTGGGTATGATAAGTATAAACAAGAAGTGGGCAAGCACTATGAACTTGGTTAAGTTGTCTAGGGTCGAATATACTATCGTACCCCATGTTAATCTCTGAACCCATATAAACTAGTTTCCAATTTGCACCCCATAATCAGGGTGATGTGATCCATTCTATGATGATCGGCTCCTACTCGCAAAGTTACATGTGTCTTACGGCCCCCGATGTCTGTAGTTACCTATGCTGGTCCCACCATGGGGTGTATCAAGTCCCATAGTGGCAACCCGACACAACCTTAGAGTGCACAGGTATGCTACTGGTGTCCAGTGCCTTATTTTTCTGCACCGGAGTGTGTGCACGCCCGCACTCCGTTAGAACCTACACTGCTACACCACCGCCGTCGCTTTGACCTCTTACAATCAGCCCAGTAATCGTGCCCCACCCTGCCTAGTTTCAGGGTATCCTGATACACCTTTTAGGGTTACTGCTGAAAAGGGTCCCCCGTTACTAGGTTTTCTATCTCTAGCCAACATGCTAAGTTGGTTAAGTGTTTCCTACCTAACCCCCACCAGTACGTTTAGTTTAGCATGTTCCATTTTGATTATGTCTTTAGTTCACTTAATCCTAACAATCCTGACTCAGCCTTAATTGTCTTATTAAGGCCCTGACCTCTCACATTAGACAGTTATTGTTGTGGCTGCCTGTTGCCGGTTGGTTCCGGGCAGTCTTACGCCACAACTCAGTCTAACCTCGGGTCCTTGGTGGGCTCCATGTTTAACCTCCCACATTGGATAGGTATTGTTGTGACTACTGGACAGCCGGGCGGTTCCGGGCAGGTTTACATCACAACTCAATCCAACCTCGGGTTAAACACATCGTATGTTCTACATTTACATATCTTGTCATTCCTCTTTATTTCTTATATGTAAATATTTGCGGCCCATTATTAAGTTAATGGTGTAAAGGTTACACCAATCACGGGCCCAACCCATACTTGAATTTGGGCCCTTCTATTTTATATTTTCATTCATTAATTAATTTTAACCCAACGTTATTTTCCCCCATTTTACACGTCTGTTTATATACATTGGGCTTAGGCTTTTAAAGCCCAATTTAGCCATGCGAAAAGGGGAGGCTTAAAGCGTGATTACATGCAGAAAGAGGGGAAGGTGAGCGCATGAACTTGCATATGACGTTGGAAATACATAATAGAAACTGGTGTACTTGCATATATATACTTTGGTCATAAAGCATAGGTGACATGAACCAAACCATGTAAACTTAAGATAAGAATCTAAATTAGGTGTCACATAGTCTTAACTACAACATAAACCTATGTTCTCATTTAGGCATAAACATAAACAAGTCATGTTCATAAGGTTTCTACATGTTTACAAAGGGGATACTTTGTTACTAACACAAAAGCATAGTTCAACTTAATCATGGTTTAAGTCTAATCACATAACGATGGTATAAACATACTTATGCATAAATATTCCTAAACATGGTGTTTGCTTTAAACTTGCAAAAAGGGATTTTTGAGTCTAACCTAGCCATGTCTCACATATGTCATCATATAATTCTTGTAAACAAGATAGACTTAATCATGGATTTCAATTATGCCAAATATCATTCATAGCCTAGCCATATTCATAAGTTTGCAAAAGCATGACTTAATACATGGATTATGGTGTCAAAATTCCAACATAGTTTCATATGAACTATAACAACCAAACTTGTTTCAATTACTTGCAAAATGATTTATGCACAAAAATATACATCATGACGACATAATAACAAAGCCCCAAACTTGCATGAATTTCAATCAACTACATACATGTAGCTTCAACATAGATTACATAATTTGCGCAATATTCCAAACGTATACTTGCATAGAACTACCGCATGTAGTTCTTTATAATGAATAACATAATTTTGCACAAATATGAACTACTTTATTATCCCAATTCAAGCATACAAATCAACACAGTTGTTTATTCATACCAAAGTAATACTCTACTTACAATGGTTGCGGCGAATTCTCTAATTAAGAGATATGATTCCTATGTTGAATTGATTGGCTTTAGGACTTTCTTCCTAATTCTCTCTCTATTTGGCGGCTACTCTTAGTCGTTCCTCAGCAACATGGCGGCTATGTTCTTAATTTTGAATGAGTAGATTAGGGTTTAGTCTAGGGTTGTTTATATAGAGGTTAGGAACTGATTAGGACCCTTGATGTTGCTTGGATTGATCATAGCCATTCATTAGGAAGAGAGACCAATTAAAACTTGCCACCTAGCCCTAATGACAAAGCAGACCACAGAGAATCGGCCAAACACAGACCTGGCCAGCCAGGTTGACTGAGCTCGACCAGGTCGACACCCCTGTCGACAGGGCTGTCGACAGCCCTGTCGACATGGGTAGCCCAGGTCGACAGCCCAGTCAACCTGGGTGGCCTAGGCGGGTGTTTATCCGCCCTGGCCCATTGGGCCCCATTTTTAATTATTTTATTCTGTTTGAATTTTAAATTTAATTCTCGAACTTCCGAAGGCCATATCTTCTTCATACGGACTCCGTTTTTTGAAAACTCGGACTCTATTTCGCGTATTTTTCCGAGACGAACGAAATGGCCTATCCCGTTTCCCTTAGTTCTTTGATTTCAAATTAATTATACTTTAATTTGTTAATTTCACAGTTATAGAATTTTCGGGGTGTTACATTCTCCCCCACTTAAAAGGATTTCGTCCCCGAAATCTTCAAGTTAGGAGGAATGTATATCCTAACATCCAATCATCCATCTACTCATCCATCAAACACGAGCATCCATTGTCCTTAAAAGATTTCTAATGCTTCAAGATCATATGCGAAGTGTGTGTGTACATGTACTTATCTAATGCAAAATCAGGCGGTCTACTGATTCAGTTGACCTCCTTAATGCAACTTATGTAAGTGCCATGAATCCATTATGTATGCAAATTTTCCTATTCATGATTCTACATGAGTGCTCAATTATTCAATACAAATGCAACATCCACATGACAATACATTAAAGTTCAACCATATACGAATACAAACATATATGCATATGCAATATGAAGTGACTAAGCCGATCTAAAACCTAGATTGTGTGTGTATATGCAACCACGAGCAACCACTAGCAATCACTTGCAACCACTTGCAACCATCATCCATAACATGTTTCAACTACATGTTTCCATCCAAAAAGATTCTATCTAAAAGATACGGTCGAGGAAATATACCTAAAAAGATAGATAAAAGCGCAACTTAAGGAAAAGGAAAGATCAAGGATGTACCCTCGAACAGAAAAGGGTAGGCAGTACGTATTCTAGCTTCAGTTTCCCAAGTCGCGTCTCCCTCGGCGTCGCTCCACTGAACTTTGACGAGCTTGACTTCTCGGTTGCGTAGCTTCTTCACTTCCGTTCCTAAGATGCGGGTTGGAACTTTTCTTATGGTTGCTTCGCGTTCCACTTCGGCCTCTTCGAGTATATTTGGCTCTACCACTTCAGCAGACTCATGTAGACATTTTCGGAGGTGTGAAACGTGAAAAACGTTGTGGACTCCAGCCAACTTCTCGGGTAGCTCTAATCTATAGGCCATTTTCCCAATTTTCTCGATAATAGGAAATGGCCCTACGAACCTTGGTGCTAGCTTTCCTGTGGTTCCAAAACGAACAACGTTTCTTAGCGGTGATACCTTGAGAAAAACTCTGTCTCTAACCTCGAATTCAAGGTCGGTCCTCCTCTTGTCGGCGTAGGACTTTTGTCTGTCTTGGGCCGTCCTCATCCTTCTTCGTATTAAGTCTACTTTCTCTGAGGTCTCTCGGATCATATCTGGTCCAAGTACGAGCTTATCAGTAGACTCCCACCAACAAGTGGGCGATCGGCACGGTCTTCCATATAAAGCTTCGAAGGGCGCCATTCCGATGGTTGCTTGATAGCTGTTGTTGTAGGCAAATTCCACCAAAGGAAGGTGGTCTTCCCATGTCCCTCCGAAGTCAAAGACGCATAGTCTTAAAAGGTCTTCCAAAACTCTGTTCACTCTCTCTGTTTGGCCGTCGGTTTGGGGATGATAGGCTGTGCTTAAGCATAACTGCGTTCCTACTGCTTCTTGCAGACTCCGCCAAAACTCACTGGTGAAGATGGGGTCTCGTTCACTAACGATGCTAGACGGTATTCCATGGAGTCGGACGATTTCCTTGAGGTAAAGTGATGCCAGGGATGAGGCAGTTCTTTTACTTTTGACAGGTAAAAAGTGGGCGCTTTTAGTAAGCCTATCCACTATTACCCAAATACTAGTGTTGCCTCTCCTAGACCTAGGCAGCCCATCGATGAAGTCCATTGAGATGCTATCCCACTTCCACTGCGGGACCTCCAGAGGATGTAGCAGTCCGCCAAGCTTTTTATGTTCTGCCTTAACCTGTTGGCACACCATGCACTTAGAAACGAATTCTGCCACGTCCTTTTTCATGCCGTTCCAAAAGAAAGTCCTTTTTATGTCTTTGTACATTTTATCTCCGCTTGGGTGTATCGTCATCTTGGAGTGATGTGCTTCCTCGAGAACCTTCTTTACTAAATCTTTTGTCTGTGGGACGCATAGTCTTCCGTCTCGCCTTAGCAAACCTTTATCGTCGATGGAGTATCTGTTGAGGTGACTTGAAGTCTCACCCCTAATTAGCCTATCAATTGTTTCCACAAGCTGAGGGTCTTCGCGTTGTGTTGTCCCTACTGAATCCACTAAAGTTGGGCGCACTTCGAGAGATGCTAGCAGGCCCGGTACGAAATCGGAGGAAGGCCTAAAGTCGAAGCTGGCTATAAACTCTAGGCTTTGTCTTTCAACAAACAACGGGCTTAGGGTCAATTTCTTTCGGCTCAACGCGTCTGCCACTACGTTGCCTTTGCCCGGAGTGTAGGAGATTTCGAAATCGTACGAGGTAAGGAACTCCATCCACCTTTGTTGCCTCAAGTTAAGATCCTTCTGCGAGAAAAGATATTTCAACGATTTATGGTCAGTGTAAAGTTCGAACTTGTCACCTAGGAGATAGTGTCGCCAAGACTTGAGTGCAAAGACGATGGCGGCTAACTCAAGATCGTGGATCGGGTAGTTCTTTTCGTGCACTTTCAACTGCCTCCCGCCATAAGCTACTACCCTTCCTTCTTGCATTAAGACGGCGCCTAGCCCTGTCCCACATGCATCCGTATAAACAGTGAACATCTTGCTCCCATCTGGCAGCGTCAAAACTGGGGCTGTTGTGAGAGCCCTTTTTAGTCGTTGGAAAGCAAACTCGCAATCCAAGTCCCAATTAAACACTAGATTCTTCTTAGTCAATTTCGTGAGCGGAGCTGAGATTTTCGCAAAATCCCTTATGAACTTTCGATAGAAACCTGCTAGTCCTAGAAAACTTCGGACCTCAGTCGCATTCCTTGGTGTCTTCCAGTACTGTACCGCCACTACCTTAGCAGGGTCCACTGCTAACCCTTGTTTGGATACTATGTGCCCAAGGAATCTCACCTCTTCTCTCCAAAAGTGGCATTTGGAGAACTTGGCTTTTAGTTGATGGACTCGCAAAGTTTCCATGATTGCCCTTAGGTGCTGAGCATGTTCCTCTTCACTATTTGAGAAGATAAGGATATCATCTACGAAGACCACTACGAATTTGTTGAGGAAATCTCTAAATACCCTACTCATCAGGTCCACGAAGTAAGCAGGTGCATTTGTCAAGCCGAAAGGCATGACAAGCCATTCAAAGAAACCGTCTGGGGTTCTGAACGTCGTTTTATCGATGCTATCTTCAGCCACCCTTAGCTGATGAAAACCGGTTGCTAAATCGAGTTGGGAGAAAACGGACGCTCCTACAAGCTGGTCAAACAAATCGTCAATTCTAGGGAGAGGGTGCCTATTCTTTTTCGTTAGCTTGTTGAGCTCCCTATAGTCAACACATAGACGGAGTGAACCATCCGCCTTCGTAGCGAACACCACTGGAGCGCCCCATTCTGAAATGCTCCTCCTAATGAACCCCTTTTCTAGAAGCTCTTTAATCTGTTTACTGAGCTCTTTCCTTTCTCGTGGAGCCATGTGTCTAACGGGCAACGCAACGGGCTTTGCATTATCTACAAGATATATGCGGAAGTCTATTTCCCGCTTCGGAGGCAAGCCCTTCACCTCTTCGAAGACATCCGGATATTCCCGGACCACTCTAACTGATTGCAAATTTTCAACATAGGCATCTAGCGATTCAAGATAACTAAGCATAACCGCATACGAGGGATTACAAGAAATTTCCAAAGTATTACCGAGCTGGGTTAGGAGCCTAACAACCCTTTTCTCACAATCAAGGATGGCCTCATTACTGGATAGCCAATCCATACCCAAAATCAAACCATACCCCGAAAAGCCCAAAACAAAGGCACTACATTGAAATTCTACACTTAGAATAGAAATTTTCAATCCCACACAGATCATAGACAAATGAGCTGGGCCCCCAATTGGGTTTGAAACAATTAAGGGGTCCTCTACCATACTAGTTTTTAGGTGCAGAGATTCTACTAAAGCAGACGAGATAAAGGAGTGTGATGCGCCAGAATCAAATAAAGTGCGAACGGGGTGATCATAAAGATAAATTACACTTTCTACAGAAGTATTTATACCTTGCTGTTGCAGAGGTGGCGCTTCTAGCACATGGACCTGTGCCCCTGGGGTGGATCCAGCCCTCTGCCCCTGTCCTCGTTTCTTTGGGCAGTCCTTAGCCCTATGGCCTGTCTCACCGCAAGAAAAGCACCCACCATTCTCCTTGGCCTTCTTTTTCCGGCAGTCCTTTACTAAGTGCCCCACTTTGCCACAGAAATTGCACTTCCTCTTCTCTTTGTTGCCTTTCCCGCCCTTCTTAAAGTCTGTCTTCTTGGGCTGCAAACCCTCTTTCTTCTTTCCCTTATCCTCTTCATTCAGCAATGCCATTTGCACCAATCTTTCATACGTGGCTCCCATGGGTATATGGGTCATGGCCAAACTGTGTAATGGCTCATTTAACCCTTTGACGAAACGGAGAGCCTTCTTGTGCGGGGTGTTGACTAGGTCAAGCCCAAACCTAGCCAGCTCATCGAACTGATTCACATATTCTCTGACTGTCTTGTCCCCTTGCTTAAGAAATAAGAATTTTTCCAACTGCAAACTTCTTTCCGCATCTGAGAGAAATTTAGTCTCAAACCTTGCCCTAAAGTCCTCCCATGTCTCCACTGGTCTTTCAGCATTAGTGACTTCCCACCAGTAGGAAGCCTCGCCCTTCAATAGCCATACCGCCAGTTGTACTTTTTGTCTATCTTCTACCTCAAAGATGATGAATAGGTCCTCCGTTTCTTTCAGCCAATTTCTAGCTGCCACGAAGGACTCAGTTCCATGGAAATCCCTTCCTCCCATAGCTTTAAAATCTTTACATATCTTAGCAAACGTGTTTCCCCG
The DNA here is from genome assembly GCA_030737875.1 of Allium sativum. Taxonomy (NCBI): domain Eukaryota; kingdom Viridiplantae; phylum Streptophyta; class Magnoliopsida; order Asparagales; family Amaryllidaceae; genus Allium; species Allium sativum. The sequence continues at coordinate 166,431,461 of CM060923.1, forward strand.
AGGAGGAGGTGGAGGAAAAGGTGCCGCTGCGGCTGGATGATTTCCTTCCGCTGGGGGAGGAGGAATGGTAGGACCTGGCTGAGTGGCCCTTGCTTCTAAGAACCGTCTAAACCAACCAGGTATTGGTACCCCTTCCGGCAAGTTGAGTTCTTGGGACATGCTGAAACAAAAAGGATAGATTCAAAACGAAGGATAGAGATAGTTCCTATGGCTTTGGGGGGTAGACTTTGCCTTTTTAAAATAAAATAATATTTTCTTTTAAAAATGCTTCTTTAAATTTCCTTTTTGAAAATAATTTTTCAAAACTTTTTATCTTATCTGGTAAACCTGTGCTCTGATACCAAGTGAAACACCCCACCTCCGTTAGGGTCACTCTCAAAGGGAATGCCCTAATTTTGGTGGAGGTTTATAAGTACAAGTCACAGATATACAAGACAGATATAAGAACACATATTTGTAAACAGCGGAAGAACAACAAACTTTATTTCACAAAGTCAAATACGTGTTACAACAACATCCTTTCCAAAAACATAACATAACACTTTCATAATCTGTCTTGAGTACATTATTTAAAGAAGCATAAATAAAACGTAGATAAACTGCAAAAGCCCCATAGTGGATTGTCCAAAGCCATAGTTCAAAACAGGAAAGTCCAAGCAATACATTTCTCTACTTCAAGCTGGATGTCAAGGCTGATCAAGCTGCTGTGTTCCCTCCCTGAGGACCTGGGGGGAAACGGAAGAAAGAAGACGAAAGAAAAATAGAGTCAGACATAAAGCCTGAGTAAGTCTAGTACTATTTTGTCTATGAATAAAGAACTGGGTATGATAAGTATAAACAAGAAGTGGGCAAGCACTATGAACTTGGTTAAGTTGTCTAGGGTCGAATATACTATCGTACCCCATGTTAATCTCTGAACCCATATAAACTAGTTTCCAATTTGCACCCCATAATCAGGGTGATGTGATCCATTCTATGATGATCGGCTCCTACTCGCAAAGTTACATGTGTCTTACGGCCCCCGATGTCTGTAGTTACCTATGCTGGTCCCACCATGGGGTGTATCAAGTCCCATAGTGGCAACCTGACACAACCTTAGAGTGCACAGGTATGCTACTGGTGTCCAGTGCCTTATTTTTCTGCACCGGAGTGTGTGCACGCCCGCACTCCGTTAGAACCTACACTACTACACCACCGCCGTCGCTTTGACCTCTTACAATCAGCCCAGTAATCGTGCCCCACCCTGCCTAGTTTCAGGGTATCCTGATACACCTTTTAGGGTTACTGCTGAAAAGGGTCCCCCGTTACTAGGTTTTCTATCTCTAGCCAACATGCTAAGTTGGTTAAGTGTTTCCTACCTAACCCCCACCAGTCCGTTTAGTTTAGCATGTTCCATTTTGATTAAGTCTTTAGTTCACTTAATCCTAACAATCCTGACTCAGCCTTAATTGTCTTATTAAGGCCCTGACCTCTCACATTAGACAGTTATTGTTGTGGCTGCCTGTTGCCGGTTGGTTCCGGGCAGTCTTACGCCACAACTCAGTCTAACCTCGGGTCCTTGCTGGGCTCCATGTTTAACCTCCCACATTGGATAGGTATTGTTGTGACTACTGGACAGCCGGGCGGTTCCGGGCAGGTTTACATCACAACTCAATCCAACCTCGGGTTAAACACATCGTATGTTCTACATTTACATATCTTGTCATTCCTCTTTATTTCTTATATGTAAATATTTGCGGCCCATTATTAAGTTAATGGTGTAAAGGTTACACCAATCACGGGCCCAACCCATACTTGAATTTGGGCCCTTCTATTTTATATTTTCATTCATTAATTAATTTTAACCCAACGTTATTTTCCCCCGTTTTACACGTCCGTTTATATACATTGGGCTTAGGCTTTTAAAGCCCAATTTAGCCATGCGAAAAGGGGAGGCTTAAAGCGTGATTACATACACAAAGAGGGGAAGGTGAGCGCATGAACTTGCATATGACGTTGGAAATACATAATTGAAACTGGTGTACTTGCATATATATACTTTGGTCATAAAGCATAGGTGACATGAACCAAACCATGTAAACTTAAGATAAGAATCTAAATTAGGTGTCACGTAGTCTTAACTACAACATAGACCTATGTTCTCATTTAGGCATAAACATAAACAAGTCATGTTCATAAGGTTTCTACATGTTTACAAAGGGGATACTTTGTTACTAACACAAAAGCATAGTTCAACTTAATCATGGTTTAAGTCTAATCACATAACGATGGTATAAACATACTTATGCATAAATATTCCTAAACATGGTGTTTGCTTTAAACTTGCAAAAAGGGATTTTTGAGTCTAACCTAGCCATGTCTCACATATGTCATCATATAATTCTTGTAAACAAGATAGACTTAATCATGGATTTCAATTATGCCAAATATCATTCATAGCCTAGCCATATTCATAAGTTTGCAAAAGCATGACTTAATACATGGATTATGGTGTCAAAATTCCAACATAGTTTCATATGAACTATAACAACCAAACTTGTTTCAATTACTTGCAAAATGATTTATGCACAAAAATATACATCATGACGACATAATAACAAAGCCCCAAACTTGCATGAATTTCAATCAACTACATACATGTAGCTTCAACATAGATTACATAATTTGCGCAATATTCCAAACGTATACTTGCATAGAACTACCGCATGTAGTTCTTTATAATGAATAACATAATTTTGCACAAATATGAACTACTTTATTATCCCAATTCAAGCATACAAATCAACACAGTTGTTTATTCATACCAAAGTAATACTCTACTTACAATGGTTGCGGCGAATTCTCTAATTAAGAGATATGATTCCTATGTTGAATTGATTGGCTTTAGGACTTTCTTCCTAATTCTCTCTCTATTTGGCGGCTACTCTTAGTCGTTCCTCAGCAACATGGCGGCTATGTTCTTAATTTTGAATGAGTAGATTAGGGTTTAGTCTAGGGTTGTTTATATAGAGGTTAGGAACTGATTAGGACCCTTGATGTTGCTTGGATTGATCATAGCCATTCATTAGGAAGAGAGACCAATTAAAACTTGCCACCTAGCCCTAATGACAAAGCAGACCACAGAGAATCGGCCAAACACAGACCCGGCCAGCCAGGTTGATTGAGCTCGACCAGGTCGACACCCCTGTCGACAGGGCTGTCGACAGCCCTGTCGACATGGGTAGCCCAGGTCGACAGCCCAGTCGACCTGGGTGGCCTAGGCGGGTGTTTATCCGCCCTGGCCCATTGGGCCCCATTTTTAATTATTTTATTCTGTTTGAATTTTAAATTTAATTCTCGAACTTCCGAAGGCCATATCTTCTTCATACGGACTCCGTTTTTTGAAAACTCGGACTCTATTTCGCGTATTTTTCCGAGACGAACGAAATGGCATATCCCGTTTCCCTTAGTTCTTTGATTTAAAATTAATTATACTTTAATTTGTTAATTTCACAGTTATAGAATTTTCGGGGTGTTACAAAAACAGGTGCACCAGGTTGCCTGGGTCCGACCAGGCAGGTCGACCCCTAGGTCGACTCTGGGGTCGACTCCCCAGTTGACCTTGTTGGCAGGGGGTCGACTCCCCAGTCGACCTCCCCTGGTCTGGAGGGAAATTTTCCCGCCTCTTCTGAATTCTGAAATTTGAATCTGTTTTCGTTTTCGAATTTTTCGTGAAACTTCGCGAGGCCATATCTCGGTCATAGGACTCCGATTTACGAAATTTCGGACTCTATTTCGCGTATTTTTCCGAGAAGAACGCAATGGCGCAACCCGTTTCTCCTGATTCAGATTTTAATATCTAATTCTGCCTTGATTCTTGTCTTAACACGTTATTAAAATTCATGATGTTACATCCTGGGACTGAACAAACCGAAGGCACTATTCCGTACATCCATCCTAGGCAATCTCTACCTAGGACTTATACAATAGCCCTTGCACTTTACTCCGTCTTCAATTATCTTTGGCATATATGATTCCGCAACGCTTATGCCAATATGGAGTCGTTCTTTGGATAAGAATCCAACCGGCCTCTTCGTTTTGACAACGAAAAAATGGTCAAAAACTTCGATAGTTGGTGAGTTAACTATCAAAGAAAAACACATGTGCAAACAACGATATTATTTCCGGATGGAAATTATATCGATCAATCATCATTCATCATTTATCTCTTAAATAAATTTACCATTAATTTATTCATTCCCCATTTCCTGTTTCTGTATATATACAGAAATCCTAATTTTCTAAATTTAGAAAATATACATTATTAATCATTGGAAAACATTTCCATCTCCTTTCCGCGTATTACCGTCATTCCAGTATTTTTTTCCATCCAACATTTCATTTTTCTATGATTAGAAAATATCTCTGATTATATTTGGAAAACATTTCCAAAACTCATTCCTTGGATTTAAACAGATGTTCAAATAAAACATCGCTATGCCAATTCAAACCATTACCTTCATTAACTATATTCACTTAACCAACCTTCACTATCAAACTTTACCATTCCTTAGTAACGAAGGAAGTCAATCAAGTTGGGGTATAATTACCTCTCAGACCTTAACTGAACAACGTTTTAACTTCGAAATAGTCAAAGTTTATCTTTTAAATCTTTAACAAACTTCCTTACGTAACTCTTGGATTTCTATTTACGAATCCACTTCTTTTACAGAAATCATTTGATAATAACATTAGTGTTATAATCCCATGCTTCCGAACTATATTAACTTAAGTATAACTTTTATTCCTTAATTTAATTAAATAAATAACCGATTTATAAAATAAACAAATGTTGATTAAAAAACCGGAAAGTAAATAGTACTTTCCAACATGTGATATAATCGAATTTTAACCTATAACTCTCTCTCGAATAAACTCTATTCGATAACTCTTTCCTTCGAATAAACTATATTTGATAATCACTCTTCGAATAGCTATACTAGATTAACTCTATTCAATTAACACTATTCGATTAACTCTAATCGATTTACTCTTATCAGTTAGCTCTATTTGATTAACTCTATTCTGTTAACTCTATTTGATTAACTATATTGGATTAACTCTTTTTGATTAACCCTAATCAATTAACTCTTATCAAATAACTCTTATCAATTTACTCCTATCAATTTACTCCAATCGATTTACTCCTATCAATAAACTATATTTGATTAGCCCTTTCTCTATTCGAATAAACTAACATTCGATAACTTCTTTTAACTCTATTCGAATAAACTATATTCGATATCTCCTTTTAACTTTATTCGAATAAACTAACGTTCGACAACTCCTTTCAAATAACTAATATTCGATAACCCTTTCGAATAACAAATATTCGATAACCCTTCCGAATAACTAAATTCGATAATCTCTCTTTTGAATAACTAATATTCGATAGTCTCTCTTTCAAATAACTAATATTCGATAATCTCTCTTTCGAATAAACTAATATTCGATTTCTCTCTTTCGAATAAATAATATTCGATGATCTCTCTTTCGAATAACTAATATTCGATTATCTCTCTTTCGAATAACTAATATTCGATAATCTCTCTTTCTAATAACTAATATTCGATAATCTCTCCTTCGAATAACTAATATTCGATAATCTCTCGAACTAGTATTCGATTTCTCCTTTTAACTCTATTTGATTAACTCTATCTGGTTAACTCAAGCTGGTTAACTCTAACTGGTTATCTCTAACTCTAATCGATTAACTATAATTCGATTAATTCCTTTGATTAACTCCTTTGATTAACTCTTCGACCATATTCAGTTTCAAATATCGATGTTGAAATCGATTCTTACTTCTCTATATAAGTCCTGACTTATATATTCTATTTATCCAATGATAAACATTTTATTTAATTTATAAAATATTATTTATAAATTTATCTTCTCCACTTATCTGTTAAAATAGATTTCAATTTAAAATCTACTTTAAATTCATATTCTTTTATACCCGTGTGCGAAGCACGGGTCTAAACTTTCCTAGTGTAAAATTCTATTCATTTGCCAAATATTTCCTTATATGACATTCTTTTCATTTCCCGATAAATCCCTTTTATAACTCTATTTATTTTCTAAATAAATATTTCATTTTTGATTCTATTTGTAAATATTTTACAAATATTTCCTTTCCAATTCCATTTGTAAATGTTTTACAAATATTTCCTTTATGTTTTATTTGTAAATGTTTTACAAATATTTCTCTTTCTGTTTTATTTGTAAATGTTTTACAAATATTTCCCTTTTATATTTTTTTTACAAATATTTTCCTTTATATTTGTTTTACAAATATATTCCTTTTTAACTCTTTGTTTTTATAATTTTTCTTTTTTATAAAATCCTTTTTCCTTTTATATATAAAATCCATTGATTTTATATAAATAAATTATCTTCAAAATATACTTTGAAAATCCCCTTTTTACATCCCACCATTTCTTACGGTATTTAAAATACCAAACACAGTGATCGATATCATCCAAACACACATAATCATCAACAGATTATATATCACATCATATATCACAGTATATGAAACAGAACAGTATTTTATATATTGAGGAACCCAGTTGGGTCCCTCCAACCTGTTTCCCTGCATCACAGATGTTAAACAATGTAATTAACATCGATAATATTTCACAATGAAGTATTCTGCTAAACAAAATCGATATTAGATTAATGATTTATATATATATATATATATACATATACATATATATATATATATATATATATATATATATATATATATATATATATATATATATATATCGTTATTTGTAATTTCAACCAATACATAAGCAATTCAAACAAACAGTTAACACACAGCAACCAACAGATAATTATCAATTCTACAAATATGCTATAAAAATATAATTGTTCAGAGTTGGTGAGTTTTACTCACTTTTCGCGTTAACCGTTAAATAACGATCGTCTGTTGATTCAGACGGACAATTTACTTTACTATAAATTATAGCTAGCCTCGATTTACTCCCAGTCAGTTCCATTGTTTAGCCCTCGTCCATACGATCCCAATGGATCCGACGGTTTGAAAATATGATATCGTATGATCAAGATATATCATTTGCAAGTTAAAGTACTATTTAAATTGAAATAAAAACTTAATTATATTTTCAATTGGGCTTTAACCTTTAACATTTGGCCCAAGACCCTTCAATACCCACTTCCACTTGAACCCCTTCTTCCCAACGTTGAACACAGCATTGCTCCTCCACCAAATCATGCCCATTACCGCACCTTTACACCCACGGTTCTCGTTCGTCTCTCCACCGAACTTCGCAAACTCTTCACCATTGATCTTCTCTGTAATAATCCGGAAAATGTGAACCAATTTAAATTTTTTAAAATTGATTATTGTCAAAGAAATTGAATAATTGAAATAGCATATTTCAATAAAATAATGAATAGGGAATAGTAAGGCAGTTTGAAAATTTGAATACAAATTTCGTCTGACTATACCGGGTGGAAAATATAACGGATTTTAGCGAAACTGAAAATATTTAAATCTGTTTATGAATACATTTCTAACGAATCTGAAAAATCGAAGTTTCATAACGGGAATCAAAAGTTATGGCCAAATGAATTTTCAGAAAGGTCGCTATATACCATATATAGCCCTTGAAAATTGATATTTTGCATACGACCTCGGAATTCAACGAAACCACTTTTGTTGGGTCCGAGATGTCAAACTATTGCTAGGTTTCAAATTTCATAATTTTTGAAGCTAGTATGTGAGCGGGGCAAAAGAAAATGTGATTGGTCAATTTCTATTAAAAGGGGTCGACCTAAAAATGGCCATTTTTCAAACGAGCTCAGAATTCGACGAAACTGGTTTTGTTGGGACCGTATCGTCAAAACAAAGCTAGATTTATTTTTCTGGAATTTTTCGATTCAGTTTGTGGCCCTGGCAAATTGAAATGTACTTTGAAATTAAATATTGAATGTTTTATACTTTAATTTGAAAAATAACTGGCTGTAACAGTCGAAATGGCTAACGAAACATATCCCATTGTGTCCGGAATGGGGGTATTTAGCTTGGGCGACAGTCGCTGGGTTTGATTTCGAGTTCGTTTGTAAAAACACTATTTAAAATTTCCTATAAAACCATTGGTCAATCATATATTTTCTTTTATTATTTTATTTTCTGAAAATATCTCAAAAACCCTAGCCGCCCAAGCGATATCGACGGTTTGTCGAGCTCCAGCCTTCCCTCCACTTTTCCCGCCGCCACAGGCGAAGCCAGGCCGCGCCACCACCACCATTCGAAAGCCCCTTTGCCCCTCTTCACATCCAACCCAGTTTCGCCACCATCAGAAGCGCTGCCTTCGAGTTCTGACGCTCCGAAGTGGGCACGTTTAAGCCGCCGCCCAGGGTCCATCTTGACGTCGAACTGGAAGAGACTGGTGGTGCCAGAAAGCCCTTCCCTCCCTCATCGACGTCCAACAATCTGATCGACCTATCGAGCAACGAATCGAGCGGAAAATCAAAACCTAAATTCGAGCAGGTTTGAAAATTAACGGGTTGTTTAATTTTGAACTGTTTTTACACTATAAAGCGTTACAAAACTTCGAAAAATAATATCTTTTTCGTTCGTCAACGAAATTTGATGAAACAGGAAACATCGTGACCACGAGGAGGCTCTCTACCATCTAGCAGAAGCCGCGGATTTATCTGATATTCCTACGATTTTTAGCACTACAAAAACCAATGTGAGGAATCTAAATTAAATTGTGTGAATGGAATCGCGTTGTATAAATTATATAAGCGAAGTGTAAATTATATACGCGTTGTATACTTCATGTACATATGTTGTATAAGTTATATTAGCGATGTATAAATTATACAAGCGTTGAATGAAACATATATGCTTTGAATTGTGATGTAATGCAAGTGAATTATAGAAATAATATATATATATATACTCCCCTCGTCCACAGACCATGGACGATATTTATTGCTTGTGATTGGTGTGATATTTTATGGTATGACGAATGGTTGGAAATAATTGTTAGTGGTTGATATTGTGGTTGAAAAATACCTTTGTGGTTGAAAAATACCCTCTTGTGTTTGAAACAAATTAGAATAGGATTGTGGAATTGAAAATAAAACATGCCTCCTGGGTGTGAACTAGATGCATGATCCCCATTGTCAAAAACCGCGAGGTTTTAAGGTAGAGCGAGGAGCGGTACTTGGGATGGTCCCGGTTTTAACTACCCTGCTGTTATGCTGCCGAAATTTTCTGAAATATTCATGTGTTAGAATAATTTTCATTTGTTGAAATTAATCGCATATGTTGAAACCAATATTCATGTGTTGAGTTGAAATTCATTCATTAAATCGAAATTCATGTGTTGAATATTATTTGAATTTAAACAAATAGCTTTAGCGATAAAAATCACATTTTTATATATATACAAACTATAGAGAATATTCACGTGTTGAATTGAAATTCATTAGTTGAACCGAAATTCATGTGTTGAAGGTTATCGTATTTTAAAATAAAATGAATAGACAATAAAAACTACATCTTTATTGTGAATATGAAGTGTTAAAAACATTCACGTGTTGAATAAATATTTTTGATGATAAAAATATTTCTTTAATCATGTATACGCTTTGATAAAAATACACACGTGTGGAAATAAATAATAGTTTGCTAGAAATATTATTATTAGCTTTCTTCTGCATATAAATACATGTGTTGAACAGGAAAAATGGATTAGTTGTAGAGTAAAGAAATTATTTGCGTGCCCGACAAATAGGTAAGCCTTGATGAGTTGGCTGCGCAATTTTATTTTTATATCAACTCCTGTGAATGCCATTGGATGCGGAGTGCTGGTTATTCTATGTGAAATAATAAACATCGCCATATGATAGTAACAATTAATTTTGAACTACACTACATGGCATACTTCTTGATGATAGGCATACTTCATCATATTCCACATAAGCAATTGGAGCTTGTGTGACGAGGTGGAAGATTTACCATACGAGCGAGAGGCTTGTATGGCGATGATTTTATATTACAGGTTGAACTGATGACTGATATGGACTATATAAAATATAACGATAAATTGCCAGATTAATAAAAACCCCACACGGGTCTAGAGTTGACAATAATCACGTCTCTCTAGTTATTAGAAACGGCACATGGACTATTTATTTCCACACGGAGCGGGGTGACGAGAATTTATTCTCTGGAGTTATTATCTATACACGCTCCCCCGAAAACACCAGAATATATCACTATAAATATGTGGATGCTTTATATGATTTATTGGGTACCTAACACAGCCCAATAAATTTCCAAACCCCTTCCCGTATAAAGGAGGTTATGGCGAAATTTTTCGAAATATTAAGGCGTTAGTGAAATATTTGAAGTGAAAACGAAGTTGAAATTAATGAATGAACTATAGTTGAAAAAATGAATGGACTATATTTATATATATAAATATAAATAAAATAGAAAGGAAATCGAAGATGTGCAGTTTGTGTTTTGGAATCGTAATTTGAAACGATTAGTACGTGAAATCCGACCATCGGATTTTCCCGAAAACGCAACCACTGGGTTCGCCTTGGAAATATCTTCCCAACGGCACCAACCTTGTAAAAATCCAACGATTGGATTGTCTGGAATGTTTAATTCAAACCTGAAGAAGAACAGCGCCAGAATCGATTATATTTATATATAAATATAAATATAATTAAATTAAATCGAATAACGATGCTGTAGTTTGAATTTTGAAACCGTAACTTCAAATGACTAGTGTGGAAGATCCGACCATCGGATTCTCACGAAACTGGAACCGTTGGGTTCGCTTTGGGAATACCTTCCCACTGATATAGACTTTGTAGAAATCCAACGGTCAGATTTTCCGATGTGTGTAAAACAAATTAGGGGAAAAACAGCGCCAGTGCCACGGCACGACCTGAAACGTCGTTTAGTTGAATATGGCCATTTTTAAATAAATAAAAATGGCGAAAAATCGTTATAAAATATTATAAGCAACATAGATTGGAAATAAACCAATTTGGTTGATTTGTTTGATATTTGATGGTTGTATGTGTTTGATACGAAAACTAAACTAAAGAACTGAAAAATGGATGTCGAATAATATAACCATGGAAAGAATTGATTTAAATTCTAATTACGTGAATTATTTGAAAAGGCCGAGCTAATCCTCATTTCAAATAATTGATCGAGCGATTCGAATTGGAAAATGCAAAGACGATTCAAGACCGACGATCTTCGTATCGGTTGGATGGGCGCTGCTGAGGTTCCCGACTGGAGTAGGTATCGTGAAGGAACAGAAGTACTAGCCGTCTGAACGTATGTGTTGATTGTACGGATATACGAGGAATTTGACGCCTCCGGTTTTGTTCAGACCTAGAACGGACTTGTAAATGGACCGTGTGTCTGACATTGGATTTTTTTCTATACTAATTGATCTCTGTTAAATATATATCTGTTTGGCGGCGGAGAATTTATTCTTTTGCTTAACGCCCTTCTCTGAGACGTACGAGCTCAGAGGTTATATATCGATAGAAATCAATCGTATGGAGTGGATTGCCTATGTGGCATGCCAAGATGTTGTGATCAAGGCTTCTGTTGCAAAGCAAAGTCTTGTGGATGATGATCAAAGCACGGTCTACGTGGCCTGGCTTTGTGTATAGCGTGGATTCGCGAGCCTCACACCTCGGTATGAGTTAAAAACGGGATACAGACTGCAGGGAGAGCATGACGTTTCTTTCTAGCTATGGTGGTGTCAGTGACTTACCAGCCCTGACATTTATATCTATTTTTCACCTATGTGGTTGTTGGAATGCGAGGCGCCTCAATTATAAGTCTGTAAGGACCGGGAAACGTGTGTTCAGGAATTGCCAATCCTCAAACGTAAGAGAGGACCGGCCCTGAAGATCCAGGGTTACCTAGAGTTTGTAGTCCTGAGGCATTTGCTAGAATGTCTCGAAGCAGAGAGGAGCTTGCCCCTTGCCTCGACTCATGACGGAAATCCAATTTCCAATACGAAATAACGGACTCGATTGTAGAACTAGTATGGCGACATAGTAGATGGTAGCTATGCCGCCAATGATTGATATTTATGATGCTATTCATTTTTGAAACATATATGCACTAGTAATAATATCAAATGATTTTGCTTTACACATATCAAGCATATTTGGCCATTATAAGGGAAAACTCTATCCTCCGGCATGCGTTGCATTGTATGATGGGACTTGAGTCTTATAATGGCTTCATTCTTTTAAAAAGCATTGCGTTGTTTTAAAGAATTTACTTTGTTTTAAATGCACCAGCAATCACTGGAGTAAACCCGTTCTGCGAAAGTGGCGTGGTCCTATGATTTGCTTATTACTGTTGTTTAAACTGTTAAATAGATTCCTCATACCATTCCCCATGACTGACTCGTTGTTTGTTTCACTTTGCAAACGCGGGTGCCCTAATTTCCGCATGGGCAGGCTAGTTCACAGGTGACAGGTTGTTTTTGGCTCTACACTGTTGCATATAGTGCATTTTGGCTCATGGCGAGGCTGACTTCACAGAGATGACTTTGACATTTTCCGCCATTATTGTACTTATATTATGATTCCACCACTAGCGATGCAGACTGCTTTACTTTCAGTACTTATTATCGTATGTATATGTACCGCCTTCGGCGATGTAGACTGATACCCTTATTATGTCGCACTGCATGTATGTATTCCTCCCCTGGCGATGATGACTGATCACTTCCCTTTTATTTACTAAGTTATATCCTATGCTGTGCTATTCTGATGTTGTTACATGTTGTGATTCCGCTGTCATATCCATGTAAAAATTATTCTATTTATTGTTTTTGCTATTATCTGTACTCTGCTATGATGATTGATGTGTTATGTTCCAATGATTATCCTTAATACCGCACCTCGGATTTTGGGATCGTCACAGTTTGTATCAGAGCTTTGGTTAACCTTAGTTCCGGGAACTAACACATTAAACACCTCGTCAGAATAGAATCAATAGTGTTCTAAGGCGAGTAGCTCATTAGAGATAGGATTAGTAATGTCCTAGAATGAGTTAAGCAGATTAGCAAAACAATTTGATCAGTACATCATTACCTTTCCTTATGTTCCCCTGCTTTATCATATATGAAAATTATCAAATCTGTGAGCTTGACTCTTTTCCTGTTTATACAGTACTCTCTCTAATGGCTACACGAGCAGCAGCAGCTAGAGGAGGCCGTGGAGGCCGTGGTGGCCGAGCAGGAGTAGCAGGAGGACAGGGGAATATCCCCGTAGTTGAGCAAGTCCCTATTATTCAGCCACCAGCACTCCAGGACTTTGAGCTAGACAGAGTAGCGAAGAGGTATAGGAACCTGGGGGGAAAACCCTTTTCTGGCCTTGGTACAGTGACAGAGGCTATAGCTTGGTTAAAGACATGTGAAAAGATTTTTGAAGGCATGGGTTTGGGGACTAGCAACAAAGCATGACTTGGTATCTGGCTCTTACAGGAAGAAGCAGAGTTGTGGTGGGATGCCATCACCTCAGAAGATGCTGCAGGTACTGTCAGGACCTGGGAGCAATTCAAGACCATGTTCAACGAGAAGTTTGTACCTGAGCAGGCCTTAGAGAGGATGCGAGAGCAGTTTGCTAATCTCCAGCAGGGAGATCTCTCTATCCAAGATTACATCAATAAATTCACTCAGTTGTCGCGCTATGCTCTAGAGCTTATTATGACAAACAAAGCTAAGAACAAGAGGTTTATATTTGGGCTAAAGCGATAGTACCATGACAGAGCCATGAGCAACATCAAACTATCATTCTCAGAATTAGTAGAAATGGCTTGCAATTATGAAGATATGGATGAAAGACACGCCAACCAAGACCGCGCCAAAAGCCAAGCTGGAAATAAGCGCAAAGCTTCAGCAGATCAGCCAGAGTCTAGCATTACAGCGGCCGCTACTCAGAAACCTAGAAAGATACCGAAAGGGAATTTCTACTACTGCGGGAAGACAGGACATTTTTCTAATGTGTGCAAAGCCCCGAAGAAACCAAAGGCAAATCCAGACTCAGCCGAATGCTACAACTGCCATAAGAAAGGGCACTATAGTAGGAATTGTCCTCTGAAGCAAAATGCACAAGTGGCTCATGTGTATGACGGGGAGACCCCGCCAGTTATCACCGATGGATCAGGTAAACCCGACGTCTTGGGAGGTACCCTTACCATTAAAAATATTCCTGTTTCTGTACTTTTTGATACTGGTGCATCACGTAGCTTCATTTCTAGTAACACTGTTAGTAAGTTAAAGTTAAAAGTAAGAAGTCTAAAGGAACCAATTAAAGTTCAAAACCCGATAGGAGGCTCCGTGCTCTCAGTTTGTATTGTAGGGTGCCTGTCTCTTATTCTTGCTATTAGTTCCGTTTTGATTCGATTGTCATGGACCTTTCCGAATTTGATATTATACTGGGGCTGGACATTGGTGACAAAATATAAGGCCGAAGTTAGATGCGCCGAAAGAATTGTGAAAGTTAAAACAAAACTTGGGCATGTCACTATACCATGTCACGGTTCGGAAATTTATAGAACAGAATTTTGGTCTTCTTTGGAAGTTACTCACCCTTCATTAGAAAAGATACCGGTCGTTAAAAACTATGCGGATGTGTTTGAAGAAGTAGAAAACTTACCGCCGCAAAGAGAAATTGAATTCAGGGTAGATCTAATTCCTAACGCCCGAGAAGTAGTACATCCAATTAGAAGAATGGCCCCGAAAGAAAAAGAAGAGTTAGGTAGCCAAACCAGAGAATTGCTTTGGAAGGGTCTGATCAGACCGAGCTTTTCAGCTTGGGGAGCAGCAGTAGTATTTGTCCCGAAATCAAACGGTACTCTAAGACTTTGTGTTGATTACCGTGATCAGAATAAGCAGACACTGAAGAACAAATATCCCTTGCCACGTATAGATGATCTTTTAGATCAATTAAATGGGGCGACAGTATTCTCCAGAATGGACCTAGCTACAAGTTTCCACTAATTACGTATAGCTGAAGACTGTGTTCCTTTGACAGCCTTTAGGGGTCCCGATTTATTCTACGAATGGTTAGTAATGCCGTTCGGATTGTGTAACGCTCCGGCATACTTCGTCGATCTTATGAACAGAGTGTTCCAAGGTGTATTGAATAAATTTGTTCTAGTCTTCATCGATGACATTTTAATCTACTCCAAGTCGGAAGGCAAGCATGTAAAACATTTAGAACAAGTGTTGAAAAGTCTAAGGAGAAATGTCTTGAAAGCTAAATTTTCTAAATGTGTCTTCTGGCAAGATGAAGTAAAGTTCCTAGGCCATGTCGTATCAAAAGAAGGGATTGATGTAGATCCAACCAAAATTACAGCGATTCAGAACTGGAAACAACCTACTACCCCCACAGAAGTTCGAAGTTTCCTTGGATTGGCTAGTTACTATCGGAAATTCGTTCAGTATTTCTCAAAGATATCTGGTGTACTGACAAAGCTTACAAAGAAGCATGAGAAATTCAAATGGACTCCCGAATGTGAAGAAGCTTTCCAGGAGCTGAAACCGAAGTTGACGACCGCTCCGGTATTGACAATTATAGAAGGCAACCAAGACTTGACTGTATGGACAGACGCTTCTATTAGAGGGCTAGGCGCAGTATTAATGCAAAAAGGCTAAGTGGTCGCTTATGCCAGTCGTCAGCTGAAGCCGCATGAAAGAAACTATGCAACTCATGATCTTGAGTTATTAACTATCGTGTTTTCTTTGAGAATCTGGAGGCATTATTTACTAGGCGAGAAGTTCGAACTATTTACCGATCATCAATCCTTAAAATATCTATTCACTCAGAAAGATCTAAACTTGAGACAACAGAGTTGGTTAGAATTCCTTGCAGCATACGATTTTGAAATTATATACACCCCAGGGAAAGCCAATGTTGTAGTTGATGCGCTCAGCAGAAAGAATGAAATCATCGCCAGTTTTGTCATCACGTCTTCATTAATTGACAGGATATCGACCCTTCAGAAAGACGATGAATTTATTCAAAGAGTCAGTCAGAGAGTCAAGAGAGGTGAATCCACAAGTTTCCGACTCGATGACAAAGGAGTTCTAAGATTAAAGGGCAGAATTTGCATCCCAAATCTTCTAGAGCTTCGAAGAGAAATACTTGATGAGTGCCACAAGTCCAAATTAAGTATCCATCCCTGTGTGAGCAAAATGTATAACGATATCAAGCGCACATTCTGGTGGAGGGCTTCGAAAAGAAATATTTCATTGTATGTTAGCAGATGCTCCACTTGTCAGCTAGTTAAGAGCGATCAGCAGAAATTGGCCGGACTATTACAACAATTAGAAATTCCAGGATGGAAGTGGGAGCAAATTTCGATGGACTTCATTGATGGCTTGCCTCGAACTAAGAAAGGAAACGACAGTATATGGGTAATCGTAGATCGCTTCACGAAGACTGCCCATTTCATACCTGTCCGATCCAACAGAATTGCTCAAAGTCTAGCACAGATTTACTTCAAAGAAATAGTTAAACTACATGGAGTGCCGCTCAATATAGTCAGTGATAGAGATCCCCTATTTATTAGCAAATTCAGGGAAGCATTCCAGAATGAATTGGGAACCAAATTGAATCTAAGCACCGCTTATCACCCGTAGACAGACGGCCAAACCGAGCGGGTGAATAGAATTCTAGAAGATTTACTACGGGCTTGCGTTATCGATTTTGGAGGCTCATGGGAAGATCACTTACATTTAGCCGAATTCTCTTATAACAATAGCTATCAAGCAAGTTTGGGAATGTCTCCATTTGAAGCATTATACGGTAGACCGTGCAGATCTCCCACATGTTGGGTAGAACCTGGCAACAGACTTGTGTTAGGGCCCGATATGATTCGAGAAGCACAGATAAAGTCGATTTTATTCAGAAGCGATTGAAAACCGCACAAAGCAGACAGAAGAGTTATGCTGATGCAAGAAGAAGAGACTTATCATTTGCCGTTGGCGATTATGTTTATTTAAGAGTTTCTCCAATGCGGGGAGTAATCAGATTTGGCAAAACTGGGAAGTTGGCACCGAGATTTATTGGTCCCTTTCCTATACTTGAACGGATTGGAACTCTGGCATATAGAGTTTCATTACCTGATTGGTTGCCTGGTGTACATGATGTGTTCCACGTGTCTCAACTCAGAAAACATGTTCATGATCCAGATCTTATTGTAGAAGAAGCAACGCAACAGGATATAGACATAACTCCAGAATTAGCGCTCAGAAGAGAGCCATTAAAGATTGTTGGCAAAGAAACTAGAGAGCTAAGGAGCAAAAAGATTCATTTAGTCAAAGTGCAGTGGAGTAGTGATCCTAGAGACTGTACTTGGGAGACGGAGGAAAGCATTAAACAAGCCTACCCCAAATGCAGAGTGGACATCTCTGACTAACTCCGGTGCAAGGTACCTTTACAATACTTTGCATTTACATTTTGTTTCCTACTTTGCTGTTATTTCCTTTTCGAGGGCGAAAAGTTTTAAGTGGGGGAGATTGTAATAACACGGAAAATGTGAACCAATTTAAAATTTTTAAAATTAATTATTGTCAAAGAATTTGAATAATTGAAATAGCATATTTCAATAAAATAATGAATAGGGAATAGTAAGGAAGTTTAAAAATTTGAAAATAAACTTTGTCTGACTATACCGGGTGGAAAATATAACGGATTTTAGTGAAACTGAAAATATTTAAATCTGTTTATGAATACCTTTCTAACGAATCTGAAAAATCGAAGTTTCATAACGGGAATCAAAAGTTATGGCCAAATGAATTTTCAGAAAGGTCGCTATATAGCATATATAGCCCTTGAAAATTGATATTTTGCATACGACCTCGGAATTCGACGAAACCACTTTTGTTGGGTCCGGGATGTTGAACTATTGCTAGGTTTCAAATTTCATAATTTTTGAAGCTAGTATGTGAGAGGGGCAAAAGAAAATGTGATTGGTCAATTTCTGTTAAAAGGGGTCGACCTAAAAATGGCCATTTTTCAAACGAGCTCAGAATTCAACGAAACTGATTTTGTTGGGACCGTATCATCAAAACAAAGCTAGATTTATTTTTCTGGAATTTTTCGATTCAGTTTGTGGCCCAGGCAAATTGAAATGTACGTTCAAATTAAATATTGAATGTTTTATACTTTAATTTAAAAAATAACTAGCTGTAACAGTCGAAATGGCTAACGAAACATATCCCATTGTGTCCGGAATGGGGGTATTTTGCTAGGGGTGACAGTCGTTGGGTTTGATTTCGAGTTCGTTTGTAAAAACACTATTTAAAATTTCCTATAAAACCATTGGCCAATCATATATTTTCTTTTATTATTTTATTTTCTGAAAATATCTCAAAGACCCTAGCCGCCCAAGCGATATCGACGGTTCGTCGAGCTCCAGCCTTCCCTCCACTTTTCCAGCCGCCACAGGCGAAGCCAGGCCGCACCACCACCACCATTCCAAAGCCCCTTCGCCCCTCTTCACATCCGACCCAGTTTCGCCACCATCAGAAGCGCCGCCTTCGAGTTCTGACGCTCCGAAATGGGCGCCTTTAAGCCTCCGCCCAGGGTCCATCTCAACGTCGAACTGGAAGAGACTGGTGGTGCCAGAAAGCCCTTCCCTCCCTCGTCGACGTCCAACAATCTGATTGACCAATCGAGCAACGAATCGAGCGGAAAATCAAAACCTAAATTAGAGCATGTTTGAAAACTAACGTGTTGTTTAATTTTGAACTGGTTTTACACTATAAAGCATTGCAAAACTTTTAAAAATAATATCTTTTTCGTTCGTCAACGAAATTTGATGAAATAGGAAACATCGTGACCACGAGGAGGCTCTCTACCATCTAGTAGAAGCCGTGGATTTTTCTGATCTTCCTACGATTTTTAGCACTACAAAAACCAATGTGAGGAATCTAAATTAAATTTTGTGAATGGAATCGCGTTGTATAAATTATATAAGCGAAGTTTAAATTATATACGCATTGTATACTTTATGTACATGTGTTGTATAAGTTATATTAGCGATGTATAAATTATACAAGCGTTGAATGAAACATATATGCTTTGAATTGTGATGAAATGCAAGTGAATTATAGAAATAATATATATATATATACACACACTCCCCTCGTCCACAGACCATGGACGATATTTATTGCTTATGATTGGTGTGATATTATATGGTATGACGAATGGTTGGAAATAATTGTTAGTGGTTGATATTGTGGTTTAAAAATACCTTTGTGGTTGAAAAATACCCTCCTGTGGTTGAAACAAATTAGAATAGGATTGTGGATTTGAAAATAAAACATGCCGCCTGCGTGCGAACTAGATGCATGATCCCCATTGTCAAAAACCGTGAGGTTTTAAGGTAGAGCGAGGAGCCGTACTAGGGACGGTCCCGGTTTTAACTACCCTGCCGTTATGCTACCGAAATTTTCTGAAATATTCATGTGTTAGAATAATTTTCATTTGTTGAAATTAATCACATATGTTGAAACCAATATTCATGTGTTGAGTTGAAATTCATTTGTTGAATCGAAATTCATGTGTTGAATATTATTTTAATTTAAACAAATAGCTTTAGCGATAAAAATCACATTTTTATATATATACAAACTATAGAGAATATTCATGTGTTGAATTGAAATTCATTAGTTGAAGTGAAATTCATGTGTTGAATGTTATCGTATTTTAAAATAAAAATGAATAGACAATAAAAACTAAATCTTTATTGTGAATATGAAGTGTTAAAAACATTCACATGTTGAATAAATATTTTTGATGATAAAAATATTTCTTTTATCATGTATACGCTTTGATAAAAATACACACGTGTGGAAATAAATAATAGTTTGCTAGAAATATTATTATTAGCTTTGTTCTGCATATATATACATGTGTTGAACAGGAAAAATGGATTAGCTGTAGAGTAAAGAAATTATTTGCGCGCCCGACAAATAGGTAAGCCTTGATGAGTTGGCTGCGCAATTTTATTTTTTTATCAACTCCTGTGAATGTCATTGGATGCGGAGTGCTGGTTATTCTGTTTGAAATAATAAACATCGCCATAGGATAGTAACAATTAATTTTGAACTACACTACATGGCATACTTCTTGACGATAGGCATACTTCATCATATTCCACATAAGCAATTGGAGCTTGTGCGACGAGGTGGAAGATTTACCATACGAGCGAGAGGCTTGTATGGCGATGATTTTATATTACAGGTTGAACTGATGACTGATATGGACTATATAAAATATAACGATAAATTGCCAGATTAATAAAAACCCCACACGGGTCTGGAGTTGACAATAATCACGACTCTCTAGTTATTAGATACGGCACATGGACTATTTATTTCCACACGGAGCGGGGTGACGAGAATTTATTCTCTGGAGTTATTATCTATACACGCTCCCCCATAAACACCAGAATATATCACTATAAATATGTGGATGCTTTATAGGATTTATTGGGTACCTAACACGGCCCAATAAATTTCCAAACCCCTTCCCGTACAAAGGAGGTTATGGAGAAATTTTTCGAAATATTAAGGCGTTAGTGAAATATTTGAAGTGAAAACGAAGTTGAAATTAATGAATGAACTATATTTGAAATAAATGAATGAACTATATTTATATATATAAATATAAATAAAATAGAAAGGAAATCGAAGCTGTGAAGTTCGTGTTTTGGAATCGTAATTTGAAACGATTAGTACGAGAAATCCGACCATCGGATTTTCCCGAAACCGCAACCGCTGGGTTCGCCTTGGAAATATCTTCCCAACGGCAACAACCTTGTAAAAATCCAACGGTTGGATTGTCTGGAATGTTTAATTCAAACCTGAAGAAGAACAGCGCCCGAATCGATTATATTTATATTTAAATATAATTAAATTAAATCGAATAACGAAGATGTAGTTCGAATTTTGAAATCGTAACTTCAAACGACTAGTGTAGAAGATCCGACCGTCGGATTCTCATGAAACTAGAACCGTTGGGTTCGCTTTGGGAATACCTTCCCACTGATATAGACTTTGTAGAAATCTAACTGTTAGATTTTCCGATATGTGTAAAACAAATTATGGGAAAAACAGTGCCAGTGCCACGGCACGACCTGAAACGTCGTTTAGTTGAATATGGCCATTTTTAAATAAATAGAATGGCGAAAAATCATTACAAAATATTATAAGCAACATAGATTGGAAATAAACCAATTTGGCTTGATTTGTTTGATATTTGATGGTTGTATGTGTTTGACACGAAAATTAAACTAAAGAACTGAAAAATGGATGTCGAATAATATAACCATGGAAAGAATTGATTTAAATTCTAATTACGTGAATTATTTGAAAAGACCGAGCTAACCCTCATTTCAAATAATTGATCGAGCGATTCGAATTGGAAAATGCAAAGACAATTCAAGACCGGCGATCTTCGTATCGGTTGGATGGGCGCTGCTGAGTTTCCCGACTGGAGTAGCTACCGTGAAGGAATGGAAGTAGTAGCCGTCTGAACGTATGTGTTGATTGTACGGATATACGAGGAATTTAAAGCCTCCGGTTTCGTTCAGACCCAGAACGGACTTGTAAATGGACTGTGTGTCTGACATTGGATTTTGTTCTATACTGATTGATCTCTGTTAAATATATATCTGTTTGGCGGCGGAGAATTTATTCTTTTGCTTAACGCCCTTCTCTGAGACGTATGAGCTCAGAGGTTATATATCGATAGAAATCAATCGTATGAAGTGGATTGCCTATGTGGCAAGCCAAGATGTTGTGATCAAGGCTTCTGTTGTAAAGAAAAGTCTTGTGGATGATGATCAAAGCACGGTCTACGTGGCCTGGCTTTGTGTATAGCGTGGATTCGTGAGCCTCACACCTCGGTATGAGTTAAAAACGGGATACGGACTGTAGGGAGAGCACGACGTTTCTTTCTAGCTATGGTGGTGTCAGTGAGTTACCAGCCCTGACATTTATATCTATTTTTCACCTATGTGGTTGTTGGAATGCGAGGCGCCTCAATTATAGGTCTGTAAGGACCGGGAAACGTGTGTTCAGGAATTGCCAATCCTCAAACGTAAGAGAGGACCGGCCCTGAAGATCCAGGGTTACCCAGAGTGTGTAGTCCTGAGGCATTTGCTAGAATGTCTCGAAGCGGAGAGGAGCTTGCCCCTTGCCACGACTCATGACGGAAATCCAATTTCCAATACGAAAAAACGGACTCTATTGTAGAACTAGTATGGCGACATAGTAGATGGTAGCTATGCCGCCTATGATTGATATTTATGATGCTATTCATTTTTGAAACATATATGCACTAGTAATAATATCAAATGATTTTGCTTTACACGTATCAAGCATATTTGGCCATTATAAGGGAAAACTCTATCCTCCGGCTTGCGTTGCATTGTATGATGGGACTTGAGTCTTATAATGGCTTCATTCTTTTAAAAAGCATTGCGTTGTTTTAAAGAATTTACTTTGTTTTAAATGCACCAGCAATCACTGGAGTAAACCCGTTCCGCGAAAGTGGCGTGGTCCTATGATTTGCTTATTACTATTGTTTAAACTGTTAAATAGATTCCTCATACCAGTCCCCATGACTGACTCGTTGTTTGTTTCACTTTGCAAACGCGGGTGCCCTAATTTCCGCATGGGCAGCCTAGTTCACAGGTGATAGGTTGTTTTTGGCTCTGCACTGTTGCATAGAGTGCATTTTTGTAATGACCCGGATCCTTATGGGTTAATTTTTGAATATTTAATATTTAATTTAAATATTGGGTGGATAATATGAAAGGAATTTTATATTTGAGTTATCAATTTAATAATCAATTTCGATTTAATATCGAATATATTAAAATAACAGAATACGAAAATGGATTTAGATGAATTCAGAATTTAATTTGAATTAAATACAGTTCAAATAATTTATAGGAAATTTTATTTGGCTTTATAATGATAATAATATTAATTGATTATCGAAGAATGAATTGTTTTAAAATTTATTTATATCAATTTAAATAAATATCTTCCACAGACAATCGAACAGGACTTCGTGACATATCCCAGTGTGTCCGGAATAGTGGTATTACCCTAGGATTGACAGTTGTTGGGTTCAGAAAGGAGTTCGGAGTCAAGGGTTATTTAATTTGTAAGGGTACAATTTTAATTAAAATAAATTTAAATAAAATAGTGGTGGATGGAAACAAAATAAGTCGTGGCTTCTTCTTCTCCTTTCAAATGGGAATTCGTGTCTCCTTTCCTCACCACAGATTTTAACAGAGCGTGGCCTCCTTTGGTTCGTCCATTAACACACCAACAAACTGTGAATCCTTATATAAACCACCGTCCCTTCCCTTTAATATTTTTTTTTCAGTAGTTCGAGCTTCAAATGGTAAGTGAAGCTGATACGTTTCGCCCTCTTTCACGAAATTGAAAAGGAAATCAGTTTAAACGAAAACCGCCCCATTATCTTGTAAATCAAAAATCAAAAAGGCCCAGCACAAAAGGGAATGTCCACTGCCCTAAATCGAAACCAAATCGAGGTCTTAATCAAAATCTAAATCGATCTGCTCTTCATGCTTGGAAGGTCGCGACTTCAGACTCGTGGAGTACGCGTTCAAGCTCAGAACAGGAAATGGAAATCGTGAGGCACGAGGTTCTGAAATGTTGGGATTCACGTTCGGTTGGAGAACTGGGTTGTTCGACTGTCTGACCGTCGAGCTAAGGACCACTGCGAGTTCAAAAGGGTCGCGAGCGAGATGTAAATGGAGCGAGGTTGTTCTGGACTTCTGCGATAGCTGCTGGAGTTCTTCGCGATTTCAGTCAGGAGAGTCGATGGAATAAAGGGCTGATGAGGTTCGTGGCATAGCAAATGGCGTGCAGTGGTGATTGACTTGCAGTTTTGTTGAGATAAACTGTGATGGTTACAACAATATCAGAGAAGAAGAATTAGTACAGTGTATGAAGGTAATTTCATTATTTGATTACTATATATATATAAAGGGTTAAGTAATTTAAAATTGTTAATTTATTTATTAAGTAAACATTGAATTGTTGGAAGACTTTAAGGAAAGAAATAAAAAAAATATAGGAATTAAGTTAAATTAATTTTAACTAGTTTAGCAATGTCCTTTGATTAAATTTGATTAGTTTGAATTTATTTAGTTAATTGTTAGTCTAGGATTTGGAAAATGTAAAGGAAAAAATATTTAGCTAATCATTATAAATTTGATAAGTGGAAAAATTAAATTAAAAACTTGTAATTTGTTCTAGTCAGCAATATATTGGGATTAGTCAACAGGCTTTGGTACGGTAGTTAATTTAATAGAATTAAGTATTTGTTACTTAATTCTATTAAAAGCTTATATAATTCAACATCATTAGTTGTTCAACAACAAAGAAGGTTAGAAAATAAGATTTTGGTATAAAACCTTGTTAAGGGTATTTAGTAGCAAATTCATAAAGTTCGGATTTTTTTTCTAGGCAAGGAGAAATCGAGAGGAATCATCCATGTGGAGTTCGGTGACTTAGAAATCGATAGAAAGGAAATTGAAATTGGTACAAGCGCAAAATAAAAACACTGGTGAGTAAATATCACTCACCTTTTAGTTAGAATTATTTTTATATCGTTAGAAATAATTGTTTGTTGCTTGTTGAATCCTTTCTGATTTGTTTGAATTATATTAGTTATTTAGGATTGACTATTATAATATATATTGGGTTGATGATTGGTTGGATTCCCGCAGTTTCATTAGCGGATGCCCGTAGTTTCATACCGGATGATTACCCTATACGCCCCCACGCCATGATTAGTGGATGACCTTCTATACCGCGATATCCTGCCTCGAAGCAGGATGGGTATTACTATGTTGACTAACGTCTGTGGATGCAGGAAAACAGGTTGGAGGAATCCAACTGGATTCCTCAAAAATATATTATCTGTTTGTTGTTTGTTTGATTTCATATATATTCATATATGATGTGTTAAAAATCAAATGATTGAAAATTGGTTGATTTGATTGTTTAAATATCACTGGGGCTTGGGATATTGATTTATAAAATACCCTGAAAGGGTATTTGAGATTTAAAAAGTGAATTCTATTTTTTATAAATAGAATTTGAATTTTTAATGAACTATAGTAAATATTTACTTGTTTTGAAGATATATAAAACGAGAATTGAATTTATAAATTTTGTTTATAAATGAAAATATGGGATTTGAATCGAATTTATAAGCTTTGTTTATAAATGAAAATATGGGATTTGAATCGAATTTATAAGCTTTGTTTATAAATGAAAATATGGGATTTGAATGGAATTTATAAACTTTGTTTATAAATGAAAATATGGGATTTGAATCGAATTTATAAACTTCGTTTATAAATGAAAATATGGGATTTGAATTGAATTTATAAACGTTGTTTATAAATGGAAAGGTGGGATTTGAATTGAATTTATAAACGTTGTTTATAAATGGAAAGGTTGGATTTGAATTGAAGTTATAAACGTTGTTTATAAATAATGCAGAGAATTCAAATGGACTTTGAATATAAGGAATTGAAATAGAATTTGAATAATAGAATTCAAACGTGGTTTTACTATAGAATTTGAATATAGTATTTCAAATGGAATTTGAATATAGAAATTCAAATGGGATTTATAATAAATAGATTTGGATAAATAGAAGTGGATTAGACTAAGAAGTTAATTAACAGATTAAATTAACAAATTGAGTTAAAACGATTGGTATAGTTAAAATAGATTGGACAGGTATAGACATACAGGAGACATGTTTGGAATAAAGTATAGAAGTGAAATAAATAGAATACCCGACAAAAAGGTACGTATTTAATTCATATATGAGATTTTATGCGCCGTATCGGCTAGCCGCTTGGCTTTTCTTTTTCTTTTTGAATGAAAATGGCCTGTGTGGCAGTTTGGGGATTTTCCAGATGCTCCCGGTACAAAGGAGGTTATGGCGAATTTTTCCGGGAATGTAAGGAGATAGAATATTTTTAAGATAATTTGATAGTTAGAAATCAACGTATCGATATATATAGAAGTCGATAAGAAAACGAACTTAGAAATAGAATAGTATAATCAAAAAGGAAGTATAAGAATAAAATCTAGTAAGAATAGAAAGGAAAAGTGTATACGTGTTTAAAGGTAAAGAAGTAGTTGTATGTTATTGATTGTTCGAGTAAGTAGTCGTATCTGTTTTGACGTTATAAATGTTATTCAGTCAAGGTCTGAGAGGTAGTTATACCCCAACTTGATTGATTGCATTATTAACAAATGAACAGTAAGATTTCAGGCTCGAAGATCAATGTTAGATAAGAGTTAGTTGAATATAGTATTTGGGTTGTCGTAACGATGTTTTACACAACATCCGTTTTAACCCAAATAAGTGTAAGCTGGGAAATAGAATAATAAATATTTCCTAAGTATAGGAATAAACAAGATTGGAAAAGAGATAAGTAATTGGAATATTTTCCAATTATTAATAACATATATTTTCTAAAGTTTAGAAAATAAAAGAAGGCGATATATGGAAATGTTTTCCAAATAACGTATAAGGCCAATATGGTTATTGAAAATATTTGGTTAACAAATATTGATAAGAAATAGAGAAGATATTTAATTAATGGAATATTAATTAAAGGCTCAGTGATTGTTGGATGTTTGGATGAACACTTGTTTTATTCGATAGTTAAATCATCGACTATCGAAACACTTGTTTTTATTCGATAGTTAAATCACAGACTATCGAAGTTTTGACCATCGTTGTCAATATGGAGAGTCCGGTTGGATTATTATCCGAAGAACCACTCCGTATTGGCAGTAGCGTTGCGAATCATATTATATAAAGATAATCGAAGACGGAGTAGAGTGCAAGGACTTTTCTATTTATAGAAATAGTGCCTTCAGTTCATCTTGTTCCTGGGTGACGTGTATGGATGAATGTCTGACAGAGTATCTCCAGAAAGGTCACGTACATTGATTTCTTCAACCATACCAAGAGTGGAAGCGAAGAAGGAAACTTCTTTTATCTAACACGTAATATACTGTTGTAGACGTCAATTAGTGATTTTCGATGGATCTGACGATGTGACATTCAAAGTGAATCTGGTGTGATGATAAAGCGTAGCTTCTAGCCTCATCAACCGGTAAATGACAGAAATCGGGCAAGCAGCATGGCTATGTAGGTCGCACCTATTAGGGTGTATAATCACCTGATCTAGAGTTTCATTTACTTCTAAAAATCTATTGTTGATGCTGTCCCATTCGGGAAACGGTTGCTGATCCCAATCGTTGGTGATATACATTCGATACACTCAAGCGAAATGAGTGGTCGGTCATGTGTGGCTGATTTGCAAGATGTTCTTGTTGAACTCATATATTCTCCTCTAGAGATATACCAGCTGAAGGTGGCTCCATACCTTGTCATAGTTGGAAATCCATTACCCAATACGTGCTTGCGATTTTGATTGTATATATATGTGGAACGTGAGATGCAAACGTTCCACTAGATTGTTATCTACTTGATTTAGACATTATTATAATATCAAAAGAGTTTTGATATAAAGATAAGTCAAGTGTTTGGATTTTCATAAGGGAAAAACCCGTTCCATGTTATACGGTGTGGTCTTATGAGATATCATTTAGTTTTCTGAAACTGTTTTAAACGGTTTACTCATACCAGTCCCATGACTAACCCGGAGTTTATTTGTTTTGTTCTACCTAAACTGTTGGGTGCCTAAATTTTACGGGCAGTCAAGTAGTTCAGGATTTTTCAGATATATCTAAAGGAGCTTGGAGCAGGAGGCTTCAGCGTTATCTAGTTATAGTGTTGTTCCGTTGTATTGTATGTGTTGTACTCTGGTAAGTGTATGTTATACAGTTGAAATTTTGTATTTCAAAAGTTATAATACATTATATTTTGTTCCGCTGCGATGTGAGATTCTGTGTTGTTATTTCTGTTCTTCTTCTATTCTAAGTTTCTATCTTATCTATCCTCACCCTCTAACTTCTTTCTATTAATGTTTCGAATTTATGTGTTATTTGGGGTTGGACTTGTGTTTTTGGTCAGCTCAAATTCTACCGGATTTTGGGGTCATTACAGTTGGTATTAGAGCTTAGGTTGAGCGAATACCTAGGCTTGTTGGAATGTGCTCATTAGAGATAGGATCAGTAGTATCCTAGAATGAGTTGAGTGTATATATATATATATATACGAGAGAGCGTATTTGTTATTTGATATAAAAACTGTTTTATATTGTGTTGACTATTCTGTTGAGTGGATTATAAATTTTGGTCGAACTGTGGGATGCCACGATGTCGATAGGAGTTTATAAACACTTGAACGGAAGATTGGAAACAATATTGTATTTAAGTAGAGTTGATTGTTAGGATTATAATCGAATAAGAT
The DNA here is from genome assembly GCA_030737875.1 of Allium sativum. NCBI lineage: Eukaryota > Viridiplantae > Streptophyta > Magnoliopsida > Asparagales > Amaryllidaceae > Allium > Allium sativum. Next base: position 166,460,021 of record CM060923.1, read on the forward strand.
TATAAAAACTGAAATAGTTATATATATAACCAATGGAATTTGTATATGAAATCAAATATACAAATGTGGTAAATTGAAATTGAATTCCAACCAGAATTCAAAAATTTAAAATCCTGGGAGTTTGGAAAATATTTTTCTAAATGGAGTATGAAAGAAATATAGTACTGAACTCATTCAGTAGCTGGGAAATAATTCTGATGATAGTCGCAACATCATCAGTGTTCATTTTCGGGTTTCTAAGTGATGAATTGCTGCCTTAGAAAACTTTTTGATGGAAATTTGTTTGAAAAGAAACAAGTTGTTTGAAAATTCAAATGTTTTGAATTTGAGATAGATATAAATATATGTATATATTTATATTACTTCAAAGGAAATTTGAAATGGGAATTGGAATATAGATTTCAAATATAAGAAAAATATAAAAATTTAAATAGGATTTGAATAAAGAAAAATTCAAATAGAAATTGTATAAGAAAAATTGAAATGGGATTTGAATTCAAAGGAATTCAAATGGATTTGAATAAAGAAAACTCAAATAGAGATTTGAATATTAGAATTCAAATGGAATTTGGTTAAATAGAATTTCAAAGAGAATATAAAGTGGAGGTTGAATATTAGAATTCAAAGAAAATATAAAGTTTGAAATAGAATTTTAAATAAAAGGAGTTTAAATAGAATTTGGATTCAAAGTGAAATTAAATAGAATTTGAATTCAAGGAAGTTAAAATAGAATTTAAATTCAAAGGAGTTCAAATAGAAATTAAACAATGGAATTTAAATAGAAATTGAATAAAGGATTCCTAATGGAATTTGAATAAAGGATTTGAAATGGGTTTTGAAGATAAAGAAATTCAAATAGGAATTGAAGATAAGAAGTTGAAATAGAATTTGAATAGAAGAAAATTCAAATAGAAATTGAATAGAAGGAAATAATATAGAGTTTGAATAAAGAAATTCAAATGGAATTTGAATATTGTAAATATATAGGATTTGAATATTAGAAGTGAAATAGATCGAGAATATTTTGTGAAATGGATTTGATACATATTAAAAATATATCAGAATGGAGTTGAATTTATTATAAACAAAGTTAAAATGTTTATATTTGTAAAAATAATTAAAACGAGCTCGCCGTAGCGCGGCATTTCATAAATTGGCGATTCGAACTTCAATTTAGTATACAGAACTCAGTTGAAGTCGGAATTCTTTGAAACAAGAATCGTCGGGACCGGTCGAACAATAGTTTTCTAATGAAAGAGAAAAATCTGGATTTCGTCGTATAAATTTTGAGTTATGTCAAAATCAAATTTTTAGAAAAGCAGCGCCAGAACCACTAGAAAACCATAACGGTTTAATTAAATAAATAAAAGGATTTTTAGGAAATAAAATCCGAATTGGCATTAGAAAAATCCAGGCTGGAGATATAAAATAAATATGAACTCCAGTGAAGTAAGTGAAATGATTTTTAAAACAAAAATCATAATTTAAATGGTTAAATTGAATTAACTAAATTGGAGAATAATTAGTTAAAGGAAATTTGAATCGAATTTGGGTTTTTGGATAAGTGAAAGAGATTGAGAATTTATATTCGAAATCGAATATATAACCCGAGTTGAAAATATAATTAGATTAGTTATAATTAAGTTGACATATATTTAAACAAGTTATATTCAAATAAAAAGGGTGAAATAGGCAAAACGGTTAATTAGCAACTAGTTAATGGGAATTTGAATGATTGAAAATTAAATTTAACTTAAGTAAGTTAAATGGATCGAAATGAATAAATTGAGTAAAATCAATGTGAATGAAATATGAACTGGGTATGAATAAGGAAAATATATTTGTAAAACAAATAAAAAAGAAAATATATTTGTAAATCAAATATAAAGCGGATATATTTATAAAACAAATACAAAGGAAGTTATGTGCAAACAAATAGAAGGAGAAATATTTGTAAAAACATTTACAAATAGAATTTAGAAGGGAATATTTGTAAAACATTTACAAATAGATTCAATGGAAATATTTAATTATAGAAAATAAATAGAATTTTATATGTGAGATATTTATTTGTTAAATGAATAGAATGTAATCAAAGGAATATTTAGAAGATGAATAGAAAATGGAAATCTGTTTTTAATAGATAAATAGAAAGGATTAATTTATAAATAACAATTTATAAATTAAATTAAATATTAATCATTCGATAAATGGAATATATAAGTCTGAACTTATATAGCGAAGAGATATTGGTTTTCAACACCGATAGTTTTAAATAGAAGGGGTACACAACACTTGTATAAGTGAAGTAACGTTATTAAAGAGAACATTTATAAAGTGAAGAACCGTTACTAAAAGTGAATCTATATAAATGAATAAATGTATCCAATAGGAGTTATTCGAATAGGAGAATTCGATTAGAGTTAGGAATAATCGATTAAAGTTAGAATACATCGATTAGAGTAGGAATTAACCAGTTAGAGTTAATCAGTTAGGGTTAATCCGTAGAGTTAATTGAATATTAGTTATTCAATTAGAATTTATCGAATATGTGTTATTCAAATTAAGAGTTAACCAGATAGAGTTAATTGAACATAGTTAATTGAATTAGGATTTAATTGAATGTTAATTATTCAATTAAAGTTGATCGAATATAGTTATTGAGATAGAGTTAGCCAAACATAGTTACTCAGGATAAGTTGCCATTTCGTACGACTGCTAGCGTAATTCGCAGGGCTGCAGATAGCCTAGGGCGGTCGGATGTTTCCTAAGGGAATCAGGCGTAACCATTGTGATCGCTGCGATCTAGAGTCAAGCGAATAGAGTTAAATCAAATATTAGTTATTCGAATAGAGTTAAAGGAGTTATTGAATATTAGTTATTCGAATAAAATTAAAGGAGTTATCGACTATAATTTATTCGAAAGGAATTATCGAATTTGGTTATTCAGAAGGAGTTATCGATTATTTGTTAATCGAAATGAGTTATCGATTATAGTTTAATCGAAAAGAGTTATCGATTAGTTTAATCGAAGTGAGTTGTAGAATATTGGTTATTCGAAGGAGTTATCGAATTTAGTTATTCGATGGAGTTAATCGATAAGAGTTAAATCCAATAGGTTAATTGATAAGAGTAAATTGAATAGAGAAAATAGAATATAGTTTATTCGAAGAAAGGATTTCGAATCTAGTTATTCGATAGAGAGATTATCGAATATAGTTATTCGAAGGGAGGCGTTATCGAATAAGGATTTATTCGAAAGAGAGCTACGTAAGGAAGTTTGAAATGTTGATTATCAACATAAATAAGTTTTGAAAAGATAAATGGGTTTGTAGCACTTTTTCTACCTTAGCAATTTCGAGGACGAAATTATTTTAAGTGGGGAAGATTGTAATGACCCGGATCCTTATGGGTTAATTTTTGAATATTTAATATTTAATTTAAATATTGGGTGGATAATATAAATGGAATTTTATATTTGAGTTATCAATTTAATAATCAATTTCGATTTAATATCGAATATATTAAAATAACAGAATACGAAAATGGATTTAGATGAATTCAGAATTTAATTTGAATTAAATACAGTTCAAATAATTTATAGGAAATTTTATTTGGCTTTATACCGATAATAATATTAATTGATTATCGAAGAATGAATTGTTTTAAAATTTATTTATATCAATTTAAATAAATATCTTCCACAGACAATCGAACAGGACTTCGTGACCTATCCCAGTGTGTCCAGAATAGTGGTATTACCCTAGGATTGACAGTTGTTGGGTTCAGAAAGGAGTTCGGAGTCAAGGGTTATTTAATTTGTAAGGGTACAATTTTAATTAAAATAAATTTAAATAAAACAGTGGTGGATGGAAACAAAATAAGCCGTGGCTTCTTCTTCTCCTTTCAAATGGGAATTCGTGTCTCCTTTCCTCATCACAGATTTTAACAGAGCGTGGCCTCCTTTGGTTCATCCATTAACACACCAACAAACTGTGAATCCTTATATAAACCACCGTCCCTTCCCTTTAATATTTTTTTTCAGTAGTTCGAGCTTCAAATGGTAAGTGAAGCCGATACCTTTCTCCCTCTTTCACGAAATTGAAAAGGAAACCAGTTTAAACGAAAACCGCCGCATTATCTTGTAAATCAAAAATCAAAAAGGCCCAGCACAGAAGGGAATGGCTACTGCTCTAAATCGAAACCAAATCGAGGTCTTAATCAAAATCTAAATCGATCTGCTCTTCATGCTTGGAAGGTCGCGACTTCAGACTCGTGGAGTTCGCGTTCAAGCTCAGACCAGGAAATGGAAATCGTGAGGCACGAGGTTCTGAAATGTTGGGATTCACGTTCGGTTGGAGAACTGGGTTGTTCGACTGTCTGACCATCGAGCTAATTACCACCGCGAGTTCAAAAGGGTCGCGATCGAGATGTAAATGGAGCGAGGTTGTTCTGGACTTCTGCGATAGCTGCTGGAGTTCTTCGCGATTTCAGTCAGGAGAGTCGATTGAATAAAGGGCTGATGAGGTTCGTGGCATAGCAAATGGCGTGCAGTGGTGATTGACTTGCAGTTTTTTGAGATAAATTGTGATGGTTACAACAATATCAGAGAAGAAGAATTAGTACAGTGTATGAAGGTAATTTCATTATTTGATTACTATATATATATAAAGGGTTAAGTAATTTAAAAGTGTTAATTTATTTATTAAGTAAACATTGAATTGTTGGAAGACTTTAAGGAAAGAAATAAAAAAAATATAGGAATTAAGTTAAATTAATTTTAACTAGTTTAGCAATGTCCTTTGATTAAATTTGATTAGTTTGAATTTATTTAGTTAATTGTTAGTCTAGGATTTGGAAAATGTAAAGGAAAAAATATTTAGCTAATCATTATAAATTTGATAAGTGGAAAAATTAAATTAAAAACTTGTAGTTTGTTCTATTCAGCAATATATTGGGATTAGTCAACAGGCTTTGGTAAGGTAGTTAATTTAATAGAATTAAGTATTTGTTACTTAATTCTATTAAAAGCTTATATAATTCAAAATCATTAGTTGTTCAACAACAAAGAAGGTTAGAAAATAAGATTTTGGTATAAAACCTTGTTAAGGGTATTTAGTAGCAAATTCATAAAGTTCGGATTTTTTTTTCTAGGCAAGGAGAAATCGAGTGGAATCATCCATGTGGAGTTCGGTGACTTAGAAATCGATAGAAAGGAAATTGAAATTGGTACAAGCGCAAAATAAAAACACTGGTGAGTAAATATCACTCACCTTTTAGTTAGAATTATTTTTATATCGTTAGAAATAATTGTTTGTTGCTTGTTGAATGCTTTCTGATTTGTTTGAATTATATTAGTTATTTAGGATTGACTATTATAATATATATTGGGTTGATGATTGGTTGGATTCCCGCAGTTTCATTAGCGGATGCCCGTAGTTTCATAGCGGATGATTACCCTATACGCCCCACGCTATGATTAGTGGATGACCTTCTATACCGCGATATCCTGCCTCGAAGCAGGATGGGTATTACTATGTTGACTAACGTCTGTGGATGCAGGAAAACAGGTTGGAGGAATCCAACCGGATTCCTCAAAAATATATTATCTGTTTGTTGTTTGTTTGATTTCATATATATTCATATATGATGTGTTAAAAATCAAATGATTGAAAATTGGTTGATTTGATTGTTTAAATATCACTGGGGCTTGGGATATTGATTTATAAAATACCATGAAAGGGTATTTGAGATTTAAAAAGTGAATTCTATTTTTTATAAATAGAATTTGAATTTTTAATGAACTATAGGAAATATTTACTTGTTTTGAAGAAATATAAAACGAGAATTGAATTTATAAACTTTGTTTATAAATGAAAATATGGGATTTGAATCGAATTTATAAACTTTGTTTATAAATGAAATATGGGATTTGAATCGAATTTATAAACTTTGTTTATAAATGAAAATATGGGATTTGAATGGAATTTACAAACTTTGTTTATAAATGAAAATATGGGATTTGAATGGAATTTATAAACGTTGTTTATAAATGAAAATATGGGATTTGAATTGAATTTACAAACGTTGTTTATAAGTGGAAAGGTGGGATTTGAATTGAACTTATAAACGTTGTTTATAAATGGAAAGGTGGGATTTGAATTGAAGTTATAAACGTTGTTTATAAATAATGCAGAGAATTCAAATGAACTTTGAATATAAGGAATTGAAATAGAATTTGAATAATAGAATTCAAACAGGGTTTAACTATAGAATTTGAATATAGTATTTCAAATGGAATTTGAATATAGAAATTCAAATGGGATTTATAATAAATAGATTTGGATAAATATAAGTGGATTAGACTAAGAAGTTAATTAACAGATTTAATTAACAAATTGAGTTAAAATGATTGGTATAGTTAAAATTGATTGGACAGGTATAGACATACAGGAGACAGGTTTGGAATAAAGTATAGAAGTGAAATAAATAGAATGCCCGACAAAAAGGTACGCATTTAATTCATATATGAGATTTTATGCGCCGTATCAGCTAGCCGCTTGGCTTTTCTTTTTCTTTTTGATTGAAAAAGGCATGTGTGGCAGTTTGGGGATTTTCCCGATGCTCCCAGTACAAAGGAGGTTATGGCGAATTTTTCCGGGAAATTAAGGAGATAGAATATTTTTAAGATAATTTGATAGTTAGAAATCAACGTATCGATATATATAGAAGTCGATAAGAAAACGAACTTAGAAATAGAATAGTATAATCAAAAAGGAAGTATAAGAATAAAATCTAGTAAGAATAGAAAGGAAAAGTGTATACGTGTTTAAAGGTAAAGAAGTAGTTGTATGTTATTGATTGTTCGAGTAAGTAGTCATATCTGTTTTGACGTTATAAATGTTATTCAGTCAAGGTCTGAGAGGTAGTTATACCCCAACTTGATTGATTGCATTATTAACAAATGAACAGTAAGATTTCAGACTCGAATATCAATGTTAGATAAGAGTTAGTTGAATATAGTATTTGGGTTGTCGTAACGATGTTTTACACAAAATCCGTTTTAACCCAAATAAGTGTAAGCTGGGAAATAGAATAATAAATATTTCCTAAGTATAGGAATAAACGAGATTGGAAAAGAGATAAGTAATTGGAATATTTTCCAATTATAAATAACATATATTTTCAAAAGTTTAGAAAATAAAAGAAGGCGATATATGGAAATGTTTTCCAAATAGCGTATAAGGCCAATATGGTTATTGAAAATATTTGGTTAACAAATATTGATAAGAAATAGAGAAGAGGTTTAATTAATGGAATATTAATTAAAGGCTTAGTGATTGTTGGATGTTTGGATGAACACTTGTTTTATTCGATAGTTAAATCATCGACTATCGAAACACTTGTTTTTATTCGATAGTTAAATCACAGACTATCGAAGTTTTGACCATCGTTGTCAATATGGAGAGTCCGGTTGGATTATTATCCGAAGAACCACTCCGTATTGGCAGTAGCGTTGCGAATCAGATTATATAAAGATAATCGAAGACGGAGTAGAGTGCAAGGACTTTTCTATTTTTATAGTGCCTTCAGTTCATCCTGTTCCTGGGTGACGTGTATGGATGAATGTCTGACAGAGTATTTCCAGAAAGGTCACGTACATTGATTTCTTCAACCGTACCAAGAGTGGAAGCGGAGAAGGAAACTTCTTTTAGCTAACACGTTATGTACTGTTGTAGACGTCAATTAGTGATTTTCGATGGATCTGACGATGTGACATTCAAAGTGAATCTGGTGTGATGATAAAGCGTAGCTTCTAGCCTCATCAACCGGTAAATGACAGAAATCGGGCAAGCAGCATGGCTATGTAGGTCGCACCTATTAGGGTGTATAATCACCTGATCTAGAGTTTCATTTACTTCTAAAAATCTATTGTCGATGCTGTCCCATTCGGGAAACGGTTGCTGATCCCAATCGTTGGTGATATACATTCGATACACTCAAGCGAAATGAGTGGTCGGTCATGTGTGGCTGAGTTGCAAGATGTTCTTGTTGAACTCGGTATATTCTCCTCTAGAGATATACCAGCGGAAGGTGGCTCCATACCTTGTCATAGTTGGAAATCCATTACCCAATACGTGCTTGCGATTTTGATTGTATATATATGTGAAACGTGAGATGCAAACGTTCCACTAGATTGTTATCTACTTGATTTAGACATTATTATAATATCAAAAGAGTTTTGATATAAAGATAAGTCAAGTGTTTGGATTTTCATAAGGGAAAAACCCGTTCCGTGTTATACGGCGTGGTCTTATGAGATATCATTTAGTTTTATGAAACTGTTTTAAACTGTTTACTCATACCAGTCCCATGACTGACCCGGAGTTTATTTGTTTTGTTCTACCTGAACTCTTGGGTGCCTAAATTTGTACGGGCAGTCAAGTAGTTCAGGATTTTTCAGATATATCTAAAGGAGCTTGGATCAGGAGGCTTCAGCGTTATCTAGTTATAGTGTTGTTCCGTTGTGTTGTAAGTGTTGTACTCTGGTAAGTGTATGTTATACAGTTGAGATTTTGTATTTCAAAAGTTATAATACATTATATTTTGTTCCGCTGCGATGTGAGATTCTGTGTTGTTATTTCTGTTCTTCTTCTATTCTAAGTTTCTATCTTATCTATCCTCACCCTCTAACTTCTTTCTATTAATGGTTCGAATTTCTGTGTTATTTGGGGTTGGACTTGTGTTTTTGGTCAGCTCAAATTCTACCGGATTTTTGGGTCATTACAATTTTGGCTCATGGCGAGGCTGACTTCGCAGAGATGACTTTGACATTTTCCGCCATTATTGTACTTATATTATGATTCCGCCACTGGCGATGTAGACTGCTTTACTTTCAGTACTTATTATCATATGTATATGTATCGCCTTCGGCGATGTAGTCTGATACCCTTATTATGTCTCACTGCATGTATGTATTCCGCCTCTGGCGATGATGACTGATCACTTCCCTTTTATTTACTAAGTTATATCCTACGCTGTGCTATTCTGACGTTGTTACATGTTGTGATTCCGCTGTCATATCCATGTAAAAATTATTCTATTTATTGTTTTTGCTATTATCTGTACTCTGCTATGATGATTGATGTGTTATATTCCAATGATTATCCTTAATACCGCACCTCGGATTTTGGGATTGTCACAATCTCTTCCAATCCTCTACACATCCATCCTACTTTTTACAAACTCGATCTTAGTCTTTGTATCGCGACTCCGAGCCTGGTACTCACGCTCAAGTAAATTCCAGCGTCACTTTTTATCCCGGATTCCTACCAAAAACTCACTCGACTTGTCATTTCCCTATATGAACACAAATATATACTCCATCTTCTCAATCGATGAACTAAACTCATCAATTCTTCAACCCTAGGTTCGCTGCTATGAACCGTGAACCCACAAACGCTGATCGCATATGCTAAAACTGGCATGGAATCGATGAGATACTAATAAGGATTGCAAATATAAGTATATAAAGATTTATAGAGATTTATTTGATTTTACATTGATTTTTAAAGAAGGAAGTTTTTCACGTTTTTAAGTTCTGAGTGGCGGCTTAGGAGAACTCTTTTATAAGGGGGACGGGGTTTTTTTATGTGGCTGAAACGATGAGTGCGTGTCTTGTTTAGGGTCACCAATATCTTAGGGTATTTTAGTTTTTATTTTTATTTATTTGTTTCTGCACTCTAAAAATCCCTACGAACACAAACGATATTTGAAAATCATGAAAATTGGCGTATAGCTACATTTTGACATCACGGACCCAACGAAACTGGTTTCGTCAAATTCCGACTCTGTTTGCTCACACAGCGTATTTTTAAAGGTCAAATTATCGATTGTATTTCACATTAATATCCCGTACGGCCACACAATGACCCTAAAAATCACGAAAACTGAAATCTAGCAATAATTTAATATTGCGGATCCAACAAAATTAGTTCGTTGAAAACAGAGATCGTTTGCAAAACTGGCTATTTTTAAACCCCTAAATAACCCATTTAAATATATAAATATATTTAAACAAAATAAAATTAAATATAAATAAATTTATATTATCGTATATATTCACAACAGAATATCATCCAGCTCCACTGGAATTTTACAACTCGATATTCAAATCCCGGTTGAATCGATATTCAAATTTATATTGAAATTCCTTATATATATCATTATAAATTATAAAGGAATTCCATAGCGACTTTTCTAAGATTTGATTTGGACATAAATCAAAATCTACACAATGAAATCCGGATTTTTCTTGTAACGAACCGGGATTTTCGACTCTGGAAATCAACATCAAACTACCGTGTTGACCATTCAGACATCGAATATTCCAGATCATTAATAGAAAGAAGTTAGAGGGTGAGATAAGAAAGAAAGAAATATTAGAATAGAAGAAGAAGAAGAAACACCCCACAGAGTCTCACATCGCAGCGGAACAAAATATAATATAGAAATAAATCTTTATTGAGAGCTTTGAAAATACTTACAGTATCAGAGTACATCATGCCATGGGACAGTTATAATAGCCTGTTCCCATATACAACACACAGCGGAATAGTAGTAACATCATACGTCTGAAATCTTCCAGCTCGTCTCTTCATAGCAGTCGATAACCTGAACCTGTACAACCCGGCCTAACCCGAGCATTTACAAAACACCGGGTCAGTCTGGTGAACCAGAGTGAGATAAACTCGCACAGTAATAAGGTTGAGCCATCCAATCATGATTTTAAAGTTCAAAATCTTTTCGAGAGAAAAGGATAATCGTAAGACCAAATCCACACATAAACACGGACGGTTTTTACCTTACGATAACCCAAAACAGTTTTGAAAACCAATATCTTTTCTGATATTATAATAATGTCTAATATACAAGTAAATAACAATCTAGTAGAACGCTTGCATCTCACGCTCTACATATATAGTATGCAATCAAAAACCGTGGGCGCTTATTGGAGATTGGATTCCAACTTGACAAGGTATGGGTCCACCTTCCGATAGTGTATCTCTAGAGACGAATACACTGGGTTCAACAAGAACTTCTTGCAATCCGGCCCTCACATGACCGACCACTCATTTCGCTTGAGTGTATCGAATGTATATCACCGACGGTTGGGATCAGCAACCGTCTCCCGACAAGGGACAGCATCGAAACATAGATTTAAGAAGCAAATAGGATTTCCTCTAGATAGGTGATCATACACCCTAATGGGAGCGACCTACATAGCCATGCTGCCTGCCCAATTTTTGTCATTTCCCGGTTGATGAGGCTTGAGGCTTAGATTAGCTTTTGAACAACTGGTCATCATTCACTTTGAATGCCACATCGTCAGATCCGTCAGATATCACTAATTGACGTCCACAAAAATACTCTAGCTGAAAGCTAGAGAATGGCAATTCCCTGCCAACAACCATAGCACGTTTGAAGAAATCAACGTACGTGATCCTTTGGAAATACTTTGTCAGACATCCGTCCATATACGTCATCCAGGAACAGGATGAACCGAAGGCACTCTCCTACCGCTTCCATATAGGGATCACCCCATGGATCAGTAGCGAGAAGTCCTTGCAACCCGTAGAATCCAACTACGACAGAATCACAGTTTATCTCTGCTTGCCAGGCAGAGAATATTAGTGGTTCTTCCGTGTATGAAAATCCATAGTCTTCAATGCTCCATCTCAACCATCTTCTGAGAACTTTCACGTATTTGTTGGTCGGAATGGTTTTCGAATATAAATTCGATCCCGGTCTTTCCATACCAACAATCGCATTGGACAGATTTGATAGTCGGTGTTTTAACTATCAAAATATACAGTGTTTCAAACATGACACTCCAATGAGTTCACTGATTCAGTATTTAGCATCATTTGGCCTTTGACAATCTAATTTCCTTTTTGTTAAATTGAAACTTCCAATTCTTTTAATATTCAAAAATATGATATTTGAATAATTCTAATTGATTAGTTAACATTCGTCTTAACTCCATTTGCTCGACTCTAGATCGCAGCGATCACAATGGTTACGCCTGATTCCCTCAGGAAACATCCGACCGCCGTAGGCTATCTGCAGCCCTGCGAATTACGCTAGCAGTCGTATGCAATGGCAACTTAGCCGAATAATTATGTTTGGCTAATTCTATCTCGAATAACTATATTCAATTCCCCATTTTGAAATCTCATTTAAAATTCTCCTTTTTACTTGATCTCGTTTTCAAATAACGTTAATGTAAAATTAACGTCTTAACACTTTGAAACTCATTTATATGTTTTGGTTTATCTTAAACCCTTTTATCGAAATCTCCTTCGACTTAATTCAAATGATTAAGTAATATTTAATTCAAGCTCTCATTCTCGCTAAAAATTCCTTTTATAACTTCGTTATAAAACCTAGGTTTAAAATAAAACCTATTTAGGAACTCCTTTCGCCATTCGGTTGTATTTCACTTCAATTTGATTACTTTTAAATGCATTTTCATTTAAAAGGTACTTTTCTAAATTATCATTAATCAGACTAACAATTGCTTGACCAAATAATTATCCAAGCTAAACCATTCGGCTTATTTCTTATTTCCATACTTATCAAATCTGATTAACTTTCTAAAATCACTTAATAATAAATCAAAGTCTTAAATAAGTAAACTATTCATTTATTTCTCTTTATATAACCTTTTTCCAAAATAGTATTCAAAAATCTATTTCTAGTTATAAAATAAATTTTATAACTGCATCTCTATCGATTCACCTGACGGTGAATCAATATCTATAACCCGATGGATTTTTAAAGGCCATACTCTGTCAAACACTTAACCAATATCGCCCATTGGTTTAAACCAAACAAATGTTGAATATTCAGTCAATATCAACCATCAAATCAATCACACAAACAGATCAGTTCATATATGATAATATGAAAAAAAATAATACATTTGAGGGATCCGGTTGGGTCCCTCCAACCTGTTCTTCCCTGTATTCAAATGGTTTTCTTAAATCAGACTGTTCAGTTTTGTTTAACTGATAAACTAAATAGCCACCATTTAACATCAACCACAAACACTTCAAACAATTCAACCATTTTAAACACGTTTATAAATAAACGTGACCAACCAAGGTGAATTACCTTTATTGGGACCAATCGTTAAAAATAACGATTTGGAATTTCACTGAAATTAAATACGGTTTAATTTCATCGTTAAATCAACAAACAAATGCATAACTAGCAAACAGGCAATTATCAGCAAGCAGAGCACACAAAATAAAAATACCCAATTTATATAAATTATAAAAGGGTAACTAAGTGAGTTTAACTCACCTTGTCTGGTTTTGTCATCGTACAGCGTGCTTTAATTAAATTAAACAGGTGTTTAATTTAATTGAAAACCCCGATCGATCCCAAAAGTGTCCATCTCTATCCCATAATGCAATGTTCGTCAATGCGGTCCCAAAAGATCTCCTTGTTTGTCCCATTTCTGATAAGAGGTTAAGGAGTTATAAACGCTTTAAGTTATATTAATTTAATCTAATTATGTTTTAAATGTTAAACTAATTTTTCTTATAACCACCTTAACGGCGATTATTTACTTTGGTTTATATTTCTCGATTCTTCGTTGTATCTTTATTCTAACATCAGAACCCTGCCATCTCCATACGCAACAGTTTTCGAATCCATCTGCAAAGGTCAATGGATTTAATTATTATCACAATTAAATATATAAATTGACTTATCTAAATCTATGTTATTTAACATAAGTACATTATTAATTAAAGGAAAGGCCCGACTTTGGCTTCCTCCCTTCCCGCAAATTTTTGATGACCTGTAATGTTATCAAACCCATAATGTTAGCACTTAAACTTGGTATAGTATGAATTAACTAATTAACTTGATTAGGCTTTTAATTAAAACCCCCTAATACCATCTTCGTTCACTCCCTTTACTTCGGATCCCAGTGCGGTCTTATTTCTTTCCCAAAACTGCTCCGTGCTTTTTGGTCCCAGCTTTCCCATTTCTACAAGTTACGGTTTTAGTTAAGTACCACTTGAATTTGGTAATTCTTAATTATCATAATTAGCAACTAATCAATTGGATTAGTTAAATACAATATAGTTTGATATTCTCTCCTTTGAACTTCGCTCCTGGGTTCACTTCGAAGATCATCTGCCGGTTGTTTTCTCCAGGAACTCACGGTCCCATTCAAGCTTCCTCCAAAACTCTGCCACGTGTCCATGCAGAGAACCCATGCTATTTCACGTTACCAGCTCCGCCGTTTTACATTAAAACTCCACTGCCTCTTTGCCAAACCGCACTTCATACTCTCCTACCGTAAATCCATTAGCACCCATCCCATGTTTCCTTGCTCACGAACGGGATTCAAAACCCCATGCTGCTCCTTGGATCCCCACCCTCCAGTCATTTGGCACCATGCACCAGATCAGTACTCATACATGCACAGATATTGGTCCATTAGTTTCGAAACCTGATGTATATAAATATATTTTCTTTTAGTTTTCTATTCTTTGTTTTTGTGCTGCGAAGATAAAGGCGAGGGGGGGGGGTATTTATAGAAAGGGAAAACGTGGGCATCACGGTTTATGGGTACGGGTAGGCATGCAGAGGCTTTAGGATAGCTGGTATTTCATTTATTAACCGGCATGAGTTTTCATTTGGTGGCCAATGCGTTCAGCGTGTTTTCATTTCAGTCATGTTTGAGTTTACATTGATGGTGAAATGAAGTACGGCTGTAAGGGAAGTAGGAGGCAGCATGTGCAAAACAGTGAGGGTTTGGCATGGATTTTGGGTAGCTGCACGGTAGGTCTGAACATCTTTGTAACTGGTTGGGTTTGCAAATGTTGAAAGGAATATATGGTTAGGATGGAAAAAGATTTGACAATAGAATAGGGTAGAATATTTAAAATATTACTTACTGAAACTTCGTCGTAAAGTAACAAGTGAAACTAATCACAATCAACTTCTGTTTACTGATAAAAATGCTAATCTCAGTGTAAAAAGGTATTCCGAATCCAATGGGACAAGTTTCGTCGAAATCCGAGGTCGTATGAGAAAAATTTCCTTTATGAAACCAGAAATGAACACACGTTTAATTTTTCCACGATCACCAGATAAATCGAATCAACTTGAAACTGCGAACATCGACAATAACTTTTCGATACGAACCCAACGGCACTAGTTTCGTCGCATTCTGAGACTGTTTGCCCGATAGGCTGTTTTTACCCTGAACCGCCCTACCCTTTTTAACGCCAAATTTCTCGATCTCTAAAAATAACAAACTATATATCTATCCTGCCTCTAATCGACGATACGAACTCAACGGAACTGGTTTCGTGGCCTAATTCGATCGTCTACTCAAGTTACACTCAAGTGTCCCTTTATTTATATAAATCACGCGCTATAGAAAATGAACGGCCGTTTACGGCTACCGTGGTCACATACTATATCGGTTTTCCACGCAATTCACCACCATACAAAAATTTAGCGATACGGTTCTAATGAAACTGATTTTGTCGAAATCTGAGTCCGTTTGCAAAACGGCTATTTTAAAGGCCTATGATTTAATAACGATTTTTCATAGCGACTATTTCAAAATTTGATTTGGACATATCTAAAAATCTACACGACGAAATCCTGATTTTTCTCTTCTACTAGAAAGATATACTCCATCAGCTCCACCCGTTTCTTGTTTCACAGAAATCCAATTTAAAACGAACTTTGTACATTCAGTTGAAGTTCAAATTGCCAAATAGCGAACTGCAGCGCCATTTCGAGCTCGTTTATAAATATATAAATAAATTAACGTTCAAACTCCGTTTAAAAAACGAATTATATATTAAAATCCATTTATTTTCTAAATAAAATATTTAGAATAAATAAATTAAATTGAATATTTGACGGCCAAAAACGCGGGATATTACATTTCTCTTCCATTAGAAAAATATACTTCACCAGCTCCTAACGTTTCTTGTTTCACAGAAATCCGATTTAAAACGGATCCTGTACATTCAGTTGAAGTTCGAATCGCCAAATAGCGAACCGCTGCGCCATTTCAAGCTCGATTATAATTATATTATAATTATACGTTCAAACTTCGTTTAACTAATATATTCGTTATTCAAATTCAATTCTATGCTGAATTAAATACTTTGAATTGTCCAGTTCACATTATATTGTCGATTCACTATTTCTGATTATTTCAGAATTAAAAATATTATTCTATTATTTAACTTAACTAAATATTCAATATAATTTAATTAAATGGCCATTTAATTCTCTAAATCACTATATAAATAATTAAATAAATTGAATATAATACCGTAAAAATACGGGACATTACAAGTGTAATTCAAAATTAATTGTTACTATCCTATGGAGACGTTTATGATTTCACACAGAACAACTAGCACTCCGCAACCAATGGCATTCACAGGAGTTTATATAATATTAAAATCGCTCGGCCAACTCATTAAGGCTAACCTATTTGTCAGGCACGCAAATATATTCTTTACTCAACAACTAATCCATTTTCCTGTTAAACGATATGTATACATATGCACATCTAAGCTAAAAATAATCTTTTTAGCATACAACCATTTATTTCAACACATGAATATTTCTAACACTTCATACATAGGATAAAAATGATATTTTTGGCGAATAAAAATATGTTTCAACACATGTGTATTTTTAGTGAGTCGTATACATGATAAAATGATATTTTTATTGTTCAAAATATTTATTCAACACATGAATGTTTTAGCACTTCATATTCACAGTAAAAATGTAAATTTTATTGTTCAGTCCTTTTATTCAACACATGAATCCTTTTTAACACATGAATATTTTATATAGTTCATATATATAATAAAAATGTGATTTTTATTGTTAAACAATTTATTTTAAACATGAATATTTTATATACTTCATACACAATATAAAATTGATATTTTTGGTGTTAAAACAATTTATTTAAAACACTAATACTTTATATAGTCCATATATATGATAAAAATGTGATTTTTGTCTTTTAAAGAATTTATTCAACACATGAATTTCTCAACGTATGAAAATTTCATATACTTCATACGCATAATAAAAATGTGATTTTTATTATCTAAACAATTTATTCAACACATGAAAATAATTCAAACACATGAACATTTCTGAAAATTTCGGCAGCATAACGGTAGGGGCTTTAAAACCGGCACCGTCCCGAGTACGGCTCCTCGCACTACCTTAGGCCTCGCGGCGTTCCATAAGGGGCTTATCTAAATGATCTATGATCAATTTCATATCATATGAATTTTCAACAAACAATTCCAATTCGTTTTCAACCACAAAAAATTATTTCAACCACAATCCATCATTCTCAACCATTCGCATTATCAACCAATTTTCACGCCAATCATAATCAATTCATATCGTCCATGGTTCATGGACGAGGGGAGTATATATATGTATATATATATACGTATATAAATATATTTCATTTCCATTTCAACACACATACGATTTATACACAGCATGTATAATTTATACATCGCTCATATAACTTATACAACGCCCATACATGAGGTATACAACGCATATATAATTTACACTTCGCTTATATAATTTATACAACGCATTTCCATTCCATATTCGAATTTCGAAGTCTCACATTGGTTTTAATCCTTCTGAAATCGTAGCGAGCTCGAAATGTGTTCTAGCTTCTTCTAGAATGTAGATGGCGTCGCTAAGAGTCTGATGTCTCCGGTTTCACTTGATTTCAACAACATAGCAAAATTATATGATTTTTATTTGAAAATCATGATTCGCAATACTTAAAAGTGTTATAATCTAGTTTAAAAACCACAGCCGTTACCTGAGTTGTTTCTTCAAAATTAGGTTACGATTTAACACTTTGATCGTTGCACGAGGTTGAAATCAAGCTGCACCACGTTGAAGAGGAGGGAAACCCGCACCTGGCGCCGGTAGTTTGGTGTTGATCGACGTTGAACTCGAGCGGTGGCAGTGAGGAAGAACTCGACGAATACGAAGTGAGAGGGGGTGCTCCTTATATGGATTTGAAGAGGAGAGGGAGTACTTAAAAAAGTTGAACTAGGGCCGGAGCTAACCATGAAAGGTTTGGCCGGAATTTTGCCGGGAAGGATGGAGCATGGTTTCGCCGTCGACTGGACAGAGATAATGGGTTTTTTGATTTTTTTTATAAAATTAATTAATGAATGAAATTATATGATTCGCCGATATTTATATCTATTCAGAAATTGGGGTTTTCTTATACGAGCACCAAATTAAACCCAACGAGTGTCGCCCTTAGCTAAATACCCACATCCCGGGCACATTGAAATATGTTTCGTAAGCCCATTCGACTGTTACAGTTAGTTATTCTTCAAATTAAAATATAAAACATTCAAATTCTGATTTGAATGTACATTTTAATTTGCCGGGGCCACATACTGATTTCAAAAATTCCCGAAAAATAAACCTAGCTATGTTGGGACGATACGGTCCCAACAAAACTGATTTCATCGAATTTGGAGACCGTTTGAAAAATGGCCAATTTCTGGTCGATCTAAATTGACTGAAACTGTCAAAACACGTTTTCCTTTGCCACGCTCACATATTCATTCCAAAAAAATTTAATTTCAGAATCTAGCAATAACTTGACATCCCGGATTCAACAAAATTGGTTTCATCGAAAACGGAGGTCGTTTGCAAAATGGCTATTTTTAAGGGTTATTTTTCCATAGCGACTATTCTGAATTTTCAACTGGGAATAACTTTTTATTCCCGCTATGAAATTTCAATTTTTCTGATTTGTTGGAAAGATATTTCCAAACAAATTCTAATGTTTTTGATTTTTCTAAAATCCGGTTTATTTTGAATCTTGTACATTCAATTGAAATTTGAAATCGAATTTTCAAACTACCACGCCATTTCCAATTTATTTTATAATTAAACTAAATATTTATATTCTAATTTAACATCCCATATTTTCTATATATTTAAATTTTGATTTAAAATAAATAAAATGGAAAAGTATGGGAAAAACCAAATTTTGTTGAATGCAATGATGAGGATGGTTGGATTGAGTATAAATAGATTTCAAAATTTTGTTTTATTTGGAATGTTGTAACTTGGGATTAGTATTTTTAATAGCTAATTTAAATTTAAGTGGGTTAAGTTAAAAAAAGAGAATTCAAATTTAAATTGTTAAATGGGGAATTCTAAGTTGTATAATAATGATTGAAATATAAATTTAAATGGATAAATAAATTAATTCGGGAGCACAAAATATGTGAAATTGATTTGTAAAATTTTATTTGAGTTATAAATTCATTTAAATGGAATTTTATAAATATTTAAATTGAATTAAATAGTTAAATGAATACTTGAATATTTTATTGATTAATTTGTTGTTAAATTTAACTGTTTTGACGACTGTCTCAGAATTTGACGAAACTGGCGCTATTGGATCCGGAACGGTGAATTATGGTATGATTTCAATTTGCGTTACGAACGGACTTGTTGTTGGACTATACGAGAGAAAGTGTGAAAGGAAACAATGAATAGGATAATGGTGTGTTTCTCCTATTGGGCCTCCTATATCTTTACAAATAAAACCCAACTACCAGTTCACTAGCTCATTTCTTACTTCACATATACTTCCATCTGCCGATTGTTTTATCTTCAATGGCAGAAACAAATCTTCAAAAACCCTAGAAATAGAAATACAAGCTTTGAAAATAAAATCTTCTCAAATAATAGCAAATTATATATCAAACTGAAACTCTCAACGAAATAAAGCTATTGGTACCATCTATTTCGACATGCAGTGCCTGAGATTACCAGAAATCGCAGTCAAAGGGCAGATTTTTCGAAAACCCTAAGCATGATTTGGGCGTTTCTGATTTAGGAGGCAATCGGAGATTCTGAAATATGGTTATTGAAGAGATGGTCCATACGAACTGATTTATGGGGGTCGGAGGTTTTATCGGGGGTTGAATCACTAGAATTTTGTGATTTATGGTTTTAAAACCCGACGGAAATGGCCAGTGACGTGCCGGATTAGGAAGGCTGGAGGGGACCGCTTCGGTTGGGTTGCGTGCGCCTAGGTCAGATGAAGAGAACCTGGGTGGTTTCGAGGCATACGTTGGTCGGAATGAGGGGTAGTCGTTGGTCAAAGTTTCGGCAAGTTGGGTTCATTTTCCGCGATGGCTATTCACCTGGGAGGAAACGAGCGGGAGTGGTATTGGAAGGGGATGATGACGTGTCTAAATGGAATTGGGTAAGGAGGATGTTTTATTAAATTTATATTTTTAAAATCCAAATACTAAAATGCTTATAACTTTCATGTGTGAACTCGGATTTGGACGCGGTTGGGGGTGTTGGGATCGTAGCGGAATTGCGGACAATCTGAGACTTGTTTGGTTTCGTTTGGAGGCTGTAAATTTTTGGGCTTTGGTTGGACGTCCGATTGATTAAACACCCAAAGGTGAGTGTTTTTCTCACTCACGATGAACTGAATTGTTCCCATATTTATTAAATTAAATTATGAAATAAGTTTGGTTGCACGGTTGTAATTGGTTGTTGAATTGGTTGCTTAAATTTGATATACAAGTGTGTTAACATGAAAGTTAGATTGATAACTAGTTATCTAATTTAAATTAAATTTCTAGTTATAAATTTTGATCCTTCTTAATCCGTGAAACAATTCAATACTGATCAATTGGATGAAGTGATTTGTGATGTATGTTTGGTTGGAATTCATGACTGAATTGATATTGACACTACTAATGCTCCATATTTCAGTATATTATATTGGATGTTGATTGTGATGATATATTCCATTTACCCTTGATGTTACGGGCATCTAATAAACCTGGGATTTATCGATAAAATAAATTAAGAACATAGAGTGAAATGATAAATCTCTATGACCCTGATTTGGATTGAAATGATATAGATCCATCCCTGAAATATCGAGAAATTAAATATAATATCGCTTGGCCATTGGATAGATAATTATATACATACATCGGTTGGTTAAATGATTTTAAATATTGAAAATGTTATTTGGTCGGAAATTTCATTGAAAAGAAATGTGCCGATACTCGATAGATTCATTTTCTTTAAAGATCGGAACTGGGAATGTTTATTTAAGAAAACGGGTTAAGAATTTTATCCCAAAACAAGTGGAAATTATTAAACTGGGATTTGAATATGCATTGGAAATTATTAAAATTAATAGTGTAGGTTTGAAGGAAATAAATTCTCATGGAATATAATTATTGAATAAAGGAAATCGAGGGTATTCTGAGTGTTTAACTCAGGTTTGAATATAGGTTTGAACTTTTGAAATCGAACGGTTGTTGACCGATATTTGGAAATGAGATTTGGAAACTAAATGAACTCCATTGAGACTGGAGTATAGATCCAAGTATTCGAAATTCAGAAGAAAAGAACAATTACAATTTAAAGGATTTTTATTTTTATAAGACTATATGTATATATACCCTACTCAATTTCAAATAAACTATTCTTTTTCTTAAATTTATTTATAAAAGAAAACTTTTACCTATAAACTATTTTGTTATAAATGAGTTTCCCTTATAATCTATTACTTAAAATTATTTAGTAATCTTTTAATTTATGTACATAAATACCGAGTTAATTTATCTTATTTTATTCTAACTATTATATTCTATATATATTTTATATAAAGATTTTTCTTATAAGCATCTATTTTCGTAATTATATTTTATGAATTGTGAATTTTCTTCTGGATGGAAAGTGTTTGGATTTAAACGGTTGGTTCAAATGGAGTGGAGATAAAATATATTCTATTTGAATATGAATCGATTTTAAACTGGTTTTTAAATATGGAAATTCCAATCATATTCTACTTGAATATAAACGAATCTCCCAAGAGATTGAAATCAGTTGTAATGAAATATATATTCTCTTTGAATATGAATCGATTTCCGACCACGAATCGATTTTTGAAATGATTATGATTTTGATATGAAATATATTCTACTCGAATATGAATCGATTTTGTGAAACATTATATGATTATAATATAATGAAATGATATATATTCTAGTTTAGAATATAATCGATTTTGGTATGATTATGATAAGCTGATATGACAATTATATTCTTTTTGAATATAAATTGGGTTCGAAACAAAATATGATATATTGATATGAAAGAGAACATTTGTGAAATGTAAAAGAACTGACCGATGTGGGAAAAATGTAAACGTTGGTTGTTAAAGAGGCCGGAGTCGACAAGTGGCATACTCTATGTCAGTGTCGATACAAGTTTAACAACTGTGAACGTTATGACGTATCCAGAATGAATGTGATGACTTGGAGGCAATTGTTGGATTGAAGAAGATGAACGATGACGAAATAGCCCTGACCTTCGGGTCAGAATTGAAATGACTAAAACAGGAGCTATACCACGACTAATTGAGGTAGGACCTTTGATCAGACACACTTCTTCGATAATATTTCTATGACTATGATGATGATGATGATTTGGGCCAATTTGAATTGGGAGTGTGATCCGAGGTGGGCGGTAGTGGCTGTTATGCGTTACCACCGGTCCAGGAGTGCAATTGGTAGAATCCTACCCTAGGCATTGCCTCGAGTGCCTTGTCATTTTTATCCATATCGAGCTCCATACGATTTTGATTTTGCATTACCATCTATGGAGTGCCCTCTGATAACACCAGTACGGTGAATTTACGGTACTGTATAGACTGTTGATGCTTGTAAACGGCGTAAGGGTAATATTGTAATCCCGCTTACGCTATTTTTATGATATTTACTTTACTGGATAGACACTATCATAATAACGTACTATACTATGCATGTATTAGTTTAACGGATCCTCGAGAGAGGGAAAAATCCTGTAACATCTCTTGAGTTACTGCACCCATAACGCTCAGGTTATTTCGTATTTTAATATGACTAATATGAGAATGATTTAGTGCTGATCCGAGTGTTTGTTGTGTTTTCTTTTTATGCAATACGCTCGGGTCAGCAGAAGTTGCAGTTAGTGAAGATTGCAATAGCTTGGAGGATGAAGACGAGGATTTGGTATATATGTATCAAGTATAAGTATTTCTACTGCATTTATTTCCGCTGCTTATTGTGTACATCTATATGTATATGTAACTCTGATAATCATTGAATGTTTTAACCAATGTATACATTTCAACGGCTTTTAAACTACTATTTGTTTATTATATGTTTTCATTCCGCTGTGAGATTCTATGATTGGTTTTTCTCTTCTTTCTTTCTTTTCTTTTTCCCAATAACTACCTGCATTTGCGATTTATTTGGGTCGACATGCATGGTTTATTATCAATTTGAACGGTCAAAAAGAAACACATGAATATTTTATTTTCCTTTCACATCACAATCACAATCAATATCCACAACACAACACAATCGAACAAGTCGTCCATGGTATGTGGACGACGGGTGTCGGGTGCTGCTAAGCACCATCTGCATCCTAGTATATAATTTAACTAGAAAATAAAATTAAAGTGAGAAGTTCTCACCTTTGGGTTCCACTCCTCCATTTCATTTTTGAAAATCCTGGATTTGCCCGAAATTCAACGCAGTCTTTTCCACGTTTTTTCCAATCAGAGGAAGGGACTGTCGAGGCTCACGCGGTGCAGGGGTGGCGCCAACGTCAGGTGGTGGTGTTGGGCCCACAACAACGGATCCGGGCTGAGTCGGCTAGGGTCTTGTGGGTTTAGGGGTTTTGGCTCGATCTGGAAGAGAACGGGGGAGAGAACGGGGGTCAGGAGGAATCGCCATTGGCTGGGGGTGCGACGCCTGAGGTGCGGCAGTGGGGAGGGAGCAGCGGTGAAGCGGATCGATGGCGCCAATTTTTTTCATTATGATTCGATCTGAGAGAAAGCAAAGGGGGGAGGGGCCATTTATATTTTAATATTTAATTAAATCCAAAAAAAGTCGACTTTCTTATTTGAACACCAAATCGAACCCACAAATTATTGTCCCTAGCTAATTACCTCCATTCCGAACACAATGGGATATGTTTCGTAACCCAATTCGCCTGTTACTATCAGTTTCCACTAAATTTAAAATATAAATCATTATATTTTAAATTCAAATGAACATTCTAATTTACCGGGGCCACATACGGACTCCATAAACTCCTGAAAAATAAATCTTGCTATGTTTTGATGATACGGTCCTAATAAAACTAATTTCATCGAATTTGGAGACCGTTTGAAAAACGATCATTATCCAGTCGATTAAATTCAAACTGAAATGACCAAACACGTTTAAATTCGCCACGCTCACGTATTAGTTCCAAAAATTATGAAAATTGGAATCTAGCAATAATTTGACATTCTAGATCCAACAAAAGTGGTCTCATCGAAAACGGAGGTTGTTTGTAAAATCGCTATTTTTAGGGCTATATTTCCATAGCGACTATTCTGAATTTTCAACGGAACATAACTTTTTATTCCCGCTATGAAATTTGGATTTTTCAAGTTCATTGGAAAGATATTTTCAAACAGATTCAAATATTTTTGGTTTCACTAAAATCCGGTTTATTTTGAATCATGTACATTCATTTGAAATTTAAAATCGAATTTTCAAACTACCACGCCATTTCCAATTTATTTTATAACTAAAATAAATATTTATATTCTAATTTCGATTTA
This sequence comes from Allium sativum, assembly GCA_030737875.1. Taxonomy (NCBI): domain Eukaryota; kingdom Viridiplantae; phylum Streptophyta; class Magnoliopsida; order Asparagales; family Amaryllidaceae; genus Allium; species Allium sativum. The sequence goes on from CM060923.1 coordinate 166,484,805, forward strand.
AATAAATTTATACCTTCGTATTCTATTCAAAATAAATTTCTACTCGTTATTATTTAAAATAAATCATTTTAAATATTCAAAATTCATTAAAATTGCCAAAATAAAAATTTTGAATTAGTTATGATTTCCTAGGTTGTTACACTTCATATCTAACACCACGGTGTTATTGGTAAAATTAATTACCATTTTACCCTCAAATCTAATTAAAGATTTAACTAACGCTTGGAGCAAAACTGGTGATACTCCATTCTCGATCATTCCATGAATTCGATAAATTTAATTACCCCATTCACATTCCAATCTAATTAAAGATTCATTAAAATTCTAATTTAGTTTTAATCTCAAAAATCATTTCCTAATGATTATTCAAAGTTAAGAAATTAATCTTATCTTTGACTGGGTTAAAGAACTGATGTCATTTAAAACACAGTTCACGATAAACCCAAAATCCCATTCCATTAATTATGGAGTCTTCACGGGAATCAGATCAATATATATAATCGATATCAATTTCCATATCCAACTAATAATATAAATGGAATAACGACCAAGCCTTTTAAATTCCATATATACTAATAGTCTTCCTCCATTGAAGCTTACTTCGATTATTATCCAATCGAATTCCATTCCATTCCGATTTATTGTATAAAATTGGAAAAATTTACGTTGGAAAATTTCCTTTAAATCTTAATAAAAGATTTATAAATTCCAAATCACATTTCACTCTAAATCGAGTTAAAGAACGAATGTCATTAAAAACACAGTTCACGATAAGCCCGATTCACATTCCATTTTATTCCAATTACCAAATGTAACTGGAAACTCAAATAATCATAATTAAAATATTTATTCCTTTCTAACGGGATTTAAGAATAGTGTTAATGAAGACACCTGTAATAAACCGGAAAATCAGAACCAATTTAAAATTTTTATTTTGGCAATTTTAATGAATTTTGAATATTTAAAATGAATTATTTTAAATAATAACGAAATGAAATTTATTTTGAGTAGAATTAGAATGTATATATTTATTTGAATCAAAGTTAGAATATAAATATTTACTTTTAATTTCAAAAGGAGTTAGAAATAACACGGCAGTTTGAAAATTCAACTTTGAACTTTTACTGAACATGCAGGATGCGAAATAAACCGGATTTTAGTGAAACCAAAAATATTTAAATCTGTTTAAGAATATCTTTCTAACGAATCTGAAAAATCGAAATTTCATAGAGGGAATCAAAAGTTATGGCTAGTTGAATATTCAAAATGGTCGCTATGGAATCAATATAGCCCATAAAAATAGACATTTTGCAAACGACCTCCGTTTTCAACGAAACCACTTTTGTTCGATCCGGAATGTCAAATTATTGCTAGGTTTAGAATTCCATAATTTTTGGAGTTAATATGTGGGCGTGGCAAAGGAAATCGTGTTTGGTTAATTTCAGTCAATTTGGATCGACCAGAAAATGGTCATTTTTCAAACGGTCTCCAAATTCGACGAAATTAGTTTTGCTAGGACCGTATCGTCAATACGAAGCTAGATATAATATTTCTAGAATTTTTGGTATCAGTATGTGTCCCCGACAAATTAAAATGTACGTTCAAATCCAAATTTGAAGGTTTTATACTTTAATTTGAAGAATAACTAACTGTAACAGTCGAATGGGCTTACAGAACATATTCCATTGTGTCCAGAATGGGGGTATTTGGCTAGAGGCAATAGTCGTTGGGTTTGGATTGGAGTTCGTATTAGAAAACCCCATTTTAGAATTTAATATAAATTCCAACCAATCAGAAATTTTTATTCATTAATTAATTTTCTAAAAAAACACGGAAACCCTGTAACCTACCATGATCGATGGCGGCTTTAGCTCTTTACCTTCTCTCCTCTCAATCTCACGATCCACGTAATAAAATCGTTACCTCCAGTTGACGATTTTGTCGAGGAGACTGAGATCTTCAAATCCATAGTTGTTTCGCCCTCCAACGTTGAGTAAGTCGAGAGGACTAAGCCCTCAAAGCCCGAAAGTTCATGTGACGACCCGATTTCCCGTTCTCACGGAAACAAGGTTATCTTTGGAATATAACACAGAAACATATAATAGCAGAACAGAATTAAATAAATACACCAGAATGAACAACAAAATATACTGGATAAAAGTAATCATCAGAGTTACACAGTATACAGGATCTTACTTAGTACAAATACAGTTCAGCTATACATAAATGTCTACAGCGGAAATAAACAAAATATGTACAATAGGAGCTGAACCGCATAAAAGGAAATAAATGATAGAATCCATCTTCAGCTCCAGCTATCCAGAAAGAACCATCTAAACCTGAATACAAGGCTGCCCGTGTAGAAAAAGGGGCACCCGAGTTTGAGAGTGAAACAAACTACGAGTCAGTCATGGGACTGGTATGAGAAATCTACTCAACACATATATAATTGGCTAATCACAGGACCACGCCACTTTCGTGGAACGGGTTTACTCCATTGGATTGCCAGTGCTTTAAAACAAATCTTTCTTTTAATCATCGCTATGCTTTTTATAAAAATGAAGCCGTTATAAGACTCAGTTCCCATCACACAATGCAACGCAAACCGGAGGATAGAGTTTTTACCTTATAACGGCCAAGATATGCTTGATACGAATAAAACAAAGGCATTTGATATTATTGCTAGTGTTTATATGTTTGAAAGCAATTTCAAATCATAACTATCAATCATAGACGACATTAATGCCCCATACCACTATGTCGCCATATATAAGTATACAATCAAAACCGCACGATGTCGTATTTGGAAATTGGATTTCCGTCATGAACCAAGGCAAAAGATAGTCCTTACCGAATTCGAGACAATCTAGCATACCATGTCTCAGGATCAGAGCTTGAGTGACCCTTGGATCGTCAGGGCCGGTCCACCGATGTGGATTAAAATGCCTGAGCAATACGTTTCCCCGCCCTTTGGGGCGCAAACGAGCCAACGAATGACTCCATCGGACCCGGATCGTCCGATCAAACCGAGGCGCCTCGCAACAGCAACAACCACATAGGTGAAAAGTATATAAATGTCAGGGCTGGTAGGTCACTGACACCACCCTAGCTAGAAAGAAACGCATGCCCTCCCTGAGGTCCTTCTCCAGTTTTAGGTTCATACCGGGGTGTGAGGCTCGCGAATTCACGTTATACACAAAGCCACGCCACACAGGCGGTGCTTTGATCATCACCACAAGACTTTGCTTTTCAACAGAAGTCCTGTTCACTGCATCTTAGCATGCCACACAGGCAATTCATGCCGTACGACTGACGTCCATCGATATACAACCTCTGAGCTCGTGCGTCTCAGAGAAGGGCGTTAAGCAAAAGAATAAATTCTCCGCCGCCAAACAGATGTATATTTAACAGAAATCAATCAACACAGAATAAACTCCAATGTCAGACACACAGTCCATTTACAAGTCCGTTGTGGGTCTGAACGAAACCGGAGGCACTAAATACCTCGCAAACCCTTCGATCACCACGTACGTCTGAACGATCACCACTCATTATCCATATTTCGGGATGCCTCCCAAGCAGGACCTCGGTTACCATCCAAACGAGGTGAAGATCTCCGGTCTTCGACCATCGTCTTCATCTTCGAATTTCAATCGTCGGTCAATTATTCGAAATGAGAATTAACTCGGCCTTTTCAAATAATTCACGTATATTTAGAATTTCAATTCGATTTATTTCAATGGTTAAATTATTCGACAACACCAATTTTGTTCTTTAATGTAATTTTCACACCAAACACATTCAACCATCAAATATCACATAAATCAAGCAAATTCAGTTTATTTCCATTCCATATCGCTTACGATATTTTATAACGATTTATCGCTATTTTTATTTATTTTAAAATAGCCATTTTATTCAAAACGACGCTTCGGGCCATAAGGCGACCGTGGCGCTATTTTTCTTCAGATTTGCTTTACACATATCTGAAAATCTAACCGTTGGATCTTCACAAAATTTACATCATTAGAAAGGTCTTTTCAAAACGAATCCAACGGTTCCAGTTTCGGGAAAATCCGACGGTCGGATCTCCCGGTACAATCGTTTGAATTTTCGATTTCAAAATACGAACTGCAGCGTCGTTATTCGATTAAATATAATTTTATTTATATTTATATATAAATAAAATCGATTCTAGCGCTGTTTTTCTTCAAATTTGAATTAAACATTCCGGACAATCCAACCGTTGGATTTTTACAAGGTTGGTGCCGTTGGAAAGATTATTCCAAGGCGAACCCGACGGTTGAGGTTTCGGGAAAATCCAATGGTCGGATTTCCCGTACTAGTCGTTTGAAATCACGGTTTCAAAATACGAACTGCACGGCCTCGTTTCGTTTTAATTTTATTTATATTTATATAGTTATATAAATATAGTTCATTCAATGATTTCTATACCGTTTTCACTTCAAAAATTTTCTAACACCTTAAATTTTGGAAAAATTTCGCCATAACCTCCCCTGCACCGGGAGCGTCGGGAAATCGCAAATAGCGTCCCGGTCCTTCTAATCTCAAAAAGAAAAAGAAAAAGCCAAGCGGCTAGCCAACAGGCTCAAAATCATCACCCAAACAAATCAGTAAATGTGTACCTATTTGTCGGGCACAAAATTTTATTCCTCTTCTCTAGCCCCTTTGCTATAACCTGTTCAATGAATATGCATGTACATATATATACAGTCTATATCATTTTCCATTTTCTATTCAACTTCATATTTGATTTCTATTTGGTTTAAAAACACCATTCATTCTAATGTTACATAAATAGGTGCAAATCATTTCATTAGCTAATTAATGAATATTTCAACTCATATATGTTTATTTTGAACAAGTGGCTATTTTTAACATTTCACATTTCAACGATTTATGCATACAATAAAAATACGATTTTTATTGTAAAACGATTCATTTCAAAGCACTATTCTTCTATATAGTTCAAGTTGGTGATAAAAATGAAATTTTTATCATAAAACAATTTCTTTTAAATCGAGGTTATTTTACATAGTTCATATAATCGATAAAAGGTGATTTTTATTATCAAACAATTTATTTCAAAATATGAATACCATTCAACACATGAATTTCTAAACAACGAATGAATATCAATTCAACACACGAATGTTTTCTATGGTTTTTATATATAGATAAAAATGTGATTTTTATTATCGACCAATTTATTTCAAAATATGAATACCATTCAACACATGAATTTCTAAACAACGAATGAATATCAATTCAACACATGAATGTTTTCTATAGTTTTTATATATAGATAAAAATGTGATTTTTATTATCGAACAATTTATTTCAAAATATGAATACCATTCAACACATGAATTTCTAAACAACGAATGAATATCAATTCAACACACGAATGTTTTCTATGGTTTTTATATATAGATAAAAATGTGATTTTTATTATCAAACAGTTTATTTCAAAATATGAATACTATTCAACACATGAATTTCTAAACAACGAATGAATATCAATTCAACACATGAATGTTTTCAATAGTTTAAGCATATGAAAATAATTCAAACACAAGAATATTATTCAAAATTTCGGCAGCATAACGGCATGGTAGTTACACCGGCACCGTCCCTAGTACGGCTCCTCGCTCTACCTTAAAACCTCGCGGTTTTTGACAATGGGAAACATGCATCTAGTTCGCACGCAGGCGGCATGTATATATATTTATTTCAATTCCACAAACTAATCCTATGTGGTTTCAACCAAATATTTCACAACCACCAATGGGTATTTTTCAACCACAATCAACCAATATCAATCACAAACAGTCCCAAACAATCATTCGCTATCAATCAATTTCACAACAATTTCAACCAATAAATATCGTCCATGGTTTGTGGACGAGGGGCGTATATATATATATATATATATATATATATAGCAATTTATATATAGCTATTCACTTTCATTTCACACATATATAATTTATTTTAGATCAGAAATCTCACCAATAGCTATCCAACTGCACGACACTTCCTAATAGAAATCTTCGCCTATTTGTCGCTTTCACCCGTATTCTCTGCATATGTAAAAATAGAATTTTTACCATGCTATTCAATATATAAAAATCGAATTTTGACTTCGCTATTCAATATATAAAAATATGATTTTTACTTTTGCTTTCGCTTTCAACATATAAAAATATGTTTTTTTACTTTTGCTTTCAACATATAAAAATATGTTTTTTTTACTTTTGCTTTCAACATATAAAAATATGTTTTTTACTTTTGCTTTCAACATATAAAAATATGATTTTTACTTTTGCTTTTGCTTTCAACATATAAAAATATGTTTTTTACTTTTGCTTTTGCTTTCAACATATAAAAATATGTTTTTTACTTTTATTTCAAAAACAATTTTTTTTTTTTTTTTTTTTTAAAATTCAGTTTTAAATTTCTTTTAAAAATAACAGTTTTAACTTTTAAAAAAATTCTGTTTTTCTTTATAAAAATTTCTGTTTTAACTTTATAAAATTTCAGTTTTACTTTATAAAAATTTCTGTTTTAACTTTATAAAAAAAATTCAGTTTTACTTTATAAAAATTTCTGTTTTAACTTTATAAAAAAAATTCAGTTTTAAACTTTATAAAAATTTCTGTTTTAAACTTTAACAAAATTCGGGTTTTAAATTTTAAAAACAAAACAGTTTTTATCTTTATAAAAATTCAGTTTTATAGAATTTAAAAATAAAAATAAAAATAAAAATACTTACAGAGGAGCGGGGGGGGGGGGGAAGAGATCGGAGGCGCTTCGAGGTGGTTCGTCGATGGCGGCGTCTTCAAGGCTCCAGGGGGGGCGTCGCTATGCTTCGGGGTTCGATCGATGGAGGGGGGGACGCGAGGTCTTCGTCGGCGACTTCGAGACGAGGCGGCGGTGGCTTCGAAGGGGCTGCGGTGGTGGCGTCGAGGTCTGGAGGGCGGCGGCTCAATAGTTTTAGGGTTTGGTTTTTTTTTTCTTTTTTTTCATTCTGTTATGAATTATAACGAACGGGGGGGGGGGGGCAATGAAGATAAAGGGAGGGAGAGAATTTTTTTTTTTATATTATTTAGTTATTATTTTTGCACATAGGTTGACTTTTACATACGACCTCGAAACGAGGCCCACCGCCTGTCGCCCATAGATTTTCACCCCCATTCCGAACACAATGGGATATGTATCGCAAGTTGATTTGATCGTTACAGCCAGTTTCCTTTTGAATTTTCTTTTAAATCATTATATTGAATTTTAAACGCACATTTCAAATTACCGGGGTCACATACTAACTAGAAAAATTCCAGAAAAATATTTTCTAGCTTCGTATTGACGATACGGTCCTAACAAAACTAGTTTCGTCGAATTCTGAGACCGTTTGCAAAATGGCCAATTTCCTGTCGATTAAATTCAACCGAAACTGGTCAAACGCGTTTTCCTTTGCCACGCTCACATATTGATTCGAAAAATTATGAAATTTGAAACCTAGCAATAACTTGACACTGCGGACCCAACAAAAGTGGTTTCGTCGAAATCCGAGGTCATCTGCAAAATATCCATTTTTAAGGGCCTGAATTCCATAGCGACTATTCAGAATTTTCAACTGGACATATCTTTTGATTCCCGCTATCAAATTTCAATTGGTCGGATTCGTTAGAAAGATATTCACTAACATATTTAAATATTTTTGGTTTCACTAAAATCCGGATTGTTTTGCACCCGGTATATTCATTTGAAGTTTGAAATCGAATTATCGAACTACCACGCCATTTTCAATTTTATATATAATTATAATTAATTATATTCGTTTTCAATTGTCGATTAAACTCAGTTTTCATCGCCATTGTTTAAAATATTTATTTTAAATATTTAAAATCCATTATTTTAGCCAATTTAAAAATTTTAAATTGGTTCAGATTTTCTGGGTCGTTATAGTTCATCGCGCCGCCGTGCCTTCTACACGCAGTCGATCTGAGGGGGACCACCACCACCGGGCGCGCACTTCCAGGCCCCTCCACGTGGCCAACTCTGATCGTCACCTCGATCAACGGATTTGCGGAAAAATCCAAACCTAGTTTGGAACGAAAAGGAAAGGTATACGGTTTACAATATTTTAATTGATTATAGCACTTTAAAGCACTATGAATTACGATTTTAGAATAAAAATCATATCTTTTTCATGTGTTGTCCAAATCCAGTGAAACAAGAAACATTGGGACCGTGACATCGTACGTTAAAATCTAGAAGAGACCGGAGAATTTTTGGAGCTTCTTACAATTTTTGGAGGAGTGGAACCCAATGTGAGATTTCCAAATTCAAACTGATGCGACGACCCCCAAACCCCGTATGGACGGTGGCAAGGATAATCTTTGGAATATAACACATAAACAGATAATAGCAGAACAGAAATAAATAAATACAACAGATAATGTACAACAGAATATACTGGATAAATATAATCATCAGATTTACACATTATACATGATCATACTTAGTACAAAATACAGTTCAGCTATACATAAATGTCTACAGCGGAAAACAAACATAATATGTACAACAGGAGCTGAACAGCATAAAAAGAGATAAATGATAGAATCCGTCTTCAGCTCCAGCTATCCAGAAAGAGCCTGCTAAAACCTGAATACAAGTTTGCCCATGTAGAAAGAGGGGCACCCGAGTTTGCAAGTGAAACAAACTACGAGTCAGTCATGAGACTGGTATGAGAAATCTACTTAACACATTTTATAATATGGCTAATCACAGGACCACGCCACTTTCGCGGAACAGGTTCACTTCATTGGATTGCCAGTGCTCTAAAACAAGTAAACCTTTTAAACATCGCAATGCTTTTTATAAAAATTAAGCAATTATAAGACTCATTTCCCATCACATAATGCAACGCAAACAGGAGGATAGAGTTTTTACCGTATAATGGCCAAATATGCTTGATACGAGTAGAACAAAAGCTTTTGATATTATTACTAGTATTTATATGTTTAAAAACAATTTCAAATCATAAGTATCAATCATAGATGGCATTAATGCCCCATACCACTATGTCGCCATATATAGGTATAAAATCAAAACCGCACAGTCACGTATTTGGAAATTGGATTTCTGTCATGAACCAAGGCAAAAGATAGTCCTTATCGACTTCGCGACTCTCTAGCCCGAGCCACAGGGAAAGTACTCAGTCAAGACCTTGGAGCGACAGGGCCGGTCCATCGATGTGGATTAAAATTCCTGAACACTGCGTTTCCCGACACTTTGGGGCATAAATCAGCCCAATGACTCCATCGGCTTCCCATAGTCACCGATATATCCAAGGCGCCTCGCAACAGCCACAACCACACAGGTGAAAATAATATAAATGTCAGCCAGTTTGAGCACTGACACCACCTCTAACTAGAAGGAAACGCATGTCCTCCCTGAGGTCCTCTCCCGTTTCTGGTTCATACCGGGGTGTGAGACTCGCGAATCAACGTTATACACAAAGCTATGCCACACAGGCCGTGCTTTGATCATCAACCACAAGGCTTTGCTTTTCAACAGAAGTCTTGATCATCTTCCACTTAGGCACGCCACATAGGCAATTCACTCTATGCGACTGATTTCTATCTATACATAACCTCTGAGCTCGTATGTCTCAGAGAAGGGCGTTAAGCAAGAGAATAAATTCTCCGTCGCCAAACATATATATATTTAATAGAGACCAATCAGCACAGAACAAAATCCAATGTCAGACACATAGTCCATTTACAAGTTCGTTCTAGGTCTGAACGAAACCGGAGGCACTATATACCACGCATATCCATCGATCTCCACGTTCGTCTGGACGATCACCACTCATTATCCATATTTCTGGATGCCTCCCAATCAGGACATCAGTTACCATCCAACCGAGGTGAAGATCTCCGGTCTTCAACAACCGTCTTCATCATCGACCTTTTATCACTGATCAATTATTTGAAATGAGATTTAACTCGGCCTTTTCAAATAATTCTCATATATTTAAAATTTAAATCAATTCATTTCAATGGTTAAATTATTCGACATCAATAATTCTATCTTTAATTGTGATTTTCATGCCAAACACATTCTACCATCAAATATTCAATAAACCGGGTAAATTCGGCTTATTTTCCATTCCATATCGTTTATAATATTTTATCATGATTTGTCTCTATTTTTATTTATTTAAAAATAGCCAATTCATTCAAAACAACGCTTCAAGCAATAACGCCGTCGTGGCGCTGTTTTTCTTCAGATTTGATTTACACATATCTGAAAATCTAACCTTTGGATCTTGTAACAACCCGGATTTTTAGCCGTTAAATTCTGAATATTTAAATTTATTTTAAATATATTATTTGAATTATATATAGGAATTTTTATGGAATTTACTAATATAATTTAAAGTGAGTTCAAAATGGAGCGGTAGTTTGAAAATTCGATTTCAAATTTCAAATGAATGTACAAGATTCAAAATAAATCAGATTTAAGCGAAATAAGAAATATTTTAATCTGTTTGTAAATATCTTTCCAACGAATGTGAAAAATCCAAATTTCATAGCGGGAACAAAAAGTTATGTCCAAATCAAATTTTCAGAAAGTCGTTGTGAAATCGTATATAAGCCATAACGGTTATTTAAATATATTTAAATATCGGTCTTGAATTTGAATAGGATTCTTTTGAGGCATAGATATATTTCAATTTTTAGAATTTTGCTGAAATTTTTAATTACTTAAATATGCAACTTTTTATTTGGAGTATTTTGCACCCTATTTTAATATTTTGGGATTTCACAATATAAGTTAAACTACAGATATTTTTATATCTCTGGGATCATGACATATTGTCCTTCAGGACGGTATTTTTAATTTTGCCAATAACAATTCTTAAATGATTTTGTAATAGATTAGTGGTTAGTACTCTTAGCATAAAGGCATTGATTTATTTTGAGAAACTTAAGCATACCCTTTCGGAAATACGTTCAAATTTGATACTTTTTTTTGGATACCAAAATCTGAACGCTAGAGGGAAGAAAAATGATAATAATTAAAGTAAATTAGCTTTTCCTGTACGCCAGAGGACATCGTGCGCTCCACGTTTTCAATACCGTGGGTCTCAAGCCATTTCACACCGTGCCACTGAAGCTATTCATCCCGTGCTCCCCACGCTACTCCTTCTTTAAATACTCGTATTCCCAACACTTTTTCTCTCTTCAGAAAAAAGGAAAAAAAAGGGATCGCCACTTCAAAATAGGATTTCTAATCCAAACAAATCAAAATCAAAACAAAACCGTATGGCACTCCTATGGCCTGGGAAAAGCAAGGAAGAACAAGGAGGATTCCTGGGTTGTTGTAATGAGTTGTGAACTGTTGGAGTTTGATGACAGAAGCGTCCTCGACTTTTGCTTATGCGTAAACTTCCAGGGATGAACTCGCATTCTCATATGGGTTTATAAAGGGCATGGGGTTATTATGGGATATGAGACATCATTTTTGGTCTATTTGTTTTGTAACGTGAACCAGTTAGAAGAACATGGCACTGTTGGCCAAAGACGTGAGTGATGCTAAAAGAGAGATGCGATGCCAAACAAAAAAGAGTTGTTCGTTTTTGAAAGGAGACTGGCATCGTGAAAACAAAAACAGAAAAATGTAATGGGCTCATTTCTTTTGGGAGCTGTGAACGTTGGAGGGGGAAGTGCATGCGTGAATGGGCTCGAGAAGTTTAGCATCAGGAAGGAGAACACGCGAGCAAAACGATGTGGTGGTTCATTTTATGAAGCAGGAGCAAATTCATGTTGTTGAGTGAGTAGTATGAGGAGAAGCAGGGTTGTTTGGTGAGATTTTCATGTGGACTGAGGATGGAAACAAACGTTGGGCTGATAACTTGTATCTATGATGCAAAAGGACTGGAAACATTCAAGAACGTTAAGGAAGGAGTAAGTTTAAACAATTGGCAGTAGTTCAAAAACAAAAGTAATGAAGCAATTGAGTGTTTTACACGCCAGCATGGTGACAGAGGAATGTGTGGGTAACCTGGGTGTTGAGTTTCATTAATAAATGAAAGGAGTTGGGGAGTTGATGGTACGGTCGTGGAAATGATAACGCATGTAGCATGGGTCATTTTAATCAAGGAGTGAGGAAGGTAGCAGCTGTTGTTTTCTGGTACTTATAAGGAGGAGTTTGGGATTATCTTGGGTTTGTAAGTGAGGAGGAAATGGCAAATGGAACTTGAGTAATCGCTGTGATATGCGGATGGGGTTGGTTTACTGAGTAGGTTATTCTTCACGGTGTAGGAATTGGTGGAAGTGGGATCAGTAAAAGTGGCGATAATGGCAACAACAAGTTTGGCAATTTCTTTGGGAAAAGAATTAGACGGAACTAATCACTTTAGAACCATAGCGACAAAATCTTATGGTGTGGAACTATTTCCTCTGAGAACAGAGTTACATGAATTCAGGGAAATATCAGATGCCGTTTGATTTTAAACGAAAACAAAAGCAGAATCATTAACTGCGAACCGAGGTGAGTAAACTCACTAACTCTGCTTCGTTTATATTTTTATATAAACGAATTTTAAATTGATTTTATACTGTGAAATGGTTGCTTGGTTAAAATGGTTGATAAAATTGGTTGATATGATTACATCGTTGATCGATGATTAGTTCTGATATTTCATATTGATGTGAAATAATATTATTGATGTTGATTAACATCTGTGGATGGAGGGAAACAGGTTCTGGGTTCCTCAACATTTATATTATTGTTTGCTATGATAAATTATGTTGTGTTGAATTCCCTGACCCTAGAAATTCGGTATTTTAATACCGTAAAATATTTTCAAATAAAAAAAGGGGGTTTGAAATATGAAAAGGGAAATTTAGGTCCAAAGTAGAGAATTGAAATTTTGAATGGACTTGAAGGTAGGAAGTTGTTTTAATAAATAAAACAAGAAGTTGATTATAAACATCTGTAATAAATTTATTAAAATATTTTCATTGGATTAAACTGAATTTATATGAAAAAAGGGGGAATTGGTTTTGAAACAAATAGTTGTAATTGGATTTGATCTTAGTAATTTTAAAGGGGATTATAAATTAGATTATAAATATTGGAAGTTAAAAGTGAGATTTTTATAAACATTTGTAAATAGAAATATAAATAGAATTTGGTTTAAAGGAATATTTATAAAACTGATATTTATTTATTTATTGATTTATTTAGATAAATACAAGTTGTATTTTGATAAACCAAATATTTTCAATAGGAATTTTAAACGTTGCCGTTATAATAAATGTTTTGGTAAAACTAACTAGCAATTTTAAACGCTGCCGTTATAATAAATGTTTTGGTAAATCTAGATAAAATTTTTACGTTGTCGTTATAATAACTGTTTTAACAATGATCTTAATGCTATTGTTATAATAAGTGTTCTATAATTCTAGACAGCGATTGTAACGCTGTTGTTAAAAGTAATGTTTTATAAATCAAATATTTGGAAACAGCGATTGTAACGCTGTTGTTAAAATGAAATGAATTGGTCAACGAGGAGTTACGAAAGGGAATTCAGAAATATTTTCCAATATTAACAATGTATATTTCTGAATATAGAAAATAAGGATTCATGAATATTTTGAAATGTTTTCTAACTGGAATAAGTGATATTTTCTCGAATAAAGAAATTGTAATATTGAAAATGTTTTTCAAATCGAGAGGGGAAATCGAGCTACAAAAGAATACGAAAGATGGGGAATAAGGAATTGATTTAAAGGGCCAATGCTGATTGATGATTGATCGATCGAATTCCTACCTGGAAATAAGGTCGTTGGTTGTACACTTATTTTTCTTTGATAGTTAAATCACCGACTATCGAAGTTTTTGACCATTTTCCGTTGTCAATATGGAGAGACCGGGATCAGATTTAGTATCTGAAAACCACTCTGTATGGACATTAGCGTTGTGACCAAATATGATGAAAAAATTGAAGACGGAATTATGTAAGGGCTATCCTGTTTACGGGATAGTGCCTTCGGTTTGTCCAGTCCGAGGACAACGTGAATGGATGAATGTCTGAAGGAGTATATCTAACGGATCACGAAATTTGATCTCCTCATAGGTACTTACGTTTGGTGGCGGAGGAATTCATTTCTCTTAGCTTTATACCCGTGGTATTTTTGGGGAAATCAATTTGTGATTTGGCGGGTATGACGATGTGGCATTCAAAGTGAATGGTGGTCAATTGTTCTAAAAGATACGTAATGACCTCAAACCTCACAACCCGGAATTGACAAAAATCAGGCAGGCAACATGGCTAAGTGGGTCGCACCCATTAGGATGTATAATCACCTATCTAGAGAAATTCCATTTGTTCTTTAACCTATCGATACTGTCCCTTTTGGGAAACGGTTGCTGATTCCAAACGTTGGTGATATACATTCGATACACTCAAGCGAAATGAGTGGTAGGTCATGTGTGGGCCGGGTTGTAAGACGTTCTTGTTGAACCCAGTGTATTCATCTCTAGAGATACACTATCCGAAGGTGGTCCCATAACTTGTCATGTTGGAAATTCAATCTCCAATAAGCGCCCTGCGGTTTTTAATTTTATATTATATATGGAGCGTGAGATGCAAGTGTTCCGCTGGATTCTATTTATTTGATTTAGACACTATTATAATATCACCAGATTTTGATATAAAAATGTTTTGGGTTATCATAAGGTAAAAGCCATCCGTGTTTATGTTTGGATCGGTCTTACGATTATCATTTCTTCCGAAAGGATTTTGAAAGTTAAACAAATGGTTGGAGTTTACTCACACCAGTCCCATGACTGAACCAGAGTTTATTTTGTTTGTTTTCCCTAAACTCTTGGGTGCCCAAATTTGTACGGGGAGTCAAGTAATTGGGATTTTACAGATTCACCTAGAGGAGATGAAGCAGGAGGCTTCACCTGTTAGCTATAGACTGTCATATTTCCGTTATGTACTGTGTTGTCTCTGGAAACATGTGTTTATAACTGTTCCAGAGATAACTGTTATGCTCTGATGATGGCATGTATATAAATTTACCGATTTGTGTTTCAAAAGTTATGTTATATAATATATTTATTTCGTTCCGCTGTGTGACTTGTGTTCTTCGTTTTTCTTCTATTCTAATATTTCTTTCTTTCTATTTCTCATCCTCTAACTTCTTTCTAATAATGATTCGTATTTTTGTGCAATTCGGGTTGGACGTGTTGTGTTATTGGACGACTCAAAGTGTACGGAAATGTGGGTCGTTTCAGATCTTCACAAATTTTATATCATTAGAAATATCTTTTCAAAACGAATCCAGCGGTTTCAGTTTCCGGAAGTTCCGACGGTCGGATCTACTGGTACACTCGTTTAAAGTTTTGATTTCAAAATACGAACTGCAGCATCATTATTCGATTTAATTTAATTATATATATATACATATATATATATATATAATCGATTCTGGCGCTGTTTTTCTTCAGATTTGAATTAAACAATCCAGACAATCCAACCGTTGGATCTTCACAAGGTGGGTGTCGTTGGAAAGATATTTCCAAGGCGAACCCAACGGTTGCAGTTTCGGGAAAATCCGATGGTCGGATATCCCGCACTAATCGTTTGAAATCACGGTTTCAAAACACGAACTGTAACTTCATTATTTGTTTTATTTTAATTATATATATATAAATATAATTCTTCCTTCGATTTCAAAACCATATTCATTTCATATATTCGATAAAAATGATATTTTTATCCCACTGATATTTATTTCAACACATCACCAGTTTTAACACTTCATATTCGCAATAAAAATGTAGATTTTATTGTTAAATCTATATATTCCACACACGAATGTTTTCGACTTCACACATACGATAAATATATTATTTTTATCGTTCTAGTCCTTTATTCAACACATGAATTTTTCTAGAGTTCATATATATAATAAAAATGTAATTTTAATTGTAAAACAATTTATTTCAAAACACGTTTATTTTATATAGATAATATATATCATAAAAATGTGATTTTTAATGTAAAGCAATTTATTTGAAACACTAATATTTTATATAATTTATATATATATGATAAAAATGTTATTTTTATTTTTCAAAGAATTTATTCAACACATGAACTGCATTCAACACATGAATTTATATTCAAGACATGAATTTTATTTCAACACATGAATTTTGTTTCAACACATGAATTTAAATCAATCACAGAGATATTTCAGAAAATTTCGGCAGCATAACGGCAGAGTGGTTAAAACCGGGACCATCTCTAGTACAACTCCTTGCTCTACCTTAAAGCCTCGCAGCTTTTGACAATGGGGATTTTCAATATCTAGTTCGCACGCAGGCGAATTTTCCCATATACTAATCCTATTGGGATTTCAATCACAATCAATCCTTTTAAACCAACCATTCATGATATTCACCAAATTTTCACATCAACCAATAATCCAATCAATATCACAACCAATAAATATCATCCATGGTTTGTGGACGAGGGGCGTATATATATATATATCATTATTTTTCACTTCATTTCAACACATATATAATTTTTACAACGCATATATAACTTATACATCAAATGTACAACTTATACAACGCTTATACATGAGGTGTACAACGCTTATGTAACTCATACATTGACTATATAATTTATACATCGTCGTTTTCCATATCGTTTATAATTCAGAAATCTAATATTGGGTTCCACTCCACCAAAAATAGCAGAAGGCTCAGAAAAATATCCGGTCTCTTCTAGAATGTAGAAGACGTCCACACGAGTCCGCTGTCTCTTGTTTCACTGAATTTCGTCAAGAAACGAAAAAGATATGATTTTTACAGTGAAATCAAAAACTGTAGCGCTTTAAAGTGCTATAATATAGTTTAATATAATTTTAGCCGTTACCTTTCTGAAATCTTCAAAACTAGGTTTGAACTTTTCGTGCAATCGGTGAATTGATAGGACGATCAGCCTTCACCATGAAGAGGAGCAAGGAGAGGCGCGCCGAGGGCACCAACCGCCGCCAGTTCGAACTCAGGTCGGACGAGAAAACTGGGCGCGAACGGATGGCTTTTCCCGCCTCGATTCTCGCGATTTACGAAGTGATGGAGGTGGTGACTGCTTTGGATTCGAAGCTCTCGGAGTGGTCTTCAAAATCTTCAACTAGGGCATTGGCTATCGGTGAGCGTGGATGGAGATAAAGAGGAGGGAAGAAATGAAGGACGACCGCCATTAATCGTGAGGAGCATGGAGAGAGAAAAGGGAGAGAGAAATGAATGGCCAATCAAATTTTTTTATTTTATTTATATGTTTTTAAAGTTTCCAAATACCCCTTATCTCATACGAACTCCAACCCAAACCCAACGACTGTCGTCCCTTGCCAAATACCCCCATTCCGAACACAATGGGATATGTTTCGTAGGCCCATTCGACTATTTCAGTCAGTTTTCCTTCCAATTAAAATATAAAACATTCAATATTTAATTTGAACGTACATTTCAATTTGCCGGGGCCACATACTGATTCTAAAAATACCCGAAAAATAAATCTAGCTATGTTTTGATGATACGGTCCCAACAAAACTTGTTTCGTCGAATTCTGGGACCGTTTGAAAAATGGCCCTTTTCTGGTCGATCCAATTTAACAGATATCTACCAAACACATTTTCCTTTGCCACGCTCACATACTAACTTCAAAAATTAAATTTGAAACCTAGCAATAATTTGACATCCCGGATCCAACAAAAGTGGTTTCGTCGAATTCCGAGATCGTTTGCAAAATGGCCATTTCACGGGCTATATAAACTCTATAGCGACCTTTCTGAAAATTCATTTAGCCATAACTTTTGCTTCCCGCTGTGAAACTTCAATTTTTTAGATTCGTTAGAAAGGTATTCACTAACAGATTTAAATATTTTTGGTTTCACTTAAATCCGTTTAAATTTGCACCCGGTACAGTCAGTCAAAGTTTGAATTCAATTTTTGAAACTACCGCGCCATTTCAGGCCTCGTTATAATTAAAATTTATTATATTTATTTTCAAACATGATTCAAAAACACTTTTCGTCATTATTATTTAAAATATTTATTTTAAATATTTAAAATCCACTAAAATAGCTAATTTAAAAAATTTAAATTGGTTCAGATTTTCCGGGTTGTTACAATCTCCCCCACTTAAAACTTTTCGTCCCCAAAAAGAAACAAAGTCGAAAGTGGATTAATTAATCAACTCTACTTTCAATCTGGCTTCCATTCTCCAACTTTCCAGTTTTTGAGAATTTTCAAATTCTTCAAAAAAATTTGGCTAACACCCTAAATTTTCGAACTTTTTTGTCATAACCTCCTTTGTACGGGGAGGGGTTTGGAAATTTATTAGGCTGTATTACGTACCCAATAAATCCTAATAAGCATACACATATTTATAGTGATATATTCTGGTGTTTACAAGGGAGCGTGTATAGATAATAACTCCAAAGAATAAATTCTCGTCACCCTGTCTAAGCCTTAGGGAGTGTGTATTTTTAATTACTCCAAAGAATAAATTCTCGTTACCTCGTCCCGTGTGGGAAATAAATAATCCATGTGCCGTATCTAATAAATAAAGAGACGTGATTATTGTCAATTCCAGACCCGTGTGGGGTTTTTATTAATCTGGCAATTTTACCGTTACAATTTTATATGGTCCATATCAGTCATCAGTTCAACCTGTAATATATAGTCCATATCTGTCATCAATTCAACCTGTAACATATAATCATCGCCATACAAGCCTCTCGCTCATATGGTAAATCTTCCACCTCGTCACACAAGCTCCAAATGCTTATGTTGTATATGATGAAGCATGCTATCTTCAAGAAGTATGCCCTCTTCAAGAAGTATGCCATGCAGTGTAGTTCAAAATTAATTGTTACTATCCTATGGCGACATGTATTAATTACACACAAAATAACCAGCACTCCGCATCCAATGGCACTCACAGGAGTTGATATAATAATAAAATTGCGCATCCAACTCATTAAGGTTTACCTATTTGTCGGGCATGCAAATAAATTCTTTACTCAACAACTAATCCATTTACCTGTTCAAACATATATAATGCACATGTGTATATTTCTATTTATTTCCAAATAAGTTCAATGTGTGATTTAATCGAATAAATTTACCATCTATTATGTTATTGTTTAAATTAACTATCTTTCCAATAATTTGATTAATCAAATTCTAAATCACTCAACACAAACATCAAACAATTTATTTTTAACTTTTTTTTTACTTTTCAAAAATACTCTAATTAATTCATATACTCTTTTAAAATCATTCAGACTATATGATTAAAATTTTACATTCATGAAAAGAAAACAACAATAAAGTAGAGAACATAATGGAAATGGCAAAATATGGTAAATGTACCTTGCACTTGAGTCAATCAGAGATATCCACCCTGCACTGAGGATAGGCTTTCGTAATGCTCTCCTCAGTTTCCCAAGTACAGTCTCCCGGATCTCCACTCCACTGCACCTTGACTAAGTGAACCTTCTTGTTCCTCTGATCTTTGGTTTCTTTGCCAATTATCTTCATCGACTCTCTCCTCACAGCTAATTCTGGGGTAATTTCCAAATCCCTTTGCGCGGCTTCTTCCACGACTAAATCTGGATCTTGAACGTGCTTTCGAAGTTGAGATATGTGAAACACATCATGTACTCCAGGCAATCAATCAGGTAATTGAACTCTATAAGCGAGAATTCCAATCCGTTCAAGTATAGGAAATGGACCAATAAATTTGGGCGCCAACTTCCTAGTTTTGCCAAATCGAATTACTCCTCTCATCGGTGAAACCCTTAGATACACATAGTCACCAATAGTAAATGCTAAATCCCTCCTTCTCGAGTTTGCATAGCTCTTCTGTCGGCTTTGAGCTGCTAGCAATCATTTCTTAATGAAATCGACTTTATCCGCAGCTTCGCGAATCATATCTGGTCCCAATACAAGCCTATTGCCAGGTTCAACCCAACAAGCAGGAGATCAGCACGGTCTACCATACAATGCTTCAAATGGTGACATTGTCAGGCTTGCTTGGTAGCTGTTGTTGTATGAGAACTCGGCCAAATGCAAATGGTCTTCCCATGATCCGCCAAAATCAATAACACAAGCCCGCAATAAATCTTCAAGAATACGATTCACCCTCTCAGTTTGACCATCTGTCTGAGGATGATAAGCGGTTCTCAAGTTCAGTTTCGTTCCCAGTTCTACTTGAAATGCCTCCCAGAATTTACTAGTAAATATTGGATCTCTATCACTAACTATGCTGATCGGCACTCCATGTAGCTTAACTATTTCCTTGAAATAAACCTACCAGACTCTAAGCAGTTCTATTGGATCTGACAGGTATAAAATGGGCAGTCTTCATGAAACGATCAACGATCACCCAAATACTGTCATTTCCTTTCATTGTTCTGGGCAAACCATCTGTGAAGTACATGGAAATATGTTCCCACCTCCAACCTGGAACTTCCAATGGTTGCAACAATCTGGCAAGTTTCTGGTGGTCGCTTTTGACTAGTTGGCAAGTGGGACACCTGCTAACATATATTGAAACGTCCCTTTTCGTAGCCTTCCACCAGAATGTTCGCTTGAGATCATTATACAACTGACTTCCTCCTCGTCATTCAAAAGACCTTTCTTATGGAGATCTTCATACTGATAGGCCATGTATATCATTTCTAAAAAAGGAAGCTTCACATGTCCCATTACTTTATTCTGGTATTTTCTTTGCAGGCCATGAATAAGCCTCAGATTCTTCCTCCTCGGATTTTGAATTAGATGAGGGGCAAAGTGAGAATGTTCATTGATTTTCTTGTGATATTCTGGGATATTCATATCTCCTTGTATCAAGTAGCTAAATTCATCACACAGTCGCTTAGTCGCTTCGGGAGGAATAAATCTTTCATTGAAAACCTCTTTGAATCTATCCCAGGTGATATCACCTTCTGGATTATCCTTGATGATTTTTTCCCACCAGATTAAAGCTTCTTCTTTGAGTGCCCAAGATGCCACTAATCTTTTCTGATCATCTCTTAGCGGGAACCGCTCAAAAATTCTTCCAGCAGAACTCATCCAAGCTTGAGTTTGAATAATCGATTCATTACCCGAGAATTGCACTCCACCCAGATTTCGATATCTCTTAAATAGAGCCTCTAGATCTAGTTCTGCATTCCTTATGTTTCTGACACTCTTTTTCTAGTACTTCTGCAAATAGCAGACCAAGCGTCAGGTCAACAGAAAAGATATTATAAAGCATAGAGACATATACTTGAATGTGAATGCATCTATCGAGGTGTATTCCATTCTGGTATACTCATACTAGGATATTACTGATCCTATCTGTAATGAGTTACTCATCCTAGAACACTACTGGTTCTATTTCTGACGAGTTCGTTAATATGTTATATTCTAGAACTAAGCTTAACCAATGCTCTGATACCACGTTGCGACGACCCCCAAACCCCGTACGGACGGTGGCAAGGTAATCTTTGGAATATAACACATAAACAGATAATAGTAGAACAGAAATAAATAAATACACCTGATAATGTACAACAGAATATACTGGATAAATATAATCATCAGAGTTACATAGTATACAGGATCATACTTAGCACAAAATACAGTTCAGCTATACATAAATGTCTATAGCGGAAAACAAACATAATATGTACAATAGGAGTTGAACGACATAAAAAGAGATAAATGATCAAATCCGTCTTCAGCTCCAGCTATCCAGAAAGAGCCTTCTAAAACCTGAATACAAGGCCGCCCGTGTAGAAAGAGGGGCACCCGAGCTTGCAAGTGAAACAAACTACGAGTCAGTCATTGGACTGGTATGAGAAATCTACTTAACACATTTAATAATATGGCTAATCATAGGACCACGCCACTTTCGCGGAACGGGTTCACTCCATTGGATTGCCAGTGCTCTAAAACAAGTAAACCTTTTAAACATCGTAATGCTTTTTATAAAAATGAAGCCACTATAAGACTCAGTTCCCATCACACAATGCAACGCAAACCGGAGGATAGAGTTTTTATCTTATAATGGCAAAATATGCTTGATATGAATAAAAAAAAAGCTTTTGATATTATTACTAGTGTTTATATGTTTCAAAAACAATTTCAAATCATAAGTATCAATCATAGAGGACATTAATGCCCCATACCACTATGTCGCCATATATTGGTATACAGTCAAAACCGCACAATCACGTATTTGGAAATTGGATTTCCGTCATGAACCAAGGAAAAAGATAGTCCTTACCGACTTTGCGACTCTCTAGCCCGAGCCACAGGGCAAGTACTCAGTCAAGCCCTTGGAGCGACAGGGCCTGTCCACCGATGTGGATTAAAATGCCTGAACACCGCGTTTCCCCGCCCTTTGGGGCGTAAATGAGCCCAATGACTCCATCGGCTTCACATAGTCACCGATATATCCGAGGTGCCTTGCAACAACAACAACCACACAGGTGAAAATAATATAAATGCCAGGCAATTTAAGCACTGATACCACCTCTAACTAGAAGGAAACGCATGTCCTCCCTGAGGTCCTCTCCCGTTTCTGGTTCATACCGGGGTGTGAGGCTCGCGAATCAACGTTATACACAAAGCTATGCCACACAGGCCGTGCTTTGATCATCAACCACAAGGCTTTGCTTTTCAATAGAAGTCTTGATCATCTGCCACTTAGGCATGCCACACAGGCAATTCACTCTATGTGACTGATTTCTATCGATACATAACCTCTGAGTTCGTACGTCTCAGAGAAGGGCATTAAGCAAGAGAATAAATTCTCTGCGGCCAAACAGATATATATTTAATAGAGATCAATCAACACAGAACAAAATCCAATGTCAGACACACGGTCCATTTACAAGTTCGTTCTGGGTCTGAACGAAACCGGAGGCACTATATACCTCGCATATCCATCGATCTCCATGTACGTCTGGACGATCACCACCCATTATCCATATTTCGGGATGCCTCCCAATGAGGACATTAGTTACCATCCAACCGTGGTGAAGATCTCCGGTCTTCAACCACCGTCTTCATCATCGACCTCTTATCGCCGATTAGTTATTTGAAATGAGATTTAACTCGGCCTATTCAAATAATTCTCGTATATTTAGAATTTAAATCAATTCATTTCAATGGTTAAATTATTCGACATCAATAATTCTATCTTTAATTTTGATTTTCACGCCAAACACATTCACCCATCAAATATTTAATAAACCGGGTAAATTCGGCTTATTTTCCATTCCATATCATTTATAATATTTTATCATGATTTATCGCTATTTTTATTTATTTAAAAATAGCCAATTCATTCAAAACAACGCTTCAGCCCATAACGCGGCCGTGGCGTTGCTTTTCTTCAGATTTGATTTACACATATCTGAAAATCTAACCGTTGGATCTTCACAAATTTTATACCATTAGAAAGATCTTTACAAAACGAACCAACGGTTTCAGTTTCGGGAAGATCCGACGGTCGGATCTCCCGGTACACTCGTTTAAAGTTTCAATTTCAAAATACGAACTGCAGCTTCGTTATTCGATTTAATTTAATTATATATACATTTATATATATATATATATAATAGATTCTAGCGCTGTTTTTCTTCAGATTTGAATTAAACATTCCAGACAATCCAACCGTTGGATCTTCACAAGGTGGATGTCGTTGGAAATATATTTCCAAGGCGAACCCAACAGTTGCTGTTTCGGGAAAATCCGATGGTCGGGTCTCCCGCACTAATCGTTTGAAATCACGGTTTCAAAACACGAACTGCATCTTGGTTATTCGTTTTATTTTAATTATATATATATATAAATATAAATCTTCCTTTGATTTCAAAACCATATTCATTTCATATATTCGATAAGAATGATATTTTTATCCCAGTGATATTTATTTCAACACATCACCATTTTGAACACTTCATATTCGCAATAAAATTGTAGATTTTATTGTTCAATCTATATATTCCACACATGAATGTTTTCGACTTCACACATACGATAAAAATATGATTTTTATAGTTTTAGTCCTTTATTCAACACATGACTTTTTCTAGAGTTCATATATATAGTAAAAATGTAATTTTTATTGTAAAACAATTTATTTCAAACCACGATTATTTTATATAGTTTATATATATCATAAAAATGGGATTTTTAATGTAAAACAATTTATTTAAAAAACTAATATTTTATATAATTTATATATATGATAAAAATGTTATTTTTATTTCTCAAAGAATTTATTCAACACATGAACTGCATTCAACACATGAATTTTATTTCAATACATGAATATTATTTCAACACATGAATTTAAATCAATCATAGAAATATTTCAGAAAATTTCGGCAGCATAACGGCAGGGTAGTTAAAATCGGGCCCGTCCCTAGTATGGCTCCTCGCTCTACCTTAAAGCCTCACAGATTTTGACAATGGAGATTTTCAATATCTTGTTCGCACGCAGGCGAATTTTCCCATATACTAATCCTATTGGGATTTCAATCACAATCAATCATTTCAAACCAACCATTCATGATATTCACCAAAATTTCACATCAACCAATAATCCAATCAATATCACAACCAATAAATATCATCCATGGTTTGTGGACGAGGGGCGTATATATATATCAGTATATTTCACTTCATTTCAACACATATATAATTTTTACAATGCATATATAACTTCTACATCGAACGTACAACTTATACAACGCTTATACATGAGGTGTACAACGCTTATATAACTCATACATCGACTATATAATTTATACATCATCGTTTTCCATATCGTTTATTATTCAGAAATCTCACATTGGGTTCCACTCCACCAAAAATAGCAGAAGGCTCAGAAAAATATCCGGTCTCTTCTAGAATGTAGAAGACGTCCACACGAGTCCACTGTCTCTTGTTTCACTGAATTTCGTGAAGAAACGAAAAAGATTTGATTTTTACATTGAAATCAAGAACCGTAGCGCTTTAAAGTGCTATAATATAGTTTAATATAATTTCAGCTGTTACCTTTCTAAAATCTTCAAAACTAGGTTTGAACTTTTCGTGCAATCCGTGAATCGATAGGACGATCGGCCTTCACCACGAAGAAGAGTAAGGAGAGGCACGCCACGGGGCACCAACCGCCGCCAGTTCGAACTCACGTCGGAGGAGAAAACTAGGCGCGAATGGATGGGTTTTCCCGCCTTGATTCTCACAATTTACGAAGGGATGGAGATGGTGGCTGATATGAATTCGAAGCCCTCGGAGAGGTCTTCAAAATCTTCAACTAGGGCATTAGCTATCGGTGAGCGTGGAAGGAGATAAAGAGGAGGGAAGAAATGAAGGACGACCGCCGTTAATCGTGATGAGCGGGGAGAGAGAAAAGGGAGAGAGAGAAATGAACGGCCAATCAAAAAAATTTATTTTATTTATATGTTTTTAAAATTTTCAAATAACCCTTATCTCATACGAACTCCAATCCAAACCCAACGCCTATCGTCCCTAGCCAAATACCCCCATTCCTAACA
Organism: Allium sativum; assembly: GCA_030737875.1. NCBI lineage: Eukaryota > Viridiplantae > Streptophyta > Magnoliopsida > Asparagales > Amaryllidaceae > Allium > Allium sativum. The sequence goes on from CM060923.1 coordinate 166,510,493, forward strand.
AAATGGGATACGTTTCGTAGGCCCATTCGACTGTTTCAGTCAGTTTTCCTTCAAATTAAAATATAAAACATTCAATATTTAATTTGAACGTACATTTCTATTTGCCGGGGCCACATACTGATTCGAAAAATTCCCGAAAAATAAATCTAGCTATGTTTTGATGATACGGTCCCAACAAAACTAGTTTCGTCGAATTCTGAGACCGTTTGAAAAAGGCCCTTTTCTGGTCGATCCAATTTAACAGAAATCTACCAAACACATTTTCCTTTGCCACGCTCACATACAAGCTTCAAAAATTATGAAATTTGAAACCTAGCAATAATTTGACATCCTGGATCCAACAAAAGTGGTTTCGTCGAATTCCTATGTCGTTTGCAAAATGGCCATTTCACAGGCTATAAAAACTCTATAGCAACCTTTCTGAAAATTTATTTAGCCATAACCTTTGCTTCCCGCTATGAAACTTCGATTTTTCAGATTTGTTAGGAAGGTATTCACTAACAGATTTAAATATTTTTGGTTTCACTTAAATCCGTTTTGATTTGCACCCGGTACAGTCAGTCAAAGTTTGAATTCAATTTTTGAAACTACCATGCCATTTCAGGCCTTGTTTATAATTAAAATTAATTATATTTATTTTCAAACATCGATTCAAACACACTTTTCGTCGTTATTATTTAAAATATTTATTTTAAATATTTAAAATCCACTAAAATAGCCAATTTAAAATTTTTAAATTGGTTCAGATTTTCCGGGTCGTTACAACTAGAATGGAATAGCGATGTATAATTTATATAAGCGAAGTATAAATTATATACGCGTTGTATACCTCATATATGGGCGTTGTATAAATTATATAAGCGATGTATAAATTGTACATGCGTTGTATATACCATATATAGCGAAATGGAATTGAAATGGAAATATATACGTTTATATATACATACATACATATATATATACTCCCCTCGTCCACAAACCATGGACGATATATATTGGTTGTGATTGATTGGATTGTGGTTGGTTTGAAATTTGGTTGATAAATTCGAATGGTTGATATGGTTGTTTATGGTTGTTGGAATGAAACAAAATTAGAATTGTTTGTGGAAAAATATTCATTATGAAATGGAAGTGATCAAAATATTTAGATTATAGGAATAAGCCCCTTAGGGAACGCCGTGAGGCCTTTGGTAGTGCGAGGAGCCGTACTCGGGACGGTGCCGGTTTTAAACCCCCTACCGTTGTGTTGTCGAAATTTTCTGAAATATTCATGTGTTTGAATTTTATTCATGTATTGAAATATATTCATACGTTGAATAAACTGTTTGAACAATAAAATTAACATTTTTATTGTGTATATGAATCGCTAGATATATTCATATGTGGAGAAAAATATTTGAACGATAAAAATCACATTTTTATCATGTATATGAAGTATATAAAATATTTATATGATGAATAAATGGTTTGAGCAATAAAAATCACATTTTTATCATGTATATGAAGTATATAAAATATTCACGTGTTGAATAAATTCTTTAAATGATAAAAATCACATTTTTATCAAATATACGAAGTGTTAAAAATATTCACATGTTGAATAAATTCTTTGAACGATAAAAACATTATTTTTATCAAGTATATGAAGTATATAAAATATTCATATGATGAATAAATGGTTTGAACGATAAAAATGACATTTTTGTATATGAAGTATATAAAATATTCACGTGTTGAATAAATTCTTTGAATGATAAAACTCACATTTCTATCAAATATACGAAGTGTTAAAAATATTCACGTGTTGAGTAAATTCTTTGAACGATAAAAACATTATTTTTATCAAGTATATGAAGTGTTAAAAATATTCATAGGTTGAATAAATGGTTTGAACAGTAAAATTAACATTTTTATTGTATGGATAGGTCGCTAAAAATATTCATGTGTTGAAACTAACAATTGTGAGTTAAAAATATTATTTTTATCCCGAATATGAAGCGAAAATGTTTTGGGAAATCGAAGAATGAATTATATATATATAAGTTAAATTAAATCGAATAACGACGCTGTAGTTGGCGTTTTGATATCGTAATTTTAAACGATTGTACCGGGAGATCCGGCCGTCATATTTTCCCAAAACTGGAACCATTGGGTCCGCATTGAAAAGATCTTTCTGACGATATAAAATTCGTTAAGATCCAACGGTTAGATTGTGTGGAATCTTTAATTCAAATCTGAGGAAAAACAGCGCCAGAATGAATTATATATATATATATATATATGTATATATGTATATATATATATAATTAAAATAAAACGAATAACGATGCTGCCATTCGTGTTTTGAAATCGTAACTTTAAACGATTGTATCGGGATATCCGACCGTCGGATTTTCCAAAAACTAGAACCATTAGGTCCGCTTTGAAAAGATCTTTCCAACGATATAAAATTTGTAAAGCTCCAACGGTTAGATTTTCGGATATGTGTAAATCAAATATGAAGAAAAACAGCGCCATGGCCGCGTTATGGCCTGAAGCGTCGTTTAAATAAATAAAAATTGCGATAAATCGTTATAAAATATTATAAACGATATGGAATGGAAATAAACCGAATTTACTCAGTTTATTGGATTTGATGGTTGAATGTGTTTGACATGAAAATTATATTAATGAACTGAATTATGGATGTCAAATAATTTATCCATGGAAAGAATTGATTTAAAATTCTAAATATACGTGAATAATTTGAAAAGGTCGAGTTAATTCTCATTTCAAATAATTGGTCGACGATTAGAAGTCGAAGATATGAAGACTGTGCAAGACCGATGATCTTCACATCGAATGAATGGCTACTGATGCCTTTGATGGGAGTTGCTGCCAAGACGGGGTTACAGTGGTGGTTGTCTGGACGTACTTGTAGATTATTCGGATGTGCGAGGACCTCTCTCCTGTATTGGACATATAGGATGAGGAATAAGGTGCCTCCGGTTTTGTTCAGACCCAGAACGGACTGGTAAATGGATGTTTGTCTAACGTTGTAGATTGACAACGTGGCATGCAGAGATGTAGTAATCAAGGCTTTTTTTGAAAAGCAGAGTCTTGTGATTGATGATCAAAGTAGTGCTTTAATATAGCTAGCTTTGTGTATAGCGTTGATTCGTGGGACTCACACCCCGGTATGAACCAGAAATGTGAGAGGACATCAGGGAGGACATGTGTTTCCTTCTAGCTAGGAGTGTTGTCTGGGTTTTGCACATCCGGACGTTTTACTTATGTGGATGATGGATAGTAAGGCGCCTCGGTTATATTGGTCACTACGGGGCCCATAGGGCGGGGAAACGAAGTTTTTAGGCATTTTAATCCACTCCGTGTAGACCGACCCTGACGATCCAAGGCTTGTCTGCGCGCTTGCTTGAGACATGGGCAAGACTGTCTTGAAGCGGTAAGGACGATCCCTTGCCTTGGTTCATGACGGAAATCCAATTTCCAAATACAACATGTGCGGTTTTGATTTAAACCTATATATTGGCGGCATAGTGGCATGGGACGCTCATGCCGTCTATGATTAATACTTATGATTGAAATTGTTTTTAAAACATATAAACACTAGTAATAATATCAGATGCTTTTTTTTTATACGTATCAAGAATATTGTGGCCATTATAAGGTAAAACTCTATCCTCCGATTTGCGTGCATTGTGTGATGGGACCTGAGTCTTATAATGGCTTCATTTTTGTAAAAACCATTGCGATGTTTAAATGATTTACTTGTTTTCAGCACTGGCAATCCAATGGAGTAAACCCATTCTGTGTTAGCGGCGTGGTGCTGTGATTGGCCTTATTATTAAATAAGTTAAGTAGATTTCTCATACCAGTCCCCTGACTAACTCCTAGTTTCTTTCACTTCGCAAACTCAAGTGCCCCTATTTCTGCACGGGTAGCCTTGTATCCAGGTTTTAGCAGGCTCTTTCTGGTTAGCTATGGAGCTGAAGATGGATTCTATCACTTCTATTATGCTGTTCAGCTTTTGTTATGTATATTATGTTTAATTCCGCTGTAGACATTTTATATAAAGCTGAAACTGTATTTTGTACTAAGTATGAACCTGTTATACTGTGTAACTCTGATGATTATATTTGTTCCAGTGTAATTTATTGTACATTATCCGGTGTAATGATATATTTCTATTCTGCTGTTACTGTTTATGTGTTATATTCCAAAAGATTACCTTTGCCACCGTGGAACGGGGGTTTGGGTCATCCCAACACCATTCACGACAAACTCAAAATCCAATTCTTTTATTCAATTCCAATTAAATATTAATTAATTGGAAAACTACACTAAATCTGAATAAAAGATTTATTCTTTCCTCAACTGGGTTTAAGTCACGACAAACCACAAATCCCATTTGATATTAAATACAAGGCTCTGAATAGAAAATATATCAGCTTATATTCGACATCAAATTCTACAACCAACAAATATCGTATTGGAAATAACGATATAAATATATCTTTCAAATTTCCATAACAATAACTGTATAATCGTGAAATCCAACATCGAAATATTCTGAAAATAATTTCGATTCAAATCCATTCCAATTCATATATTGGAAATTATAGTTATTTTTAAAACCATTTCAAATCCAATTTATTTATTTAAAAAAATTGGATTATAATACTAGTTCATAACTAGTTCATTTTGATAAAAATAATTTTTTTATCTTTACAAACATGGAATTTTTCATCCAAATTCTTTCCAAATCATTTATTATGATTTTACACAAATTATTGATATTTTAAATAATTTTATCAAGGCCCGTACAGTCGATTTCCATAAATAGTCATCGAATTGCACTTACAACGACTTTTTCCAATTTTGATTTGGACATAATACCAAATCCGACCGTTAGATTTCAAATCTCTTGTGTTCTTTGGAAATATCTTTTCGATATGAACCCAACGGTTCCCGTTTTAGGAAAATCCGATGGTCGGATCTTCCGTAATGTCAATCCGAAGTCAATGGTCGAAATTCACGAACTACCGCGGCGCGGCGCGTTCTATTCAGGCCGTTAAATATATATAATATATATTTTGTCGATTTCCATTCAAAACATGTTTTATAAATTCATTTATAAATTCATTTTATAACGATTCTAACTTCATCTCAATTTTCAAATCAAATTTGAATATTCCTTAATAAATTCATTTTAAAATTATTTTAAAACAATTTCAATTTCATTTCAAATCAAATTTGAATATTCCTTAATAAATTCGTTTTAAATTCATTTTAAAACGATTTCAATTCCATTTCAAATTTGAAAATTCCTTAATAAATTCGTTTTAAATTCATTTTAAAATGATTTCAATTTCATTTCGAATTTCAAATCAAATTTGAATATTCCTTAATAAATTCGTTTTAAACTCATTTTAAAATGATTTCAATTTCACTTCAAATTTCAAATCAAATTTGAATATTCCTTAATAAATTCGTTTTAAATTCATTTTAAAATGATTTCAATTTCATTTCAAATTTCAAATCAAATTTGAATATTCCTTAATAAATTCGTTTTAAATTCATTTTAAAACGATTTCAGTTTCATTTCAAATTTCAAATCAAATTTGAATATTCCTCAATAAATTCATTTTAAATTCATTTTAAAATGATTTCTATTTCAATTCAAATTTCAAATCAAATTTGAATATTCCTCATCATTATAATATTAAAATGATAATATTTTCAAAATATTTGATTTTGATTATACACTGAATATTTTTTTAAAAATATTTGTTAATTCTGAATTGGAATCAGACTCACTCACTTACCATATAATTTCAGTTATGTGGATTTCATACACACATGTATACAACAATAATAATACCCAATCATCCAGAGTGAATTTACAACTGTATAAGCATTAAAAATAATTTATTATTGCTCAACACAGCCTGTCAACCCATCGATTGACATACAACTAAATATTGGGATTCGTGTATGTCAACTACCATCCCAATACCCATGTGAAGTTTTCAAACAACAAACACAAATGATTATTTGTGTAGTTGGGCAATGTGTAAAATATTATCGACTCAATCAATTTCAGTTAAATGGGTGTACATAAACAAATCGTCTGATTTGTAAATGAATATTTATTTCAACACATGAATATTTTATTCAGTTCATATATACAATAAAAATGATATTTTTATTGTTTAAATATTTTATTCCATACATGAATATTTTATATATTTTATTCATTCAATAAAAATGATATTTTTATTGTTCAAATATTTTATTCCATACAATCAATAAACACAATACAGTCCATTCAATTCAAACAAACAATCATGGTTTGTACAATCAATGGTGTCGGGTGCTGCTAAGCACCATCTACATCTTAGTATATATTTTACTGGAAAAATAAATAGAGTGAGAAGGAGTTCTCTCTGTCAGTTTCCACTCCGCCAGTTTTTATTTCTGAATTTCTGAACAGTTTGGATTTGAATTTGCCTAGATTTCTAACTAGCTCCAAATTGGGCCTGGTTAGTCTTGTTGTAAAGCTCCCTTTCCTGTGATCCCAAGGATCTGAAATCGTTCGATTCTGTTTCCGTATGAAGAAGTTATCGCATTTTATATATTTGATAATTTAAACAAGCCTATAATTAATTAATTAATTTATATAACCTTTCTCTAATCCCATTCCTTAGTTACCCTTCCACGGTTTCTTCCTCCAGGCAACTGTCGTCTTCTTCTAACCCAAAACATCGTGACCTAGAACACACCACAACTACCCAATCGCTACGCCGGAGACCAATCACTCAGTGCCACATGGAAGGGCATGGCGGTGCCTCCCCACACTTGGACCCACGTGCCACTCGCACCTCCCTCCCCTCTGTAACCAGCGCACAAAACAATGGTCTTTGTGCCAAAAAATCGAGCACTTCAAACCACGAGATTCCATCATCACCATACATGAGATAGATCTCGTGAAGCTCTTCAGGGATTTCTTTGGAAATTTTGGGAATCGTCGTGTGGATTTTGAATTAAAGGAGAAGGAAGAATCGAACAGAATATCACCGTTCATTCGAGTGCAGCGGCACATTTTTTAGGTTTAGGGTTTTATTTTTCTCTATATTTCTTATTGGATGTTGGTATTTATAATAAATTATGTATTTTATTTAATTCAGAAAAATCTTGTTTAATGCCACGAACTACAAATCAAACCCAACGACTGTCGCCCCTAGCTAAATACCTACATTACTGACACAATAGGATATGTTTCGTAAGCCAATTCGACTGTTTCAGTCAGTTTTCATTTAAATTAAAATATAAATCATTATATATTTAATTTAAACATACTTTTTAATTTACCGAGGCCACATACTAACTCCAAAAATTCCAGAAAAATAAATCTAGCTATGTTTTGATGATACGTTCCGAACAAAACTAATTTCATCGAATTTGGAAACCGTTTGAAAAATGGTCATTTTCCAGTCGATTAAATTCAAATTGAAATTACCAAACGCGTTTAAATTCACCATGCCCACATATTGATTCAAAAAATTATGAAAATTGGAATCTAGCAAAATTTTGGCATCCCGGATTCAACAAAAGAGGTCTCGTCGGAAACGGAGGTCGTTTGCAAAATTGTTATTTTTAAGGGCTATATATTATATAAAATTCCATAGCGACTATTCTAAAATTTCAACTGGACATAACTTTTTATTCCCATTATGAAATCTGGATTTTTCACATTCTATGGAAAGATATTTTCAAACAGATTCAAATATTTCTAGTTTCACCGAAATCCAGTTTATTTTGAATCTTGTACATTCAATTGAAATTTGAAATCGAATTTTCAAATTAGCGCGCCATTTCAGGCTGTTATATAATTAAAATAAATATTTATATTCTAACTTTGATTTATATAAATTTGTACATTCTAGTTCTATTCAAAATAAATTTCTAGTCGTTATTATTTAAAATAAACCATTTTAAATATTCAAAATCCGCTAAAATTGCGAAAAAAAATAAATTGGTTCTAATTTCCCGGGTTGTTACAAAATTGATGATTTACACATGGTAAAAAAAATTAGCAATCGATTTCTGAACCAAATGGTCCTATTTACTGGAAAATTTTTAGTTTGATGTGGGGTTTTCCAAACCATGTATAATTTGGATGATGGAAGAAACAAGTTAGTAACATATCTATTAAATAATAGTAAAGAAGAAGAATTTCTTTCTCTCTCCTTGATTTTAGGAGTTACCTCTCTTTTCCTTAATTCTCTCTTGATATTTAATATTTGAATTTTTAATTATCAATTAAATTATTTAACTAACCTCTCATTATTTTATAGTATGATATATATATATATATATATTTAAAACTTATGCATAACTAATCTACAAATAATTGATATATCAACTTCAAATAGTAGGTCCATATAGTAATATTAATTATATAATACCAAATTTAATTTGTTTAAATAAATTTAGTCAGAGAATATATGTAATAACCCGCAAAATCTGGGCCAGTTTAAAATTTTTATTTTGGCAATTTTAATGAATTTTGAATATTTAAAATAGATTATTTTAAATAATATCGACGAGAAATTTATTTTGAATAGAATTCGACGTATATACTATACGCGTCGTCGTTAGAATATAAATATTTATATATAATTATAAATAGAATTGAAAATGGCGCGGTAGTTCGATAATTCGATTTCAAACTTCAATTGAATGTACCGGGTGCAAAACAATCCGGATTTTAGTGAAACCAAAAACATTAGGATCTAATTGATGATATCTTTCCAACGAATCCAAATAATCAAGATTTCATAGTGAGAATCAAAAGATATGTCCAGTTGAAAATTCTGAATAGTCGCTATGGAATTCAGGCCCTTAAAAATGGACATTTTGCAAATGACCTCGGATTTCGACGAAACCACTTTTGTTGGGTCCGTGATGTCGAATAATTGCTAGGTTTCAAATTTCATAATTTTTCGAATCAAAATGTGAGCGTGGCAAAGGAAAACGTAGTTGACCATTTCAGTTGATTTTAATCGACTGGAAATTGGCCATTTTTCAAACGGTCTCGGAATTCGACGAAACTAGTTTTATTAGGACCGTATCGTCAATACGAAGCTAGAAAATATTTTTCTGGAATTTTTCTAGTTAGTATGTGGCCCCGGTAATTTGAAATGTACGTTTAAAATTCAATATAGTGATTTAAATGTAAATTTAACGGAAACTGATCGAAACAGTCGAATCAGCTTGCGATACATATCCCGTTGTGTTCGAAATAGGGGTAGAACGCTATGGACGACAGGTGGTGGGCCTCGTTTTGATGACGTATGTAAAAGTCAACTTTTAAAAATAATAAAATAATAAATAAAAAAAAAACCACTCTTCCCTTTTATACGCTGGCCCCCCCTTCTCTATTTTTCGAAATTGATTACAGATAAAAAAAAAAAAAAAAGAAGGAAGACGGAGGAGCTGCCGCTCCTCCGATCGACGTGCGCCGCCCCCCAGGAGGGCCGCCGCCGCGGCTTCATCCCCTCCTCCTTCTTCCTCCATTCGAACGCCCCAAACCCAAGCCCCCTCGCCCCAAATCGCCACCGCAAACCCAGAGCCACCTCCAAACGCCTCCACCGCCGCGCGCGCCCCCCAGCTCCGCCGCCCTCCTCCTTTCTCTCCCTCCTTCCTCTGGAAAAAAAATACTGTAAGTATTTATATATATATATATATATATATATATATATATATATTTATATATAAAAATACATTGGTTTTTGCTGAGATAAAAATATGATCTTTGCTGTTAGTTAGAGGTTAGATTTTTTATTAGTTAAAGGAGAGATTTTTAATTAGTAGATAGGAAATTTAAAATTAAAAATATGATTTTTATATTTTTAAAGAATTAAAAATATGATCTTTATATTTTTAAAGTATTAAAAATATAGTCTTTACCATATAGATGATGTAAAATATGATTTTCGTGTATGTAGAGAATTAGAAATATAATTTTTACATGATAGCAATATTAAAAATATGATTTTTATATTTTTAAAGTATTAAAAATATAATCTTTATAGGATAGAGAATATAAAAATATCATCTTTGTATATGTAGCGAAATAAAAATCTGATTTTTATTTTATATACGTTGAAGTAAAGTGATGATTTTTATAAAGGCGAAAACTTTATTTTTATAAAGGCGAAAACTTTATTTTTATAAAGGCGAAAACTTTATTTTTATAAAGGCGAAAACTTTATTTTTATAAAGGCGAAAACTTTATTTTTATAAAGGCGAAAACTTTATTTTTATAAAGATGAAATCTTTATAGTTGAAAAGGCGAGATCTTTATATATAGAATAACGATGTAAAAATAGAATTTTTTCTATATAGTAGCGGTGTAAAAATAGCATTTTTATCCATATAGCGTGAAAGTAAAAATGTGATTTTTATATATTGAACTTCGAAGTAAAAATTCGATTTTTATATATTGAATAGCATAGTAAAAAAAATTCGATTTTTAAATATATGAAGTGATTATAAAAATATGACTTCTAAATTGAAAGTGAATAAATAAAAATATGATTTTTATTTTTAAGACATCGAAATATAAAAATGTGTGATTTTTATATATATAGTGACTACGGGCAACGAAGATGGCGAAGATGCGATAGCGATGAAGATTTCTATCAAAGAAGAGTCAAGAGTATTGGATAGCTTTCAGTGAGAACTTCTCACCTTTCAATTTCTTTTTCTAGTTATATATATATACTAGGATGCAGACGGTGCTTAGTAGCACCCGACACCCGTCATCCACAGACCATGGATGGCTTGTTTGTAAATTGTTTGGTTGAGTAGTTGGTTAGTTTATTGATTTGAATTGAATTGTTTGGTGAAAAAGATTGATTTGATTGATGTGTGAATGGCGTGGGCCTTCACTAGACCGGGGATAAGGCTAGGCCTTGTCCCGTTTCTAGTATCGTGCCGTTATGCCGCCGAAATTTTCTAAAATATGTTAGAAAAATAAAAATAATCATTTATTGAATAAATGAACTGAATAGAAATTCAAGTGTTAAAATACAATAGTTTGATCGTTAAAAATATAATTTTTAACGTGAAAGTGAATAAATAAATATTTATAAACAAATCGGCCGATTTGTTTATATACACTAATTTGACTGATATTGATTGGGTCGATAAATTTCACACGTCGCCCAACTGCACAAATAAAATCTGTGTTTGATTGTTTGAAACCCCACACGGGTGTTGGGATGAAATTTGAAGTTCACTCATCCTGATTGATTAAATATGTCGATCGGTCAATTGACAGGCTGTTATAAGCGTCAGATATCTATATTTGATGCTTATACAGTGTAGTGCACTTTGGTTGATGATTGATTATTTTTCAATGCTATTATATACATGTGTTGTATGGAATCCATATAATTAACGTTATATGGTGATTGATTGGGCCTCATTCCAATCGGGAAAATAATGAATATTAGAAAAGAAATTCATGTGTTGAATATAAAAATAGTCATGTGTTGACGATGTTCATGTGTTGAAAATATTCGTGTGTTGAGTAAAATATTTTAAATAATAAAAATTACATCTTTATCGTATTTAAGATTAGAATCTACTTTACGGTGGAGTCTAATTGAAAATCAAACGATAGATACCTTAGTTTTATAAAATATTTTACATAACAAAAATAGTGATGTGTTGACAGTACTCATGTGTTGAGATTAGTCGTGTGTTGAAAGAAATATAGATTCATGTGTTGAATGGGATAAATATTCATTTTTTGGATAGAATAAAGGAGTTTTGAAAAATATAAAGCCGTGTTGATTAGAGATGCGTTATTTCGACGTGAACGATATTTATATCGATTGAAAACGATTTCGAAATGAATTGAATTGAAAACGAATTCAAATTGAATTGAAAGTGAATTGAAATGAATTCAAATTGAATTAAAATTTGAATTGAATAGAAATGAATTTTAAAACGAATTTATAAAGAAGAATTCAATTTTGGCTTTGAATGGAAATAGTGTTGAAATTGTTTTAAAACGAATTTAAAACGATTTATAAAATTCGTTTTGAAAGGAAATCGACGAAATATATATAATATATATATATATATTATATATATAATGGCCTGAATAGAACGCGCCGCGCCGCGGTAGTTCGTGAATTTCGACCATTTATTTCAAACGGACATTGCGGGAGATCCGACCGTCGGATTCTCCTAAAACAGGAACCGTTGGGTTCGTATCGAAAAGAGCTTTCCAATGAATATTAAAAATTTGAAATCTAACGGTTGGATTTGGAATTATGTCTAAATCAAATTCGAAAAAGGTCGCTGTAAGTGCAGTTCGATGGCCGTTGTTGGAAATCGACGGTACGGGCCTTGATAAAATTATTAAAAATATTGATAATTTGTGTAAAATCATAATATGTGAATTGGAAAGAACTGGGATGAAAAACTCCATATTTGAAAAGATAAAAATTGATTTTTATCGAAATGAACTAGTTTTGAACTAGAATTAAAATCAATTTATTTTTAAAATAAATAAATTGAATTTGGAAGTGATTTTAAAAATAATCGATATTCCCAATACGTGGATTGGGCTGGAGTTGAATCGAAATTATCTTCGGAATATTTCGATATTGGATTTCGTGACTACACGGATATTGTTATGGGAATTTGAAAGATATATTTTATATCGTTATTTCCAATACGATATTTGTTGGTTTCAAAATTTGATATTGAATATAAGCCGATATATTTTCTATTCAAAGCCTTGTATTTAATATCAAATGTGATTTGGGTTTGTCGTGAATCGTGTTTTAGAAGACATTGGTTCTTTAACCCAGTTAAAGACAGAATATTGATTTTTGTGAAGATTAAAACTAAGTGGAGTTTTAATGAATCTTTAATTAGATTAAAAAGTGAATTGATAATTTAAATTATCAAATCTGAAAAGTGATCGAGAATGGAGTACCTCCAGTTTTGCTCCAAAGCGATAGTTAAATCTTTAATTAGATTTGAACGTGAAATGGTAATTAATTTTACCGATAACACCGTGGTGTTAGATATGGAGTATCACCAGTTTTGCTCCATGGGATATATAGGTTGGGATTGGGAAATAAAATAAATAATTACTTCGGTGTGGTTCGTTAATCCCGACTAGTTTGGAAAACCATAAAATGGTTTGAAATGATATCCAAAGGAAGATTATAGAATAAATTTAGAAGAATTTATCTTGGATAAAATTAATGGGAACATTTCCCTAAGAATGTGATTTTGTGAATAAAAGAATATTCTGAATTGGAATGAGGCGTTTGTCGTGTTTGTGTAACATTTGTTTATTATATACGTGGGTTATTCAGAAAGGCCGGGTTATACCCATTCTGAATAACCGATTCGACGAGATGTCGAAGATGAAGACGGTGGTTGAAGACCGGAAGTCTTCACATCGTTTGGGTGATTACTGATGATCTTGATTGGGCTGTACACCCAGGATGAGGGAATCAGTTGGAGATCTTCCAGACGTACTTGGAGATGGATGGATATGCGAGGAAAGTGCCTCCGGTTTCGTTCAGACCCAGAACGAACTTGTAAATGGATTGTGTGTCTGACATTGGATTTTATTCTGTGTTGATTGATCTCTATTAAATATACATCTGTTTGGCGGCGGAGAATTTATTCTCTTGCTTAACGCCCTTCTCTGAGACATACCAGCTCAGAGGTTGTATATCGATGGACATCAGTCGCATGGAGTGAATTGCCAATGTGGCATGCGTAAGTGGCAATTGATCAAGGCTTCTGTTGAAAAGCAAAGTCTTGTGGTTGATGATCAAAGCACGGCCTGTGTGGCGTAGCTTTGTGTATAACGTGAATTCGCGAGCCTCACACCTCGGTATGAGTCAAAAACGGGATAGTGACTGCAGGGAGAGCACGACGTTTCTTTCTAGCTAGGGTGGTGTCAGTGACCTACCAGCCCTGACATTTATATACTTTTCACCTGTGTGGTTGTTGGATACGAGGCGCCTCGGATATAGGTCTGTAAGGACCGGGAAACGTGTGTTCAGGAATAACTAATCCTCAAAAGTAAGAGAGGACCGACCCTGAAGATCCAAGGATCATAGTGGGGTCCTGGGACATTTGCTAGAGTGTCTCGAACGCGGAGAGGAGCTTGCCCCTTGCCTCGACTCAAGATGGAATCCAATTTCCAATACGTGTATTGCGGTTTTAATTGTAGAACTAGTATGGCGACATGATATATGGTACCCATGCCGTCTATGATTGATACTTATGATTGAAATTGTTTTGACACTATACACCTATAATAGTATCAAAGAATGTGTTTTAAACGTATCAAGCATGCTTTGGCTGTTATAAGGGAAAACCCTATCCTCCGGCTTGCGTTGCATTGTGTGATGGGACCTGGGTCTTATAACAGCTTCATTTTTCTTTATTTAGCATTGCGCTATTTGTTCTATGCACTGGTATTCTTGGGAGGAAACCCGTTCCGTGTTATACGGCGTGGTCCCTTGATTTACCTAACTTTAAAACCAATATTAATAACTGTTTTAGTTCTCACACCAGTCACATGACTGACCTGGAGTTTATTGTTTTAACCTAAACTCTGGGTGCCCCTATTTTCCACACGGGCAGCTAGTAGTTTTGGTTTTGCAGATTTATATTCACAGGGTCCTGATCTACAGCTGGAACGATGCTCGGAAAGCTCTGTATCCGTGTATCACTTCTAGTTGTGTTTTGCATATTTTTCCGCTGCTATGTAATTTATTGTAATCTCTGATATTTATCGAATGTAATTTAATCATTTATACTCTGTATATTCTTGTATCTGATGGAATTGTTGTAATAACAATGAAATGTTCTTCTGTCTGTGTTCCGATGTGTGTTGTTCTCTAAAGTATCCGCTCTTTCCTTCACGGGGAAGTTACGGGTCCTTTCAGTGGTATCAGAGCTTTGGTTTACAGAGCTCGAGAACAAGACACATTAGAACCATACGAAAGAATTCATCAGATATTGGATTAGTAATATCCAATTAGAATGACTCGTTAGAGATAGGATCAGTAGTATCCTAGAACGAGTGTGAAGAGTATATTTTTCAAATGAAAACAATTTTGTTTTGAAATTTAAATCGTTTTATACGTATTTGAATATTTATTTATTTTGAATATGGACAGTCGAGTATATATAGATTTCGCGTATACGCGTCATGAACGTATATTCGAAGTTTTAATATACTGGATAGATATAGAGTCACATTCTAGACACCCGGGGATAATTCTGGTGATGTGGCCACATCATCAGTATTTATATTCGTGTTTCGAAGGTGTGATTTCTATATATTTCCATTAGACTGGTGTGAGAACCAAAACTAATATAGCTAGAACACATTGTTGTGAATTGGCACCAAAACAAGATTTTCTGTATATATATCAAATTATGAATTTGAAACTCTAATTCACTAATTGATTGATGTTTGTGTTGTTTGTTTATTTGTTTGCTAATTCTTAACCATTTATGCCTAATTGAATCAAATATTGAATTGTATTGAAAATTGGTCGCATTTGCTTGCATATACATGTATATCATTGAACAGGTCATAGCAAGGAGGCTAGAGCCAGAGAATAAAATTTGTTTGCCCGACAAATAGGTACATGTTTACTACATAATTTCCTGTTTTTTTTGGGTGATGATGATTTTGTGAGCCTATTGGCTAGCCGCTTGGCTTTTTCTTTTTCTTTTTGAGATCTGAAGGACCGGGGAAGCTATTTGAAATTCCCCGATGCTCCCGGTGCAGGGGAGGTTATGGCGAAATTTTTCGAAAATTTAGGGTGTTAGCCAAATTTTTGAAATTTTGAAAATTCTCAGAAACTAAAGAGTTGGAGAATGGAAGCCAGATCGAACGTAGAGCTTATTAATCAAACCACTTTCGACTTTGTTCCTTTTCGGGGACGAAAAGTTTTAAGTGGGGGAGATTGTAATAACCCGCAAAATCTGGGCCTGTTTAAAATTTTTATTTTGGCAATTTTAATGAATTTTGAATATTTAAAATAGATTATTTTAAATAATATCGACGAGAAATTTATTTTGAATAGAATTCGACGTATATACTATACGCGTCGTCGTTAGAATATAAATATTTATATATAATTATAAATAGAATTGAAAATGGCGCGGTAGTTCGATAATTCGATTTCAAACTTCAATTGAATGTACCGGGTGCAAAACAATCCGGATTTTAGTGAAACCAAAAACATTAGGATCTAATTGATGATATCTTTCCAACGAATCCGAATAATCAAGATTTCATAGTGAGAATCAAAAGATATGTCCAGTTGAAAATTCTGAATAGTCGCTATGGAATTCAGGCCCTTAAAAATGGACATTTTGCAAATGACCTCGGATTTCGACGAAACCACTTTTGTTGGGTCCGTGATGTCGAATAATTGCTAGGTTTCAAATTTCATAATTTTTCGAATCAAAATGTGAGCGTGGCAAAGGAAAACGTAGTTGACCATTTTAGTTGATTTTAATCGACTGGAAATTGGCCATTTTTCAAACGGTCTCGGAATTCGACGAAACTAGTTTTATTAGGACCGTATCGTCAATACGAAGCTAGAAAATATTTTTCTGGAATTTTTCTAGGTAGTATGTGGCCCCGGTAATTTGAAATGTACGTTTAAAATTCAATATAGTGATTTAAATGTAAATTTAACGGAAACTGATCGAAACAGTCGAATCAGCTTGCGATACATATCCCGTTGTGTTCGAAATAGGGGTAGAACGCTATGGACGACAGGTGGTGGGCCTCGTTTTGATGACGTATGTAAAAGTCAACTTTTAAAAATAATAAAATAATAAATAAAAATAAATAAAAAAAAAGAAAACCCCTCTTCCCTTTTATACGCTGGCCCCCCTTCTCTATTTTTCGAAATCGATTACAGATAAAAAAAAAAAAAAAAGAAGGAAGACGGAGGAGCTGCCGCTCCTCCGATCGACGTGCGCCGCCCCCCAGGAGGGCCGCCGCCGCGGCTTCATCCCCTCCTCCTTCTTCCTCCATTCGAACGCCCCAAACCCAAGCCCCCTCGCCCCAAATCGCCACCGCAAACCCAGAGCCAACTCCGAACGCCTCCACCGCCGCGCGCGCCCCCCAGCTCCGTCGCCCTCCTCCTTTCTCTCCCTCCTTCCTCTGGAAAAAAAATACTGTAAGTATTTATATATATATATATATATTTATATATAAAAATACATTGGTTTTTGCTGAGATAAAAATATGATCTTTGCTGTTAGTTAGAGGTTAGATTTTTTATTAGTTAAAGGAGAGATTTTTAATTAGTAGATAGGAAATTTAAAATTAAAAATATGATTTTTATATTTTTAAAGAATTAAAAATATGATCTTTATATTTTTAAAGTATTAAAAATATAGTCTTTACCATATAGATGATGTAAAATATGATTTTCGTGTATGTAGAGAATTAGAAATATAATTTTTACATGATAGCAATATTAAAAATATGATTTTTATATTTTTAAAGTATTAAAAATATAATCTTTATAGGATAGAGAATATAAAAATATCATCTTTGTATATGTAGCGAAATAAAAATCTGATTTTTATTTTATATACGTTGAAGTAAAGTGATGATTTTTATAAAGGCGAAAACTTTATTTTTATAAAGGCGAAAACTTTATTTTTATAAAGGCGAAAACTTTATTTTTATAAAGGCGAAAACTTTATTTTTATAAAGGCGAAAACTTTATTTTTATAAAGATGAAATCTTTATAGTTGAAAAGGCGAGATCTTTATATATAGAATAACGATGTAAAAATAGAATTTTTTTTCTATATAGTAGCGGTGTAAAAATAGCATTTTTATCCATATAGCGTGAAAGTAAAAATGTGATTTTTATATATTGAACTTCGAAGTAAAAATTCGATTTTTATATATTGAATAGCATAGTAAAAAAAATTCGATTTTTAAATATATGAAGTGATTATAAAAATATGACTTCTAAATTTAAAGTGAATAAATAAAAATATGATTTTTATTTTTAAGACATCGAAATATAAAAATGTGTGATTTATATATATATAGTGACTACGGGCAACGAAGATGGCGAAGATGCGATAGCGATGAAGATTTCTATCAAAGAAGAGTCAAGAGTATTGGATAGCTTTCAGTGAGAACTTCTCACCTTTCAATTTCTTTTTCTAGTTATATATATATACTAGGATGCAGACGGTGCTTAGTAGCACCCGACACCCGTCATCCACAGACCATGGATGGCTTGTTTGTAAATTGTTCGGTTGAGTAGTTGGTTAGTTTATTGATTTGAATTGAATTGTTTGGTGAAAAAGATTGATTTGATTGATGTGTGAATGGCGTGGGCCTTCACTAGACCGGGGATAAGGCTAGGCCTTGTCCCGTTTCTAGTATCGTGCCGTTATGCCGCCGAAATTTTCTAAAATATGTTAGAAAAATAAAAATAATCATTTATTGAATAAATGAACTGAATAGAAATTCAAGTGTTAAAATACAATAGTTTGATCGTTAAAAATATAATTTTTAACGTGAAAGTGAATAAATAAACATTTATAAACAAATCGGCCGATTTGTTTATATACACTAATTTGACTGATATTGATTGGGTCGATAAATTTCACACGTCGCCCAACTGCACAAATAAAATCTGTGTTTGATTGTTTGAAACCCCACATGGGTGTTGGGATGAAATTTGAAGTTCACTCATCCTGATTGATTAAATATGTCGAACGGTCGATTGACAGGCTGTTATAAGCGTCAGATATCTATATTTGATGCTTATACAGTGTAGTGCACTTTGGTTGATGATTGATTATTTTTCAATGCTATTATATACATTTGTTGTATGGAATCCATATAATTAACGTTATATGGTGATTGATTGGGCCTCATTCCAATCGGGAAAATAATGAATATTAGAAAAGAAATTCATGTGTTGAATATAAAAATAGTCATGTGTTGACGATGTTCATGTGTTGAAAATATTCGTGTGTTGAGTAAAATATTTTAAATAATAAAAATTACATCTTTATCATATTTAAGATTAGAATCTACTTTACGGTGGAGTCTAATTGAAAATCAAACGATAGATACCTTAGTTTTATAAAATATTTTACATAACAAAAATAGTGATGTGTTGACAGTACTCATGTGTTGAGATTAGTCGTGTGTTGAAAGAAATATAGATTCATGTGTTGAATGGGATAAATATTCATTTGTTGGATAGAATAAAGGAGTTTTGGAAAATATAAAGCCGTGTTGATTAGAGATGCGTTATTTCGACGTGAACGATATTTATATCGATTGAAAACAATTTCGAAATGAATTGAATTGAAAACGAATTCAAATTGAATTGAAAGTGAATTGAAATGAATTCAAATTGAATTAAAATTTGAATTGAATAGAAATGAATTTTAAAACGAATTTATAAAGAAGAATTCAATTTTGGCTTTGAATGGAAATAGTGTTGAAATTGTTTTAAAACGAATTTAAAACGATTTATAAAATTCGTTTTAAAAGGAAATCGACGAAATATATATAATATATATATATTATATATATAATGGCCTGAATAGAACGCGCCGCGCCGCGGTAGTTCGTGAATTTCGACCATTTATTTCAAACGGACATTGCGGGAGATCCGACCGTCGGATTCTCCTAAAACCGGAACCGTTGGGTTCGTATCGAAAAGAGCTTTCCAATGAATATTAGAAATTTGAAATCTAACGGTTGGATTTGGAATTATGTCCAAATCAAATTCGAAAAAGGTCGCTGTAAGTGCAGTTCGATGGCCGTTATTGGAAATCGACTGTACGGGCCTTGATAAAATTATTAAAAATATTGATAATTTGTGTAAAATCATAATATGTGAATTGGAAAGAACTGGGATGAAAAACTCCATATTTGAAAAGATAAAAATAGATTTTTATCGAAATGAACTAGTTTTGAACTAGAATTAAAATAAATTTATTTTTAAAATAAATAAATTGAATTTGGAAGTGATTTTAAAAATAATCGATATTCCCAATACGTGGATTGGGCTGGAGTTGAATCGAAATTATCTTCGGAATATTTCGATATTGGATTTCGTGACTACACGGATATTGTTATGGGAATTTGAAAGATATATTTTATATCGTTATTTCCAATACGATATTTGTTGGTTTCAAAATTTGATATTGAATATAAGCCGATATATTTTCTATTCAAAGCCTTGTATTTAATATCAAATGTGATTTGGGTTTGTCGTGAATCGTGTTTTAGAAGACATTGGTTCTTTAACCCAGTTAAAGACAGAATATTGATTTTTGTGAAGATTAAAACTAAGTGGAGTTTTAATGAATCTTTAATTAGATTAAAAAGTGAATTGATAATTTAAATTATCAAATCTGAAAAGTGATCGAGAATGGAGTACCTCCAGTTTTGCTCCAAAGCGATAGTTAAATCTTTAATTAGATTTGAACGTGAAATGGTAATTAATTTTACCGATAACACCGTGGTGTTAGATATGGAGTATCACCAGTTTTGCTCCATGGGATATATAGGTTGGGATTGGGAAATAAAATAAATAATTACTTCGGTGTGGTTCGTTAATCCCGACTAGTTTGGAAAACCATAAAATGGTTTGAAATGATATCCAAAGGAAGATTATAGAATAAATTTAGAAGAATTTATCTTGGATAAAATTAATGGGAACATTTCCCTAAGAATGTGATTTTGTGAATAAAAGAATATTCTGAATTGGAATGAGGCGTTTGTCGTGTTTGTGTAACATTTTTTTATTATATACGTGGGTTATACAGAAAGGCCGGGTTATACCCATTCTGAATAACCGATTCGACGAGATGTCGAAGATGAAGACGGTGGTTGAAGACCGGAAGTCTTCACATCGTTTGGGTGATTACTGATGATCTTGATTGGGCTGTACACCCAGGATGAGGGAATCAGTTGGTGATCTTCCAGACGTACTTGGAGATGGATGGATATGCGAGGAAAGTGCCTCCGGTTTCGTTCAGACCCAGAACGAACTTGTAAATGGATTGTGTGTCTGACATTGGATTTTATTCTGTGTTGATTGATCTCTATTAAATATACATCTGTTTGGCGGCGGAGAATTTATTCTCTTGCTTAACGCCCTTCTCTGAGACATACGAGCTCAGAGGTTGTATATCGATGGACATCAGTCGCATGGAGTGAATTGCCAATGTGGCATGCGTAAGTGGCAATTGATCAAGGCTTCTGTTGAAAAGCAAAGTCTTGTGGTTGATGATCAAAGCACGGCCTGTGTGGCGTAGCTTTGTGTATAACGTGAATTCGCGAGCCTCACACCTCGGTATGAGTCAAAAACGGGATAGTGACTGCAGGGAGAGCACGACGTTTCTTTCTAGCTAGGGTGGTGTCAGTGACCTACCAGCCCTGACATTTATATACTTTTCACCTGTGTGGTTGTTGGATACGAGGCGCCTCGGATATAGGTCTGTAAGGACCGGGAAACGTGTGTTCAGGAATAACTAATCCTCAAAAGTAAGAGAGGACCGGCCCTGAAGATCCAAGGATCATAGTGGGGTCCTGGGACATTTGCTAGAGTGTCTCGAACGCGGAGAGGAGCTTGCCCCTTGCCTCGACTCAAGATGGAATCCAATTTCCAATACGTGTATTGCGGTTTTAATTGTAGAACTAGTATGGCGACATGATATATGGTACCCATGCCGTCTATGATTGATACTTATGATTGAAATTGTTTTGACACTATACACCTATAATAGTATCAAAGAATGTGTTTTAAACGTATCAAGCATGCTTTGGCTGTTATAAGGGAAAACCCTATCCTCCGGCTTGCGTTGCATTGTGTGATGGGACCTGGGTCTTATAACAGCTTCATTTTTCTTTATTTAGCATTGCGCTGTTTGTTCTATGCACTGGTATTCTTGGGAGGAAACCCGTTCCGTGTTATACGGCGTGGTCCCTTGATTTACCTAACTTTAAAACCAATATTAATAACTGTTTTAGTTCTCACACCAGTCACATGACTGACCTGGAGTTTATTGTTTTAACCTAAACTCTGGGTGCCCCTATTTTCCACACGGGCAGCTAGTAGTTTTGGTTTTGCAGATTTATATTCACAGGGTCCTGATCTACAGCTGGAACGATGCTCGGAAAGCTCTGTATCCGTGTATCACTTCTAGTTGTGTTTTGCATATTTTTCCGCTGCTATGTAATTTATTGTAATCTCTGATATTTATCGAATGTAATTTAATCATTTATACTCTGTATATTCTTGTATCTGATGGAATTGTTGTAATAACAATGAAATGTTCTTCTGTCTGTGTTCCGATGTGTGTTGTTCTCAAAAGTATCCGCTCTTTCCTTCACGGGGAAGTTACGGGTCCTTTCAATATATTTATTAATATTACTAATAGAACCATGATTGAATATGTATATGACCATTTGTGCTAGTAAAAATGGTAAAACTAAATTGTTTTATTCAATTACTGTATGTAAATCGCATAAAACAACAATAAAAAATTTAATTTTTTTATTTGTTTCTCATTTTACCATAAATACTTGTATTTAAAGTGGTAAAAATATATGTATTATGCATTGCATTATAAAATTCTACATTTAACTTAAAATACCTATAATTCAAACTACGATAATTATTTATAAAACCTACCTCACTTTCTCCTATGATATATGTTTTAATCTATACGCATAAATTAATTATGCGGTGTTAAGCTTAAAATAATAAGACAAATGTAATCAAGTGATACTTATTTGTTCAGTTACTAATGACGATATGAAAATTTCAATAATATACATCATACCTATATCAATAAATAAGATAAAATTGTATTTTCATTAGGCTAAAACACACATAAGTCACACGGCATGTAATATAACACAAGCAATACAGAACTTTTATATAATACACTCTTTAAGTTCGTTTATACATGGAATTTATTTCTCAAAAACATGTTTAAGAAACACCATTACTTTTAGTTTCGGCCAGTCTATAAATAATTACAATTAAATTTGAAATCATTTTCCCATTTGCCAAAAAATTTGCACTTTAGCATAGAAAATTCAGAAAAAATGTTCATAAAAACAAGAGATAAATTACAAATTTAACTTTTGAGATAAAATAAAGAATAACAAAAAAAATTTAGAAACAATATCAATAAATTCATCGTGCATTACAAAATTATGATTTTTTTACAACAAAAACATTTATTTTAAAATTTCTGCAATCTTTTACCAAACTATGTCAGTTCACTTCTAATATTTTACGTGACTTCATATTAGATTTAATCAAGAATATTAAAAATATAATTAAACTTGATAAACTATTAATTGTTGATGTGTCAATATAAACCATAAAAATGTGAAAAATTCAATATTTGCACAATATTCATATTAACAAAAAGGGTATAAAATTCATTTGGATATACAAATACATCAGACAAATAACATAATAATATGTGTAAGCAATGGTTTCAAATTTAATTTATGATTCATTTATATCGATACATTGATGCATTGCACTGTAAAACACTAATTCTAACTAAAGTACCTACATTCAGAAATTTCCATGGTTACTTACAAAACTCACCTCTATGTCACATTATTTTGTACATTTACATCAATATATTTTAAATTAAGCATGTAATTGTGGTTTCAATGTAGAAGAATAAATATTCACAAATTCATTGAGTAAAACCTTAAATGTGACAATTTCATTATTTATGTCGCATATATATTAAAACTAATAGTTAAATTGATTTTTCTATTAACTATAAAGATATATAATTCAAATACCATAAATATTTTACATGAATAAAGTTAACAAAACTATTTTATTATTCATTTATCTCAGTAAAATTACCTACATTATTGATTTTTGTCTCTACCCTAAAAAAACATATTTTGACATTTCTATAGTTATGTGCAACTTCATCGACTGTTCCCTTATCTTTCATGTTTAGATCCATGTATTTAAATTGCTTACAAAATCTAAAATTTAAATTATTTTAATAATATATGTGTCAGTCGTATATGTATACGCATACATACTAATAAAAGCAACAATAATAGACATACATATCACATACGTATATTTATGTACATAAATAATAATAACAAAGTTAATTTCTAAATTAATTATAATCATTTATATACATAAACAATAAATTTATCATACACAACGTTAAAATGTTCTATTCTTAACTTTGAATAACTCCGCATTAAAAACTCCGTAATCTTTTTATAAAATCATTCTCAATTTACTCATATTAGTTATTCTTAAGTCAATATATTTTTACTAATTAAATAATTTTAAATTTAACATATGTAATGTAGATAAAAGAAACAACTTAAATAATATTTGTTAATACATCTAAAATTATTATAATATGTTAATTTCAAAAAGAATACTTGCTCATAATAGTAACAATAATAAAATTATTTTATTACGTAAAAGATCTATAAGTTACATGACACATGTCATGTAAAAACAACAATAACAATTTATATTTTATTTATTTTGATGAATTCATAGTATATTATATGATAAAGTTCCGATTTTAACATTAAAACTTTAAAATCTATATTTTATAATATTATTGTGTGCAACGCACGGGTTACAAACTAGTTTATTTAGTCTTTTATTTTTTTATTTTTTTATTATTTTTATTTTTTCTGACGCTATACATGACGCCCAAATAGACGCCCAAATATTTGATATATTTCCTAACACTAGTTTATTTAGTCAGGAAACATATCAACTGAAAATGTGACTAAGTTTATAATAGGGCAGGTAAACGATTCAATATCAACTTTAATATACGGTAACATAATATTTCCTATGCAACGTTATTATATGAACATAAGAAAAGTAATTGTTTACTTTTAGTAATCTTTACAACAAAATCAAAATTCAAATCCTCTTTCAGAGAAAGAGTATTAAATTTTGTATTTTAATATATTTCATTTTACCAAAAATCAAGTTACCATATATCTCTAGCATAATCACCTAAAGCAACACATTCATAATTAATTAATAATTTATTTTAAATAAACAGAAAATATAGGAAAATAAAGGAAGCATTTTATGCAAATAAATTTTGGATTTCGTTATGAACGACAATTAATCAATTCTTTCCAAAACTATTATTTTTAAATTTATACACTTATAACTTGTTATATTTCACATTTACTTTGTGCTTTTATATATATATTCAATTGATCATCCATAAATCATTATCACAAGAACCAGAAAAAAATTCAGAGTGTAAAGCAAAGAAACATGAAGACAACTTGCATCACATCCTTCCTTGTGTTCCTCATTCTTTTGTCAAGTGGTATGCAAGAGAAAAAACTAAACTTCAGTTAGTTTGTTTGCATCACGTCCTTCCTTGTGTTCCTCATTCTTTTCTCAAGCGGTACGTAAGAGAAAAAACTAAACTTCAGTCATTTTGTAATGGCCCGCAAATCCTAATATCTGAGCTGACTATATACATCACACGTCCTACCCAAATATCATGAAAATACGAATCATTTTTTTTAGAAGAAAAAGGAAGAAGAAGAACAGAAATAACCACATAGAATCTCAAATCGCAGCTGAACAAAATATACTATATCATAACTTTTGAAATAAAAAAATTGAACTGTATAACATACAATTGTCAGAGTACACTACTTACAACACAACGGAATAAAAATACTATATGTCTAACACTGAAGCCTCCTGCTCCAAGCTACTTTAGATAGATCTATAAAATCCTGAACAACTTGACTGCCCGTACAAATTTGGGCACCCAAGAGTTTAGGGAAAACATAGAAAATAAACTCTAAGTCAGTCATGGGACTGGTATGAGTAAACAATTTAAAATAGCTTGAGAAAATAAACGATATCTCATAAGACCACGCCGTATAACACAGAACGGGTTTTTCTCTTATGAGAATCACAAGTACCCGGTTTAACTTTCAAAAACGGTTGGAAAGAAAATATAATTGTAAGACCGATCGACACATAAACACGGATGGTTTTTACCTTACGATAACCCAAAACATTTTGGAATAAAATATATCTTCTGATATTATAATAGTGTTTAAATACAAATAAATAGCAATCTAGCGGAACGCTTGCATCTCACGCTCCATATATATAGTATACAATCAAAACCGCGGGCACTTATTGGAGATTGTGTAACAACCTGAAAATCTGTGTCAGTTTAAAATTTTTATTTTGGCAATTTTAGCGAATTTTGAACATTTAAGATGAATTATTTTAAATAAAATCGACAAGAAATTTATTTTGAATAGAATCGAACGTATATATTTATATACATCGTCGTTAGAATATAAATAATTATTTATGATTATAAATAGAATTGAAAATGGCGCGGTAGTTCGATAATTCGATTTCAAACTTCAATTGAATGTTCCGGGTGCAAAACAATCCGGATTTTAGTGAAACCAAAAATATTAGGAATCTAGTTGTGACTATCTTTCCAATGAATCCGAAAAATCGAAATTTCATAGCGGAAATCAAAAGATATGTCCAGTTGAAAATTCTGAATAGTCGCTATGGAATTCAGGCCCTTAAAAATGGGAATTTTCAAACGACCTCGGATTTCGACGAAATCACTTTTGTTGGGTCTGTGATGTAAAATTATTGCTAGATTCCAAATTTCATAATTTTTTGAATCAATATGTGAGCGTGGCAAAGGAAAACGCGTTTGACCAGTTTCAGTTGATTTTAATCGACTGGAAAATGGCCATTTTTCCAACGGTCTTAGAATTCGACGAAATTAGTTTTGTTAGGACCGTATCGTCAATACGAAGCTAGGAAATATTTTTCTGGAATTTTTCGAGTTAGCGTGTGACCTCGGTAGATTGAAATGCGCGTTCAAATTCAATATATAGAGTTATATGTTGATTTTAATGGAAACTGATCGAGACGATCGAATCAGCTTGTGATACATATCCCATTGTGTTCGGAATGGGGGTAGTTAGCTATGGACGACAGGCGGTGGGCCTCGTTTAGAGATTGTATGAAAAAGTCAACTTTATGGAAATTAAATAAATAAATTAAAATTAAAATAAACCTCTCTCCCTCCTACCCCCTATTCTTTCATTCTGGCCCCGCCCCCTTCCTTTCATCGTTCATTCAGAAACAAAAAATTATATATATGTATATATTTCGCCGGAGCCCTGAATCCTCGCCACCGCCCTCCTCCAATGAAAGCCGCCTCCGACGAGAAGCTCCGCCCGCCTCGCCCTCGATCGACGCCCTCCGCCAGGCTCGACAGCGCCTCCACCCGCAGCCAAGACCCCCAAATCCGCCGCTCCTTCACCTAGACCTCCTCCTTCCATCGTTTCGCCCCCTCTTCTGCTACTAACCAACGCGATGCTTCAGACCCCCTCCGTACAAACCGCGACCCCAATCCGTCCCCCCACCACCGCATCGAGCGCACCGCCCTCCGTCAGCCCCTTCAACGATGACAGTCGCCCCCTCCTCAGAGAAAAAGTCGACTTTTTACTGTATGTTTTTTTATATTATATTTATTTTATTATTCTTATTTATATAAAATCCGATTTAGCTTTTTATATGAAATCCGATATAGATTTTTATTGAAATAAAGATTAGATTTTTAAAATAGAAAAGATTAGATTTTTAAAATAGAAAAGATTAGATTTTTAAAATTGAAAAGATTAAATTTTTAAAATAGAGAAGATTAGATTTTTGAAATTTGAAAAGACGATATTTTTATAGGTTGAAAGGCGAAATCTTTATATAGAGAATAGCAGTGTAAAAATAGGATTTTTATATATTGAATAGCGAAGTAAAAATTCGATTTTTATATATTGAATAGCGAAGTAAAAATTCGATTTTTATATATTGAATAGCGAAGTAAATATTCGGATTTTATATATTGAATAGCGAAGTAAAAATTCGATTTTTATACATTGAATAGCGAAGTAAAAATAGGATTTTTATATATTGAATAGCGAAGTAAAAATTCGATTTTTATACATTGAATAGCGAAATAAAAATGTGATTTTTATATATGTAGTGGCTACAGGCAGCGAAAGTGACAAAAGGGCGAGAACGATGAAAATTTCTCTAAATGAAGAGACGTGGAGTTGGGATAGCTATCGGTGAGAACTTCTCACTCTAAATTTCTTTTTCTAGTTATATATATATATATATACTAGGATGTAGACGGTGCTTAGCAGCACCCGACACCCGTCATCCACAGACCATGGATGGCTTGTATGCTTGTTTGATGTGTTGTGAAATTTGTTTGTGTAGTTGATGTGAAATCGATAATATAAATTAATGTGGTGAAAGGAAATAAAATATTTATATAGTTAAAAATATTTTATCTTTAAAAATATAATTTTTAACGTGAATGTGAATAAATAAATATTTATAAACGAATCGGCCGATTTGTTTATATTCACCGATTTGACTGATATTAATTGGGTCGATAAATTTTACACATCGCCCAACTACACAAATAAAAATTTGTGTTTGTTGATTTGAAACCCCACATGGGTGTTGGGATGAAATTTGGCGTACACTAATCCTGATTATTTAATTGTATGTCGATCGATTGGTCGACAGGCTGTGTAAGCGTTAATTATTTATATTTGATGCTTATGCAGTTGAGCAGTGCACTTTGGATGATGGTTGATTGTTTATCAGTGCTATTATATACATGTATTGTATGGAATCCATATAATTAACGTTATATGGTGATTGATTGGGCCTCATTCCAATCAGGAAAATAATGAATATTATAAAAGGAAATTCATGTGTTGAATATAAAAATATTCATGTGTTGAAACTATTTATGTGTTGAGTAAAATATTTTAATAATAAAATATACATCTTTATCATATTTAAAAATTATAACTACTTCACGGTGGAGTCTAATTAAAAATCAAATGATAGATACCATAGTTTTATAAAATATTTTACATAACAAAAATAGCGATTTGTTGACAGTACTCATGTTTTGAGATTAGTCGTGTGTTGAAAGAAATATAGATTCTTGTGTTGAATAGAATAAATATTCATTTGTTGAATAGAATAATGAATTTATTGAAATATATAAAGTCGTGTAGATTAGAGATGCGTTATTTTGACGCGAACGATATTTATATCGATATTATTCGTTTTATTATGAATATTGAAAAGTGATTTCAAAATTTAATATTTTGAAATGAAATTCAAATTAAATATGATTAAAATTCAAATATAAATTTTATTGAATCAATTTGAAATGAATTCGAATCGAATAGAAAATGAATTCGATTCGAATTGAATAGAAAGTGAATTTGAATTCAAATTGAATAGAAATTAATTCAAATTGAACTAAATTGAAAATGAATTAAAACGAATAGAAATTTTTTTGAATGAAATTTAAAACGAACTGAAATTGAATTGAAATCAATTTGAAATGAATTCGAATTGAATTGAAATCAAATCGATTTGAAATTGAATGTAGCGTTGAAATGGTTTTGAAAACGAATTTAAAATGATTTATAAAATACGTTTTAAAAGGAAATCGACGAAATATATAATATATTATAAGTATATATATATATAATGGCCTGAATAGAACGCGCCGCGCCGCGGTAGTTCGTGAATTTCGACCATTAACTTCGAATTGATGTGGCGGGAAATCCGACCGTCGGATTCTCCTAAAACCAGAACCGTTGGGCTCGTATCGAAAAGAGCTTTCCAATGAATATTAGAAATTTGAAATCTAATGGTTGGATTTGGAATTATGTTCAAATCAAATTTGAAAAAGGTCGATGTAAGTGCAGTTCGATGGCCGTTGATGGAAATCGACTGTACGGGCCTTGATAAAATTATTAAAAATATCAATAATTTGTGTAAAATCATAAGAAATGATTTAGGAAAAATTGGGCTGAAAAATTCCATATTTGAAAAGATAAAAATAGATTTTTATCGAAATGAACTAGTTTTGAACTAGAATTAAAATCAATTTATTTTTGAAATAAATAAATTGAATTTGAAAGTGATTTTAAAAATAATCAATATTCCCAATACGTGAATTGGACTGGAGTTGAATCAAAATTATCTTCGGAATATTTCGATGTTGGATTTCGTGACTTTACAGATATTGTTATGGGAATTTGAAAGATATATTTTATATCGTTATTTCCAATACGATATTTGTTGGTTTCAGAATTTGATATTGAATATAAGCCGGTATATTTTCTATTCAGAGCCTTGTATTTAATATCGAATGTGATTTGGGTTTATCATGAATCGTGTTTTATATGACATTGGTTCTTTAACCCAGTTAAAGGCAAGATGTTGATTTTTGAAAAGATTAAAACTAAGTGGAGTTTTAATGAATCTTTAATTAGATTAAAATGTGAATTGATAATTTAAATTATCAAATATGATAGGTGATCGAGAATGGAGTGCCACCAGTTTAGCTCCAAAGCGAATAGTTAAATCTTTAATTAGATTTGAACGTGAAATGGTAATTGATTTTACCGATAACACCGTGGTGTTAGGAATGGAGTATCACCAGTTTTTCTCCATGGGATATATAGGTTGGGATTGGGAAATAAAATAAATAATTACTTCGGTGTGGTTCGCTAATCCCGACTAGTTTGAAATGATATCCAAAGGAAGATTAAAGAATAAATTTAGAAGAATTTATCTTGGATAAAATTAATGGGAACCTTTCCCTAAGAATGTGATTTTGTGAATAAAAGAACATTCTGAATTGGAATGAGGCGTTCGTTGTGGTTGTGTAACATTTGTTTATTATATACGTGGGTTATTCAGAAAGGCCGGGTTATACCAATTCGAATAACCGATTCGACGAGATGTCGAAGATGAAGACGGTGGTTGAAGACCGGAAGTCTTCACATTGTTTGGGTGATTACTGATGATCTTGATTGGGCTGTACACCCAAGATGAGGGAAACAGTTGGCGATCGTCCAGACGTACTTGGAGATGGATGGGTATGCGAGGAAAGTGCCTCCGGTTTCGTTCAGACCCAGAACGAACTTGTAAATGGATTGTGTGTCTGACATTGGATTATATTCTGTGTTGATTGATCTCTATTAAATATACATCTGTTTGGCGGCAGAGAATTTATTCTCTTGCTTAACACCCTTCTCTGAGATGTACGAGCTCAGTGGTTGTATATCGATGGACATCAGTCGCATGGAGTGAATTGCCAGTGTGGCACGCGTAAGTGGCAATTGATCAAGGCTTCTGTTGAAAAGCAAAGTCTTGTGGTTGATGATCAAAGCACGGCCTGTGTGGCGTAGCTTTGTGTATAACGTGAATTCGCGAGCCTCAGACCTCGGTATGAGTCAAAAACGGGAGACGGACCGCTGGGAGAGCACGACGTTTCTTTCTAGCTAGGGTGGTGTCAGTGACCTACCAGCCCTGACATTTATATACTTTTCACCTGTGTGGTTGTTGGAATGCGAGGCGCCTCGGATATAGGTCTGTAAGGACCGGGAAACGTGTGTTCAGGAATTGCCAATCCTCAAAAGTAAGAGAGGACCTGGGTCTTATAGTAGCTTCATTTCTCCAAAGAGCATTGCGCTGTTTTGTTATATGCACTAGTATTCTTGGGAGGAAACCTGTTCCGTGTTATACGGCGTGGTCCCTTGAATTACTAACTTTTAAAGTAAAGTTTTAAATAACTGTTTTAGTTCTCACACCAGTCACATGACTGACCTGGAGTTTATTGTTTTAACCTAAACTCTGTGTACCCCTATTTTCGAAACGGGCAGCTAGTAGTTTTGATTTTGCAGATTTATATTCATAGGGTCCTGATTTACAGCTGGAACGATGCTCGGAAAGCTCTGTATCTGTGCATTATTTCTAGTTGTGTTTTTGTATTATTTTCCGCTGCGATGTATTTAAATGTAATTTAAATCTCTGATATTTGTTGAATGTAATTTATTCATTCATACTCTGTATATTCTTGTATCTGATGGAATTGTTGTAATATACAATGAAATGTTTTGTTTGCGTTCTATTTTGTGTTGTTCTCAAAGTATCCGCTCTTTCCTTCATGGGAAAGTTATGGGTTCTTACAGATTGGGTTCTAACTATGACAAGGTATGGAACCACCTGTCGATAGTGTATCTCTAGTGTGGAATACACTGGGTTCAACAAGAACATCTTGCAACCCGGCCCACACATGACCGACCACTCATTTCGCTTGAGTGTATCGAATGTATATCACCAACGGTTGGGATCAGCAACCATTTCCCAAAAAGGACAGTATCGATATAATAAAGAAGCAAATGAAATTTCTCTAGATAGGTGATTATACACCCTAATGGGAGCGACCCACATAGCCATGCTGCCTGCCCGTTTTTTGTCATTTCCCGGTTGTTGAGGCCTGAGGCTACGATTTCTTATCATTCATTGATAGCAAAATCACTTTGAATGCCACATTGTCAGATCCGTAAATCATTAATTTATTGGCACAAATATATTCTGGATATTATGCTAAGAGAATAAATTCTCCGCTACCATATATATCAATACAGACCAACATATGCGATCATTGGAAATACTCTGTCAGTCATTCGTCCATACACTTCGCTCTAGGACTAACGAAACCGAAGGCACAATTTCTATTAATAGAAAAAGTCCTTGCACTTTACTCCATCTTTGATTATCTTCATATAATCTGATTCACAATGCTACTGCCAATACGGAGTGGTTCTCGGATAATAATCGAACCAGTCTCTCCATATTGACAACGATATTGGCAAACACTTCGATAGTCGGTTATTTAACTATCGAAGAAAAACAAACATTCATTCAAAGCATCAAACAAATCACTGAGCTTTTTAATTAATATTTCATTAATTAAAGAACTTCTTCATTTCCTTATCCATATTCGTTAACACGATATTTTCGATAATCATCTTGGCCACTTATGCTATTTGGAAAACATTTCCATATATCGCCTTCTTTTATTTTCTGTACTTAGAAAATATATTCTATTTATAATTGGAAAACATTCCAATTACTTATCTCTTTCACGACCATTCATTTATTTCTATACTCAGGAAATATTTATTATTATATTTCCAAATTTCCACTTACTTGGGTTAAAACGAATGTTGTGTAAAACATCGTTACAACAACCAAAAACGCTGCATTCAACTAACTCTTATTCAAACATTTCTCTTCGAGACTGGATTTTGCTATTTATCAGTTAATAATGAAATCAATCAAGTTAGTGTATAATTACCTCTCAGACCTTGACTGAATAACTTCTTTCTTCAAAACAGACAAGACCACTTATCACAAATCATCAACACCATAAAAACCACTTATTCATTTTTAAAACATATATATATCTCTTTCTATTACCAGATTTTTGGTTTCTTTTTGTTTATAATATTCTATTTTTAAGTTCGTTTCCATACCGGATTATATATATATTGATATATAGATTTCTAATTATCAAATTATCCTAAAAATATTCTAACTCCTTATAGATTCGGAAAATTTCGCCATAACCTCCTTTGTACCGGTCGATAGTTTAAACCTCAACTCGCCTCTCTAGGCCCTTTCCATTCAAAAAGAAAATCAAAAAGCCAAGTGGCTTGCCGATTCGACGCATAAAACCTCATATGGAAGTTAAGCATGTACCTTATTGTCAGGCACACGAATTATAACCTTCATACACTTCATCCCATACCTGTCCAACCCATAACGTCCATTCCCAATTTATTTCAACTCAATTTGGTCATTTTAACTCAATTCGCTAATTTATTATTTAATTAGCTCTTTTGCATATTCCACTTTTTAATTGAACATATCACGTTAATATACTATTTTTAATTTGGTTATAACCAATCGAATTCCATTTTTCAACTCGAGTTTCATATTCGATTTCGAATATAAATTTACAAACCCAATTTACTTATCCAAAGCTCAATTTCAATTCAAACTCCATTAACTAATTATTCTTCAAACTAGTTAATTCTACTCAATAATTAACAACATCAGATTTTTGTTTCAAAAATCATTTCATTAATCCATTTGAGTTGAGATATATTTTATAACTCAAATCTGTATTTTTCTAATGAAGATTCGGATTTTTATTTGCTTAAAATCCATTTATTTATTTAAATAAACCGTTGTGGTTTTATAATGGTTATGGCGCTATTTTTCTGGAAAATTGTTTTTGACATAACTCAAAATTTATTCGACGAAATCCAGATTTCCCTCTTTCATTAGAAAACTATTATCAAATCGGTACTGAGGATTCTGGTTTCAAAGAATTCCTACTTAAACTGAGTTCTATACACTCAATTGAAGTTTGAAATGCCAAATTATGAACTACCGCGCTGCGGCGAGTTCGTTTTAATTATATATATATATATATATATATATATAAACGTTTAAACTTCGTTTATAATAAATTCAACTCTATTCTGATATATTTTTAATATATATATCAAATCAGTTTCCCAATTCAACATAATATTTTCGATTATCTATGATTGTCGATTTTTCCTTACTCAGTAATATATTTATTTATACTTCGATCTTCTATTTTTAATTCCAATTCCTGTTATAAATAAATTATTTATAAAATTCGATATAATCAAATTTCAATTATAAAGTCATTGAATTCTTCTCAATTCAGCTTATATTTCGAATTCCGAAATATAATCAATCGTTTTGTTTCGAAACACTTCCCAATTTACTTTTAAATTCCTATTTGAATTTAAATGGTTTAAATTATCCAAATGATATTTAATTTCACCAAATTTATAACACTATTTATAAATTCAACTTCCTTGTTTCATATATTTAAAGAATTTCCCTTTTTCAAATTCTATTTGAAACTCCATCCCTTTGATATTCCGAATTGCGGAATAAAAACCGTTGTTCCCTTTCGAATGATTTCAAATTCTATTTTTAAATTCATATTTGAATTTAAATATTCCAATCATCTCTTGATAATTAATTTATTATATTTATAAACACCATTTTATAAATTTCCTTGTTTTATATTTAAACAAGTCTATTTCGAAATCTATCTAAAACCAAAATCTTATTTTGGAAATTTCTATTTATAATAACTTATATATATAACACCCAATTTATTTTCATATTCTATTTAACTTATATTTAAATAAATTCGAATTAATCAAATTCAAATCATAAATCCTTATAGAGTTATTTGAGTTCAATTTATATTCTGAACATCAGAATAAATTCCATCGATTATTTCCTTAAAACGATTTCCCCATTTCTATTTTTAAATTCGCATTTGAATTTAAATATTCAAATTATCTAATGATAATTTTTCCACTTTATTTATAAACATTGTCTATAAATTCATTTTAATTCTCTGCATTTGTTTAATTTATAAACAACGTTTATAATTTCACTTCAAATCTCGTATTATTAATTTATAAACAACGTTTATAAATTCACTACTTGTTTTATAAATTCAAACAAATTAATATATTTATAGTAAAATTTAAATTCAAATTTAATTTAAATAAATAGAATTTTCCCTTTAAATTTCAAAACTACCAATTATCAACCACGGATTTTCTAACACATCATATATGACAATATATATGAGAACAAACAAATAATAATATTTTTGATTAATCCAGTTGGATTCCTTCAACCTATTTTTCCTGCATCCACAGACGTTAGCCGACATAAATAATACCCATCCTGCTTCGAAGCAGGATATCGTGGTACAGAAGGTCATCTACTACCATAGCATGGGGTGTATAGGGTCATCCGCTAATGATACTACGGGCATCCGCTAATGGTACTGGTGGAACTATCCAATCACCAATATATATATCATAGCCACAAACATCAATCCTATATAACTAATATATATGTATAATAGCCACAGTAATATATAAATGCAACCAAACAACCAACAAATTATTTTTAATGATAAAAATAATTTAAATAAAATTCTTGAGTAAGGATTACTCACTTGTTTTATTTGCGTTGAACACCCAGTTAATTTTCATAATGTCGTGTCTACGAATTTGTCTTGAATGAATCTTCACCTAAGATTATTTTTATTCATTAATTAAACGATTATTTATTTAATTAACTACTATAATAATTAAATTATATAAATCTCGAAATAACATATACCTTAATACGTGTTTTAATTCTCTTCTTCTCCGAATCGACAATCATGTTCCCACAAATTTCCATCACTATACTCGCAACTCTGCCTCCAGCATCACCATTGAACCTTTCTTCCCTTAAATACTAATTCATGCCAACACCAGCTACTTGATAATCCCACATTGCCAACGTCCTCCATTCACAGAACTTGTTCAAACCACACAACCAAATCTTGCAAGCGCCTCTGCTTCGAACCATTTATAAGCTCTGTTCGAAACAATATTCTTCGATTTAATGTTGCTCTCTCAACACTAGCTCAATGCATAGCGTCCCAAGTATGAAGTCGCGACTCCCACAATTTCCGCATATCCAAAAACCAACGCATCAACCAGAAGCCAACGTCATGCCTCAAACTTCGATTGCCTGGTTCGTACCTTAACTCGAAGAAGAAAATACTAACTCGATCAGAACTCGTCATCACCGCAGTATCGAAAAAAGGAGCGAACCAAGTTGAAGTCGTTTCCCCTAATTCCTTCACTCGAGAAGTTAAACTCTACATAAATCTGCAATACAACCTTGAATTTGATGATCGATGCATTAGTTTCCCAAAATCAACACCCCTATGTGCCGCGTCAGCTATGTCAAACTCCAGAAGACTAAATCGCATGCCATGGAAATCGTACAGAATGGAGACGACAAGCATTGGGATGTCCAGGAATTTGATTCGAGAGTTTAGGATTTAGATGCGAATTTATTTTGAATTTCAATAGGAAAGAGGATTTTCGGTTTTTGTGAGTTTCAGAAAGATGGAAAAATGAAGGCTTGGGTATGTTTATATAAGCTTGAATGAGCGACAATACGTACTAAAGGCCATTAAATCCTTGCTTTACATTGTACCGAAGGTGGAGACCATTCGTACATGATTTTGAAAGAAGCAGGTAGCTAGGTAGGTAGGTCTGTAGTGTAGATTAGCTTAGTATAGAGGGAAAAGGTTATATATATATAATCTTTTTTTTATTTGAGTAGAACCGGTTTGACTATACCTTATTTAAAATATTACATGCTTCCAAACTCTTATTTGAACACGACAACAGCCATTTCTAGGGTTATACCACCATCCTGAACACACTGGAACAGGTTGCGAATCCTCGTTCGATTGTATGGAGAAGATATTAATTTAAATCGATATAATTTAAATTCAAAACAATTAATTCCTTGATAATAAATAATTATTATTATCATTTCTATTCAGCTAGAATTTATATTGATTATCTGAATAATTTTCGATACAGTTTAAATCTTTAAATTAAATTATTTCATATTCTCGTATTACGATAATTATATATATTCGAAGTAAATCGTATTTCAATTATAAAACCGATAACTCAATGTAAATATTCATTTATATTATCAATTCAATATTTAAAACCATATTGAATATTTAAAATAATCGACTAAAAACCTGGGTCGTTACATAGTTACTTTTTTTTGTCACGGTAGAAAATCTCTTTTTCATATTTGTCCTAAAAATACAAATACTGTTGTTAAATACTACTTGCATCTACGATGACGGAAGTGAAAGGACAACACTACCCTCCTCCAAGCGAAACCTGCGAATTTACTATTGAATCACCTAATTGTGTGACAAAAGAATGTAAAGAGTTTTGCCCTAAACATTTCTTCTGCACTAAGGGTAGTTTTTGCTCTGACGTTAATACTTGCACCTGCAAATCGAATTGCGCTCATCGTCGTTGAATTGTGACTTAATCATTTTATGTTTTGTTATTCATATCTCTTTTGTATTTCAACAGCTGGGTCTGTATACATTTTGATATGAAAAAATAATTATGAAATGGAATTTTCCTTTGTTTGATTTAGAAGGAAATTTTTATCTACATCTATTTTGTTTTGACTATGCGGTGAAGAAAAAACTTGTTGCACAAAATTTTTTTTTTAACTGTATGTGCTTGGCTTGTGGATATTACTGGGAAAATTTAAATATTATGGTCGTTAACTTGTTAGGGAAACGCTTATGTAATATAAATAAATCAACTAATATTAAATAATAATATTTAATATTTAGATTTAATCAGTTTGGGAAACTAATATTAAAATTTTCTTCTCGGTGGCAGTTTATAGTTTCCACTATAATTTGTTTTATGAACTAGAAAGCATCAACTGGTGAGAGAATCTCCATTTCTTTAAGCGAGTGAAAAGAAGAGTCTCACGACATTAGGTTTGTGTCGCTACTATCAAAAACTAAAGATCAAAGAGCGATCCAAGCAACTTTAAAAAAAGATTACGTTGTAGATCTAATGTGTCTGCTATTTACCGCGATTACTTTGATAGAATCATGAATCCTAAATCATTTTGGGATTTTGTTGTGTAATGTTATTAAACAACAATCATTGCATTATATTTTCATCCTTCAAAACATTTAGGATTAAAAAGTGCTTTCTTTCATATGACTAATATGTGCGACTCTTGATTTTAGTAGATTGAAAATTTGTAACTTATTATGTTTGTTACGCTGAGGAATTGTTATGTTTTATAATGTTTTTCTATTGTATTGGCTAAATTAACACTTACTTCTATGACTATGATATCAGTGATGCTATCTTGAACTAATTATTTTCCCTAGACCTCTATCCAAGTATGTTTTCTTACCAATATGTTAAATCAGTAGCTTAGTAAAAATAGATTACCCAAATAGATTTTTCTGTTAACTCAGCTAAATTTTTAACAACTTGTTTTCGTGGATTAACACCCATATCAACCGATATATGTATCGTATGTACATAAAACTAAATAAGAAATTGAAATACTATTTTAGATTCAAAATCACTCTTGCACATTTGAATAATGGGAGTATGCTCACTGCACTATAAATGTGGTGGGATGGTGTTGTTAAATCTCGTCAACAATTATTGTCACATTTAAATAATACCCGTTTTTCTTAAACTCCAAATTTGAGGAAGATCTTATCTTAGTCGTGGAGTGATTGAAAAAGCTTGCAGTTATGCTAAATTAACGTTTTGTTATTGACATTTTTAATTTTTGAAGTGAAAGAATTCCAAGAATTTTCATTCTTAGATCTAAAAAATAATCGCATCAAGCATGACCTTTTGGTCTGTAGTTGTGAAATGCATTCAAGAGTCTTGAGACAGACAGGGTATATTGTTGCAAAATAGGACTTAACTGAGTAATATTTAAAAGGTAACCGAGGAAAAGCTTCATAGGGAGGTTGATGTTGGCGATGACCAATTATTATGTAGGTGGTTTTTGGCATCGAGATGGTAGCCAAATTTTCTATTTGATTGTCTATTAATAGGTTAATGGATGGATAGAGAAGAGTGATAATCTTAGCATATAGTTTGTGTAACATCCCGCATTTTTGTCGGTTCGTATTTGAATATTTAAAACAGTTTAAATATTGAATTCGAAATATAAATGGAATTATATATTAATTAAAGCGAAGTTAAACGTATAAAAATATATATTAAATATAATCGAGCCCGTAATATCGCGGCAGTTCGAAAAATAACGTTCTGAACTTTAACTGAGTGTACCGGACTCGTTTTGAATCGGATTTCTTCGAAATGAGAAACGTTGGAATCTGTTGAACTGTATCTTTCCAACGGAAGTGGAAAATCGAGATTTCGTCGTATAGACTGCAAGATATGTCCAAATCAAATTTTCAAAAAGTCGATGTGGAAGCGTATATTGACCGTAACGATTATTTGAATATAACTTGGTATCAGTTACAAATTAGGACAAGGTTCTTTTGAGGCGCAGCGATAATTTAATTTTTAGAATTTTACTGTAATTTTAATTAATTAAATAAGCAACTTTTTATTTGGAGTATTGTGTAACCAGTATCGGTATTTCGTGATTTCAAAATATAAGTTAATCTACCGATATTATTATATTTTTGGGATCGTGACACCTCGTTGAGCACAACTGTACTATTATTTCTGTCCGTAGTACTCTTATGCAGTATTTTGGTTTAACTACTTCGTGTGCAAGTTTGACGTAAAAAAATAATACAAAAGTATATATATAATGTAAAAATCAAATACTATATAAATCCAAACCCACGCAAGGGGGCATGCGAGTTATCTATTAATTAACGGTATGGGAAGAAGAATATTGAATGGGAGGAAACGTGGTAAAATAGTACTGAAACATTGTTTATATATATATATATATGTTTGTTTCTTAGTTGCGAAGGCATGGTACAACACTGTATAACACATCACGCAAGTTACTGGATTTAATATAGAGCCTACACTAAAACTGATAATCACATGCTATACCATTCTCCTATCAAACATCACTATGCAGCTACCTTAAAAACGAAGACCATCATCCCATACTGCTATACCTTTAAAAAAAAATAACCTAGCTATATGCCTACTCCATCATCACGAAGGAACTCAACTCCTATAAATACACGAGCTCTCCATTCGTTTGGCTTCAGAGATACAAGCCGAGTTTTAATGGAAAACAATGAAATACATACGTGAATATAATGCAAGTTTTAAATCTAAAGAAAAAAGAAAGAAAGAGAAAATCCTAAATGTTGACCTGTGCTAGAAGGAGCCGAAGGCCCAACCTCATATAAGGTTTACTCTACTTGATCAGTGTTGGGTGCGTGAAGACAATGAACTGCAGGTAGAGAAGGAGCGATGCAAGCATGTGGTCGGTGGTTGCATGGCGAGGAGTTGCGGCAGTGGAGGAGTTTGAGGAGGAGTGGTATGGTGTTACAGGTAAGTGATGATGTGTTTTGCGCATACACTGTGCATGCATGGAAGCTCAACTGAGTTGAAGTAAGGTTAGTGAATGCTGAGAAGTAATGAAGGAAGTGAGATTTTGTAAAGAAGGTTTCAAGTTTTATTCTAAACAAGAACAAAGGAATAAAATAAAATAAAAAGGAGGGGGTCCTTACGTGGAACTTGCGGGTATTTGTGGGAACATGAGTTAATGACGCGTGTAATGCATTCGGAGAAAATGTTGATGGGTCAAATGCGATTGTGTTCGGAACGTTGATGAAGGCATAAAGAAGTGCATGCTATGTACAGATGTAAAGGAGGAGCGCTGTATTTTGTGAAAAGAAAAGAGCACGGTAGGTAGAAGATCGGTGATATCCTGAGAACTGAAATGTTTCGGGTAGTAGGAAAGAAAATACAGTGGTGCGTTCTGGTGATACTCCAAGCCGTTGGTGGAGGAGCAGTTAATGAGGAGAGTCGATGAGCTCTGGTCCATGAGGAAGCGCAGCTGGACGTTCAGGCAGCACTGAGAAGTTTCGGGCGAGGATGAAGTGCTGAGCTTCGAAATGACAGTGAGCTAGGAGTTGATAGTGTGGCGGTGCAAATTCATTTCCGAAGTAGAGCAGTTCTTTTGGGAAATGGCGAAATAAAACAACTGCTATTACCAACTGACGCAAATCGTTATTTAACGGTTAACGCGCCAAGGTGAGTAAAATCACTAACTCTGATCTTTTTAAAATATTTTAATTATA
Source organism: Allium sativum (assembly GCA_030737875.1). Classification (NCBI taxonomy): domain Eukaryota; kingdom Viridiplantae; phylum Streptophyta; class Magnoliopsida; order Asparagales; family Amaryllidaceae; genus Allium; species Allium sativum. Next base: position 166,552,276 of record CM060923.1, read on the forward strand.
TTTTAATGTTGTTTGAATGATGTGTGATGGTCGTATAAGTAGATTTCAATTAAATTAGTGATATATATATATATATATCGTTACATGTGTACACATCATCAGTTGGACATTGATCTCAACGATTATAATATTCTCTAGTATAGAATTAGTGTAAATTGTGATGACTAACATCTGTGGATGGAGGAAGCCGGTTGGAGGAATCCGACCGGATTCCTCGATATTTATATGTACTGTTTGTTTTGTATGCACTGTTTGAACCCGAATTACATTTAAAACCCCGTGTGAATTATTGATGTTGAACGGAAATTCAACATCTGTTTCGATAAATCAATAAACGATATCAATTTAGAAAGTGATAACAGTCGACTGTAAAACCCTCGTTTTGTTAAGGAGTTGATTTACCGTCAGGTAAATGAATGGAGTTAATTATAAAAATTATATTTTTATAATTAAAAAGAAGATTTAAATTTATAATAGAAGTTCTATTATAAACCAGTATTTTAGAGTTCGTGTTATAAAGTAAACACAGACGATTGTTTGACATTTAAATAAGTTATTAAGATATAATTATCCTGCAAGTGGATAACTTGGATAATTAGTTTAAAGCAACAAGTTAAGAAATATTTTTAGATTAATTATATTAATCTAATGTTAAAAAGAAATTAAAATCAGTTAACGAGTTTACTGATGGAATGAAGTTGATTTAAATCAACTGTTTAATTGAAAAATGATTATTAGATAAAATGGGTCCTTGTAAAGAAATTATAAATAAAACTGTGGATTGAAGTTAAAGCAAAGAGTTAATGTTTAAAGTAAATAATTATAAACAACGAAGATTTAAAAGTATGAATATGATGTTATGAAACCATATTCCAAAATAAAACAAGGAAATACGATTTGATGAATATTATAAGTAATAAGGGATTAGAATACAGACTTATATCTGTTCTAAGGTAAGAACGTTGTCGGTCAAGGTCTGATAGGTAAATAGAATACCCCAACTTGAATGGATTCGCTATTATCGAGGAACGACATCAGTTTGTAACGGAAAGATATGTCAAGATTTTTGTAACAGAAAGAGATGTCAAGATTTTTGTAACAGAAAGAGATGTCAAGTTTTTTATAACGGAAAAAGACGTCGAGATTAGTTATAAAGTGGCATATAGCAGCCTATTGCAAGTTTGAACTATAGCGATAAAATAAAAGCTGTTGATTTGGCTTAAGCATGACTGTATGTCAAGATTAGTATAAAGGGGAATATTACAGCGTGCTAGTTTAGAACTATAGCGATAAATTAATGCTATTAACCAAACTTAAGCGTGATTTTTATATATGGCAGCACTTCATAGGAAATGAAACAGTTAGTTTGAAAACCACTTATTCGGAAGTAATGAATAACAACGTTTGTCCAAAATATAAGAATAAAGTTAGAAAGAGAAATTGGAGAATCGTGTTGGAGAACGATGAAAACATTTCGATGTTCGAAATGTGATTAGAATTAAACCGTTAGGATTTGGAACTAGAATTCGACGATGTCGAATGTATTAGAAGTAAACTATTTTTAGGGATTATAATCTGATAGAATAATTAACATTTAGTTGTAAACAAATAAATGTTAAAGAGGATAGGAGTCAGTACTTAGTTTAAACTTGATATCGATTTGATAAGAAGTTGACTTAGAAACAGTGTTTATAAAGTGAAATAGGGATACAAAAAGTATGAAAGAGATTTCGATAAACGAGATAAGGGAAAGTATTTCGTGAATAAAGAGTTATATGATAAAGGTGTTCAGATTTTCTATAATAAGGGAGGGTATTCACATTTCAAAGTGAATAATGTTTTAAAAGTGAATGTGGGGCCGATTAAAGGGTAAAAGAAAATTGGAAATATTTTCCAATATAAATAGGGTAGATTATCCAAGTATAGAAATAAAGAATGTGAAATTAATGGAAATATTTCGAACGTTGATAACGTATATTTTTCTAGAACATGAAAGAGAGTTTATAATAATTGGAAATGTTTTCCGAGAAGTATGAAAAGACTAAAATGGGATTTGAGAAATATCTGGTAAGATATAGGAATTCGAATAATAAAACGAATGTTAAATAAAAGTGACCATGGTTGTGTGTGTTTAGTTGATCATTTAAATGGATGTTATTTTTACTTCGATAGTTAAATAACCGACTATCGAAGTGTTTGACCATTGTTGTCAATACGGGGAGACCGGTTGGATATGTTATCTGAAAACCACTCCGTATAGGCATAAGCGTGCGATTAGATATGCTGAAGATAATTGAAGACGAAGTTAAATACAAGGGTCGTCCAGCTCCAGAATGATGCGTTCTGTTTGTCCAGTCCCAGGACAACTTGTATGGACGAGTGTCTGACAGAGTATTTCCAACGGTCATGCCGTTGATTTTACGAATATACCAAGTTGGTGGGGAGAAGGTAACTTCTCATTATTCTACACCCAGTGTGCATTGTGTAATCAATGTGTGATTACGGATTTGATGATGTGACATTCAAAAGGAATGGTGATCAGATGTTCTGAAGATAAACGTAGCCTCTAGCCTCACAACCTGAAGTAACAAAAGTTAGGCTAGGCAGCATGGCTAGTTGGGTCATCCCCAAGTAGGGTGTATTGTCACCGAACTAGAGAAAATTCATATTTATACTTCTTTTCGATTCTATATCTTCGGAGGACGGTTGGATGGCCTACAACCATGGTAGCAATATATTCGCGACACTCAAACTTAATCAGTGAGCGGTCATGTGTGGCCGGGTTGCAAGACGTTCTTGTTGAACCCTGAGTGTATCCCCTCTAGAGTACACTAATCAAAAGGTGCTCCCATACCTTGTCTGTTGAAATGCAATCTCCAATAAGTGCCCTGCGGTTTATGATTTTATACTATATATATGTAGGGCGTGAGATGCAAGCGTTCTGCTACTTGGTTATTTATTTGATTAGACATTATTATAATATCACTGAAGTTTGATATAAAAATATGTTGGGTTATAGTAAGGTAAAAACCATCCATGTTTATGTGTGGGCTGGTCTTACTATTATCTTCTTGTTTTGAAAAGGATTTTTCAAATTTAAACAGTATTGTTGGAATTTACTCACACCAGTCCCATGACTGACCCAGAGTTTATTTGTTTGTTTTCCCTAAACTCTTGGGTGCCCAAATTTGTACGGGCAGTCAAGTGTTTCAGGATTTTACAGATACATTTGAAGGAGCTCAAAGCAGGAATCTCCACCATTAGTTATGTAGAGTTATTTCCGATGTGATGTGATGTATTGTACTCTGATATATGGTATGTATATCAAATACAGTTTTGTAATTCAAAGTGATGTTATATAATACATTTATTTCGTTCCGCTGTGAGTTCGTGTTTACTCTGATTCTGTTCAGTGTTCTTCTTCTTCAATTCTATTAGTTCTATTTTTTCTATCTCATCCTCTTAATTCTTTCTATTAATGATCTGAATTTTCGTGCACTTTGAGTTGAATGTGTAGAATATTAGTCAGCTCAAATTGGTACGAATTTTCCGGCCATTACAGTTGGTATCAGAGCTGAAGGTTAAGAAATTACCTTGGCTCTGTGGCGTAACTCAACAGAGATCGGGTTAGTAATGCCCTAGGTTGAGTATGAGTGTATATATATGAGCGCGTATGTGTAAATTAATATAAAAACTGTTTTATATCGTGTTGACTGGTCAGTCGAGTGGTTTATAAATTCTGGTCGAAACAGTAATGCAAACTGCGTCGATAGGTGTTTCTAAACTCTTGAACAGAGTAATTCGACACAGTATGTTTTAAAAGAGGGTAAATAAAATAATTCTACCCAAAGTATATTTTGATATAAAAAGAAGTATGTATCTTGATATTAATATAATATATTGGATATGTGATCATTATTATGATCGAACATTATTATAATTGAGTTGGTTATATAAATTACCAATCGAAATATTATATAAGTATGATATGCAAAATCAGATGAGCTGAATTTGAATTAAAAACTAGAATTGAAATAAAACTCTAGAAACTTGGAAAAGAATTGAAATTAAATTAGATATAAGGGAATTTTAAAATCCTGGGAGATTTAAAAATTGTTTTCCAAATGATGTGAAAGATATTTTGAAGTGATTTTCAAAATGGAAGTGTTTCAAAATGAATTTTGAAAAGTAATATAGTATTGAACTCACTTTGATCACTGGAAAATAATTCTGATGATGCTGGCCACATCATCAGTGTCATTTTCGAGTTGCAGAGCGACGGATTACTACCAAAAATTTTGTTTGAATTATTGTGAGGAAACAAGTTGCTAGAAATTCAAATGTTTTGAATTACCATTATTATATGCAAATATATGATTTCGAACTGATTTAAAAAATCCCAGGAATTTGAACTCTGAAATAAAGGATTTATCTTATGGAGTTAAAATGGTAAAAGTGGAATTTAAACTAAGTGAAATAAATTTTAAATTGAATTGAAGACAGTTAAGTAAAAATCGTGTTGGAGTAGAAATTAATTTGATGAAGGAATTGAATTTGTGAAATAAGAGTTTGAATAGAACTTAACTTGGTTGAAGAATTGGACTCAGATAGATAAAATTTTGAAACCAAGAATGAAACGGGAGTTTGAAATGGTGTCGGCTTGGATATAAGTGAATTGGATTTGAATATAAATTGATTGAAGATCAGTTGGAAATGTTTGGATATATGCTAGTTTAACAGCAGATGGCAGAGATAGACATGAATGCCAAACAAAGAAGGTACACGTTTATATACAAGTATGAGATTTTTTATGAGTCAGCTTGGGCAAGCCGTTTGGATGTTTGATTTTCTTTTGGATTGGAGAAGGCCCGGAGTGGCAAGTTGTTGTAGTACCGAGTGAGCCGTGCAGAGGAGATGCTGGCGAGATTCTCTGAAAATTTAAGCTATTAGGAAATTTTCAGAAATTTTGAAAATATTCAAAATAAGAAGGAATTAATATTTTAAATTGGAATTAATCAGTTCAGTTGAAGTTGAAATTATGAAGTAAAGCAAAAAAAGATTTTTAACCTGTTTATAACAGAGATTGTAGCATTTTTCCTAACTTAGCAATTTCGAGGACGAAATTATTTTAAGAGGGAAGGACTGTAACGTCCCGCATTTTTGTCGGTTCATATTTGAATATTTAAAACAGTTTAAATATTGAATTCGAAATATAAATGGAATTATATATTAATTAAAACGAAGATAAACATATAAAAATATATATTAAATATAATCGAGCCCGTAATATCGCGGTAGTTCGTAAATTAACGTTCTGAACTTCAACTGAGTGTACCGGACTCGTTTTGAATCGGATTTCTTCGAAATGAGAAACGTTGGAATCTGTTGAACTGTATCTTTCCAACGGAAGTGGAAAATCGAGATTTCGTCGTACAGACTGCAAGATATGTCCAAATCAAATTTTCAAAAAGTCGCTGTAGAAGCGTATATCGACCGTAACGATTATTTGAATATAACTTGGTATCAGTTGCAAATTAGAACAAGGTTCTTTTGAGGCGCAGCGATAATTTAATTTTAGAATTTTACTGTAATTTTTAATTAATTAAATATGCAACTTTTTATTTGGAGTATTGCGTACCCTGTATCCGTATTTCGGGATTTCAAAATATAAGTTAATCTACCGATATTATTATATTTTCGGGATCGTGACACCTCGTTGAGCACAACTGTACTATTATTCCTGTCCGTAGTACTCGTATGCGGTAGTTTGGTTTAACTACTACATGTGCAAGTTTGACGTAAAAATATAATACAAAAGTATATATATAATGTAAAAATCAAATACTATATAAATCCAAACCCACACAAGGGGGCATGTGAGTTATCTATTAATTAACGGTATGGGAAGAAGAATATTGAATGGGAGGAAACGTGGTAAAACAGTACTGAAACATTGTTTATATATATATATATATATATGTGTGTGTGTGTGTGTGTGTGTGTGTTTGTTTCTTAGTTGCGAAGGCATGGTACAACACTGTATAACACATCACGTAAGTTACTGGATTTAATATAGAGCCAACCCTAAAACTGATAATAACATGTTATACCATTCTCCTATCAAACATCACTATGCAGCTACCCTAAAAACAAAGACCGTCATCCCATACTGCTATACCTTAAAAAAAATATAACCTACCTATATGCCTACTCTATCATCACGAAGGAACTCAACTCCTATAAATACACGAGCTCTCCATTCGTTTGGCTTCAGAGATACAAGTCGAGTTTTAAAGGAAAACAACGAAATACATAGGTGAATATAATGCAAGTTTTAAATCTAAAGAAAAAAGAAAGAAAGAGAAAATCCTAAACGTTGATCTGTGCTAGAAGGAGCCGAAGGCCCAACCTCATATAAGGTTTACTCTACTTGATCAGTGTTGGGTGCGTGAAGACAAAGAACTGCAGGTAGAGAAGGAGCGATGAAAGCATGTGGTCGGCGGTTGCATGGCGAGGAGTTGCGGCAGTGGAGGAGATTGAGGAGGAGTGGTACGGTGTTAAAGGTAAGTGACGATGTGTTTTGCGCATACACTGTGCATGCATGGAAGCTCAACTGAGTTGAAGTAAGGTTAGTGAATGCTGAGAAGTAATCAAGGCGGTGAGATTTTGTACAGAAGGTTTCAAGTTTTATTCTAAACAAGAACAAAGGAATAAAATAAAATAAAAAGGAGGGTGTCTTTACGTGGAACTCGCGGGTATTTGTGGGAACATGAGTTAATGACGCGTGTAATGCATTCGGAGAAAATGCTGATGGGTCAAAATGCGACTGTGTTCGGAACGTTGATGAAGGCATGAAGAAGTGCATGCTGTGTACAGATGTAAAGGAGGAGCGCTGTATTTTGTGAAAAGAAAAGAGCACAGTAGGTAGGAGATCGGTGATATCCTGAGAACTGAAATGTTTCGGGTAGTAGGAAATAAAATACAATGGTGCGTTCTGGTGATGCTCCAAGCCGTTTGAGACGACCCAAAATCCCGTTCTCACGGAAACAAGGGTTATCTTTGGAATATAACACAGAAATAGATAATAGCAGAACAGAATTAAATAAATATACCAGATAAGGAACAATAGAATATACTGGATAAAAGTAATCATCAGAGTTACACAGTATACAGGATCTTACTTAGTACAAATACATTTCAGCTATACATAAATGTCTACAGCGGAAATAAACAAAATATGTACAATAGGAGCTGAACAGCATAAAAAGAAATAATGATAGAATCCATCTTCAGCTCCAGCTATCCAGAAAAAGAACCAGCTAAACCAGAATACAAGGCTGCCCGTGTAGAAAAAAGGGGGCACCCGAGTTTGAAAGTGAAACAAACTACGAGTCAGTCATGGGACTGGTATGAGAAATCCACTCAACACATATATAATTGGCTAATCACAGGACCACGCCACTTTCGTGGAACGGGTTTACTCCATTGGATTGCCAGTGCTTTAAAACAAATCTTTCTTTTAAACATCGCTATGCTTTTTATAAAAATGAAGCCATTATAAGACTCAGTTCCCATCACACAATGCAACGCAAACCGGAGGATAGAGTTTTACCTTATAATGGCCAAAATATGCTTGATACGAATAAAACAAAGGCATTTGATATTATTACTAGTTTTTATATGTTTTGAAAACAATTTCAAATCATAACTATCAGTCATAGACGACATGAGCGTCCCATGCCACTATGTCGCCAAATATATATATATATATATATATATATATATATATATATATATATATATAATTGAAACTGCACGATCACGTATTTGGAAATTGGATTTCCGTCATGAACCAAGGAAAAAGATAGTCCTTACCGAATTCGTGACTCTCTAGTCCGAGCCACAGGATCAGAACGCATCAACCCTTTAGATCGTTAGGGCCGGTCCACCGATGTGGATTATTATGCCTGAACAATACGTTTCCCCGCCCTTTGGGGCGTAAACGAGCCAACGAATGACTCCATCGGACCCGGATCGTCCGATCAAACCGAGGCGCCTCGCAACAGCAACAACCACATAAGTGAAAAGTATATAAATGTCAGGGCTGGTAGGTCACTGACACCACCCTAGCTAGAAAGAAACGCATGCCCTCTCTGAGGTCCTTGTCCCGTTTTAGGTTCATACCGGGGTGTGAGGCTCGCGAATTCACGTTATACACAAAGCTACGCCACACAGGCGGTGCTTTGATCATCACCACAAGACTTTGCTTTTCAACAAAAGTCCTGATCACTGCATCTTAGCATGTCACACAGGCAATTCATGCCATGCGACTGATGTCCATCGATATACAACCTCTGAGCTCGTGCGTTTCAGAGAAGGGCGTTAAGCAAAAGAATAAATTCTCCGCCGCCAAACAGATGTATATTTAACAGAAATCAATCAACACAGAATAAACTCCAATGTCAGACACACAGTCCATTTACAAGTCCGTTCTGGGTCTGAACGAAACCGGAGGCACTAAATACCTCGAAAACCCTTCGATCACCACGTACGTCTGGACGATCACCACTCATTATCCATATTTCGGGATGCCTCCCAATCAGGACCTCGGTTACCATCCAAACGAGGTGAAGATCTCCGGTCTTCGACCATCGTCTTCATCTTCGACTTTCAATCGTCGGTCAATTATTCGAAATGAGAATTAACTCGGCCTTTTCAAATAATTCACGTATATTTAGAATTTCAAATCAATTTATTTCAATGGTTAAATTATTCGACAACACCAATATTGTTCTTTAATGTAATTTTCACACCAAACACATTCAACCATCAAATACAACATAAATCGAGCAAATTCAGTTTATTTCCACTCCATATTGTTTATGGTACTTTATTATGATTTATCGCTATTTTTATTTATTTTAAGATAGCCCATTTATTCAAAACGACGCTTCGGGCCATAACGCGGCTGTGGCGCTGTTTTTCTTCAGATTTGATTTACACTTATCTGAAAATCTAACCGTTGGATCTTTACAAAATTTACATCATTAGAAAGGTCTTTTCAAAACGAATCCAACGGTCCCAGTTTCGGGAAATTCCGACGGTCGGATCTCCCGGTACAATCGTTTGAAATTTCGATTTCAAAATACGAACTGCAGCGTCGTTATTCGATTAAATATATAATTATATTTATATATATATAAATATAATCGCTTCTGGCGCTGTTTTTCTTCAGATTTGAATTAAACATTCCAGACAATCCAACCGTTGGATTTTTACAAGGTTGGTGCCGTTGGAAAGATATTTCCATGGCGAACCCGACGGTTAAGGTTTCGGGAAAATCCAATGGTCGGATTTCCCGCACTAGTCGTTTGAAATCACGGTTTCAAAATACGAACTGCATGGCCTCGTTTCGTTTTAATTTTATTTATATTTATATATTTATATAAATATAGTTCATTCAATGATTTCAATATCATTTTCACTTCAAATATTTTACTAACGCCTTAAAATTTTGGAAAATTTCGCCATAACCTCCCCTGCACCGGGAGCATCGGGAAATCGCAAATAGCTTTCCCGGTCCTTCTAATCTCAAAAATTAAAAGAAAAAGCTAAGCGGCTAGCCAACAGGCTCATAAAATCATCACCCAAACAAAGCAGTAAATGTGTACCTATTTGTCGGGCACAAAATTTTATTCCTCTTCTCTAGCCCCTTTGCTATAACCTGTTCAATGAGTATGCATGTACATATATATACAGTTCTTATCATTTATCATTTCCTATTCAACTTCATATTTGATTTCTATTTGGTTTAAAAACACCATTTATCCTAATGTTACATACATAGGTGCAAATCATTTCATTAGCTAATTAATGAATATTTCAACTCATATATGTTTATTTTGAACAAGTGGCTATTTTTAACACTTCACATTTCAACGATTTTTGCATACAATAAAAATGTGATTTTTATTGTAAAACAATTCATTTCAAAACACTATTTTTCTATATAGTTCATATAGGTGACAAAATAGGATTTTACCTATAGATAAAAATGTGATTTTTATTATCAAACAATTTATTTCAAAATATGAATACCATTCAACACATGAATTTCTAATCAACGAATGAATATCAATTCAACACATGAATGTTTTCTGTAGTTTCTATATATAGATAAAAATGTGATTTTTATTATTAAACAATTTATTTCAAAATATGAATACCATTCAACACATGAATTTCTAATCAACGAATGAATATCAATTCAACACATGAATGTTTTCTATAGTTTCTATATATAGATAAAAATGTAAATTTTATTATCAAACAATTTATTTCAAAATATGAATACCATTCAACACATGAATTTCTAATCAACGAATGAATATCAATTCAACACATGAATGTTTTCTATAGTTTCTATATATAGATAAAATGTGATTTTTATTATCAAACAATTTATTTCAAAATATGAATACCATTCAACACATGAATTTCTAATCAACGAATGAATATCAATTCAACACATGAATGTTTTCTATAGTTTCTATATATAGATAAAATGTGATTTTTATTATCAAACAATTTATTTCAAAATATGAATACCATTCAACACATGAATTTCTAATCAACGAATGAATATCAATTCTACACATGAAGGTTTTCTATTCAATGAATAAATATAGTTTAAGCATATGAAAATAATTCAAACACACGAATATTATTCAAAATTTCGGCAGCATAACGGCAGGATAGTTAAAACCGGGACCGTCCCTAGTACGGCTCCTCGCTCTACCTTAAAACCTCGCGGTTTTTGACAATGGGGATCATGCATCTAGTTCGCACGCAGGCGGCATGTATATATTTATTTCATTTCCACAAACTAATCCTATGTGGTTTCAACAAAATATTTCTCAACCACAAATGGGTATTTTTCAACCACAATCAACCAATATCAACCACAAACAATCCCAAACAATCATTCGCTATCAATCAATTTTCACAACATTTTCAACCAATAAATATCGTCCATGGTTTGTGGACGAGGGGCGTATATATATATAGATATATATTTATATATAGCAATTCACTTTTATTTCAACACACGTATATATATATAGTAAAAGGAATTGAAGAGTGAGAAATTCTGACCAATAGCTATCCAATACCACGACTCTTCCTTTATAGAAATCTTCGCCAATCTCGCCTTTTGTCGCTTCGTTGCCCGTATTCTCTACATATGTAAAAATCGAATTTTTACTATGTTATTCAATATATAAAAATCGAATTTTGACTTCGCTATTCAATATATAAAGATCATATTTTAAAAATAAAGATTATATTTTTAATATTCCTATGATGTAAAAATTATATTTTTATTGCTTTAAAAATATAAGAATCATATCTTACTTCTTCTACTTAATAAAAATTTCGTCTTTTCTATTTTAAAAATATGATCTTTTCTATTCTAAAAAATCTGATCTTTTTCTTTTTAAAGTTTAAATCTTTTCTTTTTAAAGTTTAAATCTTTTCTTTTTAAAGTTTAAATCTTTTTCTTTTTAAAGTTTAAACCTTTTTCTTTTTAAAGTATAAACCTTTTTCTTTTTAAAGTTTAAACCTTTTTCTTTTTAAAGTTCAAATCTTTTTCTTTTTAAAATTTAAATCTTTTTCTTTTAACTTAAAATTAAAATCAGTTTTTAAACCCTTTTAAAATCAGTTTTAAATCCTTTTTTAAAAAAATCAGTTTTAAACCTAATTAAAATAAAAATAAAAATAAAATACTATACTTACTGTCTGCGAAGAAGGGGGGTGACAGCTAAGCTCGGCGGCAGGAGGAGGAGCTGGCGAAGCGGAGGGGTCTCGAACGGGGGCTCGCGAATTTGGGGCGTCGCGATTGGTTCAGGGGGGTACGATGTCACTGGCGGGATCAACGAACGAGGGGGAGGGGGATGCGGTGATGGGCGGCGCCTCGCCTGAGGCAGCGGCAGTCGATCGACGATGAAAGGGGGGCCTGAATGAAGTCGGGTTTTTTTCTCTTTTTTTTTTATTTTGAACGAGAATGAATGTGAGGAGAGAGAGAGAGAGAAAAAGGGTTTATATAAATATTTATTATTATTAAATTTCTATTTAAAAGTTGACTTTTTATTCGAAGTCGAAATGGGACCCACCGACTGTCGTCCATAGCGTTTTACCCCCATTCCGGACACAATGGGATATGTATCGCAAGCTGATTTGATCGTTACAATCAGTTCCCGTTGAATTTACATTTAAATCACTATATTGAATTTTAAAAGTACATTTCAAATTACCGGGGTCACATACTAACTAGAAAAATTCCAGAAAAATATTTTCTAGCTTCGTATTGACAATACGGTCCTAACAAAACTAGTTTCGTCGAATTCTGAGACCGTTAGAAAAATGGCCATTTTCCAGTCGATTAAAATCAACTGAAACTGGTCAAACGCGTTTTCTTTTGCCACGCTCACATATTGATTCGAAAAATTATGAAATTTGAAACCTAGCAATAACTTGACACTGCGGATCTAACAAAAGTGGTTTCATCGAAATCCGAGGTCGTTTGCAAAATGTCCATTTTTAAGGGCCTGAATTCCATAGCGACTATTCAGAATTTTCAACTGGACATATCCTTTGATTCCCGCTATCAAATTTCGATTGGTCGGATTCATTAGAAAGATATTCACTAACAGATTTAAATATTTTTGGTTTCACTAAAATCCGGATTGTTTTGCACCCGGTGTATTCAATTGAATTTTGAAATCGAATTATCGAACTACCGCGCCATTTTCAATTCTATATATAATTATAATTAATTATATTCGTTTTCAAATGTCGATTCAAACTCAGTTTTCATCGCCATTATTTAAAATATTTATTTTAAATATTTAAAATCCATTATTTTAGCCCATTTAAAAAATTTAAATTGGTTCAGATTTTCTGGGTCGTTACAATCTCCCCAACTTAAAACTTTTCGTCCCCGAAAAGGAATAAAGTCGAAAGTGGTTTGATAAATCTACAATCACACAACACAACAACCAATCCAATTGTTTTAACCTTCAAAAATATACTAATTAAATCCTATACCCTTTAAAAAATCATTCAGACTATATAATTAAAAGTGCACATCTATGAAAAGAAAATAACAATAGAGTAGAGAATTGAATGGTAGTGCAAAGTATGGTTAATGTACCTTGCACTGGAGTCAATCAGAGATATCCACTCAGCATCTAGGACAAGTTTTCTGAATGCTCTCCTCAGTTTCCCAAGTACAATCTCGCGGATCTCCACTCCATTGCACTTTGACTAAGCGAACCTTCTTGTTCCTCAGCTCTTTGGTTTCTTTGCCTATTATCTTTAGCGGCTCTCTTCTCACAGCTAGTTCTGGAGTAATTTCAATATCTTGCTGAGCTGCTTCTTCCACGATCAAGTCTGAATCATGAACGTGCTTTCGAAGTTGAGATATATGAAATACATCATGAACTCCAGGCAACCAGTCAGGCAGTTTGACCCTATAAGCGAGAGTTCCGATCCGTTCCAGAATAGGAAACAGACCAATAAATTTGGGCGCTAACTTTCCATTTTTACCGAACCGGATAACTCCTCTCATCGGCGATACTTTCAAATATACATAGTCGCCAACTTCAAAGGATATATCTCTTCTTCTTCTATCGGCATAGCTCTTTTGTCGGCTTTGAGCGGCGAGTAATCGCTTCTTAATAAAATCGACTTTGTCGGCAACTTCTCGAATCATATCAGGCCCTAACACAACTCTATTTCCAGGCTCGACCCAACAAGCAGGAGATCGGCACGGTCTACCGTACAATGCTTCGAATGGCGACATTGTCAGACTCGCCTGGTAGCTGTTGTTATAAGAGAATTCAGCCAAATGCATATGGTCTTCCCATGATCCACCGAAATCTAGAACACAAGCCCGCAATAAATCTTCTAAAATGCGATTCACCCTCTCAGTCTGACCGTCTGTCTGAGGATGATAAGCTGTGCTTAAGTTCAACTTCGTTCCCAGCTCGACTTGAAATGCTTCCCAGAATTTGCTAGTGAAGATTGTATCTCTATCACTTACTATACTGAGCGGCACTCCATGCAGTCTAACTATTTCCCTGAAGTATATCTGTGCCAGACTCTGAGCGGTTCTATTTGATCTGACAGGTATGAAATGGGCGGTCTTCGTGAAGCGATCTACGATCACCCAAATACTGTCATTTCCTTTTCTGGTTCTGGGCAAACCATCAATGAAATCCATAGAAATATGCTCCCACTTCCAACCAGGAACTTCCAGTGGTTGTAATAATCCAGCCAATTTCTGTTGGTCGCTTTTAACTAGCTGGCAAGTAGGGCATCGGCTAACGTATATCGAGATGTCTCTTTTTAACGACTTCCACCATAATGTGCGTTTGATATCGTTATACATTTTATTCACACCTGGATGGATACTGAGCTTAGATTTGTGACATTCATCCAGTACATCCCTTCTGAGTTCAGGATTATCTGGAACGCAAATTCGCCCTTCTAACCTCAGAATCCCTTTGCTGTCTAGCTGGAAATCCGAAGCATTGCCCTCACGAATTCGCTGACTTATTCCTTTGATAAATTGGTCGTCTTCTTGGAGAGCCGATATCTTATCAATCAACGAAGTCGCAATGATGAAACTGGCGATCATTTCATTCTTTCGGCTTAACGCATCGGCCACGACATTGGCTTTCCCTGGAGTATATATAATTTCAAAGTCATATGCTGCAAGAAACTCCAGCCAATGCTGCTGCCTCAAATTTAAATCCTTCTGAGTGAACAGATACTTTAATGACTGGTGGTCTGTAAACAGTTCAAATCTCTCACCCAGAAGATAGTGTCTCCAGATTTTCAAAGAGAATATAATAGCCAATAACTCAAGATCATGAGTAACATAGTTTTTCTCGTGTGGCTTCAGTTGACGGCTAGCATAAGAAATTACTTGACCCCTTTGCATTAACACTGCCTCAAGGCCTTCTCTAGAAGCATCAGTCCAGACTTTCAAATCTTGGTTGCCATCGATGATGGTTAACACTGGAGCTGTCGTCAATCTTAACTTTAGTTCTACAAAAGTCTCCTCACTTTCTGGAGTCCATTTGAATTTAGAGTGCTTCTTTGTAAGCTTCGTTAAGTTACCAGATATCTTCGAAAAGTCTTTAACGAACTTCCGATAATAGCTAGCCAATCCGAGAAAACTGCGGACTTCAGTGGGAGTACTGGGCTGTTTCCAATTCTGAATGGCTGTGATTTTGCTTGGATCCACAGCGATTCCATCTTTCGATATGACATGGCTGAGAAATTTCACTTCATCTTGCCAGAATATACATTTGGAAAACTTGGCTTTTAATACATTCCGTCTGAGAATTTCTAGAACCTGTTCCAGATGCTTTTCATGTTCGGCCTTAGATTTAGAGAAGATTAGAATATCGTCAATGAAAACCAGAACAAACTTATTCAAAACTCCTCTGAACACTCTATTCATTAGATCGACGAAGTAAGCTGGAGCGTTACATAAGCCGAACGGCATTACTAACCACTCGTAGAATAAGTCGGGGCCTCGGAATGCTGTCATTGGAACACACTCTTCGGCAATTCGAAGTTGATGGAAACCTATAGCTAGGTCCATTCTTGAAAATACTTGTGCTCCATTTAATCGATCCAACAAATCATCTATTCGCGGCAATGGATACTTGTTCTTTATTGTCTGCTTGTTCAGATCACGATAATCCACACATAGACGTAGAGTACCGTCAGATTTTTGGACAAATACCACGGCTGCACCCCAATCAGAGAAACTAGGCCTGATCAGACCTTTCCAAACTAGCTGTCATGTTTGATTGTCCAATTCCTTCTCTTTCAAGGACATTCTTCGAATAGCGTGAACTACCGGCCTTGCATTCGGAATCAAAGCAATCTTGAAATCTATTTCTCTCTGCGGAGGTAAGCGAACGACTTCCTCAAACACATCCGCATAGTTTTTGACGACAGGAATGTCTTTGATGAGTTCAGGAATGTTCTCTGTGATTTCAGGGACATTTTCTATTTGGGCTGGAGAAACATTCAAAGCTGCCCAGAAGTCTTTTCTATTAGCATTCTGACCTTCACAGGGAATGGTTATATAATCACCTGATTTATTCTTCGCCTTTACGACTCTGTCGGCGCATTTAACTTTAGCTTCATATTTGGTCAACCAGTCTAACCCCAAGATAAGATCAAACTCTTTAAAACTCATGACGACTGCGATGGTAGGAAATTGATAACGAGAAAAAGAAACTGGTACTCTACAAATCCAACTGAGATCAATGGAACCCCCAACAGGATTCTGGACAGTCATTGGTTCCTTGAGCTTCTTCAAATTCAAATCCAGTTTCTTAGCTGCCTCTTTGGAAATGAAGCTTCGTGACGCGCCTGTGTCAAACAGTACTTTGACTGGAATGTTTTTGACAGTAAGCGTGCCTTCTAAAACATCGGCCCTTTCTTGACTAGCTGAGGGCCCAGAAGTTTCTGCTATTTCATTTACTTGAACTGTTTTTGAAACACCCCACCTCCGTTAGGGTCACTCTCAAAGGGAATGCCCTAATTTTGGTGGAGGTTTATAAGTACAAGTCACAGATATACAAGACAGATATAAGAACACATATTTGTAAACAGCGGAAGAACAACAACAAACTTTTATTTCATAAAGTCAAATACGTGTTACAACAACATCCTTTCCAAAAACATAACATAGCACTTTCATAATCTGTCTTGAGTACATTATTTAAAGAAGCATAAATAAAACATAGATAAACTGCAAAAGCCCCATAGTGGATTGTCCAAAGCCATAGTTCAAAACAGGAAAGTCCAAGCAATACATTTCTCTTCTTCAAATAATGTACTCAAGACAGATTATGAAAGTGCTATGTTATGTTTTTGGAAAGGATGTTGTTGTAACACGTATTTGACTTTATGAAATAAAAGTTTGTTGTTGTTCTTCCGCTATTTACAAATATGTGTTCTTATATCTGTCTTGTATATCTGTGACTTGTACTTATAAACCTCCACCAAAATTAGGGCATTCCCTTTGAGAGTGACCCTAACGGAGGTGGGGTGTTTCACTTGGTATCGGTTCATGTGCTAGAAGCGCCACCATTGCAACAGCGAGGTACAAATACTTCTGTAGAAAGTGTAGTTTATCTTTATGATCACCCCGTTCGCACTTTGTTTGATTCTGGCGCATCACACTCCTTTATCTCGTCTGCTTTAGTAGAATCTCTGCACCTAAAAACTAGTATGGTAGAGGACCCCTTAATTGTTTCAAACCCAATTGGGGGCCCAGCTCATTTGTCTATGATCTGTCTGGATTTGTAAATTTCTATCCTATGTGTTGAATTTCCATGTAGTGCCTTTGTTTTGGGCTTTTCGGGGTACGGTTTGATTTTGGGTATGGATTGGCTATCCAGTAATGGGGCCATCCTTGATTGTGAGAAAAGGGTTGTTAGGCTCCTAACCCAGCTCGGTAATACTTTGGAAATTTCTTGTAATCCCTCGTATGCGGTTATGCTTAGTTATCTTGAATCGCTAGATGCCTCTGTTGAAAATTTGAAATCAGTTAGAGTGGTCCGGGAATATCCGGATGTCTTCGAAGAGGTGAAGGGCTTGCCTCCGAAGCGGGAAATAGACTTCCGCATATATCTTGTAGATAATGCAAAGCCCGTTGCGTTGCCCGTTAGACATATGGCTCCACGAGAAAGAAAAGAGCTCAGTAAACAAATTAAAGAGCTTCTAGAAAAGGGGTTCATTAGGAGAAGCATCTCAGAATGGGGCGCTCCAGTGGTGTTCGCTACAAAGGCGGATGGTTCACTCCGTCTATGTGTTGACTATAGGGAGCTCAACAAGCTAACGAAAAAGAATAGGCACCCTCTCCCTAGAATTGACGATTTATTTGACCAGCTTGTAGGAGCGTCTGTTTTCTCCCAACTCGATTTAGCAACCGGTTTTCATCAGCTAAGGGTGGCTGAAGATAGCATCGATAAAACGGCGTTTAGAACCCCAGACGGCTTCTTTGAATGGCTTGTCATGCCTTTCGGCTTGACAAATGCACCTGCTTACTTCGTGGACCTGATGAGTAGGGTATTTAGAGATTTCCTCAACAAATTCGTAGTGGTCTTCGTAGATGATATCCTTATCTTCTCAAAGAGTGAAGTGGAACATGCTCAGCACTTAAGGGCAATCATGGAAACTTTGCGAGTCCATCAACTAAAAGCCAAATTCTCCAAATGCCACTTTTGGAGAGAAGAGGTGAGGTTCCTTGGGCACATAGTATCCAAACAAGGGTTAACGGTGGACCCTGCTAAGGTAGTGGCGGTACAGGATTGGAAGACACCAAGGAATGCAACGGAGGTCCGAAGCTTTCTAGGACTAGCGGGTTTCTATCGAAAATTCATAAGGGGTTTTGCGAAAATCTCAGCTCCGCTCACGAAATTGACTAAGAAGAATCTAGTGTTCAATTGGGACTTGGATTGCGAATTTGCTTTCCAACGACTGAAAAGGGCTCTTACAACAGCCCCAGTTTTGACGCTGCCAGATGGGAGCAAGATGTTCACTGTTTATACGGATGCATGTGGGACAGGGCTAGGCGCCGTCTTAATGCAAGAAGGAAGGGTAGTAGCTTATGGCGGGAGGCAGTTGAAGGTGCATGAAAAGAACTACCCAACCCACGATCTTGAGTTAGCCGCCATCGTCTTTGCACTCAAGTCTTGGCGACACTATCTCCTAGGTGAGAAGTTCGAACTTTACACTGACCATAAATCGTTGAAATATCTTTTCTCGCAGAAGGATCTTAACTTGAGGCAACAAAGATGGATGGAGTTTCTTGCCTCGTACGATTTCGAAATCTCCTATACTCCGGGCAAAGGCAACGTAGTGGCAGACGCGTTGAGCCGAAAGAAATTGACCCTAAGCCCGTTGTTTGTTGAAAGACAAAGCCTAGAGTTTATATCCAGCTTCGACTTTAGGCCCTCCTCCGATTTCGTACCAGGTTTGCTAGCATCTCTCGAAGTGCGCCCAACTTTAGTGGATTCAGTAGGGACAGCGCAACGCGAAGACCCTCAGCTTGTAGAAATAATTGATAGGCTAATTAGGGGCGAGACTTCAAGTCACCTCAACAGATACTCTATCGACGATAAGGGTTTGCTAAGGCGAGACGGAAGACTATGCGTCCCACAGACGAAAGATTTAGTAAAGAAGGTTCTCGAGGAAGCACATCACTCCAAGATGACGATACATCCAGGCGGAGATAAGATGTACAAAGACATAAAAAGGACTTTCTTTTGGAACGGCATGAAAAAGGACGTGGCAGAATTCGTTTCTAAATGTATGGTGTGCCAACAGGTTAAGGCGGAACAGAAGAAGCCTGGTGGACTACTACATCCTCTGGAGGTCCCACAGTGGAAGTGGGATAGCATCTCAATGGACTTCATCGATGGGCTGCCTAGGTCTAGGAGAGGCAACACTAGCATTTGGGTAATAGTGGATAGGCTTACTAAAAGCGCCCACTTTTTACCTGTCAAAAGTAAAAGAACTGCCTCATCCCTAGCATCACTTTACCTTAAGGAAATCGTTCGACTCCATGGAATACCATCTAGCATTGTTAGTGACCAAGACCCCATCTTCACCAGCGAGTTTTGGCGGAGTCTGCAAGAAGCAGTAGGAACGCAGTTATGCTTGAGCACGGCCTATCATCCCCAAACCGACGGCCAAACAGAGAGAGTGAACAGAGTTTTGGAAGATCTCTTAAGGCTATGCGTCCTCGACTTCGGAGGGACATGGGAAGACCACCTTCCTTTGGTGGAATTTGCCTACAACAACAGTTATCAAGCAACCATCGGAATGGTGCCCTTCGAAGCTTTATATGGAAGACCGTGCCGATCGCCCACTTGTTGGTGGGAGTCTACTGATAAACTCGTACTAGGACCAGACATGATCCGAGAGACTTCAGAGAAAGTGGACTTAATACGAAGAAGGATGAAGACGGCCCAAGACAGACAAAAGTCCTATGCCGACAAGAGAAGAACCGACCTTGAATTCGAGGTTGGAGACAGAGTTTTTCTCAAGGTATCACCGCTAAGGAACGTTGTTCGTTTTGGAACCACAGGAAAGCTAGCGCCAAGATTCGTAGGGCCATTCCCTATTATCGAGAAAATTGGGAAAATGGCTTATAGATTAGAGCTACCCGAGAAGTTGGCTGGAGTCCACAACGTTTTTCACGTTTCACATCTCCGAAAATGTCTACACGAGTCTGCTGAAGTGGTAGAGCCAAATATCCTCGAAGAGGCTGAAGTGGAACGCGAAGCAACCATAAGGAGAGTTCCAACCCGCATCTTAGGGACGGAAGTGAAGAAGCTACGCAACCGCGAAGTCAAGCTCGTCAAAGTTCAGTGGAGCGACGCCGAGGGAGACGCGACTTGGGAAACTGATGCTAGAATACGTACTGCCTACCCTTTTCTGTTCGAGGGTACATCCTTGATCTTTCTTTTTCCTTAAGTTGCGCTTTTATCTATCTTTTTAGGTATATTTCCTCGACCGTATCTTTTAGGTAGAAACCCTTTGGATGGAAACATGTAGTTGAAACATGTTATGGATGATGGTTGCAAGTGGTTGCAAGTGATTGCTAGTGGTTGCTCGTGGTTGCATATACACACACAATCTAGGTTTTAGATCGGCTCAGTCACTTCATATTGCATATGCATATATGTTTGCTTTCGTCTATGGTTGAACATTAATATGTTGACATGTGGATGTTGCATTTGTATTGAATGATTGTGCACTCATGTAGAATCATGAATAGGAAAAATTTGCATACATAATGGATTCATGGCACTTACACGATTCGCATTAAGGAGGTCAACTGAATCAGTAGACCGCCTGATTTTGCATTAGATAAGTACATGTACACACACACACTTCGCATATGATCATGAAGCATTAGAAGTCTTTTAAGGACAATGGATGCTCGTGTTTGATGGATGAGTAGATGGATGATTGGATGTTAGGATATACATTCCTCCTAACTTGAAGATTTCGGGACGAAATCCTTTTAAGTGGGGGAGAATGTAACACCCCGAAAATTCTATAACTGTGAGATTAACAAATTAAAGTATAGTTAAGTTGAAATCAAAGAACTAAGGGAAACGGGATACGCCATTGTGTTCGTCTCGGAAAAATACGCGAAATAGAGTCCGTATGAAGAAGATATGGCCTTCGGAAGTTTTGAATTAAATTTAAAATTCAAACAGAATAAAATAATTAAATATTCCGAAGTGGGGCCCAACGGGCCAGGGTGGAAGAACACCCGCCTGGGCCACCCAGGTCGACTGGGCTGTCGACCTGGGCTACCCATGTCGACAGGGCTGTCGACAGCCCTGTCGACAGGGGTATCGACCTGGTCGAGCCCAGTCAACCTGGCTGGCCAGGTCTGTGTTCCTCCGATTTTCTGTGGTCTGCTTTGTCACTAGGGCTAGGTGGCAAGTTTTTATTGGTCTCTCTATCGAATGAATGGCTACGATCTAACCTAGCAACATCAAGGGTCCTAATCAATTCCTAACCTCTATATAAACAACCCTAGACTAAACCCTAATCTATTCATTCAAAATTAAGAAGATAGCCGCCATGTTGCTGAGGAACGACTAAGAGGTAGCCGCCAACTAGAGAGAGGATTAGGGAGAAAGTTCTAAAGCCTAAAGCAATTCAAGCAACCTAAAGCTAATCAATTCAACAAAGGAATCGTGTCTCTTAATTAGAGAATTCGCCGCAACCATTGTAAGTAGAGTATTACTTTGGTATAAATAAACAACTGTGTTGATGTGTATGCTTGAATTGTGGCAATGGAAGTAGTTCATGTTTGTGCAAAATTATGTTATTCATTATAAAGAACTACATGCGGTAGTTCTATGCAAATATACGTTTGGAATATTGCGCAAATTATGTAATCTATGTTGAAGCTACATGTATGTAGTTGAGTGAAATTTGTGCAAGTTTGGGGCTTTGTTATTATGTCGTCATGATGTATATTTTGTGCATAAATCATTTTGCAAGCAATTGAGACAAGTTTGGTTGTTATAGTTCATATGAAACTATGTTGGAATTTTGACACCATAATCCATGTATTTGCAAAACTTATGAATATGGCTAGGCTATGAATGATATTTGGCATAATTGAAATCTATGATTAAGTCTATCTTGTTTAAAAGAACTATATGATGACATATGTGAGACATGGCTAGGTTAGACTAAATAATCCCTTTTTGCAAGATTAGAGCAAACACCATGATTAGGAATATTTATGCATAAGTATATTTATACCATCGTTATGTGATTAAACTTAAATCATGATTAAGTTGAACCATGCTTTTGTGTTAGTAACAAAGTATCCCCTTTGTAAACATGTAGAAACTTTGAACATGACATGTTTATGTTTATGCCATGAACAAACTTAACTTTACTTATGCCATGCTTATGTTTGACATTATGCTGTGCCTATGCTAGGAATATTTATGACATGCTTATGGTTGACATTATGCCCAAATAAGAATATAGGTTCATGTTGTAGTTAAACCTATGCAAGTTCACATGCTTTGATTCATGTCACCCATGTTGCCACTATGCAAGTACACCAATTTCTATTTTGTATTTCCAACGTCGTATTGCAAGTTCATGCGCTCACCTTCCCCTCTTTGTGTATACGCCATAAGCCTCCCCTTTTCGCATGGCTAAATTGGGCTTTAAAAAGGCTAAGCCCAATACATATGAACGAACGTGTAAAACGGGGGAAAATAACGTTGGGTTAAAATTAATTAATGAATGAAAATATAAAATAGAAGGGCCCAAATTCAAGTATGGGTTGGGCCCATGATTGGTGTAACCTTTACACCATGAACTTAATAATGGGCCGCAAATATTTACATATAAATAAAGAAGAATGACAAGATATGTAAATG
This sequence comes from Allium sativum, assembly GCA_030737875.1. NCBI lineage: Eukaryota > Viridiplantae > Streptophyta > Magnoliopsida > Asparagales > Amaryllidaceae > Allium > Allium sativum. The sequence goes on from CM060923.1 coordinate 166,575,300, forward strand.
TAGAAAATACGATGTGTTTAACCCGAGGTTGGATTGAGTTGTGATGTAAACCTGCCCGGAACCGCCCGGCTGTCCAGTAGTCACAACAATACCTATCCAATGTGGGAGGTTAAACATGGAGCCCAGCAAGGACCCGAGGTTAGACTGAGTTGTGGCGTAAGACTGCCCGGAACCAACCGGCAACAGGCAGCCACAACAATACCTGTCTAATGTGAGAGGTCAGGGCCTTAATAAGACAATTAAGGCTGAGTCAGGATTGTTAGGATTAAGTGGACTAAAGACTTAATCAAAATGGAACATGCTAAACTAAACGGACTGGTGGGGGTTAGGTTAGAAACACTTAACCAACTTAGCATGTTGGCTAGAGATAGAAAACCTAGTAACGGGGGACCCTTTTCAGTAGTAACCCTAAAAGGTGTATCAGGATACCCTGAAACTAGGCAGGGTGGGGCACGATTACTGGGCTGATTGTAAGAGGTCAAAGCGACGGCGGTGGTGTAGCAGTGTAGGTTCTAACGGAGGTGGGGTGTTTCACTCCCGTGGAGGAGGTGGAGGAAAAGTTGCTGCTGCAGCTGGATGATTTCCTTCAGCTGGGGGAGGAGGAACGGTAGGACCTGGCTGAGTGGCCCTCGCTTCTAAGAACCGTCTAAACCAACCAGTTATTGGTACCCCTTCCGGCAAGTTAAGATCTTCGGACATGCTGAAACAAAAAGGATAGGTTCAAAACGAAGGACAAGAGATAGTACCTATGGCTTTTAGGAGTGGACAAGAGACAGCTCTGATACCAAGTGAAACACCCCACCTCCGTTAGAACCTACACTGCTACACCACCGCCGTCGCTTTGACCTCTTACAATCAGCCCAGTAATCGTGCCCCACCCTGCCTAGTTTCAGGGTATCCTGATACACCTTTTAGGGTTACTGCTGAAAAGGGTCCCCCGTTACTAGGTTTTCTATCTCTAGCCAACATGCTAAGTTGGTTAAGTGTTTCTAACCTAACCCCACCAGTCCGTTTAGTTTAGCATGTTCCATTTTGATTAAGTCTTTAGTCCACTTAATCCTAACAATCCTGACTCAGCCTTAATTGTCTTATTAAGGCCCTGACCTCTCACATTAGACAGGTATTGTTGTGGCTGCCTGTTGCCGGTTGGTTCCGGGCAGTCTTACGCCACAACTCAGTCTAACCTCGGGTCCTTGCTGGGCTCCATGTTTAACCTCCCACATTGGATAGGTATTGTTGTGACTACTGGACAGCCGGGCGGTTCCGGGCAGGTTTACATCACAACTCAATCCAACCTCGGGTTAAACACATCGTATGTTCTACATTTACATATCTTGTCATTCTTCTTTATTTATATGTAAATATTTGCGGCCCATTATTAAGTTCATGGTGTAAAGGTTACACCAATCATGGGCCCAACCCATACTTGAATTTGGGCCCTTCTATTTTATATTTTCATTCATTAATTAATTTTAACCCAACGTTATTTTCCCCCGTTTTACACGTTCGTTCATATGTATTGGGCTTAGCCTTTTTAAAGCCCAATTTAGCCATGTGAAAAGGGGAGGCTTATGGCGTATACACAAAGAGGGGAAGGTGAGCGCATGAACTTGCAATACGACGTTGGAAATACAAAATAGAAATTGGTGTACTTGCATAGTGGCAACATGGGTGACATGAATCAAAGCATGTGAACTTGCATAGGTTTAACTACAACATGAACCTATATTCTTATTTGGGCATAATGTCAACCATAAGCATGTCATAAATATTCCTAGCATAGGCATAGCATAATGTCAAACATAAGCATGGCATAAGTAAAGTTAAGTTTGTTCATGGCATAAACATAAACATGTCATGTTCAAAGTTTCTACATGTTTACAAAGGGGATACTTTGTTACTAACACAAAAGCATGGTTCAACTTAATCATGATTTAAGTTTAATCACATAACGATGGTATAAATATACTTATGCATAAATATTCCTAATCATGGTGTTTGCTCTAATCTTGCAAAAAGGGATTATTTAGTCTAACCTAGCCATGTCTCACATATGTCATCATATAGTTCTTTTAAACAAGATAGACTTAATCATAGATTTCAATTATGCCAAATATCATTCATAGCCTAGCCATATTCATAAGTTTTGCAAATACATGGATTATGGTGTCAAAATTCCAACATAGTTTCATATGAACTATAACAACCAAACTTGTCTCAATTGCTTGCAAAATGATTTATGCACAAAATATACATCATGACGACATAATAACAAAGCCCCAAACTTGCACAAATTTCACTCAACTACATACATGTAGCTTCAACATAGATTACATAATTTGCGCAATATTCCAAACGTATATTTGCATAGAACTACCGCATGTAGTTCTTTATAATGAATAACATAATTTTGCACAAACATGAACTACTTCCATTGCCACAATTCAAGCATACACATCAACACAGTTGTTTATTTATACCAAAGTAATACTCTACTTACAATGGTTGCGGCGAATTCTCTAATTAAGAGACACGATTCCTTTGTTGAATTGATTAGCTTTAGGTTGCTTGAATTGCTTTAGGCTTTAGAACTTTCTCCCTAATCCTCTCTCTAGTTGGCGGCTACCTCTTAGTCGTTCCTCAGCAACATGGCGGCTATCTTCTTAATTTTGAATGAATAGATTAGGGTTTAGTCTAGGGTTGTTTATATAGAGGTTAGGAATTGATTAGGACCCTTGATGTTGCTAGGTTAGATCGTAGCCATTCATTCGATAGAGAGACCAATAAAAACTTGCCACCTAGCCCTAGTGACAAAGCAGACCACAGAAAATCGGAGGAACACAGACCTGGCCAGCCAGGTTGACTGGGCTCGACCAGGTCGATACCCCTGTCGACAGGGCTGTCGACTGCCCTATCGACATGGGTAGCCCAGGTCGACAGCCCAGTCGACCTGGGTGGCCCAGGCGGGTGTTCTTCCACCCTGGCCCGTTGGGCCCCACTTCGGAATATTTAATTATTTTATTCTGTTTGAATTTTAAATTTAATTCAAAACTTCCGAAGGCCATATCTTCTTCATACGGACTCTATTTCGCGTATTTTTCCGAGACGAACGCAATGGCGTATCCCGTTTCCCTTAGTTCTTTGATTTCAACTTAACTATACTTTAATTTGTTAATCTCACAGTTATAGAATTTTCGGGGTGTTACAGTTTTGGTCTTTTTTAAGAGCCAGCAATCCTTTGCGAGATGACCAGTCTGCCTACATTTACTGCAACCTCTTTTCTCTTGGAAATTCTTCTCTGATTTAGATCCACTCTTGATTCGTTTCTTTAGAGATCTGCAACTTATCGAGAGATGTCCTTGCTTATTGCAGTTAGAGCATATAATTGCCGTTACTGGTTTCTTCTCAGCTTTGGCCCTTTTCCTCTTGGCACTGGGCTTCTTACTGATCTCCGACCTTGTACTGGCTTCAGGAATATCAGTTTCTGACTCTGTTTTGTCACTAGAATAGACTTCTTCTTCGTCGCATAACATTCCTTTCTTATGGAGATCTTCATACTTATAGGCCATATATATCATTTCAGAAAAAGGAAGCTTCACATGCCCCAATACCTTATTCTGGTATTTCCTTTGAAGTCTGTGAATAAATCTCATATTTTTCCTCTTCGGATTTTGAATTAGATGTGGGGGCAAAGTGAGAAAGTTCATTGAATTTCTTATGATATTCCGGGATGGTCATGTCACCTTGTATTAGATAAGAAAATTCATCGCATAATCGTTCAGTTGCTTCGGGAGGAGTAAATCTTTCTAAGAAAATCACTTTGAATCTGTCCCAGGTGATATCACCTTCTGGATTATCTTCGATAACTGAATCCCACCAGAATAAAGCTTCATCATTGAGAACCCAGGAGGCCAGTAATCTTTTCTGGTTATCCCTCAGCTTTAATGCTTCGAAGATTTTCTCAGCCGAACGAATCCAAGCTTGTGTCTTCATAATTGCTTCTTCATCCGAAAAGGGTTTTCCACCCATATTTCTATATTTCATATATAGAGCTTCTATATCCGGGTCAGTATTACTTCTTCTGTTTCTGGCACTCATTTTCTAGTTCTTCTGCAAATAGCAGATCAAGTGTCAGGTCACAGAAAAGGTATTTCAAAATATAGAGACAAATACTTGAATGTAAATGTGTCTATCCAGGTGTAATTTCATTTTTCTTTACTCATACTAGGATATTACTGATCCTATCTGTATTGAGTTACCCGTCCTAGAACACTACTGGTTCTATTTCTGACGAGTTCGTTCAAATGTTATATTCCAGAACTAAGCTTAACCAAAGCTCTGATACCACGTTGAGACGACCCAAAATCCCGTTCTCACGGAAACAAGGGTTATCTTTGGAATATAACACAGAAATAGATAATAGCAAAACAGAATTAAATAAATACACCAGATAATGAACAATAGAATATACTGGATAAAAGTAATCATCAGAGTTGCACAGTATACAGGATCTTACTTAGTACAAATACATTTCATCTATACATAAATGTCTACAGCGGAAATAAACAAAATATATACAATAGGAGCTGAACAGCATAAAAAGAAATAATGATAGAATCCATCTTCACCTCCAGCTATCCAGAAAAAGAACCAGCTAAACCTGAATACAAGGTTGCCCGTGTAGAAAAAAGGGGGCACCCGAGTTTGAAAGTGAAACAAACTACGAGTCAGTCATGGGACTGGTATGAGAAATCCACTCAACACATATATAATTGGCTAATCACAGGACCACGCCACTTTCGTGGAACGGGTTTACTCCATTGGATTGCCAATGCTTTAAAACAAATCTTTCTTTTAAACATCGCTATGCTTTTTATAAAAATGAAGCCATTATAAGACTCAGTTCCCATCACACAATGCCACGCAAACCGGAGGATAGAGTTTTACCTTATAATGGCCAAAATATGCTTGATACGAATAAAACAAAGGCATTTGATATTATTACTAGTGTTTATATGTTTTGAAAACAATTTCAAATCATAACTATCAATCATAGACGACATGAGCGTCCCATGCCACTATGTCGCCAAATATATATAAACAATTGAAACCGCACGATCACGTATTTGGAAATTGGATTTCCGTCATGAACCAAGGCAAAAGATAGTCCTTACCGAATTCGTGACTCTCTAGCCCGAGCCACAGGATCAGAACGCATCAACCCTTTAGATCGTCAGGGCCGGTCCACCGATGTGGATTATTATGCCTGAACAATACGCTTCCCCGCCCTTTGGGGCGTAAACGAGCCAACGAATGACTCCATCGGGCCCGGATCGTCCGATCAAACCGAGGCGCCTCGCAACAGCAACAACCACATAGGTGAAAAGTTTATAAATGTCAGGGCTGGTAGGTCACTGACACCACCCTAGCTAGAAAGAAACGCATGCCCTCCCTGAGGTCCTTCTCCCGTTTTAGGTTCATACCGGGGTGTGAGGCTCGCGAATTCACGTTATAAACAAAGCTACGCCACACAGGCGGTGCTTTGATCATCACCACAAGACTTTGCTTTTCAACAGAAGTCCTGATCACTACAACTTAGCATGTCACACAGGCAATTCATGCCATGCGACTGATGTCCATCGATATACAACCTCTGAGCTCGTGCGTTTCAGAGAAGGGCGTTAAGCAAAAGAATAAATTCTCCGCTGCCAAACAGATGTATATTTAACAGAAATCAATCAACACAGAATAAACTCCAATGTTAGACACACAGTCCATTTACAAGTCCGTTCTGGGTCTGAACGAAACCGGGGGCACTAAATACCTCGCAGACCCTTCGATCACCATGTACGTCTGGACGATCACCACTCATTATCCATATTTCGGGATGCCTCCCAATCAGGACCTCGGTTACCATCCAAACTAGGTGAAGATCTCCGGTCTTCGACCATCGTCTTCATCTTCGACTTTCAATCGTCGGTCAATTATTCGAAATGAGAATTAACTCGGCCTTTTCAAATAATTCACGTATATTTAGAATTTCAAATCAATTTATTTCAATGGTTAAATTATTCGACAACACCAATATTGTTCTTTAATGTAATTTTCACACCAAGCACATTCAACCATCAAATACAACATAAATCGAGCAAATTCAGTTTATTTCCACTCCATATTGTTTGTGGTACTTTATAATGATTTATCGCTATTTTTATTTATTTTAAGATAGCCCATTTATTCAAAACGACGCTTCGGGCCATAACGTGGCCGTGGCGCTGTTTTTCTTCAGATTTGATTTACACTTATCTGAAAATCTAACTGTTGGATCTTCCCAAAATTTACATCATTAGAAAGGTCTTTTCAAAACGAATCCAACGGTCCCAGTTTCGGGAAATTCCGACGGTCGGAACTCCCGGTACAATCGTTTGAAATTTCGATTTCAAAATACGAACTGCAGCGTCGTTATTCGATTAAATATATAATTATATTTATATATATATATAAATATAATCGCTTCTGGCGCTGTTTTTCTTCAGATTTGAATTAAACATTCCAGACAATCCAACCGTTGGATTTTTACAAGGTTGGTGCCGTTGGAAAGATATTTCCAACGCGAAGCCGACGGTTGAGGTTTCGGGAAAATCCAATGGTCGGATTTCCCGCACTAGTCGTTTGAAATCACGGTTTCAAAATACGAACTGCACGGCCTCGTTCCGTTTTAATTTTATTTATATTTATATATTTATATAAATATAGTTCATTCAATGATTTCAATATCGTTTTCACTTCAAATATTTCACTAACGCCTTAAAATTTTGGAAAATTTCGCCATAACCTCCCCTGCACCGGGAGCATCGGGAAATCGCAAATAGCTTTCCCGGTCCTTCTAATCTCAAAAAGAAAAAGAAAAAGCCAAGCGGCTAGCCAACAGGCTCATAAAATCATCACCCAAACAAAGCAGTAAATGTGTACCTATTTGTCGGGCACAAAATTTTATTCCTCTTCTCTAGCCCCTTTGCTATAACCTGTTCAATGAGTATGCATGTACATATATATACAGTTCTTATCATTTATCATTTCCTATTCAACTTCATATTTGATTTCTATTTGGTTTAAAAACACCATTTATCCTAATGTTACATACATAGGTGCAAATCATTTCATTAGCTAATTAATGAATATTTCAACTCATATATGTTTATTTTGAACAAGTGGCTATTTTTAACACTTCACATTTCAACGATTTTTGCATACAATAAAAATTTGATTTTTATTGTAAAACAATTCATTTCAAAACACTATTTTTCTATATAGTTCATATAGGTGACAAAATAGGATTTTACATATAGATAAAAATGTGATTTTTATTATCAAACAATTTATTTCAAAATATGAATACCATTCAACACATGAATTTCTAATCAACGAATGAATATCAATTCAACACATGAATGTTTTCTATAGTTTCTATATATAGATAAAAATGTGATTTTTATTATCAAACAATTTATTTCAAAATATGAATACCATTCAACACATGAATTTCTAATCAACGAATGAATATCAATTCAACACACGAATGTTTTCTATAGTTTCTATATATAGATAAAAATGTGATTTTTATTATCAAACAATTTATTTCAAAATATGAATACCATTCAACACATGAATTTCTAATCAACGAATGAATATCAATTCAACACATGAATGTTTTCTATAGTTTCTATATATAGATAAAATGTGATTTTTATTATCAAACAATTTATTTCAAAATATGAATACCATTCAACACATGAATTTCTAATCAACGAATGAATATCAATTCAACACATGAATGTTTTCTATAGTTTCTATATATAGATAAAATGTGATTTTTATTATCAAACAATTTATTTCAAAATATGAATACCATTCAACACATGAATTTCTAATCAACGAATGAATATCAATTCTACACATGAAGGTTTTCTATTCAATGAATAAATATAGTTTAAGCATATGAAAATAATTCAAACACACGAATATTATTCAAAATTTCGGCAGCATAACGGCAGGGTAGTTAAAACTGGGACCGTCCTTAGTACGGCTCCTCGCTCTACCTTAAAACCTCGCTGTTTTTGACAATGGGGATCATGCATCTAGTTCGCACGCAGGCGGCATGTATATATTTATTTCATTTCCACAAACTAATCCTATGTGGTTTCAACCAAATATTTCTCAACCACAAATGGGTATTTTTCAACCACAATCAACCAATATCAACCACAAACAATCCCAAACAATCATTCGCTATCAATCAATTTTCACAACAATTGCAACCAATAAATATCATCCATGGTTTGTGGACGAGGGGCGTATATATATATATATAGATATATATTTATATATAGCAATTCACTTTTATTTCAACACACGTATATATATATAGTAAAAGGAATTGAAGAGTGAGAAATTCTAAACAATAGCTATCCAATACCACGACTCTTCCTTTATAGAAATCTTCGCCAATCTCGCCTTTTGTCGCTTCGTTGCCCGTATTCTCTACATATGTAAAAATCGAATTTTTACTATGTTATTCAATATATAAAAATCGAATTTTGACATCGCTATTCAATATATAAAGATCATATTTTAAAAATAAAGATTATATTTTTAATATTCCTATGATGTAAAAATTATATTTTTATTGCTTTAAAAATATAAGAATCATATCTTACTTCTTCTACTTAATAAAAATTCCGTCTTTTCTATTTTAAAAATATGATCTTTTCTATTCTAAAAAATCTGATCTTTTTCTTTTTAAAGTTTAAATCTTTTCTTTTTAAAGTTTAAATCTTTTCTTTTTAAAGTTTAAATCTTTTTCTTTTTAAAGTTTAAACCTTTTTTCTTTTTAAAGTTTAAACCTTTTTCTTTTTAAAGTTTAAACCTTTTTCTTTTTAAAGTTCAAATCTTTTTCTTTTTAAAATTTAAATCTTTTTCTTTTAACTTAAAATTAAAATCACTTTTTAAACCCTTTTAAAATCAGTTTTAAATCCTTTTTAAAAAAAAAATCAGTTTTAAACCTAATTAAAATAAAAATAAAAATAAAATACTATACTTACTGTCTGCGAAGAAGGGGGGGTGACAGCTAAGCTCGGCGGCAGGAGGAGGAGCTGGCGAAGCGGAGGGGTCTCGAACGGGGGCTCGCGAATTTGGGGCGTCGCGATTGGTTCAGGGGGGGTGCGATGTCACTGGCGGGATCAACGAACGAGGGGGAGGGGGATGCGGTGATGGGCGGCGCCTCGCCTGAGGCAGCGGCAGTCGATCGACGATGAAAGGGGGGGGCGCCTGAATGAAGTCGGGTTTTTTTCTCTTTTTTTTTTTTGAACGAGAATGAATGTGAGGAGAGAGAGAGAGAAAAAGGGTTTATATAAATATTTATTATTATTAAATTTCTATTTAAAAGTTGACTTTTTATTCGAAGTCGAAATGGGACCCACCGACTGTCGTCCATAGTGTTTTACCCCCATTCCGGACACAATGGGATATGTATCGCAAGCTGATTTGATCGTCACAATCAGTTCCCGTTGAATTTACATTTAAATCACTATATTGAATTTTAAACGTACATTTCAAATTACCGGGGTCACATACTAACTGGAAAAATTCCAGAAAAATATTTTCTAGCTTCGTATTGACGATACGGTCCTAACAAAACTAGTTTCGTTGAATTCTGAGACCGTTAGAAAAATGGCCATTTTCCAGTCGATTAAAATCAACTGAAACTGGTCAAACGCGTTTTCTTTTGCCACGCTCACATGTTGATTCGAAAAATTATGAAATTTGAAACCTAGCAATAACTTGACACTGCGGATCTAACAGAAGTGGTTTCATCGAAATCCGAGGTCGTTTGCAAAATGTCCATTTTTAAGGGCCTGAATTCCATAGCGACTATTCAGAATTTTCAACTGGACATATCCTTTGATTCCCGCTATCAAATTTCGATTGGTCGGATTCATTAGAAAGATATTCACTAACAGATTTAAATATTTTTGGTTTCACTAAAATCCGGATTGTTTTGCACCCGGTATATTCAATTGAAGTTTGAAATCGAATTATCGAACTACCACGCCATTTTCAATTCTATATATAATTATAATTAATTATATTCGTTTTCAAATGTCGATTCAAACTCAGTTTTCATCGCCATTATTTAAAATATTTATTTTAAATATTTAAAATCCATTATTTTAGCCAATTTAAAAATTTTAAATTGGTTCAGATTTTCTGGGTCGTTACACCGTTGGTGGAGGAGCAGTTAATGAGGAGAGTGGATGAGCTCTGGTCCATGAGGAAGCGCACGCTGGACGTTCAGGCAACACTGAGTAGTTTCGGGCGAGGATGAAGTGCTGTGCTTCGAAATGACAGTGAGCTAGGAGTTGATAGTGTGGCGGTGCAAATTCATTTCCGAAGTAGAGCGGTTCTTTTGGGAAATGGCGAAATAAAACAACTGCTATAACCAACCGACGCAAATCGTTATTTAACGGTTAACGCGCCAAAGTGAGTAAAATCACTAACTCTGATCTTTTTAAAATATTTTAATTATATTTTAATGTTGTTTGAATGATGTGTGATGGTCGTATAGGTTGATTTCAATTAAATTAGTGAAATATATATATATCGTTATATTTGTTCACATCATCAGTTGGACATTGATCTCATCGATTATAATATTCTCTAGTATAGAGTTAGTGTAAATTGTGATGTCTAACATCTGTGGATGGAGGAAGTCGGTTGGAGGAATCCGACCGGATTCCTCGATATTTATATGTACTGTTTGTTTTGTTAAGGAGTTGATTTACCGTCAGGTAAATGAACGGAGTTAATTATAAAAATTATATTTTTATAATTAAAAAGAAGATTTAAATTTATAATAGAAGTTCTATTATAAATCAGTATTTTAGAGTTCGTGTTATAAAGTAAATACAGACGATTGTTTGACATTTAAATAAGTTATTAAGATATAATTATCCTGCGAGTGGATAACTTGGATAATTAGTTTAAAGCAAAAAGTTAAGAAATATTTTTAGATTAATTATATTAATCTAATGTTAAAAAGAAATTAAATTAGTTAACGAGTTTACTAATGGAATGAAGTTGATTTAAATCAACTGTTTAATTGAAAAATGATTATTAGATAAAATGGTTCCTTGTAAAGAAATTATAAATAAAACTGTGGATTAAAGTTAAAGAAAAGAGTTAATGTTTAAAATAAATAATTATAAACAATGAAGATTTCAAAGTATGAATATGATGTTATGAAACCATATTCCAAAATAAAACAAGGAAATACGATTTGATGAATATTATAAGTAATAAGGGATTAGAATACAGACTTATATCTGTTCTAAGGTAAGAACGTTGTCGGTCAAGGTCTGAGAGGTAAATAGAATACCCCAACTTGAACGGCTTCGCTATTATCGAGGAACGACATCAGTTTGTAACGGAAAGATATGTCAAGATTTTTGTAACGGAAAGAGATGTCAAGATTTTTGTAACAGAAAGAGATGTCAAGATTTTTGTAATGGAAAAAGACGTCGAGATTAGTTATAAAGTGGCATATAGCAGCATATTGCAAGTTTGAACTATAGCGATAAAATAAACGCTGTTGATTAGGCTTAAGCGTGACTGTATGTCAAGATTAGTATAGAGGGGAATATTACAGCGTATGGCTAGTTTAGAACTATAGCGATAAATTAATGCTGTTAACCAAACTTAAGCGTGATTTTTATATATGGCAGCACTTCATAGGAAATGAAACAGTTAGTTTGAAAACCACTTATTCGGAAGTAATAAATAACAACGTTTGTCCAAAATATAAGAATAAATTTAGAAAGAGAAATTGGAGAATTGTGTTAGAGAACGATGACAGCATTTCGATGTTCGAAATGTGATTAGAATTAAACTGTTAGGATTTGGAGCTAGAATTCGACGATGTCGAATGTATTAGAAGTAAACTATTTTTAGGGATTATAACCTGATAGAATAATTAACATTTATTTGTAAACAAATAAATGTTAAAGAGGATAAGAGTCAGTACTTAGTTTAAAATTGATATCGATTTGATAAGAAGTTGACTTAGAAACAATGTTTATAACGTGAAATAGGGATATAAAAAGTATGAAAGAGATTTCGGTAAACGAGATAAGGAAAGTATTTCGTGAATAAAGAGTTATATGATAAAGGTGTTCAGATTTTCTATAATAAGGGAGGGTATTCACATTTCAAAGTGAATAATGTTTTAAAAGTGAATGTGGGGCCGATTAAAGGGTAAAAGGAAATTGGAAATATTTTCCAATATAAATAGGGTAGATTATCCAAGTATAGAAATAAAGAATGTGAAATTAATGGAAATATTTCGAACATTGATAACGTATATTTTTCTAGAACATGAAAGAGAGTTTATAATAACTGGAAATGTTTTCCAAGAAGTATGAAAAGACTAAAATGGGATTTGAGAAATATCTGGTAAGATATAGGAATTCGAATAATAAAACGAATGTTAAATAAAAGTGACCATGGTTGTGTGTGTTTAGTAAATCATTTAAATGGATGTTATTTTTACTTCGATAGTTAAATAACCGACTATCGAAGTGTTTGACCATTGTTGTCAATACGGGGAGACCGGTTGGATATGTTATCTGAAAACCACTCCGTATAGGCATAAGCGTGCGATTAGATATGCTGAAGATAATTGAAGACGAAGCTAAATACAAGGGTCGTCCATCTCCAGAATGATGCGTTCTGTTTGTCCAGTCCCAGGACAACTTGTATGGACGAGTGCCTGACAGAGTATTTCCAACGGTCATGCCGTTGATTTTACGAATATACCAAGTTGGTGGGGAGAAGGTAACTTCTCTTTATTCTACACCCTTTGTGCATTTGTGTAATCAATGTGTGATTACGGATTTGACGATGTGACCTTCAAAAGGAATGGTGATCAGATGTTCTGAAGATAGACGTAGCCTCTAGCCTCACAAACTGAAGTAACAAAAGTTGGGCTAGGCAGCATGGCTAGTTGGGTCATCCCCAAGCAGGGTGTATTGTCACCAATCTAGAGAAAATTCATATTTATACTTCTTTTTGATTCTGTATCTTCGGAGGACGGTTGGATGGCCTACAACCGTGGTGGCAATATATTCGCGACACTCAAGCTAAATGAGTGAGCGGTCATGTGTGGCCGGGTTGCAAGACGTTCTTGTTGAACCCTGAGTGTATCCCCTCTAGAGTACACTAATCAAAAGGTGCTCCCATACCTTGTCTGTTGAAATCCAATCCCCAATAAGTGCCCTGCGGTTTATGATTTTATACTATATATATGTAGGGCGTGAGATGCAAGCGTTCTGCTACTTGGTTATTTATTTGATTAGACATTATTATAATATCACTGAAGTTTGATATAAAAATATGTTGGGTTATAGTAAGGTAAAACCGTCCATGTTTATGTGTGGGCTGGTCTTACTATTATCTTCTTGTTTTGAAAAGGATTTTTCAAAGTTAAATAGTATGGTTGGAATTTACTCACACCAGTCCCATGACTGACCCAGAGTTTATTTGTTTGGTTTTCCCTAAACTCTTGGGTGCCCAAATTTGTACGGGCAGTCAAGTGTTTCATGCTTTTACAGATACATTTGGAGGAGCTCAAAGCCGGAATCTCCACCATTAGTTATGTAGAGTTATTTCCGCTGTGATGTGATGTTTTGTACTCTGATATATGGTATGTATATCAAATACAGTTTTGTAATTCAAAGTGATGTTATATAATACATTTATTTCGTTCCGCTGTGAGTTCGTGTTTACTCTGATTCTGTTCAGTGTTCTTCTTCTTCTATTCTATTAGTTCCATCTTTTCTATCTCATTCTCTTAATTCTTTCTACTAATGATCTGAGTTTTCATGCCCTTTGAGTTGAATGTGTAGAATATTAGTCAGCTCAAATTGGTACGAATTTTCCGGCCATTACAGTTGGTATCAGAGCTGAAGGTTAAGAAATTACCTTGGCTCTGTGGCGTAACTCAACAGAGATGGGGTTAGTAATGACCTAGGTTGAGTATGAGTGTATATATATGAGTGCGTATGTGTAAATTAATATAAAAACTGTTTTATATTATGTTGACTGGTCAGTCGAGTGGTTTATAAATTCTTGTCGAAACAGCAATGCAAACTGCGTCGATAGGTGTTTCTAAACTCTTGAACAGAGTAATTCAACACAGTATGTTTTAAAAGAGGGTAAATAAAATAATTTTACCCAAAGTATATTTTGATATAAAAAGAAGTATGTATCTTGATATTAATATAATATATTGGATATGTGATCATTATTATGATCGAACATGATTATAATTGAGTTGGTTATACAAATTACCAATCGAAATATTATATAAGTATGATATGCAAAATCAGATGAGCTGAATTTGAATTAAAAACTAGAATTGAAATAAAACTCTAGAAACTTGGAAAAGAATTGAAATTGAAATTGAATTAGATATATGGGAATTTTAAAATCCTGGGAGATTTAAAAATTGTTTTCCAAATGATGTGAAAGATATTTTGAAGTGATTTTCAAAATGGAAGTGTTTCAAAATGAATTTTGAAAAGTAATATAGTATTGAACTCACTTCGATCACTGGAAAAAATTCTGATGATGCTGGCCACGTCATCAGTGTCATTTTCGAGTTGCATAGTGACGGATGTCTACTGTAACACCCCGAATATCAGTTAACACTGATATTCACTAATTACAGAATTAATAATCTCAGATGTGAGAATTAGGGGAAACGGGTTACGTCATTGTGTTCGTCTCGGAAAAATACGCGAAATAGAGTCCGAAATTTTGTAAATCGGAGTCCGGATGACCCGGTTAAGGCCCAAAGAAGTTTTCGGGAAATTTGAATTTCGAAACATGCAGAAATGGGGGCCAGGCGGGAAAACTCCCGCCCAGCCAAGTCGACTTGGCTATCGACAGGGCTGTCGACTTTCCTGTCGACATGCCTGTCGACTTCGCAGTCGACAGGGCTGTCGACTTGCCCTGTCGGCTGATTCTGGCCTGGGTGCACCTAGTTGAGTTTTGGGCTGGGTTGGAGGGCTTGGGACGAAATCTGACGGACCTAAACTAACCTAGGGTTAATCTAAGGGTCTAAAACACAACCTAATCCTACAAATACACCCTAAGACTACCCTAATCCATACTAAAAATAGAATCTATGCCATCATGCCACCAAAATGCAACTTAGAAGGAGCCTCCACTAATTAAAGAAGAGGATTGCAAGCTAATCAACTACTAATCCACCTCTACTTCAACTCTAGCAACTATCTAAGGAGCTAATCTTGGAGTTTGTGAGTTTCTATCACTTTAATAACCAATTGCTAAACTAAGTAGATGAGATGTGATGAGATTATATGGTTTTGCTTGCGGATCAATGGGTTTTAGGTCATATGTTATGATTCTAGTTTGCTAATCACAATGTTTAACACTTATTCATGATGACACTATGTTTATGCAAGTTAAGTGTTTGGGTTTATGCATGTTAAGTGGTGGGTTTTATGCATGCTAAGTGTTTGGTTTTATGCATGCTAAGTGTTTGGTTTTATGCAAGTTAAATGCTTGGTTTTACGCTAGAATCATGTGTGAAATAAGTGACATGACATGCAAGTTTAACCTATGAGTTTGGATCTATAATATGCATAATCTATGCAAGTTGTTTGGATTAGTGATATGCATAACATATGCGAGTTTACCTTTGTATGTCATACATACATATGCAAGTTCATATGTAACATGTTATGCAAGTTATGTGTTTGGTTATATGCAAGTTATGTGCATGATTATATGCAAGTTCATATGTAACATGTTATGCAAGTTATGTGTTTGGTTATATGCAAGTTATGTGCATGATTATATGCAAGTTCATATGTAACATGTTATGCAAGTTATGTGTTTGGTTATATGCAAGTTAACATGTGACATGCTATGCAAGTTTACCCCTTTGTATGACATAAGTACATGTGCAAGTTCATCCCTTTTAGACCTATGACATGTATGCAAGTTGACACCTTTATGATAGGTCTATGACTTGAACATTTATGCAAGTTACCATCTTTATGACATATGTGATTCATGCAAGTTTGGGTTGGTTATTTATGCAAGTTGGGTTTATGGTCATATATGCAAGTTGACACCTTTTAAACCCATGATAATAATAATGATATGCTAAGTTGAACCCATTGTGTGTATGATGAATCTTCTCTTTTGAAGTATGTCATGTTAACGTATTTACGTGGGGACGATGGGGTAAAAATTAATGAACACATAAAATTGTGTGAAGTGGGTATGATTAAACATACCATAAAGTGGATGGACATAATTGGGAATTTACCTATTAAGTTAGGTCTACCCATATTATGGAATTGGGAATTTACCTATTGAGTTAGGTCTACCCATATTCTTAAATATTTGTAATTAATTAGGGATAATTAATACAAATTATGGGGGTGATTAATTAGGTGTAATTAATCTACTAAAACACGAGGTTGGACCCTTTTTGTAGCATAAGACTGCCCGGAACCGACCGGCAAATCCAGCGGCTACAAATGATTGGCCCAATGTGAGAGGTCTTAGTCATAAACTAAATACGTGACAAGTGTAAAGACACGAGGTTAGACTCTGTTATGGTGTAAGGCTGCCCGGAACCAACCGGCATATCCAGCTGCCATAAAAGACAGTCTAATGTGAGAGGTCTTTACAAAGGTTACGATCTTAATTAATTAAGAAACACTTAACCAAATTAGCATGTAGTGGGGCATGAGGGGTTAAGTGGGTGCCTTGGGTGGCATGTAGTAACTAGTGGGGGTGCCTTGGGTGGCATGAGGAAACTAGTGGGTTGCCTTGGGTGGCAATAGAAAATACGATTAGAATACTTAACCAAAGTGGAACATGTAATTAAACATGATTAAAGGGTTATGTAAGTGCCGTAGGTGGCATGTGGGAATCAAGTAAGTGCCTTGGGTGGCATGTGGAAATCTAGTGGGTGCCTTAAGTGGCAATTGAAATGTGATTAAATGACAAGCTTAAGTAGTAACTTGTGGGGGCCTTAAGTGGCAATTGAAATATGATTTAATGACAAGCTTAAGTAGTAGCTTGTGGGGGCCTTGAGTGGCAATTGAAATATGATTAGATGACTTAACCAAACCTTAACATGTAAGTTGGCATGATTATAAAAAGGGGTTAAGTAGGATGCACTAGATAAAATGACAAGCTTAAGTAGTAGCTTGTGGGGGCCCATTTCAACCAGTAACCCATATGTATCTTATTGGGCTCGACCCATGTCGAGGACGGGACACGCATACTGGGCTTGACTATAAGAGGCCAAAACGGGGTAGCGGTGGCAACGCAAGTCCAATGGGTTTCATATGCGTGTGTGGACCCGGGCTGGTAAGTAAGATGTTGTTGCATCGTGTAGGTATAAGCCGTGCACCGTTGATATTATCAGGTTGCCACTTTGGGGAATGATAAACCCCACTGTGGGGCCAGCACGGGTATCTACGTTAGGGAGCCGATCGCTTGGGGAGTAGTGGGTACACCTAGCGGAGATAGGGGCAGACGGCACCTATGTAGTCAGCTAGGGGTACAAGAAACTACTGGGTAAAATTACTAAGTACACTTAGTGGGATCAACCTTTAAGTAGGAATTAATCTTGGTGGGTAGAACTGGTGTGGTGCAGTGTAGGAATTACCCTTGGGTGGGTAGATCTGGGGTGGTGCAATCTAGTAATTATCCTTGGGTGGATAGGCGCGTCTTTACGGTTATCTTAGTTCATCCTAAGTCTAGTTGGCAGCTTAGTGTAGCCATTTATCCCCAGTCGTTACCGTATATCAAACTTACGTCTTACTCTGGTTACTTTAATGATTGTATTATTAAAGTTATAGGACTCGCTCAGACTTATGTCTGACCCCGTTGTTTTTATCTTTTTCCCAACCCTCAGGTTATCAGAGTGGGCCTAGCACTAGTGGGCTTTGATCGGACTGCTTTATCTATCTTTTGGAGCTTGGACCGTGGATGTAAAGCTCAGTTTATCCTTTCTAGTATGGCTATTAAGTTATGTAGTGGGATTATGTACTTTTGTTTTATCAGGATGGATATTATGTACTTGACTCTTGTTTATGGTTTTGGTGTAACCAAACATGTTTTACTTTCCGCTGCAATAAAATGATGTTTTAAATTCTCAAGTATTACTTATATCTGTCTTGTTGTAATTTTTCTGTTCTATATTCACTTAAAATACTCCACCGATGTTATGGCATTCCCTTAGCGAGTGACCGTAGCGGGTGTGGGGTGTTACACGTGGTATCAGAGCTTAAGGTTACCAGAACAGATAAAATTTTTAGAAAAACTATTTTCTAAGATTATTTTTGAAAGGAGTATTTTCAAAAACATGTCTTTTAAGAGAAAAGTTTTTGAAAGAAAAGCATAATCCCCGATAGCCATATCTTTATCTTTCGAATTCTCCGTTTTGAATCTCTTCCTCTCTCGTTTTGAGTTTCCCCTCCGTGTATGGAAGATCTTTCTAAGATAGATAAGAATGGAAAACCACTTCAAGGGACTTAGACGTTAGTCGGATTAGAAGTTGTTTCAAGAAGGAGGAGGACTGGTAGGTACCTATTGGATAGACGATGGGAGGAAGGCTCAAATAGTTGTTTGGTTAATGAAGGATGAAACCTCATTGGTGGGAGGTTACGAGTGGAGAATGGGAAGAAGAAGGCGAGTAGTTATCCTTTTGGGAGGAATAGGACACCTTATTAGGGTTGTCCAAAAGGGGCAAGGGCAAGGTACGGAATCTCCTGGAGGGTAGTTGTATTCCCTCACGGCTAGTGTACCAGATGGGGATAGGACCGTCTAGGTTGGAATTTGGATTTCTTTATTATCCGGTTCGAACTTTATTTGATTCTGACGCATCGAGTTCGTTTATCTCATCATTGTTAGTTGAGTCACTGCACTAAGACACCAGTTTAGTAGATGATCCCTTAGTTGTTTCAAACCCAATTGGGGGCTCCATGATGTGTTTGGGTTTGAAAGTTTCTATACTTAGCGTTGAGTTTAGATGTGATGCTTTTGGGCTTCACGGGCTATGGGGTAGTTTTGGGCATGGACTGGTTATCCAGTAATGGTGTCGTTCTTGATTTTGAAGGGAGAGTTGTTAGGCTTATGACCCGCTTGGGTAACACTCTCGAGATCTCTTGTAATCCCATGGAATCTGTTATGCTAAGTTATCTAGAATCGCTTGACACGTCGGTCTAGAGTTTGCGATCTGTTAGAGTGGTCCGGGAATACTGGGATGTGTTTGAGGAGGTGAAGGGCTTACCTCCGGAGCAGGAGATTGACTTCCGAATATATCCGATAGACAATGCCAAACCAGTACCTTGGCCAGTGTGCCACATGGCTCCTCGTGAGAGGAGGGAACTCCATAAGCAAGTAGGCGATTTGCTTGAGAAGGGGTTCAGAAGACGAAGTATATCGGAGTGGGGGCTCCAGTAGTTTTTGCCACGAAGGCGGATGGGCCCCTCAGACTTTGTGTAGACTATGGAGAGTTGAACAAGATAACAAAGAAGAATAGACACCCATTGCTGAGGATTGATGATCTCTTTGATCAGTTGGTTGGCGCCTCAGTGTTTTCGCAGTTGGACTTAGCCACGGGGTTTCGTCAGTTGAGAGTGGCTGAGGATAGTATAGAGAAGTCTGCCTTTAGGACTCCGGATGGTTTTTATGAGTGGCTGGTGATGCCATTTGGTTTAACGAACGCCCCCGCATACTTTGTTGATTTGATGAGAAGGGTGTTCAGGGAGTACCTAAATAAGTTTTCGTATGTGCTCAATAGGTTGAGCAAAGCCAGTTATGGGATAAACGGTGGTTTTGGAGCGAGACTGGCGAGGACATCCAGAGTTGGACAAGGGCTTAATTAGTTAGCCGTTTTTACTAGTATCATCTCACGTAGGTCGTCTGAATTCGAAGGAGGTATCCCTTGGGTGTTTGTCTGATATTGGTTTAGGCCTTTGGGGCTTGCATTTGGGGGATGCCGAGTTCGACTAGGGTGGTCTGCTTGAGAGATGGACAGTTGTGATGATTTTGGATGAGGTAATATCCTGGTTTTCTCTAAAAGTGGAGAAGAGCATGCCCTATATCTTAGGGAAGTGTTGGAGACTCTTCGAGCGCATAGTCTTAGGACAGCAAAAGTGGATGGGATTCTTAGCATCCTATGAGTTTGAGATAGCGTATACCCATGGCACGGGTAACATGGTAGCGGACGCCTTATGTAGAAAAAGGTTGTCCTCGAGTTCATTGTTCGTTGAACGACGGAGCTTAGAGTTTATTTCTATGTTTGACTTTAGACCTTCCGTTGACTTTGTACCCGGTTTGCTAGCCTCCTTGGAGGTTAGGCCTACTCTTTTGGGACGGATTGGCGAGGCATAGCGAGATGACCCACAGTTGGTTGAGTTAGTAGAGAAGCTCATAAGGGGGGGGGGGGAGTCGTCCAGCCATTTGAGTAGGTACACCCTAGATGGTAAGTGGTGGTTGCGTAGAGACTGTAGACTTTGTGTACCGCAAGACGAGGGTTTGAGGAAGGCTATACTTGATGATGCACATCGGTCGAAGATGACCATTCATCCCGGTGGGGACAAGATGTACCAAGACATGAAGCAGGTTTTCTTTTGGGCCGGTATGAAGAAAGATGTGGCCGAGTATGTCGCTAGATGCTTGGTGTGCTAGCAAGTGAAAGCGGAGCAGAAGAAACCCGGTGGGTTGCTTCACCCATTGGAGGTTCCGCTATGGAAGTGGGATAGTGTCTCGATGGATTTCGTCAATGGATTACCAAGATCGAGGAAGGGTAATACGGGAATTTGGGTTAGGGTAGACAAACTTACTAAGAGTGCCCATTTTATACCCGTGAAGAGTAAGAGGACTGCTCAATGGGTAGCTTCAATCTACATTCGAGGGATTGTTAGATTGCATGGTGTACCTTCCAGCATAGTGAGTGATCGAGATCCTATCTGCACTAGCGAGTTTTGGAAGAGTTTGAAAGAGGCGGTAGGGACTCAGCTGTGTTTGAGCACCGCAAATCATCCTCAGACGGACGACCAGACCGGGAGGGTGAATCGTATTTTAGAAGACCTTTTGAGGCTATGTATCTTAGATTTTGGAGGTACATGAGAAGAGCATCTTCCATTGGTGGAGTTGCCCGACAGACTTAGTGGTGTACATGATGTATTCCATGTGAGGAAGTGCCTACATGAGACCGCAGAGGTGGTAGAGCCGAGCTTGCTTAGAGAAGTAGAGATAGAGCGTGATGCGACTATTCGACGAGCTCCTACACGCATCCTTGGGTCAGAGATTAAGAGGTTGAGAAATAGGGAGGTTCAACTAGTCAAAGTGCAATGGGGAGAAGAAGAGAGCAACGCTACTTGGGAGGCGGAAGCGAAAATGCGTTCATTATACCCATTCCTTTTTTAGGGTATGTCTTTTAACTTCTCCTTTATCGTTTGTCTAGTACTTATCTTATCTTTAGTATGTCCTCTTGTTAGTGCCTTTGACCTTCAGATAGGGTAAACCTATGGTTGAAACATGTGTTTGAGACATGTTATGATTGATGGATGCATGTGGATGCAAGTGTTTGCTAGTGGTTGCTCGTGGATGCATATACACACACTCTAGACACTAGATCGGCTCAATCACTTCATATTGCATATAATTGTGTGTAGGTAGCTATATTTATGGATGTATAATGGTTGTGTTATCATATGGATGATGCATTTTGGTGAATGATTGTGCACTCATGTAGATATAGTATGTGTCGATAGGGTTCTTTCGCATACATATTGGATGCATGGCACTATCACGGTTTGCATATGTTCATACATTAGATAGGGAACATATACACACACTTTTTGCATATGCTCATACATCAGTAGAAATTGTTTTAAGGACAATGGATGCCCGTGTTTGATGGATTGAGTAGATGGTTGTTTGGATGGTAGGATATGCATTCTCCTTAACTTGGAGATTTCGGGGACGAAATCCTTTAAGGAGGGGAGAATGTAACACCCCGAATTTCAGTTAACAATGATATTCACTAATTACAGAATTAATAATCTCAGATGTGAGAATCAGGGGAAACGGGTTACGTCATTGTGTTCGTCTCGGAAAAATACACGAAATAGAGTCCGAAATTTTGTAAATCGGAGTCCGTATGACCCGGTTAAGGCCCAAAGAAGTTTTCGGGAAATTTGAATTTCGAAACATGCAGAAATGGGGGCCAGGCGGGAAAACTCCCGCCCAGCCAAGTCGACTTGGCTGTCGACAGGGCTGTCGACTTGCCTGTCGACATGCCTGTCGACTTGGCAGTCGACAGGGCTGTCGACTTGCCCTGTCGGCTGATTCTGGCCTGGGTGCACCTGGTTGACTTTTGGGCTGGGTTGGAGGGCTTGGGACGAAATCTGATGGACCTAAACTAACCTAGGGTTAATCTAAGGGTCTAAAACACAACCTAATCCTATAAATACACCCTAAGACTACCCTAATCCATACTAAAAATAGAGTCTATGCCATCATGTCGCCAAAATGCAACTTAGAAGGAGCCTCTACTAATTAGAGAAGAGGATTGCAAGCTAATCAACTACTAATCCACCTCTACTTCAACTCTAGCAACTATCTAAGGAGCTAATCTTGGAGTTTGTGAGTTTCTATCACTTTAATAACCAATTGCTAAACTAAGTAGATGAGATGTGATGAGATTATATGGTTTTTGAAACACCCCACCTCCGTTAGGGTCACTCTCAAAGGGAATGCCCTAATTTTGGTGGAGGTTTATAAGTACAAGTCACAGATATACAAGTCAGATATAAGAACACATATTTGTAAACAGCGGAAGAACAACAAAACTTTTATTTCATAAAATCAAATATGTGTTACAACAACATCCTTTCCAAAAACATAACATAACACTTTCATAATCTGTCTTGAGTACATCATTTAAAGAAGCATAAATAAAACATAGATAAACTGCAAAAGCCCCTTAGCGGATTGTCCAAAGCCATAGTTCAAAACAGGAAAGTCCAAGCAATACATTTCTCTTCTTCAAGCTGGATGTTGAGGTTGGTCAAGCTGCTGTGTTCCCTCCCTGAGGACCTGGGGGGGGGGGGGGAAACGGAAGAAAGAAGACGAAAGAAAAGTAGAGTCAGACATAAAGCCTGAGTAAGTCTAGTACTATTTTGTCTATGAATAAAGAACTGGGTATGATAAGTATAAACAGGAAGTGGGCATGCACTATAAACTTGGTTAAGTTGTCTAGGGTCGAATATACTATCGTACCCCATGTTAATCTCTGAACCCATATAAACTAGTTTTCCAATTGACACCCCATAACCAGGGTGATGTGATCCATTCTATGACGATCGGCTCCTACTCGCATAGTTACATGTGTCTTACGGCCCCCGATGTCTGTAGTTACCTATGCTGGTCCCACCATGGGGTGTATCAAGTCCCATAGTGGCAACCCGACACAACCTTAGAGTGCACAGGTATGCTACTGGTGTCCAGTGCCTTATTTTTCTGCGCCGTAGTGTGTGCACGCCCGCACTCCGTTAGAACCTACACTGCTACACCACCGCCGTCGCTTTGACCTCTTACAATCAGCCCAGTAATCGTGCCCCACCCTGCCTAGTTTCAGGGTATCCTGATACACCTTTTAGGGTTACTGCTGAAAAGGGTCCCCCGTTACTAGGTTTTCTATCTCTAGCCAACATGCTAAGTTGGTTAAGTGTTTCCTAACCTAACCCCACCGGTCCGTTTAGTTTAGCATGTTCCATTTTGATTAAGTCTTTAGTTCACTTAATCCTAACAATCCTGACTCAGCCTTAATTGTCTTATTAAGGCCCTGACCTCTCACATTAGACAGGTATTGTTGTGGCTGCCTGTTGTCGGTTGGTTCCGGGCAGTCTTACGCCACAACTCAGTCTAACCTCGTGTCCTTGCTGGGCTCCATGTTTAACCTCCCACATTGGATAGGTATTGTTGTGACTACTGGACAGCCGGGCGGTTCCGGGCAGGTTTACATCACAACTCAATCCAACCTCGGGTTAAACACATCGTATTTTCTACATTTACATATCTTGTCATTCTTCTTTATTTATATGTAAATATTTGCGGCCCATTATTAAGTTAATGGTGTAAAGGTTACACCAATCACGGGCCCAACCCATACTTGAATTTGGGCCCTTCTATTTTATATTTTCATTCATTAATTAATTTTAACCCAACGTTATTTTCCCCCGTTTTTACACGTCCGTTTATATATATTGGGCTTAGCCTTTTAAAGCCCAATTTAGCCATGCGAAAAGGGGAGGCTTATGGCGTATACACAAAGAGGGGAAGGTGAGCGCATAAACTTGCAATACGACGTTGGAAATACCAAATAGAAATTGATGTACTTGCATAGTGGTAACATAGGTGACATGAATCAAAGCATGTTAACTTGCATAGGTTTAACTACAACATGAACCTATATTCTTATTTAGGCATAATGTCAAACATAAGCATGTTGCAAATACTTTTGGCATAAACATGGCATAATGTCAAACATAAGCATGGCATAAGTAAAGTTAAATTTTGTTCATGGCATAAACATAAACATGTCATATTCATAAGGTTTCTACATGTTTACAAAGGGGATACTTTGTTACCAATACTTAAAGCATAATTCAACTTAATCATGGTTTAAGTCTAATCACATAACGATGGTATAAACATACTTATGCATAAATATTCCTAAACATGGTGTTTGCTTTAAAACTTGCAAAAAGGGATTTTTGTGTCTAACCTAGCCATGTCTCACATATGTCATCATATAACTCTTTTAAACAAGATAGACTTAATCATAGATTTCAATTATGCCAAATATCATTCATAGCCTAGCCATATTCATAAGTTTTGCAAATACATGGATTATGGTGTCAAAATTCCAACATAGTTTCATATGAACTATAACAACCCAACTTCTCTCAATTGCTTGCAAAGTGATTTATGCACAAAAGTATACATTATGATGGCATAATAACAAAGCCCCAAACTTGCATGAATTTCAATCAACTACATACATGTAGCTTCAACATAGGTTACATAATTTGCGCAATATTCCAAACGTATATTTGCATAGAACTACCGCATGTAGTTCTTTATAATTGAATGACATAATTCAGAATATCCAATCGTATATAAATTGATAAGAACGCACAAATATGAATTTCATTGCCACAATTCAAGCATACATATCTACACAATCATTTGTTCATACCAAAGTAATACTCTACTTACAATGGTTGCGGCGAATTCTCTAATTAAGAGATATGATTCCTATGTTGAATTGATTGGCTTTAGGTTGCTTGAATTGCTTTAGGCTTTAGAACTTTCTTCCTAATTCTCTCTCTAGTTGGCGGCTACCCTTAGTCGTTCCTCAGCAACATGGCGGCTATGCTCTTAATTTGAATGAATAGATTAGGGTTTAGTCTAGGGTTGTTTATATAGAGGTTAGGAATTAATTAGGACCATTGATGTTGCTAGGTTAGATCGTAGCCATTCATTAGATAGAGAGACCAATGAAAACCCGCCACCTAGCCCTAATGACAAAGCAGACCACAGAAATTCGACCACACACCGACCTGGCCAGCCAGGTTGACTGGGCTCGACCAGGTCGACACCCCTGTCGACAGGGCTGTCGACAGCCCTGTCGACATGGGTAGCCCAGGTCGACAGCCCAGTCGACCTGGGTGGCCCAGGCGGGTGTTCTTCCACCCTGGCCCAATGGGTCCGATTTTAAATTATTATTTTATTCTGTTTGAATTTTAAATTTAATTCAAAACTTCCGAAGGCCATATCTTCTTCATACGGACTCCGTTTTTCGAAAACTCGGAATCTATTTCGCGTATTTTTCCGAGACGAACGCAATGGCGTATCCCGTTTCCCTTGGTTCTTTGATTTCAGATTAATTATACTTTAATTTGTTAATTTCACAGTTATAGAATTTTCGGGGTGTTACATTCTCCCCCACTTAAAAGGATTTCGTCCCGAAATCTTCAAGTTAGGAGGAATGTATATCCTAACATCCAATCATCCATCTACTCATCCATCAAACACGAGCATCCATTGTCCTTAAAAGACTTCTAATGCCTCATGATCCTATGCGAAGTGTGTGTGTACATGTACTTATCTAATGCAAAATCAGGCGGTCTACTGATTCAGTTGACCTCCTTAATGCGAATTATGTAAGTGCCATGCATCCATTATGTATGCAAATTTTCCTATTCTTGATTCTACATGAGTACACAATCATTCAATACAGACGCAACATCCATATGACAACACATTAAAGTTCAACCATATACGAATGCAAACATATATGCATATGCAATATGAAGTGACTGAGCGGATCTAAAACCTAGATTGTGTGTGTATATGCAACCACGAGCAACCACTAGCAACCACTTGCAACCATCATCCATAACATGTTTCAATTACATGTTTCCATCCAAAGGGTTTCTACCTAAAAGATACGGTCGAGGAAATATACCAAAAAAAAAAAAAGATAGATAAAAGCGCAACTTAAGGAAAATGAAAGATCAAGGATGTACCCTCGAACAGAAAAGGGTAGGCAGTACGTATTCTAGCTTCAGTTTCCCAAGTCGCGTCTCCCTCGGCGTCGCTCCACTGAACTTTGACGAGCTTGACTTCGCGGTTGCGTAGCTTCTTCACTTCCGTTCCTAAGATGCGGGTTGGAACTCTCCTTATGGTTGCTTCGCGTTCCACTTCGGCCTCTTCGAGGATATTTGGCTCTACCACTTCAGCAGACTCATGTAGACATTTTCGGAGATGTGAAACGTGAAAAACGTTGTGGACTCCGGCCAATTTTTCGGGTAGCTCTAATCTATAGGTCATCTTCCAAATTTTCTCAATGATAGGAAATGGTCCTACCTAAAGGTATAGTCGAATGATAGAAACAAGTAAAAACTTTGTGCCCATTAGGCAATGTCAAAACTGGAAATCTATGCCACATATATATTGATTAGGAGAAAAACTCTCTAAGAATCAGCCCCGAAGACTGAAATCAACATCAGACTGACACCCAAAGAATTACTCAACCCAACCACCATATATGATTCTAGGAAATTAAGCATGATGGACTCCTTTTAGGTCACAAGGGAGTCCCTTCCTAAGACCAACCCGTATCCTATAAAACCCAAAAAGTTTGGTCAATCCAACGAACACCCTCAAGCCCCAACATGTGTTACTAACAGATGAGTCATACTCCCTATGGGGTTTGCGACAGAAATTGGATCGAGAATGGGACCGAGAGGATAAACACAAAAGATAGCATGCAAGTAAGCTCTACAGGAAGAGAGGGACCAAGGATATACTCTTAAGAAGAGATATGATGCACGAATCTAGTCTTCGATCTTCTAAGTCGCATTTCCTTGAGCTTAACTCCATTATGCTTTGTCCGTCTTTAACTTCACAATTTCGTAGCTTCTTAATTCTTGTTTCCAAAATATGAGTTGGAACCTTTTCCACTGTTGCCTCTCGTTCCACTTTCACTTACTCTACTTCTAATATACTTGGCTTAAGCCTAACTGCGTACTCATGGTCCCATGCAAGCTCTCCAAAATTCACTAGTGAATCTTGGATCTTGTTAACTTACTAGAAGGTATTCCACAACCCATTCATAAGCGAAATGAACTTTCTGCCTTAGTGGCGAACACTACTGGAGCGCCCCATTCTGAAATGCTCCTTCAAATGAACCCCCTTCTCTAGAAGCTCTTTAATCTGTTTACTGAGCTCTTTTCTTTCTCGTGGAGCCATATGTCTAACGGGCAACGCAACGGGCTTTGCATTATCTACAAGATATATGCGGAAGTCTATTTCCCGCTTCGGAGGCAAGCCCTTCACCTCTTCGAATACATCCGGATATTTCCGGACCACTCTAACTGATTTCAAATTTTCAATAGAGGCATCTAGCGATTCAAGATAACTAAGCATAACCGCATACGAGGGATTACAAGAAATTTCCAAAGTATTACCGAGCTGGGTTAGGAGCCTAACAACCCTTTTCTCACAATCAAGGATGGCCCCATTACTGGATAGCCAATCCATACCCAAAATCAAACCATACCCCGAAAAGCCCAAAACAAAGGCACTACATTGAAATTCAACACTTAGGATAGAATTTTCAAATCCAGACAGATCATAGACAAATGAGCTGGGCCCCCAATTGGGTTTGAAACAATTAAGGGGTCCTCTACCATACTAGTTTTTAGGTGCAGAGATTCTACTAAAGCAGACGAGATAAAGGAGTGTGATGCGCCAGAATCAAATAAAGTGCGAACGGGGTGATCATAAAGATAAACTACGCTTTCTACAGAAGTATTGATACCTCGCTGTTGCAGAGGTGGTGCTTCCAGCACATGAACCTGTGCCCCTGGGGTGGATCCAGCGCCCTGCCCCTGTCCCCGTTTCTTTGGGCAGTCCTTAGCCCTATGGCCCGTCTCACCGCAAGAAAAGCACCCACCATTCTCCTTGGCCTTCTTTTTCCGGCAGTCCTTTACTAAGTGCCCCACTTTGCCACAGAAATTACACGTCCTCTTCTCTTTGTTGCCTTCCCCGCCCTTCTTAAAGTCTGTCTTCTTGGGCTGCAAACCCTCTTTCTTCCCTTGAGAGCTTTCTGCCTTCGTCTCCTTCTTGCCCTTATCCTCTTCATTCAGCAATGCCATTTGCACCAATCTTTCATACGTGGCCCCCATGGGTATATGGGTCATGGCCAAACTGTGTAATGGCTCATCTAACCCTTTGACGAAACGGAGAGCCTTTTTGTGCGGGGTGTTGACTAGGTCAAGCCCAAACCTAGCCAGCTCATCGAACTGATTCACATACTCTCTGACAGTCTTGTCCCCTTGTTTAAGAAATAAGAATTTTTCCAACTGCAAACTTCTTTCCGCATCTGAGAGAAATTTGGTCTCAAACCTTGCCCTAAAGTCCTCCCATGTCTCCACTGGTCTTTCAGCATTAGTGACCTCCCACCAGTAGGAAGCCTCGCCCTTCAATAGCCACACCGCCAGTTGTACTTTTTGTCTATCCTCTACCTCAAAGATGATGAATAGGTCTTCAGTTTCTTTCAATCAATTCCTAGCTGCTACGAAGGACTCAGTTCCATGGAAATCCCTTCCTCCCATGGCTTTAAAATCTTTACATATCTTAGCGAATGTGTTTCCCCGAGGAGGAGGTGGAGGAAAAGGTGCTGCTGCAGCTGGATGATTTCCTTCCGCTGGGGGAGGAGGAATGGTAGGACCTGGCTGAGTGGCTCTTGCTTCTAAGAACCGTCTAAACCAACCAGGTATTGGCACCCCTTCAGGCAAGTTAAGATCTTGGGACATGCTGAAACAAAAAGGATAGATTCAAAACGAAGGATAAGAGATAGTACCTATGGCTTTGGGGAGTGGACTTTGCCTTTTTAAAATAAAATAATATTTTTATCTTTTAAAAATGCTTCTTTAAATTTCCTTTTCTGAAAATAATTTTTCAAAACTTTTTATCTTATCTGGTAAACCTATGCTCTGATACCAAGTGAAACACCCCACCTCCGTTAGGGTCACTCTCAAAGGGAATGCCCTAATTTTGGTGGAGGTTTATAAGTACAAGTCACAGATATACAAGACAGATATAAGAACACATATTTGTAAACAGCGGAAGAACAACAAAACTTTTATTTCAATAAGTCAAATATGTGTTACAACAACATCCTTTCCAAAAACATAACATAACACTTTCATAATCTGTCTTGAGTACATCATTTAAAGAAGCATAAATAAAACATAGATAAACTGCAAAAGCCCCTTAGCGGATTGTCCAAAGCCATAGTTCAAAACAGGAAAGTCCAAGCAATACATTTCTCTTCTTCAAGCTGGATGTTGAGGTTGGTCAAGCTGCTGTGTTCCCTCCCTGAGGACCTGGGGGGGGGGGGAAACGGAAGAAAGAAGACGAAAGAAAAGTAGAGTCAGACATAAAGCCTGAGTAAGTCTAGTACTATTTTGTCTATGAATAAAGAACTGGGTATGATAAGTATAAACAGGAAGTGGGCATGCACTATAAACTTGGTTAAGTTGTCTAGGGTCGAATATACTATCGTACCCCATGTTAATCTCTGAACCCATATAAACTAGTTTTCCAATTGACACCCCATAACCAGGGTGATGTGATCCATTCTATGATGATCGGCTCCTACTCGCATAGTTACATGTGTCTTACGGCCCCCGATGTCTGTAGTTACCTATGCTGGTCCCACCATGGAGTGTATCAAGTCCCATAGTGGCAACCCGACACAACCTTAGAGTGCACAGGTATGCTACTGGTGTCCAGTGCCTTATTTTTCTGCACCGGAGTGTGTGCACGCCCGCACTCCGTTAGAACCTACACTGCTACACCACCGCCGTCGCTTTGACCTCTTACAATCAGCCCAGTAATCGTGCCCCACCCTGCCTAGTTTCAGGGTATCCTGATACACCTTTTAGGGTTACTGCTGAAAAGGGTCCCCCGTTACTAGGTTTTCTATCTCTAGCCAACATGCTAAGTTGGTTAAGTGTTTCCTAACCTAACCCCACCGGTCCGTTTAGTTTAGCATGTTCCATTTTGATTAAGTCTTTAGTTCACTTAATCCTAACAATCCTGACTCAGCCTTAATTGTCTTATTAAGGCCCTGACCTCTCACATTAGACAGGTATTGTTGTGGCTGCCTGTTGCCGGTTGGTTCCGGGCAGTCTTACGCCACAACTCAGTCTAACCTCGGGTCCTTGCTGGGCTCCATGTTTAACCTCCCACATTGGATAGGTATTGTTGTGACTACTGGACAGCCGGGCGGTTCCGGGCAGGTTTACATCACAACTCAATCCAACCTCGGGTTAAACACATCGTATTTTCTACATTTACATATCTTGTCATTCTTCTTTATTTATATGTAAATATTTGCGGCCCATTATTAAGTTAATGGTGTAAAGGTTACACCAATCACGGGCCCAACCCATACTTGAATTTGGGCCCTTCTATTTTATATTTTCATTCATTAATTAATTTTAACCCAACGTTATTTTCCCCCGTTTTTACACGTCCGTTTATATATATTGGGCTTAGCCTTTTAAAGCCCAATTTAGCCATGCGAAAAGGGGAGGCTTATGGCGTATACACAAAGAGGGGAAGGTGAGCGCATGAACTTGCAATACGACGTTGGAAATACCAAATAGAAATTGATGTACTTGCATAGTGGTAACATAGGTGACATGAATCAAAGCATGTGAACTTGCATAGGTTTAACTACAACATGAACCTATATTCTTATTTAGGCATAATGTCAAACATAAGCATGTTGCAAATACTTTTGGCATAAACATGGCATAATGTCAAACATAAGCATGACATAAGTAAAGTTAAATTTTGTTCATGGCATAAACATAAACATGTCCTATTCATAAGGTTTCTACATGTTTACAAAGGGGATACTTTGTTACCAATACTTAAAGCATAATTCAACTTAATCATGGTTTAAGTCTAATCACATAACGATGGTATAAACATACTTATGCATAAATATTCCTAAACATGGTGTTTGCTTTAAAACTTGCAAAAAGGGATTTTTGTGTCTAACCTAGCCATGTCTCACATATGTCATCATATAACTCTTTTAAACAAGATAGACTTAATCATAGATTTCAATTATGCCAAATATCATTCATAGCCTAGCCATATTCATAAGTTTTGCAAATACATCGATTATGGTGTCAAAATTCCAACATAGTTTCATATGAACTATAACAACCCAACTTCTCTC
The DNA here is from genome assembly GCA_030737875.1 of Allium sativum. Lineage (NCBI taxonomy): Eukaryota > Viridiplantae > Streptophyta > Magnoliopsida > Asparagales > Amaryllidaceae > Allium > Allium sativum. The sequence continues at coordinate 166,607,248 of CM060923.1, forward strand.
AATTGCTTGCAAAGTGATTTATGCACAAAAGTATACATTATGGTGGCATAATAACAAAGCCCCAAACTTGCATGAATTTCAATCAACTACATACATGTAGCTTCAACATAGATTACATAATTTGCGCAATATTCCAAACGTATATTTGCATAGAACTACCGCATGTAGTTCTTTATAATTGAATGACATAATTCAGAATATCCAATCGTATATAAATTGATAAGAACGTACAAATATGAATTTCATTGCCACAATTCAAGCATACATATCTACACAATCATTTGTTCATACCAAAGTAATACTCTACTTACAATGGTTGCGGCGAATTCTCTAATTAAGAGATATGATTCCTATGTTGAATTGATTGGCTTTAGGTTGCTTGAATTGCTTTAGGCTTTAGAACTTTCTTCCTAATTCTCTCTCTAGTTGGCGGCTACCCTTAGTCGTTCCTCAGCAACATGGCGGCTATGCTCTTAATTTGAATGAATAGATTAGGGTTTAGTCTAGGGTTGTTTATATAGAGGTTAGGAATTAATTAGGACCATTGATGTTGCTAGGTTAGATCGTAGCCATTCATTAGATAGAGAGACCAATGAAAACCCGCCACCTAGCCCTAATGACAAAGCAGACCACAGAAATTCGACCACACACCGACCTGGCCAGCCAGGTTGACTGGGCTCGACCAGGTCGACACCCCTGTCGACAGGGCTGTCGACAGCCCTGTCGACATGGGTAGCCCAGGTCGACAGCCCAGTCGACCTGGGTGGCCCAGGCGGGTGTTCTTCCACCCTGGCCCAATGGGACCGATTTTAAATTATTATTTTATTCTGTTTGAATTTTAAATTTAATTCAAAACTTCCGAAGGCCATATCTTCTTCATACGGACTCCGTTTTTCGAAAACTCGGACTCTATTTCGCGTATTTTTCCGAGACGAACGCAATGGCGTATCCCGTTTCCCTTGGTTCTTTGATTTCAGATTAATTATACTTTAATTTGTTAATTTCACAGTTATAGAATTTTCAGGGTGTTACAGTTTTGCTTGCGGATCAATGGGTTTTAGGTCATATGTTATGATTCTAGTTTGCTAATCACTATGTTTAACACTTATTCATGATGACACTATGTTTATGCAAGTTAAGTGTTTGGGTTTATGCATGTTAAGTGTTGGGTTTTATGCATGCTAAGTGTTTGGTTTTATGCATGCTAAGTGTTTGGTTTTGTGCAAGTTAAATGCTTGGTTTTATGCTAGAATCATGTGTGAAATAAGTGACATGACATGCAAGTTTAACCTATGAGTTTGGATCTATAATATGCATAATCTATGCAAGTTGTTTGGATTAGTGATATGCATAACATATGCGAGTTTACCTTTTTATGTCATACATACATATGCAAGTTCATATGTAACATGTTATGCAAGTTATGTGTTTGGTTATATGCAAGTTATGTGCATGATTATATGCTAGTTCATATGTAACATGTTATGCAAGTTATGTGTTTGGTTATATGCAAGTTAACATGTGACATGCTATGCAAGTTTACCCCTTTGTATGACATAAGTACATGTGCAAGTTCATCCCTTTTAGACCTATGACATGTATGCAAGTTGACACCTTTATGATAGGTCTATGACATGAACATTTATGCAAGTTACCATCTTTATGACATATGTGATTCATGCAAGTTTGGGTTGGTTATTTATGCAAGTTGGGTTTATGGTCATATATGCAAGTTGACACCTTTTAAACCCATGATAATGCTAATGATATGCTAAGTTGAACCCATTGTGTGTATGATGAATCTTCTCTTTTGAAGTATGTTATGTTAACGTATTTACGTGGGGACGATGGGGTAAAAATTAATGAACACATAAAATTGTGTGAGGTGGGTATGATTAAACATACCATAAAGTGGATGGACATAATTGGGAATTTACCTATTAAGTTAGGTCTACCCATATTATGGAATTGGGAATTTACCTATTGAGTTAGGTCTACCCATATTCTTAAATATTTGTAATTAATTAGGGATAATTAATACAAATTATGGGGGTGATTAATTAGGTGTAATTAATCTACTAAAACACGAGGTTGGACCCTTTTTGTAGCATAAGACTGCCCGGAACCGACCGGCAAATCCAGCGGCTACAAATGATTGGCCCAATGTGAGAGGTCTTAGTCATAAACTAAATACGTGACAAGTGTAAAGACACGTGGTTAGACTCTGTTATGGTGTAAGGCTGCCCGGAACCAACCGGCATATCCAGCTGCCATAAAAGACAGTCTAATGTGAGAGGTCTTTACAAAGGTTACGATCTTAATTAATTAAGAAACACTTAACCAAATTAGCATGTAGTGGGGCATGAGGGGTTAATTGGGTGCCTTGGGTGGCATGTAGTAACTAGTGGGGGTGCCTTGGGTGGCATGAGGAAACTAGTGGGTTGCCTTGGGTGGCAATAGAAAATACGATTAGAATACTTAACCAAAGTGGAACATGTAATTAAACATGACTAAAGGGTTAAGTAAGTGCCTTGGGTGGCATGTGGGAATCAAGTAAGTGCCTTGGGTGGCATGTGGAAATCTAGTGGGTGCCTTAAGTGGCAATTGAAATGTGATTAAATGACAAGCTTAAGTAGTAGCTTGTGGGGGCCTTAAGTGGCAATTGAAATATGATTTAATGACAAGCTTAAGCAGTAGCTTGTGGGGGCCTTGAGTGGCAATTGAAATATTATTAGATGACTTAACCAAACCTTAACATGTAAGTGGGCATGATTATAAAAAGGGGTTATGTAGGATGCACTAGATAAAATGACAAGCTTAAGTAGTAGCTTGTGGGGGCACATTTCAACCAGTAACCCATATGTATCTTATTGGGCTCGACCCATGTCGAGGATGGGACACGCATACTGGGCTTGACTATAAGAGGCCAAAACGGGGTAGCGGTGGCAACGCAAGTCCAACGGGTTTCATATGCGTGTGTGGACCCAGGCTGGTAAGTAAGACGTTGTTGCATCGTGTAGGTATAAGCCGTGCACCGTTGATATTATCAGGTTGCCACTTTGGGGAATGATACACCCCACTGTGGGGCCAGCACGGGTATCTACGTTAGGGAGCCGATCGCTTGGGGAGTAGTGGGTACACCTAGCGGAGATAGGGGCAGACGGCACCTATGTAGTCAGCTAGGGGTACAAGAAACTACTGGGTAAAATTACTAAGTACACTTAGTGGGATCAACCTTTAAGTAGGAATTACTCTTGGTGGGTAGAACTGGTGTGGTGCAGTGTAGGAATTACCCTTGGGTGGGTAGATCTGGGGTGGTGCAATCTAGTAATTATCCTTGGGTGGATAGGCGCGTCTTTACGGTTATCTTAGTTCATCCTAAGTCTAGTTGGCAGCTTAGTGTAGCCATTTATCCCCAGTCGTTTCCGTATATCAAACTTACGTCTTACTCTGGTTACTTTAATGATTGTATTATTAAAGTTATAGGACTCGCTCAGACTTATGTCTGACCCCGTTGTTTTTATCTTTTTCCCAACCCTCAGGTTATCAGAGTGGGCCTAGCACTTGTGGGCTTTGATCGGAATGCTTTATCTATCCTTTGGAGCTTGGACCGTGGATGTAAAGCTCAGTTTATCCTTTCTAGTATGGCTATTAAGTTATGTAGTGGGATTATGTACTTTTGTTTTATCAGGATGGATATTATGTACTTGACTCTTGTTTATGGTTTTGGTGTAACCAAACATGTTTTACTTTCCGCTGCAATAAAATGATGTTTTAAATTCTCAAGTATTACTTATATCTGTCTTGTTGTAATTTTTCTGTTCTATATTCACTTAAAATACTCCACCGATGTTATGGCATTCCCTTAGTGAGTGACCGTAGCGGGTGTGGGGTGTTACAACTACCAAAAATTTTGTTTGAATTATTGTGAGGAAACAAGTTGCTAGAAATTCAAATGTTTTGAATTACCATTATTATATGCAAATATATGACTTCGAACTGATTTGAAAAATCCCAGGAATTTAAACTCTGAAATAAAGGATTTAACTTATGGAGTTAAAATGGTAAAAGTGGAACTTAAAACTAAGTGAAATAAATTTTGAATTGAATTGAAGACAGTTATGTAAAAATTGTGTTGGAGTAAAAATTAATTTGATGAAGGAATTGAATTTGTGAAATAAGAGTTTGAATAGAACTTAACTTGGTTGAAGAATTGGACTCAGATAGATAAAAGTTTGAAACCAAGAATGAAACGGGAGTTTGAAATGGTGTCGGCTTGGATATAAGTGAATTGGATTTGAAGATAAATTGATTGAAGATCAGTTGGAAATGTTTGGATATATGCTAGTTTAATAGCAGATGGCAAAGATAGAGTTGAATGCCCAACAGAGAAGGTACACGTTTATATATGAGTATGAGAATTTTTATGAGTCAGTTTGGGCAAGCCTTTTGGCTGTTTGATTTTCTTTTGGATTGGAGAAGGCCCGGAGTGGCAAGTTGTTGTAGTACCGAGTGAGCCGTGCAGAGGAGATGCTAGCGAGATTCTCTGAAAATTTAAGCTGTTAGGAAATTTTCAGAAATTTTGAAAATATTAGAAATAAGAAGGAATTAATATTTTAAATTGGAATTAATCAGTTCAGTTGAAGCTGAAATTATGAAGTAAAGCAAAAAAGTTTTTTAACCTGTTTATAACAGAGATTGTAGCATTTTTCCTATCTTAGCAATTTCGAGGACGAAATTATTTTAAGAGGGAAGGACTGTAACATCCCGCATTTTTGTTGGTTCGTATTTGAATATTTAAAACAGCTTAAATATTGAATTCGAAATATAAATGGAATTATATATTAATTAAAACGAAGTTAAACATATAAAAATATATATTAAATATAATCGAGCCCGTAATATCGCGGCAGTTCGTAAATTAACGTTCTGAACTTCAACTGAGTGTACCGGACTCGTTTTGAATCGGATTTCCTCGAAACGAGAAACGTTGGAATCTGTTGAACTGTATCTTTCCAATGGAAGTGGAAAATCAAGATTTCGTCGTACAGACTGCAAGATATGTCCAAATCAAATTTTCAAAAAGTTGCTGTAGAAGCGTATATCGACCGTAACGATTATTTGAATATAACTTGGTATCAGTTGCAAATTAGGACAAGGTTCTTTTGAGGCGCAGCGATAATTTAATTTTTAGAATTTTACTGTAATTTTTAATTAATTAAATATGCAACTTTTTATTTGGAGTATTGTGTAACCTGTATCGGTATTTCGGGATTTCAAAATATAAGTAAATCTACCGATATTATTATATTTTTGGGATCGTGATACCTCGTTGAGCACAACTGTACTATTATTTTTGTCCATAGTACTCGTATGCAGTAGTTTGGTTTAACTACTTCATGTGCAAGTTTGACGTAAAAATATAATACAAAAGTATATATATAATGTAAAAATCAAATACTATATAAATCCAAACCCACGCAAGGGGGCATGTGAGTTATCTATTAATTAACAGTACGGGAAGAAGAATATTGAATGGGAGGAAACGTGGTAAAATAGTACTGAAACATTGTTTATATATTTATATGTTTGTTTCTTAGTTGCGAAGGCATGGTACAACACTGTATAACACATCACGCAAGTTACTGGATTTAATATAGAGCCTACCCTAAAACTGATAATCACATGCTATACCATTCTCCTATCAAACATCACTATGCAGCTACCCTAAGAACGAAGACCAACATCCCATACTGCTATACCTTAAAAAAAATATAACCTACCTGTATGCCAACTCCATCATCACGAAGGAACTCAACTCCTATAAATACACGAGCTCTCCATTCGTTTGGCTTCAGAGATACAAGCCGAGTTTTAATGGAAAACAATGAAATACATACGTGAATATAATGCAAGTTTTAAATCTAAAGAAAAAAGAAAGAAAGAGAAAATCCTAAACGTTGATCTGTGCTAGAAGGAGCCGAAGGCCCAACCTCATATAAGGTTTACACTACTTGATCAGTGTTGGGTGCGTGAAGACAAAGAACTGCAGGTAGAGAAGGAGCGATGCAAGCATGTGGTCGGTGGTTGCATGGCGAGAAGTTGCGGCAGTGGAGGAGTTTGAGGAGGAGTAGTATGGTGTTATAGGTAAGTGATGATGTGTTTTGCGCATACACTGTGCATGCATGGAATCTCAACTGAGTTGAAGTAAGGTTAGTGAATGCTGAGAAGTAATCAAGACGGTGAGATTTTGTACAGAAGGTTTCAAGTTTTATTCTAAACAAGAACAAAGGAATAAAATAAAATAAAAAGGAGGGGGTCCTTACGTGGAACTTGCAGGTATTTGTGGGAACATGAGTTAATGACACGTGTAATGCATTCGGACAAAATGCTGATGGGTCAAAATGCGACTGTGTTCAGAACGTTGATGAAGGCATGAAGAAGTGCATGCTGTGTACAGATGTAAAGGAGGAGCGCTGTATTTTGTGAAAAGAAAAGAGCACGGTAGGTAGAAGATCAGTGATATCCTGAGAACTGAAATGTTTCGGGTAGTAGGAAAGAAAATACAGTGGTGCGTTCTGGTGATGCTCCAAGCCGTTGGTGGAGGAGCAGTTAATGAGGAAAGTGGATGAGCTCTGGTCCATGAGGAAGCGCACGCTGGACGTTCAGGCAGCACTGAGAAGTTTCGGGCGAGGATGAAGTGCTGAGCTTCGAAATGACAGTGAGCTAGGAGTTGATAGTGTGGCGGTGCAAATTCATTTCCGAAGTAGAGCAGTTCTTTTGGGAAATGGCGAAATAAAACAACTGCTATAACCAACCGACGCAAATCGTTATTTAACAGTTAACGCGCCAAGGTGAGTAAAATCACTAACTCTGATCTTTTTAAAATATTTTAATTATATTTTAATGTTGTTTGAATGATGTGTGATGGTCGTATAAGTTGATTTCAATTAAATTAGTGAAATATATATATCGTTACATTTGTACACATCATCAGTTGGACATTAATCTCATCAATTATAATATTCTCTAGTATAGAGTTAGTGTAAATTGTGATGACTAACATCTATGGATGGAGGAAGCCGGTTGGAGGAATCCGACCGGATTCCTCGATATTTATATGTACTGTTTGTTTTGTATGCACTGTTTGAACCCGAATTACATTTAAAACCCCGTGTGAATTATTGATGTTGAACGGAAATTCAACATCTGTTTCGATAAATCAATAAACGATATCAATTTAGAAAGTGATAACAGTCGACTGTAAAACCCTCGTTTTGCTAAGGAGTTGATTTACCGTCAGGTAAATGAACGGAGTTAATTATAAAAATTACAATTTTATAATTAAAAAGTAGATTTAAATTTATAATAGAAGTTCTATTATAAATCAGTATTTTATAGTTCATGTTATAAAGTAAATACAGACGATTGTTTGACATTTAAATAAGTTATTAAGATATAATTATCCTACGAGTGGATAACTTGAATAATTAGTTTAAAGCAAAAAGTTAAGAAATATTTTTAGATTGATTATATTAATCTAATGTTAAAAAGAAATTAAAATCAGTTAACGAGTTTACTGGTGGAATGAAGTTGATTTAAATCAACTGTTTAATTGAAAAATGATTATTAGATAAAATGGGTCCTTGTAAAGAAATTATAAATAAAACTGTGGATTGAAGTTAAAGAAAAGAGTTAATGTTTAAAATAAATAATTATGAACAACGAAGATTTCAAAGTATGAATATGATGTTATGAAACCATATTCCAAAATAAAACAAGGAAATACGATTTAATGAATATTATAAGTAATAAGGGATTAGAATACAGACTTATATCTGTTCTAAGGTAAGAACGTTATCGGTCAAGGTCTGAGAAGTAAATAGAATACCCCAACTTGAACGGCTTCGCTATTATCGAGGAACGACATCAGTTTGTAACAGAAAGATATGTCAAGATTTTTGTAACGGAAAGAGATGTCAAGATTTTTGTAACAGAAAGAGATGTCAAGATTTTTGTAACGGAAAAAGACGTCGAGATTAGTTATAAAGTGGCATATAGCAGCATATTGCAAGTTTGAACTATAGCGATAAAATAAACGCTGTTGATTAGGCTTAAGCATGACTGTATGTCAAGATTAGTGTAAAGGGGAATATTACAGCGTATGGCTAGTTTAGAACTATAGCGATAAATTAATGTTGTTAACCAAACTTAAGCGTGATTTTTATATATGGCAGCACTTCATAGGAAATGAAACAGTTAGTTTGAAAACAACTTATTCGGAAGTAATAAATAACAACGTTTGTCCAAAATATAAGAATAAAGTTAGAAAGAGAAATTGGAGAATCGTGTTAGAGAACGGTAACATCATTTCGATGTTCAAAATGTGATTAGAATTAAACCGTTAGGATTCGGAACTAGAATTCGACGATGTCGAATTTATTAGAAGTAAACTATTTTTAGGGATTATAATCTGATAGAATATTAACATTTATTTGTAAACAAATAAATGTTAAAGAGGATAGGAGTCAGTACTTAGTTTAAACTTGATATCGATTTGATAAGAAGTTGACTTAGAAACAGTGTTTATAAAGTCAAATAGGGATATAAAAAGTATGAAAGAGATTTTGGTAAACGAGATAAGGGAAAGTATTTCGTGAATAAAGATTAATATGATAAAGGTGTTCAGATTTTCTATAATAAGGGAGGGTATTCACATTTCAAAGTGAATAATGTTTTAAAAGTGAATGTGGGGCCGATTAAAGGGTAAAAGGAAATTGGAAATATTTTCCAATATAAATAGGGTAGATTATCTAAGTATAGAAATAAAGAATGTGAAATTAATGGAAATATTTCGAACGTTGATAACGTATATTTTTCTAGAACATGAAAGAGAGTTTATAATAACTGGAAATGTTTTCCAAGAAGTATGAAGAGACTAAAATGGGATTTGAGAAATATCTGGTAAGATATAGGAATTCGAATAATAAAACGAATGTTAAATAAAAGTGACCATGGTTGTGTGTGTTTAGTTGATCATTTAAATGGATGTTATTTTTACTTCGATAGTTAAATAACCGACTATCAAAGTGTTTGATCATTGTTGTCAATACGGGGAGACCGGTTGGATATGTTATCTGAAAACCACTCCGTATAGGCATAAGCGTGCGATTAGATATGTTGAAGATAATTGAAGACAAAGTTAAATACAAGGGTCGTCCAGCTCCAGAATGATGCGTTCTGTTTGTCCAGTCCCAGGACAACTTGAATGGACGAGTGTTTGACAGAGTATTTCCAACGGTCATGCCGTTGATTTTATGAATATACCAAGTTGGTGGGGAGAAGGTAACTTCTCTTTATTCTACACCCAGTGTGCATTTGTGTAATCAATGTGTGATTATGGATTTGATGATGTGACATTCAAAAGGAATGGTGATCAGATGTTCTGAAGATAGACGTAGCCTCTAGCCTCACAACCTGAAGTAAAAAAAAGTTGGGCTTGGCAGCATGGCTGGTTGGGTCATCCCCAAGCAGGGTGTATTGTCACCGATCTAGAGAAAATTCATATTTATACTTCTTTTCGATTCTGTATCTTCGGAGGACGGTTGGATGGCCTACAACCGTGGTGGCAATATACTCGCGACACTCAAGCTAAATGAGTGAGCGGTCATGTGTGGCCGGGTTGCAAGAAGTTCTTGTTGAACCCTGAGTGTATCCCCTCTAGAGTACACTAATCAAAAGGTGCTTCCATACCTTGTCCGTTGAAATCCCATCTCCAATAAGTGCCCTGCGGTTTATGATTTTATACTATATATATATATATGTAGGGCGTGAGATGCAAGCGTTCTGCTACTTGGTTATTTATTTGATTAGACATTATTATAATATCACTGAAGTTTGATATAAAAATATGTTGGGTTATAGTAAGGTAAAAACCGTCCATGTTTATGTGCGGGCTGGTCTTACTATTATCTTCTTGTTTTGAAAAGGATTTTTCAAAGTTAAACAGTATGGTTGGAATTTACTCACACTAGTCCCATGACTGACCCAGAGTTTATTTGTTTGTTTTTCCTAAACTCTTGGGTGCCCAAATTTGTACGGGCAGTCAAGTGTTTCAGGCTTTTACAGATACATATGGAGGAGCTCAAAGTAGGAATCTCCACCATTAGTTATGTAGAGTTATTTCCGCTGTGATGTGATGTATTGTACTCTGATATATGGTATGTATATCAAATACAGTTTTGTAATTCAAAGTGATGTTATATAATACATTTATTTCGTTCCGCTGTGAGTTCGTGTTTAATCTGATTCTGTTCAGTGTTCTTCTTCTTCTATTCTATTAGTTCTATCTTTTCTATCTCATCCTCTTAATTCTTTCTATTAATGATCTGAATTTTCGTGCACTTTGAGTTGAATGTGTAGAATATTAGTCAGCTCAAATTGGTATGAATTTTCCGGCCATTACAGTTTGTATGATCGTCTTATTTGTTAAGACATGGACGGAGTTTATCTACCTTTGATAGTTGGGTTGTATTCAATTCCAATGTGTGTGTCATGAAATTATATATGAGCATTACCTTAACATAAGCCCATTAAAGCAAGTAATTTTTTTCGTACGTCATAGAAGTATAAACTTATTCCAGGAAAACATATAGTAAACAAATTACATATGATGGCCAAAATAGAAACAAAAGAAACAGAAATGCTCATCTTTTACACACAAAATAGGACTCATTACATTCTAGATGTGTTTTGTCTTTGCGACCTCTATCCAAAACCTTCCACTTTCTCAGCCTCATTTCATATATAAGTCCTTCTTTAACTCATCTCTCTTTCTATCCCACGTCATTTATGCAATCCTAATAGCTATTGAGAGGAAAAAAATTAAAAAGAAATTCAAAATATTAATTTCATTCCTTTTAAATTCTGGCATCATTCAACAATCTCACGGAAACCATTGGTATTTTAGAAAGACACATGAGTAGTGCATCGAAGTCGAGATGGAAATGCGCAAAAACAAGGGAATCTAAGTTCTCATCCAAAGCAACAAAGTGTTGGTGTAAAGACCCGGAAATCCCCGCCTTTTGGATCAACCATAAACCACACAGGTCTGATCCAAAGAGTTAGAAATCTCCGAATACCTTAACTTTGGGCATACAACACATCAGAACAACAACATAGAATTTTATGACATCAATAATAAATGTTACATCAGAGTACAGAATATCAGAGTATATCGAAAAATAATACAACAGAAGATACATTTACAATAAATTAAATATAGTGCAGCGGAACTAATCTCAGCGGAAGGCCATCAATATTCTGGACACAGCTTCTTCAATCCAGGATCCTGCTTAACTATATCTGCAAAAAAACTACTCGACTGCCCGTGTGGAAAGAGGACACCCGAGTTTGCAAAGTGAAACAAACTACATGTCAGTCGTGGGACTGGTGTGAGAACTCTTAACTTAACTTATCTAATATGAAGGCAAATCACAGGATCATGCCACTAACGCGGAATGGGTTTACTCCATTGGATTGCCCGTGCATAAAATAAAGTAAAGCATCAAATAACGCAATGCTTTTTAGAAAAATGAAACCATTATAAGACCCAGGTCCCATCACACAATGCAACGCAAACCGGAGGATAGGGTTTTACCTTATAATGGTCAAAAGATGCTTGATACGTAAAAATGATATTATTAGTGTGTGTGTATATATATATATTAAAAACATTTCAAATATAATATCAATCCTAGACGGCATAGCTACCATCTACTATGTCGACATACTAGTTATACAATCAAAACCGCAAAGGGCGTATTGGAAATTGGGTTTCCATCATTAGTCAAGGCTAGGGAGGAGCTCCTTACCGATTCGAGACACTCTAGCAATGTCTCAGGATTCGGACGCTGGCGAACCCTTGGATACAACAGGGCCGGTCCACAAATACTTTAGTGGATTAGTTATGCCTGAACACACGCTCCCCGATCCTATTGGACCTACAAATCGGCCGTGGGCGACCGATAAGAATAAACCGAGGCCTCGCAAAAATTCCATCATCCACATAAGTAAATGTCAGCCAGTTTCAGCACTGACACCACTTCTAGCTAGAAAGAAACATGTGCACTCCCTTCATTCCCTTCTCCCGTTTTAGACTCTACCGGTGTGTGAGGCTCGCGAAGTCACGATATACACAAAGCTATGCCTAAATATACTGTGCTTTGATCATCAACCACAAGGCCTGCTTTTCAACAAAGCCTCGATCATTTGCATCTTAGCATACCACATTGTCAGACCCTACCATATTATTGATCATCTACCGATATATATATATATATATAACCTCTAAGCTCATACGTCTTAGAGAAGGGTGTAAAGTAAAGAATAAATTCTTCACCACCAAACAGAAATATATAATTAGTAGCGTTCAACGAATACAGTAGAAAGGAATACAATGTTAGACACATAATCCATTTACAAGTCCGTTCTGGGTCTGAACAAAGCCGGAGGCATTATACCTCGCATATCCGAACAATCAACCATACGTCCGGACAACTACCGCTGCGGCCCCCTCAAGGTAGCTACTCCAATTAAGGGCATCAGTAGTCCTTGTCCATTCGATGTGAAGATCGCCGATCTTCAACCACCGCCGTCAATATCTTCGACTCTTCACTGTCGTGATAATTATTCAGAATTGGTTAAACCCGGTCTTTCTAAATAACTGGAGTATTTTATAATTTAAAATCAAGTGTTATAAAAACACATTCAACGACTCATTCCAATTTAGTACATTCTTTAAAATAGAATATTCTTATTTTTTTAGGGAAAGGTTCCCATTAATTTTATCAAGGATAACATCTTATAAATTTATTCTTCAATCTTCTTTTTAAAAATTCATTAAAAATCCAATTTGGATTTTAACATCAAAAACATTATTAAATGATTATTCCAATTTTGAAGGAATTAACCTTGGTTTTAATTTGGATTAAAGAATCATTGCCATTTAAAACATTGTTCACGATAAACCCAAAATCATCTTCCATTAATTGTGGAATTTCCACAGAAATCAAGTCAATATGTAATCGATATAAATTTCTGTATCGGACAAATACTATAAATGGAATAACGGCAAAGCCCTTTCAAATTCCATATATAGTATCAGTCTTCATTTAAAGAAGCCTATCTCGAATATTATCAAATAGAATTTCCATTCAATTCCAATTTAATATATTAAATTGGAAAACTTGACTTTGGAAAATTTCTTTTTTTAAAACTTAATAAAAAAGATTTATAAATTCTAAATCAAATTTCCATTGTCAATTGGGTTAAAGAACAAATGTCATTTAAAACATAGTTCACAATAAACCCAGTTCACATATCTTTTCCTTTCAACTACTAAATATAATTGAAACTCTAAAAAAACTTAATTAAAAGATTTATCCTTCAAATCCGGGGTTTAAGAACAGTGTTATTTAAGACACCATTCACGACAACCCAAAATCTAATTCTTTTATTTAATTTCAACGAAATCTTATTTAAAATATGTACCCTAATTAATAACTAGTTTACCTTAATAGAAATATATTTTTATCTTTTGCCCATTCAAGAACGGACATAGAAAACATCATTTCATTATTGGTCAAATATAATATAATAATATTCTTTATATAAAAAGATTCTTTATATAAATTATCCTTTATAGTACAGTATTCTTTATATTAAAATATATTTATATTACCATGTTCTTTTTCTAAATATTCCTTATTTTAAAAAAATATTCTTTATTTAAAAGAAATCCTACATTGGAATGCGACTCAATCATTTACCATATAACTTTGTTATATGGATTTCATACATTGAATGTATATAACCGTAATGATAAACATCATCAAACCATCCATTCACATCTAGAGTGCAATCTATAACTGTGTCAGCATTAAAATGAAATAATAACACTCATTGCAGCCTGTCGATCATTATACCGACATACAAATAAATATTGGTATTAGTGTAAGTCAATTTTCATCCTACATCCGTGTGGGGTTTTCAGCCAACAAACAGTTCATAAAACAAATGATTGGTTAAAGTATTTAACCAATCCAATTCTGCTAGCAAGTTGATGATAATGAACCATCATGTAATTTATTTCTAATGTCGAATAAAAATGTAGTTTTATTCGTAAAATTTTCCTATACAATTCTAATGTCACATAAACTATGATTTATTTATATGGCATTATTGGGGATGATAACTACAAGATACGTTTATTGGTTTTATATTTCCAATATATAATCTAACACATAAAAATGTGTATTTTAATTTGCACACAAATTCTAATGTATGCATTAATATATAAAAATTGTCACTATAGTTCATCTACACATTCTAATGTATGTTTTGACCGAAAATATGATTCCTATATTTGAATATAATTTCTAATGTAGGTTCGCAAATAAAAATGATCTTTATATTTACATATAAAACCTATTTCATGTTATGCAAGTAAAAATAATTACTATATTTACAAATACGTTTTATTCCAACAAAATTTTCAAGAAATGCTACTTCTATTTGAGGTAACACAAACCTATTTTACAAAATGCCATTTGTGTTCAACTCTTTATTTAATTAAAAATGTGATTTTTGTTTTATTCTAAATTTACCAAAATGTAATTTTAATTCAACTATTATATCTTGACAAAATAAATATATTGGTTCAATTAATCTATTTGGTCAAACAATAAAAATAATGACTTTGTTTTGTCGACAAATCTATTCCGACAAATCAAATAAAAGTGTTGTGTTTGTTTAATCGAAAATTTTAAATTTATCAAACAGATAAAAGTGATATATTTGTTTTGTCAAAACTTATGCACCTAAATAATGATCATTTTTGTTTTTAACTATTACAATTTGGCAAAGAGACCAATTTGTTTTAACAAGTATAAATTGACAAAGGAGAATAATTATATTTAAATATTATAAATTGATAAAGGTGAACAATTTGTATTTTAATTCTAATTTGACATACAAGTGCTATATTTTGTTACCTTCTTTGATTTAGGCAAAAATTAGTATTTTTGTCTACTTCTGCTTTAATGAAAAATATATGAAGGTTTAATTATTCATTCTTTTACCATAGCTAAAATAAACAACTTCAATTCATTCTTTTAAAATGATCAAAGGATAAGCATATTTGACAAAATGATTCTTCTCATTTCACATAAAATTTCAATAAGAAATGAAATTCCAAAATCTACGCTTCCTATTGTCTTTTAAATGCAAATAAATGAAACATTAATTCTTACCATTTTTGCTACAACTAGAATGTAACTAAAATATAACTTTTACATCCTATCTTTTATTTACATTTGAAAATGTGAAAAAAAAGGTAATTATTAATTTGAAAGTAAAATGAGAGATTTAATTCTTTTTTTATTTGCAATAAAGGATGCAAATAAAAATGCAACCCTCAAAATGACATTCTATTTATATCAAAAATGTAATCAAAATGTAACTTACATTTTGACGTATTGTTTGCCTTTAGAATTGCAAAAAAAAAAAAGTAAAATCTTAATTTTTAATGTTTTATTTTTATAATAAGGAATGCATACAAAAAAAATAATAAATGTAACTTTTAATTATAGCTTATTTGAAAACAAGGAATGCAAATAAAGGAACAAATTCTATTTTTAATGAATATTTGCATTTATGGATGAAAATAAAAGAACTAATTTTATCTTCAATGAATATTTGCATTTGTGAATGCAAATAAAAGGACAAATTTTAATTTCCAATGTATATTTGCATTTGTGGATGCAAATAAAAGAAATATTTTCATTTCAAGGTATATTTGCATTAGTGAATGCAGATAAAAGAACATGTCCTAATTCCAATGTATATTTGCATTAGTAAATGCAGATAATGTAATAAATTTTTGTTTTCAATAAATCAAGTTCTTACAAAAGTGTTATTTTTGGTTCCACTACTTATGTTTTAACAAAAATGTCACCTTTAATTCACTAATCCTAATTTGACAAAAATGTTATTATTTCATACAATGTATAAAAATGTATATTTTTGGCAAATTCTATTCAAGGTATAAGAATGTGATATATTTGCATTAGTGCATATAAATAAAAGAATAAACTTTAGTTTCATTTTATATTTGTTATATTTGCATTTGTAATTGCAAATAAAATGTGATGACCCCGAACCTCGTACTGACGGTGGCAAGGGTAATCCTTGGAATATAACACAGAAACAGATAATAGCAGAACAAAAATAAATAAATACATCAGATAATGCACAATAGAATATACTGGATAAACGTAATCATCAGAGTTACACAGTATACAGGATCTTACTTAGTACAAATACAGTTCAGCTATACATATATGTCTACGGCGGAAAAACAAACATAATGTACAATAGGAGTTGAACATCATAAAAAGAGATAAATGATAGAATCCATCTTCAGCTCCAGCTATGCAGAGAAAGCCAGCTAAAACCTGAATACAAGGCTGCCCGTGTAGAAAAAGGGGCACCCGAGTTTGAAAGTGAAACAAACTACGAGTCAGTCATGGGACTGGTATGAGAAATCTACTTAACACATATAATATATGGCTAATCACAGGACCACGCCACTTTCATGGAACAGGTTTTCTCCATCGGATCGCGAGTGCTTTAAAACAAATAATTCTTTTAAACATCGCAATGCTTTTTATAAAAATGAAGCCACTATAAGACTCAGTTCCCATCACACAATGCAACGCAAACCGGAGGATAGAGTTTTTACCTTATAATGGCCAAGATATGTTTGATACGAATAAAACAAAAGCATTTGATATTACCACTAGTGTTTATATGTTTTAAAAACAATTTCAAATCATATGTATCAATCATAGACGGCATTAATGCCCCATACCACTATGTCATCATATATAGGTGTACAATCAAAACCGCACAGTCATGTGTTTGGAAATTGGATTTCCGTCATGAACCAAGGCAAAAGATAGACCTTACTGACTTCGCGACTCTCTAGCCCGAGCCACGGGATCAGAGCTCGAGTGACCCTAGGAGCGATAGGGCCGGTCTTCCCCGCCCTTTGGGGCGTAAATGAGCCAACGAACGACTCCATCGGCCCCGGATCGACCGACATAACCGAGGCGCCTCGCAACAACAACAACCACATAAGTCAAACTCGTCAGGGCGTGTAAAACCACTGACGCCACTTCTAACTAGAAAGAAACGATTGCCCTCCCTGAGGTCCTTTTCCTGTTTCTGGATCATACCGAGGTGTGAGGTTCGCGTATTCATGTTGTACACAAAGCTACGCCACATAGGCGGTGCTTTGATCATCACCACAAGACTTTGCTTTTCAACAGAAGCCCTGATCACTGCATCTTAGCATGACACATAGGCAATTCACACCATGCAACTGATGGCTATCAATCACATAGAATAAATTCCAATGCCAGACACACAATCCATTTACATGTCTGTTCTGGGTCGGAACAAAACCGGAGGCACTATATACCTCGCAAACCCATCGATTTCCACGTACGTCTAGACGATCACCACTCATTATCCATATTTCGGGATGCCTCCCAATCAGGACATCAGTTACCATCCAAACGAGGTGAAGATCTCCGGTCTTCGACCACCGTCTTCATCTTCGATTTCTTATCGTCGATTCAATTATTCAGAATGCGATAAACTCAGTCTTTCTGAGCAACTCGCGTATATAATAAACAAGTGCTACACAGACACACATATGCATCATTTCAATTCATTAGTCGCTAACCGTAAATCAGTAAGAGAACGATTTCCCAAATATTAACCCCGAAGGCCGAAACCAACATCAGATCAACACCCAGGAAACCATTCGACTTAGCCAACCTTCAGTTAGTTTCTAAATTTCACATCCATATCATTTATAATATTTTATAACGATTTATTGCTATTTTTATTTATTTAAAATAGCCAATTTATTCAAAACGACGCTTCGGGCCATAACACGGCCGTGGCGCTATTTTCCTTCAGATTTGATTTACACATATCTGAAAATCTAACCGTTGGATCTTCACAAAATATACGTCATTAGAAAGATCTTTTCAAAACGAATCCAACGGTTCCAATTTCGGGAAAATCCGACGGTCAGATCTCCCGGTATAATCGTTTGAAGTTTCGATTTCAAAATACAAACTACAGCGTCGTTATTCGATTTAATATAATTATATATATATATATATATAAATACAATCGATTATGGCTCTATTTTTCTTTAGATTTGAATTAAACATTCCAAACAATCCAACCGTTGGATTTTTACAAAGTTGGTGCCGTTGGAAAGATATTTCCAAAGCGAACCCAACGGTTGCGGTTTCGGGAAATTCCGATGGTCTGATCTCCCGCACTAATCGTTTGAAATAGCGATTTCAAAATATGAACTGCAGCTTCGTTATTTGATATATTTTAGTTCTATATATATATATATATATCGATTCTTCGATTTCAAAGCTATATTCTTTTCATACATTTGATAAAAATTATATTTTTATCCAACAAACATTCACTTCGACACTTTACTACTTTTAACAACTCCTGTGTACAGTAAAAATGTGATTTTTATTGTAAAACAATTTATTTCAAAACACGATTATTTTATATAGTTCATACAGATGACAAAAATATGATTTTTATTATAAAACAATTTATTACAAAATATGAATACCAACCAACACATGAATTTCAATTCAACGAATGAATTTCGATTCAACACATGAAGGTTTTCTATAGTTTGTATATATAGATAAAAAGGTGATTTTTATATTTAAAACATGAATACCATTCAACACAAGAATTTCTATTCAACGAATGAATTTCAATTCAACACATAAAGGTTTTCAATAGTTTTTATATATAGAGAAAAAAGGTGATTTTTATATTTAAAATACGAATACCATTCAACACCTTAATTTCTATTCAACGATTGAATTTCGATTCAACACATGAAGGTTTTCTATAGTTTATATATATAGATAAAAAGGTGATTTTTACATTTAAAACACGAATACCATTCAACACATGAATTTCAATTCAACGAATGAATTTCGATTCAACACATGAAGGTTTTCTATAGTTTATATATATAGTTAAAAAGGTGATTTTTATATTGAAAACACGAATACCATTCAACATATGAATTTCTATTCAATGAATGAATTTCGATTCAACACATAAAGGTTTTCTATACAACGAATAAATATAGTTTCAACAAATGAAAATAATTCTAACACATGAATATTATTCAAAATTTCGGCAGCATAACGGTAGGGTAGTTAAAACCGGGACCGTCCTTAGTACGGCTCCTCGCTCTACCTTAAAGCCTTGCAGCTTTTGACAATGGGGAATCATGCATCTAGTTCACACGCAGGGGGCATGTATATTTTTTTCCATTTCCACAAACTAATCCTATGTGGTTTCAACCAAATATTTCTCAACCACCAACGGGTATTTTTCAACCACAATCAATCAATTTCAACCACAAACAATTTCAATCAACCATTCGCTATCAATCAATTTTCACACCAATCACAACCAATAAATATCGTCCACGTTTTATGGACGAGGGGCGTATATATATATATATATATATATATATATATAGCATTTATTATTATTTTTACAATGCATATACAACTTATACATCGAACGTACAATTTATACAACACTTATACAAGAGGCGTACAACGCTTATACAACTCATATATCGATTATATAATTTATACATCGTCGTTTTCCATATCGTTTATAAATTAGAAATCTCACATTGGGTACCACTCCACCAAAAATAGCAGAAGGCTCAGAAAATTATGCGGTCTCTTCTAGAAGGTAGAAGACGTCCACACGAGTCAACTGTCTCTTATTTCACTGAATTTCGCCAAGAAACGAAAAAGATATGATTTTTACAAGTTTGCAATAGTTTAAAAGTGTTAAAACAGTTCATAATAAACAAGCCGAACCTTTCAGCAAAAAGTTCCAAACTAGGTTTTGATTTTTCAAACAAACGGTGTAACGGTTGGAGGATAGGCTTGCACGAGGTCAAAGGGGGGCGTGAGGCGCAGGTTCTCCAGTGGTTCGGTCTGAATCGGTGGTCAGGTGGCGGCGGATTCGAGGCGCGAACGGAGCAACTTCAGAAGGTTGATTCGAACAATCCACTCAATGAAAATTTCAAAATTTGGTATGGATTTGGAGATCTCGCAGAGTGCTACAGAATCCTCAACAGGAGGAAGGTGTAAATTCGCTTGTAGGAGGAGGAAAGGAGGAGAGAAGGAAGGGATGTGTTTCCGCCGTGCGTCGAGCTGATACGGGGAGAGAAAGTGCTGAGTTGGCCCAATTGAATTTTTATTTATTTATTTATATATTTTAATATCCCTAAAATACCCTCTTCCACACACGAACACCAATTCAAACCCAACGACTGTCGTCCCTAGCGTTTTACCCCCATTCCGAACACAATGGGATATGTTTCGTAGGCCCACTCGATTGTTTTAGTCAGTTTTCCTTCAAATTAAAATATAAAACATTCAATATTTGATTTGAACGTACATTTCAATATGCTAGGGCCACAAATTGATTCGAAAAATTCCAGAAAAATAAATCTAGCTATGTTTGGATGATACGGTAGCAACAAAACTTGTTTCGTCGAATTCTGAGACCGTTTGTAAAATGGCCCATTTTTGGTCGATCCAATTTAACTATAATTGAACAAAACACATTTCTCTTTGCCACGCTCACATACTAGCTTCAAAAATTATGAAATTTGAAACCTAGCAATAACTTCACATCTCGGATCCAAAAAAAGTGGTTTCGCCGAATTTCGAGGTCGTTTGCAAAATAGCCATTTTCACGGGCTATATAATTTATACACCGACCTTTCTGAAAATTCATTTGGCCATAACTTTTGCTTTTCGCTATGGAACTTCAATTTTTCTGATTCGTTAGAAAGGTATTCACTAACAGATTTAAATATTTTTGGTTTCACTCAAATCCGCTTTGTTTTGCACCCGGTACAGTCAGTCGAAGTTTGAATTCAAATTTTGAAACTACCGCGCCATTTCAGGCCTTGTTTATAATTCAAGGTAATTATATGTATTTTCAAACGTCGATTCAAACTCAATTTTCATTGCTATTATTTAAAATATTTATTTTAAATATTTAAAATCCCCTATTTTAGCCAATTTAAAAAAAAATTAAATTGGTTTAGATTTTCCAGGTCGTTACAATCTCCCCCACTTAAAACTTTTCGTCCCCGAAAAGGAACAAAGTCGAAAGTGGTTTGATTAATCAACTCTACGTTCAATCTGGCTTCCTTTCTCCAACTTTTCAGTTTCATAGAATTTTCAAATTCTTCAAAAATTTGCCTAACACCCGGAATTTTCGAAAAATTTCGCCATAACCTCCTTTGTATGTGGAGGGGTTTGGAAATATATTGGGTTGTATTAGGTACCCAATAAATCCTAATAAGCATACACATATTTATAGTGATATATTCTTGTGTTTACAGGGGAGCGTTTATTGATAATAACTCCGGAGAATAAATTCTCGTCACCCTGTCAAAGCCTGAGGGAGTGTGTATTTTAATTGCTCCAGAGGATAAATCATCGTCACCTCGTCCCGTGTGGGAAATAAATAATCCATGTGCCATATCTAATGCCTAGAGAGACGTGACTATTGTCAACTCCAGACCCGTGTGGGGTTTTTACTAATCTGGCAATTTATCGTTACAATTTTATATGGTCATATCAGTCATCAGTTCAACCTATAAAATATAGTCACCGCCATACAAGCCTCTCACTCATATGGTAAATCTTCCACATCGTCACACAAGCTCCAAATGCTTATGTGGTATATGATGAAGTATGCCGATCTTCAGAAGTATGCCATGCAGTGTAGTTCAAAATTAATTGTTACTATCCTATGGCGATGTTTATTTTTACACACAGAGTAACCAGCACTCCGCATCCAATGGCATTCACAGGAGTTGATATAATAATATTTCGCATCCAACTCATTAAGGTTTACCTATTTGTCGGGCACGCAAATAAATTCTTTACTCAACAGCTATCCATTTACCTGTTTAAACATATATATGCACATGTATATATATTTCTATCTATTTTCATATCAGTTTAATGTGTGATATAATCGAATAAATCGTACCATTCATTGTCATATTAATTAAATTAATTATCGTTTCAATAATTTAATTAATCCAATCTACTATCACACAATGCAAACAACAAGCAATTTGTTTTTAACTTTTCAACCTTTCAAATATAGATCTTTTATATATTCAAAAATTATATTTCTAAAACCAGACTATATATATAATCACAAATACGTTATTTAAAAACAGGATATTGCTGATCCTATCTGTAATGAGTTACCCGTCCTAGAACACTATTGGTTCTATTTCTGACGAGTTCGTTGATATGTTATATTACAGAACTAAGCTTAACCAAAGCTCTGATACCAAATGTGACGACCCCGAACCCCGTACTGACGGTGGCAAGGGTAATCCTTGGAATTTAACACCGAAACAGATAATAGCATAACAGAGATAAATAAATACATCAGATAATGCACAATAGAATATACTGGATAAACGTAATCATCAGAGTTACACAGTATACAGGATCTTACTTAGTACAAATACAGTTCAGCTATACATATATGTCTACGGCGGAAAAACAAACATAATGTACAATAGGATCTGAACAGCATAAAAAGAGATAAATGATAGAATCCATCTTCAGCTCCAGCTATCCAGAGAAAGCCAACTAAAACCTGAATACAAGGCTGCCCGTGTAGAAAAAGGGGCACCCGAGTTTGAAAGTGAAACAAACTACGAGTCAGTCATGGGACTGGTATGAGAAATATACTCAACACATTTAATATATGGCTAATCACAGGACCACGCCACTTTCGTGGAACGGGTTTTCTCCATCGGATCGCCAGTGCTTTAAAACAAATAATTCTTTTAAACATCGCAATGTTTTTTATAAAAATGAAGCCATTATAAGACTCAGTTCCCGTCACACAATGCAACGCAAACCGGAGGATAGAGTTTTTACCTTATAATGGCCAAGATATATTTGATACGAATAAAACAAAAGCATTTGATATTACCACTAGTGTTTATATGTTTCAAAAACAATTTCAAATAATAAGTATCAATCATAGACGACATTCATGCCCCATACCACTATGTCGCCATATATAGGTGTACAATCAAAACCGCACAGTAAGGTATTTAGAAATTGGATTTCCGTCATGAACCAAGGAAAAAGATAGTCCTTACCGACTTCGCGACTCTCAGCCCGAGCCACAGAATTAGAGCTCGAGTTACCCGAGGAGCGACAGGGCCAGTCCACCGATGTGGATTAAAATTCCGGAACACTACGTTTCCCCTCCCTTTGGGGCGTAAATGAGCCAACGAATGACTCCATCGGTCCTGGATCGACCGATGTAACCGAGGCGCCTCGCAACAGCAACAACCACATAAGTCAAACTCGTCAGGGCGTGTAAAACCACTGACGCCACTTCTAACTAGAAAGAAACGCATGGCCTCCCTGAGGTCCCTTTCACATTTCTGGTTCATACAGGGGTGTGAGGTTCGCGTATTCACGTTGTACACAAAGCTATGTGTGACGGCAAGGAATTTCGCTCGGTCCGAACCAGTCGCTAAACCGATCCAGGCCGTTCGAAACGCCATATCGTTTGAGAACATGACAAAACAGAACGCATACAGAAGAACATTTCATTGTATATTACCACAATGCATCAGATTACAAGAATATACAGAGTATAAATGAATAATACACAGAATTCAGAGATTTAAATTACATTTAAATACATAGCAGCGGAAAATAATACAATATACAACTAGAAGAGATATACGGATACAAAGCTTTCCGGATATCATTCCAGCTGTAAACCAGGATCCTGTGAATATAAATCTGCAAAACCAAAACTACTAGCTGCCCGTGTCAAACTAGGGGCACCCAGAGTTTAGGTTAAAATAATAAACTCCAGGTCAGTCATGTGACTGGTGTGAGAACTAAAACAGTTATTAATCTTTACTTTAAATCATTAGGTAAATCAAGGGACCACGCCGTATAACACGGAACGGGTTTCCTCCCAAGAATACCAGTGCATAAAACAAACAGCGCAATGCTAAATAAAGAAAAATGAAGCTGTTATAAGACCCAGGTCCCATCACACAATGCAACGAAGTCGAGGATAGGGTTTTCCCTTATAACAGCCAAAGAATGCTTGATACGTTTAAAACAAATCGTTTGATACTATAATAAGTGCATAGTGTATAAAACAACTTCAAATCATAAGTATCAATCATAGGCGGCATAAGCGCCCCATCCCACTATGTCGCCATATATAGGTTTACAAATAAAACCGCAAAGTCACGTATTTGGAAATTGGATTTCCGTCTATGAACCGAGGCCAGGGATCGTCCTCCACCGATTCGAGACAATCTAGCCTACCATGTCTCAGGAACAGCCGCAACTGCCCCCTGGATCGTCAGGGCCGGTCCACCGATGTGGATTATTATGCCTGAACAATACGTCTCCCCGCCCTTTGGGGCGCAAACGAGCCAACGAATGACTCCATCGGACCCGGATCGTCCGATCAAACCGAGGCGCCTCGCAACAGCAACAACCACACAGGTGAAAAGTATATAAATGTCAGGGCTGGTAGGTCACTGACACCACCCTAGCTAGAAAGAAACGCATGCCCTCCCTGAGGTCCTCTCCCGTTTGGGTTCATAACCGGGGTGCGAGGCTCGCGAATTCACGTTACACAAAGCTGTGCCACACAGGCTGTGCTTTGATCATCACCACAAGACTTTGCTTTTCAACAGAAGCCTTGATCATTTGCATCTTAGCATGCCACACAGGCAAACCACTCTATGCAACCGATATCAGTCACACAGAATGAAATCCAATGTCAGACACACAGTCCATTTACAAGTCCGTTCTGGGTCTGAACGAAACCGGAGGCACCTAGTACCCCGCATATCCATCGATCTCCAAGTACGTCTGGACGATCACCAACTGTTTCCATCTTCTTGGGTGTACAGCCCAATCAAGATCATCAGTTATCACCCAAACGACGTGAAGACTTCCGGTCTTCTACCACCGTCTTCATCTTCGACACCACGTCGAATCAGTTATTCAGAATGGGATAAACCCGGTCTTTCTGAATAACTCGCGTATATATTATAAAAGTGTTACACAAACACAACATATGCCTCATTCCACTTCAGAATATTCTTTTATTCAAATATTCCCATACTTTGGGAAAAGTTCCCATTAATTTTATCCAAGATAAATTCTTTAAATTTATTCTTTAATCAACTTTGAATATCAATTCAAACTAGTCGGGATTAGCGAACCACACCGAAGTAATCATTTATTTTATTTTCCCAATCCCAACCTATTCATCCCATGAAGTAAAACTGGTAGTACTTCATATCTAACACCACAGTGTTATCGGTAATTCAATTACCATTTCACGTTCAAATCTAATTAAAGATTTAACTATCGCCTGGAGTAAAACTGGTGATACTCCATTCTCGATCTTTTCAATCTATTTAAAGATTCATTAAAACTCCACTTAGTTTTAATCGTTAACTGGGTTAAAGAATCAGTGTTTTTTTAAAACACAGTTCACGATAAACCCAAAATCACATCCCATTGATTATCGGGTTAAAGAACGAGTGTTATTTAAAACACTGTCCACGATAAACCCAAAATCAATATCAATTCAATTCCAATTAAATATTCTTTAATTGGTACACTTCATTAAATCTAAATAAAAAGATTTAACATTTTCTCAACTGGGTTCAAGAACAGTGTTAGTGAAGACACCACTCACGACAAACCCAAATCACATTCGATATTCAATACAAGGCTCTGAATAGAAAATATATCGGCTTATATTCAATATCAAATTCTACGACTAACAAATGTCGTATTGGAAATAACGATATATATACATATCTTTCAAATTCCCATAACAACATCTGTATAATCACGAATTCCAACATCGAAATATTCCGAAGACAATTTCGATTCAAATCCACTCCAATGCAATCATTGGAAGTTCTGGTTATTTTCAAAAACCCTTTTTCAAATTCAATTTATTTATTTAAAAATAAATAAAATTATATTTCTAGTTCAAAACTAGTTCATTTCGATAAAAATCTATTTTTATCTTTTCAAATATGGAGTTTTCCATCCCAATTCTTCACAAATCATTTCTTATGATTTTACACAAATTATTACTATTTTTAATAATTTTATCAAGGCCCGTACAGTCGATTTCCATCAATGGCCATCGAACTGCACTTACAGCGACCTTTTTCAAATTTGATTTGGACATAATTCCAAATCCAACCGTTAGATTTCAAATTTCTAACATTCGTTAGAAAGCTCTTTTCGATACGAACCCAACGGTTCCGGTTTTAGGAGAATCCGACGGTCGGATCTCCCGTAATGTCCGTTTGAAATAAATGGTCGAAATTCACGAACTGCCGCGGCGCGGCGCGTTCTATTCAGGCCATTATATTATATATATAATATATATAATATATACTTCGTCGATTTCTATTTAAAACGAATTATATAAATAGTTTTGAATTCGTTTCAAAAACATTTTCAACTTCCATTTCAATTCAAATCAAAATGGAATTCTTCTTTATAAATTCGTTTTAAAATTCATTTCTATTCAATTCAAATTTCAATTTAATTTGAATTCATTTCAATTCAATTTGAATTCGTTTTCAATTCAATTCATTTCGAAATCGCTTTCAATTTAATTCATTTCGAAATCACTTTCAATTCAATTCATTTCGAAACCACTTTCAATTCAATTCATTTCGAAATCACTTTCAATTCAATTCACTTTGAATTCGTTTTCAATTCAATTCACTTCGAAATCACTTTCAATTCAATTCACTTTGAATTCGTTTTCAATTCAATTCATTTTGAATTCGTTTTCAATTCAATTCATTTCGAAATCACTTTCAATTCAATTCACTTTGAATTCGTTTTCAATTCAATTCATTTTGAATTCGTTTTCAATTCAATTCATTTCGAAATCACTTTCAATTCAATTCACTTTGAAATCACTTAAAATTGATATAAATATCGTTCACATCAAAATGGCGTCAATCTAATCAACACGGCTTCATAAATTTCTATTTTCAAATATTCTATTTCAAATATTTCTATTTCTAAACTGGAATGAGGCCCAATCAATTACCATATAAAATTAATTATATGGATTTTCATACAACACATGTATATAATAGCATTGAAAAATAATCAACCATCAACCAAAGTGCACTACACTGTATAAGCATCCAATAAAGATATCCAACGCTTATAACAGCCTGTCAATCAATCGATCGACATATTTAATCAATCAGGATGAGTGAACTTCAAATTTCATCCCAACACCCGTGTGGGGTTTCAAACAATCAAACACATATTTTATTTGTGCTGTTGGGCGATGTGTAAAATTTATCGACCCAATCAATGTCCTTCAAATAGGTGTACATAAACAAACCGTCTGGTTTGTAAATGAATATTTTATTTTATTCACATTCACTATATTCATTCTCACGTTAAAAATTATATTTTTAACGATAAAACATTTTATTCCAACATATAATTTTCTATTATTCATTTACACAATAAAATGATATTTTTATTTTCTAACTTATTTTAGAAAATTTCGGCGGCATAACGGCACGATACTAGAAACGGGACGAGGCCTAGCCTTATCCCCGGTCTAGTGAAGGCCCACGCCATTCACACATCAATCATATCAATTTCAATTTCACCAAAACAATCAAATCCAAATCAAATAATCTAACCAACTACACAACCAATCAAACAAGTCCATGGTCTGTGGACGGGTGTCGGGTGCTACTAAGCACCGTCTGCATCCTAGTATATATATATATATATAACTAGAAAATAAATTGAAAGGTGAGAAATTCTCACTAAAAGCTATCCAATCATCTTGACTCTTCTTTTGCAGAAGTCTTCGTCGTTTCGCCTTTTTGTCACCTTCGTTGCTGCTTTCACTACATACGTAAAAATCACATTTTTACTTCGCTATTCAATATATAAAAATCGAATTTTTATTTCAAAGTTCAATATATAAAAATCGAATTTTTATTTCTTCTACCCAATAAAAATTTCGCCTTTTCTATTTTAAAAATATGATCTTTCCTATTCTAAAAACCAGATCTTTCCAATTTTAAAGTTCAAACCTTTTTCTAAAAAAAATCAGTTTTTAAAATCTTATAAAATCAGTTTTTAAACACTTATAAAAACCAGTTTTCCTTTCTTTTTTTCTAAAAATTCAGTTTTAACTCTTTTAAAAACAAAACAGTTTTTATCTTTTAAAAGATTCAGTTTTTCTTTTATTAAAAATGTAGTTTTTTTTTCCTTTTAGAAAAATGCAGTTTTTATTTTATTCTTTTTTAAAATATGCAGTTTTTATCTTTAAAATAAATGCAGTTTTTCTTTTATTAAAAATGCAGTTTTTTTTTTCCTTTTAGAAAAATGCAGTTTTTACTCTTTAAAAATTCTGTTTTTATTTTCCTTTTAAAACAAACAGTTTTCAATTTTAAATTTCTGTTTTTAAAATTCTTTTATATATATAAAAAAAAAACAGTTTTAAAACTTTATATAAAAAAAACAGTTTTCAATCATATAAAAAAAACAGTTTTTTTTCTTTAATTCACTGTAAAACAAAATAGAACAAAACAAAATAAAATCAAATTAAACGCTCACCGAGCTTCGAATGGGAGGAGGAGGAAGTCGGCGGTGGCTCGTGGCGTGGAGGCGCTCGAAGGTGTCGGCGAGGCTTCGGGGGTTGCTGCGATTCGATGTCCGGTTTCGTCGCCTTGAGGGAGGAGGTTGCGAGGGTGGTGGGGCGGTGGGGGCTTCGGCGAAGGGTTCGTCGACGTCTTTGCTGGAAGGCGGCGCGATTTTAGATTAGGGTTAGGTCTTTTTTTTTTTTTTTTTTTTCTGTTATAATGAAAGAGGGATCGGGGGGGCCAACGAAGAGAAAAGGAGGGAAAGGTAGGGTTTTTTTTTATTTATTTTTATTATTTAATTATTGAATTATACACAAGGGTTGACTTTTACATACGACCTCGAAACGAGGTCCACCGCCTGTCGTCCATAGCGTTTTACCCCCATTCTGAACACAATGGGATATGTATCGCAAGCTGGTTTGATCGTTACAATCAGTTTCCTTTGAATTTACATTTAAATCGCTATATTGAATTTTAAACGTGCATTTCAAATTACCGGGGTCACAAACTAACTTTATAAATTCCAGAAAAATATTTTCTAGCTTCGTATTGACGATACGGTCCTAACAAAACTAGTTTCGTCGAATTCTGAGATCGTTAGAAAAATGACCAATTTCCAGTCGATTAAAATCAACTGAAATGGTCAAAACACGTTTTCCTTTGCCACGCTCACATATTGATTCGAAAAATTATGAAATTTGGAATCTAGCAATAATTCGACATCACGGACCTAACAAAACTGGTTTCGTCGAAATCCGAGGTCATTTGCAAAATGTCCATTTTTAAGGGCCTGAATTCCATAGCGACTATTCAGAATTTTCAACTGGACATATCTTTTGATTCCCGCTATGAAATTTCGATTGGTCGGATTCGTTGGAAAGATATTATCAATTAGATCCAATTATTTTTGGTTTCACTAAAATCCGGATTGTTTTGCACCCGGTACATTCAATTGAAGTTTGAAATCGAATTATCGAACTACCGCGCCATTTTCAATTCTATTTATAATTATATATAAATATTTATATTCTAACGACGACGCATATAACTATATACCCTCGAATTATATTCAAAATAAATTTCTCGTCGATATTATTTAAAATAATTCATTTTAAATAATCAAAATTCGCTAAAATTGCCAAAATAAAAATTTTAAACTGGCCCAGATTTTCGGGTTGTTACAATCTCCCCTACTTAAAACTTTTCGTCCCCGAAAAGGAACAAAGTCGAAAGTGGTTTGATTATTCAGTTCTACGCTCAATCTGGCTTCTATTCTCCAACTCTTTAGTTTCTGAGAATTTTCAAAATTTCAAAAATTTGGCTAACTCCCTAAATTTTTGAAAAATTTCGCCATAACCTCCCCTGCACCGGGAGCATCGGGGAATTTCAAATAGCTTCCCCGGTCCTTCAGATCTCAAAAAAGAAAAAGAAAAAGCCAAGCGGCTAGCCAATAGGCTCACAAAATCATCATCACCCAAACAAAACAGGAAATTATGTAGTAAACATGTACCTATTTGTCGGGCAAACAAATTTTATTCTCCGCTCCAGCCTCCTTGCTATGACCTGTTCAATGATAAATATGTATATGCAAGCAAACGCAACCAATTTTCAATATAATCCAATATTTGGTTCAATTAGGCATAATGGTTCAAAATATTAGCAAACAAATGAACAAACAACACAAACATCAATCAATTAGTGAATTAGAGTTTCAAATTCATAATTTTGATACATATACAAAAAAATCATGTTTTGGACGCCAACTCACAACAAAGTGTTCTAACTATATTAGTATTGGTTCTCACACCAGTCTAATGGAAATATATAGAAAATCACACCTTCGAAACTCGAACATAAGTTCGGATGATGATCGATCAATCATCAGAACCATCTCCGGGCGTCTAGAATGTGATTCTATATCAATCTAATATATTAAAACTTTGAATACACGCGGATCAGACGTATACGCAAAATCTACATATACTGGATTGTCCACATCAATATAAATAAATAATCAACTACGAATAATTGATTTAAATTTTCAAAAGAAAATTTGTTTTCACTTTAAAAATATACTCTTCACACTCGTTCTAGGATACTACTGATCCCATCTCTAACGAGTCATTCTAATTGGATATTACTAATCCAATATCTGATGAATTCTTTCATATGGTTCTAATGTGCCTTGTTCTCTAGCTTTGTAAACCAAAGCTCTGATACCAACTGTGACGGCAAGGAATTTCGCTCGGTCCGAACCAGTCGCTAAACCGATCCAGGCCGTTCGAAACGCCCTATCGTTTGAGAACATGACAAAACAGAACGCATACAGAAGAACATTTCATTGTATATTACCACAATGCATCAGATTACAAGAATATACAGAGTATAAATGAATAATACACAGAATTCAGAGATTTAAATTACATTTAAATACATAGCAGCGGAAAATAATACAATATACAACTAGAAGAGATATACGGATACAAAGCTTTCCGGATATCATTCCAGCTGTAAACCAGGATCCTGTGAATATAAATCTGCAAAACCAAAACTACTAGCTGCCCGTGTCAAAATAGGGGCACCCAGAGTTTAGGTTAAAACAATAAACTCCAGGTCAGTCATGTGACTGGTGTGAGAACTAAAACAGTTATTAATCTTTACTTTAAATCATTAGGTAAATCAAGGGACCACGCCGTATAACACGGAACGGGTTTCCTCCCAAGAATACCAGTGCATAAAACAAACAGCGCAATGCTAAATAAAGAAAAATGAAGCTGTTATAAGACCCAGGTCCCATCACACAATGCAACGCAGTCGAGGATAGGGTTTTCCCTTATAACAGCCAAAGAATGCTTGATACGTTTAAAACAAATCGTTTGATACTATAATAAGTGCATAGTGTATAAAACAACTTCAAATCATAAGTATCAATCATAGGCGGCATAAGCGCCCCATCCCACTATGTCGCCATATATAGGTTTACAAATAAAACCGCAAAGTCACGTATTTGGAAATTGGATTTCCGTCTATGAACCGAGGCCAGGGATCGTCCTCCACCGATTCGAGACAATCTAGCCTACCATGTCTCAGGAACAGCCGCAACTGCCCCTTGGATCGTCAGGGCCGGTCCACCGATGTGGATTATTATGCCTGAACAATACGTCTCCCCGCCCTTTGGGGCGCAAACGAGCCAACGAATGACTCCATCGGACCCGGATCGTCCGATCAAACCGAGGCGCCTCGCAACAGCAACAACCACACAGGTGAAAAGTATATAAATGTCAGGGCTGGTAGGTCACTGACACCACCCTAGCTAGAAAGAAACGCATGCCCTCCCTGAGGTCCTCTCCCGTTTGGGTTCATAACCGGGGTGCGAGGCTCGCGAATTCACGTTACACAAAGCTGTGCCACACAGGCTGTGCTTTGATCATCACCACAAGACTTTGCTTTTCAACAGAAGCCTTGATCATTTGCATCTTAGCATGCCACACATGCAAACCACTCTATGCAACCGATATCAGTCACATAGAATGAAATCCAATGTCAGACACACAGTCCATTTACAAGTCCGTTCTGGGTCTGAACGAAACCGGAGGCACCTAGTACCCCGCATATCCATCGATCTCCAAGTACGTCTGGACGATCACCAACTGTTTCCATCTTCTTGGGTGTACAACCCAATCAAGATCATCAGTTATCACCCAAACGACGTGAAGACTTCCGGTCTTCTACCACCGTCTTCATCTTCGACACCACGTCGAATCAGTTATTCAGAATGGGATAAACCCGGTCTTTCTGAATAACTCGCGTATATATTATAAAAGTGTTACACAAACACAACATACGCCTCATTCCACTTCAGAATATTCTTTTATTCAAATATTCCCATACTTTGGGAAAAGTTCCCATTAATTTTATCCAAGATAAATTCTTTAAATTTATTCTTTAATCAACTTTGAATATCAATTCAAACTAATCGGGATTAGCGAACCACACCGAAGTAATCATTTATTTTATTTTCCCAATCCCAACCTATTCATCCCATGAAGTAAAACTGGTAGTACTTCATATCTAACACCACAGTGTTATCGGTAATTCAATTACCATTTCACGTTCAAATCTAATTAAAGATTTAACTATCGCCTGGAGTAAAACTGGTGATACTCCATTCTCGATCTTTTCAATCTATTTAAAGATTCATTAAAACTCCACTTAGTTTTAATCGTTAACTGGGTTAAAGAATCAGTGTTTTTTTAAAACACAGTTCACGATAAACCCAAAATCACATCCCATTGATTATCGGGTTAAAGAACGAGTGTTATTTAAAACACTGTCCACGATAAACCCAAAATCAATATCAATTCAATTCCAATTAAATATTCTTTAATTGGTACACTTCATTAAATCTAAATAAAAAGATTTAACATTTTCTCAACTGGGTTCAAGAACAGTGTTAGTGAAGACACCACTCACGACAAACCCAAATCACATTCGATATTCAATACAAGGCTCTGAATAGAAAATATATCGGCTTATATTCAATATCAAATTCTACGACTAACAAATGTCGTATTGGAAATAACGATATATATACATATCTTTCAAATTCCCATAACAACATCTGTATAATCACGAATTCCAACATCGAAATATTCCGAAGACAATTTCGATTCAAATCCACTCCAATGCAATCATTGGAAGTTCTGGTTATTTTCAAAAACCCTTTTTCAAATTCAATTTATTTATTTAAAAATAAATAGAATTATATTTCTAGTTCAAAACTAGTTCATTTCGATAAAAATCTATTTTTATCTTTTCAAATATGGATTTTTCCATCCCAATTATTCACAAATCATTTCTTATGATTTTACACAAATTATTACTATTTTTAATAATTTTATCAAGGCCCGTACAGTCGATTTCCATCAATGGCCATCGAACTGCACATACAGCGACCTTTTTCAAATTTGATTTGGACATAATTCCAAATCCAACCGTTAGATTTCAAATTTCTAACATTCGTTAGAAAGCTCTTTTCGATACGAACCCAACGGTTCCGGTTTTAGGAGAATCCGACGGTCGGATCTCCCGTAATGTCCGTTTGAAATAAATGGTCGAAATTCACGAACTGCCGCGGCGCGGCGCGTTCTATTCAGGCCATTATATTATATATATAATATATATAATATATACTTCGTCGATTTCTATTTAAAACGAATTATATAAATAGTTTTGAATTCGTTTCAAAAACATTTTCAACTTCCATTTCAATTCAAATCAAAATGGAATTCTTCTTTATAAATTCGTTTTAAAATTCATTTCTATTCAATTCAAATTTCAATTTAATTTGAATTCATTTCAATTCAATTTGAATTCGTTTTCAATTCAATTCATTTCGAAATCGCTTTCAATTTAATTCATTTCGAAATCACTTTCAATTCAATTCATTTCGAAACCACTTTCAATTCAATTCATTTCGAAATCACTTTCAATTCAATTCACTTTGAATTCGTTTTCAATTCAATTCATTTCGAAATCACTTTCAATTCAATTCACTTTGAATTCGTTTTCAATTCAATTCATTTTGAATTCGTTTTCAATTCAATTCATTTCGAAATCACTTTCAATTCAATTCACTTTGAATTCGTTTTCAATTCAATTCATTTTGAATTCGTTTTCAATTCAATTCATTTCGAAATCACTTTCAATTCAATTCACTTTGAAATCACTTAAAATTGATATAAATATCATTCACATCAAAATGGCGTCAATCTAATCAACACGGCTTCATAAATTTCTATTTTCAAATATTCTATTTCAAATATTTCTATTTCTAAACTGGAATGAGGCCCAATCAATTACCATATAAAATTAATTATATGGATTTTCATACAACACATGTATATAATAGCATTGAAAAATAATCAACCATCAACCAAAGTGCACTACACTGTATAAGCATCCAATAAAGATATCCAACGCTTATAACAGCCTGTCAATCAATCGATCGACATATTTAATCAATCAGGATGAGTGAACTTCAAATTTCATCCCAACACCCGTGTGGGGTTTCAAACAATCAAACACATATTTTATTTGTGCTGTTGGGCGATGTGTAAAATTTATCGACCCAATCAATGTCCTTCAAATAGGTGTACATAAACAAACCGTCTGGTTTGTAAATGAATATTTTATTTTATTCACATTCACTATATTCATTCTCATGTTAAAAATTATATTTTTAACGATAAAACATTTTATTCCAACATATGAATTTCTATTATTCATTTACACAATAAAATGATATTTTTATTTTCTAACTTATTTTAGAAAATTTCGGCGGCATAACGGCACGATACTAGAAACGGGACGAGGCCTAGCCTTATCCCCGGTCTAGTGAAGGCCCACGCCATTCACACATCAATCATATCAATTTCAATTTCACCAAAACAATCAAATCCAAATCAAATAATCTAACCAACTACACAACCAATCAAACAAGTCCATGGTCTGTGGACGGGTGTCGGGTGCTACTAAGCACCGTCTGCATCCTAGTATATATATATATAACTAGAAAATAAATTGAAAGGTGAGAAATTCTCACTAAAAGCTATCCAATCATCTTGACTCTTCTTTTGCAGAAGTCTTCGTCGTTTCGCCTTTTTGTCACCTTCGTTGCTGCTTTCACTACATACGTAAAAATCACATTTTTACTTCGCTATTCAATATATAAAAATCGAATTTTTATTTCAAAGTTCAATATATAAAAATCGAATTTTTATTTCTTCTACCCAATAAAAAGTTCGCCTTTTCTATTTTAAAAATATGATCTTTCCTATTCTAAAAACCCGATCTTTTCAATTTTAAAGTTCAAACCTTTTTCTAAAAAAAATCAGTTTTTAAAATCTTATAAAATCAGTTTTTAAACACTTATAAAAACCAGTTTTCCTTTCTTTTTTTCTAAAAATTCAGTTTTAACTCTTTTAAAAACAAAACAGTTTTTATCTTTTAAAAGATTCAGTTTTTCTTTTATTAAAAATGCAGTTTTTTTTTCCTTTTAGAAAAATGCAGTTTTTATTTTATTCTTTTTTAAAATATGCAGTTTTTATCTTTAAAATAAATGCAGTTTTTCTTTTATTAAAAATGCAGTTTTTTTTTTCCTTTTAGAAAAATGCAGTTTTTACTCTTTAAAAATTCTGTTTTTATTTTCCTTTTAAAACAAACAGTTTTCAATTTTAAATTTCTGTTTTTAAAATTCTTTTATATATATAAAAAAAAACAGTTTTAAAACTTTATATAAAAAAAACAGTTTTCAATCATATAAAAAAAACAGTTTTTTTTCTTTAATTCACTGTAAAACAAAATAGAACAAAACAAAATAAAATCAAATTAAACGCTCACCGAGCTTCGAATGGGAGGAGGAGGAAGTCGGCGGTGGCTCGTGGCGTGGAGGCGCTCGAAGGTGTCGGCGAGGCTTCGGGGGTTGCTGCGATTCGATGTCCGGTTTCGTCGCCTTGAGGGAGGAGGTTGCGAGGGTGGTGGGGGCTTCGGCGAAGGGTTCGTCGGCGTCTTTGCTGGAAGGCGGCGCGATTTTAGATTAGGGTTAGGTCTTTTTTTTTTTTTCTGTTATAATGAAAGAGGGATCGGGGGGGGGGGGGGCCAACGAAGAGAAAAGGAGGGAAAGGTAGGGGTTTTTTTTTATTTATTTTTATTATTGAATTATACACAAGGGTTGACTTTTACATACGACCTCGAAACGAGGTCCACCGCCTGTCGTCCATAGCGTTTTACCCCCATTCTGAACACAATGGGATATGTATCGCAAGCTGGTTTGATCGTTACAATCAGTTTCCTTTGAATTTACATTTAAATCGCTATATTGAATTTTAAACGTACATTTCAAATTACCGGGGTCACAAACTAACTTTATAAATTCCAGAAAAATATTTTCTAGCTTCGTATTGACGATACGGTCCTAACAAAACTAGTTTCGTCGAATTCTGAGATCGTTAGAAAAATGACCAATTTCCAGTGGATTAAAATCAACTGAAATGGTCAAAACATGTTTTCCTTTGCCACGCTCACATATTGATTCGAAAAATTATGAAATTTGGAATCTAGCAATAATTCGACATCATGGACCTAACAAAACTGGTCTCGTCGAAATCCGAGGTCATTTGCAAAATGTCCATTTTTAAGGGCCTGAATTCCATAGCGACTATTCAGAATTTTCAACTGGACATATCTTTTGATTCCCGCTATGAAATTTCGATTGGTCGGATTCGTTCGAAAGATATTATCAATTAGATCCCATTATTTTTGGTTTCACTAAAATCCGGATTGTTTTGCACCCGGTACATTCAATTGAAGTTTGAAATCGAATTATCGAACTACCGCGCCATTTTCAATTCTATTTATAATTATATATAAATATTTATATTCTAACGACGACGCATATAACTATATACGCTCGAATTATATTCAAAATAAATTTCTCGTCGATATTATTTAAAATAATTCATTTTAAATAATCAAAATTCGCTAAAATTGCCAAAATAAAAATTTTAAACTGGCCCAGATTTTCGGGTTGTTACACTATGCCACTTAGGCGGTGCTTTGATCATCACCACAAGACTTTGCTTTTCAACAGAAGCCCGAATCACTGCATCTTAGCATGTCACACAGGCAATTCACACCATGCAACTGATGGCTATCAATCACATAGAATAAATTCCAATGTCAGACACACAATCCATTTACAAGTCCGTTCTGGGTCGGAACGAAACCGGAGGCACTATATACCTCGCAAACCCATCGATTTCCACGTACGTATGGATGATCACCATTCATTATCCATATTTCGAGATGCCTCCCAATCAGGACATCAGTTACCATCCAAACGAGGTGAAGATCTCTGATCTTCGACCACCATCTTCATCTTTGATTTCCTATCGTCGATTCAGTTATTCAGAATGGGATAAACCCGGTCTTTTTGAGCAACTCGCGTATATAATAAACAAGTGCAACACAAATGTAGCGACCCGCAAATCCGTGCTATCTGAGTTGACTAATAACACTACACGTCCAACCCAAATAACAAAGAAATACGACTCATTATTAGAAAGAAGTTAGAGGGTGAGAATAGATAAGATAGAAACTTAGAATAGAAGAAAAACGAAGATCACAAACTCACAGCGGAACGAATAAAATATATTATATAACATAAGCTTTGAAATACAAATCTGTTTGTACATATATACATACCATCATCAGAGTACACATAACATTTGATTCAGCGGAAGCAACTCTAAATAACTAACATTGAAGCCTCCAGCTTCAAGCTCCTCCAAGTGTATCTGTAAAAGCCTGAAACACTTGACTGCCCATACAAATTTGGGCACCCAAGAGTTTAGGGAAAACAAAACAAAACAAACTCTGGGTCAGTCATGGGACTGGTGTGAGTAAACTCCAACCACTTGTTTAACTTTAAAAAAAATCCTTTCAAAAGAAAAGATAATAGTAAGACCAGCCCACACATAAACATGGATGGTTTTCACCTTACTATGACCCAAAACACTTTGATACAAAAATCCAGTGATATTATAATAATGTCTACATCAAATAAATAACCAAATAGCAGAACGCTTGCATCTCACGCTCCACATATATAGTATATAATCAAAAAAACCGCATGGCGCTTATTGGAGATTGGATTTCCAACATGACAAGGTATGGAACCACCTTCCGATGATGTATCTCTAGAGGCGAATACACCTGGGTTCAACAAGAACGTCTTGCAACCCGGCCCACACATGACCGACCACTCATTTCGCTTGAGTGTATCGAATGTATATCACCAACGGTTGGACTCAAACCACCGTTTCCCGAATGGGCAGAATCGATAGATTTAGAAACAAAAGGAATTTCTCTAGATAGGTGATTATACACCCTAATGGGTGCGACCCACATAGCCATGCTGCCTGCCCGATTTTTGTCCTTTCCCGGTTGTTGAGGCCTGAGGCTACGAATACTTACCATTCCTTGATAACACAATCACTTTGAATGCCACATCGTCAGATCCGTTAATCACTAGTTGAGTTTGCACAAATATTCTGGATGTTATGCTAAGGGATAAATCCGTTGCAACCATATATATTCACACAGACCAACCCATTTGATCATTGGAAATACTTTGTCAGACATTCGTCCATTTACGTTCGTTCTGGGATTGAACGAAACCGAAGGCACTATTTCTATTAATAGAAAAGCCCTTGCACTTTACTCCGTCTTCAATATATTCAGCATACTTGGTTCGTAACGCTTATGCCGATACGGAGTGGTTCTTCGGATAATAATCCAACCGGTCTCTCCATATTGACAACGATGGTCAAAAACTTCGATAGTCTGTGATTTAACTATCGAATAAAAACAAGTGTTCATCCAAACATATCAAACAAATCACTGGGCTCTTTAATTAATATTTCATTAATGAAATCACTTTTCCATTTCCTCTATCAATATTTGTTAACCAAATATTTTCCATAACCATCTTGCCTCTTTACGCCATTTGGAAAACGTTTCCAAATATTAACCTCTTTTATTTTCTATATATTAGAAAATATTTCTATTCGCAATTGGAAACAATTCCAATCACTTATCTCTACCCCTTTTTGATTACAACATTCGATTTTTATATTCACTTTCCTATCGAATTCAATACGTCGACACAATGATTTCAAATTATCAAATATCTTAAAAATATTCTAACTCCTTAAATTTCCGGAAAATTTCGCCATAACCTCCCCTGTATCGGGAGCATCGGGAAATTTCAAATAGCATCCCGGTATCTTCCTCAATCAAAAAGAAAAAGGAAAAGCCAAGCGGCTTGCCGATACGGCGCATAAAACCCATATATGAATTTAAACATGTACCTTTTTGTCGGGCATTACATTTATAAACTTCATATATCTCATCCCATATCTGTTTAACACCTGTTCACCTGTTTCCAATTCAATTCAACTCAATCCATTCGTTTGAAATAAACTTTGAATCGCTTGAATTCAATTTTGCTCAATTATTCTTTAATTAGCCTTTTTGCCTATTTCACTTCTTTGTTTGAACATAACATGTTTAAACAAAATGTTTAACTGCTCACAACCAAATTGAATTTCAACTTCATACACTCGTTTGACTCAATTCGTTAAAGTAATTCTTTAACTAACTTTCTGTCTATCTTGCTTGTATATTTGAATATAACACGTTTTTAAATATACTTCCACTTTCTTATCAATCAATTGAATTCAAATTTTAATTTTAGTTCCATATTCGATTTTCGAATATATATTTACAATCCCAAATCCCACTTTTCAAAGTTCGATTTTAGTTCAAACTCGATTAACTAATTTTTCTTTAGTTAATTCTATTCAATAATCAAAAATATGATTATTGTTTCAAAAATCATCTTCTTTACTTCACTTGAGTCCATATTTATTTTCTAACTCAAGTCTAGATTTTTAAATGGAAATCCGGATTTTTATTTGCTTAAAAATCCCAATATTTATATATAAAATCCATTATGGTTTATAATGGTTTATGGCGCTGCTTTTCTAAAAATTTGATTTTGACATAACTCAAAATCTATACGACGAAATTCAGATTTTTCTCTTCTATTAGAAAACTATTATCAAATTGGTCCGGACGTTTCTTGTTTCGAAGAATTCCGACTTCAACTGAGTCCTGTATACTCGATTGAAGTTCGAATCGCTATTTTACGAACTGCAGCGCTGCGGCGAGTTCGTTTTAATTATATTTATAAATATAAACTTTTAAACTTCTAAACTTCTTTAAAATGAAATCAATTCCATTTAATTCTATTTGAATTCCTTGATTCAAATTCCAATCTCATTTTTGAATTCTATATTTCAAATCACAATTCCTTTTCTATTGGATATTCAAATTAAATACTGGAATTTCCATCTCAAATCCCTATATTCAAATTTGATACTTGAATTCATTTGAATTCTCTTATTCAAACTCTATATTTAAAATTCCATTTGAACTTTTATATTCCAATTTCTATATTTGAATTATATTGAAATTCAAATATCCAAACTTCTTTTTAAATTCTATATTCAAAATTCCATAGTTTAAAACTCATTTGAATTTCATATTCAAATCCCATAGATCAAATCCTATTTGAATTCAATTTGAATCTCTTATATTCAAATTTCATTTTCCCTTTCCATTTGAATTCTAATATTCAAATTCATTTCCAGCCCCATTTAAATTTTAATATTCAAACTCATTTTGAATTCTAATATTCAAACCCATTTGAATTTCTTCACTCAAACCCATTTGAATTCCCCTGAATTCAAATTCCATTTCAAAACCAGTTGGGTTTCCTATTTTGAAATCTTATTTGAAATTCTATTTCCAATTCTACTTGGAAAATCTTATTTTCAAAATCCGTTTCAAATTCCATTTTGAAATCTCATATTCAAATTTCTACTTGAATTTCCGTATTCAATTCTATGTTCAAATTCAATACTCGAATTTCTATTTCAAATCTCAATTCAAATTTCATATTTAAATTCCATTCAAATCTCTATTCACCCTTCACATTTGAATTCTTCTTTGAAATACTATATTTCAATTTCTATTTTGAAATTCCACATTCAAATCTCTATTTGAATTTCTTTATTCGAATTCCTTTGAATTCAAATTTTATTTTAATTTCCTTGAATTCAAATTCCATTTTTCCATTCTAATTTCGTCTATTCAAATTCTATTTGAACTTCAATTTGAATTTCTAATATTCAATCCCCTTTTAAAATTCAAACATTTAAACTCCTTTTAAAATCCAAATGTTATACTCAAATTTCATTTGAGTTATATATTTAAAAATTTCATTTCACATTCTATTTTGAAAATTTCATTTCAAATCCCAATTTCACGCTTTTATTTCTATTTCTGAATTATCAAATGATAATTCTTTTCACTTCATTTATAACTTCGTTATAAAAGAATTATTTATAAACTTCGTTTATAAAGGAACTACTTGTTTTATTTTTCAAAAAAACACGTTTATATTTTATTTCCATTTAAAATTCAAATTCTATTTAAAATAGAATTTCCCTTTTAAATCTCAAATATCCTTCCACGATATTTTTAAATATCATTACTTAAGCCCAGTGATAAAACACACAAAGCAACCAATTATTTATTTTTCTAACACATCATATATAACAATATATGCAAACAAATAAACAAACAGATAATATATTTTTGAGGAATCCAGTTGGATTCCTCCAACCTGTTTTCCTGCATCCACAGATGTTAGCACATAAATAATACCCATTCTGCTTCGTGGCAGAATATCGCGGTATAGAAGGTCATCCACTAATCATAGCGTGGGGCGTATAGGGTAATCATCCGCTATGAAACTGCGGGCATCCGCTAATGAGACTGCGGGAATCCAACCAATCAATCAACCCAATATATATATATATCCTAAATAACTAATATATATATAAAGCAAGCAGAAAAATCCAAACGAGCAACAACAATTATTTTTAACGAAGTAAAAATAATTAAAATAAAAGGTGAGTGAGATTTACTCACCGTAATTTGTCGAATATCCCATTTAATTTCCATTTTGTTGTGTTTATGAATCAACTCGAATGGGATTTTCTTTTTACCTACGATATGTATTTTTAATTAATGATTAAGCTATCGTTAATTAAACTAACAACTAAAATAAATAAATAAATTTCTATGTATATTAAATTTCTTAAAAAAAAACATATACCTTGCCACATTGTGAATTTCCTGATCAACTACGGAATATACCTTCGAACAGCCCCAAAATACTACCCCATCCTACTTTGACAATTTATCGAGCAACTTGTTGACAAACTCCATCTTCAGTTACCATAGCCGCTGCCCTCACCTTCTCAGCTTCATTGACATCACCACCATCCCTAACAAACGACCTCCGCTACACTGTCGAATTCCCAGGTCTCCACCTCCTGTTTGGTCGGAGCAATACCATCCCTCCACATAACAACAGAACCGACCCCCCCCCCAATGTTTCACGTCCATCATCAGTATTGACTCCCCTCCAAACCACATCAGAAAATATGACCGCTCCAGCTGCCACCATCACCAGTGCTGACCCCTTGACATCGCAATGTTCTCGAGATTTAGGGCTTCCGAATCATGAGTTTCCCCCTCCGCAAAATCCCAAAATAAATCATCGACGGCTTCCATCGTGAGTGCGTCGAGCACTGAACCTCGCGACTTCCAACCCGCGGCTGATTGGTTGATACTTAAACAGAGGATCGATTTGCTATAAGAAAAGGAATCGAAGAGGGAAAAGTTGAAATTATGTTTCGGATTGTCTCCAAATGAAATAAACGAAGCTAGTGGGTTTATATAGGAGAGGAACCGAGAGACAAAGGTACAGGGCCATTAATGTTTTGTTCCTCTGATATCAAAAGTAGGAGGCAAATTTTTCTGCTCGAGGTAGGGGAAATGAAACGAGAGTAGGTCGGCCGATATAAGTAGCTGAGATGATGTAATATTTATATTATTATTATTTAACTAATTATATAGAATATCCTTTGGTCCCTAATTCAAAATCCCGAGCTGTTATTTTTACTTAACGACCGACATTTCTAAATTATACTGCTATTCTGAACTCCACGAAACAAATTCTGGAATTTAGTTTGACTATAACAACTTAAATTAATGATTAAATTAAATTCGATTTAACATAAAATTTCGACTTCCAATAACTATATTTATCGGGTTGTAATTCAATATCTAATTTATATTGATCGCCGTTTCGATTCAGTCTTTAACTTTAAATTCAATTATATTTTGATTCCGTATTATGATAATTTAATATATTCGATATTAAGTCGAAATTGATTTTTAAATTGAAAATATAAAAATTCATTTATATTATCAATTCGATATTCAAAAAGATATAAAATATTTAAAATAAACTGACCAAAAATCCGGGTCGTTACATTCTTCCCCCCTTAAAATAATTTCGTCCTCGAAATTGCTAAGGTAGGAAAATGGTACAAATCCATTTCCTTTCAACTTCTTACTTATGTTGAAACTCAACTCCTCATATTTCAACAAATTAACTCCAACCAAAACTTTTGGTCTTCACACATTTGATTCGAATGATCTATGATCAATCCATTTATATCCAATTTATGTTCTATTAAACCACTTTAAATTGATTCTAGTTAATTGATTCACTCCAATCCATTTAACTAGCTTAAGTTAAATTCCAATTCCAGAATCCAAATCCCAGGATTTTCATTTCAAATCTTTTTGAAATCACTTAAATATATACGTGTATATTTTATTTTTCTTCAAATTCAAAACATTTGAATATTCAAACCAATTTGTTTTCTTTCAAACAAATTTCCATCAAAAATTTTCTAAGGTAACAATTCATCACTTAGAAACTCGAAAATGAACACTGATGATGTTGCAATCATTATCAGAATTATTTTCCAGCCACTGAAGTGAGTTCAGTGCTTTATTATTTCAAAATCCATCTAAAATGATTTTCTTTCAAATCCTTTTAAAACAAATCTATATTACTTTGAAAAATATTTGTCAACTTCCCAGGATTTTTGAATTCTTAATCCTAGGTTGAATTTAATTCTAATTCATCTCATTTGTATATTTAATCTCCATACAAATTCTACTCTGGTTATAAATAACCATTCCAATTTTATAATCTCGTTTGATTATAATCCTAACCATCAA
This sequence comes from Allium sativum, assembly GCA_030737875.1. Classification (NCBI taxonomy): domain Eukaryota; kingdom Viridiplantae; phylum Streptophyta; class Magnoliopsida; order Asparagales; family Amaryllidaceae; genus Allium; species Allium sativum. The sequence continues at coordinate 166,651,964 of CM060923.1, forward strand.
CACATCCATATAATAATTTCAGAAAATTATTCCTTCTATATCAAAATAGAAATTTGGGTAAATGATTTCATTTACCCATTTTAAAACAATATTGTGTTCAATCTTCTGTTCAAGTATTTAGAAATTCCTATCGACGTCGTGGCGTCCCACGATTCGACCAGAATTCATAAACCACTCAACAGACTAGCCAACACAATATAAAACAACTTTTATATCAACTAACAAATACGCTCTCTCGTATTATACACTCATCTCATTCTAGGGTACTACTGACCCTATCTTTAATGAGCACATGCCACACAAGCCTAGGTGTTCGCTCAACCTAAGCTCTGATACCAACTGTAGCGACCCGCAAATCCGTGCTATCTGAGTTGACTAATAACACTACACGTCCAACCCAAATAACACAGAAATACGACTCATTATTAGAAAGAAGTTAGAGGGTGAGAATAGATAAGATAGAAACTTAGAATAGAAGAAAAACGAAGATCACAAACTCACAGCGGAACGAATAAAATATATTATATAACATAAGCTTTGAAATACAAATCTGTTTGTACATATATACATACCATCATCAGAGTACACATAACATTTGATTCAGCGGAAGCAACTCTAAATAACTAACATTGAAGCCTCCAGCTTCAAGCTCCTCCAAGTGTATCTGTAAAAGCCTGAAACACTTGACTGCCCGTACAAATTTGGGCACCCAAGAGTTTAGGGAAAACAAAACAAAACAAACTCTGGGTCAGTCATGGGACTGGTGTGAGTAAACTCCAACCACTTGTTTAACTTTAAAAAAAATCCTTTCAAAAGAAAAGATAATAGTAAGACCAGCCCACACATAAACATGGATGGTTTTCACCTTACTATAACCCAAAACACTTTGATACAAAAATCCAGTGATATTATAATAATGTCTACATCAAATAAATAACCAAATAGCAGAACGCTTGCATCTCACGCTCCACATATATAGTATATAATCAAAAAAACCGCATGGCGCTTATTGGAGATTGGATTTCCAACATGACAAGGTATGGAACCACCTTCCGATGATGTATCTCTAGAGGCGAATACACCTGGGTTCAACAAGAACGTCTTGCAACCCGGCCCACACATGACCGACCACTCATTTCGCTTGAGTGTATCGAATGTATATCACCAACGGTTGGACTCAAACCACCGTTTCCCGAATGGGCAGAATCGATAGATTTAGAAACAAAAGGAATTTCTCTAGATAGGTGATTATACACCCTAATGGGTGCGACCCACATAGCCATGCTGCCTGCCCGATTTTTGTCCTTTCCCGGTTGTTGAGGCCTGAGGCTACGAATACTTACCATTCCTTGATAACACAATCACTTTGAATGCCACATCGTCAGATCCGTTAATCACTAGTTGAGTTTGCACAAATATTCTGGATGTTATGCTAAGGGATAAATCCGTTGCAACCATATATATTCACACAGACCAACCCATTTGATCATTGGAAATACTTTGTCAGACATTCGTCCATTTACGTTCGTTCTGGGATTGAACGAAACCGAAGGCACTATTTCTATTAATAGAAAAGCCCTTGCACTTTACTCCGTCTTCAATATATTCAGCATACTTGGTTCGTAACGCTTATGCCGATACGGAGTGGTTCTTCGGATAATAATCCAACCGGTCTCTCCATATTGACAACGATGGTCAAAAACTTCGATAGTCTGTGATTTAACTATCGAATAAAAACAAGTGTTCATCCAAACATATCAAACAAATCACTGGGCTCTTTAATTAATATTTCATTAATTAAATCACTTTTCCATTTCCTCTATCAATATTTGTTAACCAAATATTTTCCATAACCATCTTGCCTCTTTACGCCATTTGGAAAACGTTTCCAAATATTAACCTCTTTTATTTTCTATATATTAGAAAATATTTCTATTCGCAATTGGAAACAATTCCAATCACTTATCTCTACCCCTTTTTGATTACAACATTCGATTTTTATATTCACTTTCCTATCGAATTCAATACGTCGACACAATGATTTCAAATTATCAAATATCTTAAAAATATTCTAACTCCTTAAATTTCCGGAAAATTTCGCCATAACCTCCCCTGTATCGGGAGCATCGGGAAATTTCAAATAGCATCCCGGTATCTTCATCAATCAAAAAGAAAAAGGAAAAGCCAAGCGGCTTGCCGATACGGCGCATAAAACCCATATATGAATTTAAACATGTACCTTTTTGTCGGGCATTACATTTATAAACTTCATATATCTCATCCCATATCTGTTTAACACCTGTTCACCTGTTTCCAATTCAATTCAACTCAATCCATTCGTTTGAAATAAACTTTGAATCGCTTGAATTCAATTTTGCTCAATTATTCTTTAATTAGCCTTTTTGCCTATTTCACTTCTTTGTTTGAACATAACATGTTTAAACAAAATGTTTAACTGCTCATAACCAAATTGAATTTCAACTTCATACACTCGTTTGACTCAATTCGTTAAAGTAATTCTTTAACTAACTTTCTGTCTATCTTGCTTGTATATTTGAATATAACACGTTTTTAAATATACTTCCACTTTCTTATCAATCAATTGAATTCAAATTTTAATTTTAGTTCCATATTCGATTTTCGAATATATATTTACAATCCCAAATCCCACTTTTCAAAGTTCGATTTTAGTTCAAACTCGATTAACTAATTTTTCTTTAGTTAATTCTATTCAATAATCAAAAATATGATTATTGTTTCAAAAATCATCTTCTTTACTTCACTTGAGTCCATATTTATTTTCTAACTCAAGTCTAGATTTTTAAATGGAAATCCGGATTTTTATTTGCTTAAAAATCCCAATATTTATATATAAAATCCATTATGGTTTATAATGGTTTATGGCGCTGCTTTTCTAAAAATTTGATTTTGACATAACTCAAAATCTATACGACGAAATTCAGATTTTTCTCTTCTATCAGAAAACTATTATCAAATTGGTCCGGACGTTTCTTGTTTCGAAGAATTCCGACTTCAACTGAGTCCTGTATACTCGATTGAAGTTCGAATCGCTATTTTACGAACTGCAGCGCTGCGGCGAGTTCGTTTTAATTATATTTATAAATATAAACTTTTAAACTTCTAAACTTCTTTAAAATGAAATCAATTCCATTTAATTCTATTTGAATTCCTTGATTCAAATTCCAATCTCATTTTTGAATTCTATATTTCAAATCATAATTCCTTTTCTATTGGATATTCAAATTAAATACTGGAATTTCCATCTCAAATCCCTATATTCAAATTTGATACTTGAATTCATTTGAATTCTCTTATTCAAACTCTATATTTAAAATTCCATTTGAACTTTTATATTCCAATTTCTATATTTGAATTATATTGAAATTCAAATATCCAAACTTCTTTTTAAATTCTATATTCAAAATTCCATAGTTTAAAACTCATTTGAATTTCATATTCAAATCCCATAGATCAAATCCTATTTGAATTCAATTTGAATCTCTTATATTCAAATTTCATTTTCCCTTTCCATTTGAATTCTAATATTCAAATTCATTTCCAGCCCCATTTAAATTTTAATATTCAAACTCATTTTGAATTCTAATATTCAAACCCATTTGAATTTCTTCACTCAAACCCATTTGAATTCCCCTGAATTCAAATTCCATTTCAAAACCAGTTGGGTTTCCTATTTTGAAATCTTATTTGAAATTCTATTTCCAATTCTACTTGGAAAATCTTATTTTCAAAATCCGTTTCAAATTCCATTTTGAAATCTCATATTCAAATTTCTACTTGAATTTCCGTATTCAATTCTATGTTCAAATTCAATACTCGAATTTCTATTTCAAATCTCAATTCAAATTTCATATTTAAATTCCATTCAAATCTCTATTCACCCTTCACATTTGAATTCTTCTTTGAAATACTATATTTCAATTTCTATTTTGAAATTCCACATTCAAATCTCTATTTGAATTTCTTTATTCGAATTCCTTTGAATTCAAATTTTATTTTAATTTCCTTGAATTCAAATTCCATTTTTCCATTCTAATTTCGTCTATTCAAATTCTATTTGAACTTCAATTTGAATTTCTAATATTCAATCCCCTTTTAAAATTCAAACATTTAAACTCCTTTTAAAATCCAAATGTTATACTCAAATTTCATTTGAGTTATATATTTAAAAATTTCATTTCACATTCTATTTTGAAAATTTCATTTCAAATCCCAATTTCACGCTTTTATTTCTATTTCTGAATTATCAAATGATAATTCTTTTCACTTCATTTATAACTTCGTTATAAAAGAATTATTTATAAACTTCGTTTATAAAGGAACTACTTGTTTTATTTTTCAAAAAAACACGTTTATATTTTATTTCCATTTAAAATTCAAATTCTATTTAAAATAGAATTTCCCTTTTAAATCTCAAATATCCTTCCACGATATTTTTAAATATCATTACTTAAGCCCAGTGATAAAACACACAAAGCAACCAATTATTTATTTTTCTAACACATCATATATAACAATATATGCAAACAAATAAACAAACAGATAATATATTTTTGAGGACTCCAGTTGGATTCCTCCAACCTGTTTTCCTGCATCCACAGATGTTAGCACATAAATAATACCCATTCTGCTTCGTGGCAGAATATCGCGGTATAGAAGGTCATCCACTAATCATAGCGTGGGGCGTATAGGGTAATCATCCGCTATGAAACTGCGGGCATCCGCTAATGAGACTGCGGGAATCCAACCAATCAATCAACCCAATATATATATATATCCTAAATAACTAATATATATATAAAGCAAGCAGAAAAATCCAAACGAGCAACAATTATTTTTAACGAAGTAAAAATAATTAAAATAAAAGGTGAGTGAGATTTACTCACCGTAATTTGTCGAATATCCCATTTAATTTCCATTTTGTTGTGTTTATGAATCAACTCGAATGGGATTTTCTTTTTACCTACGATATGTATTTTTAATTAATGATTAAGCTATCGTTAATTAAACTAACAACTAAAATAAATAAATAAATTTCTATGTATATTAAATTTCTTAAAAAAAAACATATACCTTGCCACATTGTGAATTTCCTGATCAACTACGGAATATACCTTCGAACAGCCCCAAAATACTACCCCATCCTACTTTGACAATTTATCGAGCAACTTGTTGACAAACTCCATCTTCAGTTACCATAGCCGCTGCCCTCACCTTCTCAGCTTCATTGAGATCACCACCATCCCTAACAAACGACCTCCGCTACACTGTCGAATTCCCAGGTCTCCACCTCCTGTTTGTTCGGAGCAATACCATCCCTCCACATAACAACAGAACCGAACCCCCCCCCCAATGTTTCACGTCCATCATCAGTATTGACTCCCCTCCAAACCACATCAGAAAATATGACCGCTCCAGCTGCCACCATCACCAGTGCTGACCCCTTGACATCGCAATGTTCTCGAGATTTAGGGCTTCCGAATCATGAGTTTCCCCCTCCGCAAAATCCCAAAATAAATCATCGACGGCTTCCATCGCGAGTGCGTCGAGCACTGAACCTCGCGACTTCCAACCCGCGGCTGATTGGTTGATACTTAAACAGAGGATCGATTTGCTATAAGAAAAGGAATCGAAGAGGGAAAAGTTGAAATTATGTTTCGGATTGTCTCCAAATGAAATAAACGAAGCTAGTGGGTTTATATAGGAGAGGAACCGAGAGACAAAGGTACAGGGCCATTAATGTTTTGTTCCTCTGATATCAAAAGTAGGAGGCAAATTTTTCTGCTCGAGGTAGGGGAAATGAAACGAGAGTAGGTCGGCCGATATAAGTAGCTGAGATGATGTAATATTTATATTATTATTATTTAACTAATTATATAGAATATCCTTTGGTCCCTAATTCAAAATCCCGAGCTGTTATTTTTACTTAACGACCGACATTTCTAAATTATACTGCTATTCTGAACTCCACGAAACAAATTCTGGAATTTAGTTTGACTATAACAACTTAAATTAATGATTAAATTAAATTCGATTTAACATAAAATTTCGACTTCCAATAACTATATTTATCGGGTTGTAATTCAATATCTAATTTATATTGATCGCCGTTTCGATTCAGTCTTTAACTTTAAATTCAATTATATTTTGATTCCGTATTATGATAATATAATATATTCGATATTAAGTCGAAATTGATTTTTAAATTGAAAATATAAAAAATCATTTATATTATCAATTCGATATTCAAAAAGATATAAAATATTTAAAATAAACTGACCAAAAATCCGGGTCGTTACAACAAACACACATACGCATCATTTCAATTCATTAGTCGCTAACCGTAAATCAGTAAGAGAACGATTTCCCAAATATTAACCCCGAAGGCCGAAACCAACATCAGATCAACACCCAGGAAACCATTCGACTTAGCCAACCTTCAGTTAGTTTCTAAATTTCACATCCATATCGTTTATAATATTTTATAACAATTTGTCGCTATTTTTATTTATTTAAAATAGCCAATTTATTCAAAACGACGCTTCGGGCCATAACGTGGCCATGGCACTGTTTTTCTTCAGATTTGAATTACACATATCTGAAAATCTAACCGTTGGATCTTCACAAAATTTAAATCATTAGAAAGATCTTTTGAAAACGAATCTAACGATTCCAGTTTCGGGAAAATCCGATGGTCGGATCTCCCGGTATAATCGTTTGAAGTTTCGGTTTCAAAATGCGAACTACTGCGTCATTATTCGATTTAATATAATTATATATATATGTAAATATAATCGATTCTGGTGCTGTTTTTCCTTCAGATTTGAGTTAAACATTACAGACAATCCAACCGTTGGATTTTTACAAAGTTGGTGCCGTTGGAAAGATATTTCAAAAGCGAACCCAACGGTTGCGGTTTCGGGAAAATCCGATGGTCGGATCTCCCGCACTAATCGTTTGAAATCACGGTTTCAAAATACGAACTGCAGCTTCGTTATTCGATATATTTTAGTTCTATATATATATATATATATATATATATATATATATATATATATATCGATTCTTCAATTTCAAAGCTATATTCTTTTCATACATTTGATAAAAATTATATTATTATCCAACAAACATTCACTTCGACACTTCACTATTTTTAACAACTCCTGTGTATAGTAAAAATGTGATTTTAATTGTAAAACAATTTATTTGAAAACACGATTATTTTATATTGTTCATATGGATGATAAAAATATGATTTTTATTATGAAACAATTTATTTCAAAATATGAATACCACTCAACACATGAATTTGAATTCAACGAATGAATTTCGATTCAACACATGAAGGTTTTCTATAGTTTGTATATATAGATAAAAAGGTGATTTTTATATTTAAAACACGAATACCATTCAACAAATGAATTTCTATTCAACGAATGAATTTCAATTCAACACATGAAGGTTTTCTATAGTTTGTATATATAGAGGAAAAAGGTGATTTTTATATTTAAAACACGAATACCATTCAACACATGAATTTCTATTCAACGAATGAATTTCGATTCAACACATGAAGGTTTTCTATAGTTTATATATATAGATAAAAAGTTGATTTTTATATTTAAAACATGAATACCATTCAACACATGAATTTCAATTCAACGAATGAATTTCGATTCAACACATGAAGGTTTTCTATAGTTTATATGTATAGTTAAAAAGGTGATTTTTATATTTAAAACACGAATACCATTCAACACATGAATTTCTATTCAACGAATGAATTTCGACTCAGCACATGAAGGTTTTCTATACAACGAATAAATATAGTTTCAACAAATGAAAATAATTCTAACACATGAATATTATTCAAAATTTCGGCAGCATAACGACAGGGTAGTTAAAACCGGGACCGTCCGTAGTACGGCTCCTCGGTCTACCTTAAAACCTCGCAGCTTTTGACAATGGGGAATCATGCATCTAGTTCGCACGCAGGCGGCATGTATATTTTTTTCCATTTCCACAAACTAATCCTATGTGGTTTCAACTAAATATTTCTCAACCACAAACGGGTATTTTTCAACCACAATCAATCAATTTCAACCACAAACAATTTCAATCAACCATTCGCTATCAATCAATTTTCACGCCAATCTCAACCAATAAATATCATCCATGATTTGTGGATGAGGGGCGTATATATATATATATATATTTATATATAGCATTTCACTTCTATTTCAACAAATATATAATTTTTTTTACAATGCATATACAACTTATACATCGAACGTACAACTTATACAACGCTTATACAAGAGGTGTACAACGCTTATATAACTCATACATCGATTATATAATTTATACATCGTCGTTTTCCGTATCGTTTATAAATTAGAAATCTCACATTGGGTTCCACTCCACCAAAAATAGCAGAAGGCTCAGAAAAATATGCGGTCTCTTCTAGAAGGTAGAAGACGTCCACCCGAGTCCACTGTCTCTTGTTTCACTGAATTTCGTCAAGAAACTAAAAAGATATGATTTTTACAAGTTTGCAACGGTTTAAAAGTGTTAAAACAGTTCAAAATAAACAAGCCGAACCTTTCAGCAAAATGTTCCAAACTAGGTTTGGATTTTTCAAACAAACGGTGTAACAGTTTGAGGATCGGCTTGCACGAGGTCGAAGGGGGGCGTGAGGTGCAGGTTCGCCAGTGGTGCGGTCTGAATCGGTGGTCAGGTGGCGGCGGAATCGAGGCACGAACGGAGCAACTTCAGAAGGTTGATTCGAACAATCCACTCAATGAAAAATTCAGAAATTGGTATGGATTTGGAGATCTCGCAGAGTGCTACAAAATCCTCAATAGGAGGAAGGTGTAATTTCGCTTGTAGGAGGAGGAAAGGAGGGGAGAAGGAAGGGATGCGTTTCCGCCGTGCGTCGAGCTAATACGGGGAGAGAGTGCTGAGTTGGCCAAATTGAATTTTTTATTTATTTATATATTTTAAAATCTCTAAAATACCCTCTTCCTCACACGAACACCAATTCAAACCCAACGACTATCGTCCCTAGCGTTTTACCCCCCATTCCGAACACAATGGGATATGTTTCGTAGGCCAATTCGACTGTTTCAGTCAGTTTTCCTTCAAATTAAAATATAAAACATTCAATATTTTATTTGAACGTACATTTCAATTTGCCAGGGCCACAAACTAATTCGAAAAATTCTAGAAAAATAAATCTAGCTATGTTTTGACGATACGGTTGCAACAAAACTAGTTTCGTCGAATTCTGAGACCGTTTGTAAAATGGCCCAATTCTGGTCGATCCAATTTAACTATAATTGACCAAAACACATTTCTCTTTGCCACGCTCACATACTAGCTTCAAAAATTATGAAATTTGAAACCTAGCAATAACTTCACATCCCGGATCCAACAAAAGTAGTTTCGTCGAATTCCGAGGTCATTTGCAAAATGGCCATTTTCACGGACTATATAATTTCTATTGCGACCTTTCTGAAAATTCATTTGGCCATAACTTTTGCTTTCCGCTATGAAACTTCGATTTTTCAGATTCTTAGAAAGTTATTCACTAATAGATTTAAATATTTTTGGTTTCACTCAAATCCGCTTTGTTTTGCACCCGGTACAGTCAATCGAAGTTTGAATTCAAATTTTGAAACTATCGCGCCATTTCAGGCCTTGTTTATAATTCAAAGTAATTATATTTATTTTCGAACGTCGATTCAAACTCACTTTTTATTGCTATTATTTAAAATATTTATTTTAAATATTTAAAATCCCCTATTTTAGCCAATTTAAATTTTTTTAAATTGGTTCAGATTTTCCAGGTCATTACAATAAAAGAATAAACTTTAATTTCAATGCATATTTGCATTGATAAATGCAAATAAAGGAATAAACTTTATTTTCAAATATATGCACTTGCATTTGTGAGTGTAAATGAAAGAATAATTTGTTTCAATATATATATTTGCATTGGAAATGCAAATAAAGAACAATTTCTACTTTTCAATATATATTTGCATTGGTAAATGCAAATAAAGAACAATTTCTATTTTTCAATATATATTTGCATTGGTAAATGCAAATAAAAGGATTGATTTTGTTTCAAAGTTTATTTGCATTAGTGAATGCAAATAATATAATAAATTATATTTAAAATATATTTGTATTAGTAGACGCAAAATAAAAGTAAAATTTTCATGTCAATATATATTTGCATCTGGGGAGGCAAATAAAGGATCGAACTTTAATTTCAAACTATAATTGCATTTGTAAATGCAAATAAAAGGATAAACTTCGAGTTCAATGAATATCTGCTTTTGTAAATGCAAATAAAAGAGTAACTTTAATTCCAATGCAAATAAAATGTAAATTTGATCTTCATCCTTTTAAAGTAAACCAAAAAGGAATATTTCTAATTCTATATTTTAATCGATGTAAATCTGAATCTAGCCAAACAACAATCATCATCATCAAACAACTAATACAACTCAGCAATCGTCGTCACAGAACAAATCAACATTGCAATAATTATGTATACAATCATGAATATAAAATAAATATAAATTTCAAATTTAATTAAATAATTAATTTTGAATTTAAATAGATATCTCACCGATCAATTCAGATCTGAAATTTCCTGAATTTCCAACTATCTCTATTTTGGTTCTGTCAGTGTAATCGCAAAGTATTCTCCGATACGAGTTCAACGCAATGAAAATCGTTTGATTTCATCGCTGTATGAAGAAGTTATGCTCGTTTTATTACATTGGGTTATTAAGTAAATTATTAGTTTTAAAAAAAATTAGCAAAAATAATCACCTCCTAATCATACACTCATCGTCTTCTTCCTCCCAGAACAAGGCCGATGCTTTCTCGTTTTGTTCAAAATTAGGGGTCCAAATTGCGACTAAATTACAAAGTTGAATGAAGATCGGACTGCTCCACATTGTCGGGCTACGTGAGAGCTCCCCACGCCTTCGATGGCGTCAAACTCGGTGGCCTGAGGTGCTCACGGCGGCGGTGACAACGGCCGGCCTTCTCGGCGTCTGTTCTTGGTGGTCGTGCAACGTGAAGATGATCCAACTGTATCAAATTAAAGAGGGAGAAAAGTTCTTCGATCTTGTTGTTGGAGTTTTGATTTTTGTTAGGAGGATTGGGAGAAAGTATGGATCGAAATCCAGAGGAAATCAGCCATAGATAAAAGGATACGGCGGCTACAGTATTTAGGGAATTAGGGTTCGTATTTTGAACCGTATTTATAGGTGTATTTTTATATTTGTTTTATTTATTTAATTCAAAAATTCCAATTTATCAATACGAACACCAAATCAAACCCAACGAGTGTCGGCCCTAGCCAAATACCCATTTCCCAGACACAATGGAACAGGTTTCGTAACCCAATTCGACTGTTATGATATGTTTTACTTTAATTTAATATTTAATTCCTTTATTAAATTAATTCTATCATACAAATAAATTCACCGAGGCCACATACGGCCTCGGAAAATTCCAAAAAAATTAGTTTTAGCTTTCTTATGACGATACGGTTCTAACAAGACTAATTTCGTCAAACTCTGAGACTGTTTGAAAAATGGCCATTTTTAAGTCGATTTAAAAGTGACTGAAATGGTCGAAACACATTTTCTTTTGCCACGCTCACATATTAATTCGAAAAATTCTGAAAATTGAAACCTAGCAATAATTCGATATTCCGGTTCCAAAAAAGGTGGTTACATCGGAAACGGATGTCGTTTGAAAATTGACTATTTTAAGGCCAATATATTATATTAAAAAATATATACGAATTCTACATCGACTTTTCTAAATTTTAAATTGGACATAACTTTTTATTTTTAAAACAAAATTTCAATTTTTCAGATTCGTTAGAAAGATATGGTTAAGCAGATTTAAATATTTCTTGTTTCACTCAATTCTAATTTATTATGAGTCCTGTACTTTTGTTTAAAGTTTAAAATTAAAAATTCAGACTACCGCGCTAGTTCTAACTCCTTTTATATTCAAATTAAATTTATTCATTTAACTTCAATTAAAAATAAATTTTAACCATTATTATTTAAATAAATCATTTTGTATTCCCAAAATTCATTAAAATTTTCTAAAATAAATTTTTTAAATTGGTTCAGAATTTGCGGTTGTTACAATCTCCCCCACTTAAAATCTTTTCGCCCTTGAAAAGGAAATGAAGCTAAAAGTTGTTTATTTAACTAAATTAATTTTCTTACTTCAATCATTTCATAATTTTTATTAGTTGAACTCATATTCACACAACACAATCATCAATCAATTAGTTGATTAAATTTTCAAAAATATTTTGCTTTAATATTTTCAAAAATCATATTTTCTAAAATCAAATTATATATATAATAACAAGTACGTTAATTATAAATTTTCCACTCTGACTCATTCTAGGGCATTGCTAACCCCATCTCTAATGAGTATTCTCATTCTAGGATAATGCTGATCCTATCTCTAATGAGTATTCTTATTGGATATTACTAATCCAATCTTTGATGAGTCTTTTGTTCAGTTCTAACAAGCTGCACCCCAAAAAGTTGAGCTAACCAGAGCTCTGATACCATATGTAAAGACCCGGAAATCCTCGCCTTTTGGATCGACCATAAACCACACAGGTCTGATCCAAAGAGTTAGAAATCTCCAAATACCTTAACTTTGGGCATACAACACATCAGAACAACAACACAAACTTTTATAACATCAATAATAAATGTTACATCAGAGTACAGAATATCAGAGTATATCGAAAAATAATATAGCAGAAGATACATTTACAATAAATTAAATATAGTGCAGCGGAACTAATCTCAGCGGAAGGCCATCAAAATTCTGGACACCGCTTCTTCAATCCAGGATCCTGCTTAACTATATCTACAAAGAAACTACTCGACTGCCCGTGTGGAAAGAGGGCACCCAAGTTTGCAAAGTGAAAAAAACTACAGGTCAGTCGTGGGACTAGTGTAAGAACTCTTAACTTAACTTATCTAATAAGAAGGCAAATCACAGGACCATGCTACTAACGCGGAACGGGTTTACTCCATTGGATTGCCCGTGCATAAAATAATGTAAATCGTCAAATAACGCAATGCTTTTTAGAAAAATGAAACCATTATAAGACCCAGGTCCCATCACACAATGCAACGCAAACCGGAGGATAGGGTTTTACCTTATAATGGTCAAAAGATGCTTGATACGTAAAAACGATATTATTAGTGTGTGTATATATATATTTAAAACATTTCAAATATAATATCAATCCTCGACGGTATAGCTACCATCTACTATGTTGCCATACTAGTTATACAATCAAAACCGCAAGGGGCGTATTGGAAATTGGTTTTCCATCATGAGTCAAGGCTAGGGAGGAGCTCCTTACCGATTCGAGACACTCTAGCAATGTCTCAGGATTCGGATGATGGCGAACCCTTGGATACAGCAGGGCCGGTCCACAAATACTTTAGTGGATTAGTTATGCCTGAACACACGCTCCCCGATCCTATTGGACCTACAAATCTGCCGTGGGCGACCGATAAGAATAAACCGAGGCCTCGCAAAAATTCCATCATCCACATAAGTAAAAGTCAGCCAGTTTAAGCACTGACACCACTTCTAGCTAGAAAGAAACGTTTGCACTCCCTGCGTTCCCTTCTCCCGTTTTAGACTCTACCGGTGTGTGAGGCTCGTGAAGTCACGATATACACAAAGCTATGCCTAAATAGACTGTGCTTTGATCATCAACCACAAGGCCTGCTTTTCAACAAAGCCTCGATCATTTGCATCTTAGCATACCACATTGTCAGACCCTACCATATTATTGATCATCTACAAATATATATATATATATATATATATATAACCTCTAAGCTCATACGTCTTAGAGAAGGGTGTAAAGTAAAGAATAAATTCTTCACCACCAAATAGAAATATATAATTAGTAGCGTTCAATGAATAAAGTAGAAAGAAATACAATGTCAGACACAAAATCCATTTACAAGTCCATTCTGGGTCTAAACGAAGCCGGAGGCATTATACCTCGCATATCCGAACAATCAACAATACGTCTGGACAACTACCTCTGCGGCCGCCTCAAGGTAGCTACTCCAATTAAGGGCATCAGTAGTCCTTGTCCATTCGATGTGAAGATCGCCGGTCTTCAACCACCGCTGTCAATATCTTCGACTCTTCATCGTCGTGATAATTATTCAGAATGGGTTAAACCCGGTCTTTCTGAATAACTGGAGTATTTTATAATTTAAAATCAAGTGTTATATAAACACATTCAACGCCTCATTCCAATTTAGTATATTCTTTAAAATAGAATATTCTTGTTTTTTAGGGAAAGGTTCCCATTAATTGTCAAAGATAAAATCTTATAAATTTATTCTTCAATCTTCTTTTTTAAACTTCATTAAAACTCTAATTTGGATTTTAACATCAAAAACATTATTAAATGATTATTCCAATTTTGAAGGAATTAACCTTGGTTTTAATTTGGTTTAAAGAATCAATGTCATTTAAAACATTGTTCACGATAAACCCAAAATCATCTTCCATTAATTGTGGAATTTCTACAGAAATCAAGTCAATATGTAATCGATATAAATTTCTATATCGGACAAATACTATAAATGGAATAACGGCAAGGCCCTTTTAAATTCAATATATAGTATCTGTCTTCATTTACAGAAGCCTATCTCGAATATTATCAATTCGAATTTCCGTTCAATTCCAATTTAATATATTAAATTGGAAAACTTGACTTTGGAAAATTTCTTTTTTTAAAACTTAATAAAAAAGATTATAAATTATAAATCACATTTCCATTGTCAATTGGGTTAAATAACAAATGTCATTTAAAACATAGTTCACAATAAACCCAGTTCACATATCTTTTCCATTCAACTACTAAATATAATTGAAACGCTAAAAAAAACTTAATTAAAAGATTTATCCTTTAAATCCGGGGTTTAAAAACAGTGTTATTTAAGACACCATTCACGACAACCCAAAATCTAATTCTTTTATTTAATTTCAACGAAATCTTATTTAAAATATGTATCCTAATTAATAACTAGTTTACCTTAATAGAAATATTTTTTTTCTTTTGTCCATTCAAGAACGGACATAGAAAACATCATTTCATTATTGGTCAAATATTATATAATAATATTCTTTATATAAAAAGATTCTTTATATAAATTATCCTTTATAGTACGGTACTCTTTATTTTAAAAGATATTTATATTACCATGTTCTTTTTCTAAATATTCCTTATTTTAAAAAAATATTCTTTATTTAAAAGAAATCCTGCATTGGAATGCGACTCAATCATTTACCATATAACTTTGTTATATGGATTTCATACATTGAATGTATATAACCGTAATGATAAATATCATCAAACCATCCATTCACATCCAGAGTGCAATCTATAACTGTGTGAGCATTAAAATGAAATAATAACGCTCATCGCAGCCTGTCGATCGTTCGACCGGCATACAAATAAATATTGGGATTAGTGTAAGTCAATTTTCTTCCCAACACCCGTGTGGAGTTTTCAGCCAACAAACAGTTCATAAAACAAATGATTTGTTAAAGGATTTAACAAATCCAATTCTACTAGCAAGTTGATGATAATGAACCATCATGTAATTTATTTCTAATGTCGAAGAAAAATGTATTTTTATTCGTAAAATTTTCCTATACAATTCTAATGTCACATAAACTGTGATTTATTTATATGGCATTATTGGGGATGACAACTACAAGATACATTTATTGGTTTTACATTTCCAATATATAATCTAACACATAAAAATGCGTATTTTAAGTTGCACACAAATTCAAATGTACGCATTAATATATAAAAATTGTCACTATAGTTCACCTACACATTCTAATGTATGTTTTGACCAAACATATGATTCCTATATTTGAATATAATTTCTAATGTAGGTTCGCAAATAAAAATGATCTTTATATTTATGTATAAAAACTATTTCATGTTATGCAAGTAAAAATAATTACTATATTTACAAATATGTTTTATTCCAACAAAATGTTCAAGAAATGCTACTTCTATTTGAGGTAACACAAACCTATTTAACAAAATGCCATTTGTGTTTAACTCTTTATTTAATAAAAAATGTGATTTTTGTTTTATTCTAAATTTAAAAAAATGTGATTTTACTTCAACTATTATATCTTGACAAAATAAATATATTGGTTCAATTAATCTTTTTGGTCAAATAATAAAAATAATGACTTTGTTTTATCGACAAATCTATTTCGACAAAACAAATAAAAGTGTTGTGTTTGTTTAATCACAAATTTTAAATTTATCAAACAGATAAAAGTGATATATTTGTTTTGTCAAAACTTATGCACCAAAATAATGATCATGTTTGTTTTTAACTATTAAAATTTGGCAAAGAGACCAATTTGTTTTAACAAGTATAAATTGACAAAGGAGAATAATTATATTTAACTATTATAAATTGATTGTAACACCCCGCCTCCGCTAGGGTCACTCGCAAAGGAATGCACTAGCTTTAGAGGGGCATTATTGGTAAACATGCACAGAAATATCACAAGACAGAACATATAAAATAGCGGAAGTAAAATCGAACTTTCATAAACATCAATAGTTAAGGTCTAAAGCCTTTTACATTAGAGTACATCAAAACCTGTCTTGCAATAGTAAAGAAGCATATAGACTTTTTCATAAATTATTCCCCAAGTAAAACAGTAAAGTAGCCATAGCCAAGAAAAGTCCAAGCCATCCATGATGACCTTCAAGCAGAAGAAGTCCGAACTAAACAACAATATTTCCTCCCTGTAACCTAGGGGAGGGGGGAAACGGAAGAAAAGAGGCGAAACAAAACGGGTCAGTCAAAAAGACTGAGTAAGCCCTATCTACTATTAGCATAAAAACTAGTAAAGTTAACTGACATGAGAAACTGAGATGAACATAAGCATGATAACAAGATAGATAAGCTAAATCAAAATAACAGGATGAACTACTGAACTCAGATAAACTAAGGTGTCATGATAAATTACGATGCCAAGATAAAACAAGGTATCACATCATCAGGTTTCTATCAAGTATAATATCCCCAAGATATCTATCACGTATAACGTTCCCTGATATCTATCCTGTATTTTAGCTCTGCCCCTACCGTACTAGTATCCCCACCGTGTCATGTGTTAACCAAGAATGACCCTCACTCAAAAGTCGTGTAATGGTCCATGTCAACCTAATATATCGCATATATAGGTTACTCAACTTGTATGTTTTATTCCATGTAAATGTTCAGTCCCTTGCCGTAGACCATACGGGCTTTCCCATGAGATTCTATATTACATTAACATAGTTCCATGATCCTTAAGATCGGTTTGGACTGTTACCCTAAATCTTGCTAGGGTCTTCCAACATGAATTATCGTTTGTACAACTAGGACTTATGCTACCTAGGGCTACTAGGGATTATGCTTACCTATTGCACGTTTTCGTATCTCGGTTTGGGTTCAACCACCTAGGGCCACTAGGGATTACGCTAACCGCCAACCGCGCCCTTTTTCCCACGCATATATCGTGAATCGTTTTTCCATGACTGTATGCACATGTATCACATCGTGCCATCCGAGTCCTGTCACAGGGCAAATCAAGAAGTACAGGACTCGGTCGGGAGCTTTAGATTTATCTGCCGATGTAGATGCTAAGGTCTGTTTTTTCCTATACGTGGCTATGGTCCCACGAGACCACTCCCTCAACTGGTGAAAGACAAGACAGGATAAATCCTGTATGAGAACACAACACTGGCCAACCCACATCCAAGCCTTACCGCAACCATAATTAGATAGCAATTATGGTCTTTTGGGTGTTCTCTGCCTTTCCGTACGTACACGCTTGACCAAAGATGGTAGGTAGCCTGACGAAATGCTATCTAGGGTACGACCGTGTATCGTCGACTATCCCCTATCCATCCCCGTCTTTAGGTCGCTCGTATAGCAACCAAGGCATACTCTTGGTTCTTCTAACGCAGACCTTAACCTCTCATGAGCCTAGTATAATCACCTTGCAGCTCATAGAGGGATACCAAGAATACCCTCACGTTCCCCGAAGTCGCTGCTTCGTTACCCAGTTCGCTGGAGCCTTTATCCAAATCAGATACTTGCTCCTACTCGTATACTTAAACGATAACCTACCGTATTAGGTTACTCATCTATCTATGAACTGGTCAAACTTCCTTGACTAAGAATCATTACTTAGTTATTCTTCAACTAAGGTTTCCCACTTAGCCTTATTCCCGCTATCCTTGTTAACTACGGTTATCCACCTAATCCTCAGAACTAGGGTTTACATAATGGATTAAGTGTCACTTAAGTTCATGACTTAACCCGTCTACAAATCATGTCAAAATTGGCTAAGTATCCAAGTTCAAGACTTAACCCTACAAACCATGCTCAAGTTGGTTAAGTATATTAAGCAATTCACGACTTAACCTCGTCCAATTATAATTCTAGATTGGTTAAGTATATATTAACCTTACCCTATCAATTTACTTAGTCAAACCGGTCAAGTGTATTCAAGCGATTCGTGACTTAGCCTTATCATGTTTTCACGTTATATTGGTTAAGTATTGGTTAACTTAACCACAATAAATTAACGAGTTAGATTGGTTAAGTATAGGTCACTTAACCACATCAATTCATCATGTTTAGATTAGTTAAGTGTTTAACTTAACCCCATTAAACTACCAAGTGGAATTAATTAAGTCTAGGCTAACTTAACCCCATCCGATTTCCATGTTTAGACTAGTTGAGTCTAATCTTAACCCCATCCGTTAACCGTATTTTTCGGTTAAGCGTCATTAAGAAAACTTACTTAACCTTACCAAGTTATCGCGTTGGATTGATTAAGTGTTGGTAAACTTAACCCCGTCCACTAGTCATATAAAAATGGTTAAGTGTCATTAGGCAAATCAAGTTACTTAACCTACCCATCCTTGTCATGTTTTGTTAAGCACCATTAGCCTAATCAAATTACTTAACCCATTTGTCCATGTCATATTTGGTTAAGAGTCATTAATCAAATTAACTTAACCCTATCATGTGGCATTAATTACTTAATGCACCTTCACCTCTCACATTAGACTTTGTTGTGGTTACTAGTTAAGCCTGTCGGTTCCGGGTAGCTTTACACCACAACTTGGTCTAACCTCGGGTTCAAGCACAACATGACCAACTTCTCACATTGGGTCCTATTGTTTGCAACTACTAGTTAGGCCGGTCGGTTCCGGGTAGTTTTACGTTGCAAACTCAACCCAACCTCGAGTTGGCCACACTTATATTATCTAAGTGTCATGTCCATCATGTTTCCCAAAACATGTTACAAGTTTTCAAGCATTTGGGTAGACCTAACTTAATAGGTAAATTCCCAAAGGGTAGACCTAACTTAATAGGTAAATTCCCAAGCTTATGTTTTTATGCATACTTACATGTCAACTTCCATGTTATATTTCAAGTCATGTTTTCAAGTTGTATTTTCATGTCATTAGAAATTTCCCATAACATAACCCAACGCTTTTAAACTCGCATATACGTTCGCGACAACGTAATGGATTAAAAGAAGAGACTTGGCAAAGGCATGACAAAAATGGATATTAAGCCACAAGTTAATCATGGTGGCAAATGAGGCACAAATGTGTTCATTAACTTGCATGTTACATTCTTAAGCCTCAAAACATGCATAAACCCAAACTTGGCACATAAGCGAATCATGGTGACAAAAGATATGGAATGATGACTATTAACTCGCATATATCATCATATAAGGGTTATGACTTCATATGCAAGTTGACATAAAGGTTATGAGGGTTCTCATGTTGCCTAATGCAACATTTCAACATAAAGGTTGTAGCTTTTAGCTCACAAGATCAAGATAATGACTTCATAAACTTGCATGACATGATAGCATGTATCATACTCAATGATCAAACCCAAACTTGCAACATGAACATTTAACTTCATAGTTAATATCTAAGAGTAGGGAAAGGGCTTACATTGCTATGAAGGCACAAAAGATATGACAAAGCCCTTATGCAATCAAATAGACCCAAAATGCAAGCTCTAACATAAAAACCCTTGAGCCAAAATGATCAAAACCCTTGCTTTATGATGCAAAGATAGAAACTTGACTTGAATGCAAGCTAATGACACTCATACAAGCTTGAAAACACTTGTATGCATGGAAAATCTCTCATAGAAACCATTTAGAAATTTTATGAAGAGAGTGGAGGCCATGAGAGGTAAAATTTTGCCATAGTTTAGTTGCATGAATGAATAATGAGGATTTAGGATAGGTTAGGGTCTTATTTATAGATTAGGCAAGTGTTTTAGGCCATAGGATTAAACCTAGATTCAATCCAAGCCATCAAAGCATGTCTTGGGGAAGAAGTCAAGTGTAGGAACCATCTAGTGCCTTTAGATTAAAGATGAACCATGAGAACCATCCAAATGCAAAATCTGCATTTGAGCGAATCGGCCCACGGGATGACAGCCAAACACCCTGGATTAACCCCTAGTCGACCCAGCGGGCTTGGGTCGACCTCAAAAATCGGCCGGTTCGGTTATTCCCCTCTCCCAATTCGCTGTTTTGAACATTTTTGCATATTTATTTATTTAATTTTCAACTATATATATATATCAATATATATATATTTCTCTGCGCAACCCATTTCACTTAATTAATTATACTTTAATTTGGGAATTTTTCGTGAAACTTCGCGAGGCCATATCTTGGTCATACGGACTCCGATTTTCGAAAACTCGGACTCTATTTCGCGTATTTTTCCGAGACGAACGCAATGGCAAAGCCCGTTTCCCTTGATTCAGATTTTACAGTTTAATTCTACCTCCATTTATGTTATAACAGGTTATTGAAAATACGTGTTGTTACATTCTCCCCACCTTTTAGGATTTCGTCCCCGAAATCTCCAAGTTAGGAAGAACATATCCTACCATCCATCATCCATCTACTCAAAACATCATCCATAAGCAACCATTGTCCTTAGATGATTTCTAATGCTGTATTAATATATGCAAAACGTGTGTGTACATGTTCCTTAGCTAATGCTAATGATCAGGCCTGAATAATCTTTCTAATGCAAAATATGTATAGTGCCATGAATCCAACATGTATGCAAATAGTCCTAGTCATATAGATACTATATGCGTGCACAATCATTCATTCATATGCCACAACCGCATGATAAAACATTCGATTTCATCCATAAACAAGTATAAATACTCGTGCATATGCAATATGAAATGTGACCGAGTCGAGCTAGTATCTAATGTGTATTCGCGCATCCACGAGCAACCACTTGCAACCACTTGCAACCATATCAATCATAACATGTTTCAAATACATGTTTACATCCATAGGGTTCTACCTAGAATTCCCTGAAACTGGGTCGAGAAGATAAACAGGACAAACTCCTTACAGGGTTTGTAACGGAGAATAGGACCGAGAGGATGTCCACAAAAGATAGCCTACAAGTAAGCTCTACAGAAAACAGGGATCAAGGATATACTCCCAAAAAGAGATATCATGCGCGTATCTAGTCTTTGACCATCAAAGTCGTCTTTTAACTTCGCGATTTTGTAGCTTCTTATTCCTGTTTCCATAACATGAGCTGGAACTCAATTCTTCGTCGCCTCTCGTTCCACTTGCACTTATCCTTTTCCTAGAATACTTGACGCAAACATGACTGCGTACTCATGATCTCATGCAAGCTTTCCAAAATTCACTAGTGAATCTTGGATCTCGTTTATATACTATAAGGCATTCCATGTAGAAGAACTTTCTCTTGAAAGTAAACAGATGCCAATCAGGTTATCATGCGCACTTACTAGGGTGATCTCTATAACCCATGCATAAATGAAGTAAACCATCCGTCTTATTGGCGAACACCACTCGATCGGGCTTCAAATTTCCAATAAATGCATCAAGGGATTCTAAGTAACTAGTCATGACAGAACCTCAAAAAGGTTACCCGATACTTCGAGGGCATTTCCAAGGCTAGTCAAAAGGTCTAACTACCCTCCTATCAAAACCGAGAGTGGCACCCCCTACTGGATAACCACTTCATCCCTAGAATCCATCCATAGCTTATAAACATAAGCATTATTTCCAAACTCAACACTTGGCATAGACATTCCCAAATCCAAACAAGTCATGTATAAATGGACTGATTCTCCAATAGGACTTTGAGACAAAAATGGGATTCTCTATTACGCTAGTACTTAAGGTGCAGAGACTCAACTATCGAAGCAGACTTAAATGATACAAACAACGAAGTCCTAACGGGATGATAGAGAAGAAAAGCTAAACCTTTAACAAGATCGTTACCCTCCCTCCGAGGTACTCTAGAAATGAGAGCATACTACTGCCCTCCCGATGATCTTGTCCTTGTCCCATAATACTTAACTATCCGCCCCGTTTTACCATGCCAAAGGTACTCTCTCGTCATGGGTTTCATTGTTCATCTTTCTCCCTCCTTTGAGGACTAAGCCATACCAACAAGTTGCTCATCCTTAAGCTCGTATCCTTTATCCTTCTTTCTCACGAACCTTTCTTATAACGCGGCCACTGGTCTCTCGAGAACCACCTCCATCGTATGGAAAGCACTTTCGTAGGTAGAAAAGACTAGTCGCAGTTAAAACTACTGTGACTACAGATGGAGGAAAGAAAGGAAAAGAGACTCAATTAAGGAAACAAGGATAGTGCTAATGGCCTTTGGGGAATAGCCTTTTTCTTTTAAAAGAAAATTTTCTTGAAAAATGCTTCTTTGTAAACGGTTTTTTTTTTCAAATAGTTTTCAGAAGGTCTTTAAAAACTTTTGCCCAGTCTGGTAACCTTCTGCTCTGATACCACGTGTAACACCCCGCCTCCGCTAGGGTCACTCGCAAAGGAATGCACTAGCTTTAGAGGGGCATTATTGGTAAACATGCACAGAAATATCACAAGACAGAACATATAAAATAGCGGAAGTAAAATCGAACTTTCATAAACATCAATAGTTAAGGTCTAAAGCCTTTTACATTAGAGTACATCAAAACCTGTCTTGCAATAGTAAAGAAGCATATAGACTTTTTCATAAATTATTCCCCAAGTAAAACAGTAAAGTAGCCATAGCCAAGAAAAGTCCAAGCCATCCATGATGACCTTCAAGCAGAAGAAGTTCGAACTAAACAACAGTATTTCCTCCCTGTAACCTGGGGGTGAAACGGAAGAAAAGAGGTGAAACAAAACGGGTCAGTCAAAAAGACTGAGTAAGCCCTATCTACTATTAGCATAAAAACTAGTAAAGTTAACTGACATGAGAAACTGAGATGAACATAAGCATGATAACAAGATAGATAAGCTAAATCAAAATAACAGGATGAACTACTGAACTCAGATAAACTAAGGTGTCATGATAAATTACGATGTCAAGATAAAACAAGGTATCACATCGTCAGGTTTCTATCAAGTATAATACCCCCAAGATATCTATCACGTATAACGTTCCCTGGTATTTATTCTGTATTTTAGCTCTGCCCCTACCGTACTAGTATCCCCACCGTGTCATGTGTTAACCAAGAATGACCCTCACTCAAAAGTCGTGTAATGGTCCATGTCAACCTAATATGTCGCATATATAGGTTACTCAACTTGTATGTTTTATTCCATGTAAATGTTCGGTCCCTTGCCGTAGACCATACGGGCTTTCCCATGAGATTCTATATTACTTTAACATAGTTCCATGATCCTTAAGATCGGTTTGGACTGTTACCCTAAACCTAGCTAGGGTCTTCCAACATGAATTATCGTTTGTACAACTAGGACTTATGCTACCTAGGGCTACTAGGGATTATGCTTACCTATTGCACGTTTTCGTATCTCGGTTTGGGTTCAACCACCTAGGGCCACTAGGGATTACGCTAACCGCCAACCGCGCCCTTTTTCCCACGCATATATCGTGAATCGTTTTTCCATGACTGTATGCACATGTATCACATCGTGCCATCCGAGTCCTGTCACAGGGCAAATTAGGAAGTACAGGACTCGGTCGGGAGCCTTAGATTTATCTACCGATGCAGATGCTAAGGTCTGTTTTTTCCTATACGTGGCTATGGTCCCACGAGACCACTCCCTCAACTAGTGAAAGACAAGACAGGATAAATCCTGTATGAGAACACAACACTGGCCAACCCACATCCAAGCCTTACCGCAACCATAATTAGATAGCAATTATGGTCTTTTGGGTGTTCTCTGCCTTTCCGTACGTACACGCTTGACCAAAGATGGTAGGTAGCCTGACGAAATGCTATCTAGGGTACGACCGTGTATCGTCGACTATCCCCTATCCATCCCCGTCTTTAGGTCGCTCGTATAGCAAGCAAGGCATACTCTTGGTTCTTCTAACGCAGACCTTAACCTCTCATGAGCCTAGTATAATCACCTGGCAGCTCATAGAGGGATACCAAGAATACCCTCACGTTCCCCGAAGCCGCTGCTTCGTTACCCAGTTCGCTGGAGCCTTTATCCAAATCAGATACTTGCTCCTACTCGTATACTTAAACGATGACCTACCGTATTAGGTTACTCATCTATCTATGAACTGGTCCAAACTTCCTTGATTAAGAATCATTACTTAGATATTCTTCAACTAAGGTTTACCACTTAGCATTATTCCCGCTATCCTCGTTAACTACGGTTATCCACCTAATCCTCAGAACTAGGGTTTACATAATGGATTAAGTGTCACTTAAGTTCATGACTTAACCCGTCTACAAATCATGTCAAAATTGGCTAAGTATCCAAGTTCAAGACTTAACCCTACAAACCATTCTCAAGTTGGTTAAGTATATTAAGCAATTCACGACTTAACCTCGTCCAATTATCATTCTAGATTGGTTAAGTATATATTAACTTGACCCTATCAATTTACTTAGTCAAATCGGTCAAGTGTATTCAAGCGATTCGTGACTTAGCCTTATCATGTTTTCACGTTATATTGGTTAAGTATTGGTTAACTTAACCACAATAAATTAACGAGTTAGATTGGTTAAGTATAGGTCACTTAACCACATCAATTCATCATGTTTAGATTAGTTAAGTGTTTAACTTAACCCCATTAAACTACCAAGTGGGATTAATTAAGTCTAGGCTAACTTAACCCCATCCGATTTCCATGTTTAGACTAGTTGAGTCTAATCTTAACCCCATCCGTTAACCATATTTTTCGGTTAAGCGTCATTAAGAAAACTTACTTAACCTTACCAAGTTATCGCGTTGGATTTATTAAGTGTTGGTTAACTTAACCCCGTCCACTAGTCATATAAAAATGGTTAAGTGTCATTAGGCAAATCAAGTTACTTAACCTACCCAACCTTGTCATGTTTTGTTAAGTACCATTAGCCTAATCAAATTACTTAACCCATTTTTCCATGTCATATTTGGTTAAGAGTCATTAATCAAATTAACTTAACCCTATCATGTGGCATAAATTACTTAATGCACCTTCACCTCTCACATTAGACTTTGTTGTGGTTACTAGTTAAGCCGGTCGGTTCCGGGTAGCTTTACACCACAACTTGGTCTAACCTCGGGTTCAAGCACAACATGACCAACTTCTCACATTGGGTCCTATTGTTTGCAACTACTAGTTAGGCCAGTCGGTTCCGTGTAGTTTTACGTTGCAAACTCAACCCAACCTCGAGTTGGCCACACTTATATTATCTAAGTGTCATGTCCATCATGTTTCCCAAAACATGTTACAAGTTTTCAAGCATTTGGGTAGACCTAACTTAATAGGTAAATTCCCAAAGGGTAGACCTAACTTAATAGGTAAATTCCCAAGCTTATGTTTTTATGCATACTTACATGTCAACTTCCATGTTATATTTCAAGTCATGTTTTCAAGTTGTATTTTCATGTCATTAGAAATTACCCATAACATAACCCAACGCTTTTAAACTCGCATATACGTTCGCGACAACGTAATGGATTAAAAGAAGAGACTTGGCAAAGGCATGACAAAAATGGATATTAAGCCACAAGTTAATCATGGTGGCAAATGAGGCACAAATGTGTTCATTAACTTGCATGTTACATTATTAAGCCTCAAAACATGCATAAACCCAAACTTGGCACATAAGCGAATCATGGTGACAAAAGATATCGAATGATGACTAGTAACTCGCATATATCATCATATAAGGGTTATGACTTCGTATGCAAGTTGACATAAAGGTTATGAGGGTTCTCATGTTGCCTAATGCAACATTTCAACATAAATGTTGTAGCTTTTAGCTCACAAGATCAAGATAATGACTTCATAAACTTGCATGACATGATAGCATGTATCATACTCAATGATCAAACCCAAACTTGCAACATGAACATTTAACTTCATAGTTAATATCTAAGAGTAGGGAAAGGGCTTACATTGCTATGAAGGCACAAAAGATATGACAAAGCCCTTATGCAATCAAATAGACCCAAAATGCAAGCTCTAACATAAAAACCCTTGAGCCAAAATGATCAAAACCCTTGCTTTATGATGCAAAGATAGAAACTTGACTTGAATGCAAGCTAATGACACTCATACAAGCTTGAAAACACTTGTTTGCATGGAAAATCTCTCATAGAAACCATTTAGAAATTTTATGAAGAGAGTGGAGGCCATGAGAGGTAAAATTTTGCCATAGTTTAGTTGCATGAATGAATAATGAGGATTTAGGATAGGTTAGGGTCTTATTTATAGATTAGGCAAGTGTTTTAGGCCATAGGATTAAACCTAGATTCAATCCAAGCCATCAAAGCATGTCTTGGGGAAGAAGTCAAGTGTAGGAACCATCTAGGGCCTTTAGATTAAAGATGAACCATGAGAACCATCCAAATGCAAAATCTGCATTTGAGCGAATCGGCCCACGGGTTGACAGCCAAACACCCTGGATTAACCCCTAGTCGACCCAGCGAGCTCGGGTCGACCTCAAAAATCGGCCGGTTCGGTTATTCCCCTCTCCCAATTTGCTGTTTTGAACATTTTTGCATATTTATTTATTTATTTATTTAATTTTCAATTATATATATATATATATATATATATATCAATATATATATATTTCTCTGCGCAACCCATTTCACTTAATTAAGTATACTTTAATTTGGGAATTTTTCGTGAAACTTCGCGAGGCCATATCTTGGTCATACGGACTCCGATTTTCGAAAACTCGGACTCTATTTCGCGTATTTTTCCGAGACGAACGCAATGGCATAGCCCGTTTCCCTTGATTCAGAATTTACAGTTTAATTCTGCCTCCATTTATGTTATAACAGGTTATTGAAAATACGGGTTGTTACATTGATAAAGGTAAACAATTTGTATTTTAATTCTAATTTAACATACAAGTGCTATATTTTGTTACCTTTTTTGATTTAGACAAAAATGAGTATTTTTGTCTACTTCTGCTTTAATGAAAAATATATGAAAGTTTAATTATTCATTCTTTTACCATAGCTTAAATAAACAACTTCAATTCATTCTTTTAAAGTGATCAAAGGACTCTTTACATTTCACATAAACATATTTGACAAAATGACTCTTTTCATTTCACATAAAATTTCAATAAGAAATGAATTTCTAAAATCTATGCTTCCTATTGTCTTTTAAATGCAAATAAATGAAACATTAATTCTTACCATTTTTGCTACAACCAGAATGTAACTAAAATATAACTTTTAAATCCTATCTTTTATTTGCATCTGAAAATGTGAAAAAATTAGTTAATTCTTAATTTGAAAGTAAAATAAGAGATTTAATTCATGTTTTATTTGCATTAAAGGATGCAAATAAAAATGCAACCCTCAAAATGACATTCTATTTATATCAAAAATGTAATCAAAATGTAACTTACATTTTGATGTTTTGTTTGCATTTAGAGTTGCAAACAAAATTAAAACCTTAATTTTTAATGTTTTATCTTTATAATAAGGAATGCAAATAAATAAATGTAACTTTACTTATAGCTTATTTGAAAACAAGGAATGCAAATAAAAGAACAAATTCTATTTTTAATGAATATTTGCATTTATGGATGCAAATTAAAGAACTAATTTTATCTTCAATGAATATTTACATTTGTGAATACAAATAAAAGGACAAATTTTAATTTCCAATGTATATTTGCATTTGTGGATGCAAATAAAAGAAATATTTTCATTTCAATGTATATTTGCATTAGTGAATGCAGATAAAAGAACAGGTCCTAATTCCAATGTATATTTGCATTAGTAAATGAAGATAAAGGAATAAATTTTTGTTTTCAATAAATCAAGTTCTAACAAAAGTGTTATTTTTTGTTCCACTACTTATGTTTTAACAAAAATCTTACCTTTAATTCACTAATCCTAATTTGACAAAAATGTTATTATTTTATACAATGTATGAAAATGTATATTTTTGGCAAATTCTATTCAAGGTATAAGAATGTGATATATTTGCATTAGTGCATATAGATAAAAGAATAAGCTTTAGTTTCATTTTATATTTGCATTTGTAATTGCAAATAAAAGAATAAACTTTAATTTCAATGCATATTTGCATTGATAAATGAAAACAAAGGAATAAACTTTATTTTTAAATATATGTACTTGCATTGGTGAGTGTAAATGAAAGAATAATTTATTTCAATATATATTTGCATTGCAAATGCAAATAAAGAACAATTTCTACTTTTCAATATATATTTGCATTGGTAAATGCAAATAAAGAACAATTTTTATTTTTCAATATATATTTGCATTAGTAAATGCAAATAAAAGGATAGATTTTGTTTTAAAGTTTATTTGCATTAGTGAGTGCAAATAAAAGAATAAATTATATTTAAAATATATTTTCATTAGTAGATTCAAAATAAAAGTAAAATTTTCATTTCAATATATATTTGCATCTGGGGATGCAAATAAAGGATCAAACTTTAATTTCAAACTATAATTGCATTTGTAAATGCAAATAAAATGATAAACTTCGAGTTCAATGAATATCTGCGTTTGTAAATGCAAATAAAAGAGTAACTTTAATTCCAATGCAAATAAAATGTAAATTTGATCTTCATCCTTTTAAAGTAAACCAAAAACGAATATTTCTAATTCTATATTTTAATCGATGTAAATCTGAATCTTGCCAAACAACAATCATCATCATCAAACAACTAATACAACTCAACAATCGTCATCACAGAACAAATCAACATTGCAATAATTATGTTTACAATCATGAATATGAAATAAATATAAATTTCAAATTTAATTAAATAATTAATTTTAAATTTAAATAAATATCTCACCGATCAGTTCAGATCTGAAATTTCCTGAATTTCCAACTGTCCCTATTTTGGTTCTGGTCAGTGTAATCACAAAGTATTCTCCGATACGAGTTCAACGCAACGAAAATCGTTTGATTTCACCGCTATATGAAGAAGTTATGCTCGTTTTATTACATTGGGTTATTAAATAAATTATTAGTTTTAAAAAAAATTAGCAAAAATAATCACCTCCTAATCATACACTCATCGTCATCTTCCTCCTAGAACAAGGCCGATGCTTTCTCGTTTTGTTCAAAATTAGGGGTCCAAATTGCGACTAAATTACAAAGTTGAATGAAGATCGGACTACTCCACCTTATCAGGCTACGTGAGAGCTCGCCAAGCCTTCGATGGCATCAAGCTCGGTGGCCTGAGGTGCTCACGACGGCGGTGACAACGGCCGGCCTTCTCGGCGTCTGTTCTCGGTGGTCGTGCAACGTGAAGAAGATCCAACCGTATCAAATTAAAGAGGGAGAAAAGTTCTTAGATCTGGTTGTTGGAGTTTTGATTTTTGTTAGGAGGATTGGGAGAAAGTATGGATCGAAATCCAGGGGAAATTGGCCATAGATAAAAGGATACGGCGGCTACAGTATTTAGGGAATTAGGGTTCGAATTTTGAATCATATTATTGGTGTATTTTTATATTTGTTTAATTTATTTAATTCAAAAATTCCAATTTATCAATACGAACACCAAGTCAAACCCAACGAGTGTCGCCCCTAACCAAATACCCCCTTCCCGGACATAATGGAACAGGTTTCGTAACCCAATTTGACTGTTACGATATGTTTTTCTTTAATTTAATATCTAATTCCTTTATTAAATTAATTCTATCGTAAAAATAAATTCACCGAGACCACATACGGCCTCAGAAAATTCCGAAAAAATATTTTTAGCTTGCTTATGACGATACGGTTCTAACAAGACTAATTTCGTCGAATTCTGAGACTGTTTGAAAAATGGTCATTTTTAAGTTGATTTAAAATTGACTGAAATGGTCAAAACACATTTTCTTTTGCCACGCTCACATATTAATTCGAAAAATTCTGAAAATTGAAACCTAGCAATAATTCGATATTCTGGTTCCGACAAAAGTGGTTTCGTCGAAAACGGAGGTCGTTTGAAAATTGACTATTTTTAAGGCTAATATATTATATTAAAATATATATATATAAATTCTACAGCGACTTTTCTAAATTTTAAATTGGACATAACTTTTTATTTTTAAAACGAAATTTCAATTTTTCAGATTCGTTAGAAAGATATGGTTAAGCAAATTTAAATATTTCTTGTTTCACTCAATTCTGATTTATTATGAATCATGTACATTTGTTTAAAGTTTAAAATTAAAAATTCAAACTACCGCGCAAGTTCTAACTCCTTTTACATTCAAATTAAATTTATTCATTTAACTTCAATTAAAAATAAATTTTAACCATTATTATTTAAATAAATCACTTTGTATTCCCAAAATTCATTAAAATTTTCTAAAATAAATTTTTTAAATTGGTTCAAAATTTGCGGTTTGTTACAGTTGGTGGCAAAAAATGCCATCAGACCCAAAGATTCTCTATTACTAGAGAATAACGTTTCACATAAGGAAAATTAATGTGTGGAAAGCATTAAAAGACACAAAGGTTTACTGGTTAGGTCCGTAAGGGGCCTACACCCACTTTGAAGGAGTTTGATGATCTTTATTCACAAATAAGAGTTACAAGCAGTGAACTTCATCATGGAATTCTTTTACAAGTTGTTCTATGTATTTTGAAGTCATATTGGTCGTATACCAAGTATTGGAAAAAGGTGATGTATGCTTCTTCTTCCTCAAGAGCTATACTGCCACTAACGAGGTCTTTGGAGTGTGCAAAATTGTCAAGTCAATCAAAAATCCAACCCTTGTGAAGAATGAGAAAGAAGGTATTTATAGGTAGTGGGCTAGGTTGGAGTGGGTGAGATTTGAGGACCACACAGCAGAATTTTTCGTACCCCTGAAAGGCATCCTTTTAAATTTTGCATCCCTCTCTTAATGCATAGGAAACTCATATTCCTTGGGATACGGTTGCTTCATACCCCTATGGGGATACGAATCCACGCATCCACTTTGGGATACGAATTCTCTATCCCCATAGTGATATGAATTCGTATCCCAGAGGAAACGGTAGTTCTGTATCCCTAGGGGATGCGAGATTTCGTATCCATGGAATCGTATCTGGAGGATACATTGAGTCGTCTTTTGAGTGGAAGGGGGATACGAAATAGGGAATGAGGCTGAAGGGGTTTGAAATTGGCAATGTGGAGCTAGAGGGATTCGAATCCTTGTTGCAAGACGAGGGATTTGAAATGTGTGTAGTAGTCATAGAGGGATTCGAAATCCCTTAATATGGAGAGTCAGGGAGTTGAAATGTGTGGAATGAAGGTTGAGGGATTCGAATTCATTGACATGAAACCCAAGGATTCAAAATCCTTATGGAGCCGACTTTGGCTTGAATTCATAGTTCTTTGTCTTCGCTTCGGCATTGGTGCCCCGCGATGTGTTGAGTCGAGCAGGACGTATATGATTTTGGGAAACGGACCAAAAAGCCGGTTAACAGTAATAATGTTTCTAGAGAATCAATAAGAAGTTGATAATGACAATTGAATACAGACCATAACTTGGCTCCAATATACATGTGATGTTGAATTCTTTAAATTGAAATTACAAATTAATGATTCTAGGTACTTCCATTTGTTTGTTCACACAAACACACACACACATATATATATATATGTGTGTGTGTGTGTGTGTGTGTGTGTGTGTGTGTGTGTGTGTGTGTGTGTGCGGGCGGGCGCGCGCGTGCACGTGCATGCGGACGTGCAGGGATGTTACTCTTGTTGAAGCCTATTTCACAAGGTCCACTATTTCATTCTAAGGGTTACTTTTCTTATACTCATTCAAATAATATCTTATGATTGCAAGTATATTATCGTCCTATAATAATTCTCCAACAATGTGTTTTTTGTATGAGAAACTTTTATTCAACCTTTCCAAATTGGATAAAATAGGAAAAGGTCTTTAATTTGGTTTGTTTCCTATGATATATTGATGGGCTACCAAAATATAGGGAAATGACGAAGGAAAGTTAGTAAAATACAAGACCTTTTCTAATCTCATTACTATTGGTTGATATGTACTGTATGATATTTTTTTTCGATGCATGTAACTCAAACTTCACCAAAATTGAACAATTAATTCATTATAATTAATTACTAAGGTAGAGAATAATGGTTTTATAACTATGTTAACGAGTATGAAATTACCATATATTATAGTCTTAATATGAATAAGATGGTTTCGATTCAAATATTAATTAATTAATAGCCACAAATGCATCCTTTTCAACGGTTTATTATTCATTAATTATACCAACCATAGTTAGCATCTAATATCTATCTGCATGCTGCATTGGAAATATATTTTTATTGACACTAGGAAAGAAATTGGTAATGACCTGTGTAAAACAAAGTGTATATATGGATAAATATTCTTTATTATAATACTAAAACCTTATAAAGTTTTAAAAATTACCTATCTCTTTTATTATTTCAAAATAAAGGTTAAATTATTTATTAGTTGGAGAAACTTGATCAATAATGCATGCTTAGATTATACAATAAAACGGTTTACATAGAAGACATCTACTAGTTTGAATATACATAGGACAAATTGATGATTTAGTCATGGTAAAAAAAATTAGTAATCGATTTCTGAACCGAATGGTCCTATTTATTGGAAAACTTTGAGTTTGATGTGGGGTTTTCCAAACCATGTATAATTTGGATGGTGGAAGAAAACAAGTTAGTAACATATTTATTAAATAATAGAAAAGCAGAAGAATGTCTTTCTCTGTCCTTGATTTTAGGAGTTACCTCTCTTTTCCTTAATTCTCTCTTGATATTTAATATTTGAAGTTTTAATTATCAATTAAATTGTTTAACTAACCTCTCATTATTTTATAGTATGATATATATATATATATAACTTATGCATAATTAATCTACAAATAATTTATATACCAACTTAAAGTAGTAGGTCTATATAGTTATATTAATTATATAATACCAAATTTAAATTGTTTAAATAAACTTAATCAGAGAATATATTTATTAATATTATTAATAGAACCATGATTGAATATGAATATGACTATTTGTGCTAATAAAAATGGTAAAACTAAATTGTTTTATTCAATTACTGTATGTCAATCGCATAAAACAACAATAAATAAATTAATTTTTTTATTCATTTATCATTTAACCATAAATACTTTTATTTAAAGTGGTAAAATATATGTATTATGCATTGCATTATGAAATTCTACATTTAACTTAAAATACCTATAATTAAAACTACCATAATTATTTACGAAACCTACATCAGTTTCTCCTATGATATATGTTTTAATCTATACGCATAAATTAATTATGCGGTGTTATGATTAAAATAATAAGATAAATGTAATCAAGTGATACTTATTTGTTTAGTTACTAATGACAATATGAAAATTTCAATAATATACATCATACCTATATCAATAAAGTACGATAAAATTGTATTTTTATTCGACTAAAACACACGTAAGTCACTTGGCATGTAATATAACACAAACAATACAGAACGTTTATATAATACAATCTTTAAGTTCGGTAATACATGGAATTTATTTCTCAAAAACATGTTTAAGAAACACTATTACTTTTAGTTTCAGCCAGTCTATAATTAATTACAATTAAATTTGAAATTATTTTCCCGTTTTCCAAAATTTTTGCACTTTAGCATAGAAAATTCAGAAAAAATGTTCATAGAGACATGAGATAAATTACAAATTTAACTTTTGAGATAAAATAAAGAATAACAACAAAAGATTAGAAAAAATATCATTAAATTCGTCAAATTTAACTTTTGAGATAAAAAAAGAATAGCAACAAAAACAAATTAGAAAAAATATCAATAAATTCGTCGTGCATTACAAAATTATGATTTTTTTACAGCAAAAACCTTAATTTTAAAATTTCTGCAATCTTCTACCAAACTATCTTGGTTCACTTTTAATATGTTACGTGACTTCATATTAGAGTTAATCAAGAATATTAAAAATATTGTAATAACCCGGAAAATCTGAGCCAGTTTAAAATTTTTATTTTGGCAGTTTTAGCGAATTTTGATTATTTAAAATGAATTATTTTAAATAATAACGACAAGAAATTTATTTTGAATAGAATTAGAACATATATATTTATTTAGATCATAGTTAAAATATAAAAAATTATTTATAATTATAAAAGGAATTGAAAATGGCGCGGTAGTTCGAAAATTCGATTTCAAACTTCAAATGAATGTACAAGATTCAAAATAAACTGGATTTTGCTGAAACCAAAAATATTAGAATATATTTGATAATATCTTTCCAATGAATTCGAAAAATTGAAATTTCCTACCGGGGATAAAAAGTTATGCCCAGTTGAAAATTCAGAATAGTCGCTATGGAATTCTGGCCCTTAAAATTGGAAATTTTGCAAACGACATCGGTTTTCGATGAAACCACTTTTGTTGGATTCGTGATGTCAAGTTATTGCTAGGTTTCAAAATTCGTAATTTGTCGAATCATTATGTGAGCATGGCAAGGGAAAATGCGTTTGACCAGTTTCAGTTGATTTTAATCGACTGGAAAATGGTCATTTTTCAAAAGTCTCAGAATTTGACGAAATTAGTTTTGTTAGGACCGTATCGTCAATACGAAGCTAGAAAATATTTTTCGAGAATTTTTAGAGTCCGTACGTGGCCCCGATATATTGAAATACGCGTTCAAATTCAATATATAGATTTGTATTTTGATTTTGATGAAAACTGATCGAAACGATCGAATCATCTTACGAAACATATCCGATTGTGTTCGGAATGGGGGTAATTAGCTATGAACGATAGGCGATGGGTCTCGTTTTGAGGTCAAAATAAAAAAGTCAACTCAATCCGTGATTTCCCGTAAGGGGGATTTCGGGTCGTCTCAGCTTGGTATCAGAGCTCTGCTTTACACAGCTCGAGAACAAGGCACATTAGAACCATACGAAAGGATTCATCAGAGATTGGATTAGTAATATCCAATGAGAATGACTCGTTAGAGATGGGATCAGTAGTATCCCAGAACGAGTGTGAAGAGTAGTGTTTTTAAAAATAAAAGTGAAAACAATTTTTGTTTTTAAAATTTAAGCCAATTTATACGTATTTGAATATTTATTTTATATTGAATTTGGACAATCCAATATATAAAGATTTTGCATATGCGCCTTGCAAACGTATATTTGAAGTTTTAATATACTGGATAGGTATAGAATCACACTCTAGTTGCCCGGAGATGATGTTGATAATGACCATGGCATCATCAATATTTATGTTCGGGTTTCGAAAGTGGGATTTCTGTATGATTCCAATTGACTGGGGTGAGAACCAAAATTAGATAGGGTCTACTGTTGTGATTTGGCATCAAAAACATGATTTTTTGTAAATGTAGCAAAATTATGAATTTGAAACGTTAATTCACTAATTGATTTATGGTTGTGCTGTATGGTTATTCATTTAAACCATTTTGTGAATGAACGGGGAATTTAGGCCAAATTGAACCAATATTGAACGGTATTGAAAATTGATTGCAAATGCATACATGTACATATATATGTGTGAACAGGTCATTGCAAGGAGGCTAGAGAAGAGGAATAAAATTGTTTGCCCGACAAATAAGTACATGTTTATTGTATTTCTTGGGTTTTGGATGATTTTATGAGCCTATTGGCTAGCCGCTTGGCTTTTTCTTTTTCTTTTTCTTTTGGATTGAAGAAGGCCATGGGAGGCTATATGAAATATCCCGAAGTCCCCAGTGCAGGGAAGGTTATGGCAATATTTTTCGAAAATTTAGGGTGTTAGCCAAATTTTTGAAAAGTTTGAAAAGTTCTTAGAAACTGAAAAGTTGAAAAACTTAAGCCATAAAGGAAATATTGGAAGTTGAGTTGATTAGTTAAACAACTTTCAGCTTCGTTCCTTTTCGAGGACGAAAGGTTTTAAGTAGGGGAGATTGTAATAACCCGGAAAATCTAAGCCAGTTTAAAAATTTTATTTTAGCAATTTTAGCAAATTTTGATTATTTAAAATGAATTATTTTAAATAATGATGATGAGAAATTTATTTTGAATAGAATTAGAACATATATATTTATTTAGATCGTCGTTAAAATATAAATAATTATTTATAATTATAAAAGGAATTGAAAATGGCGCG
The DNA here is from genome assembly GCA_030737875.1 of Allium sativum. Classification (NCBI taxonomy): domain Eukaryota; kingdom Viridiplantae; phylum Streptophyta; class Magnoliopsida; order Asparagales; family Amaryllidaceae; genus Allium; species Allium sativum. The sequence continues at coordinate 166,688,789 of CM060923.1, forward strand.
ATAGTTTGAAAATTCGATTTCAAACTTCAAATGAATGTACAGGATTCAAAATAGACCGAATTTTGGTGAAACCAAAAATATTAGAATCTATTTGAGAATATCTTTCCAACGAATCCGAAAAATTGAAATTTCATAGCGGGGATAAAAAGTTATGCCCAGTTGAAAATTCAGAATAGTCGCTATGGAATTCTGGCCCTTAAAAATGGAAATTTTGCAAACGACCTCGATTTTCGACGAAACCACTTTTGTTGGATCCATGATGCCAAGTTATTACTAGGTTTCAAAATTCGTCATTTTTTGAATCAATATGTGAGCGTGGCAAAGGAAAACGCATTTGACCAGTTTCAGTTGATTTTAATCAACTCGAAAATGGCCATTTTTCAAACTGTCTCAGAATTTGATGAAATTAGTTTTGTTAGGACCGTATCTTCAATACGAAGCTAGAAAATATTTTTCAGGAATTTTTAGAGTCCGTATGTGGCCCCGGTATATTGAAATACACGTTCGAATTCAACATATAGATTTATATTTTGATTTTGACGAAAACTAATCGAAACGATCGAATCAGCTTACGAAACATATCCCATTGTGTTCAGAATGGGGGTAATTAGCTATGAATGATAAGCGGTGGGTCTCATTTTGAGATCAAAATAAAAAAGCCAACTCAATCCGTGATTTCCCACAAGGGGGATTTCGGGTCGTCTCAAATATAATCAAACTTGATAAACTATTAATTGTTGATGTGTCAATATAAATCATAAAAATCTGAAAAATTCAATATTTGTATAATATTCATATTAACAATATTTGCACAATATTCAATATTTGAACCATATAAATTAATAGTGGTAGTTTGTCCGGACGTACTTGTTGATCGTCCATATACGCGAGCACCTAGGTGACTCCGGATTCGTTCAGACCCAGAACGGACTTGTAAATGGATGTGTGTCCGACATTGAATTTCTTGCCGCGTAATTAAATTGATATCTATTAATATATTTCTGTGGTGGCATAGAATTTATTCTCTTGCTTAACACCCTTCTCTGAGATGCACGAGCTCAGAGGTTATATATTGGTAGTTATCGATCGCATGGTATGGACTGTCAATGTGGCATGCCAAGATGCAATTGATCAAGGATTTTGTTGAAAAGCAAAGCCTTGTGGATAATGATCAAAGCATAGCCTATTTAGGCATAGCTTTGTGTAGTTCGCTACCTCGCGAGCCTCACATCCCGGTATCAGTCAGAAACGGAGCAAGGGAACGCAGGGAGTGCACACATTTCTTTCTAGCCAGAAGTGGTGTTTGGGTTTAACACGGCCCAACATTTTACTTATGTGGTTGATGGATTTTGAGGCACCTTGGATTTTTATTGGTCGCAATGGCCAACTTATAGGTCTAATATGATCGGGAAGCGTGTGTTCAGAAATTGCCAATCCAACCCATTGCACTATTGGGGGACCGGCCCTCCAGGATCCAAGGGTTCGCCAGCGTCCGAATCCTGAGACATTGCTAGAGTATCTCGAATCGTTAAGGAGATCGTTCCTGACCTGGACTCTTGATGGAAACCCAATTTCTAATACGACCCCATGCGGTTTTGATTGTAGAACTAGTATGGCGACATAGTATATGGTAGCTATGCCGTCTATGATTAATACATTATGATTGAAGTGTTTTTAAAACATATATACACTAATAATAATAACAAATCCGTTTTTATCGTATCAAGCATTTTTGACCATTATAAGGTAAAACTCTATCCTTCGGCTTGAGTTGCATTATGTGATGGGACCTGAGTCTTATAATGGTTTCATTTTTCTAAAAAGCATTGCGTTGTTTTAACGATTTACTTTATTTATGCACTGGAAATCCAATGGAGTAAACCCGTTCCGCGTTAGCGGCGTGGTCTTGTGATTAGCCTTATTACCAGTTCAGATAAGTAAAGATTTCTCATACCAGTCCCATGACTGACCCGTAGTTTGTTTCACTTTGCAAACTCGGGTGCCCTCTTTTCCACACGGGCAGTCGAGTAGCTTATTTTGCAGATATATTGAGCAGGATTCTGGATCAAAGCTTAGAGCTATGTCCAGAGCATTGGTAGTCTTCCGCTGTGTTAATTTAATTATTCCGCTGCATTGTATTAGTTTTATTGTAATTAAATCTTCCACTGTACTATTTATCAATGTACTCTGATATTCTGTACTCTGATGTAACATTACTACAATGTTTATAAAAGTCTGTTGTTATCTGTTCTGATGTGTTGTATTCCCAAAGTTAACGTATTCGGGTTTTGAGCGGTCTTGGTCGATCTTTTGATCGATCGGGTCGGGCGAAATCTGGGTCGTTACAGTTGGTATCAGAACTCAGGTTAGCTAAAATCTTTGGGGTACAACTCGTTAGAACTGAACAAAAGACTCATCAGAGATTGGATTAGTAATATCCAATAAGAATAACTCGTTAGAGATGGGATCAGTAGTATCCTAGAACGAGTGTAAAGAGTATTAATTTTTTAAACAAAAATGAAAACAAATTTAGTTTTGAGAATTTAAAATCTTATTATACGCATTTGAATATATTATTTTATTTTATTTTGGACAATCAAGTATATAAAGATTTTGCATATACGCCTAGCTAACGTGTGTTCGAAGCCTCAAATATACTAGATAGATATAGAATCACACTTTAGTCGCCCGAAAATGTTCTGATGGTGGCTCGAAACATCATCAGAATTTATGTTCGAGTTTCAAAAGTGGTATATCTAAATATTTCCATTGACAGGTGTGAGAACCAAAACCAGATAGGGTCTATTGCTGTGATTTGCACTAAAATATGATTTCTGACTATATATAAAAGTTATATATATTTGAAAAGTTAATCACCTAATTAATTGCTGGTTGTGATGTTTGATAATTAGTTTAACTAATTAAAATATTGGTATGATAATTAATTTAACAAATATATAAAAGAATGAAAAATTTAACTAAATCAAATTTAATATTGAACTAAACTGAAAATTGATTTGAATTGAAAGTTGAGTTGGTTAATTAAACGAATTTTAGCTTCGTTCCTTTTCGAGGACGAAAAGATTTTAAGTGGGGGAGATTGTAACAACCCACAAATTCTAAACCAATTTAAAATTTTTATTTTTGAAATTTTAATGGAAATTTAGTAGTTAAAATAATTTATTATAAATAATAACGATGAAAAAATTTATTTTAAATTGAATTTAGAAAGAATAATTTAATTTTAATTATAAAAAGAGCTAGAAATAGCGCGGTAGTTTAAAAAGTCAAACTTGAACTTTGACCGAATGTACCGGATTCAAAATTTAACGGATTTTAGTGAAACCAAAAATATTAGAATCTATTTTAAAATATCTTTCCAACGAATCCGAAAAATAGAAATTTCATAGCGGGAATCAAAAGTTATGTCTAGTTTAAATTTCAGAATAGTCGTTGTAGAATTTATATATATATTTTAATATTAAAAATAGCCATTTTTCAAACGACCTCCGTTTTCGATGAAACCACTTTTGTTGGAACCGGAATGTCAAATTATTGCTAGGTTTCAATTTTCATAATTTTTAGAACTAATATGTGAGCGTGGCAAAAGAACATGTGTTTTGTCAGTTTTAGTCCACTTTAAATCGACTTGAAAAAGGCCATTTTTCAAACGGTCTCGAAATTTGATGAAATTAGTCTTGTTAGAAACGTATCGTCAAAACATAGCCAGAAATAATTTTTATGGAATTTTTAGAGGTCGTATGTGGCCCCGGTGAATTTAAATGTAAGATTGAATTAATTAAATAAATGATTTAAATATTAAATTAAATAAAACAGGATGAAGACATTCGTTTGGGCTGACGGGACCTAACCCATTGCATCCAGAACGGGGGTATTTGGCTAGAGGCAACATTAGTTGGGCTGGAATTGGAGGTAATATATGTTAACGGGTTTTTTCTGAAATTTAAATAACTAAATAATATAAGATATACTATATAAATACATGTCAAATACGTAACCCTAGTATACTATACATGTAATGACCCGCATTGGCAGAGGTATTAGAATTAATTTATTTAATTATACAAATGGTGTTATAGTGAATTAAATGGTCATGGAATTAAATAATGGTGAATATTTAATTAAAATAATAAATTAAATAATATATTTAATTCTGAAATTTTTCAGAGTTGGCTGAAATGACAATATGATGTTAACCGGATCATTTGTGATATTTAATTCAGCTTGGAATTTGAATTTGAACGACGAATATATTCAATCGACGACAGTTGAACGTATAGTTTATAATATAATTATAAACGAGCTCGAAATGGCGATGCAGTTCGTAAATTGGCGATTCGAACTTCAACTGAATGTACAGGATTCGTTTTAAATCGGATTTCTGTGAAACAAGAAACGCGTGGAGCTGGTGGAGTATATCTTTCTAGTGGAAGAGAAAAATTGGGATTTCGTCGTGTAAATTTTGAGGTATGTCCAAATCAAATTTTAGAAAAGTCGCTGTGGAAATTCCTTTATAATTTGCAACGCTTTATTTATGTTATAAAAGGGTTTTTCAATATATTTGAATATCGGATGTGAATTCAGACAAGGTTCTTTTAGGAAATAGCGATAATTTAATTTTTAGAATTTTATGGTAAATTTTAATTAATTAAATAAGCAACTTTTATTTGGAGTATTTTGCACCCTGTAATCAACAATTTGATGTTTCAAAATATGAGTTAATCTACCGATATTATTATGTTTTTGGGATCGTGACACCGAGCTCATCTCAACGGTGTAGTTATCTCAGTCCACAACGCTCATACATGGATATATTTTTAATGCACCAAGAAAGTTAATTGGGACAATAATGAGTTTACAAATTTTGCTTGTGGCGCCAACTATATAACACGTTTAAACTGGTACACGGCTGGAACGGAAGTAGTGTAGTTGAACTGAGGTAACACATTTTGCTTTCCATTGAATTGGGACAATGGACGGCATTTCATATTTACATAAAAGGAAACCCAAAAGAAGAAACAAGGCATATATAACACAACCTGTTGTGTTACGTTATCAACCATGAAGAAAATAGTTAAACGTAAGCAGTACCCCTAGTGGACAACTCCTTTCCACGACAAATCCTAGCCGACATAACACGTGTGGTTTCCTTAACCACTAAGAAGTCTTATACTATAAAATACCCCCTCGTAAAAAGCCTTAAGTCCAAAACACTTGTTCTTTTGTAAATTAAGTTGAGACGCCACAAAACTATCTACAGAGAAAAACCGAAAGTCTGTTAATCCTTAAACAAATTCCACAAATAATGTGTGAAAATTCGTGGTTCTCTTATATGCGATACGATGGTCTCAGCGAGCAAGCCATATAAGCTTTTATTGCTTTTCAAAATGTAAAATCGAGTTTCCTTTCTCTTTTACACATTTGGAAGTGATGTTATCGAGTTCATGGTGATAGCTGCGGGTTTCGTGAGGTTCAAATGAAGGGTCAGTTCGAAGTGAAGTTACTGGAGATGTTTCACGCGTTATGGAGGAGAGAGAGGAAGCATGGAAGGTGTGTTCGATGGCAGGAGGTATTGGGATGGAAGAATACGGTTTGAATTGATGAACAGTAGCGGGTTCATTTCAGAAGAGGGTTGTTGAACGCAAAGCCAAGGAGGAGATGGATTTGATATATGATACCCGAGAAGAACGGAAGGTAGGTATGAATTTTGGTTGATTTTTTTTGATCCTCGGTCAAGTGATGATGCAGTCTGAAATGGTGATGACCGTGGAATGGTGTAAACGAAGAGGAAGACATGGTGACTTTTTGAATGTACAGGTTGGTGGTGTTTCCAACGTCGGTTTGGCATGGGCTATTGGGCCAATGAATTTCAAGGGAACGGTGCAGTGTTTGAGAGAAGTGTGTGTCTAGTAAATATATACGTTGGGGAAGAGAACGGTGCAGTGTTTGAGAGAAGAACTGTACGAAGCAAGTGTAAAGTTATGTCGTGTGGGCCGATCAAGTGAAGCTAAAGGCCCAGAGAAAAATAAAAGTAATGAAAAAAAAGGTATAAATATGAAGGGGTCAGGCAGGTTCAGTTGGGTAGAGGAATGTTTCAGTGATCTTGGTTTTTGAGAACGGTGAAGAGATGAGGGGGGCGACGGTCTGTAAATGGTGGGAGGAAATTGTCTGTTACGAACGAGATATGGAGGACGGGGAAGAAGGGATATACGCTGGTGGGCTTTTGGATTCTGTGATGGGGCGGGAAATACAAGAAAGAAATAGTAGAGCCCAAGTTTTAATGGAATATAGTTTAATTTGATTAAACTAATGTATTAATAAAAAGTAATCATATCTTATTCATCTATTGACGGAATTCAGCGAAATAAGATCCATTGGGATCGTATGGACGGGAGCGTCACAATGGAACTGACTGGAAGTCCATCGGAGTTCGTTACAATTTATGGCGAAATAAATTGTCCGACTGAATCAAATAACGCAAACCGTTATTTAACAGCTAACGCACAACTGTGAGTAAATCTCACTAACTTTGAACAGTTTATAATTTCATGTTATATTTTTAGAACTGTTAGATATTGGCTGATACTGTTGTTGACTGTTTGATTGAATTGCTAGTCAGTTAGTTAAATTTTCTATATTGATTCTGTTTAACAGAATATATCATATAGAACTGAAAGTGATGTTATCTATATTGTTTAACATCTGTGATGCAGGGAAACAGGTTGGAGGAATCCAACTGGATTCCTCAACATTTATTTTACTGTTTTCATATATTGTGATATATGATGTGTTATATAATCTGTTAGGGATTATGGGTGTTGGAATGATGTTGATCATTTTTATTTGATATTTTAAATATCATAAAAGACCCTGGGATGTAAAAAGAAGTATTTCAATGTATATTGAAATAAAGGGAGTTTATAAAATCAACAGATTTTATAAAAAAGGAAATATTTCGAAAGTAAATAAAAAAGGGAAATCATTTGTAAAGTGAAGAACTGTTACTAAAAGTAAATCTTTATAAATGAATAGATTATTCGAAAAGGAGCTAATCGATGTTAGTTTAATCGATTAGAGTTAAAAGCAAAGGAGCTAATCGATGTTAGTTTAATCGATTAGAGTTAAAAGCAAAGGAGCTAATCGATGTTAGTTTAATCGATTAGAGTTAAAAGCAAAGGAGCTAATAGATGTTAGTTTAATCGATTAGAGTTAAAAGAAAGGAGTTAATCGATGATTAGTTAATCGATTAATGATAAAGTTAAAAGGAGCTAATCGATGTTGGTTTAATCGATTAGAGTTAAAGTAAAGGAGCTAATCGATGTTAGTTAATCGATTAGTGTTAAAGCAAAGAAGTTAATCGATGTTAGTTAATCGATCAGAGTTAAAGCAAATGAGTTAATCGAATATAGTTATTCGAATAGAAAGTAAAATGAGTTAATCGAATATAGTTATTCGAATAGAAAGTAAAATGAGTTAATCGAATATAGTTTATTCGAAGAGAAAGTGAAAGGAGTCAATCGAATATAGCTATTCGAAGAGGGTTAAGTAAGGAAGTTAGTAAAAGGAATAAAGTGAACTTTGCCTATTTCAAAGTTAGAAATGTTGTTCAGTTAAGGTCTGAGAGGTAGTTCTACCCCAACTTGATTGGCTTCGTTTTTAACTAGGGAATAGTTAAGGTTCGGCAGTAAAGGAAATGGTTTGAGTTGGCATCGCGATGGTTTGTTTAAACATCTGTCTAAGTCCAATGAAGAAGCTTTGGAAATGTTTTCCAAATAAGAAACCAGAAATGTTTTCTAATAAAGAAAACAAGAAATGGAAATGTTTTCCAATGTTAATAACGTATATTTTCCAAATTTAGAAAATAAGAAATATTGAATATATGGAACAGGAGATAAGTAAATTTATGAAATAAAGAGATAAATGTTGAATGATGTTGGATCGATATAAATTTCCATCTGGAAATAATATCGTTGTTTGCACACCTGTTTTTATTCGATAGTTAAATCACAGACTATCGAAGTTTTGACCATTTTAACGCTGTTAATATGGAGAGACCGGTTGGATTATTGTCCAAAGAACCACTCTGTATTGGCATAAGCGTTGCGAATCATATATGCCAAAGATAATTGAAGACGGGGTTATGCAAGGGCTATCCTGTTTACAGAATAGTGCCTTCGGTTCATCCTGTTCCTAGATGACTTGTATGGACGGATGTCTGACAGAGTATTTCCAGACGATCACATATATTGATTTCTCCAACCATACCAAGAGTGGAAGCGAGGAAGGAAACTTCTTTAGCTAACACATAATGTATTGTTGAGGACGTCAATCGGTGATTTGATGGATTTGATGATGTGACATTCAAAGTGAATCTGATGTGATGATAAAGCGTAGCTTCTAGCCTCATCAACCGGTAAATGACAGAAATCGGGCAGGCAGCATGGCTAAGTCGGTCGCACCGAAGTAGGGTGTATAATCACCTGATCTAGAGTTTCATTTACTTCTAAAAATCTATTGTTGATGCTGTCCCATTCGGGAAACGGTTGCTGATCCCAACCGTTAGTGATATACATTCGATACGCTCAAGCGAAATGAGTGGTCGGTCATGTGTGGCCGGGTTGCAAGATGTTCTTGTTGAACCCAGTGTATTCCTCTCTAGAGGTACACTAGCGAAAGGTGGTTCCATACCTTGTCATAATTGGAAATCCATTACCCAATACGTGCTTGCGGTTTTGATTTTATACAATATATGTAGAACGTGAGATGAAAGCGTTTCTGCTAGATGATTATTATATTGTGGTTGATAGACATTATTATCATATCAAAAGGTTTTCGATATAAAAGATATTTTGGATTTTCATAAGGGAAAAACCCATTCCGTTATGCGGCGTGGTCTTATGAGATATTGATTACCTGTTTGAACTGTTTAAACTGTTTTACTCATACCAGTCCCATGACTGACCCGGAATTTACTTTGTTGTTTTCCCTAAACTCTTGGGTGCCTAAATTTGTATGGGCAGTCAAGTAGTCGGGATTTACAGATACATTGAAGAGCTGGAGCTGGAGGCTTCAGGATCATATAGCTATTATTATTCCGCTGTGTTGTAAGTGCTAAACTTTGATAATGATATGTATATGCAAGTACAGATTTGTATTTCAAAGTTATGTTATGAAATATATTTATTCGTTCCGCTGTGAGGTTCGTGTTACTCTGATATTGTGTTCTTCTACTTCTTCTATTCTAAGTTTCTATCTTATCTTTCCTCACCCTCTAATTTCTTTCACTAATTACCAGGATTATTCGGTGTTTTGGTTATCGACATCGTGATTATGTCGATAACCAAAGTCGCTGAAAATCCGGGTCGTTACAGTTGGTATCAGAGCTTAAGTTAAGAATTACTTGGCTCTGTGGCGTGACTCGGTAGAGATAGGGTTAGTAATATCCTAGACTGAGATTGAGTGTATATATACGAGTGGACGTATTTGTTATTGATATAAAAATTTGTTTTATATTGTGGAGATTCATTGGTTGAGTTGTTTATGAGTTCTGGTCGATCAGTTTGATCCACTGTATCGGTAGGGATTTTGTAAACACTTGAATACGATGAACCATCATGGTATGTTTTGAAAAGAGGGTAAATGAAAATAGTTTACCCAACGTATATTTTGAATATATTGGATATATTGGTTGTGATTATAATCGAGTAAGATTATAAATTGAACGGTTATGTAAATAACCAATCAGAATTCATATAAGTGAAATACGTGAAATCAGATGAGTTAAATCTGAAATTTAAACCAGAAATAGAGTTAAAACTCTAGAGAATGGGATAAGTGTTTGTAAATGGATTAGGATTGAAAATAAGTAAAATTCAGGATCTTGGGAGATTTTAAATTGTTTTACAAGCAGTGTGAATTATATTTTGAAATGAATTTCAATGTGGAAATGTTTAGAAATGGTTTTATAGTATTGAACTCACTTCGATCGCTGGGAAATAGATTCTGATGATGACAGCTGCATCATCAGTATTCATTTTCGAGTTGTAAGTGACGAATTACTACCAGAGATACTGTTTTGGATTTGTTTTGGGAAAGGCAAGTTGTGTTAAAATTCAAATGGGATTTAAAATATAGAATTTGAATTTTTAAATAGATTTGGAATATTAACTTGTTTTAAAAGAAATAAAATGAGAAGTTCCTTTATAAACGAAGTTTATAAATAGTTCTTTTATAAACGAAGTTTATAAATGAAGTGAAGAGAATTATCATTGGATAATTCAGAAATAAAAATACAAGTGTGAAAATTGAAAGGAGAATCTATTTTCCAAAGGTAGAAATATCGATTTCAAAAGGAATGGAAATCGAGACTTATTTAAAGAATAAATAAAGTTTGAAAAGGAATTAGGATAAAGGAAGTTCAAACATAGAATTTAAATAAGAAAATTCAAAGGGGATTTGAATAAAGAGAATTCAAATAGAAATTTAATATAGAAATTCAAAGGGAGTTTGAATATATGAAATTCAATGGAAGTGATATAGAATTTGAATAAAGGATTTGAAAAGGAATTTGAATATTTGTAATTCAAATTGAATATAGAAATTTAAAGGTGTTTAAATATATGAAATTCAAATAGAATTTGAATTAGGAAAATTCAAATAGAGTTAAAAAGGAATTTGAATATAGGATTCAAATAGAATTCAAATGGAATTTAAATATAGCATTCAAAGGGGATTTGAGGATTTATATTCGAAATTGAATATGAAGCGTAAGTTGAAAATGGAATTCAATTTGTTGATAAACAAGTAAAACCTTTATTTTGAACATGTATATTCAAATAAAAAGGTGGAATGTGCGTTAAAATTCAATATATACAGTTATATTTTGATTTTGATGAAAACTGATCGTAACGATCGAATCGGCCTACGATACATATCACATTGTGTTCGGAATAGGGGTACTTAGCTGGGGACGACAGTTGGTGGGTTCAATTTTGAGTTCGAATTTTTAAAGTAATTTTTTGAGAATAAAATAGAAAAAAATATTAAATTATATAAGGCTGCACCCCTTCCTTTTCTCCTATTCCTAGTCAACGGTATAAAAACGAAAATTAAAATAAAAAAAAGAAGAGGAAGGAGGAGCTGTCGCTCCTCCGATGAACTGCGCCACTGCGCCCCTGACGAGCACGCCTCCACCACCGCGTCCAACTCCCCTTCTCCTCCTCTTCAACCTCCGTTCTTCACCCCCCTTCCTATTTCAAACCTTAGCGGAAAACCCCGAAAGCCCGCCACATCTGACCGCCGCTCCGGTCATGGCCCACCGCCCGCCTACCTGCACGAGCCCCGATTCCCACTGCCTCGCCAACCCTCCCAGTCAACAGCGGGTCCCACGAGACGCTCTCCTCCGTAAACCCTAGACCGCCCTATCGAACATCGCACCACCTAGCCATCCTCCGCCCGAAGAGCGCCTCCACCTCGCCTGCACCGGCCGCCAGCACCCCCGGCCACCTCAGACGAACTGCCATGCTCCCCTTCGATTCGAGAAAAGAAACAGTGAGTTTTTAAAATTCTACTTTATTTATGAAAAACTGAATTTTTATTTAAGAAATGTTTTGATTTGCGAATATTAATGATATGATTTTTTATCTATACAGAAATGTATAAATATATGTTTTTTATATAATATAGATATTAAAAATATGATTTTTATCAAAATAAAGATTTGTTTTTTTAACGATGATATAGATTAGAATTATATATATATCTATATATATATATATATATAGCGATGGTAAAAATCTGATATTTATATAAGAAGCAATATAAAAATGTAATTTTTGCATAGGATAAGCGTTGTAAAAATATATGATGTAGAAATAAAAATATGATTTTTATTTATTGAATGAAGCCATAAAAATATAATTTTTATTATGAACAGCGGGAAGGGAACTGCATTGGAATGTCAAGCTGATCTAGACGGTTCAGCAGTTCAGAAGCAAAGCACGGCGGAGTGGAACCCTCTGTGAGAACTTCTTACTTTTAATTTAATTTTCTAGTTAAAACATATACTAGGATGCAGACGGTGTTTAGTAGCACCCAACACCCGTCGTCCACAGACCATGGACGGCTTGTATGCTTGTTTGTTTGATTTTGATGTGTAGTTGATTGTGTGATGTGATGTGAAATTGTTTGGTGCACTCTGGATGATGGTTGATTATTTATCGTTGTTATTTTATACATGTGTTGTAGAAAATCCATATAAGTATCATTATATGGTAATTAATTGGTCCGCAATCCAGTTTTGAAATAGAAATATTTGAAATAGAAATATTTGAAATAGAGATATTTGAAAATAGAAATATATAAAGCTGTGTTGATTAGATTTGCGCCATTTTGACATGAACGATATTTATATCGATTTTATTCAAATTGAAATGAATATTGAAGTGAATTGAAATTCGAATTAAATTGAAGTGAATTGAAATTCGAATTAAATTGAAGTGAATTGAAATTCGAATTAAATTGAAGTGATTTGTAATTCGAAATAAATTGAAATGATTTGGAATTCGAATTAAATTGAAATAGAAATGAAATCGTTTTGAATTGAATTTAAACGAATTGAAATTGAATTGAAATCGATTCAAATTGAAATCGATTTGAAATGAAATTAAAACGAAATTATATTGATAAATTCAATCTTGATTTGAAATTGAAAAGGAAGTTGAAATCATTTCGAAAATGAATTTAAAACGATTTATAAAATACGTTTTAAAAGGAAATCGATAAAGTATATATTAAATATATAATATAATGGCCTGAATAGAATGAGCAGCGCCGCGGCAGTTCGCGAATTTCGACCATTGCCTTCAAATAGATATTGCGGGAGATTCGACCGTCGGATTCTCCTAAAACAGGAACCTTTGGGTTCGTATTGAAAAGAGCTTTCTAACGAATTTTAGAAATTTGAAATCTAACGGTTAGATTTGGAATTATGTCCAAATCAAATTTGAAAAAGGTCGCTGTATGTGCAGTTCGATGGCCATTGATGGAAATCGACTGTACGGGCCTTGATAAAATTATTAAAAATATCAATAATTTGTGTAAAATCATAAGAAATGATTTGTGAAGAATTGGGATGGAAAACTCCATATTTGAAAAGATAAAACTAGATTTTTGTCGAAATGAACTAGTTTTGAACTAGAATTATAATTCTATTTATTTCTAAAATAAATAAAGTGGCTTTGAAATGGTTTTGAAAATAACCAGAATTTCAAATATATAAAGTGGAAATGGATTTGAATCGAAATTGTCTTTGGAATATTTCGATGTTGGATTTCGTGATTATCCGGATGTTGTTAGGGAAATTGGAAAGATATATTTTTATCGTTATTTCCAATACGATATTTGTTGGCTATGGAATTTGATATTGAATATAAGCGGATATATTTTCTATTCAGAGCCTTGTATTTAATATCAAATGTGATTTGGGTTTGTCGTGAGTGGTGTCTTCAGTAACACTGTTCTTAAGCCCAGTTGTGAAAAAAGATTAAATCTTTTTATTTAGATTTAATGAAGTGTACCAATTAAATGATATTTAATTGGAATTGAATTGTTATTGATTTTTGGGTTTATCGTGAATAGTGTTTTAAATAACACTTGTTCTTTAACCCGATAATTAATGAAATGTGATTTTGGTTTGTCGTGAATGGTATCTTCATTAATACTGTTCTTAGACCCAAAGGAGTTAACAAAATCAGAAACTAACTGATCTGGGGCATTGATCTGATGTTGGTTTCGGCCTTCGGGGTTAATACTTAGGGAATTACTCACTTGTTAATTTACGGTTAGGGACTGATTGAAATGTGATGTGATTTTGGGTTTATCGTGAACCGTGTTTTAAATGACACTGATTCGTTAACGCAGTTAAGCATTAAAACTAAGTGGAGTTTTAATGAATCTTTAATTAGATTGAAAAGATCGAGAATGGAGTATCACTAGTTTTACTCCAGGCGATAGTTAAATCTTTAATTAGATTTGAACGTGAAATGGTAATTGAATTTACCGATAACACCGTGGTGTTAGATATGAAGTATTAACAGTTTTACTTCATGGGATGAATAGGTTGGGATTGGGAAATTAAAATAAATGATTACTTCGGTGTGGTTCGCTAATCCTGACTAGTTTGAATTGATATTCAAAGAAGATTAAAGAATAAATTTTAAAGAATTTATCTTTGATAAAATTAATGGGAACCTTTCCCAAAGTGTAAGAATATTTAAATAAAAGAATATTCTGAATTGGAATGAGGCGTTTGTTGTGTTTGTGTAACAATTGTTTATTATATACGCGAGTTATTCAAAAAGACCGGGTTTATCCCATTCTGAATAACTGATTCGACGCGGTGTCGAAGATGAAGACGGTGATCGAAGACCGGAGGTCTTCACGTCACTTGGGTGATTACTGGTGATCTTGATTGGGCCGTACACCCATGAGGAGGGAATCAGTTGGTGGTCGTCTAGACGTACTTGGAGATCGATGGATATGCGGGGTACTAGGTGCCTCTGGTTTCGTTCAGACCCAGAACGAATTTGTAAATGGACTGTGTGTCTGACATTGGATTTTAGTCTGTGTGATTGATTTCTATTAAATATATATCTGCTTAGCGGCGGGGAATTTATTCTCTTGCTTAACGCACTTCCTTGAGAAGTACGAGCTCAGGGGTTATATATTGATAGATATCAAACACATGGAGTGAATTGCCTGTGTGGCATGCCTAAGTGGCATATGATCAAGGCTTCTGTTGAAAAGCAAAGTCTTATGGGTGCTGATCAAAGCACAGCCTGTGTGGCACACCTTTGTGTAATGTGAATTCGCGAGCCTCACACCCCGGTTGTGAACCAGAAACGGGAGAGGACATCAGGGAGGGCATGCGTTTCTTTCTAACTAGAAGTGGCGTCAGTGGTTTTACACGCCCTAACGAGTTTGACTTATGTGGTTGTTGCTGTTGCGAGGCGCCTCGGATATATTGGTGACTATGTGAAGCCGATGGAGTCATTCGTTTGCTCATTTACGCCCCATAGGGTGGGGAGATGTAGTGTCCATTGTTTAAATTTAATCCACATCGGTGGACCGGCCCTGACAATCCAAGGATTGACTGAGTACTTGCCTGAGATATGGTAGGCTAGATTGTCTCGAATCGGCGGAGGATTATCCCAGGCCTCGGTTCACAGAGGGAAATCCAATTTCCAAATACGTTACTTTGCGATTTTGATTGTATAACCTATATATGGCGACATAGTGGTATGGGGCATTCATGCCGCCTATGATTGATACTTATGATTTGAAATTGATTTCTTCACTTATAACAATAAAAAAAGATTAGTTTTAACGTATCAAGCATTCTTTGGCTATTATAAGGTAAAACTCTATCCTCTGGTTTGTATTGCATTGTGTTTTGGGACCTGGGTCTTATAATAGCTTCATTTTTCTTTATTTAGCATTGCGCTGTTGGTTTATGCACTGGTATTCTTGGGAGGAAACCCGTTCCATGTTATACGGCGTGGTCCCTTAATTTACCTAACTTTAAAATAAAGATTAATAACTGTTTTAGTTCTCACACCAGTCACATGAGTGACCTGGGGTTTATTGTTTTAACCTAAACTCTGGGTGCCCTTATTTTGACACGGGCAGCTAGTAGTTTTGGTTTTGGAGATTTATATTCACAGGATCCTAGTTTACACCTGGAACGATATCCGGAAAGCTTTGTATCCGTGTATCTTCTTCTAGTTGTGTATTATATTATTTTCCGCTGCGATGTATTTAAATGTAATTTAAATCTCTGGTATTTCTGTCTAATAATTATTCATACTCTGCAATATTCTTGTAATCTGATGAATTGTTGTAATATACAATGAAATGTTCTTCCGTCTGCGTTCTATTTTGTCGTGTTCTCGAAACAATCAGGCATTTCGAACGATCTTGGTTGGTTTAGCGACCGATTCGGATCGAGCGAAATTCCCGGTCGTTATATCGTGGTATCAGAGCTTTGGTTTACAAAGCTCAGAGAACAAGACACATTAGAACCATACGAAAGAATTCATCAGAAATTGGATTAGTAATATCCAACGAGAATGACTCGTTAGAGATGGGATCAGTAGTATCCTAGGGCAAGTGTGAAGAGTATATTTTTAAAGTGAAAACAATTTTTGTCTTGAAAATTTAAATCAATTATTCGTATTTGAATATTTATTTATATTGATTTGGACTATCCAGTATATAAAGATTTTGCATATACGTCTGATCCGCGTGTATTCGAAGTTTTAATATATTTGGTAGATATAATATCACACTCTAGTCGCCCGGAGATGATTCTGATGATACTCTAGACATCATCAGAATTGGTATTCGAGTTTCGAAGGTCTGATATTTATATATTTCCATTAGAATGGTGTGAGAACCGAAATATAGTTAGAATATATTGTGATGATTTGGCATCAAAAATGTGATTTTTGACTATATCAAAATTATGAATTTGAAATGTTAATTCACTAATTGATTGTTGATTGTGTTGTTTGATTAATTAAATGTTGAACCTTTAGCCTAATTTAACCAAATAGTGAGTTGTATTGAAAATTTATTGCATTTGCATGCATATACATGTACTTACATTGAACAGGCCATAGCACGGAGGCTAGAGCAGAGAAATAAAATTGTTTGCCCGACAAATAGGTACATGTTTATTGTATTTCTTGAGTATTGGGTGATTTTATGAGCCGCTTGGCTTTTTCTTTTTCTTTTGGATTGAAGAAGGCCATGGGAGGCTATATGAAATATCCTGAAGTCCCCGGTGCAGGGGAGGATATGGCGAAATTTTTCGAAAATTTAGGGTGTTAGCCAAATTTTTGAAAAATTTGAAAAGTTCTTAGAAACTGAAAAGTTGAAAAACTTAAGCCGTAAAGAAAATACTAGAAGTTGAGTTGGTTTGTTAAAACAACTTTCGGCTTCGTTCCTTTTCGGGGACGAAAAGTTTTAAGCGAGGGAGATTGTAATAACCCGGAAACCTGAGCCAATTTAAAAAAAATTATTTTGGCAATTTTAGCGAATTTTGATTATTTAAAATGAATTATTCTAAATAATATTGACGAGAAATTTATTTTGAATGGAATTAGAACATATATATTTATATAGATCTTCGTTAAAATATAAATATTTATTTTATAATATAAAAGAAATTGAAAATGGCGCGGTAGTTCGATAGTTCGATTTCAAAATTCAAATGAATGTACCGGGTGCAAAATAAATTGGATTTTAGAGAAACCAAAAATATTAGAATCTATTTGTGAATATCTTTCCAACGAATCCGAAAAATTGGAATTTCATAGCGGGAATCAAAAGATAAGTCCAGCTGAAAATTCTAAATAGTCGCTATGGAATTTCGACCCTTAAAAATAGCCATTTTGCAAACGACCTCGGATTTCGACGAAACCACTTTTGTTGGATCCACGATGTCAAGTTATTGTTGGGTTTCAAATTTTGTAATTTTTCGAATCAATATGTGAGCGTGGCGAAGTAAAACGCGTTTGACCAGTTTCAGTTGATTTTAATCGACTGGAAAATGGCCATTTTTCAAACGGTCTCAGAATTTGACGAAACTAGTTTTGTTAGGACCGCATCGTCAATACGAAGCTTGAAAATATTTTTCTGGAATTTTTCGAGTTAGTATGTGACCCCAATAATTTGGAATGTGCGTTAAAATTCAATATATATAGTTATATTTTGATTTTGACGAAAACTGATCGTAACGATCGAATCGGCCTACGATACATATCCCATTGTGTTCGGAATAGGGGTACTTAGCTAGGGACAACAGTCGGTGGGTTCAATTTTGAGTTCGAATTTTTAAAGTAACTTTTAGACAATAACATAGAATAAAATATTAAATTATATAAGGCTGCCCCCTTCCTTTTCTCTTATTCCTAGTCAACGGGGTAAAAACGAATATAAAAATAAAAAAAGAAGAGGAAGGAGGAGCTGTCGCTCCTCCGATGAACTGCGCCACCGCGCCCTCGACGAGCGCGCCTCCACTACCGCGTCCAACTCCCCTTCTCCTCCTCTTCAACCTCCGTTCTTCTCCCCCCTTCCTATTTCAAGCCCTAGCGGAAAACCCCCAAAGCCCGCAACATCTGGCCGCCGCTATGGCCATGGCCCACCGCCCGCCTACTTGCACGAGCCCCGATTCTCGTCGTCCCCCTTTCCCACTGCCTCGCCAACCCTCCTAGTCAACAGCGGGTCCCACGAGACGCTCTCCCCCGTAAACCCTAGACCGCCCTATCGAACATCGCACCACCCAGCCATCCGCCGCTTGAAGAGCGCCTCCACCTCGCCTGCGCCGGCCGCCAGCACCCCCGGCCACCTCAGACGAACTGCCATGCTCCCCTCCGATTCGAGAAAAGAAACAGTGAGTTTTTAAAATTCTACTTTATTTATGAAAAACTGGATTTTTATTTAAGAAATGTTTTTTTTTTGCAAATATTAATGATATGATTTTTTTATCTATACAGAAGTGTATAAAAATACGTTTTTTGTATAATATAGATATTAAAAATATGATTTTTATGAAAGTAAAGATTTGTTTTTTTTAACGATGATAAAGATTATATTTATATATATATATATATATATATAGCGATGGTAAAAATCTGATATTTATATAAGAAGCAATATAAAAATGTAATTTTTGTATAGGATAAGCGTTGTAAAAATATATGAAGTAGAAATAAAAATATTATTTTTATTTATTGAATGAAGCCATAAAAATATAATTTTTATTATGAACAGCGGGAAGGGAACTGCATTGGAATGTCAAGCAGATCCAGACGGTTCAGCAGTTCAGAAGCAAAGAACGGCGGAGTGGAACCCTCTATGAGAACTTCTCACTTTTAATTTAATTTTCTAGTTAGAATATATACTAGGATGCAGACGGTGTTTAGTAGCACCCGTCACCCGTCATCCACAGACAATGGACGACTTGTATGCTTGTTTGTTTGATTTTGATGTGTAGTTGATTGAGTGATGTGAAATGAAATAAAATATTTATATAATTAGAAATATTTTATAGTTGAAAATATAATTTTTGACGTGAATGTGAAAAAATAAATATAAACAAATCGGACGATTTGTTTATATACACACATTTGACTGATACTGATTGGGACGATAAATTTTACACATCGCCCAACTAAACAAATAAAATCTGTGTTTGATTGTTTGAAACCCCACACGAGTATTGGAATGAGATGTGACGTACACTAATCCCAATTGTTTAGTTGTATGTCAATCGATGGATTGACAAACTGTGTAAGCGTTAATTATTTATATCTAATGCTTATGCAGTTGTGTGGTGCACTCTGGATGATGGTTGATTATTTATCGTTGTTATTTTATACATGTGTTGTAGAAAATCCATATAATTAACATTATATGGTAATTGATTGGGCCTCATTCTAGTTTTGAAATAGAAATATTTGAAATAGAAATATTTGAAATAGAGATATTTGAAAATAGAAATATATAAAGCCGTGTTGATTAGATTTGCACCATTTTGACACGAACGATATTTATATCGATTTTAATCAAATTGAAATGAATATTGAAGTGAATTGAAATTCGAATTAAATTGAAGTGAACTGAAATTCGAATTAAATTGAAGTGAATTGAAATTCAAATTAAATTGAAGCAATTTGAAATTCGAAATAAATTGAAATGAATTGAAATTCGAATAGAATTGAAATTCGAATTAAATTGAAATAGAAATGAAATCGTTTTGAATTGAATTTAAACGAATTGAAATTGAATTGAAATCGATTCAAATTGAAATCAATTTGAAATAGAATTAATACGAATTTATATTGATAAATTCAATCTTGATTTGAATTTGAAAAGGAAGTTGAAATCGTTTCGAAAACGAATTTAAAACGATTTATAAAATACGTTTTAAAAGGAATCGATGAAGTAAATATTATATATATAATATATATATATATAATATAATAGCCTGAATAGAACGAGCCACGCCGCGGCAGTTCGCGAATTTCGACCATTGCCTTCAAATAGATATTGCGGGAGATTCGACCGTCGGAATCTCCTAAAATAGGAACCTTTGGGTTCGTATTGAAAAGAGCTTTCTAACGAATTTTAGAAATTTGAAATCTAACGGTTGGATTTGGAATTATGTCCAAATCGAATTTGAAAAAGGTCGCTGTATGTGCAGTTCGATGGCTGTTGATGGAAATCGACTGTACGGGCCTTGATAAAATTATTAAAAATATCAATAACTTGTGTAAATTCATAAGAAATGATTTGTGAAGAATTGGGATGGAAAACTCTATATTTGAAAAGATAAAACTAGATTTTTATCGAAATGAACTAGTTTTGAACTAGAATTATAATTATATTTATTTCTAAAATAAATAAAGTGGCTTTGAAATGGTTTTGAAAATAACCAGAATTTCAAATATATAAAGTGGAAATGGATTTGAATCGAAATTGTCTTTGGAATATTTCGATGTTGGATTTCGTGATTATCCAGATGTTGTTAGGGAAATTTGAAAGATATATTTATATCGTTATTTCCAATATGATATTTGTTGGATGTGGAATTTGATATTGAATATAAGCCGATATATTTTCTATTCAGAGCCTTGTATTTAATATCAAATGTGATTTGGGTTTGTCGTGAATGATGTCTTCAGTAACACTGTTCTTAAGCCCAGTTGAGAAAAAAGATTAAATCTTTTTGTTTAGATTTAATGAAGTGTACCAATTAAATGATATTTAATTGGAATTGAATTGGTATTGATTTTTGGGTTTATCGTGAATAGTGTTTTAAATAACACTTGTTCTTTAACCCGATAATTAATGAAATGTGATTTTGGGTTGTCGTGAACGGTATCTTCAATAATACTGTTCTTAGACCCAAAGGAGTCAAGAAAATCAGAAACTAACTGGAGATTAGTTAAGTTGAATGGTTTCTGGGGTACTGATCTGATGTTGGTTTCGGCCTTCGGGGTAAATACTTAGGGAATTGCTCACTTGTTAATTTACGGTTAGGGACTGATTGAAATGTGATATGATTTTGGGTTTATTGTGAACCGTGTTTTAAATGACACTGATTCTTTAACCCAGTTAAGGATTAAAACTAAGTGGAGTTTTAATGAATCTTTAATTAGATTGAAAAGATCGAGAATTGAGTATCACCAGTTTTACTCCAGGCGATAGTTAAATCTTTAATTATATTTGAACGTGAAAAGGTAATTGAATTTACCGATAACACCGTGGTGTTAGATATGAAGTATTACCAGTTTTACTTCATGGGATGAATAGGTTGGGATTGGGAAATTAAAATAAATGATTACTTCGGTGTGGTTCGCTAATCCCGACTAGTTTGAATTTAAATTCAAAGAATATTAAAGAATAAATTTTAAAGAATTTATCTTTGATAAAATTAATGGGAACCTTTCCAGAGTGTAAGAATATTTAAATAAAAGAATATTCTGAATTGGAATGAGGCGTATGTTGTGTTTGTGTAACATTTGTTTATTATATCCACGAGTTATTCAGAAAAACCGGGTTTATCCCATTCTGAATAACTGATTCGATGCGGTGTCAAAGATGAAGACAGTGGTCGAAGACCAGAGGTCTTCACGTCGTTTGGGTGATTACTGGTTATTTTGATTGGGCTGTACACCCAAGAGGAGGGAATCAGTTGGTGGTCGTCCAGACGTACTTGGAGATCGAGGGATATGCGGGGTACTAGGTGCCTCTGGTTTCGTTCAGACCCAGAACGAACTTGTAAATGGACTGTGTGTCTGACATTAGATTTAGTCCGTGTGATTGATTTCTATTAAATATACATCTGTTTGGCAGCGGGGAATTTATTCTCTCGCTTAACGCCCTTCTCTAAGACATACGAGCTCAGGGGTTATATATTGATAGATATCAAACGCAGGGAGTGAATTGCCTGTGTGGCATGCCTAAGTGGCATATGATCAAGGCTTCTGTTGAAAAGAAAAGTCTTGTGGGTGACGATCAAAGCATAGCCTGTGTGGCACAGCTTTGTGTAACGTAAATTCGCGAGCCTCACACCCCGGTTGTGAACCAGAAATGGGAAAGGACATCAGGGAGGGCATGCGTTTCTTTCTAGCTAGAAGTGGCGTCAGTGGTTTTACACGCCCTGACAAGTTTGACTTATGTGGTTGTTGCTGTTGCGAGGCGCCTCGGATATATCGGTGACTATGTGAAGCCGATTGAGTCATTCGTTGGCTCCTTTACGTCCCATAGGGTGGGGAGACGTAGTGTCCATGGTTTAAGTTTAATCCACATCGGTGGACCGGCCCTGACGATCCAAGGCTTGACTGAGTACTTGCCTGAGACATGGTGGGCTAGATTGTCTCGAATCGGTAGAGGACGATCCATGGCCTCGGTTCACAGAGGGAAATCCAATTTCCAAATACATGACTTTGCGATTTTGATTGTATAACCTATATATGGCGACATAGTGGTATGGGGCATTCATTCCGCCTATGATTGATACTTATGATTTGAAACTGATTTCTTCACTTATAGAAATAATAAAAGATTTGTTTTAACGTATCAAGCATTCTTTGGCTATTATAAGGTAAAACCCTATCCTCTGGTTTGTGTTGCATTGTCTGATGGGACTCGGGTCTTATAATAGCTTCATTGTTCTTTATTTAGCATTGCGCTGTTGGTTTATGCACTGGTACTCTTGGGTGGAAACCCGTTTCGTGTTATACGGCGTGGTCCCTTGATTTACCTAACTTTAAAATAAAGATTAATAACTGTTTTAGTTCTCACACCAGTCACATGACTGACCTGGGGTTTATTGTTTTAACCTAAACTCTGGCTGCCTTTATTTTGACATGGGCAGCTAGTAGTTTTGGTTTTGCAGATTTATTTTCACAGGATCCTGGTTTACAGCTGGAACGATATCCAGAAAGCATTGTATCCGTGTATCTTCATCTAGTTGTGTATTGTATTATTTTCCGCTATGATGTATTTAAATGTAATTTAAATCTCTGGTATTTCTATGTAATAATTAGTCATACTCTACAATATTCTTGTAATCTGATGAATTGTTGTAATATACAATGAAATGTTCTTCCGTCTGCGTTCTATTTTGTCGTGTTCTCGAAACAATCAGGCGTTTCGAACGAACTCGGTCAGTTTAGCGACTGATTCTGATCGAGCGAAATTCGCAGTCGTTACACCGCTTTACATCTCTTCTATGGCCAAAACGCTTCAATACAAATCCAGAAAATTCTCCAAATTCATTCAATTAAAATCGAAAGTTATAAAACTAAAATCAAAGGGCTACACGAGATCTATCTCTTGTACGGTGGTGATCGGAAATTTCGAGCTAGGATGGCCAATTTTGGACGCTGAATGTCGGCGGTTTGGAGTGGATTTCGAGGCAATGGGAGGTGGTGAGTTTCAAGTGGTGGCCGGCGGTTGTCGGGGACGATGTGGGCTTTGACATGGTAGTGTCTGATCGGTTTCTGGTGGCTTGGGAACGGCGCGAGGTGGAGCTTTGAAGATCGATGTTGGGTTCTTCCTCGTGGCTGTAATAAGGAAGAAGGGAGAAGGAGTTTTGAGCGGCAAAATTTTTATCTGTGTGTAATTCAGGGAATTTCATTAATCAATGATGTAATTTAATTATTAATTTAAATTTTATAAATTAAAACTTGAATATCTTTTTACTGCGTGATCAGAATTCAATGAAATTTGGTGTTGGAATCGCAGGAAAAAGATCTGCATTTCAGAACTGACCAGATCTGAAACAAAGGACTTTGAAATTTCAGCCAAATTTGAACACGAACGATTTCTGAAAACCAATCGATGTGAGATTTCTTCTTCTTTTATTTATTTAATTAATTATCTAATTTATTTGTTATGTGACGAGTGAATGTGTATGATTCCGATATGTTATGTGATGATATTGTGGATGATTTATCTTTTTGTGGGTGATGTATAAACACAGATTTGTATGTGTTCAATAAAAATAACAATATTGTTTATTTATTGATTTGGATTAGAATTTCCATTTCGATAAAAATAGATCATATTGTTGGGTTATTGGTTTGGATTAAAATTTGTAACAACCCGTAAAATCTGGACCAATTTAAATTTTTTTAAATTGGCCATTTTAGTGGATTTTAAATATTTAAAATAAATATTTTAAATAATAACGATGAAAAGGTAGTTTGAATCGATGTTGAAAATGAATATAATTAATTTGAATTATAAACGAGGCCTGAAATGGTGCGGTAGTTTCAAAAATTGAATTCAAACTTTGACTGACTGTACTGGATGCAAAACAAAACAGATTTGAGTGAAACCAAAAATATTTAAATCTGTTAGTGAGTATATTTCTAACGAATCTGAAAAATCGAAGTTTCATAGCGGGATTCAAAAGTTATGGACAAATGAATTTTCAGAAGGGTCGCTATAAAATTTATATAGCCCATGAAAATAGACTTTTTGCAAACGACCTCGGAATTCGACGAAACTACTTTTGTTGGATTCGGGATGTGAATTTATGGCTAGGTTCCAAATTTCTTAATTTTTGAAGCTAGTATGTGAGCGTGGCAAAGGAAAATGTGATTTGGTCAATTATAGTTAAATTGGATCGACCATAATATGGCCATTTTTCAAACGGTCTCAGAATTCGACGAAACTATTTTTTTTGGGACCGTATCACCAAAACAAAACTAGATTTATTTTTCTGGAATTTTTTGAATCAATATGTGGCCCCGGCAAATTGAAATGTACGTTCAAATTAAATATTGAATGTTTTATATTTTAATTTGAATGAAAATTGACTGAAACAGTCGAATGGGACTATGAAACATATCCCATTGTGTTTAGAACGGGGTAAAACGCTAGGGACGACAGTCGTTGGGCTTGAATTGGTGTTCGTTTGGATAAGGAGATATTTTCGAATTTAAAATGAATTAAAAATTAAAATATAAAGCCCAATCATCTCCTTTCTCTCTCATTCCCTTTTGACCCAGTCAAACCCTCCGACTTTTCACGCGATCGACGGTAACCCCCCTTCCATCCTTCTCTCCCAATTTCCGACCTCCACAAGCGACGCCAGCCAACGCCACCACCCTGACTCGACAGCCCTCCTCCTCCTCTTTAAATCAACCCCCACCTCGACCTCCCTTGCCTCGTGTGTTGTGCGCAGCAGCCCCTCGATGCTCGAAAGTTTGTCGCGCCGTCCCTCCCAATTCCGACCACCGAACTGAGCAAGGCTGGTGGCGCCGGAAAGCTCCTTCGATCCTCTTTGAAGCGGCAGTGTCTGATCGTCCTGTAGCATCGCGGATTTTGTGCAAATCCCGGACCTAGTTTCGAGCTCACAAGAAAGGTATCGACTTTGTAATTTTTGAATTGAAGATAACACTTTTAAGTGTTACAAAACTTTGAAAAATCATATCTTTTTCATTTGTTGATGAAATTCAGTGAAACAAGAGACAATGGACTCGTGTGGACGTCTTCAACATTCTAGAAGAGACCGCATATTTTTTTGAGCCTTTTGCTAATTTTGGTGGAGTGGAACCCAATGTGAGATTTCTAATTTATAAACAATCTGGTAAAACAACGATGTATAAATTATATAGTCGATGTTTGAGTTATATAAGCATTGTACACCTCATGTATAAGTGTTGTATAAGTTGTATGTTCGATGTATAAGTTATATATGCGTTGTAAAAATTGTATGCGCATTGAAATGAATGGAAGTGAATCGAAATATATTTATATACGAATATGTATATATATATACTCCCCTCGTCCACAGACCATGGACGATATTTATTGTTTGTGATTGGTGTGAAAATTGGTTGATAGTGAATGGTTGATCAGAATTGTTTGTGGTTGAAATTGATTGGTTGTGGTTGAAAAATACCTATTGGTGATTGAAACAAAATCAGAATAGATTGTGGAAATGAAAATAAAACATGCCGCCTGCTTGCGAACTAGATGCATGAATCCCCATTGTCAAAAACCACGAGGTTTTAAGGTAGAGCGAGGAGCCGTACTAGGGACGGTCCCAGTTTTAACTACCCTGCCGTTATGCTGCCGAAATTTCCTGAAATCTTTCTGTGTTTGATTTATTTTCATTGGTTGAGACTATATTCATTTGTTGAATAGAAATCCATGTATTGAAAAATAATCGTGTTTGGAAATAAATTGTTTTATAATAAAAATCACATTTTTATCACCTTTTTGAACTATATAAAATAATCGTGTTTTGAAATAAATTGTTTTACAATAAAAATCACATTTTAAATATATATAAAAACTATAGAGAACATTCATGTGTTGAATAGAAATTCATTCGTTGAATAGAAATTCATGTGTTGAATGGTACTCGTATTTTAAATAAATTGTTTTACAATAAAAATCACATTTTTATTATATATACAAACTATAGAGAACATTCATGTGTTGAATAGAAATTCATTCATTGAATAGAAATTCATGTGTTGAATAGTGCTCGTATTTTTAAATAAATTGTTTTGTAATAAAAACCATATTTTTATTATCAATATGAACTGTATAAAATAGTCGTGTTTTTGAAATAAATCGTTTTACAATAAAAATTACATTTTTATGATATGCATGAATTATTAAAAATAGTGAAGTGTTGAAATAAATGTCTGTTGGACAAAAATATCATTTTTATCAAATGTATAAAATGAATATGGTTTTGAAATCGAAGAATCGATTATATATATATATATATATATATATATATATATGTATATGTATAATTAAATGAATCGAATAACGACGCTACAGTTCGTATTTTGAAACCCTGATTTCAAACGATTAGTGCGGGAGATCCGACCATCAGATTTTTCCCGAAACCACCACCGTTGGGTTCGCCTTGGAAATATCTTTCCAACGGCACCAACTTTGTAAAGATCCAACGGTTGGATTGTCTGGAATGTTTAATTCAAATCTGAAGAAAAACAGCGCCAGAATCGATTAAATTTATATATAAAAATAAATATAATTAAATTAAATCGAATAACGAAGCTGCAATTCGTATTTTGAAATCATAACTTCAAAGGATTAGTGCGGGAGATCCGACCGTCGGATTTTCCCAAAACTGAAACCATCGGATTCGTTTTGAAATGATCTTTCTTATGATATAAAATTTGTGAAGATCCAACGGTTAAATTTTCAGATATGTGTAAATCAAATCTGGAGAAAAACAGCGCCATTGCCGTGTTATGGCCTGAAGCGTTGTTTTGAATATATTGGCTATTTTTAAATAAATAAAAATAGCGATAATTCATGATAAAATATTATAAACGATATGGAATGGAAATAAACTGAATTTGCTCGGTTTACGTGATATTTGATGGTTGAATGTGTTTGGCATGAAAATTACACTAAAGAACAAGATTAGTGATATCGAATAATTTAACCATTGAAATGAATTGATTTGAAATTCTAAATATACGTGAATTATTTGAAAAGGCCGAGTTAATTCTCATTTCAAATAATTGATCGACGTTCGAAAATCGAAGATACGAAGACGATGCAAGACCGATGATCTTCACGTCGAATGGAGGGGTGCTACTGATGCTCATGATAGGAGTCGCTACCTAGAAGGGGTTGAAGTAGTAGCCGTCCGGACGTACATGTTGATTGTACGGATATGCGAAGAATAAAGATCCTCCGGTTTCGTTCAAACCCGGAACGGACTTGTAAATGGACTGTGTGTCTGACATTGAATTTCATTCTGTGTGATTGATAAACGTCAGTTACATGGTGTGAATTGCCTGTGTCGCATGCTGGGATTTAATGATCAAAGCTTTTACTGAAAAGCAGAGCTTTGTGGTGGATGATAGAAGCAAAGCCTGTGTGGCATAGCTTTGTGTATAACGTGAATTCACGAGCCTCACACCCCGGTATGAACCAGAAACAGGATTGGACTTCAGGGAGGACATGTGTTTCTTTCTAGCTAGGAGTTGTGTCAGTGTTTTTACACGGTCTAACATTTTACTTATGTGGACGATGGATTGTAAGGCACCTCGGATATATCGGTCGTTCTCGAACTGATGGGGTCATTCGTTGGCTCATTTACGCCCCATAGGGCGGGGAGACGTAGTGTTCAGGCATTTTAATCCATATCGATGGACCGACCCTGACGATCCAGGGGCCCACCTGAGTCTGGGTCCTGAGACATGGTAGGCTAAATTGTCTCAAAGCGGTGAGGACGATCCGTGGCCTCGGTTCATGACGAAAATCCAATTTCCAAATACGACATCATGTGATTTTGATTGTATACCTATATATGGTGACATAGTGGTATGGGTCATTAATGCCGCCTATGATTGATATTTATGATTGTATCTAAAATTAGAAACTAACTGGAAAACGAGCTAGGACGGATGGTTTCCTGGGTATTGGTCTGATGTTGGTTTCGGCCTTCGAGGTTAATACTTAGGGAATCATTCTCTTACTAGTTTACAGTTGGAGTCTGATTAAGAACTAAACAATAATATTTGCATTTCAAATGATTTGTTTTCCTCATATCCAGCATATTTGGCCATTATAAGGCAAAACTCTATCATAAGGTTTGTGTGTGTGATGGGAATTGAGTCTTATAATGGCTTCATTTTTATAAAAAGCATTGCGATGTTAAAAGATTTATTTGTTTTAAAGCACTGGCAATCCAATGGAGTAAACCCGTTCCGCGAAAGTGGCATGGTCCTGTGATTTGCCATATTTGAAAGCGTGTTAAGTAGATTTCTCATACCAGTCCCATGACTGACTCGTAGTTTGTTTCACTTGCAAACTCGGGTGCCCCTATTTCTACACGGGCAGCCTTGTATTCAGGTTTTAGCAGGCTCTTTCCGGATAGCTGGAGCTGAAGATGGATTCTGTCATTTATCTCTTTTTATGTTGTTCAGCTCCTGTTGTACATGTTATGTTTTCTTTTCCGCAGTAGACATTTATGTATAGCTGAACTGTATTTTGTACTAAGTATGATCCAATATACTGTGTAACTCTGATGATTATATTTTTCCAGTGTATTCTATTGTGCATTATCTGGTGTATGTATTTATTTCTGTTCTGCTGTTATCTGTTTATGTGTTATATTCCAAAGATTACCCTTGCCACCGTCTTATCGGGAATGGGGTCGTCACAAACCGGGTATCAGAGCTTTGGTTAAGCCTGGAATATAACATATGAACAAGCTCCTCATAAATAGAACCTGTAGTGTTCTAGGACGAGTAACTCATTACAGATAGGATCAATAATATCCAAGTATGAGTATAACAGAATGAAATACACCTCGATAGACACATTTACATTCAAGTATATATCTCTATGTTTTATAATATCTTTTCTGTTGACCTGACACTTGGCTTGCTATTTGCAGAAGTACTAGAAAATGAGTGCCAGAAACAGAAGCAATGCTGACCCAGATATAGAAGCTCTATTTATGAAATATAGAAATCTGGGTGGAGCACTATTCTTGCGCGAAGAATCTATTGCTAAAACTCAAGCTTGGATTCGTTCCACCGAGAAAATCTTTGAAGGTTTAAAGCTGCAGGATGACCAGAAAAGATTACTGGCATCTTGGGCACTCAAAGACGAAGCTTTGTTCTGGTGAGATTCAGTTGTTAAAGATAATCCAGAAGGTGATATCACCTGGGATAGATTCAAAGAGATTTTCAGTGCAAAATTTACTCCTCCCGAAGCAACTGAGAGATTATACGATGAGTTCTACTATTTGATATAAGGTGATATGGATATCCCAGAATATCATAAGAGATTCAACGAGCTTTCTCATTTTGCCCCTCATCTAATTCAAGATCCAAAGCATAAGAATCTGAGGTTTATTAACGGTCTTCAAAGAAAATACCAGAAAAAAGTAATGAGGCAAGTGAAGCTCCCTTTTTCTGACATGATATACATGGCCTACCAGTATGAGGATCTCGATAGGAAAGGTATGTTGCGAGACGAAGAGGAAGTCAGTTCTAGCAGCAAAAGAAAATTCGAAACTGATAGCCCTAAAATGAGTGCACAGCC
This sequence comes from Allium sativum, assembly GCA_030737875.1. Taxonomy (NCBI): domain Eukaryota; kingdom Viridiplantae; phylum Streptophyta; class Magnoliopsida; order Asparagales; family Amaryllidaceae; genus Allium; species Allium sativum. The sequence continues at coordinate 166,718,942 of CM060923.1, forward strand.
TGAGGCTAATACGACATCTGGGGTCAGAAAGAAGCCTAGAGTCGATCAAAAAAATGTTAAAGCAGTCGTATGTTTAAAGTGTAATAAGCAAGGGCATTCGACGAGGAATTGTAAATTTTCGAGCAGTCGAAAGAAGGATGGGTCTATATCCAGTAAGAAGGCTCGGGAGGTTCGGGGATGTCATAAGTGCCACCAAGTTGGCCACATTTCGAAAAATTGCCGACTATCACAGAAATCTATAGTGGTTCAGGTAAATAAAGTAGCGGAAGCCCCTGAGCCTTCAGCTAGTCAAGAAAGGCCAGATGTTTTAGAAGGCACGCTTACTGTCAAAGATATTCTAGTTAAAGCACTGTTTGATACAGCCGCGTCGCGAAGCTTTGTTGCAAAGAATGTGGTTAAGAAGCTGAAATTGAATTTGAAGAAGCTCAAAGAACCCATATCTGTTTAGAATCCGGTCGAGGGTTCCCACGATCTTAGCTGGGTTTGTGGAGTTCCTGTTTCTTATTCTTGTTATCGGTTCCCCACTATCGCGATCGTTATGAATTTTACCGAATTCGATCTCATTCTGGGATTGGACTAGTTAACCCAATATGAAGCCGAAGTTAAATGCGCCGAGAGGGTTGTCAGGGCAAAAACAAGGTACGGGGAATATATAACCATTCCATGCGAAGGACCGAATTCTAATAGAAAAGACTTCTGGGCAGCCTAGGTACAGGGAATATATAACCATTCCATGCGAAGGACCGAATTCTAATAGAAAAGACTTCTGGGCAGCCTTAGATGTATCTCCTGCTCAAATAGAACTTGTTCCTGTCGTTACGGAGAATATTCCGATCAACATTGAAAATATCCCTATTGTCAAGAATTATGCGGATGTGTTCGAAGAAGTTGTCAGCATACCTCCGCAAAGAGAAATTGATTTTAAAATCTCCTTAGTTCCGAATGCAAGGCCAGTGTTTCAAGCTATTCGAAGAATGACCTTGAAAGAGAAAGACGAGTTAGATAATCAAATTCGACAGCTGGTATGGAAGGGTCTGATCAGACCTAGTTTCTCTGATTGGGGAGCAGCAGTGGTATTCGTCCCAAAGTCAGACGGTACTCTCAGATTATGTATAGACTATCGTGACTTGAATAAGCAAAAGCTGAAGAACAAATATCAATTGCCGCGGATTGATGATTTGTTGGATCGATTAAATGGCGCACAAGTATTTTGACGTATGGACCTAGCTACAGGTTTCCATCAGCTTCGTATCGCCGATGAGTGTGTTCCTTTGACAACATTCAGAGGTCCACTTATTCTACGAGTGGTTGATAATGCCGTTCGGCTTATGTAACACTCCGGCCTATTTCGTCGATTTAATGAATAGAGTATTTAGAGGAGTATTGAATAAATTTGTTCTGGTTTTCATTGATGATATCCTTATCTTCTCTAAGTAAATAAGCAAGCATGAAAAACATTTGCAACATGTGTTAGAAATTCTCAGAAAGAATGTGTTGAAAGCAAAGTTTTCCAAATGTATATTCTGGCAAGAAGAAGTCAAATTTCTTGGCCATGTTGTGTCGAAGCAAGGAATTTCAGTGGATCCCAGTAAAATCACTGCTATTCAGAATTGGAAACAGCCTCGTACGCCAACTGAAGTTAGAAGTTTTCTCGGATTAGCCAGTTATTAACAGAAATTCATTAAGGATTTCGTGAAGACATCTAGTTCCTTAACAAAACTGACTAAGAAACATTCGAGATTCAATTGGACTCCGGTATGTGAGGAAGCTTTCTAGGAGCTGAAATTAAAACTGACGACGGCTCCAGTGTTAATAATAATAGATGGCAATGAGGACTTGAAAGTCTGGACTGACGCTTCTAGAGAAGGCCTTGGCGCAGTGTTAATGCAAAGAGGTCAAGTGATTGCTTATGCTAGCCGTCAACTGAAACCACATGAGAAGAATTATGTGACTCATGATCTTGAGCTGTTAGCCATCGTATTCGCCATGAAAATCTGGAGGCACTACCTTTTAGGTGAGAAATTCGAACTGTATACAGACCATTAGTCATTGAAGTATCTGTTCGCCCAGAAGGACTTGAATCTGAGGCAGCAGCGTTGGCTAGAATTTCTTGCGGCGTACGATTTTGAGATTTTGTACACTCCAGGAAAAGCCAATGTTATGGCTGATGCGCTGAGTAGAAAGAATGTAATAATCGCCAGCTTTATCGTTATGACTTCCTTGATTGACAAGATCTCCATTCTACAGAAAGATGATAATTTTGTTAAGGAAATGATCAAAAGAATTCAAAAAGGTGATGCATCCAGTTTCCAAGTGGATAACGAGGGAATTCTTAGATTAAAAGGAAGAATTTGTGTTCCTGACGTCTCCGAGCTCAAAAGAGAAGTTCTTGATGAATGCCACAAGTCCAAGCTGAGTATCCACTCAGGGGTTAGCAAAATGTATAATGACCTCAAGCGAACTTTCTGGTGGAAGGCAAGGAAAAGAGATATCTCTATATATGTTAGCCGGTGTTCCACCTGTCAGCAAGTCATAAGCGATCAGCTGAAACTCGCTGGATTGTTGCAACCTTTAGAAGTGCCAGGTGGAAAATGGGAACAGATTTCTATGGATTTCATAGATGGTTTGCCCAGAACTAAGAAGGGAAATGACAGTATCTGGGTGATTGTGGATCGATTTATGAAGACCGCTCACTTCATACCTGCCAAATCAAATAGAACTGCTCAAAGTCTGGTGCTGATTTATTTTAAAGAAATTGTTAGACTGCACGGAGTTCCCATGAGCATCGTTAGTGATCGTGACCCAATTTTTTCTAGTAAATTCTAGGGAGTATTCCAAGCAGAATTGGGAACGAAACTGAACTTGAGCAGCGCATATCATCCTCAGACAGACGGTCAGACTGAAAGGGTGAATCGTATTCTGGAAGATCTATTGCGGTCTTGTATTCTTGATTTTGGCGGATCGTGGGAAGACCATTTACATTTGGCTGAATTCTCATATAATAACAGCTACCAAGCGAGCCTGACAATGTCACCATTCGAAGCATTGTATGGTAGACCGTGCCGTTCCCCTGCTTGTTGGGTTGAGCCAGGCAATAGACTTGTATTGGGCCCTGATATGATTCGCGAGGCTGCGGATAAAGTCGACTTCGTTAGAAACAATTACTAGCCGCTCAAAGCCGACAAAAGAGCTATGCAGATAAAAGGAGAAGAGATATATCATTTGTTGTTGGCGACTATGTATATTTGAAAGTATCTCCGATGAGAGGAGTCATCCGATTCGGTAAAACGGGAAAATTGGCGCCCAAATTCATTGGTCCGTTTCCTATTCTAGAATAGATTGGAACTCTCGTATATAGGGTTCAATTGCCTGATTGGTTTCCTGGAGTGCATGAAGTATTTCACGTATCACAACTTTGAAAGCACGTTCATGATCCAGACTTGATCATGGAAGAAGTAGCGCAATAGGATATAGAAATCACTCCATAATTGGCAGTTAGGAGAGAGCAGCTAAAGATAATTGGTAAGGAAACCAAAGAGCTGAGGAACAAAAAGGTTCACTTAGTCAAAGTGCAATGGAGTGGAGATCCACGAGATTGTACTTGGGAAACAGAGGAAAGCATTAAGAAAGCCTATCCTACGTGCAGGGTGGATATCTCTGATTGACTCTGGTGCAAGGTACATTTAGCATATTTTGCCATTTCCATTGTGTTCTCTATTTTGTTGTTGTTTTCTTTTCATGGATGTAGAATTTTAAGAATATATGAATTAACTAATATATTTATGAAGAGTTAAAAACATATTGATGGATGTTAGTGTTGTGTGATTGTTGATTGGATTAATTAAATTTTTAGAAGGATAGTTAATTAAATCAATAAGAGGATGAATTGTAGGATTTATTCGAATAAATCACACATTGAACTGATTAGAGAATTAAAAAAAATATACATGTGCATTATATATGTTTGAACAGGTAAATGGATTAGCTGTTGAGTAAAGATTTTATTTGCGTGCCCGACAAATAGGTAAACCTTAATGAGTTGGATGTGCAATTTTTTAATTATATCAACTCCTGTGAATGCCATTGGATGCGGAGTGCTGGTTATTCTGTGTGTAATAATGAACGTCGCCATAGGATAGTAACAATTAATTTTGCACTACACTACATGGCATACTTCTCGAAGATAGGCATACTTCATCATATACCACGTAAGCATTTGGAGCTTGTGTGACGAGGTGGAAGATTTACCGTACGAGCGAGAGGCTCGTATGACGATGACTATATTTTACAGGTTGAATTGATGACTGATATGGACCATATAAAATATAACGGTAAATTTCCAGATTAATAAAAACCCGACACGGGTCTGGAGTTGACAATAATCAAGTCTCTCAAGTCATTAGATACGGCACATGGATTATTTATTTCCCACACGGGACGATGTGACGAGGATTTATCCTCTGGAGCAAGTAAAAATACACACTCCCTCAGGCTTTGACAAGGTGACGAGAATTTATTCTATGGAGTTATTATCTATACACGCTCCCATGTAAACACCAGAATATATCACTATAAATATGTGTATGCTTTATACGATTTATTGGGTACCTAATACGGCCCAATAAATTCCCAAACCTCTCCCCGTACAAAGGAGGTTATGGAGAAATTTTTCGAAAATTTCGGGTGTTAGCCAAATTTTTGAAGAATTTGAAAATTCTCAGAAACTGAAAAATTGGAGAATGGAAGCCAGAATGAAAATAGAGTTGATTAATCAAACCACTTTCGACTTTGTTCCTTTTCGGGGACGAAAAGTTTTAAGTGGGGGAGATTGTAACAACCCGTAAAATCTGGACAATTTTAAAAAATTTAAATTAGCCATTTTTAGTGGATTTTAAATATTTTAAATAAATATTTTAAATAATAACTACGAAAAGGTAGTTTGAATCGAGGTTGAAAATGAACAAAATTAATTTGAATTATAAACGAGGCCTGAAATGGCGTGGTAGTTTCAAAAATTGAATTCATACTTTGAATGACTGTATCGGGTGCAAAACAAAACTGATTTGAGTGAAACCAAAAATATTTAAATCTGTTAGTGAATATCGTTCTAACGAATCTGAAAAATCGAAGTTTCATAGCGGGAGTCAAAAGTTATGGCTAAATGAATTTTCAGAAGGGTCGCTATAGAATTTATATAGCCCGTGAATATAGACTTTTTGCAAACGACCTCGGAATTTGACGAAACCAATTTTGTTGGATCTGGGATGTGAATTTATGGCTAGGTTTCAAATTTCATAATTTTTGAAGCTAGTATGTGAGCGTGGCAAAGGAAAATGTGATTTGGTCAATTATAGTTAAACTGGATCGACCAGAATATGGCCATTTTTCAAACGGTCTCAGAATTCGACGAAATTAGTTTTGTTGGGACCGTATCGTCAAAACATAGCTATATTTATTTATTTGGAATTTTTCGAATCAGTATGTGGCCCCGGCAAATTGAAATGTACGTTCAAATTAAATATTGAATGTTTTATATTTTAATTTGAAAGAAAACTGACTGAAACAGTCGAATGGGCCTACGAAACATATCCCATTGTGTTTAGAATGGGGATAAAACGCTAGGGACGACAGTCGTTGGGCTTGAATTGGTGTTCGTTTGGATAAGGAGACATTTTCGAATTTAAAATAAATTAAAAATTAAAATATAAGGCCCAATCATCTCCTTTCTCTCCCATTCCCTTTTGACCCAGTCAAACCCTCCCCCTTTTCAAGCGATCGACGGTAACCCCCCTTCCATCCTTCTCTCCCAATTTCCGACCGCCACAAGCGACGCCAGCAACCGCCACCACCCTGACTCGACAGCCCTCCTCCTCCTCTTCAAATCAACCCCCACCTCGACCTCCCTTGTCTCGTGTGTTGTGCGCAGCAGCCCCTCGAAGCTCGAAAGTTCGTCGTGCCGTCCCTCCCAATTCCGACCACCGAACTGAGCAAGGATAGTGGTGCCAGAAAGCTCCTTCGACCCTCTTCAAAGCTGCAGTGTCTGATTGTCCTGTAGCATCGCGGATTTTGTGCAAATCCCGGACCTAGTTTCGAGCTAACAAGAAAGGTATCGGCTTTGTAATTTTTGAATTGAAGATAACACTTTTAAGTGTTACAAAACTTCGAAAAATCATATCTTTTTCATTTGTTGACGAAATTCAGTGAAACAAGGGACAGTGGACTCGTGTGGACGTCTTCTACATTCTAGAAGAGACCGCATATTTTTCTGAGCCTTCTGCTATTTTTGGTTGAGTGGAACCCAATGTGAGATTTCTAATTTATAAACGATCTGGAAGAACAACGATGTATAAATTATATAGTCGATGTATGAGTTATATAAGCATTGTACACCTCATGTATAAGCGTTGTATAAGTTGTATGTTCGATGTATAAGTTATATATGCGTTGTAAAAATTGTATGCGCGTTGAAATGAATTGAAGTGAATCGAAATATATTTATATACGAATATATACATATATATATACTCCCCTCGTCCACAGACCATGGACGATATTTATTATTTGTGATTGGTGTGAAAATTGGTTGATAGCGAATGGTTGATTAGAATTGTTTGTGGTTGAAATTGATTGGTTATGTTTAAAAAATACCCATTGGTGATTGAAACAAAATTAGAATAGATTGTGGAAATGAAAATAAAACATGCCGCCTACGTGCGAACTAGATGCATGAATCCCCTTTGTCAAAAACCGTGAGGTTTTAAGGTAGAGCGAGGAGCCATACTAGGGATAGTCCCGGTTTTAACTACCCTGCCGTTATGCTGCCGAAATTTCCTGAAATCTTTCTGTGTTTGACTTATTTTCATTGGTTGAGACTATATTCATTTGTTGAATAGAAATCCATGTATTGAAAAATAATCGTGTTTTCAAATAAATTGTTTTATAATAAAAATCACATTTTTATCACCTGTTTGAACTATATAAAATAATCGTGTTTTGAAATAAATTGTTTTACAATAAAAATCACATTTTTATTATATATAAAAACTATAGAGAACATTCATGTGTTGAATAGAAATTCATTCGTTGAATAGAAATTCAGGTGTTGAATGGTACTCGTATTTTAAATAAATTGTTTTACAATATAAATCACATTTTTATTATATATACAAACTATAGAGAACATTCATGTGTTGAATAGAAATTCATTTGTTGAATAGAAATTCATGTGTTGAATAGTGCTCGTATTTTTAAATAAATTGTTTTATAATAAAAATCATATTTTTATTATCTATATGAACTATATAAAATAGTCGTGTTTTTGAAATAAATCGTTTTACAATAAAAATTACATTTTTTTATGATATGCATGAATTATTAAAAATAGTGAAGTGTTGAAATAAATGTCTGTTGGATAAAAATATCATTTTATCAAATGTATAAAATGAATATGGTTTTGACATCGTAGAGTCGATTATATTTGGGTATATATATATATATAATTAAAATGAATCGAATAACGACGCTGTAGTTCGTATTTTGAAACCGCCATTTCAAACGATTAGTGCAGGAGATCCGACCATCGGATTTTCCCAAAACCACCACCGTTGGGTTCGCCTTGGAAATATCTTTCCAATGGCACCAACTTTGTAAAGATCCAACGGTTGGATTGTATGGAATGTTTAATTCAAATCTGAAGAAAAACAGCGCTAGAATCGATTATATATATATATATAATTAAATTAAATCGAATAACGAAGCTGCAGTTCGTATTTTGAAATCATAACTTCAAACGATTAGTGCGGGAGATCCGACCGTCATATTTTCCCAAAAATGAAACCATTGGATTCGTTTTGAAAAGATCTTTCTAATGATATAAAATTTGTGAAGATCCAACGGTTAAATTTTCAGATATGTGTAAGTCAAATCTGGAGAAAAACAGCGCCACGGCCGCGTTATGGCTTGAAGCGTTGTTTTGAATATATTGGCTATTTTTAAATAAATAAAAATAGTGATAAAATATTATAAACGATATGGAATGGAAATAAACTGAATTTGCTCGGTTTACGTGATATTTGATGGTTGAATGTGTTTGGCATGAAAATTACACTAAAGAACAAGATTAGTGATATCGAATAATTTAACCATTGAAATGAATTGATTTGAAATTCTAAATATACGTGAATTATTTGAAAAGGCCGAGTTAATTCTCATTTCAAATAATTGATCGACGTTCGAAAATCGAAGATACGAAGACGATGCAAGACCGATGATCTTCACGTCGAATGGAGGGGTGCTACTGATGCTCATGATAGGAGTAGCTACCTAGAAGGGGTTGAAGTAGTAGCCGTCCGGACGTACATGTTGATTGTACGGATATGCGAAGAATAAAGATCCTCCGGTTTCGTTCAAACCCGGAACGGACTTGTAAATGGACTGTGTGTCTGACATTGAATTTCATTCTGTGTGATTGATAAACGTCAGTTACATGGTGTGAATTGCCTGTGTCGCATGCTGGGATTTAATGATCAAAGCTTTTACTGAAAAGCAGAGCTTTGTGGTGGATGATAGAAGCAAAGCCTGTGTGGCATAGCTTTGTGTATAACGTGAATTCACGAGCCTCACACCCCGGTATGAACCAGAAACAGGATTGGACTTCAGGGAGGACATGTGTTTCTTTCTAGCTAGGAGTTGTGTCAGTGATTTTACACGGTCTAACATTTTACTTATGTGGACGATGGATTGTAAGGCGCCTCGGATATATCAGTCGTTCTCGAACCGATGGGGTCATTCTTTGGCTCATTTACGCCCCATAGGGCGGGGAGATGTAGTGTTCAGGCATTTTAATCCACATCGGTGGACCGGCCCTGATGATCCAGGGGCCCACCTGAGTCTGGGTCCTGAGACATGGTAGGCTAGATTGTCTCGAAGCGGTGAGGACGATCCCTGGCCTCGATTCATGACGGAAATCCAATTTCCAAATACGACATCGTGCGGTTTTGAATGTATACCTATATATGGCGACATAGTGGTATGGGGCATTAATGCCGCCTATGATTGATATTTATGATTGTATCTAAAATTAGAAACTAACTGTGAAGGCAAGGAATTTCGCTCGGTCCGAACCAGTCGCTAAACCGATCCAGGCCGTTCGAAACGCCCTATCGTTTGAGAACACGACAAATCAGAACGCAGACAAAAGAACATTTCATTGTATATTACAACAATGCATCAGATTACAAGAATATACAGAGTAAAAATGAATGAATATTACACAGAAATATCAGAGATTTAAATTACATTTAAATACATAGCAGCGGAAAAATAATACAATACACAACTAGAAGAGATATACGGATACAAAGCTTTCCGGATATCATTCCAGCTGTAAACCAGGATCCTGTGAATATAAATCTGCAAAACCAAAACTACTAGCTGCCCGTGTCAAAATAAGGGCACCCAGAGTTTAGGTTAAAACAATAAACTCCAGGTCAGTCATGTGACTGGTGTGAGAACTAAAACAGTTATTATTCTTTATTTTAAAAGTAAGGTAAATCAAGGGACCACACCGTATAACACGGAACGGGTTTCTTCCCAAGAATACCAGTGTATAAAACAAACAACGCAATGCTAAATAAAGAAAAATGAAGCTGTTATAAGACCCAGGTCCTATCACACAATGCAACGCAAGCCGGGGGATAGGGTTTTCCCTTATAACAGCCAAAGAATGCTTTATACGTTTTAAAACAAATCATTTGATACTATTATAATAAGTGCATAGTGTATAAAACAACTTCAAATCATAAGTATCAATCATAGGCGGCATGGGTACCATATATCATGTCGCCATATATAGATTTACAAATAAAACCGCAAATTTCACGTATTTGGAAATTGGATTTCCATCTATGAACCGAGGCAAAAGATAGTCCTCAACCGATTCGAGACAATCTAGCCCATGTCTCAGGCAAGTACTCAGTCAAGCCCTGGAGCGACAGGGCCGGTCCACCGATGTGGATTAAACTTAAACCCTGAACATGCGTTCCCCCGCCCTTTGGGGCGTAAATGAGCCAACGAATGACTCCATCGGACCCGGATCGTCCGATCAAACCGAGGCGCCTCGCAACAGCAACAACCACATAAGTCAAACTCGTCAGGGCGTGTAAAACCACTGACGCCACTTCTAACTAGAAAGAAATGCATGCCCTCCCTGAGGTCCGTCTCCCGTTTTTGGTTCATACCGGGTGTGAAACACGCGAAGTAAACGTTACACAAAGCTACGCCACAAAGGCCTTGCTTTGATCATCACCACAAGACTTTGCTTTTCAACAGAAGCCTCGATCAATTGCCACTTAGGCATGCCACACAGGCAATTCACTCCATGCGTTTGATATCCATCAATATATAACCCCTGAGCTCGTACATCTCAGAGAAGGGCGTTAAGCAAGAGAATAAATTCTCCGCCGCCAAACAGATATATATTTAATAGAGATCAATCACACGGACTAAAATCCAATGTCAGACACACAGTCCATTTACAAGTCCGTTCTGGGTCTGAACGAAACCGGAGGCACTAAAATCCAATGTCAGACACACAGTCCATTTACACAGTCCGTTGTGGCTTTTCAGGCGGGGTTGGCTTGCGTTCGGGCTTAGAAGAAGAGAGGGAGGGTTGCGCAAGATTGTTGTTGGAGGGAGGGGCATCGGAGGTCGAGGGGGCCCGAAGCACGACCAGCGGCGCCTCTGTTCGAGGCCGCGATGGTGGCGGCGGATTCCCGCTGGGGGTTTTCGAGATGGGGGGGAAGAATTGGGGTCCGCGAGATGGAGTGAGGAGGGAGGAGGTGGTGGGGGTTTCGATTCGAGGCGGGCGGTGGTCGGAGTGCCAGGCGGCGGGCCGGAGCTGAGCGAATCGAGTGGGGGTCTGGGAAAGGCGGGTTTGGGTTTTTTTTTTTTTTTTGTTGACTGAGAGGGAGAGTGAGACGACCCGATTTCCCGTTCTCATGGAAACAAGGTTATCTTTGGAATATAACACAGAAACAGATAATAGCAGAACAGAATTAAATAAATACACCAGAATGAACAACAAAATATACTGGATAAAAGTAATCATCAGAGTTACATAGTATACAGGATCTTACTTAGTACAAATATAGTTCAGCTATACATAAATGTCTACAGCGGAAATAAACAAAATATGTACAATAGGAGCTGAACAGCATAAAAGGAAATAAATGATAGAATCCATCTTCAGCTCCAGCTATCCAGAAAAAACCCAGCTAAACCTGAATACAAGGCTGCCCGTGTAGAAAAAGGGGCACCCGAGTTTGAGAGTGAAACAAACTACGAGTCAGTCATGGGACTGGTATGAGAAATCCACTCAACACATATATAATTGGCTAATCACAGGACCACGCCACTTTCGTGGAACGGGTTTTCTCCATTGGATTGCCAGTGCTTTAAAACAAATCTTTATTTTAAACATCGCTATGCTTTTTATAAAAATGAAGCCGTTATAAGACTCAGTTCCCATCACATAATGCAACGCAAACCGGAGGATAGAGTTTTTACCTTATAACGGCCAAGATATGCTTGATACGAATAAAACAAAGGCATTTGATATTATTGCTAGTGTTTATATGTTTTGAAAACAATTTCAAATCATAACTATCAATCATAGACGGCATTAATGCCCCATACCACTATGTCGCCATATATAGGTATACAATCAAAACTACACAGTCACGTATTTGGAAATTGGAATTCCGTCATGAACCAAGGCAAAAGACAGTCCTTACCGAATTCGAGACGCTCTAGCCCGCCCCTCAGGCAAGTACTCAGTCAAGCCTTTGGATCGTCAGGGTCGGTCCACCGATGTGGATTAAAATTCCTGAACACTGCGTTTCCCCACCCTTTGGGGTGTAAACGAGCCAACGAATGACTCCATCGGACCCGGATCGTCCGATCAAACCGAGGCGCCTCGCAACAGCAACAACCACATAGGTGAAAAGTATATAAATTTCAGGGCTGGTAGGTCACTGACACCACCCTAGCTAGAAAGAAACGCATGTCCTCCCTGAGGTCCTTTCTCCCGTTTTAGGTTCATTCCGGGGTGTGAGGCTTGCGAATTTACGTTATACACAAAGCTACGCCACACAGGCGGTGCTTTGATCATCACCACAAGACTTTGCTTTTCAACAGAAGCCCTGATCACTGCATCTTAGCATGCCACACAGGCAATTCACACCGTGCAACCGATGGCTACCAATCACACAGGACAAATTCCAATGTCGGACACACAGTCCATTTACAAGTCCGTTCTGGGTCTGAACGAAACCGGAGGCACTAAATACCTCGCAAACCCTTCGACCACCACGCACGTCTGGACGATCACCACTCATTATCCATATTTCGGGATGCCTCCCAATCATGACCTCGGTTACCATCCAAACGAGGCGAAGATCTCCGGTCTTCCACCATCGTCTTCATCTTCGACTTTCAATCGTCGATCAATTATTTGAAATGAGAATTAACTCGGTCTTTTCAAATAATTCACGTATATTTAGAATTTCAATTCAATTTATTTCGATGGTTAAATTATTCTACAACACCAATTTTGTCCTTTAATGTAATTTTCACACCAAACACATTCAACCATCAAACATCACATAAATCAAGCAAATTCAGTTTATTTCCATTCCATATCGCTTATGATATTTTATAACTATTTATCGCTATTTTTATTTATTTTAAAATAGCCTTTTTATTCAAAACGACGCTTCGGGCCATAAGGCGGCCGTGGCGCTGTTTTTCTTCAGATTTGATTTACCCATATCCGAAAATCCAACCGTTGGATCTTCACAAAATTTACATCATTAGAAAGGTCTTTTCAAAACGAACCCAGCGGTTCCAGTTCCGGGAAAATCCGACGGTCGGATCTCCCGGTACAATCGTTTGAATTTTCGATTTCAAAATACGAACTGCAGCGTCGTTATTCGATTAAATATAATTATATTTATATATATAAATAAATATAATTGTTTCTGGCGCTGTTTTTCTTCAGATTTGAATTAAACATTCCAGACAATCCAACCGTTGGATTTTCACAAGGTTGGTGCCGTTGGAAAGATTATTCCAAGGCGAGCCCGACGGTTGAGATTTCGGGAAAATCCAATGGTCGGATTTCCCGTACTAGTTGTTTGAAAACACGGTTTCAAAACACGAACTGCACGGCTTCGTTTCGTTTTAATTTTATTTATATTTATATAAATATAGTTCATTCAATGATTTCCATATCGTTTTAACTTCAAATATTTTTCTAACGCCTTAAATTTTGGAAAAATTTCGCCATAACCTCCCCTGCACCGGGAGCATCGGGAAATCGCAAATAGCGTTCCCGGTCCTTCTAATCTCAAAAAGAAAAAGAAAAAGCCAAGCGGCTAGCCAACAGGCTCAAAATCATCACCCAAACAAATCAGTAAATGTGTACCTATTTGTCGGGCACAAAATTTTATTCCTCTTCTCTAGCCCCTTTGCTATAACCTGTTCAATGAATATTGCATGTACATATATACAGTTCTTATCATTCATCAATTTCTATTCAACTTCATATTTGATTTCTATTTGGTTTAAAAACACCATTCATTCTAATGTTACATAAATAGGTGCAAATCATTTCATTAGCTAATTAATGAATATTTCAACTCATATATGTTTATTTTGAACAAGTGGCTATTTTTAACACTTCACATTTCAACGATTTGGTATACAATAAAAATGTGATTTTTATTGTAAAACAATTCTTTTCAAAACACTATTTTTCTATATAGTTCAAGTTGGTGATAAAAATGGGATTTTTATCATAAAACAATTTATTTCAAAATATGAATACCATTCAACACATGAATTTCTAAACAACGAATGAATATCAATTCAACACATGAATGTTTTCAATAGTTTTTATATATAGATCAAAAATGTGATTTTTATTATCGAACAATTTATTTCAAAATATGAATACCATTCAACACATGAATTTCTAAACAACGAATGAATATCAATTCAACCCATGAATGTTTTCTATGGTTTCTATATATAGATAAAAATGTGATTTTTATTATCGAACGATTTATTTCTAAATATGAATTCCATTCAACACATGAATTTCTAAACAACGAATGAATATCAATCCAACACATGAATGTTTTCAATAGTTTTTATATATAGATAAAAATGTGATTTTTATTATCGGACAATTTATTTCAAAATATGAATTCCATTCAACACATGAATTTCTAAACAACGAATGAATATCAATTCAACACATGAATGTTTTCAATAGTTTTTATATATAGATAAAAATGTGATTTTTATTATCGAACAATTTATTTCAAAATATGAATACCATTCAACACATGAATTTCTAAACAACGAATGAATATCAATTCAACACATGAATGTTTTCAATAGTTTTTATATATAGATAAAAATGTGATTTTTATTATCGAACAATTTATTTCAAAATATGAATTCCATTCAACACATGAATTTCTAAACAACGAATGAATATCAATTCAACACATGAATGTTTTCTATATAATGAATAAATATAGTTTAAGCATATGAAAATAATTCAAACACACAAATATTATTCAAAATTTCGGCAGCATAACGGCAGGGTAGTTACACCGGCACCGTCCCTAGTACGGCTCCTCGCTCTACCTTAAAACCTCGCGGTTTTTGACAATGGGGTTCATGCATCTAGTTCGCACGCAGGCGGCACGTATATATTTATTTCATTTCCACAAACTAATCCTATGTGGTTTCAACCAAATATTTCACAACCACCAATGGGTATTTTTCAACCACAATCAACCAAAATCAATCACAAACAATCCCAAACAATCATTCAATTTTCACAACTATTTCAACCAATAAATATCGTCCATGGTTTGTGGACGAGGGGGCGTGTATATATATATATATATATATATATATATATAGCAATTCACTTTTACTTCACACACATATATATATATATAAATTTTAAATCAGAAATCTCACCAATAGCTATCCAACTTCACTTTGAGAAATCTTCGCCTTTCTGTCGCTTTCTCCCGTATCCTCTACACATGCAAAAATCGAACTTTTACGATGCTATTCAATATATATAAATATGATTTCTACTTCGACTTTTGATATATAAAAATATGATTTTTACTTTCGACTTTCGATATATAAAAATATGATTTTTACTTTCGACTTTCGATATATAAAAATATGATTTTTACTTTCGACTTTCGATATATAAAAATATGATTTTTACTTTCGACTTTCGATATATAAAAATATGATTTTTACTTTTGACTTTCGATCTATAAAAATATGATTTTTACTATTCAAAGTTCAAATCTTTTTCCATTAAAGTTTAAACCTTTCCTATTTAATATTTAAACCATTTTTAAAAACAAAATCAGTTTATTTCTTTAAAAACAAATCAGTTTTATTTCTTTAAAACAAATCAGTTTTATTTCTTTATTTTTAAAACAGTTTCAGTTTTTAAAATCCTAAAAAAAATCAGTTTTAAAATTCTTTTAAAAATTAGGTTTTTATTTCCTTAAAAAAAATCAGTTTTATTTCTTTAAAAACAAAACAGTTTTTATGATTAAACATAATCAGTTTTTACTTTAAAAACAAAACAGCAAAACGAAAACTTACAGAGGGGGGTGTTTTTCTGCAGTTCGTCGGAGGCGGGGCTCTCGAGGGTGGCGTTGTGGCTTCGAACGGGGGAGGCGCTTCAAGCCTCGAACGGAGAGGCGATGGCTTCTGGGTTCGAACGCGATGGCTTCGATCGAATGGGGGGGGGGGGCGATGGCTTCGGGTCTCGAGGTGGCGGCTTGGGGTTGGTGGCGTCGCCGTCGAGTCTTAGGGTTTTTTTTTCTTTTTTTTTTGTTTCTGGTAATTGAATCGGGGGGGGGGGGGGGGGCAGTGAAGAAGAAAAAGGGGGGGAAGGGAAAAAAGAAAATATATTTTTTTTTTTATTTAAATTAATTGCATAAAGTTGACTTTTACCCACGACCTCGAAACGAGGTCCACCGCCTGTCGTCCATAGCGTTTAACCCCCATTCCGAACACAATGAGATATGTATCGCAAGCTGATTTGATCGTTACAATCAGTTTCCTTTTGAATTTTCATTTAAATCATTATATTGAATTTTAAACGCACATTTCAAATTACCGGGGTCACATACGGACTAGAAAAATTCCAGAAAAATATTTTCTAGCTTCGTATCGACGATACGGTCCTAACAAAACTAGTTTCGTCGAATTCTGAGACCATTTGAAAAATGGCCAATTTCCAGTCGATTAAAATCAACAGAAACTGGTCAAACGCGTTTTCCTATGCCACGCTCACATATTGATTCGAAAAATTATGAAATTTGAAACCTAACAATAACTTGACCCTGCGGATCCAACAAAAGTGGTTTCGTCGAAATCCGATGTCATTTGCAAAATATCCATTTTTAAGGGCCTGAATTCCATTGCGACTATTCAGAATTTTCAACTGGACATATCTTTTGATTCCCGCTATCAAATTTCGATTGGTCGGATTCATTAGAAAGATATTCACTAACATATTTAAATATTTTTGGTTTCACTAAAATCCGGATTGTTTTGCACCCGGTATATTCAATTGAAGTTTGAAATCGAATTATCGAACTACCGCGCCATTTTCAATTCTATATATAATTATAATTAATTATATTCGTTTTCAATTGTCGATTTCAACTCAGTTTTCATCGCCATTATTTAAAATATTTATTTTAAATATTTAAAATCCATTATTTTAGCCAATTTAAAAATTTTAAATTGGTTCAGATTTTCTGGGTCGTTACAATCTCCCCCACTTAAAACTTTTCATCCCCGAAAAGGAATAAAGTCGAAAGTGGTTTGATAAATCTACAATCACACAACAACCACCAATCAAATTGTTTTTAACCTTTTTAACTTTTAAAATATATATCTTTTATATATTCAAAAGTTATATTTCTAAAACCAGACTATATATATATATAATCACAAATACGTTATTTAAAAACATATTACTCTCGACTCGTTCTGAGGCACTTCTGACCCCATCTCTAACGAGTTGTTCTGATTCTGCTATACTCATACTAGGATATTACTGATCCTATCTGTATAGAGTCACCCGTCCTAGAACACTACTGGTTCTATTTCTGACGAGTTCGTTCAAATGTTATATTCCAGAACTAAGCTTAACCAAAGCTCTGATACCACGATGAGACGACCCGATTTCCCGTTCTCACGGAAACAAGGTTATCTTTGGAATATAACACAGAAACAGATAATTGCAGAACATAATTAAATAAATACACCAGAATGAACAACAAAATATACTGGATAAAAGTAATCATCAGAGTTACACAGTATACAGGATCTTACTTAGTACAAATACAGTTCAGCTATACATAAATGTCTACAGCGGAAATAAACAAAATATGTACAATAGGAGCTGAACAGCATAAAAGGAAATAAATGATAGAATCCATCTTCAGCTCCAGCTATCCAGAAAAAAACCAGCTAAACCTGAATACAAGGCTGCCCATGTAGAAAAAGGGGCACCCGAGTTTGAGAGTGAAACAAACTACGAGTCAGTCATGGGACTAGTATGAGAAATCCACTCAACACATATATAATTGGCTAATCACAGGACCACGCCACTTTCGTGGAACGGGTTTTCTCCATTGGATTGCCAGTGCTTTAAAACAAATCTTTATTTTAAACATCGCTATGCTTTTTATAAAAATGAAGCCGTTATAAGACTCAGTTCCCATCACACAATGCAACGCAAACCGGAGGATAGAGTTTTTACCTTATAACGGCCAAGATATGCTTGATACGAATAAAACAAAGGCATTTGATATTATTGCTAGTGTTTATATGTTTTGAAAACAATTTCAAATCATAACTATCAATCATAGACGGCATTAATGCCCCATACCACTATGTCGCCATATATAGGTATACAATCAAAACTGCACAGTCACGTATTTGGAAATTGGAATTCCGTCATGAACCAAGGCAAAAGATAGTCCTTACCGAATTCGAGACGCTCTAGCCCGCCCCTCAGGCAAGTACTCAGTCAAGCCTTTGGATCGTCAGGGCCGGTCCACCGATGTGGATTAAAATTCCTGAACACTGCGTTTCCCCACCCTTTGGGGTGTAAACGAGCCAACGAATGACTCCATCGGACCCGGATCGTCCGATCAAACCGAGGCGCCTCGCAATAGCAACAACCACATAGGTGAAAAGTATATAAATGTCAGGGCTGGTAGGTCACTGACACCACCCTAGCTAGAAAGAAACGCATGTCCTCCCTGAGGTCCTTTCTCCCGTTTTAGGTTCATACCGGGGTGTGAGGCTTGCGAATTTACGTTATACACAAAGCTACGCCACACAGGCGGTGCTTTGATCATCACCACAAGACTTTGCTTTTCAACAGAAGCCCTGATCACTGCATCTTAGCATGCCACACAGGCAATTCACACCGTGCAACCGATGGCTACCAATCACACAGGACAAATTCCAATGTCGGACACACAGTCCATTTACAAGTCCGTTCTGGGTCTGAACGAAACCGGAGGCACTAAATACCTCGCAAACCCTTCGACCACCACGTACGTCTGGACGATCACCACTCATTATCCATATTTCGGGATGCCTCCCAATCAGGACCTCGGTTACCATCCAAACGAGGCGAAGATCTCCGGTCTTCCACCATCGTCTTCATCTTCGACTTTCAATCGTCGATCAATTATTTGAAATGAGAATTAACTCGGCCTTTTCAAATAATTCACGTATATTTAGAATTTCAATTCAATTTATTTCGATGGTTAAATTATTCTACAACACCAATTTTGTCCTTTAATGTAATTTTCACACCAAACACATTCCACCATCAAACATCACATAAATCAAGCAAATTCAGTTTATTTCCATTCCATATCGCTTATGATATTTTATAACTATTTATCGCTATTTTTATTTATTTTAAAATAGCCTTTTTATTCAAAACGACGCTTCGGGCCATAAGGCGGCCGTGGCGCTGTTTTTCTTCAGATTTGATTTACCCATATCTGAAAATCCAACCGTTGGATCTTCACAAAATTTACATCATTAGAAAGGTATTTTCAAAATGAACCCAGCGGTTCCAGTTTCGGGAAAATCCGACGGTCGGATCTCCCGGTACAATCGTTTGAATTTTCGATTTCAAAATACGAACTGCAGCGTCGTTATTCGATTAAATATAATTATATTTATATATATAAATATAAATAATCGTTTCTGGCGCTGTTTTTCTTAAGATTTGAATTAAACATTCCAGACAATCCAACCGTTGGATTTTCACAAGGTTGGTGCCGTTGGAAAGATTATTCCAAGGCGAACCCGACGGTTGAGATTTCGGGAAAATCCAATGGTCGGATTTCCCGTACTAGTTGTTTGAAAACACGGTTTCAAAACATGAACTGCACGGCTTCGTTTCGTTTTAATTTTATTTATATTTATATAAATATAGTTCATTCAATGATTTCCATATCGTTTTAACTTCAAATATTTTTCTAACGCCTTAAATTTTGGAAAAATTTCACCATAACCTCCCCTGCACCGGGAGCATCGGGAAATCGCAAATAGCGTTCCCGGTCCTTCTAATCTCAAAAAGAAAAAGCCAAGCGGCTAGCGAACAGGCTCAAAATCATCACCCAAACAAATCAGTAAATGTGTACCTATTTGTCGGGCACAAAATTTTATTCCTCTTCTCTAGCCCCTTTGCTATAACCTGTTCAATGAATATTGCATGTACATATATATAGTTCTTATCATTCATCAATTTCTATTCAACTTCATATTTGATTTCTATTTGGTTTAAAAACACCATTCATTCTAATGTTACATAAATAGGTGCAAATCATTTCATTAGCTAATTAATGAATATTTCAACTCATATATGTTTATTTTGAACAAGTGGCTATTTTTAACACTTCACATTTCAACGATTTGGTATACAATAAAAATGTGATTTTTATTGTAAAACAATTCTTTTCAAAACACTATTTTTCTATATAGTTCAAGTTGGTGATAAAAATGGGATTTTTATCATAAAACAATTTATTTCAAAATATGAATACCATTCAACACATGAATTTCTAAACAACGAATGAATATCAATTCAACACATGAATGTTTTCAATAGTTTTTATATATAGATCAAAAATGTGATTTTTATTATCGAACAATTTATTTCAAAATATGAATACCATTCAACACATGAATTTATAAACAACGAATGAATATCAATTCAACCCATGAATGTTTTCTATGGTTTCTATATATAGATAAAAATGTGATTTTTATTATCGAACGATTTATTTCTAAATATGAATTCCATTCAACACATGAATTTCTAAACAACGAATGAATATCAATTCAACACATGAATGTTTTCAATAGTTTTTATATATAGATAAAAATGTGATTTTTATTATCGAACAATTTATTTCAAAATATGAATTCCATTCAACACATGAATTTCTAAACAACGAATGAATATCAATTCAACACATGAATGTTTTCAATAGTTTTTATATATAGATAAAAATGTGATTTTTATTATCGAACAATTTATTTCAAAATATGAATACCATTCAACACATGAATTTCTAAACAACGAATGAATATCAATTCAACACATGAATGTTTTCAATAGTTTTTATATATAGATAAAAATGTGATTTTTATTATCGAACAATTTATTTCAAAATATGAATTCCATTCAACACATGAATTTCTAAACAACGAATGAATATCAATTCAACACATGAATGTTTTCTATACAATGAATAAATATAGTTTAAGCATATGAAAATAATTCAAACACACAAATATTATTCAAAATTTCGGCAGCATAACGGCAGGGTAGTTACACCGGCACCGTCCCTAGTACGGCTCCTCGCTCTACCTTAAAACCTCGCGGTTTTTGACAATGGGGTTCATGCATCTAGTTCGCACGCAGGCGGCATGTATATATTTATTTCATTTCCACAAACTAATCCTATGTGGTTTCAACCAAATATTTCACAACCACCAATGGGTATTTTTCAACCACAATCAACCAATATCAATCACAAACAATCCCAAACAATCATTCAATTTTCACAACTATTTCAACCAATAAATATCGTCCATGGTTTGTGGACGAGGGGGTGTGTGTGTATATATATATATATATATATATATATATATATATAGCAATTCACTTTTACTTCACACACACATATATATATATATAAATTTTAAATCAGAAATCTCACCAATAGTTATCCAACTTCACTTTGAGAAATCTTCGCCTTTCTGTCGCTTTCTCCCGTATCCTCTACACATGCAAAAATCGAACTTTTACGATGCTATTCAATATATATAAATATGATTTCTACTTCGACTTTTGATATATAAAAATATGATTTTTACTTTCGACTTTCGATATATAAAAATATGATTTTTACTTTAGACTTTCGATATATAAAAATATGATTTTTACTTTCGACTTTCGATATATAAAAATATGATTTTTACTTTCGACTTTCGATATATAAAAATATGATTTTTACTTTTGACTTTCGATCTATAAAAATATGATTTTTACTATTCAAAGTTCAAATCTTTTTCCATTAAAGTTTAAACCTTTCCTATTTAATATTTAAACCATTTTTAAAAACAAAATCAGTTTATTTCTTTAAAAACAAATCAGTTTTATTTCTTTAAAACAAATCAGTTTTATTTCTTTATTTTTAAAACAGTTTCAGTTTTTAAAATCCTAAAAAAAATCAGTTTTAAAATTCTTTTAAAAATTAGGTTTTTATTTCCTTAAAAAAAATCAGTTTTATTTCTTTAAAAACAAAACAGTTTTTATGATTAAACATAATCAGTTTTTACTTTAAAAACAAAACAGCAAAACGAAAACTTACAGAGGGGGGTGTTTTTCTGCAGTTCGTCGGAGGCGGGGCTCTCGAGGATGGCGTTGTGGCTTCGAACGGGGGAGGCGCTTCAAGCCTCGAACGGAGAGGCGATGGCTTCTGGGTTCGAACGCGATGGCTTCGATCGAATGGGGGGGGGGGGCGATGGCTTCGAGGAGTTCGAACGGGGTGGCGATGGCTTCGGGTCTCGAGGTGGCGGCTTGGGGTTTGGTGGCGTCGCCGTCGAGTCTTAGGGATTTTTTCTTTTTTTTTTGTTTTTTTTTGTTTTTGGTAATTGAATCGGGGGGGGGGGGGGGCAGTGAAGAAGAAAAAGGGGGGGAAGGGAAAAAAGAAAATATATATATTTTTTTATTTAAATTAATTGCATAAAGTTGACTTTTACCCACGACCTCGAAACGAGGCCCACCGCCTGTCGTCCATAGCGTTTAACCCCCATTCCGAACACAATGGGATATGTATCGCAAGCTGATTTGATCGTTACAATCAGTTTCCTTTTGAATTTTCATTTAAATCATTATATTGAATTTTAAACGCACATTTCAAATTACCGGGGTCACATACGGACTAGAAAAATATTTTCTAGCTTCGTATCGACGATACGGTCCTAACAAAACTAGTTTCGTCGAATTCTGAGACCGTTTGAAAAATGGCCAATTTCCAGTCGATTAAAATCAACAGAAACTGGTCAAACGCGTTTTCCTATGCCACGCTCACATATTGATTCGAAAAATTATGAAATTTGAAACCTAACAATAACTTGACCCTGCGGATCCAACAAAAGTGGTTTCGTCGAAATCCGAGGTCATTTGCAAAATATCCATTTTTAAGGGCCTGAATTCCATAGCGACTATTCAGAATTTTCAACTGGACATATCTTTTGATTCCCGCTATCAAATTTCCATTGGTCAGATTCGTTAGAAAGATATTCACTAACATATTTAAATATTTTTGGTTTCACTAAAATCCGGATTGTTTTGCACCCGGTATATTCAATTGAAGTTTGAAATCGAATTATCGAACTACCGCGCCATTTTCAATTCTATATATAATTATAATTAATTTTATTCGTTTTCAATTGTCGATTTCAACTCAGTTTTCATCGCCATTATTTAAAATATTTATTTTAAATATTTAAAATCCATTATTTTAGCCAATTTAAAAATTTTAAATTGGTTCAGATTTTCTGGGTCGTTACAGAGAGAGAGAGGTAAAGTTATATAATATATATATAATTATTTTAATTTTAAATTCTAAAAGTTACTTTTTGTTCCGAACTCCAAATCGACCCCAACGACTGTCGTCCCTAGTGTAATACACCCATTCCGAACAC
Organism: Allium sativum; assembly: GCA_030737875.1. NCBI lineage: Eukaryota > Viridiplantae > Streptophyta > Magnoliopsida > Asparagales > Amaryllidaceae > Allium > Allium sativum. The sequence continues at coordinate 166,742,318 of CM060923.1, forward strand.
AATGGGATATGTTATGTAAGCTGATTCGACCGTTACGATCAGTTTCCGTTGAATTTTCATTTAAATCACTATATTGAATTTTAAACGTACATTTCAAATTACCGGGGTCACATACTAAATAGAAAAATTGCAGAAAAATATTTTCTAGCTTCGTATTGACAATACGGTCCTAACAAAACTAGTTTCGTCGAATTCTGAGACCGTTAGAAAAATGGCCATTTTCCAGTCGATTAAAATGAACTGAAACCGGTCAAACGCGTTTTCCTGTGCCACGCTCACATATTGATTCGAAAAATTATGAAATTTGGAATCTAGCAATAACTTGACATCACGGATCCAACAAAAGTGGTTTCGTTGAAATCCGAGGTCATTTGCAAAATGTCTATTTTTAAGGGCCTGAATTCCATAGCGACTATTCAGAATTTTCAACTATCTTTTGATTCCCGCTACGAAATTTTGATTTTTCGGATTCGATAGAAAGATATTATCAATTAGATCCTATCGTTTTTGGTTTCACTAAAATCCGGATTGTTTTGCACCCGGTACATTCAATTGAAGTTTGAAATCGAATTATCGAACTACCGCGCCATTTTCAATTCTATTTATAATTATATATAAATATTTATATTCTAACGACGACGTATATAATATATACGTTCTAATTATATTCAAAATAAATTTCTCGTCGTTTTTTTATTTAAAATAATTCATTTTAAATAATCAAACTTCGCTAAAATTGCCAAAATAAAAATTTTAAACTGGCCCAGATTTTCGGGTTGTTACACTAACTGGAAACGAGCTAGGACAGATGGTTTCCTGGGTATTGTTCTGATATTGGTTTCGACCTTCTGGGTTAATGCTTAGGGAATCATTCTGTTACTAGTTTACAGTTCGAGTCTGATTAAGAATTAAACAATAAAATTTGCATTTCAAATGATTTGTTTTCCTCGTATCCAACAAATTTGAACGTTATAAGGTAAAACTCTATCCTCCGGTTTGTGTTGCATTGTGTGACGGGAACTGAGTCTTATAATGGCTTCATTTTTATAAAAAGCATTGCGATGTTTAAAAGATTTTTTTTAAAGCACTGGCAATCCAATGGAGTAAACCCGTTCCGCGAAAGTGGCGTGGTCCTATGATTAGCCATATTTGAAAGTGTGTTAAGTAGATTTCTCATACCAGTCCCATGACTGACTCGTAGTTGGTTTCAATTGCAAACTCGGGTGCCCCTATTTCTACACGGGCAGCCTTGAATTCAGGTTTTAGAAGGCTCTTTCCGAATAGCTGGAGCTGAATATGGATACTATCATTTATCTATTTTTATGTTGTTCAGTTCCTGTTGTACATATTATGTTTTCTTTTTCGCAGTAGACATTTATGTATAACTGAACTGTATTTTGTACTAAGTATGATCCTATATACTGTGTAACTCTGATGATTATATTTTTCTAGTGTATTCTACTGTGCATTATCTGGTGTATGTATTTATCTCTGTTCTACTGTTATCTGTTTATGTGTTATATTCCAAAGATTACCCTTGCCACCGTCTTATCGGGAATGGGGTCATCACAAAATTTCCCCTTTAATAAAAAATAAATAAATTATTTTGATTATTTTTGTTGAATTGAATTAGATCTTTAATTCAACATTAAAAACATTATTTTGATTATTTTTTGTTGAACTGGATTATATTGTCAATTCAACATTGAAACGCTATTATGATTATTTTTGTTGAATTGGTTTAGATTGTCAATTCAACATTGAAACATTATTTTGAACATCTTTTTTGAATTGCATTAGATTGGCCATTAAACATAAAAACATTATTTTGATCATTCTATTGAATTGAATTAGATTTTCAATTCAATATAAAAACATTATTTGGATTATTTTATTGAATTGAAATAGAATTGCCAATTTAATGTAAAACATTACTTTATCATTTTTATTTTAATAAAAATAGAATTGTCAATTCCACATAAAACATCATTTCACCATTTTTATTTAATTGAAAAAGAATTGTAAATTTAATGTAAAATATTATTTTTTCATTTTATTAGATTTAATAGAATGATCAATACAATTGTGAACATGTCATTGAATTGAGAAAGAAATATAAAAATGTCCTTTTATTTGCATTCTTTTATGCAAATATACATAGAAATATAAAAATATCCTTTTATTTGCATTCTTTTATGCAAATATACATAAAAATATAAAAATGTCCTTTTATTTGCATTCTTTTATGCAAATATACATAGAAATATAAAAATGTCCTTTTATTTGCATTCTTTTATGCAAATATACATAGAAATATAAAATGATCTTTTATTTGCATCCTTCTATGCAAATATGCATAGAAAATAAAAATGTTCTTTTATTTGCATTAGAAGTAAATCTATATTTTTATTTTGTACTTTAGATAGAAATAAAAATTTGATTTCAAGAGTCACATTTTTGTTTGTAAATTTAGTTGCAAACAAAGCATAAAGCATAAAAAAAAGGATTATATTTTTATTTGCATATTTAGATGCAAATAAACATCGTAGTTAAGAGATTATATTTTTATTTGCATATTTAGATGCAAATAAACATCGTAGTTAAAGGATTATATTTTTATTTGCATATTTAGATGCAAATAAACATCGTAGTTAAAAGATTACATTTTTATTTGCATATTTAGATGCAAATAAATATCGTAGTTAAAAGATTATATTTTTATTTGCATATTTAGATGCAAACAAACATCGTAGTTAAAAGATTATATTTTTATTTGCATTCTTTGATGCAAATAAACACCGTATTTAGAAGTCGAATTTTCATTTGCATTCTTTGATGCAAATAAATCATCGTATTAAGAGTTGAATTTGTATTTGCATTCTTTGATGCAAAAATACAATAAAATTAAAAGTTGCATATTTATTTGCATTCCTTGATGAAAATAAAATATTGAATTTGAAGTTGCATTTTATTTGCAATTTTAGATGCACATAAAATATTGAATTTGAAGTTGCATTTTATTTGCATTCTTTGATGCAAATGAAACATGAAATTGAAAGTTGTATTTTTAATTGCATTTTTTGATGCAAATAAATTATAAGTTAAAATATTAAACTTTCATTACAATTTAGATATAAATAAAGAACAGGATAAAAAAACATCATTTTAACTTTTAAGCTAGAGAAAATAAAAAAAAGAGGATTATGACAAAATAATCACTTTTTTCAATTTACATTAGTTGAAACAAAATAATCACTTTTGTCAATTTACACTAGTTGAAACAAAATAATCGCTTTTGTCAATTTACACTAGTTGAAACAAAATAATCACTTTTGTCAATTTACACTAGTTGAAACAAAATAATCACTTTTGTCAATTTACATTAGTTGAAACAAAATAATCACTTTTGTCAATTTATATTAGTTGATACAAAATTATTCACTTCTGTCAATTTATATTAGTTGAATCAAACATTCATTTTGTTGAATTATAATGGTTGATACCAAAAAGGACATTTTTGTCAAATAAGATTTAAACACAAATAGCATTTTGATAAAATAAAATTGTCAGCAAAATGGAACTTCTTATACGTTTTGTTGAGATAGAATTTATATGCAAATAAAATAATCAATTTTATTTGCATAACATACAATAGAATTTATATGCAAATATAATAATCATTTTTATGTGCGAACTTACATTGAAGTTTATATTCAAGTATAAGAATTATATTCTGGGTCAAACCATACATTAGAATGTAATGGTGAGTTAAAGTGACATTTCTATATGTTAATGCATACATTAGAATTTGTATGCACTTTGAAATGAACATTTTTATTTTTTGGGTTATTTATTGAAAACATGTACAATTGGGTTTATTCCTTTTATGTGTTAAAATTAAGAGTAATTACATACAAATAAAGTATAATAAAAATTATCTTTATTTGTCATCTACAATAATGTCATATAAATAAATTACATTCTATTAGATATTAGAAATGTATAAAGAAATTATGCGAGTCAAATATATTTTATTTCGACACTAGGAATAAAATATCATGTTTTGTCCATCATCATCAACATGTTGGTAGTATTAAAAATTGGTTAAATTCATTAACCAATTATTCATTTATGTGTACTGTTGTTGGCTGAAAACCCTACACGGGTATTGGGATGATAATTGATATACACCAGTCCCAATTGTATGTCAATCGATAGATTGACAGACTGCGATGAGCGTTATTATTTCATTTTAATGCTCACACACTTGTGAACTTCACTTTGGATGTTGAATAGATGGTTTGATGATTATTTATTATTATTGTCATTTACATACGATGTATGAAATCCATATAACCAAAGTTATATGGTAAATGATTGAGTCGCTTTCTGATTCAGAATATCCTTCATATAAAGAATATTTTAAACAAATAATTTCTTTTAAATAAAGAATAAATATTTCAACTAAGATTATTGGTGTTTCAATTTATATTTATATTTATTGATTGGAAAATGATTTTTGGGTTTATCGTGAACAATGTTTTAAAAGACATTGATTCTTAACCCAGTTAAAAATAAGATTTATTTCTTCAATTGGAATAATTGTAAAGTAGTGATTTTGGATATTAAAACTGAATTGGAATATTAATAAATCTTTGAAAAAAGGTTTAAGAATAAATTTAAAAGATTTTATCTATGATAAAATTAATGGGAACCTTTCCCTAACAATATGAATATTTTATTTAAAGAATATTCTGAATTGGAATGAGGCATTGGATGTGTCTTTACAACACTTGATTTTTAAATTATAACAATACGTGAGTTATTCGGAAAGACCAGGTTTAACCCATTATGAATAATTACTACGACGATTAAAAGTCGAAGACATTGAAGACGGTGGATGAAAACCGGCAATCTTCACATCAAATGGACGACTACTAATGCGTGGCGTTGGGTCTCTCCCAATAAAGGGTAAATAGTGGTAGTTTGTCCGGACGTACTTGTTGATTATCCGGATACGCGAGCACCTAGGTGATTCCGGATTCGTTTAGACCCAGAACGGACTTGTAAATGGATGTGTGTCCGACATTGAATTTCATGCCAAGTAATTAAATTGATATCTATTAATATATTTCTGTGGTGGCGGAGAATTTATTATCTTGCTTAACACCCTTCTCTGAGACGCATGAGCTCCGAGGTTATATATTGGTAGTTATCGATCGCATGGTATGGACTGTCAATGTGGCATGCCAAGATGCAATTGATCAAGGCTTTTGTTGAAAAGCAGAGCCTTGTGGATGATGATCAAAGCATTGACTATTTAGGCATAGCTTTGTGTATTTCGCTACCTCGCGAGCCTCACACCCCAGTATGAGTCAGAAACGGAGCAAGGGAACGCAGGGAGAGCACACGTTTCTTTCTAGCTTGAAGTGGTGTTTGGGTTTAACACGGCCCAGCATTTTACTTATATGGTTGATGGATTTTGAGGCGCCTCGGATTTTTATTGGTCGCAATGGCCAATTTATAGGTCCAATAGGATCGGGAAGCGTGCGTTCAGGAATTGCCAATCCAACCCATTGTACTATTGGGGGACCAGCCCTGCAGGATCCAAGGGTTCGCAAGCGTCCGAATCCTGAGACATTCCTAGAGTGTCTCGAATCGGTAATGAGATCGTTCCTAGCCTTGACTCTTTATGGAAACCCAATTTCCAATATGGGCCCATGCGGTTTTGATTGTAGAACTAGTATGGCGACATAGTATAATGTAGCTATGCCGTCTATGATTAATACATTATGATTGAAGTGTTTTTAAAACATATATACACTAATAATAATATCAAATCCATTTTTGTCGTATCAAGCATTTTTGACCATTATGAGGTAAAACTCTATCCTCCGGCTTGCGTTGCATTGTGTGATGGGACCTGAATCTTATAATGGTTCCATTTTTCTAAAAAGCATTGCGTTGTTTTAACGATTTACATTATTTATGCACTGGCAATCCAATGGAGTAAACCCGTTCCGCGTTAGCGGCGTGGTCCTGTGATTAGCCTTATTACCAGTTAAGATAAGTAAAGATTTCTCATACCAATCCCATCACTGACCCGTAGTTTTTCACTTTGAAAACTCGGGTGCCCTCTTTTCCATATGGGCAGTCGAGTAGCTTATTTTGCAGATATATTGAGCAGGATTCTGGATCGAAGCTTAGAGTTGTGTCCAGAGCATTGGTAGTCTTCCGCTGTGTTAATTTAATTATTCCGCTGCATTGTATTAGTTTTGCTGTAATTAAATCTTCCACTGTATTATTCAACAATGTACTCTGATATTCTGTACTCTAATGTAACATTGTTACAATGTTTATAAAAGTCTGTTGTTATCTGTTATGATGTGCGGTATTCCCAAAGTTAACATATTTGGGTTTTGAGCGGTCTTGGTCGATCTTTCGATCGATCGGGTCGGGCAAAATCCGGGTCATTACATTTGGTATCAGAACTCAGGTTAGCTCAAATCTTTGGGGTACAACTCGTTATAACTGAACAAAAGACTCATCAGAGATTGGATTAGCAATATCCAATAAGAATAACTCGTAAGAGATGGGATCAGTAGTATCCTAGAATGAGTGTAAAGAGTATTAGTTTTTAAAATAAAAATGAAAACCAATTTAGTTTTGAGAATTTAAAATCTTATTATACATATTTGAATATATTATTTTATTTTATATTGGACAATCGAGTATATAAAGATTTTGCATATACGCCTAGCTAGCGTGTATTCAAAGCGTCAAATGTACTAGATAGATATAGAATCACACTTTAGTCGCCCGAAGATGTTCTGATGGTGGTTCGAAACATCATTAGAATTTATGTTCGAGTTTCAAAAGTGGTATATCTATATATTTCCATTGACTGGTGTGAGAACCAAAACTAGATAGGGTCTATTGCTGTGATTTGCACTAAAATATGATTTTTGACTATATATAAAAGATATATATATATTTGAAAAGTTAATGACCAAATTGATTGCTAGTTGTGATGTTTGATAATTAGTTTAACTAATTAAAATATTGGAATGATAATTAATTTAACCAATATATAAAAGAATGACAAATTTAACTAAATCAAATTTAATATTGAACTAAACTTAAAATTCATTAAAATTGAAAGTTGAGTTGGTTAATTAAACGATTTTTAGCTTCATTCCTTTTCGAGGACGAAAAGATTTTAAGTGGGGGAGATTGTAACAACCCGCTAATTCTGAACCAATTAAAAATTTTTAATTTCGAAATTTTAATGGAAATTTAATAGTTAAAATACTTTATTTTAAATAATAACGATGAAAAAAATTATTTTAAATCGAAGTTAGAATGAATAATTTAATTTTAATTATAAAAGGAGTTAGAATTAGCGCGGTAGTTTGAAAAGTCAAACTTTAACTTTGACCGAATGTACCGGATTCAAAGTTTAACGGATTTTAGTGAAACCAAAAATATTAGAATCTATTTAAAAATATCTTTCCAACGAATTCGAAAAATTGAAATTTCATAGCGGGAATCAAAAGTTATGTCTAGTTTAAATTTCAGAGTAGTCGCTGTAGAATTTTTTTTTTAAATATTAAAAATAGCCAGTTTTCGACGAAACCGCTTTTGTTGGAAAAAGAATGTCAAATATTGCTAGGTTTCAATTTTCAAAAACTTTAGAATTAATATGTGAGCGTGGCAAAAGAAAATTTGTTTTGTAAGTTTTAGTCAATAAATCGACTTGAAAAAGGCCATTTTTCAAACGGTCTCAGAATTCGACGAAATTAGTCTTGTTAGAACCGTATCATCAAAACATAACTAGAAATAATTTTTATGGAATTTTTAGAGGTCGTATGTGGCCCCGGTGAATTTAAATGTAAGATTGAATTAATTAAATAAATGATTTAAATACTAAATTAAATAAACCAGGCTGAAGACATTCGTTTGGGCTGACGGGACCTAGCACATTGCGTCCGGAACGGGGATATTTGGCTAGGGGAAACATTCGTTGGGCCGGAATTGGAGGTAATATAGGTTAACGAGATTTTTCTGAAATTTAAATAATTAAATAATATAAGATATACTATATAAATACATGTGAAATACGTAATCCTAGTATACTATACAGCAGCCGCCGCTTTACATCCCTTATATGGCCAAAACGCTCCAATTCAAATCCACAAAATTCTCCAAATTCATTCAATTAAAATCGAAAGTTATAAAACTAAAATCAAAAGGCTACACGAGATCTATCTCTTGTACGGTGGTGATCGGAAATTTCGAGCTAGGATGGCCAATTTTGGATGCTGAACGTCGACGGTTTGGAGTAGATTTCGAGGCAATGGGAGGCGGCGAGTTTGAAGTGGTGGCTGGCGGTTGTCGGGGACGATGAGGGCTTTGACAGGGCAGTGTCTGATCGGTTTCTGGTGGCTTGGGAACGGAGCGAGGTGGAGCTTTGAAGACCGATGTTGGGTTCTTCTTCGTGGCTGTAATAAGGAAGAAGGAGTTTTGAACGGCCAAATTTTAATCAGAGGGTAATTAACGGAATTTCATTAATCAATGATGTAATTTAATTATTAATTTAAATTGTACAAATTAAAACATGAATATCTTTTTACTGCGTGATCAGAATTCGATGAAATTTGGTGTTGGAATCGCAGGAAAAAGATCTACATTTCAGAACTGACCAGATCTGAAACGAAGGACTTTGAAAATTCAACCAAATTTGAACACGAACGATTTCTGAAAACCGATCGATGTGAGATTTCTTCTTCTTTTTATTTAATTAATTAATTATCTAATTTATTTGTTATGAGACGATTGAATGTGTATCATTCCGATCTGTTATGTGATGATATTGTGGATGATTTATCTGTTTTTGGGTGATGTATAAACATAGATTTGTATGTGTTCAATAAAAATAACAATATTTTTTATTTATTGATTTGGATTAGAATTTCCATTTCGATAAAAATAGATCATATTGTTGGGTTATTGGTTTGGATTAAAATTTCCCCTTTAATAAAAAAATAAATAAATTAATTTGATTATTTTTGTTGAATTGAATTAGATCGTCAATTCAACATTAAAAACATTATTTTGATTTTTTTTGTTGAATTGGATTATATTGTCAATTCAACATTGAAACATTATTTCTATTATTTTTGTTGAATTGGTTTAGATTGTCAATTCAACATTGAAACATTATTTTGAACATTTTTTTTGAATTGCATTAGATTGGCCATTCAACATAAAAACATTATTTTGATCATTCTATTGAATTGAATTAGATTGTTAATTCAATATATAAACATTATTTGGATTATTTTATTGAATCGAAATAGAATTGCCAATTCAATGTAAAACATTACTTTATCATTTTTATTTTAATAAAAAAAGAATTGTCAATTCCACATAAAACATTATTTCACCATTTTTATTTAATTGAAATAGAATTGTAAATGTAACACCCCGAATTTTAGTTAATACTAAAATTCACTAATTGCAGGATAAATAATCTCAGATTTGGGAATTGGGGGTAACGGGCTGCGTCATTGCGTTCGTCTCGGAAAAATACGCGAAATAGAGTCCGAGTTTTCGAAAATCGGAGTCCGTATGGCCCAGTTATGGCCCGATGAAGTTTGCAGAAAATTCAAAACTAAAGCAGATTTAAAAATTTAAAATTTCAGATTGTGGGATGGAACAGGCGGGGTCAGGCGGGAAGATTCCCGCCCTACCCATGTCGACAGGGCTGTCGACAGGCCTGTCGACAGGGGTGTCGACTTGCCTGTCGACTTGCCTGTCGACAGGGGCGCGCCGTCCATTGAACCTGGGTGCACCAGGTTGCACCAGGTTGGGTTTTAGGCTGGCTAGGAGGGCTGGTTCTAGAGATTTCCGAAATCTAAGGGTCCTAATCTAATCTAGGGTTAATCTAAGGGCCTAAAACACTCACCTAATCTATAAATACACCCTAAACCCCCTTAATCCTTACCAAAAATAGAAATGATGGCCTCATGCCGCCAAATTAAATCCTAAGAGGAGCCTCCACTAATTTATGAAGGAAGTTGCAAGCTAATCACTCTCTAATCAATCTTTAATCATCATTATCTTCATAGTTAGCAACTAATCCTACTTCATAAGGTTGCTAATCTAGAGTTTGGTGAGTTTCTATCACTTTAACATCAATTGTTAAAGTAAGTAGATTGGGTGTAATGAGACTTATGGTCTTAATTGCGGATTAGTGAGTTTGAATCATGTATAATGATATGTTACTCTATGTTGTTCTATGTTTATGCATGTTTGATAAGTTGGTTTATGCATGCTTAATAAGTTGATCTATGCATGTTTAACAAGTTGGTATATGCATGTTTAACAAGTGGATTTATGCATATTTAATGAGTGGAATTATGCATGTTTAACAAAGTGAGTTATGCAAGTCATGTATATGTTTAAATGCAAGATTTATGTGATATGCAAGTTATGCATGCTTATGCGAGTAAATGAATGCTTATGCAAGATATGTATATGCTTAAATGACATGATATGCAAGTTATGCATGTTTATGCAAGTATGTGAATGCTTATGCAAGTATGTGGATGTTTATGCAAGTATGTGAATGCTTATGCAAGTATGTGGATGTTTATGCAAGTATGTGAATGCTTATGCAAGTATGTGGGTGCTTATGCAAGTATGTGAATGCTTATGCAAGTTATGAGTATGCTTAAATGCATGTTTAACATGTTATGCAAGTTATGAGAATGCCTATATGCAAGTTCAACATGTTATGCAAGATATGTGTATGATAATATGCAAGCCCATATGCAACAGGTTATGCAAATCATGTGTATGATAATATGCAAGTTTGGGTTATATGTAGTTGGGTTAATATATGCTCATATATGCAAGTTGACATCCTCTTAACCCATGACAAAGTTGTATGCTAAACCCATGATATTTGTGATGATCTTCCCCTTATTTATGTCATGAAATGAGAACGATTTACGTGGGGAACGATGGGGTTGGTAAATATGTTAATAAATGAATGATTGGGTATGATTAAGCATACCATAAAAATAAATTACCATAAGTGGGAATTTACCTATTGAGTTAGGTCTACCCCATGGGAATTTACCTATTGAGTTAGGTCTACCCATGTTATGGAAAACTTGATATTAATTAGGGATAATTAATATGGGGGTGATTAATTAGGTGTAATTAATCGACTAAGACACGAGGTTGGACTCATTTGTAGTGTAAAACTGCCCGGACCCGACCGGCTTAACCAGTTGCTACAAATGTCAGCCCAATGTGAGAGGTCTTAGCCATAAATTAAATACGTGATTAAGGTAAAGACACGAGGTTAGACTCTGTTATGACGTAAGACTGCCCGGATTCTACCGGCTTAACCAGGCGGTCATAACAGCCAGTCTAATGTGGGAGGTCTTTATGGAAGATCACGGTCTTAATTAATTAAGAAACACTTAACCATAATAGCATGTAGTGGGACATGAGGGGTTAAGTGGGTGCCTTGGGTGGCATGTGGAAATTTAATGGTTGCCTTGGGTGGCATGTGGAATCTAGTGGGTTGCCTTGGGTGGCAATAGAAAATACGATTAGAATACTTAACCAAGTGGAAAACATGTAATTAAAACATGATTAAAGGGTTAAGTGGGATACACTAGATATATGACAAGCTTAGGTGGGTAGCTTGTTGGGGGCCCATTTCAACCAATATCCCAAACGTATCTTTGTGGGCTCGACCCATGTCGAGTGACGGGACACGCATATTGGGCTTGATTATAAGAGGCCAAAACGGGTTAGCGGTGGCAACGCAAGTCCAACGGGTTTCATATGCGTGTGTGGGCCCGGGCTGGTAGATAAGCCGTTGTTGCATCGTGTAGATATAAAGCCGTGCACCGTTGATAGTATTGGGTAGCCACTTTAGGGGAGTGATACACCCCACTGTGGGACCAGCACGGGTATCTACGGTAGGGAGCCGATCGATGGGGAGTAGTGGGTACACCTAATAAAGATAGGGGCAGACGGCACCTATGTAGGGGTACACGAAACTACTGGGTAAGAATTACTGAGTACACCTAGTGGAGATAGGGGCAGACGGCACCTATGTAATGGGCTAGGGGTACACGAGACTACTGGGGAAACTTTCTAAGTCCTTGGAAGGGATCAACCTTTAAGTAGGAATGACTGGTGTGGTGCAGTTAGTAATTATCCTTGGGTGGGTAGATGCGTCCTTACGGTTATCTTAGTATATCCTAAGTCTACCAAGCTGCTTAGTGTAGCCATTCATCCCCAGATATTACCGTAGGTCAAGTTTATGTCTTCTCTGGTTACTTTAATGATTGTATTGTTAAAGTTATAGGACTCACTCAGACTTATGTCTGACCCCGTTGTTTTTATTTTTTTCCCAACCCTCAGGTCCTACGGTGGATCCTAGCGGTAGTAGAGCTTGATCGGATTGCTGTTCCAGTCTTTAGGAGCTTGGGTAGATGTAAAGCTCCAGTTATCCAGTTATCTTTTCTTTTGTTATGGCTATTGTATGAGAGAGTGGGATTATGTACTTCTTTATTTTGATGGATATTGTACTTGACCTTTATTGTGGTTTTATGATGTAACCAGACATGTTTATTTCCGCTGTTGTGAGATGATGTTTTAAAATTTCAAGTACTATTTATATCTGTCTTGTTGTAATTTTTCTGTTCTATATTCACTAAAATACTCCACCGATGCTATGGCATTCCCTTAGTGAGTGATCATAGCGGGCGTAGGGTGTTACACGTGGTATCAGAGCAAAGGTTACCAGAACAGATAAAATTTTTAGAAAACTATTTTTCTAAAACATTTTTGGAAAAGATATTTTCAAAAACATGTCTTTTAAGAGAAAAGTTTTTGAAAGAAAATCATAATCCCCAATAGCCATATCTATATCCTTCGAATCCTTCGTTTTGAATCTTTCCTTTTTCGTTTCAGCATGGCCGAGAATCTTAACTTTCCAGAGGGTGTGACGATACCAATATGGTATAGGAGATTGATGGAGGCTAGGGCCACCACTACGGGTCCAGCAAATGTTCCTCCACCAACCGTAGCACCCGATCTTCCTCCTCCCCCTCCTCCTCGCACGGATACTTTTGCTAAGACTTGCAAGGAATTTAAAGCTATGGGAGGGAAACCTTTTCAAGGATCTGAAACTTTTGTGGAGGCTAGAGATTGGCTTAAGGAGGTGGAAGAGTTGATAGATATCTTTGAGATGGAAGAAGGAAAGAAAGTCAAGTTGGCTGCTTGGTTAATGAAGGGAGAGGCCTCATTCTGGTGGGAGGTCACTAATGGAGAACGCCCCGTTGACTCTTGGGCGGATTTTAGGCAAAGATTTGTGGCAAAGTTTCTCTCAAGGGCGGAGGAAAACTTGTATATGGAAAGATTCTTGACTCTAAAGCAAGGAAATCTTTCGGTGAAGGAATATGTTAACAAGTTTAATCAATTGGCAAGGTTTGGCCTAGATATAGTGAATACACCAGAGAAGAAGGCTTTGCGGTTCGTGAAAGGCTTGAATGAACCTATGCATGGGTTGGCTATGACTCATATCCCTATGGGGGCCACATTTGAGAGGCTAGTTGACATGGCACTCATGTATGAGGAAGAGAAGGGTCCTAATGCTAATAAGGCACCCGAGAAGAAGGGAGATCAAAAGAGACCTCAGCAACAACAAAGCAAAGGTGGGAAAGGCAACGGTGGCAAGAGCAAGAAGAAGAAGTGTTTCAATTGTGGGACACCTGGCCACCTAAGCAAGGATTGTTGCAAGAAGAAGAAGACCGGCTGCTTCCACTGTGGCGAAGCAGGGCATTTAGTGAAGGATTGCCCTAAGAAGGGGCAAAGGACGGGATCTACTTCAGGAGGACAGGTGCAAGCTCTTATGGCACCGAGTCAGGCTAGGGGGCAAGTACAGGCTCTCGCAGTCCCACCAATTCAGGAAAGAGGTAGAACTATCTCCGTTGAAAGTCTGGTTTTTCTATTTGATCATCCTGTCCGTACATTGTTTGATTCAGGCGCATCGCATTCGTTTATCTCATCATCATTAGTTGAGTTACTGCACTTAGACACCAGTCTGGTAGATGATCCCTTGGTTGTTTCAAATCCAATTGGGGGCTCCACTTATTTGTCCATGATATGTTTGGGTTTGAAGATTTCTATACTTAGCATTGAGTTTAGATGTGATGCTTTTGTGTTGGGCTTCACGGGCTATGGGTTGATTTTGGGCATGGACTGGTTATCCAGTAATGGTGCCGTTCTTGATTGCGAAAGGAGAGTTGTTAGGCTCATGACCCGCTTGGGTAACACTCTCGAGATTTCTTGTAATCCCAGGGACTCTGTTATGCTAAGTTATCTTGAATCGCTTGACGCTTCGGTCGAGAGTTTGCAATCTGTTAGAGTGGTCCGGGAATATCCGGATGTGTTTGAGGAGGTGAAGGGCTTACCTCCGAAGCGGGAGATTGACTTCCGAATATATTTGGTGGATAATGCTAAACCGGTATCTTTACCAGTGCGCCATATGGCTCCTCGTGAGAGGAGGGAACTCCATAAGCAAGTAGGGGAGTTACTTGAGAAGGGGTTCATAAGACGGAGCATATCGGAGTGGGGTGCTCCAGTAGTATTTGCTACGAAGGCGGATGGGTCCCTCAGACTTTGTGTAGACTATAGAGAACTCAACAAGCTCACAAAGAAGAATAGACACCCATTGCCGAGAATAGATGATCTTTTCGATCAGTTGGTTGGCGCTTCAGTATTTTCTCAATTGGACTTGGCCACGGGGTTTCATCAGTTGAGGGTGGCTGAGGACAGCATAGGCAAGACTGCCTTTAGGACTCCGGATGGTTTCTATGAGTGGCTGGTGATGCCATTTGGGTTGACGAACGCCCCTGCATACTTTGTTGACTTGATGAGTAGGGTGTTCAGGGAGTTCCTTAATAAATTCGTGGTGGTCTTTGTGGATGATATCTTAGTGTTTTCTAAGAGTGAAGAAGAGCATGCCCTACATCTTGGGGAAGTGTTGAAGACTCTTCGAGCACATAGCCTTAAGGATAAATTCTCTAAATGTCACTTCTGGAGGAAGGAAGTACGATTCTTGGGGCACATGGTCTCCAAGGAAGGGATAGCTATGGATCCCGCGAAGGTAGTATCAATTCAGGATTGGAAGGTTCCGAAGAATGCTACCGAAGTAAGAAGTTTCTTGGGGTTGGCGGGTTATTATAGGAAGTTTATTAAAGACTTCGCGAAGATATCAGCCTCATTAACCCGCTTAACAAAGAAGAATCTTGTTTTCACATGGGACGTAGATTGTGATGATGCGTTCCGACGGTTAAAGAGAGCTTTAACCACGGCTCCAGTTTTAGTGTTGCCAGATCGGAGCAAGCCGTTTGTTGTCTATACCGATGCCTGTGGGACAGGACTTGGCGCAGTCTTAATGCAAGAGGGAAGGGTAATAGCCTATGGTGGAAGGAAGTTGAGGGCACATGAGAAAAATTACCCTACCCATGATCTAGAGCTGGCCGCTATTGTTTTTGCGCTTAAGATTTGGCGCCATTATCTTCTTGGTGAGAGATTCGAGTTGTTCACTGACCATAAATCTTTGAAGTACTTGTTCTCTCAGAAGGATCTAAACTTAAGACAGCGAAGGTGGATGGAGTTCTTAGCATCTTATGATTTCGAGATAGCGTATACCCCTGGCAAGGGTAACATGGTGGCGGACGCCTTGAGCAGGAAGAGGTTGTCCTTGAGTCCATTGTTCGTGGAACGACGAAGCGTGGAATTTATCTCGATGTTTGATTTCAGACCTTCCGTTGATTATGTACCCGGTTTGCTAGCTTCCTTGGAAGTTAGACCTACTCTCTTGGGGCGGATTGGAGAAGCACAGAGGGGCGACCCACAGTTGGTTGAGTTAGTAGAGAAGCTCATAAGGGGGGAGTCGTCCAGCCATTTGAGTAGGTACACCCTAGACGATAGGGGGTACTTGCGTAGAGACGGTAGACTTTGCATACCGCAAGACGAGGGTTTGAGGAAGGCTATTCTTGATGACGCACACTGTTCTAGGATGACCATTCATCCCGGTGGGGACAAGATGTACCAAGACATGAAGAGGGTTTTCTTCTGGGCCGGTATGAAGAAAGATGTGGCCGAGTATGTCGCTCGATGTTTGGTGTGCCAGCAAGTGAAGGCGGAGCAAAGGAAACCAGGTGGGTTGCTTCACCCATTGGAGGTTCCGCAATGGAAGTGGGATAGCGTCTCGATGGATTTTATTGATGGGTTACCCAGATCAAGGAAGGGTAATACAGGAATTTGGGTGGTGGTAGACAGACTTACTAAGAGCGCCCATTTCATACCTGTGAAGAGCAAGAGGACTGCTCCATGGCTAGCTTCAGTATATCTTCGAGAGATAGTTCGATTACATGGGGTACCCTCTAGCATAGTAAGTGATCGAGATCCTATCTTCACTAGCGAGTTCTGGAGAAGTTTGCAAGAAGCAGTGGGGACTCAATTGTGTCTGAGCACCGCATATCATCCTCAGACAGACGGCCAGACTGAGAGGGTGAATCGTGTTCTAGAAGACCTTTTGAGGCTTTGTATCTTAGATTTTGGAGGTACATGGGAAGAGCATCTTCCATTGGTGGAGTTCGCATATAATAACAGCTTTCAGTCCAGTATTGGTATGGCTCCTTTCGAAGCTCTCTATGGAAGGCCTTGTCGATCACCTACATGTTGGTGGGAATCTACGGATAAGATCTTGCTTGGGCTGATATGATTAGGGAGACTTCTGAGAAGATCGATTTGATTCGAAGAAGGATGAAAGCAGCGCAGGATAGGCAAAAATCTTATGCGGACAAGAGAAGGACGGATCTTGAGTTTGAGGTTGGGGATATGGTTTTTGTTAAGGTATCTCCGTTGAGAAATGTTGTTCGCTTCGGATCCATTGGGAAGTTAGCACCGAGGTTTGTTGGGCCATTTCCTATCAAGGAAAGGATTGGACGGATGGCATATAGGGTGGAGTTGCCCGACAGACTTAGTGGTGTTCATGATGTATTCCATGTATCACATCTGAGGAAATGCTTACATGAGACGGCAGAGGTGGTAGAGCCGAGCTTCCTTAGAGATGTAGAGGTAGAGCGTGATGCGACTATTCGACGAGCTCCTACTCGCATCCTTGGGTCAGAGACTAGGAAGTTAAGAAACAGAGAGGTTCAACTAGTCAAGGTGCAATGGGGAGAAGATGAGAGCAACGCAACTTGGGAGACGGAAGCGAAGATGCGTTCATTGTACCCATTTCTTTTTGAGGGTATGTCTTTACTTTCTCCTTTATCGCTTGTCTAGTACTTATCTTATCTTTGGTATGTCCTCACGTTAGTACCTTTGACCTTTAGATAGGGTAAACCTATGGTTGAAACATGTGTTTGAGACATGTTATGGTTGATGGATGCAAGTGGATGCAAGTGTTTGCTAGTGGTTGCTCGTGGATGCATATACACACACTCTAGGCACTAGATCGGCTCAGTCACTTCATATTGCATATTGCATAAAATTGTGTGTAGGAAAATATATTTATGGATGTATAATGGTTGTGTTATCACATGGATGATGCATTTTGGTGAATGATTGTGCACTCATGTAGATATTGTATGTGTCGATAGGGTTCTTTCGCATACATAATGGATGCATGGCACTATCATGGTTTGCATATGTTCATACATTAGATAGGGAACATATACACACACTCTTTGCATATGCTCATACATCATTAGAAATTGTTCTAAGGACAATGGATGCCCGTGTTTGATGGATGTTTGGATGGTAGGATATTCATTCTCCTTAGCTTAGAGATTTCGGGGACGAAATCCTTTAAGGAGGGGAGAATGTAACACCCCGAATTTTAGTTAATACTAAAATTCACTAATTGCAGGATAAATAATCTCAGATGTGGGAATGGGGGGTAACAGGCTGCGTCATTGCGTTCGTCTCGGAAAAATACGCGAAATAGAGTCCGAGTTTTCGAAAATCGAAGTCCGTATGGCCCAGTTATGGACCGATGAAGTTTGCAGAAAATTCAAAACTAAAGCAGATTTAAAAATTTAAAATTTCAGATTGTGGGATGGAACAGGCGGGGTCAGGCGGGAAGATTCCCGCCCTACCCATGTCGACAGGGCTGCCGACAGGCCTGTCGACAGGGGTGTCGACTTGCCTGTCGACTTGCCTGTCGACAGGGGCGCGCCGTCCATTGAACCTGGGTGCACCAGGTTGCACCAGGTTGGGTTTCAGGCTGGCTAGGAGGGCTGGTTCTAGAGATTTCCGAAATCTAAGGGTCCTAATCTAATCTAGGGTTAATCTAAGGGCCTAAAACACTCACCTAATCTATAAATACACCCTAAACCCCCTTAATCCTTACCAAAAATAGAAATGATGGCCTCATGCCGCCAAATTAAATCCTAAGAGGAGCCTCCACTAATTTATGAAGGAAGTTGCAAGCTAATCACTCTCTAATCAGTCTTTAATCATCGTTGTCTTCATAGTTAGCAACTAATCCTACTTCATAAGGTTGCTAATCTAGAGTTTGGTGAGTTTCTATCACTTTAACATCAATTGTTAAAGTAAGTAGATTGGGTGTAATGAGACTTATGGTCTTAATTGCGGATTAGTGAGTTTGAATCGTGTATAATGATATGTTACTCTATGTTGTTCTATGTTTATGCATGTTTGATAAGTTGGTTTATGCATGCTTAATAAGTTGATCTATGCATGTTTAACAAGTTGGTATATGCATGTTTAACAAGTGGATTTATGCATATTTAATGAGTGGAATTATGCATGTTTAACAAAGTGAGTTATGCAAGTCATGTATATGTTTAAATGCAAGATTTATGTGATATGCAAGTTATGCATGCTTATGCGAGTAAATGAATGCTTATGCAAGATATGTATATGCTTAAATGACATGATATGCAAGTTATGCATGTTTATGCAAGTATGTGAATGCTTATGCAAGTATGTGGATGTTTATGCAAGTATGTGAATGCTTATGCAAGTATGTGGATGTTTATGCAAGTATGTGAATGCTTATGCAAGTATGTGGGTGCTTATGCAAGTATGTGAATGCTTATGCAAGTTATGAGTATGCTTAAATGCATGTTTAACATGTTATGCAAGTTATGAGAATGCCTATATGCAAGTTCAACATGTTATGCAAGATATGTGTATGATAATATGCAAGCCCATATGCAACAGGTTATGCAAATCATGTGTATGATAATATGCAAGTTTGGGTTATATGTAGTTGGGTTAATATATGCTCATATATGCAAGTTGACATCCTCTTAACCCATGACAAAGTTGTATGCTAAACCCATGATATTTGTGATGATCTTCCCCTTATTTATGTCATGAAATGAGAACGATTTACGTGGGGAACGATGGGGTTGGTAAATATGTTAATAAATGAATGATTGGGTATGATTAAGCATACCATAAAAATAAATTACCATAAGTGGGAATTTACCTATTGAGTTAGGTCTACCCCATGGGAATTTACCTATTGAGTTAGGTCTACCCATGTTATGGAAAACTTGATATTAATTAGGGATAATTAATATGGGGGTGATTAATTAGGTGTAATTAATCGACTAAGACACGAGGTTGGACTCATTTGTAGTGTAAAACTGCCCGGACCCGACCGGCTTAACCAGTTGCTACAAATGTCAGCCCAATGTGAGAGGTCTTAGCCATAAATTAAATACGTGATTAAGGTAAAGACACGAGGTTAGACTCTGTTATGACGTAAGACTGCCCGGATTCTACCGGCTTAACCAGGCGGTCATAACAGCCAGTCTAATGTGGGAGGTCTTTATGGAAGATCACGGTCTTAATTAATTAAGAAACACTTAACAATAATAGCATGTAGTGGGACATGAGGGGTTAAGTGGGTGCCTTGGGTGGCATGTGGAAATTTAATGGTTGCCTTGGGTGGCATGTGGAATCTAGTGGGTTGCCTTGGGTGGCAATAGAAAATACGATTAGAATACTTAACCAAGTGGAAAACATGTAATTAAAACATGATTAAAGGGTTAAGTGGGATACACTAGATATATGAGAAGCTTAGGTGGGTAGCTTGTTGGGGGCCCATTTCAACCAATATCCCAAACGTATCTTTGTGGGCTCGACCCATGTCGAGTGACGGGACACGCATATTGGGCTTGATTATAAGAGGCCAAAACTGGTTAGCGGTGGCAACGCAAGTCCAACGGGTTTCATATGCGTGTGTGGGCCCGGGCTGGTAGATAAGCCGTTGTTGCATCGTTTAGATATAAAGCCGTGCACCGTTGATAGTATTGGGTAGCCACTTTTGGGGAGTGATACACCCCACTGTGGGACCAACACGGGTATCTACGGTAGGGAGCCGATCGATGGGGAGTAGTGGGTACACCTAATAAAGATAGGGGCAGACGGCACCTATGTAGGAGTACACGAAACTACTGGGTAAGAATTACTGAGTATACCTAGTGGAGATAGGGGCAGACGGCACCTATGTAATGGGCTAGGGGTACACGAGACTACTGGGGAAACTTTCTAAGTCCTTGGAAGGGATCAACCTTTAAGTAGGAATGACTGGTGTGGTGCTGTTAGTAATTATCCTTGGGTGGGTAGATGCGTCCTTACGGTTATCTTAGTATATCCTAAGTCTACCAAGCTGCTTAGTGTAGCCATTCATCCCCAGATATTACCGTAGGTCAAGTTTATGTCTTCTCTGGTTACTTTAATGATTGTATTGTTAAAGTTATAGGACTCACTCAGACTTATGTCTGACCCCGTTGTTTTTATTTTTTTCCCAACCCTCAGGTCCTACGGTGGATCCTAGCGGTAGTAGAGCTTGATCGGATTGCTGTTCCAGTCTTTAGGAGCTTGGGTAGATGTAAAGCTCCAGTTATCCAGTTATCTTTTCTTTTGTTATGGCTATTGTATGAGAGAGTGGGATTATGTACTTCTTTATTTTGATGGATATTGTACTTGACCTTTATTGTGGTTTTATGATGTAACCAGACATGTTTATTTCCGCTGTTGTGAGATGATGTTTTAAAATTTCAAGTACTATTTATATCTGTCTTGTTGTAATTTTTTTGTTCTATATTCACTAAAATACTCCACCGATGCTATGGCATTCCCTTAGTGAGTGATCATAGCGGGCGTAGGGTGTTACAGTAAATTTAATGTAAAATATTATTTTGTCATTTTATTAGATTTAATAGAACGATCAATACAATTGTGAACATGTCATTGAATTGAGATAGAAATATAAAAATGTCCTTTTATTTGCATTCTTTTATGCAAATATACATAGAAATATAAAAATGTCCTTTTATTTGCATTCTTTTATGCAAATATACATAGAAATATAAAATGATCTTTTATTTGCATCCTTCTATGCAAATATGCATAGAAAATAAAATTGTTCTTTTATTTGCGTTAGAGGTAAAACTATATTTTTATTTTGTACTTTAGATAGAAATAAAAATTTGATTTCAAGAGTCACATTTTTGTTTGTAAATTTAGTTGCAAACAAAGCATAAAGCATAAAAAAAGGATTATATTTTTATTTGCATATTTAGATGCAAATAAACATCAAAGTTAAGAGATTATGTTTTTATTTGCATATTTAGATGCAAATAAACATCGTAGTTAAAGGATTATATTTTTATTTGCATATTTAGATGCAAACAAACTGAGATGACCCGAACTTCCCCGTGAAGGAAAGCACGGATAGAATTGAGAACAGGACAAAATAGAACGCAATGGAAGAACATTTCATTTTTATTACAACAATTCCATCAGATACAAGAATATACAGAGTATAAATGAATAAATTACATTCAACAAATATCAGAGATTTAAATTACATTTAAACACATCGCAACGGAAAATAATATCCAAAACACAACAGAAAGTGATACACGGATACAGAGCTTTCCGAGCATCGTTCCAGCTGTAAATCAGGACCCTATGAATATAAATCTGCAAAACCAAAACTACTGGCTGTCTGTGGAAAATAGGGGCACCCAGAGTTTAGGTTAAAACAATAAACTCCAGGACGGTCATGTGACTGGTGTGAGAACTAAAACAGTTATTTAAAACTTTACTTTAGAAGAGAGTAATTCAAGGGACCATGCCGTATAACACGGAACGGGTTTCCTCCCAAGAATACTAGTGCATATAACAAAACAGCGCAATGCTTTTTGGGAAAATGAAGCTATTATAAGACCCAGGTCCCATCACACAATGCAACGCAAGCCGGAGGATAGGGTTTTCCCTTATGATAGCCAAACATGCTTGGTACGTTTAAAACAAATCATTTGATACTATTATAAGTGTATAGTGTCAAAACAATTCAAATCATAAATATCAATCATAGGCGGCATGGGTACCATCTATCATGTCGCCATACTAGTTCTACAATTAAAACCGCAATATCACGTATTGGAAATTGGATTTCCGTCATGAGTCGAGGCAAGGGGCAAGCTCCTCTCCGATTCGAGACACTCTAGCAAATGCCTCAGGACCCCACTATGATCCTTTTTAACCTCCAAGGTCGGACCTCTCTTACTTTTGAGGATTAGTTATTCCAGAACACACGTTTCCTGGTCCTTACAGACCTATATCCGAAGCGCCTCGTATCCAACAAGCACACAGGTGAAAAGTATATAAATGTCAGGGCTGGTAGGTCACTAACACCACCATTGCTAGAAAGAAACGTCATGCACTCCTTGGGTCCGTATCCCGTTTTTGACTCATACCGAGGTGTGAGGCTCGCGAATTCACATTATACACAAAGCTACGCCACACAGGCCGTGCTTTTATCATCAACCACAAGACTTTGCTTTTACACAGAAGCCTTGATCATTTGCCACTTATGCGTGCCACACTGGCAATTCACTCCATGCGACTGATGTCCATCGATATACAACCTCTGAGCTCGTACGTCTCAGAGAAGGGCGTTAAGCAAAAGAATAAATTCTCCCCTGCCAAACAGATGTATATTTAATAGAGATCAATCAACACAGAATAAAATCCAATGTCAGACATACAATCCATTTAAAAGTTCGTTATGGGTCTGAATGAAACCGGAGGCACTTTCCTCGCATATCCATCCATCTCCAAGTACGTCTGGACGATCACCAACTGTTTCCCTCTTCTTGGGTGTACAACCCAATCGAGATCATCAGTAATCACCCAAACGATGTGAAGACTTCTGGTCTTCAACCACCGTCTTCATCTTCGACATCTCGTCGAATCGGTTACTCAAAATGGGTATAAACCCGACCTTTCTGAATAACCCACGTATATGATAAACAAATATTACACAAACACAACAAACGCCTCATTCCAATCCAGAATGTTCTTTTATTCACAAAATCACATTCTTAGGGAAAGGTTCCCATTAATTTTATCCAAGATAAATTCTTCTAAATTTATTCTTTAATCTTCCTTTGGATATCATCTCAAACCAAATTATGGTTTTCCAAACTAGTCGGGATTAGCGAACCACACCGAAGTAATTATTTATTTTATTCCCCAATCCCAACCTATTCATCCCATGAAGAAAAACTGGTAATACTCCATATCTAACACCACGGTGTTATTGGTAAAATTAATTACCATTTCACGTTCAAATCTAATTAAAGATTTAACTATCGCTTTAGAGCAAAACTAGTGGTACTCCATTCTCGATCACCTTTCAGATTTGATAATTTAAATTATCAATTCACATTTTAATCTAATTAAAGATTCATTAAAACTCCACTTAGTTTTAATCTTCTTAAAAATCAATATCCTGTCTTTAACTGGGTTAAAGAACCAATGTCATCTAAAACACAATTCACGATAAACCCAAATTCACACTCTATTGTTAATCGGGTTAAAGAACAGGTGTTGTTCAAAACACCACTCACGATTAACCCAAAAACCAATTCAAATTCAGTTCCAATTAAATATTATTTAATTGGTACACTTCATTAAATCTAAGTAGAAAGATTTAATCTTTTTCTCCATTGGGCTTAAGAACAGTGTTAATGAAGACACCATTCACGACAAACCCAAATCACATTTGATATTAAATACAAGGCTCTGAATAGAAAATATATCGGCTTATATTCAATATCAAATTCTGAAACCAACAAATATCATATTGGAAATAACGATATGAATATATATTTCAAATTCCCATAACAATATCTGTATAATCACGGAATCCAACATCGAAATATTCCGAAGATAATTTCGATTTAACTCCAGTCCAATTCACGTATTGGGAATATTGATTATTTTTAAAATCACTTTCAAATTCAATTTATTTATTTCAAAAATAAATTGATTTTAATTGTAGTACAAAACTAGTTTATTTCGACAAAAATACATTTTTATCCTTTCAAATGTGGAATTTTTTTATCCCAGTTCTTTCCAATCCATATATTATGATTTTACACAAATTAACAATATATTTAATAGTTTTATCAAGGCCCATACAGTCGATTTCCAACAACGGCCATCGAACTACACTTACAGCGACCTTTTCTGAAATTGATTTGGACATAACTCCAAATCCAACTGTTAGATTTTAAATTTCTAATAAAGCTCTTTTCAATACGAACCCAACGGTTCCGTTTTAGGAGAATCCGACGGTCGGATCTCCCTCAACGTCAATTCGAATTCAATGGTCGAAATTCACGAACTGCCGCGGCGCGGTGCGTTCTATTCAGGCCATTTTATATAATATATATATATATATATATGTTATATATTATATTTCGTCGATTTCCTTTTAAAACGTATTTTATAAATCGTTTTGAATTCGTTTTCAAAACCATTTCAACACTATTTCAATTTTAAATCAAAGTTGAATATTTCCTATCATTACTATATAAATGATAATATTTTCAAAACGTTATATTTTGAAATCACTTATTTTTAGATATTCGAATAAAATCGATATAAATATCGTTCACGTCAAAATAGCGCAACTCTAGTCAACACGGCTTTATATATTTCAATAAATTCGTTATTCTATTCAACAAATGAATATTTATTCCATTCAACACAAGAATCTATATTTCTTTTAACACACGACCAATCTTAACAGATGAGTACTGTCAACACACGATTATTTTTATATTCAACACATGAATTTTCTTTTATAATATTCATTATTTTCCCGATTGGAATGAGGCCCAGTCAATTACCATATAACGTTAATTATATGGATTCCATACAACACATGTATATAATAGCAACGATAAACAATCAACCCTCATTCAAAGCGCACCACACAACTGCATAAACATCAAATATAAATAATTAATGCTTACACAGTCTGTCAATCAATCGATCGACATACAATTAAATAATTGGGATTAGTGTACTCAAATATCATCCCAACACCCGTGCGGGGTTTCAAATCAACAAACACAGATTTTTATTTGTGCAGTTGGGCGATGTGTAAAATTTATCATCCCAATCAATATCAGTCAAATCAGTGTATATAAACAAATCGGTCGATTTGTTTATAAATATTTATTCATTCACATTCGCGTTAAAAATTATATTTTCAACGATAATCAATTTATTTCAAACAATGAATATATTTCATTATCTATTTCACATCAACATCACAAACAATTTTTACAACACATCAATCAAACAAACAAGCCATCCATGGTCTGTGGATAACGGGTGTCGGGTGCTGCTAAGCACCGTCTACATCCTAGTGTGTGTGTGTGTGTATATATATATATATATATATATATATATAACCAGAAAAGAAATTTAGAGTGAGAAGTTCTCACCAAAGCTATCCCAACTCCACGACACTTCTATTGTAGGAAATCATCACCGTTCTCGCCTTTTGTCACTTTCGTTGCCCGTAGCCACTATATATATAAAAATCACATTTTTATATTCTTGCCATGTATATAAAAATCATATTTTTATAATCACTCCATATGGATAAAAATTCTATTTTTACACCGCTACTATATAGATAAAAATTCTAATTTTACCTCGCTACTATATTGAAAAAAATTCTATTTTTACCTCGCTACTATATACATAAAAATTCTATTTTTACATCGCTACTATATAGATAAAATTCTATTTTTACATCGCTACTATATGGATAAAAATTCTATTTTTACATCGCTACTATATAGATAAAAAATTCTATTTTTACATCGATGATCCTATAATAAAGATTATATTTTTATCATGTTATTCTCTATATAAAGATTTCGCCTTTTCAAATATAAAGATTTCACCTTTTCAAATATAAAGATTTCATCTTTTCAAATATAAAGATTTCATCTTTTCAAATATAAAGATTTCATCTTTTCAAATATAAAGATTTCATCTTTAATGTTCCTACTATATAAAAATAACATCTTTCATATTTCTACTGTATAAAAATATAGTCTTTCATATTTCTACTATATAAAAATATAGTCTTTTCACTTTTATAACGATGTTTACATAATAAAAATACTATTTTTATTCGGATAAAAAATCCAACCTTTCTCTTTCTAAAAATCAAATCTTTTTATTTCGAAATCTTTTCTACCAAAAATCATTTGACAAACAATGATTTTTTTCCTATGAACTAAAAACTGATTTCATTTAAAAATATAATAAAAGAAGGAAATAAATAAAGCTTACAGTCAATCAGTGGAGGAGGGGGAGTTTACTGGTCCGAATTGGGAAGGAAGGAGGGGCGGCAGGCGTCTGACGTGGAGGGGAGGCGACAGGGGGTTGGAGGGTTGTGGATGGTGGTGGGGGGGTTAAAGGGGTGTCGGGTTTTGGCAGAGGGGGGGTCGCGTCAGTCGAGGAGAAGAGGAGGAGAAGGGGGAGAAGGAGGAGGGTGCGGTGTGGGTCGGCGCCACCTGGGCGGGCGCGATGGAAGCGGCGGCAGCGGTTTCCTCCCCTCGTCGCCCGCTCCTCTTTCCCTTTTTTTCACTTTGATTTTGATTTTTACCGGGGGGGGGGGGGGCCCTGAGTGATGTAAGGAGAGAGTTTTATTTATTTATTTTTTATTATTTTATTTAATTTCAAAAAGTTGACTTTTTCATTTGAACTCTAAACGAGGCCCACCGCCTGTCGTCCATAGCTAATTACCCCCATTATGAACACAATGGGATATGTATCGTCGGCTGATTCGATCGTTTTGATCAGTTTTCGTTAAAATCAACATATAACTCTATATGTTGATTTTGAACGTGCATTTCAATTTACCGGGGTCACATACGAACTCTAAAAATTCCAGAAAAATATTTTCTAGCTTCGTATTGACGATACGGTCCTAATAAACATAGTTTCATCGAATTCTGAGACCGTTGGAAAAATGGTCATTTTCCAGTTGATTAAAATCAACTGAAACTAGTCAAACGCGTTTTCCTTTGCCACGCTCACATATTGATTCGAAAAATTATGAAAATTGGAATCTAACAATAATTTGACATAATGGATCCAACAACAGTGGTTTCGTCGAAATCCGAAGTCATTTGTAAAATTTCCATTTTTCAGGGCCTGGATTCCATAGCGACTATTTGGAACTTTCAATTGGACATATCTTTTGATTCAGCGCTATAAAATTTCGATTTTTCGGATTCGTTAGAAAGATATCCTCAAATAGATTCTATTATTTTTGGTTTCGCTAAAATCAGGTTTATTTTGCACCCGGTACATTCATTTGAAGTTTGAAATCGAATTATCGAACTATCGCGCCATTTTCAATTCCTTTTTATAAATATATATAATTATTTATATTCTAACGACGAAGCGTATAAATATATACGTCGAATTCATTTCAAAATAAATTTCTTGTCGATATTATTCAAAAAATCTATTTTAAATATGCAAAATTCATTAAAATTCCCAAAATAAAAATTTTAAACTGGCTCGCATTTCCGGGTTGTTACACAAACATCGTAGTTAAATGATTATATTTTTATTTGCATACTTAGATGCAAATAAACATCGTAGTTAAAAGATTATATTTTTATTCGCATATTTAGATGCAAATAAACATCGTAGTTAAAAGGTTATATTTTTATTTGCATTCTTTGATTCTAATAAACATCGTATTAAAAAGTCGAATTTTCATTTGCATTCTTTGATGCAAATAAATCATGGTATTAAGAGTTGAATTTGTATTTGCATTCTTTGATGCAAATAAACTATGAAATTAAAAGTTGCATATTTATTTGCATTCCTTGATGCAAATAAAATATTGATTTAGAAGTTGCATTTTATTTGCAATTTTAGACGCACACAAAATATTGAATTAGAAGTTGCATTTTATTTGCATTCATTGATGTAAATGAAACATGAAATTTAAAGTTGTATTTTTAATTGCATTCTTTGATGCAAATAAATTATAAGTTAAAATACTACACTTTCATTACAATTTAGATATAAATAAAGAATAGGATAAAAAAAATCATTTTTACTTTTAAGCTAGAGAAAAAAAAAAGAGGTTTATGACAAAATAATCAATTTTGTCAATTTACACTAGTTGAAACAAAATAATCACTTTTGTCAATTTACACTAGTTGAAACAAAATAATCACTTTTGTCAATTTACACTAGTTGAAACAAAATAATCACTTTTGTCAATTTACATTAGTTGAATCAAAATAATCACTTTCGTCAAGGAAATTTTTAATTTGTTAAAATATAAAGAGAATCGACTTGTAGACATGTGTAAAGAAGTTAAGTTTAACGTTCGAAATTAGGAATTGAATGGAGTTGTCGGTAGACAAACGGAATAAAATCGTCAAACCGATAAATGATTTAAAAATAAAATAACATCGTGCAAATGAAATCGGAGTTCGATCAAACAAATTTTATTGGATTCAGAATGTGAAGACGTAGCTGCACGTTGATTTTTGTTGCATTTGAAGTTTGTGTTAGCGGTACAAAATATGGACGTTCAATGATAATTCACAGTAGAATTAATATCAAACGTTACCTTCCCCAGTTTACCCTTCTACCAACGAATTCCTTCTTTCCCAAGCCATCAGAATCGCGCAGATCGATATGCTATTCTATTACCTACTGATACGACGTTGTTTTTATCTCTGATTTTTTTCTCCTATAAAAATACCACTTTCCGTTCCTTTCGCTCAGCAAAATCAAAGCCCTCTCTTCTGTTGGCTAAATCCCTAAATCATTCTCCCCAATTCGAAAATGGCAGAAAGGGATTCATTATAGCCGCCTCTAAAATCCATCACTTCACTCTCCTTAAAATCAAAATCGCATAAACCCTAAAGTGAAAACCATTCTTCTCCTTTTCTATGTTTAATGGCCGCAAAGCCCTTTTCAAAACCACACTCTCCCCACAAAAACAATTTTCCCCAAATCAATAAACCATCAAATCGATGGCGCCCTCCCTCTATCTAGCGTCGCCACTTCGCTGGTCGAAGAGCGAACTCGTCACCGTCTTCAAACCCAAACATCCACGGCCTCCTTTCACCCCCAAATCGAAACTGGCACTTCCAATTGAAGCTGCTCCATCACCCAAAGCCCTAGTAGATCGAAACTCTAGCCCTACTTCGGAAATCAAAGCTGTCAGCATCAAAGCGGCTCTTTTTCCCTAAAGTTGAATCTTGCGCCGCCTCGAGCTCTGAAACTCTGCTGCTCCGCGCCTTGGGCCGACCAATTGAAATTGTTGCACCATTCTAAGGTGAGCATCTCATTCACGATTATTTCTAGTTTAAGTAATTAACTTCGAAGAAATTGAAATATGATAGTAAAAGCCTTGTTTGTGTGCATCTATAAGGGGTTTGCGGTTTGCCTTGTTTAATGTTGTTTTTCCACTCATATGTATGTTAGCTGAATACGATTATTGCCCCAAAAAGAAAAAGAAAAAAAATAATTTGACTTATGTGTGGGTCAGAAGTTGTATGAAGCTTAAACTTGTGCTTTGATTGTTTGCTTAAGCTATTCGCGAGACCAAATTTAAAACATATACCTGATCGGTTGTTAGAAGCTACATATGTATATACATATTTATATGTATATACATATATATGTAATAGCACCTGCATCTTTGTTATGTTGTTACGTTACTGGTACATGTCGATCTTGTGTAGTTATATCGTAGCTGTTGACCTTGCTGTTGCCCTATCTTTGCTGATCATGGTCCATGCGTACATGTGACTATTGCCATGTCGAAATTTTAGACTTTTCTTAACCACTTGTCCACAAATTAGCCTAAAATGTATATATGCCACTATATGTTGAAATTTGGATGTACATAAGCCTCTGTCATCTGCTGTCTTGACTTCTTTTAAATTGCTACGTGCATATTCACTTGTATGCATGCCGGGTAAACTTGGAACTCGTGTCTAAATGCTAAAATGGGAAGCCTACAATGTATATTTCTTTAGTTATTGATTCAAGTCGTGGATTTTGACTCATTGCCTTTGTCTACTGTTTAAGGTAAGCTTCGGCTTACGATTAGCATATTCCAAGTAATTTAACATCGATGTGAGCTCAATTAAAATTGCTAGTTTAATTTTGCTGTCGTTTTACATGGGCGGTTCACTAGTTATGCTATGTTTTGCCAAAATAAATCTGCTGTTGCGGGAACCTTATAAACGGTTAACACTACTTGATTTGCGGATTGATTGACTGGGTTTCTTTGAGATTTACTCTGCTAGTTTTGTTATTTTGTCAAGAACTGATGCTGGTTACTGTACCCGTTTAATTGGATTTCATGAATGTGTTGTATGTGCTTTTAGATATGGATTTTAGAAAATTGGTTACCTCTTTAACATGAGAATAGCACCCTATTCGCTACTCAGGTTACTTTTAAAATGTAGTTGCCCATTTCAGTCTTTAGGCTAGAGTTTTCAACCCACTACTTGCTTTCACCCTACATACGTCAGCGCTTAGGCACCATTCTTATCATAAACATGTAAAGCCATATAGACTGTAAGTTTCACTTTCAAATAACTATTTTTTTCTTCTTTAAAAGCTGAAGTTCATTAGTGATCTAATAATAAACATGTATATGGGTTATACATGCTTGTAAACTTTTCAGATACCAATTATGTAGTTGGTTTAAAATTTACATAAACGGTTGATGTCATTGATCTTTATTTCAAAAATTTGCTACATCAGTTCTGACTTAGAATGTGTATGTTTCCTTTCAACGAATGAATATATACATTTGATAGTAACACTGAAATTCTTGCATAAGCTGATACCTTGCTGTTAAATCCGTAAATCACATGAAGGTCAAGGTGTCTATGTTTTCAAGCATGTAAATGAAAATCATGGTGTATTTATCAATGGTTTCAATTTTTGGACATGGACTAAAATGACCATATATTTTCCTGTTTTAAAATTTACACCTTAAATCAAATTGATGATTACAGGAACTAGGACGATACATATGTTTTCTGTTGATGTACTCTGATGGACAGTTCGATGTATGGGATATATTTTAGCCAGTCAGCAAAGTTCCTTGTATATATCAACAATAAAAATTATAATACTTATATGAGAGCTAAAATATCAATCAAAAAACATGAAGATACAGCTTTTTTTCTGTCCGTTTTTAGCTCTTGTGTTTATAATTTTAAACAAATCAGCATTTTTAAGTGAGCAGTGACAATAACTGAACAACACTTGTTGAATTATACATAAACGAAAAATCATTTGTACCTTAAAATGAACACTAGTGATAAGTACCGTGTACAATCAACTATGTGCAGATTTATGGATGAGTTTGGGCTTACTAAGTAATATAGTGACATGCATACAGTATACTAGACTAAAGAATACATACTAACATGTTTAGTTAGATCCTTACTGAACTGAAAATATTGTTGTTTAAATCATGTTTTGCTGTGCCGTTGAGATTTACACATGCAGCATATTATTTGACAATTGTAATTACTATCCTTAAATGTAGGGTTAAATTCATCAGTAAAAGTATAGTTGGCCCTAATTTTCACAGAGCATTTTGCATTTGCTACTGTCTACGAGCACCTTATGTAAAAGGAATATATATATATATATATATATAGCTTACTAAGGTGAACTTATGTTAGCAATAAGTAATGGACTACTAAGTTGAACTTGAATCACTTGCTGTTTTGGATTGTATAACCAGTTTTTTTGTAGGCTCTAAGCACGCATATATGTTTATGATGGAATTAATTAATGAGCTGATCTCTCTACTCGTTGCCATCACAAATCTGAAATTATTAAGTCCCTATGCATATATCATGCATGAGTTCCTTGTTAAACATCTCTTTTCACCTATGCATACCTAAGTGCTTGTTTTTTTCCAATGTTACCTTATATTATACCCTGTAGCCGAAATAGGCTAATTAATCTTAAATTATTTAATTGAAGGCTCATTTATTTGCATTTTCTATTCGATTGCGGGATGCTGAGGCAGTGTACTCATGTATATCATCTATACATGAGTGCATATGCAAGCTCCCATGTCCACTCCTCACTAAAAGGTAAAACGGGTATAAACAGATACCACACTTGATCTAGATACACTGGTATGAACAGATACCACCACTATTTTATTTTATATACGACATCGATGTTAGGGTTTAACTGTTATATTTTAGTTTATATTGAAGTTAATTTACTTGAACTATGATTAATCCCGACTCGAGTGTTTTATGTTTTTGCATGGAACACTCGGATCAGAATCGAGTAGTGTAGATTTAAAAATTACAGCTTAGGAATCGAAGATTGGCGAAGCTGGGGATTCCGAAGACGCGCACTCTAAAGATTTAAAACCAGTAAATAATTTTCCTTGTATTCAAACTATCTTTTATAAATTCCGCTGTATATCGAAGAGTTTTGTATTCAAAAATTCTGATTATAAATAAAAGTTTTCATTCCGCTGTTCAAATATTGTGTTAATATAAACTCTGTAATTCTGTGTTGATTCTGTTGATAAACTCTGTAAGCTAAATAACGATCTGTCGATTTGGACTTTTTAAATTGGTTTAGTTACCGATTTGAAATAGTCAAAAAGATGGGATGTTACAAATAATTCATAATAGTCCAACTCAGTTCATTTTTATTTGCATTCAACTATGCAAATAACCCGAAAACATGCACACATGTGTGCAACATATCTGCAGGCTAAAACGTTAGCTGAATTTCCTTTAATAGTTGCAAACATGTGTGCAACAATTGGCAGTAGTTGCATACATGTATGCAACTTTTTTTTTAATTTCCGTGGATTTCTGGGATTATTTTTTGATTTTTGAATTTTTTTTATGCTGTGCTGCACTTTTTTCTGATAGGAAATGGAGAAGGTGATGGCAAAAAAGCAGGTGGAAGAACTTTCAAAATGCATGAGGTAGAACAAAAAATAGGGGGCAGAAACTTATGTACAAAAAGGGAGGGATGTGTGCTCTATTATGAAATGTTTTAGGGATGTGACCCTAATTTTCACATTATATAATATATGGCCCTTAAAATCGCCATTTTGCAAATGACCTCCATTTTCGATGAGACCACTTTTGCTGCATCCGGAATGTCGAATTATTGCTAGATTCCAATTTTCAGAATTTTTGGAATTAACATGTGAGCGTGGTGAATTTGAACGCGTTTGGTAATTTCAATTTGAATTTAATCGACTAGAGAATGACCGTATCAAACGGTCTCCAAATTCGACGAAATTAGTTTTGTTAGGACCGTATCGTCAAAACATAGTCAGATTAATTTTTCTGGAATTTTTGGAGTCAGTATGTGGTCCTGGTAAATTAAAATGTACATTTAAATAAAAGATATATTAATTTATATTTTAATTTAAAGAAAAGCTAATCGAAACGATTGAATTGGCTTACAAAACATATCCCATTGTGTCCGAAATGGGGGTATTTAGCTAGGAGCGACAGTCGTTGGGTTTGATTTGGAGTACGTGGCATTAAACAAGTAATTTTCGAATTAAATAATTAAATATATGTAACAATCCGGAAATCAGAGCCAATTTAAAATTTTTATTTTGGCAATTTTGATGATTTTTGAATATTTAAAATGATTTATTTTAAATAATAATGGCGAGAAATTTATTTTGAATAGAATTAGAATATATATATTTATTTGAATCGATGTTAGAATATAAATATTTTATTTTAATTATTAAAAGGAATTGAAAATGGCGCGGTAGTTTGAAATTTCGATTTCAAAGTTCAAATAAATGTACAGGATTCAAAATAAACCGGATTTTTGCAAAACCAAAAATATTTGAATATATTTGAGAATATCTTTCCAACGAATCCGAAAAATCAAAATTTCATAGCGGGAATCAAAAGTTACGTCCAGTTGAAAATTCAGGATAGTCGCTATGGAATTCTGGCCCTTAAAAATGGAAATTTTGCAAACGACCTCTGTTTTCGAAGTAACCACTTTTGTTGGATCCGGGATGTCAAGTTATTGCTAGATTCCAAAATTCATAATTTTTCGAATCAATATGTGAGCGTGCCGAAGGAAAACGTGTCTTGACAATTTTTGTCAATTTCGGTCGACCAAAAAATGGCCATTTTTCAAACGGTCTCAGAATTCGACAAAATTAGTTTTGTTAGGACCGTATCGTCAATACGAAGCTAGAAAATATTTTTCGGGAAATTTTAGAGTCTGTATGTGGCCCCGATAAATTGAAATGTACGTTTAAAATTCAATATATAGATTTATATTTTAATTTCAACGGAAACTGATCGAAACATTGGAATTGGCTTACGAAACATATCCCATTGAGTTTGGAATGGGGGTATTATGCTAGGGGTGACAGTCGTTGGGCCTCGTTTGGGGTTCAAAAGAAAAGTCAACCTTTTGAAATATAAAATAATAAAATAAATAATATATATTAACATATACCCCCCATACCATTCTCCCCCAAAACAGAACCCGACCCACTTTTTCAGAAGAAAAAAACCCGCCTCTCTCCTTATCCACAGTCGCGATACCTCCGCCGCCGCCTCTGGTGGACGTCGCCTACCGCGCCACCACCTCCCAAGACCGGCGCCTCCTCCCCCATCGTTTCCCCCTCCAACCGCCGCCCCAAAACCCAAAGTGACGCGAACTCTAACCCTAAACAGTCGCCACCCTCCATTTCGGGCCCCACCTCGCCTGCCTGCGACTTGCCTCAACCGTCCGGACCCCACCGCCGCCTACTAGAGGCACCCCACCTCCGACGAACCCCGGCAGCCCCTCCCCTCTCCCAAATTTTTGACTGTAAGCTTTGTTATTTAATTATTTACTTATTTTTGTTTATTTTTACTTATTCTAGCTAATGTAAAAACAATGAATTTTTAATGATGTGAGGAATAGATTTTTAATTGTGGGAAAAAAGAATTTGATTTCTATATATGAAGTTAGTGGAAGTAAAAATTTGATTTTTCTTATGAAGTTAAAGAAGTAAAAACACGATATTTATTATGAAGATGGCGAAAAGAAAATGAGATTTTAAAAATATGTATAGCGATATAAAAATATAATTTTTATACACGAAGTTACATAATAAAAAAGTGATTTTTATTATGAGGAGAGCGATATAAAAAAATGACCATATACTTATGGTGTTCAAATAAAAATATGATTTTTATATTATAGAGATAATAAAAATATGATTTTTATATTATAGAGATAATAAAAAATATGATTTTTATATTATAGAGATAATAAAAAATATGATTTTTATATAATAGAGATAATAAAAATATGATTTTTATATATGTAGTAGAAGTACAAAAATGTGATTTTTAATAATCAACTGCGTGAAATAGATGGCGTTGGATCAAACGGGAATCAAAACGAAATCCGAACCGTTCAGAAATAAAGAATGGCAGAGTGGAAACCCAAGGTGAGAACTCCTTACTAAAATTTTCTGTTCAGTTATTTATTTTATAACTGCATATATAAACTTCTCCCCGTCGTCCACAGACCATGGACGGCTTGTGTGATTATTTGTGTTGTGAAAATTGACTGTTGGTTGTGATATAAAATATATATTCATGTGTTGAAATAAAATATATATTCATGTGTTGAAATAAAATATATATTCATGTGTTGAAATAAAATAAATATTCATTTACAAATCGAACAATTGTTTATGAACACCGATTTGACTGATATTGATTGGGATGAAAAATTTTACACATCACCCAACTGCACAAATAAAATCTGTGTTTGATTGTTTGAAACCCCACACGGGTGTTGGGATGAAATTGGACATACACTAATCCCAATAATTAGCTGTATGTCGATCGATTGATTGACAGGCTGTTATAGGCGTTGAATATTTATATTTGATGCTTGTACAGTGTAGAATGCACTCTGGATGATGGTTGATTATTTATCGTCGCTATTATATACATGTGTTGTATGGAATCCATATAAATAATATTATATGGTAATTGAGTGGGTCACATTTCAATTTATAAAATAAATTATATTCATGTGTTGAATAAACAAAATAGTCATGTGTTGACAATACTCATGTGTTGAGAATATTCATGTGTCGAAACTATTCATGTGTTGAATAAAAGAAAATTCATGTTTTGAAGAAAATATTCATGTGTTGAATAGAATAATGAAGTAATTGAAAAATATAAAGCCGTGTTGATTAGATTTGCGCCATTTTGACGCGAACGATATTTATATCGATTATATTCGTTTTTATAATGAATATGGAAATGGAAGTAATTTCAAAATATAACGTTTTGAAAATATTATCATTTATATATCGATATTATGGAATATTCAATTTTGATTTGAAATTGAATATGAAGTAGAAATCATTTTTAAAACGAAGCTAAAACGATTTATAAAATACGTTTTGAATTGAAATCGACGAAATACATACTATATATATATATTATATATAATATAATGGCCGGAATAGAGCGCGCCACGCTGCGGTAGTTCGCAAATTTCGACCATTGACTTCGAATTGATGTTGCGGGAGATCCTTCCGTCGGATTCTCCTAAAATTGGAACCGTTGGGTTCGTATAGAAAAGAGCTTTCTAACGAATATTAGAGATTTGAAATCTAACGGTTGGATTTGGAATTATGTCCAAATCAAATTTGGAAAAGGTCGTTGTAAGTGCAGTTCGATGGCCGTTGATGGAAATCGACTGTAAGTGCCTTGATAAAATTACTAAAAATAGTAATAATTTGTGTAAAATCATAGGAAATGATTTGAAAAGAATTGGGATGAAAAATCCCATATTTGAAAAGATAAATATAGATTTTTATCGAAATAAACTAGTTTTGAACTAGAATTAAAATCCATTTATTTTTAAAATAAATAAATTGGATTTGAAATGGTTTTAAAAGTAACCAGAATTTCCAATAAGTGAATTGGAATGGATTTGAATCGAAATTGTCTTTGGAATATTTCGATGTTGGATTTCGTGATTATACAGATATTGTTATGGAAATTTGAAAGATATATTTATATCGTTATTTCCAATACGATATTTGTTGGTCGTAGAATTTGATATTAAATATAAGCCGATATATTTTCTATTCAGAGCCTTGTATTTAATATCAAATGGGATTTGGGTTTGTCGTGAATGGTGTCTTCATTAACACTGTTCTTGAACCCAGTTGGGAAAAAGATTAAATCTTTTTATTTAGATTTAATGAAGTATACCAATTAAATGATGTTTAATTGGAATCAAATTAGAATGTGATTTTGGGTTTATGGTGAACCGTGTTTTAAATGACATTGGTTCTTTAACCCAGTTAAAGACATGATATGATTTACCAAGTTAAACAATCATTAATATTTATTTTTGGGAAGATTAAAACCAAGTGGAGTTTTAATGAATCTTTAATTAGATTGAAATGATCGAGAATGGAGTATCATCAGTTTTGCTCCAGGCGATAGTTAAATCTTTAACTAGATTTGAACATGAAATGGTAATTGAATCTACCAATAACACCG
Source organism: Allium sativum (assembly GCA_030737875.1). Taxonomy (NCBI): domain Eukaryota; kingdom Viridiplantae; phylum Streptophyta; class Magnoliopsida; order Asparagales; family Amaryllidaceae; genus Allium; species Allium sativum. Next base: position 166,780,357 of record CM060923.1, read on the forward strand.
TGGTGTTAGATATGAAGTATGACCAGTTTTACTTCGTGGGATGGATAGGTTGGGATTGGAAAATAAAATAAATGATTACTTCGGTGTGGTTCGCTAATCCCGACTAGTTTGAATTGATATTCAAAAGAAGATTAAAGAATAAATTTAAAGAATTTATCTTTGATAAAATTAACGGGAACCTTACCCAAAGTATACGAATATTTGAATAAAAGAATATTCTGAATTGGAATGAGGCGTATGTTGTGTTTGAGTAACACTTGTTTATTTTATACGCTAGTTATTCAGAAAGACCGAGTTAATCCCATTCTAAATAACTGATTCGACGTGGTGTCAAGGATGAAGACGGTGGTCAAAGACCGGAGGTCTTCACATCGTTTGGATAATTACTGATGATCTTGATTGGGCTGTACACCCAAGGGGAGGGAATTAGTTGGTGATCGTCCAGACGTACTTGGAGATCGACGGATATGCGAGGTATAAGGTGCCTACAGTTTCGTTCAGACCCAGAACGGACTTGTAAATGGACTATGTGTCTGACATTGGATATCATTCTGTGTGATTGATGGATATTGGTTGCATGGAGTGGTTTGTCTGTGTGGCATGCTAAGAAGCAAATGATCAAGGCTTCTGTTGAAAAGCAGAGTCTTGTGGTTGACGATCAAAGCACCGCCTGTGCGGCATAGCTTTGTGTAGCGTTAATTCACGAGCCTCACACCCCGGTTGTGAACCAGAAACGGGAGAGGACCTCAGGGAGGGCATGCGTTTCCTTCTAGCTTGGGTGGTGTCAATGACCTACCAGCCTTGACATTTATATTATTTTCACATGTGTGGTTGTTGGATTGCCAGGCGTCTCGGACATATCAGAGACTATGTGGAGCCGATGGAGTCATTTGGCTCATTTACACCCCAATGGGCGAGGAAACGTAGTGTTCAGGCATTTTAATCCACATCGGTGGACCGGCCCTGACGATCCAAGGTGCAGTTGCGGCTGTTCCTGAGGCTCGGTCTAGACAGTCTCGAAGCGGTGAGGACAATCCCTTGCCTCGGTTCAAAGATGGAAATCCAACTTCCAATATGTGATTTTGGCAGTTTTGATTGTAGAACCTATATATGGCGACATAGTGGTATGGGGCACTTATGCCGTCTATGATTGATACTTATGATTGAAATTGTTTTGACACTATACACTTATAGTAATAATAAAAGATGAAATTTAGTGTATCAAGCATTCTTTGGCTATTTTAAGGTAAAACCCTATCCTCCGGCTTTTGTTGCATTGTGTGATGGGACCAGGGTCTTATAATAGCTTCATTGTTCTTTATTTAGCATTGCGCTGTTGTTTTATGCACTGGTGTTCTTGGGAGGAAACCCATTCCGTGTTATACGGCATGGTCCCTTGATTTACCTAACTTTAAAATAATGATTAATAACTGTTTTAGTTCTCACACCAGCCACATGACTGACCTGGAGTTTATTGTTATAACCTAAACTCTGGGTGCCCTTATTTTGACACGGGCAGCTAGTAGTTTTGGTTTTGCAGATTTATATTCACAGGAACCTGGTTTACAGCTGGAATGATATCCAGAAAGCTCTGTATCCGTATATCTCTTTCAGTTGTATATTGTATTATTTTTCCGCCGCAGTAATGTACTTTAATCTCTGATATTTATCGAATGTATTTTATTCATTCATACTCTGTATATTCTTTTAATCTGATGAAATTGTTGTAATATACGATGATATGTTCTTCTTTTTGCGTTCTGATTGGTCGTGTTCTCAAAACAATCAGGGGTTTCGAATGGTCTTGGTCGGTTTAATGATCGATTCGAATCGAGCGAAGTTCCTTGTTGTTACAATATATTATTATATATAAGGTCAAACCGAGTAAAAATAACCCTAATTCCCTTTCCAGCGGTCAAACCTGTGCCGCCCTCAAAAACCAACGATTAGAAAGCTCCAATCTTTCTTCCACTAAATCATACAATTCATTCGACAATTTCATGAAAGTAAAACAGCAAAATTGTTCAGTGCCTCAAGTTCTCCATCTTCAACGGTGGAGATCGTATTTAAGGGGATATCGGCCTTGATTTTTGCACTCAACCTCCACGTTCGCAAGGGGTTTTGAATGGCTAGAGGGCAGTGAGTTGGGTCCCATGATTGGCGAAGGAAGGTGGAAGAACGAGCGTCAGGATGGTGGCCTCTGATCTGGGTCTGCGTGCTTGAAGAGGTCACGGTTTTGAAACCCTAGAAGTTGAAGAAGGTCGGCATCCTGGAGCATGTAATCGCATTGAAGAAGAAAGCGGGATTAGTTCTTTAATTAGGTGTGAAGAAATAATTAATTAAATTAATTATATTTTAATTATCCTAGAATAGAAATTAATGTTTGCAAGGTCATAACTTGTTCAAATATTATCAGAATTAAACAATTCAAATTGCGTTGGAATCGTAATGCAAAATATAACGCAATGGAACTGACTGGGACAAAAACAAAGCAAGTTAGAATTTCAAGCAAATTCAAATCCAAACTGTTCATCAATTCAGAAATTAAAACTGGCGGAGTGGATCCCAACATGAGAACTTCTCTCACTATAAATTTTTGTGCAGTTATTTATTTTCTGTTAGATCACCTCCCTGTTATCCACAGACCATGGATGATTTATTTGATTGTGTTGTGATTGTGACGTGAAATATATATATATATATTGAATGAACAATATATATATATGAAATGAAAAATTATATATATAAAGTGAAAAATAATATATATATGAAATGAAAAATAATACATATATGAAATGAAAAATTATATATATATATATATATAAACTGAAAAGTAATATATATATATATATGAAATGAATAATATACATATATGAAATGTAAAATTATATATATATATATATGAAATGAAAAATTATATATATATAAAGTGAAAAATAATATATATATATGTATATATATATGAAATGAAAAATAGTATATATATAAAATGAAAAATAATATATATATATATATATGAAATGAAAAATAATATATATGTATATATATGAAATGAAAATAATATATATGTATAAAATGGAAATGACATATATATGAAGTGGAAATGACATATATATGAAGTGGAAATAATACATATATGAAATGTGAAATATATATATATATATATATATATATGCATAGTTAATATACATATATATATATATGCATAGTTAATATACATATATATATATATATATATATATGAAATGTGAAAAATATATATATGAACTGTGAAGGAAATAAATATTGATTGGTTAAAAAAAGTATTATTTTAACATATATATGAGATGTATAAAATTGTCGTGTAATGGAACATTCAAATTTGATTCAAATTCGAAAATCAAATTAAAATCGTTTTAAAATGAATTTAAAACGAATTTATATAGGAATACTTGATTTTGATTTAAATTTGAAAATGAAATCGTTTTAAAATGAACTTAAAATGAATTTAAAATGAATTTAAAACAAATTTATGTAGGAATATCCAATTTTGATTTAAATTTGAAAATAAAATTGAAATCGTTTTAAAATGAATTTAAAACGAATTTATATGGGAATATTCAGTTTTTACTTAAATTTGAAAATCAAATGGAAATCGTTTTAAAATGAATTTAAAATGAATTTATAATGGAATATTCAATTTTGATTTGAAACTGAAATTGAAATGGAAGTGGAAATTGTTTTTAAAACGAATTTAAAACTATTCATAAAATACGTTTAAATAGAAAGCGACGAAATATATATATATATATATATATATATATATATATATATATATTAAATGGCCTGAATAGAATGTGTCGTGCAGCGACCGTTCGTGAATTTCGACAATTAACTTCAAATGGACGTAATGGGAGATCCGACCATCGGATTCTCCTCAAACCGGAACCGTTGGGTTCATATCGAAAAGAGCTTTCCAACGAATGTAAGAGATTTGAAATCTAACAGTTGGATTTGGAATTATATCCAAATCAAATTTGGAAAAGGTCGCTGCAAGTGCAGTTCGATGACCGTTTATGGAAATTGACTGAAAGGGCCTTGATAAAATTATAAAAAATATTAATAATTTGTGTAAAATCATAATAAATTATTTGGATGAAAAATTCTGTAGCGACCCGGAAAATTCGACACTCGAATTATCGACATTTACACAAACGGTGTCCCACTCGAGTATCGAATCTCCAGAAAGCTAGAAGAAAGAAGTTGGAGGATGAGAAAGATAAGATAGAAATATTAGAATAGAAGAATAAGAAGAAGAACAATACACAGAATCAGAGTCTCACATCGCAGCGGAACAAAATATAATATAGAAATAATCTTTATTGAGAGCCTGAAAATATACTTACAACATCAGAGTACCACAGACAATCTGGACAGCTATAACAACCTGTCCTCAAAAATAACACAGCGGAATAATATTTTGTCTAAATCATACGCCTGGACCTCTCCAGCTCGTCTCTGAACTTCAGAGCATCTGATAACCTGAACCTGCAACCCGGGCTAACCCGAGCATTTCAAATACCGGGTCAGTCTGGTGAACCAGAGTGAGAATAACTCGCACAGTTTAAGGGGAACCATCCAACTTGATTTTTAAAGTTCAAACTCCTTTCGAAAGGAAAGGATAATAGTAAGACCAGCCCACACATAAACACGGACGGTTTTTACCTTACTATAACTCAAAACAGTTTTGAAATCATATCTTATTCTGATATTATAATAGTGTCTAAATACAAATAAATAACAATCTAGTGGAACGCTTGCATCTCACGCTCCACATATATAGTATACAATCAAAACCGCAGGCGCTTATTGGAGATTGGATTCCAACTCTGACAAGGTATGGGACCACCTGCCGATCGTGTATCTCTAGAGACGAATACACTGGGTTCAACAAGAACATCTTGCAACCCGGCCCTCACATGACCGACCACTCATTTCGCTTGAGTGTATCGAATGTATATCACCGACGGTTGGGATCAGCAACCGCCTCCCGAAAAGGGACAGCATCGAATATAGATTAAAGAAACAAATGGAATTCCTCTAGATAGGTGATCATACACCCTAATGGGAGCGACCCACATAGCCATGCTGCCTGCCCGATTTTTGTCATTTCCCGGTTGATGAGGATTGAGGTTATAATCGACTTTTGAAACATCTGGCCACCTTTTACATCGTCCATACACGTCATCCAGGAACAGGATGAACCGAAGGCACTCTCCTACTGCATCCAATATAGGAATCACCCCATGGATCAGTAGCGAGTAGTCCTTGCAACCCGAAGATTCCAATCACGACAGAATCACAAGTCATCATAACTCTGGTAGCTAGCCAGAGAAATTTAACGAGTAGTTCTTCCGCTTATGAAGTTCAACGGTCTTCAATGCTCCATCTCGACCATCTTCTGATATCTTTACCGTTACGTATTTGCTGGTCGGAATGGTTTTCGAATATAAATTCGATCCCGGTCTTTCCATACCAACAATCGTTTTGGTCAGATTTTGATAGTTGGTGATTTAACTATCAAAATAAACAAACATCATCCATAGAAAAATCAAATGGGTTCCTTGGTTCAGAATACAGCATCCCTTGGCCCTTTAAGTTAAACAGTTGTTAATTACATTTCTAAATCTTTCAACATTTGGAATATCGCTTTCTAAATCCTTATTTCCAAATCCCATTTATTCAACTTATAATTCTTCGAATTATAGTTCTAATATCTTTTGCAGACATACCATTTTTTTTATTTCTCTTCACTACCTTCGTATTTAAACTAATATCACCCTTGGATAATCATGAAATCGTTCAAGTTGGGGTATTTATTTACCTCTCAGACCTTGAGCCGACAACATTCTTATCTTCGGATTAGATAGGAGTTTATTAACGAAATCTCATTTCAATAATTAACCCAGTCATCTCTATATCCCCATTTAGGACCACTTTGATTCAATTAATTCCATTCTATATCTAAAACATTTCTCCCCATATCTCACCATTTTATCTTCACCTTTACAGTAGAATTCAATCTACTCAAGCTTTTGTTCGATTTCAACTCATATGCAAATTTGTTTAAACTTTCCTTTTTGTAAAATTCCCTTCAAGGGATAAATCAAATTTCTAACTCATATAAATATGAGTAAACTTACTAAAATGCCCTTTGGTTATAAACAAGGGTTTTATTCAACAAATCTCCTTTACCACCATTTCCATTTCAAATCTGGTTCCTTTCATTATTCACCTTAAAGGTTAACATTTTTCTTTTTATAGAAAGCTCGACTCGATATATCAAAAATACTTGGTTCCATTAGAAAACATTTTTACATATATATTCAGATCTTGTTTATCGAGTCTCTTTATAAATTCATGTACTATTCTTTTACAATCCCTTTTCAGTTCGATTCCTTGTCAATCTTCTACCGTTATTCATATCAGTTGGTTTACTACAAAAATAATTAATCTTCCTCAAAAGGTTATTAAAAATGATACTTAATTTCAATGATAATCACTAATCCAATGAATAGTTTAAAATAACTATTCTCATTCAAGTGGTTGACTTGGACATTTCAACACGGTTACTTTGTTAACCATTATCACTTGGTTAAATAAAGAAGATTAATTTAAATACTTTCATTTTGATTTAATTAACAATCTAGTTAGGTTAAATAAACCCATTTAACCATTACATTCAATCTTAAACATTTGGTAAATCGTTTCATATTTGTCGCAAAACTTGCTAACATGAAAAATCTTACTTCTTATACTTTTTTGTAAGTTCAAAACAAAAATAATCATTTATTTCTCTTAATCACTTCATTTAAAATAATCTATGCAAAATAGATTTCAAAACTAACTTTAGTTATAAAACAACTTTATAACTGTATTTCTATCGCTTTCCATGACGATAAACCAGTTTCCATAAAACGATTCATTAACGGGCCATCTGCCGATAAATACTTAACCAATGTCACCCATTGGTTAAAATCAAACAAGTGTTGGATTTGGTTTCAACAACAAATGATCAATCAAACTGATTAACGGTTCATATAAATAACAACATATTTGAGGAATCCGGTTGGATCCCTCCAACCTGTCCTTCCCTGCATCACAATGGTTACCTCAATTTTAACACAACCATACAGTTCAACCAATAACGGTTAACAAACAACCATTAGCAAACATTGCACACAAAATAAAATAAAACCCGGCTTATATAAAATATAAACGGGTAACTGAGTGAGTTGAACTCACCTTGGGTTTTCCATTCATTGTCAAAACGGTTTGTTTACAAGCCTCCAGCTGCGTTCAACTCTGATCAAACCAACACCGTACTGCCGTGTTAACTGATACGGACTCGACATCTCTTGTTTCATCCAGTGTCATTAGTTTGCTTCAACACGCCGCAAGCTCCTTCCAGTCCCGGCTCCTCAAGTCGCCATCTGCACCGAACGCAACCATGTCAGAAGCTCCGGCGATCCCTTCCACTGTTTTTCTCAAGCTTGCATCAACATCTCGGATGACCATCGCACTTCCAGAAAATACGCTGCTTCCCCTCTTGACTTCCCATGCACGCACAGTGCTTCGCCCCTCAACGCTCCTCTTCTTTTGTCCACACTTGCCTCATTACTTCACCACGTAAGACTTGCTGCTACTCACCAATTTACTCAAACCAAAGCTTCCCATCCCCACTTTTGTTTTCACGCAACTACCACCATACATGAAACTTTGCTATTGCTACTCCTTTTTCTTTCCCACTTGCCATTTCATTCCTCACGCATGGCCTTTCTTTCTCCAATTTTCGTTTTTCTTCCAATCCTTCTTTTTTTTTTTTTTTTTTTTAAGTTGTAGACGGGAATGTTTCTGTTGGCAAATGAGAAGAGAAAGTAGGTCTTTATATAGGAGAAAGTTACTTGGTGGCCACGGTTAAATTATATATAAATATATACGAAAATAGGTTTGCAGGCTCTACAATTAGAATAGCTGTTTTCTTTTCTTGGATGGGGAAAACCTTGGTCGGCAAGGATTCTAATATGTCATTTTCATTTGTAAATGTTTGGTCGGCAAGCATACTGTGATGTCTTTTTCATTGTTGGTAAAAGCTGATGTGTCTGTGTACAAATGAGATTAAGGTACCAATATATATATTTTTAAACACAATGTGTCTTACCTTTTGTTTACCTTGTTTGCAATCTTATCTTGTCTGCCTTATTTATACGTCAGCACTTTGTTGTTGTTTTGTTTTTTTTTTCTTTTTTTTTTCTTCTTTACACGTTAGGCCAAAAGGCCATGCATGGCCTTGCGCATGCAGGCATGCATACAACATGTCCACCCACCTTTTTCCCTTTTTGTTCCATTTTAAAACTTTCATGTAATTTAGTTTTTCGTAAAATTAACATCCCATTTGACTCCTAATTCAAGAAGTGATACCTAATCCTAACATAAAAAGATATTCCGGACCCAATGGGATATGTTTCGTCGAATTCCGATGTCGCTTGAAAAAAATCCCTTAGAAAATATTGATGAAAATCACCGAGCCTTAATTTCTAAAAATTACAGAAAAAATCCTAAAAATATGAGGCCTTGACGTTCCACTAGACCTCTTCCTAAGGTTTCGTATGAAACTTGTTTCGTTGAATTTGAAGTCCGTTTGACCAGTTAACCATTCAATAAAAGTTACCCACACCACTATGTATGTGGTTATATTCATATATGAGCGTTGCGGACTGAAATAAAAATACAGTTGTGTTCAGTGGGGTGTTGCGATCCCGAAAATGTAATAATATCGGTAGATTAACTCATATTGTGAAATCCCAAAATACTGATACAGGGTGCAAAATACCTCAAATAAAAAGTTGCATATTTAATTTATTAAAAATTACAGTAAAATTCTAAAAATTAAATTATAACTACGTCTCAAAACAACCTTGTCCAGATTCGAATCCAATATGCAGTTATTTCAAATAAACCGTTACGGTCGATGAACGATTCTATAGCGACTATTGGAAATTTTAATCTGGACATATCTTACCATCTATATGACGAAATCACGATTTTTCTCTTTTATTAGAAAAATATAATTAAATTGGTTCAACATTTCTTGTTTCACAGAATTCTGATTTCAACCGGATTCTGTATATTCAATTAAAGTTCAGATCGAAAATTATGAACTGCCGCGTCGTTTTCGAGCTCGTTTTAATTATATAATAAATTATATATTTTGAACTCGATTTTATAAAGTAAACTCAATATAAAATCTGCTAATATTGCCAAATCAATATTTAAACAAGTTTTAAATATTCGTAAACATCGTTCAAAAATCTGGGACGTTACATTCTTCCCCCCTTAAAATAATTTCGTCCCCGAAATTGCAAGGTAAGAAGAATGTTCTGAACACGATTATTTTAAAATAATTATTACCAAAACAAAATTCAAATTCTTTAAACGTTCCTAAAAAAAATTCGCCAGCACCTCCACTGCACGGGTCGATCACAACAACTACAAACCACTCCAGGCTCAACTTCCCCCAAAGAAAACCAAAAGCCAAATGGCTACCCAACTCAGGGGTATAAATCAATAATTCCAATCAATATTTTAAGGTTTACCTTTTTGTCGGGCAACTTAACTTCAATTTCGAAGCAAATCAACTAACCGCTCTTTCTTCTTCCGGTCTGTACTTTCAAACTACGCAACAAAGCCAATTCCCATAATCTGCTAATATCTGCACTTAACTCATTTATAATGAAAATGGTAATCCAACAATATTCCATTCAATCTCTTCACTGATCCGTTTGATGAACTTTATTTAACCAACTCAACATTCAAATAATAGACGACCAACTCATTTGAATTATATTCAACATGTGTATCCACTGGGTTGCCTCAACTTTGGTTTACCGTACGTCAATATAAATCGATAAATTTTCATTATTATTCATTTAATTTCCAAGTCCCAATTATTTAATTCGATTCCACTTAACCAGCTTAAGTTCCATTTTTATATTCAATTAAGTATAGTCTTCCAATTAATTCAATTTCAATTCGAATTCCAAACAAGTCGAGCAAAACAACCAATATTACCATACTATAGAAAATTATTTCCTTTTTCTATATAAAAATATAATTTGGGCAAAATTATTTCATTTACCCCTTTTCAAAATAGTTTGAAAATAATTTTAAAATCAATTACAAGTACGTGCTCTCATATATACTCAACTCATTCTAGGGTGTTACTAACCCCATCTATACTGAGTCACGCCACAGAGCCAAGGTTACTACTCAACCAATAGCTCTGATACCAACTGTAGCGACCCGGAAAATTCGACACTCGAATTATCGACATTTACACAAACGGTGTCCCACTCGAGTATCGAATCTCCAGAAAGCTAGAAGAAAGAAGTTGGAGGATGAGAAAGATAAGATAGAAATATTAGAATAGAAGAATAAGAAGAAGAACAATACACAAAATCAGAGTCTCACATCGCAGCGGAACAAAATATAATATAGAAATAATCTTTATTGAGAGCCTGAAAATATACTTACAACATCAGAGTACCACAGACAATCTGGACAGCTATAACAACCTGTCCTCAAAAATAACACAGCGGAATAATATTTTGTCTAAATCATACGCCTGGACCTCTCCAGCTCGTCTCTGAACTTCAGAGCATCTGATAACCTGAACCTGCAACCCGGGCTAACCCGAGCATTTCAAATACCGGGTCAGTCTGGTGAACCAGAGTGAGAATAACTCGCACAGTTTAAGGGGAACCATCCAACTTGATTTTTAAAGTTCAAACTCCTTTCGAAAGGAAAGGATAATAGTAAGACCAGCCCACACATAAACACGGACGGTTTTTACCTTACTATAACTCAAAACAGTTTTGAAATCATATCTTATTCTGATATTATAATAGTGTCTAAATACAAATAAATAACAATCTAGTGGAACGCTTGCATCTCACGCTCCACATATATAGTATACAATCAAAACCGCAGGCGCTTATTGGAGATTGGATTCCAACTCTGACAAGGTATGGGACCACCTGCCGATCGTGTATCTCTAGAGACGAATACACTGGGTTCAACAAGAACATCTTGCAACCCGGCCCTCACATGACCGACCACTCATTTCGCTTGAGTGTATCGAATGTATATCACCGACGGTTGGGATCAGCAACCGCCTCCCGAAAAGGGACAGCATCGAATATAGATTAAAGAAACAAATGGAATTCCTCTAGATAGGTGATCATACACCCTAATGGGAGCGACCCACATAGCCATGCTGCCTGCCCGATTTTTGTCATTTCCCGGTTGATGAGGATTGAGGTTATAATCGACTTTTGAAACATCTGGCCACCTTTTACATCGTCCATACACGTCATCCAGGAACAGGATGAACCGAAGGCACTCTCCTACTGCATCCAATAAAGGAATCACCCCATGGATCAGTAGCGAGTAGTCCTTGCAACCCGAAGATTCCAATCACGACAGAATCACAAGTCATCATAACTCTGGTAGCTAGCCAGAGAAATTTAACGAGTAGTTCTTCCGCTTATGAAGTTCAACGGTCTTCAATGCTCCATCTCGACCATCTTCTGATATCTTTACCGTTACGTATTTGCTGGTCGGAATGGTTTTCGAATATAAATTCGATCCCGGTCTTTCCATACCAACAATCGTTTTGGTCAGATTTTGATAGTTGGTGATTTAACTATCAAAATAAACAAACATCATCCATAGAAAAATCAAATGGGTTCCTTGGTTCAGAATACAGCATCCCTTGGCCCTTTAAGTTAAATAGTTGTTAATTACATTTCTAAATCTTTCAACATTTGGAATATCGCTTTCTAAATCCTTATTTCCAAATCCCATTTATTCAACTTATAATTCTTCTAATTATAGTTCTAATATCTTTTGCAGACATACCATTTTTTTTATTTCTCTTCACTACCTTCGTATTTAAACTAATATCACCCTTGGATAATCATGAAATCGTTCAAGTTGGGGTATTTATTTACCTCTCAGACCTTGAGCCGACAACATTCTTATCTTCGGATTAGATAGGAGTTTATTAACGAAATCTCATTTCAATAATTAACCCAGTCATCTCTATATCCCCATTTAGGACCACTTTGATTCAATTAATTCCATTCTATATCTAAAACATTTCTCCCCATATCTCACCATTTTATCTTCACCTTTACAGTAGAATTCAATCTACTCAAGCTTTTGTTCGATTTCAACTCATATGCAAATTTGTTTAAACTTTCCTTTTTGTAAAATTCCCTTCAAGGGATAAATCAAATTTCTAACTCATATAAATATGAGTAAACTTACTAAAATGCCCTTTGGTTATAAACAAGGGTTTTATTCAACAAATCTCCTTTACCACCATTTCCATTTCAAATCTGGTTCCTTTCATTATTCACCTTAAAGGTTAACATTTTTCTTTTTATAGAAAGCTCGACTCGATATATCAAAAATACTTGGTTCCATTAGAAAACATTTTTACATATATATTCAGATCTTGTTTATCGAGTCTCTTTATAAATTCATGTACTATTCTTTTACAATCCCTTTTCAGTTCGATTCCTTGTCAATCTTCTACCGTTATTCATATCAGTTGGTTTACTACAAAAATAATTAATCTTCCTCAAAAGGTTATTAAAAATGATACTTAATTTCAATGATAATCACTAATCCAATGAATAGTTTAAAATAACTATTCTCATTCAAGTGGTTGACTTGGACATTTCAACACGGTTACTTTGTTAACCATTATCACTTGGTTAAATAAAGAAGATTAATTTAAATACTTTCATTTTGATTTAATTAACAATCTAGTTAGGTTAAATAAACCCATTTAACCATTACATTCAATCTTAAACATTTGGTAAATCGTTTCATATTTGCCGCAAAACTTGCTAACATGAAAAATCTTACTTCTTATACTTTTTTGTAAGTTCAAAACAAAAATAATCATTTATTTCTCTTAATCACTTCATTTAAAATAATCTATGCAAAATAGATTTCAAAACTAACTTTAGTTATAAAACAACTTTATAACTGTATTTCTATCGCTTTCCATGACGATAAACCAGTTTCCATAAAACGATTCATTAACGGGCCATCTGCCGATAAATACTTAACCAATGTCACCCATTGGTTAAAATCAAACAAGTGTTGGATTTGGTTTCAACAACAAATGATCAATCAAACTGATTAACGGTTCATATAAATAACAACATATTTGAGGAATCCGGTTGGATCCCTCCAACCTGTCCTTCCCTGCATCACAATGGTTACCTCAATTTTAACACAACCATACAGTTCAACCAATAACGGTTAACAAACAACCATTAGCAAACATTGCACACAAAATAAAATAAAACCCGGCTTATATAAAATATAAACGGGTAACTGAGTGAGTTGAACTCACCTTGGGTTTTCCATTCATTGTCAAAACAGTTTGTTTACAAGCCTCCAGCTGCGTTCAACTCTGATCAAACCAACACCGTACTGCCGTGTTAACTGATACGGACTCGACATCTCTTGTTTCATCCAGTGTCATTAGTGTGCTTCAACACGCCGCAAGCTCCTTCCAGTCCCGGCTCCTCAAGTCGCCATCTGCACCGAACGCAACCATGTCAGAAGCTCCGGCGATCCCTTCCACTGTTTTTCTCAAGCTTGCATCAACATCTCGGATGACCATCGCACTTCCAGAAAATACGCTGCTTCCCCTCTTGACTTCCCATGCACGCACAGTGCTTCGCCCCTCAACGCTCCTCTTCTTTTGTCCACACTTGCCTCATTACTTCACCACGTAAGACTTGCTGCTACTCACCAATTTACTCAAACCAAAGCTTCCCATCCCCACTTTTGTTTTCACGCAACTACCACCATACATGAAACTTTGCTATTGCTACTCCTTTTTCTTTCCCACTTGCCATTTCATTCCTCACGCATGGCCTTTCTTTCTCCAATTTTCGTTTTTCTTCCAATCCTTCTTTTTTTTTTTTTTTTAAGTTGTAGACGGGAATGTTTCTGTTGGCAAATGAGAAGAGAAAGTAGGTCTTTATATAGGAGAAAGTTACTTGGTGGCCACGGTTAAATTATATATAAATATATACGAAAATAGGTTTGCAGGCTCTACAATTAGAATAGCTGTTTTCTTTTCTTGGATGGGGAAAACCTTGGTCGGCAAGGATTCTAATATGTCATTTTCATTTGTAAATGTTTGGTCGGCAAGCATACTGTGATGTCTTTTTCATTGTTGGTAAAAGCTGATGTGTCTGTGTACAAATGAGATTAAGGTACCAATATATATATTTTTAAACACAATGTGCCTTACCTTTTGTTTACCTTGTTTGCAATCTTATCTTGTCTGCCTTATTTATACGTCAGCACTTTGTTGTTGTTTTGTTTTTTTTTTTTTTCTTTTTTTTTTCTTCTTTACACGTTAGGCCAAAAGGCCATGCATGGCCTTGCGCATGCAGGCATGCATACAACATGTCCACCCACGTTTTTCCCTTTTTGTTCCATTTTAAAACTTTCATGTAATTTAGTTTTTCGTAAAATTAACATCCCATTTGACTCCTAATTCAAGAAGTGATACGTAATCCTAACATAAAAGGATATTCCGGACCCAATGGGATATGTTTCGTCGAATTCCGATGTCGCTTGAAAAAAATCCCTTAGAAAATATTGATGAAAATCACCGAGCCTTAATTTCTAAAAATTACAGAAAAAATCCTAAAAATATGAGGCCTTGACGTTCCACTAGACCTCTTCCTAAGGTTTCGTATGAAACTTGTTTCGTTGAATTTGAAGTCCGTTTGACCAGTTAACCATTCAATAAAAGTTACCCACACCACTATGTATGTGGTTATATTCATATATGAGCGTTGCGGACTGAAATAAAAATACAGTTGTGTTCAGTGGGGTGTCGCGATCCCGAAAATGTAATAATATCGGTAGATTAACTCATATTGTGAAATCCCAAAATACTGATACAGGGTGCAAAATACCTCAAATAAAAAGTTGCATATTTAATTTATTAAAAATTACAGTAAAATTCTAAAAATTAAATTATAACTACGTCTCAAAACAACCTTGTCCAGATTCGAATCCAATATGCAGTTATTTCAAATAAACCGTTACGGTCGATGAACGATTCTATAGCGACTATTGGAAATTTTAATCTGGACATATCTTACCATCTATATGACGAAATCAAGATTTTTCTCTTTTATTAGAAAAATATAATTAAATTGGTTCAACATTTCTTGTTTCACAGAATTCTGATTTCAACCGGATTCTGTATATTCAATTAAAGTTCAGATCGAAAATTATGAACTGCCGCGTCGTTTTCGAGCTCGTTTTAATTATATAATAAATTATATATTTTGAACTCGATTTTATAAAGTAAACTCAATATAAAATCTGCTAATATTGCCAAATCAATATTTAAACAAGTTTTAAATATTCGTAAACATCGTTCAAAAATCTGGGACGTTACAAATTCCATATTTAAAAAGATAAAAATGTATTTTTATCAAAATGAACTAGTTATTAACTAGAATTATAATCTAATTATTTTTAAATAAATAAATTGGATAGAGAATGGTTTTAATATAACCAGAAATTTCCAACGAATAAATTGGAATGGTTTGGAATGGAAATAATCTTCGTAATATTTTGGTATTGGATTTCGTGATTATACAGATATTGATATGGGAATTTGGAAGATATATATCGTTATTCCCAATACGATATTTGTTGATTTCAGAAATTGATACTGAATATAAGCTGATATAATTTCTATTTAGAGCCTTGCATTTAATATCAAATGAGATTTTGGGTTTTTCGTGAATGGTGTCTTCAGTAACACTGTTCTTAAACCCAGTTGAGAAAAGAATAAATCTTTTAATTAAGATTAAGTGAAGTTTTCCAATAAATTAATATTTAATTGGAACTGAATAAAAGAATTTGATTTTGGGTTTTTCGTGAATGGTGTCTTAAATAACACTGTTCTTAAACCCCGTGTGAAAAGAATAAATCTTTTAATTAAGATCATTAGAGTTTCTAGTTAATTTACATTTAATTGGAATAAAACAGAATGCGAATGGGGTTTATTATGAACTGTGTTTTTAATGACATTCGTTCTTTAACTCGATTTATAGTGAAATGTGATTTGGAATTTATAAATATTTTTATTAAGATTTAACGGGAATTTTCCAAAGTGAAGTTTTCCAATTTAATATATTAAATTGGAATTGAATGGAATTTGATTTGATAATAATCGAAGTGAACATCTGTGGAGCAAGACTGTTAATACATATGGAATTTAAAAGACTTTGTCGTTATTCCACTTATATTATTAATTGGATATGGAAATTGATAGCATTTATATATTGATCTATTTTCCGTGAAGATTCCATAATTAATGGAACTTGATTTGGTTTTATCGTGAACTGTGTTATAAATGACATTAGTTCTTTAACCCAGTTAAAGACAGGATTACATGTGTAACGAACCGGAAAAATTCGATGCTCAAATTTTTGACACAAATACATCCGGTGTCCATCTCGAGTACCGAAAATCCACACCGTTTAAGAAAGAAGTTAGAGGGTGAGATAAGAAAGAAAGAAATATTAGAATAGAAGAAAAGAAGAAGAAAAACAATATCAGAGTATCACATCGCAGCAGAATAAAATATAATACAAAAATAAATCTTTATTGAAAACTAGAAATAATACTTGCAATTTTTCAAAGTACAGCGGACATTCAATTCATCTGGACAGTTATAACAGTCTGTCCTCATTTTAAACACACAGCGGAATACTATATATATCATACGTCTGATCTCCTCCAGCTCGTCTCCTAGAATCTGTAACATCTTACCATGAATCTGTACAACTCGGTCGGACCCAATTGGGTCTGACCCGAGCATTACAAACGCCACAGGTCGTTTGGTGAACCAGCGTGAGAAAACTCACTAAATTATTGGTAGCATCCAACTTGATTTTAAAGTTAAAAATCATTTAGAAAGAGAATGATAATCGTAAGACCAATCCATGCATAAACACGGATGGTTTTTACCTTACGATAATCCAAACCATTTTTGAAATCAATATCCTTTCTGATATTATAATAGTTTCTAAATACAAATAAATATCAATCTAGCAGAACGCTTGCATCTCACGCTCTACATATATAGTATACAATTAAAACTGCGGGCGCTTATTGGAGATTGGATTTCCAACTATGACAAGGTATGGGACCACCTTCCGATAGTTTATCTCTAGAGACGAATACACTGGGTTCAACAAGAACGTCTTAAAACCCGGCCCACACATGACCGACCACTCATTTCTCTTGAGTGTATCGAATATATTGTCACCTACGGTTGCTAGCAACATAATCGTTCCCGGGAGATACATAAGCGAAAAGAAGTAACAAATATGAATATTCTCTAGATGGTGACAATACACCCTAATGGGTGCGACTCACATGGCCATGTTGCCAGCCCGATTTTTGTTATTTCCTGGTTGTGAGGCTTGAGGTCGTAACGTATCTTTTGACAAATCACTCCTTCATTTACTTTGAGTGCCACATAGTCATACCTGCCAAATCACAAATTGATTTCCCAAAAATACCATGGGTATAAAGCTAAGAGAAACGAATTCCTCCGCCACTAACGTAAGTACGTTTGAAGAGATCAACTTACGTGATCTATTAGATATACTCTATCAGACATTCGTCCATTCACGTTGTCCTGGGGCTGGACAAACCGAAGGCACTCTCCTACCACATCCTAGGAATCACCCTATAGTTCAGTAGCGAGTAGTCCTTGCAATCCGTCGATTTCCATCATGATCGGATCACCATCAAATATCTTTGGGCGCGACCCAAGAGAATTTGACAAGTAGCCCTTTTGCTTATGAAGATCTACGGTCTTCACTATTCCATCTTCAATTCGTATATTCTACGTTTACGTATTAGTTGGTTCGGAATGGTTTTCGAATAAATTCGATCCCGGTCTTTCCGTACCAACAATCATATTAGGCCAGATTTGATAGTCGGTTATTTAACTATCAAATAAAACAACCATTCGTCCTAAAAGAAAATTGAATTCACTATTCTAATATTTTCAATCACTTTATCCTCTTTTCGATTTACCATTCGTTAATTCAAAACTTCTCCCTTTTTTACAATAAATGGAATATTCATTTTTAAGATACGGTTTGCAAAACACTTGCTAATATTTATATATTTCTAAAACTGAACCAAAAATTTTATAACGATATCATTTCATTAATCAACTCAAATTTTTGGTTTAAACTTTGTAAAACCAAGTTTTTTACAAGTAACCTTTATAAGCACTTAATAAGGTTATTACCACTCTTTTCATCTTTGTTTCAATAAACTGCATTCTATATTAAAATATACGTATATAGTATCATTTGTAAATTCCTTACTATTAATATTATTATCTAAAATCTTATATAAAATTCTTTAGTGTAATATTGACTATATTATACAAATTGTCTGACTTAAATTCAATTACAAATTATACATTAAAACCCTTTTCTAATTTCCCTTCCAACAAATTTCTATTTGCAAAGATTTTGCTTTTACCCTTTATTCATTCTCAACTGTAACTAATACCAGTTCTTTCTTGACTTAGTTAGTCAACTTGGATTCATACTTGAAACTTTGGTTTTCACCTTTATTTATAACTTCCATTTCGTTATAAAATCTTCTATATATTTTCCCTTTACGCATTTTGAAAATCCCGATCCATTTAAAATCTTAGTTGCAAACCACATTCCCACTTTCTTTTCCAATCCACGCTCAAATCATATCCTTCTCAAATACTCTCATAATAATGGTTTACTTTGTTATAAATGTCACTTATAAATTGATTTCTCATCTAATTTGTTAAAACAAACATTTCCTTTCTAATTCTACTTTATAATTCGGCTTCTAAATAAATATTTTATTTGAAAAATAAATCATTCTTTAAATACTTTTATTTATTTAAATTCTATTTTAAAGGCCATATATAAATTTTGACACTCAAGAATCATCAAAAATCAAGGTTAAATGTTATCACACACCCACACATGTCATACACTGTCACTGGTGATCGATCCGCACACATATATATATACATATACATACATACATACATACATATATATATAGAAACAAATAAATAAATGTTGAGGAATCCCGTTGGATCCCTCCAACCAGTTTTTCCTGCATCCACAGATGTTAGTCAACAATAATAATAACCATCCTGCTTCGAGGCAGGATATCGCGGTATAGAAGGTCATCCACTATATATATATTGTGGGGCACATAAGAAAATCATCCGCTAATGGTACTGCGGGCATACGTTAATGATACTGCGGGAATTATCCAATCAACAATCACCAATATTATTATTATATATTATTATTATATAATATCACTTTATATCAATCAATTGATCAGCCAAGAAGCAGCAAAATAAATTTTCGAACTATTGAAATTAGTTCAAAATAATTAACTGAGTGAGTTTAACTCACCTCGTGTTTCCATTTCTGAATATTTCGTTTAATTTCCATATCAACTTGGCACTTCATCTACTTGAATCGTCATGAATTGATTTATTCCTACGATTATAAATTTTTATTTATCGATTAACTACCGTATAAATTTTGAACTAATAAATTAATTGTTCTATATATTTAAATTTTGTCAAGAGTATACCTTACGGCTTCTACTAAAAACAAAAGCAAGCTTCACGATCATTAACTGCCATTAGCTCCAGAGGTTGCACCATCCCACTCCGACACTTTGCCAAATATCTTGTAGTAAAATACCATTCCTTTTTACCAGCACAAAACCACTGTTGCACTCATGCAAAATCACCTAATGACTTCAACACCATTGCCAGAATATTGTCTTGGCTAGTACGCCACCTCCTAACCATATCACCATCCGTCCACCCTTCATTAAACTGAATACCACTCCTCATTCACAAAACATCAATTTCAACACCACTGTTCAGACATGCCACTACAGTCCCGTTCATCCAAAAAAGTGCAGGCTGAACTTCAGATCTTCCACTAACAAATCCCATTTCATTCACCTCAGTCCTCATACCACTCAACAAGCCTCCTTTAAACGACAGTGTTCATCATCCCAAAAGAAAAACAGACCTATACCTCCCCTATCACATTCACTGTAGATCCGAAAATCCTTACTGCGCACACCAGAAAACAGATCAAACACTTCTGCCAAACCAAAAAAATTCAAAGTCGAACTCCAGTTCATCGCACAACTCCCCTTCCATCGTTGTTCAACCCACTGTCGATCCTCCATCCTCATCAGTGACCAATTTCGCACTCCCCAAAATACAACCATCAGTACAACGCAAAACTTCCAAAACATCAGATCGAGCTCCCCCAGATGGCCACTCTCGAACTCCTCTTACCTCAGTTCAATCTCCAGATCGATGCCCTTTTCTTCAGTCGTGAGTGTCCCCCTGCGTGATTTCGAGCATCTAAGAACTCGAACTAATTGTTCGCGATCCCTAATTCCGGTTCCCCCATTTCTGGTTTTATTCGATGGTTCGGTTCTTGATTTGATATCCCTTTTTTTCTGAGGAGCGAATTAACAGTAGAAAAAGGGAGCAAGGAAATCGAACTAAATTGGTTGAAATGATTTCGACTGGGACAAAAGAAATTAACGCTGAGAATTTGATATTGGTTTTTCGTTGTTTTGGGATGAAAGAAATACAACGCAATGGCCTCAATTTATAGAGGAATGAGGAAAGGATAAAAACGATGTCGCTTCTGCAGGTAATAGGTAGGTTCAGACATAGATAAGGGAGGTGGATTTTACAATGTACCTGCTAGCGATACTTCGGGGAGAAGGAAGCGAATTCGTACCTGTAGCTGAAAAGAGAAGACGATGAAGAAACGTAGAATAGCACGTGATCGAATTTTAGGTCGCCTCCTATTTCTAGATTTATTTTATTTTAATTTATTTATTTTTATTTTCTGTTGAACTGGTGTGGTTCTACCCCATTTAAAAGATCACGTGCTATCAAACTCCTATCTGAACGCAACGAATGACATTTCTAGGGTTCTAGCACCATTCTGAACATACTGGAACAATTTCCACGGTCATATCCGACCATATACAAAAGATATTAAATTAAATGACGGTTTAACATTAAATTAAATTTAATATTAAACAAATAAAATATTATTATCTTATAAATATACACAAACTGAGTTATATAAAATTCCAGAACAAACCAATATGAATTCTAAACACGATATTACATTTTCCAGTTAAACCAGTAGTAAATTGATTCAAAATCGATTTATTTAATTAAATAAATCGTTACGGTTTATTAACGATTTCACAGCGACTGTTTCAAAATTTGATTTGGCCATAACTCTCAATCTAATATACGAAATTCAGATTTTTCTCTTTCATTAAAAAATTATGGTTCAGCAGATTCGAATATTTCTTGTTTTAGTGAATTCCGACTTATAAAGGATCCTGTACGCTCAGTTGAAATTCAAATCATAATTTACGAACTACTACACCATTTCGAGCTCGTTTATATTATATATATTTACGTTTCATACTTCGTTCTAATTAATATAGAAATCCAATAATATTAACATTTCAATATTTAAACTAATTTAAATATTCAAATCTTAAGTGATAAAATACGGGTCGTTACATTCCTTCCCTCTTAAAAGAATTTCATCCTCGAAATTACTAAGTAGGAAATGTAGGTATACCTTATTAACTTCTCCCAATCCACTCATGTAACTCAACACTCACTTCAACATCGTTACTACTCAACCAACTCACTAGTCCCAACTTCACTTAGAAATCCTCAACTTCGATTAACTTTTTGTTAATAAAAATTTTCAAAACTGTTGAAATTTTTTCTAACTCTCTAGATTTTCGAAAAATTTCGCCAGCACCTTCCTTGTACCGGTCAATAGTTCAAGCCTCAACTCGCCTCTGTAGGCCCTTTCCATTCAAAAAGAAAATCAAAAGGCCAAGTGGCTTGCCGATTCGGCTCAGAAAACCCCATATTGAATTAAACATGTACCTTTTTGTCGGGCTTCTCATACTTATTCTTCACACTTGCTTCTATCCAATAAACCTGTATAATCACATACATATCCATTCCTATTCATCACACTCATTTGAACTTTTTTCCTTCAATTTTCTAATTCACCCATAAATTGGGTTTCTTGCTTAACTTATGACAATTTTAAACAACCGTGTTCAAATACGTATATACTTACTCATAACAAGCCAAGTTTCATTTATAACTCAAGTTTTATGTTAAATTTTCAATTCACAAGTTCATTTAAATTTTTCACTTAAGTTCCAAGTTTTATTTTTTTATTTATGAGTCCATATTGATTTTAAGTTAGAATTTCAATCTCAATCAAACTAAATTTGATTTATTCTCTATTCAATTCCTATTCAACTCAAATTTATACAATCCAAGTTTATATTCACTATTCAATATACATTCACTTTTATTTCAAGATTGAACTCCATAGTCCAAACTCAATTGAATAACATTTCAAGTCAAATTCAATTATTACTACTCAAATTGGATTTACTGCAATTCACATCTTATTTCACTCGACACATTCCAATTGTATGAGTCGAGTTATATTTAGATCGTCCATATTTAATTTATTTGTATTTCAACTTGAATTCAAGCAATTTCATTCCATATTGATTCAATAATCCATTTTAGTTTAATATGGTTTTAATTTGAATCCAAATCTGCTTAACTTATTTTCAGCCAAGTTTCAATCCATTCCCTTCATTATACTGGAATTTGTTTCTTAGCTTCCAATTTATTTTCCGAATTCTGATTTTTATTTCAAACATCATTTAATTCATCTTCTAGTTATATTTAACCAGTTTAATTCCATAATATCATTTGAATTAAATTCAAACAATCAAGCAATCAAATATCAATAATAATTAAGAAAACTATTTCTTTTATATACAAAAATAAATTTAGGTAAAATTATTTCATTTACCCACTTTTACAAAATAATATTCTATCAGCTTCCAATTCAAAATTGAACCAATCAAGTGGCACAATAAAAAACATTTGTATATGAAATCTACAAATACGCTCTCATATATATACACTCAACTCAATCTAGGGTGTTACTAACCCTATCTCTATTGAGTTATGCCACAGAGCCAAGGTTATTCCTAAACCATTGCTTTGATACCACTATAACAAACCCGAAAAATGCTCGAATTTTCGACACAAATACATCCTGTGTCCAACTCGACTACCGAAAATCCAGACCGTTTAAGAAAGAAGTTAGAGGGTGAGATAAGAAAGAAATATTAGAATAGAAGAAAAGAAGAAGAACAACCATATCAGAGTCTCACATCGCAGCAGAATAAAATATAATGCAAAAATAAATCTTTATTGAAAACTTGAAATAATGCTTACAATTTTTCAGAGTACAGCGGACATTGAATTCATCTGGACAGTTATAACAGCCTGTCCTCATTTAAAACACACAGCAGAATACTATATATATCATACTTCTGATCTCCTCCAGCTCGTCTGTAACAACCCGGATTTTTACAACGTGCTAAGACAAGAATCAAGGAAGAATTTAATTATAAAATCTGAATCATGGGAAACGGGCTGTGCCATTGCGTTCTTCTCGGGAAAATACACCAAATAGACTCCGAGTTTTCAAAAAACGGAGCCTGTATGACCAAGTTATGGCCCGTCAAAGTTTTCAAAAAATTTCAAGTTCAAAAACAGTTCAAATTTAAATTCAGAATTCAAATTCAGCCAAAATAGACTGGGCGGGAAAATTCCCGCCCAGACAGGTCGACAGGGGGGTCGACACTAGGGTCGACCTCCCCTCCAACCAGGTCGACACTAGAGTCGACCTGGGGGTCGACCTCCCTGGTTGGCCAGGTCGGCCTGGTGCACTTATTTTGGCTGTTTGGGCATGTTTCGTTGGCTAGTGACGTGGTTTGATGGCTCAGATCTATCCTAAGGTTAATCCTATTGCCTAAACTACTCCTAATCTCTATAAAAAGACCACTAGACCTAGCTTAAACCCTCACAAATCACTCTTGCAACGAAGTGCTGCCCAAATCTACATTGATCTTGGCCTCCATCCCTAAATTCAAGAGCTTATGCTTGCAAACTAGATTCAAGACGAAGGTGCAAGCTTTCTACACCAAATCAAGGGTTTTGATCATCGTCTCAACATGGATATTACGACAAGACGATTCATGCTGCTAAATCTCTAAGCCACGCTATGTAAGTTCTAGCTACTTGTAGATCTAAACGATAGTTCTAATGTGACATGGAATAAAATGCGATGAACATAAGTATGCTAGCCTATATGAACCTTGTCATGCCTCTTTTGCTTGAACCTGTAACTTTAGGCTATGTTTAGTGACTAAATCATGTTGTTCATGTTGCATTGGACTTAGTTTGCCATGCAAGATTGGACCTTTACTTGTGGGATGTTAGCATGAACCCTCGGAACCACTTTTACTTGTGAAATAGTTACATGAATTTGACTTGGGGCTTATGCATGTAAATGAACCCAAATCCCTTATGACGCTATGCCTGTTTTGAGGCCAAAACCCCTTATGGTATTATGCATGTTTGAGGCCAAAAGTCCTTATGATGCTATGCATGTTTTGAGGCCAAACCCCTTATGATACCGTGCATGTTTGTGGCCAATCCCTTTATGACATCGTGCATGTTTTGAGGCCATTATGCAATATGCCAGTTATGTGAACACCTTTGCCTCAATTTTCACCATGTTTATCATGTGATTCGTCATTGCCATCTTGTACCCATCTTTGTCATATTATTCCAAACATGTTGATTCGCTTTCATGTGCGTTGGGGAGACGTTTTGGGTAGATTAGGCAAACTTGAAAATGGGCTATGAACTTGACATGGAATTACATGGAACATGTAATGATAATAAACGTGAATAGGACACGAAAACTTGACATGGGGTTACATGAAAACACAGACTTAAAAAGGGGTCTAAACTTGACATGAACATGACACGTAGAAAAACATGGAAGTGGCCAACTCGAGGTTGGGTTGAGTTTTTAACATAAATCTGCCCGGACCCGCCCGGCAAATCCAGTGGCTACAAAAAATAGGACCCAATGTGGGTAGTTGGTCATATCAGGCTTGAAACCCGAGGTTAGACTAGGTTGTGGTGTAAATCTACCCGGACCCGCCCGGCGTAACCAGTAACCACAACAACGTCTAATGTGAGAGGTTGAGAGTGCATTAATTCAATTAATGCCACATGATAAGGTTAAGTAAATCTGACTAATGATGGTTAACCGATATGACATAAATGGGTAGGTTAAGTGAAACCGAACTTGAATTCTTAATGATACTTAACCATAAAATACAGTTAGGGGATGGGGTTAAGCTAATCCGTACTTAACTAATCCGACTCGGTAAATAGATGGGGTTAAGTAACCTACACTTAACTAATCTAAACATGGTAATTAGATGGAGTTAAGTTAACCTAGACTTAACTAATCTAAACATGATAATTCAATGAGGTTAAGTAATCAATACTTAACCAATTTAACATGATAATTCAATGAGGTTAAGTAACTTATGCTTAACCAATTATACATGATGATTTGATGAGGTTAAGTAACCTATACTTAACCAGTCTAATATGAGAACTTGATAGGGTTAAGTCACAAGACCGTTTAAAATATACTTAACCATTGTAATACGATTAGTGGATGAGGTTAAGCTAACCCAAACTTAACCAATCCGACTCGATAATCTGATGGGGTTAAGATAATCTATGCTTAACCAATCTAACACGATAATCTGATAGGGTCAAGACAAACTAATACTTAACCAATCTGACTTGATAATTGAATAGGGTTAAGTCATGAGCTTCTTGGTATACTTAACCAACTTGTAGGGCTAAGTCTTGAGCTTAATACTTAGCCAATCTTGACATGATTCGTAGGCGGGTTAAGTCATGAACTGGAATGACAACACTTAACCCATTAGACAAAACCCTAGTTCAGGGGACTATGTGGAAAATCGTATTTAACAAGGATAACGGAAAAGGTAACTAAGTGACAAACCTTAGTTTAGAATAACTAAGTAATAATTCTTAGTCAAGGGATTTGGACCAGTTCACAGATAGATGAGTAACCCGATACGGTAGGTCATCGCTTAAACACACATGGAGGAGCAAATCATCCGACTTAGATAAAGGCTCCAACGAACTGGGTGACGAGGCAGTAGCTTCAAGGGACGTGAGGGTACTCTTGGTATCCCTCTGTGAGGTTGTAGATGATCCGCCTGGGCTCACAGAGGTTAAGGTCTACGGTAGAAGAACCAAGAGTATGCCTTGGTTGCTGTGCGAGCAACCTTAAGATGGGGATGGATTAGCGTGGAGTCGACGATACTTGATTTTTGCCCTGGATAGCGCGTCGTCGACTACCTACCATCTTTAGTCAATCGTGTATGTATACGGAAAGCAGAGAACTCCCAACAGACCATATACTTGCTATCGAGTTATGGGTGAGGTGGGCCAATAGGTAAGTGGGGCATCGGGAGCCGGAGTATAGTTCTCGTGCATGATTTTTCTTGGATTGCCTTTCAGTAGTTGAGGGAGGGATTACGTGGGACAATAGCCACGGATACAAAAATAGACCTTGATATCTGAATTCGGCAGACGACTTAAAACTCCCGACCGAGTCTCGTATTTCTTGATTTGCCTTGGCACGGGACTCGGATGGCACATTGAGATACATGTGCAGTAAGACATGGAAAAATGATTCACAGTGCTTACGTGGGAAAAGGGCACGGTTGATGAGTAGCATAATCCCTAGTAGCCCTAGGTGGCTAAAACCCAAACCGAGATACGAAAACGTTCAATTGGTAGAATAATCCATAGCGGTCCTAGGTGGCATAAATCCTAGGTGAACACGCGATAGTTCATGGTAAGAAAACATAACCAGATCAAGGGTAGCAGTCCAAAACAACTTCAAGGATAAAATGGTACTACGATGAGGTGGTAAAGATTTACATGGGAAAGCCCGTACGGCCTACGGCAAAGGACTGAACTTATACATGGAAAGAAATATACGAGTTAGGAAAACCTATGTACGCGATATATTAGGTTGACATGGACCATTTCATGACTTTGGTCAAGGGACATTTTATAGTTAACTGATGACACGGGTTGGGATACTAGTACGGGAGGTGCAGAGCAAATATACATGATAGATACCTTGGGATATTATACTTGATAGAAACCTGACGATGTGATACTTTGATTTACCTTGACACCGTAGTTTATCATGATACCTTAGTTTATCTTGATACCATAGTTCACCCTGTTATCTTGGTTTAGTTTACCTATCTTGTCGTCATCCTTATGTTTATTTTCAGTTTATGCATGTCATGTTACCTTTACCTGTTTTTATGCTGGAAGAAGATAGGACTTACCAGTCTTTATGACTGACCCCGTTTTCTTTCGCCTCTTTGTCTTCCGTTTCCTCCCAGGTTTTCAGGGAGGAAATACTGTTGTTAGTTCGGACATCTTCTGCTTGAAGGTCATCATGTATAGCTTGGTCTTCTCTTGGCTATGGCTGCTTCACCGCTTTATTTTGGGGAATTATTTATGAAAAGGTTTTATGCTTCTTTACTATTGCAAGACAGGTTTTGATGTATTCTGATGTAAAAGGCCTTAGACCTTTTTTTATAAGGTAATGAAATTTGTTTTACTTCCGCTGTTTTATATATGTTCTGTCTTGTAATATTTCTGTGCATGTTTACCTTGATAATGCTTCACCAAACCTAGTGCATTCCCTTTGTGAGTGACCCTAGCGGAGGTGGGGTGTTACATTTGGTATCAGAGCCGAAGGTTACTAGACCGGGCAAAAGTTTTTAAAACCTTCTGAAAACTATTTGAGAAACCGTTTACAAAGAAGCATTTTTCAAGAAAAGCTTTTAAAGGCTATTCCCCAAAAGCCATTAGCACTATCCTTTGTTTCCTTAATCGAGTCTCTTTTCCTTTCCTTCCTCCATTCGTAGTCACAGTTGTTTTAACTGCGACTAATTCTTGTCTAGCTAAGTAAGAGTTTTCCGTACGATGGAGGGTGTCCTGGAGAGACCTGTTGCCGTGCTATAAGAAAGGATAATAAAAGCAAGGATAGAGGACACGAGCTTAAAGATAAGCAACTTGCTGATATGGCTTAATCCACAAAGGAGGGAAAAAGATGAATAATAAAACCCATGACGAGAGAGTATCTTTGGCATTGTAAAACGAGATGCATAGTTAAGTGTTATGGGACGAGGACAAGATCATCGAGAGGGCAATGGTATGCTCTCATTTCTAGCATACCTAAGAGGGATGGTACTGTTTCTGTTGAAGGTTTAGCCTCTCTTTTCTATCATCCCGTCTAGACTTTGTCTTGATCATCGCATCATTTAAGTCTACTTCGATAGTTGAGTCTCTGCACCTTAGTACTAGCATGGTAGAGGACCCCATTTTTGTCTCAAATCCTGTTGGAGGATCGGTCCATTCATTCATGAGTTGTCTGGAATTGAGGGTGTAAATGCCAAGTGTTGAGATTAGAAGCAATGCTTCTATTGTTGAGCTATGGATGGATTCTAGGGATAAAGTGGTTATCCAGTTAGGGATACCATTCTCGGTTTTGGAAAAAGTGTAGTTAAACTCTCAACTTGCCTTGGTAATACCCTCGAAGTCTCGTATAACCTTTTGGGTTTTGTCATGGTTAGTTACCTAGAATCTCTTGATGCATTTATTGGAAATCTTTGATCCGATCGAGTAACGTTCGCCAATAAGGCTGATAGTTCATTCCGCTTAAGCATGGGTTATAGGAATCACCCTAGTAAGTGCACGTGGTAACATGGATTGGCATCGGTAAATGAGATCCAGAATTCACTAGTGAATTTTGGAGAGCTTGCATGAGTACGCAGATATGTTTGAGCCGAGCATACTAGGGAAAGAATAAGTGAAAGTGAAACGAGAGGCGACAGTGAAATGAGTTCCAACTCATACCTTGGAAATAGGAATCAAGGAGCTACGAAAATCATGAAGTCAAAGGTGGTCGAGGCACACTGTAATTAAGCTCAAGGAAATGCGGCTTAAACGCGCCCATTATATCTCTTTTTAAGAGTATAACGTTGATCCCTGGTTCTCCTTTAGAGCTTGCTTGCATGCTATCGCTTGGTGGATATCCTCTCGATCCTGTTTCCATTGCAAACCCCATAAGGAGTTTATCTTGTTTATCTCCTCGATCCTATCTTGGGAACCTTAGGTAGAACCCTATGGATGTAAACATGTATTTGAAACATGTTATGATTGATATGGTTGCAAATGGTTGCAAGTGGTTGCTCGTGGACACGCGAATACACGTTAGACACTAGATCGACCCTGTCACATTTTCATGTTGCATATGAACGAGTATTCATACTTGTTTATGGATGAAATTGAATATGTTATCATGTGGATGTTGCATGTGGATGGATGGTTGTGCACACATATAGTGTTTATAAGACTAGGACTATTTGCATACATGTTGGACTCATGGCACCAAACATATTTGCATTAGAAAGATCATTCAGGCCTGATCATTAAAATTAGCTAAGGAACATATACACACACTTTCTGCATGTGTTCATAAAGCATTAGGAGTCTTTTAAGGACCATGGTTGCCTGTAGACGATGTTTTGAGTAGATGGATGATGGATGGTAGGATACCTTCTTCCTAACTTGGAGATTTCGTGGGCGAAATCCTTTAAGTTGGGGAGAATGTAACAACCTGGATTTTTACAACGTGCTAAGACAAGAATCAAGGCAGAATTTAATTATAAAATCTGAATCAGGGGAAACGGGCTGTGCCATTGCGTTCGTCTCGGAAAAATACGCGAAATAGAGTCCGAGTTTTCGAAAAACGGAGCCCGTATGACCAAGTTATGGCCCGTCAAAGTTTTCAGAAAATTTCAAGTTCAAAAACAGTTCAAATTTAAATTCAGAATTCAAATTCAGCCAAAAAAGACTGGGCGGGAAAATTCCCGCCCAGACAGGTCGACAGGGGGGTCGACACTAGGGTCGACCTCCCCCTCAACCAGGTTGACACTAGAGTCGACCTGGGGGTCGACCTCCCTGGTCGGCCAGGTCGGCCTGGTGCACTTATTTTGGCGGTTTGGGCCTGTTTCGTTGGCTAGTGACATGGTTTGATGGCTCAGATCTATCCTAGGTTTAATCCTATGGCCTAAACTACTCCTAATCTCTATAAAAAGACCACTAGACCTAGCTTAAACCCTCACAAATCACTCTTGCAATGAAGTGCTGCCCAAATCTACATTGATCATGGCCTCCATCCCCAAATTCAAGAGCTTATGCTTGCAAACTAGATTCAAGACGAAGGTGCAAGCTTTCTACACCAAATCAAGGGTTTTGATCATCGTCTCAACATGGATTTTATGACAAGATGATTCATGCTCCTAAATCTCTAAGCCACGCTATGTAAGTTCTAGCTACTTGTAGATCTAAACGATAGTTCTAATGTGACATGGAATAAAATACGATGAACATAAGTATGCTAGCCTATATGAACCTTGTCATGCCTCTTTTGCTTGAATCTATGACTTTAGGCTATGTTTAGAGACTAAATCATGTTGTTCATGTTGCATTGGACTTAGTTTGCCATGCAAGATTGGACCTTTACTTGTGGGATGTTAGCATGAACCCTTGGAACCACTTTTACTTGTGAAATAGTTACATGAATTTGACTTGGGGCTTATGCATGTAAATGAACCCAAATCCCTTATGACGCTATGCATGTTTTGAGGCCAAAACCGCTTATGGTATTATGCATGTTTGAGGCCAAAAACCCATTATGATGCTATGCATGTTTTGAGGCCAAACCCCTTATGATACCGTGCATGTTTGTGGCCAATCCCTTTATGACATCGTGCATGTTTTGAGACCATTATGCAATATGCTAGTTATGTGAACACCTTTGCCTCAATTTTCACCATGTTTAACATGTGATTCATCTTTGCCATCTTGTACCCATCTTTGTCATATTATTCCAAACATGTTGATTCACTTTCATGTGCGTTGGGGACACGTTTTGGGTAGTTTAGGCAAACTTGAAAATGGGCTATGAACTTGACATGGAATTACATGGAATATGTAATGATAATAAACGTGAATAGGACACTAAAACTTGACATGGGGTTACATGAAAACATAGACTTAAAAAGGGGTCTAAACTTGACATGAACATGACACGTAGAAAAACATGGAAGTGGCCAACTCGAGGTTGGGTTGAGTTTGTAGCATAAATCTGCCCGGACCCGCCCGAAAAATCCAGTGGCTACAAACAATAGGACCCAATGTGGGTAGTTGGTCATATCGTGCTTGAAACCCTAGGTTAGACTATGTTGTGGTGTAAATCTGCCCGGACCCGCCCGGCGTAACCAGTAACCACAACAACGTCTAATGTGAGAGGTTGAGAGTGCATTAATTCAATTAATGCCACATGATAAGGTTAAGTAAATCTGACTAATGACGCTTAACCGATATGACATGAATGGGTAGGTTAAGTGAAACCGGACTTGATTTCTTAATGATACTTAACCGTAAAATACAGTAAGGGGATGGGGTTAAGCTAATCCATACTTAACTAATCCGACTCGGTAAATAGATGGGGTTAAGTAACCTACACTTAACTAATCTAAACACGGTAATTAGATGGAGTTAAGTTAACCTAGACTTAACTAATCTAAACATGATAATTCAATGAGGTTAAGTAACCAATACTTAACCAATTTAACATGATAATTCAATGAGGTTAAGTAACTTATATTTAACCAATTATACATGATGATTTGATGAGGTTAAGTAACCTATACTTAACCAATCTAATATGAGAACTTGATAGGGTTAAGTCACAAGACCGTTTAAAATATACTTAACCATTGTAATACGATTAGTGGATGAGGTTAAGCTAACCCAAACTTAACCAATCCGACTCGATAATCTGATGGGGTTAAGATACTCTATGCTTAACCAATCTAACATGATAATCTGATAGGGTCAAGACAAACTAATACTTAACCAATCTGACTTGATAATTGAATAGGGTTAAGTCATGAGCTTCTTGGTATACTTCACCAACTTGTGGGGCTAAGTCTTGAGCCTAAATACCTATCCAATCTTGACATGATCTGTAGGCGGGTTAAGTCATGAACTGGAATGACAACACTTAACCCATTAGACAAAACCCTAGTTTAGGGGACTAGGTGGAAAATCGTAGTTAACAAGGATAACGAAAAAGGGAACTAAGTGATAAACCTTAGTTTAGGATAACTAAGTAATAATTCTTAGTCAAGGGATTTGGACCAGTTCACAGATAGATGAGTAACCCGATACGGTAGGTCATCGCTTAAACACACGTGGAGGAGCAAATCATCTGACTTAGATAAAGGCTCCAACGAACTGGGTGACGAAGCAGTAGCTTCGGGGGACGTGAGGGTACTCTTGGTATCCCTCTGTGAGGTAGCAGATGATCCGCCTGGGCTCACAGAGGTTAAGGTCTGCGGTAGAAGAACCAAGAGTATGCCTTGGTTGCTGTGCGAGCAACCTTAAGACGGGGATGGATTAGCGTGGAGTCGACGATACTTGATTTTTGCCCTGGATAGAGCATCGTCGACTACCTACCATCTTTAGTCAATCGTGTACGTATATGGAGAGGTAGAGAACTCCCAACAGACCATATACTTGCTATCGAGTTATGGGTGAGGTGGGCCAATAGGTAAGTAGGGCATAGGGGCCGGAGTATAGTTCTCGTGCATGATTTTTCTTGGATTGCCTTTGAGTAGTTGAGGGAGGGGTCACGTGGGACCATAGCCACGGATACAAAAACAGACCTTGATATCTGCATTCGGCAGACGACTTAAAACTCCTGACTGAGTCTCGTATTTCTTGATTTGCCCTGGCACGGGACTCGGATGGCACATTGAGATACATGTGCAGTTAGACATGGAAAAACGATTCACGGTGCTTACATGGGAAAAGGGCGCGGTTGACGGGTAGCATAATCCCTAGTAGCCCTAGGTGGCTAAAACCCAAACCGAGATATGAAAACGTTCATTAGGTAGCGTAATCCCTAGCGGTCCTAGGTGGCATAAATCCTAGGTGAACACGCGATAGTTCATGGTAAGAAAACATAACCAGATCAAGGGTAGCAATTCAAAACAACTTCAAGGATAAAATGGTACTACGATGAGGTGGTATAGATTTGCATGGGAAAGCTCGTACGGCCTACGGCAAAGGACTGAGCTTATACATGGAAAGAAATATACGAGTTAGGAAAACCTATGTACGGGATATATTAGGTTGACATGGACCATTTCATGACTTTGGTCAAGGGACATTTTATAGTTAACTCATGACACGGGTTGGGATACTAGTACGGGAGGTGCAGAGCAAATATACATGATAGATACCTTGGGATATTGTACTTGATAGAAACCAGACTATGTGATACTTTGATTTACCTTGACACCGTAGTTTATCATGATACCTTAGTTTATCTTGATACCGTAGTTCACCCTGTTATCTTGGTTTAGTTTACCTATCTTGTCGTCATCCTTATGTTTATTTTCAGTTTATGCATGTCATGTTACCTTTACCTGTTTTTATGCTGGAAGTAGATAGGACTTACCAGTCTTCATGACTGACCTAGTTTTCTTTCGCCTCTTTGTCTTCCGTTTCCCCCCAGGTTTTCAGGGAGGAAATACTGTTGTTAGTTCGGACCTCTTCTGCTTGAAGGTCATCATGTATAGCTTGGTCTTCTCTTGGCTGTGGCTGCTTCACCGCTTTATTTTGGGGAATAATTTATGAAAAGGTTTTATGCTTCTTTACTATTGCAAGATTGGTTTTGATGTATTCTGATGTAAAAGGCCTTAGACCTTATTTTATAAGGTAATGAAATTTGTTTTACTTCCGCTGTTTTATATATGTTATCTCTTGTAATATTTCTGTGCATGTTTACCTCGATAATGCTTCACCAAACCTAGTGCATTCCCTTTGTGAGTGACCCTAGCGGAGGTGGGGTGTTACATCGTCTCTTGGAATCCGTATCATCTTACCATGGACCTGTACAACTCGGTCGGACCCAATTGGTTCTGACCCTAGCATTACAAACGCCACATGTCAGTCTGGTGAACCAGCATGAGAAAACTCACTAAATTATTGGTAGCATCCAACTTGATTTTAAAGTTAAAATCATTTCGAAAGAAAAATATAATCGTAAGACCAATCCACACATAAACACGGATGGTTTTTACCTTACGACAATCCAAACCATTTTTGAAATCAATATCCTTTCTGATATTATAATAGTTTCTAAATACAAATAAATATCAATCTAGCAGAATGCTTGCATCTCACGCTCTGCATATATAGTATACAATTAAAACCGTGGGCGCTTATTGGAGATTGGATTTCCAACTATGACAAGGTATGGGACCACCTTCCGATAGTGTATCTCTAGAGACGAATACACTGAGTTCACCAAGAATGTCTTGCAACCCGGCCCACATATGACCGACCACTCATTTCTCTTGAGTGTATCGTATATATTGTCACCTACGGTTGCTAGCAACATAACCATTCCCGGGAGACACAGAAGCGAAAATAAGTAACAAATATGAATATTCTCTAGATCGTGACAATACACCTAATGAGTGCGACCCACATAGCCATGCTGCCAGCCCGATTTTTGTCATTTCCTGGTTATGAGGCTTGAGGTCGTAACGTCTCTTTTGACAAATCACTCCTTCATTTAATTTGAATGCCACATCGTCATACCTTCCAAATCACAAATTGATTTCCCCAAAATACCACGGGTATAAAGCTAAGAGAAACGAATTCCTCTGCCACCAACGTAAGTACGTTTGAAGAGATCAACTTACGTGATCTATTAGATATACTCTGTCATACATTCGTCCATTCACGTGGTCCTGGGGCTGGACAAACTGAAGGCACTCTCCTACCACATCCTAGGAATCACCCGATGGATCAGTAGCGAGTAGTCCTTGCAATCCGTCGTTTTCCATCTCGATCGGATCACCATCAAATATCTCAGGGCGCGACTCCAGAGAATTTGACAAGTAGCCCTTTTGCTTATGAAGATCTACGGTCTTCACTGTTCCATCTTCAATTCGTATATTCTACGTTTACGTATTAGTTGGTTCAGAATGGTTTTCGAATAAATTCGATCCCGGTCTTTTCGTACCAACAATCGTATTAGGCCAGATTTGATAATCGGTTATTTAACTATCAAATAAAACAACCATTCATCCATAAAAGAAAATTGAATTCACTGTTCTAATATTTTCAATCACTTTATCCTCTTTTCGATTTACCATTCGTTAATTCAAAACTTCTCCCTTTTTTTCTATAAATGGAATATTCATTTTTATGATACGGTTTGCAAAACACTTGCTAATATTTATATATTTCTAAAAGTGAAACAAGAATTTTATAATGATATCATTTCATTAATTAACTCAAATTTTTGGTTTAACCTTTGTAAAACCAAATTTTTCACAAGTAACCTTTATAAGAACTTAATAAGGTTATTACCACTCGTTTCAGCTTTGTTTCAATAAACTGCATTCTATATTAAAATATGTGTATATAGTATCATTTGTAAATTCCTTACTGTTAATATTATTATCTAAAATCTTATATAAAATTCTTTAGTGTAATATTGACTATATTATACAAATTTGTCCGACTTAAATTCAATTAGAAATTATACATTAAAACCCTTTTCTAATTTCCCTTCCAACAAATTTCTGTTTGCAAAGATTTTGCTTTTACCCTTTATTCATTCTCAACTGTGACTAATACCAGTTCATTCTTGACTTAGTTAGTCAACTTGGATTCATACTTGAAATTTCGGGTTTCACCTTTATTTATAACTTCCATTTCGTTATAAAATCTTCAATATATTTTCCCTTTACGCATTTTGAAAATCCCGGTCCATTTAAAATATTAGTTGCAAATCACATTCCCACTTTATTTTCCAATCCACGCTCAAATCATATCCTTCTCAAATACTCTCATTATAATGGTTTACTTTGTTATAAATGTCACTTATAAATTGATTTCTCATCTAATTTGTTAAAACAAACATTTTCTTTCTAATTCTACCTTATAATTCGGCTTCTAAATAAATATTTTATTTGAAAAATAAATCTTTCTTTAAATACTTTTATTTATTTAAATTCAATTTTAAAACCCATATATATTTTTTGACACTCAAGAATCATCAGAAATCAAGGTTAAATGTTATCACAAACCCACACATGTCTTACACTATCACAGGTGATCGATCAACGTATATATATATATATACATACATACATATATATATATATATATATATATATAAAGAAACAAATAAATAAATGTTGAGGAATCCTGTTGGATCCCTCCAACCTATTTTTCCTGCATCCACGAATGTTATTCAACAATAATAATACCCATCCTTCTTTGAGGTAGGATATCGCGGTATAGAAGGTCATCCACTATATATACTGTGGGGCGCATAGGGAAATCATCCGTTAATGGTATTGTGGGCATCTGCTAATGATATTGCGGGAATTACTCAATCAACAATCACCAATATTATTATTATTATATAATATCAATTTATATCAATTAATTGATCAGCCAACAAGCAGTAAAATAAATTTTTGAACTATTGAAAATAGTTCAAAATAATTAACTGAGTGAGTTTAACTCACCTCGTGTTTCCATTTCTGAATATCTCGTTTAATTTCCATATCAACTTGGCACTGCATCTACTTGAATCGTCGTGAATTGATTTATTCCTATGATTATAAATTTTTATTTATCGATTACTACCGTATAAATTTTGAACTAATAAATTAATTGTTCTATATATTTAAATTTTGTCAAGAGTATACCTTACCGCTTCGACTAAAAACAAAAGCAAGCTTCATGATCATTAACTGCCATTAGCTCCAGAGGTTGCACCATCCCACTCCGACACTTTGCCAAACATCTTGTAGTAAAATACCATTCCTTTTTACCAGCA
Organism: Allium sativum; assembly: GCA_030737875.1. Classification (NCBI taxonomy): domain Eukaryota; kingdom Viridiplantae; phylum Streptophyta; class Magnoliopsida; order Asparagales; family Amaryllidaceae; genus Allium; species Allium sativum. Next base: position 166,817,616 of record CM060923.1, read on the forward strand.
CAAAACCACTGTTGCACTCATGCAAAATCACCTAATGACTTCAACACCATTGCCAGAATATTGTCTTGGTTAGTACGCCACCTCCTAACCATATCACCATCTGTCCACCCTTCAGCAAACTGAATACCACTCCTCATTCTCAAAACATCAATTTCAACACCACTGTTCAGACATGTCACTACAGTCCCATTCATCCAAAAAAATGCAGGCTGAAATTCAGATCTTCCACTGCCAAATCCCACTTCATTCACCTCAGTCCTCATACCATTCAACAAGCCTCCTTCAAACGATAGTGTTCATCATCCCAAAAGAAAAACATACCCATACCTTCCCTATCACATTAACTGCAGATCTGAAAATCCTTACTGGGCATACCAGAAAACAGATCGAACACTTCCGCCAAACCAAAAAAATTCAAAGTCGAACTCCAGTTCATCGTACAACTCCCATTCCATCGTTGTTCAACCCACTGTCGATCCTCCATCCTCATCAGTGACCAATTTAGCACTCCCCTAAATACAACCATCAGTACAATGCAAAACTTCCAAAACATCAGATCGAGATCCCCCAAAGGCCCAATGTCGAACTCCTCTTACCTCAGTTAAAAATCCAGATCGAAACCCTTTTATTCAGTCGCGAGTGTCCCCCTGCGTGATTTCGAACATCTAAGAACTCGAACTAATTGTTCGCGATCCCTAATTCCAGTTCCCCCATTTATGGTTTTATTCGATGGTTTGGTTCTTGATTTGATTTCCCTTTTTTTCTGAGGAGCGAATTAACAGTAGAAAAAGGGAGCAAGGAAATCGAACTGAATTGGTTCAAATGATTTCGACTGGGACAAAAGAAATTAACGCTGAGAATTTGATATTGGTTTTTCGTTGTTTTGGGATGAAAGAAATACAACGCGATGGCCTCAATTTATAGAGGAATGAGGAAAGGATAGAAACGATGTCGCTTCTACAGGTAGTAGGTAGGTTTAGGCATAGATAAGGGAGGTGGATTTTGCAGTGTACCTGCTTGCGATACTTCGGGGAGAAGGAAGCGAATTCGTACCTGTAGCTGAAAAGAGAAGACGATGAAGAAACGTAGAATAGCCAGTGATCGAATTTTAGGTTGCCCTCTATTTCTAGATTTTATTTTATTTTAATTTATTTATTTTTATTTTCTGTTGAACTGGTGTGGTTCTACCCCATTTAAAAGATCACGTGCTATCAAACTCCTATCTGAACGCAACGAATGACATTTCTAGGGTTCTAGCACCATTCAGAACATACTGGAACAGTTTCCATGGTCAAATCCGACCATATACAAAAGATATTAAATTAAATGACGATTTAAAATTAAATTTTATTTAATATAAAACAAATAAAATTTTATTATGGTATAAATATACACAAACTGAATTATATAAAATTCCAGAATAAACCAATATGAATTCTAAACACGATATTACATTTTCAAGTTAAACCAATAATAAATTGATTCAAAATCGATTTACTTAATTAAATAAATCGTTATGGTTTATTAACGATTTCACAGCGACTGTTTCAAAATTTGATTTGGCCATAACTCTCAATGTAATATACAGAATTCTGATTTTTCTCTTTCATTACAAAATTATGGTTCAACAGATTCGAATATTTCTTATTTCAGTGAATTCCGACTTATAAAGGATCTTGTATGCTCAGTTGAATTTCAAATCGTAACTTACGAACTACCGCACCATTTCGAGCTCGTTTATATTATATATATATTTACGTTTCAAACTTCGTTCTAATTAATATAAAAATCCAATTATATTACCATTTCAATATTTAAACTAATTTCAATATTCAAATCTTAAGTGATAACATATGGGTCGTTACAACATGTCTAACATAGTATTTCAAACTGTATGATTGATCTCTGCTAAATATATATCTGTTTGGTGGCGGAGAATTTATTCTCTTGCTTAACACCCTTCTCAAAGACGTACGAGCTTAAAGGTTATATATCGGCAGAAATCAATAGTACGGTGTAGATTGTCGATGCGGCATGTTTGTGTTTCCAAAGTTAAATAATCATTAATATTGATTTTTGGGAAGATTAAAACTAAGTGTAGTTTTAATGAATAACGCTATACACCAATCTATGCTATATTAAAGCCGTGCTTCGATCATCAACCGTAAGACTCTGCTTTTCACCAACAGCCTTGATCGATTTCATCTTAGCATGCCACACTGACAAATCACACCATGCGACTGATGTCTATCGATATATAACCTCTAAGCTCGTACGTCTCAGAGAAGGGTGTTAAGAAAGATAATAAATTCTCCGCCAACAAACAGATATATATTAAGTAGAAATCAATCAACACAGAATAAAATCCAACGTCAGAAACACATCCATTTACAAGTTCATTCTGGGTCTGAATGAAACCAGAGGCACCTTATTCCTCGTCCCATATGTCCAATACAGGAGAGAGATCCTCACATATCCGGTCGATCTCCAAGTATGTCTGGACGATCACCACTTATTACATTATCTTGGGTGTACATCCCAATCAAGACATCAGTAATCATCCAAACAATGTGAGGACCTCCGGTCTTCAACCATTGTCTTCATTGTCGACATATCGTCGAATCAGTTATTCAGAATGGGATAAACCCGATCTTTCTGAATAACTCGCGTATCTTATAAAAAAGTGCTATAAAAACACAACATACGCCTCATTCCAATCCAGAATATTCTTTTATTCAAATATTCGTATCATTTGGGAAAGGTTCCCATTAGATTTATAAAAGATAAATTCTTTAAATTTATTCTTTAATCTTCCTTTGGATATCAATTCAAATCAAATTAAGGTTTATCCAAACTAGTCGGGATTAGCGCACCTTACCGAAGTAATCATTTCTTTTATTCCCCAATCCCAACCTATTCATCCCATGGAGCAAAACTAGTAATACTCCACATCTAACACCATGATGTTTTCGGTTAAATTAATTACCATTTCACGTTCAAATCTAATTAAAGTTTTAACTATCGACTGGAGTAAAACTGGTGGTAATCCATTCTCGATCATTTCCCGAATCTGATAATTTAAATTATCACATTCATATTTCAATCTAATTAAAGATTCATTAAAACTCCACTTAGATTTAATCCCCAAAATTCATTATGTAATGATTTTTCCAATTAGGAAATAAATTCTGCCTTTAACTGGATTAAAGAACCAACGTCATTTAAAACACAGTTCACGATAAACCCAAAATCACATTCCATTAATTATGGAATCTTCACGGAAAACAGATCAATATATATAATCGATATAAAAATCCTGTAACCACCCGTAACTTCCCCAGTAAGGAAAGCCCGGATAGAATTAAGGACAACACACATTGGAACGCAAACAGAAGAACATTTCATTGTATATTACAACAATTCCATCAGAATACAAGAATATACAGAGTATGAATGAATATTATACAACAAAGAATATCAGAGATTACAATAAATTACATTGCAGCGGAAAAACAATAGAAACCACAACTGAAAGTAATGCACGGGATACAGAGCTTTCCGAGCATCGTTCCAGCTGTAAATCAGGATCTTGTAAATATAAATCTGCAAAACCAAAACTACTAGCTGCCCGTGTCGAAAATAAAGGCACCCAGAGTTTAGGTTAAAATAATAAACTCCAGGTCAGTCATGTGACTGGTGTGAGAACTAAAAACAGTTATTTAAAACTTTTACATTAAAAGAGAGTAATTCAATGGACCACGCCGTATAACACGGAACGAGTTTCCTCCCAAGAATAGCAGTGCATAGAATAAACAGCGCAATGCTTTTGCGAAGAATGAAGTTATTATAAGACCCAGGTCCCATCACATAATGCAACGCAAGCCGGAGGATAGGGTTTTTACCTTATAATAGCCGAGAATGCTTGATACGTTTAAAACAAATCATTTGATACTATTATAAGTGCATAGTGTATAAAACAACTTCAAATCATAAGTATCAATCATAGACGGCATAAGTGCCCCATCCCACTATGTCGCCATACTAGGCTCTACAAATAAAACCGAAATACACGTATTGGAAATTGGATTTCTGTCATGAATCGAGGCAAGGGGCAAGCTCCTCTCCGATTCGAGACACTCTAGCAAATGCTCAGGACTACACACTCTGGGCCGCCACTTGGATCGGTTGGACCGGTCCTCCGTTACGTTTGAGGATTGGCAATTCCTGAACACACGTTTCCCGGTCCTATCAGACCTAATATCGAGGAGCCTCATTCCAACCACCACAAAGGTGAAAAGTATATAAATGTCAGCCAGTTTAAGCACTGGCACCACCCATAGCTAGAAAGAATCGTCGTGTTCTCCCAACAGTCTGTATCCCGTTTTTGACTCATATTGAGGTGTGAGGCTCGCCAATCCACGCTATACACAAAGCTGCCACGTAGGCCGTGCTTTGATCATCAACCACAAGACTTTGCTTTTCAACAGAAGCCTTGATCAATTGCCACTTAGGCGTGCCACACAGGCAATTCATGCCATGTGACTGATGTCCATCGATATACAACCTCTGAGCTCGTACGTCTCAGAGAAGGGCGTTAAGCAAAAGAATAAATTCTCCGCCGCCAAACAGATGTATATTTAATAGAGATCAATCAACATAGAATAAAATCCAATGTCAGACACACAGTCCATTTACAAGTTCATTCTGGGTCTGAACGAAACCGCAGGCACTTTCCTCGCATATCCATCGATCTCCAAGTACGTCTGGACGACCACCAACTATTTCCCTCCTCTTGGGTGTACAGCCCAATCAGGATCATCAGTAATTATCCAAACGATGTGAAGACTTCCGGTCTTCGACCACCGTCATCATCTTCGACTTATCGTCGAATTGGTTATTCAGAATGGGTATAAACCCGGCCTTTCTGAATGACTCGCGTATATAATAAACAAATGTTCCACAAACACAACATACGCCTCATTCCAATCCAGCAGTCACTAAACGTAAATTAGCAAGAGAACAATTTCCTAAATATTAACCCCGAAGGCCGAAACCAACATCAGATCAATACCCAGGAAGCCATCCTTCTTAGCTAACCTATAGTTAGTTTCTAAATTTCATGTTCTTAGGGAAAGGTTCCCATTAATTTTATCAAAGAAAAATTCTTTAAAATTTATTCTTTAATCTTCCTTTGGATGTCATTTCAAACCATATTATGGTTTTCCAAACTAGTCAGGATTAGCGAACCACACCGAAGTAATTATTTATTTTATTTCCCTATCCCAACCTAATCATCCCATGAAGCAAAACTGGTAATACTCCATATCTAATACCACGGTGTTATTGGTAAAATTAATTGCCATTTCACGTTCAAATCTAATTAAAAATTTAACTATCGCTTTGGAGCAAAACTGGTGATACTCCATTCTCGCTCACTTTCCAAATTTGATAATTTTCATTATCAATTCACATTTCAATCTAGTTACAGATTCATTAAACTCCTTTTACTGGGTTAAAGAACTAATGTCATTTAAAACACTTTTCACGATAAACCCACAGATCAATTCTAATTCAATCCCAATAAAATATATTAGAAATTCCGATTATTTAAAACCCCTTTCAAATCCAATTTATTTATTTAAAAATAATTGGGTTTTAAATTTAGTTCAAAACTAGTTCATTTCGATAAAAATCCATTTCTACCTTTACAAATGTGGGATTTTTCACCCCAGTTCTTCACAAATCATTTCTTATAATTTTACACAAATTATTACTATTTTTAATAATTTTATCGAGGCCCGTACAGTCGATTTCCAACAACGGCCATCGAACTGCACTTACATCGACCTTTTCAAAATTTGATTTGGACGTATCTCAAAATCCCGCCGTTAGATTTCAATCTTCTAATATTCGTTAGAAAGCTCTTTACGATAGGAACCCAACGGTTCCAGTTTTAGGAGAATCTGACGGTCGGATCTCCCGTAATGTCCGTTCGAAATCAATGGTCGAAATTCATGAACTGCCGCGGCGCGCCGCGTTCTATTCAGGCCATTATATTATATATATAATATATATTTCGTCGATTTCTATTTAAAACGAATTTTATAAATAGTTTTAAATTCGTTTCAAAAACATTTCAACTTCCATTACCAATTCAAATCAAAATTGAATTTTTCCTTATAAATTCGTTTTAAAATTCTTCTCAATTCAATTCAAATTTCAATTCAATTTGAATTCATTTCAAATTGATTTTTCTTCTACTTCAATTCGTTTTCAATTCAATTTGAATTCATTTTCTATTCGAATTCATTTTATATTCAATTCAATTCGAATTCGTTTTATATTCAATTCAATTCGAATTTCTTTTATATTCAATTCAATTCGAATTTCTTTTCTTTTCAATTCAATTCAATTCGAATTCATTTTTTTTTTCAATTCAATTCAAATTTCTGTTATAAATTTCGATTTTTATCTCTTTTCAATATTCATTATAAAAACGAATATAATCGATATAAATATCGTTCGCAGCAAAATAGCCCATCTCCAATCAACACGGCTTTATATTTTTCAATAACTTCATTATTCTATTGAACAAATGAATCTATATTTCTTTCAATACATGACTCTATATTTTTGTCAACACATGACTAATCTCAACGAATGAGTACTGTCCACGTGTGACTATTTTTGTTATTTAATATATTTTATAAAATTTATGGTATCTATCGTTTGATTTCAAATCAGACTCCAACCGTAAATTAGTAAGAGAACGATTCCCTAAATATTAACCCCGAAGGCCGAAACCAACATCCGATCAATATCCAGGAGACCACTCATCTTATCTATTTTCCAGTTAGTTTCTAATTTTATATATGATAAAGATGTAAATTTTATTGTTAAAATATTTCGTTCAACACATGACTGATCTCAACGGATGAGTACTGTCAACCCATGAACCATTATTTTATAATATTCTTTATTTTCTAAATTGGAATGAGGCCCAATCAATTACCATATAATGTTAATTATATGGATTCCATACAACACATGTATATAATAGCAACGATAAATAATCAACCATCATCCAAAGTGCACTACTCTGTATAAGCATCAAATATAGATATCTAACGCTTATAACAGCCTGTCAATCAATCGATCGACATATAACTAATTACTAGGATTAGTGTATGTCGTATTTTATCCCAATACCCGTGTGGGGTTTCAAACAACCAAACACAGATTTTATTTGTGTAGTTGGGCGTTGTGTAAAATTTATCGTCCCAATCAATGTCCTTCAATTAGGTGTACATAAACAAGCCGTCCGGTTTGTAAGTGAATATTTATTTATTCACATTCACGTTAAAAATTATATTTTTAAAGACCAAATTATTTTATTCAACCTATGAATATTCTATTCAGTTCATTTATTAAATAAAATGATATCTTTATTTTTCTAACTTATTTTAGAAAATTTCGACGGCATAACGGCACGATACTAGAAACGGGACAAGGCCTAGCCTTATCCCCGGTCTAATAATGGCCTACGCCATACACGTATCAATCCAATCCATTCCATTTCACCAAAAAATCAAATTCAAATCAAATAATCTAACCAACTACACAACCAAACAAGCAAGTCCATGGTCTGTGGACGATGGCGTCGGGTGCTACTAAACACCTTCTGCATCCTAGTATATATATTTATATAACTAGAAAAGAAAAGTTAAAGTGAGAAGTTCTCACAGAGGATTCCACTCCGCCATGCTTTGCTGTTGAACTGCTGAACCGTCTGAATCTGTTTGAAATTCCAATGCAGTTCTTTCACGCTGTTCATAATAAAAATTAACTTTTTATTACTTTATTTCAAAAAAAAATTATATTTTTAAATCAGTACTATTCCTATAAAAATCACGTTTTTATACGGCTACTATATAAATAAAATCGTATTTTTATTTTAAATCTAAATATATAAAAATCGCATTTTTATTATCACTTCATATTTTTTAAAATCGAATTTTTATTTCACTTCCCTTAAACAAAAATAACATTTCTATCTCGATGTTTATAAATAAAAATTCACATTTTTAATTCAATTTACATATAAAGATCCTATTTTTATCAAAGTGAAAATCATATTTTTACTTCACTACTTAATTAAAAGATTATATTTTTATAACTCTATTCTCTATATAAAGATTTCGCCCTTTCAAATATAAAGATTTCGCCTTTTCAAATATAAAGATTTCGCCTTTTTAAATATAAAGATTTCGCCCTTTTGAATATAAAGATTTCACCTTTTTAAATATAAAGATTTCGCCTATTTTTTAACATACATATAAGAAAGATCAGATTTTTATTCCGCTACATATATAAAAATCGTATTTTTGATCTCTTACATTAATAAAATCCTATTTTTATACTTTACATTATATAAAAATATTATTTTATTATTCTGACCTAAAGATCTAATCTTTTACCTTTTAAAATATGTTTTCAATTTTAAAGTAAATAAGTTTTCAGTTTTAAAGTAAATAAAATAAATGAATAAAAAGGAAAACTTACAACATTTCAGTTGTCGGAGGACCCGAAGAGGGGGTGGAGGGGTTCGGATCTGGGCGGAGGACTGTCGAGCGAAGGGTGGAGGCGTGGTGCTTGGCGGCGCTGCTAAGGCTCGGTGGGTGGCCCGATTCCGTTTGGGGCTACGGGGGTTTCACGTTGGAATAGGGAGAGAGAGGCGAGGCTGCACGAAGGGAGTGGAGTGGGGTGTCGATCGGTGGTGAGGAGGTGCTCCTCTGGCGCGGTGGTCCATCGTGGGAGGGGGGGAGGGGACGACGATCATCGCTCCATCCCTTTCTCTTTTTTTTTCCTTAAACGATTTGAAAAGTCAAGGGGGGGTCAGAGTATAAGGAGAGTGAGAGGTTTTTATTTTATTTTATTTAATTAATTATTTTCAAAAAGGTACTTTTTATTTCGACCTCGAAACAAGACCCAACGACTGTCGTCCCTAGCTAATTACCCCCATTCCAAACACAATGGGATATGTATCGTAAGTTGATTCGATCGTTTCGATCTGTTTTCGTCAAATTTACATTTATATCATTATATTGAATTTTAAACGTACATTTCTAATTACCGGGGTCACAATATTAACTCGAGAAATTCCAGAAAAATATTTTCTGGCTTCGTATTGACGATATGGTCCTAACAAAACTAATTTCATCGAATTCTGAGACCGTTGGAAAAATGGCCATTTTCCAGTCGATTAATGTAACACCCCACCTCCGCCAGGGTAACTCTTGCAAGTACATTGGCTTTGGAGGGGCGTTAAACGAGGTAAACATGCATGTAGATATCACAAGATAGAACATATAAGTACAACAGAGTAGTAAAGCAGCGGATAAAACTAGCATTTCAAAACCATTGTTAAGTTACAACAAAGTACTTGGTCATTATTTTCAAACAAACAAAGTCTAGATAAAAGCATAAACTGAAAAACTGAAATACATAAAGTACTATCCCCAAAGCGAAGTGATAAACCATAGCTAGCTCAATGTCCAAAACCGTACATGAGCAAATCCAGTAAGCAAGCGGTAAAGATCCATGCTTAGCTCCAATGTTCCCACCCTGAGGACCTGAGGGGGGGAACGGAAGAAAAGAGGCGAAAGAAAACAGGTCAGTCAAAAAGACTGGTAAGCCCTAACTACTATCAGTCCATGAACTAGTAAAGTTAACTGGCATGAGAAGCTGAGATGAACATAAGGATAACAACATACTGGCATGATGGTTAACTAACAAGATAGATAAAGATGTCATTGCATAATCAAGGTTAAGTTTTGCACCACGGGTGTACTAGCATTCTAACATGTCAAGTAAAAACAAGGATTGATCCCTTGGCCCAAGCTTGGCCCAATATCATGAGGTGACCTAAATCAAGGTCCAACTACACGGTCTAGTTGATCGGCTCCCTATAAGCCTAACTTGTCAAGTGTCGGTGTCATACGGCCCAAACATGCAATGTAGTTAAACTGCGCTAGGTTCACCCTAGGGTGTATCAAGTCCTAGGGTGTCAACCTCGGACACCAATCAAGCATGCACAGTCTAGACCTACTGGTACCCGTGCCTGATTTTCCAACTCCGGACTAAGTGCACGACCATAGTCCGCCTGGACCCACACCAGCGTACCTACTCAGCCGTCGTTTTGGTCGCTTACATGTCAGCCCAGTAATCGTGCCCCACCCTAGCCTAATCCCTAGGGTATCATAATACTATCAAGAGGGTTACTGCTGAAAAGGACCACGCAACTAGGGTTTCTTAACGGGTTAAATGTGGTTAACCCGATCCAAACGTGGATTAAATTGGTTAAGTGTACCCAAGGTTCATGACTTAACCCCGATTAACCCATCAAGCCCAAATTGGTTAAGTATTAAGTGGACCATGACTTAACCCTAATCAGGAGGCATTAATTAACTTAATGTGTTTTAACCTCTCACATTAGACCTTGTTGTGGTTACTAGTTAAGCCGGGCGGGTCCGGGTAGCTTTACACCACAACTTGGTCTAACCTTGGGTTCGAGCATAACATGACCAACTTCTCACATTGGGTCCTATTGTTTGTAGCCACTAGTTAAGTCGGGCGGGTCCGGGTAGATTTATGCTACAAACTCAACCCAACCTCGAGTTGGCCACACTCATATTTTCTAAGTGTCATGTCCATTATGTTTCCTAAACATAATTACAAGTTAACATATCACGTTATGTTATAAAAACCATGTTTATGTCATAATGTTACCCAACCCAAACGTAATCCCATCGTTTACATAATCGCAACAACGCATAAAGGATAAAATAGGGAACTTGGCATAATCATGACAAAAAGGTGTTGAAGCCACAAGTTTAACATGGTGGCATATGAAATGTACATATGTTCATATACTTGCATATTGCATTATTAGGCTTCAAAAGCGTGCATAAAACCAAACTTAGCATATAAGTGATACATGGTGATAAATGACATGTAGAAGTTGCTAGAAGTTCGCATTTAGCCTCACATGCAAGTTATCATAAGGGATATGATAACTTCCATGTTGCCAATGTAACCTTTAACATAAAGCTTGAAGCTTTAGGCTCACAACCTCAAGTTTAACTTGCATAACATGATAACATGTGTATAATGGTCAACCCAAACTTGCATAACATAGCAACATGTGTCATACATAATGATTACACCAACTTGCATAACATAATGATCAACCAAACTTGCATATCATAATGATCAACCAAACTTGCGTATCATAATGATCAACCAAACTTGCATCATTCATTTAACTTTAGAGTTCAAAGAAAGAAAGTAGAAAAAGGGCTTACAATGCTATGAAGACACAAATGAATATTTATTATAAAGATTGAGACGAAGCCCTTATGCAATCACCACAAAACCCAAATATGAAAGCTCCTAATGAAAAACCCTTGAGCCAAATCGATAAAAACCCTTGCTTTGTAATAGAAATGTTGCAACTTGACTTGAATGCAAACTAAGAACACTCATACAAGCTTGAAAACACTTGTATGCACTTAAAATCTCTCATATAAATAAACTTAGAAATTTTAGCATGAGAGTGGAGGCCATGAGAGGAACAAATTTGACATAGTTTAGTTGTGGGATTGAATAATGGTGATTTAGGCTAGGCTTAGGGGTCTTTTTATAGAAGATTAGGATAGTATTAGCCACAGGATTAACCCTAGATTCAATCAGAGCCATCAAACCCCGTCACTAGCCAACAAAACAGGTCAAAACAGCCAAAATGGTGCACCTGGTTGCCTGGGTCCGACCAGGCAGGTCGACCCCCTGGTCGACTCCCCAGTCGACCTGGTCCCACCCAGGTCGACTCCCAGGTCGGCCCCCAGGTCGACCTGGTCTGGGCGGGATTTTTCCCTCCTACCCTGATTTTCTGAAATTTGAATCTGTTTTGAATTTGAATTTTTCGTGAAACTTCGCGAGGCCATATCTCGGTCATACGGACTCCGATTTTCGAAAACTCAGACTCTATTTCGTGTATTTTTCCGAGACGAACGCAATGGCATAGCCCGTTTCCTTTGATTCAGATTTTACAGTTTAATTCTGCCTTGATTTATGTTATAACATGTTATTCAAAATACGGGTTGTTACAATTAAAATCAACTGAAACTGGTCAAACGCGTTTTCCTTTTCCACGCTCACATATTGATTCGAAAAATTACGAAATTTGAAACCTAGCAATAACTTGACATCACGGATCCAACAAAAGTGGTTTCGTCGAAATCCGAGGTCGTTTGCAAAATAGCTATTTTTAAGGGCTTGAATTCCATAGCGACTATTCTGAAATTTCAACTGGACATATCTTTTGACCCCCGCTATGAATTTTTGATTTTTCGGATTCGTTGGAAAGATATTCTCATATAGATTCAAATATTTTTGGTTTCGCCAAAATCCTGTTTATTTTTCACCCGGTACATTCAATTGAATTTTGAAATTGAATTATCGACTACCGCGCCATTTTCAATTCGTTTTATAATTTAAAATAAATATTTATATTCCATCGACGATTCGAATAATATATACGTTCTAATTCTATTAAAAATAAATTTCTCATTGATATTATTCAAAATAATTCATTTTAGATGTACTTCGCTAAATTCGCCGAAATAAAAATTTTAAACTGGCTCGCATTTCCGGGTTGTTACATTCTCCCCCACTTAAAAACTTTTCATCCCCGAAAAGGAACGAAGCTAAAAGTCGTTTAACTAATCAACTCAACTTCCATTCTTTTGATTACGGCTTATGTTCTTCAACTTTTCAGTTTCTAAGAACTTTTCCAAAATTTTCAAAAATTTGTCTAACACCCTAAATTTTCGAAAAATTTCGCCATAACCTCGCCTACACCGGGAGCACCGAGAAAATCCCGAAATTTCCATATAGGCCCTCTGATCTGAAAAAGAAAAAGAAAAAGCCAAGTGGCCAGCCAATCTGCTCATAAAATCATCATCACCCAAACAAAATAGTAAATTATAGTAAACATCTACCTATTTGTCGGGCAAACAATTTTATTTCTCTGCTCTAGCCACCTTGCTATGACCTGTTCAATGCAAGCACATGTATTTGCATGCATATGCGACCAATTTTCAATACAATTAAATATTTGGTTCAATTAGGCTAAATGGTTCAAAATTATCAAACAAATAAACGAACAACACAACCATCAATTAATTAGTAGATTAGAGTTTCAAATTCATAATTTTGATACATACGCAAAAATCATGTTTTGATGCCAAATCACGACAATAAATCTCTCTAGTTTTGGTTCTCACACCAGCCTAATGGAAATATATAGAAATCACACCTTTCGAAACTCGAACACAAGGCTGAGAATGCGGCTGCATTACCAGAATTATCTCCGGGTGACTAGAGTGTGATTCTATATCTATCCAGTATATTAAAACTTTGAATATACGTTCATGACGCGTATATGCAAAATCTTTATATATTGGATTGTTCATATTCAATATAAATAAATATTCAAATATGTTGAATAAAGTTTAAATTTTCAAAACAAAATTTGTTTCATTTTAAAAATATACTCTTCACACTCGTTCTAGGATACTACTGATCCTATCTCTAACGAGTCATTCCTTATTGGATATTTCTAATCCAATTTCTGATGAATTCTATCGTATGGTTATAATGTGTCTTGTTCTCGAGCTCTGTAAACCAAAGCTCTGATACCAACTATAACCACCCGTAACTTCCCCGGTAAGGAAAGCCCGGATAGAATTGAGGACAACACATATCGGAACGCAAACAGAAGAACATTTCATTGTATATTACAACAATTCCGTAAGAATACAAGAATATACAGAGTATGAATGAATATTATACAACAAAGAATATCAGAGATTACAATAAATTACATTGCAGTGGAAAAACAATAGAAACCACAACTGAAAGTAATGCACAGATACAGAGCTTTCCGAGCATCGTTCCAGCTGTAAATCAGGATCCTGTGAATATAAATCTGCAAAACCAAAACTACTAGCTGTCCGTGTCGAAAATAAGGGCACCCAGAGTTTAGGTTAAAACAATAAACTCCAGGTCAGTCATGTGACTGGTGTGAGAACTAAAAACAGTTATTTAAAACTTTTACTTTAAAAGAGAGTAATTCAAAGGACCACGCCGTATAACATGGAACGGGTTTCCTCCCAAGAATACTAGTACATAGAATAAACAACGCAATGCTTTTGCGAAGAATGAAGCTATTAAAAGACCCAGGTCCCATCACACAACGCAAGCCGGAGGATAGGGTTTTTACCTTATAATAGCCAAGAATGCTTGATACGTTTAAAACAAATCATTTGATACTATTATAAGTGCATAGTGTATAAAACAACTTCAAATCATAAGTATCAATCATAGACGGCATAAGTGCCCCATCCCACTATGTCTCCATACTAGGCTCAACAAATAAAACCGAAATAGACGTATTGGAAATTGGATTTCCGTCATGAGTCGAGGCAAGGGTCAATCTCCTCTCCGATTCGAGACACTCTAGCAAATGTCTTAGGACTACACACTCTAGGCATCCACTTGGATCGGTTGGGCCAGTCCTCCGTTACGTTTGAGGATTGGCAATTCCTGAACACACGTTTCCCAGTCCTATCATACCTAATATCGAGGCGCCTCATTCCAACAACCACAAAGGTGAAAATATATAAATGTCAGCCAGTTTAAGCACTGACACGACCCATAGCTAGAAAGAAACGTCGTGTTCTCCCAACGGTCTGTATCCCGTTTTTTACTCATACCGAGGTGTGAGGCTCGCGAATCCACGCTATACACAAAGCTGCCACATAGCCGTGCTTTGATCATCAACCACAAGACTTTGCTTTTCAACAGAAGCCTTGATCAATTGCCTCTTAGGCGTGCCACACAGGCAATTCATGCCATGCGACTGATGCCCATTAATATACAAGCTCTGAGCTCGTACGTCTCAGAGAAGGGCGTTAAGCAAAAGAATAAATTCTCCGCCGCCAAACAGATGTATATTTAATAGAGATCAATCAACATAGAATAAAATCCAATGTCAGACACACAGTCCATTTACAAGTTCGTTCTGGGTCTGAACGAAACCGGAGGCACTTTCCGCGCATATCCATCGATCTCCAAGTATATCCAGACGACCACCAACTATTTCCCTCCTGTTGGGTAATCAGGATCATCGGTAATTATCCAAACGATGTGAAGACTTCCGGTTTTCGACCACCTTCATCATCTTCGACTTATCGTCGAATCATTTATTCAGAATAGGTATAAACCCAGCCTTTCTGAATGACCCGCGTATATAATAAACAAATGTTCCACAAACACAACATACGCCTCATTCCAATTCAGCAGTCACTAACCGTAAATTAGCAAGAGAAAAATTTCCCAAATATTAACCCCTAAGGCCGAAACCAACATCAGATCAATACCCAGGAAACCATCCTTCTTAGCTAACCTACAATTAGTTTATAAATTTCACATTCTTAGGGAAAGGTTCCCATTAATTTTATCAAAGATAAATTCTTTAAAATTTGTTCTTTAATCTTCCTTTGGATGTCATTTCAAACCATATTATGGTTTTCCAAACTAGTCGGGATTAGCGAACCACACCGAAGTAATTATTTATTTTATTTCCCAATCCCAACCTATTCATCCCATGAAGCAAAACTGGTAATACTCCATATCTAATACCACGGTGTTATTGGTAAAATTAATTACCATTTCACGTTCAAATCTAGTTAAAGATTTAACTATCGCTTTAGAGCAAAACTAGTGATACTTCATTCTCGCTCACTTTCCAAATTTGATAATTTTCATTATCAATTCACATTTCAATCTAATTACAGATTCATTAAAACTCCTTTTATTGGGTTAAAGAACTAATGTCATTTAAAATACAGTTCACGATAAACCCAAATCACGTTCTATTTATTATCGGGTTAAAGAACAAGTGTTATTTAAAACACTGTTCACGATAAACCCTCAGATCAATTCTAATTCAATCCCAATCAAATATATTAGAAATTCCAATTATTTAAAACCCCTTTCAAATCCAATTTATTTATTAAAAAATAATTGCGTTTTAAATTTAGTTCCAAACTAGTTCATTTCAATAAAAATCCATTTTTTCCTTTACAAATGTGGAATTTTTCACCCCAGTTCTTCATAAATCATTTCTTATGATTTTACACAAATTATTACTATTTTTAATAATTTTATCGAGGCCCGTACAGTCGATTTCCAACAACAGCCATCGAACTGCACATACAACGACCTTTTCCAAATTTGATTTGGACGTATCTCCAAATAAAACCGTTAGATTTCAAATTTCTAATATTCATTAGAACTCTCTTTACGATACGAACCCAACGGTTCTCGTTTTAGGAGAATTCGACGGTCGGATCTCTCGTAATGTCCGTTCGAAATCAATGGTCGAAATTCACGAACTACCGCGGCGCGGCGCGTTCTATTCAGGCCCTTATATTATATATATATATATAATATAATATATATTTCGTCGATTTCTATTTAAAACAAATTTTATAAATATTTTTAAATTCGTTTCAATAACATTTCATCTTCCATTACCAATTCAAATCAAAATTGAATTTTTCCCTATAAATTCATTTTAAAATTCATCTCAATTCAAATTTCAATTAAATTTGAATTCATTTCAATTTTATTTTTCTTCTATTTCAATTCGTTTTCAATTCAATTTGAATTCATTTTCTATTCGAATTCATTTTATATTCAATTCAATTCGAATTTCTTTTATATTCAATTCAATTCGAATTTCTTTTCTTTTCAATTCTATTCAATTCAATTCGAATTCGTTTTTTTTTTTCAATTCAATTCAAATTTCTGTTATAAATGTTTGATTTTTATCTCTTTTCAATATTCATTATAAAAACGAATATAATCGATATAAATATCGTTCGCATCAAAATAGCGCATCTGTAATCAACACGGCTTTATATTTTTCAATAACTTCGTTATTCTATTCAATAAATGAATCTATATTTCTTTCAATACATGACTCTATATTTTTGTCAACACATGACTAATCTCAACGAATGAGTACTGTCCACGTGTGACTATTTTTGTTATTTAATATATTTTATAAAATTTATGGTATCTATCGTTTGATTTCAAATCAGACTCCAACCATAAATTAGTAAGAGAACGATTCCCTAAATATTAACCTCGAAGGCCGAAACCAACATTAGATCAATATCCAGGAGACCACTCATCTTATCTATTTTCCAGTTAGTTTCTAATTTTATATATGATAAAGATGTAAATTTTATTGTTAAAATATTTCGTTCAACACATGACTGATCTCAACGGATGAGTACTGTCAACACATGAACCATTATTTTATAATATTCTTTATTTTCTAAATTGGAATGAGGCCCAATCAATTACCATATAATTTTAATTATATGGATTCCATACAACACATGTATATAATAGCAACGATAAATAATCAACCATCATCCAAAGTGCACTACTCTGTATAAGCATCAAATATAGATATCTAACGCTTATAACAGCCTGTCAATCAATCGATCGACATATAACTAATTACTAGGATTAGTGTATGTCGTATTTTATCCCAATACCCGTGTGGGGTTTCAAACAATCAAACACAGATTTTATTTGTGCAGTTGGGCGATGTTTAAAATTTATCGTCCCAATCAATGTCCTTAAAATAGGTGTACATAAACAAACCGTCCGATTTGTAAATGAATATATGTTTATTCACATTCACGTTAAAAATTATATTTTTAACAACCAAATTATTTTATTCAACCTATGAATATTCTATTCGGTTCATTTATTAAATAAAATGATATCTTTATTTTTCTAACTTATTTTAGAAAATTTCGACGGCATAACGGCACGATACTAGAAACGGGACAAGGCCTATCCTTATCCCCTGTCTAATAATGGCCCACGCCATACACGTATCAATCCAATCTATTCCATTTCACCAAAAAATCAAATTCAAATCAAATAATCTAACCAACTACACAACCAAACAAATAAGTCCATGGTCTGTGGACGATGGTGTCGGGTGCTACTAAACACCGTCTGCATCCTAGTATATATATTTATATAACTAGAAAAGAAAAGTTAAAGTGAGAAGTTCTCACAGAGGATTCCACACCGTCGTGCTTTGTTGTTGAACTGCTGAACCGTCTTAATCTGTTTGAAATTCCAATGCAGTTCATTCACGCTGTTCATAATAAAAATTATATTTTTATTACTTCATTTCAATAAAAAAAATCATATTTTTATTTCAGTACTATTCCTATAAAAATCACGTTTTTATACGGCTACTATATAAATAAAAACGTATTTTTATTTTAAATCTAAATATATAAAAATCGCATTTTTATTATCACATCATATATTTAAAAATCGAATTTTTATTTCACTTCCCTTAGACAAAAATCTCATTTCTATCTCGATGTTTATAAATAAAAATTCACATTTTTAATTCACTTTACATATAAAGATCCTATTTTTAACGAAGTAAAAATCATATTTTTACTTCACTACTTAATTAAAAGATTATATTTTTATAACTCTATTCTCTATATAAAGATTTCGCCCTTTCAAATATAAAGATTTCACCTTTTTAAATATAAAGATTTCGCCTTTTTAAATATAAAGATTTCGCCTTTTTTCAACATACATATAAGAAAGATCAAATTTTTATTCCGCTACATATATAAAAATCGTATTTTTAATCTCTTTCATTAATAAAAATCCTATTTTTATACTTTACATTATATAAAAATTATATTTTTATTATTCTGACCTAAAGATCTAATCTTTTACGTTTTAAAATATGTTCTCAATTTTAAAGTAAATAAGTTTTCAGTTTTAAAGTAAATTAAATAAACGAATAAAAAGGAAAACTTACAGCATTTCAGTCGTCGGAGGACCCGAAGAGGGGGTGGAGGGGTTTGGATCTGGGCGGAGGACTATCGGGCGAAGGATGGAGGCATGGTGGTTGGTAGGGCTCGGTGGGTGGCGCGATTCCGTTTGGGGCTACGGGGGTTTCGCGTTGGAATAGGGAGAGAGAGGCGAGGCTGCACGAAGGGAGGGGAGTGGGGTGTCGATCGGCGGTGAGGAGGTGCTCCTCCGGCGCGGTGGTCCATCGTGGGGGGGAGGGGGGCGACGATCGTCGCTCCCTCCCTTTCTCTTTTTTTCTCCTTGAACGATTTGAAAAGTCAAGGGGAGTCAGAGTATAAGGAGAGTGAGAGGTTTTTATTTTATTTTATTTTATTATTTATTTTCAAAAAGGTACTTTTTATTTCGACCTCGAAACAAGACCCAACGACTTCGTCCCTAGCTAATTACCCCCATTCCGAACACAATGGGATATGTATCGTAAGCTGATTCGATCGTTTCGATCTCTTTTCTTCAAATTTACATTTATATCATTATATTGAATTTTAAACGTACATTTCTAATTACCGGGGTCACATACTAACTTGAGAAATTCCAGAAAAATATTTTCTGGCTTCGTATTGACGATACGGTCCTAACAAAACTAATTTCATTGAATTCTGAGACCATTGGAAAAATGGCCATTTTCCAGTCGATTAAAATTAACTAAAACTGGTCAAACGCAATTTCCTTTGCCACGCTCACATATTGATTCAAAAAATTACGAAATTTGAAACGTAGCAATAACTTGACATCATGGATCCAACAAAAGTGGTTTCGTCGAAATCCGAGGTCGTTTGCAAAATGGCTATTTTTAAGGGCCTGAATTCCATAGCGACTATTCTGAAATTTCAACTGGACATATCTTTTGACCCCCGCTAAGAATTTACGATTTCTCGGATTCGTTGGAAAGATATTCTCAAATAGATTCAAATATTTTTGGTTTTGCCAAAATCCGGTTTATTTTGCACTCGGTACATTTAATTGATTTTTGAAATCGAATTATCGAACTACCGCGCCATTTTCAATTCGTTTTATAATTTAAAATAAATATTTATATTCCATCGACGATTCGAATAATATATACGTTCTAATTCTATTCAAAATAAATTTCTCGTTGATATTATTTAAAATAATTCATTTTAATTGTTCAAACTTCGCTAAATTCGCCGAAATAAAATTTTAAAATGGCTCGCATTTCCGGGTTGTTACACTTCCATATCCAACCGATAATATAAATGGAATAACGGCAAAGCCTTTTAAATTCCATATGTAGTAACAGCCTTCCTCCACAGAAGTTCACTTCGATAATTACCCAATCGAATTCTATTCCATTCCAATTTATTTTATTAAATTGGAAAACTTTTCTTTGGAAAATTTCCATTAAATCTTAATAAAAAGATTTATAAATTCCCAAATCACATTTCATTTTTAATCGGGTTAAAGAACGAATATCGTTAAAAACAAAGTTCACGATAAACCCGATTCACATTCCATTTTATTCCAATCACTAAATATAATTGGAAACTCTAGTAATCTTAATTAAAAGATTTATTCTTTTCAAACGGGGTTTTAAGAACAGTGTTACTAAAGACACCATTCACGACAAACTCGAAATCCAATTCTTTTATTCAATTCCAATTAAATATTAATTAGTTGGGAAATTTCACTAAATCTTAATAAAAAGATTTATTATTTCCTCAGCTGGGTTTAAGAACAGTGTAATTTAAGACATCGTTCACGAAAAAACGTAAAATCCCATTTGATATTAAATACAAGGCTCTGAATAGAAAATATATCAGCTTATATTCAATATCAAATTCTGCAACCAACAAACATCGTATTGGAAATAACGATATAAATATATCTTTCAAATTTCCATAACAATATCTGTATAATCACGAAATCCAACATCGAAATATTCCGAAGATGATTTCAATTCAAATCCAATCCAATTCATATATTGGACATTCTGGTTATATTAAAACCCATTCTCAATCCAATTTATTTATTTGAAAATAATTGGATTTTAATCCTAGTTAATAACTGGTTCATTTAGATAAAAATATATTTTCATCTTTTCAAATATGGAATTTGTAACAACCCGGAAAAACAGAGCCAATTTAAAAAAAAAATTGTCAATTTTAGTGAATTTTGAATATTTAAAATGGATTATTTTAAATAATAATGATGAAAATTTATTTTGAATAGAATTAGAACGTATATATTTATTTGAATCGTCGTTAGAATATAAATATTTATTTTTAATTATAAAAGGAATTGAAAATGGCGCGGTAGTTCGATAATTCGATTTCAAAGTTCAAATGAATGTACAGGATTCAAAATAAACCGGATTTTAGCGAAACCAAAAATATTAGAGTCTATTTGAGAATATCTTTCCAACGAATCCGAAAAATCAAAATTTAAAAGCGGGAATTAAAAGATATGCCCAATTGAAAATTCAGAATAGTCACTATGGAATTCTGGCCCTTAAAAATGGAAATTTTGCAAACGACCTTCGTTTTCGACGAAACCACTTTTGTTGGATCCAAGATGTCAATTAATTGCTAGATTCCAAAATTCGTAATTTTCTGAATCAATATGTGAGTGTGGCAAAGTAAAACGCGTTTGGTTAGTTTCGGTTGATTTTAATCGACTGGAAAATGGCCATTTTTCAAACGGCCTCAAAATTTGATGAAACTAGTTTTGTTAGGATCATATCGTCAATACAAAGCTAGAAAATATTTTTTGGGAATTTTAAGAGTTAGTATGTGGCCTCGGTAAATTGAAATGTGTGTTCAAATTCAGTATATAGAGTTATATTTTGATTTTGATGAAAACTGATCGAAACGATTGAATCAGCTTACGATACATATCCCATTGTGTTTGGAATGGAGGTTATTAGCAAGGGACGACAGTCGGTGGGTTCGATTTCGAGTTCGAAATAAAAAGTAACTTTTTGAAATAAAAATAAATAATATATATATATATTATTATATAATGGAGTCCCCTTATACTCTCTTCCCTTTCCCTTTTCTTTCAGAACCCATGGAAAATAGAAAAAAAGAAGAAAAAAAGGGGGGATCGCGATTCACAGCACCCACCCCCCGATTAGTTCGCCGCCGCCTCGATAGGGGCGCCACCACCGTCGACCCCATCTCCCCTCCTCCACAGCTCGTACCCCCGTTTTCTTCCTCGTTCGATTCAAGCGAGACCCCAAAACCCATGCCACAGTCAAACCCTAGCCCACCCGATGCCACGTGCCACCTGCTCCCCTTCCTCCACGTCCGATACCGCCTCCAGCGAGCTCCCATCCGACAACAACCCCCTCCGATCGAAAATGTGAGTTCCTTTATTTTTAATTTCGTTTTTCTTCTTCTTCTATGCAAAAAAAAAAAAATTTATTTTTGTGCGGGATAAAAATCTGATTTTTATATAGAGGATGTAAGATATGATTTATAAAAATAGCGACATTATAAAGGTCGTATTTTTAACATTGGAAAGGTCGTTTTTTTTAACATTGAAAAGGTCATATTTTTAACAATGGAAAGGTTGTATTTTTTTAACTTTGAAAAGATCGTATGTTTAATGAGTAAAAGCTATGATTTTTAAGATTATAAAATATGATATTTTTTTAGAAATATGAAGGCGAGATTTTTATATAATCAAAGGTGAGATTTTTATATTATGGAAAGGTTAAAAATATGATTTTTATATTTTATAGAGAATAAAAATATGATTTTTATAAAGTAGAAGTATTAAAAATATGATTATTATATAATAGAGAATATAAAAATATTATCTTTATATATGTAGCGAAATAAAAATCTGATTTTTATTATATATATGTTGAAATAAAAAGGTGATTTTTATAGCGATGATATAAAAATTCGATCTTTATATATGAAGTAGAAATATAAAAATATAATTTTTATATAGAAAGAAGCGTTGTAAAAATATATGAAGAAGAAATAAAACATGTTTTTTATTTATTGAAATGAAGCAATAAAAATATAATTTTTATTACGAACAGCGGGGCAAGGACTGCATTAGAATTTCAAACAGATCCACACAGTTCAGCGTTTCAAAAGTAAAGCACGGCGGAGTGGAACCCTCTGTGAGAACTTCTCACTTTTAATTTAATTTGCTAGTTAAAATATATACTAGGATGCAGACGGTGCTTAGCAGCACCCGATACCCGTCGTCCACAGACCATGGACGGCTTGTTTGTTTGATTGATGTTTTGTGAAATTGAATGTGTGTTGTGGAATGAAATAAAATATTTATACAGTTATAAATGTTTTATAGTTAAAAATATAATTTTTAACGTGTGTATAAAATGAAACATATATAATATAAACAAATCGGACGATTTGTTTATATACACACATTTGACTTATATTGATTGGGATGATAAATTTTACACATCGCCCAACTGCACAAATAAAATATGTGTTTGATTGATTGAAACCCCACACGGGTATTGGGATGATATATGACATACACTAATCCCAATAATTAGCTGTATGTCTATCGATTGATTGACAGACTATTATAAGCGTTGAATATTTATATTTGATGCTTATACAGTGTAGAATGCACTTTGGATGATGGTTGATTGTTTATCGTTATGACGACCCCAAACGCCGTGGCAAGGGTAATCTTTGGAATATAACACAGAAACAGATAATAGAAGAACAAAATTAAATAAATACACCAGATAATGAACAAATAATACACTGGATAAACATAAACATCAGAGTTACACCGTATACAGGATAATACTTAGTACAAATACAGTTCAGCTATACATAAATGTCTATAGCGGAAATAAACATAATGCACAATAGTAGCTGAACAGCATAAAAAGAGATAAATGATAGAATCCATCTTCAGCTCCAGCTATCCGGATAAAGCCGGCTAAACCTGAATACAAGGCTGCCTGTGTAGAAAAAGGGGCACCCGAGTTTGAAAGTGAAACAAACTACGAGTCAGTCATGGGACTGGTATGAGAAATCTACTCAACACATTTCAAATATGGCTAATCAAAGGACCACGCCACATTCGTGGAACGGGTTTAATCCATTGGATTTCCAGTGCTTTAAAACAAATCATTCTTTTAAAAATCGCAATGCTTTTTATAAAAATGAAGCAATTATAAGACTCAGTTCCCATCACACAATGCAACGCAAACCGAAGGATACAGTTTTGCCTTATAATAGCCAAAATATGCTTTATACGAATTAAACAAAAGAAATTCATATTATTACTAGTGTTTATATGTTTTGAAAACAATTTCAAATTATAACTATCAATCATAGACGGCATTAATGCCCAATACAACTATGTCGCCATATATAGGTATACAATCAAAACCGCACGATGTCGTATTTGGAAATTGGATTTCCATCCTGAACCAAGGCAAAAGATAGTCCTTACCGAATTCGAGACTGTCTAGCCCGAGTCTCAGGCACAGCCGCAACCATACCTTGGATCGTCAGGGCCGGTCCACACGAAATGGATTATAATGCTTGAACAATGCGTTCCTCCGCCCTGTGGGGCGTAAATGAGCCAACGAATGACTCCATCGGTCCCGGATCGACCGATATTCCCGAGGCGCCTCGCAATAGTAATAACCACATAAGTCAAACTCGTCAGGGCGTGTAAAACCACTGACGCCACTTCTAGCTAGAAAGAAAACGCACTTCCCCCCCGATGTCCTCTCCCGTTTCTGGTCCACACCGGGGTGTGAGGCTCGCGAATTCACGTTATACACAAAGCTACGCCACACAGGCGGTGCTTTGATCATCACCACAAGACTTTGCTTTTCAACAGAAGCCCTGATCACTGCATCTTAGCATGCCACACAGGCAATTCATACCGTGCAACTGATGGCTATCAATCACACAGAATAAATTCCAATGTCAGACACACTGTCCATTTGCAAGTCCGTTCTGGGTCTGAACAAAACCGGAGGCACTATATACCTCGCAAACCCATCGATCACCACGTACGTCTGGACGATCACCACTCATTATCCATATTTTGGGATATCTCCCAATCAGGACCTCGGTTACCATCCAAACGAGGTGAAGATCTCCGGTCTTCGACCACCGTCTTCATCTTCGATTTCTTATCGTCGATTCAATTATTCAGAATAGGATAAACCCGGTCCTTCTGAGCAACTCGCGTATATAATAAACAAGTGCTTCACAAACACTACTACGCATCATTTCAATTTAATAGTCACTAACCGTCAATCAATAAGAGAACGATTTCCCAAATATTAACCCCGAAGGCCGAAACCAACATCAGATCAATACCCAAGAAACCATTCGACTTAGCCATCCTTCAGTTAGTTTCTAAATTTCACATCCATATCGTTTATAATATTTTATAACGATTTATCGCTATTTTTATTTATTTTAAAATGGCCAATTTATTCAAAACGACGCTTCGGGCCATAGCGCGGTCGTGGCGCTGTTTTTCTTCATATTTGATTTACACATATCCGAAAATCTAACTGTTGGATCTTCACAAAATTTACATCATTAGAAAGATCTTTTCAAAACGAATCCAACGGTTCCAGTTTCGGGAAAATCCAACGATCGGATCTCCCGGTATAATCGTTTGAAGTTTCGATTTCAAAATACGAACTGCAGCGTCGTTATTCGATTTAATATAATTATATATATATATATATATATATATAATCGATTCTGGCGCTGTTTTTCTTCAGATTTGAGTTAAACATTCCAGACAATCCAACCGTTGGATCTTTACAAAGTTGGTGTCGTTGGAAAGATATTTCAAAAGCGGACCCAACGATTGTGGTTTCGGGAAAATCCGATGGTCGGATCTCCCGCACTAATCGTTTGAAATCACGGTTTCAAAATACGAACTGCAGCTTCATTATTCGATATATTTTAATTCTATTTATATATATATATATATATATATATATATATATATATATCGATTCTTCGATTTCAAAGCTATATTCTTTTCATACATTTGATAAAAATTATATTTTTATCTAACTGGCTTCTATTTCAACACTTCACTATTTTTAACGATTCGTGTATATAATAAAAATGTGATTTTTAATGTAGAACAATTTATTTCAAAACACGATTATTTTATATATTTCATATAGACGTTAAAAATGGGATTTTTATTATAAAACAATTTCTTTCAAAATATGAATACCATTCAACACATGAATTTCAATTCAACGAATGAATTTCGATTCAACACATGAAGGTTTTCTCTATAGTTTGTATCTATTGATAAAAAGGTGATTTTTATATTTAAAACACGAATTCCATTCAACACATGAATTTCAATTCAACGAATGAATATCGATTCAACACATGAAGGTTTTCTATAGTTTGTATATATCGATAAAAAGGTGATTTCTATATTTAAAACACGAATTCCATTCAACACATGAATTTCAATTCAACGAATGAATATCAATTCAACACATGAAGGTTTTCTATAGTTTATATATATCGATAAAAAGGTGATTTTTATATTTAAAACACGAATTCCATTCAACACATGAATTTCAATTCAACGAATGAATATCGATTCAACACATGAAGGTTTTCTATAGTTTATATATATCGATAAAAAGGTGATTTCTATATTTAAAACATGAATTCCATTCAACTCATGAATTTCAAATCAACGAATGAGTTTCAATTCAACACATAAAGGTTTTCTATAGTTCGTATATATCGATAAAAAGGTGATTTCTATATTTAAAACACGAATTCCACTCAACACATGAATTTCTAATCGACGAATGAGTTTCAATTCAACACATGAAGGTTTTCTATTCAACAAATAAATTTAGTTTCAACAAATGAAAATAATTCTATCACATGAATATTATTCAAAATTTCTGTAGCATAACGGCAGGGTAGTTAAAACCGGGACCGTCCCTAGTACGGCTCCTCGCTCTACCTTAAAAGCTCGTGGTTTTTGACAATGGGGATTCATGCATCTAGTTCGCACGTAGGAGGCATGTATATTTATTTCATTTCCACAAAATAATCCTATGTGGTTTCAACCAAATATTTCTCAACCACAAACGGGTATTTTTCAACCACAATCAATCAATATCAACCACAAACTAATCCTATGTAGAAGACGTCCTCACGGTCCCGGTGCCTCCTGTTTCTTCGAATTTCGTCAACACACTAAAAAGCTACGATTTTTCAAAGTTTTGTAACACTTAAAAGTGTTAAAATCATATAAAGGAATCACCTTCATCGTTGGTTCAAACAAGGGTTTGAATTTCTCGCGAAATCCGAGCGATGTGGTGACGATCGGAGGGTGTGACGTGGAAGAGGGAGGAGAGTGGAGTCGGCGCAGGGTGGTTTGGTGATGATCGGTGGCCGGATCTGGTCGTGGCGGTGCTAGGAAGTGGCGAACTTGGTGGGCTTGATTCAGGCAATAGAGGCGACGAGGGGTGGTGGTTGGGTCGGATTTGAAGAGGAAGAGGAGGCGCGTCGAGGGGATGTGGTGGCGGTCGCTGGTGATGGCCGTGGCGGCGCTAAAGTGGACGGGAAGGATTGAAGAATTTTTGCCGTCGATCAGGGCTTCAGAGGAAAAAGACGGGGAGAGAGAAAGTGAGGCTGACCAATCATATTTTTTTTATTTATATATTTTTAAATTCTCAAAAATACCCTCTTTAACACACGAACGCCAATCTGAACCCAACGACTATCGTCCCTAGCATTTTACCCCCATTCTGAACACAATGGAATATGTTTCGTAGGCCCATTCGACTGTTTCAGTCAGTTTTCCTTCAAATTAAAATATAAAACATTTAATATTTCATTTGAACGTACATTTCAATTTGCCAGGGCCACAAACTGATTCAAAAAATTCCAGAAAAATAAATCTGGCTATGTTTTGACGATACGGTCCGAACAAAACTAGTTTCGTCGAATTATGAGACCGTTTGCAAAAAGGCCCATTTCTGGTCGATCCAATTTTACTGTAATTGACCAAAACACGTTTTCTTTTGCCACGCTCACATACTAGCTTCAAAAATTATGAAATTTGAAACCTAGCAATAACTTCACATCTTGGACCTAACAAAAGTGGTTTCGTCGAATTCCGAGGTGGTTCAGAAAATGGCCAATTTCACGGACTATATAAATTCCATAGCGACCGTTCTGAAAATTCATTTGGCCATAACTTTTGCTTTCTGCTATGAAACTTCGACTTTTCAGATTCGTTAGAAAGGTATTCACTAACAGATTTAAATATTTTTGGTTTCACTCAAATCCGTTTTGTTTTGTACCCGGTACAGTCCGACAAAGTTTGAATTCAAATTTTGAAACAGTAGTGCCTTTTCAGGCCTTGTTTATAATTAGAATTAATTATATTCGTTTTCAAATGTCGATTTAAACTTACTTTTCATCGTTATTATTTAAAATATTTATTTTAAATATTTATAATCCACTATTTTAGCCAATTTAAAAATTTTAAATTGGTTCAAACTTTCCGGGTCGTTACAATCATCAATGTTGTATATATGATCTTAACGAAATCCTTATAACTGAAATTATATGGTAATTGACTGTGTCTGATTCCAGTTCAAAATTATCGAATAATTTAAATTAATATTCAGTGAATATTGAAGTGTGAAGCCGTGTTAAGTAGTTGAACGCCATTTTAACACGAACGGGAATTTTGTCGATTTTATTTGTTTTATCATGAATATTGAAAAGTGATTTCAAAATCGAATATTTTAAAATGAATTCGAATTGAATTAAATAGAAAATGAATTCGAATTAGATGAATTCGAATTTAATTGAATAGAAAATGAATTCGAATTGAAATGAATTTGAAATTTGACTTGAACCGAAATGAATTTAAAACGAATTTATAAGGAAAAATTCAATTTTGATTTAAAATTGAATACGAAGTTGAAACTGTTTTGAAAGCGAATGTAAAATGAATTATAAAATAGGTTTGAAAGGAAATCGACGAAATATATATCATGTATATTACATATATAATATCTATATATAATATAATGGCCTGAATAGAACGTGCCGCGCCGCGGTAGTTCGTGAATTTCAACCATTGACTTCGAACGGACATTGCGGGAGATCCGACCGTCGGATTCTCCTAAAACCGGAACCGTTGGGTTCGTATCGAAAAGACCTTTCTAACGAATATAAGAAATGTGAAATCTAACGGTTGGATTTGGGGATATGTCCAAATCAAATTCAGAAAAGGTCGTTGTAAGTGCAGTTCGATGGTCGTTATAGGAAATCAACTGTACAGGCCTTGATAAAATTATTAAAAATATCCATAATTTTTGTAAAATCACAATAAATAATTTGGAAAGAACTGGGATGAAAAATCCTATATTTGAAAAGATAAAAAAATGTATATTTATCAAAATGAACTAGTTTTGAACTAGAATTATAAATTCCATATTTTTAAAATAAATAAAATGTATTTGAAATGGTTTTAAAAATACCCAGAATTTCCAATATATGAATTGGAATGGATTTGAATCGAAATTTTCTTCGGAATATTTTGATGATTGGATTTGGGATTATACGAATATTGTTATGGAAATTTGGAAGAAATATTTTATATCGTTATTTCCAAAACGATATTTGTTGATTTAAGAATTTGATTTTGAATATAAGCCAATATATTTTCTATTCAGAGCCTTGTATTTAATATCAAATAGGATTTGGGTTTGTCGTGAATGGTGTCTTCATTAACACTATTCTTGAACCCAGTTGAGAAAAGATTAAATCTTTTTATAAAGATTTAATGGGATTTTCCAAAGTTAAATAATCATTAATATTGATTTTTGGGAATATTAAAACTAAGAGGAGTTTTAATGAATCTTTAATTAGTTTGAAATGGGAATTGATAATTTAAATTATCAAATATAGGAAATGATCGAGAATGGAGTATCGCTAGTTTTGCTCCTAGCGATAGTTAAATATTTAATTAGATTTGAAGGGAAAATGGTAATTAAATTTACCGATAACACCGTGGTGTTAGTTATGGGGTAATAACAGTTTTGCTCCATGGGATGAATAGGTTGGGATTGGGAAATAAAATAAATAATTACTTCGGTAAGGTTCACTAATCCCGACTAGTTTTGAAAACCGTAATATGGATTGAAACGAATCCAAAGGAAGATAAAAGAATAAATTTTAAAGAATTTATCTTTGATAAAATTAATGGGTACCTTTCCCAGAAGATGTGAATATTTAAATAAAAGAATATTCAGATTTGGAATGAGGCGTATTTGTGTTTTCTAGCACTTGTTTATTATATATGCGAGTAATTCGGAAAGGCCAGGTTTATACCCATTCTGAATAACTGATTCGACGATAAGTCGAAGATGAAGACGGTGGTCGAAGACCGGAGGTCTTCACATCGTTTGAACGATTATCGGTTATCCAGATTGGGCTGTACACCCAAGAGGAGGGAAATAGTTGGTGGTTGTCCAGATGTATTTGGAGATCAATGGATATGCGAGGTATATGATGCCTCCGGTTTCGTTTAGCCTAGAATGGACATGTAAATGGATTGTGTGTCTGACATTGGATTTTATTTTGTGCTGAATGATTTCTATTAAATATATATCTTTTTGGCAGCGGAGAATTTATTCTCTTGCTTAACGCCCTTCTCTGAGACGTACGAGCTCAGAGGCTATATATCGATAGATATCAGTCGCATGGCATGAATTGCCTATGTGGCATGCTGAGATGCAGTGATCAAGGCTTCTGTTGCAAAGCAGAGCCTTATGGTTGATGATCAAAGCATGTCCAATGTGGCGTAGCTTTGTGTATAACGTGAATTCGCAAGCCTCACACCTCGGTATGAGTCAAAAATGGGATAGTGACTGCAGGGAAAGCACGACGTTTCTTTCTAGCTATGGTGGTGCCAGTGACTTACCAGCCATGACATTTATATTATTTTCACCTATGTGGTTGTCGGAATGTGAGGCGCCTCGATTTTAGGTCTGTTAGGACCGAGAAACGTGTGTTTAGGAATACTAATCCACTAACATAAGTGTGGACCGACCCTGAAGCATCCAGGGGTTACCCAGAGTGTGTAGTCCTGAGGCATTTGCTAGAGTGTCTCGAAGCAGAGAGGAGCTTGCCCCTTGCCTCGAATCATGACGAATTTCCAATACGAGATATTTCTGTTTTAATTTTAGAACCTAGTATGGCGACATAGTGGTATAGGTCATTCATGCCGCCTAGGATTGATATTTATGATTGAAATTGTTTTGACACTATACACTTATAATAGTATCAAATGATTTGTTTTAAATGTACCAAGCATTTTGGCTATTATAAGGAAAAAACCCTATCCTCCGGCTTGCGTTGCATTGTGTGATGGGACCTGGGTCTTATAAAAGCTTCATTTTTCCTAAAAGCATTGCGTTGTTTATTCTATGCACCGATATTCTTAGGTGGAAACCCGTTCCGTGTTATACGGCGTGGTCCCTTGATTTGCCGAACTTTAAAAATAAAGTTTTAAATAACTGTTTTAGTTCTCACACCAGTCACATGACTAACCTGGAGTTTATTGTTTTAACTTAAACTATGGGTGCCCTTATTTTCCGCACGAGAAGCTAATAGTTTTGGTTTTGCAGATTTATATTCACAGGATCCTGATTTACAACTGGAACGATGCTCGGAAAGCTCTGTATCCGTGTATTACTTTCAGTTGTGTTTTGTATTGTTTTCCGCTGCTATGTAATTTATTGTAATCTCTGATATTTATCGAATGTATTTTATTCATTCATACTCTGTATATTCTTGTATCTAATGGAATTGTTGTAATAAGCAATGAAATGTTCTTTTGTTTGTGTTCTGATTCGTCTTGTCCTCAATTCAATCCGTGCTTTCCTTCGTGGGGAAGTTCGGGTCGTCTCATTTGGTATTAGAGCTCTGGTTTACAGAGCTCGAGAAGAAGACACATTAGAACCATACGAAAGAATTCATCAGAGATTGGATTAGCAATATCCAATAAGAATTACTCGCTAGAGATAGGATCAGTAGTATCCTAGAACGAGTGTGAGGAGTATATTTTTCAAATAAAATTGAGAACAAGTTTTGTTTTGAAAATTAAATTCAATTATACATATTTGAATATTTTATTTGTATTGAATTTGGACAATCGAGTATATAAAGATTTCGCGTATACGCGTCATGAACGTATATTCGAAGTTTTAATATACTGGACAGATATAGAACCGCACTCTAGTAGGCCGGAGATGTTCTGATGGTGGTTCGAAACAACATCAACATTTATGTTCGAGCTTCGAAAGTGAGATATCTATATATTTCCATTAGACTAGTGTGAGAACCAAAACTAGATAAAGTATATTGTTGTGATTTGGCATCAAAAAGATGATTTTCGGTATATATATCAAAATTATGAATTTGAAACGTTAATTCACTAATTGATTGATGATTGTGTTGTTTGATTATTGGTTTGAAATTTTGAACCATTTAGCCTAGTGGAACCAAATTTAGAACTGAATTGAAAATGATTACAATTGCATGCATATACATGTATATCCATTGAACATGTCATAGCAAGGAGGCTAGAGAAGAGGAATTAAATTGTTTGCCCGACAAATAGGTACATGTTTATTGTATTTCTTTGGGTTTGGATGATTTTATGAGCCGCTTGGCTTTTTCTTTTTCTTTTGGATTGAAGAAGGCCATGGGAGGCTATATGAAATATCCCAAAGTCCCCAGTGCAGGGGAGGTTATGGCGAAATTTTTCGAAAATTTAGGGTGTTAGCCAAATTTTTGAAAAATTTGAAAAGTTCTTAGAAACTGAAAAGTTGAAGAACTTAAGCCGTAATGAAAATAATGAAAGTTGAGTCTATTAGTAAAACAACTTTCAGCTTCATTCCTTTTCGGGGACGAAAAGTTTTAAGTGGGGGAGATTGAAACAACCCGGAAAATCCGAGCCAACTTAAAAAAATTTATTTTGGCAATTTTAGTGAATTTTGAATATTTAAAATGGATTATTTTAAATAATAACGAAGAAAAATTTATTTTGAATAGAATTAGAACGTATATATTTATTTGAATCGTCGTTAGAATATAAATATTTATTTTTAATTATAAAAGGAATTGAAAATGGCGCGGTTGTACGATAATTCAATTTCAAAGTTCAAATGAATATATAGGATTCAAAATAAACCGGATTTTGACAAAACCAAAAATATTAGGATCTATTTGAGAATATCTTTCCAACGAATCCGAAAAATCAAAATTTCATAGCGGGAATCAAAAGATATGCCCAATTGAAAATTCAGAATAGTCGCTATGGAATTCTGGCCCTTAAAAATGGAAATTTTGCAAACGACCTTCGTTTTCGATGAAACCACTTTTGTTGGATTCGGGATGTTAAGTAATTGCTAGATTCTAAAATTCGTAATTTTCTGAATCAATATGTGAGTGTGGCAAAGTAAAACGGGTTTGGCCAGTTTCAGTTGATTTTAATCGACTAGAAAATGGCCATTTTTCAAACGGTCTCGGAATTTGACGAAACTAGTTTTGTTAGGACCGTATCGTAAATACGAAGCTAGAAAATATTTTTCGGGAATTTTTAGAGTTAGTATGTGGCCCCGGTAAATTGAAATGTGTGTTCAAATTCAATATATAGAGTTATATTTTGATTTTGACGAAAACTGATCTAAACGATCGAATCAGCTTACGATGCATATCCCATTTGTTCAGAATGGGGGTAATTAGCTAGAGACGATAGTCGGTGGGTTCAATTTTGAGTTCGAAATAAAAAGTAACTTTTGAAAATAAAAATAAATAAAATATATATATTATTATATAATGGAGCCCCTTATACTCTCTTCCCTTTCCCTTTTCTTCCAGAACACGTAGAAAATAGAAAAAGAAAAAGAAAAAAAGGGGGAATCGCGATTCACAGCCCACCCCCCCCCCCAATTAGTTCGTCGCCGCCTCGATAGTGGCGCCACAACCGTCGACCCTGCTCCCCTCCTCCACAGCTCGCAACCCCCCTTTTCTTCCTCTTTCGATTCCAACGAGATCCCAAAACCCGCGCCACAGCCAAACCCTAGCCCACCCGAGGCCACGCGCCGCCTGCTCCCCCTCCTCCACGTCCGACGCCGCCTCCAGCGATCTCCCATCCGACGACGACCCCATCCGATCAAAAATGTGAGTTCCTTTATTTTTAATTTTGTTTTTCTTCTTCTTCAATGCAAAAAAAAACCTGATTTTTGTGCGGGATAAAAATCTGATTTTTATAGAGATAAAAATCTGATTTTTATATAGAGGATGTAAAATATGATTTACAAAAATAGCGACATTATAAACGTCGTATTTTTAACACTGGAAAGGTCGTTTTTTTAACACTAAAAAGGTCGTATTTTTAACATTGGAAAGGTCGTGTTTTTTTAACTTTGAAAAGATCGTATTTTTAATGAGGAAAAGCTATGATTTTTAAGATTATAATATATGATTTTTTATTTAGAAATATGAAGGCGAGATTTTTATATAATCAAAGGCGAGATTTTTATATTTTGGAAAGGTTAAAAATATGATTTTTTATTTTATAGAGAATAAAAATATGATTTTAATAAAGTAGAATTATTAAAAATATGATTATTATATAATAGAGAATATAAAAATATTATCTTTATATATGTAGCGAAATAAAATTCTGATTTTTATTATATATATGTTGAAATAAAAAGGTGATTTTTATAGCGATGATATAAAAATTCGATCTTTATATATGAAGTAGAAATATAAAATTATAATTTTTATATAGAAAGAAGCATTGTAAAAATATATGAAGAATAAATAAAACATGATTTTTATTTATTGAAATGAAGCAATAAAAATATAATTTTTATTATGAACAGCGGGGCAAGGACTGCATTAGAATTTCAAAAAGATCCAGACAGTTCTGCAGTTCAAAAGTAAAGCACGGCGGAGTGGGACCCTCTGTGAGAACTTCTCACTTTTAATTTAATTTGCTAGTTAAAATATATACTAGGATGCAGACGGTGCTTAGCAGCACCCAACACCTGTCGTCCACAGACCATGGACGACTTGTTTGTTTGATTGATGTGTTGTGAAATTGAATGTGTGTTGTGGAATGAAATAAAATATTTATATAGTTATAAATATTTTATATTTAAAAATAAAAATTTTAACGTGTGTATAAAATGAAATATATATAATGTAAACAAATCGGACGATTTGTTTATATACACACATTTGACTGATATTGATTGGGACGATAAATTTTACACATCGCCCAACTGCACAAATAAAATCTGTGTTTGATTGATTGAAACCCCACATGGGTATTGGGATGATATATGACATACACTAATCCCATTGATTAGCTGTATGTCGATCGATTGATTGACAGACTATTATAAGCGTTGAATAATAATAAGTGTAGAATGCACTTTGGATGATGGTTGATTGTTTATCATCAATGTTGTATATATGAATTTGATGAAATCCATATAACTGAAATTATATGGTAATTGACTGTGTCCGATTCCAGTTCAAAATTATCGAATAATTTAAATTAATATTCATTGAATATTGAAATGTGAAGCCGTGTTAAGTAGTTGAACGCCATTTTAACACGAACAGGAATTTTGTCGATTTTATTTGTTTTATAATGAATATTGAAAAGTGATTTCAAAATCGAATATTTTAAAATGAATTCGAATTGAATTAAGTAGAAAATGAATTCGAATTGGATGAATTCGAATTGAATTGAATAGAAAATGAATTCGAATTGAATTGAATAGAAAATGAATTCGAATTGAAATGAATTTGAAATTTGAATTGAACCAAAATGAATTTAAAACGAATTTATGAGGAAAAATTCAATTTTGATTTAAAATTGAATATGAAGTTGAAACTGTTTTGAAAGCGAATGTAAAACGAATTATAAAATACGTTTGAAAGGAAATCGACGAAATATATATTATGTATATTATATATATAATATAATGGCCTGAAAAGAATGCGCCGTGCCGCGGTAGTTCGTGAATTTCGACCATTGAATTCGAACGGACATTACGGGAGATCCGACAGTCGGATTCTCCTAAAACCGGAACTGTTGGGTTCGTATCGAAAAGAGCTTTCTAACGAATATAAGAAATGTGAAATCTAACGGTTGGATTTGGAGATATGTCCAAATCAATTTCAGAAAAGGTCGTTGTAAATGCAGTTCGATGGCCGTTATAGGAAATCGACTGTACGGGCCTTGATAAAATTATTAAAAATATCCATAATTTGTGTAAAATCACAATAAACGATTTGGAAAGAATTGGGATGAAAAATCCCATATTTGAAAAGATTAAAAAAATGTATTTTTATCAAAATGAACTAGTTTTGAACTAGAATTATAAATTCAATATTTTTAAATAAATAAACTGGATTTGAAATGGTTTTAAAAATAACCAGAATTTCCAATATATGAATTGGAATGGATTTGAATCAAAATTATCTTTGAAATATTTCGATGATTGGATTCGGGATTATACGAATATTGTTATGGAAATTTGGATGATATATTTTATATCATTATTTCCAATACGATATTTGTTGATTTCAGAATTTGATTTTGGATATAAGCCGATATATTTTCTATTCAGAGTCTTGTATTCAATATCAAATAGGATTTGGGTTTGTCGTGAATGGTGCCTTCATTAACACTGTTTTTGAACCCAGTTGAGAAAAGATTAAATCTTTTTACAAAGATTTAATGGGATTTTCCAAAGTTAAATAATCATTAATATTGATTTTTGGGAATATTAAAACTAAGAGGAGTTTTAATGAATTTTTAATTAGATTGAAATGGGAATTGATAATTTAAATTATCAAATATAGGAAATGATCGAGAATGGAGTATCGCCAGTTTTGCTCCTAACGACAGTTAAATCTTTAATTAGATTTGAACGGAAAATGATAATTAAATTTACCAATAACACCGTGGTGTTAGTTATGGGGTTATAACAGTTTTGCTCCATGGGATGAATAGGTTGGGATTGGGAAATAAAATAATTACTTCGGTAAGGTTCGCTAATCCCGACTAGTTTGTAAAACCATAATATGGTTTGAAATGACATCCAAAGGAAGATTAAAGAATAAATTTTAAAGAATTTATCTTTGATAAAATTAATGGGAACCTTTCCTAGAAGATGTGAATATTTAAATAAAAGAATACTCAGAATTGGAATGAGGCATATGTTGTGTTTTCTAGCACTTGTTTATTATATACGCGAGTTATTCAGAAAGGCCGGGTTTATACCCATTTTGAATAACTGATTCGACGATAAGTCGAAGATGAAGACGGTGGTCGAAAACCGGAGGTCTTCACATCATTTGAACGATGACTTGTGATCCTGATTGGGCTGTACACCCAAGAGGAGGGAAATAGTTGGTGGTCGTCCAGACGTATTGGGAGATCAATGGATATGCGAGGTATATGATGCCTCCGGTTTCGTTCAGACCTAGAACGGACGTGTAAATGGATTATGTGTCTGACATTGGATTTTATTCTGTGTTGATTGATTTCTATTAAATATATATCTGTTTGGCTGCGGAGAATTTATTCTCTTGCTTAACGCCCTTATCTGAGACGTACGAGCTCAGAGGTTATATATCGATAGATATCAGTCGCATGGCATGAATTGCCTGTGTGGCACGCTGAGATGTAGTGATCAAGGCTTATGTTGCAAAGCAGAGTCTTGTGGTTGATGATCAAAGCATGGCCAATGTGGCGTAGCTTTGTGTATAACGTGAATTCGCAAGCCTCACACCTCGGAATGAGTTAAAAACGGGATAGAGACTGCAGGGGGAGCACGACGTTTCTTTCTAGCTATGTTGGTGTCAATGACTTACCAGCCCTGACATTTATATTATTTTCACCTATGTGGTTGTTGGAATGCAAAGCACCTCGATTTTAGGTCTGGTAGGACCGGGAAACGTGTGTTCAGGAATACTAATCAACTAGCGTAAGTGTGGACCGACCCTGAAGCATGCAGGGGTTACCCAGAGTGTGTTGTCCTGAGGCATTTGCTAGAGTGTCTCGAAGCGGAAAGGAGCATGCCCCTTGCCTCGACTCATGACGGAAGTCCAATTTCAAATACGAGATATTTCGGTTTTAATTGTAGAACCTACTATGGCGACATAGTGGTATGGGTCATTCATACCGTCTAGGATTGATATTTATGATTGAAATTGTTTTGACACTATACATTTATAACAGTATCAAATGATTTGTTTTAAACGTACCAAGCATGTTTGGCTATTATAAGGTAAAAACTCTGTCCTCCGGCTTGCATTGCATTGTGTGATGGGACCTGGGTCTTATAATAGCTTCATTTTTCCTAAAAGCATTGCATTGTTTATTCTATGCACCGGTATTCTTGGGAGGAAACCCGTTCCATGTTATACGGCGTGGTCCCTTTATTTACCGAACTTTAAAAATAAAGTTTTAAATAACTGTTTTATTTCTCACACCAGTCACATGACTGACCTGGACTTTATTGTTTTAACCTAAAGTCTGGGTGCCCTTATTTTCCGCACGGGCAGCTAGTAGTTTTGGTTTTGCAGATTTATATTCACAGGATCCTGATTTACAGCTGGAACGATGCTCGGAAAGCTCTGTATCCATGTATTACTTTCAGTTGTGTTTTGTATTGTTTTTCCCCTGCTGTGTAATTTATTGTAATCTCTGATATTTATCGAATGTATTTTATTCATTCATACTCTGTATATTCTTGTATCTGATGGAATTATTGTAATAAGCAATGAAATGTTCTTTTGTTTGTGTTCTGATTCGTCTTGTCCTCAATTCAATCCGTGCTTTCCTTCACGGGGAAGTTCGGGTCATCTAAGAATTCTTCATCCCAATTCTTTCCAAATCATTTCTTATGATTTTACACAAATTATTAATATTTTTAATATTTTCATTAAGGCCCTTTCAGTCGATTTCCACAAACGGTCATCGAACTGCACTTACAATGACCATTTCCAAATTTGATTTGGACAAAATTCCAAATCCAACTGTTAGATTTAAAATCTCTTATATTCGTTGGAAAGCTCTTTTCGATACGAACCCAATGGTTCCGATTTTAGAAGAATCCGATGGTTGGATCTCCCGTAATTTCATTTCGAAGTCAATGGTCGAAATTCGCGAACTACCGCGGCGCGGCGCATTCTATTCAGGCCATTAAATATATAGAATATATATATATATATATATATATATATTGTATATATATTTTGTCAATTTCCATTTAAAACGTATTTCATAAATTCATTTTAAAATGATTCTAAATTCATTTTCAATTTTAAATCAAAATTGAATTTTCCTTATCATTATAATATAGATGATAATATTTTCAAAATATCTGATATTGAAATAATTTCGATTTCTCTATTCATTATAAAGATGAATAAAATTGATATAATTATCGTTCATGTCAAAATGGAGTTAATCTAATCAACACGGCTTTATATATTTAAATATTTTCATGTCCATCCAAAATCGGACTTCAAAATCATATTTTAATCCTTTACTGAATATTACATAACAATAATGATATACAATCAACCATCATTGAAAGTGCAATTTACAACTGTA
This sequence comes from Allium sativum, assembly GCA_030737875.1. Taxonomy (NCBI): domain Eukaryota; kingdom Viridiplantae; phylum Streptophyta; class Magnoliopsida; order Asparagales; family Amaryllidaceae; genus Allium; species Allium sativum. The sequence continues at coordinate 166,857,336 of CM060923.1, forward strand.
TAAGCGTTAAAAATAAATAATTAACGCTCATCGCAGCCTGTCAACCCATCGGTTGACATACCACTAATTTTTGGGATCTGTGTATGTCAAATATCAACCCAATACCCTTATGGGGTTTTCAAACAACAAATACTGGTTATTATTTGTGCAGTTGGACGATGTGTAAAATTTATCGTGCCAATCAATATAAGATAAATGGGTGTATATAAACAAACCGTTTGGTTTGTCTATGAATATTTATTTCAACACATGACTATTTTATATAGTTCATATATACAATAAAAATGATATTTTTATTGTTCAAATATTTTATTCTACACATGAATATTTTATACAGTTCATATATACAATAAAAATGATATTTTTACTGTTAAAATATTTTATTCTACATGTGAATATTTTATACAGTTCATATATACAATAGAAATGATATTTTTATCGTTCAAATATTTTATTCAACACATGAATATTTTATAAAGTTCACGTATACAATAAAAATGATATTTTTATTATCCAAAAATTTTATTCAACACATGAATATTTTAGTTTCCATTTCACATCACAATCACAATCAATTTCCATAACACAATACAATCAAACTGTAATAACCCGGAAAATCAGAACCAATTTTAAAATTTTATTTTAGCAATTTTAATGGATTTTGAATATTTAAAATAATTTATTTTAAATAATAACAACCAAAAATTTATTTAAATCGAAGTTAGAATGAATAAATTTATTTTAATTATATAACGAGCCTGAAATGGCGCAGTAGTTTGAAAATTCGATTTCTAATTTCAAATGATTGTACAGGATTCAAAATAAACCGGATTTTAGTAACACCAGAAATATTGGAATCTATTTGAAAATATCTTTCCAACGAATGTGAAAAATCCAGATTTCATAACGGGAATAAAAAGTTAGGTCCAGTTGAAAATTCAGAATAGTCGCTATGGAAATTATATAATATATGGCTCTTAAAAATAGTCATTTTGCAAACTACCTCCTTTTTCGACGAGACCACTTTTGTTGGATTCTGAATGTCGAATTATTGCTAGATTCCAATTTTCAGAATTTTTGGAATTAATATGTGAGCGTGGTGAATTTAAATGCGTATGGCAATTTCAATATGAATTTAATCGACTGGAAAATGACCGTATTGCAAACAGTCTCCAAATTCGACGAAATTAGTTTTGTTAGGACTGTATCCTCTAAACATAGCCAGATTTATTTTTCTGGTATTTTTGGACTCAGTTTGTGGTCCCGGTAAATTAAAATGTACATTTAAATAAAATATATATTAATTTATATTTTAATTTAAAGAAAAACTAATGAAGCAATCGAATTGGCTTACGAAATATATCCCATTGTGTCCGAAATAGGGGTATTTAGCTAGGAATGACAGTCATTGGGTTTGGTTTTGAGTACGTGGCATTAAACAAGTAATTTTCGAATTAAATAATTAAATATATTATTATATATAAGGTCAAACCGAGTCAAAATAACCCTAATTCCTTTTCCAACGGTCAAACCTGCGCCACCCTCAAAAACCAATGATTAGAAAGCTCCAATCTTTCTTCCACTAAATCATACAATTCATTGGACGATTTCAGGAAAGTAAAACAACAAATTGTTCAGCGCCTCAACTTCTCCATCTTCAACGGTGGAGATCGTATTTAAGGGGATATCGGTCTCGATTTTTGCACTCAAACTCCACGTTCGCATGGGTGTTTTGGATAGCTAGAGGGCAGCGAGTTGGGTCCCACGATTGGCGAAGGTAGGTGGAAGAACGAGCGTCAGGATGGTGGCCTCCGATCTTGGACTGCGTGCTTGGAGAGGTCACGGTTTTGAAACCCTAGAAGTTGAAGAAGGTCGGCATCCTGGAGCACGTAATGACATGGAAGAAGAAAGCGGGATTAATTGTTTAATTAGGGGTGATGAAATAATTAATTATATTAATTATATTTTAATTATCCTAGAATAGTAATTAATGTTTGCAAGGTCATATCTTGTTCAAATCTTATCAGAATCGAACAATTCAAATTGCTTAGAATCGTAATGCAAAATACAACGCAATGGAACTGACTAGGACAGAAATAGAGCAAGTTAGAATTTCAGGCAAATTCAAATCCAAACTGTCCAGAAATTCAGAAATTAAAATTGGCGGAGTGGATCCCAATGTGAGAACTTCTCTCACTATAAATTTTGGTATAGTTATTTATTTTCAGTTAGATCACCCCCTGTCGTCCACAGACCATGGACGATTTATTTGATTGTGTTGTGAATGTGATTGTGATGTGAAATATATATATATATTTATATATATGGAATGAAAAATATATATATGAAATGAAAAATTATATATATAAAGTGAAAAATAATATATATATATATATGAAATGAAAATCATATATATATGAATTGAAAAATTATATATATATGTATGTAAAGTGAAAAGTAATATATATTTGTATATATGTATATATGAAATGAATAATATATATATATATATGAAATGAAAAATTACATATAAATATATATATGAAATGAAAAATTATATATATAAAGTGAAAGATAATATATATATGTATATATGAAATGAATAATATGTATATGAAATGAAAAATAATATATATATATATGAAAGGAAAAATAATATATATATATATATATGAAATGAAGAATAATATATATATATGAAATGTAAATAATATATATGTATGAAATGGAAATAACATATATATGAAATGGAAATAGTATATATGTGAAATGTAAAAAATATATATATGCGCAGTGAATAATATATATTTATGAAATGTGAATAATATATATATGAAGTGTGAAGGAAATAAATGTTGATTGGTTAAAAAAATATATTATTTTAACATATATATGAGATGTATAAAATTGCCATGTAATGGAATATTGAAATTTGATTTAACTTTGAAAATCAAATTGAAATCGTTTTAAAATGAACTTAGAACGAATTTATATAGAAATATTCAATTTTGATTTAAATTTGAAATGAAATCGTGTTAAAATGAATTTAAAATGAATTAAAACAAATTTATGTAGGAATATTCAATTTTGATTTAAATTAGAAAATCAAATTGAAATCGTTTTAAAATGAAATTAAAACGAATTTATAAGGGAATATTCAATTTTGATTTAAATTTGAAAATCAAATGGAAATCGTTTTAAAATGAATTTAAAACGAATTTATAATGGAATATTCAATTTTGATTTGAAATTGAAATGGAAGTGGAAATTGTTTTTAAAACGAACTTAAAACGATTCATAAAATATGCTTTAAATGGAAATCGACGAAATATATATATAATGTATAATATATATATATATATATATATATATATATATATATTCAATGGCCTGAATAGAACGCGCTGCGCAGCGACCGTTCGTGAATTTCGACCACTAACTTCAAATGGACGTAACGGGAGATTCGAGCGTCGCATTCTCCTAAAACCGGAACCGTTGGGTTCGTATCGAAAATTGCTTTCCAACGAATATAAGAGATTTGAAATCTAACGGTTGGATTTGGAATTATGCCAAAATCAAATTTGGAAAAGGTCGGTTAAAGTGTAGTTCGATGACCGTATATGGAAATTGACTGAAAGGGCCTTGATAAAATTATTAAAAATATAAATAATTTGTGTAAAATCATAATAAATGATTTGGAAAGAATTGGGAAGAAAAATTCAGTATTTGAAAAGATAAAAATAAATTTTTATCGAAATGAACTAGTTAATAACTAGAACTATAATCCAATTATTTTTAAATAAATAAATTGGATAGAGAATGGTTTTAATATAACCAGAAATTTCCTATGAACAAATTGGAATGGTTTGGAAATAATCTTCGGAATATTTTGGTATTGGATTCCGTGATTATACGAATATTGATATGGGAATTTGATTTAAATAACACTGTTCTTAAACCCCGTGTGAAAGGAATAAATCTTTTAATTAAGATTATTAGAGTTTCAAATTAATTAACATTTAATTGGAATAAAATGGAATGTTAATCGAGTCTATTGTGAACTGTGTTTTTAATGACATTCGTTCTTTAACCCGATTACAATGAAATGTGATTTAGAATTTATAAATATTTTTATTATGATTTAACGGGAATTTTCCAAAGTAAAGTTTTCCAATTTAATACATTAAATTGGAATTGAATGGAGTTCGATTTGATAATAATCGAAGTGAAATTCTGTGGAGGAAGACTGTTAATACATATGGAATTTAAAAGGCATTGTCATTATTCCACTTATATTATTAGTCGGATACGAAAATTGATATAGATTATATATTGATCTATTTTCCGTGAAGATTCCATAATTAATGGAATGTGATTTGGGTTTATCGTGAACTGTGTTTTAAATGACATTAGTTCTTTAACCTAGTTAAAGACTGGATAACATGTCTAACATTGTATTTCGAACTATATGATTGATCTCTGATAAATATATATCTGTTTGGTGGCGGAGAATTTATTCTCTTGCTTAACACCCTTCTCTAAGACGTATGAGCTTAGAGGTTATATATTGGCAGAAATCAATAGTACGGTGTATATTGTCAATGCATCAAGATTGTGTTTCCAAAGTTAAATAATAATCATATTAATATTGATTTTTGGGAAGATTAAAACTAAGTGGATTTTTAATGAATATTTAATTAGATTGAAAAGAGAATATGATAATTTAAATTATCAAATTCGGGAAATGATCGAGAATGGAGTAGCACCAGTTTTGCTTCAATTGATAATTAAATCTTTAATTAGATTTGAACAAGAAATGGTAATTAATTTTACCGATAACAACGAGGTGTTAGTTCCGGAGTAATACCAGTTTTGCTCCATGGGATGAATAGGTTGCAATTGGGAAATTAAATAAATGATTACTTCGGTAAGGTTTGTTAATCCCGATTAGTTTGGAAAACCTTAATATGGTTTGAATGATATCCAAAGGAAGATTAAAGAATAAATTTTAAAGAATTTATCTTTGATAAAATTAATGGGAACATATCCCTAAAGATATGAATATTTGAATAAAAAAATATTCTGAATTGGAATGAGGCGTATGTTGTGTTTTTATAGCACTTGTTTATTATATACGCGAGTTATTCAGAAAGGCCGGGTTTATACCCATTCTGAATAACTGATTCGATGATAAGTTGACGATGAAGACGGTGGCTGAAGACCGGAGGTCTTCACATCGTTTGGATGATTACTGATGTCCTGATTGGGCTGTACACCCAAGACAAGGTAATAAGTGGTGATTGTCAAGACATACTTGGAGATCGGCCGGATATGCGAGGACCTCTCTCCTGTATTGGACATATAGGACGAGGAATAAGGTGCCTCCGGTTTCATTCAGACCTAGAACGAACTTGTCAATAAATGTGTGTCTGACATTAGATTTTATTCTTTTTTGATTGATTTCTATTAAGTATACATCTGTTTGGCGGTGGAGAATTATTCTCTTGCTTAACGCCCTTCTCCGAGACATACGAGCTCAGAGGTTATATACTGATAGACGTCAGTTGCATGGTGTGAATTGTCAGTTTGGCATGCTGAGATGCAAATGATTAAGGCTTGTATTGAGAAACAGAGTCTTGTGGTTGATGATCAAAGCACGGCCTTAAAGGGCATAGCTTTGTGTATAGCGTTAATTCGCGAGCATCACACCTCGGTATGAGTCATAAACCGGATCAGTCCGTTGGGAAAACATGATGTTTCTTTCTAGCTATGGGTGGTGTCATGGTATGGAGCCCAGAAATTTATATTTTTTTACCTATGTGGATGATTGATAGCGAGACGCCTCGGATGTATCGGTTACTATGGAGCCGATGGATAGGTCTGATGGGAACGGGAAACGTGTGTTCAGGAATTGCCAATTCTCAAACGTAAGAGAGGACCGGCCCAACTGATCCAAGAGTTGCCCAGAGTGTGTAGTCCTGAGAGATTTGCTAGAGTGTATCGAAGCGGTGACGAGCCATCCCTGGCCTCGGCTCATAGATGGAATCCAATTTCCAATATGTGACTTTTCGGTTTTGATTGTAGAGCCTAGTATGGCGGCATAGTACAATGGGATACTATGTCGTCTATGACTGATACATTTATATTCGAAGTTGTTTGATACACTATGCACATATAGTAATATCAAAATGGTTTGTTTTAAAACATACCAAGCAAGTTTGGCTATTATAAGTTAAAACTCTATCCTCTGGCTTGCATCGCATTGTGTGATGGAACCTGAGTCTTATAATAGCTTCATTTTTCCAAAAAGCATTGTGTTGTTTGTTATACGCACTGGTATTCTTGGGAGGAAACCCGTTCCGTGTTATACGGCGTCGTCCCTTGATTTACTCTATTTTAAAGTAAAGTTTAAAATAACTGTTTTAGTTCTCACACCAGTCACGTGACTGACCAAGTGTTTATTGTTTTAACCTAAACTCTGGGTGCCACTATTTTCCACACGGGCAGCTAGTAGTTTTGGTTTTTTAGATTTATAGAGGATCCTGGTTTACAGTTGGAGCTATATTCGGAACGCTCTGTATCCGTGTATTTCTTTAAGTTGTGTTATGTATTATTTTTCCGTTGTTATGTAATGCATTTATAAATCTCTGATATTTATCAAATGTATATTATTGGTTCATACTCTGTATATTATTGTACTTTGAAGTAAATTGTTGTAATAAGCAATGAAATATTCTTCTGTTTGTCTTCTGATTTGTCGTGTTCTCAGACAATCCGTTCTTTCTCTTCTCTTCAGAGACCAGGGAAGTTCGGGTCATTTCAGCCGGTATCAGAGCTTTGGCTAACTCAAATCTTTGGGGTGCAACTCGTTAGAACAGAATAAAAGACTCATCAGAGATAGAACTAGTAACGTTGTTTTTAAGATTACCCATTAGAGATGGGATCAGTAGTCTCCTAGAATGAGAAACTCGTTAGAGATAGGGTTAGAAATGTCCTAGAATGAGTTGAGAATAACAAGTTTATAATTAACGTATTTATGATTACATATGTAATCCGATCTTAGAAAATATGTTTTTTGAATATATAGAAAGTTATATGTTTGAAAAGTTAATCAAAAAATTGATTGCTGGTTGTGACGTGTGATTATTAGTTAAGTAATATAATTGACGAAACCAATATGAAAATGGAAAGTAAATATAGCCAAATCAAGTCAAATATTAAAGTGGAATTGAAATTGCATGCATGTTGAAACACCCCACCCTCCATTAAGGACACTCACAAAGGGACTGCCTTAACTTTGGTGGGGGTTTGCAAGTAACAGTCACAGATAAACACAAGACAGATATAAACACATATATATAAGCAGCGGAAAACAACAGATTTTTTATTTCATAAAATACTTGTTCATACAAAACACTTCCATAACTGTCACATAACACTTCCAAAACATTACATCATCATTCCTGTCTTGGTTATTAAATAAAGAAGCATAAAACATAATTAAAACTGCATAAATCCCCATGATTGTATCCAACAGCCATAGCCAAAGCAAGAGAGTCCAAACCGTACATCTACCATCTTGAAGCTTGCAAAGAGTCTGACTAAGCTGAGCTATTTCCTCCCTGTGGACCTTGGGGGTCGGGGGGGACGAAAGAAAAGGAGACGAAAGAAAATAGGGTCTGACATAAAACCTGGTAAGTCTAGTGACTCTTCAGTATGTGAATAAGAATAAGGGCATGATAGGTATAAACTGGAAATAGGAAAGTATCATAAACTAAGATAAAGCAGTTTGAATCGAATATCCTATAGCACCCAACACTATATCTCTGCACCTACATGTATTAGTTCTGAACTGGCACCCCGTGCTGAGGGTAAAGTGATCCACTTTTTCTAAAGATCGGCTCCTATTCGCATAATCATCTGTGTCTTACGGCCCCCAATGATTGTAGATACCCATGCTGGTCCCACCATGGGATGTATCAAGACCCATGGTGGCGGCCCGACACAATCCTTAGAATACATAGGTTATACTACTGATGCGCCAGTGCCCTGTTTGTCTGCTCCGAAGTGTGTCCACGCCCGCACTTCGTTAGAACCCACACTGTGCACCAACCTCCGTCGCTTTTGACCGCTTACAATCAGCCCAGTAATCGTGCCCCACCCTGCCTAGTTTCAGGGAACCATGATACCTAATTGGTTTACTACTGAAATGGGTCCCCGTTACTAGGGTTTTCTACTCAAACATGTTAAGTGGTTAAGTGTCTGTATTAACCTAACCCCACCCATCAATTCTTTTTAACATGTTGAATTTGGTTAAGTGTTTTAGTTAACTTAACCCTACCATCTGTCCTTAGCCTCTTAAAGCACCGACCACTCACATTAGACAGATATTGTTACGGTTACTGGATGTGGCGGTCGGTTCCGGGCAGATTTACACCGTAACTCAGTCTAACCTCGGGTCCTTATTGGGCTCCATGCTTAACCACCCACATTGGATAGGTGTTGTTGTGACTACTGGACAGCCGGGCGAGTCCGGGCAGGTTTACATCACAACTCAATCCAACCTCGTGTTAAGCACATTCTTATTTTCTAAATTTTCATATCTGTCTTTATTACTGGTTATATGTAAATTTGTCAACCATTAAATGTTATGGCCCGCATTCCAAGTTTAACATTTTTGGTATAAGAATTTATACCGTTTAAATGTCACCAATTTTGGCATGTGACAAACATGCCAATTTCATATATTTTTATGCCAAGTTTTTCCTATCCATTTTACCCAACGTTACCCCGTCTAAATATTAGGCTAGCAACTCTTAGCCTAATTTTCGTTCGCATGATTTTAACATATGATATTAGGCTAAAAACTTAGCCTAATTTAGTGTAGAAAGTTTGCATAAAGGAATCTGTCTACATAACATGTCATAGGTGTAAACTTATACATAATGTGGTGAACTTGCAAAATGATCATCATGAATGTCATAGGTGTGAACTTGGCATTTTGGCATAGTCATTATGAGCATAATAGGTGTGAACTTGCAAAATGACTAATCAACCAACATGTGAATTTACAACATAGCCTAAATCACTTTCATATATGTAAACTTGCATTCAAATAGGGATCTAACCAAATAGGTGTCACATAAATTAACATATGATTTAGACAACATAAGCCTAAACATGTTTTGGATCTAGGCATAACATCGAACATCACTAGCATATGACAAGAATATGACATTTTCATAAGCGTGTACAATTTTATGGCAAGGGTGCGAACAAGATCCAAATATATATCTAATTACAACATGGAACATGTATTAAAGAGGATCTTGGCATGGATCCAATTAACTTGCAACTTTCTTAGAAACATACTAGCATGTATATGAACATAATCGTTTAGGTATGAAGGTTCTAACATATATATATATATATATATATATACATGACATCTTAATCACATACAACCTATATAATCACATAAACATATATGTTTCGATTACAACATGAACTATACAACTTGCAAGGGAAACTAAATGTACAATAGGATCAATATCAATTCAACCGCAAACATCACAATACTACAATCATTTCCAATACATAGATGTGAATTAACATCGTTGTTACACAATAACATAATTCCATTTCCATTTTACATCAAATCAAATCCTAACTTTTATTCATATCGGAAAAATCACTATACTTACAATAAACGACGGTCTTGTTTTCTGAATTCTGAATTTGATATGCTTTCCTTTGGGTAGACTAACATTGATTTGATTCGTGATTTCTCTTTAATTTGGCTCGTCTCTAAGCTTTTCTACAAGTGGAGGCTCCTCTCAATTTCCTACCGACAGCATGGCGGCTCCGTCTCTAATTTCTTATGTGAATTTAGGTTGAAGTCATAGGTTGTATTTATAGAATTTCAGATTGATTTGAACCGTCAGATGATCATAGACGAATGTAGACCATTCACTTCGAAGGGAGCCAACCAAAATGCGACATGTCAGCCCTAGTGACACAGCTAAGCCTCAGAAATTATCCAGAACCTGACTAGGCCAGCCAGGGCCAAACCAGGTCGACCCTATGGTCGACCTAGTCACCCAGGTCGACCCCCAATTCGACCCCCTGGTCGACCTGGTGCCTGGGCGGGAATTTTCCCGCCCAGCCCAGTTTGGGTCTGATTTTGAAATTTGAACTTCTTTTTGAACTGTTTGAATTTTAATTTGAATTCTAAAACTTCCAGAGGTCATAACTCCTTCATACGGAGTCCGATTCACGCAAACTCGGACTCTATCTCAAGCAGAATTTCGAGGCGATTGCAAGGGTAAAACCCGTTTCCCTTAATTCTTTCATTAAGAATTAATTATACTTAAATTTGTTATTGTATAGTTTAACAGAAAATTTGGGGTGTTACATTCTCCCCTCCTTTTAGGATTTCGTCCCCGAAATCTTCAAGTCTGGAAGAACGTAAGTCCTAACATCCAATCGTCCATCTACTCAACCATCAAACACAGGCGTCCATTGTCCTTAGAAGACTTCTAATGCTTTATGATCATATGCACAATGTGTGTACATGTCCTTATCTAATGAAAAATCAGGTGGTCTACTGATTCAGTTGACCTCCTTAATGCAAATCATGTAAGTGCCATGAATCCATTATGTATGCAATAATTTGTCCTTACTTATGATTCTACATGAGTGCGCAACCATTTATACAAATGCAACATCCATATGACGACATATCAAGTTTCAACCACATACAAATATGAATACATATATGCATATGCAGTATGAAGTGACTGAGCCGATCTAAAACCTAAGTTGTGTATGTATATGCATCGACGAGCAACCACTAGCAACCACTTGCAACCACTTGCAGCCATCAATCATAACATGTTTCAAACACATGTTTACATCCAAAGGGGTTTCTACCTAAGGACAAAGGATAATATCGAGGAGATATACCTAAAAAGATAGATAAAGCACAACTTGAGGAAAAACAGAGATCAAGGATATACCCTAAAAAAGAAAAGGGTAAGCCGCGTGTATTCTGTCCTCAGTTTCCCAAGTCGCGTCTTCCTCGTCGTCGCTCCACTGAACTTTGACGAGCTTTACTTCGTGGTTGCGTAGCTTTCTGATTTCAGTTCCTACGATTCGAGTTGGAACTCTCCTTACAGTTGCTTCGCATTCTACTTCGGCTTCTTCTAGAATGCTTGGCACCAACACTTCCGCTGATTCATGTAGACATTTCCAGAGATGAGAAATGTGAAAGACGTTGTGAGTTCCAGCCAACCTCTCAGGCAGCTCTACTCTATAGGCCATTTTCCCAATTTTCTTAGTGATAGGGAATGGTCCTACAAATCTTGGTGCTAGCTTTCCTGCGGATCCGAAGCGAACGACGTTCCTTAAAGGGGATACCTTAAGGAAAACCCTATCCCCAACCTCAAACTCATGGTCGGTCCTTCTTTTGTCAGCGTAGGATTTATGTCTGTCTTGGGCTGTCTCCATTCTTCTTCGTATCAAGTCCACTTTCTCTGAAGTCTCTCGGATCATGTCCGACCCAAGTATAAGTTTGTCAGTAGACTCCCACCAACAATTTGGTGATCGGCACGGTCTTCCATATAGAGCTTCGAAGGGCACCATACCGATGGTGGCTTGGTAGCGGTTTTTGTAAGCGAATTCCACCAAAGGAAGATGATCCTCCCATGTCCCTCCAAAGTCAAGAACGCAAAGTCCCAAAAGATCCTCTAAAACTCTATTCACCCTTTCTGTCTGGCCATCGGTTTGGGGGTGATAGGCCGTGCTCAAACATAACTGTGTGCCTACATCTTCTTGCTGACTCCGCCAAAACTCGCTTGTGAAGATAGGGTCTCGGTCACTAACAACACTGGAGGGTATCCCATGGAGTCGAACTATTTCCTTGAGATAAAGAGATGCTAGAGATGAGGCAGTCCTTCTACTCTTGACAGGTAAAAAGTGGGCACTTTTAGTAAGCCTATTCACTATTACCCAAATGCTAGTATTGCCTCTTCTTGACCTAGGCAGTCCATCAATGAAGTCCATTGAAATGCTATCCCACTTCCACTGTGGGACCTCTAAAGGATGAAGCAGTCCTCCAGGTTTCTTTTGTTCCGCCTTGACCTATTAGCAAATCACGCACTTGGAAACGAAATCTGCCGCGCCTTTCTTCATGCCGCTCCAATAGAAAACTCTCTTTACGTCCTTGTGAGTGGAGCTGAGATTTTCGCGAAATCCCTAATGAACTTTCCGTAAAAACCTGCTAGCCCAAGAAAGCTTCGGACTTCGGTTGCATTTCTTGGTGTCTTCCAATCTTGCACTGCCACCACTTTCGCAGGGTCCACTGCCAACCCTTCTTTGGACACTATATGTCCAAGAAATCTTAATTCTTCTCTCCAAAAGTGGCACTTGGAGAATTTGGCTTTTAGCGGATGAACTCGAAGAGTTTCCATGATCTCTTTCAGATGCCGAGCTTGTTCTTCCTCATTCTTTGAGAAGATCAAAATATCGTCTATGAAGACCACCACGAATTTATTGAGGAATTCTCTGAATACCCTGCTCATTAGGTCTACGAAATAAGCAGGTGCGTTTTTCAAGCCGAAAGGCATGACAAGCCATTCGAAAAATCGTCTTGGGTTCTGAACGTCGTTTTATCGATGCTTTCTTTAGCTACTCTTAGTTGATGGAACCCAGTAGCTAGATCAAGTTGGGAGAAAACCGACGCACCTACAAGCTGATCAAACAAATCGTCGATTCTGGGGAGAGGGTGTCCATTCTTTTTAGTTAGCTTGTTTAGCTCCCTATAGTCCACTCATAGACGTAGTGAATCGTCTGCTTTGGTGGCGAACACCACTGGAGCACCCCATTCCGAGATACTCCTTCTTATAAACCCCTTATCGAGAAGCTCCTTAACTTTCTTACTGAGCTCCTTTCTCTCCTTTGGAGCCATGTGTCTAACAGGAAGAGCCACGGGCTTTGCATTATCAACAAGATATATGCGGAAGTCTATTTCCAGCTTCGGAGGTAAGCCTTTCACCTCTTCAAAGACATCCGGATATTCCCGGACCACTCTAACTGACTGTAAATTCTCAACAGAAGCGTCAAGCGACTCTAGATAACTAAACATAACAGCATTCAAGGGATTACAAGAAATTTCTAGAGTGTTACCGAGCTGAGTCAAGAGCCTAACCATTCTTTTCTCACAATCAAGAATGGAACTATTACTGGATAACCAGTCCATGCCTAAGATCAATCCATATCCTAAGAAGCCCAAAACAAAGGCACTACATCTAAATTCAACACTTAGAATAGAGATTTTCAAATCCAAGCAAACCGTCGACAAATAAGCCGAGCCCCCAATTGGATTTGAGACAACCAAGGGATCTTCTACCATACTAGTGTCTAGTTGCAGAGATTCTACTAAAGCAGATGAAATAAAGGAGTGTGATGCACCAGAATCAAAGAGAGTGTGAACTGGGTGATCATAAAGATAGACTACACTTTCTAAAGGAATATTACTACCTCGTTCCTATGGATGTGCCATCAGTGCATAAACTTGACCCCCTGAAGTGGATCCAGCCCTCTGTCCCTGCCCCCGCTTCTTTGGGCAGTCCTTAGCCAAGTGCCCAGTCTCTCTGCAATGGAAGCAACCACCATTCATCTTCGCCTTCTTCTTTCTTCAGTCTTTCACTATATGCCCAACAATGCCATAGAAATTGCACTTCCTCTTTTCACGGGTTTTGTTGTTCTTCCCGTCTTTCTTGAAGTCTGTTTTCTTAGCCTGTAATCCTTCCTTCTTTTCTTCCACCTTAGTCTCTTTCTTGCCCCTGTCTTCCTCGTGTAGCAATGCCATATCCACTAAGCTTTCGTAAGTCGCTCTCGTGGATACATGGATCATAGCAAGGCTGTGTAGAGGCTCATTCAGACCTTTGACGAAGCGGAGCGACTTCTTGTGTTGGGTGTTTACTAAGTCCAACCCAAATCTGGCCAGCTGATTAAAATGATTAACGTACTCCCTGATTGTCATACTTCCCTGTTTTAGAGTTAGGAACTTCTCTATTTGCAGGCTTCTTTCAGCTTGGGAGAGGAATTTCATCTCAAATCTAATCCTGAAATCTTCCCATGTTTCCACTGGTTTCTCAGCATTGGTGATCTCCCACCAATAAGATGCTTCATCTTTAAGCAACCACACTGCTAGCTATATCTTTTGCCGGTCGTCAACTTCGAAGATGACAAACAGATCCTCAATCTCCTTTAGCCAGTTTCTTGCTACTACAAAGGATTCAGTTCCATAAAAGTCCTTTCCACCCATAGCCTTAAAGTCTCTACATGTCTTTGCAAAAGCATTTCCACGATGAGGGGGAGGAGGAGGAGGAACCGCTTCCGCTGGAGGAGGAATGTCTGCTGGGCCCGCGCCATAGGCCCTAGCTTCCAGGTACCTCCTAAACCAGCCGGGTATCGGTGCTCCTTCTGAAAGGTTAAGGTCTCCAGACATGCTGAAACAAAAAGGAAAGGTTCAAAACGAAGGATAGGGAGATAGTGCATATGGCTTTTGGGGGATTATGCCTTTTAAATATCAAAACTTTTCTGGAAAAATGCTTCTTTAAACTTTACTTTTGAAAATAATTTCAAGAACTTTTATCTTATCTGGTAAACCTATGCTCTGATACCAAGTGAAACACCCCACCCTCCATTAAGGTCACTCAAAAAGGGACTGCCTTAACTTTGGTGGAGGTTTGTAAGTAACAGTCACAGATAAACACAAGATAGATATAAACACATATATATATATATGCAGTGGAAAACAACAAACTTTTTATTTCATAAAGTACTTGTTCATACAAAACACTTCCATAACTGTCACATAACACTTCCAAAACATTACATCATCATTTCTGTCTTGGTTATTAAATAAAGAAGCATAAAACTTAATTAAAACTGCATAAATCCCCATGATTGTATCCAACAGCCATAGCCAAAGCAAGAGAGTCCAAACCGTACATCTACTATTTTGAAGCTTGCAAAGAGTCTGACTAAGCTGAGTTATTTCCTCCCTGTGGACCTAGGGGGGGGGGGGGGGGGGAGGGAACAGAAGAAAAGGAGACGAAACAAAATAGGATCATACATAAAGCCTGGTAAGTCTAGTGACTCTTTAGTATGTGAATAAGAATAAGGGCATGATAGGTATAAAATGGAAATAGTAAAGTATCATAAACTAAGATAAAGCAGTTTGAATCGAATATCCTATCGCACCCCACACTATATCTCTGCACCTACATGTACTAGTTCTGAACTAGCACCCCGTGCTGAGGGTAAAGTGATCCCCTTTTTCTAAAGATCGGCTCCTACTCGCATAATCATCTATGTCTTACAGCCCCCAATGAATGTAGATACCTATGTTGGTCCCACCATGGGGTTTATCAAGACCCATGGTGGTGGCCCGACACAATCCTTAGAATACATAGGTTATACTACTGATGCGCCAATGCCCTGTTTGTCTGCTCCGAAGTGTGTGCACGCCCGCACTCCGTTAGAACCCATACTGTGCACCAACCGCCGTTGCTTTTGATCGCTTACAATCAGCCCAGTAATCGTGCCCCACCCTGCCTAGTTTTAGGGTACCATGATACCTAATTGGGTTACTGCTGAAATGGGTCCCCGTTACTAGGGTTTTCTAGTCAAACATGTTAAGTTGTTAAGTGTCTGTATTAACCTAACCCCACCCATCAATTGTTGTTAACATGTTGAATTTGGTAAAGTGTTTTAGTTAACTTAACCCTACCATCTGTCCTTAGTCTCTTAGAGCAACGACCACTCACATTAGACATATATTGTTATTGTTACTGGATGTGCCGGTCGGTTCCGGGCAGATTTACACCGTAACTCAGTATAACCTCGGGTCCTTATTGGGCTCCATGCTTAACCACCCACATTGGATAGGTATTGTTGTGACTACTGGACAGCCGGGCGGGTCCGGGCAGGTTTACATCACAACTCAATCCAACCTCGTGTTAAGCACATTCGTATTTTCTAAATTTTCATATTTGTCTTTATTACTGGTTATATGTAAATTTGTCAACCATTAAATGTTTTCGCCCGCATTCCAAGTTTAACATTTTTTGTATAAGAATTTATACCGTAAAATGTCACCAATTTTGGCATGTGATAAACATGCTAATTTCATATATTTTTATGCCAAGTTTTTCCTACCCATTTTACCCAACGTTACCCCGTCTAAATATTAGGCTAACAACTCTTAGCCTAATTTTCGTTCGCATGATTTTAACATATGATATTAGGCTAAAAACTTAGCCTAATTTAGTGCACAAAGTTTGCATAAAGGAATCTGTCTACATAACATGTCATAGGTGTAAACTTATACATAATGGGGTGAACTTGCAAAATGATCATCATGAATGTCATAGGTGTGAACTTGGCATTTTGGCATAGTCATTATGAACATAATAGGGGTGAACTTGAAAAATGACTAATCAACATACATGTGAATTTACAACATAGCCTAAATCACTTTCATATATGTGAACTTGCATTCAAATAGGGATCTAACCAAATAGGTGTCACATAAATTAACATATGATTTAGACAACATAAGCCTAAACATGTTTTGGATCTAGGCATAACATCGAACATCCTTAGCATATGACATTTTCATAAGCATGTACAATTTTATGGCAAGGGTGCGAACAAGATCCAAATATATATCTAATTACAACATGGTACATGTATTAAAGCGGATCTTGGCATGGATCCAATTAACTTGCAACTTTCTTACAAACATACTAGCATGTATGTGAACATAATCGTTTAGGCATAAAGGTTCTAACATATATATATATATATATATATACATACATACATGACATCTTAATCACATACAACCTATATAATCATATAAACATATAGGTGTCGATTACAACATGAACTATACAACTTGCATGTGATTCTATATGTACAATAGGATCAATATCAATTCAACCACAAACATCACAATGCTACAATCATTTCCAATACATAGATGTGAATTAACATCGTTGTTACACAATAACACAATTCCATTTCCATTTTACATCGAATCAATTCCTAACTTTTATTCATATCGGAAAAATCACTATACTTACAATAAACGACAGTCTTGTTTTCTGATTTCTGAATTCTGAATTTGATATGCTTTCCTTTGGGTAGACTAACATTGACTTGATTCATGTTTTATCTTTAATTTGGCTCGTCTCTAAGCTTTTCTACAAGTGGAGGCTCCTCTCAATTTCCTACCGACAGCATGGCGGGTCCGTCTCTAATTTCTTATGTGAATTAGGTTGAAGTCTTAGGTTGTAGTTATAGAATTTCAGATTGATTTGAGCCGTCAGATGATCATAGAAGAATCTAGACCATTCACTTCGAAGGAACCAACCAAAATGCGACATGTCGGCCCTAGTGACACACCCAAGCCTCAGAAATCGTCCAGAACCCGACCAGGCCAGCCAGGGCCAAACCAGGTCGACTGGGCAGGTTGACCCTCAGGTCGACCCTATGGTCGACCTGATCACCCAGGTCGACCACAGGTCGACCCCCAGGTCGACCCACTGGTCGACCTGGTGCCTGGGAGGGAATTTTCCCTCCCAGCCCAGTTTGGGTCTGATTTTGAAATTTGAACTTCGTTTTGAACTGTTTGAATTTTAATTTTAATTCTGAAACTTCCGGAGGTCATAACTCCTTCATACGGAGTCCGATTCACGCAAACTCGGACTCTATCTCAAGCAGAATTCTGAGACGATCGCAACGGTGAAACCCGTTTCCCTTAATTATTTCATTAAGAATTAATTATACTTAAATTTGTTATTACACAGTTTAACAGAAAATTTGTGGTGTTACACATGTACATGTGTATAGAATGAACATGTCAAAGCAAGGAGGCTAAGAAGAGGAATATAATTGTATGCCCGACAAATAGGTACATGTTTACTAATTAATTGGGTTTGGATGATTTTATGAGCCAATTAGCTAGTCGCTTGGTTTTTTATTTTTATTTTTGGATGATGAGGGCCCTGCGTGGCTAGTTGCGGTTTTAAATGTCTCCCTGTACAAAGGAGGTTATGGAGAAATTTTTCAAAAATATAGGGTGTTAACCAAATTTTTGAAAAAATTGAAAATTCTTAGAAATTGGAATGTTTACGAATGAAGCCCGAATGAAAGTTGAGTTGATTAGTTAAACAACTTTCCTCTCCTTTTCTTTTCGAGGACCAAAAGATTTAAGTGGGGGAGATTCTAACAACCCGAAAAAACAGAACCAATTTAAACATTTTATTTTAGCAATTTTAATGGATTTTGAATATTTAAAATGATTAATTTTAAATAATAATGACTTAAAATTTATTTAAAACTAAGTTAGAACAAATAAATTTATTTTAATTATATAACAAGCATGAAATGATGTGGTAGTTCGAAAATTCGATTTCAAATTTCAAATTTCAAATGAATGTATAGGATTCAAAATAAATCGGATATTAGTAAAACCAGAAATATTGGAATCTGTTTGAAAATATCTTTCAAACGAACATGAAAAATCCAGATTTCATAACGAAAATAAAAAGTTATGTCTAGTTGAAAACTCAGAATAGTCGCTATGGAATTTATATAATATATAGCCCTTAAAAATAGCCATTTTGCAAACGATTTTCGTTTTCAACGAGACCACTTTTGTTGGATCCAGAATGTCGAATTATTGCTAGATTCCAATTTTCAGAATTTTTGGAATTAATATGTGAGCGTGGTGAATTCAAACGCGTTTGGCAATTTCAGTTTGAATTTAATCGACTGAAAAATAATCGTTTTTCAAACAATCTCCAAATTCGACTAAATTAGTTTTGTTAGGACCGTATCATCAAAACATAGCCAGATTTATTTTTCTAGAATTTTTGGAGTCAGTATGTGGTCCCGGTAAATTAAATTGTACGTTTAAATTAAATATATATTGATTTATATTTTAATTTAAAGAAAAGTAATCAAAACGATCGAATTGGATTACGAAACATGTCCCATTGTGTCCGGAATGGGGGTATTTAGCTAGGAACGACAATCGTTGGGTTTGGTTTGGAGTACGTGGCACTAAACAAGTAATTTTCGAATTAAATAATTAAATATATTATTATATATATAAGGTAAAACCGAGTCAAAATAACCCTAATTCCTTTTCAGCGGTCAAACCTGCGCCACCCTCAAAAACCAATGATTAGGAAGCTCCAATCTTTCTTCCACTAAATCATACAATTCATTCGACGATTTTAGGAAAGCAAAACAGAAAAATTGTTCAGCGCCTCAAGTTTTCCATCTTCAACAGTGGATATCGTATTTAAGGGAATACTGGTCTTGATTTGTGCACTCAACCTCACCACATTCGCACGAGGTTCTGGATGGCTAGAGGGAAGCGATTTGGGTCCCACGATTGGCAAAGGAAGGTGGAAGAACGAGCGTAAGGATGGTGGCCTCTGATCTTGGTCTGCGTGCCTAGAGGGGTCACGGTTTTGAAACCCTAGAAGATGAAGAAGGTCGGCATCCTAGTGCGTGTAATCGTGTTGAAGAAGAAAGCAGGATTAATTCTTTAATTATGGGAGAAGAAATAATTAATTAAATTAATTATATTTTAATTATCCAAGAATAGTAATTAATGTTTGCAAGGTCATATCTTGTTCAAATCTTATCAGAACCGAACGATTCAAATTGCATTGGAATCGTAATGAAAAATACTATGTAATGGAACTAACTGGGACAGAAACAGAGCAAGTTAGAATTTCAGGCAAATTCAAATCCAAACTGTTCAGAAATTCAGAAATTAAAACTGGCGGAGTGGATCCCAATGTGAGAACTTCTCTCACTATAATTTTTTTACAGTTATTTATTTTCTGTTAGATCACCTCCCTGCCATCCACAGACCATGGACGATTTATTTGATTGTGTTGTGATTGTGACAGTTATGTGAAATATATATATATATATAGAATGAACAATATATATATATATATATGAAATGAAAAATTATATATATAAAGTGAAAAATAATATATATATATATATGAAATGAAAAATAATAAATATATGAAATGAAAAATTATATATATATATAAGGTGAAAAATAATATATATATATATGAAATGAATAATATATATGTGAAATGAAAAATAATATATATACAAAATTAAAAATTATATTGTAACAACCCGGAATTTTGGAACCAATTTAAAATTTGTATTTTGGAAATTTTAATGTACTTTAAATATTGGAAACGATTTATTTTAAATAATAACGACTAAAAATCTATTTAAATTGAAGTTAGAAAAAATATATTTATTTTAATTTCAAAAGGAGTTAGAAATAGCACGGTAGTTTGGAAATTTGAACTTTGACTGAATGTACAGGATGCAAATTAAATCGGATTCTAGTGAAACCAAAAATATTAGGATCTATTTAAAAATATCTTTCCAACGAATCTGAAAAATTGAAATTTCATGGTGCGAATCAAAAGTGATGGTCAGTTCA
Organism: Allium sativum; assembly: GCA_030737875.1. Lineage (NCBI taxonomy): Eukaryota > Viridiplantae > Streptophyta > Magnoliopsida > Asparagales > Amaryllidaceae > Allium > Allium sativum. The sequence continues at coordinate 166,877,905 of CM060923.1, forward strand.
ACATTCAGAATAGTCGTTGTAGAATTTAATATAATACATAACCCGTAAAAATAGCCATTTCACAAACGACCTTCGTTTTCGACGAAACCACTTTTTTGGATCCGGAATGTCAAATTATTGCGGGATTCCAATTTTCATAATTTTTGGAATCGGTATGTGAGCGTGGCAAAAGAAATTGTGTTTTGTCAATTTCAGTCAATTTGGATCGACTAGAAAATAGCCATTTTTCAAACGGTCTCCAAATTTGACGAAATTAATTTTGTTAGGACCGTATCGTCAAAACATAACTAGAAGTAATGTTTCTAGAATTTTTAGATTCAGTCTATAGCCCTGGTAAATTAAAATGTATGTTTAAATTACATATACATTGATTTATATTTTATTTTTGATAAAAACCTATCGAAACAGTCGAACTGGCTTGCCGGACATATTCCATTGTGTCCAGAATGGGGTTATTTAGCTAGGTGTGACAGTAACCCTAATCACAAATACCCTACCTGCCACCTTATCGTTTAATGGCCAGAATCGTCCTAATTTTGTTCATCAAGTTCTCTCAAAACATCACGAACTAAAATATGATCTCAAAGAGGAAATCGAAGAGGGACGTATGATGGTGATAATCAACAGTTGAGATCTATTCTCGTGACCTCTGTTGCTTGAATTTGGGAAGAAAGTCAACATGTTTGGAGGCGGTTTCCCATGGTTGTGGGCATGCGAGTTCGTCAACAGCGGGTGGCGCGTGGAGCTGGCGGGGCGGCGCTTCGAGGGGGCGAGTCCGATCAGATTTTGGTGCAGCATAGAAGGAGCGACGGTGGGATTCTTGAAACGATGATGGGTCGGGTTCTTCCAGTAAAACGATGAAGAATGGTTAATTAATTTTAAACCTTAATTAAATTAAATAATTATCTAATTAAGTATATTCAATTTTAAATAGCCGTAACTTTTTCATACAGAAACAAAATCGAACGATTCCGGATCTGTTGGAATCAAAAAAATGAGATCTATAATATGAAACTGACTAGAGCTGAAACAGAGCACTTTGGAAATTCAGGAAAATTCGATTCTGAATTATTCAGAATTAAAAACATTGTGAGATTTCTATTTTAAAATAAAATTAATTATTTATTTCATTGTGAAATTTATATTCATTCTATATAAACTTCATGTTGGTGTTGTGTATATATTTATTGAAATGTTGAATATTTTGTGATTGCGATGAATTACTGAATTGTGCGTATCATGTTTAGATGAAAACGAATATATCATGTTTGTTATGAAATAGATGAAAACAAATATATCATGTTTGTTATAAAATAGATGAAAACAAATATATCATGTTTTTTATGAAATAGATGAAAAAAAATCATGTTTGTTATGAAATAGATGAAAACAAATATATCATGTTTGAAATAAAATAGATGAAACAAGTTTTACACATTTGGTGGAAATAAAATTATCATTTTTATTTGCTAAGTTAGATTAGAAAATGTAATAAATAAAATACTCTTTTATATGACGTTAGAATACTTAGAAAAATGTAAACAAATAAAATATTCTTTTATTTGTCATTAGAATACATACGAAAATGTACGTAAATAAATTTTCATTCGGTTATGAATTATTACGTCAAATAAATTTGTAATTTAGTTATGAATTGCTATGTCAAAATTAGATTTACAATAAAAATCTTATTTCTATTGCTTATATTAAACATGTTTTTGTCAAAAGTTAGATTTACAATAAAAATATTCATTTTTATTATTTACATGAAACATGGTTTTTGTCAAAAAAAATTGTTTCCATTAAAATAAAAAAAGATTATAATAAGAAGATTATAATAAAAAGATTGTTATAAAAAGATTTCATTTTTTGTTGTCACTGTGTTCAACACAATAAAAAGATTAGAATTAAAAGATATATTTTTATTGTCATTTTAGTTACAATAAAAAGAGTAGAATGAAAAGATATATTTTTAGTATCATTTTAGTCTCAATAAAAAGAGTAAATAGAAAGATATGCTTTTATTTGTCATTTAGTTGCAATAAAAATATTGGTTATTAAAGAACATATTTCTACCATAATTTGGTTGCAATAAAAGGATTAGTTATTTAAGATCATGGTTTTCTTTTCACTTTGTTTAAATAAAAAGAAGTAATAAGATTATATTTTATTTTTCATAGTTTTAAATAAAAAGATTTATCATAACAAAAATTACATTTTTGTTAGACAAGATTAGAGTTAAACAAAAATTACATTTTTGTTAAATAAACTCGAATTATAACAAAAATTACATCTTTGTTAAATAGACTTGAGTTATAACAAAAATGACACTTTTGGTTAAATAGACTTGGGTTTGAGCAAAAATATCAATTTTCTCAAACCATATTTTCAACATGAATGCCACTATCACTTGTAATCATTTTGTTAAACTAGATTCGTTAACAAAATGAAATTTGTCAGTTTTATCAAGTTATAAAAGTTGAAACCAAAACTGTTATTTTTATCAAGTTATAAAAGTTGAAACCAAAATTGTTACTTTTACCATATTATAAAAGTTGAAACCAAATTTGTCACTTTTATCAAGTTATAAAAGTTGAAACCAAAATTGCTATTTTTTTTATCAAGTTATACAAGTTGAAACCAAAATTGTTACTTTTATCATGTTATAAAAGTTGAAACCAATTTTGTCACTTTTGTCAAAATGTAACCGTTGAAACAAAATTTGCATTTTTGTCAAATTGTAATGGTTAGAACAAAAATTACACTTTTGTTAATTAGAATTGAGTTAGAACAAAAATTACGTTTTTGTCAATTAGATTTGTGTTAAAACAATAATCGTTTTGTTAAGTAGAAATTGTAAACAAATAAAATCATCATTTTATTTGTTAAGTCGAAATTGTAAACAAATAAAATTATCATTTTTATTTGTTAGGATGAATAGAGAAATGTAAACAAAACAAACATATCACTTTTATTTGTTTTTTTTGAAATAGATTTGTCGACAAAACAAACATATCACTTTTATTTGTTTTGTTGAAATAGATTTGTCGACGTGAAAAACATATCACTTTTATTTGTTTTGTTGAAATAGATTTGTTGACAAAACAAAGTCATCATTTTTATTGTTTTGTTGAAATAGATTTGTTGAAAAAACAAAGTCATCATATTTATTGTTTTGTTGAAATAGAGTTGTTGACAAAACAAAGTCATCATCTTTATTTTTTTGTTGAAATAGATTAGTTTAATCAAACCATATATTTTTGTCAAAATATTCATTTTTGTCAAAATAGATCAGTTGAATCCAACCATATATTTTTGTCAAAATATACACTTTTGTCAAAATAGATTAGTAGAATCAAAATACACATTTTTTTCAAAATGAACATTTTTGGCCAAAAAGATTAGTTGAACCAATATATTCATTTTTGTCAAAATATAATATTTTAAACTAAAATTACATTTTGTTAAATATGATGGTTGAAAACAAAAACTGCATTTTTGTTAATTAGATTTGAAAAAAAAAACAAATAGCATTTTTGTTACATAGGTTTGTGTCAAAACACAAATAGCATTTTTGTTACATAGGTTTGTGTCAAAACACGAATAGCATTTTTGATAAATAGATTTATGTTAAAAAAATATTTCTTTTGTTAAATTAGAATTATTAATAATATGAAATATAATTAATATTCATTTTGTTAAACTAGAATTGTTAGCAATATGAAATTGTCACCTTTTTAATCATTTTGTTGAAATAGAATTGTCAACAAAAATGAAATATATCATTTTAATCATTTTGTTGAAATATAATTGTCAGCAAAATGAATGAATCACTTTTTAATCATTTTGTTGAACTAGAATTGTCAACAAAATGAATGTATCACTTTTTATGCATTTTGTTGAAATAGAGTTTGTATGCAAATTATTGAATCATTTTTATTGTCAATATACCATTAGAATTTGTGTATATATTAAAGTGACATTTTTATTGTCAATATACACATTAGAATTTGTGTATATATTAAAGTGACATTTCTATTGACAATATACACATTAGAATTTGTGTATATATTAAAGAGACATTTCTGTTGCAAATATACACATTAGAATCTGTGTATAAATTAAAGAGACATTTTTATTGTTAGAATATATATATATATTAGAGTTTGTATGCAAATTAAAATAAACATTTTTATGTGTGTCATGTCATACATGAAACTATATACAAATAAAAATATTTCTTTTTATTTGTTAAAGTATAAAATAGAAATTGCATACAAATAATGAAAATAAAATTTATCTTTTTATTTGTCATTGGCAAAGGTGTCATGTAAATGAAATACATATTTATTTGACCTTGTAAACATGTAGATGTGTTATGTCAATAAAACATTCTTTTATTTGGCGTGCTAAATACGTTAGAGGAATCGTCGAATAGTTTATATTTATATATAATTATGTATATATATATATATATGTAACAACCTGAAAAATCTGAACCAGTTTAAAATTTTTAAATTGGCTAAAATAGTGAATTTTAAGTATTTAAAATAAATATTTTAAATAATAACGATGAAAAGTAAGTTTGAATCGATGTTTGAAAATAAATATAATTATTTCAAATCACAAACATGGCCTAAAATGGCGCGGTAGTTTCAAAATTTGAATTCAAACTTTGACTGACTATACCGGGTGCCAAATAAAACGGATTTTAGTGAAACCAAAAATATTTAAATCTGTTAGAGAATATCTTTCTAAAGAATCTGAAAAATCGAAGTTTCATAGCGGGAATCAAAAGTTATGGCCAAATGAATTTTCAGAAAGGTCGCTGTAGAGAATATATGGCCCTTGAAAATAGACAATTTGCATACGACCTCAGAATTTGACGAAACCACTTTGGTTGGATCGGGGATGTGAAATTATTGCTAGGTTTCCAATTCCATAATTTTTGAAGTTAATATGTGAGCGTGGCAAAGGAAAATATGTTTGGTCAATTATAGTTAAATTGGATCGACCAGAAAATTGACATTTTTCAAACGGTCTCAGAATTCGACGAAACTTGTTTTGTTGGGACCGTATCGTCAAAACATAGCAAGATTTATTTTTCTGGAATATTTAGAATCAGTATGTGCCCCGGCAAATTGAAATGTACGTTCAAATCGAATATTGAATGTTTTATATTTTAATTTGAAGGAAAACCGACTGAAACAGTCGAATGGGCCTTCGAAACATATCCCATTGTGTTCGGAATGGGGGTATTTAGCTAGGGACGACAGTCGTTGGGTTTGGATTGGAGTTCGTATGAGATAAGGAGTATTTTAGAAATTTAAAAATATATGGATTAAATAAAAAAATCTGATTGGGTCGTCATAATATATATATATAAATTAAAATTAAAAGAATCGCGCGCTGTATTCGCGTTTCGGAATCGTAACTGTAAACGATTATACTGAAAGATCCGACCGTCGGATTTTCCCAAAAGTGGAACCGTTAGGTCCGCTTTGGGAAGATCTTTCCAACAATATAAAATTCGTTAAAATCTAACGATTAGATCTTGAGATATGTGTAAATCAAATTTGGGAAAAAACAGCGCCAGGGTTGCCTATTGACCTGAAGCGTCGTTTAATAAAATAAGGCTATTTTTATATAAATAAAAATAGCGATAAATCGTTATAATACAATATTAACGATATGAAATGATTTAAATTATATTTATTCGAGAATTATTAGAAAAGACCGAGTTCAATCTCATTTCCAGTAATTATACGACGATTTAAATTGAAGATATTGAAGACGGTGATTGAAGACCGGCGATCTTCACATCGAATGGTTGACTACTGATGCCTGGCATTGGCTAACTCTCAGTAAAGGGTTACAGTGGTAGTTTTTCCGGACATACTTGTTGATTGTCCGGATAAGCGAGCACCTCTCTTCCATATTGGACATATGGGACGAGGAATAAGGTGCCTCTGGTTTCGTTCAGACGCGGAACGGACTTGTAAATGGATGTGTGTCTGACGTTGGATTTCATTACATGTAAATTAAATCGATTTCTATTTAATATATATCTAAGGTGGCGGAGAATTTATTCTCTTGCTCAACACCCTTCTCCGAGACGTACGAGCTTGGAGGTTATATATTGGTAGTTATCGATGGCATGGCGTGAATTGTCAATGTGGCACAGCCTATTTTCGGCAAAGCTTTGTGTATAGCGTTACTTCGCGAGCCTCACACCCCGGTATGAGTCATAAACGGGACAAGGGAACGCAGGGAGTGCACACGTTTCTTTCTAGCTAGAAGTGGTATCAGGGTTTTGCAAGCCCTAACATTTTACTTATGTGGATGATGGATTACGAGGCCTCGGTTATATTGGTCGATAGTGACCAATTTATAGGTTCAATAGGATCGAGAAGCGTGTATTCAGGCATATCTAATCCACTAAAGTATTTTTGGACCGGCCCTGCAGTATCCAAGGGTTCACCAGCGTTCGAATCCAGAGACATTGCTAGAGTGTCTTGAATCGGTAAGGAGATCATTCTTAGCCTTGACTCATGATGGAAATCCAACTTCCAGTACGACACCATGCGGTTTTGACTGTAGAACTAGTATGGAAACATAGTAGGATGGGGTACTATGCCGTCTATGATTGATACATTATGATTGAAATTGTTTTTGAAACATATATACACTAATAATAATATCATATCCATTTTTATCGTATCAAGCATTTTTGACCATTATAAGGTAAACTCTATCCTCTAGTTTGCGTTGCATTATGTGATGGGACTTGAGTCTTATAGTGGTTTCATTTTTCAAAAAAGCATTGCGTTGTTTAATACTTTATTTATGCACTGGAAATCAAATGGAGTAAACCCGTTCCGCATTAGCGGCGTGGTCCAGTGATTAGCATTATTACTAGTTAAGTTAAGTAAGATTTCTCATACCAGTCCCATGACTGACTCGTTGTTTGTTTCGCTTTGCAAACTCGGGTGCCCTCTTTTCCACACGGGCACTCGAGTAGCTTGTTTTGCATATATTTATCTTTTGATCATGATTCTAGATTGAAACTTAAATCTATTTCCAGAGCATTGATAGACTTCCGTTGTATCATAATATTGTTTCCGCTGCACAGTATTAAATTATTGTAATTTAATCTTCCGTTGTGGTATTTATATTCGATGTACTCTGATATTCTGTACTCTGATGTAACATTATTATAATGTTTATAAAAGTCTTATGTTATTTGTTCTGATGTGTTGTATGCCCAAAGTTAGCGTATTCGGGTTTTTGATCGGTCTTAGTCGATTCTGCGATTGATTAGGTTCGGGCGAAATCCGAATCTGTACATATATGTATATAAAGTGAAAAATAATATATATATGAAACGAATAATATATATATGAAATGAAAAATAATACATTTATGAAATGAAAAATAATATATATATATATATATGAAATTAAAAATAACATATATATGAAAGGAAAAATAATATATATATATATATGAAATGAAAAATAATATATACATATATATATATATATATGAAATGAAAATAATATATATATATATATGAATTGGAAATAACATATATATGAAATGGAAATAATATATATATGAAATGTGAAGAAAAAAATATGCGTAGTGAATAATATATATATATATATATATATATATATATATATATATATATGAAATGTGAATAATATATATATGAAGTGTGAAGGAAATAAATATTTATTGGTTAAAAATAATATTATTTTAACATATATATGAGATGTATGAAATTGTCATGTAATCGAATATTCAAATTTGAAAATCAAATTGAAATCGTTTTAAAATAAATTTAAAACGAATTTATATAGGAATATTCAATTTTGATATAAATTTGAAAATGAAATCGTTTTAAAATGAATTTAAAATGAATTTATATAGGAATATTTAGTTTTGATTTAAATTTGAAGATCAAATTGAAATCGCTTTATAATGAATTTAAAACAAATTTGTAAGGGAATATTCAATTTTGATTTAAATTTGAAAATCAAATGGAAATCATTTTAAAATGAATTTATAATGGAATATTCAATTTTGATTTGAAATTGAAATGGAAGTGGAAATCGTTTTTAAAAAGAGTTACAACGATTTATAAAATACGTTTTAAATAGAAACCGACGAAATATATATAATACATATTATATATATTAAATGGCCTGAATAGAACGCGCCACGCAGCGACCGTTCGCGAATTTCGACCATTAACTTCAAATGGACGTAACGGGAGATTCGACCATCGGATTCTTCTAAACCCAGAACCGATGGGTTTGTTTCGAAAAGTGCTTTTCAACAAATATAAGAGATTGGAAATCTGATGGTTAGATTTGGAATTATGTCCAAATAAAATTTGGAAAAGGTCGTTGTAAGTGCAGTTCGATGACCGTTTATGGAAATCGACTGAAAGGGCCTTGATAAAATTATTAAAAATATTAATAGTTTGTGTAAAATCATAATAAATGATTTAGAAAGAATTGGAATGAAAAATTCCATATTTTAAAAGATAAAAATATATTTTTTATCGAAATGAACTAGTTATTAACTAGAATTATAATCCAATTATTTAAAAAAAATGGATGGAGAATGGTTTTAATATAACCAGAAATTTCCAACTAATAAAGTGGAACAGTTTGGAATGGAAATAATCTTCGGAATATTTCGGTATTGGATTCCGTGATTATGCAGATATTGATATGGGAATTTGGAAGATATATATCGTTATTCCCAATACGATATTTGTTGATTTCAGAATTTGATATTGAATATAAGCCGATATAATTTCCATTTAGAGCCTTGTCTTTAATATCAAATGAGATTTTGGGTTTGTCGTGAATGGTGTCTTCAGTAACACTGTTCTTAAACCCAGTTGAGAAAATAATAAATCTTTTAATTAAGATTTAGTGAAGTTTTCCAATAAATTGATATTTAATTGGAATTGAATAAAAGAATTGGATTTTGGGTTTGTCGTGAATGGTGTCTTAAATAACACTGTTCTTAAACCCCGTGTGAAAAGAATAAATCTTTTAACTAAGATTATTAGAGTTTCCAGTTAATTATCATTTAATTGGAATAAAATGGAATGCGAATCGGGCTTATTGTGAACTGTGTTTTTAATGACATTCATTCTTTAACCCGATTTACAGTGAAATGTGATTTGGAATTTATAAATATTTTTATTAAGATTTAACGGGAATTTTCCAAAGTAAAGTTTTCCAATTTAATATGTTAAATTGGAATTGAATGGAATTTGATTTCATAATAATCAAAGTGAACTTCTGTGGAGGAAGTTTTTTAATACATATAGAATTTAAAAGGCTTTGTCGTTATTCAATTTATATTATTAGTCGGATACGGAAATTGATATCGATTATATATTGATCTATTTTCGGTGAAGATTCCTTAATTAATGGAATGTGATTTGGGTTTATCGTGAACTGTGTTTTAAATGACATTAGTCCTTTAACCCAGTAAAAGACAGGATTACATGTCTAACATTATATTTCGAACTGTATGATTGATCTCTGCTAAATATATATCTATTTGGTGGCGGAGAATTTATTCTCTTGCTTAACACCTTTCTCTAAGACATACGAGCTTAGAGGTTATATATCAGCAGAAATCAATATTGCGGTGTAGATTGTCGATGCGGCATGTTTGTGTTTCCAAAGTTAAATAATCATTAATATTGATTTTTGGGAAGATTAAAACTAAGTGGAGTTTTAATGAATCTTTAATTAGGTTCAAAAGAGAATGTGATAATTTAAATTATCAAATTCGGGAAATGATCGAGAATGGAGTAGCACCAGTTTTGCTCTAAGCGATAGTTAAATCTTTAGTTAGATTTGAACAGGAAATGGTAATTAATTTTACCGATAACACCGTGGTGTTAGTTATGGATTAATACCGGCTTTGCTCCACGGGATGAATAGGTTGGGATTGGGAAATTAAATAAATGATTTGTTCGGTAAGGTGCGTTAATCCCGACTAGTTTGGAAAACCTTAATATGGTTTGAATGATATCCAAAGGAAAATTAAAGAACAAATTTTAAAGAATTTATCTTTGATAAAATTAATGGGAACATATCCCTAAAGATGTGAATATTTGAATAAAATAATATTCTGAATTGGAGTGAGGCGTATATTGTGTTTTTATAGCACTTGTTTATTATATACGCGAGTTATTCAGAAAGGCCGGGTTTATACCTATTCTGAATAACTAATTCGACGATAAGTTGACGATGAAGACGATTGTTGAAGACCGGAGGTCTTCACATCGTTTGGATGATTACCGATGTCTTGATTGGGCTGTAAACCCAGGATGAGGTAATAAGTGATGATCGTCCATACGTACTTGGAGATCGACCGGATATGCGAGGACCTCTCTCCTGTACTGGACATATGGGACGAGGAATAAGGTGTCTCCGGTTTCGTTCAAACCCAAAACTAACTTATCAATGGATGTGTGTCTGACATTGGATTTTATTTTGTGTTGATTAATTTATATTAAATATATATTTATTTGGTGGTGGAGAATTTATTCTCTTGCTTAATGCCCTTCTCTAAGACGTATGAGCTTAGAGGTTATATATCGATAGACATCAATTGCATGGCGTGAATTGTCAGCGTGGCATGCTGAGATGCAAATGATCAAGGCTTCTATTGAAAAGCAGAGTCTTGTGGTTGATGATCAAAGCACAACCTTATAGATCATAGCTTTGTGTATAGCGTTAACTCGCGATCCTCACATCTCGGTATGAGTCAAAAACGGGATTGGACCGTTGGGAGAACATAAAGTTTCTTTCTAGCTATGGGTGGTGTCATGGTTTGGAGCCCGGACATATATATTTTTTACCTTTGTGGATGATGGATAGCGAGGCGCCTCAGATATATCGGTTATACAGAGCCGAAGGATAGGTCCGATAGGACCGGGAAACGTATGTTCAGGAATTGCCAATCCTCAAACGTAAGAGAGGAACGACCCAACCGATCCAAGGGTTGCCCATAGTGTGTAGTCCTGAGACGTTTGCTAGAGTGTCTCGAAGCAGGGAGGATCCATCCCTAGCCTCAACTCATAGATGGAATTCAATTTCCAATATGTGACTTTTCGGTTTTTATTGTAGAGCCTAGTATGGCGACATAGTAGCATGGGATATTATGCCATCTATGATTGATAAATTTATATTCGAAGTTGTTTGATACACTTTGCAATTATAGTAATATCAAAATGAATTGTTTTAAAACGTACCAAGCAAGTTTGGCTATTATAAGGTAAAACTCTACCTTCCAGCTTGTGTTGCATTGTGTGATGGGACCTGAGTCTTATAATAGCTTCATTTTTCCAAAAAGCATTGCGTTGTTTGTTATATGCATTAGTATTCTTGGGAGGAATCCTGTTCCGTGTTATACGGAGTGGTCCCTTGATTTACTCTATTTTAAAGTAAAGTTTTAAATAATTGTTTTAGTTCTCACACCAGTCACGTGACTAACTTGGAGTTTATTGTTTTAACCTAAACTCTGGGTGCCCCTATTTTCCACATGAGCAGATAGTAGTTTTGGTTTTGCAGATTTTTTTTATACAGGATCCTGGTTTACAGCTGGAGCTATATTCGGAACGCTCTGTATCCTTGTATTTCTTTAAGTTGTGTTATGTATTATTTTTCTATTGCTATGTAATGTATATGTAAATCTCTGATATTTATCAAATGTATATTATTGGTTCACACTCTGTATATTCTTGTACTGTAACAACTCGCGTTCTACGCATCAGAGGATCGTAGAATATTTATTTCTTTCCCGTATGAAGTCGTATGGTCATGTAACTTTGGGAGACATCTATTAGAGTCATTTCCCATGTTCATGATTTTTTTCGATTTTTAAATGACCATTTTGCCCCTAGTTGATCTTGTTTTGGCAATAACTTTTGATTGGAAAGGAATTTTGACCTGAAAACACTTCCATTAGATTCGTTTGATGGTTTACCTTTCCGTAGAGTGGTCATAATAGCCAAACGGACTTACTCTTTGGGAGATATGGCTGAAATAAGGTTTGGAAGGTGAAAAACTGCTTAACCGGGCCAAATAGGTTGATTAGTGAATAGGCCCATAACCCATTTCGAGATTAGGGTTATGGGGAGGCTGAAATGAGTTAGAGAATCATTCCATTTCAGTTTCCTAGCCTCCACTTATCTCCAAGGAACCCTAAAAATGGCCTCCGACCTCTAAATCACCTCCAAATCATCTTTTGATCAAGGATTTAGCTTAGCAACATCTAACCAAGGGAGATTAACATCCCATCAACATTGGAGCTGCTGTTTAGCATTGGGATTTGCATCAAATCAGAGATTTATTTCAGATCTTAGTTTATTTATGGCTAAGGTGAGTGATTTGCATAGTTTTGCACTAATTATGGCTAATTAAGGGTAATTAGTGTAAATTAGTGAATTTAAACGTGATAAAATTCTTGAAAAATGTTCATAAATTCTTAAATGATGTTTTAGACCTATGATATGAATTTGGATTAATTTGGTTAAGTTTTGCTAATCCTATCATTAGTTTCACCTAAACATGCTTAAGGGGAAATATGGGGTTTTGGGTATGTTTGATCCATTTTAACCTATCATATTGATGTTTTGATGTTTGTGGTTGATTATGCATGTTGCTATGACTATATGATATGCTTTGTGATTGGTTTCAACAGTTAGAATGGTCGAAAATGTCGTCGAACGGTGTAAACACTTGCTGGAAAAGTTTCAGGAAACAGTGCAAGATCGGATCGGATCGGATATGGTGGCTCGGATCGGATAAGTTGAACTGGGCAAGGGATTCGATCAGATAGGAGCTTGACACTTGAGAGAACTAGAAAAAAGGAAGGCCACGCTAATTGAACTGGGATCGGATCAGATAAAGAAGGAGGGATCGGATCGAAGCACGTGAAGAACGAGGGAGCGGATCGGAGTGGAAGCACGAACTGGAAGGGAGATGCACCCGACCCGACCCGAAGTGGTACACCCGACCCGGAGGAGGACACTCGACCCGAACCAATACAATGCTGGGAACCCGAACCGCTACAGGGGAGGACAACGCACCGACCCGACTCAGAATGGACACCCGACCCGAATCGATGGCTTGAAGAGGAACCCGACCCGACCCAGTATTGACCAATAACCCGAGATGCAAAGGTAGTCCAGTATGGGAATTTAGAGCTCAGGATTCAATTGGGAATCGATGAGTTCACTTCATGGTTGGGCTTTGCTGCGGGACGTGTGCTAAGGAGTTTTCGATGTTCATAACTTCGATTCACCACTAAAAATGGATGATGGGCTACTTATCAGTGCAGTAGAGTCATTGCGACTCGAGGGGCAAGGTGATGGTAGCAAGACTACGTTATCAGTGCAGTAGAGTCATTATGACTTGAGGGGCAAGGTGATGCGTAGTAAGACATGAGCCAGCGCAGATTGGGTGAATAACTCCATGGGGCAAGTGGACGTAGTAAAGGATTGGTAAGACTATGAGCCAGCGCAGATGGGGTGAATAACTCCATGGGGCAAGTGGACATAGTAAGGATTAGTAAGGCTATGAGCCAGCGCAGATGGGGTGAATAACTCTATGGGGCAAGTGGACATAGCGAAGGATTAGTGGCTACGTTATCAGTGCAGTGAAGCCATTTATGACTTCATGGGGCAGAGTGATCGTAGCAAGGTATGTTGGGTGATCGAAGTGGTGAATATCGTATGCTTTACGCACTGAGTGAGAGATATGAGGATGGATGCTATGTTTGATTGTTTTCCATCACTATGACATGCATACCTCCACCTCCGTATCTTTACACCTTTTGATATGGCACTTTAGAGTGTTGTATAGTATGTAGTGCTAACTCTTTGGTTGCATGTCCAGGTCCAGGTATGTTTTAGTCTACCTGTTATTGTTCACTTTAGATGCTTATCGCTCATACCAGGCTTTATGTCTGACCCAGAGTTTTATGTCTCCTTTTATTACTCTGGGTGCTCACACGAGCACACTAGAGACAGGTTAGCTGGTGATGCACGAGTAGATGATTCGGAGGCGGGCAGGAGGCTTCCACGTATTATATAGATATTCTCCCTGTGTCGCTGGTGGTCGCTACTTGGGCACTAGTAGTGTACCTCCTTTATCTTGCTTTTTCTTTGAGACAGTTTGAAAAGTTGTAATAATGTTTAACTTTGGATCATAAGCTGTACTTACATTTTCCGCTGCTATGTTAGATGTTTCAGCTTATGCACTGTCTCACCTGTTTTATGTTAAGTATGTTCTTATTATATTTTATTCTATGCGCTGTGAGACATTTTACAGGTTCCTTGTATGTTCATTTCCTTCTTCCTTTTTCCTTCTGACGACCCGTTCTGTGCTAGCTGGATATGTGTACAGCGCACCTTTGGAGTAAATGTCGGTTGATGCAGGGCGGGCCGTCACATGTACTCTGATGTAACTTGCTGTAATAAGCAATGAAATGTTCTTCTGTTTGTCTTTTGATTTGTCGTGTTCTCAGACAATCCATTCTTTCTCTTCTCTTCGAAGACCGAGGAAGTTCAGGTCGTTACACAAACAATTCGTCTATGGTCTGTGGACGACGTTGTCAGGAGCTACTAAGCCCCGTCTGCAACATAATATATATTTTACTGTAAAAAGTTTGAGTGAGAAGGAGTTCTCACAGTCGATTTGAACTCCTTCAGTTTCTGTTTCTGAATTTCAAAACAATTTGAAATTGAATTTGCCAGAAATTCCAGTATGCTCCAAATTGGACCCGGTCAGTTTTGTTGCGAAGCTCTCTGTAATAACCCGAAAAATCTGAAATATTTTAAATTTTTATTTTGGCAATTTTAATGAATTTTGAATATTTAAAATGATTTATTCTAAATAATAACGCTGAGAAATTTGTTTTGAATAGAATTAGAACGTATATATTTATTTTTAAATATAAAAGGAATTGAAAATGGCGCGGTAGTTCGAAAATTCGATTTCAAATTTCAAATGAATGTACAGGATTCAAAATAAACCGGATTTTAGCGAAACTAAAAATATTTGAATCTATTTGAAAATATCATTCCAACAAATCTGAAAAATCAAAATTTCATAGCGGGAATCAAAAGTTACGTCCAGTTGAAAATTCAGAATAGTCGTTATGGAATTCTGGCATCTAAAAATGGAAATTTTGCAAAAGACCCCAGTTTTCGACAAAACCACTTTTGTTGGAACCGGAATATCAAGTTATTACTAGATTCAAATTTTCATAATTTTTGAAGTCAATATGTGAGTGTGGAAAAAGAAAACGTGTTTGGTAATTTCAGTTTGAATTTAATCGACTGGAAAATGGCCATTTTTCAAACGGTCTTAGAATTTGACGAAATTAGTTTTGTTAGGATCGTATCGTCAATATGAAGCTAGAAATAATTTTTCTAGAATTTTTAGAGTCAGTATGTTGCCCCAGTAAATTGAAATGTACGTTTAAAATTGAAAATATTAATTTATATTTCAATTTTGATGGAAACTAAATGAAACGGTCGAATTGGCTTGCGGGACATATCTCATTGGGTTCGGAATGGGGGTATTTAGCTAGGGGCGACAGTCGTTGAGTCTCGTTCGGAGTCCGTGAAGTTAAACAAGTAAATTAGAAATAAAATAATATTTAATGATAAGTATATAACTTAAGGGATTTGGTCAAAACCCTAAGGCTCCTCATTCGTTGGTCAACTGCTAAATAAGAAGCGCCTCCCTCTTCTTTCTGCGATCGAAATCGCTTTCCCCATTTTTGCTCCGTCGATCGACAACACCACCCATCCCCAGGCGGCGCACCCCTCCGACCTAGTCCCCTCCGGTCTCCTGACCCACGTCGACCCTCTCCATCCCGCTAACACCCCAGAAGCTCGAGACCGCGACCACCAGCACCCACCTCCCCCATTCGAACGCGCAGAAGCCCTCCGCCCCCTTCCTCCCAAATCCGGGCACCCTCCTTTGACTAATTAAGGTGATTTTTTTGTTTATTTTTATTTTATTTTATTAAAACAGTTCCAATGTTTATAGAAAGTCGGTTTATATATATATATATACAAGTTTATATTTTTTATATATATGAAATTTTATATTTTTATAATAATAAAGTTTAGATTTTTAATTTAGAAGAAATTAGATTTTTAGTTTAGATTATATTTTTAATTATATCAAGATTACATTTTTAATTATATAAAGATTATATTTTTAACTATATAAAGATTATATTTTCAACTACGAAAAGATTATATTTTTAATAATATAGAAACGAGATTTTTATGAATATAAAGGTGAGATCTTTACAGATGTGGCGACGTTATAAAAATGTGATCTTTATAATGTAAACATCGTTATAGAAATTAGGTTTTTCACTGTAGAAAAAAAAAATTAGATTTTCATTTCGAAAGTAGCGATAAAAAATAGATTTTTACATACATGAAGTAACGATAAAAATTCGATTTTCATACATGAAAAGGAATGATTTTTATACTATAAACCTCGTAATCAAAATATGAATTTTATATAGGTAGCGTTGAAATAAAAATATGATTTTTAATATCAACTGCGTTTAATAGAGGGCGATGAAATGGATTGAAATAAGAAAGGAATACAAACGGTTCAAAAATTCAGAAATGAAATGACGGAGTGGAACCCCAAGGTGAGAACTCCTCACTTTTATTTTATTTTCTAGTTGAAATATATACTAGGATGCAGACGGTGCTTAGTAGCACCCAACACCCGTCGTCCACAGACTATGGATGGCTTGGATGTTTGATTGATGTGTTGTGAAAATTGATTGTTTGATAGGACCTGGGTCTTATAATAGCTTAATTTTTTTTCAAAAAGCATTGCGCTGTTTTGTTATATATACACTGGTATTCTTTGGAGGAAACCCGTTCCGTGTTATATGGCATGGTCCCTTGACATATCTGGTTTTGAAGTGAAGTTTAAATAACTTTTTAAGTTCTCACACTAGACACATGATGACCTAGAGTTTATTGTTTTAGCCTAAACTCTGGGTGCCCCTATTTTCCACACGGGAAGCTAGTAGTTTTGGTTTTGTAGATTTATATTCACAGGATCCAGATTTAAAGCTGGAATGATATTCGGAAAGCTCTGTATCCGTATATTCTTTTCAGTTGTTTTTTGTATTATTTTTCTGCTGCATTGTAACTTGTAAATCTCTGATATTTTTCTGATGTGTAATATTTATTCATACTCTGTATATTCTTGTATTCTGATGGAATTGTTGTAATAAGCAATGAAATGTTCTTCTGTTTGTGTTCTGATTGGTCATGTTCTTAACTCAATCCAGGCTTTCCTTCACGGGGAAGTTTGGGTCATAACAATCTCGTCCTCGCGATCCCAATGGATCCAGTTTCGCGCGATTTGGAGCTCGTATGGAAAAGTTATGATCATATGTGCGTTAATTACAAAATTGAATGATTAAATCAAAATTAATTGTATTAATAACGTTTACCATAACGATTGAAAAATCTTTGCCGTATCTTTCCCTTCCTCCTTCCTGTATCATTCATGAACCACCCTCGAAAGCTAGGGTTGGATTTTGGCGCCCCACTAGTCGTCGCGCCGCCGATCAGAAGATGCCACGAGGAGCGCCTACCGTGGCACATCTCCTCCCTTGACCGCGGTCAACTCGTTCAACTCGTTGGCCACCAAATCGAGGACGACGACCGCCTCTTTGAGGCGCGATTTCCCCCTCCCCATACCACGAGAAGCAATGAAAAACCCATGGATTTAAAGCTCTCCAAACGTTCTACCATTTTGCTTCAGGAATTATTTGATTTCATAGTGTGGATTAAAAGAAAAGGGAGGAAGAAAGATCGAAGGCTTTTCCGCCTTCCGTTTAGAAACGCGGCGCAAAATTTAGAAAAGGGATTAGGGATTTTTCTATTGGCTGGAAATATATATATATTTTAAATTATTTAATTCGAAAGATAATGGTTTATAATAACGAAATCCAAATCAAACCCATCGACTATCTGCCCTAGCTAATTTCCCCAATTCCGAACGCAATGGGATATGTTTCATAACCCAATTCAGCTACTACGATCAGCTTTTCATCAAAATTAAAATATAGATCAATATATATTTAATTTGAACACACATTTTAATTTACCTGGGCCACATACGGACTCCAATAATTCCAGAAAAATAAATCTGGCTATGTTTTGATGATACGGTCCTAACAAAACTAATTTCGTCGAATTCGAAGACCTTTCGAAAAACGGTCATTTTCCAGTCGATTAAATTCAAACTAAATTAATGAAACACGTTTATATTCACCACGCTCACATATTGATTCCAAAAATTATGAAAATTGGAATCAAGCAATAATTTGACATTCCGGATCCAATAAAAGTGGTCTCATGGAAAATGGAGGTCATTTGCAAATCTCCATTTTTAAGGGCTATATATTATATAAAATTCCATAGCGACTATTCTGAATTTTCAACTGGACATAACTTTTTATTTCCATTATGAAATTTGGATTTTCACATTCATTAGAAAGATATTTTCAAACAGATTCAAATATTTCTGGTTTTACTAAAATCCGGTTTATTTTGAATCCTGTACATTCATTTAAAATTTGAAATCGAATTTTCAAACAATCACACCATTTCCAATTCCTTTTGTAATTAAAATAAATATTTATATTCTAACTTCGATTTAAATAAATTTATATGTTCTAACTCTATTCAAAATAAATTTCTAGTCGTTATTATTTAAAATAAATCATTTTAAATATTCAAAATTCATTAAAATTGCCAGAATAAAAATTTTAAGTTGGTTCTGATTTTCCGGGTTGTTACAAATAGTAAATATAGGAAAATAAAGGAATCATGCTGCGCTAATAAATTTTGGATTTCGTTATGAAAGAAAATTAACTAGTTCATTCCAAAACTATTATTTTTATATTGATACACTTGTAACTTGCTATATTTCACATTTACTTTGTGGTTATATATATTCAATTGATCTTCCATAAATCTCTATCACAAGAAACAGAAAAAAATTAAGAGTGTAAAGCAAAGAAACATGAGGACAACTTGCATTGCAGTCTTCCTTATGTTCCTCATTCTTTTCTCAAGTTGTATGCAAGAGAAAAAACTAAACTTCAGTTAGTTACTTTTTTTTTGTTACGATAGAAAATCTTTTTTCATATTTGTCCTAACAAATACAAATACTGATGTTAAATACTACTTGCAGCTGTGATGACAGATGTGAAAGGACAACACTGCCCTCCTCCAAGCGAAACCTGTGAATTTCCTACTGAATCACCTAACTGTATGACAAAAGAATGTAAAGAGTTTTGCCCTAAACATTTCTTCTGCATTGAGGGTAGTTATTGCTCTAACGTTAATGCATTCACTTGCAAATCGAATTGCGCTCATCATCGTTGAATTGCGACTTAATCATTTTGTGTTTTGTTATTCATATCTCTTTTGTATTTCAACAGCTGGGTCTGTATACATTATCATATGAAAAAATAATTATGAAATGGAATTTTCCTTTGTTTGATTTGGAAGGAAATTTTTATCTACATCTATTTTGTTTTGACTATGCGATGAAGAAAAAACTTGTTGCACAAAAATATATATTTTTTAACTGTATGTGCTTGGCTTATGGATATTACTGGGAAAATTTAAATATTATGTTCGTTAACTTGTCAGGGAAACACTTACGTAATATAAATAAATCAACTAATATTAAGTAATAATATTTAATATTCAGTTTAAATCAGTTTGGGAAACTAATATTAAAATTTTCTTCTCGGTGGCAGTTTATAGTTTCCACTGTAATTTGTTTTATGAACTAGAAAGCATCAACTGGTGAAAGAATCTCCATTTCTCTAAGCAAGTGAAAAGAAGAGGCTCACGACAGCAGGTTTGTGTCGCAACTATCAAAAGCTAAAGATCAATAAGCGATCCAAGCAACTTTTTTTTTAAAAATATATTAAGTTGTAGATCTAATGTGTTTGCTACTTACTTCTATTACTTTGATAGAATCATGAATCCTAAATCATCTTGGAATTTTGTTGTGTAATGTTATTATACAACAACCATTGCATTATATTTTCATCCCTCAAAACGTTTAGGATTAAAAAGTGCTTTCTTTCATAAGACTAATGTGTGTGACTCTTGATTGTAGTGGTGTTGGCTAGCTTTCTGATCAAGCCTCCAATAGTTGAATTACCATGCACAAGCAAACATATATGAAGACCCATAAAACAAGTTATTCTGGCTCGTGAAGCTCAGGAGTCCACTCTTGGCCAGCTTCATCCCCCAACTCATGATTCCGCGTCACGTCCTGCTCGCGACAGGGTCCACGAACCGCTCGTGGGTAGGAGGCACGACCCGACCCCAGGTCCAAAGAATGATCGCCATAACCAAGTCTTCCACGAACCGCAAGATCAGGATCTGATGACACCTGTCCATAACTACCATATTGACCATTTCTCCATCAAGCCATGAACCAGTCTGAGATTGTAACGGCCCAGATTTTTTGACCATTTAGTAATTATTTAAAAATGTTTTTTTTATTGTTTTGGAATTCTAAATGGTTTAATTTCAATAATTTTGAATATTTTATTTTATTCCGAAATGGTAGAAATTTAGTGGATCTGCAATATAATGTGAACTGGCAGTATAAAAGGATAAATTTTTAATTTAAAATAGTACATTTACAAAGGATGTAGTAGCTAACGAACTCGGATTTCGATGAAATCAGTTTCATTAAATCCGAAATGATGAAATTAGGTAACCAACCAAGTTACGTCAAAAATGGCATCCGTATGTGGAAAAGAAAAAATAAAAGGCCAAAATTTGAACTAAATTTTGACGGTAATTGGAATTTGCTAATGCTAACGGCAAAACTGGAACCTGAGACCTATCCAGGAAAATTCTAAACATAAGATATTAGCTATATATGAAATCTGGGAAAATCCTATAACGGATACAGAAAGTTATTAAGGAAACAAAATTTAAATAAATTATTTGAAAATCTAAACGAACTCCGATTTTTGATTTGAAAACATAGGATTGAAGTACTTTAAAAACCGGACCAGATGGTGGAAGAATTTCTGAAAACCGTTATCGTTTGATACTCCAACATGAGACCGGAAGGTGTTGAAACTAACACAAAACACTATTTTGAATTTGAATTTAAATTATTTGAAAGTTCAAACAAGTTCAAAATTTATATATTTTTATATAGTATTGAAGAGCAAGAAAAATCGAACAATATGGTTGAAAAAGATTTCGGGTAAGTTATCAATAAGTAAGTCAAATTAACATCCGAATAGGGTTGAGAAAACACACTTTACTATTAATAAATTATTAAATTTATTTATAATTTAATTAATTTAAGGATTAATCCTAGCCATCCATTTTCGACCGTTGGATTCGCACCACCTCAGCAATCCATGTGACTCCTTCGGCTATAAATAGCCCCCCTCCTTCATTTTAAACTCACTCCTCCTCCTCCTCTTTCAAGATTTGGCAATGGCAGAAATAATAAGAAAATATTAGGAAATAGGGAAAAGGGAAGGAAGGGAGAAAGGAGGGCAAGACGGGGAGCTAGGGACTCTTAGGTAGAGGCTTGGGCTTCGCGGGGTAAGTTTTTAAATAATATTTATTTATTTATTTTTGTAATATATGTATATATATATATATTATAATTAAAATAGAATTTTTAAAAAATAAATATCAGAACATTCTAAGGGTGACAGAGAGGATAGTGTCTAAGGCTTGAGTTTGGAAAATATAGTTTCCTGCTCTCCCTGGCTATCCCTAACTGATCCGACGAATGGGATAATTAATTTAAATTTTAAATTTAATTTGAATTAAATTTGAATTTAAAACAAACCAGGGGCATTTTCGTAATTTTTAACTATAAACTTTAAAAGCTTATAACTTTTTCAAAACAAGTCGGATTTCCACGAAACAAGGACCATTGGATTCTTATCGAAAAATACTTTAAAATGAGTGGAAGCAGATTTTTGATCCGGATTAAAAATTTTAAGTTATAATTAAATGAATATTTTTAAATATTTTATTTGAAAATTAAATTTAATTAATATTAAAATGGTTTTTCAATTTTAAAAAAAATTGGATATGGCTAGTGTTAGACCAAAAAATGGCACTAACACCCAATTGATAATGTTTTGTAGAGGATAATGAGGAATCATGAACAAAAAGCAAGAAAAATCAATCAACACGCGGAATTTATAGTGGTTCGGCGTTAACAAGCCTACATCCACTTCATAGTTTCTCATTTCATTCATGGATTACAATTACAAGGAATTTAATCACTCAATCGCTCAAATATAATGAATAATTCTCTCCGAATTCATTGATTTTCATTGGTTTTCATTGGAGAAGAAGGTGGTTATTGATGGGGGAATTCGTCCATGGCTACCATGAATCAATGAAATGCCAAAAGTCCCTTCAAATGGCCATGTTGTAGTGTATTTATAGCTGTAGGGAAGCTCTGGGCGGTTCCGGTTCGGATGGGCCACGTGGCGTGACCAGAGGAGATCTCAGAAGTAGTGGAGAATGTGGAAAAGGGGTTACCAGGTCGTGCTTTGCCAAGTGGAGTCCGATCCGCAATTGTAGGAGTCGGTTATGCCAAAAGAAGAGGTCAAACTCCGTGTGCAGAAGCAGGTCCAGTCGGTTCGGATCGGATCCGAACCGAACCAGTTGTTCGAGCAGAATGCCTGCACGCACTTCTATGCAGAATACTTCAGGCGGTTCGGGTAGAGGGTACTCCGATCCGATCCGGGGAGGGGGATCCGATCCGATCCGAAAGGAGAGATCCGATCCGATCCGAATGGGCGATCCGATCCGGTGACATTGGCATGAATAATTCAAATTTTCCATCTTTCTATCACTCCATCCAAGTGATCGCCAATCAATGTAAGTTCATACTCAAGTCCCTGGCTTTGGGTAGCCTGGTCACAAAGCAGGCTAACATTTTGCCCCCCAAAGTACATCTTATCGCAGATAAGATGTGCTTTGATTAAGTCAAGATAAATCTTTTTAGAACGCCATCCATCCTTCAGGAGGCTTTATCGAATTGTTGCACTACTTCCATGGGTGCTAGTTAGTACAAATTCTATGGAAGGAGTAGTCGAAATGATCAGGTAACCGTTTTAAACATCGTCGAATCAAGATGTTGATTTCCTTCATGATAAGCCATATAGGGTCGTTAGCTCTTGTGTGAGATCGTGCATACACGGGCCGTTGCTAAACGACTTCGTTTCCCAAACGAGTCAAGTGTATTATCAATTCAGGGTTTCTTTTACACATAAGTCAATGTATGAACTAGATATCCAAATCATGTGGTAGTATAAGAATCTTCTGGCTTTGAGCTAGTATTAAACTGTTGGGATAGACCACATCATACTTGGTGCATGCGTCTTTCATTTGCGCTCGTCTTGGGACTATCCGGACATCAGGATAGTAATCAGATCATACTAAAAGAAATCCACGAATAAGTTCGTCATAATCGTAAGGCAGTAAAGGAGTTCTCCACATTCTCTAGTTGATACAGTTGTAGATCAATTATTTGAAGTCATGCTTGACCCATTAGTTGGCTTACTTAGACGGTCAAGATGAATCATGTCATATTCCAGAGATATAAGGTATATGTTCTGAATCAAGCATCGAGTAAGGGTCATGTTCAAAGTCAGTTTGTCAGTTGAAGCTCGTGCTCCCAACATCAGTGGAGGAAAAGCGAAGTCAATGCTTATGCCCTCAGCGTCGGTGGGGGTTGGACCAGGTCAATCGGACATCCAATCTTTTAGCCTTTATACTTTTTTCTGCCGCATCGGATTAGATATGTAGGTTCAACAATCTTAGTCACCCTGTGTCGTTATGTGCACATTCCCAAGTCATCAAGGGTTGGAGTTGTATATGCGAATGGCTGAATCACAATCGCGTTGGGGTCAACCCATCTGTTTAGCCAGAAAGCAGTGATCGCCTTATTGAGTATATCAGCAAACTTAGATACTCTCCTCGCATCAGCTGCAGAGTTGAGTAAGCTCGTCATTCTTGCAAGCAGGCGAACGTCGTTAGTGAGTTATTTGAGCTCCTTCGTTCATGCTTTGGCATAATCCGAAATAGCCACCATAGTCTTGCTGAGTCTATCTCCCATGCTTGGTTCCATTAAGCTTGACAATCAAGACCGCAGGCCTGATTAATGACATTGGTCATTTCCAGAATTGTAAATTCCTGTTAGTCTTTCCTGGGGCTTTTCTTTTTCCTTTATTATTTCTAGAGTCAGATGGTGCTCCATTCTGTCGTGAAGACATTGAGATCATCCATTTCAACATTAGCACACTCTTATTGCACGAATCTGCCTGTCTCAGGATAGGATTTTCCAACGTTTCTAGGAAAATCTCATGGTAGATAGATACCAAAGTTTGTTTCAGAGGTGAATCCTCCAAGTCCTCTTGGTGGATCTCGATGAAGAGGGATTTTGAAGTTTGAGATATCTAGAATACCGGATACTACAGCAATCAACGCCATATATGGTCCAGGTCGATTTTCCGATGCCACTACGGCGTTGAATCTTTCAAGGAATGCATGCAGGGTCTCGCCTGATCTCTGTTGAAGCATTAATTAATGTTTCCAATTTGGCCCTCATCTTTGAGAAGTTGTCGCTAATTACCTAATTTAGCGCTAGTGCCCCCGGTATGAAGTCTTAAATTGGGTGGAAGCCGGTTTCTGGCTTCTTGGTTTTGCATATGTAATAGCCGTCCATCAGGCTTCTGTTCTTTAATTCTGAATGAAAAATTCCTATTCGGATGTATGCGGGTTGGTCTTGGCGAGCCATTCTTTTGGTTACAGTCTAGGATCTTGCGGGGCTCCGATGATAATAAATGTGCATAAAGTCGGCAATACTCGAAACTTGTGTCCTGTGCCCCCCTCTACAGGGGTTCTGCCATGCGGTGAGCACCAGATCCATTTCTTCTCTAAATTCATACTTCTTCATCAAGTCATGAGTTAAAGTTTGACATAAAATTATTTGTTCGTGTCTGACTCATGTTAGTTTTGGATCTCCCATCCAAGCTCTGAGGATTGGAGTCGAATTGCGATATGTCAAATTATTGCCACTTCGAATGCTTCTACTTTCCCCCTTCATGGGGAGCCTCATGTTGAGGTTGAGCTGGGTTTTACACATTCAACTGTATGGAAGCAAAGGTTGGTTGGGCTCCGTTTAAGTTTTTCAGCGGATCTTACATATCCATCGTTTTCATCCAAAATGTCAAGGTCAGAAGTTGCATGTTACAAATACCTGGGAGGAGGTTGGTTGCATCTTTGTTTCATCAAAGACGACTATGCCAACTTGTCCTAGGGTCTCATATTATCTAGACCACGGGGTAGGGAGTGTATGAGCCAAGTTCATTGTCGTTTGAATTCCCATGGTGCTCGCTCTAGCGAATAAGTCGAAGCTACTAGGCCTTCCATCTATCCGAGTAGAGAAGTTATCCACCATTTTCTGTCGTTTCCGGAGAAGTTCATCTCGCTTCCTTTGATCCTAGCGCCTTCTGCGCCAATATCCTCAGCCCGGAAGAAATTTCTATCTTCCTTCTTCTTCGCTTTTGAGTCTGAGTGTCAGGCAATTCGCCTCCTCGCAAGTTAGGAGTCAAAGCAATGGCATCTCCCTTTACATGGGGTCTTTCAACTGGGAAATCGGTCCGGACTAGCAAATGGACGTTCACTCTGCATCCATTTCGTGGTCCTCAAGCAACCTGTCAAGATCGAGGTATAAGTTAGTCATAGACATATAACATTTATGAATATTTTCAGCAGTGCGGCCCCAGTCCGGGGGTAGTGGAGAAAGGTCGGCATTTGTATCACATCCCTTTTAAATTTAGACGTGGATGCACGGAAGGGAGACATTGTTTTCAAAGCTTATGTGATTGAGTTATCCAAGTGCTCGAGTTATCGCATTTTCTATTCAATATATTTGCGAGTTGGCACTCGTCGTTGCACTTGGGCTATGGCTAGTCATACATGGGTGTGTATGTTGATTTGATATATCATCCTTAGGACCTCCTTTCGGTGATTGCATTGAGTCATGTGGGAAGCTTAGCATTAGAAGTCGACGTCATTCATTCAAACACGACCTCTTTGTTGTTGTACGCGAGTATCCCTTGTGTCTTCTCTTTGTATCTGTACATAACCTTGCAATTCGAAAAAGAATAGTCAGCTTAGTCTTGCAAGCTACTAAGTCAATCTTTAAGTCACAAGCAATTGTAGCTCGAAATGAAAACATGTTGAGTGCTAATCTATCTAGCATAGAATTATTAAATGTCAAAGTGTCAGGTGTCGTAGTTTGGAGGTATAGTGTCTGTAGCCTCCATTTAATTCTGAAACACGGGTCGTGTCCGAAGCGTGTTTGAAGTTAATTCAGAAATCTATGTCCGTGCCCCCAGCGTTGATGGGAACCGGATTAAGTCATTCGGATGTCCGATCCGTAAGTCCTTTATAATCCTGTCCTCAGTCGGAGGGCAATGAAGATTGCATGCACGTCACAGCATTGTCCTTTATACTCTCTCCCAAGTCGTGAGAGTTAGAGTTATGGGTTTAGTGGTCTTAAGTCATGGTGCACCATTCACACTAACCCAACAGATTTATACTCTCTCTCAAGTCGTGAGAGTTAGAGTTATGGACGTCGCGGCTCGTCCTTTATACTCTCCCAAAGTCAGTTTGGGTTAGAGTTGTGGATCGAGTGGTCTTAAATCTTGGCGCGCCTGTCACACTCGTCCTAAGTTTATACTCATATCCAAGCTCTGAGGATTAGAGTTAGTCGGGCAAACAGTCGGGTCACATTTGCCTTGGCATCGTCCCTTTGCTCCTACATCAAGGGCAAAGGTCGCCATCAGGGATGGTCGGTTCACGTCCCTATTGATTTTATACTCCTCCCGTCGGAAGCATGGGAAAGAGCTAAAGACGTTTTTGGAGAGCGGTCGAGTCACACTCATCCTCGTCTTAACATTTCCCTTTTGCCCCCACATCGAAGGCCAAAGTTATGTCGTTCATGTGATCGTGCCCCTGTCATTTTTGCACTCTTCTCGTTGGATCAGGGGATGGAGTCATAGAACTGCTAAGTGGTTATGTCACACCCGAGTATATCTCTATGTCGTGTCTGGCAAATTAAAGGCTAGAAGTTGAGGATGCCTCATTTGTATGCCTATGCATAGGTATGTTGAAATTATGTGCATATATTCGCTTGCCCCCTACTTCAAGGGCAAAAGGTCCATGAATGAATGGTCAAACTTCATTTATGTCAGGTTGTTGGCATCAGGAGGGTGAATAGTTGAATCACGTTCGCCAAAGATTTACGTTCCTCCGACTAAACCATGGAAGGAGTGGTTGGCACCAAACTTCGGGTACCTTCATCATTCATATCGCATGAGTTAGTCATGTCCATAACTCAGGAGGCATGTAAAAGTAAATTGTATGATTGAAAAGTAAGCATATCAAGGGGCAGTGCTGCCTCCTTTAACGGATCGAGCCATGTAGACGGTCGAACTGCATCCATCCGGAATCGGATTCCGACGTTGAACTTCAATGCACAATTATCTTGAGGCCTGCCGCGTGTGAGCCAATGAGTGGATGGTCACCTCGGATCCATCTTAAGCTATACAACTTCTCTCAGGCGAAGGACGTGGCTCTGCAAACGAGCAGTTCAATCGGGCTCGTTACGGCAATGCTCCATAATTCTTCCTATAAGTGCTCAAAGTTTGATCGGTACCAGATTCGGGGTACCTACATCATCCACCTATAAATTCATCTGAGTTAGTTACATCAATAACTCATAAAGCATGGAAATATAAGAGTCATGGTTAAAAAGTAATCCTGTTAAAGGAATGAATATCATTCTGTGCGAAGATGGCATTGCACGCTCTTTGCAGGTCCATTTTTCCTCACTACATCTTTATCAGGGGATGGCTGTCAAAATCTTTAGCTGGTGATGGACGTCTTTTCAAACCGTTGTGGGGTGGCGGTCCTAAGAATGAACAGACCTTGATTGAGGACTTGGAGTGACAAAGGCAATTAGGTAAATACTATAAGCGAATAACGAGGTCACATCTTATTTGAATCGCCTTCTTGCCCCCATGCTAAGGGCAAGGATTGAGTATAAGGGAGTCATGGCTGCTAGGGGGATAGTCATATCTCATCCATCCACAGATATGTCTTTAGTCCCACGTTGGGAATAAGATCTAATGCACAGATAATCAATCAGCATCCAGGCTTAAGTGCTCTAAAACCTTTAACTTGCCACTTCCATTGAGTAGCATCTCCTAACTAGCTAAATAGCAGTCTCTTCCAGTAACATGGTCGCCATGGACCATTCCCATTCCATCTTTCATTAGGAATTTTAGCAATAGATACCAGGGTGCAATGGAAGCTCTAATCGCCGCTAGAGCTGGTCAGTTTAGACCTTAGTCAGATAAACTTGACTACAATAGCATGGCTTCCAAGGCTTGAAGTAATGTTCACGTTTTCTATCACAATTGATGTATGAAGTCGAGAGCTAACGGTCGATTCATATTTGTTTTGATCTCGAACTCTCATCTCTTGACAAAGGTCATGTGCTGACTGGTGAGCAGTCAAGTTGCTATCATCCGAGCAAAGATTCACATGTCCAATCATGGCCTGTTGGGGTTCAGCTGTTACCTATCGCTGGGCACCAAAGTATGTTGACCTAACCCTTATTCGATGGAAATCAGTCTTCCTCAATGCGGTTGACAGCAAATAGCCATTGCAAAGGTTAGCTAAGTTCTTCGGGAGGTGAGACGCAGGACATTTTATCCATCACATCATACAATTGAAGTGTAGCTTTGGGATGTTGGGATCCTTAGCTGCTTTCTGGTGTCCCACTATTGACAATCATGGTCACTAAGATCATATGAATCATCTTTGAAGTAGTGTTCGAACTATTCTATATAACTGTCATTCGATGCTCCGCCGATTGGACAGGTTTAAGTCATATAAATGGAATGGTCACTACTCATTAGGGAACAACATCAGTTGCATTGCTGAAATCTACACTATCGGAGTTCCAGAAGATGAGGCTACTATTAGACAATCATTATCTCGTATACTGTCATTGATAGCAAGCTGAATCTGACTGACAGCTCCTCCCATTGAATGGCATCGGCAAATAGAGGCTATGGCTTCTGGAGGAATCCTAGTCGTTGCCATTTGGTTGTCATATTCTTTGACTATCCACCTTATCTTCATTAACAAACTTTGATGACTACTGTTGGTCAAAATATACGTCGAGCCGAAGGCGAGCCGTGCTCCGAGCCGAAGGCGAGGCCGTCAGCGGGTCCGGGCGCAGCGCCGGCGGGGGTCCGGGGCCCCGCAGTCCCGGCGGCGATTATTTGAAAGTTCAAACAAGTTCAAACAAGTTCAAAATTTATATATTTTTATATAGTATTGAAGAGCAAGAAAAATCGAACAATATGGTTGAAAAAGATTTCGGGTAAGTTATCAATAAGTAAGTCAAATTAACATCCGAATAGGGTTGAGAAAACACACTTTACTATTAATAAATTATTAAATTTATTTATAATTTAATTAATTTAAGGATTAATCCTAGCCATCCATTTTCGACCGTTGGATTCGCACCACCTCAGCAATCCATGTGACTCCTTCGGCTATAAATAGCCCCCCTCCTTCATTTTAAACTCACTCCTCCTCCTCCTCTTTCAAGATTTGGCAATGGCAGAAATAATAAGAAAATATTAGGAAATAGGGAAAAGGGAAGGAAGGGAGAAAGGAGGGCAAGACGGGGAGCTAGGGACTCTTAGGTAGAGGCTTGGGCTTCGCGGGGTAAGTTTTTAAATAATATTTATTTATTTATTTTTGTAATATATGTATATATATATATATTATAATTAAAATAGAATTTTTAAAAAATAAATATCAGAACATTCTAAGGGTGACAGAGAGGATAGTGTCTAAGGCTTGAGTTTGGAAAATATAGTTTCCTGCTCTCCCTGGCTATCCCTAACTGATCCGACGAATGGGATAATTAATTTAAATTTTAAATTTAATTTGAATTAAATTTGAATTTAAAACAAACCAGGGGCATTTTCGTAATTTTTAACTATAAACTTTAAAAGCTTATAACTTTTTCAAAACAAGTCGGATTTCCACGAAACAAGGACCATTGGATTCTTATCGAAAAATACTTTAAAATGAGTGGAAGCAGATTTTTGATCCGGATTAAAAATTTTAAGTTATAATTAAATGAATATTTTTAAATATTTTATTTGAAAATTAAATTTAATTAATATTAAAATGGTTTTTCAATTTTAAAAAAAATTGGATATGGCTAGTGTTAGACCAAAAAATGGCACTAACACCCAATTGATAATGTTTTGTAGAGGATAATGAGGAATCATGAACAAAAAGCAAGAAAAATCAATCAACACGCGGAATTTATAGTGGTTCGGCGTTAACAAGCCTACATCCACTTCATAGTTTCTCATTTCATTCATGGATTACAATTACAAGGAATTTAATCACTCAATCGCTCAAATATAATGAATAATTCTCTCCGAATTCATTGATTTTCATTGGTTTTCATTGGAGAAGAAGGTGGTTATTGATGGGGGAATTCGTCCATGGCTACCATGAATCAATGAAATGCCAAAAGTCCCTTCAAATGGCCATGTTGTAGTGTATTTATAGCTGTAGGGAAGCTCTGGGCGGTTCCGGTTCGGATGGGCCACGTGGCGTGACCAGAGGAGATCTCAGAAGTAGTGGAGAATGTGGAAAAGGGGTTACCAGGTCGTGCTTTGCCAAGTGGAGTCCGATCCGCAATTGTAGGAGTCGGTTATGCCAAAAGAAGAGGTCAAACTCCGTGTGCAGAAGCAGGTCCAGTCGGTTCGGATCGGATCCGAACCGAACCAGTTGTTCGAGCAGAATGCCTGCACGCACTTCTATGCAGAATACTTCAGGCGGTTCGGGTAGAGGGTACTCCGATCCGATCCGGGGAGGGGGATCCGATCCGATCCGAAAGGAGAGATCCGATCCGATCCGAATGGGCGATCCGATCCGGTGACATTGGCATGAATAATTCAAATTTTCCATCTTTCTATCACTCCATCCAAGTGATCGCCAATCAATGTAAGTTCATACTCAAGTCCCTGGCTTTGGGTAGCCTGGTCACAAAGCAGGCTAACAGCTAGAGATGGGAAAGTAGGATTTGTTAGAAGGGCAGGGAAGGTAATTTGGCTAATAACGCAATTAGAAATTAATTAAGATAAAAATAATTTAATTAAATATATATTCATTTAAATTAGGTAAATATTGTAAATAGCTTAACTTTTGCATACATTAACGAAATTTAACGAAACAGGATCCGTTGGGATCGTATGGACGAGCACTACGCAATGGAATTGACCGCAAGTGGATTGGAGCTCGTTTGGATTTATGGTGAAATTTAACGTCTGAACCAAATCAATGACCGATTATCGTTATTCAACGATAAACCATCCAAGGTGAGTAAATCTCACTATCTCTAAACACTTTATATTTTTATAAAGTATTTTTAGAATTGATAAATATTGGTTGAATTGCTGAGTGTTGATTGTTTGGTTGAACAGCTAGTCAATTGACTGAAAATACCGATATAGTTATATATATCGTTAACCGATGTTGATTCTGTTTATCAGAATACCTCATATTGAAATGAAATTGATGTGAATTATATTGTGTAACATCTGTGGATGCAGGGAAACAGGTCAGAGGGATCCAACTGGATTCCTCAACATTTATTTACCGTTTTTCATATATTCTGTTATATGATGTGTTATATCATCTGTCGTTGAACCCGTGTGTTTGGATGATGATCAAACCTTTTGATTTGGTATTTTTATACCATAAATGATAACGGGAAGTGAAAAGGAATTCTCAAAGTATATTTTGAAAATAAATTATTTATATAAAATCAATAGATTTTATATATAAAAGGAGAAGAGTTTCATAGAGGAAAATAATTATAGAATCAAAGAAATTGAGTAAAGGAAAATATTTGTGAAATCAAATATAAAGGAGAAGATTTGAAAAGAAAAACAAACATATAGGAAATACATTTGTAAAACAAATGTAAAGGAAAATATTTGCAAATCAAATAGAATAGGGAAAAAGTAGCTATTTGGGAAACCTTTACAAATAGAAATCAAAAGGGAATCATTTGTAAAACGATTACAAATGGAATTGAAAATCGAATATTCATTTAGGGAATAAAGGAAAGTTAGAAGAGATATTAATGTAGAGAATAAATGGAAAAGCTAAAAGTAATAATTATTTGTTAAATAAATAGAAGTAAAAAGTGAATAGTTATTTGTTAAGTAAACAAATAGAAAAAATATTATTCAAAAGAGTTATTCAAAAAGTGTTATTCAAAAGAGTTATTCAAAAGAGTTATTCAAAAGGAGTTATTCAAATGGAATTATTCAAAAGAGAAAATTCAAAGGGGTTAATTCAAAAGAGTTAATCAACCAAAGTTAAACTGTCAGAGTTAAACAGTTAGAGTCAAACCATTAGAGTTAATCAGAAAAGTTAGTCAGTTAGAGTTAAACCGTTAAAGTTAAACAGTTAGGGTTAAACCATTAGAGTTAAACTATTAGAGTCTAACAGTTGGAGTTAATCTATTAGAATTAAACCGTTGGAGTTAAGCTGTTAGAGTCAAACAGTTAGAGTTAGTTAGTTAGAATTAACCAGTAGAGTAAATCAGTTAGAGTTAAGCGGTTTGAATCAAATCGGACTAGAGTTATTCGAATATAGTAACCGAATAAGGGTTAAATTGAATATTAGTTATTCAATTAGAGTTGATCGAACTTAGTTATTCGAGATAGAGTTAAACAGAAGTAGTTATTCAGTATAAATTGCCATTTAGCACGACTGCTAGCGAAATTCGCAGGGCTGCAGATAGCCTAAGGTGGTCGGATGTTTCCTGAGGGAATCAGGCGTAACCATTGTGATCGCTGCGATCTAGAGTCAAGCGAATGGTGTTAAATCAAATATTAGTTAATTAATAAAAGTAATTAAGTCGAGTTTATCAAGTTGAGTTAAATGAGTCGAGTTAATTAAGTTAAGTTAGTCAAGTTGAGTTGATCAAGTAAGTTGGTCAGATTGAGTTAAATCAAGAGGAGTTAATCAAAACCGAGTTATCCGAATAAGAGTTAATCCAGTAAGAGTTAATAGAATAAGGGTTATAGATTAGAGTTAACTGAATAGGAGTTAATAAATTTTATATTCGTTTATTTATTCGAGTTAGAAAATAAAAGCCATATAAAGTTATTATATTTCGGATGCAGGGAATTATAACACTATTGTTATAATCAAGTGCTTATTGTACGAGAAGCAGACTCGTAAGTAGAATCTGAAAATGTCGTAATGAAGTGTTAATGTTTTAAAGAGATGAACTTTGTCTATTTCGAAGTTAGAAATGTCGTTCAGTTAAGGTCTGAGAGGTAATTATACCCCAACTTGATTGACTTCGTTTTTAACTAAGAAATGGTTAAGGTTCGATAGTGGAAAGTGGTTAAGTGGAAACCAAATGAAGGAGATTTGGCATAGTGATGTTTATTCAAACATCTGTTTAATCAAATGAAAGAGATTTGGAAATGTTTTCCAAATGAGAAGCAGAATTGTTTTCTGAATATAGAAACAAGAGATGGAAATGTTTTCCAATGATAATGATATATATTTTCTAAATATAGTGAATAAGAAACATTAAACAACAGGAATAGGGAAATGGACGAATGGATGAAATGATGATTGTTCAATAGAATTTCCTTCTGGAAATAATATCGTTGTTTGCACACAGACATGTTTTCATTTGATAGTTAAATCACCGACTATCAAAGTTTTTGACCATTTTACGTTGTTAATATGGAGAGACCGGTTGGATTATTATCCATAGAACCACTCCGTATTGGCATAATCGTTGCGAATCAAGTATGCTGAATATATTGAAGACAGAGTAAAGTGCAAGGGTATCCTGTTTACAAAATAGTGCCTTCGGTTTGTCCAGTCCCAGGACAAACGTGTATGGACGAGTGTCTGACAGAGTATATCCAATAGATCGCATAAGTTGATCTCTTCAAACGTACTTACGTTTGGTGGCGGAGGAATTCGTTTCTCTTAGCTGTATACCCGTGGTATTTTTGGTGAAATCAATTTTTGATTTGGCGGGTATGACGATGTGGCATTCAAAGTAATGGAGGTGTGATCTGTCAAAAGATACGTTATGACCTCAAGCCTCATCAACCAGGAAAGGACAAAAATTGGGCAGGCAACATGGCTATGTGGGTCGCACCCATTAGGATGTATGATCACCTATCTAGAGAAATTCCTTTTGTTCTTAAATCTATCGATGCTGTCCCATTCGGGAGACGGTTGCTGATCCCAACCGTTGGTGATATACATTCGATACACTCAAGCGAAATGAGTGGTCGGTCATGTGAGGGCCGGGTTGCAAGATGTTCTTGTTGAACCCAGTGTATTCGCCTCTAGAGATACACTATCGGCAGGTGGTCCCATACCTTGTCAAAGTCGGAATCCAATCTCCAATAAGTGCCCGCGAGTTTGATTTGTATACTATATATGTAGAGCGTGAGATGCAAACGTTCTACTAGATTTTAATTACTTGTGATTAGACATTATTATAATATCAGATAATATATGATTTCCAAAGTGTTTTGGGTTATCGTAAGGTAAAAACTGTCCGTTTTTATGTGTGGATTGGTCTTACGATTATCTTTTCTTTTAGAAGGATTTTGAAAGTTAAACCAAATGATTTGGGTTTACTCACACCAGTCCCATGACTGACCCTGAGTTTATTTTGTTTTGTTTTCCCTAAACTCTTGGGTGCCAAAATTTGTACGGGCAGTCAAGTAGTCAGGATTTACAGGTATGCTTGAAGAGCTTGGAGCAGGAAGCTTCAAGATTTTTCTAGCTATTGATTATTCCGCTGTGATGAAAGCGTTCTACTCTGATAATGGTATGATATACATATACTACTTTGATTTCAAGATATGTTGCCTATTATATTTTATTCGTTCCGCTGTGAGATTCGTATTACTCTGATGTTGTTGTGTTCTTCTTCTTCTTCTATTCTAATTTTCTATCTTATCTATCCTCACCCTCTAATTTATTTCTTGGACTATCCGGTAATTTTGAATTTTGATTGTTCGATTGGTGTTATATATCGGATAACCATGGTCGCTTTTTCCCGGGTCGTTACAGAGATCCTCGGGATTCGTGCCACATGTTATCATGAACCGCCTGCATATGCCACCTATAAATAGCCCTATACTTGGCATTTTTCAGGATCTTTTAGCAATTTGGAGTGTTGTTACCACCATTGTTTCTCCTCCATTATTTCTTATCAGTATTATCACGAAATTACTAAGTGAATCATCATTGTAATTGTGAGATTGAGAGAAATCATTGATTGTACTTGCATTTAACATATAATCAAAGACATATAAAGTATACGTTGGCTCTTTAATGCAAAACCAGTATAAATCTGGTGTGATCTTGCATCTTCTTTCATTTCTAGTTATTAATCCAAGTCATTCTGAACAATTTGGGTGTTTGACCAAGATTTGGATCTAACATTTTGGTGCTTTCACCAAGAACCGAAGTCTCAGCATATCATATTATTGCTTTACTATTTGGATATTCAAATCCGAAGAAGATAG
The DNA here is from genome assembly GCA_030737875.1 of Allium sativum. Lineage (NCBI taxonomy): Eukaryota > Viridiplantae > Streptophyta > Magnoliopsida > Asparagales > Amaryllidaceae > Allium > Allium sativum. The sequence continues at coordinate 166,913,740 of CM060923.1, forward strand.
TCCGAATCTCCACTGTTTCATTTTTTTGAAGATTTTTGCAAAGTCAAGACATTATGGCTATAAAGAAATCCAAGGATGCACGATCTTCGCAAGCAAACGAAACCAAAAACGAAGCTAACAAAGAAAGCATTCACGAGCAAGTCAAACTGGACTCTCCGGTTCATGAAGAAGAGGGGGCAATCCGACCCGCAGAGGGCGTCACGACCCGTTCCCAAGACAATATCATGAACCGCCCTGCTCACACTACCACGAACCGTATCCAGGGAGCCACCACGAGCCGTCAGCAATTGGGGGTCATGAACCAAACCGACCACAAGACCACAACTCGTCCCGGAAAGGAAATTATGGCTCGTTCTACTCGTGTTGGTACTTCTGCACGACCTAGCTCGGGTTCTTTACGTATAAGAGAGAATGTTGATGATTAGTTCAACTCTTCTGCCCCAACCACTGAAGGAGACCTTTCTCGCATCCTCAATATATTGGAGAGGATGAATGACGAGTTGGCTGCCCAAAGGCAAGAGAGTTCCCTGTTACGACAGAACCCTACTGCATTGGACAGGCGCACTGATGATCTCCAAAGGCAGAGGACACCTCCGCCAACCCGTCCATTAACTCCAGAATACTCGTCTTCGTTTGGGGAATCTCCCAGACCTCCACGCGATCATTGGAAAGGGATGAAAATATAGAACAACTTCGATTTGGATCGCTTCCTTCTGAAGAAGAGGCAGCACCTAACATAGGGCATATCGACCGTAATCTGAATAATCCTGCAGTGCTTCCTAGAGCACAGATTTTTAATGAACCTGTTGAGAGTCGACCACCGCAACTACTTCGCCGCATGATTGACTATGGTAATAGGGGGTAAGGAAGCTCTGCTCAGGCTCCAGACTTCGTGGCAGCCCATCGAAGGAACGATGGAGGGCCCCGCAGAGCAAGGAGTGTTGATCTTGAATCTACAGTGACTCATGCTGATGTTGAAGCAATGCTTAGGAAGATCATGGTAGATAGCCGTGGATAGAGAAACGAAGATTGGTGTATAGAGCGCAGTCATACGCCCTTTACTGACGATATATTGGAGGTTACATTCCCGAGGCATTTCAACATGACAATTATGAATCGCTATGCGGGTAGGACAGACCCAGTTCAACAGTTGATGAGAAACTCATGGTCCATGAATGCCGTTGCTGCTTCTGATGCTGTAAAGTGTAAAGCGTTCCTGATATTCCTAGAGGATGTGGCTTTACTGTGGTTTACCCGCTTGCCAACACAATCAATATCCAGTTTCTGGGAATTGAGTGAAAGATTTATAAATCAATTTCGGCTTCATGCTCAAAGGTTCAAAAATGTCATTGAGCTATCCCTCATTAAACAACGTCCCGATGAGACTCTGAGGTCGTACTTGGATCGCTTTAACTTAGCAGTCACGGAAGTTAGAGATCCTCACGAACAGACTGTCTTGATGGCCTTAATTGATGGAGTGGACAAAGATATTGAATTTGGAAGATACCTGGCCGGCAAGCCACCGCAGACTAAAGAGATATTCTATGAAAAAGCTAATGTTCGCCTCGTCAGGAAGAGATATACGCTAACCGGAAGAGGAAGGCTGCAGATAAAGAGGATATATGGAGCAACGTGGCCATCAAGAAAACAAGAGATAGCTCAGGGAAAGCAGAGGTGAATGTCGGGAATAAGAATCAAGGAATCGACCGCCAATCGGGGAATAACAGTCGGAAGAAGAACCGGGGGAATGACTCCCAGTAGAGACCTCGGTCCAGGTCATTTGCGAAGTTTACGCCATTGAATGATACGTTGGAGAATATTTTTATGGACACTTATAATGTCCTTCAGTATGAGAGGCCTCCACGAAGAGATTCGACAGAGAAGGAACGAGAGACTAGAAAATTCTGCCTTTTCCATCAGACTCATAGTCACTCCACAAACGAATGTCGCCATTTGAGAGATGTGGTTGAGAAGCTACTCCATGAAGGAAAGCTAGATGAATATAAGATAACTCCAAGAGATAGGGGCAAGCTGAACAGGCCCCGAACCAAAACCAACCTGCTGCTAGGCCGACCGCTCAGCAAAAAGGAAAGAATATTATTATCAATACCATAGTCGGAGGGCTTCACCTGGCAGGACACAACTTCAGGGCAATGGATCAATATGTAAACGCTGCCAAACAACATCTCGAATTAGGAAAATTCAGAATCCTGAGGATACTACCCCGATTAAGCAACAAAAGATAATGTCTGATGACGTCATATCACGCGATAGAGAGAGTATTGGAGTCCATTCCCCAACTGAAGACCCAATAGTGATCACTGTCACCATTCGTCCAGCTATAGTCCATAAAGTCTTAGTAGATAATGGAAGTTCAGTTAACATTCTATTCAAGAAAGCTTTTGATTAGATGAAACTTGAACCAAAGGATTTGAAGCCTTGCGAGGGATGGATACGCCACTTCAATGGAACCTCAACTTCTCCGATGGGATATGTAGAACTGTCGGTAACTCTTGGGGAAGAAGAACACCGGAGACTGAGAATCCTCCCCTTTGTGGTTTTGGATATTGGGTTGCCGTATAATGCCTTTTTGGGCTGACCAGCCCTGGCAGAATTCATGGCTTGTATTGTGCCCTGGTGTCTTTTGTTGAAGTTCCAAACGGATGAAGGAGTAGGAATAATCAGAGGGGACTAAGTCATTGCATGAGCCTGCTACATAGCGGAATTAATGATGTTGCGTAAAGGAAGAGATCTAGAAACAAAAGGCGTTTCCTCCCCTCCAAGGGAGGAATTGTCATACAACTAAAGAAAACTGCCTCAGACGAGCCGCCCAGAGTACTTCCCGAGGACATAGATCCCAGAGAGGACGAAGAGCCCAGGGGAAGAATGGAGGCCCCAAATGAAAAAAGTGTGGATGTACCAATCGATGATGGAGACCGGGCGAAGGTCCTGAAGATTGGTTCACAGTTAGATCCTCTTCGAGCAAGAGAATTGACTAATTTCTTAAAAGCTAACTTGGATGTGTTTGTCTCGACTCACACTGACATGTGTGGGATATCTTCCTCGATCATGAGCCATTCATTAAGCATCAATCTGAAGCATCCACCCGTCAAACAGAAAAGGCGGATGCTTGGCCCAGAGAGGTCAGCTGCCTTGGAAAAAAGAAGTTTAGAAGCTGAAAAGCAATGGATTTATTAGAGATTCAATCTACCCGGAGTGGATTTCAAATCTGGTTTTGGTAATGAAGGCTAATGGAAAATGGCACACTTGTATTGACTTCTCAGACTTGAAGAAAGCCTTCCCGAAGAACATTTTTCCGCTACCAAGAATTGATCAGTTGGTGGATTCAACGGCAGGGGACAAACTCCTTTCCTTCATGGATGCCTACTCGGGATATAACCAAATCCTTATGCACGTTCTGGACCAAAAGCATACCAGCTTCATCATGAATTTGGGACTATATTGCTATGTAGTGATGCCATTCAGTTTGAAGACCGCCGGTGCTACCTACCAACGATTGGTGAATAGAATGTTCTAGAACCAAATCAGGAAGACAATGGAGGTGTATGTCGACGACTTGCTAGTGAAGTCCAGACAATCGTCCGACCAAACTGCCGACCTTGTAGAGATGTTTGATATCCTATGAAGGTATGGGATGAAGCTCAACCCTATAAAGTGTTCGTTTGGGGTTGCCTCTGGAAAATTCTTGGGATTCATCGTCAGTTCACGTGGAATTGAAATCAATCTAGATCAAATCGCAACAATCAGAAATATATAGGAACCAAGGAAAATCAAAGATGTGCAAAGCCTCACTGAAAAAGTTGCCGCATTGAGTAGATTCATCTCTAAAGTGACGGACAAGTGTATTCCGTTCTTCGAGTTGATAAAGCGAGGAAAGCGTAATTTCAAGTGGACTCCTAATTGCATAGAGGCATTCCAGAACCTTTTGAACCATCTGGAAAGACCCCCGATACCGTCTAAGCCGATAGACCATGAGGATTTGTTCGTATACTTGGCGGTGTCATCCCACGCGATAAGTTCAGCCTTAGTAAGGGAAGAAGACAAAGTCCAAAGGCCAGTGAACTACATGAGTAAGAAATTAGCGGCAGCTAAGAGAAACTATCCAAGAATAGAAAAACTCGCGTATAGTTTGTTGATCACATCCATAAAGCTCCGCCACTATTTTCAGGCTCATCCCATCACCGAGTATACTAATCACCCTCTCTGCCAAATTCTGCAAAGACCAGAGGTGTCAGGATGACTGCTCAAATGGAACATAGAGCTGAGTCAGTTTGATTTCAATTTTCAGCCCCGACGATCAATAAGGGGGCAGGCACTGGCAGACTTTGTAGCAGAGTTCACTATCCCAGAGGATGACGTAGTGAGTGAAGAAGCTAATTCTCCGAAACAACTCCTTGACCCCAACGCCTGGAAATTATATACTGACGGCGCCAAGAATGACAGACGATCCGACGCTAGAGTTGTGCTTGTTGCTCCCGAACACCGATCAATACACTATGCTCTTAGATTGGAGTTTAATGCCATGAATAATGACTTTGAGTATGAAGCCCTGATTGTCGGGCTAAAGCTCGCAAAGAAGTTAGAGATAACAAAGCTAGATATCTTTTGCGACTCCAAGTTAGTCGTGAACCAGGTTAATGAGAAATTTCAAGCCAAGGGTCCAAGGCTGATATCATATTTAAAAGAAGTAAGAAAGTTGCTAGATAACCTTGATCACTACAGCATATCCCACAATCCTCGAGCGGAGAATCAAAAGGCGGACAAGTTGGCAAAGATGGCTAGCTCCGATAGTCTCGAAGACACCGAGCTAGGCCCAATTGAAGTATTGCAGTGTCCAAGCGTTGATCAGATGGTAATTGATCCCGTATTGGAAACTGAACCAGAAAGGGAGTCGTGGATAACACGCTTGAAAAACTTTCTGATGAGTGGAACGCTTCCGACCAAGAAGAGCGAGAGGCGTGCTGTTATCCGAAAAGCCTCCAAATATATCATGCTAGGCGAAGTCCTATATAGGCAGGGAATCTCGATGCCTCTCCTACGGTGTATAACCCATGACGACATTAAGCGTGTATTGCAAGAAGTACATGAGGGTGAATGGGGCGACCACACTGGAGGACAAACGATGGTAAAGAAGATACTGCGATATGGCTATTTCTGGCCTACCATAAACAAAGATGCAGCTAAGTATGCACGATGTTGTGACCCATGCCAAAGGTTTTCTAAGATCCCCAGGGCACCTCCTAGCCAGTTGAAGACGATGATGAGCCCGTGGCCCATTCGCTGTTTGGGGAATTGACATTATTGGAAGCCTCCACATAGCGAAGGGCGGAGTAAAGTTCGCCATTGTGGTCGTGGACTTCTTCACAAAATGAGTCGAAGCAGAACCATTGACCATGATCAAAACCAAGCGAGTAATAAACTTTGTCGTCAGAAACATCATATGTCGATTCGGGATTCCAAAAATCGTCATAATAGATAACAGAACCCAATTTGATAGCACTGAATTCCGAGACTTTTGCCAGAAGTACCACATCGAGAAAAGGTGCACCTCTGTGGCACATCCGCAATTGAACGTACAGGTCGAACCGGCAAATAAAGTGATTAAATCCATTCTGAAGAAAAGACTGAAGCGGGCCAAAGCCACGTGGGTCGATGAACTACCCTTGGCACTATGGGCCTACAGGACAACTTACAAGTCGGCGACGGGCCACACCCCTTTTTCCCTCGCTTTCGGAGCAGAAGCAGTCATCCCGGTTAAATTAGAAGTACCCTCTCATAGAACCACTTATTATGACCCGATGACCAATAACAAGTTGCTCCTTGAATCCCTGGACATGGTTGAAGAAAAGAGGGACGAAGCCGAGCTGCATGCCTTGAGGCACAAGCAGCAAGTCGCCCGATACTACAACAAAAAGGTTCGAGTTCGAACATTTGTACCCAGAGACTTGGTTCTAAAATGTGCCTTTCCACCCCAAGTACACTTGGGCCCAAAGTGGGAAGGACCGTATGCCATCCTACGAAGTCTTGATAATGGAACCTTCAAGCTAGCGACCGTGGATGGAGATGAAATCCCCAGAGTGTGGAATGCCCAACATCTGCGGCATTACTTAGCATAAAATTGTCAATTTATTATTTTGTTTTAAGTACCATGTAAAATGTATGACTTACCTAGAACAGTCTGCTTACTTAAACAAGAGATTATAAAGTGGACATAGGTCATGATTCGACTGAACCACTACAAAAATATTGTGTGTCATTTACTTTTACCACACTGTTTCTTATTTATTTTCTCATTCTTTATCTGTATGAGCTATCATCATTATGAAATCTAGCATGAATCATGTGATGATCTTGAAACACGTAATTCAAAGTATTTTCTATCAGATCAAGAAGTCAACAAGATGCGGAGCCCCGAGTATGCAATGAAGTTAATGACACCACCATCAACACTCAGGTTCTCATGATCTGAGAAAGAATACGAAGGACAAAGAAATGAATTGCCCACGAGACGTGAAGGTGCACCATGATTTAAAAGACCGTCTCGACAACACTCTACCCTTGACATCCGACGGGAGAGTATAAAGGCGCTAGAGACTTAGTGCCACAAATGAACTCCTACCCCGCTGAAGGATCGGAGAGCAGACTGAAAGCTGAGTTCGAACTCTATCCTGAGCATACGACAGGAGAGTATAAAGGAATGTTAACCATATGCCACTAAAGGGCTCCTATCCCGTTATACGACTGGGAACAAGAATTAAAGCCGAGCCCGATCCCCTCATTTCCGGGCATGAGAGGAAGCACACATATGACTCTAATCAATCCTCAATAAGCCCTGGCCAGGCATCATATTAATGATTGATTGGGGGCATACTCATACACATTTATGCATAGTGCAGGAATTTTTAATCATACTAACTTAGTTATGATTCAAGTTTTTGTAACTGAGAATGATAAACTTGCAGGTACACAATGATGCAAAAGAAATAGATTTTCATTTGCTAAATACAGGTTTACAAAACAAGACTAAGCAAAAGTCAGGGCCATTCTCATGATAACATCACAAGGCCAGTGGAAAGTCTAAAAGCGAGATATGGACTAACAAGCAAACACTACTTGGGTTTAGGAGATCTTCCGCTTCTTCTCTTTCTTCTGCATCTTCGGCTCCTCCTTGTCGGCATCAGGCTTGTCATGCTTTTTCCTCTTCTTTTGGTTAGAAGGAAGATCCTGTGGAACATTAGAGGATTAGGCTGCAAGCTGCGTAGTTATCGATTTACCGAACAACTTTATGATTAATCTAGACCCAGGGGCAGCTACAGAGATGGGTGCCACATTTAGAGGCTCTTGCTCCTCTATTTTTAAGGCCAGCTGTTTGTCCCTCTCCACCTTCATATCAGCCAGAGTCACGCTGTCATCGTCCTTATTCTCTCCCATAATGTTTTCTTCCTCTTCTTTATTCCCGTGACCCTCATCGGTATCTTTCAAAGCTCCATTAATTTCAGCATTTTTTGGGACATACTTGCTTGATACCCCAATTGCCTCCTTAGTTGTCTCGGCCTCAATTTGCTTTGAATCTCCGGAGATGGCCTTAGCGTTTGGGGGCATGTCAACCTTCTCATCCCCAGCCTGCTTTTCTACAACCTCCTGGGTAGATTTGAGACCTATATTACGAGAAGCAACTGTTATTAGTTTTGGAGAGGTCAATGTTTTGCTCCGCAATGCGATGGCAACTTACAAAAGCTTTGACGAATTGTGGAGAGAATATGGAAATACCTTCCGTTGACTCCTCGCCCGAACCCGCAATAGAAGCTCCAATAGCTGGAGGGGTTGGAACTACGGGAATCAAGGGATCATCAGGATTATACTCCTCGACCTCAAAAACCTTAGGCTACGGTGTTGAGCTCGACCCTTCATCTATCTTGTCCTTACCTTTATGTTTGGCTCTCTCTTTCTCCATCTCCTCTTGGATCTGACGTCTACCCTCCGCCAAAGCGTCTGGCTCTCCTCCTCTCATAAAGGACTGCATGAGCTGGTCCTCATCGATATTCTCAACCTTTAAGCGCTTCTTCTCTCCCTCAACAATCATATCCCATACAATAGCTAGGGAGGTTTGATAGTTCTGGATCCAAGAAATATCTCGGGTTTTGATGACTTGACCAAAGAAGTCCATTAGCAGCTCATCAAACACTTCTATCTCCTGTTCGGTCACGACAAGCTTAGCAGTAGCGGTGGAAGCAGATTTGAGGGCTACGTTAGCATTACCCTCAGCAAGAGCTGCCCGTTCCTCAACATGAACAAGCTTGTCGTTTAAGCTTACATTCTCCTTTTCTATTTGAGCAAGCTTGTCCTTTAGGCTAGCCTTTTCCTTTTCCCAAGCGGCCTTCTCCGTAGCAAAGTGATCCTCTTACGCCTTTAGCTCAGTATTAGTTGTCCTGAGATCCTCTATCTCTTTCTTTAGAGCTACACGTTCTTGGCTGTGCAAATCAAGCTCAAGATGGAAGCGTTTATTGCCATTCTCCAGCTCTATCTTGTAATTCCCCGCATCTCGCTGAGCTAAAGCAAGTTTGGCTTGCACATCCTCAAGTTCTTTTTTGACTTTTCTCCTGGCCTTAGCATCATAATCGATTTTTTACTCTAGCTCGGGATGCATCTATTTCCAAACTGCGAATAACCTATGAAAGCTTTGCGGCATGCTTTTTCATCACCTCTATTGTTTGGCCACATGACTCACATACCCTATAACCTCGGTATCCCACTCCTCAGGAACCAGTTCAAGATCCGGGATGAAAATCATCCTTTCGAAGTAAAGATCAGGAAATTGCTTTCATAAAATTTCCAATTTCGACTTGTTATCAGGAGTAAGAGCAACATCCTGAGCGACGGCGGTACCCGACTTTTGCTCAGTAGATGGAACAAGGGCTGCCGAATCTGTTTTAGAACTTTTTCTTGGACCTTTGTCCGTATCTTGGATTCATGATGCTTCTTCGAAGATTTTCTATGAGACGGTGTACTCTTCAGGGGGGTCAGGTCTTTGGGAAGTTGCTTACCTCCCGCCTGTGGCATTGAACGACTGTGGTATTTCCCGGGGTCTTGCTTTGAAGGAGAGTGAGACCGTGTAGAGTGGTACTGGTAAGAACCACGGAGTTGTTGGCTATCTCTTCTCCGACTATCATTGCAAAGATGCTCAGCATCGGGAATGAGCCTGGGTGTGTTCCCACGAAGGGCACGGTGAGAATAGGTATGCTTGCGGGGAAAATTTCCTATAAAGGAAACAAGCAAATATGAGGATCCTTAATACAAATAGTATACAAGTGTTGTGGCGAGTGGTGCGTATGATTTATGAATCCCTGCAATCCCCCCTAACAGACCAAGGCCCAGAGATTGGTTCGTTTGTAAGGTATCTTTCTCTTTGACTGGAGAGGTTTCTTCCTCAGGGATAGGAAAGAATGATTCTCCCCCCGAAATCTTCGGCTGTGTAGATCTTGTCTGGCAGGGGGATCTTGCTTAACTCCCCAAATATATGCTCCACTATTAATTCATCATGAGCGGAAGGATCAACAGGTGGTGGAGTCCTTAGGGGAGATTGTTCCTTCGAAACTGAAGCCTCCTTTGGCTCATCAACTCGGGTTTCATCTCTCTTATATACATTCAAGTCCTCGTCATCCTGATCAATCATCGGTGAAGGACTCTTACGAAGCTTGGTTGTTTTCATGACCCCTGAAGTTCCTTCTCCCTTAGCCGGGGGCACATACTTATAAGGCTTACCACCTGTGCCAAGCCCGAATCTCACATCCAGAAGGTGGTGTTTGTGAAGGCTTTCATCGGTTATGAACATCTTGATCTTACAAAAGTCCGATTTGCTTGCTAAAAGTGGGATAGCCGATCTTCGTACACTGAACCCTCTGTTTTCTCAAAGTTATGAGCTGTACAGAAAAAGGGAATACATTAGCACTTTTACCATGAAACTGGAACATGAAATGGAAGATTTGAAACCTACTTTACTGTAACCACTTCGTCACACATTCCACTTGATGCTTTATGTAAAACTAGTCAGACTTAGCATCTCTTAGATTACTGTGCTCGTCCGACAATACCTTCTTGGAGGGGATTGATTCAAAGAAAATAAAGTTTGGAGTCCCTGAAGAGCGATGCTTAAAGTAGTAGTAAAAATTTAAGTATTTGAAGGTGAGCTCGATCTCTAAATCTCCGCGTATGCGATATAAAGAGTGTACACAGTAGTATAAGCATTGGGATGGAGCTGCATGGGAGCGATGCGTAGTCGTCTTAGAAGATCAACGACAATTGAAGGAAACGGAGGAATAGCACCTACCCAGCACATGAGCCTACTGATCGTCATGTATCCTTCCGGGGCAAAATGGGTCCTATCTCCTTCTTCCGGAACTTTCACATCATCCCAAGGAATCCCGTGCCTTAGACAGATTTTCTCTAACTTCAACTTGTCCAGTTTGGAGACAACAAAATCACTTAGTTTCTCTTTCTCTACCTCTTTAACACTCGAGATTTCATCAGGAGCCCGATCATCCTCTTCTTCCTCAAGTGATGTGCTCTCAGAAGACACTGATTCTGTTTCAAGATTCGACTCATAATCTGGGTCGGAATTCTCCCTGTCCGGATCCGATGGAAGTATGTCAGGATCTGTATTTTTCTCTGACATTTTGTTCGAGCGTCTATCGGACATTACTGTGACTGGCGAATAAACATGAAAGATTAGAACACAATTACCCGTAGCCCATGTGTGTAAGTGCAAGTGTGTGCATGTGTGTACAACACAAGAAAGAAAAATATCAAGGTAGTTGAATAAGCGTAATAATGTTCGTTGTATGCTGCTAAGTTATGCTGTAATTCAGTCCAAGAAGTTCATCTCGAAGGCTCTAACCTAACAGTCCATTGGTATATCAGAATTGTATTGCACTTTTTAGTCAATATGTGTATCAGATCGTTGGTAATGCTGGCTTGCTGAAGACTCAGGGTTTAGCTCATGGTCTAATGTCGGCTCGTGAACAGGTCAAACTCGTGGGAAGGCTTCGACTCGTGGGAAGGCTTCGGCTTGTGGGAAAGCCTTGACTCGTGGGACAGTCCAGCTTGTGACCCACATCGCTTAGATGGCCCATGAAAGACTCCCACCATCCGCTCCATTTTTTATCCCAACGAACCACTGCCCTTCCATCTTCACGACCCGAGCCACTATCCAAATCCATCACCTATACTTTGCCTCCATCATAACTCCCTTCATTTCAACCATCTCGCTATTATCACGAGCCGAGTCATAGCACCATCTACAACCTGACATGTTGAATCATGCCTCTTCCTCATCAACTCTCTCCCCTACCTATAAATTCACACTCTCCGTTTTGAACCAAACCCATCACGTCATCGCCACTCTCAGACATCAACGCCACAAACTCCGCTATTATCACCGCTCGTAGCAGCGAGGACTTTGAGGCCAGTGGAGTATCGAGTGGATTGAAGAGAGACAAGAATGAAATAACATGAAATTAATCCTAGTGTGATTACCTTTCTAATTTAAGTTATGGGATGACGTTGATTTCTGGATATCGCAGTTTAGGGATAGGAACTGAGGAGGGGACGGCGACAGTAAAAGTAAGGAGCAAAAAGTAAAAGAGAATGAAAAGGGAGCGGCTTATATAGCCAGGATGAAGGCTTTTGCACTTCCTTTCTTTGTCTCGTTAGGCATGACCAGGTCCAATGGACCATAAAGACCAGAGCGAGCCCATCACAGCTTGCACGTGAACTCCCTTAACTGACAGCTCGCGGTTCGCATCAGAGGTCACGACTGCGAGAGGCTTCATCGATTGTTAGTCTGGAGAAAACCACCAAAGTGAAAAATGGATTTTTGAGTATTGATATAACTGATGTTTATGGAAATTTGGAATTTACCTGTAGAAGAAATCGCAATGTACCCAAGAATTAAGGAAATCGAAGATAATCAACAAATTAAAGAGAATAATTGGAAACCAAACCTGATATTTATACTCATCAAAGGACGTAACCATTCAAAGTAGTGTGACGCTATAAATGAATGTGACTATTGATTCGCACCGTTCCATGAAAAGGTCTGTTACGTAGTTTCGAAGCATGTTCCATCAATGATAAAACATACTTCGAGGGGGCAAAATGTTGGCTAGCTTACTGATCAAGCCACCAAGAGTTGAATTACCATGCACAAGCAAACATATATGAAGACCCATAAACCAAGTTATTCTGGCTTGTGAAGCTCAAGAGTCCACTCGTGGCCAGCTTCATCTCTGGCTCGTGATTCAGCGTCACGTCCCGCTCGCGACAGGGTCCACGACCCGCTTGTAGGTAGGGGCACGACCCGACCCCAAATCCAAAGAATGATCACCATAACCAAGTCTTCCACGAGCCGCAAGATCAAGATCTGATGACACATGTCCATAACTGCCATATTGACCATTTCTCCATTAAGCCACGAACCAGTCTGAGATCATCGGGATCCGTGCCACGTGTTATCATGAACCGCCTGCAGATGCCACCTATAAATAGCCCTATACTTGAAATTTTTTAGGATCTTATAGCAATTTGGAGTGTTGTTACCACCATTGTTGCTCCTCCATTATTTCTTATCAGTATTATCACGAAATTACTGAGTGATACATCATTGTCATTATGAGACTGAGAGAAATCATTGATTGTACTTGCATTTAACATTTAATCAAAGACATATAAAGTGGACGTAGGCTTGTTAACGCCGAACTACTATAAATCTGGTGTGATCTTGCATCTTCTTTCATTTCTAGTTTTTAATCCAAGTCATTCTTAACAATTTGTGTGTTAGACCCAGATTTGGGATCTAACAAGTAGATTGAAAATTTATAACTTATTACGTTTGTTACGCTGAGGAACTGTTATGTTTTACAATTTTTTTCAATTGTATTGGCTAAATTAACAATTACTTCTATGACTATGATATCATTGATTCTATCTTGAACTAATTATTTTCACTGGACATCTGTCCAGCTGTGTTTTCTTACCAATATGTTAAATCAACGGCTTAGTAAAATAGATTACCCAAACAGATTTTTCTATTAACTCAGCTAATTTTTTAACAACTTATTTTCGTGGATTAACACCCATGTCTACCGATATATGTATCGTATGTACACAAAACTAAATATGAAATTGAAACGCAATTTTGTATTCAAAATTACTCTTTCATTTTGGCCTTTAATGCACCTGTGAATAATGGGAGTATTCTCAATGCACTATAAATGTGGTAGGATGGAGTTGTTAAATCTCTTCAACAATTATTATAACATTTAATTAATACTCGTTTTTCTCAAACTCCAATTTTGAGGAAAATATTATCTTGATCGTGGAATGATTGCAAAAGCTTGCTGTTTTGCTGAATTAACGTTTTGTCATTGATATTTTTAATTTTTGTGGTGCAAGAATCCCATGAATATACATTCTTATATCTAAAAAATAATCGCATCAAGCATGACCTTTTGGTTTATAGTTGTGAAATACATTCAAGAGTCTTGAGAAGGACAGGGTATATTGTTGCAAAATAGGAATTAACTGAGACATATTTAGAAGGTAACCGAGGAAAAGCTTCATATGGAGGTGGATGTTAGCAATGACCAATTATTATGTAGGTGGTTTTTGGCATCGAGATGGTAGCCAAATGTTCTATTTGGCTTTCTGCTAATAAGTCAATGAATGGATAGAGAAGAGTGATAATCTTAGCATATAGTTTGTATGTTTGTCTTATTATTTAAGACATGGAGGGAGTTTATCTAACTTTGATAGTTGTGTTCTTTTCGATTCCAATGTGTGTGTCATGAAATTATATATGAGCATTTCCCTAACATAAGCCCATTAAAGCATTTAATTTTTTTGTACCTCATAGAAGTATAAACTTATTCGACGAAAACATATAGTAAAAAAATTACATATGATGGCCAAAATAGAAACAAAAGAAAAAGGAATGACAAAAATGCCCATCTTTATACACGAAATATATTTCATTACATTCTAGGTGTGTTTTGTGTTTGCTCCCTCTATCCAAAACCTTCCACTTTCTCATCCTCATTTCCTTCATAAGTCGTTTTTTTACTCATCTCTCTTTCTAGCCCATGTCATTTATGCAATCCTAATTGCTATTGAGAGGCAAAAAAATTAAAAAGAGATTCAAAATATTAATTTCATTCCTTTTAAATTTTAGCATCATTCAACAATCTCACGGAAACCAGTGCTATTTTAGAAAACCACCTGAGTAGTCGCCAAAGTCGAGATGGAAATGCGCATAAAGAAGTGAATCTAAGTTCACTGTGAAAGCAACAAAGATTTGATGGAAAAAATGCCATCAGACCCAAAGATTCTCTATTACTAGAGAACAGCGTTTCGCGTAAGGAAAATTAAAGTCCGGAAAGCAGTAAAAGACACAGAGGTTGAGCAGTTCGGTCCGTGACGGGCCTACGCCCACTTTGAAGGAGTTTGATGATCTTTATTCACAAATAAGAGTTTCAAGCATTGAACTTCATAATGGCATTCGTTTACAAGTTGTTCTCTGTATTTTGAAGTCATATTTGTCGTATGCCAAGCATTGGAAAAATGTGATGTATGCTTTTTCTTCCTCAAAAGCTATACTACCACTAATGGAGTCTCAGGAGATTACAAAGCTGCCAAGTCACTCAAAATTCCAACCCTTGTGAAGAATGAGAAAGAAGGTATTTATACATAGTGGGCTAGGTGGGAATGGGTGAGATTTGAGGACCACACAGCAGAATATTTCGTATCCCTGCAAGGCATCCTTTGAAATTTCGCATCCCTATGTTAATGCATAGGAAAATTCATACTCCTTGAGATACGGTTGCGTCGTACCCCTGTGGGGATACAAATCCTCGCATCCACTTAGGGATATGAATTCTCGTATCCCCATAGCGATACGAATTCGTATACCAGGGGATACGGTAGTTCCGTATCCCTGGGGGATATGAGATTTCGTATCCCCTATGGGATACGGAATCATTTCTGGAGGATACATTGAGTCAGATTTTGAGTGGAAGGGGGATACAAAATAGGGAATGAGGCCGAAGGGGTTTGAAATTGGCGATGTGGAGCTAGAAGGATTCGAGTTCCCTATTACGAGACGAGGGATCCGAAATGTGTGGAGTGATGATAGAGGCATTCGAAATCCCTTGTTGTGGAGAGTCAGAGAGTCGAATGGTGTGGAATGAAGGTTGAGGGATTCGAATTCGTAGACATGAAACCCAAGGATTAGAAATCCTTATGAAACCGATTTGGGCTTGTATTCTTAGTTCCATGGATTCGCTTCAGCTTTGGTGCCCCGCGATGTGTTGAGTCGAGCAGGACATATATGATTTTGGGAAATGGATCAAAAAGCCGGTTAACAGTAATAATGTTTCAAGAGGATCAATAAGCAGTTGGTAATGACAATTGAATACAGACCACAACTAGCCTCCAATATACATGTGATGTTGAATGCTTTAAATTGAAATTACAAATTAATGATTCTAGGCACTTCCATTTGTTTGTTGACCCACATACACAAACACACACACACACACACACACATATATATATATATATATATATATCTGTGTGTGTGTGTTTGTGTGTGTGTGTTTGTGTGTGTGTGTGTTGTGTGTGTGCATGTGTGTGTGCGTGCATGCGGGGATGTTACGCTTGTTGAAGCCTATTTCACGAGGTCCACTATTTCATTCTAAGGGTAACTTTTCTTTTACACATTCAACTAATATCTTATGATTGCAAGTATATTATCCTCCTAATTCTTCTATAGTGTGTTTTTTGTATGAGAAACTTTTATTCAACCTTTTCAAATTAGATAAAATAGGAAAAGGTCTTTAATTTGGTTTATTTCCTATGATATATTGATGGACTGCCAAAATATGGGGAAATGACGGAGGAAAGTTAGTAACATACAAGACCTTTCCTAACCTCATTACTGTTGGTTGATATGTATTATATGATTTTTTTTTTCAATGCATGTAACTCAAATTTCACCAAAATTGAACAATTAATTCATTATAATTAATTACTAAAGTAGGGAATAATGGTTTTATAGCTATGTTAACGAGTATGAAATTACCATATATTATTGTCTGAAAATGAATAAAATGGTTTCCATTCAAATATTAATTAATTAATGGCCACATATGCATCTGTTTCAACGGTTTATTATCATCAATTATACCAACCATAGTTAGCATCTAATATATATCTGCATACTGCATTGGAAATATATTTTTTTATTGACATTTGGAAAGAAATTGGTAATGACCTGTGTAAAACAAAGTGACATATATGGATATATATTCTTTATCATAATACCAAAACCTTATAAAGTTTTAAAAATTACCTATCTCTTTTATTATTTCAAAATAAAGGTTAAATTATTTATTAGTTGGAGAAACTTGATCAATTATGCATGCTTACATTATACAATAAAACGGTTTACATAGAAGACATTTATTAGTTTGAATGTACATAGGACAAATTGATGATTTAGACATGGTAAAAAAAAAAACAATCGATATTCAAATCAATTGGTCCTATTTATTGGAAAATTTGAGTTTGATGTGGGGTTTTCCAAACCAAGTATAATTTGGATGATGGAAGAAAACAAGTTAGTGACAAATCTATTAAATAATAGTAAAGCAGAAGAATTTCTTTCTCTCTCCTTGATTTTAGGAGTTACCTCTCTTCTCCTTAATTCTCTCTTGATATTTAATATTCGAATTTTTAATTATCAATTAACTTATTTAACTAACCTCTCATTATTTTATAGTATGATATGTATACATATATTTGAAACTTATGCATAATTAATCTACAAATAACTCATCGATCAACTTCTAATAGTAGGTCCATATAGTTACATTAATTACATAATACCAAATTTAATTTGTTTAAATAAATTTAATCAGCTAATATATTTATTAATATTACCAATAGAACCACGATTGAATATGTATATGACTATTTATGCTAATAAAAATGGTAGAACTAAGTTGTTTTATTCAATTACTGTATGTAAATTGCATAAGACAACAATAATTTTAGTTTTTTATTCATTTATCATTTAACTATAAATACTTGTATTTAAAGTGGTAATATATACGTATTATGCATTGCATTATAAAATTATACATTTAACTTAAAATTCCTATTATTAAAACTGCCATAATTGTTTACAAAACCTACATCACTTTCTCCTATGATATATGTTTTAATCTATACACATAAATTAATTATGTGATGTTATGCTTAAAATAATAAGATAAATGTAATCAAGTGAAACTTATTTGTTCAGTCACTAATGACAATATGAAAATTTCAATAATATACATCATACCTATATCAATAAAATAAGATAAGATTATATTTTCATTAGACTAAAACACACATAAGTCACACGGCGTGTAATATAACACAAACAATACATAACTTTTATAAAATACACTCTTTAAGTTTGGTAATACATAGATTTTATTTTTTTAAAACATGTTTAAGAAACACCATTACTTTTAATTCCGGCCAATCTATAAATAAGTACAATAAAATTTGAAATTATTTTCCCGTTTGCCAAAAAAATTGCATTTTATCAAGGAAAATTCAGAAAAAAATTCATAGAGACACGAGATAAATTACAAATTTAACTTTTGAGATAAAATAAAGAATAATAACAAAAAAATTGGAAAAAATATCAATAAATTTGTCGTGCATTACAAAATTATGTTTTTTATAGCAAACACCTTAATTTTAAAACTTCTACAGTCTTTTACCAAACTATCTCGGTTCACTTCTAATATTTTATATGACTTCATATTAGAGTTAATCAAGAATATTAAAAATATAATTAAACTTGATAAACTATTAATTGTTGATGTGTCAATGTAAATCATCAAAATGTGAAAAATTCAATATTTGCACAATATTCATCTTAACAAAAAGGGTATAAAATCCGTTTGGATATACAAATACATCAGGCACATAACATAATTATATATGTAAGCAATGATTTCAAATTTAATTTATGATTCATTTATATCGATACATTGATGCATTACATTGCAAAATACTAATTTTAAATAAAGTGCTTACATTTAGAAATTTCCATGGTTGCTTACAAAACTCACCTCTATGTCACATTATTTTATAAATTTACATCAATATATTTTAAATTAAGCATGTAATCGTGGTTTAATTGTATAAGAATAAAAACAATAATGAATAAATATTCACTAATTCATCCAATAAAACCTTAAATGTGACAATTTCAATTTGTATTTCGCATATATATTAAAACCAATAGTTAAATAGATTTTTCTATTAACTATAAAGATATATAATTCAAATGCCATAAATATTTTACATGAATAATGTTAACAAAATTATTTTATTATACATTTATGTAACAACCTGGAAAATCAGAACCAATTTAAAAATTTTATTTTAGCAATTTTAATGAATTTTTTATATTGAAAATGATTTATTTTAAATAATAACGACTAGAAAGTTATTTTGAATAGAATTAGAACGTATAAATTTATTTAAATTGAAGTTAGAATACAAATATTTATTTTAATTATATAAGGAATTGGAAATGGCGCGGTAGTTTGAAATTTTGATTTCAAATTTCAAATGAATGTACAGGATTCAAAATAAACCGGATTTTAGTGAAACAAGAAGTATTTGAATCTATTTGAAAATATCTTTCCAACGGATGTGAAAATTCCAGATTTCATAATGGGAATAAAAAGTTACGTCCAGTTGAAAATTCAGAATAGTCGTTATGGACTTTATATAATATATAGCCCTTAAAAATAGCAATTTTGCAAATGACCTCAGTTTTTGACGAGACCACTTTTGTTGGATCCGAAATGTCAAATTTTTGCTAGATTCCAATTTTCATAATTTTCTGAATCAATATGTGAGCGTAATGAATTTAAACGTATTTGGTTAATTTAAATTTGAATTGGATCGACCAGAAATTGACCATTTTTCAAATAGTCTCCAAATTCGACGAAATTATTTTTATTAGGATTGTATCGTCAAAACATAGCTAGATTTATTTTTCTGGAATTTTTGGAGTTAGTATGTGGCTTCGATAAATTAAAATGTGCGTTCAAATTAAATGTATATATATTGATTTATATTTCAATTTTGATGAAACTAATCGAAACGATAGAATTGGCTTACGGAATATATCCCATTGTGTCCGGAATGGGGTTGTTTGGTTCGGGACGACAGTCATTGGGTTTGATTTGGAGTTTGTGGTGTTAAACAAGAAATTTATGAATTAAAATAATATTATATTTATATATAAACCTAGATTTTATAAAACCCTAACCCTCATAAAACAATCCCGCCGCCAGCTCCTTCAACAGATGGACAAAATCGCTCCTTGCTTTCTTCATCAAAATCTTACAACCCAAATCGATTTAAGTGATGGTGGTTAAACAAAACCGATAGAGATTCTTAAGGGCTTTCAATCCGTACCACTATGATCATTTAATTTGGAGCATTGAACGAGATTTTTTGATCGGATTACGCCGGTTTTCAAACGGAATTGCTGATGATAGGGCCCACCGAGTTGGCCTGAACCCTGGCGGCGGGGAGCTCTTGTGTAAGCTGACGTCGTGGCGGCTTCAGATCATCTCCTGGCGCATCGATTCTTGTGCGTGAGGGAACCCTAACGGTAAATTGATGGGTTTGTTATCAGCCAAGAAGAACGAAGGCGGCCCCGTGTATTTCTTTGCAAAGGGAACATACAACATTTAGTAAATGTAATTAAAAATATTAAAAGGTGATTAAGGTTTATTTAGTTATTTAATTTTCCTAAATATGTAATTAAAGTTCTATAGTCCATAACTTGTTCGTATGATGTCGGAATTCGATGATTTCGGATTTGTTAGATTCGTGGTGAAAAAAACTTCGCAACTGAACTGACTAGAGCTGATACAAAGCAGATTAGAAATTTAGGTAAAATCAAATCCAAATCGAACAGGAATTCAGAAATAAGACTGACGGAGTGGAAACGAATGTGAGAACTCCTTCTCACTAATTATTTTATAATTAAATATATACTAGGTTGCAGATGGGGCTTAGTTGCTCCTGACACCGTCGTCCACATACCATGGACGACTTATTTGATTGTATTGTGTTGTGGACATTGATTATGATTGTGATGGGAAATGGAAAATAAAATATTCATATATTGAATAAAATATTTGAAAAATAAAAATATCATTATTATTGTATATATAAAATATTCGTGTGTATGGAATAAAATATTTAAAAAACAAAAATATCATTTTTATTGTATATATGGAATATATAAAATATTCATGTGTATGGAATAAAATATTTGAACAATAAAAATATCATTTTTATAGAATGAATAAAATATATAAAATATTCATGTATGGAATAAAATATTTGAACAATAAAAATATCATTTTTATTGTATATGTGAACTGTTTAAAATATTCATGTGTTGAAGTAAATATTCATAAACAAATCAGACGATTTGTTTATGTACACCGATTTAATTGATACTAATTGCGATGATATATTTTGCACATCACCCAACAGCACAAATAAAATCTGTATTTGTTGATTGAAACCCCACACGAGTATTGGGATGATATTTGATGTACACTAATCCCAATTGTTTAGTTGTATGTTAATCGATGGGTTGACAGACTGTTGTAAGCGTTAATTATTTATATTTAATGCTTATGCAGTTGTGTAGTGCACTCTAGCTGATGGTTTATTGTTTGTCATTGTTGATATATACATGTGTTGTATGAAATCCATATAAATAAAATTATATGGTAATTGATTGGGTCTGATTCCAATTCAGAAATAAGGAATATTTTAAAATAACTAATATTTTAAAATAACGAATATTTCAAAATAATATTCAGAAAAGAATCCAAATGTGATTTTGATGTCCAATTTTGGATGGACACAAAAATATTTAAATATATGAAGCCGTGTTGATTAGATATGCGCCATTTTGACGCAAACGGTATTTATATCGATTTTATTCATTTTTATAATGAATATCGAAAAGGAAATAATTTTAAAATATGATATTTTTAAAATATTATCATCTAAATAATATAATGATAAGGAATATTCAAATTTGATTTGAAATTTGAAATGAAATGGAAAATCATTTTAAATGAATTTAAAACAAATTTATAAGGAATATTCAAATTTTATTTAAATTTTGAAATGAATTTGAGATCGTTTTAAAATTAATTTAATACGGATTTATAAAGGAATATTCAATTTTGATTTTAAAATTGAAAATGAAGTTGAAATCGTTTTTAAACTGAATTTAAAATGATTTATAAAATATGTTTCAAATGGAAATTGATGAAATATAATATATATATATATACATTATATATATATTTAATGTTCTGAATAGAACACTCCGTGCCACGACCGTTCGCGAACTTCGACCATTGACTTCGAAAGGACATTACGGGAGATCCGACCGTCGGATTCTCCTAAAACAGGAACCGTTGGGTTCATATCGAAAGAGCTTTACAACGAGTATAAGAGATTTGAAATCTAACGGTTGGACTTGGAATTATGTCCAAATCAAAGTTGGGAAAGGTCGTTGTAAGTGCAGTTCGATAACCGTTTATATAAATCGACTGAAAGGGCCTTAATAAAATCATTAAAAATATTGATAATTTGTGTTAAAATCATAATAAATAATTTGGAAAGAATTGGGACGATAAATTCCATATTCGGAAAGATAAAAATATATTTTTATCAAAATGAACTTGTTATTAACAAGAATTATAATCCACTTATTTTAAATAAATAAATTGGATTGAGAATGGGTTTTAATATAACCAAAATTTCCAATATATTAATTGGAATGGATTTGAATCAAAATAATCTTCAGAATATTTCGATGTTGAATTTCGTGATTATATAGATATTGTTATGGAAATTTGAAAGATATATTTATATCGTTATTTCCAATACGATATTTGTTGGTTTCAGAATTTGATATTGAACATAAGCCGATATATTTTCTATTCAGAGCCTTGTATTTAATATCAAATGGGATTTTGGGTTTGTCATGAATGGTGTCTTCATTAACACTGTTCTTAAACCCTGTTTGAAAAGAATAAATATTTAAATTAAGATTATTAGAGTTTCCAGTTACATTTGGTAATTGGAATAAAATGAATTGTGAATCGGGTTTATCTTGAACTGTGTTTTTAATGACATTCGTTCTTTAAAACGATTTACAGTGAAATGTGATTTGGAATTTGTAAATCTTTTAATAAGACTTAAAGGAAATATTCCAAAGTAAAGTTTTATAATTTAATATAATAAATTGGAATGGAATGGAATATGATTTGATAATAATCGAAGTGAGCTTCTGTGGATGAAGACTATTACTATATATGGAATTTAAAAGGCATTGTCGTTATTCCAATTATATTATTAGTCGGATACGGAAATTGATATCGATTATATATATTGATCTGTTTTCCGTGAAGATTCCATAATTAATGGAATGGGATTTTGGGTTTATCATGAACTGTGTTTTAAATGACATTAGTTCTTTAACCCAGTTAAATATAAGATTAATTTCTTAACATTGAATCATAATTAAGAAATGATTTTTGAGATTAAAACTGAATTAGAGTTTTAATAAATATTTAATTAGATTGGAATGTGAATGAGATAATTAAATTATTGAATTCATGAAATGATCGAGAATGGAGTATCACCAGTTTTGCACCAAGCGATATTTAAATCTTGAATTACATTTGAACGTGAAATGGTAATTAATTTTACTTATAACACCGTGGTGTTAGATATAAAGTATTACCAGTTTTGCTTCATGGAATGAATAGGTTGGGATTGGGAAATAAAATAAATGATTACTTCGGTAAGGACAGCTAATCCCGACTAGTTTGGATAAACCTTAATTTGGTTTGTAATTAATATCCAAAGGAAGATTAAAGAATAAATTTAAATAATTTATCTTTGATAAAATTAATGGGAAACTTTCCAAAGGATATGAATATTTAAATAAAAGAATATTTAGAATCGGAATGAGGCGTATGTTGTATTTTTATAACAATTGTTTGTAAGATACGCGAGTTATTCAGAAAGACCGGGGTTTATCCCATTTTGAATAACTGAATCAACGATAAGTTGATGATGAAGACGGTGGTTGAAGACCAAAGGTCTTCACATCGCTTGGATGATTACTGATGTCTTGATTGGGCTGTACACCCAAGACGAGGTAATAAGTGGTGATCGTCCAGACGTACTTGGAGATCGACCGGATATGCGAGGACCTCTCTCCTGTATTGGACATATGGGACGAGGAATAATGTGCCTTCGGTTTCGTTCTGACCCAGAACGGACTTGTAAGTGGATGTGTGTCTGACATTGGATTTCGTTCTGTGTCGATTGATTTCTATTAAATATATCTGTTTGGTGGCAGAGAATTTATTTTCTTGATTAACACCCTTCTCTGAGACGTACGAGCTCGGAGGTTATATATCGATAGACATCAGTCGCATGGCGTGAATTTCCCGTTTGGCATGTTGAGATGCAAAGGATCAAGGCTTCTGTTGAAAGCAGAGTCTTGTGGTTGATGATCAAAGCACAGCTTTAATACAGTATAGCTTTGTGTATAACGTTAATTCGCGAGCCTCACACCCCTGTGTGAACCAGAAACGGGAAGGACCCCAGGGAGGACATGCGTTTCTTTCTCACTAGGAGTGGTGTCAGGGTTTTGCAAGCCCAGACGTTTTACTTATGTGGATGTTGGATAGCGAAGCACCTCAGTTATATCGGTCACTACGGGGCGGATGGATGGTTTGTTTGACATACTGACCAGTTTTATGCCTCATAGGGCAGGGAAATGCATTGGTCAGGCATTTTAATCCACTCCGTATGGACCGGCCTTTACGATCCAAGGTGTAGTTGCGGCTGTTTCTGAGGCTCGGGCTAGCGAGTCTCGAAGCAGTATGGACGATCCCTTGCCTTGGTTTACAGATGGAAATCCAACTTCCAATGCGTGACATTTTGGTTTTAATTGTAGAACAAGTATGGCGACATGATAGATGGTACCCATGCCGCCTATGATTGATACATTTATATTTGAAGTTGTTTTATACACTATGCACTTATAATAGTATCAAATGATTTGTTTTAAACGTACCAGGCATGTTTGGCTATTATAAGGGAAAACCCCATCCTCCGCCTTGCGTTGCATTGTGTGATGAGACCTGGGTCTTATAATAGCTTCATTTTTCCAAAAAGCATTGCGGTGTTTGTTTTATGCACTAGTATTCTTCGGAGGAAACCCGTTCTGTGTTATACGGCGTGGTCCCTTGATTTACTTTATTTTTAAAGTAAAGATTTAATAACTGTTTTAGTTCTCACACTAGTCACATGACTGAACTGGAGTTTATTGTTTTAACCTAAACTCTGGGTGCCCCTATTTTCCATATGGGCAGCTACTAGTTTCGGTTTTGCAGATATTATATTCACAGGATCCTGATTTACAGCTGAAGCTATATTCGGAACGCTCTGTATCCATGTATTTCTTTCGGTTGTGTTTTGTATTATTTTCCGCTGCATAATAATTTGTAAATCTCTGATATTTATCAAATGTATATTATTTGTTCATACTCTATATATTCTCGTACTCTGATGTAAATTGTTGTAATAGCAATGAAATGTTCTTCTGTTTGTGTTCTGATTAGTTGTGTTCTTAGACAATCCATTCTTTCTCTTCTCTTTAGAGACCGGGGAAGTTCGGGTCATTACAATTTATCTCATTAAACTTACCTACATTTTTTATTTTTGTTTTTACCATAAAAAACATATTTTGACATTTCTATAGTTATGTTCAATTTCATCGACCGTTCCCTAATCTTCATGTTTAGATCCATGTATTTAAATTGCTTACAAAATCTCAAATTTAAATTATTTTTATAATATATATGTTAATCGTATATGTATGCGCATACATACTAATAAAAGAAACAACCACAGACATACAGATCACATATGTATAATTATGTACATAAATAATAATAACAAAGTTAATTTGTAAATTAATTATAATCATTTATATACATAAACAATAAATTTAACATACACAACGTTAAAAAGTTCTATTCTTAACTTCGAATAACTCTGCATTTAAAACTTTGTAATCTTTTTATAAAATCATTCTCAATTTACTCATATTATTTATTCTTAAGTCATTATATTTTTACTAAATACTTAATTTTAAATTTAACATATGTAATGTAGATAAAAGAAACAACTTAAATGATATTTTTTAACTCATCTAAAAATATTATAATATGTTAATTTCAAAAAGAATACTTTCTCATAATAGTAAGAATAATAAAATTATTGTTTTACTGAAAGAAATATAAGTTATGTTACAACCCGGATTTTCAGAATCAATTTAAAATATTATTTTGTCTATTTTAATGGATTTTGGATATTTAAAATGTTTTATTTTAAATGATAATGATTTAAAATTTATTTAAATTGAAGTTAGAATGAATCAATTTATTTTAATTATAAAACGAGCATGAAATGGCGCAGTAGTTTGAAAATTCGATTTTAAATTTCAGTTTAATATACAATATTCAGTATAAGTCGGAATTGGATGAAACAAGAAATATTTGAATCTGATTAACAATATCTTTCCAACGAATCTGAAAAATTGAGATTTCATAATATAAATTGAAAGTTATGTCCAGTTTAAAATTTGAAATAGTCGCTATGGAATTTATATATATTTTATATAACATATAGCCCTTAAAAATAGCCATTTTTCAAACGACCTCCGTTTTCGACGAAGCCACTTTTGTTGGATCCGGAATGTCAAATTATTGCTAGATTCCGATTTTTGTAATTTTTGGAATTAATATATGAGCGTGGTGGATTTAAACGTGTTTGGTAATTTCAGTTTGAATTTAATCGACTGGAAAATGACCGTTTATTAAACAGTCTCCAAATTCAATGAAATTAGTTTTGTTAGGACTGTATCATCAAAATATAACTAAATTTATTTTCCTGGAATTTTGGAGCCAGTATGTAGCCTCGATAAATTAAAATGTGCGTTTGAATTCAATATATACTGATTTATACTTTAATTTTGATGAAAACTGAGCGTAACAGTCGAATTGGCTTACGAAACATATCCCATTGTGTTCAGAATGGAGGTAATTAGCTAGGGACAATAGTCGGTGGGTTCGACTTGAAGTTCGAATTAAAAAGTTAATTTTTGAAATTAGAAATTAAATTAATTATATAAATTATATAAGTCCTTCACCCCCCTTTTTCACTTTCTCAGGTCAAGCTGAAATGAAATAAAAAAAAGAAAAGAATGCACCCCCTCCCCAAACTCATCACCATCCCGAGCCCCCCTCCCCAGGGTCTCTGCCACCACTGATCGGAACCACCTCCTCGTCCGGCCGCGATCAAGCCCCCCTCTTTTCCAACGAAAAACCCACCCAAAAACCCCTAACTCCTACGATATCAGCCACCTTCCGCCACCATTGCCCAGACGCCGGCCGCCGTGCCTCCCCCACCACCTACAGGCCCTAGCACCGCCTACCCCAACCTCCAGCGCCACTATGGAGCCCCTCCTCCTTTGAAGATTCGATTTTTTACAAAAGAAAGTGAGTTTTATTTTCATTCTTATTTATTTATGTAAATAAAAATATGATTTTTATGCAGATAGCATAGAAACAAAAATGTGATTTTTATGTAGATAGAATGATAATAAAAATATGATTTTTATATATGTAATAGCGGTGTAAAAATATGATTTTTATATATGTAGTAGCGTTGTAAAAATATGATTTTTATTATATGAGTAGCGAAACAAAAATATGATTTTTATATATATAGTAGCGTTATAAAAATGTGATATATATATATATATATATATATATAGCTTTGAATAAAAATATGTTTTTAAATATATGAAGCATTACTAAAGATGTGATTTTTAATATAAACTGTGTAGGATAGATTACATTGGAATAACGGTGAAGAACACAAAGCGCTAAAACAAATCCAAACCCAAACTGTCCAATAAAGAATGAAGGAGTGGATCCCAAAGGAGAGAACTTCTTCTCACTCTAATTTTGTTTTCAGTTAAATATATACTAGGATGCAGATGGTGCTTAGTAGCACCCGACACCTTTGATTGAAACCATGGATGTTTGGTTGTTTATTTTATCTGATTGATTGGTATTTAGTAAGGTTTGGAAACCCCATTAAGAAATTGGTTGAATTTTATTTGGGATGTTAATTGAATTGATTGGAATTGGTATGTATATGGCGCGAGCCAGTATTAGGCGAGGGATAAGGCTAGACCTTATTCTGGTTATAGTATCGCACCGTTATGCAGACAAAATTTTCTAAAATATGTTAGAAATATAATGGTTAGTTAAAAATATTATTTTTAACTTATATATGAGTTATATAAGATATTCATGTGTTGAATAAAATGTTTGAACAATAAAAATAACATTTTTATTGAATGTATGAACTATATAAAATAGTTAAGTGTTGAAATAAATATTTTATCGTTAAAAATATAATTTTTAACGTATATATGAAAGACATAAAATTCTCCTAAAATGAAAATAAATATTCATTTACAAACCGAACGATTTGTTTATGTACACCCATTTGACTGACATTGATTGGGATGATAAATTTTACACATCGCCCAACTGCACAAATAATATTCGGTGTTTGTTGATTGAAACTCCACACGGGTATTGGGATGATATTTGACGTACACTAATCCCAATTGTTTAGTTGTATGTCAATCGATTGGTTGAGAAACTATTGTAAGCGTTAATTATTTATAATTAATGCTTATGCAATTGTGTAATGCACTCAGGATGATGAATGATTGGTTATTATTGTTATTATATACACGTGTCGTATGGAATCCATATAAATAACATCATATGGTAATTGATTGGGTCTCATTCCAATTCAAAATAACGAATATTTTAAAATAATATTCAGAAAAGGATTAAAAAGATTCATGTGTTGAATAAATTGTTTGAATAATAAAAATATAATTTTTATTGTATAAATAAAACATAAAAATATATTCATGTGTTGAATAAAATATTCATGCGTTGAATAAAATATTTAAACAATAAAAATATAATTTTTATTGAATGTTTAAACGCTTAAAAATATTCATGTGTTGAATAAAATAAAATAACGAATATTGTAAACATAATATTCAGTAAAAGATCAAAATATGATTTTGATGTAAGATTTTGGATAGACACGAAAATATTTAAATGTGTGAAGCCGTATTGATTAGATATGCGCCATATTGATGCGAACGATATTTATATTGATTTTATTCATTTTTATAATGAATATAGAAAAGGAAACGATTTCAAAATCTAATATTTTGAAAATGTTATCATTTAAATAATATAATGATAAGGAGTATTCAATTTTGATTTAAAATTGAAATGAAGTTGAAATCGTTTTTAAAACAAATTTAAAACGATTTATAAAATACGTTTTAAATAGAAATAGACGAAATATATATAATATATATATTATATATATTTAATGGCCAGAATAGAGCGCACCACGCCACGACCATTGGCGAATTTCGACCATTGACTTCGAATTGACATTACGTAAGATCCGACCGTCGGATTCTCCTAAACCTGGAACCGTTGGGTTCGTATTGAAAGAGCTTTCCAAAGAATATAAGAGATTTGAAATTTAATGGTTGTATTCGGAATTATGTCCAAATCAATTTTGGAAAAGGTCGATGTAAGTGTAGTTCGATGACCGTTTATGGAAATCGACTGAAAGGGCCTTAATAAAATTGTTAACAATATTAATAATTTGTGTAAAATAATAATAAATGATTTGGAAAGAATTTGGTTGAAAGATTCCATGTTTGTAAAGATAAAAATATATTTTTGTCGAAATGAACTAGTTATTAACTAGAATAATAATCCAATGTTTTAAAATAAATAAATTGGATTTGAAATGGTTTTAAAATAACCAGAAATTTTCCATTGAATAAGTTGGAATGGTTTGGAATGTAAATAATCTTCAGAATATTTTGGTATTGGATTCCGTGATTATACGGATATTGTTATGTGAATTTGGAAGATACAGATATCGTTATTCCCAATACGATATCCGTTGGTTCCAGAATTTGGTATTGAATATAAGCCGATATAAATTCTATTTAGAGCATTATATTTAATATCAAATTGGATTTTGGGTTCGTCGTAAATGGTGTCTTCAATAACGTTGTTCTGAAACCCAGTTGAGAAAAGAATAATTCTTTTTATTAAGATTTAATGGTAATTTTCCAAAGTAAAGTTTTCCAATTTAAAATAATAAATTGGAATGGAATGAAATTCGATTTGGTAATAATCGAAGTGAGCTTCTGTGGAGGAAGACTGTTAATATATATGGAATTTATAAGTGTAACGACCCGGGAATAGACGACCTTGATTATCCGATATACAACACATATCAAACATCAAGGGTCGACAATTGCCGAATAGTTAATGAAAGAATTTAGAGGGTGAGGATAGATAAGATAGAAAACCAGAATAGAAGAAGAAAACGAAGAACACAACATCAGAGTAACACGAATCTCACAGCGGAACGAATAAAATATAATATATCACATAACTTGAAATCAAAAGCAGTATATGTATACAATACCATTACCAGAGTACAACCCTTGCATCACAGCGGAAATAAACAATAGCTATATAAGTCCTGAACCCTCCTGCTCCAAGCTCTCCAAGTCTATTTATAAAATCCTAACTACTTGACTGCCCGTACAAATTTGGGCACCCAAGAGTTTAGGGAAAACAAAACAAAATAAAACTCTGGGTCAGTCATGGGACTGGTGTGAGTAAACTCAAATCATTTGGTTTAACTTTTCAAAATCCTTATCAAAAGAAAAGATAATCGTAAGACCAATCCACAAATAAATACGGATGGCTTTTACCTTACGATAACCCAAAACACTTTGGAAATCATATATTATCTGATATTATAATAATGTCTAATCACAAGTAATTAAAATCTAGTAGAACGCTTGCATCTCATGCTCTACATATATAGTATACAAATCAAACTCGCGGGCACTTATTGGAGATTGGATTCCGACTTTGACAAGGTATGGAACCACCTGCCGATAGTGTATCTCTAGAGGCGAATACACTGGGTTCAACAAGAACATCTTGCAACCCGGCCCTCACATGACCGACCACTCATTTCGCTTGAGTGTATCGAATATATATTACCAACGGTTGGGATCAGCAACCGTCTCCCGAATGGGGCAGCATCGATAGATTTAAGAAGCAATTGGAATTTCTCTAGATAGGTGATTATACATCCTAATGGGTGCGACCCACATAGCCATGCTGCCTGCCCGATTTTTGTCATTTCCCGGTTGATGAGGCTAGAGGCCACGCTTATCTCTGACAGATCATTCACTTTGAATGCCACATCATCATACTCGCCAAATCACAAATTGATTTCCCCAAAAACACCACGGGTATAAAGCTAAGAGAAACGAATTCCTCCGCCACCAAACGTAAGTATGTTTGAAGAGATCAACTTACGCGATCTATTGAATATACTCTGTCAGGCATTCTTCCATACACGTTTGTCCTGGGACTGGACAAACCGAAGGCACTATTCTGTAAACAGGATAGCCCTTGTACTTTACTCCGTCTTCAATATATTCAGCATACTTGATTCGCAACGCTTATGCCAATACGGATTGGTTGTGTGGATAATAATCCAACCGGTCTCTCCATATTAACAACGTAAAATGGTCAAAAACTTTGATAGTCGGTGATTTAACTATCAAATGAAAACATGTTTGTATGCAAACAACGATATTATTTCCAGATGGAAATTCTATCGATCAATCATCATTAATTCTTAAATCAAATTATCATAAATTTATTCTTTTCCTTATTCCTGTTTCCCTATATTTCTTATTTACTATATTTAGAAAATATACGTTATTAACAATGGAAAACATTTCCACTTCTTGTTTTCTATATTAGAAAATATCCTGATCTTATTTGGAAAACATTTCCAAAATTCCTTCATTGGGTTTAAACAGATGTTTGAATAAACATCGCTATGTCAACACAGACCATTATGCTCATTAACTAAATTCACTTAACCACTTTTCACTATCGAACTTATCCACTTCTTAGTTAAAACTGAAGTCAATCAAGTTGCGGTATAATTACCTCTCAGACCTTAACCGAACAACATTTCTAACTTCGACACAGACAAAGTTCATCTTTTTACACTTTCAACCATTTACTTACGTAACTCTCGGATTCTATTTACGAATCCACTTCCTTTACGGAAGTCATTTGATTATAATAATGGTGTTATAATCCCCTGCGTCCGAAATATAATAACTTTAATATGACTTTTTCTTTCTAGCTCAAATAAATACACGAACAACTAATTTATCAACTCCTATTCGGTTAACTATAATCTATAACCCTTATTCTATTAACTTTTACTGGATTAACTCTTATTTGGATAACTCGGTTTGATTAACTCATCTTGATTAACTCAACTCGACCAACTTACTTGATCAGCTCAACTTGACTAACTTAACTTAATTAACTCGACTTATTTAACTCAACTTATTTAACTTAATTTGACTAACTATTATCGAATAACTAATATTCGATTAACTTATATTCGACTAACTATGTCTGTTTTTAACTTCATTTTGAATAGCTAATATTTGATTTAACTTCATTCGCTTGACTCTAGATCGCAGCGATCACAATGGTTACGCCTGATTCCCTCAGGAAACATCCGACCACCTTAGGTTATCTGCAGCCCTGCGAATTTCGCTAGCAGTCGTGCTAAATGGAAATTTATACTGAATAACTACTTCTGTTTAACTCTATCTCAAATAACTAAGTTCGATCAACTCTAATTGAATAACTAATATTCAATTTAACCCTTATTTGGTTACTATATTTGAATAACTCTAGTCCGATTTGATTTAAACCGCTTAACTCTAACTGATTTACTCTTCTGGTTAATTCTAACTAACTAACTCTAACTGTTTGACTCTAACAGCTTAACTCCAACGGTTTAATTCTAATAGATTAACTCCAACTGTTAGACTCTAATAGTTTAACTCTAACAATTTAACTCTAATGGTTTAACTCTAACTGTTTAACTTTAACGGTTTAACTCTAATTGACTAACTTTTCTGATTAACTCTAATGGTTTAACTCTAACTGTTTAACTCTGATAGTTTAACTTTGGTTGATTAACTCTTTTGAATTAACCCCTTTGAATTTTCTCTTTTGAATAATTCCATTTGAATAACTCCTTTTGGATAACTCTTTTGAATAACTCTTTTGAATAACACTTTTTGAATAACTCTTTTGAATAATACTTTTTTTCTATTTGTTTACTTAACAAATAACTATTCCGTTTTTACTTCTATTTATTTAACAAATAATTATTACTTTTGGCTTTTCCATTTATTCCCTACATAAATATATCTTTTAACTTTCCTTTATTCCCTAAATGAATATTCGCTTTTCAATTCCATTTGTAATCGTTTTACAAATGATTCCCTTTTGATTTCTATTTGTTAATGTTTCACAAATAGCTACTTTTTCCCTATTCTATTTGATTTGCAAATATTTTCCTTTACATTTGTTTTACAAATGTATTTCCTTTATGTTTGTTTTTCTTTTCAAATCTCCTCCTTTATATTTGATTTCACAAATATTTTCCTTTACTCAATTTCTTTGATTCTATAACTATTTTCCTCTATGAAACTCTTTTCCTTTTATATATAAAATCTATTGATTTTATATAAATAATTTATTTTCAAAATATACTTTGAAAATTCCTCTTCACTTGAGACGACCCGATTTCCCGTTCTCACGGAAACAAGGTTATCTTTGGAATATAACACAGAAACAGATAATAGCAGAACAGAATTAAATAAATACACCAGAATGAACAACAAAATATACTGGATAAAAGTAATCATCAGAGTTACACAGTATACAGGATCTTACTTAGTACAAATACAGTTCAGCTATACATAAATGTCTACAGCGGAAATAAACAAAATATGTACAATAGGAGCTGAACAGCATAAAAGGAAATAAATGATAGAATCCATCTTCAGCTCCAGCTATCCAGAAAGAACCAGCTAAACCTGAATACAAGGCTGCCCGTGTAGAAAAAGGGGGCACCCGAGTTTGAGAGTGAAACAAACTACGAGTCAGTCATGGGACTGGTATGAGAAATCCACTCAACACATATATAATTGGCTAATCACAGGACCACGCCACTTTCGTGGAACGGGTTTACTCCATTGGATTGCCAGTGCTTTAAAATAAATCTTTCTTTTAAACATCGCTATGCTTTTTATAAAAATGAAGCCATTATAAGACTCAGTTCCCATCACACAATGCAACGCAAACCGGAGGATAGAGTTTTACCTTATAATGGCCAAAATATGATTGATACGAATAAAACAAAGGCATTTGATATTATTGCTAGTGTTTATATGTTTTGAAAACAATTTCAAATCATAACTATCAATCATAGACGGCATTAATGCCCCATACCACTATGTCGCCATATATAGGTATACAATCAAAACTGCACGATGTCGTATTTGGAAATTGGATTTCCGTCATGAACCAAGGCAAAAGATAGTCCTTACCGAATTCGACACGCTCTAGCCCGCCCCTCAGGACCCAGACTCAGGTGGGCCTTTGGATCGTCAGGGCCGGTCCACCGATGTGGATTAAAATTCCTGAACCTGCGTTTCCCCACCCTTTGGGGTGTAGACGAGCCAACGAATGACTCCATCGGACCCGGATCGTCCGATCAAACCGAGGCGCCTCGCAACAGCAACAACCACATAGGTGAAAAGTATATAAATGTCAGGGCTGGTAGGTCACTGACACCACCCTAGCTAGAAAGAAACGCAGGCCCTCCCTGATGTCCTCTCCCGTTTTAGGTTCATACCGGGGTGTGAGGCTCGCGAATTCACGTTATACACAAAGCTACGCCACACAGGCAGTGCTCTGATCATCACCACAAGACTTTGCTTTTCAACAGAAGCCCTGATCACTGCATCTTAGCATGCCACACAGGCAATTCATGCCATGCGACTGATGTCCATCGATATACACCCTCTAAGCTCGTGCGTCTCAGAGAAGGGCGTTAAGCAAAAGAATAAATTCTCTGCCGGCAAACAGATGTATATTTAACAGAAATCAATCAACACAGAATAAACTCCAATGTCAGACACACAGTCCATTTACAAGTCCGCTCTGGGTCTGAACGAAACCGGAGGCACTAAATACCTCGCAAACCCTTCGATCACCACGTACGTCTGGACGATCACCACTCATTATCCATATTTCGGGATGCCTCCCAGTCAGGACCTCGGTTACCATCCAAACGAGGTGAAGATCTCCGGTCTTCGACCATCGTCTTCATCTTCGACTTTCAATCGTCGGTCAATTATTCGAAATGAGAATTAACTCGGCCTTTTCAAATAATTCACGTATATTTAGAATTTCAAATCGATTTATTTCAATGGTTAAATTGTTCGACAACACCAATTGTGTTCTTTAATGTAATTTTCACACCAAACACATTCAACCATCAAAAGCCACACACATCAAGCAAATTCAGTTTATTTCCATTCCTTATCGTTTATGGTATTTTATAACTATTTATCGCTATTTTTATTTATTTTAAAATAGCCATTTTATTCAAAACGACGCTTCGGGCCATAAGGCGGCCGTGGCGCTGTTTTTCTTCAGATTTGATTTACACATATCTGAAAATCTAACCGTTGGATCTTCACAAAATTTACATCATTAGAAAGGTCTTTTCAAAACGAACCCAACGGTTCCAGTTTCGGGAAAATCCGACGGTCGGATCTCCCGGTACAATCGTTTGAAATTTCGATTTCAAAATACGAACTACAGCGTCGTTATTCGATTAAATATATAATTATATTTATATATATATAAATATAATCGCTTCTGGCGCTGTTTTTCTTCAGATTTGAATTAAACATTCCAGACAATCCAACCGTTGGATTTTTACAAGGTTGGGGCCGTTGGAAAGATATTTCCAAGGCGAACCCGACGGTTGAGATTTCGGGAAAATCCAATGGTCGGATTTCCCGCACTAGTCGATTGAAATCACGGTTTCAAAATACGAACTGCACGGCTTCGTTTCGTTTTAATTTTATTTATATTTATATATTTATATAAATATAGTTCATTCAATGATTTCCATATCGTTTTCACTTCAAATATTTTTCTAATGCCTTAAATTTTGGAAAAATTTCGCCATAACCTCCCCTGCACCGGGAGCATCGGGAAATCGCAAATAGTGTTCCCGGTCCTTCTAATCTCAAAAAGAAAAAGAAAAAGCCAAGCGGCTAGCCAACAGGCTCATAAAATCATCACCCAAACAAAGCAGTAAATGTGTACCTATTTGTCGGGCACAAAATTTTATTCCTCTTCTCTAGCCCCTTTGCTATAACCTGTTCAATGAATATGTATGTACACATATACACAGTTCATATCATTTATCATTTTCTATTCGACTTCATATTTGATTTCAACTTGGTTTAAAAACACCATTCATTCTAATGTTACATAAACAGGTGCAAATCATTTCATTAGCTAATTAATGAATATTTCAACTCATATATGTTTATTTTGAACAAGTGACTATTTTTAACACTTCACATTTCAACGATTTATGCATACAATAAAAATGTGATTTTTATTGTAAAACAATTCATTTCAAAACACTATTTTTCTATATAGTTCATATAGGTGACAAAATAGGATTTTTATCATAAAACAATTTCTTTTTAAAACGAGATTATTTTACACAGTTCATATAGTCGATAAAAGGCGATTTTTATTATCAAACAATTTATTTCAAAATATGAATACCATTCAACACATGAATTTCTAAACAATGAATGAATATCAATTCAACACATGAATGTTTTCTATGGTTTTTATATATAGATAAAAATGTGATTTTTATTATCGAACAATTTATTTCAAAATATGAATACCATTCAACACATGAATTTCTAAACAACGAATGAATATCAATTCAACACATGAATGTTTTCTATGGTTTTTATATATAGATAAAAATGTGATTTTTATTATCGAACAATTTATTTCAAAATATGAATACCATTCAACACATGAATTTCTAAACAACGAATGAATATCAATTCAACACATGAATGTTTTCTATGGTTTTTATATATAGATAAAAATGTGATTTTTATTATCGAACAATTTATTTCAAAATATGAATACCATTCAACACATGAATTTCTAAACAACGAATGAATATCAATTCAACACATGAATGTTTTCTATGGTTTTTATATATAGATAAAAATGTGATTTTTATTATCGAACAATTTATTTCAAAATATGAATACCATTCAACACATGAATTTCTAAACAACGAATGAATATCAATTCAACACATGAATGTTTTCTATGGTTTTTATATATAGATAAAAATGTGATTTTTATTATCGAACAATTTATTTCAAAATATGAATACCATTCAACACATGAATTTCTAAACAACGAATGAATATCAATTCAACACATGAATGTTTTCTATGGTTTTTATATATAGATAAAAATGTGATTTTTATTATCGAACAATTTATTTCAAAATATGAATACCATTCAACACATGAATTTCTAAACAACGAATGAATATCAATTCAACACATGAATGTTTTCTATGGTTTTTATATATAGATAAAAATGTGATTTTTATTATCGAACAATTTATTTCAAAATATGAATACCATTCAACACATGAATTTCTAAACAACGAATGAATATCAATTCAACACATGAATGTTTTCTATGGTTTTTATATATAGATAAAAATGTGATTTTTATTATCGAACAATTTATTTCAAAATATGAATACCATTCAACACATGAATTTCTAAACAACGAATGAATATCAATTCAACACATGAATGTTTTCTATGGTTTTTATATATAGATAAAAATGTGATTTTATTATCGAACAATTTATTTCAAAATATGAATACCATTCAACACATGAATTTCTAAACAACGAATGAATATCAATTCAACACATGAATGTTTTCTATACAATGAATAAATATAGTTTAAGCATATGAAAATAATTCAAACACACAAATATTATTCAGAATTTCGGCAGCATAACGGCAGGGTAGTTAAACCGGCACCGTCCCTAGTACGGCTCCTCGCTCTACCTTAAAACCTCGCGGTTTTTGACAATGGGGTTCATGCATCTAGTTCGCACGCAGGCGGCATGTATATATTTATTTCATTTCCACAAACTAATCCTAAGTGGTTTCAACCAAATATTTCACAACCACAAATGGGTATTTTTCAACCACAATCAACCAATATCAATCTCAAACAATCCCTAAACAATCAATCGCTATCAATCAATTTTCACAACAATTTCAAACAATAAATATCGTCCATGGTTTGTGGACGAGGGGCGTATATATATATATATATATATATATATATATATAGATATTTATATATAGCTATTCACTTTTATCTCAACACATATATAAATATTTTTAAATCAGAAATCTCACCAATAGCTATCCAACCGCACGACACTTCTTCGCCAATCTCTCTTTCTGTTGCTTCGTCGCCCGTATTCTCTACATATGTAAAAATCGAATCTTTACGATGCTATTCAATATATAAAAATATGATTTTTACTTCGACTTTCAATATATAAAAATCTGATTTTTCTTTCGACTTTCGATATATAAAAAATCTGATTTTACTTTCGACTTTCGATATATAAAAATCTGATTTTTCCTTCGACTTTCGATATATAAAAATCTGATTTTTCCTTCGACTTTCAATATATAAAAATCTGATTTTTCCTTTTAAATTTCTAATCTCCTTCTAGTTTATAAATCATTTTAAAATCAGTTTTTATGCTTTAAAAAAATCAGTTTTAATACTAATTAAAAATCAGTTTTATTCCCTTTTTAAAAAAAATCAGTTTTTATTCTGTTTTTTAAAAAATCTGTTTTTACTTTTCTAAAGAAATCAGTTTTACAGAATAAATAAAATAAAAAAAATAAAAAGAAAGTGCTCACCGAATTAGCTGCAAAGGGGGGGAAAGAAGATGTCGTCGGCGGCTTCAGCGTCGCGAGCGAGGGGGCTTCGTCGGAGCTCGCGATGGCTTCTGGAGGCTCGGGTCTTCGATCGATGGAGGGGGGAGGAAGAAGGGGGATGTGCGGCTAGCGTGGGCGGCGGGGTGCCCTAGCTCCGGAGGCGCGACATCGAGCGGCGGGTCGATAGGCTTAGGGTTTTTTTTTTCCTTTTCGTTTGAAATAAGAATGAACGGGGGGGGGGGGCCAGAACGAAGATAAAGGGGGGAGGGAAATTTTTTTTTTTTTTTTTATTTAATTATTAAATTTTTGCAAAAAGGTTGACTTTTACATACGACCTCGAAACGAGGCCCACCGCCTGTCGCCCATAGCGTTTCACCCCCATTCCGAACACAATGGGATATGTATCGCAAGCTGATTCGATTGTTACAATCAGTTTCCTTTTGAATTTTCATTTAAATCACTATATTGAATTTTAAACGTACATTTCAATTTACTGGGGCCACATACTAACTAGAAAATTCTCGAAAAAATATTTTCTAGCTTCGTATTGCCGATACGGTCCTAACAAAACTAGTTTCGTCGAATTCTGAGACCGTTTGAAAAATGGCCAATTTCCAGTCGATTAAAATCAACTGAAACTGGTCAAACGCGTTCTCCTTTGCCACGCTCACATATTGATTCGAAAAATTATGAAATTTGAAACCTAGCAATAACTTGACACTGCGGATCCAACAAAAGTGGTTTCGTCGAAATCCGAGGTCGTTTGCAAAATGTCCATTTTTAAGGGCCTGAATTCCATAGCGACTATTCAGAATTTTCAACTGGACATATCTTTTGATTCCCGCTATCAAATTTCGATTGGTCGGATTCGTTAGAAAGATATTCACTAACAGATTTAAATATTTTTGGTTTCACTAAAATCCGGATTGTTTTGCACCCTGTACAGTCTGACAAAGTTTGAATTCAATTTTTGAAACTGCCACGTCATTTCAGGCCTTGTTTATAATTATAATTAATTATATTCGTTTTCAATTGTCGTTTCAAACTCAGTTTTCATCGCCATTATTTAAAATATTTATTTTAAATATTTAAAATCCATTATTTTAGCCAATTTAAAATTTTTAAATTGGTTCAGATTTTCTGCGTCGTTACATCACTTCCCGTTATCGTTTATGGTATAAAAATACCAGATCAAAAGGTTTGATCATCATCCAAACACACGGGTTCAACGACAGATGATATAACACATCATATAACAGAATATATGAAAAACGGTAAATAAATGTTGAGGAATCCAGTTGGATCCCTCCGACCTGTTTCCCTGCATCCACAGATGTTACGCAATATAATTCGCATCAATTTCATTTCAATATGAGGTATTCTGATAAACAAAATCAACATTGGTTAACGATATATATAACTATATCGGTATTTTCAACCAGCTGACTAGCAGTTTAACCAAACAATCAACACTCAGCAATTCAATCAATATTTATCAATTCTAAAAATACTTTATAAAAATATAAAGTGTTCAGAGTTAGTGAGATTTACTCACATTGGACGGTTTATCGTTGAATAACGATAATCGGTCATTGATTTGGTTCAGATGTTAAATTTCACCATAAATCCAAACGAGCTCCAATCCACTTGCGGTCAGTTCCATTGCGTAGTGCTCGTCCATACGATCCCAACGGATCCTGTTTCGTTAAATTTCGTTAATGTATGCAAAAGTTATGCTATTTACAATATTTACCTAATTTAAATGAATACATATTTAATTAAATTAATTAAATAGTTTTTATCTTAATTAATTTCTAATTGTGTTATTAGCCAAATTACCTTCCCTGCCCTTCTAACAAATCATACTTTCCCATCTCTAGCCATATCCAATTTTTTTTTTAAAATTGAAAAACCATTTTAATATTAATTAAATTTAATTTTCAAATAAAATATTTAAAAATATTCATTTAATTATAACTTAAAAATTTTAACCCGGATCAAAAATCTGCTTCCACTCATTTTAAAGTATTTTTCGACAAGAATCCAACGGTCCTTGTTTCGTGGAAATCCGACTTGTTTTGAAAAAGTTATAAGCTTTTAAAGTTTATGGGTAAAAATTAGGAAAATGCCCCTGGTCTGTTTTAAATTCAAATTAAATTCAAATTAGATTTTAAATTTAAATTTAAAATAATCATCCCGTCCATCGGATCAGTTAGGGATAGCCAGGGAGAGCAGGAAACTATATTTTCCAAACTCAAGCCTTAGACACTATCCTCTCTGTCACCTTTAGAATGTTCTGATATTTATTTTTACAAATTCTATTTTAATTATAATATATATATATATATATATACACACATATATATATTACACAAATAAATAAATAGTATTTAAAAACTTACCCCGTGAAGCCCAAGCCTCTGCCTAAGAGTCCCCAGCTCCCCGTCTTGCCCTCCTTTCTCCCTTCGTTCCCTTTTCCCTATTTCCTAATATTTTATTATTATTTCTGCCATTGCCAAAGCTTGAAAGAGGAGGAGGAGGAGTGAGTTTAAAATGAAGGGGGGGGGGCTATTTATAGCCGAATGAGTCACATGGATTGCTGAGGTGGCGCGAATCCAACGGTCGAAAATGGATGGCTAGGATTAATCCTTAAATTAATTAAATTATAAATAAATTTAATAATTTATGAATAGTAAAGTGTGTTTTCTCAACTCTATTCGGACGTTAATTTGATTTACTTATTGATACCTTATCCGAAATCTTTTTCAACCATGTTGTTCAATTTTTCTTGCTCTTCAATACTATATAAAAATATATCAATTTTGAATTTGTTTGAACTTTCAAATAATTTAAATTCAAATTCAAAATAGTGTTTTGTGTTAGTTTCAACACCTTCCGGTCTCATGTTGGAGTATCAAACGATAACGGTTTTCAGAAATTCTTCCACCATCTGGTCCGGTTTTTAACGTACTTCAATTCTATGTATTCAAATCAAAAATCGGAGTTCGTTTAGATTTTCAAATAATTTGTTTAAATTTTGTTTCCTTAATAACTTTCTATATCCGTTATAGGATTTTCCCAGATTTCATATATAGCTAATATCCTATGTTTAGAATTTTCCTGGGTAGGTCTCAGGTTCCAGTTTTGCCGTTAGCATTAGCAAATTCCAATTACCGTCAAAATTTAGTTCAAATTTTGGCCTTTTATTTTTTTCTTTTCCACATACCGATGCCATTTTTGACGTAACTTGGTTGGTTACCTAATTTCATCATTTCGGATTTAATGAAACTGATTTCATCGAAATCCGAGTTCGTTAGCTACTACATCCTTTGTAAACGTACTATTTTAAATTAAAAATTTATCCTTTTATACTGCCAGTTCACATTATATTACAGATCCACTAAATTTCTACCATTTCGGAATAAAATAAAATATTCAAAATTATTGAAATTAAACCATTTAAAATTCCAAAACAATAAAAACATTTTTAAATATTAAACTAAATGGTCAAAAAATCTGGGCCGTTACATTCTTTCCCCCTTAAAATAATTTCGTCCTCGAAATTGCTAAGGTAGAAAAATGAACTTTATAACTAGGTTAAAATTATTTGGTTACTCTGATATCACTAAACCAATCTATTCCAATTAATTTATTAATTTATTTCTATAAACGAAAATTTTCAAAAATTCTGAAAATTTTGTAACACTCGAAATTTCTGAAAAATTTCGCCAGCATCTCCTTTGTACTGGTCAATAGCTCAAACTCCAACTCGCCTCCCTAGGCCTTCTTCAACCCAAAAGAAATTCAAACAGCCAAGTGGCTTGCCCAACAGGTTCATAAATCTCATCAAACTCATATGAATATATACGTGTTCCTTTTTGTCGACATTCAATTCTGCTATTAATTTAGCATATACCACTATCATCCCAATCAAACTCCCAATCACTTTTATCTTCAACACGACCATCCGCTTATAACCAAGCCAAATTTCAATCAAACTGCAATTCCAATCTCAATTCAAATTTCTTGCTCGACCATCCATTTCTATCCCAGATTATCTCTAATATAGTCCAATTCTACTTGATACCATTCTATTTCAATTCAACTCAATTTCCACTGAACTGCCTTCAATTCAATTTCAAATTTGCTTTCACAAATTTCTATTTAATTTGTGTTTATTTCAATAATCTGTACCTGAGAGTTTCAAATAGCCTTGCCTTTTCCAAAAATCAAATATCCCTTTGGAATATCAAAACAACTCGGTTTCTCAAAACAATTCAAAAACAAAATCTTTGGAAGTAATCCGTCACTTACAAACTCGAAAATGAGCACCGATGATGTCCGGATCAACATCGGAATTTATTTTCCAGCTATC
This sequence comes from Allium sativum, assembly GCA_030737875.1. Classification (NCBI taxonomy): domain Eukaryota; kingdom Viridiplantae; phylum Streptophyta; class Magnoliopsida; order Asparagales; family Amaryllidaceae; genus Allium; species Allium sativum. The sequence goes on from CM060923.1 coordinate 166,956,492, forward strand.
GAAGTGAGTTCAATACTATAGCACTTTCAAAACCCATTTTTAAACATTTTCATTTTGAAATTCATTTCAAAATATCCCTTTTCAATGCTTGTAACAAATTTAAAATCTCCCAGGATTTTAAAATTCACATATATTCAATTTAATTCCATTTACAACGCTTATTCAAATTTTAGCAATTTTAATTCCAATTCTGAACTTAAATTCAAATTTAATTCATCTGATTTCATATATTTCACTTATATGAATTTTGATTTGTTATTTACATAACTATTTCACATTTTATAATCTTATTCGATTATAATCACAACCAACACATTCAATATACTATAATAATTTCAAATATCTATACTTTGCTTATATCAAAATATAATTTGGGTAAAATTATTTCATTTACCCTTTTTTCAAAACATATCGTGTCGACCCATCGTATTCAAGTGTTTATAAACTCCTATCGATACAGTGGATCAAACTGATCGACTAGAACTCATAAACGATTCAACCAATAAATCTCCACGGTATAAAATCATTTTATATAAAATAACAAATACGTTCACTCTTATATATACACTCAAACTCAGTCTAGGGCATTACTAACCCCAACTCAACTGAGTCACGCCACAGAGCCAAGGTAAATCACCTAACCTTCAGCTCTGATACCAAATGTAACGACCCGGGAAAAGATGACCTTGATTATCCGATATACAACACATATCAAACATCAAGGGTCGACAATTACCGAATAGTTAATGAAAGAATTTAGAGGGTGAGGATATATAAGATAGAAAATTAGAATAGAAGAAGAAAACGAAGAACACAACATCAGAGTAACACGAATCTCACAGCGGAACGAATAAAATATAATATATCACATAACTTGAAATCAAAAGCAGTATATGTATACAATACCATTATCAGAGTACAACCCTTGCATCACAGTGGAAATAAACAATAGCTATATAAGTTCTGAACCCTCCTGCACCAAGCTCTCCAAGTCTATCTATAAAATCCTGACTACTTGACTGCCCGTACAAATTTGGGCACCCAAGAGTTTAGGGAAAACAAAACAAAATAAAACTCTGGGTCAGTCATGGGACTGGTGTGAGTAAACTCAAATCATTTGGTTTAACTTTTCAAAATCCTTATCAAAAGAAAAGATAATCGTAAGACCAATCCACAAATAAATACGGATGGCTTTTACCTTACGATAACCCAAAACACTTTGGAAATCATATATTATCTGATATTATAATAATGTCTAATCACAAGTAATTAAAATCTAGTAGAACGCTTGCATCTCACGCTCTACATATATAGTATACAAATCAAACTCGCGGGCACTTATTGGAGATTGGATTCCGACTTTGACAAGGTATGGGACCACCTGCCGATAGTGTATCTCTAGAGGCGAATACACTGGGTTCAACAAGAACATCTTGCAATCTGGCCCTCACATGACCGACCACTCATTTCGCTTGAGTGTATCGAATATATATTACCAACGGTTGGGATCAGCAACCGTCTCCCGAATGGGGCAGCATCGATAGATTTAAGAAGCAATTGGAATTTCTCTAGATAGGTGATTATACATCCTAATGGGTGCGACCCACATAGCCATGCTGCCTGCCCGATTTTTGTCATTTCCCGGTTGATGAGGCCAGAGGCCACGCTTATCTCTGACAGATCATTCACTTTGAATGCCACATCGTCATACTCGCCAAATCACAAATTGATTTCCCCAAAAACAACATGGGTATAAAGCTAAGAGAAACGAATTCCTCCGCCACCGAACGTAAGTATGTTTGAAGAGATCAACTTACGCGATCTATTGAATATACTCTGTCAGGCATTCTTCCATACACGTTTGTCCTGGGACTGGACAAACCGAAGGCACTATTCTGTAAACAGGATAGCCCTTGCACTTTACTCCATCTTCAATATATTCAGCATACTTGATTCGCAACGCTTATGCCAATACGGATTGGTTCTGTGGATAATAATCCAACCGGTCTCTCCATATTAACAACGTAAAATGGTCAAAAACTTTGATAGTCGGTGATTTAACTATCAAATGAAAACATGTCTGTATGCAAACAACGATATTATTTCCAGATGGAAATTCTATCGATCAATCATCATTAATTCTTAAATCAAATTATCATAAATTTATTCTTTTCCTTATTCCTGTTTCCCTATATTTCTTATTTACTATATTTAGAAAATATACGTTATTAACAATGGAAAACATTTCCACTTCTTGTTTTCTATATTAGAAAATGTCCTGATCTTATTTGGAAAACATTTCCAAAATTCCTTCATTGGGTTTAAACAGATGTTTGAATAAACATCGCTATGTCAACACAGACCATTATGCTCATTAACTAAATTCACTTAACCACTTTTCACTATCGAACTTATCCACTTCTTAGTTAAAACTGAAGTCAATCAAGTTGGGGTATAATTACCTCTCAGACCTTAACCGAACAACATTTCTAACTTCGAAACAGACAAAGTTCATCTTTTTACACTTTCAACCACTTACTTACGTAACTCTCGGATTCTATTTACGAATCCACTTCCTTTACGGAAGTCATTTGATTATAATAATGGTGTTATAATCCCCTGCGTCCGAAATATAATAACTTTAATATGACTTTTTCTTTCTAGCTCAAATAAATACACGAACTACTAATTTATTAACTCCTATTCGGTTAACTATAATCTATAACCCTTGTTCTATTAACTTTTACTGGATTAAATCTTATTTGGATAACTCGGTTTGATTAACTCATCTTGATTAACTCAACTCGACCAACTTACTTGATCAGCTCAACTTGACTAACTTAACTTAATTAACTCGACTTATTTAACTCAACTTATTTAAGTTAATTTGACTAACTATTATCGAATAACTAATATTCGATTAACTTATATTCGACTAACTATGTCTGTTTTTAACTTCATTTTGAATAGATAATATTTGATTTAACTTCATTCGCTTGACTCTAGATCGCAGCGATCACAATGGTTACGCCTGATTCCCTCAGGAAACATCCGACCACCTTAGGTTATCTGCAGCCCTGCGAATTTCGCTAGCAGTCGTGCTAAATGGAAATTTATACTGAATAACTACTTCTGTTTAACTCTATCTCAAACAACTAAGTTCGATCAACTCTAATTGAATAACTAATATTCAATTTAACCCTTATTCGGTTACTATATTCGAATAACTCTAGTCCGATTTGATTTAAACCGCTTAACTCTAACTGATTTACTCTTCTGGTTAATTCTAACTAACTAACTCTAACTGTTTGACTCTAACAGCTTAACTCCAACGGTTTAATTCTAATAGATTAACTCCAACTGTTAGACTCTAATAGTTTAACTCTAACAAGTTAACTCTAATGGTTTAACTCTAACTGTTTAACTTTAACGGTTTAACTCTAATTGACTAACTTTTCTGATTAACTCTAATGGTTTAACTCTAACTGTTTAACTCTGACAGTTTAACTTTGGTTGATTAACTCTTTTGAATTAACCCCTTTGAATTTTCTCTTTTGAATAATTCCATTTGAATAACTCCTTTTGAATAACTCTTTTGAATAACTCTTTTGAATAACACTTTTTGAATAACTCTTTTAAATAATACTTTTTTTCTATTTGTTTACTTAACAAAAAACTATTCCGTTTTTACTTCTATCTATTTAACAAATAATTATTACTTTTGGCTTTTCCATTTATTCCCTACATAAGTATCTCTTTTAACTTTCCTTTATTCCCTAAATGAATATTCGCTTTTCAATTCCATTTGTAATCGTTTTACAAATGATTCCCTTTTGATTTCTATTTGTAAAGGTTTCACAAATAGCTACTTTTTCCCTATTATATTTGATTTGCAAATATTTTCCTTAACATTTGTTTTACAAATGTATTTCCTCTATGTTTGTTTTTCTTTTCAAATCTCCTCCTTTATATTTGATTTCACAAATATTTTCCTTTATTCAATTTCTTTGATTCTATAACTATTTTCCTCTATGAAACTCTTTTCCTTTTATATATAAAATCTATTGATTTTATATAAATAATTTATTTTCAAAATATACTTTGAAAATTCCTTTTCACTTCCCGTTATCATTTATGGTATAAAAATACCAAATCAAAAGGTTTGATCATCATCCAAACACACGGGTTCAACGATAGATGATATAACACATCATATAACAGAATATATGAAAAACGGTAAATAAATGTTGAGCAATCCAGTTGGATCCCTCCTACCTGTTTCCCTGCATCCACAGATGTTACACAATATAATTCACATCAATTTCATTTCAATATGAGGTATTCTGATAAACAAAATCAACATCGGTTAACGATATATATAACTATATCGGTATTTTCAACCAGCTGACTAGCAGTTTAACCAAACAATCAACACTCAGCAATTCAATCAATATTTATCAATTCTAAAAATACTTTATAAAATATAAAGTGTTCAGAGTTAGTGAGATTTACTCACATTGGACGTTTTATCGTTGAATAACGATAATCGGCCATTGATTTGGTTCAGATGTTAAATTTCACCATAAATCCAAACGAGCTCCAATCCACTTGCGGTCAATTCCATTGCGTAGTGCTCGTCCATACGATCCCAACGGATCCTGTGTCGTTAAATTTCGTTAATGTATGCAAAAGTTATGCTATTTACAATATTTTCCTAATTTAAATGAATATATATTTAGTTAAATTAATTAAATTATTTTTATCTTAATTAATTTCTAATTGCGTTATTAGCCAAATTACCTTCCCTGCCCTTCTAACAAATCCTACTTTCCCATCTCTAGCCATATCCAATTTTTTTTTTAAATTGAAAAACCATTTTAATATTAATTATATTTAATTTTTAAATAAAATATTTTAAAATATTCATTTAATTATAACTTAAAAATTTTAACCCAGATCAAAAATCTGCTTCCACTCATTTTAAAGTATTTTTCGACAAGAATTCAACGGTCCTTGTTTCGTGGAAATCCGACTTGTTTTGAAAAAGTTATAAGCTTTTAAAGTTTATGCTTAAAAATTACGAAAATACCCCTGGTCTGTTTTAAATTCAAATTAAATTCAAATTAGATTTTAAATTTAAATTTAAAATAATCATCCCATTCGTCGGATCAGTTAGGGATAGCCAGGGAGAGCAGGAAACTATATTTTCCAAACTCAAGCCTTAGACACTATCCTCTCTGTCACCCTTAGAATGTTCTGATATTTATTTTTACAAATTCTATTTTAATTATAATATATATATACACATATATATATTACACAAATAAATAAATAAATAAATAGTATTTAAAAACTTACCCCGTGAAGCCCAAGCCTCTTCCTAAGAGTCCCTAGCTCCCCGTCTTGCCCTCCTTTCTCCCTTCCTTCCCTTTTCCCTATTTCCTAATATTTTATTATTATTTCTGCCATTGCCAAAGCTTGAAAGAGGAGGAGGAGGAGTGAGTTTAAAATGAAGGGGGGGCTATTTATAGCTGAATGAGTCACATGGATTGCTGAGGTGGCGCGAATCCAACGGTCGAAAATGGATGGCTAGGATTAATCCTTAAATTAATTAAATTATAAATAAATTTAATAATTTATGAATAGTAAAGTGTGTTTTCTCAACTCTATTCAGACGTTAATTTGATTTACTTATTGATACCTTATCCGAAATCTTTTTCAACCATGTTGTTCAATTTTTCTTGCTCTTCAATACTATATAAAAATATATCAATTTTGAATTTGTTTGAACTTTCAAATAATTTAAATTCAAATTCAAAATAGTGTTTTGTATTAGTTTCAACACCTTCCGGTCTCATGTTGGAGTATCAAACGATAACGGTTTTCAGAAATTCTTCCACCATCTGGTCCGGTTTTTAACGTACTTCAATTCTATGTATTCAAATCAAAAATCGGAGTTCGTTTAGATTTTCAAATAATTTGTTTAAATTTTGTTTCCTTAATAACTTTCTATATCCGTTATAGGATTTTCCCAGATTTCATATATAGCTAATATCCTATGTTTAGAATTTTCCTGGGTAGGTCTCAGGTTCCAGTTTTGCCGTTAGCATTAGCAAATTCCAATTACCGTCAAAATTTAGTTCAAATTTTGGCCTTTTATTTTTTTCTTTTCCACATACGGATGCCATTTTTGACGTAACTTGGTTGGTTACCTAATTTCATCATTTCGGATTTAATGAAACTGATTTCATCGAAATCCGAGTTCGTTAGCTACTACATCCTTTGTAAACGTACTATTTTAAATTAAAAATTTATCCTTTTATACTGCCAGTTCACATTATATTGCAGATCCACTAAATTTCTACCATTTCGGAATAAAATAAAATATTCAAAATTATTGAAATTAAACCATTTAAAATTCCAAAACAATAAAAATATTTATAAATATTAAACTAAATGGTCAAAAAATCTGGGCCGTTACAATAAGACTTTGTTGTTATTCTATTTATATTATTAGTCGGATATGGAAATTGTATCGATTATTTATTGATCTGCTATCCGTGAAGATTCCATGGTTAATGGAATGTGATTTTGGGTTTATCGTGAACTGTGTTTTAAATGACATTGATTCTTTAACCCAGTTAAAGACAGGATTACATGGCTAACATTGTATTTCGAACTGTATTTGTTGATCTCTACTAAATATATATCTGTTTGGTGGCAGAGAATGTATTCTCTTGCTTAACACCCTTCTCTAAGACATACGAGCTTAGAGGTTATATATTGGCAGAAATCAGTGGTACGGTGGGAATTTTCGATGTGGCATGTTTGGGTTTCCAAAGTTAAATAATTATTAATATTGATTTTTGGGAAGATTAAAACAAAGTGGAGTTTTAACGAATCTTTAATTAGATTGAAATGTGAATGTGATAATTTAAACTATCAAATTTGGGAAATGATCGAAAAAGGAGTATCACTAGTTTTGCTCCGAGCGATATTTAATCTTTAATTTGATTTTAACGTGGAATGTTAATTAATTTTACCGATAACACCGTGTTGTTAGATATGGTGTGTTACCAGTTTTTCTCCATGGAATGAATAGGTTGGGATTGAAAAAAAAAATGATTTCTTCGGTAAGGTTCGCTAATCCCGACTAGTTTGGAAAACCTTAATTTGGTTTAAATTGTGAAAAGAATATTTAAATAAAAGAATATTCTGGAATGGAATGAAGCGTATATTGTGTTTTTATAGCACTTATTTATGAGACACGCAAGTTATTTGGAAAGGCCGGGCTTATACCCATTTTGAATAACTGATTCGACGATAAGTCGATGATGAAGACGGTGGTTGAAGACCGGAGGTATTCACATCGTTTGGATGGTTACTGATGTCTTGATTGGGCTGTACACCCAAGACAAGGTAATAAGTGGTGATCGTCCAGACGTATTAAAGATCGACTGGATATGCGAGGACCTCTCTCCTATATTGGACATATGGGACGAGGAATAAGGTGCCTCCGGTTTCGTTCAAATCCAGAACGAACTTGTAAATGGATGTGTGTCTGACATTGGATTTTATTTTGTATTGATTGATCTCTATTAAATATATATCTGTTTGGTGGCAGAGAATTTATTCTCTTTCTTTACACCCTTCTCAGAGACGTACGAGCTCAAAGGTTATATATCGATAGACATCAGTCGCATGGCGCGAATTGCTTGTGTGACATGCTGAAATGCAAATGATCACTTGTGGTTGATGATCAAAGCACGACTTCAAATAGCATAGATTTGTGTATAGCGTTAATTCGCGAGCCTCACAGCTCGGTATGAGTCAAAAATGGGATAAGGGACCCAAGGAGGACATGATTTTCTTTCTAGCTATGGGTGGTGTCGTGGTATAGAGCCCAGACGTTTATTATATTTTTACCTATGTGGATGATGGATTGCGACGCGCCTCGGATATATCGGTGACTACGGGGACGATGGATAGGTCCGATAGGACTGGGAAACGTGTGTTCAGGAATTGCCAATCCGCTAAGTGTGGACCGGCGTTGGAGGATCCAAGGGCTCGCCAGCGTCCGAGCACTGAGGCATTTGCTAAAATGTCTCGAAGCCAGCGAGGAGTACGTCTCTTGCCTCGACTCATGATGGAAATTCAATTTCCAATACGTGACATTACGGTTTTAATTGCAGAGCCTAGTATGGCGACATAGTGAGATTGGACAATATGTCGTCTATGATTGATACATTTATATTTGAAGTTGATTTCTTAACTTATAGTAATAATAAAAGATGAAATTTCACGTATCAAGCATTATTTGGCTATTACAAGGTAAAACTCTATCCTCCGGCTTGCGTTGCATTGTGTGATGGGACTTGAGCCTTATAATAGCTTCGTTTTTCTTTATTTAGCATTGCGCTGTTTGTTTTATGCACTGGTATTCTTGGGGTAAACCCGTTCCATGTTATACGGCGTGGTCCCTTGATATACCTAACTTTAATATCAAACTAATAACTGTTTTAGTTCTCACACCAGTCCCATGACTGACATAGAGTTTATTGTTTTAACCTAAACTCTGGGTGCCCCTATTTTCCACATGGGCAGCTTGTAGTTTTGGTTTTCGCTGATATTTCTTTTTCTAGGATCCTGGATGTACGGCTGAAGCTATATTCAGAAAGCTTTGTATCTGTGTATTTCTTTTAGTTGTGTTATGTGTTATTTTTCTGCTGCTATGTATTTTAAATCTCTGAAATTTTTCTGATGTATAATATTTATTCATACTATGTTATATTATTGCACTCTGATGTAATTGTTATAATAAGCAATGAAATGTTCTTCTATTTGTATTCTAATTTGTCGTGTTCTCAACTCAATCTTGGCTTCCCCGTATGGGCGAGTTTGGGTTGTTTCACTTTGGTATCAGAGTTTTGGTTTACAGAGCTCAAGAATAAGACACATTAGAACCAAACGAAAGAATTCATCAGAGATTGGATTAGTAATATCCAATAAGAATGACTCGTTAGAGATAGGATCAGTAGTATCCTAGAATGAGTGTGAAGAGTGTTATTTTTTTTAAAAATAAAAATGAGAAAAAGTTTAGTTTTGAAAATTTAATCTAATTATACGTATTTGAGTATATTATATTATTTCATTTTGGACAATGGAGTATATGAAGATTTTGCATATGCGCATTATGAACGTATATTCGAAGTCTCAAATATACTAGATAGATATAGAATCGCACTCTGGTCGCCCGGGCCTGATTCTGATGATGGTGTTCCATCATCAGTATTTATGTTCGAGCTTCGATAGTGGGATATCTATATATTTCCAATTGACTGGTGTGAGAAACAAAATATTGTTAGAATATATTATTGTGATTTGGAATCAAAATAAGATTTTTGAGTATATATAAAAGTTATGCATTTGAAAAGCTAATCAACTAATTGATTGTTGGTTGTGTTGTTTGATTATTCGTATCACTAAAAAAATTTTTGAAACTAATATGTAAGTGAAAGGTAAATTTAGCCAAATCGAATCTAATATTGAACTGAATTTAAAATTATTTGAAATTGCATGCATGTACATATATATGTGTGAACAGGTCATAGCATGGAAGCTAAGATGAGGAATAAAATGCCCGACAAATAGGTACATGTTTACTATTTTCTTGGATTTTGATGATTTTATGAGCCGATTGGCTAGTCGATTGGTTTTTTCTTTTGGATTGGTGAGGGCCCTCTGAGGCAAGTTGCGGTTTTAAAGGTCTCCCTGTACAGAGGAGGTTATGGCGAAATTTTTCAAAAATTTAGGGTGTTAGCCAAATTTTTGAAGAATTTGAAAATTCTTAGAAACTGAAAAGTTGAAGAATGAAAGCCCTTAACGTTACCCATATGAGTGGTTCGACGTACTCAATTCATCTAATAAAAACTACGATGGCTAAGAATCTTATTCAAGACATAACACCCGACACCCCTTAACGTTACACATATGAGGATTTCGGTTAGGAATATGAAGCTTATAAGTATAAATAAACATTAAAGAGACTAAAATTCACAAAATAGAATATATAGAAACACATGGGAATTTAAAACTTAAATTAAAATCAAAACACAACTGCCATAACACCATGGAATTATCCATCATTACAAAAACTCATAACTGTCTCATAAGAAAAACTAGTATAGTCAGAGTACAATATTAAGTCAACCCCTCAACATCAATAACAATAACCAGAAGCAAGTCAAGAGTGAAACAGTACATGAATACATCAAAAGTGAATTAAGCAGAAATCCAAAATGAACCAAATCTCTATTAACTCTGAGTTTCTCCGCCCTGTGAACTTGGGGAGAAAGAAAAGGGAAGAGAGAAGGTAAAAAGGAAATTAGTCAGACATTAAGTCTGGTGAGCCTTGTAATTACTAGCATGAGCACTATAAAAGGAAGTTTAGACAGAATAATAGTTCCAAGAACATAAAGGCATAAAGGTAGTAAATAAAGCAATGAAAAGATAAGCACGAATAAAGTCTATTGTCTTCTCATTCATATCATTACGATTTTTGCAACAATTTACCACAAGTCATAATTAGGCTATTACCTAATTTCTACCCATTGATCGTCTCTTATACCATAGCATGATAACCCATGCTCACTATGAGCCTTGGGTTTATCAGGCACGACCCGATCATCTCTAAAAGACATTGCGTTAATCACATGCATTACGACTTCTTATTTTCCCTAATCGGCGCAATGCGCGCTCATCACCCCGCCGAAACACGCCCGTACTCACCTTATTTGGACCTCTTACAATCTAATGCAACAAAATGTTCCCTCGCCTCCTCCTCGTGTGAGACCTCTATAAAATGATAAAAAGGACACTCCCTGATACGGGGCCCCAACCAACAAAATGCAATTTGACTCAACCCCTAGACTTGGTCCCAATCATTTAATTTATTATCGTTGACCACCTACTAATATCAACCCTATATAATTTTCAACGAACGCCAGGGCCACCCTAGAATTATTGTTGATCGCTTGCTACCTAGACCCCCTAGAATTTTCAATGAACGCCAAGGCCACAATAGATTAATTATTTTGTTTAGCCACTTACTTTCCCTAGTTAGCCAATTCTACCAGACCGAAACACAGCAATGAGCCACTTATTTTCCATAATCAATCGTCGCTGCAGGAACAGACTCACACTACACGCTTATTTATTTATTAGGCCACTTATTTTCCCTAATCAGCTTACGCTACCAGAATGGACCCCTATTACATGTTTATTAATTTGTTCCGTATTAAACTTAACGCATATTTTAAGTTTACTTAATAAGTCTACTCGTTGAATATAACCTCTTATTAAATTTTACGTTGTATTAAACACTATGTTTATCTTATGATACGGTTATCATATTCACTAGACAACCTTAATCCTTGTTACTTAGTGAATTACTAAGTTAACCTATTCTAGTTATACCTTCCATTTATTTAGTTTGTTAGTTATTTCCCAAAATTACAGCTCATTAGCTAATTACTTCATTTATTCAATATTCCCTAAATAACCCTTTATACCCAAAATCGTTATTTTCTCAATATGCGCAGAAATAATAGGGTAGAGGTTTAAGCTCTCGAATGGCCAAAACTCGACGTAAATAAAAGGTTAAAGGTTTAAGCTCACGCATGGCCTAAACACAAAACAAATAAAATGGAATTATAAACGAAATAGAGATATCGTGAACTGTAAATAAAATAGCCACAAAGAAAGGGGGTAGGAAAAGAATGTATAATTAATATTAAATGGTAAATTACTGAAATAAACAGAAATAGGAATAGAGACAGTATATAAACTTAAAGAAATTATCTACAGAAAATAAACAAAGAAAACTGCAAATAACTATAAGAAAATTAACAAACTATTCTACTGTCTAAATATCCCTAAAATTATAATAATCTAGCAATTACAGTAAATACTCACGGAAAATGCCTCCTCCATGGCCTTCATTTCAAACAGTACCCGTCCTCCATAAGAAACAAGATAAATATTTTATTTTCAAGAATCTCTTTATCCCTGTTAGAAAGTTTAAAATTTTATTTGGCCCTTCCTAAGAAGGATAGGCTTGGGGAAGAAGAAAGGAGAAGAAGAAGAATAACTGTGGAGACTGGAGTGAGGTCTGTTGGTTTATTTATAGGGTTTACTGAGCGTCCTCGATCAATCAAATTAAAGATTAAATTTGGGTTGCCCACGTCACTTGACCAATAGGAATACGCCATGTCAGCAAAAAAAAAATAGAAATAGATTCACTAATTATTCTAGGAAATAAGTCTCTACTAAGCATATTGTTCGACCCATCTGTCAATCAATGACCAATTGATTCCTAACGTGCGTAATTAATTCCTCGTGGTACATGAACTCAAAGACTTCTACATATATACATATAAAAATAAATTCAAATTTATATTAATTAATTGCAAGAATGTATCTTACAATATATATATATATATATATATATGTATATATACAAATGCATATATATATTAAAATAGAAACCATCCATAAATGACTAATAAGTTGAAACATTAAATGCAGAATTTGAACTTTATTTGTTATTTTGTCAAAACACATATAGTCAATGCACAATATATATATATATATATATATATGGGAAATTCTATTGGGACACAAAATTTAGACACAGTTGGTGACACAACCAATCTCCACCATAGGATCACCCCATGAATTACACCTCTCCACATAAAGACAAAAAGATCCGACGGTTGAGGCTTTGGGTCTCCAAGTTTGTGTCTAATTTTGTGTCCCAATAGCCGCCCCCATATATATATATATATATATATATATAAAAACATGCATATGTATATCAAGGATTTGAAAAACATGTTAACCAGTGTGCACTTAATACATAATTTATGCAATCAACATGCGATTAATTCAAAACGTACGAAATTAATGCATTTCAACATATAAACCAAATATATATACATATATATACATATATATATCCACTCAAAGACATATATATATATATATATTGTAAGTCACATTCTTGCAATTAATTAATATAAATTTGAATTTCTCTAAATATGTGTGTGTGTGTATATATGGAAGTCTTTAAGTTCATATACCATAGGGAATTAATTATGCATTTTAGGAATTAATTGGTTGTTGATTGACACATGAGTCTATATATGTATATATACATATATAAAGGCTGCATTGATTTGTTTCTATATTTCTATTACATTCTTTTTTGGTTTTTACATGCATTTAAATTCCAAATTCAAATGTGTAACTAATATGCGTGTATAGTTAAAAAAATATTTATGTATATTTACATAAGCTTTCAAGTGTTATTTTTAATGCAATATTTATTTCTTGTTCTATTCCCTATGCATTAATTTCCTCCCGTTTTTTCGGCAAAGCCGTTTGGTTTTTAAGGTGACCGCAAACACTTTTATTATAACCAATAATAAAAAATACAATATAGTATAGGTGATTGTAGCTAACAATCAGCTAATTTTAGTTTTCAAGGTGGACTATCCACCGCTAACGGAATTTTAATTGTTGCGTCCACTCTACCTTACTGGCTAAAAGCACTGGAGCAAGCTAATATACTAGAGTACAATCCATCTCCACATAGGGAGTGCATTACATAACATTACATTTCATACTACACAGAGTAGTGAGATTACATTCATGAACTAAATAAACCATTCAACAGGTACAAGTACACTACAAAAGTAAAATATCACAGTAGTCACGAGGTTGCCAGCTCCAGTTTGTACAAAAACATACTGCTATAGGGAAAGCACAGGACGTTAGAGCAGCTGCAACAGTGATATCCTCGAGCTCCACACAAAGATGAAGACATTGTTGATAGGATCAAGCATGCAAAACCCAACCAAACTGTTAAGACTGCTAAAGAGCAAGCTCTTCCATTTTTTTTAAACTGTGAGGCCGTTCCACCACGATGACCAAATGCCAACAGAAAATACATAGTTGTAGGTGCATCCGCGTTAAAGGTGGAAGGATATGAAACTGACTCTGCAAAGTTTAGAAAAAATCATGCACACGCTTCACTTGTATTGCCAAATTCGGAGAGCGGTAAATCAACCAGAGAACCACCATTACACACGCAACAACACTACACCAAATAGTAACGTAAAGACAGATTCAAGCACCAAGATCCAAAATAAAAACTAAACACCTCAACAGAAGCGTAAACCACCCAAGATAGCACTGTAAAAAATGAACTACCACAAGTCGACCACACCGAAAACATTGAATACCTAGAAGCTGAAATATACCATCATAGACATGCAGAGCGACCATTAAGATGCGAAAATAGCAAAAACTAGTAGGTGTTACTGCTCACTGTTAACCACCACGTTAGTGATGGTCTTCAGACCTTCATTGTATCCTCCTGCTGAGTAGCTCAAATCCCTGGTCTCCATAATCAAAGAACAGAAGAGCAAGCAATTTCCTGAAGAAGATACGACACAAAGGAAAGAAGATTTGACAGAGTGATTTCAAGGAGTTAGGTTCTATGGAGATAAGGTTGGATAAAATAGGGGAAAAGGAGCTTAGATATGTTCCATGAGAAGTGGATCCATGACAAAATCTTAGATTTGGAGTTGAATAGATATTTGCGGCGGAGACCACGCATGGCAAAAGCAAAGAGGGTAAAGGAAAAGATAACTGAGGAGATTGGCAAGATGATCGATTTGTTATGGGGTTGATTAAATTTGCGGTAAGAAGAAATGTGTAATGGCGCGTTATGTAAGGTATAATAATTAAGTTATTTAATTATTTAAATAACGAATATATTAAATAAACGATAGTTGAACGTATAAATTATAATTATAATTATAAACGAGCTCGAAATGGCGCTGCAGTTCGTTAATTGGCAATTCGAACTTCAACTGAATGTACAGGATTCGTTTTAAACCGGATTTCTATGAAACAAGAAACGTGTGGAGCTGGTGGAGTATATCTTTCTAGTGGAAGAGAAAAATCGATATTTCGTCGTGTAGAATTTGAGATATGTCCAAATCAAATTTTAAAATAGTCGCTATAGAATCGTTTATCGACCATAACGGTTTATTCGATATGACTAGAGATTGGGTTTGAATTTAGACAAGGTTCTTTTGGGAAATAGTGATAATTTAATTTTTAGAATTTTTCTGTAATTTTTAATTAATTAAATACGCAACTTTTTATTTGGAGTATTGTGCACCCTATATGAATATTTTGGGATTTTCACAATATGAGTTAATCTACCGGTATTTTTATATTTTTTGGATCAGGGCACATTACTCGATTTAATGATATTTTTATATCAGTGCGTGGGCAAACGGAGTTTCATATAACAGGGTACGTTGAACTTTTCAACTAAAAATTTAATATCCTAACATTTCTGATAAAAATGAAGTCCACGTGCATTTTTCCTCAACCTCACATATTTCCTCAGTTGAGAAACAAGCCACCACTTCCCTTTTTTCTTCTTCAACGTGGATGGCTTTCATTCAAAGAAATACCCCATAAAAACTCTTAAAAACCTAACACTTCGTTCATTTTTCTGTAACAAAACCAAGCCGTCAGTTCCAGATGTTTTCAAGCGAAAACAAGTTCTTCAAAAATCAAAATGGCAAAGGGAAAATCACTAACAAATCCAACAAAAAAACCCTATAAATCCTGAAATGAGTATTTATGGATTCCCTATAGGATGATCTTC
The DNA here is from genome assembly GCA_030737875.1 of Allium sativum. Classification (NCBI taxonomy): domain Eukaryota; kingdom Viridiplantae; phylum Streptophyta; class Magnoliopsida; order Asparagales; family Amaryllidaceae; genus Allium; species Allium sativum. The sequence goes on from CM060923.1 coordinate 166,972,240, forward strand.
AACACAGTAGACTTTTTGTGGAGCTCGACCTTTTTTTTTTCGGTCGTCGTTTGTTTCAGCAGACCTAGGGCTGCGAAATACTGGTGGTAGGAGCGCAGATGGGAGGGGATGTATGAAGGGCGTATGTAGAAGAGAAGGAGGAGCACCCATCGGTGCTAGTCCTGTAGTCGCTCGACGTGGGTGGTCGGAGCTTGGTTGAGGAGAACGGAAATCATTCTTCGTCGATTTCTGCTGTCGTGAAAGGGAACTGGAGGCCCTGACTTCGGGTGGCGGCGTAGCTCGGTGAAGAGGAGGTGCTGTCGAGGTCGCGGTGGACTCGGTGGCCACTGGTGGACGCCGGTGAGATTTTAAAGTAGGCAACAGGGTATTTTTCTTGGGTTCGAAGCAGAAGATTGAACACAGGAGACGGGTTTTCTTTGATTTGGGGGAAAACGTGAATGGGTAGGGAGATCGGGTGAGGGTCCTTAAATGGTTGGGCCTGGGAATTTCTTAATGGGCCGAAAATTTGGGTAAGGCAAAGCCCGGTGTAGTTTTAATTTAATTTAAATGTACATAAATATAAATCGTCATAACAGTGTCGTATGATATCGAAATTCAGCGAAACAAGATCCGACAGGATCGTATGGACGGGAGCAACACTATGGAACTGACTGGAAGTGGATCGGTGCTCGTTTGAATTTACGGCGAAATAAACTGTTTGATTCAAATCGAACAACAGTTCATCGTTCTTTAATGATGAAGTGCAAATGTGAGTAAATCTCACTAACTCTGAACAGTTTATAATTTCATGTTGTATTGTTAGAACTGTTAAAATTGTCTGTTTGACTGTGTGTTGATTGTTTGATTGAACTGCTAGTCAGTTAGTTAAATTTCTATATTGATTCGGTTTAACAGAATATATCATATGGAATTGAAAGTGATGTTATCTATATTGTCTAACATCTGTGATGCAGGGAAACAGGTTGGAGGAATCCGACTGGATTCCTCAACAGTTATTTTATTGTTTTTCATATATTGATATATGATGTGATATAAAATCTGTGGGCGATTTTATGTGCTTGGACGATATTGAACATCGTGATTTGATATGATTGAATACCATAACATACCGAAATGTTGATAAGGGGATTTTCAATGTTTATATTGAAAATGAATCTTTTTTATAAAATCGATAGGATTTTATAAAAGGAAAACATTTATTTAATTAGAAAATAAATGAATTTGAATATAAAGGAATATTTATTTAGGAAATAAATAAAGGAACATTTATTTAGATTATAAATAAATGGAATAAAGGAATATTTATTTAGGAAATAAATAAAGGAACATTTATTTAGATTATAAATAAATGGAATAAAGGAATATTTATTTAGGAAATAAATAAAGGAACATTTATTTAGATTATAAATAAATGGAATAAAGGAATATTTATTTAGGGAATAAATAAAGGAACACTTGTTGGGAAAATAAATAGAATTATACAAGGATAGATTTAAACACGTGCTTCGCACACGGTATAACACGATATGGATTTAAATGAGATATTAAATAGGAAATCTGTTTTAAACAGATAAATTGAAGTAGATTAATTCATAAATAATGTTTTATAAATTAAATAAATTATTTATCGTTGATAAATGGAATATATATAAGTCTGGACTTATATAGAGAAGTAGAAACGTTATTAAAAGGACATTTATAAAGTGAAGAACCGTTACTAAAAGTAAATCTTTATAAATGGATAAACGTTGTAAAAAGTAAATCTTTATCAATGGATAAACGTTGTAAAAAGGAAATCTTTTGAAATGAATAAACGTTAATAAAAGGAGTTAATCGAATTTAGTTATTCGAAATGAGTTATTCGAATTAGATATTTGAATAGAGTTAAACACATTAGAGTGATTCGAATTACTTATTCGAATAGAGTTAAACAAAGTAATTTGTTAGGTTAACCAAAGCAAGTTAGTCGACTTAATCAAAGTAATTTGTTAAGTTAACCAAAGTAAATTAGTTAAGATAAACTAAGCGGTTAATCGAAGTGAATTAGTTAAGTTAAACTAATTGGTAAATCAAAGGGAATTAGTTGCGTCAAACTAAGTGAATTAGTCAAGTTAAACTAATTGGTTAATCGAAGTAAATTAGTTGGGTTAATCAAAGTGAATTAGCTGAGTTAAACTAAGTAAATCGGTTAGAGTTAATCAAAGTGAATTAACTAAGTTAAACTAAGTGGATTAGTTCAGTTAATCGAGACAAGTAAATCAAGTTAGGTTAAACCATTTGAGTTAACCAGTTAGGTTAAACAGTTTGAGTTAACCAGTTAAAGTTTACCAGTTAAAGATAAACAGTTAGAGTTGACCAGTTAGAGTTGACCAGTTAGAGTTATCCAAGTGGAGTTAATCGAGTAGAGTTGCCGAATATCACTTATTCGAAGTAGAGTTATAGAATATAGTGTATTCGAGAGAAGAGTAATCGAATATAGTTTATTCGAGTGGAGAAATCAAATGTTATTCATTTGAGAAGAGTTATCGAATATAGTTTATTCGAGTGGAGAAATCAAATGTTATTCATTTGAGAAGAGTTATCGAATATAGTTTATTCGAGTGGAGAAAATCAAATATTATTCATTTGAGAAGAGTTATCGAATATTATTCATTCGAAGAGTTAATCCGAAGGAGTTATTCGAAGTTAGTTAATCCAAAGGAGTTATTCGAAGTTAGCTAATCCAAAGGAGTTATTCGAAGTTAGTTAATCCAAAGGAGTTAGTCGAGGAGTTAATCGAATATAGTTATTCGAAAGAAGTTGTAAATCGAATATAGTTATTCGAGTAAAGTTAAAAGAGTTAATCGAATTTAGTTATTCGAAATGAGTTATTCGAATTTGATATTTGAATAGAGTTAAACACATTAGAGTGATTCGAATTACTTATTCAAATAGAGTTAAACACGTAAGAGTTAATTGAATATTAGTTATTCAATTAGAGTTAAATCGAATTTAGTTATTCGAAAGGAGTTAATCAATTTGAGTTAAGTTAATCGATTTGAATTAAGTTGAATCGAAATGGAGTAAATCGATTAGAATTAAGTTGAATCGAAATGGAGTAAATCGATTAGAATTAAGTTAATCGAGTTAGAGTAAATCGAATATTGGTTATTCGAAGGTAAGTTATTCGAATTAGTTATTCGAAGGAATTAATCAAATGAGTCGATCCAACGGAGTTAGTCGAATATTAGTTATTCGAATAAAGTTAAAGGAGTTATCGATTTTAGTTTGATCGAAAGGAGTTATCGATTAGTAAATCGAAAGGAGATTTTCGAATATGGCATATTCGAAAGAAAGAGATCGAATATTGTTTATTCGAAAGAGAGAGATTTCGAATATAAGTTATTCGAAGAGAGATAATCGAATATAGGTTATTCGAAGAGGAGTTAATCGAATAGAGATTACTCGAAAGAGAGTAATACGTCGAATTCAATTATATCGAATTCGGGAAAGTACTATTTACTTTCCAGGGTATAAATCATGATTTAGTTATTGATTTAGAAATTAGGGGTCTGTTAAATTATCCGAGTTAGGAGATAAAGTTATAATTTAGGTTAGATATTTCAGAAGTAGGAATTATAACGTTATAGTTATAATCAAACACTGTCATATAAGAAGTGGATTCGTAACCTGAATCCGAGAAATTGGCGTAAACAGATGATTGTAAAAAGTGAGTGATGAGCTTCATCTATTTCACAGTAAAGGACGTTGTTCAATTAATGTCTGCGAGGTAATTATACCCCAAATTGATTGACTTCAGAATTGACAAAGGAATAGTTGTGGTTCGATAGAAAAGGTTGATTTGAAATATAGTTAAGTAATAAGCGATAAATGGATTAAGCGAAACAATGTTTTATACAACGTTCATTGGAAATCCGTAAATGAGTTTTGGGAACGTTTTCCAAATATAGTCAGATATGTTTTCTAAACATAGAAAATGAAATGTTTTCATGATAAGAATTTAAGAAATAGAGTTAAGCAAATTCAGAAACTGACTGGAGAGGGTAAGTTGAACGGTTTTCTAAGTGACGATCTGATGATGGTTCCGACCCTTCGGATTGATACTTAGAGAATTGTTCTCATACTAGTTACAATTAGGGACTGATAGTTGCGAAATAATAGTTATGTGAAATTAAGCTATGGAAATGTTTTCCAATGATTAATAACAGATATTTTCTAAATATATGAAATAAGGAAATATGAACATATGATGATTGATCGATCAAATTTCCATTTGGAAATAAGATCGTTGTTTGTACACCGACATGTTTTCATTTGGTAGTTGAATCACAGACTATCAAAGTTTTTACCATTTTAACATTGTTAATATGGAGAGACCGGTTGGATTATTATCCAAAGAACCACTCTGTATTGGCATAAGCGTTGCGAGCAATATCTGCCAAAGATAAATTGACGACGGAGTAAAGTGCAAGGGCTGTTGTATAAGTCTTAGATAACATTGACTAAGATGGGTATACTGAATAGTGCCTTCGGTTTGTCCAGTCCCAGGACAACGTATATGGAAGAAGGTCAGATAGAGTATATCCAATGGATCGCGTAAGTTGATCTGTTCAAACGTATTCACGTTTGGTGGCGGAGGAATTCGTTTCTCTTAGCTATATACCCGTGTTATTTTTGGATAAGTCAATTTGTGATTTGGCGGGTATGACGATGTGGCATTCAAAGTGAATGGTGATCAGATGTTCTGAAGATAGACGTAGCTTCTAGCCTCACACCGGGAAGTAACAAAAGTTGGGCTAGGCAGCATGGCTAGTTGGGTCATCCCCAAGCAGGGTGTATTGTCACCGATCTAGGGAATATTCATATTTATACTTCTTTTTGATTCTGTATCTTCGGATGACGGTTTGATGGCCTATAACCGTGGTGGCAATATATTCGCGACACTCAAGCTAAATGAGTGAGCGGTCATGTGTGGCCGGGTTGCAAGACGTTCTTGTTGAACCTGAGTGTATCACCTCTAGAGTACATTATTCAGAAGGTGCTCCCATACCTTGTCTATTGGAATCCATTTTCCGATAAGCACCCTGCGGTTTATGATTTTATACTATGTATGTAGAACGTGAGATGCAAGCGTTTCTGCTAGATTGATACCTATTTGTACTTAGACATTATTATAACATCACAATGATATTGCTTGTCGAAGTTGTTCAGATACTCATAAGGGGAAAACCCGTTCCGTATTCACGGCGTGGTCTTATGAGATATCCTATACCTGTTTTAAACTATTTTACTCATACCAGTCCCATGACTGACCCGGAGTTTACTTTGTTGTTTTCCCTAAACTCTTGGGTGCCTAAATTTGTACGGGCAGTCAAGTAGTCGGGATTTACAGATATACATGGAGAGCTTGGAGCAGGAGACTTCAAGATTTTATAGCTATAGTTATTTCCGCTATGTTGTAAGTGTTGTACTCTGATAATTGCTATTGTATATATATAACTGTTTACTTCAAAGTTATGTTATATATTATATGTTATTCGTTCCGCTGTGAGATTCGTGTTACTCTGATGATTCTGATGTTCTTCTTCTTCTTCTATTCTATCAGTTCTATCTTTTCTTTCTCACCTTCTAAATTCTTTCACTAACATCTCGTAATTTCCGACTCTCGAGGAGTCGGAAATTTCCAGCCGTTACAGTTGGTATCAGAGCTTAAGTTAAGTGATTACCTTGGCTATGTGGCATAACTCGATAAAGATGGGATTAGTAATATCCTAGATTGAGTTTGAGTGTATATATATGAGCGCGTAATTGTTACTCAATATAAAATGGTTTTATATTGTGGAGACTCATTGGTTGAGTGGCTTATGAATTCTGGTCGATCAGTTGATCCACTGTATCGATAAGGGTTAGTAAACACTCGAATACGATGAACCGTCATGGTATGTTTTGAAAGAGGGTAAATGAAATAATTTTACCCAAAATATATTTGTTTATAGAAGAAATATATATCTTGAAATTAATATAGTATATTGACTGTGTTGGTTGTTATTATAATCGAAAAAGATTATAAAAGTGTGAAATGGTTATAAATGACCAATCAGACTTCATATGAATGTAATATATGAAATAGAAGTAAATCTGAAGTTAAATCAGATTTGGAATTAAAATAAGGAAATTTTAAGTTCCTGGGAGATTTGAAAATGTTTTTCAAATTTAAAACGATATAGTATTGAACTCACTTCGATAGCTGGAGAATAGATTCTGAAGATGAATCTAGACATCATCAGTGTTCATTTTCGAGTTCTAAGTGAGGGATTTCTACCAAAGGTTTTGTTTTTGAATTTGTTTTGAGAAAACAAGTTGTTTAGAAATTCAAAGGTTTTGAATTGGCATTATGATTTCAAATTGATTTGAAAGAAACCCAGGAATTTAAGTTCTGGAATTAAAATTTAACTAATGAAGTTAAATAAAATGAGATGGTAAAAATAAATTGAAATTTAACTTGAACCGAGTTAAATAAAATTGAATTGGATTAGAGATAATCTAGAATGGAACCAAATTGATAAGTCAATAATTTGGAATTTGATATTAGAGTTCGAATGAAATTCGATTTGGATTTGAGGATATGAACTGATTGGAGATCAATTGGAATGGATAACATTGGTATATGTTGAAGTGATAACAGATCAAAAGGATATAATGATACGACCGACAAAAAGGTACAAGTTTATATTATATATGAGTTTGGATTTTATGAGACGAATTAGCAAGCCGCTTAGTTATTTTGATTTCCTTTTGGATTGGAGAAGACCTAGAGAGGCGAGGGGTGGTTTGTCATATTGACCAATACAAAGGAGGTTATGGCGAAATTTTTCAAAAATTCCAGGCGTTAGAACATTCTCATGATTTATGGAAATTTAGTTAGCCAGAATGAATTAATAATTTAATTGAAAATTAAATGGTTCAGTTGAAACTGGATTTGAGAAGTAAACTAAAAGATATTTGAATCTAGTTAGTAAAGTTGGTAGCATTTTCCTAGCTTGGCAATTTCGAGGACGAAATTATTTTAAGGGGGGAAGTCTGTAATGGCGCGTTTTGTAAGGTATAATAATTAAGTTATTTAATTATTTAAATAATGAATATATTAAATAAACGATAGTTGAACGTATAAATTATAATTATAATTATATACGAGCTCGAAATGGCGCTGCAGTTCGTTAATTGGCAATTCGAACTTCAACTGAATGTACAGGATTCGTTTTAAACCGGATTTCTATGAAACAAGAAACGTGTGGAGCTGGTGGAGTATATCTTTCTAGTGGAAGAGAAAAAACGATATTTCGTCGTGTAGATTTTGAGATATGTCCAAATCAAATTTTAAAATAGTCGCTATAGAATCGTTTATCGAACATAACGGTTTATTCGATATGACTAGAGATTGGGTTTGAATTTAGACAAGGTTCTTTTGGGAAATAGTGATAATTTAATTTTTAGAATTTTTCTGTAATTTTTAATTAAATACGCAACTTTTTATATGGAGTATTGTGCACCCTATATGAATATTTTGGGATTTTCACAATATGAGTTAATCTACCGGTATTTTTATATTTTTGGGATCAGGGCACATTACTCGATTTAATGATATTTTTATATCAGTCCGTGGGCAAACAGAGTTTCATATAATAGGGTACGTTGAACTTTTCAACTAAAAAATTAATATCCTAACATTTCTGATAAAAATGAAGTCCACGTGCATTTTTCCTCAACCTCACATATTTCCTCAGTCGAGAAACAAGCCACCACTTCCCTTTTTTCTTCTTCAACGTGGATGGCTTTCATTCAAAGAAATACCCCATAAAAACTCTTAAAAACCTAACACTTCGTTCATTTTTCTGTAACAAAACCAAGCCGTCAGTTCCAGATGTTTTCAAGCGAAAACAAGTTCTTCAAAAATCAAAATGGCAAAGGGAAAATCACAAACAAATCCAACAAAAAAACCCTATAAATCCTGAAATGAGTATTTATGGATTCCCTATAGGATGATCTTCAACACAGTAGACTTTTTGTGGAGCTCGACCTTTTTTTTTTCGGTCGTCGTTTGTTTCAGCAGACCTAGGGCTGCGAAATACTGGTGGTAGGAGCGCAGATGGGAGGGGATGTATGAAGGGCGTAAGTAGAAGAGAAGGAGGAGCACCCATCGGTGCTAGTCCTGTAGTCGCTCGACGTGGGTGGTCGGGGCTTGGTTGAGGAGAACGGAAATCATTCTTCGTCGATTTCTGCTGTCGTGAAAGGGAACTGGAGGCCCTGACTTCGGGTGGCGGCGTAGCTCGGTGAAGAGGAGGTGCTGTCGAGGTCGCGGTGGACTCGGTGGCCACTGGTGGACGCCGGTGAGATTTTAAAGGAGGCAACAGTGTATTTTTCTTGGGTTCGAAGCAGAAGATTGAACACAGGAGACGGGTTTTCTTTGATTTGGGGGAAAACGTGAATGGGTAGGGAGATCGGGTGAGGGTCCTTAAATGGTTGGGCCTGGGAATTTCTTAATGGGCCGAAAATTTGGGTAAGGCAAAGCCCGGTGTAGTTTTAATTTAATTTAAATGTACATAAATATAAATCGTCATAACAGTGTCCTATGATATCGAAATTCAGCGAAACAAGATCCGATAGGATCGTATGGACGGGAGCAACACTATGGAACTGACTGGAAGTGGATCGGTGCTCGTTTGAATTTACGGCGAAATAAACTGTTTGATTCAAATCAAACAACAGTTCATCGTTCTTTAATGATGAACTGCAAATGTGAGTAAATCTCACTAACTCTGAACAGTTTATAATTTCATGTATTATTGTTAGAACTATTAAAATTGTCTGTTTGACTGTGTGTTGATTGTTTGATTGAACTGCTAGTCAGTTAGTTAAATTTCTATATTGATTCGGTTTAACAGAATATATCATATGGAATTGAAAGTGATGTTATCTATATTGTCTAACATCTGTGATGCAGGGAAACAGGTTGGAGGAATCCGACTGGATTCCTCAACAGTTATTTTATTGTTTTTCATATATTGATATATGATGTGATATAAAATCTGTGGGCGATTTTATGTGCTTGGACGATATTGAACATCGTGATTTGATATGATTGAATACCATAACATACCGAAATGTTGATAAGGGGATTTTCAATGTTTATATTGAAAATGAATCTTATTTATAAAATCGATAGGATTTTATAAAAGGAAAACATTTATTTAATTAGAAAATAAATGAATTTGAATATAAAGGAATATTTATTTAGGAAATAAATAAAGGAACATTTATTTAGATTATAAATAAATGGAATAAAGGAATATTTATTTAGGAAATAAATAAAGGAACATTTATTTAGATTATAAATAAATGGAATAAAGGAATATTTATTTAGGAAATAAACAAAGGAACATTTATTTAGATTATAAATAAATGGAATAAAGGAATATTTATTTAGCGAATAAATAAAGGAACACTTGTTGGGAAAATAAATAGAATTATACAAGGATAGATTTAAACACGTGCTTCGCACACGGTATAACACGATATGGATTTAAATGAGATATTAAATAGGAAATCTGTTTTAAACAGATAAATTGAAGTAGATTAATTTATAAATAATGTTTTATAAATTAAATAAATTATTTATCGTTGATAAATGGAATATATATAAGTCTGGACTTATATAGAGAAGTAGAAACGTTATTAAAAGGACATTTATAAAGTGAAGAACCGTTACTAAAAGTAAATCTTTATAAATGGATAAACGTTGTAAAAAGTAAATCTTTATCAATGGATAAACGTTGTAAAAAGGAAATCTTTTGAAATGAATAAACGTTAATAAAAGGAGTTAATCGAATTTAGTTATTCGAAATGAGTTATTCGAATTAGATATTTGAATAGAGTTAAACACATTAGAGTGATTCGAATTACTTATTCGAATAGAGTTAAACAAAGTAATTTGTTAGGTTAACCAAAGCAAGTTAGTCGAGTTAATCAAAGTAATTGGTTAAGTTAACCAAAGTAAATTAGTTAAGATAAACTAAGCAGTTAATCGAAGTGAATTAGTTAAGTTAAACTAATTGGTAAATCAAAGGGAATTAGTTGCGTCAAACTAAGTGAATTAGTCAAGTTAAACTAATTGGTTAATCAAAGTAAATTAGTTGGGTTAATCAAAGTGAATTAGCTGAGTTAAACTAAGTAAATCGGTTAGAGTTAATCAAAGTGAATTAACTAAGTTAAACTAAGTGGATTAGTTCAGTTAATCGAGACAAGTAAATCAAGTTAGGTTAAACCATTTGAGTTAACCAGTTAGGTTAAACAGTTTGAGTTAACCAGTTAAAGTTTACCAGTTAAAGATAAAAAGTTAGAGTTGACCAGTTAGAGTTATCCAAGTGGAGTTAATCGAGTAGAGTTGCCGAATATCTGTAACAACCCGAAAATCTGGGCCAGTTTAAAAAATTTTATTTTGGCAATTTTAGCGAATTTTGATTATTTAAAATGAATTATTTTAAATAATAACGACAAGAAATTTATTTTGAATATAATTCGAACGTATATATTTAAACGCGTCGTCGTTAGAAAATAAATATTTATATATAATTATAAATAGAATTGAAAATGGCGCGGTAGTTCGATAATTCGATTTCAAACTTCAATTGAATGTACCGGGTGCAAAACAATCCGGATTTTAGTGAAACCAAAAATAATGGGATCTAATTGATAATATCTTTCCAACGAATCCGAATAATCAAAATTTCATAGCGGGAATCAAAAGAGATGTCCAGTTAAAAATTCTGAATAGTCGCTATGGAATTCAGGCCCTTAAAAATGGACATTTTGCAAACGACCTCGGATTTCGACGAAACCAGTTTTGTTGGGTCCGGGATGTGAAGTTATTGCTAGGTTTCAAATTTCATAATTTTTCGAATCAATGTGTGAGCGTGGCAAAGGAACATGCGTTTGACCAGTTTCAGTTGATTTTAATCGACTGGAAAATGGCCATTTTTCCAACGGTCTCAGAATTCGACGAAACTAGTTTTGTTAGGACCGTATCGTCAATACGAAGCTAGAAAATATTTTTCGGGAATTTTTCTAGTTAGTATGTGACCCCGGTAATTTGAAATGTACGTTTAAAATTCAATATGGTGATTTAAATGTTAATTCAACGGAAACTGATTCAATCGATCGTATCAACATACGAAACATATCCCATAGTGTTCGGAATAGGGGTGAAACGCTATGGGCGACAGGCGGTGGGCCTCGTTTAGAGGTCATATGTGAAAGTCAACTTTTTGAAATAAAATAAATTAAATAAATAAATAAATAAATCTCTTTCCCCCCCTTTTTACTCTGGCCCCCCCCCACCCCGAAATTTTTCAATTCAGAAAAAATAAAAGAAAAAAAAAACGAGGGCCATCGCATTCGAGAGCCGCCGCCGCCAGCTCCAGGAGCTCCGCCCCACCTCCGATGATCCGCCCGCCTCAGACGAACCCCACGCACAACCCCGCGCTCGCGATTGCTGTTCGAAACCCACCCCCCCTCGTGAAAACAACGCGCCGCACCCTCCTCCAACGCTGCCACCTCCCATCGCGCCTGGCGCCGCCCTGCCATCAGCCTCCAACGCCAGCGAACGCCCCCCCCCTTTGAAAAGCAACGGTGTGTCTTTTTATTTCATTTTATTTGAATTTCTTTTTCATTTTTATTATGTAATAGATTTAAGAAAATAAAAAGCTTAGATTTAAGGATAAAAACTTTGATTTTTAGATTTTTATTTACATAAAAACCTGGTTTTTATTTTTTTATGAAATAGCTTTACAAAGTAAAAATAAGATTTTTATGAAATATAAACAACTTAGTTTTTAAAATATAAACAGCTTTGTTTGTTTTAAAAATAAAAATAGATATGGTTTTAAAAATATAAATAACCTTGGTTTATAAAAATATAAAATAGCATTGTTTTATTTTCAAAATTTCATTTATTAACATACGGTTAAAAAGATGTGATTTTTAGTCATTCGAAAACGAATAGAAGTGAAGATAAAATTATGATTTTTATATATTGAACTTCGAAATAAAAATATGATTTTTATATATTGAACTTCGAAATAAAAATATGATTTTTATATATTGAACTTCGAAATAAAAATATGATTTTTATATATGGAATAGCGAAGTAAAAATTCGATTTTTACATAGGTAGTGAAAGCGGACAACGAAGGTAACAAAAAGGCGAGAACGAAGAAGATTTATATCAAAGAAAAGTCAAGATGTTTGGATAGCTTTCGGTGAGAATTTCTCACTCTTAAATTTCTTTTTCTAGTTATATATATACTAGGATGCAGATGGTGCTTAGTAGCACCCGACACAATCGTCCACAGACCATGGACTTGTTTGTTTGATTGCAAAAATTAGTTAGAATATTTGATTAAAGTTGAATTGTTTGGTGAGATGAATTGATTTGATTGATGTGTGAATGGCGTGGGCCTTCACTAGACCGGGGATAAGGCTAGGCCTCGTCCCGTTTCTAGTATGGTGCCGTTATGCCGCCGAAATTTTCTAAAATAAGTTAGAAAAATAAACATATCATTTTATTTAAAGAATGAACCAAATAGAAATTCATATGTTGGAATAAAATGTTTTGTCGTTAAAAATATATTTTTTAACGTGAATGTGAATAAATAAATATTCATTTACAAACCAGACGGTTTGTTTATGTACACCTATTTGAAGGACATTGATTGGGTCGATAAATTTTACACATTGCCCAACTGCACAAATAAAATATGCGTTTGATTGTTTGAAACCCCACACGAGTGTTGGGATGAAATTTGAAGTTCACTCATCCTGATTGATTAAATATGTCGATCGATTGATTGACAGGCTGTTATAAGCGTTATATATCTATATTTGATGCTTATACAGTGTGGTGCACTTTGGTTGATGGTTGATTATTTTTCAATGCTATTATATGTGTGTAATGCATGAAAATCCATATAATTAACTTTATATGGTAATTGATTGGGCCTCATTCCAATTTGAAAAATAAAGAATAATATAAAATAAAGGTTCATGTGTTGACAGTACTCATCCATTGAGATTGGTCATGTGTTGAACGAAATATTTTGATAATAAAATTTACATCTTTATCAATATAAAATAAAAGTTCATGTGTTGACAGTACTCATCCATTGAGATTGGTCATGTGTTGAACGAAATATTTTGATAATAAAATTTACATCTTTATCAATATAAAATAAAGATTCATGTGTTGACAGTACTCATCCATTGAGATTGGTCATGTGTTGAACGAAATATTTTGATAATAACAACTATTTTGAAAAAGGAAATATTTGAAATAGAATATTTGAAAATAGAAATTTATGAAGCCGTGTTGATTAGATTGAAGCCATTTTGACGTGAGCAATATTTATATCGATTTTATTCATTTCGAAATGAATTGAATTGAAAACGATTTCGAAATGAATTGAATTGAAAACGATTTCGAAATGAATTTAATTGAAAAGGATTTCGAAATGAATTGAATTGAAAACGATTTCGAAATGAATTGAATTGAAAACGATTTCGAAATGAATTTAATTGAAAACGATTTCGAAATGAATTGAATTGAAAACGATTTCGAAATGAATTGAATTGAAAACGATTTCGAAATGAATTGAATTGAAAACGATTTCGAAATGAATTGAATTGAAAACGATTTCGAAATGAATTGAATTGAAAACGATTTCGAAATGAATTGAATATAAAACGATTTCGAAATGAATTGAATTGAAAACGATTTCGAAATGAATTGAATTGAAAACGATTTCGAAATGAATTGAATTGAAAACAAATTCAAATTGAATTGAAAGCGAATTGAAATGAATTCAAATTGAATTGAAATTTGAATTGAATAGAAATGAATTTTAAAACGAATTTATAAAGAAGAATTCAATTTTGATTTGAATTGAAAAGGAAGTTGAAATTGCTTTTGAAACGAATTTAAAACTATTCATATAATTCATTTTAAATAGAAATCGACGAAATATATATTATATATATTATATATATATATAATATAATGGCCTGAATAGAACGCGCCGCGCCGCGGCAGTTCGTGAATTTCGACCATTTATTTCAAACGGACATTACGGGAGATCCGACCGTCGGATTCTCCTAAAACCGGAACCGTTGGGTTCGTATCGAAAAGATCTTTCTAACGAATATTAGAAATTAGAAATCTAATGGTTGGATTTGGAATTATGTCCAAATCAAATTTGAAAAAGGTCGCTGTAAGTGCAGTTCGATGGCCGTTGATGGAAATCGACTGTACGGGCCTTGATAAAATTATTAAAAATAGTAATAATTTGTGTAAAATCATAAGAAATGATTTAGAGAGAATTGGGATGAAAAACTCCATATTTGAAAAGATAAAAATAGATTTTTATCGAAATGAACTGGTTTTGAACTAGAATTATAATTCTATTTATTTTTAAATAAATAAATTGAATTTAAAAAGTGTTTTAAAAATAACCAGAATATCCAATGATTGCATTGGAGCGGATTTGAATCGAAATTGTCTTCGGAATATTTCGATGTTGGAATTCGTGATTATACAGGTGTTGTTATGGAAATTTGAAAGATATATATTTGTATCGTTATTTCCAATACGACATTTGTTAGTCGTAGAATTTGATATTGAATATAAGCCGATATATTTTCTATTCAGAGCCTTGTGTTGAATATCGAATGTGATATGGGTTTGTCGTGAATGGTGCCTTCACTAACACTGTTCTTGAACCCAGTTGAGAAAATATTAAATCCTTTTATTTAGATTTAATGAAGTGTACCAATTAAATAATATTTAATTGGAATTGAATTGATATTGATCTTTGGGTTTATCGTGGACAGTGTTTTAAATAACACTCGTTCTTTAACCCGATAATTAATGGAACGTGATTTTGGGTTTATCGTGAACTGTGTTTTTAAATGACACTGATTCTTTAACCCAGTCAAAGATTAAAACTAAGTGGAGTTTTAATGAATCTTTAATTAGATTGAAATAATCGAAAGGGAGTATCACCAGTTTTGCTCCAGGCGATAGTTAAATCTTTAATTAGATTTGAACGTGAAATGGTAATTGAATTTACCGATAACACCGTGGTGTTAGATATGAAGTATAACCAGTTTTACTTCATGGGATGAATAGGTTGGGATTGGGGAAATTAAAACAAATGATTACTTCGGTAAGTTCCGTTAATCCCGACTAGTTTGAATTGATATTCAAAAATAGATTAAAGAATAAATTCAAGAAATTTATCTTGGATAAAATTAATGGGAACCTTTCCCTATGAATGTGAAATTAGAAACTAATTGTCGGTTAGCTAAGCAGAATGATTTTCTGGATATTGATCTGATGTTGGTTTCGGCCTTCGGGGTTAATATTTGGGAAATTATTCTCTTGATTAATTTACGGTTAGTGACTGATGAATTGGAATGAGGCGTATGTTGTGTTTTTGTAACACTTATTTAAAATATACGCGAGTTATTCGGAAAGACCGGGTTTATCCCATTCTGAATAACTAATACGACGATAAGTCGAAGATGAAGACGATGGTCGAAGACCGGAGGTCTTCATGTCGTTTGGGTGATTACTGATGATCTTGATTGGGCTGTACACCCAAAAAGATGGAAACAGTTGGTGATCGTCCAGACGTACTTGGAGATCGATGGATATGCGAGGTACAAGGTGCCTCCGGTTTCGTTCAGACCCAGAACGGACTTGTAAATGGACTGTGTGGCTGACATTGGATTTTAGTCCGTGTGATTGATCTCTATTAAATATATATCTGTTTGGCGGCGGAGAATTTATTCTCTTGCTTATCGCCCTTCTCTGAGACGTACGAGCTCAGGGGTTATATATTGATGGATATCAAACGCATGGAGTGAATAGCCTGTGTGGCATGCCTAAGTGGCAATTGATCGAGGCTTTTGTTGAAAAGCAAAGTCTTGTGGTGATGATCAGAGCACGGCCTTTGTGGCGTAGCTTTGTGTAACGTTTACTTCGCGAGTTTCACACCCGGTATGAACCAAAAACGGGAGATGGACCTCAGGGAGGACTTGCGTTTCTTTCTAGCTAAAAGTGGCGTCAGTGGTTTTACACGCCCTGACGAGTTTGACTTATGTGGTTGTTGCTGTTGCGAGGCGCCTCGGATTGATCGGTCGTTCTCGAACCGATGGAGTCATTTGATGGCTCGTTTGCGCCCCAAAGGGCGGGGAGACGTATTGTTCAGGCATAATAATCCACATCGGTGGACCGGCCCTGACGATCCAGGGGGCAGTTGCGGCTGTTCCTGAGACATGGTAGGCTAGATTGTCTCGAATCGGTAGAGGACGATCCCTGGCCTCGGTTCATAGATGGAAATCCAATTTCCAAATACGTTACTTTGCGATTTTGATTGTATAACCTATATATGGCGACATAGTGGGATGGGGCGCTCATGCCGCCTATGATTGATACTTATGATTTGAAGTTGTTCTATACACTATGCACTTATAATAGTATCAAACGATTTGTTTTAACCGTATCAAGCATTCTTTGGTTGTTATAAGGGAAAACCCTATCCTCGGCTGCGTTGCATTGTGTGATGGGACCTGGGTCTTATAACAGCTTCATTTTTCTTTATTTAACATTGCGCTGTTTGTTTTATGCACTGGTATTCTTGGGAGGAAACCCGTTCCGTGTTATACGGCGTGGTCCCTTGATTTACCTAATGATTTAAAATAAAGATTAATAACTGTTTTAGTTCTCACACCAGTCGCATGACTGACCTGGAGTTTATTGTTTTAACCTAAACTCTGGGTGCCCCTATTTTGACACGGGCAGCTAGTAGTTTTGGTTTTGCAGATTTATATTCACAGGATCCTGGTTTACAGCAGGAACGATATCTGGAAAGCTTTGTATCCGTATATCTCTTCTAGTTGTGTATTGTATTATTTTCCGCTGCTATGTATTTAAATGTAATTTAAATCTCTGATATTTCTGTGTAATATTCATTTATACTCTGTATATTCTTGTAATCTGATGCATTGTTGTAATATACAATGAAATGTTCTTCTGTATGCGTTCTGTTGTGGCTTGTTCTCGAACTATCCGACGCTTTCCTTTACGGGGAAGTTACGGGTTTTCACATTATCACTTATTCGAAGTAGAGTTATCGAATATATTGTATTCGAGAGAAGAGTAATCGAATATAGTTTATTCGAGTGGAGAAATCAAATGTTATTCATTTGAGAAGAGTTATCGAATATAGTTTATTCGAGTGGAGAAATCAAATGTTATTCATTTGAGAAGAGTTATCGAATATAGTTTATTCGAGTGGAGAAAATCAAATGTTATTCATTTGAGAAGAGTTATCGAATATTATTCATTCGAAGAGTTAATCCGAAGGAGTTATTCGAAGTTAGTTAATCCAAAGGAGTTATTCGAAGTTAGCTAATCCAAAGGAGTTATTCGAAGTTAGTTAATCCAAAGGAGTTAGTCGAGGAGTTAATCGAATATAGTTATTCGAAAGAAGGTGTAAATCGAATATAGTTATTCGAGTAAAGTTAAAAGAGTTAATCGAATTTAGTTATTCGAAATGAGTTATTCGAATTTGATATTTGAATAGAGTTAAACACATTAGAGTGATTCGAATTACTTATTCAAATAGAGTTAAACACGTAAGAGTTAATTGAATATTAGTTATTCAATTAGAGTTAAATCGAATTTAGTTATTCGAAAGGAGTTAATCAATTTGAGTTAAGTTAATCGATTTGAATTAAGTTGAATCGAAATGGGGTAAATCGATTAGAATTAAGTTAATCGAGTTAGAGTAAATCGAATATTGGTTATTCGAAGGTAAGTTATTCGAATTAGTTATTCGAAGGAGTTAATCAAATGAGTTGATCCAACGGAGTTAGTCGAATATTAGTTATTCGAATAGAGTTAAAGGAGTTATCGATTTTAGTTTGATCGAAAGGAGTTATCGATTAGTAAATCGAAAGGAGATTTTCGAATATGGCATATTCGAAAGAAAGAGATCGAATATTGTTTATTCGAAAGAGAGAGATTTCGAATATCAGTTATTCGAAGAGAGATAATCGAATATAGGTAGGAGTTAATCGAATAGAGATTACTCGAAAGAGAGTAATACGTCGAATTCAATTATATCGAATTCGGGAAAGTACTATTTACTTACCAGGGTATAAATCAAAATTTAGTTATTGATTTAGAAATTAGGGGTCTGTTAAATTATCCGAGTTAGGAGATAGAGTTATAATTTAGGTTAGATATTTCAGAAGTAGGAATTATAACGTTATAGTTATAATCAAACACTGTCATATAAGAAGTGGATTCGTAACCTGAATCCGAGAAATTGGCGTAAACAGATGATTGTAAAAAGTGAGTGATGAGCTTCATCTATTTCACAGTAAAGGACGTTGTTCAATTAAGGTCTGCGAGGTAATTATACCCCAACTTGATTGACTTCAGAATTGACAAAGGAATAGTTGTGGTTCGATAGAAAAGGTTGATTTGAAATATAGTTAAGTAATAAGCGATAAATGGATTAAGCGAAACGATGTTTTATACAACGTTCATTGGAAATCCGTAAATGATTTTTGGGAACGTTTTCCAAATATAGTCAGATATGTTTTCTAAACATAGAAAATGAAATGTTTTCATGATAAGAATTTAAGAAATAGAGTTAAGCAAATTCAGAAACTGACTGGAGAGGGTAAGTTGAATGGTTTTCTAAGTGACGATCTGATGATGGTTCCGACCCTCCGGATTGATACTTAGAGAATTGTTCTCATACTAGTTACAATTAGGGACTGATAGTTGCGAAATAATAGTGATGTGAAATTAAGCTATGGAAATGTTTTCCAATGATTAATAACAGATATTTTCTAAATATATGAAATAAGGAAATATGAACATATGATGATTGATCGATCAAATTTCCATTTGGAAATAAGATCGTTGTTTGTACACCGACATGTTTTCATTTGGTAGTTGAATCACAGACTATACAAGTTTTTACCATTTTAACGTTGTTAATATGGAGAGACCGGTTGGATTATTATCCAAAGAACCACTCTGTATTGGCATAAGCGTTGCGAGCAATATCTGCCAAAGATAAATTGAAGACGGAGTAAAGTGCAAGGGCTGTTGTATAAGTCTTAGATAACAGTGACTAAGATGGATATACTGAATAGTGCCTCCGGTTTGTCCAGTCCCAGGACAACGTATATGGAAGAAGGTCAGACAGAGTATATCCAATGGATCGCGTAAGTTGATCTGTTCAAACGTATTCACGTTTGGTTGCGGAGGAATTCGTTTCTCTTAGCTATATACCCGTGTTATTTTTGGATAAGTCAATTTGTGATTTGGCGGGTATGACGATGTGACATTCAAAGTGAATGGTGATCAGATGTTCTGAAGATAGACGTAGCTTCTAGCCTCACACCGGGAAGTAACAAAAGTTGGGCTAGGCAGCATGGCTAGTTGGGTCATCCCCAAGCAGGGTGTATTGTCACCGATCTAGGGAATATTCATATTTATACTTCTTTTTGATTATGTATCTTCGGATGACGGTTTGATGGCCTATAACCGTGGTGGCAAAATATTCGCGACACTCAAGCTAAATGAGTGAGCGGTCATGTGTGGCCGGGTTGCAAGACGTTCTTGTTGAACCTGAGTGTATCACCTCTAGAGTACACTATTCAGAAGGTGCTCCCATACCTTGTCTGTTGGAATCCATTTTCCGATAAGCGCCCTGCGGTTTATGATTTTATACTATGTATGTAGAACGTGAGATGCAAGCGTTTCTGCTAGATTGATACCTATTTGTACTTAGACATTTTTATAATATCACAATGATATTGCTTGTCAAAGTTGTTCAGATACTCATAAGGGAAAAACCCGTTCCGTATTCACGGCGTGGTCTTATGAGATATCCTATACCTGTTTTAAACTATTTTACTCATACCAGTCCCATGACTGACCCGGAGTTTACTTTGTTGTTTTCCCTAAACTCTTGGGTGCCTAAATTTGTACGGGCAGTCAAGTAGTCGGAATTTACAGATATACATGGAGAGCTTGGAGCAGGAGACTTCAAGATTTTATAGCTATAGTTATTTCCGCTGTGTTGTAAGTGTTGTACTCTGATAAGTGCTATTGTATATATATAACTGTTTACTTCAAAGTTATGTTATATATTATATGTTATTCGTTCCGCTGTGAGATTCGTGTTACTCTGATGATTCTGATGTTCTTCTTCTTCTATTCTATTAGTTCTATCTTTTCTTTCTCACCTTCTAAATTCTTTCACTAACGTCTCGGAATTTCCGACTCTCGAGGAGTCGGAAATTTCCAGCCGTTACAAAATGAAGAAAGAGTGAAAGTTTGTCACCATTTACGGTATCCACCACGAAGAAGCTTTTTGATTGAACTTGAAATGGGTGTCAAATTATTGATTTTTTTCTCCTATTTTCAACACGCGTTTAATTTTAACTTCAAATGCGTATCGTTTCTAGAATTAATATATGTGTACTCATTTTTAATTGGAATGTTATTTAACATCATTAAATATATATACACACTCACACGCACATATGTATATAAATATACATATACACACACATATATATGTACGCATATATATATACACACACACTCACATATACACACATATTCGTATATGTATAACACACACACACACACACACACACACGTATATATATATATATATGTATGTATATATATATATATACACATACACACATATGCAACCTTGTATTTATATGTATATACACACATGCATCTTTTAGATTGGTCTTCTTAAACCTTTAAAAATATGTCATTGGTAGGGATTGAACTCACGACTTCTAGTCCACAAAGTGCTTGCTCTACCACTACACCTAACACTTTTTTTGTTCACAATATTAGAACACAGGAAATTATTGGTTTTATGTGTATTCCGTTTAAATTTACAAAGTCAAAATTTCCTAAACCATAACTCCAAATATATTAGAAGTATATATCTAACTGGTCTTGAGAAGATCTTTGCAATGGTTATAAATATGGCATCCACTTTATCTCCTATTAGATATTAATTATCATTTATATTTTATTTTGCATGCTACTTTTTAAATTTCAAACTACCATAACTCTTTCATTCTAAGTCCATTTTACGCAAACCAAATGTCTATCTAAACCAGAAAATTTTAATGGACTCGATGGCGCAATCCCCATTACCTAACTATCATTATTTTACGACTTATTCTTTAATCATTTAATTTTTTAATTATTTATTGTTTGTTAAAATTATTGTTGTTACATTCTCCCTCCATAAAGGATTTCGTCCCCAGGTGTAACACCCCGTATTTTGGGTTAATGCTAAGATTCACTAATAACAGAATAAATAATCTCAGATGTGAGAATTGGGGGAAAACGGGCTACGTCATTGCGTTCGTCTCGGGAAAATACGCGAAATAGAGTCCGAGTTTTCGAAAATCGGAGTCCGTATGGCCCAGTTATGGCCCGATGAAGTTGCAGAAAATTCTAAGCTAAAAACAGATTTGAAAATTCAAATTCAGATTTTAAAATAGAAGCAGCGGGGCCAGGCGGGAAAGTTCCCGCCCTACCCATGTCGACAGGGCTGTCGACAGGCCTGTCGACAGGGGTGTCGACTTGCCTGTCGACTTGCCTGTCGACAGGGGGGCGACGCCCAGTAAAACTGGGTGCACCAGTTTGGGTTCTTGGGCTAGCTTGGAGGGCTGGTTCTGGAAGCTTCATGGATCTGACGGGTCTAAACCAATCTAGGGTTAATCTAAGGGTCTAAAATGCAACCTAATCCTATAAATAAGACCCTAACCCTACCCTAATTCATTCATAATTAGATTTTATAACTAAACTATGGCAAAATGAAACTTGATCATGGCCACCACAAATCAATGAAGAGGAAAGCAAGCTAATCAACCTCTCTAATCAACCTCAAATCCATTCTAAGCATCTTAATCTTCTTCATTTGGAGTGCAAATTGCTAGTAGTGAGTTTCTATCACTTTAACATCAATTGTTAAAGCAAGTAGATTAGGTGTAATGAGACTTATGGTCTTGAATGCGGATTAGTGAGTTTGAATCATTTGTAATGATATGTTACTCTATGTTTTTCTATGTTTATGCATATTTAATAAGTTGGTTTATGCACATTTAATAAGTTGGTTTATGCATACTTGATAAGTGGATTTATGCATAATTAATAAGTTGGTTTATGCATACTTGATAAGTGGATTTATGCATGATTAATAAGTTGGTTTATGCATGTTTAACAAGTGGGTTTATGCATGTTGAATATGTAAGTTTATGCAAGTTTAGTATGATGTATGTTATGTTTACATGATGCTAAATATGCAAGTTGTGGGCTATGTGATCATATACATGTTATGCAAGTCCATGATGATATGCTATGCAAGTTACATGTATGTTAATATGCAAGATATGCTATGCAAGTTACATGTATGTTAATATGCAAGATATGATATGCAAGTTACATGTATGTTAATATGCAAGATATGCTATGCAAGTTACATGTATGTTAATATGCAAGATATGCTATGCAAGTTACATGTTTGTTAATATGCAAGTTCATGATAACACATTATGCAAGTTTAAAAGTTAATATGCAAGTATGTGAAAGCTTATGCAAGTATGTGGATGCTTATGCAAGTACGTGAATGCTTATGCAAGTATGTGAATGCTTATGCAAGTTATGTATATGCTTAAATGCAAAGTTTAACATAATATGCAAGTTATGCATGCTTATGCAAGTATGTGAATGCTTATGCAAGTTATGTGTATGCTTAAATGCATATTTAACATGTTATGCAAGTTATGAGAATGCTTATATGCAAGTTCAACATGTTATGCAAGATATGTGTATGATAATATGCAAGTTCATATGCAACATGTTATGCAAGTCATGTGTATGATAATATGCAAGTTTGGGGGTTAAATGTAGTTGGGTTAATATATGCTCATATATGCAAGTTGACATCCTCTTAACCCATGACAAAGTACATGCTAATATTTGGTTTAACCCATGATATTTGTGATGGATCTTTCCCTTTATTATGTCGTGAAATGAGAACGATTTACGTGGGGAACGATGGGGTAATAAATATGTTAATAAAAGTACGATTGGGTATGATAAGCATACCATAGAAAAATAAATTAGCATAAGTGGGAATTTACCTATTGAGTTAGGTCTACCCCATGGGAATTTACCTATTGAGTTAGGTCTACCCATGTTATGAAAAATGTGTAATTAATTAGGGATAATTAATTGTGGGGGTGATTAATTAGGTGTAATTAATCAACTAAGACACGAGGTTGGACCCTTTTGTAGCATAAGACTGCCCGGAACCGACCGGCAAATCCAGCGGCTACAAATGATTGGCCCAATGTGAGAGGTCTTAGTCATAAAGTAAATACATGATTAAAGTAAAGACACGAGGTTAGACCCTTTTGATGACAGAAGTCTGCCCGGAACCAACCGGCATATCCAGCAGTCATAAAAGACGGTCTAATGTGAGAGGTCTTTATGAGGTCATGATCTTAATTAATGAATTAAGAAACACTTAACCATAGTAGCATGTAGTGGGACATGAGGGTTAAGTGGGTGCCTTGGGTGGCAGGTAGTAACTAGTGGGGGTGCCTCGGGTGGCATGAGGAAACTAGTGGGTTGCCTTGGGTGGCAATAGAAAATACGATTAGAATACTTAACCAAAGTGGAACATGTAATTTAAAACATGGGTGAAGGGTTAAGTAAGTGCCATGGGTGGCAGGTGGAAATCTAGTGGGTGCCTTAAGGGGCAATTGAAATATGATTAGATGACTTAACCAAAACTTAACATGTAAGTGGGCATGATTATAAAGAAGGGTTAAGTGGGATGCACTAGAAAAAATTGCAAGCTTAGGTGGTAGCTTGTGGGGGCCCATTTCAACCAATATCCCAAACGTATCTTTGTAGGCTCGACTTAAGTCGAGTGACGGGACACGCATATTGGGCTTGACTATAAGAGGCCAAACCGGGTTAACGGTGGCAACGCGGGACCAACGGGTTTCATATGCGTGTGTGGACCCGGGCTGGTTGGTAAGTCGTTGTTGCATCGTGTAGATATAAAGCCGTGCACCGTTGGTATTATCAGGTGGCCACGTTGGGGAATGATACACCCCAATTGTGGGACCAGCACGGGTATCTACAGTAGGGAGCCGATCGCTTGGGAGTAGTGGGTACACCTAGTAAAGATAGGGGCAGACGGCACCTGTGTAGGGGTACAAGAAACTACCGGGTAAAAATTACTAAGTACACTTAGTGGGATCAACCTTCAAGTAGGAATTACTCTTGGTGGGTAGAACTGGTGTGGTGCAGTGTAGGAATTACCCTCGGGTGGATATGTCTGGGGCGATGTAATCTAGTAATTATCCTTGGGTGGATAAATGTGTCTTTACGGTTATCTTAGTTTATCCTAAGTTTGTCAAGCTGCTTAGTGTAGCCATTCATCCCCAGGCATTACCGTATATCAACTTATGTCTTCTCTGGTTACTTTAATGATTGTATTGTTAAAGTTATAGGACTCACTCAGACTTATGTCTGACCCCGTTGTTGTTCATCTTTTTCCCCAAACCCCAGGTTATCAGAGTGGGACTAGTGCTAGTGGGCTTTGATCAGATTGCTGTATCTATCCTTTGGAGTTTGGACCGTTGAAGTAAAGCTCAGTTCATCTATTCTTTTATGGCTATTGTTTACTTAGTGGGATTATGTACTTATTTTTATCAAGATGGATATTTTGTACTTGACTCTTGTATGGTTTTGTGATGTAACCAGACATGTTTTAGCTTCCGCTGTTATGAGATGATGTTTTAAAATTTCAAGTACCATTTATATCTGTCTTGTTGTAATTTTTCTGTTCTATATTCACTAAAATACTCCACCGATGCCATGGCATTCCTAAGAGAGTGACTATAGCGGGCGTGGGGTGTTACACGTGGTATCAGAGCAAAGGTTACCAGAACAGATAAAATTTTTAGAAAACTA
Organism: Allium sativum; assembly: GCA_030737875.1. Lineage (NCBI taxonomy): Eukaryota > Viridiplantae > Streptophyta > Magnoliopsida > Asparagales > Amaryllidaceae > Allium > Allium sativum. Next base: position 166,997,408 of record CM060923.1, read on the forward strand.
TTTTCTAAGAAAATTTTTGGAAGAAGTATTTTCAAAAACATGTCTTAAAAGAGAAAAGTTTTTGAAAGAAAAGCATAATCCCCGATAGCCATATCTTTATCTTTCGAATTCTCCATTTTGAATCTTTCCTTTTTTTCGTCTCAGCATGGCTGAAGATCTTTATCTTCCGAATAGTGTAGCGGTACCAGTATGGTATAGGAGGTTGTTAGAGGCTAGGGCCGCCGCTGCAGGTCCAGCAAATGTTCCTCCTTCACCCGTTGCACTCGTTCCTCCTCGCGCGGATACTTTTGCTATGACTTGTAGGAAGTTTAAGGCTATGGGAGGAAAACCTTTTGTGGGAGCTAGGGATTGGCTTAATGAGACGGAAGAATTGATGGAAATCTTGGAAGTAGAAGAGGGAAAGAAAGTCAGGTTAGCCGCTTGGTTAATGGAAGGAGAGGCCTCGTTCTGGTGGGAGGTCACTAATGGAGAACGCCCGATTGACTCTTGGGTAGATTTCAGGCATAGGTTTGAGGCAAAGTTTCTCTCAAAAGCGGAAGAAAATATGCATGAGGAAGAGAAGGGTCCCAATACTAATAAAGCACCCGAGAAGAAAGGAGATCAGGAGAGACCTCAACAGCAACAGCAAAACAAGGGTGGGAAAGGCAACGGTGGCAAGGGAAAGAAGAGGTGCTTCAATTGTGGGACACTAGGCCACCTAAACAAAGATTGTCGCAAGAAGACTAAGATTGGCTGCTTCCACTGTGGCGAAGCAGGGCATTTAGTGAAGAATTGCCCTAAGAAAGGGCAAAGGACGGGGTCTACCTCAGGAGGACAGGTGCAAGCCCTTATGGCACCAGGTCAGGCTAGGGGGCAAGTACAGGCTCTCGCGGTTCCACCGATTCGGGAAAGAGGTAGAACTATTTCTATTGAAAGTCTAGTTTTTCTGATCGATCATCCTGTCCGTACTTTGTTTGATTTTGACGCATTGAATTCATCTATCTCATCATTGTTAGTAGAGTCACTGCACTGAGACACCAGTTTGGTAGAGGATCCTTTAGTTGTTTCAAACCCAATTGGGGCTCCATGATGTGTTTGGGTTTGAAAGTTTCTATACTTAGCGTTGAGTTTAGAAGTGATGCTTGTTGGGCTTCACGGGCTATGGGTTAGTTTTGGGCATGGACTGGTTATCCAGTAGGGGTGTCGTTCTTAATTTTGAAGGGAGAGTTGTAGGCTTATGACCCGCTTGGGTAACACTCTCGAGATCTCTTGTAATCCCATAGAATCTGTTATGCTAAGTTATCTAGAATCGCTTGACACGACGGTCTAGAGTTTGCGATCTGTTAGAGCAGTCCGGGAATACTCGGATGTGTGTGAGGAGGTGAAGGGCTTACCTCCGGAGCGGGAGATTGACTTCCGAAAATATCTGGTAGATAATGCCAACCCAGTATCTTGGCCAGTATGCCACACGTCTCCTCGTGAGAGGAGGGAACTCGATAAGCAAGAAGGTGGTTTGCTTAAGAAGGGGTTCATAAGACGAAGTATATCGGAGTGGGGTGCTCCAGCAGTTTTTGCTGCGAAGGCGGATGGGTCCCTCAGACTTTGTGTAGGCTAAAGAGAACTGAATAAACTCACAAAGAAGAATCGACACCCATTACCGAGGATTTACGATCTCTTTGATCAGTTAGTGGGCGCCTCAGTATTTGTGCAGTTGGACTTAGCCACGGGGTTTCGTCACTTGAGAGTGGTGGAGGATAGTATAGAGAAAACTGCCTTTAGGACTCCGGATAGATTTTATGAGTGGCTAGCAATGCCATTTGGTTTGACGAACGCCCCCGCATATTGGTTTGATGAGGAGGGTGTTCAGGGAGTACCTAAATAAGTTCGTAATGGTCTTTGTAAATGACACCTTGGTCTTTTCTGGGAACGAAATAAGTTTTTTTTTGTATATGCTCAATAGGGTGAGCAAAGCCAGTTATGGGACAAACGGTGGTTTTGGAGCGAGACTGGCGAGGACATCCAAAGATTGGCCAAAGGCCTAGTTGTTTAGCCATTTTTACTAGTATTATCTCACATAGGTCGCCTGAACTCGAAGGAGATGTCCCTTGGGTGTTTGTCTGATATTGGTTTAGGCCTTTGGGGCTTGCATTTGGGGGATGTCGAGTTCGACTAGGGTGGTCTGCGTGAGAGATGGACAGTCGCGATGATTTTTGATAGGATTCTTAGCATCCTATGAGATAGCGTATACCCATGGCAAGGGTAACATGGTAGCGGACGCCTTAAGTAGAAAAAGGTTGTCCTTGAGTTCATTGTTCGTTGAACGACGGAGCTTAGAGTCTATTTCTATGTTTGACTTTAGACCATCCGTTGATTTTGTACCCGGATTGCTAGCTTCTTTGGAGGTTAGACCTACTCTTTTGGGGCGGATTGGAGAAGCACAGAGGGACGACCCACAGTTGGTTAAGTTGGTGGGGAAGCTCATAAGGAGGGAGTCGTCCAGCCATTTGAGTAGGTACACCCTAGACGATAGGGGGTGCTTGCGTAGAGACGGTAGACTTTGTATACCGAAAGACGAGGGTTTGAGGAAGGTTATTCTTGATGATGCACACCGTTCTAGGATGACCATTCATCCCGGTGGTGACAAGATGTACCAAGACATGAAGGGGGTTTTTCTGGACCGGTATGAAGAAAGATGTGGCCGAGTATGTCGCTCGATGCTTGGTGTGCTAACAAGTGGAAGCGAAGTAAAAGAAACCCGGAGGGTTGCTTCACCCGTTGGGAGTTCCGTAATAGGAAGTGGGATAGTGTCTCGATGGATTACCGAAATCAAGGAAGGGTAATACGGGGATTGGGCTTATGGTTGATAAACTTACGAAGTGTGCCCGTTTCATACCCGGGAAGAGCAAGAGCACTATTCCATGTCGAGCTTCAGTTTATATTCGAAAGATTATTAGATTGCATGGTGTACCCTCCAGTATGGTGAGCGATCGAGATTCTATCTTCACTAGAGAGTTTTGGAAGAGTTTCCAAGAGGCGGTAGGGACTCAGTTGTAATTGAGTACCGCGTATCATCCTCAGATAGACGGCCAGACCGAGAGGGTGAATCATATTTTAGAAGACCTTTTGAGGCTATGTATCTTGGATTTTGGAGGTACACGGGAGGAGCATCTTCCATTGGTGGAGTTACCCGACAGACTTAGTAGTGTACATGATGTATTCCATAGGAGGAAGTGCCTACATAAGACCGCAGAGGTGGTAGAGCCGAGTTTGCTTAGAGAAGTGGAAGTAGAGTGTGATGCGACGATTCGACGAGCTCCTATTTGCATCCTTGGGTCAGAGATTTGGAAGTTGAGAAACAGAGAGGTTCATCTAGTCAAAGTACAAAAAGGGAGATGAAGAGAGCGATGCTACCTGGGAGACGGAAGCGAAGATGCGTTCAAGGTACCCTTTTATTTCGGAGGGTATGTCCTTTTGCTTCTCCTTCATCACATATCTTGTGCTTATCTTATCCTTAGTATGTCCTCTCGTTAGTACCTTTGACCTTCGGATAGGATAGTCCTATGGTTGAAACATGTGTTTGAGACATGTTATGTATGATGGATGCAAGTGGATGCAAGTGTTTGCTAGTGGTTGCTCGTGGATGCATATACACACACTCTAGGCACTAGATCGGCTCAATCACTTCATATTGCATATTGCATAAAATTGTGTGTAGGAAGCTATATTTATGGATGTCTAATGATTGTGTTATCATATGGATGATGCATTTTGGTGAATGATTGTGCACTCATATAGATATTGTATGTGTCGATAGGGTTCTTTCGCATACATAATGGATGCATGGCACTATCATGGTTTGCATATGTTCATACATTAGATAGGGAACATATACACACACTCTTTGCATATGCTCATACATCATTAGAAATTGTTCTAAGGACAATGGATACCTGTGTTTGATGGATTGAGTAGATGGTTGTTTGGATGGTAGGATATGCATTCTCCTTAGCTTAGAGATTTCGGGGACGAAATCCTTTAAGGAGGGGAGAATGTAACACCCCGTATTTTGGGTTAATGCTAAGATTCACTAATAACAGAATAAATAATCTCAGATGTGAGAATTGGGGGAAAACGGGCTACGTCATTGCGTTCGTCTCGGAAAAATACGCGAAATAGAGTCCGAGTTTTCGAAAATCGGAGTCCGTATGGCCCAGTTATGGCCCGATGAAGTTGCAGAAAATTCTAAGCTAAAAACAGATTTAAAAATTCAAATTCAGATTTTAAAATAGAAGCAGCGGGGCCAGGCGGGAAAGTTCCCGCCCTACCCATGTCGACAGGGCTGTCGACAGGCCTGTCGACAGGGGTGTCGACTTGCCTGTCGACAGGGGGGCGACGCCCAGTAAAACTGGGTGCACCAGTTTGGGTTCTTGGGCTAGCTTGGAGGGCTGGTTCTGGAAGCTTCATGGATCTGACGGGTCTAAACCAATCTAGGGTTAATCTAAGGGTCTAAAATGCAACCTAATCCTATAAATAAGACCCTAACCCTACCCTAATTCATTCATAATTAGATTTTATAACTAAACTATGGCAAAATGAAACTTGATCATGGCCACCACAAATCAATGAAGAGGAAAGCAAGCTAATCAACCTCTCTAATCAACCTCAAATCCATTCTAAGCATCTTAATCTTCTTCATTTGGAATGCAAATTGCTAGTAGTGAGTTTCTATCACTTTAACATCAATTGTTAAAGCAAGTAGATTAGGTGTAATGAGACTTATGGTCTTGAATGCGGATTAGTGAGTTTGAATCATTTGTAATGATATGTTACTCTATGTTTTTCTATGTTTATGCATATTTAATAAGTTGGTTTATGCACATTTAATAAGTTGGTTTATGCATACTTGATAAGTGGATTTATGCATAATTAATAAGTTGGTTTATGCATACTTGATAAGTGGATTTATGCATGATTAATAAGTTGGTTTATGCATGTTTAACAAGTGGGTTTATGCATGTTGAATATGTAAGTTTATGCAAGTTTAGTATGATGTATGTTATGTTTACATGATGCTAAATATGCAAGTTGTGGGCTATGTGATCATATACATGTTATGCAAGTCCATGATGATATGCTATGCAAGTTACATGTATGTTAATATGCAAGATATGCTATGCAAGTTACATGTATGTTAATATGCAAGATATGCTATGCAAGTTACATGTATGTTAATATGCAAGATATGCTATGCAAGTTACATGTATGTTAATATACAAGATATGCTATGCAAGTTACATGTATGTTAATATGCAAGATATGCTATGCAAGTTACATGTTTGTTAATATGCAAGTTCATGATAACACATTATGCAAGTTTAAAAGTTAATATGCAAGTATGTGAAAGCTTATGCAAGTATGTGGATGCTTATGCAAGTACGTGAATGCTTATGCAAGTATGTGAATGCTTATGCAAGTTATGTATATGCTTAAATGCAAAGTTTAACATAATATGCAAGTTATGCATGCTTATGCAAGTATGTGAATGCTTATGCAAGTTATGTGTATGCTTAAATGCATATTTAACATGTTATGCAAGTTATGAGAATGCTTATATGCAAGTTCAACATGTTATGCAAGATATGTGTATGATAATATGCAAGTTCATATGCAACATGTTATGCAAGTCATGTGTATGATAATATGCAAGTTTGGGGGTTAAATGTAGTTGGGTTAATATATGCTCATATATGCAAGTTGACATCCTCTTAACCCATGACAAAGTACATGCTAATATTTGGTTTAACCCATGATATTTGTGATGGATCTTTCCCTTTATTATGTCGTGAAATGAGAACGATTTACGTGGGGAACGATGGGGTAATAAATATGTTAATAAAAGTACGATTGGGTATGATAAGCATACCATAGAAAAATAAATTAGCATAAGTGGGAATTTACCTATTGAGTTAGGTCTACCCCATGGGAATTTACCTATTGAGTTAGGTCTACCCATGTTATGAAAAATGTGTAATTAATTAGGGATAATTAATTGTGGGGGTGATTAATTAGGTGTAATTAATCAACTAAGACACGAGGTTGGACCCTTTTGTAGCATAAGACTGCCCGGAACCGACCGGCAAATCCAGCGGCTACAAATGATTGGCCCAATGTGAGAGGTCTTAGTCATAAAGTAAATACATGATTAAAGTAAAGACACGAGGTTAGACCCTTTTGATGACAGAAGTCTGCCCGGAACCAACCGGCATATCCAGCAGTCATAAAAGACGGTCTAATGTGAGAGGTCTTTATGAGGTCATGATCTTAATTAATGAATTAAGAAACACTTAACCATAGTAGCATGTAGTGGGACATGAGGGTTAAGTGGGTGCCTTGGGTGGCAGGTAGTAACTAGTGGGAGTGCCTCGGGTGGCATGAGGAAACTAGTGGGTTGCCTTGGGTGGCAATAGAAAATACGATTAGAATACTTAACCAAAGTGGAACATGTAATTTAAAACATGGGTGAAGGGTTAAGTAAGTGCCATTGGTGGCATGTGGAAATCTAGTGGGAGCCTTAAGGGGCAATTGAAATATGATTAGATGACTTAACCAAAACTTAACATGTAAGTGGGCATGATTATAAAGAAGGGTTAAGTGGGATGCACTAGATAAAATTGCAAGCTTAGGTGGTAGCTTGTGGGGGCCCATTTCAACCAATATCCCAAACGTATCTTTGTAGGCTCGACTTAAGTCGAGTGACGGGACACGCATATTGGGCTTGACTATAAGAGGCCAAACCGGGTTAACGGTGGCAACGCGGGACCAACGGGTTTCATATGCGTGTGTGGACCCGGGCTGGTTGGTAAGTCGTTGTTGCATCGTGCAGATATAAAGCCGTGCACCGTTGATATTATCAGGTGGCCACGTTGGGGAATGATACACCCCAATTGTGGGACCAGCACGGGTATCTACAGTAGGGAGCCGATCGCTTGGGAGTAGTGGGTACACCTAGTAAAGATAGGGGCAGACGGCACCTGTGTAGGGGTACAAGAAACTACCGGGTAAAAATTACTAAGTACACTTAGTGGGATCAACCTTCAAGTAGGAATTACTCTTGGTGGGTAGAACTGGTGTGGTGCAGTGTAGGAATTACCCTCGGGTGGATATGTCTGGGGCGATGTAATCTAGTAATTATCCTTGGGTGGATAAATGCGTCTTTACGGTTATCTTAGTTTATCCTAAGTTTGTCAAGCTGCTTAGTGTAGCCATTCATCCCCAGGCATTACCGTATATCAACTTATGTCTTCTCTGGTTACTTTAATGATTGTATTGTTAAAGTTATAGGACTCACTCAGACTTATGTCTGACCCCGTTGTTGTTCATCTTTTTCCCCAAACCCCAGGCTATCAGAGTGGGACTAGTGCTAGTGGGCTTTGATCAGATTGTTGTATCTATCCTTTGGAGTTTGGACCGTTGAAGTAAAGCTCAGTTCATCTATTCTTTTATGGCTATTGTTTACTTAGTGGGATTATGTACTTATTTTTATCAAGATGGATATTTTGTACTTGACTCTTGTATGGTTTTGTGATGTAACCAGACATGTTTTAGCTTCCGCTGTTATGAGATGATGTTTTAAAATTTCAAGTACCATTTATATCTGTCTTGTTGTAATTTTTCTGTTCTATATTCACTAAAATACTCCACCGATGCCATGGCATTCCTAAGAGAGTGACCATAGCGGGCGTGGGGTGTTACACCAGGATATCTAAGGTTGAAGAAATATAACTGTTTTCACAACAATACCTACATCCATCTACTCATCCATAATCCACTAGCAACCATTGTTCTTAATATATGCAACGCAATATTATATACTTATGCAATAATAAAGTGTATATGACCCATATTAATGCAAAAGATTAGGTGGCCTACTAATTTAGTTGACCTCCTTTTTATTTAATTATGCTAGTGCTAGGCATCCAAATGTATGCAGAAAGTCTTAATGATAATAGATAGTTCTATATGTGTGCTTCAACCATCATTCATATGCAACAACCATATGATAATATCCATTTATATCATTCATAAAATAATAAAATGTGCATACATCCATATGCATATGCAAGTGTCCTATCAGCCGATCATAGTGCCTAGTGTGTGCGCGTGTGCGTGTGTGTGTATGCATCCACTTGAAAACACTTGCATCCATTTGTAATCATCAAACATAACATGTTCCAACGACATGTTTCAACCATATCCTACCATCCTTGGCTTGAATCCTAAGGTCCACCCTTCCGAAAGATATTTAGAGGAAATACCCTAATCAAAGGAAGAAGCTAATGATAGAATATTAAAAAGAATCATTTGTCAAAAGAACATGGGTAAGAAACTTGAATCCCTTCTATAAGATATAATATTTTATTACTGAATCTGTTAGTGTCTCATCATCATTAACTCAAACTTTTTCCAAACTTCCATTCTAAATGGTTTCCCATGTAACTTCCGAGTTATTCTAACTAAATTCTCTAGAGAACTTCCTTGTCTTACCCATCCCCAGATACTTTAGGAAGAAATATTCCAAGTACGTTAATATGTTATTATCCCAAGTTTTCCGTTTGCTTCATTTTTAAACAATTTAAACATAGCTAAATCGTTTGGTTTTAAAATCATATCCATAATCCAATTTATAGCCTTTACCTTTATTGTCTTGTGTTCCTTTATTTATTCCACTTATATTGTCTGACCCCATGAGGACTTACTTCTTATATATGTTTTTTTCAAAACTTATTTTATTACTATTTTTTTTCAAAATCTCATTTGATAAATCTCAATGATATAACTTGTTATCCATAAGGTCATAAAAATTTCTATATTGAAATATATACAGTAACATTTATGAAATTCCCTAAAGAAAATTAAAATTTCTTACCAAAACATGTTTGTCCCTTAAAATTTCTATATTCTGAAATCATATGTATAAATATGAGGTTTAGATTCAAAGTAGTTCTACCAATTATTTTTTCTTCAAAACACTCATTTCGAATTCTTTCTTTGGAACATAATACTTCACCATATCATTCATTCATTTGAATCTTTTACATTCCTTCTAATCATTTATCTATTAGTCAAACTTATTGATTTCTTCAATTTGGTCATTACATAAAAATTGAATTTACCAATCCAATTCTTAAAATTAATTATCAACTCATCCCCAAAGGTATATTTTCTTTAAATGGATTTTCTAGGATATTCACCTCTTTCCCAAATGACATAACCTTGATGAACACCAAGCTCTCAATTATGAAGCATAACTAATGGTGAAATATATCTTTAAAACTATATCAAAATTTTAAGATATACTTTCGGGTTAAATTCATTGAGGTCCTAAAAGGTCTTTCCATACCACAATATATTACATAAATTCCTATACCAAAAGTCAAGAATTTACTATCAACAACATTTCCATTAATTACCTCTTTTCCAAAAGTTTCTTACTTTGTTTTTCCCAAAGTATTTTATTACGGTTGAAACCCAATGACTTCCTCGAAATGCATATGGAAAGTTCCTATCACTTGTACCTACTCAATCAACCAAAATAATGGTCTAAAAAGAAAAACAATCCATTTCAACTAATTCTTCACAGGTCAACACTGAGGTGCATTTACAATGTGTAACCCAAAGTTACTATTCTCCTCTCAATTCTCTCTTTTTCCATAAAACTATGTGCTTTATAACGCAAGTTTAGTATTGCCATAAACAGAAATCCAAAAATCATTTTCTATTCTAGGAGATAACCTTTTGACCTCTTCCAATATTAGAAAAATAAAGCATAACGAGAATTGAATTAATATCATCTAGAGATGCATTATAGAAAAGTAGGAAAATTAACATGACTGACCCCTCGGGTCGCAAGAAATCTCAAGATTTAGTCCACTGCATATACTAGCCGGACAATCCTCTTCTTGCAGTCAAGATAGCCTTGTACTTGGCTAACTAATCTATCCTTTAAATTTTCCTACCCCAAAAAATCTTCGAATATAAGCAGCTCAATCAAAATCTACTACCGGTGTCAAAATCTGAGATATCTAATTAAATGGTTAACTAACTAGACCCAAAATAACCCATACCCGGAAATTCCCCAACCATCTCCTAAATCAAGATTGATCTCCCTACGGGGTTAAGAAACTAATACTGGGTTTAGAAAAGTACCTAAGTGTGAATAATCATCTATTGTTATCAATATACACTCAGTGATTTAGCCTATCTGTAAAGGGCATCTTCATTAGGCCTACAATACATATGCCCTTCATTGTTTATCTCATATCAGCATGGTTATAACCCCACGTAGCCACCCCATTAGTGAATCAAAAATAAAGGGACGAAATACTCCTAAATAAGATAAAATAAGAGAACTAGAAAGAATAAAGATAGATATTACTCTTGTTTTACCAACCTTTATATCCTTTCATTTCCGGATCCTTTTAATCAACACCTTTCATATACATTTTCAACATCATTATATTTATTTTGCTCTTTCTCTAGCCATCCTTGTAAGTCTACTTTTTAGGATGTTTTTGCTCATTCCTAATAGAATGGGTAACATAAAATGTACAAAACATATTTCCATATTATATGAATTTGTAATTGTAAGACATTCCTTTTGTTAATTTCCAAGTTGTTGAATAGCGCGTAGTACCACTAAATCTCTATTTTACACTAGCCCATATCCTTCTTTTATTCTTACCATTACATTTTCTATATTAATTACAAACTAGACTATGGAAATATATCTATTTTTCCTAACTAACAAATCTAGGTTACTCCTAATTTCTTAACTTCCTATTAATCCCAAGGCTACTAGTGTCTTCACGAAAATCAACAGTGATATTCTTACATCCCCACATCATCTTTGTCCTTTTATGGTTGTTCCATCCATTTCTAGCTTTACTTAATATTTGTCAAGTAGCAAGTTTCACTGTAACTGTTATTTTACCAAATATTATGTTAAACGAGTTTAACCATAAGTCAAAACTTTAACCTATAAAGATTTGAGGTTTTTATATATAGAAGCTTAGATATGCCTCCTTATAGATAACTCAACGAAGAAAGGTTAGAGTTCAAAATTCGAAAGAGTTAAAGGAAGGTTGTAACTGACTAGTTGGGATATATTTTTATTTTGATAATAAATTTTGTTTAATGAAAAACATGTTTTCTTTCAAAAAGTTTTATTTTAAAACAAAATTTTAGTGATCTTGTAACCTTAGGCTCTAAGGCCAAATTTAACACCCCATACCCCTTAACGTCAATCATATGAGGATTTCGATAAGGAATATGAAGCGTATAGTTATAAATAAACATTACAGAGACTAAAATTCACAAGACTAAATATATAGAAACAATGAGAAATTTAAAATTTTAACTTAACATCAAAACACAGCTATCATAACACCATGAAAATATCTATCGTTACAAAAAATCATAACTGTCTCATGAAAAAAACTAGCATAATCAAAGTACGATATAAAGTCATCCCCATTACCATCAATACTAATAACCAGAAGCAAATCGAGAGTAAAACAATACATGAATGTATGGAAAGTGAATTAAGCAGAAATCCAAGCTGAATCAAATCTCTATCAACTCTGAGTTCCACCACTCTTTGAACCTGAGGGGAAGAAAAGAGAAGAGGGTAGGAAGAAAGGATAATAGTCAAACATAAGCCCGGTGAGTCCTGTAATCACTAGCGTGAGCACTATAAAAGCAAGCTTAGAAAGAATAACCATTTCCAAGAACGTAACGGCATAATGTAGTAAAAAAAGTAGTGGAAAGATAAGCACGAATAAAGTCAATTGTCTTCTCATTCATATCATTATGATTTCTGCACCAACTTACCACAAGTCATAATTAGGTAGTTACATAATTTCTACCCATCGATCGGCCCCTGTACTATAGTGTGATAACATATGCCCACTATGCCTTCGAGTTTATCATGCCTGACCTGATCAACTCTAAAAGTCATAGTGTTCACCATAGGCGTTACAATGTCTTATTTTCCGTAATCAGAGCGATGCACGTTCATCGCCCCACCGGAGCGCACCCGTAGCCACCTCATTTGGACCTCTTACTACCCAATGCAGTAAAGCATGACCTCGCCTCCTCCTCATGTGAGAACATTATAAAATGACAAAAGGAATACTGCTTGATACGTCCCCAACAAAAAAAGACAATTTGACTCAGGTTAACCCAAGGCCGAGTCCCCATCATTTAATTTATTATCATCGACTGCCTACTAATATAGTCCCCCACATAATTGTCAATGAACGCCAAGGCCACCTGTAACACCCCGAATTTTTAACGACATTAAAGAGAATGAATTAAATAATAATTAATTTAGTGTTCATAATTAGAGGAAACGGACTATACCATTGCGTCTGTCTCGAAATTTTGGTCAAGATAGACATTTGGTTTGCGTAAAACGGACGCTGTATGAAGAAGTTATGAGAGTTTTAAATTTGTATACGCAGAGAAATATTTTATATATACGCATGAGTCAGGGGTGAGTCAGAGATGAGTCAGAATCGTATCCAGATGATTCAAATTCGAAAAATTCCTCTGAGCAGCAAGATTCACGCTCAAGGGGGTCGACCCCCTAGAGGGGTGTCGACCTAGGGGTCGACCTCCCTAAAGGGGAGTCGACCTAGGGGTCGACCCACATGGGTGTCGACACCCCTAGGGCTGAGGTGGCACTCGGTTTTAGGGGATCTGACAGCTATATATATATGTCATATTTCTCATATTCTCTTCATTGGGAGTCATGGAGGCCATATGCTACTGGAGTGCGAACTGAACCGTTTCTACAACAACATATTCTACAAATCCAATTCAGAAATTCTAGATCGGTTCTTCCTAAATTATCTAAACTTAACGCTGTGAGTTTCTAGATTACTTTTAGGTTTAGATAAATAAAAGTATGCACTGAAAGACTATGAATTGGATTTGTTGTAAAGTATGATTCTATGTTAATGTGAAATTCTATCCTATGTCATGACAGATCTAGTTTCCTAGATCTAATAAAATTGTGGTGATTCGATTATGATGCTTATGTGGATCTTGACTTGTAACCATGTTATGGTGGAGGTACATCTATTAATTTGGACAATTGTGACATTACTTGGATCTAGATCTTTATGTTAATCACCGTTCACCTGTCATATTGTGGTACATTGAGATATGTTGTAAACTTGACATGTGAATCCACCTTTTGATCTAAACATGTTGCTATGTCACCCTAGCTATGCTAGATCTAGGTAATTGGACACCTAATGTTTAATCTAGATCTCATTATGCTTGCTTAAACATCATAGTGATTGCCACAAGCTACTAGTTCGATGTCCACTTTATTATGGTGTTAGTACATGTCCATTCACTTTGTTATTATGCCAGTTTATGTTCATGTTTATGCCAAGAAATGTTGGAACTATCACCCTTGTCATATTCCATTTTTATTGTTATAGCTAGGCTACTTTATAGCCTAGATGCCGCCAAAATACGTACGAATACGTTAGAGAGGAAACGGGGAAAAAGGGATTATAATTGGTCTGATTTATGTAATTTTTTATATGAAATGGGACATGTAATTCAAATGGGGAAAATATAGCAATAGTTACCTATAATGACATAGGTATATTTGGATTAATTTGTAATGTTTAGTAATTTACAATTAGGAAATGTAAATTGTACTTATGACATGAGGTTAGGTTACATTAGTAGTGGAAGTCTTCCCGGATGTAACAACCCGAAAATCTGGGCCAGTTTAAATTTTTTATTTCGGCAATTTTAACGAATTTTGATTATTTAAAATGAATTATTTTAAATAAAAACGACGAGAAATTTATTTTGAATAAAATCCAATCGTATATAGATATATAGATCGGCGATAGAATATAAATATTTATATATAATTATAAATAGAATTGAAAATGGCGCGGTAGTTCGATAATTTGATTTCAAACTTCAATTGAATGTTCCGGGTGCAAAACAATCCGGATTTTAGTGAAACCAAAAATCATAGGAACTATTTGATAATATCTTTCCAACGAATCCGAAAAATCGATATTTCATAGCCGGGATCAAAAGATATGTCCAGTTGAAAATTCTGAATAGTCGCTATGGAATTCAGGCCCTTAAAAATGGAATTTTTGCAAGCGACCTCGGATTTCGACGAAACCACTTTTGTTGGATCCGCAGTGTCAAATTATTGCTAGATTTCAAATTTCATAATTTTTCGAATCAATATGTGAGCGTGGCAAAGGAAAACGTGTTTGACCAGTTTTAGTTAATTTTAATCGACTGGAAAATGGCCATTTTTTCAACGGCCTCAGAATTCGACGAAACAAGTTTTCTTAGGACCGTATCGTCAATACGAAGCTAGAAAATATTTTTCGAGAATTTTTAGAGTTCGTATGTGACCCCAGTAAATTGAAATGCGCGTTCAAATTCAATATATAGTGTTATATGTTGATTTTAACAGAAACTGATTGTAACGATCGAATCAGCTTACGATACATATCCCATTGTGTTCGGAATGGGGGTGAAATGCTATGGACGACAGGCGGTGGGCCTCGTTTAGAGGTCGTATGTAAAAGTCAACATTTTGAAATTAAAATGAATAAAAAAACTAAAAAAAACCCTCTCTCCTCCCCATACCTTCTCTCAGGCCCCCCGCCCCCCCGTTCACTTTTTCAAAAGAAAAAAAAAACGCCGAGACTAAACCCGCCGCCGCCCTCCTCCGTTCAGCCCACCGTCGACGCACCTCCCCTCCGCCTGAGCCGCGACCCTCCTCTCGCTTCTTTCCCAGTTCAAGCACCCCATCCCCAAACACGATCGCCCCAAAACCCGCGAGTTCTCCTCCATCGCAAACCCTAACCCGCCGCCGCCCTCCTCCGTTCAGCCCACCGTCGACGCACCTCACCAGACCCCCTTCTCCTTGCCACCACCGCGAGCTGCAGAGCGGCCCTCCCTCTTCTTCATTCCAGTAAGTTTTTCCCTTTTATTTTATTCTATATTATTAATATGTAATAAAAGCACGGTTTTTAAAATATAAATAACCTAATATAAAGGTATGATTTTTTTTTCATATAGTAAAATGGAATTGTTGATTTTCTGATTTTTATATATAATACTTTATAGAAAAAAAGATCAGATCTAAATATAAATATCATCGTTTTAAGAATGATAAAAAGTGAGATTTTTAACATGAAGTAAAAGTGATAAAAATGCGATTTTTATATGTTGAATAACGAAGTAAAAATTCGATTTTTATATATTGAACAGCGAAGTAAAAATTCAATTTTTATATATTGAATAGCAAAGTAAAAATTCGATTTTTATATATTGAATAGCGAAGTAAAAATTCGATTTTTATATATTGAATAGCGAAGTAAAAATTCGATTTTTATATACTGAATAACGAAGTAAAAATTCGATTTATATATATTGAATAACGAAGTAAAAATTCGATTTTTATATATTGAATAGCAATATAAAAATGTGATTTTTATATATATAGTGGCTACGGGCAACGAAGATGACAAAGATGCGATAATGATGAAGATTTCTATCAAAGAAGAGTCGTGGCGTTGGATTAGCAATTCTGTGAGAACTTCTCACTCAAAATTTCTTTTTCTAGTTATATATATATACTAGGATGCAGACGGTGTTTAGTAGCACCCGACACCCGTCATCCACAGACCATGGATGGCTTGTTTGTTTAATTGTTTGGTTGTGTAGCTGGTTAGATTATTTGGTTTGAATTGAATTGTTTGGTGAAATGAAATTGATTTGATTGATGTGTGAATGGCGTGGGCCTTCACTAAACCGGGGATAAGGCTAGGCCTTGTCCCGTTTCTAGTATCGTGCCGTTATACCGCCGAAATTTTCTAAAATAAGTTAGAAAATAAAGATAACATTTTATTTAATAAATGAACCGAATAGAATATTCGTAGGTTGAATAAAATAGTTTGATCGTTAAAAATATAATTTTTAACGTGAATGTGAATAAATAAATATTCATTTACAAACCGGACGATTTTTTTATGTACACCTATTTGAAGGACATTAATTGGGACGATAAATTTTACACATCGCCCAACTGCACAAATAAAGATCTGTGTTTGATTGCTTGAAACCCCACACGGGTATTGGGATGATATTTGACGTACACTAATCCCGATTGTTTAGTTGTATGTCGATCGATTGATTGACAGGCTGTTATAAGCGTTGAATATTTATATTTGATGCTTATATAGTGTAGAATGCACTTTGGATGATGGTTGATTATTCATCGTTGTTAATGTATACATGTGTTGTAGAAAATCCATATAATTAACATTATATGGTAATTAATTGGGCCTCATTCCAGTTTTAAAATAGAAATATTTGAAAAAGAAATATTTGAAATAGAATATTTGAAATAGGAATATATGAAGCCATATTGATTAGATTGACGCCATTTTGACGTGAACGATATCTATATCGATTTTATTCATTTTATAATGAATATCGAAAGTGATTTCAAAATCTGATATTTTGAAAAGAATTGAATATAAATAAATTCGTATTGAAATTGAATATAAATAAATTCGAATTGAAATTGAATATAAATAAATTCGAATTGAATTGAATTGAAAAAGAACTGAATTTGAATTAGAAATCAATTTGAATTGAAATCAATTTGAAACGAATTTAAAATGAATTTATATTGGAATATTCAATTTTGATTTGAAATTGAATATGAAGTTGAAACCGTTTTGAAAACGAATTTAAAACGATTTATAAATCTCTTTTTAAATAGAAATCGATGAAATATATATATATTATATATATATAATATAATGGCCTGAATAGAACGCACCGCGCCGCGGCAGTTCGCGAATTTCGACCATTGACTTCGAACGGATATTGCGGGAGATCCGACCGTCGTATTCTCCTAAAACCGGAACCGTTGGGTTCGTATCGAAAAGAGCTTTCTAACAAATGTGAGAAATTAGAAATCTAACGGTTGGATTTGGAATTATGTCCAAATCAAATCTTGGGAGGAAACCCTTTCCATGTTATACGGCGTGGTACCTTGATTTACCTAACTTTAAAAATAAAGATTAACTGTTTTAGTTCTCACACCAGTCACATGACTGACCTGGGGTTTATTGTTTTAACCTAAACTCTGGGTGCACTTATTTTGACACGGGCAGCTAGTAATTTTGGTTTTGCAGATTAATATTCACAGGATCATGGTTTATAGCTGGAACGATATCCTGAAAGCTTTGTATCCGTATATCTCTTCTAGTTGTGTATTGTATTATTTTCCGCTGCTATGTAATTTATTGTAATCTTTGATATTTCTGTGTAATATTTATTCATTTATACTCTGTATATTCTTGTATTCTGATGCATTGTTGTAATATACAATGAAATGTACTTCCGTCTGCGTTCTGTTGTGGCTTGTTCTCGAACTATCCGCGCTTTCCCTTCACGGGGAAGTTACGGGTTTTTATACCGGACCCGACTGGCATATCCAATAGCCACTAATGTCGAACCTAATGTGGGAGGTCTAAGTACCTAAATACGAATCGTGCTAAGACACGAGGTTAGGCCCAACTATGGAATAAGACTGCCCGGACCCGATCGGCATATCCAGCATCCACACATTGTAGGCCTAATGTGGGAGGTCTAGCCCATTATAACCATAGTTGGACATGGTAATGAAATGGACTACTTAACCTAATTTAATATGACTATGGACTTAAGTTAGGGGTAAGTAAAATTGGATGGGTAGTTGTGGGTTAAATAATTTAGAGGGGATGGGTAATATGTATATATAGGCCCACGTACTTAACCCAATAAGGTTATGTAATTAAAGACACCTAGTGGTATACATAACCAGTAGATATTGTAACAGGGTTAAGATATTGTAACAGGGTTATGTAATTAAAGACAACTAGTGGTATACATAACTGGTAGATAAGGTAATGAATTTATGTAATTAAAGACACCCTTTAGGGTAAGCATAACTAGTATAGGGCTATGTAATTAAAGACACCTAAGGGTATACATAGTCAGTGGAAAATCTAGTGGGGGATACAAGACAAAGGGGAGAGCTTGTATCATACTGTGTGGGACCCATTTCAGTCGGTAACCCGGAGTTGGTATCAAGTAAAGACCTCCGTACTAGGCGGAGAAAGGGAACGCTTACTGATAGATTGTAAGAGATCCAAACGAGGCGGATGGTGTGGGCGGCGCAAACCGACCGGGGACATGTGCGTGCATGGGCCGAGCAGAGGAGGGCTAAGACGACCATGACACCAGTAGATATGGTTGTGCACAACATGGGTTGCAACTTTAGGAAGTTATACCTCCTACTATGGAGCCATCACAAGATATCTACGAGGTAGGGAGCCGATCGATTGAGGTAGTGGTTAGGGTATACTTGGACGTATGACCTGAACCTACCAACTCATAGTGAAAGGGATCATCTCATTTCAGTTATACTAGTAATAATGCAGAGTAATCATTAGTGAGGCACATACACCTTGACTTGCTTACCTTGTCACACCTGCCATTTATGTAGTGATCTCTCTTATCCACTTTATATACCTATCATGTTGCTTTTAATTATCTACTGGCTAAAAGTAACTAGACTCACCAGACTTTTTGTCTGACCCTGTTGTTTCTCCTTCTTTCTTCCCTCCTCCCCCCCTAAGGTTCTCAGGTAGGAAACACTCGGACTTAATCAGGAATCAGATATCATCTTGCTAGGAGCTACTTCTGAAGTATGGCTCAAGTTCTTGTTTCTACTATGGCTTAACTCTTTTTATTAGGGGAATGATGCTTTTTATTTACTTATGTACTCAGATAGTGCAAGACATAAGTATTTTTATTGTAATGATTTTTGTGACTTATGAAATTGTGCACCATGGTATTATGACTTATGTTTGAAATAAAAGTTTAAATTTTCCGCTGCTACCTTATTCATATCTGTCTTGTAATTATTCCGTGTTTGTTTACCTATAGCGCTTCACGAAACTTAATGCATTCCCTTAGTGAGTGACATTAATGGATGTGGGGTGTTTCACTTGGTATTAGAGCTAAAGATTACCAGATTAGATAAAAGTTTTTGAAAATTATTTTCAGAAAGGTTTTAAAAGGAAATCATTTTCAAAAAGAAAAGTCTATTTTGAAAAACATTCCCCAAAAAGCCATATGTAGCATCCTTCGATCCTTTATCTAAATTTCTTCCTTTTCCCTTTTTCAGCATGTCTGGCGAACAAAACATCCCAAATATCCTGGAGGGCGTCACAATACCCGGATGGTTCCATAGGTATTTGGAGGCAACGGCAGCTGCCGAAGGCCAATAAAACATTCCTCCCCCAGCTGCACCAGTCATTCCTCCTGCTCCTCCCCCTCCAAGAGTTGATAACTTTGCCAAGATCTGCAAAGACTTCCGGGCTATGGGAGGAAGGCCATTCCATGTGAACGAGACATTCATAGAAGCTCGGAATTGGCTTAAGGACACTGAGGACTTATTCATAATATTTGAAGTGGAGGACTGCAGAAAAATTCAATTAGCTGCTTGCCTGTTAAAGGATGAAGCCTCATTTTGGTGGGAAATCACCCAAGCTGGACGTCCGGTAGAGACTTAGGAAGATTTTAGACAGAAGTTCGAAATGAAACTTATTTCCCAAGCAGAGTGAAGCATACAGATGGAGATGTTCTTAACACTCAAACAAGGAAATTTGATGGTGAAGGGGATGTGAACATGTTCTACTAGCTGGCAAGGTTCGGGCTAGAGTTGGTAGTCACACCGTATAAAAGGGCTTTACGGTTTGCTAAGGGGCTGAATGAGCCTCTGCATGGTTTAGCTATGTCCCACCTTCCAATGGGGGCCACCTTTGAAAAGCTTGTTGATATGGCCTTAATGCATGATGAGGACAAGGGAGAAAAGAAGGAAACAAAGACTAAGGGGACACCGCAGAATAAGAAGGTGTGACCCAAGAAGGGGCAGCAACAACAGAAGAAAGGGGGAAAAGATGATAAAGTGAAGGATAAGAGAAAATGTCACAAACGTGGAAAGGAGGGTCACCTGATCAAAGAACATAAGAGAATGAAGGCCAGTTGCTTTAATTGTGGAGAGGTCAGACACTTCTCTAAGGAGTGCCCAAAGAAATAGGGATCGCATGGACAAGGGCAAAGAGCAGGAATTCTGGAGGGAAGGTGCATGCTCTCGCGATCAGTGCTCCTAAAAGAGGTAGAAAAATTTCCATAGAAAGTTTATTTTCTCTTTCAAACTATCCAGTAAGAACACTTTTTGATTTTGGTGCTTCACACTCATTTATATCTAGTTTTGTGGTTGAATCTCTGCATTTAATTACTAGTATGGTAGTAGATCCCGTAGTTGTTTCAAACCCAATTGGTGGTTCGGCTCATTTATCGATGATTTGTTGGGGTTTGAAAATATCTGTGTTAGGCGTCGAGTTTGAATGCAACGCGCATGTGCTCGGGTTTATGGGCTATGGTTTGATTCTAGGAATGGATTGTCTTACCACGTAAGGGGCCATTTTGGATTGTGAGAGGAGGGCAGTTAGACTCCTGACTTGTCATGGAAAGAACCTCGAAGTTTTTTATGACCCCTAAGGGTCTGTTATGCTTAGCTTCCTAGAGTCTCTAGATGCTTCCATAGATGATTTGCAATCTGTTCCGGTGGTTCGAGACTATCTCGATGTTTTTGATGAGGTACGGGGTTTACCTCCAAGGCATGAGATCGACTTGCACATATATCTGGGGGACAATGCAAAGCCATTTGCATTACCAGTGCGCCACATGGCTCCAAGAGAAAGGAGGGAGCTGAGTATGCAAGTAGGGGAGCAACTTGAAAAAGGGTTTATCAGACGAAGCATATCTGAGTGGGGTGCTCTAGTAGTATTCGCAACTAATGCGAAGGGTTCACTTTGTTTGTGTATTGACTATATAGAGTTAAATAAGCTCACCAAGAAGAATAGGCACCCTCTTCCGAGGATTGATGATTTATTTGATCAGCTTGTTGGTGCCTCAGTATTTTCTCAGTTGGACTTGGCTACGGGGTTCCACCAGCTGAGGGTGGCTGAGGACAGCATAGATAAGACTGCTTTCAGGACTCCATACGGTTTCTTTGAATTTCTAGTTATGCCTTTTGGGTTAACAAATGCACCCGCCTATTTTGTTGATTTGATGAGTAGGGTGTTTTGGGAGTTCCTAAACAAATTCGTCATAGTCTTCATTGATGATATTTTGTTCTTCTCCAAGAGTGAAGAAGAGCATGCCCAGCATTTGGGGCAAGTTTTGAAAACTCTCTGTGACCATTAGCTAAAAGAAAAGTTCTCCAAATGCCATTTCTGGTGAAAGGAGGTGAGATTCTTGGGGTATGTAGTCTCCAAAGAAGGGATAGCTGTAGATCCCAAGAAGGTGGTTGCAGTACAAGATTGGTAGATTCCTAAAACTGCAACCGAGGTGAGAAGCTTTCTTTGGTTGGCAGGTTATTATAGAAAGTTCATTAAGGACTTTGCGAAGATACCAGCCCCTCCCACTAGGTAGACAAAGAAGAATTTGTCATTTTCATGGGATATAGACTGTGACTTTGCTTTCAACGACTAAAAAGGGCTCTGATAACAGCCCCAGTCTTGACCTTGCCCGATGGGAGTAAAATGTTTACTGTTTACACTGATGCGTGCGGAACAGGGCTTGGTGCGGTTCTGATGCAAGAAGGGAAAGTAATATGTTATGGGGGTAGACAGTTGAGAGTTCATGAGAAGAACTACCCCACCTATGATTTAGAGCTAGTTGCCATAGTATTTGCGTTAAATACATGACGTCATTATTTACTTGGAGAAAAGTTCGAGTTATACACCGATCATAAATCTCTCAAGTATCTATTCTCATAGAAGGATCTCAACTTAAGGCAACAACGGTGGATGGAGCTCTTAGATTCATGTGATTTTGAGATTGCTTATACCCGTGGCAAGGGTAATGTGGTGGCATACGCACTAAGTTGGCAGAGGGTGGCCTTAAGTCCTCTGTTTGTGGAAAGAAAGAACTTGGAGTTCATATCGGCTTTTGATTTTAGACCCTCCATCGAGGTGTTGCCTGATTTATTTGCATCCTTGGAGATACGACTGACTCTTGTGGATCAGATAGGAGCTTCGCAACAAGGTGGCCCACGGATTCTAGACATCATGGATAAGCTCAGAAGAGGGGAGACTTCTAGTCACCTCAGTAGGTATGCCATAGATAAAAAGGGGTGGTTGCGACGAGATGGAAGGCTTTGTGTTCCTCAAACTGGAAGCTTGATAAAGGCAGTCCTAAAAGAAACCTACCATTCTAAGATGACCATTCATCCAGGAGGTGACAAGATGTTCAGAGACATGAAGAGGGTTTTCTTTTGGGCTGGGATGAAGAAGGATGTGTCCAATTTGTTTCTCAATGTTTAGTTTGCCCGCAAGTCAAATCTGAGCAAAAGAAGCCCAGTGGATTACTACATCTTTTGGAGGGTCCGCAGTGGAAATGGGAGAGCATCTCTTTGGATTTCATAGATGGTTTTCCTAGATCGAAGAAAGGTAATACTAGTATTTGGGTGATAGTGGACAGACTCACTAAGAGAGAACACTTTATTCCAGTTAAAAGTAAAAGGACAGCATCATGGTTGGTAGCAATTTATGTTCGTGAGTTAGTTCATCTCCACAAAGTTCCTTCCAGCATCGTGATCGATCGTGACCCCATCTTTACCAACGAATATTGGAGGAGCTTGCAAGAAGCATTAGGTACACAGTTGTGTTTGGGCACCGATTATCATCCTCTGACCGATGGGCAGACAGAGAGGGTGAATGTAACACCCCGTATTTTCTGTAAATATTTAAAATTAACAAATCTAAGAACACTTAATTCTTAGAAGAAGAATTGAGTGAAACGGGTTACACCATTGCGTTCGTCTCGGAATTTTGCTTGAGATAGAGTCCAAGTTTGCGTGAATCGGACTCCGTATGAAGAAGCTATGGAGGTTAGAAGATTTCTAGTGTAAACAGAAAATAATAATTAAATAATAAACTCAGTTTGGAATTCGAAATTCGGCCAGAACAGCTGGGCGGGAATTTTCCCGCCCAGAGGTGTCGACCCCCCCTCCCCTCCAGGGGGGTTCAACATAGGTTTCGACCCCCCTATAGGGGTGTCGACATAGGTGTTGACCCCTTTGAGATCCAATTCCTGTGACGAATTTTATAGCCCGGAGCTGATGTGGCCTTCTCTGATTGGCCGATAATCGATTTTTGAGGTATTAGGGCTTATGTGTCGTGCTGTGGTTGGCTGGATGACACATCTCTTTGGTTTGGATGGCTCTGATTATTCCTAGACTAATCTAAAGGCTAGAATTAATCCTAGACTTCTATATAATCACCCCAAACCTCAACCCAAGACCTCATTCTATGAAGCCGTCATGCTGTCCATGTCTAAGCTAGCGAAGCCTCCTTCTTCTCCAAACTAGAAATCAAGTTGGAAAGCTCTAAAATAGAGAATCGAACGTCTACATCAAAGGATTAGCTTAACAAATTCAGAAATCAGGTCCCAGAATACAAGATCCGTCCTTTTTCTATAAGTTCAGTTATTATTTAGATTTAAACACCTAATAGAAATCATGACTGTAATAATTGTATCTAGAACTATGCCTAATTCTGAATCGTGCCTATCCTTTCGTCAATGATAAATTGCCCATGCCCATGAGACTATTGTGATTGATGTAATGACACCTATCATGCCTATGAGACTGTTGTGACTGACATAGTGAAAAATATCATGCCTATGAGACTGTTGGATTGACATAATGAAACCTATTATGCCTATGAGATTTGTTGTGATTGATATGATGGAACCTATCATATTGTACATCCTATTCCTATAAGACTATTGTGATTGATGTAATGACACCTATCGTGCCTATGAGATTGTTGTGACTGACATAATGAAAACTATCATGCCTATGAGACTGTTGGATTGACATAATGGAACTTATCATGCCTATGAAGACTATTATGATTGATGTAATGACACATATCATGCCCATGAGACTGTTGTGACTGACGTAATGAAACCTATCATGCCTATGAGACTGTTGGATTGACATAATGGAACTTATCATGCCTATTAGTTTTGTTGTTATTGATTTGATGGAACCTATCATGTTGTACATCCTATGCCTATGAGACTATTGCGATTAAAATATTGGGACTTATCATGTTGTACATAAAAATTAGTGATTCTCTTAAGTCCGAATTCTATCTGATCTTTATACCTATGGTGTAAATTGTTAAGCTTGTCCACACTTATTGTTAATGTACAACATTGAAACATGATTCTTGAATTGGGTACACCTTTACATGCCTATTTTTCCTTATGTCAATTCTTATGCTCCTTCTCTATTTTTCCCCTTTTTATTTTCTTTTGTGAATACTAAGTTCATTCGGAACTTAGATTGATCTCGTTGTACGTGCGATTATAACGAGGGAAAATTAGGGTATAATTTAATAAATTTTGGGGCATAGCAAGTGAATGTGGCATAAAACTTGTACTGACTACCCTTGGGGAATATTGGCATAAAATGACATAAATTTTGACACGTATGACAAATATGTAAATTGGCTAAAGATGAACATGCCTAACCCAAGGTTAGATTGAGTTGCGGTGTAAGACTGCCCGGAACCGCCCGGCACATCCAGCGACCACAACAGTATAGATCTAATGTGAGAGGTTAGCGCATTAAGCCCAAAAATCGAGGTTAGATTGAGTTGTAGCGTAAGACTGCCCGGAACCGCCCGGCACATCCAGCGACCGCAACAATATAGATCTAATGTGAGAGGTTGGTGCTTTAGTGAATGAATTAAAGCTAAGGAACAGACAGGCTAAGATTGGTAGGGTTAAGTTAATTAAGGAAACACTTAACCAATACAACATGGTAATTAAACAGATGGGCGGGGTTAGGTAAATTTGAGAACACTTAACCGTTACAACATGTTGATTAGGAAACCCTAGTAATGGGGACCCTTTTCAGTAGTAAGCCACATAGATGTATCACGGTACCCTAAACTAGGCAGTGTGGGGCACGATTACTGGGCTGATTATAAGCAGTCAAAATAGGGGCGGGTGGTGCAGCAGCGTAGGTTCCGGTGGATTATGGGTGTGCACGTACTACGGAGTGGATAAAGCAGGCACTAGGCATCAGTAGTATACACTGTGCATCTAGAATTTGTGTCGGGTTGCCACCATAGGAATTGATACACCCTATGGTGGGACCAGCACAGGTATCTACAATCAAGCGGGGCCGAATGACACAAGTAATAAATGCATGTGAGTAGAAGCCGATCGGAAAAGAGATCACTTTGTTATGAACACACGATGATAGTTGAAACATTTATAGTAGGTGCAGAGAAATAGAAATTAGTGCGATAGTTTATTCAGTTTATCTTGCCTTATCTTATGTTATCTTAATTCTATGGTATTGTCCTATGTTCAGTTTATTTATGTCATGATCCTTTTACCTATTTACATGCTGAATAATCACTGGACTTACCAGGCTTATGTCTGACCCGTTTTCTTTCGCCTTCTTTTCTTCCGCTCCCCCCTCCCCCTAGGTCCGCAGGGAGGGAATACTTCAGCTTAGTGCAGACCTTTTTCCAGCTTGAAGAGAGTAGATGTATTGCTTGGATTCTCTTTTCTTGGGTTATGGCTATGGTTACACTTTTATTGAGGATTTATGCTGCTTTACTACTGTTTTATGCTTCTTTATGTACTTGGAGTTTTAAATCAAGACAGATGTTTTATTGTAATAATTTAGAAGTTGGGTTTTAAGACAATGCTTGTAATGTTTTGATTGAACCACGCTATTTATGAAATGATTTTTAGTTTTCTGCTATTTATTTGTCTGTCTTGTAAATTATCTGTGCCTTTTACCTAAAATGCTTCACCAAAGTTAATGCATTCCCTTTGTGAGTGACCTTAACGGAGGTGGGGTGTTTCACTTGGTATCAGAGCGAGGTTACCAGAACAGATAAAGGATTTTGAAACCTGTTTTCAAAAGCATTTTTATAAAGAAGTAAGGTTACTTAGACATGTGGTGTCCAAAGAAGGGATAGCTATGGATCCCGCAAAAGTAGTTGCGGTGCAAGATTGGAAGATCCCACGGAATGCAACCGAAGTTCGAAGTTTTCTCGGGCTAGCAGGCTTTTACAGAAAGTTCATTAAGGACTTTGAAAAGATCTCAGCCCTACTAGGTTAACAAAGAAGAACCTAACTTTTGCTTGGGATTTGTATTGCGATGTTGCTTTCCAACGATTGAAAAGAGCTCTAACAACAGCCCCGGTTCTGACATTGCCTGATGGGAGTAAGATGTTTACTATATACACAGAAGCATGCAGTATAGGATTTGGGGTTGCCTTGATGCAAGAGGGCAGAGTAGTTTGTTATGGAGGAAGGCAGTTGAAGGTACATGAGAAAAACTACCCAACTCATGATTTAGAACTAGCTGCCATTGTTTTCGCTCTTAAGTCATGGCATTATTACCTACTAGGAGAAAGGTTTGAACTGTTTACTGACCATAAATCGTTAAAGTACCTTTTCTCATAGAAAGATCTTAACTTAAGACAACAAAGGTGGATGGAATTTCTTGCCTCATACGATTTTGAGATTGATTATACCCCTGGTAAGGGCAATGTGGTAGCAAACGCCTTGAGTAGGAAAAAGCTGACCTTAAATCCTCTCTTTGTAGAAAGGCAGAGCTTGGAGTACATAGCAAACTTTGACTTTAGACCCTCCTTTGAATTTGTACCTGGTTTGTTAGCATCGCTAGAGGTGCGGCTACTCTTTTGGATGCAATAGGAACCGCGCAACGTGAAGACCCTGAGCTAGTTGATGGGATGGATAAGCTAATTAGAGGTGAGACTTCTAGTCACCTCAATACATACTCCATCGATGATAAGGGTTGGTTGAGATGGGATGGAAGACTATGCATACCACAAGCAAGGGATTTGGTGAAAACCATTCTCGAAGAAGCACACTATTCTAAGTTGACCATACACCCAGGTGGGGACAAGATGTATAAAGACATAAAAAGGGTTTTCTTATGGAATGGCATGAAGAAGGATGTAGCTGAGTCTGTCTCTAAATGCTTGATATGCCAGCAAGTCAAGGCAGGGCAGAAGAAGCCTGGTGGTCTGCTTCATCCTATAGAGGTCCCAAAGTGGAAAAGGTATAGGATTTCGATGGACTTTATAGATGGGTTGCCTAGATCAAGATGGGGCAATACCAATATTTGGGTAATAGTAGACAAGCTCACTAAAAGCGCTCACTTTATACCTGTTAAGAGTAGAAGGACTGCCTCATCGTTAGCATCCATTTATCTTAAAGAGGTAGTTCGACTGCATGGGATAACCTCTAGCATAGTAAGTGATCGAGATCTTATCTTTACGAGCGAGTTTTGGAAGAGTTTACAAGAGGCTGTAGGGACACAGCTATGCTTAAGCACTGCCTATCACCCTAAAACCGATGGTCTGACGGAAAGGGTGAACAGAGTATTAGAGGATCTCTTGTGATTTTGCATTCTTGATTTTAGGGGAACATGGGAGGATCACCTTCCTTTGGTGGATTTCGCCCACAACAATAGCTACCAAGCCACCATAGCATGGCACCCTTTGAGGCTTTATATGGAAGACCATGTCGATCACTAACTTGTTGGTGGGAGTCTACAGACAAGCTCGTACTTGGACATGACACGATCAGATAAACTTCAGAGAAGGTGGACTTGATACGAAGATGAATGATGACCGCACATGATAGACAGAAGTCCTACGCTGATAAAAGAAGAACTGACCTTGAGTTTGAGGTTGGAGACAGAGTTTTTCTTAAAGTATCACCATTGAAGAATGTCGTTCGCTTTGGGTCCATAGGAAAATTGGCTCCAAGATTTTAGCGCCATTTCCTATCATTGAGATGGTTGGGAAGATGGCTTATAAAGTAGAGCTGCCCAAAAGATTGGCTGGAGTTCATAATTTTTTTCATGTATCTCATCTACGGAAATGCTTACATGAGTCTGCGGAAGTTGTAGGTCCAAGCATACTATACGAAATAGAAGTGGAACGAGAAGCAACGGTGAGAAGAGTTCCAACTCGTATCTTGGGTACAGAAGTTAAAAAGCTACGCAATCATGAGGTCAAGCTAGTTAAAATACAATGGAGTGATGTTGAGGAAGACGCGACTTGGGAGACTGAGGACAAGATACGCGCATCCTACCCTTATCTTTTTGAGGGTACATCCTTGATCTCTATTTTCATAAGTTTATGCATGCTTGTATCTATCTCTTAAGTATATCTCGTCGGTCCTATTTCTTAATCCTTAAGTAGAAACCAATGGAGGTAAACATGTATTTGAAAACATGTTATGATTTATGGTTGCAAGTGGTTGCTCGTGGATGCATACACACACACACACACACACGGTACTAGATCGGCTCAGTCTCTTCCATATTGCATATGCATATATGTATCTATATATGGATTGACATGTGGACGTTGCATTTGTATGAATGACGTTGCATTTGTGTGAATGATTGTGCACTCATGTAGAAGTTACAAAATACGATTAGGAATAATTGAATATATGATGGACTCATAGCACCGACATGATTCGCATCAAGGAGGTCAACTGAATCTGTAGACCGTCTGATTTTTCATTAGATAAGGACATAGACACACATTATGCATATGATCATGAAAACATTAGAAATCTTTTAAGGATAATGGATGCCTGTGATTGATGGTCGAGTAGATGGATGTTGGAAGTTAAGATACATTCTTCTTAAAATAGAGATTTCGAGGACGAAATCCTTTAAGGAAGGGAGAATGTAACACCCAGTATTTTTTGTGAATATTTAAAATTAACAACTCTCAGAACACTTAATTTTTAAAATAAGAATTGGGTGAAACGGGCTATGCCATTGCATTCTTCTCGGAATTCTGCTTGAGATAGAGTCCGAGTTTGCGTGAATCGGACTCCGTGAAGAAGTTATGGAGGTTAGAAAATTTCTAGTGTAAACAGAAAATAATAATTAAATAATAAATTCAGTTTGAAATTCGAAATTCGGCCAGAACAGCTGGGCGGGAAATTTCACGCCCAGGGGTGTCGACACCCCCTCCCCCCCAGAGGGAGTCGACATAGGTGTCGACCCCCCTATAGGGGTGTCCACATAGGTGTCGACCCCCCCACCCTTGGGAGTCGACCCCTATGACAAATTTTTATAGCCCTGAGCTAATGTGGCCTTCTCTGATTGGCCGACGACCAATTTCTGAGGTATTAGGGCTTATGTGTTGTGCTGTGGTTGGCTGGACGACACATCTCTTTAGTTTGTATGGCTCTAATTACTCCTAGAGTAATCTAAAGCCTAGAATTAATCCAAGACTTCTATATAATCACCTTAAACCTCAACCCTAAACCTCATTCTATGAAGCCGTCATGTTGTTCATGTCTAAGCTAGCCTAGCCTCCATCTTCTCCAAACTAGAAATCATGTTAGAAAGCACCAAAATAAATCCAAACTAGAGAATCAAATGTCTACATCAAAGGATTAGCTTAACAAATTCAGAAATCAGATCCCAGAATACAAGATCCGTCCTTTTTCTGAAAGTTCAGTTATTATTTAGATTTAAACACCTAATAGAAATCATGACTTTAATAATCGGATCTAGAACTATGCCTAATCCTGATTCGTGCCTATCCTTTTGTCAAATCTGAATTGCCTGTGCCTATGAGACTATTGTGATTGATGTAATGACACCCATCATGCCTATGAGACTATTGTGACTGACATAATGAAACCTATCATGCCTATGAGACTGTTGGATTGACATAATGGAACCTATCATGCCTATGAGATTTGTTGTGATTGATATGATGGAACCTATCATGTTGTACATCCTATGCCTATGAGACTATTGTGATTGATGTAATGACACCTATCATGTTTATGAGACTATTGTGATTGACATAATGAAACCTATCATGCCTATGAGACTGTTGGATTGACATAATGGAACCTATCATGCCTATGAGATTTGTTGTGATTGATATGATGGAACCTATCCTGTTGTACATCCTATGCCTATGAGACTATTGCGATTAAAATAATGGGACTTATCATGTTGTACATAAAAATCAGTGATTCTCTTAAGTCCAAATTCTATCTAATCTTTATACCTATGGTGTAAATTGCTTAGCTTGTTCACACTTATTTTTAATATACAACATTGAAACATGATTCTTGAATTGGGTACACATTTACATGCCTATTTTTCTTTATGTCAATTCTTATGCTTCTCTCTATTTTTTCCCTTTTTATTTTCTTTCGTGAATACTAAGTTCATTTGGAATTTAGATTGAATCTCGCTGTACGTGCGATTATAACGTGGGAAAATTGTATATAATTTAATAAATTTTAGGGCATAGCAAGTGAATGTGGCATAAAACTTTTACTCACTACACTTGGGGAATATTGGCATAAAAAGACATAAAATTTGACACATATGACAAATATGTAAATTGGCTAAAGATGAACATGCCTAACCCGAAGTTAGATTGAGTTACGGTGTAAGACTGCCCGGAACCGCCCGGCACATCTAGCGACCGCAACAATATAGATCTAATGTGAGAGGTTAGCGCATTAAGCCCAAAAACCTGAGGTTAGATTGAGTTGTGGTGTAAGACTGCCCGGAACCGCCCGGCACATCCAGCGACCGCAACAATATAGATCTAATGTGAGAGGTTGATGCTTTAATGAATGAATTAAAGCTAAGGAATAGACATGCTAAGAATGGTAGGGTTAAGTTAATTAAGGCAACGCTTAACTAATACAACATGTTAATTAAATAGATGGGTGGGGTTAGGTAAATTTGAGAACACTTAACCGTTACAACATGTTGATTAGGAAACCTAGTAACAGGGACCCATTTCAGCAGTAACCCACATGATGTGTCACGGTACCCTGAACTAGGCATGATGGGGCACGATTACTGGGCTGATTATAAGCGGTCAGAAAAGCGGCGGGTAGTGCAGCAGATTAGGTTCCGGCGGTGTATGGGCGTGCACGTACTCCGATGCGGATAAAGCAGGCACTGGGCATCATAAGTATACACTGTGCATCTAGAATTTATGTCGGTTTGCAACCATAGGAATTGATACACCCTATGCTGGGACAAGCACATGTATCTACAATCAAGTGGGGCCGAATGACACATATAATAAATGCATGCGAGTAGAAGCCGATCAGAAAAGGGATCACTTTGTTATGAACAAATGATGGTAGTTGAAATATTTGTAGTAGGTGCACAGAAATGGAAATGAGTGCGATAGTATATTCAGTTTATCTTGCCTTATCTTATGTTATCTTATTTCTATGGTACTGTCCTATGTTCAGTTTATTCATGTCATGGTACTTTTACCTGTTCACATGTTGAATAATCACTGGACTTACCAGGCTTATGTCTGACCCGTTTTCTTTCGCCTTCTTTTCTTCCGTTCCCCCTAGGTCCATAGGGAAGGAATACTTCAGCTCAGTGCAGACCTTTTTCCAGCTTGAAGAGAGTAGATGTATTGCTTTGATTCTCTTTTCTTAGGCTATGGCTGTGGTTACAATTTTTTGGGGATTTATGCTACTTTACTGCTGTTTTATGCTTCTTTATGTACTTGGAGTTTTAAATCAAGACAGATGTTTTATTGTAATAATTTATAAGTTAGGTTTTGAGACAATGCTTGTAATGTTTTGACTAAACCACGCTATTTATGAAATGAGTTTTAGTTTTCCGCTGTTTATATGTCTGTCTTGTAAATTATCTGTGCCTTTTACCTAAAATGCTTCACCAAAGTTAATGCATTCCCTTTGTGGGTGACCTAAACGGAGGTGGGGTGTTTTAGTGAACAGGATTCTAGAAGATGTTTTAAGGCTATGTATCCTTGACTTCGGAGGGACTTGGAAAGAGCATCTTCCTTTAGTAGAGTTTTCCTATAATAATAGCTATCAAGCAAGCATCGGTATGGCACCATTCGAAGCATTGTATGGATGATCCTGTAGATCGCCAACTTTTTGGTGGGAATCTACAGAAAGATTGTTACTTGGACCCGATATGGTTAGGGAAACGTCCGAAAAGATTGACCTTATTCGACCGTAGATGAAGACAGCTCAAGATAGGTAGAAGTCCTATGCAGGCAAGAGAAGGACTGACATCGAATTCGAAGTAGGACACTTAGTTTTTATCAAAGTATCACCCCTGAGGAATGTGGTTTGTTTCGGATCAGTAGGGAAGTTGGCACCTAGGTTTTTGGGACCATTTCCCACAACCGAGAGGATTGGCCAGATAGCCTACAGAGTAAAGCTTCCAGAAAATTTATCCGGCGTTCATGACGTTTTCCATGTCTCTCATCTAAGTAAGTGCCTTCATGACACATCGGAAGTTGTTGAGCCGAGCATGTTGGAAGAAGTCGAAGTGGAACGGGAGGCGACAGTCAGACAAGTCCCCGCCCGTATTCTCGAGTCAGAGGTTAAGAAACTGCGTAATAAGGAAATCAAGTTGCTAAAGGTTCAATGGGGAGATTACCCAGAAGATGCGACTTGGGAGACCGAAGACAAGATTCGTGCTTCGTACCCTTTTCTTTTCGAGGGTATGTTCTTAACCCCTTTCCTGTGTTTTATCAGTACTTGTTTCTGTCAATAGAATATATCTTATCCATCGTATTTTCGACCATTAGATAGGAATCCTATGGATGTAAACATGTGTTTGAAACATGTTATGTTTGATGGATGCAAGTGGATGCAAGTGTTCGCTAGTGGTTGCCAGCGAAAGTATATACACACACATTAGGCACTAAGATTGGCTCAATCACTTTCATATTGCATATGGATGTGTGTGCAGTTTCTTTTCTTTTCTTTTATGGATGGAAATGGATGAACTGTCATATGTATGTCGCATTTAGACGAATGGGTGTGCGCACATATAGAACTTATATGATACAACAGGTTTATTTGCATACATATTGGATTCATGGCACTAACATACATTGCATTAAGGAGGTCAACTGAATCAGTAGACCATCTGATCTTCGCATTAGTGTTGGGACGTATACACACAATGTAACACCCCATGATTTTAAATATTAAAATTAACGAATTAAAGAATACTTAATTTCAAATGTGAGAATTAAGGGAAACGGGTTGCGCCATTGCATTCGTCTCGGAATTCTGCTTAAAATAGAGTTCGAGTTTGTGTGAATTAGACTTCGTATGAAGAAGTTATGGCCTTCCGAAGTTTCAGAATTTAACTAAATTAAAAACAGCTCGAATCAGAAATTTTGAAATTCAAAATTCAAACAGGGAAGCAGGCTAGGCGGGAAAATTCCCGCCCAAAGGCCAGGTCGACCTGGGGGTCGACCTGCCCCCGAGTCCGGGCTGTCTTACACCACAAACGAGTCTAACCTCGTGGGAGGTCTTTATAAGGTTATGGTTCTAGTGAATTAAGTAACACTTAACCAGATAAACATATGGTGGGACATGGGGGTTAAGTGGGTGGCCTGGGTGGCATGTGAAATACGATTAGAAACACTTAATCAAGTAGAAAACATGTAAGAAGACATGAATAAGAAGGGGTTAAGTGGGAAATGCTAGCGGGGACCAAGCTTAGGTGGAAAGCTTGTGTCAAGCCTGGGGACCCTTTTCAAAGCAGTAACCCAT
This sequence comes from Allium sativum, assembly GCA_030737875.1. Taxonomy (NCBI): domain Eukaryota; kingdom Viridiplantae; phylum Streptophyta; class Magnoliopsida; order Asparagales; family Amaryllidaceae; genus Allium; species Allium sativum. The sequence continues at coordinate 167,031,221 of CM060923.1, forward strand.
TAAGTATCTTTGTGAGCACGAGTCAGATCGAGGACGGGACACGCTTACTGGGTTTGATTGTAAGAGGTCAAAACGGGTGGGGTTGGGTGGGAAAATTCCCTCCCAAAGGCCAGGTCGACTAGGGGTTCGACCTACCCATACAGGTCGACCTGTCCACCCCCCCTCCTGTGGGCAAATCTGAAAGATGACACTGTTCTGACTTGTTGCTGAGTCATTAGGGCTGAGGTGTTATTTTATCTTGACTGGATGGTATTGATTGATTCTAAGTTAATCAGACGGCTCTTAATTAATTAAAACTCTATATAAGCAACCTAAATCTCAACCTAAAATCATACTAATTCATACCAAGAGCCGCCATGCCATCAATGGGGAAGCTAGAGTAGCCATTGTCTCTATCAACTCAAAAACAAGATAGAAGCAAGAATCAAATCAAATCTAAAATTAGAATAACGATTAGTCTACATCAAAGGCAAGAAATTCAGTTTCAGAATACAGATCCCAAAAAAAAAGTCTATTCTTTTTGTTTGTGAGTATAATATCTTTCATAAATTAATTAATTAATTTAATTATAATAAGTTATAATTGGGATTATGAGAATATGATTTTGAATCATGTGGTGTTGGATTATATGCAAGTTGGTGATGTTGGATTACATGTTCTTATATGAATTATATGCTAGTTTGTGATGTTGGACTATATGTTCTTATATGAATCTTATGCAAGTTTGGGATGTTAAAACATATATGAATCTTATGCAAGTTTGGGATATTAAGACATATGTGAATCTTATGCAAGTTTAGGATGTTAAAACATATGTGAATCATGTAGATACATATGCTAGTTTATATGCAAACATGTGACATTAATCTCTACGTTTAGATCCATATGCAAGTTCACATCTTTATGTTTAGATCCATATGCATGTTTACATCTTTATGTTTAGATCCATATGCAAGTTCACATATTTATGCTTATATCTATATTTAGATCCATGGCAGTACATAGTTATGCAAATATATGCCAATTGTCTATGCTAGTTTTGAATGTGAATCATATGCTAGTTTGAATGAAATTCATATGCAAGTTATAGGAAAACCATATCCATATATGCAAGTTATTGGCTTTATATACTTATGTCATGATTCTTAGATTTATTTTATGTGTTATGCAAGTTGTGATGTTACTTTTCTTTTTATAAGTTATACTATTTGCGAGTCTAACATATGTCACATTAAAACATACGAATAGCGTGGGGACGATGGGATAATATTAAAAATTCATAATTGTGAATTGGCATAAAATGGCCTTAAAAGGCATGTAATTAATTTGAGACATTAATTGGTATAATTTATATACTTGGAATTTATGGACAAAATTTAAGTGACAATTATGGACATAAATTAATTTGGAATTTATTGACAAATTTGAATAGGGATATTAATCCAATTTGGGGTTAAATAAAGATGTGTAATAATTAACCACCTAAGACACGAGGTTAGACTCGTTTGTGGTGTAAGACGGCCCGGACCCGCCCGGCAAATCCAGCAACCACAAACAGTAGTCTAATGTGAGAGGTCAAAGGCACAAATTAAATGCATAACAATTGTAAAGACACGAGGTTAGGCTCGTTTGCGGTATAAGACTGCCCAGACCCGCCCGGCAAATCCAGCAACCGCAAACGGTAGTCTATTGTGGGAGGTCTTTATAAGGTTACGGTTCTAATGAATTAAGTAACACTTAACCATATAAAAATGTGGTGGGACATGGGGGTTAAGTGGGTGGCCTGGGTGGCATGTAAAATACAATTAGAAACACTTGACCAAGTTGAAAACATGTATGAAGACATGAATAAGAAGGGGTTAAGTGGGAAATGTTAGTGGGTACCAAGCATAGGTGGAAAGCTTGTGTCAAGCATGGGGACCCTTTTCAAACCAGTAACCTATTAAGTATCTTTATGAGCTCGAGTCAGATCGAGGACGGGACACGCTTACTAGGTTTGATTGTAAGAGGACAAAACGAGTTAGCGGTGGCAACGCAAGTCCAACGGGGTCATGTGCGTGCATGGGCCCAGGCTGGTAGGTAAGACTTTGTTGCACCGTGTAGATATAAGCCGTGCATCTTTAGTGGTATCGGGTTGCCACTTTGTGGAGTGATACACCCCACTGTGGGACCAACACGGGTATCTAAGAGTTAGGGAGCCGATCGCGTGTGGGTAGTGGGTACAAGTAGTGGAGATAGGGGCAGGCGGCACCTATGAAGGCAAGTAAGGGTACACGAAACTACCATTATCATTGTCATGTTCTGTAGGCGGGATCAACTTTTTAGGGTGACTAGTAGCGGTGCAGTATAGTAATTATCCTATAGTGATTAGGAACGAGATTAACGCCAGAATACTATTCCTATTTGCTTTGTCATGCCCACTTGTTTCATAGTCATACCTTGTTTTACCAGTTTATGCCTTATCCTAATTACTTTAATAAATATATTGTTAAAGTTATTATACTCGCCAGACTTTATGTCTGACCTCCTTGTTTTCTCCTTTTTCTTCCTCCCCCCCCAGGTTCTCAGGGTGGGACTAGTACTAGTGGAGCTTGATCTTGGATCTCTTTCTCTCTCTCTTGAAAGTGCTTGGATTGCTGAAAGTAAAGTTCTGCTCATCTCTTTTATGGCAACTTGTGTTGGGGTTATGCTTTTTTACTTTATGTACTTAGATTTTTTTTTATCAAGATGGATATTAAGTGTAATTGGTTTTACTGTTGGTTTATGAAGTTGTTGTAATCAAACTATTTCTCCACTACAATAGAAGTTGTTTTAAAATTTTCAAGTACCAATATATGTATCTGTCTTGCTATATTCTGTTCTATACACTAATAATGCTCCACGAAACTTAATGCATTCCCTTTGTAAGTGACATTAACGGACGTGGGGTGTTACACGTGGTATCAGAGCTGAAGGTTAGCAGAACAGCTATGGATTTTGAAAAACTATTTTTCAAAAGCATTCTATAAAGAAATACTTTCAAAAATGTGTTTTAAGGAAAGTACATTCAAGAGAGAAGTTTGTTTTAAAAGCATAACCCCCAAGATCCATATATCTTTCTTTCGATTCTTCGTTTTGAATCCATTTCCTTTTTCTTTTTAGCATGTCTGGGGCACCTGAAATACCGGAGGGCATACCGATACCAACCTAGATCAGAAGGTGTCTGGAGGCTAGGGCCACCGCTGCAGGCCCAGCATATATCCCTCCTCCCCCAGCAGCATCTCCTCCCCCTCCCCCTCCCCGCGTTGATACCTTTTCAAAGATATGCAAAGATTTTCCGGTAATGGGCGGGAAACCTTTTCACGCATCAGAGACGTTTGTTGAAGCTCGAAATTGGATTAAGGAGGTGGAAGATCTATTTGGTATTTTCGAGGTAGAAGATGGAAGGAAGGTCCAATTAGCTGCTTGGTTAATGAAGGACGAAGCCTCGTTTTGGTGGGAGGTCACGAATGGAGAGCGTCCAGTAGAGACATGGAAGGATTTCAGGCGTAGGTTCGAGATGAAATTTCTCTCACGAGCAGAAGAGAAATTATATATGGAAAGGTTCTTAGCATTGAAGCAAGGAAATTTATCAGTAAAGGAGTACGTCAACAAGTTCAATCAGTTGGCAATATTTGGCTTAGACTTGGTGAATACACCTGAGAAGAAGGCTCTGAGGTTCGTTAAAGGTTTGAATGAGCTGCTACATGGGTTGGCTATGACCCACATTCCGATGGGGGCTACCTTTGAGAAACTGGTTGACATGGCGCTTATGCATGACGAAGAGAAAGGTGCTAATGCTAATAAGGCACCGGAGAAGAAAGGGGATCAAAAGAAATCACAAAAGCATAACAAGAAAGGTAGTAAGGATAACAATGGCAAGGGAAAGAAAAAGTTCTTTAATTGTGGGACACCAGGCCACCTGACCAGATCCACTGTGGAGAGGCAGGACATCTAGTTAAAGACTGTCCGAGGAAACAGGGCCAAGGGGAAAGGACGGGGTCCACTTCTGGAGGGCAGATTCAGGCTCTCATGGCACCAGGGCAGGCAAGAGGGCAGATTCAGGCTCTCATGGCACCAGGACAGGAGAGAGGTAGAAACATTTCCGTTGAAAGTTTAGTTTTTCTGTTTGATCATCCTGTTCGTACTTTGTTTGACTCTGGCGCTTCACACTCGTTTGTATCTACTTCGTTAGTTGAAACACTACACCTAAATACTAGTCTAGTTACCGATCCGATAGTAGTCTCAAATCCTATTGGTGGGTCGGCTCATCTTTCTATGATTTTTCGGGATTTGAGAGTGTCTATCTTGGCCGTTGGGTTTGAATGCAACGCCTTCGTTCTTAGCTTCATGGGCTACGGCTGGATTCTAGGCATGGAATATCTAGCTAGATACGATGCCATCCTAGATTGTGAAAGAAAGGTAGTTAGATTGTTGACTCGTTGTGGAAAGACCCTCGATATTTCTTGTGACCCTAGAGGTCCGGTAATTCTTAGCTACCTAGAATCCCTTGACGCATCCATTGACGATTTGGAATCTTTTCATGTGGTCCATGAATATAGTGACGTCTTCGATGAAGTTCGAGGTTTACGCCCGAAGCACGAGATAGACTTTCGAATATACCTAGTAGATAATGCAAAGCCAGTTGCATCGCCAGTGCGCCACATGGCTCCGAGAGAGAGAAGAGAACTCAATAAGCAAGTGAAAGAGTTGCTTGAGAAGGGGTTCATAAGAAGAAGTATTTCGGAGTGGGGTGCTCCAGTTGTGATAACCCCAAACCCCGTGTATACGGAAGTAAGGATAATCATTGGAATATAACACATAACAATAATCAATAGAACAAAAATAGAGAGTTACAGCAGAGAATGTTCACCTAATTACACTGGAAATAATACATCATCAAAGTTACACAGCATAGTCGGAACATACTTAGCAATAATACAGTTTCAACTTAATATAAAATGTCTGCAACGGAATAAAAACATAATATACTAAGTGAAGTCTGAACATCAAAATAGGAATGGTAAAGTCCATCTTTAGCTCCATAGTTATCCAGAATGAATCTGCTAAACCTGTATACAAGGCTACCCGTGTGGAAAAGAGGTCATCCGAGTTTGCAAAGTGAAACAAACTATGAGTCATTCATGGGACTGGTATGAGAAAACTTATTTAACCTATTTGATAATAAGGCTAATCATAGGAACACGCCGCTAATGCGGAACGGGTTTACTCCATTGGATTGCCAGCGCGTAAATAAAGTAAATTGTCAAACAATGCAATGCTTTTTTAGAAAAATGAAACCATTATAAGACTTAAGTCCCATCACACAATGCAATGCAAACCGGAGGATAGAGTTTTACCTTGTAATGGTCAAAAATGCCTGATACGATAAAAACGAATTTGTTATTATTATTAGTGTGTATATGTTTCAAAATCATTTAAATCATAATATCAATCATAGACGGCATAACTACCATTTACTATGTCGCTGTACTAGTAATACAATCAAAACCGCATGGGCCGTATTAGGATTTGGATTTCCATCATGAACCAAGGCAAAAGATAGTCCTTACCAGATTCGAAGCACTCTAGACCGTGCCTCAGGACTCGGACTCAGGTGAGCTCTTGGATCTTCAGGGTCGGTCCACAAATATGTTAGTGGATTAATTATGCCTGAATGATACGTTTCCCTGCCCTATGGGGCGTAAATAGATCCACTAGGGACTCAAATAACCGAGGCGCCTCATTCCATCATCCACATAAGTAAAAATGTCAGGGTTGGTAAGTCGCTGACACTACATCTAGCTAAAAAGAAACGTATGTCCTCCCTGCAGTCCTTACCCTCGTTTCTGGTTCATAACGGGATGTGAGGTTCGCGAAGTAACGCTATACACAAAGCTATGCTATTTAAAGTTGTGCTTTGATCATCAACCACAAGGCTATTCTTTTCAACAAAAACCTTGATCCATGCATCTTGGCATGCCACACTGTCAATCAATATCATACCATTGATTTCTGCCAATATATAACCTCTATGCTCGTACGTCTTAGAGAAGGGTATTAAACACCAAACAGAAATATATTTAGCAGAGATCAACGAATACAGTATAAAGGAATACAACGTCAGACATATAATCCATTTACAAGTCTGTTCTGGGCCTGAATGAAACCGGAGGCACCTTATACCTCGCATATCCGAACAATCAACAATACATCCGGACAGTTACCACTGTAGCCCCTTCAAGGTAGCTACTCCAGTCATAGGCATCAATAGCCACACATCCATTCGATGTGAAAATCGTCGGCCCTCAACCACCGTCTTCAAATCTTCGACTTCCAATCGTTGTATAATTATTTGAAATGAGATTTAACTCGGTCTTTTCATATAATTCTCGAATATATATAGTTCAAAATCATTTCTTTTCATTATATATCGTTTATAATATTTTATAATGATTTATCGCTATTTTTATTTATTTAAAAATAGTCATTTTGAATTAAACAACGCTTCGGGTCATTACATGACCCTGACGTTGTTTTCATCAAAATTTGATTTACACATTTCTCCAAATCTAACCATCAGATCTTAACAAATTTAATATCGTTGGAAAGCTTTTTCCAAAGCAAACCCAAAGGTTCCAGTTTTGAGGAAATCCGACGGTCGGATCTCTAGGTATAATTGTTTGAATTTATTGTTTCAAAACGCGAACTTCAGTAGCGCGATTCATTTTATTTTAATTTATATTTATATATACATATAAATATGATTCATTCGTTCGACGATTTCAAATCCATTCATTTCATTACATGATTATAATTCATGACATGCCAATTTTATACGCTCCGTATTTACATTTAAAAGAATATTTTTAATGTGCTAACATATTTTAATATATGTTCTATTTTCCTCTTTCTAGTATGTTAAAATAGTGTTTTAACATTCTATACTTTCTAACACATTTCGCCAACATGTTAAAAATATGGTTTTTAACATTATAATATTTTCCATGATATTAAAAATAAATTTTTTAATGTAAGCAAGTTTTAAGTTTTAAAACATGACATTTTTCTAATTTCTTTTATTTCATGAAAAGTGTAATATTTTTCTTTCATTCTTCTATTACATAATAAATGTGATCTTTTATTTCATCTTTAATTACATTATAGAAAATGTAATCTTTCTTACACCAAAAATGTGAAATTCCTTATGTAAACACATTTTATATAACGATGATTATTTTAATGTTTCATTCAAATAAAATGTGAATTTCAAAGCAGAACATTTCTATTAATCAGTGGTCAAATGTTAGCGTTTCTATGTTTTATTTTCTTTTCAAACAGTGAATATTTTTACCGAATCAATCTTTACATTAAAAAGGAGAATTTTTAACGTAAAGATGTTTTAAATTTCAAACATGAACACTTTTTTTCTATATTCTACCTTCACATTAAAAATGAACATTTTAATGTTAAACATGTTCTGTTTTAAAACATGAACAATATTCTCATATTCATTATTTAAATTAAAATGTAATTTTTCATTTAACTCTTTATTTACATTGAAAAATGTGAATTTTCTTATGCATTCTTTATTTACATAAAAATGTGAATTTTCAATGTTAACTCAATTCATTAAACAATGAGTCCTTTTTTCTAATGATTTATTTTCATTAAAGAAAATGTAAATTTAAAAGTGACCACATATTTATTAACCAATGAATCTTTTCTAGGAATCCATTTACATTAAAAATGTAGACTTCAATGTAAACACATTTTTATGTGACAACGATTATTTTTAATGTTACATATACATTAAAAATAAGAATTTCTATGTGAACGCATTTTTATGTCCAATGGATTATTTTTAATGTTGCATATACCTTAAAATGTAAATTTCAAATGTAAAAACTTTTTTATATATATTTTACATTTACATTGAAAATGGGATTTTCAATGACAACCTATTCTTCTTTTCAAAATATGATCATTTTCTACTTTCGTACTTTACATTAAAAAAAATAGATTTTTTTTTCTTTCTTCAATGTAATCAAGTTTCCATTTAAAATTTTGATCCTTTTTTCTAAATTCTACTTTACATTGAAAATGAGAATTTTCAATGTAATCATATTTTCACTTTAAAGTTATGATCATTTTTCTATTTTACATAAAAATGAGGATTATAACGTGAACATATTTTTTGTTTCAAAATATGTTCATTTTTCCGGGTTTGCCACTTTACATTAAAATGAGAATTTTAAGGTTAACATATATATTTTTTCAAAAAAAAAAGAGAAATTTTCATATACAGTAAAAATGTAAATTTTTATTGTTTAACTTATTTTCATTTTCAAACAATGAATATCTTCCAAATTTCTATATTCAATAAAAATGGTGAATTTTTTATGTTCAAACAAATTTCACTTCATATATGAATATTTCACAACACATGGATATTTCGAAAAAAATAAATAATTCGGCAGCATAACAGCAGGTTAATTAAAATCGGCACCGTCCCGATGTACGGCTCCTTGCTCTACCTTAAAGCCTCGCAACTTTTGACAAGGGGGAATTAAATAATCTAGTTCGTGCATAGACGAATATTTTTTTTCAATATCAATCAATTTCAATTTCTTTTTTTTTCAATCCACCAACAAACATCAAAATTCAATCAATCACATATATCACAAATCAATCAAGTCATCCATGGTCTGTGGACGACGGGTGTCGGGAGTTTCTAAACTATGTCTGCAGCCTAACAGAATTTCATTTAATTTATTTCTGAAGTCAGATATCTCAGATTGATTTGATGACGCCTAAAATTGTAGAAGGCTCTAAAAATTCTGCGGTCAGTTCTAAAATGTAGATCTCATCGTCTCGAGTCCAACGCTTTTAGTTTCGTCGAAATCTGATTAAATACGAACAAGATATGGTTATTCAAAGATTTGGTTATATTTTAATAATTAATTAATTGATTAAATAAAAAAAATATCCTTCTCCCAAATTAAATTGAGGCCGACGGTTTTCTCGTTTTTGTTCAAAACTAGGTCTCAGGTTTTCACGTGGATCGAGGCACCGGGGAAAAATCGGCCGACGTCACGCGGAAGAGGGGAAGATGGCGCTCTAGTCGGTGGCCTTTAGGTGGAGCTCAGTGGCAGCGTTTGGAGGGGGATCGACTGCGAACAACGGTGGTTCTCGGGGTTGGTTCTCCTTGTATACGCCACCAGAGGACGATCGACCAGTATAGAATCGGAGCTGGAAGAAAACTCCAAACAATCCTCAAAAGGATTAATGTAATTTGTTGCAAGAATCACAAGATAATGGAGGAGGAAGAATCGTGTTTTCTGGCCAATGAAATCGATAGTATACGGCGGTTGAGAAAGGATGTAGGGTTATACGCGTATACCGTATTTATACACATATTTCTATTTTAATTTTATTTATTAAATTCATTTTAAATTTGTATATCGCTTCTAACTCCAAATCAAACCCAGCGAGTGATGCCACTAGCTAAGTACCACCATTCCGGACACAATAGGACAGGTCTCGTAGGCCCATTTGACTGTCACGATATGTATTTCTTCAAATTAAATAATAAAACATTTAATTATTTAATTTGGTCGTACATTTTAATTTACCAGGGCCACAAACTACTTGTAAAAATTCCAGAAAAATTATATCTGGCTTTGTTATGACGATACGGTCTCAACAAAACTGATTTCCTCGAATTTAGAGATCATTTGAAAAATGGCCATTTTCTGGTCGATTGAAATTTGACTGAAACTGTCAAAACACATTTTCTTTCGCCACGCTCACATATTGATCCCAAAAATTATGAAAATTGGAATTCTGCAATATTTTGACATTCCGGTTCCAAAAGTGGTTTCATCGAAAACGGAGGTCATTCGAAAAATGGCTCTTTATTCGGTCATATATTATATTAAATTCCATAGCGACTATTCTGAAAATTCAACTGACCATAACTTTTGATTCCCACTATGAAATTTCAATTTTTCGGATTTGTTGGAAAGATAATCTCAAACAGATTTAAATATTTTTGTTTTCACCAAAAATCGACTTATTTTGTATCTGTTACAATCAGTCAAAGTTTGAATTCAAATTTTCGAACTACCGCACTATTTCTAACTCCTTTTAGAATTAAAATAAATATATTCTTTATAACTTAATTTTAAATAAAATTTTAATCATTTTTACTTAAAATAAATTATTCCAGCTATTAGAAATTCAAAAAATAGTCAAAATAAAATTTTTAAATTGGCTCAGATTTTCCAAGTTGTTACAATCTCCCCTACTTAAGAACTTTTCGTCCCCGAAAAGGAAACTATAGTAAAGTAGGAAACAAAACGGAAAATATAAATATGGTAAATGTACCTTGCACTAGAGCTAGTCAGAGATATCCACTCTGCACTGGGCATAAGCTTGTTTGATGCTATCCTCTGTCTCCCATGTACAGTCTCTGGGATCTCCGCTCCACTGCACTTTGACTAGATGAATTCTTTTGTTCCTCAGAACTCGGGTTTCCTTGCCAATGATCTTAACTGGCTCCCTTCTTACTGCCAAGTTAAGGGTAATTTCCAAATTTTGTTGTGCAGCTTCCTCCACAATCAAGTATAGATCGGGTACATGCTTCAGGAGTTGGGACACATGGAATACATCATGTACCCCTGGCAACCAATCAGGCAACTGAACCCTGTAAGCGAGCGTTCCAATCCTTTCTAGAATAGGGAATGGACCAGTGAATCTAGGAGCCAACTTCCCAGTCGTCCCAAAATGAACTACTCCTCTTAAAGGAGAAACTCTCAAGTACACATGATCGCCAACAGCAAATTCTAAATCCCTTCTTCTTCAGTCTGCATTACTTTTCTGTCGCCTCTGAGCTGCTAGTAATCTCTCCTTAATAAAATCAACTTCGTCCGAAGCTTCCCTAATCATGTCGAGATCCATCACTAGTCTATTGCCCGGTTCCACCTGACACGCGGGAGATCTGCAAGGCATGCCATACATTGCTTCGAATGGCGACATTCCCAAGCTTGCTTGGTAACTGTTATTATAAGAGAACTCGACCAAATGTAAATGGTCCTCCCATGATCCGCCAAAGTCAAGAATATAAGCTCGCAACAAGTCTTTCAGTAAACGGTTCACCCTCTCAGTCTGGCCATCTGTCTGAGGATGATAAGCGGTGCTCAGATTTAATGTTGTCCCCAGCTCTCCTTGGAAAGCTTCCCAGAATTTACTAGCGAATATAGGGTCACGGTCACTAACAATGCTACTGGGGACTCCATATAGTCAGACAATTTCTTTGAAATAAATTTTTGCCAAATTTTGAGCTGTTCTAGTTGATTTGACAAGAATAAAATGGGCGGTTTTTGTGAGACGATCAACAATCACCCATATACTATCATTGCCTTTCCTCGTTCGGGGCAAGCCATCAATAAAATCCATGGAAATTTGATCCCATTTCCAACTTGGAACTGGTAGTGGCTGTAACAAGCCGGCAGGTTTTTGCTGATCACTTTTGGCTTATTGGCAAGTAGAACACCTACTGACATAAATGGAGATGTCTCTTTTCATAGACTTCCACAAGAACATGCGCTTGAGATCATGATACATCTTGCTCACCCCTGGATGAATACAAAGCTTGGATTTAGGACATTCATCCATTACTTCTCTTCGGAGCTCAGGAATATTTGGAACACAAATTCGGCCTTTCAACCTCAGAACTCCCTTGTTATCAACTTGGAAACTCAAGGGTTCACCTTCCCGAACTCTTTTACTAATTCTCTGCATAAATTCATCATCCTTCTGAAGAGTAGAGATTTTATCGATCAATGTGGGTGTAATGATGAGATTAGCAAGGATAAGATTGGCGACGCCCGCATTCTTTCTGCTAAGTGCATCTGCCACAACATTGGCTTTTCCTAGAGCATACAAGATGTCCGGATCATAGGGTGCAAGGAATTCAACCCAACGTTGCTGCCTCAAGTTCAAATCTCTTTGGGTGAACAGATACTTTAAAGATTTTTGATTAGTATACAGTTCAAACTTTTCACCCAAAAGATAGTGCCTCCGTATCTTTTGTGCAAATACGATGGCCATTAGCTCAAGGTCATGAGTAGCGTAATTCTTTTCATGCGGTTTTAACTGACGGCTAGCATATGCGACTACTTTGTCTCTTTGCATTAACACTGCACCAATACCTTCTCTAGAAGCGTCGGTCCAAACTTTTATATCCTAATTGCCATCTATGATGGTCAACACAGGAGCAGTGATCATCTTCTGTTTCAGCTCTTGGAAAGCTGCCTCACATTCGGGTGTCCAAATGAACTTTGTATGCTTCTTTGTAAGTTTCGTCAATGGACAAGTTGTCCTTGAAAAACCTTTAACGAATTTTCGATAATAGCCAGCCAATCCCCAAAAGCTTCTGACTTCAGTTGGAATGGTGGGCTGCTTCCAATCTTTAATGGCTGTGATTTTGCTAGGATCTACTGAAATTCCTTTCTTCGATACTACATGACCGAGGAACTTCACTTCTTCTTGCCAGAATACACATTTAGAAAATTTGGCTTTTAATACGTTCTTTCTCAGAATTTCCAAAACCTGTTCTAAATGCTTTCATGCTCAGCAGTTGTCTTGGAAAAGATTAAGATGTCATCAATGAAGACTAGCACAAATTTGTTCAAAACATACCGGAATACTCGATTCATCAAATCGACAAAATAGGCCGAAGCATTGCGTAAGCCGAACGGCATTACTAACCATTCACAAAATGTGTCTGAACCTCTGAAAGCGGTCAAGGGAACACACTCTTCAGCAATACACAATTGATGGAAACCTGTAGCTAGGTCCATCTTTGAAAACACTTTCGCTCCATTTAGACGATCCAACAAATCATCTATACGTGGTAATGGATACTTATTCTTGAGCGTCTGATTATTTAAATCTCGGTAATCCACACACAGTCGGAGAGTATTGTCAGACTTGGGAACAAACACTACTGCTGCACCCCATTCTGAGAAGCTGGGTCTGATCAGACCTTTCCATAAAAGCGGTTTGGTTTGATTGCTCAGTTCTTCTTTTTCTTTTGGCGCCATTCTCCGAATAGGATGTACAACTGGTCTTGCATTTGGAGCTAGGTCAATCCTGAAGTCAATTTCTCTCCGCGGAGTTAAGCCATTAACTTCTTTGAACACATCCGCATAATTTTTTACAACAGCAATATTTTCAAGAGCAGTGGGCGTAACTTCTAGAGTAGCCCAAAATTATTTTCTGTCTGAATCCGAGCCTACATAAGGTATAACAATATCCCCTAGCTTTTTTTTAACTTTAACAAACCTTTTAGCACAATTAACCTCAGCTTCATGTCTTGTTAACCAATCCATCCCAAGAATAACATCAAACTCAGAAAAATCCATGATAATCAAATTAATAGGGGAACGGTAACAATAAAATGAGATCGGCACTCGGCAATATACGCCAAGAACAAGGGAACCACCGACCGGACTGTGGACATTAATCGATTCTTTAAGATCCCTCGTTTTAAGATTGAGCTTCTTGACTGTATTACTCGAAATGAAACTTCGTGATGCCCCGGTATCAAATAATACTGTGACAGGGATATTTTTAATATTAAGAGTGCCTTTCAAAATATCTGGCCTTTCTTGGCTTGTTGAGGGTGTTGGAGTTTCTGCTACTTCATTTACATGAGCTACTATAGACTCCTTTGATAACTGGCAATTCTTTGCAATATGACCAGACTGGTGACACTTATGGCAATTTCTGCTCTCTTGAGACATCTTATTGGATTTAGGCCCATCCTTTCTCTGTTTCTTTAGAGATCTGCAATTTATTGCCAAATGTCCTTGCTTATTGCAGTTAGAGCATGTGGCAGTCGTTAACGGTTCTTTCTGAGATCTTGCCTTTTTCTTATTAACTTTGTGCTTCTTACTGACCCCATGTTTTGAACTTGCCTCAGGGCTGTCAGTTTCAAACTTCCTTTTACTACTAGAACTGCCATCTTCTTCATCTTCCGAACCGTATTTCTTATCATTGTACTCATAGCGACAAGCCATATCTATAATTTCGGAAAAAGGAAGGTGAATATGTGCAGTTACTCTATTTAGGTATTTGCTTTGAAGTCCTTTGATAAATCTCCGATTCTTCCTCAAAGGATCTTTGTAACACCCCGCCTCCGCTAGGGTCACTCGCAAAGGAATGCACTAGCTTTAGAGGGGCATTATTTGTAACACCCCGTGTATTCTATAGCTATGAAATTAACAAATTAAAGTATAATTAATTTGAAATCAAAGAACTAAGGGAAACTGGATACGCCATTGCGTTCGTCTCGGAAAAATACGCGAAATAGAGTCCGAGTTTTCGAAAAACGGAGTCCGTATGAAGAAGATATGGCCTTCGGAAGTTTCTGAATTAAGTTTAAAATTCGAACAGAATAAAACAGTTTAAAAATTAAAACCGGGCCCAATTGGCCAAGGCGGGAAAACTCCCGCCTAAGACACCCAGGTCGACAGGGCTGTCGACCTGGTCTAACCAGGTCGACAGGGTTGTCGACAGGGCTGTCGACAGGGCTGTCGACCTGGTCCAGACCCAGGTCGAACCCAGTCCACCCTGGCTGGCCTATTCTATGTTGGTCGATTTTCTGTGGTCTGCTTTGTCATTAGGGCTAGGTGGCAGGCTCTAATTGGTCCCTCTTGCGAATGAATGGCTACGATCAATCCAAGCAACATCGATGGTCCTAATCAGTTCATAAACTCTATAAAAATGACCCTAGACTCTACCTAGGTTTCCTACACAATTCTCTAGCCTCCATTGCTCTCTTCTTCTAATAAAAAAATAAAAATGGCGTCGCTGCTCTGCTGGAATTGAAACTAGAAGATAATCAACATCAGCCTAAGCAACTCAATTCAAACTAGAGATTAAAGTTTCTGCAAAGATTCTACAGCAAGTTAAAGTTCTTTCTTTAATCTAATCAAGGAAAGTACAGTTATTTTCCGCTATAAACGTTAATAATAATTTTGATATGTTTTTGATTCTGAATCTGAGATTGTATATATATTCTCTTCTGTCAGATCTGTTTTTCTGTATCCCTTTTCTTCTTTTCTATTTTTATAGCCAGGCTACCACGAGCCTGTGCCTAATCTCATAAGAGATGAACGTATGAACGCAAATTTTGGGATGAATGATGCGAAATTTGACAAGACTAAATTGAATGTTTGACTTTAGGTCTGAGGCATAAAATATATTGGACATATGCATAAATTTGACTATGAACATATAATTTATGCATGTTGTATGCATAGCTATGTTGTAATTTAGAACTGTAATTAATGAGCATATGTTGTAAACATGGATTTGGATCTATGCATATTCTATGATAGAAGAAAAGAGGAACCATTGTAAGATTACATATGATTTGACACTTTGGACAAAATGCATATAAAAGTCAAGATATGATTTTTAGAAGATATGATTTAAAGATTTATATTGTTGGGTATAGTTTGCATAATGATTCATGACTTAAAAAGAAGAAGATATGGAAGCTTAGGTGTAAAAGATTTGCATTAATTAGGATATCTATTATTGTGATTACACCTAAATAGGGATTTTTGGATATATGGCATGCATTGGAATTAATGGTTATATTTGGTATAATTTATATGTGAATCTACTGTAAAATGCTAGTTTAACAAAAATTGGAACATATGTTATAGGGTAAATTATGTCCATATTCTGCGCTATGTAAATGTATGCAAACATGGAAGTATATGATCATATTGTGAATCATGACATTATTTAGGCATATGAACTTAGGCCTAATTTATGTTTAGGCAAGGCATGTAAATAGAACCTTTAGAAATATTAAATTTGCTAAATCTGCTAATTTGCCAAGTTGCCTAAACTGCTAGTTTTGTTATATTGCCTAGACTGCTAAATAAATTGAAATGCCTAATCTGTTAAATTTGTCAGTTGAAATGCCTAACCTGTTATATGCCAAAATCTGCTAAGTTGCTAAATCTGTTAAATCCGTTAAGTCATATAAAATCTGTTATCTGCTATGTTGATATAATCATCCTGTTATTGATATAATCTGAATTGTCATATATATTGGGCGTGCGCATAAACGGTAAATTATTAATTAATTGGCCGCAAAGATAAACATGGCTAACTCGAGGTTAGAATGAGTTTGCGGCGTAAATCTGCCCGGAACCGCCCGGCACATCCAGTGGCCGCAAACAATAGGTTCTAATGTGAGAAGTTAGTCATAACATGCGTAAGACACGAGGTTAGGTCTGGCTTGTGGCAGAAGTCTGCCCGGAACCGCCCGGCATATCCAGCGGCCACAAGCTACCGACCTAATGTGAGAGGTCTGTGCATTAATAATTAATTAATGCAAAATCTAAGATAAGAATGACGTCTAAAACGTATTGGGGAAAAATAGGGTTAAACCAAAGGGATTATTAGATGTAGTAAAACCCGTCCATGAATCTGTAGGCCCAATACAAAGTTAGACAAATCTGAAAAATCTGTACATCTGATCCGTTGGTCTGAAAACTTGTTAACTTAATTTGTGAATTAGTAAATCTGAATTCTGTATGTCTGAACTTGTAAACAAGTTAATCTGAAATCTGATAGTCTGGGGACACAAGGTTAGGAGGGGAATTACTTGTGTCATCTGTTGTTTGGGACCCATATTAGTCAGTAACCCTTTCTGGTATCAAAACTTTGACCCAATAGTAGGTAGGGTCCGGGCACGCTTACTGAACTAATTATAAGTGGTTCATTCTGATAATGGCGAGGGGTGTTGATGGTGCGTTCCAACCGGGTCACGTGCGTGCATGGATCCCGGTCTGCCTCTGAGGATGTAAGACGCCGTGACATCTGTAAATAGGTCTGTGCCAATTGGTTGTCACTTTAGGGAGTGATACACCCTACTGTGGCGCCGACACAGGATATTTATGTATTAGGGAGCCGATCGCTTGGGGTAGGGTTTTAGGGTACGCTTAGTTCTGTCTGTTCCTGTTGGTACCGTCTGTTTCTGTTGGGTGGTAACACCTGTCTGTTTCTGTGTGGTACCGTCTGTTCGGGTGGTAAAGGCCCATTACTAATGTACACCTAATTCCACATCCTGTCTCCATAGGGATAAATCTGTTTCTTCTTCTGTCTGTTTCTGATCGGGTAGTAAAGGCCCATTATTGGCATTCTGTTTCTGTTAAAGTATTCTGTACCCGTTCCTGCTTCAATTTAGACATTAGGGTGACACCTAATTCTGCTATACTAGTATTAGTGCAGAGAAGTGTAAAACAATAGTTTATATCATTCTGTTTTTCTGTTATATCTGCTACACCTGTTATAGTTATCTCACATCCAGTTTTATGTTCATATAATATTATTATTATCTGTTCATATGCTGAAAGTCACTGGACTTGCCAGACTTTTTGTCTGACCCTTGTTGTTTCGCCTCCTTTCTTCCGTTTCCCCCCCAGGTTATCCAAGGAGGGAAATACTTTAGCTTGATCCGGATTTCTCTTTGCTTGAAGTGCTTAAAGTATGGCTTGGCTCTGTATAGCTTCCGTTCCATGGGGATTATGATTTTAAACTATGCATTTTGAAGGCTTTTGTACAAGACTGATATTTTGTACTTGAATTCTGAAATTTAAAGGATGTAACCATATTAATTTCTTTTTCCGCTGTAATAAAGTTAAAAAATTTCAAGTACTGTTTTATCTGTCTTGTAAGTTTCTGTTCTGTTTACTAAAATGCTCCACCAAAGTTAAGGCATTCCCTTTGTGAGTGACCTTAACGGAGGTGGGGTGTTACACTTGGTATCAGAGCTGAAGGTTACCAGATTGGGTAAAGTTTTTGAAAACTGTTTTCAAAAAGGTTTTGAAAGGAAGTATTTTCAAAAATAAAGCTTATTTTGAAAAACATGATCCCCAAGAGCCATATATCTTTCTTTCAGTCTTTTTGTGTTGAACCTTTCCTTTTTCGTTCCAGCATGTCTGAAGCATTTGAGATACCAGAGGGTGTTCATGTACCCGGTTGGTTTCGTCAATATCTTGAGGCTAGGACCGCCGCTGCAGGTCCAGCAAATGATCCCCCTCCCCCACCCCCTCCTCGTGCAATTGCTTTCTCAAAGATCTGTAGAGATTTTAGGGCCATGGGTGGAAAGGATTTCAAAGGAACTGAATCATTTGTAGAAGCGAGGAATTGGCTCAAAGAAACTGAGGATCTGTTCGTTATCTTCGAGGTGGACGATAGGCAGAAGGTACAGTTGGCAGTATGGCTGCTCAAAGACGAAGCTTCCTACTGGTGGGAAGTCACTAACGCCGAGAGGCCGGTTGAGACATGGATGGATTTCAGAACAAGGTTTGAGACAAAATTCCTCTCGCAAGCTGAACGAAGTTTACAATTGGAAAAGTTCTTGTCTCTTAAGCAAGGAAGTATGACGGTCAAGGAATACGTCAACCAGTTCAACCAACTAGCAAGATTCGGATTGGATTTAGTCAACACTCAGCATAAAAAGGCTCTCCGCTTTGTTAAAGGATTGAATGAGCCACTGCACAGCCTAGCCATGACCCATGTACCCATGGGAGCAACTTACGAGAAATTGGTGGATATGGCACTACTGCACGAGGAAGACAAGGGCCCGAAAGAGACAAAGAAGGAAGAACCACAGAATAAGAAAGCGGGGCCCAAAAAGGAAACACAAAAGAAGGATGAGAAGTCTGAAGATAAGAAGGGGAAAAAGTGCTTTACTTGTGGGAGCTCAGCTCATCTGAACAAGGATTGCAGAAAAAGGAAGGGCGCTTGCTTCAACTGTGGGGAGATGGGACACTTCACTAGGGACTGCCCGAAGAGACGAGGACAAGGAGGGCAGGCGAACACTCTTGAGGCTAGTGGCTAGGATAGAAATAGGAAAATTTCTATAGTAGGTTTAATTTCTTTATCTGATTATGGAGTTAAGACTTTTTCTGATTCTGGTATTTTGATTTTGTAATCGATACTCTGCACTTTAATACTAGTATTATTTCTGAATTCCGCTATAGACTCAGACCCATAAGGGTTATGGATCATCTGTTTGAGATTAGGGTTTGAGGGATATCTGTGTTAGGCGTCAAGTATGACGCATACATTCTGAGTTTTCGTGGGGTATGATTTTATCATGCTTAGCTTCCTAAGAATCATTAGGGAACCTGATCTGTACCAGTAGTCTGTAAATATCTAAATACTTTTTATAGGATTTCCAGTTTTGACATTGTCTAAAGGAGGTACTCCTCTGGGTGTCAATTTGATATTGGTTTCGGTCTTTGGGGCCGATACTTAGGACCCATGTCTAATGGGAACCAAATTTTCGTTCTATCTGTACTCGCTTCCATCATTCGACTGTATCCTATCGATCGAATATTTGAACTTTAGGTAGAAACTAATGGGTGCAAACATGTGTTTGAGACATGTTATGTTTGATGGTTGCAAGTGGATGCAAGTGGTTGCTAGTGGTTGCCCGTGGATGCATATACACACACTAGGCACTAGATCGGCTCGAAAACACTCTCATACTACATATGGATGGGTGAGCATTTTTTCAATTCTTGTGGATGCAAAATGGTTGATTCAGCACATGGATGTTGCATTTGAGTGAATGATTGTGCACTCATATAGAAATAATATATATCATTAGAATTCTATTGCATACATGTTGGACTCATGGCACTGACATAATTCGCATTAAGGAGGTCAACTGAATCAGTAGACCGCCTGATTTTGCATTAGATAAGTACATGTACACACACACTTCGCATATGATCATGAAGCATTAGAAGTCTTTTAAGGACAATGGATGCTCGTGTTTGATGGATGAGTAGATGGATGATTGGATGTTAGGATATACATCTTCCTAAAACTTGAAGATTTCGGGGACGAAATCCTTTTAAGTGGGGGAGAATGTAACACCCCGTGTATTCTATAGCTATGAAATTAACAAATTAAAGTATAATTAATTTGAAATCAAAGAACTAAGGGAAACGGGATACGCCATTGCGTTCGTCTCGGAAAAATACGCGAAATAGAGTCCGAGTTTTCGAAAAACGGAGTCCGTATGAAGAAGATATGGCCTTCGGAAGTTTCTGAATTAAGTTTAAAATTCAAACAGAATAAAACAGTTTAAAAATTAAAACCGGGCCCAATTGGCCAAGGCGGGAAAACTCCCGCCTAAGACACCCAGGTCGACAGGGCTGTCAACAGGGCTATCGACAGGGCTGTCGACCTGGTCCAGACCCAGGTCGAACCCAGTCCACCCTGGCTGGCCTATTCTATGTTGGTCGATTTTCTGTGGTCTGCTTTGTCATTAGGGCTAGGTGGCAGGCTCTAATTGGTCCCTCTTGCGAATGAATGGCTACGATCAATCCAAGCAACATCGATGGTCCTAATCAGTTCATAAACTCTATAAAAATGACCCTAGACTCTACCTAGGTTTCCTACACAATTCTCTAGCCTCCATTGCTCTCTTCTTCTAATAAAAAAATAAAAATGGCGTCGCTGCTCTGCTGGAATTGAAACTAGAAGATAATCAACATCAGCCTAAGCAACTCAATTCAAACTAGAGATTAAAGTTTCTGCAAAGATTCTACAGCAAGTTAAAGTTCTTTCTTTAATCTAATCAAGGCAAGTACAGTTATTTTCCGCTATAAACGTTAATAATAATTTTGATATGTTTTTGATTCTGAATCTGAGATTGTATATATATTCTCTTCTGTCAGATCTGTTTTTCTGTATCCCTTTTCTTCTTTTCTGTTTTTATAGCCAGGCTACCACGAGCCTGTGCCTAATCTCATAAGAGATGAACGTATGAACGCAAATTTTGGGATGAATGATGCGAAATTTGACAAGACTAAATTGAATGTATGACTTTAGGTCTGAGGCATAAAATATATTGGACATATGCATAAATTTGACTATGAACATATAATTTATGCATGTTGTATGCATAACTATGTTGTAATTTAGAACTGTAATTAATGAGCATATGTTGTAAACATGGATTTGGATCTATGCATATTCTATGATAGAAGAAAAGAGGAACCATTGTAAGATTACATATGATTTGAGACTTTGGACAAAATGCATATAAAAGTCAAGATATGATTTTTAGAAGATATGATTTAAAGATTTATATTGTTGGGTATAGTTTGCATAATGATTCATGACTTAAAAAGAAGAAGATATGGAAGCTTAGGTGTAAAAGATTTGCATTAATTAGGATATCTATTATTGTGATTACACCTAAATAGGGATTTTTGGATATATGGCATGCATTGGAATTAATGGTTATATTTGGTATAATTTATATGTGAATCTGCTGTAAAATGCTAGTTTAACAAAAATTGGAACATATGTTATAGGGTAAATTATGTCCATATTCTGCGCTATGTAAATGTATGCAAACATGGAAGTATATGATCATATTGTGAATCATGACATTATTTAGGCATATGAACTTAGGCCTAATTTATGTTTAGGCAAGGCATGTAAATAGAACCTTTAGAAATATTAAATTTGCTAAATCTGCTAATTTGCCAAGTTGCCTAAACTGCTAGTTTTGTTATATTGCCTAGACTGCTAATTAAATTGAAATGCCTAATCTGTTAAATTTGTCGGTTGAAATGCCTAACCTGTTATATGCCAAAATCTGCTAAGTTGCTAAATCTGTTAAATCCGTTAAGTCATATAAAATCTGTTATCTGCTATGTTGATATAATCATCCTGTTATTGATATAATCTGAATTGGCATATATATTGGGCGTGCGCATAAACGGTAAATTATTAATTAATTGGCCGCAAAGATAAACATGGCTAACTCGAGGTTAGAATGAGTTTGCGGCGTAAATCTGCCCGGAACCGCCCGGCACATCCAGTGGCCGCAAACAATAGGTTCTAATGTGAGAAGTTAGTCATAACATGCGTAAGACACGAGGTTAGGTCTGGCTTGTGGCAGAAGTCTGCCCGGAACCGCCCGGCATATCCAGCGGCCACAAGCTACCGACCTAATGTGAGAGGTCTGTGCATTAATAATTAATTAATGCAAAATCTAAGATAAGAATGACGTCTAAAACGTATTGGGGAAAAATAGGGTTAAACCAAAGGGATTATTAGATGTAGTAAAACCCGTCCATGAATCTGTAGGCCCAATACAACGTTAGACAAATCTGAAAAATCTGTACATCTGATCCGTTGGTCTGAAAACTTGTTAACTTAATTTGTGAATTAGTAAATCTGAATTCTGTATGTCTGAACTTGTAAACAAGTTAATCTGAAATCTGATAGTCTGGGGACACAAGGTTAGGAGGGGAATTACTTGTGTCATCTGTTGTTTGGGACCCATATTAGTCAGTAACCCTTTCTGGTATCAAAACTTTGACCCAACAGTAGGTAGGGTCCGGGCACGCTTACTGAACTAATTATAAGTGGTTCATTCTGATAATGGCGAGGGGTGTTGATGGTGCGTTCCAACCGGGTCATGTGCGTGCATGGATCCCGGTCTGCCTCTGAGGATGTAAGACGCCGTGACATCTGTAAATAGGTCTGTGCCAATTGGTTGTCACTTTAGGGAGTGATACACCCTACTGTGGGGCCGACACAGGATATTTATGTATTAGGGAGCCGATCGCTTGGGGTAGGGTTTTAGGGTACGCTTAGTTCTGTCTGTTTCTGTTGGTACCGTCTGTTTCTGTTGGGTGGTAACACCTGTCTGTTTCTGTGTGGTACCGTCTGTTCGGGTGGTAAAGGCCCATTACTAATGTACACCTAATTCCACATTCTGTCTCCATAGGGATAAATCTGTTTCTTCTTCTGTCTGTTTCTGATCGGGTAGTAAAGGCCCATTATTGGCATTATGTTTCTGTTAAAGTATTCTGTACCCGTTCCTGCTTCAATTTAGACATTAGGGTGACACCTAATTCTGCTATACTAGTATTAGTGCAGAGAAGTGTAAAACAATAGTTTATATCATTCTGTTTTTCTGTTATATCTGCTACACCTGTTATAGTTATCTCACATCCAGTTTTATGTTCATATCATATTATTATTATCTGTTCATATGCTGAAAGTCACTGGACTTGCCAGACTTTTTGTCTGACCCTTGTTGTTTCGCCTCCTTTCTTCCGTTTCCCCCCCCCAGGTTATCCAAGGAGGGAAATACTTTAGCTTGATCCGGATTTCTCTTTGCTTGAAGTGCTTAAAGTATGGCTTGGCTCTGTATAGCTTCCGTTCCATGGGGATTATGATTTTAAACTATGCATTTTGAAGGCTTTTGTACAAGACTGATATTTTGTACTTGAATTCTGAAATTTAAAGGATGTAACCATATTAATTTCTGTTTCCGCTGTAATAAAGTTAAAAAAATTCAAGTACTGTTTTATCTGTCTTGTAAGTTTCTGTTCTGTTTACTAAAATGCTCCACCAAAGTTAAGGCATTCCCTTTGTGAGTGACCTTAACGGAGGTGGGGTGTTACATTATTGGTAAACATGCACAGAAATATCACAAGACAGAACATATAAAATAGCGGAAGTAAAATCAAACTTTCATAACATGAATAAATAAGGTCTAAAGCCTTTTACATCAGAGTACATCAAAACCTGTCTTGCAATAGTAAAGAAGCATAAAGACATTTTCATAAATTATTCCCCAAGTAAAAACAGTAAAGTAGTCATTAGCCAAGAAAAGTCCAAGCCATCCATGATGACCTTCAAGCAGAAGAAGTCCGAACTAAACAACAGTATTTCCTCCCTGTAACCTGGGGGGGGGGAAACAGAAGAAAAGAGGCGAAACAAAACGGGTCAGTCAAAAAGACTGAGTAAGCCCTATCTACTATTAGCATAAAAACTAGTAAAGTTAACTGACATGAGAAACTGAGATGAACATAAGCATGATAACAAGATAGATAAGCTAAATCAAAATAACAGGATGAACTACTGAACTCAGATAAACTAAGGTGTCATGATAAATTACGATGTCAAGATAAAACAAGGTATCACATCGTCAGGTTTCTATCAAGTATAATATCCCCAAGATATCTGTCACGTATAACGCCCCGTGATATCTATCCTGTATTTTAGCTCTGCACCTACCGTACTAGTATCCCCACCGTGTCATGTGTTAACCAAGAATGACCCTCACTCAAAAGTCGTGTAATGGTCCATGTCAACCTAATATATCGCATATATAGGTTACTTAACTTGTATGTTTTATTCCATGTAAATGTTCAGTCCCTTGCCGTAGACCATACGGGCTTTCCCATGAGATTCTATATTACTTTAACATAGTTCCATGATCCTTAAGATCGGTTTGGACTGTTACCCTAAACCTAGCTAGGGTCTTCCAACATGAATTATTGTTTGTACAACTAGGACTTATGCTACCTAGGGCTGCTAGGGATTATGCTTACCTATTGCACGTTTTCGTATCTCGGTTTGGGTTTAACCACCTAGGGCCACTAGGGATTACGCTAACCGCCAACCGCGCCCTTTTTCCCACGCATTCATCGTGAATCACTTTTCCATGACTGTATGCACATGTATCACATCGTGCCATCCGAGTCCTGTCACAGGGCAAATCAAGAAATACAGGACTCGGTCGGGAGCTTTCGATTTATCTGCCGATGCAGATGCTAAGGTCTGTTTTTCTTATACGTGGCTATGGTCCCACGAGACCACTCCCTCAACTAGTGAAAGACAAGACAGGATAAATCCTGTATGAGAACACAACACTGGCCAACCCACATCCAAGCCTTACCGCAACCATAATTAGATAGCAATTATAGTCTTTTGGGTGTTCTCTGCCTTTCCGTACGTACACGCTTGACCAAATATGGTAGGTAGCCTGACGAAATGCTATCTAGGGTACGACCGTGTATCGTCGACTATCCCCTATCCATCCCCGTCTTTAGGTCGCTCGTATAGCAACCAAGGCATACTCTTGGTTCTTCTAACGCAGACCTTAACCTCTCATGAGCCTAGTATAATCACCTGGCAGGTCATAGAGGGAAACCAAGAATATCCTCACGTTCCCCGAAGCCGCTGCTTCGTTACCCAGTTCGCTGGAGCCTTTATCTAAATCAGATACTTGCTCCTACTCGTATACTTAAACGATGACCTACCGTATCAGGTTACTCATCTATCTATGAACTGGTCTAAATTTCCTTGACTAAGAATCATTACTTAGTTATTCTTCAACTAAGGTTTACCACTTAGCATTGTTCCCGTTATACTTGTTAACTACGGTTATCCACCTAATCCTCAGAACTAGGGTTTACATAATGGATTAAGTGTCACTTAAGTTCATGACTTAACCCGTCTACAAATCCTGTCAAAATTGGCTAAGTATCCAAGTTCAAGGCTTAACCCTATAAACCATGCTCAAGTTGGTTAAGTATATCAAGCAATTCACGACTTAACCTCGTCCAATTATCATTCTAGATTGGTTCAGTATATATTAACTTAACCCTATCAATTTACTTAGTCAAATCGGTCAAGTGTATTCAAGCGATTCGTGACTTAGCCTTATCATGTTTTCACGTTATATTGGTTAAGTATTGGTTAACTTAACCACAATAAATTAACGAGTTAGATTGGATAAGTATAGGTCACTTAACCACATCAATTCATCATGTTTAGATTAGTTAAGTGTTTAACTTAACCCCATTAAACTACCAAGTGGGATTAATTAAGTCTAGGCTAACTTAACCCCATATGATTTCCATGTTTAGACTAGTTGAGTCTAATCTTAACCCCATTCGTTAACCGTATTTTTCGGTTAAGCGTCATTAAGAAAACTTACTTAACCTTACCAAGTTATCGCGTTGGATTGATTAAGTGTTGGTTAACTTAACCCCATCCACTAGTCATATAAAAATGGTTAAGTGTCATTAGGCAAATCAAGTTACTTAACCTACCCAACCTTGTCATGTTTTGTTAAGTATCATTAGCCTAATCAAATTACTTAACCCATTTGTCCATGTCACATTTGGTTAAGAGTCATTAATCAAATTAACTTAACCCTATCATGTGGCATTAATTACTTAATGCACCTTCACCTCTCACATTAGACTTTGTTGTGGTTACTAGTTAAGCCGGTCGGTTCCGGGTAGCTTTACACCACAACTTGGTCTAACCTCGGGTTCAAGCACAACATGACCAACTTCTCACATTGGGTCCTATTGTTTGCAACTACTAGTTAGGCCGGTCGGTTCCGGGTAGTTTTACGTTGCAAACTCAACCCAACCTCGAGTTGGCCACACTTATATTATCTAAGTGTCATGTCCATCATGTTTCCCAAAGCATGTTACAAGTTTTCAAGCATTTGGGTAGACCTAACTTAATAGGTAAATTCCCAAAGGGTATACCTAACTTAATAGGTAAATTCCCAAGGTTATGTTTTTATGCATACTTACATGTCAACTTCCATGTTATATTTCAAGTCATGTTTTCAAGTTGTATTTTCATGTCATTAGAAATTACCCATAACATAACCCAACGCTTTTAAACTCGCATATACGTTTGCGACAACGTAATGGATTAAAAGAAGAGACTTGGCAAAGGCATGACAAAAATGGATATTAAGCCACAAGTTAATCATGGTGGCAAATGAGGCACAAGTGTGTTCATTAACTTGCATGTTACATTCTTAAGCCTCCAAACATGCATAAACCCAAACTTGGCACATAAGCGAATCATGGTGACAAAAGATATGGAATGATGAATAGTAACTCGCATATATCATCATATAAGGGTTATGACTTCATATGCAAGTTGACATAAAGGTTATGAGGGTTCTCATGTTGCCTAATGCAACATTTCAACATAAAGGTTGTAGCTTTTAGCTCACAAGATCAAGATAATGACTTCATAAACTTGCATGACATGATAGCATGTATCATACTCAATGATCAAACCCAAACTTGCAACATGAACATTTAACTTCATAGTTAATATCTAAGAGTAGGGAAAGGGCTTACATTGCTATGAAGGCGCAAAAGATATGACAAAGCCCTTATGCAATCAAATAGACCCAAAATGCAAGCTCCAACATAAAAACCCTTGAGCCAAAATGATCAAAACCCTTGCTTTATGATGCAAAGATAGAAACTTGACTTGAATGCAAGCTAATGACACTCATACAAGCTTGAAAACACTTGTATGCATGGAAAATCTCTCATAGAAACCATTTAGAAATTTTATGAAGAGAGTGGAGGCCATGAGAGGTAAAATTTGGCCATAGTTTAGTTGCATGAATGAATAATGAGGATTTAGGATAGGTTAGGGTCTTATTTATAGATTAGGCAAGTGTTTTAGGCCATAGGATTAAACCTAGATTCAATCCAAGCCATCAAAGCATGTCTTGGGGAAGAAGTCAAGTGTAGGAACCATCTAGGGCCTTTAGATTAAAGATGAACCATGAGAACCATCCAAATGCAAAATCTGCATTTGAGCGAATCGGCCCACGGGTTGACAGCCAAACACCCTGGATTAACCCCTAGTCGACCCAGCGGGCTTGGGTCGACCTCAAAAATCGTCTGGTTCGGTTATTCCCCTCTCCCAATTCGCTGTTTTGAACATTTTTGCATATTTATTTATTTAATTTTCAATTATATATATATATATATATATATATTTCTCTGCGCAACCCATTTCACTTAATTAAGTATACTTTAATTTGGGAATTTTTCGTGAAACTTCGCGAGGCCATATCTTGGTCATACGGACTCCGATTTTCGAAAACTCGGACTCTATTTCGCGTATTTTTCCGAGACAAACGCAATGGCATAGCCCGTTTCCCTTGATTCAGAATTTACAGTTTAATTCTGCCTCCATTTATGTTATAACAGGTTATTGAAAATACGGGTTGTTACAATCTTGAATTAGTGTTGGGGCAAAGCGGGAAAGTTCTTCGAATTTATTCTGATACTCCAGAATGGTCATATCTCCTTTTTTCAGTTGGTAGAACTCATCATATAGCCGCTCAATTGCTCCTGGAGAAATAAATTTTTCGGTGAAAATTTCTTTGAATTTGTCCTACGTAATATTACCTTCTGGATTTTCCTTAGTAACAATTTCCCACAAGAATAAAGCTTTGCCTTTGAGTACCCAAGATGCCACTAGTATTTTCTGATCATCTCTCAGCTTTATTTCTTTAAAAATCCTCTCAGCAGAATGCATCCATGCTTGTGTTTCAATAATGGATTCTTTGCCCGTGAATGGCTCTCCACCCAGATTTCGATACCTCTTTACTACAGCTTCTAGATCAGGTTCTGGTTGTGGGAGCATGACTGGCTCATTAGATTGACGAACCAAAGATTTACTTCTTCTGTTTCTGCCACTCATTTTCTACTATGTCTACAAATAGCAGACAATGAGTCAGGCCAACATAATAGATACTGTAAAACATAGAGACATATATTTAAATGTAAATGAATCTATGGAAGTGTATTTTTACTCATTCTAGGACATTACTAGTCCTATCTATGATAAGTTATTCGTTTTGGAATTCTGTTGATTCTATCTCTGACGAGTTTGTTAATATGTTATACTCCGAGCTAAGTTTAACCAAAGCTCTGATACCAAATGTGATAACCCCAAACCCCATGTAAACGGAAATAAGGATAGTCATTAGAATATAACACATAACAATAATCAATAGCACAGAAATAGAGAACTACAGCAGAGAATGTTCATCAAATTACACTGGAAATAATAAATCATAAAACTTACACAGCATAGCCGGATCATACTTAGCAATAATATAGTTTCAGCTTAATATAAAATGTCTGCAGTGGAATAAAAACATAATATACTAAGTGAAGTCTGAACAACAAAATAGGAATGGTAAAGTCCATCTTAAGCTCCATAGCTATCCAGAATGAATCTGCTAAATCTATATACAAGGCTGTCCATGCGGAAAAGAGGGAACCCGAGTTTCCAAAGTGAAACAAACTACGAGTCAGTTATGGGACTGGTATGAGAAATCTTATTTAACCTATTTGATAATAAGGCTAATCACAGGACCACGCCGCTAATGCGGAATGGGTTTGCTCCATTGGATTGCCAGTGCATAAATAAAGTAAATCGTCAAAGAATGCAATGCTTTTTAGAAAAATGAAACCATTATAATACTCAAGTCCCATCACACAATGCAACGCAAACCGAAGGATAGATTTTTACCTTATAATGGTCAAAAATGCTTGATACGATAAAAATGAATTTGATATTATTATTAATGTGTATATGTTTCAAAAATATTTAATTCATAATATCAATCATAGACGGCATAGCTACCATATACTATGTCGCCGTACTAGTAATACAATCAAAACCGCATGGGCCGTATTGGGATTTGGATTTCCATCATGAACCAAGGCAAAAGATAGTCCTTACCAGATTCGAGGTACTCTAGCCCGTGCCTCAGGACTCAGACTCAGGTGAGCCCTTGGATCTTCAGGGTCGGTCCACAAATATGTTAGTGGATTAATTATGCCTGAACGATACGTTTCCCCGCCCTATGGAGCGTAAATAGAGCCATTAGCAACTCAAATAACCGAGGTTCCTCATTCCATCATCCACATAAGTAAAAATGTCAGGACCGGTAAGTCGCTGACACTACTTATAGCTAGAAAGAAACGTATGTCCTCCCTGCAGTCCTTACTCCCGTTTCTGGTTCATACCGGGGTGTGAGTGTAATAACCCGGACTTTTTACACAGATATTAAATTATCATAAGTACGTGTTTAGAAATACGAGTTAAAATTTCACACTTTAAATAATTCTAAAACATATATAATAGCATTTTCATTAGCATGTAGCACCGCAATTACAAACATCTATTTTGCTCATTTATGTATAATAGCATGTAACGCATAGCGTTTGTTTAAATTTATTTCTTTCATGTATGGATAATAACACATGTTTATAGCAAAACTTAAAATGCCATTGTACATGTGTTTTGTTCATTATTTTTTAAGGATTTAAATCCTTATATTTTTCTTTAAGTAAAATTCTTATTTTTATACCATAAAGCATTCTTGGCTAAAGTATGTTAAAACCAAATTTTTTTTTTGGTAAGAGCAAGATCAAAGGAACACTCTTTGTTTCACACATACATCTAGTTAAAACATGGAAGTACCATTCTTTTGCAAACTTTGACTTTATGAATATATACTCAAGGATACACCTACACAAGAAGGCAACTACACTAGAAAGACACTAGCAAGAAAGAGGATTTGAAAGCATGTACACTTTCACATGGCAAGATCTCTTTCTTTTCTTTCCTTGAAAATACACTCTCTTTTTCCAAAGACTTGTTCATTTTGTCCCAAAAACTTGTGCTAAAGATTTACCAAATCTTGTGCATTTATACCATAGATTTCTCCTACCCTAGATGATTACTAAAGCAAGGATTTTCTAATATTTGTCCATGTTAAATCATCACATGCTGAGATCGTTGTGTACAAAGAATTTCAGATTTTAGAATACCTTTGAAGCCAAGGTAGAGTTTTGTATATTTGTTTTAAATCATAGTAGCATAAGGAAAATATGGGTTAGAATACCAATGAAAAACAAAACAGGTAAGGTACAAAAATGGTTGCTTAAACCAAAAAAAAAGATTTGGAGAACATGGTGGCACATGTACCAATTGAAGTGATATCCCATAAGAGGCCAATGGGAGGAAAATGGGTGGCGTATGGAGGTGATTTCAGTATGAGTTTGGGCTGATGTGGGCAATGTGAACTTAGGATTCGGTACCTAGATTTTGTGAGAGAAATATTTTTAAGTTGTCTTTCATTTGTCAAAAACTGAAAACAAATTTTTTCTCTTTCAAATTTTAGTGATTAAATGAACTCATATTTAAATGATTTTCTACACCTATAAAGAAGACCGAGCATACACTTCATCCCTCACACAACACAAACCTTTCAAGTAAAAATAGTAAAGGAAAAAACTGTGAGGTTCTAAAAACAAATGTGAGTAAACCTTTCAAAATGTTTACTGTTCTTTTTCTATTTTGAACTGAAACTTTTCTTGCCATTGGTTGCTTTGTTTGTTGAAAGAAAAATTGTTTGAATTACTTGCTTTGCTTAATCAAAAGCTAGGGTAAGTACTTTGTTTCATTGAACTTCATTTTTGTTAAAACCTGCACTAACAGGTAACACACCCTACATCATTATTTCCAGTTTTAAAATCATCAAAACTGGTGATCATTACACCAAAGTAGATGGGTTCAGGGTAATGGCAGATAAGATCATACTACTATAAGCACCATCAAACCATTTTTTAAAAACAAAAGAGGAAAGAAAACACTTTAAAAACATCGTGATGCTTAAAACCAGAAAACCAACTGTTCATTTAAACTCTCTGTTTAACTGAAATTTCAAACCTTGTATAAACTAGCTTTGAGTACATAAATGGAATCAGGTAAGATATTCAGGAATTTTAGAGGTGGTTCCATGATTTTTAGAGGCTCGGATCATGAGTTATACCTAGATGATCGGAAATTGAACATTTATCAAATTCCGATCATCGAGGTGACTGGAGGACGTGTGGTTGGAGGTGGAGCTTCCTGTAGGTTCAGGGTTTTCAGGAAAAATGCTAACTAATTTTTCTAATATATAAAATTGGGGAATAGGATCGAATTAGGGTAAAATTGGTGTTTTTCGGTTCGGTTTTCAAAACTCGAACTGCTCTTCATCGGGGAAACTTTGGGGGTGCGGTCTAGAGGGAACAAGGGCATCGGCGTGTCAATGTGGCATGGCAGGAAGGTGGTGGCGGCACGAGGTCGAGGCGAGGAGGTACGGTGGCTTTCTTGGATAATGGCTTTTACTGGAAGTTGCATTGGAGGCTGAAATCACTGTTCACGATGAGATAGTGGGACCCAGGGGCTGCGACGTGATCTGGTGGTGGCAAGTGACGTGCGAGAGTGGTCGCTGGTGGTGAATACTGGCGGGATCGGCTGTGCACATGCACAAGACAGGGAGGATCGAAGGGAGAGGGACACCATGGTTTGTACGTGATCAAGCTCAAAATCACGGCAGCTAGGGAGTTGGTACTTTGATTTTTGGTGAACTTGGTACTCTATAAAAAAAAGAAAGGAACCAGGTCAGTTTCTTGAGGTTTTGACATGGTACTGACTTCATTCTGGTACTTTGGTTAGCTTGCGAGGAAAAGGGCCGATCGGGCTAGAAACCGTGGTAAATTTGAAGTGGCACTTCCAACCTGGTACTTTAGTTTATAATAAGATTTTAAACTCTAGTTAAATTAAAGTCCAAGTTTATATAATAATTATATTTTAATTTAAATCATAATGGAAATAAATAAGTCAAAATAAGAATAACATTTTTAAGTCAAATAAAATTAAAATAACATTTTTTTTCAACTGCCAAGTAGGAAGAGAAAGTGAATCAGGATCAGATGCAGTTTTGTCATCAAATATAGAAGTGTAATTAATTATAAATTTAGTTTATAATTAAAATAAGAATTTTATTTCAAAAATAAATATTTGAAGTCTAAGGTAAGCAAAAATGGAAATATTTATAAATGCTAAAATTTCCCGTTCAAACTATAGATCAAAATTTCCTATCGCAATATAAATGGTATGTATTGGTCTGTATTATACGAAATAAGAACTAAATTTTTAATCATGTCTAGATAAATGTCTTAAAAAGAGAAATTTTATTTATATATAGAAGGAAGAAGCAGATTTAGTATAAGGAATCTAAGGTAAATTTGACAAGATCAATAAAAGTGTAAAAGCTGTAAATTAAATTAAAAATCATAAATTTCATTCATTTATGAATAATTGGATTAAGAAGTAATTATGGAAAATTTATTTCTTAAGAATAATGCAATTGTATATTTTTATACATTGACAAACAAAATGGAAAGGAAGACCATGTGCGGCGCGCACACTAAAACTGTCCATTTTAAGGAGATGATCAAAATACCCAGATATAAGGAAGATGATCATGTGCTGTTTGAATGTAATTATCTATGTAAATTAATTAGAGTCATGTAAGTTAATAATTTAAAAAGGAAATATATTCGTTAATAATTTCAAAGAGACCGGATTAACATTCCACTTTAAATGAATTATACGTTGCACGTCAGAGATTATCGAAGATAATAGAAGACGGAGTTGTGCAAGGACTATTTTTAAATAGTATCTTCGGTTTGTCCAATCCCAGGACAACTTGTATGGACGAATGTCTGACAAAGTAATTTTAACTGGTCACATACGTTGATCTCTCCAAATGTATTTATATGGTGCCAGAGAAATTCGTTTCTTTATGCTTTATACCTATAATATATTTTTTGGGAAGTCAATTAGTGATTGGCAAGACTTGACGATGTAGCATTCAAAGAAATAAACTATGCTGATGAAAAGGTAAGTCTAGCCTCAAGCCTCACACCCAGGAAATGACAAAAATCGGGCAAGCAACATGGCTATGTGGGTCGCTCCCATTAGGGTGTATTGTCACCATCTAGAGAATATTCATATTTGTTGCTTCTTTTCATTTCTGTATCTCCCGGGAACTACGGTGGTCGCGACAAAAAGCCGTAAGGTGACAATATATTCGATACACTCAAGAGAAATGAGTGGTCGGTCATGTGTGGGCCGGGTTGCAAGATGTTCTTGTTGAACCCAGAACTAGAGGTACACTATCGGCAGGTGGTCCCATACCTTGTCATAGTTGGAAATCCAATTTCCATAAGCGCCAAGTGGTTTTTATTTGTATACCATATAGGAGAATGTGAGATGCAAGCATTCTTCTAGATTCTAATTTATTTGTGAAAACTTATTGACACTATGATAATATCTGATTTCAAGTATACAAAGGATTTTGATCTCATAAGGTAAAAACCCGTTCCGTATTCACGGCATGGTCTTATGAGATATTTTTATTTCTTACTCTGTTTTAAAACTGTTTACTCATACCAATCCCCTAACTGACCTGGAGTTTATTTTTTTGTGTTTCCCTTAAACTCTTGGGTATTCATAACACTTGTTATAAATAGACAAGTGAATTAGGATTGGATTAACTTGGAAAGCTGAAATGGAACCTTCTGTGTGTTGATCTATCTACTGTACAATTATCAGTCTGCCAGTTTGGATATCAATGACATGTATAATTAATGTTGTACTATAAATGGCTTGTATCACTAGAGATATGAAGCTCTGATGTAATCTGTACCGCTGTGTAATATTATGAAGTATTATCTTTTGAAAATTCCGATGTGAGATTCTGATGTTTCTGTGATTTTATCTTCTATCTATTCTTTTTTCTTAATAATGGCACGACTTCCGATGTGTTCGAAAGTTGGGTCGTTACAGTTGTTATCAGAACTTAGGTTACTGATTACCTAGGCTTTGGGTGAGTGTGAGAGAGCGTATTTTTATATAAAATTTAAAATAAATCAACTTGGGTGGTATACCTAAGTTAGTTATATCCAATCAAGTCTGGATTGATGACCTATTATATTCAGGTGATTAAAATGAGTAACTGAGGACGTAGAGGTCGAGCTAGTGGAACTTCCACTACTACTGGTCGTAATACTGGATCTCAGGATCAAGGAGAAACTATGGAGAAAGTTGCACCAGTCCAACATGACAAAAGTTTTGCAACTATTTGTAAAGAGTGTACGACTCTGGGAGGAAAAGTTTTCAATGGGACGGAATCTTTCATTGAAGTCCAAGATTGGTTGAGATCCTATGAGAGGATTTTCAAGGGACTGAAATTGAATGATGAGAAAAAAACGTCTCTTAGCTTCGTGGAAACTCCAAGAAGCTGCTGCTATTTGGTGGGTTGCTCAGACGACGAATGTTCCTGAGGAAGATTTCACTTGGGAAAAATTCAAAGAAGCTTTCGAAGCACAATTTCTACCTGCAGCAGGAAAGACTAGAATGTATCGGGATTTCATTGATCTCAAGCAAGGGAATATGAAAGTATCCGAATATGAGAACAAGTTCAATTCACGTTCTTGTTTCGGGCCAGAACTGATCAACACCCCACTCAAGAAAAATGAGATGTATATCGCAGGATTGAAGGATAGCCTGCAAGTTCAGATGATTGGGCATCTCAAGATTCCAATTGTCGATCTGGTGGATATGGCAGTTCGTTATGAGGCACTAGTTGGAAAGAAGCCAGTTGCAAAACATCAGACAGGAGAACACAATGGTGAGAATTCCAACAAAAGGAAATTTAATCCGAACTAGAACAACACGGGAATACCAAAGATGGGGAAGAAAGCCAAAGAGCGTTATAAAGATACGGAATGCCATAACTGCAAGGAGAAGGGACACATTGCTGGGTTTGTACGAAGCCAGCAGCAGAAAAGCCACAACAAACTCAGCAGCCGGAGCAACCTCAACCAAAGGAAACAAGTGATGCTATTCCCCAAAAGTTTTCAAGCTACCATTTTCATCAGCCAGCGCACTTGGTTAAAGACTATCCACTGAGAAAAGCACGGCAACCAAAGGTCTATGCTTTGATGGATGAGTCATCCATTCTTGAGAATGTGAAAGTGGAAGGAGCTTCATAAGGTACTTTACTCTTTTTAATATAAGGAGTTAATTAACCAGGGTCAGCCTTAAGATTAATTCAATATGGTTGGATAAATTTGAATAATATTCAATCATATTGATAGAGGAAATCAAGTTAGAATTTTAAATTAAATTAAAATTTGGATCTCCTGAAATTAAGTCTGGACTCAAGTAATAGTTGATATGAACTCGGGAAAAGGTGAACTGGTCGTTTTGGTGAAATTAAAACATATTTTTGAGTCCCGAGATGGAGATAAATAAATGGTGACTGTGGATAATACTTTACGGAGTTAAGTAAATTGACTGATGAGTTAAAAAGGGGACTTGGATAGATATTTTTGGTTTTGAATAGGAAATTTCTGATGTGTATTAATTATTTATTGATATGCGTCGATAACCCTAAATCTACTGTTTACAAATTTCGAGGACGAAATTTTTATAAGGCAGGTAGAATGTAATGACCCGGACTTTTTACACAGATATTAAATTATCATAAGTACGTGTTTAGAAATATGAGTTAAAATTTCACACTTTAAACAATTCTAAAACATGTATAATTGCATTTGCATTAGCATGTAGCACAACACTTACAAACATCTATTTTGCCATTTATGTATAATAGCAAGTATTGCATAGCGTCTGTTTAAATTTATTTCTTTCATGTATGGATAACAACACATGTTTATAGCAAAACTTCAAATGCCATTGTACGTGTGTTTTGTTCATTATTTTTTTAGGATTTAAATCCTTATATTTTTCTTTAAGTAAAATTCTTATTTTTATACCATAAAGCATTCTTGGCTAAAGTATGTTAAAACCATTTTTTTTTGGTAAGAGAAAGATCAAAGGAACACTCTTTGTTTCGCACATACATCTCGTTAAAACATGGAAGTACCATTCTTTTGCAAACATGACTTCATGAATATATACTCAAGCATACACCTACACAAGAAGGCAACTACACTAGAAAGACACTAGCAAGAAAGAGGATTTGAGAGCATGTACACTTTCACATGGCAAGATTTTTAGTATCTATTATTTTCAGTTTTAAATCCTTTCATTTCTTTCCTTGAAAATTCACTCTCTTTTTCCAAAGACTTATTCATTTTGTCCCAAAAACATGTGCTAAAGATTTACCAAATCTTGTGCATTTGTACCATAGGTTTCTCCTACCCTAGATGATTACTGAAGCAAGGTTTTCTAAGATTTGTCCATGTTAAATCATCACATGCCGAGATCTTTGTGTACAAAGAATTTCAGATTTTAGAATACCTTTGAAGCCAAGGTAGAGTTTTATATATTTGTGTTAAATCGTAGTAGCATAAGGAAAATATGGGTTAGAATACCAATGAAAAACTGAACAGGTAAGGTACAAAAATGGTTGCTTAAACCAAAAAAAAAAGATTTGGAGAACATGGTGGCACATGTAGCAATTGAAGTGATATCCCATAAGAGGCCAATGGGAGGAAAATGGGTGGCATATGCAGGTGATTTCAGTATGAGTTTCGGTTGATGTGAGCCATGTGAAATTAGGATTTGGTACTTAGATTTTGTGAGAGAAATATTTTTAAGTTGTCTCTCATTTGTTAAAAATTGAAAACATATTTTTTCTCTTTCAAAATCTAGTGATTAAATGCACTCATATTTAAATGATTTTCTACACCTATAAATAAGACCGAGCATACACTTCATCCCTCACACAGCACAAAGATTTCAAGTAAAAACAGTAAAGGGAAAAACTGTGAGGTTCTAAAAACAAAGGTGAGTAAACCTTTCAATGATATTTATTTCAACATATTAATCTATATTATCGATTTCACATCAACATCACAAACAAATTTCACCACACATCAAACAAGCATACAAGCCGTCCATGGTCTATGGACGACGGATATCGGGTGCTGCTAAGCACCGTCTGCATCCTAGTATATATATATAACTAGAAAAAGAAATTTAGAGTGAGAAGTTCTCACTAAAGCTATCCCAACTCCACGACACTTCAAATGTAGGAAATCTTCACCTTTTCGTCTTTTGTCACTTTCTTTGCCCGTATTCACTACATATATAAAAATCACATTTTTATATTTTTGCTATGTATATAAAAATCATATTTTTATCATCACTTCATATGGATAAAAATTCTATTTTTACATCGCTACTATATAGATAAAAATTCTATTTTTACATTGCTACTATATATATAAAAATTCTATTCTTACCTCACTACTATATAGGTAAAAATTCTATATTTACATCTCTACTATATAGATAAAAATTCTATTTTTACATCGCTACTATATAGATAAAAATTCTATTTTTCATCGTTACTATATATATAAAAATTCTATTTTTACACCGCTACTATATATATTAAAATTCTATTTTTACATCGCTACTACATAGGTAAAAATTCTATTTTTACATCGCTACTATATAGGTAAAAATTCTATTTTTACATCGTTACTATATATATAAATTCTATTTTTACATCGCTACTATATATATAAAAATTCTATTTTTACATCGCTACTATATAGGTAAAAATTCTATTTTTACATCGCTACTATATAGATAAAAATTCTATTTTTACATTGCTACTATATATATAAAAATTCTATTTTTACATCGCTACTATATAGGTAAAAATTCTATTTTTATAACGGTGTTCATATAATAAAGATTATATTTTTATCACGCTATTCTCTATATAAAGATTTCGCCTTTTCTATTATAAAGATTTCGCCTTTTCTATTATAAAAGTTTCGCCTTTTCTATTTCATCACTATAAAAATCACATTTTTACTTCATTATATATATATAATAAAAATCAGAATTTTATTTTGTTACATATATAAAGATGATATTTTTACTATCTTACCTATATAAAAATTATATTTTTATACTTCTACAATATAAAATATTATATTTTTATACTTCTACAATATAAAAGATTATATTTTTATACATATTTCGACTTCTTATACAAAGATCGAATTTTTATATCATCGCTATAAAATAAAAATCATTTCTTTTATAATCAAACACATAGGAAAAATCATATTTTTCTACACTAATAATTAATTAAAACTTACTTTGCTCATCAGAAGAAAAAGAGGGGGGAATTCACTGTTGAGCGGCGGCTGTTCAGGCGAGTGGAGGTGCTCGATTGGGGTTTTCGTGCGTCGCAGAAGGAATAAGAAGGAAGAGAGGGGGCGGAGGTCGGAATGGGGAGTCGGGTCTTCAATGCAGGCGAAGGAGAGGGAGGTGGAGGAGAGGCGGCTGTCGAGAGGGGGGGGGGAAGCTGGCCACGACGGTCACCAAGAGAGGGGGCTAGAGTTACGGTTTTTACGAAGGGTTGAGGGACAGAGGGGCGGAGGAGAAGGGGGAGAGGGGCGGAGGACCGCTGGGGTGTCGGCGCCAGGGCGCGCTGGCCCTAGTGGCAACGGCGGCGGCGGTCTAGCCCCCCCCCCCCCCCCCCGCCCTCGTCGTTCGCTTTCTTCTTCTTTTTTTAAATTTTCGTTCGATTTGCAAAATGAAAGAGGGGGGTATAAAAGGGTTTTTTGTAAAAATAAATTATATTATTTAATTTCAAAAAGTTGACTTTTTTATACGACCTCTAAACGAGGCCCACCGCCTGTCATCCATAGCTAATTACCCCCATTCCGAACACAATGGGATAGGTATCGTAAGCTGATTCGACTGTTTCGATCAGTTTTCATCAAAATCAACATATAACTCTATATATTGAATTTGAACGCGCATTTCAATTTACTGGGGTCACACACTAACTCTAAAAATTCCCGAAAAATATTTTCTAGCTTCGTATTGACGATGCGGTCCTAACAAAACTAATTTCATCGAATTCTGAGACCACTGGAAAAATGGCCATTTTCCAGTCGATTAAAATCAACCGAAACTGGTCAAATGCGTTTTCCTTTGCCATGCTCACATATTGATTCAGAAAATTATGAAATTTGAAACCTAGCAATAATTTGACATCACGGATCCAACATAAGTGGTTTCGTCGAAATCCGAGGTCGTTTGCAAAATTTCCATTTTTAAGGGCCTGAAATCCATAGCGACTATTCAGAATTTTCAACTGGACGTATCTTTTGATTCCCGCTATGAAATCTCAATTTTTCGGATTCGTTGGAAAGACATCATAAAATAGATTCAAATATTTTTGGTTTCGCTAAAATCCGGTTTATTTTGCACCCGGTACATTCATTTGAAGTTTGAAATCGAATTATCGAACTACAGGGCCATTTTCAATTCCTTTTATAATTATTTATATTCTAACGATGACGTATATAAATATATATGTTCGAATTCCACTCAAAATTAATTTCTCGTCGATATTATTTAAAATAATTCATTTTAAATGTTCAAAATTCACTAAAATTGCCAAAATAAAAATTTTAAACTGGCTCGCATTTCCGGGTTGTTACATTCTCCCCCACTTAAAACTTTTCGTCCCCGAAAAGGAACAAAATCGAAAGTGGTTTGATTAATCAACTCTACGTTCGATCTGGCTTCCATTCTCCAACTTTCCAGTTTCTGAGAATTTTCAAATTCTTTAAAAATTTGGCTAACACCCGGAATTTTCAAAATTTTTTGCCATAACCTCCTTTGTACGGGGAGAGGTTTGGAAATTTATTGGGTCGTATTAGGTACCGAATAAATCCTAATAAGCATACACATATTTATAGTGATATATTCTGGTGTTTATAGGGGAGCGTGTAATGATAACAACTCCAAAGAATAAATTCTCGTCACCCTGTCAAAGCCTGAGGGAGTGTGTATTTTAAATGCTCCAGAGGATAAATCCTCGTCACCTCGTCCCGTGTGGGAAATAAATAGTCCATGTGCCGTATCAATTAACTAGAGAGATGTGATTATTGTCAACTCTAGACCCGTGTGGGGTTTTTATTAATCTGGCAATTTTATCGTTACAATTTAAATAGTCCATATCAGTCATCAGTTCAACCTGTAAAATATAGTCATCTCCATACAAGCCTCTCGCTCGTATGGTAAATCTTCCACCTCGTCACACAAGCTCCAAATGCTTATGTGGTATATGATGAAGTATGCCTATCTTCCGGAAGTATGCCATGTAATGTAGTTCAAAATTAATTGTTGATATCTTATGGCGATGTTTATTATTTCACACAGAATAACC
The DNA here is from genome assembly GCA_030737875.1 of Allium sativum. Classification (NCBI taxonomy): domain Eukaryota; kingdom Viridiplantae; phylum Streptophyta; class Magnoliopsida; order Asparagales; family Amaryllidaceae; genus Allium; species Allium sativum. The sequence goes on from CM060923.1 coordinate 167,072,031, forward strand.
AGCACTCCGCATCCAATGGCATTCACAGGAGTTGATATAATAATATTTCGCATCCAACTCATTAAGGTTTACCTATTTGTCGGGCACGCAAATAAAATGTTTACTCAACAACAATCCAATTTCCTGTTCAAACATATATAATGCACAAGTATATATTTCTAACTATAAACTCCACTTCCATTATTTTGACTACGGCTTAAGTTCTTTAATGCCTATCTTCCACAAGTATATAATGCACAAGTATGGAAGCCGAAAAGGAACGAAGCCAAAAGTTGTTTAACAAATCAACTCAACTTCCATTATTTTGACTACGGCTTAAGTTCTTCAACTTTTCAGTTTCTAAGAACTTTTCAAATTTTTCAAAAATTTGGCTAACACCCTAAATTTTCAAAAAATTTCGCCATAACGTCCCCTGCACCGGAAGCAACGGGAAAATCCCGAAATTTCCATACAGGCCCTCTGATCTCAAAAAGAAAAAGAAAAAGCCAATCGGCTCATATAATCATCATCACCCAAACAAAACAGTAAATTATGGTAAACATGTACCTATTTGTCGGGCAAACAAATTTTATTCTTCTGCTCTAGCCTCTTTGCTATGACCTGTTCAATGTAAGTACATTTATATGCAAGCAAATGTAACTAATTTTCAATACAATTCAATATGTGATTCAGTTAGGCAAAATGGTTCAAAATTATCAAACAAATAAACAAACAACACAAACATCAATCAATTAGTGAATTAGAGTTTTCAAATTCATAATTTGATATATATACAGAAAAACATGTTTTTGATGCCAATTCACAACAAATAAATCCTATATATATAAGTTTTGGTTCTCACACCAGTCTAATGGAAATATATAGATATCACACCTTTTTCACTCGAAAATAAATACTGATAACGCTGCAGCCTTATCAGAATCATCCCCGAGCAACTAGAGTGTGATTCTATATCTATCCAGTATATTAAAACCTCGAATATACGTTCATGACGTGTATATGCAAAATCTTTATATAATCAATTGTCCAAATTCAAAATAAATAAATATTCAAATATGCATAAAGTGATTTAAATTTTCAAAACAAAATTGTTTTCATTTGAAAAATATACTCTTCACACTCGTTCTAGGATACCACTGATCCTATCTTTAACGAGTCATTCTAATTGGATATTACTAATCCAATATCTGACGAATTCTTTCGTATGGTTCTAATGTGTCTTGTTCTCGAGCTCTGTAAACCAAAGCTCTGATACCAAACTGACACGACCCGAACATCCCCGTGAAGGAAAGCGCGGATGGCGTTGAGGACAAGACAAAATAGAACGCAGACGGAAGAACATTTCATTGCTTATTACAACAATTCCATCAGATACAAGAATATACAGAGTATAATTGAATAAATTACATTCAACAAATATCAGAGATTTAAATTACATTTAAATACATCGCAGCGGGAAATAATACAAAACACAACCGAAAGTAATACATGGATACAGAGCTTTCCGAGCATCGTTCCAGCTGTAAATCAGGATCCTGTGAATATAAATCTGCAAAACCAAAACTACTAGCTGCCCGTGTAGAAAATAGGGGCATCTAGAGTTTAGGTTACAACAATAAACTCCAGTTCAGTCATGTGACTTGTGTGAGAGCTAAAACAGTTATTTAAAACTTTACTTTAAAAGAGAGTAATTCAAGGGACCACGCCATATAACACGGAACGGGTTTCCTCCCAAGAATACTAGTGCATATAACAAAACAGCGCAATGCTTTTTGGAAAAATGAAGCTATTATAAGACCCAGGTCCCATCACACAATGCAACGCAAGCCGGAGGATAGGGTTTACCCTTATAATAGCCAAACATGCTTGGTACGTTTAAAACAAACCACTTGATACTATAATAAGGGTATAGTGTCAAAACAATTCAATCATAAATATCAGTCATAGGCAGCATGGGTACCATCTATCATGTCGCCATACTAGTTGTACAATTAAAACGGCAATATCACGTATTGGAAATTGGAATTCTGTCATGAGTCGAGGCAATGGGCAAGCTCCTCTCCGTTCGAGACACTCTAGCAAATGTCTCAGGACCCCACTTTGATCCTTGGAATCGGCTGGGCTGGCCCTCTCTTACTTTTGAGGATTGGCAATTCCTGAACACATGTTTCCCGGTCCTTACAGACCAATATCCGAGGCGCCTCGCATTCCAACAACCACACAGGTGAAAAGTATATAAATGTCAGGGCTGGTAGGTCACTGACACCACCCTAGCTAGAAAGAAACGTCGTGCTCTCCCAGCGGTCCGTCTCCCGTTTTTGACTCATACCGAGGTGTGAGGCTCCCGAATTCATGTTATAGACAAAGCTACACCACACAGGCCATGCTTTGATCATCAACCACAAGACTTTGCTTTTCAACAGAAGCCTTGATCAATTGCCACTTACGCGTGCCACACTGCCAATTCACTCCGTGCGACTGATGTCCATCGATATACAACCTCCGAGCTCGTACATCTCAGAGAAGGGCGTTAAGCAAGAGAATAAATTCTCCACCGCCAAACAGATGTGTATTTAATAGAGATCAATCAACACAGAATAAAATCCAATGTCAGACACATAATCCATTTACAAGTTCATCCAGGGTCTAAACGAAACCGGAGGCACTTTCCTCGCATATCCATCCATCTCCAAGTACGTTTATACGATCACCAACCGTTTCCCTCATCTTGGGTGTACAGCCCAATCGAGATCATCAGTAATCACTCAAACGATGTGAAGACTTCCGATCTTCAACCACCGTCTTCATCTTCGACATCTCGTCGAATCGGTTATTCAGAATGGGAATAAACCCGGCCTTTCTGAATAACCCACGTATATAGTAAAAAAATGTTACACAAACACAACGAACGTCTCATTCCAATCCAGAATATTCTTTTATTCACAAAATCACATTCTTAAGGAAAGGTTCCAATTAATTTTATCCAAGATAAATTCATCTAAATTTATTCTTTAATCTTCCTTTGGATATAATTTCTAACTAGTCGGGATTAGCGAGCCACACCGAAGTAATTTTTTATTTTATTTGCCAATCCCAACCTATATATCCCATGGAGAAAACTGGTAATACTCCATATCTAACACCACGGTGTTATCGGTAAAATTAGTTACAATCTCACATTCAAATTTAATTCAAGATTTAACTATCGCTTTGGAGCAAAACTGGTGGTACTCCATTTTCGACCACCTTTCAGATTTGATAATTTAAATTACCAATTCACATTTCAATCTAATTAAAGATTCGTTAAAATTCCACTTAGTTTTAATCTTTTCAAAAATCAATACCCTACCTTTAACTGGGTTAAAGAACCAATGTCATCTAAAACACGATTCACGATAAAACCAAAATCACACTCTATTGTTAATCAGGTTAAAGAACAGTTGTTGTTCAAAACACCGCTCACGATAAACCCAAAAACCAATTCAAATTCAAATTCAATTAAATATTATTTAATTGATGCACTTCATTAAATCTAAATAGAAAGATTTAATCTTTTTCCCTATTGGGCTTAAGAACAGTGTTAGTGAAGACACCATTCACGACAAACCCAAATCACATTTAATATTAAATATAAGGCTCTGAGTAGAAAATATACCGGCTTATATTCAATATCAAATCCTGAAACCAACAAATATCGTATTGGAAATAACGATATAAAATATATCTTTCAAATTCCCATAACAATATTTGTACAGTCACGAAATCCAACATCGAAATATTCCGTAGATAATTTCGATTCAACTCCAGTCCAATTCACGTATTGGGAATATTGATTAGTTTTAAAATCACTTTCGAATTCAATTTATTTATTCAAAAAATAAATTGATTTTAATTCTAGTTCAAAACTAGTTCATTTCGACAAAAATATATTTTTATCCTTTCAAATGTGGAATTTTTCATCCTAGTTCTTTCTAACCCACATATTATGATTTTACACAAATTATTAATATTTTTAATAATTTTATCAAGGCCCGTACCGTCGATTTCCCTCAACGGCCATCGAACTGCACTTAAATCGACCTTTTCCAAATTTGATTTGGACATAATTCCAAATTTAACCATTAGATTTCAAATTTCTAATATTCATTGGAAAGCTATTTTCGATACGAACCCAACGGTTCCGGTTTTAGGAGAATCCGACGGTTGGATCTCCCGTAATGTCCATTCGAAGTCAATGGTCGAAATTCACGAACTACCTTGGCGCGACGCGTTCTATTCAGGCCATTATATATAATATATATATATATATATTATATATTTCGTCGATTTCCTTTTTAAAACGTATTTTATAAATCGTTTTATATTCATTTTCAAAACTATTTCAACTCTATATTCAATTTCAAATCAAAATTGAATATTTCATATCATTACTATATAACTGATAATATTTTCAAAACGTTATATTCTGAAATCACTTCTTTTCTATATTCATTATAAAAATGAATATAATCGATATAACTATCGTTCACGTCAAAATAGAGCAACTCTAATCAACACGGCTTTATATATTTCAATAAATTCGTTATTCTATTAAACAAATGAATATATATTCTATTCAACACATGAATCTATATTTCTTTCCTCACATGACAAATCTCAACACATGAGTACTGTCAACACACAACTATTTTTGTTATGTAAAATATTTTATAAAATTATGTTATCTATCGTTTGATTTTTAATTAGCCTCCAACCATAAAGTAGATTCTAATCGTAAATATGATAAAGATGTAAATTTTATTGTTAAAATATTTTACTCAACACATGAATAGTTCCAACACATAAATATCGTCAACACATGACTATTTTTATATTCAACACATGAATTTTCTTTTATAATATTCATTATTTTCCTGATTGGAATGAGTCCCAGTCAATTACCATATAACGTTAATTATATGGGTTCCATACAACACATGTATATATAATAGCAACGATAAACAATCAACCAACATCCAAAGTGCACCACACAACTGCATAAGCATCAAATATAAATAATCAATGCTTACACAGTCTGTCGACCAATCGATCGACATACAATTAAATAATTGGGATTAGTGTACTCAAATATCACCCCAACACCTGTGTAGGGTTTCAAATCAACAAACACATATTTTTATTTGTGCAGTTGGGCGATGTGTAAAATTTATCGTCCCAATCAATATCAGTCTAATCAGTGCATATAAACAAATCGGACGATTTGTTTATAAATATTCATTTATTCACTTTCACGTTAAAAATTATATTTTTAACGATAATTAATTTATTTCAACATATTAATCTATATTATCGATTTCACATCAACATCACAAACAAATTTCACCACACATCAAACAAGCATACAAGCCGACCATGGTCTGTGGACGACGGGTGTCAGGTGTTGCTAAGCACCGTCTGCATCCTAGTATATATATATAACTAGAAAAAGAAATTTAGAGTGAGAAGTTCTCACTAAAGCTATTCCAACTCGACGACACTTCAAATGTAGGAAATCTTCACCTTTTCGTCTTTTGTCACTTTCTTTGCCCGTATTCACTACATATATAAAAATCACATTTTTATATTGTTGCTATGTATATAAAAATCATATTTTTATAATCACTCCATATGGATAAAAATTCTATTTTTACATCGCTACTATATAGATAAAATTTCAATTTTTACATAACTACTATATATATAAAAATTCTATTTTTACATCGCTACTATATAGGTAAAAAATCTATTTTTACATCGCTACTATATAGATAAAAATTCTATTTTTACATCGTTACTATATATATAAAAATTCTATTTTTACATCGCTACTATATATATAAAAAATTCTATTTTTACATCGCTATTATATAGGTAAAAATTCTATTTTTACATCGCTACTATATAGGTAAAAATTCTATTTTTACATCGTTACTATATATATATATATAAATTCTATTTTTACATCGCTACTATATATATATATATATATATATATATATATATATTCTATTTTTACATCGCTACTATATAGGTAAAAATTCTATTTTTACATCGCTACTATATAGATAAAAATTCTATTTTCACATCGCTACTATATATATAAAAATTCTATTTTTACATCGCTACTATATAGGTAAAAATTCTATATTTATAACGGTGTTCATATAATAAAGATTATATTTTTATCACACTATTCTCTATATAAAGATTTCGCCTTTTCTATTATAAAGATTTCGCCTTTTCTATTATAAAATTTCGCCTTTTCTATTTCATCACTATAAAAATCACATTTTTACTTCATCACATATATATATATATATATATATATATAATAAAAATCAGATTTTTATTTCGTTACATATATCAAGATGATATTTTTACTATCTTACCTATATAAAAATTATATTTTTATACTTCTACAATATAAAAGATTATATTTTTATACATATTTCGACTTCTTATACAAAGATTGAATTTTTATATCATCACTATAAAACAAAAATCATTTCTTTTATAATCAAACACGTAGGAAAAATCATATTTTTCTACACTAATAATTAATTAAAACTTACTTTGCTCGTCAGAAGAAAAAGAGGGGGGAATTCACTGTTGAGCGGCGGCTGTTCTGGCGAGTGGAGGTGCTCGATTGGGGTTTTCGTGCGTCGCAGAAGGAAGAAGAAGGAAGAGAGGGGGCGGAGGTCGGAATGGGGAGTCGGTTCTTCGATGCAGGCGAAGGAGAGGGAGGTGGAGGGGAGGCGGTTGTCGAGGAGGGGGGAAGCTGGCCACGACGGTCAACGAGAGGGGGCGGCTAGGGTTGCGGTTTTTATGAAGGGGAGAGGGACAGAGGGCGGAGGAGAAGGGGGGAGAGGGGCAGAGGACCCTTGGGGTGTCGGCGCCAGGGCGCGGCGGCCCTGGTGGCAGCGGCGGCGACGGTCTGCACCCCCCCTCGTCGTTCGCTTTCTTCTTTCTTTTTTTAATTTTCGTTCGATCTGCAAAATGAAAGAGGGGGGTATAAAAGGGCTTTTATAAAAATAAATCATATTATTTAATTTCAAAAATTTGACTTTTTTATAAGACCTCTAAACGAGGCCCACCGCCTGTCGTCCATAGCTAATTACCCCCATTCTAAACACAATGGGATATGTATCGTAAGCTAATTCGACTGTTTCGATCAGTTTTCATCAAAATCAACATATAACTCTATATATTTAATTTGAACGCGCATTTCAATTTACTGGGGTCACACACTAACTCTAAAAATTCCCGAAAAATATTTTCTAGCTTCGTATTGACGATACGGTCCTAACAAAACTAATTTCATCAAATTCTGAGACCGTTGGAAAAATGGCCATTTTCAAGTCGATTAAAATCAACTGAAACTGGTCAAACGCGTTTTCCTTTGCCACACTCACATATTGATTCATAAAATTATGAAATTTGATTCCTAGCCATAATTTGACATCATGGATCCAACAAAAGTGGTTTCGTCGAAATACGAGGTCGTTTGCAAAATTTCCATTTTTAAGGGCCTGAATTCCATAACGACTATTCAGAATTTTCAACTGGACGTATCTTTTGATTCCCGATTTGAAATCTCAATTTTTCGGATTCGTTGGAAAGATATCATCAAATAGATTCAAATATTTTTGGTTTCGCTAAAATCCGATTTATTTTGCACCCGGTACATTCATTTGAAGTTTGAAATCAAATTATTGAACTGCAGGGCCATTTTCAATTCCTTTTATAATTATATAAAATTATTTATATTCTAACGACGACGTATATAAATATATACGTTCGAATTCCACTCAAAATAAATTTCTCGCTGATATTATTTAAAATAATTCATTTTAAATGTTCAAAATTCACTAAAATTGCCAAAATAAAATTTTTAAATTGGCTCGCATTTCCGGGTTGTTACAAAATTTGTTGTAAAGAGGTATAAATTGTAAAATAACCATTGAGTATGAAAGTAAGGTTAAGTTTGGAATTTGTTTAAATATAGGGGATTAATTAAATTTAATTTGTAAAATTCGATAACTGGAATTTTTAATATCGTTTACATTGGAAACGAACTAATGGAGGAATCGCCGTGAAGGTACATAATAGACTTCATCAGGTATTCAGCGCAAATAAAAACACTGGTGAGTAAATCTCACTCACCTTTTATTCAGAATTATTTTTATCAGTTAAAAATAATTGTCTGTTGATTGTTTGGTTGCGTTAAAATATTACTGTGGCATGTTTAAATATATATAGTTATATAGGCTTGCTATTATATAATATATATTGGTTTGGTGATTGGCTGGATTCCAGCAGTATCATTAGCAGATGCCCGCAGTTTCATAGTGGATGATTTCCCTATGCGCCCCACAAATATATTAGTGGATGACCTTCATACCGCGATATCCTGCCTCGAAGCAGGATTGGTATTATTTGTGTTGACTAATATATTTGGATGCAGGAAAACAAGTTGGAGGAATCAATCTGGATTCCTCAAAAATATATATTATTTGTTTGTTTATTTGTTTGCATATGTACTGTTATGTGTGATGTGTTAGAAAACCAGAAATAATTGGTTATTTGGTGTTTAAATATCACTGGGCCTAAGTGTTAATTTATATTTGAGATTTAAAAGGGAAATTCTATTTTTCTAAAATAGAATTTGAATTTTTAAATAGATTTGAAATATAAACTTGTTTTGAAAAATAAAAAAAGTGGTTCCTTTATAACCGAAGTTTATAAATAGTTCTTTTACAAACGAAGTTTATAAATGAAGTGAAAAGAATTATCATTGGATAATTCATAAATAAAAATACAAGTGTGAAATTGAAAATGGAAATCTATTTTCCAAAAGTAGAAATATCAATTTCAAAAGGAATTGAAATCGAGACTTGTGTAAAGAACGAATAAAGAAAATTCAAACAGGAATTGAATATAGAAATTCAGATGGAGTTTGAATATAGAAATTCAAATGGAATTCAAATATAGAATTTGAATATAAAGGAAATTCAAATGTAGAATTTGTATATAGGAAGTGAAATGAAATTTGAATAAAGACATTATGTTCAATATCAAGGAAAGCAAGTTAGCTTCTTACGATCGCCATAGCCTTGGGGCCATGGCTCTCTCCCCTGTTAGCCCCATTAACTAACTTAGTCAGTTAACACTTGAAGAGACATGAACTCAGTAACAACCAATTCCGTAAGTAACAAGTAGCTAAGTCACACATAATCAAAACAGAATCATCAGACTCAGAAGCCACCTAAGGGGAGTTCTAAATATAGAATTTGAATATAGGAAGTGAAATGGAATTTGAATAAAGAAATTTTAAATATAGAATTTGAATATATAGAAAATATAAAGGAAATTCAAATATAGAATTTGAATATAGGAAGTGAAATGGAATTTGAATAAAGAAATTTTAAATATAGAATTTGAATAAAGAGAATTCAAGTAGAATTGAACTGGAATTTTGAATATAGAAGTCAATAAGGAAACGAGCTTAAAAATAGAATTAGATTTGGATTATAAGTAAGTTAAAATATATTTGAACATGTTATACTCAAATATGATGGTGAAATAGGCAAACCAGTTAATTTGCAAATCAATTAACGAACTAAGTTAAAACGATTGTATTAACTTAAAACGATTAAGTTGAAATGAATTAGAAATGTATGGATATACATGAGATAGGTTTGGAATAAAGTATAGAAGAGATATATAAAGAATGCTCGACAAAAAGGTACGTATTTAATTCATATATGAGATTTTATGCGCCGTATCGGCTAGCCGCTTGGCTTTTCCTTTTCTTTTTGGATTGGTAAGAGCCATGGGAGGCTATTTGAAATATCCCGATGCTCCCGGTACAAAGGAGGTTATGGCGAATTTTTCCGGGAATTTAAGGAGTTAGAATATTTTTAAGATAATTTGATAGTTAGAAATCAATGTATCGATATATATAGAAGTCGATAAGAAAACAAACTTGAAATTAGAATAGTATAATCAAAAAGGAAGTCTAGAATAAAATATAGTAGGAATAGAAAGAGAAAGTGTATGTGTTTAAAAGTGAACAATTAGTTGTATGGTATTGATTATTCGAGTAAGTAGTCTTATCTGTTTTGACGTTATAAATGTTATTCAGTCAAGGTCTGAGAGGTAGTTATACCCCAACTTGATTGATTTCATTATTAACAAATAAATAGTAAGATTTCAGGCTCGAAGATCAATGTTGGATAAGAGTTAGTTGAATATAGTATTTGGTTTGTCGTAACGATGTTTTACACAGCATCCATTTTAACCCAAATAAGTATAAACTTGGAAATAGAATAATACATATTTCCTAAGTATAGAAATAAACGAGATCGGAAAAAGAGATAAGTAATTGGAATATTTTCCAATTATAAATAGCATATATTTTCTAAAGTTTAGAAAATAAAGGAAGGCGATATTCGGAAATGTTTTCCAAATAACGTAAAAGCCCAATATGGTTATTGAAAATATTTGGTTAACAAATATTGATAAAGAGATAGAGAAGTGATTTAATTAATGGAATATTAATTAAGGGCTCAGTGATTGTTTGATAATTGGATGAACACTTGTTTTCTTCGATAGTTAAACCGTCGACTATCAAAACACTTGTTTTTATTCGATAGTTAAATCATAGACTATCGAAGTTTTGACCATCGTTGTCAATATGGAGAGACCAGTTGGATTATTATCCAAAGAACCACTCTGTATTGGCATAAGCGTTGCGAATCATATATGCCAAGAAAATTGAAGACAGAGTAAAGTGCAAGGGTTGTTGTATAAATCTTAGATAACAGTGCCTAAGATGGATGTATTGAATAGTGCCTTCGGTTCATCTTGTTCCTGGATGACTTGTATGGATGAATGTCCGACAGAGTATTTCCAAAAAGGTCACATACATTGATTTCTTCAACCGTACCAAGAGTGGAAGCGGAAAAGGAAACTTCTTTAGCTAACACATAATGTACTGTTGTAGACGTCAATTAGTGATTTTCGATGGATCTGACAATGTGGCATTCGAAGTGAATCTGATGTGATGATAAAGCGTAACCTCAAGCCTCATCAACCGGTAAATGACAGAAATGGGCCAGGAAGCATGTCTATGTAGGTCGCACCTATTAGGGTGTACAATCATCTGATCTATAGTTTCACTTACTTCTAAATCTATTGTCGATAATGTCCCATTCGGGAAATGGTTGCTGATCCCAACCCTTGGTGATATACATTCGATACACTCAAGCGAAATGAGTGGTCGGTCATGTGTGGCTGAGTTGCAAGATGTTCTTGTTGAACTCGGTGTATTCTCCTCTAGAGATATACCAGCGGCAGGTGGTTCCATACCTTGTCATAGTTGGAAATCCATTACTCAATATGTGCTTGCGGTTTTTGATTGTATATTATATATGTGGAACGTGAGATGCAAACGTTCCACTAGATTGTTATTTACTTGATTTAGACATTACTATAATATCAAAAGAGTTTTTGATATAAAGATTACCGTTCCTTTCAAAGGGGTTTTGAAAGATAAGTCAAGTGTTTGGATTCTTATAAGGGAAAAACCCGTTTCGTGTTATACGGCGTGGTCTTATGAGATATCATTTAGTTTTCTGAAACTGTTTAAACTGTTTACTCATACCAGTCCCATGACTGACCCAGAGTTTATTTTGTTTTGTTCTACCTAAACTCTTGGGGGCCTAAATTTGTACGCGCAGTCAAGTAGTTCGTGATTTTACAGATCTATCTAAAGGAGCTTGGAGCAGGAGGCTTCAGCGTTAGTTATATAGAGTTTTGTTCCGCTGTGTTGTAAGTGTTGTACTCTGATAAGTGTATGTTATACAGTTAAGATTTTGTATTTCAAAGATATGATATATTATATTTTGTTCCGCTGCGGTGCAAGATTCTGTGTTGTTGTTTCTTTTCTTCTTCTATCTTTTTCTTCTAAAAAAATGTTTCGTATTTTCGTGATATTTGGGTTGGACGTATGATGTATATAGTCAACTGTGATGTTGCGGACTTTGCGGGTCATTACAATATCATACCATTGATTCCTGCCAATATATAACCTCTAAGCTCGTACGTCTTAGAGAAGGGTGTTAAACACCAAACAGAAATATATTTAGCAGAGATCAACGAATACAGTATAAAGGAATACAACATCAGACATACAATCCATTTACAAGTCCTTTCTGGGCCTGAATGAAACTGGTGGCACCTTATACCTCGCATATCCGAACAATCAACAATTCATCCGGACAGTTACCACTGTAGCCCCTTCAAGGTAGCTACTCCAATCATGGGAATCAGTAAACACACATCCATTCGATGTGAAAATCGTCGGTCTTCAACCACCATCTTCAAATATTCGACTTCCAATTGTCGTATAATTATTTGAAATGAGATTTAACTCGGTCTTTTCAAATAATTCTCGAATATATATAGTTCAAAATAATTTTTTTTCATTCCGTATCGTTTATAATATTTTATAACGATTTATCGCTATTTTTATTTATTTAAAAATAGCCATTTTTTACTAAACAACGCTTCGGGTCATTACATGGCCCTGAAGCTGTTTTCATCAAAATATGATTTACCCATTTCTCCAAATCTAACCATCGGATCTTAACAAATTTAATATCTTTGGAATGATTTTTCCAAAGCGAACCCAACGGTTCCAGTTTTGAGGAAATCCGACGGTCGGATCTCTCGGTATAATCGTTTGAAGTTATGGTTTCAAAACGTGAACTGCAGCAGCGAGATTCAGTTTATTTTAATTTATATTTATATATACATATATTTATGATTCATTCATTCGACGATTTCAAATCCATTCATTTCATTACATGATTATAATTCATGACATGCCAATTTTATACGCTCCGTATTTACATTTAAAAGAATATTTTTAATGTGCTAACATATTTTAATAGATGTTTTATTTTCCTCTTTCTAATATGATAAAATAGTGTTTTAATATTTCTATACTTTCTAACACATTTCCCCAACATGTTAAAAATTTGGTTTTTAACATTATAATATTTTCCATGACATTAAAAATAAAAAATTTAATGTAAACATGTTTTAAGTTTTAAAACATGACATTTTCTAATTTCTTTTATTTCATGAAAAATGTAATATTTTTTTTCTTTCCTTTATTACATAATAAATGTAATCTTTTATTTCATCTTTAATTACATTATAGAAAATATAATCTTTCTTACACCAAAAATGTGAAATTCCTTATGTAAACACATTTTATATAACGATGATTATTTTAATGTTTCATTCAAATAAAATGTGAATTTCAAAGCAAAACATTTCTATTAATCAATGGTCAAATTTTAGTGTTTCTATGTTTTTTTCTTTTCAAACAGTGAATATTTTTACCGAATCAATCTCTACATTAAAAAGGAGAATTTTTAACGTAAAGATGTTTTAAATTTCAAACATGAACACTTTTTTCTATATTCTACCTTCACATTAGAAATGAACATTTTAATGTTAAACATGTTTTGTTTTAAAACATGAAAAATATTCTCATATTCTGTATTTACATTAAAATATAATTTTTCATTTCATTCTTTATTTACATTGAAAAATGTGAATTTTCTTATGCATTCTTTATTTACATAAAAATGTGAATTTTCGATTTTAACTCAATTCATTAAACAATGAGTCCTTTTTCTAATGATTTATTTACATTAAAAAAATGTAAATTTAATTGTGACCACATATTTATTAACCAATGAATCTTTTCTAGGAATACATTTACATTAAAAATGTAGACTTCAATGTAAACACATTTTTATGTGACAATGATTATTTTTAATGTTACATATACATTAAAAATATGAATTTCTAAGTGAACACATTTTTATGTCCGAAGGATTATTTTTAATGTTGCATATACCTAAAAATGTAAATTTCAAATGTAAAAACATTTTTATATATATTTTACATTTACATTGAAAATATGATTTTCAATGACAACCTATTTTTCTTTTCAAAATATGATCTTTTTCTACTTTCCAACTTTACATTGAAAAAAAAATTCTTTCTTCAATGTAATCATGTTTCCATTTAAAATTATGATCCTTTTTTCTAAATTCTACTTTACATTGAAAATGAGAATTTTCAATGTAATCATATTTTCACTTTAAAGTTATGATCATTTTTCTATTTTACATGAAAATGAGGAGTATAATGTTAACAAATTTTTGGTTTCAAAATATGTTCATTTTTCCTGGTTTGCCACTTTACATTAAAATGAGAATTTTAATGTTAACATATATATTTTTTTCGAAAAAAATGAGAAATTTTCGTATACAATAAAAATGTAAATTTTTATTGTTTAACTTATTTTCATTTTCAAACAATGAATATTTTCCAAATTTCTATATTCAATAAAAATGGTGAATTTTTGATGTTCAAACAAATTTCACTTCATATATGAATATTTCAAAACACGTGGATATTTCAAAAAAAAAAAAATCGACAGCATAACGGCAGGGTAATTAAAACTGGCACCGTCCCGATGTATGGCTCCTCGCTCTACCTTAAAGCCTCGCAGCTTTTGACAAGGGGGAATTAAATATTCTAGTTCGTACACAGACGAATTTTTTTTCACTATCAATCAATTTCTTTTTTTTCTTTTTTTCAATCAACAAACAAACACCAAAATTCAATCAATCGCATATCACAAATCAATCAAGTCGTCCATGGTCTGTGGACGATGGGTGTCGGGAGTTTCTAAACTTCGTCTGCATCCTAATAGAATTTCATTTAATTTATTTCTGAAGTCAGATATCTCACATTGATTTGACGGCGCCTAAAATTATAGAAAGCCCTAAAAATACTGCAGTCAGTTCTGAAATGTAGATCTCGTCGTCTCGAGTCCAACGCTTTCAGTTTCGTCAAAATCTGATTAAATACGAACAAGATATGGTTATTCAATGATTTGGTTATATTTTAACAATTAATTAATTGATTAAATAATAAAAAAATACCCTTCTTCCAAATCGAATTGAGTCCGACGGTTTTCTCGTTTTTGTTCAAAACTAGGTCTCAGGTTTTCACGGGGATCGAGGAACCGGGGAAGAATCGGCCGACGTCACGCGGAAGAGGAGAGGACGGCGCTCTGGTCGGCGGCCTTCAGGTGGAGCTCGGTGGCAGCATTTAGAGGGGGATCGGCTGCGAACGGCGGTGGTTCTCGTGGTTGGTTCTCCTCGTATACGCCACCAGAGGATGATCGACCCGTATAGAATCGGAGCTGGAAGAAAACTCCAAACAATCCTCAAAAGGATCAATGTAATTTGTTGCAAGAATCACAAGATAATGGAGGAGGAAGAATCGTGTTTTCTGGCCATTGAAATCGATAGTATATAGCGGCTGAGTGTAACAACCCAAAAATTTGAGCCAATTCAAAATTTTTATTTTGGCTATTTTAATAAATTTTGGATATTTAAAATGAATAATTTTAAATAATAATGGCGGGAAATTTATTTTGAATAGAATTAGAATGAAAATATTTATTTGAATCGTCGTTAGAATATAAATATTTATTTGAAATTATAAAAGGAATTGAAAATGGGCGCGGTAGTTCGAAAATTCGATTTCAAATTTCAAATGAATGTACAGGATTCAAAATAAACCAAATTTTGGCAAAATCATAAATATTAGAATCTAATTGAGAATATCTTTCCAACGAATCCGAAATACTGAAATTTCATAGCGGGGATAAAAAGTTATGCCCAGTTGAAAATTCAGAATAGTCGCTACGGAATTCTGGCCCTTAAAAGTCGAAATTCTGCAAACGACCTCTGTTTTCGACGAAACCACTTTTGTTGGATTTGAGATGTCGAATTATTGCTAGATTCCAAAATTCATAATTTTTCGAATCAATATGTGAGCGTGGCGAAGTAAAACGTGTTTTGACAGTTTAATTCAATTTCGATCGACCAGAAAATGGTCATTTTTCAAATGGTCTTAGAATTTGATGAAATTAGTTTTGTTAGGACCGTATCGTCAATACGAAGGTAGAAAATAATTTTCAGGAATTTTTAGAGTTTGTATGTGGCCCCGATAAATTAAAATGCGCATTCAAATTCAATATATAGATTTATATTTTGATTTTAATGGAAACTAATCGAAGCAATCGAATCACCTTACGATACATATCCAATTGTGTTCAAAATGGGGGTAATTAGCTAAGAGCGACAGTCGGTGGGTCTTGTTTGGAGTTCTAATAAAAAGTCAACATTTTAGGGAATTAAATAATAAAATATAAAATAATTTTCCTTTAACCCCCCCTCCCCCCGTTACCCTTTTCCCCAATCAGAAAGTCGTGCCCCAAAATTTGAAAATGGCAGCCCTCCCTCCACCCTCCTCCGCTGCAACGGCCACCGGCTCCTTCTCCGACCGTCGTCGCCCCTCTCTGACCCGCCGCCACCTCCTCCTTTCCCCCCTTCTTTCTCCTTCGCGAATCCCAAAACCCAACTGGCCAAACCCGATCTGAAATGCGCCACCCCTTGAGTGCCACCGCACTGCCATGGACCCACTGTCGCCACCCCTTCAGTCCGCATCCACCACTCCGACGACGCCCCCTCTCCCCTTATCTCTTTCCTTCCTCTTTCCCTCTAATTCACACACCATGCTCCAAAAACTGATGCTCCACTGTCTGTGGCCCACCGCAGCCACCACTGCACCTCCCTGACCGCCTGAGCACTTCAGTCCGCCTCCGACCGTGGCGCTCTAGACAAGCGAAAGATTGCAACGGTTTTTAAAGTGAGTTTTTTTATATGCTATTGTTTTAAAATTTAGTTTTTTTAAATATATAAAGCATATATGATAAAGATTAGATTTTTATTACGATAAAGATTAGGTAAAGATACGATTTTTATATAGAAGTTAGCAAGGTAAAAATATGATTTTTATATATGTAGCGAATTAAAAATATGATTTTTATATAATAGAGAATATAAAAATGTGATTTTTATATATGTAGCGAATTAAAAATATGATTTTTATATAATAGAGAATATAAAAATGTGATTTTTATATATGTAGCGAATTAAAAATATGACTTTTATATAATAGAGAATATGAAAATGTGATTTTTATATATGTAGCGAATACGGACGACGAAAGTGACAAAAGGCGAGCAGGGAGAAGTTTTTCTACATATGAAGAGTCGCGGCGTTTGGTTTAGCTTTTAGGTGATAACTCCTTACTAAAATTTTCTGTTCAGTTATTTATTTTATAACTGCATATATAAACTGCTCTCCGTCGTCCATAGACCATGGACGACTTGTGTGATTGTTTGTGTTGTGAAAATTGACTGTTGGTTATGATGTAAAATATATCTTCATGTGTTGAAATCAAATATACATTCATGTGTTGAAATAAAATATATATATTCACGTATTGAAATCAAATATATATTCATGTGTTGAAATAAAATAAATATTCATTTACAAATCGAACGATTTGTTTATGTACACCAATTTGACTGATATTGATTGGGATGATAAATTTTACACATCGCATAACTACACAAATAAAATCTGTGTTTGATTGTTTGAAACCCCACACGTGTGTTGGGATGGAATTGGACATACACTAATCCCAATATATAGGTGTATGTCGATCGATTGATTGACCGGCTGTTATAAGCGTTGAATATTTATATTTGATGCTTATACAGTGTATAATGCACTCTGGATGATGGTTGATTACTTATCGTTGCTATTATGTACATGTGTTGTATGGAATCCATATAAATAATATTATATGGTAATTGAGTGGGTCTCATTCCAATTTAGAAAATAAATTATATTCATGTGTTGAATAAACAAAATAGTCATGTGTTGACAATACCCATGTGTTCAGAATATTCATGTATTGAAAATATAAATTCATGTGTTGAATAAAATATATATTCATGTGTTGAATAAAAGAAAATTCATGTGTTGAAGAAAATATTCATTTGTTGAATAGAATAAAGAAGTTATGGAAATATATAAAGTCGTGTTGGTTAGATATGCGCCATTTTGACGCGAACGATATTTATATCGATTATATTCGTTTTTATAATGAATATAGAAAAGGAAGTGATTTCAAAATATAACGTTTTGAAAATATTATCATTTATATATATATATATATATATCAATGATATGGAATATTCAATTTTGATTAGAAATTGAATATGAAGTTGAAATCGTTTTGAAAACGAATTTAAAACGATTTATAAAATATGTTTTAAATGGAAATCGATGATATATATATATATATATATATATAATGGCTTGAATAGAATGCGCTGCGTTGCGGCAATTCGCGAATTTCAACCATTGACTTCAAACGGACATTGCGGGAGATCCGACCGTCGGATTCTCCTAAAACTGGAACCGTTGGGGTCGTATCGAAAAGATCTTTCTAACGAATATTAGAGAATTGAAATCTAATGGTTGGATTTGGAAATATGTCCAAATCAAATTGGGAAAATGTCGCTGTACGTGCAGTTCGATGGCCGTTTATGGAAATCGACTGTACGGGCCTTGATAAAATTATTAAAAATAGCAATAATTTGTGTAAAATCATAAGAAATGATTTGGAAAGAATTGGGATGAAAATTCCATATTTGAAAAGATAAAAATAGATTTTTATCGAAATGAACTAGTTTTGAACTAGAATTATTATCCATTTATTTTTAAAATAAATAGATTGGATTTGAAAGGGTTTTAAAAGTAACCAGAATTTCCAATAATTGAATTGGAATGGATTTGAATCGAAATTGTCATTGGAATATTTCATTGTTGGATTTCGTGATTATACAGATATTGTTATGGAAATTTGAAAGACAAATTTATATCGTTATTTCCAATACGGTATTTGTTGGTCGTAGAATTTGATATTGAATATAAGCCGATTTCAGAGCCTTGTATTTAATATCAAATAGGATTTGGGTTTGTCGTGAATGGTGTCTTCATTAACACTGTTCTTAAACCCAGTTGAGAAAAAGATTAAATCTTTTTATTTAGATTTAATGAAGTATACTGATATTTAATTGGAATTGAATTAGAATGTGATTTTGGGTTTAATGTGAATAGTGTTTAAGTGACATTGGTTCTTTAACCCAGTTAAAATACAGGTTATGGCTTCCCAAGTTAAACAATCATTAATATTGATTTTTGGGAAGATTAAAACCAAGTGGAGTTTTAATGAATCTTTAATTAGATTGAAATGATCGAGAATGGAGTATCACCAGTTTTGCTCCAGGCGATAGTTAAATCTTTAATTAGATTTGAACGTGAAATGATAATTGAATTTACCGATAACACTGTGGTGTTAGATATGAAGTTTTACCAGTTTTACTTCATGGGATGAATAGGTTGGGATTGGGAAATTAAAACAAATGATTACTTCGGTAAGGTTCATTAAACCCGACTAGTTTGGATAAACCATAATTTGGTTTGAACTGGTATTCAAAGGAAGATTAAAAAATAAATTTTAGGAATTTATCTTTGATAAAATTAATGGGAACGTTTCCCAAAGTATAAGAATATTTGAATAAAAGAATATTCTAAATTGGAATGAGGCGTATGTTGTGTTTGTGTAACACTTGATTATTATATACGCGAGTTGTTCAGAAAGACCGGGTTTATCGCATTCTGAATAACTGATTCGACGGTGTGTCGAGGATGAAGACGGTGGTCGAAGACCGGATGTCTTCACATCGTTTGGATAATTACTGATGATCTTGATTGGGTTGTACACCCAAGAGGAGGGAATCGGTTGGTGATCGTCCAGACGTACTTGGAGATCGATGGATACGCGAGGTACTAGGTGCCTCCGCTTTCGCTCAGACCCAGAACGATCTTGTATATACTGTGTCTGACATTGGATTTTGCTCTGTGTTTATTGATCTCTATTAAATATACATTAGCCTGGTGGAGCAGAATTCATTCCCTTACGTCACCCTTCTCTTAGACGTACGGGATCAGAGGTTGTATATCGATAGACATCAGTCGCATGGTGTGAATTGCCTGTGTGGCATGCCTAAGTGGTAAATGATCAAGGCTTTTATTGAAAAGCAAAGTCTTGTGGTTGATGATCAAAGCACCACCTATGTGGCATAGCTTTGTGTAACGTAAATTCGCGAGTCTCACACACCAGATATGAACCAGAAACGGGAGAGGATGTCAGGGATGGCATGCGTTTCTTTCTAGCTAGGGTGGTGTTAGTGACCTACCAGCCCTGACATTTATATTATTTTCACCTGTGTGGTTGTTGCTGTTGCGAGGCGCCTCGGATATATCGGTGACTATGTGGAGCTGATGGAGTCATTTGGCTCATTTACGCCCCATAGGGTGAGGAAACACGGTGTTTAGGGTTTAAGTTTAATCCACATCGGTGGACCGGCCCTTAGGATCCAAGGTGCGGTCGCGGCTGTTCCTAAGTCATGGTAGGCTAGAGTTTCTCAAAGCGGTGAGGACTATCTTTTTCCTCAGTTTACAGATGGAAATCCAATCTCCAATACGTGACATTTGCGGTTTTGATTGTAGAGCCTAGTATGGCGACATGATATATCGTACCCATGCCGCCTAGGATTGATACATTTATATTTGAAGTTTTTTTATACACTATGCACTTATAATAGTATCAAATGATTTGTTTTAACGTATCAAGCATTCTTTGGCTATTATAAGGTAAAACCCTATCCTTTGGCTTGTGTTGCATTGTGTGATGGGACCTGGGTCTTATAATAGCTTCATTGTTCTTTATTTAGCATTGTGTTGTTGTTTTATGCACTGGTATTCTTGGAAGGAAACCCGTTCCATGTTATACGGCGTGGTCCTTGGATTTACCTAACTTTAAAATAAAGATTAGTAACTGTTTTAGTTCTCACACCAGTCACATGACTGACCTGGAGTTTATTGTTTTAAACTAAACTCTGGGTGCCCCTATTTCCGCACGAGCAGCTAGTAGTTTTGGTTTTGCAGATTTATATTCACAGGATCCTGATTTACAGTTGGAATGATACTCAGAAAGCTTTGTATCCTTGTATTACTTTCAGTTGTGTTTTGTATTATTTTTCCACTGCTATGTAATGTATTGGAATTTCTGATATTTATCAAATGTGTAATATTGATTCATACTCTGTATATTCTTGTATTCTGATGGAATTGTTGTAATTAACAATAAAATGTTCTTTTGTTTGTGTTCTGATTCGTCTTGTCCTCAAAGCAATCCGTGATTTCCCGTAAAGGGGATTTCGGGTCGTCTCATTTTGGTATTAGAGCTATGGTTTACAAAGCTCGAGAACAAGACACACTAGAACCGAACGAAAGAATTCTTCAGAGATTGGATTAGTAATATCCAATGAGAATGACTCGTTAGAGATGGGATCAGTAGTATCCTAGAACGAGTGTGAAGAGTGATGTTTTTAAAATAAAATTTAAAACAAATTTTGTTTTGGAAATTTAAACCTTATTCAACGTATTTGAATATTTATTTGTATTGAATTTGGACAATCCAGTATATAAAGATTTTGCATATACGTCTGATCCACGTGTATTCGAAGTTTTAATATGCTGAATAGATATAGAATCACACTCTAGTCGCCCGGTGATGATTCTGATGATGTCGCGACGTCATCAACATTTATAATCGAGTGTCGAAAGTATGATATCTATATATTTCCAATTGACTGGTGTGAGAACCAAAACTAGATAGGGCTGATTGTTGTGATTTGGCATCAAAAAACTGATTTTTGGACTATGTATGAAAATTATGAATTTGAAAACCTAATCAACTAATTGATTGATAGTTGTGTTGTTTGATTATTGGTTTGATATTTTTAACCATTTAGCCAAATTAAACCAAATATTGAATTGTATTGAAAATTTGTCGCATTGGCATGCATACACATGTACTTACATTGAACAGGTCATTGCAAGAAGGCTAAAGAAGAGGAATAAAATTGTTGGCCCGACAAATAGGTACATGTTTATTTTATTTCTTGTGTTTTTGATGATTTTATGAGCTGCTTGGCTGTTTCTTTTTAGATTGGTGAGGGCCATGGGAGGCTATTTGAAATATCCCGAAGCTCCCGGTGCATGGGAGGTTATGGCGAATTTTTTTGAAAATTTAGGGTGTTAGCCAAATTTTTGAAAAATCTGAAAAGTTCTTAGAAACTGAAAAGTTGAAGAACTTAAGCCGTAAAGAAAATAATGAAAGTTGAGTTGATTAGTTAAACAACTTTCAGCTTTGTTCCTTTTCGGGGACGAAAAGTTTTAAGTGGGGGAGATTGTAATAACCTGAAAATCTGAGCCAATTTAAAAATTTTATTTTGGCTATTTTAATGAATTTTGGATATTTAAAATGAATTATTTTAAATAATAATGACGGGAATTTTTTTTGAATAAAATTAGAATGAAAATATTTATTTGAATCGTCGTTAGAATATAAATATTTATTTTAAATTATAAAAGGAATTGAAAATGGCGTGGTATTTTGAAAATTTGATTTCAAATTTCAAATGAATGTACAGGATTCAAAATAAATCAGATTTTGGCAAAATAAAAAATATTAGAATCTAATTGAGAATATCTTTCCAACGAATCCGAAAAATTGAAATTTCATAACGTGGATAAAAAGTTATGCCCAGTTGAAAATTCAGAATAGTCACTATGGAATTCTGGCCTTTAAAAGTGGAAATTTTGCAAACGACCTTTGTTTTCGACGAAACCACTTTTGTTGGATCCGGGATGTCGAATTATTGCTAGAGTCCAAAATTCATAATTTTTTTAATCAATATGTGAGCGTGGCGAAGTAAAACGTGTTTTGACAGTTTCAGTCAATTTCAATCGACCAGAAAATGGTCATTTTTCAAACGGTCTCATAATTTGACGAACTTAGTTTTGTTAGGACTGTATCATCAATACGAAGCTAGAAAATATTTTTTGGGAATTTTTGGAGTCCGTATGTGGCCCCGGTAAATTTAAATGCACGTTTAAATTCAATATATAAATTTATATTTTGATTTTGATAGAAACTGATCGAAACAATCGAAACAGCTTATGATACATATCCCATTGTGTTTGGAATGGGGGTGATTAGCTAGGGACAACAGTCTGTGGGTCTTGTTTGGAGTTCAAATAAAAAGTCAACATTTTCGAGAATTAAATAATAAAATATAAAATCATTTGCCTTACCCCCCCCCCACCCCCGTTACCCTTTTCCCCAATCTGAAAGTTGTGCCCCAAAAATTGAATATGGCGGCCCTCCCTCCACCCTCCTCCGCCGCAACCGCCACAGCCGACTTCTCCGACCGTCGTCGCCCCTCTCTGACGCGCCGCTACCTCCTCCTTTCCCCCTTCTTTCTCCTTCGCGAATCCCAAAACCCAACTGGCCAAACCCGATATAAAACGCGCCACCCCCCCAAGCGACACTACACCGCCATGGACCCACTGCCGCCGCCCCTTCAGTCCGCCTCCACCACTCCGGCGATGCCCCCTCCCCCTTATCTCTTTCCTTCCTCTTTCCCTTTAATTCACACAACCTGCGCCAAAAACCGATGCTCCACAGCCTGTGGCCCACCGCAGCCACTACTGCACCTCCCTGACCGCCTGAGCACTTCAGTCCGCCTCCGACCGTGGCGCTCTAGGCAAATAAAAGATTGCAACGGTTTTTAAAGTGAGTTTTGTAACAACCCGTATTTCGATAACATGTTAGAACGAGAATCAAGGCAGAATTTAATTTTAAATTCTGAATCAAGTAAAACGGGCTATGCCATTGCGTTCGTCTCGGAAAAATACGCGAAATAGAGTCTGAGTTTTCAAGAATCGGAGTCCGTATGACCAAGTTATGGTCCGACGAAGTTTTCAGAAAATACAAGTTCAAAAACGAGTTCTAATTTCGAAAATAAGGGCTAGAAGGCTAGGCGGGAAAAATTCCCGCCAGGTACCCCAAGTCGACAGCCCTGTCGACTTGGGAGTCGACATGGCTTGACCCAAGTCGACAGCCCTGTCGACTTGGGGGTCGACTTATGGTGGCCGGGCAGTTTTGCCTGGTGCACCTATTTTCTATCTTGGCTAGGTTTTTGGGCCTGGTTCGAAATCTGATGGTTTAGGTTGATCCTAGGGTTAATCTAAGGGTCCTAACTAATCCTAATCTCTATAGATAAGCCCCTAACCCTCTCCTAAATCCTCATTATTCGTTCATGCAACTAAACTATGGCAAAATTGCTCCTCTCATGGCCTCAACTCAAAACCCTAGCCTCCACTTCATTTCTATGAGAGGTTTCATGATCATGTGAGTGTTAGAGAGTCCCTATGTTAGTATGAGAGCTTCTCAAGTTGATTTCAAGGCTAAAGCTTTGACCTTTGTTCATAAAGATGGGGTTTTTATTGATTTGGAGCTTTCATCTTTGGGTTTTTGGATGATGGCATGCATAGGCTTTGTCTCAATCTTTAATTTAATCGATTTGTGCCTTCATAGCAATGTAAGCCCTTTCCCTACTCTTAGATATTAACTATGAAGTTAAATGTTCATGTTGCAAGTTTGGGTTTGATCATTGAGTATGATACATGCTATCATGTCATGCAAGTTTATGAAGTCATTATCTTGATCTTGTGGGCTAAAAGCTACAACCTTTATGTTGAAATGTTGCATTATGCAACATGAGAACCCTCATAACCTTTATGTCAACTTGCATATGAAGTCATAACCCTTATATGATGATATATGCGAGTTACTAGTCATCATTCCATGTCTTTTGTCACCATGATTCGCTTATGTGCCAAGTTTGGGTTTATGCATGTTTTTGAGGCTTAAGAATGTAACATGCAAGTTAATGAACACATTTGTGCCTCATTTGCCACCATGATTAACTTGTGGCTTAATATCCAATTTTTGTCATGCCTTTGCCAAGTCTCTTCTTTTAATCCATTACGTTGTTGCGAACGTATATGCGAGTTTAAAAGAGTTGGGTTATGTTATGGGTAATTTCTAATGACATGAAATACAACTTGAAAACATGACTTGAAATATAACATGGAAGTTGACATGTGAGTATGTTTGAAAATATGAAATTGGGAATTTACCAATTAAGTTAGGTCTACCCATACTATGGAATTGGGAATTTACCTATTAAGTTAGGTCTACCCATATTCTTAAAAACTTGAATATGAACATGACACTAGACTAAACATGAAAGTGACCAACTCGAGGTTGGGTTGAGTTTGCAATGTAAAACTACTCGGAATCGACCGGCCTAACTAGTAGTTGCAAACAATAGGACCCAATGTGAGAAGTTGGTCATGTTGTGCTTGAACCCGAGGTTAGACCAAGTTGTGGTGTAAAGCTACCCGGAACCGACCGGCTTAACTAGTAACCACAACAAAGTCTAATGTGAGAGGTTGAGGTGCATTAAGTAATTAATGCCACATGATAGGGTTAAGTTAATTTGATTAATGACTCTTAACCAAATATGACATGGACAAATGGGTTAAGTAATTTGATTAGGCTAATGATACTTAACAAAACATGACAAGGTTGGGTAGGTTAAGTAACTTGATTTGCCTAATGACACTTAACCATTTTTATACGACTAGTGGACGGGGTTAAGTTAACCAACACTTAACCAATCCAACACGATAATTTGGTAAGGTTAAGTAAGTTTTCTTAATGACACTTAACCGAAAAATACAGTTAATGGATGGAGTTAAGATTAGACTCAACTAGTCTAAACATGGAAATCGGATGGGGTTAAGTTAGCCTAGACTTAATTAATCCCACTTGGCAGTTTAATGGGGTTAAGTTAAACACTTAACTAATCTAACATGATGATTTGATGTGGTTAAGTGACCTATACTTAACCAATCTAACTCGTTAATTTATTAAGGTTAAGTTAACCTATACTTAACCAATCTAACGTGAAAACATGATAAGGCTAAGTCACGAATCGCTTAAATACGCTTGACCGATTGGACTCAGTAATTTGATAGGGTCAAGTTAATATATACTTAACCAACTTGAGCATGGTTTGTAGGGTTAAGTCTTGAACTTGGATACTTAGCCAATTTTGACATGATTTGTAGACGGGTTAAGTCATGAACTTAAGTGACACTTAATCCATTATGTAAACCCTAGTTCTAAGGATTAGGTGGATAACCGTAGTTAACAAGGATAACGGGAATAAGGCTAAGTGGTAAACCTTAGATGAAGAATAACTAAGTAATGATTCTTAGTCAAGGAAATTTAGACCAGTTCATAGATAGATGAGTAACCTGATACGGTAGGTCATCGTTTAAGTATACGAGTAGGAGCAAGTATCTGATTTAGATAAAGGCTCCAGCGAACTGGGTAACGAAGCAGCGGCTTCGAGGAACGTGAGGATATTCTTGGTATCCCTCTGTGAGCTTCCAGGTGATCATACTAGGCTCATGAGAGGTTAAGGTCTGCGTTAGAAGAACCAAGAGTATGCCTTGGTTGCTATACGAGCGACCTAAAGATGGGGACGGATAGGGGATAGTCGACGATACACGGTCGTACCCTAGATAGCATTTCGTCAGGCTACCTACCATCTTTGGTCAAGCGTGTACGTACGGAAAGGCAGAGAACACCCAAAAGACCATAATTGCTATCTAATTATGGTTGCGGTAAGGCTAGGATTGTGGGTTGGCCAGTAGTGTGTTCTCATACAGGATTTATCCTGTCTTGTCTTTCACTAGTTGAGGGAGTGGTCTCGTTGGACCATAGCCACGTATAGAAAAAAAAGACCTTAGCATCTACATCGGCAGATAAATCGAAAGCTCCCGACCGAGTCCTGTATTTCCTGATCTGCCCTGTGACAGGACTCGGATGGCACGATGTGATACATGTGCATACAGTCATGGAAAAACGATCCACGGTGAATGCGTGGGAAAAAGGGCGCGGTTGACGGTTATCGTAATTCCTAGTGGCCCTGGGTGGTTGAACCAAAACCGAGATACGAAAACGTGCAATAGGTAAGCATAATCCCTAGTAGTCCTAGGTAGCATAAGTCCTACTAGTTGTACAAACGATGATTCATGTTGAAAGACCCTAGTTAGATATAGGGTGACAGCCCAAAACGATCTTAAGGATCATGGAACTATGTTAAAGTAGTATAGAATCTCATGGGAAAGCCCGTATGGTCTACGGCAAGGGACTGAACATTTACATGGAATAAAACATACGAGTTGAGTAACCTATATATGCGATATATTAGGTTGACATGGACCATTACACGACTTTTGAGTAAGGGTCATTCATGGTTAACACATGATGCGGTGGGGATACTAGTACGGTAGGTGCAGAGCTAGAAGACAGGATAGATACCATGGGATGTTATACGTGATAGATATCTTGGGGATATGATACTTGATAGGAACCTGACGATGGGATACCTTGTTTTATCTTGACATCGTAATTTATCATGACACCTTAGTTTATCTGAGTTCAGTAGTTCATCCTGTTATTTTGATTTAGCTTATCTATCTTGTCATCATGCTTATGTTCATCTCAGTTTCTCATGTCAGTTAACTTTACTAGTTTTTATGCTAATAGTAGATAGGGCTTACTCAGTCTTTTTGACTGACCCGTTTTATTTCGCCTCTTTTCTTCCGTTCCCCCCCAGGTTACAGGGAGGAAATACTGTTGTTTAGTTTAGACTTCTTCTGCTTGAAGGTCATCATGGATGGCTTGGACTTTTCTTGGCTATGGCTACTTTACTATTTTTACTTGGGGAATAATTTATGAAAAAGTCTTTATGCTTCTTTATTATTGCAAGACAGGTTTTGATGTACTCTGATGTAAAAGGCTTTAGACCTTATTTATTCATGTTATGAAAGTTTGATTTTACTTCCGCTATTTTATATGTTCTGTCTTGTGATATTTCTGTGCATGTTTACCAATAATGCCCCTCTAAAGCAAGTGCATTCCTTTGCGAGTGACCCTAGCGGAGGCGGGGTGTTACACGTGGTATCAGAGCAGAAGGTTACCAGACTGGGCAAAAGTTTTTAAAGACCTTCTGAAAACTATTTGAAAATCGTTTACAAAGAAGAATTTTTCAAGAAAATTTTCTTTTAAAAGAAAAAGGCTATTCCCCAAAGGCCATTAGCACTATCCTTGTTTCCTTAATTGAATCTCTTTTCCTTTCTTTCCTCCATCTATAGTCACAGTGGTTTTAACTACGACTAGTCTTTTCTATCTACGAAAGTGCTTTCCATACGATAGAGGTGGTTTTCGAGAGACCAGTGGCCGCGTTATAAGAAAGGATAGTGAGAAAGAGGATAAAGGATACGAGCTTAAGGATGCGCAACTTGTTGGTATGGCTTAGTCCTCAAAGGAGGGAGAAAGATGAACAATGAAACCCATGACGAGAGAGTACCTTTGGCATGGTAAAACGGGGCGGATAGTTAAGTATTATGGGACAAGGACAAGATCATCGGGAGGGCAATAGTATGCTCTCATTTCTAGGGTACCTCGGAAGGAGGGTAACGATCTTGTTAAAGGTTTAGCTTTTCTTCTCTATCATCCCGTTAGGACTTCGTTTTTCGTATCCTTTAAGTCTGCTTCGATAGTTGAGTCTCTGCACCTTAAGTACTAGCGTAATAGAGAATCCCATTTTTTTCTCAAAGTCCTATTGGAGAATCAGTCCATTTATACATGACTTGTTTGGATTTGAGAATGTCTATGCCAAGTGTTGAGTTTGGAAATAATGCTTATGTTTATAAGCTATGGATGGATCCTAGGGATGAAGTGGTTATCCAGTAGGGGGTGCCACTCTCGGTTTTGATAGGAGGGTAGTTAGACCTTTTGACTAGCCTTGGTAATGCCCTCGAAGTACCGTGTAACCTTTTTGAAGTTCTGTCGTGACTAGTTACTTAGAATCCCTTGATGCCTTTATTGGAAATTTGAAGCCCGATCGAGTGGTGTTCGCCAATAAGACGGATGGTTTACTTCATTTATGCATGGGTTATAGAGAACACCCTAGTAAGTGCGCATGATAACCTGGTTGACATCTGTTTACTTTCAAGAGAAAGTTCTTCTACATGGAATACCTTATAGTATATAAACGAGATCCAAGATTCACTAGTGAATTTTGGAAAGCTTGCATGAGATCATGAGTACGCAGTCATGTTTGTGCCAAGTGTGCAAGTGGAACGAGAGGCGACGAAGAAATGAGTTCCAGCTCATGTTATGGAAACAGGAAATAAGAAGCTACGAAATCGCGAAGTTAAAAGACGGTCAAGGCAAAATGGAATTAAGCTCAAGGAAATACAACTTTGATGGTCAAAGACTAGATACGCGCATGATATCTCTTTTTGGGAGTATATCCTTGATCCCTGTTTTCTGTAGAGCTTACTTGTAGGCTATCTTTTGTGGACATCCTCTCGGTCCTATTTTCTGTTACAAACACCGTAAGGAGTTTGTCTTGTTTATCTTCTCGGCCCTGTTTCAGGGAATCCTAGGTAGAACCCTATGGATGTAAACATGTATTTGAAACATGTTATGATTGATATGGTTGCAAGTGGTTGCAAGTGGTTTCTCGTGGATGCGCGAATACACATTAGATACTAGCTCGACTCGGTCACATTTCATATTGCATATGCACGAGTATTTATACTTGTTTACGAATGAAATCGAATGTATTATCATGCGGTTGTTGCATATGAATGAATGATTGTGCACGCATATAGTATCTATATGACTAGGATTATTTGCATACATGTTGGATTCATGGCACTATACATATTTTGCATTAGAAAGATTATTCAGGCCTGATCATTAGCATTAGCTAAGGAACATGTACACACACGTTTTGCATATATTCATACAGCATTAGAAATCATCTAAGGACAATGGTTGCTTGTGGATGATGTTTTGAGTAGATGAATGATGGATGGTAGGATATGTTCTTCCTAACTTGGAGATTTCGGGGACGAAATCCTAAAAGGTGGGGAGAATGTAACAACCCGTATTTCGATAACATGTTAAAACGAGAATCAAGGTAGAATTTAATTTTTAATTCTGAATCAAGTAAAATGGGCTATGCTATTGCGTTCGTCTCGGAAAAATACGCGAAATAGAGTCTGAGTTTTCGAGAATCGGAGTCCGTATGACCAAGTTATGGTCCGACGAAGTTTTCAGAAAATTCAAGTTCAAAAACGAGTTCTAATTTCGAAAATAAGGGCTGGAAGGCTAGGCGGGAAAAATTCCCGCAAGGTACCCCAAGTCGACAGCCCTGTCGACTTGGGAGTCGACATGGCTTGACCCAAGTCGACAGCCCTGTCGACTTGGGGGTCGACTTATGGTGGCCGGGCAGTTTTGCCTGGTGCACCTATTTTCTGTCTTAGCTAGGTTTTTGGGCCTGGTTCGAAATCTGATGGTTCAGGTTGATCCTAGGGTTAATCTAAGGGTCCTAACTAATCCTAATCTCTATAAATAAGCCCCTAACCCTCTCCTAAATCCTCATTATTCATTCATGCAACTAAACTATGGCAAAATTGCTCCTCTCATGGCCTCCACTCAAAACCCTAGCCTCCACTTCATTTCTATGAGAGGTTTCATGATCATGTGAGTGTTAGAGAGTCCCTATGTTAGTATGAGAGCTTCTCAAGTTGATTTCAAGGCTAAAGCTTTGACCTTTGTTCATCAAGATGGGGTTTTTATTGATTTGGAGCTTTCATCTTTGGGTTTTTGGATGATGGCATGCATAGGCTTTGTCTCAATCTTTAATTTAATCGATTTGTGCCTTCATAGCAATGTAAGCCCTTTCCCTACTCTTAGATATTAACTATGAAGTTAAATGTTCATGTTGCAAGTTTGGGTTTGATCATTGAGTATGATACATGCTATCATGTCATGCAAGTTTATGAAGTCATTATCTTGATCTTGTGGGCTAAAAGCTACAACCTTTATGTTGAAATGTTGCATTATACAACATGAGAACCCTCATAACCTTTATGTCAACTTGCATATGAAGTCATAACCCTTATATGATGATATATGCGAGTTACTAGTCATCATTCCATGTCTTTTGTCACCATGATTCGCTCATGTGCCAAGTTTGGGTTTATGCATGTTTTTGAGGCTTAAGAATGTAACATGCAAGTTAATGAACACATTTTTGCCTCATTTGCCACCATGATTAACTTGTGGCTTAATATCCAATTTTTGTCATGCCTTTGCCAAGTCTCTTATTTTAATCCATTACGTTGTTGCGAACGTATATGCGAGTTTAAAAGCGTTGGGTTATGTTATGGGTAATTTCTAATGACATGAAATACAACTTGAAAACATGACTTGAAATATAACATGGAAGTTGACATGTGAGTATGTTTGAAAATATGAAATTGGGAATTTACCTATTAAGTTAGGTCTATCCATACTATGGAATTGGGAATTTACCTATTAAGTTAGGTCTACCCATATTCTTAAAAACTTGAATATGAACATGACACTAGACTAAACATGAAAGTGACCAACTCGAGGTTGGGTTGAGTTTGCAACGTAAAACTACCCGGAACCGACCGGCCTAATTAGTAGTTGCAAACAATAGGACCCAATGTGAGAAGTTGGTCATGTTGTGCTTGAACCCGAGGTTAGACCAAGTTGTGGTGTAAAGCTACCCGGAACCGACCGGCTTAACTAGTAACCACAACAAAGTCTAATGTGAGAGGTTGAGGTGCATTAAGTAATTAATGCCACATGATAGGGTTAAGTTAATTTGATTAATGACTCTTAACCAAATATGACATGGAAAAATGGGTTAAGTAATTTGATTAGGCTAATGATACTTAACAAAACATGACAAGGTTGGGTAGGTTAAGTAACTTGATTTGCCTAATGACACTTAACCATTTTTATACGACTAGTGGACGGGGTTAAGTTAACCAACACTTAATCAATCCAACACGATAATTTGGTAAGGTTAAGTAAGTTTTCTTAATGACACTTAACCGAAAAATACAGTTAATGGATGGAGTTAAGATTAGACTCAAATAGTCTAAACATGGAAATCGGATGGGGTTAAGTTAGCCTAGACTTAATTAATCCCACTTAGCAGTTTAATGGGGTTAAGTTAAACACTTAACTAATCTAACATGATGATTTGATGTGGTTAAGTTAAACACTTAACTAATCTAACATGATGATTTGATGTGGTTAAGTGACCTATACTTAACCAATCTAACTCGTTAATTTATTAAGGTTAAGTTAACCTATACTTAACCAATCTAACGTGAAAACATGATAAGGCTAAGTCACGAATCGCTTAAATACGCTTGACCGATTGGACTCAGTAATTTGATAGGGTCAAGTTAATATATACTTAACCAACTTGAGCATGGTTTGTAGGGTTAAGTCTTGAACTTGGATACTTAGCCAATTTTGACATGATTTGTAGACGGGTTAAGTCATGAACTTAAGTGACACTTAATCCATTATGTAAACCCTAGTTCTAAGGATTAGGTGGATAACCGTAGTTAACAAGGATAACGTGAATAAGGCTAAGTGGTAAACCTTAGTTGAAGAATAACTAAGTAATGATTCTTAGTCAAGGAAATTTAGACCAGTTCATAGATAGATGAGTAACCTGATACGGTAGGTCATCGTTTAAGTATACGAGTAGGAGCAAGTATCTGATTTAGATAAAGGCTCCAGCGAACTGGGTAACGAAGCAGCGGCTTCGGGGAACGTGAGGATATTCTTGGTTTCCCTCTGTGAGCTGACAGGTGATCATACTAGGCTCATGAGAGGTTAAGGTCTGCGTTAGAAGAACCAAGAGTATGCCTTGGTTGCTATACGAGCGACCTAAAGACGGGGATGGATAGGGGATAGTCGACGATACACGGTCGTACCCTAGATAGCATTTCGTCAGGCTACCTACCATCTTTGGTCAAGCGTGTACGTACGGAAAGGCAGAGAACACCCAAAAGACCATAATTGCTATCTAATTATGGTTGCGGTAAGGCTAGGATTGTGGGTTGGCCAGTAGTGTGTTCTCATACAGGATTTATCCTGTCTTGTCTTTCACTAGTTGAGGGAGTGGTCTCGTGGGACCATAGCCACGTATAGAAAAAAACAGACCTTAGCATCTGCATCGGCAGATAAATCGAAAGCTCCCGACCGAGTCCTGTATTTCCTGATCTGCCCTGTGACAGGACTCGGATGGCACGATGTGATACATGTGCATACAGTCATGGAAAAACGATTCACGGTGAATGCATGGGAAAAAGGGCGCGGTTGACGGTTAGCGTAATTCCTAGTGGCCCTGGGTGGTTGAACCAAAACCGAGATACGAAAACGTGCAATAGGTAAGCATAATCCCTAGTAGTCCTAGGTAGCATAAGTCCTAGTTGTACAAACGATGATTCATGTTGAAAGACCCTAGTTAGATATAGGGTGACAGCCCAAAACGATCTTAAGGATCATGGAACTATGTTAAAGTAGTATAGAATCTCATGGGAAAGCCCGTATGGTCTACGGCAAGGGACTGAACATTTACATGGAATAAAACATACGAGTTGAGTAACCTATATATGCGATATATTAGGTTGACATGGACCATTACACGACTTTTGAGTAAGGGTCATTCATGGTTAACACATGATGCGGTGGGATACTAGTACGGTAGGTGCAGAGCTAAAAGACAGGATAGATACCATGGGATGTTATACGTGATAGATATCTAGGGGATATTATACTTGATAGGAACCTGACGATGGGATACCTTGTTTTATCTTGACATCGTAATTTATCATGACACCTTAGTTTATCTGAGTTCAGTAGTTCATCCTGTTATTTCGATTTAGCTTATCTATCTTGTCATCATGCTTATGTTCATCTCAGTTTCTCATGTCAGTTAACTTTACTAGTTTTTATGCTAATAGTAGATAGGGCTTACTCAGTCTTTTTGACTGACCCGTTTTGTTTCGCCTCTTTTCTTCCGTTCCCCCCCAGGTTACAGGGAGGAAATACTGTTGTTTAGTTCAGACTTCTTCTGCTTGAAGGTCATCATGGATGGCTTGGACTTTTCTTGGCTATGGCTACTTTACTGTTTTTACTTGGGGAATAATTTATGAAAAAGTCTTTATGCTTCTTTATTATTGCAAGACAGGTTTTGATGTACTCTGATGTAAAAGGCTTTAGACCTTATTTATTCATGTTATGAAAGTTTGATTTTACTTCCGCTATTTTATATGTTCTGTCTTGTGATATTTCTGTGCATGTTTACCAATAATGCCCCTCTAAAGCTAGTGCATTCCTTTGCGAGTGACCCTAGCGGAGGCGGGGTGTTACAAGTTTTTTTATATGCTATTGTTTTAAAATTCAGTTTTTTTAAATATATAAAGCATAGATGATAAAGATTAGATTTTTATTATGATAAAGATTAGGTAAAGATACGATTTTTATATAGAAGTTAGCAAGGTAAAAATACGATTTTTATATATGTGGCGAATTAAAAATATGATTTTTATATAATACAGAATATAAAAATGTGATTTTTATATATGTTGTGAATTAAAAATATGATTTTTATATAATAGAGAATATAAAAATTTGATTTTTATATATGTAGCGATAAAAATATGATTTTTATATAATAAAGAATATAAAAATGTAATTTTTATATATGTAGCAAATTAAAAATATGATTTTTATATAATAGAGAATATAAAAATGTGATTTTTATATATGTAGCGAATACGGACGACGAAAGTGACAAAAGGCGAGCACGGAGACGATTTTCTACATATGAAGAGTCGCGGCGTTTGGTTTATCTTTTAGGTGAGAACTCCTCACTAAAATTTTCTGTTCAGTTATTTATTTTATAACTGCATATATAAACTGCTCCCCGTCGTCCACAGACCATGGACGACTTGTGTGATTGTTTGTGTTGTGAAAATTGACCATTGGTTATGATGTAAAATATATCTTCATGTGTTGAAATCAAATATATATTCATGTGTTGAAATAAAATATATATTCATGTGTGGAAATCAAATATATATTCATGTGTTGAAATAAAATATATATATTCCTGTGTTGAAATAAAATAAATATTCATTTACAATTCGAACAATTTGTTTATGTACACCTATTTGACTGATATTGATTGGGACGATAAATTTTACACATCGCCCAATTGCACAAATAAAATCTATGTTTGATTGTTTGAAACCCCACACGGGTGTTGGGATGAAATTGGACATACACTAATCCCAATAATTAGCTGTATGTCGATCGATTGATTGACTGACTGTTATAAGCGTTGAATATTTATATTTGATGCTTATACAGTGTAGAATGCACTCTGAATGATGGTTGATTTTTTATCGTTGCTATTATATACATGTGTTGTATGGAATCCATATAAATAATATTATATGGTAATTAAGTGGGTCTCATTCCAATTTAGAAAATAAATTATATTCATGTGTAATAAATAAAATAGTCATGTGTTGACAATACTCATGTGTTGAGAATATTCATGTGTTGAAAATATAAATTCATGTGTTGAATAAAATATATATTCATGTGTTGAATCAAAGGAAATTCATATGTTGAAGAAAATATTAATTTGTTGAATAGACTAACGAAGTTATGGAAATATATAAAGCCATCTGGGTTAGATATGCGCCATTTTGATGCGAACGATATTTATATCGATTATATTCGTTTTTATAATGAATATAAAAAAGGAAGTGATTTCAAAATATAACGTTTTGAAAATATTATCATTTATATATATATGTCGATGATATGGAATATTCAATTTTGATTAGAAATTGAATATGAAGTTGAAATCGTTTTGAAAACGAATTTAAAACAATTTATAAAATATGTTTTAAATCGAAATCAACGAAATATATATATATATATATATATATATATATATATATATATATAATGGCCTGAATAGAACGCGCTGCACTGCGGCAGTTCGCGAATTTCGACCATTGACTTCAAACGAACATTACAGGAGATCTGACCGTCGGATTCTCCTAAAACCGGAACCATTGAATTCGTATCGAAAAGAGCTTTCTAACAGTTGGATTCGGAAATATGTCCAAATAAATTGGAAAAAGGTCGCTGTAAGTGCAGTTCGATGGCCGTTTGTGGAAATCGACTGTACGGGCCTTCATAAAATTATTAAAATAGCAATAATTTGTGTAAAATCATAAGAAATGATTTGGAAAGAATTGGAATGAAAAATTCCATATTTGAAAAGATAAAAATAGATTTTTATCGAAATGAACTAGTTTTGAACTAGAATTATAATCCATTTATTTTTAAAATAAATATATTGGATTTGAAAGGGTTTTAAAAGTAACCAGAATTTCCAATAATTGAATTGGAATGGATTTGAATCGAAATTGTCTTGGGAATATTTCGATGTTGGATTTCGTGACTATATAGATATTGTTATGGGAATTTGAAAGATATATTTATATCGTTATTTCCAATATGGTATTTGTTGGTCATAGAATTTGATATTGAATATAAGCCGATTTCAGAGCCTTGTATTTAATATCAAATGGCATTTGGGTTTGTCATGAATGGGTTCTTCATTAACACTGTTCTTAAACCCAGTTGAGAAAAAGATTAAATTTTTTATTTAGATTTAATGAAGTACACCGATATTTAATTGGAATTGAATTAGAATGTGATTTTGGGTTTATTGCGAACCGTGTTAAATGACATAGGTTCATTAACCTAGTTAAAAGATAGGTTATGGTTTCCCAAGTTAGACAAACATTAATATTGATTTTTGGGAAGATTAAAACCAAGTGGAGTTTTAACGAATCTTTAATTAGATTGAAATGATCGAGAATGGAGTATCACCAGTTTTGCTCCAGGCGATAATTAAATCTTTAATTAGATTTGAACGTGAAATGGTAATTGAATTTACCGATAACACTGTGGTGTTAGACATGAAGTATTACCAGTTTTACTTCATGGGATGAATAGGTTGGGATTGGGAAATTAAAACAAATGATTACTTCGGTAAGGTTCGTTAATCCCGACTAGTTTGGATAAACCATAATTCGGTTTGAACTGATATTCAAAGGAAGATTAAATTTGAGGAATTTATCTTTGATAAAATTAATAGGAACCTTTCCCACGGTATAAGAATATTCGAATAAAAGAATATTCTGAATTGGAATGAGGCATATGTTGTGTTAGTGTAAATCTTGTTTATTATATAGCGAGTTACTCAGAAAGACCGGGTTTATCCCATTCTGAATAACTGCTTCGACGGTGTGTCGAGGATGAAGACGGTGGTCGAAGACCGGAGGTCTTCACATCGTTTGGATAATTACTGATGATCTTGATTGGGATGTACACCCAAGAGGAGGGAATCAGTTGGTGATCGTCCAGACGTACTTGGAGATCGATGGATATGCGAGGTACCAGGTGCCTCCGATTTCGTTCATACCCAGAACGAACTTGTATGGAATGTGTGTCTGACATTGGATTTTTCTCTGTGTTGATCGATCTCTATTAAATATACATCTTCCTGGTGGAGGGGAATTCATTCCCTTACTTCACCCTTCTCTGAGACGTACGGGATCAGAGGTTGTATATCGATAGACATCTGTCGCATGGTGTGAATCGCCTGTGTGGCATGCCTAAGTGACAAATGATCAAGGCTTTTGTTGAAAAGCAAAGTCTTATGGTTGATGATCAAATCACCTCTTGTTTGGCATAGCTTTGTGTATCGTGAATTCGCGAGCCTCACACCCGGGTTGTGAACCAGAAACGGAGAGGACGTCAGGGAGGGAATGCGTTTCTTTCTAGCTAGGGTGGTGTCAGTGACCTACCAGCCCTGACATTTATATTATTTTCACCTGTGTGGTTGTTGCTGTTGCGAGGCGCCTCAGATATATCGGTGACTATGTGGAGCCGATGGAGTCAATTGGCTCATTTACGCTCCATAGGGTGGGGAAACGCAGTGTTCAGCGTTTAAGTTTAATCCAAATCGGTGGACCGGTCGTGAGGATCCAAGGTGCAGTCGCGGCTATTCCTGAGACATGGTAGGCTAGATTGTCTCGAAGCGGTGAGGACTATCTTTTGCCTCGGTTCACAGATGGAAATCCAATCTCCAATACGTGACATTTGCGGTTTTAATTGTAGAGCCTAGTATGGCGACATGATATATGGTACCCATGCCGCCTAGGATTGGTACATTTATATTTGAAGTTGTTTTATACACTATGCACTTATAATAGTATCAAATGATTTGTTTTAACGTATCAAGCATTCTTTGGCTATTATAAGGTAAAACCCTATCCTCCGGATTGGGTTGCATTGGGTGATGACCTGGGTCTTATAATAGCTTCATTGTTCTTTATTTAGCATTGCGCTGTTGTTTTATGCACTGGTATTCTTGGGAGGAAACCCGTTCCGTGTTATACGGCGTGGTTCCTGGATTTATCTAACTTTAAAATAAAGATTAATAAATGTTTTAGTTCTCACACTAGTCACATGACTGACCTGGAATTTATAGTTTTAACCTAAACTCTGGATGCCCCTATTTCCGCACGGGCAGCTATTAGTTTTGGTTTTGCAGATTTATATTCACAGGATCCAGATTTTCAGCTGGAATGATAATCGGAAAGCTCTATATCCGTGTATTACTTTTAGTTGTGTTTTGTATTATTTTTCTGCTGCTATGTAATGTATTGGAATCTCTGATATTTATCAAATGTGTAATATTGATTCATACTCTGTATATTCTTGTATTCTGATGGAATTGTTGTAATTAACAATGAAATGTTCTTCTGTTTGTGTTCTGATTCGTCTTGTCCTCAAAGCAATCCGTGATTTCCCGTAAGGGGATTTCGGGTCGTCTCACTTAGAATGGATTTAGGGTTATACGTGTATACCGTATTCATATTCGTATTTCTATTTTAATTTTATTTATTAAATTCATTTTAAATTTCTATATCGCTTCTAACTCCAAATCCAACCCAGTGAGTGATGACCACAGCTAAATACCACGATTCCGGACATAACGGGATAGGTCTCGTAGGCCCATCCGATTGTCATGATATGTATTTCTTCAAATTAAATAATAAAACATTTAATTATTTTATTTGGTCGTACATTTTAATTTACCGGGGCCACAAACTACTTCTAAAAATTCCTGAAAAATTATATCTGGGTTTTTTATGATGATACGGTCTCAACAAAATTAATTTCGTCGAATTTAGAGAACGTTTGAAAATTGGCCATTTTCTAGTCGATCGAAATTTGACTGAAACTGTCAAAAAACATTTTCTTTTGCTACGCTCACATATTGATCCCAAAAATTATGAAAATTGGAATCTTGTAATAATTTGACATTCTGGTTCCAACAAAAGTGGTTTCGTCGAAAACGGAGGTCGTTCGAAAAATGGCTCTTTATATGGGCCACATATTATATTTAATTCCATAGCGACTATTCTGAAAATTCAACTGACCATAACTTTTGATACCTGCTATGAAATTTCAATTTTTCGGATTCGTTGGAAAGATAATCTCAAACAGATTTAAATATTTTGGGTTTCACCAAATTCCGACTTATTTTGCATTTGGTACAATCAGTCAAAGATTGAATTCAAATTTTCGAACTACCGTGCTATTTCTAACTCCTTGTAGAATTAAAATAAATATATTCGTTCTAACTTCATTTTAAATAAATTTTTAATCATTTTTACTTAAAATAAATTATTCCAACTATTAGAAATTCAATAAAATATTCAAAATAAAATTTTTAAATTGGCTTAGATTTTCCGGGTTGTTTCACTAGTCATTTTTGCTACGAAAGCTGATGGTTCACTTAGATTGTGCGCGGACTATAGAGAGCTGAATAAGCTCACAAAGAAGAATGGACACCCATTGCCGAGGATAGATGATTTATTCGATCAGTTGGTGGGTGCGTCGATTTTCTCGCAACTGGATTTGGCTGCAGGGTTTCATCAGCTAAGGGTGGATGAGAACAGTATAGATAAGACTGCATTTAGAACTCCTGACGATTTCTTCGAGTGGCTCGTCATGCCTTTTGGTTTGACGAATGCACCCGCATACTTTGTTGACTTAATGAGTAGGGTGTTTATGGGGTTTCTAAATGAGTTTGTGGTAGTCTTTGTGGACGATATCCTTATTTTCTCTAAAAGTGAAGACGAGCATGTCCTATATCTTAGGGAAGTCTTAGAGACCCTACGAGCGCATCAACTTAAACCTAAGTTCTCCAAGTGCCATTTTTGGAGAAAAGAAGTGAGGTTCTTAGGACACGTGGTCTCTAAGGAAGGGATAGCTGTGGATCTCGCAAAGGTGGTGGCAATCCAAGATTGGAAAATTCCTAAGGACGCAACAGAAGTAAGAAGCTTTTTAGGGCTGGCTGGTTATTATAGGAAGTTCATTAAGGACTTCGCGAAGATATCAGGCCCACTTACTCAATTAAGGAAGAAGAATTTGACTTTTACTTGGGATGTTGACTGTGACGATGCTTTCCAACGTCTGAAGAGGACTTTGACGACAGCTCCGGTTTTAGTTCTGCCAGATGGGAGTAAGCCATTCACAGTTTATACTGATGCTTGCGGGACAGGGCTTGGCGCAGTTTTAATGCAAGATGGAAGGGTGATAGGCTATGGTGGAAGGTAGTTGAAACCCCACGAAAAAAATTACCCTACCCACGACTCAGAGTTGGCTGCCATAGTTTTTGCACTTAAGTCATTGCGTCATTATTTGCTTGGCGAGAGGTTTGAGTTGTATACAGACCATAAGTCGCTAAAGTACTTGTTCTCTTAGAAAGATCTAAACTTGAGGCAACAGAGGTGGATGGAGTTTTTGGCATCCTACGATTTTGAGATCGCATATACCCCTGGCAAGGGTAACGTTGTAGCCGACGCTTTAAGTAGAAAGAAGTTGACTTTAAGTCATTTGTTCGTAGAGCCGTAGAGTTTGGAGTATATATCTACCTTTGACTTCAGACCCTCTGTCGATTATGTACCCGGATTGTAGGCATCGTTAGAGGTGTAACCTACACTTTTGGGTCGAGTTGGAGAGGCATAGCGAAATGACCCACAGTTGGTTGAGATTGTAGGCAAGCTTATAGGAGGGGAGTCTTCGAGTCATCTTAATAGATATGCTATAGATGAGAAAGGCTGGCTGCATAGAGATGGGAGACTTTGCGTACCACAAGACGAGAGTTTGAAGAAGGCAATTCTTGAAGACTCACATCGCTCTAAGATGACCATACGTCCTGGTGGCGACAAGATGTATAGGGATATGAAGCAAGTTTTCTTTTGGGCCGGAATGAAGGACGTGGCTGAGTTCGTTTCTAGATGCTTATTGTGCCAGCAAGTAAAGGCAGACCAAAATAAGCCCAGTGGTTTCCTCCACCCTTTAGAGGTTCCGTTGTGGAAATGGGAAAGTGTTTCCATGGATTTTGTAGATGGGTTGCCAAGATCAAGAAAGGGTAATAAAGGGATTTGGGTAATTGTAGACGGACTTACCAAAAGTGCCCATTTAATTCCCGTTAAAAGTAGGAGGACCGC
Source organism: Allium sativum (assembly GCA_030737875.1). Taxonomy (NCBI): domain Eukaryota; kingdom Viridiplantae; phylum Streptophyta; class Magnoliopsida; order Asparagales; family Amaryllidaceae; genus Allium; species Allium sativum. The sequence continues at coordinate 167,113,673 of CM060923.1, forward strand.
CGCGTGGTTAGCTTTTGTTTACCTTCGAGAGATAGTTCGTCTGCACGGCATACCGTCTAGCACAGTGAGCGATAGAGATCCCATTTTCACAAGCGAATTTTGGAAAAGCTTACAAGAGGCGGTTGGAACACAATTATGCTTAAGTACCGCTTATCACCCATAGACGGACCGCCAGACCGAGAGAGTAAATCGAATTCTAAATGTCCTTCTGAGGCTATGCATCCTAGACTTTGGAGGGACATGGGAAGAACACGTTCCATTAGTGGAGTTCGCCTATAATAATAGCTTTCAAGCTAGCATTGCCATGGCACCTTTTAAAGCTCTTTATGGACGACCATGCCAATCACCTACTTGTTGGTGGGAATCCACGGACAAGGTTTTGCTTGGACCCGACATGATTAGGGAGACTTCGGAGAAGATAGACCTGATTCGACGGCGAATGAAGACGGCGCAGGACCAAGAAAAGTCATATGCTGATAAGAGATGAACCGATCTTGAGTTCGATATTAGGGACATTGTTTTTATTAATATGTCACCATTGAGAAACGTAGTCCATTTTGGATCAGTAGGGAAGCTGGCACCGTGGTTCGTAGGACCTTTTCCAATTACAGAGAGGATTGGGCAAATGGCGTATAAAGTAAAGTTAACAGAGAAGCTCAGTGGTGTTCATGACGTGTTCCATGTTTCGCATTTGCGTAAGTGTTTACATGATATGGCGGAAGTGGTGGAGCCGAGCACGCTCAAAGAAGTGGAAGTAGAGCGCAATGCCACGGTTAGACGAGCTCCTACACGCATTCTCGGATCGGAGGTCAAAAAGCTACGCAACAAAGGGGTCGAGTTAGTCAAAGTGCAATGGGAAGATGATCAAGGATACGCGACTTGGGAGACGGAAGATAAGATGCGTACGCTGTACCCTTTCCTTTTTGAGGGTATGTTTTGACTTCTCCTTTTTCTACCGCTTTGTTGATACTTGTCCTATCATTTAGTATTATCTTTGCGATGACATCTTCGACCTTTAGTTAGGAAGAACCATATGGTTGCAAACATGTGTTTGAGACATGTAATGATTGGTGGATGCAAATGGATGCAAGTGATTGCTAGTGGTTGCTTGTGGATGCTTGTACACACACATTAGGCACTAGATTGGCTCAATCACCCTCATGTTGCATATAAATGTGTGTGCATATCTAAATTAATGGATGTATAATGGTTGTGTTATCATATGGATGCTGCATTTTGATGAATGGTTGTGCACACATGTAGAAATAATATGTATCGGTAGGATTCTTTCGCATACATAATGGATGCATGGCACTATCATGATTTGCATTAAGGAGGTCAATTGAATCAGTAGACCGCCTGATTTTTGCATTAGATAAGGAACATATACACACACTTTTTGCATATGTTCATACGACATTAGAAATCTTGTAAGAACAATGGATGCCTGTGTTTGATGGTTGAGTAGATGGATGATTGGATGTTAGGATATGCATTCTCCTTAACTTGGAGATTTCGGGGGTGAAATCCTTTAAGGAGGGGAGAATGTAACACCCCATGATTTTGAATATTAAAATTAACAAATTAAAGAATACTTAATTTCAAATGTGAGAATTAAGGGAAACGGGTTGCGCCATTGCGTTCGTCTCGGAATTCTGCTTGAAATAGAGTCCGAGTTTGTGTGAATTGGACTTCGTATGAAGAAGTTATGGCCTTCCGAAGTTTCAGAATTTAAATAAATTAAAAACAGCTCGAATCAAAAAAATTGAAATTCAAAATTCAAACAGGGAAGCGGGCTGGATGGGAAAATTCCCGCCCAAAGGTCAGGTCGACCAGGGGGTTAACCTACCCATACAAGTCGACCAAGGGGTCGACCTGCCCCCCCTCCCAGTAGATCTGAAAGATGACGTTGTTCGGACTTGTTGCTAAGTCATTAGGGCTGAGGTGTTATTCTACCTTGACTGGATGGTCTTGATTGATTCTAGGTTAATCAGACGGCTCTTAATTAATTAAAACTCTATATAAGCAACCTAAATCTCAACCTAAAATCATGCTAATTCATACCAAGAGCCGCCATGCCGTAAATGGGGAACCTAGAGTAGCCTCCTCTCTTTCAACTCAAAAACAAGATAGAAAAAAGAATCAAATCAAATCTAAAATTAGAATAACGATTAGTCTACATCAAAGGCGAGCAATTCAGTTTCAAAATACAGATCCCAGAAAAACAAGACTATTCTTTTTGTTTGTGAGTATAATATCGTTCACAAAATAATTAATTAATTTAATTATGATAAGTTATAATTGGGATTATGAGAATATGATTTTGAATCATGTGGTGTTGAATTATATGCAAGTTTGTGATGTTGGATTACATGCTCTTATATGAATTATACGCAAGTTTGTGATGTTGGACTATATGTTCTTATATGAATCTTATGCAAGTTTGGGATGTGAAAACAAATATGAATCTTATGCAAGTTTGGCATATTAAGACATATGTGAATCTTATGCAAGTTTGGGATGTTAAAACATATATGAATCATGTAGATACATATGCTAGTTTATATGCAAACATGTGACATTAATCTCTATGTTTAGATCCATATGCAAGTTCACATCTTTATGTTTAGATCCATATGCAAGTTCACATCTTTATGTTTAGATCTATATTTAGATCCATTGCAGTACATAGTTATGCAAATATATGCCCATTGTCTATGCTAGTTTTGTATGTGATTTATATGCTAGTTTGAATGAAATTCATATGCAAGTTATAGGAAAACCATATCCATATATGCAAGTTATTGGCTATGTATACTTATATCATGATTCTTAGATCTATTTTATGTGTTATGCAAGTTGTGATGTTGCTTTTCTTTTTATAAGTTAGACTATTTGCGAGTCTAACATGTGTCATATTAAAACGTACGAATAGTGTGGGGACGATGGGATAATATTAAAAATTCATAATTGTGAATTGGCATAAAATGGTCTTAAAAGGCATGTAATTAATTTGAGACATTAATTGGTATAATTTGTATACTTGGAATTTATGGACATAATTTAAGTGGCAATTATGGACATAAATTAATTTGGAATTTATTGACAAATTTGAATAGGGATATTAATCCAATTTGGGGTTAAATAAAGATGTGTAATAATTAACTGCCTAAGACACGAGGTTAGACTCGTTTGTAGTGTAAGACTGCCCGGAGGCGCCCGGCAAATCCAGCAACCACAAACGGTAGTCTAATGTGAGAGGTCAAAGGCACGAATTAAATGCGTAACAATTGTAAAGACACGAGGTTAGGCTCGTTTGCGGTATAAGACTGCCTGGACTCGCCCGGCAAATCCAGCAACCGCAAACGGTAGTCTAATGTGGGAGGTCTTTATAAGGTTACGGTTCTAATGAATTAAGTAACATTAACCGGAAAAACAAGTGGTGGGACATGGGGGTTAAGTGGGTAGCCAGGGTGGCATGAGAAATATGATTAGAAACACTTAACCAAGTTGAAAACATGTAAGAAGACATTAACAAGAAGGGGTTAAGTGGGAAATGCTAGTAGGGACCAAGCATAGGTGGAAAGCTTGTGTCAAGCATGGGGACCCTTTTCAAACCAGTAACCCATTAAGTATCTTTGTGAGCTCGAGTCAGATCGAGGACGGGACACGCTTACTGGGTTTGATTGTAAGAGGTCAAAACGTGTTAGCGGTGGCAACACAAGTCCAACGGGGTCATGTGCATTCGTGGGCCCGGGGTGGTAGGTAAGACGTTGTTGCATCGTGTAGATATAAGCCGTGCATCTATAGTGGTATCGGGTTGCCACTTTGGGTAGTTATACACCCCACTGTTGGACCAACACGGGTATCTACGAGTTAGGGAGCCGATCGCATGGGGGTAGTGGGTACAGCTAGTGGAGATAGAGGCAGGCGGCACCTATGAAGGCAACTAGGGGTACACGAAACTACCATTATCATTGTCATGTTCTGTAGGCGGGATTAAAAATTTTGGGTGACTAGTATTGGTGTAGTATAGTAATCATCCTATAGTGATTAGGAACGAGATTAACGCCAGAATATTCTTCATGTTTGCTTTGTCATGCCCACCTGTTTCACAGTCATACCTTGTTTTACCAGTTTATGCCTTATCCTAATTACTTTAACAATTATATTGTTAAAGCTATTATACTCGCCAGACTTTATGTCTGACCCCCTTTTTTTTGCCTCTTTTCTTCCTCCCCCCCAGGTTCTCAGGGTGGGACTAGTACTAGTGGAGATTGATCTTGGATCTCTTTCTCTCTCTCTCTCTTGGAAGTGCTTGGATTGCTGAAAGTAAAGTTCAGCTCATCTCTTTTATGTCTGCTTGTGTTGTGGTTATGCTTTTTACTTTATGTACTCAGAAAACAATTTATCAAGATGGATATTAAGTGTACTTGGTTTTACTGATTGTTTATGAAGTTGTTGTAATCAAACTATTTCTCCACTGCAATAAAAGTTGTTTTAATTTTTTCTAGTACCAATATATGTATTTGTCTTGTTATATTCTGTTCTATACACTAATAATGCTCCACGAAACTTAACGCATTCCCTTTGAGAGTGACATTAACGGACGTGGGTTGTTACACACACCTTTGCATATATTCATATACGTATTAGAAATCTTTAAGGACGATGGATGCCAGTGATTGGTGGATGAGTAGATGGATGATGGATGGTAGGATATGCACTCTTCTCAACTTAGAGATTTCGGGGACGAAATCCTTTGAGTAGGAGAAAATGTAACACCCCGAATTTTTAATGACATTAAAGAGAATAAATTAAATAATAATTAATTTAATGTTCAGAATTAGAGGAAACGGACTACACCATTGCGTCCATCTCGAAATTCTGGTCAAGATAGACATTTGGTTTGCGTAAAAAAGACGCCGTATGAAGAAGTTATGAGAGTTTTAAGTTTGTATACGCACAGAAATATTTTATATATACACATGAGTCAGAGGTGAGTCAGAGATGAGTTAGAATCCTATCCAGAGTATTCAAATTCGAAAAATTCCTCTGAGCGGCAAGATTCCCACTCTAGGGGGTCGCCCCCTAGAGGGGTGTCGACCTAGGGGTCGATCCCCCAGAGGGGTGTCGACCTAGGCGTCGACCCACAGGGATGTCGACACCTCTAGGGCTGAGGTGGCACTCGATTTCAGAGGGTCTGGCAACTATATATATGTGTGTCATATTTCTCATATTCTCTTCATTGGGAGTCATGGAGGCCATATGCTGCTGGAGTGCGAACTGAACCGTTTCTACAACAACATATTCTACAATTCCAATTCAGAAATTCTAGATCCGTTCTTCCTAAATTCTCTAAACCTAACGTTGTGAGTTTCTAGATTACTTTTAGGTTTAGATAAATAAAAGTATGCTTTGAAAGACTATGAATTGGATATGTTGTAAAGTACGATTCCGTGTTATTGTGAAATTATATCCTATGTCATGATAGATCTAATTTCCTAGATCTAATAAAATTGTGGTGATTCGATTATGATGTTTATGTGGATCTTGACTTGTAACCATGCTATGGTGGATGTACAACTATTAATTTGGACAATTGTGACATTACTTGGATATAGATCTTTATGTTAATCACATTTCACCTGTCATATTGTGATACATTGAGATATGTTGTAAACTTGACATGTGAATCCACCTTTTGATCTAAACATGTTGCTATGTCACCCTAGCTATGCTAGATCTAGGTAATTGGACACCTAATGTTTAATCTAGATCTCATTATGCTTGCTTAAACATCATAGTGATTGCCACAAGCTACTAGTTTGATGTCCACTTTATTATGATATTAGTCACATGTCCATTCACTTTGTTATTATACCAGTTTATGCTCATGTTTATGCCAAGACATGTTGAAACTATCACCCTTGTCATATTCCCTTTTTATTGTTATAGCTGGACTACTTTATAGCTTAGATACCGCCAAAATACGTACGAATACGTTAGAGAGTAAATGAGGAAAAAGGGATTATAATTGGCATGATTTATGTAATGTTTAATATGAAATGGGACATGTAATTCGAATGGGGAAAACATAGAAATAGTTACCTATAATGACATAGGTAGATTTGGATTAATTTGGAATGTTTAGTAATTTACAATTAGGGATTGTAAATTGTACTTATGACACGAGGTTAGGTTACATTAGTGGTGGAAGTCTGCCCGGACCCGACCAGCATATCCAGCAGCCAGTAATGTTGAACCTAATATGGGATGTCAAAGTACGCGAATACAAATCGGGCTAACATATGAGGTTAGACCCAACTATGGAATAAGACTGCCTGGACTCGACCGGCATATCTAGCATCCACACGTTGTAGGCCTAATGTGGGAGGTCTAGCCCATTATAACCATAGCTGGACATGGTAATGAAATGGACTACTTAACCTAATTTAATATGACTATGGACTTAAGTTAAGGTTAAATAAAATTGGATGGGTAGTGGTGTGTTACGTAAATTAGAGGGGATGGGTAATATGTATATATAGGCCCATGTACTTAACCCAATGAGGTTATGTAGTTAAAGACACCTAGTGGTATACATAACCAGTAGATAATGTAACAGGGTTATGTAATTAAGACACCTAGTGTTATACATAACCGGTAGATAAGGTAATGAATTTATGTAATTAAAAACACCCTTTAGGGTAAGCATAACTAGTATATGGCTATGTAATTAAAGACACCTATGGGTATACATATCAGTGGAAAACCTAGTGGGGGATAAAAGACAAGTGGGAGAGCTTGTATCATATTGTGTGAGACCCATTTCAGTCAGTAACCCGGATTGGTATCAAGTAAGGACCTCCGTACTAGGCAGAGAAAGGGGCAAGCTTACTAATTGATTGTAAGAGATTTAAATGAGGCGGATGGTGTGGGCGGCGCAAACCGACCGGGCACATGTGCGTGCAAGGGCCGCGCAGAGGGGGCTAAGACGACCACGACACCGGTAGATAAGGTTGTGCACACCATGCGTTGCCACTTTAGAAAGTGATACCTCCTACTGTGGGGCCAGCACAGGATATCTACAGGGTAGGGAGCCGATCGATTAGGGTAGTGTTAGGGTATACTAGAACATATGACCTAAGCCTACCAACTCATAGTGAAAGGGATCATCTCATTTCAGTTATACTAGTAATAATGCAGAGTAATCATTAGTGAGGCACATACACCTTGACTTGCTTACCTTGTCACACCTGCCATTTATGTAGTGATCTCTCTTATCCACTTTATATGCATACCATGTTGCTTTTAATTATCTACTGGCTAGTAACTAGACTCGCCAGACTTTATGTCTGACCCTGTTGTTTCTCCTTCTTTCTTCTGTCCTCCCCCCCTCCCAAGTTCTCAGGGAAAAAACTCTTAGACTTAATCAGGAATCAGATATCATCTTGCTAGGAGCTACTTCTGAATTATGGCTCAAGTTCTTGTCTCTACTATGGCTTAACTCTTTTTATTGGGGGAATGATGCTTTTTATTTACTTATGTACTCTGATGGTGCAAGACAGAAGTATTTTTATTGTAATGATTTTTGTGACTTATGAAATTGTGGACCACGATATTATGACTTATGTTTGAAGTAAAAGTTTAAATTTTCTGCTGCTACCTTAATTATATCTGTCTTGTAATTATTCTATGTCTGTTTACCTATAGCGCTTCACGAAACTTAATGCATTCCCTTAGCGAGTGACATTAATCGACGTGGGGTGATTCACCACCGTAGAATTATTATTGACCGCCTAGCTACTTTGACCCCAATAGAGTTGTCAACGAATGCCAAGGCCACGAGAGAATAATTAATTTTTTTGGCCACTTATTTTACCTCGTCATCCTATTTTTCCAGAATGGACCATAACTTTAAGCCACTTATTTTCCCTAATCAGCCGCCCTTGCCAGAATAGACTTCCACTACACTCCTTTTTTTTATATATTAGGCCACTTGTTTTTTCGAATAAGCTTACGCTGCTGGAAAGGACCCCCACTACATGCTTATTAATTTGTTTCATATTAAACTTAACACACATTTTAAGTTTGCTTATTAAGCCTGCTCATTCAATATAACCTCTTGTTATATTTTAGTTTGTCTTAAACATCCTGTTTATCTCATGATATGGTCATCATATTCATTATACAACCCCAATCCCCATTACTTAGTGAGTAACTAAGTTCACCTATTCTAGTTATACTTTCCTATTATTTAGTTTATTAGCTATTCCCCAAAATTACAATTCAGTAGTTAATTACTATATTTATTCAATATTCCCCATATAACCCTTTATACCCAAAATCATTATTTTTCCAATATGCATAGAAATAATAGGGTAGAGGTTTGGGCTCTCTAAGGGTCTAAACTCGATGTAAATAAAAGGATAAAGGTTTAGCCTCTCGCATGGCCTAAACTCATAACAAATAAAATGGAATTATAAACAAAATTAGGCATTGTTTAAGCTGTAAATAAAATAGCGACAAAGAAAGGGGATATGGGACGACTTCAGAATTAAGAGTAAATCGTAAATGACTAAAACAAACAAAAAAAGAAATAGAGACGGTAATTAATCTAACAAAAATTATCTATAGAAAATAAACACAAAAAATTGTAAATAATTGTAAGGAAATTAACAAACTATTCTACTACCTAAATATTCCTAAAATTATACAAATCAAGCAATTACAGTAAATACTCACATAAAATGCCTACTTCGTGGTCGTCCTTAACCCATCTTCCATAAGAGACAAGGTAAATATTTTATTTTTAAGAATCTCTTTCTCTGTTAGAATGTTTAAAATTTTATTTGGCCCTTCCTAAAAGGATAGGCCTGGGGAAGAAGAATAACTATGGAGAATGGAGAGAGGCCTTCTGGTTTATTTATAGGTTTAGCTGGGCATCCTCGACAGTCCGAATTGAAGATTAAATCTTGGCTAGCCATGTCACTGGGCCAATAGGAAAGTGATGTCAGCATTTTTTTTAAATTAGCATCACTAATTTTTCTAAGATATATGCCTCTACTAAACATATTGATTGACCCATGTGTTAATCAATGCCCAGTTAATTCCTAGATTGTGTAATTAAAATTTCCCATTGTATATGAACTTAAAGAATTATATATACATATTTAAAGAAATTCATATTAATTAATTGCAAGAATGTGCCTTATAATGTATATACATATATATATATATATATATACACACACACACATATATTAAAATAGAAACTATAACACCTCGTGTGTGTGCATATGATTAGTTATCTGAAAATATCGATGTTTTATGATTTCAGAACTGGCCCTGAGACATGTACCATTATGTTCGTGGTGATTTTTTGAATTATTTTCATATATGAGTTGTCCAAAACGGAGCCCGTTTTGGGAAGTTAATAAGAACTAAGGTTCGTAAAGTTATACGCGAATATATGCACGCAAGTTTGAAATTTAAACATTAAAAATACCTTATAAATGGAAGAAATTAATTTACATAAGAATATTTAGAAAGAAAAAGAATGTTGCAGTTAAGGTTAAATAGAAATTACGGTTGAATTAAAGTATGTAGCCCACTTAATTGGTCGAACCTCACCATATGTGGGTCGACCTAGTGGTCGACCTACCAAGGGTTCAGGTCGACCCAACGCTCAGTAAACTGACGCTAATTTTTCAATCTAAACGGCTCGGATTTTATTATATTCGATCCAACGAATAAGAATATTTTGTGAGTGGGAGAATGATGTTTTGATTACAACCTTATTTCAATTATCATTATTAATTGATTATAAAATATATACTAACATCTTTATCTAGAATATATACACATATACATACATACATACATACATATATATATATATATATATATGTATATATGCAGGATTCGTATATAGGATTTAATAAAGAAGACTGTACAGTTTTAAAGTTCCAAGAGATTCAAGACTCAAAAAGATTCAAGATTAATGAGTAACAAGATATCAAGATTTCAAGTGCTCAAGATTATCAAGTAAAATAGAGTCTAGTTTATATGTAAAACTCTGGTTAGCACTTTCAAATTCTATTTTCAAATTCCTTTTTAAATTCCTTTTCAAAGTATTCTTAAATTTCTTTTCTAAATGATTTCAAATTATTATAAGTATTTTACTTTATGATTTCAAATATATAGTTTATAAAGTTTTTATATATATGTTTATAAAGTATGTTTTAAACTCTTATATCATATAATTTTACATATACATATAAATTATATATTATTTATTTTATATATTTTTTACACTTTAGAAACCTCATTTTAAAGCATTAGTTTTGACTATAGAATTTTCATAAAATATATATTGGTTTTAAAACTTGAAATTTGATTTTAAAAATTAATTTATAGGGCATATGTCGACTTACCCATTTTGATATGTCGACATATAACTGTCATTTTTTCAATTTTCAAAGGAAGTGTCTTTTCACTATTTGTGACATCCCAAAAGCATTGCCACATTTGGGACATTATACATAGGAGCTGATTTCGAATTTTGAATCATTCATTCTTCAACTTCTTCACCCATTTTCTTACCAATATTAAAATTCTTATTTTACTTGATTTCTATACTTATATTCTGTCGATTTCAACAAAATTTATACCATTTTTCTTCTCTTTTCATTCTCTATCGACTACTCTATATTTGAAGTGATACTCGAAGAATTTTAGGGATATCAAATTTTTTGGGAAATGGCATGTTCCTTGTAGCCCTGAAATCAAGGAATGAGAGCGGTGTTAACCATGTAGCCGTAAAATCAAGGGTGGTGGAATCAGTGTTACCTTGTAGCCGTGAATCAAGGGTGTTGTACTCGGATATTGACAGTAATAAAAATATGCGCAATAGCATTGCGTGGGACTAGACGTAGGAATAATCCGGACTAGTATAAAATTTGGTGTGTTCTTTCCTTTTCTGCATTTTATATTTACTCATTTCTGTGTTTGTTTATGTGTTTGTGATCATTTCTGTTCTGGTAATCACTGTGTGATTCATATAGTTATTCTAGATTGTTTAAATTTTCCATAATCTCTTTGAAACACTATTCGCCCTCCTCTAGTGTTAATTTTGCCTTAAGATCTACATTCTGCATCCTTAGCAACTGGTATCAAAGCATAGGTTTTAAAAAGTTCATAATCTGATTTTTGAAAATATTAAATGGCAACCAACACTGGTAAAAATAGTTCTTTTGTGGAGAGTCGGTCCACTTTTAGACCACACCTGTTTAATGGCAGTAATTATTCATATTGGTCATGTTGAATGACAATATATTTACAATCAGTAAGATTAGATACATGGAATAACACAAAGACTAGATATGTTTAACCCACTACTAATTTTGCTCAATGGACTAATAAACAAAAGGTTACTGCACAAAGTAATTCTAAAGCCATGAATATGTTATTATTTTCAGTAGATAGAAATGAATTTAATAGAGTGTCAGTTTGTAAATCTGCTTATGAAATATGGATAATAGTGCAAGTTACTCATGAAGGAACAAATAAAGTTAAACAGACAAAGATATCAATGCTAATTAATCAGTTTGAGTTATTTAAAATGAATGAGAATGATTCTATCTCCTATATGTATTGCAAATTCCAGGAGATCGTGCATTCATCAATAGCATTGAGAAAAACTTATTCAGAAGAAGACCAAGTCAGAAAAATACTTAGTTCATTGACTCCAGAATGGGATCAGAAAACACTGGCAATTGAAGAAGCCAATAATTTCAGTGAAATGAAGATTGAGGGGTTAATTGAAAATTTTATGTCGTTCGAAGTTCAGTTACAGAAAAGAAAGGAAAATAAGGCTACAGAAAAGAAATCTATAGCATTCAAAGAAACAACAAATGGTTCTGATTCAAGCATTGAAGATGATGAAGAAGGAATTTTAGAAAATTTCAGAGATATAAAATAAGAAATAATTTTCAAAGAATAATCGAGGCAATTCAGGAAGAACTAATGATAGATGTTATAACTACAACAAACCGGGTCATTTAAAGAGAATGTGTCCATATCCAGATAAATCAAATCAACAAACAGACAATAGTAATTTATCAAAGAAAAGAACGAAAGCATATGTAAAAACTTTAGGCGATTCAGATTCATCATCAAGTGTTGAAGAGCCAGAAACTCGAAATTCAAATATGTGCTTCACAACGATTCAAAATTCAGAAAATATTGAAGAAATGGATCTAAAAACCGGGTACACCTTAATTAATTTTTAAATTTTGGTTGATTTGGATGAATGGATGTAACAACCCATATTTTTCGAACCAATTTAAAATTTATTTTTGATTGATTTTCAAATAAACTAAATATTTCAGATAAATTATTTCAAGAATAAACGACTTAAGCTTTATTTTAATCAATGTTAGAACGTATAAATTTAAAGTTCAATTAAAACGAACTCGAAATGGAGCGGTAGTTTGAAAATTCAATTTTAAACTTTGAATGAATGTATAGAATTCAATATAAATCAGAATTTGATAAAAACAAGAAATGTTGGAATATTTTGAATTGTAATTTTCTAAGGAATGCAAGAAATTGAGATTTCACTTTATAAATGGCAAGTTATGTCTAAATTAAAATTTAGAATAGTCGCTATGGAATATATATATATATGTATGTATATGTGTATATACATATATATATATATGTATATATATATATATAGCCCTTAAAAATCGCCATTTTTCAAATGGCCTTCGTTTTCAACGAAACCATTTCCATTGGGTTCAAAATGTCGTTTGCATGTTCAAAAACTATAAACAACGATACCTTTGGAGCTGGAGAAATTTGGTCTCTTTCATTGGATGTAGGACCAAAATATCACTTTTTACATTTGGACGAATTTGGACTCGAAACCGCTTCCATTGGGTTCAAAATTTCGTTTACGTGTTTGAAAGGTATAAACTTCGATATATTCTGAGCTTCGGATTTTTGGCACTTGAGTTGGCTAAATCTAGCCTACCTTATAACCCTAAAATTAGCCCTCTCCTTCCATTCATTCAAACACTTAGCCAAAAATAGAAAAATGGGGATAGGGAATGGGAAATTAAAATTCCCTAAACCTAGTTTGTAACACCCCACGTCCATTTATGTCACTCACAAAGGGAATGCATTAACTTCCATAGAGTATTTTAAGTAAGTATAGAACAGAAAACCACAACAAGACAGATATAAGGCAGTACTTGAAAATTTAAAAAAACTTTATTCATTGCAACGGATAAACCCATATGTTTGATTACATCATCAAAACCATAAAACCAAAGTCAAGTACATCATATCTATCTTGATAAAACAAAGTACATAAACTGAAAGACATAATCCCCAACATTAAAACAGCCATAAATAAAGAGAAGCTGAACTTTACTTCACCGGTCCAAGAAGTCTTCTAAAAGCAGTCCAAAATCAAGCTCCACTGGTGCTAGTTCCAACCTGAGCACCTGGGGGGAAGGAAGGAGATGGAAAAAGGGGGGTCAGACATAAAGTCTGGCGAGTGCGATAATTCTAACAATATAATTAACAAAGTAACTAGGCTAAGGCATAAGTTGGAAAATAAGGAAATGACCATAAACCATTAAGTATGGCAGAATAAACAAGGAAACAGGATGAACAACGATATCGTTAAGGCGTACCTAGCCCACTAAGATAGTTTACTAATCTACACCAACCCTATAGAATAATTGCTATACTGCACCGCCACTAGTATACTGCACCACCACTAGTCACCCTAAGGTTGATCCCGCCTACAAACTTAATAATGATATTGGTAGTTTCGTGCACCCCTAGCTGCCTTCATAGGTGTCGTCTACCCCTATCTCCACTAGGTGTACCCATTACCCCCAAGCGATCGGCTCCCTAACTCGTAGATACCGGTGCTGGCCCCATAGTGGGGTGTATCACTGCCCAAACCGGCAACCCGATACCACTAAGAATGCATGGCTTATACCTACACGATGCAACAACGTCTTACCTACCTGTAACACCCCACACCCGCTATGGTCACTCGCTAAGGGAATGCCATAACATCGGTGGAGTATTTTAAGTGAATATAGAACAGAAAAATTACAACAAGACAGATATAAGTAATACTTGAAACTTTTAAAAACATCATTTCATTGCAGCGGAAAGTAAAACATGTTTGGTTACATCACAAAACCATAATAAGAGTCAAGTACAAAATATCCATCCTGATAAATAAAAGTACATAATCCCAATACGAACTGATAGCCATAAAAGAAAGGGTAAGCTGAGCTCTACACCTATGGTCCAAGCTCCAAAGAGAATAAAGCAGCCTGATCAAAGCCCACTCGTATTGGGCCCACTCTGATAACCTGAGGGTTGAAAAAAAAAAGATAAAAACAACGGGGTCAGACATAAGTCTGAGCGAGTCCTATAACTTTAACAATACAATCATTAAAGTAACCAGAGAAGACATAAGCTTGATATACGGTAACGTCTGGGGATGAATGGCTACACTAAGCAGCTTGGCAGACTTAGGATAAACTAAGATAACCGTAAAGACGCATCCACCCACCCAAGGATAATTACTACACTGCACCACACCAGTCATTTCTACTTTAAAGGTTGATCCCTCCTAAGGACTTAGAAAATTTCCCCAGTAGTTTCGTGTACCCCTAGCCCACTACATAGGTGTCGTCTGCCCCTATCTCACTAGGTGTACTTAGTAATTTTACCCAGTAGTTTCGTGTACCCCTACATAGGTGCCGTCTGCCCCTATCTTTATTAGGTGTACCCACTACTCCCAAGCGATCGGCTCCCTACCGTAGATACCCGTGCTGGTCCCACGATGGGGTGTATCATTCCCCAAAGTGGCCACCTGATAATATCAACGGTGCACGGCTTTATATCTACACGATGCAACAACGACTTACCAACCAGCCCGGGTCCACACACGCATATGAAACCCGTTGGTCCCGCGTTGCCACCGCTAACCCGGTTTGGCCACTTATAGTCAAGCCCAATATGCGTGTCCCGTCACCCGACTAGAGTCGAGCCCACAAAGATACGTTTGGGATATTGGTTGAAATGGGCCCCCACAAGCTACCACCTAAGCTTGTTATTTTATCTAGTGTATCCCACTTAACCCCTGTTATAATCATGCCCACCTACATGTTAAGGTTTGGTTAAGTCCTCTAATCATATATCAATTGCCCCTTAAGGCACCCACTAGATTTCCACATGCCACCCATGGCACTTACTTAACCCTTTAATCATGTTTAATTACATGTTCCACTTTGGTTAAGTATTCTAATTGTATTTTCACATGCCACCCATGGCACTTACTTAACCCTTTAATCATGTTTAATTACATGTTCCACTTTGGTTAAGTATTCTAATTGTATTTTCACATGCCACCCATGGCACTTACTTAACCCTTTAATCATGTTTAATTACATGTTCCACTTTGGTTAAGTATTCTAATTGTATTTTCACATGCCACCCATGGCACTTACTTAACCCTTTAATCATGTTTAATTACATGTTCCACTTTGGTTAAGTATTCTAATCGTATTTTCTATTGCCACCCAGGGCAACTACTACATTTCCACATGCCACCCAAGGCACCCACTTAACCCCTCATGTCCCTTTACATGCTAATTTGGTTAAGTGTTTCTTAATTAATTAAAACCGTGATTCTCATAAAGACCTCTCACATTAGACTATCTTTTATGACTGCTGGTTAAGCCGGTTGGGTCCGGGCAGCCTTATGTCATAACCGAGTCTAACCTCGTGTCTTTACATTAATCACGTATTTAGTTTGTGCCTAAGACCTCTCACATTGGGCTAACATTTGTAGCAACTGGTTAAGCCGGTTGGGTCCGGGCAGTTTTACACTACAAATGAGTCCAACCTCGTGTCTTAGTCGATTAATTACACCTAAGTAATCACCCCCATATTTATTAATTATCCCTAATTAATATTCACATTTACAAGAATATGGGTAGACCTAACTCAATAGGTAAATTCCCAATTCCATAACATGGGTAGACCTAACTCAATAGGTAAATTCCCATGGGGTAGACCTAACTCAATAGGTAAATTCCCACTTATGCTTATTCATTTTATGGTATGCTTAATCATAACCATTTCACACCATTCATTAACATGTTTATTAACCCCATCGTTTCCCCACGTACTTATGCTAACACGACATATTTCCAAGAGAAGATTCTTTCACATTTAACATGGGTTTCACTTAGCATACATTAGCATTAACATGGGTTAAAAGGTGTCCACTTACATCATGACATTAACCCAACTAGCATTACTAAATAACCCAACTTGCATGAACATACATATGTCATGTATAAAGGCGACTTGCATAAGTGTTCATAGGTTATACAAAGGTGAACTTGCATGTGTCTTAAAGGTGTGAACTTGCACAACATGTTACATGTTAACTTGCATAACATCATACACATAACTTGCATAATATTATAAACATAACTTGCATATCAACATACGCATAACTTGCATAACATCATGCACATAACTTGCATCACATCATACACATAACTTGCATATGAACTTGCATAACAGCATGCACATAACTTACATAACATCATACACATAAACTTGCATAACATGTTGAGCTTGCATATAAGCATACACATAACTTGCATAACATGTTGAACTTGCATATAAGCATACACATAACTTGCATAACATGTTGAACTTGCATATATGACTTGCATCTTAAAGGAGGGTAAACATGCATATATATATATATTCATAGCATATAAAGGTGCCATTTTGCATATGTATGCATCACATTTAAAAGGGTAAACTTCCATGTCATGATTTATGCATAATTCCAAACACTTAGCATGCATAAAACCACCTACTTAGCATGCATAAAATCAATTACTTATTATGCATAAACCCACCACTTAACTTGAATAAACCCACATATCCAACTTGCATAAACTCACATATTCAACATGCATAAACTCACATATTCAACATGCATAAACATAGGATTAATATTAACATAGATTAGCATATTCCCATCATATCATATGACTTGAAAACCCATTAATCCTCATGCAAAACCATAGATCTCATCATATCTCATCTACTTAATTTAGCAATTGATCATCAAAGTGATAGAAACTCACCAAAACCTAGATTAGCAAACTTATGAAGTGGAATTAGTTGCTCTAGTTGAAGAAGATGTTGATTAGAGGTTGATTAGCTTGCAACTCTCTTCATTGATTTGTGGAGGCCATGATCAAGTTTCATTTTGCCATAGTTTAGTTACAAGATCTAATTATGAATGAATTAGGGTAGGGTTGGGGTCTTATTTATAGGATTAGGTAGTGTTTTAGGCCCTTAGATTAACCCTAAATTAGATTAGGACCCTTAGATTTCGGCACCTTCCAGGAACCAGCCCTAAGACCAAGCCCAAACCCCAAACTGGTGCACCCAACCACAGAACTCTCTAGAAACTGTGCAGGTTTCTTGGCTCGGCACGGGCGCACTTCCCAAGTGCGCCAGTGTATCTTTGTACTGGCGCACTTCACAAGTGCGCCAGTGCATTTTTGTTCTGGCGCACTTCACAAGTGCGCCAGTGCATTTCTGGCCTGTTTCTGGTTTTTCTGCCTAACTTCGTTCGTCCATATCTCTTTCATACGGTACCCGTTTTACGCAAACTCGGACTCTATTTCGCGTATTTTTCCGAGACGAACGCAATGACGCAACCCGTTTCCCCTAATTCCCACATCTGGGATTAGTTATTCTTTAATTTGTGAATTTTAACATTAACTGAAATTCGGGGTGTTACATTCTCCCCTCCTTAAAGGATTTCGTCCCCGAAATCTCTAAGCTAAGGAGAATGCATATCCTACCATCCAAACAACCATCTACTCAATCCATCAAACACGGGCATCCATTGTCCTTAAAACAGTTTCTAATGATGTATGAGTATATGCAAAAAGTGTGTGTATATGTTCCCTATCTAATGTATGAACATATGCAAACCATGATAGTGCCATGCATCCATTATGTATGCGAGAGAACCCTATCGACACATACAATATCTACATGAGTGCACAATCACTCACCAAAATGCATCATCCATATGATAACACAATCATTATACATCCATAAATATAGCTTCCTACACACAATTTTATGCAATATGCAATATGAAGTGATTGAGCCGATCTAGTGCCTAGAGTGTGTGTACATGCATCCACGAGCAACCACTAGCAACCACTTGCATCCACATGCATCCATCAAACATAACATGTCTCAAACACATGTTTCAACCATAGGTTTACCCTATCTAAAGGTCAAAGGTACTAATGAGAGGACATACTAAAGATAAGATAAGCACTAGACAACCGATAAAGGAGACATCTAAAGCACATACCCTCAAAAAGGGATGGGTATAACGAACGCATCTTCGCTTCTGTCTCCCAAGTAGCATTGCTCCCACTTTCTCTCTTTTTTCCACTTTGACTAGTCGAACCTCTCTGTTTCTCAACTCCCTAATCTCTGACCCAAGGATGCGGGTAGGAGCTCGTCGAATAATCACATCACGCTCTACCTTACTTCTTTAAGCAAGCTTGGCTCTATCGCCTCTACGATCTTATGTAGGCCCTTCCTCACATGGAATACATCATGTACACCACTAAGTCTGTCGGGCAACTCCACCAATGGAAGATGCTCCTCCCATGTACCTCCAAAATCTAAGATACATAGCCTTAAAAGGTCTTCTAAAATATGATTCACCCTCTCGGTCTGGCCGTCTATCTGAGGATGATATGCGGTACTCAAATACAACTGAGTCCCTACCGCCTCTTGCAAACTTTTCCAAAACTCTTTAGTGAAGATAGGATCTTGATCGCTTACTATACTGGAAGGTACCTCATGCAATCTAATAATCTCTCGAATGTAAACTGAAGCTAGACATGGAATAGTCCTCTTGCTCTTCACGGGTATGAAACGGGCACACTTAGTAAGTCTATCTACCACAACCCAAATCCCCGTATTACCCTTCCTTGATTTCGGTAATCCTTCGAGACACTATCCCACTTCCTTAGCGGAACTTCCAATGGGTGAAGCAACCCACTTGGTTTCTTTTGCTCCGCCTTCACTTGTTGGCACACCAAGCATCGAGCGACATACTCGGCCACATCTTTCTTCATACCGGCCCAGAAGAAAACTCTCTTCATGTCTTGGTACATCTTGTCCCTACCAAGATGAGTGGTCATCTTTGACCGATGTGCATCATCAAGTATAGCCTTCCTCAGACCCTCGTCTTGCGGTACACAAAGTCTACCGTCTCTACGCAACCACCCCTTACCATCTAGGGTGTACCTACTCAAATGGTTGGACGACTCCCCCCCTTATGAGCTTCTCTACTAACTCAACCAACTGTGGGTCGTCTCGCTGTGCCTCGCCAATTTGCCCCAAAAGAGTAGGCCTAACCTCCAAGGAGGCTAGCAAACCGGGTACAAAGTCAACAGAAGGTCTAAAGTCAATCATAGAATTAAACTCCAAGCTTCGCCATTCCACGAACAATGGACTCAAAGACAGCCTTTTTCTGCTCAAGGCGTCTGCCACCACGTTACCCTTGCCAGGGGTATACGCTATCTCAAACTCATAGGATGCTAAGAATTCCATCCACCTTTGTTGTCTTAAGACAATGCGCTCAAAGAGTCTCCAACACTTCCCTAAGATGTAGGGCATGCTTTTCTCCACTTCTAGAGAAAATCAGGATATTCTCCCATGCAAAATCGTCACAACTATCCATCTCTCACGCAGACCACCTTAGTCGAACTCGACATCCCCCAAATGCAAGCCCCAAAGGCCTAAACCAATATCAGACAAACACCCAAGGGATACCTCCTTCGAATTCAGACGACCTACGTGAGATGATACTAGTAAAAACGGCTAAATAATTAAGCCCTTGTCCAACTCTAGATGTCCTTGCCAGTCTCGCTCCAAAACCACCGTTTATCCCATAATGGGCTTTGCTCAACCTATTGAGCACATACGAAAACTTATTTCGCTCCTAGAAAAGACCAAGATGTCATCCACCAAGATCATCACGAACTTATTTAGGTACTCCCTGAACACCCTTCTCATCAAATCAACAAAGTATGCGGAGGCGTTCGTCTAACCAAATGGCATCACCAGCCACTCATAAAACCATCCGGAGTCCTAAAGGCAATCTTCTCTATACTATCCTCAGCCACTCTCAACTGACGAAACCCCGTGGCTGAGCCCAACTGCGAAAATACTGAGGCGCCAACCAACTGATCAAAGAGATCATCAATCCTCGGAAATGGGTGTCTATTCTTCTTTGTGAGTTTATTTAGTTCTCTTTAGCCTACACAAAGTCTGAGGGACCCATCCGCCTTCGTAGCAAAAACTACTGGAGCACCCCACTCCGATATACTTTGTCTTATGGACCCCTTCTCAAGCAACTCCCCTACTTGCTTATGGAGTTCCCTCCTCTCGCGAGGAGCCATGTGGCGCACTGGTAAAGATACAGGTTTAGCATTGTCTACCAGATATATTCGGAAGTCAATCTCCCGCTCCGGAGGTAAGCCCTTCACCTCCTCAAACACATCCGAGTATTCCCGGACCACTCTAACAGATCGCAAACTCTCGACCGACGTGTCAAGCGATTCTAGATAACTTAGCATAACAGATTCCATGGGATTACAAGAGATCTCGAGAGTGTTACCCAAGCGGGTCACAAGCCTAACAACTCTCCCTTCAAAATCAAGAACGGCACCCCCTACTGGATAACCAGTCCATGCCCAAAACTATCCCGTAGCCCGTGAAGCCCAAAAAGCATCACATCTAAACTCAATGCTAAGTATAGAAACTTTCAAACCCAAACACATCATGGAGCCCCAATTGGGTTTGAAACAACTAAGGGATCATCTACCAAACTGGTGTCTAAGTGCAGTGACTCAACTAACAATGATGAGATAAACGAACTTGATGCGTCAGAATCAAATAAAGTTCGAACCGGATAATAAAGAAATCCAAATTCCAACCTAGACGGTCCTATCCCCATCTGGTACACTAGCCGCGAGGGAATACAACTACCCTCCAGGAGATTCCATACCTTGCCCATGCCCCTTTGGACAATCCTAATAAGGTGTCCCATTCCTCCAAAAGGATAACTACTCGCCTTCTTCTTCCCATTCTCCAATCGTAACCTCCCACCAATGAGGTTTCATCCTTCATTAACCAAACAACTATTTGAGCTTTCCTCCCATCGTCTATCCGATAGATACCTACCAGTCCTCCTCCTTCTTGAACCAACTTCTAATCCGACTAATGTCTAAGTCCCTTGAAGTGGTTTTCCATTCTTATCTATCTTAGAAAGGTCATCTATACGCAAAGGGGAAACTCAAAACGAGAGAGGAAGAGATTCAAAACGGAGAATTCGAAAGATATAGATATGGCTATTGGGGATTATGCTTTTCTTTCAAAAACTTTTCTCTTAAAAGACATGTTTTTGAAAATACTTCTTTCAAAAATATTCTTAGAAAATAGTTTTTCTAAAAATTTTATCTGTTCTGGTAACCTTAAGCTCTGATACCACGTGTAACACCCCACACCCGCTATGGTCACTCGCTAAGGGAATGCCATAACATCGGTGGAGTATTTTAAGTGAATATAGAACAGAAAAATTACAACAAGACAGATATAAGTAATACTTGAAACTTTTAAAAACATCATTTCATTGCAGCGGAAAGTAAAACATGTTTGGTTACATCACAAAACCATAATAAGAGTCAAGTACAAAATATCCATCCTGATAAATAAAAGTACATAATCCCAATACATGAACTGATAGCCATAAAAGAAAGGGTAAGCTGAGCTCTACACCTATGGTCCAAGCTCCAAAGAGAATAAAGCAGCCTGATCAAAGCCCACTCGTATTGGGCCCACTCTGATAACCTGAGGGTTGGAAAAAAAAAGATAAAAACAACGGGGTCAGACATAAGTCTGAGCGAGTCCTATAACTTTAACAATACAATCATTAAAGTAACCAGAGAAGACATAAGCTTGATATACGGTAACGTCTGGGGATGAATGGCTACACTAAGCAGCTTGGCAGACTTAGGATAAACTAAGATAACCGTAAAGACGCATCCACCCACCCAAGGATAATTACTACACTGCACCACACCAGTCATTTCTACTTTAAAGGTTGATCCCTCCTAAGGACTTAGAAAATTTCCCCAGTAGTTTCGTGTACCCCTAGCCCACTACATAGGTGCCGTCTGCCCCTATCTCACTAGGTGTACTTAGTAATTTTACCCAGTAGTTTCGTGTACCCCTACATAGGTGCCGTCTGCCCCTATCTTTATTAGGTGTACCCACTACTCCCAAGCGATCGGCTCCCTACCGTAGATACCCGTGCTGGTCCCACGATGGGGTGTATCATTCCCCAAAGTGGCCACCTGATAATATCAACGGTGCACGGCTTTATATCTACACGATGCAACAACGACTTACCAACCAGCCCGGGTCCACACACGCATATGAAACCCGTTGGTCCCGCGTTGCCACCGCTAACCCGGTTTGGCCACTTATAGTCAAGCCCAATATGCGTGTCCCGTCACCCGACTAGAGTCGAGCCCACAAAGATACGTTTGCGATATTGGTTGAAATGGGCCCCCACAAGCTACCACCTAAGCTTGTTATTTTATCTAGTGTATCCCACTTAACCCCTATTATAATCATGCCCACCTACATGTTAAGGTTTGGTTAAGTCCTCTAATCATATATCAATTGCCCCTTAAGGCACCCACTAGATTTCCACATGCCACCCATGGCACTTACTTAACCCTTTAATCATGTTTAATTACATGTTCCACTTTGGTTAAGTATTCTAATTGTATTTTCACATGCCACCCATGGCACTTACTTAACCCTTTAATCATGTTTAATTACATGTTCCGCTTTGGTTAAGTATTCTAATTGTATTTTCACATGCCACCCATGGCACTTACTTAACCCTTTAATCATGTTTAATTACATGTTCCACTTTGGTTAAGTATTCTAATTGTATTTTCACATGCCACCCATGGCACTTACTTAACCCTTTAATCATGTTTAATTACATGTTCCACTTTGGTTAAGTATTCTAATCGTATTTTCTATTGCCACCCAGGGCAACTACTACATTTCCACATGCCACCCAAGGCACCCACTTAACCCCTCATGTCCCTTTACATGCTAATTTGGTTAAGTGTTTCTTAATTAATTAAAACCGTGATTCTCATAAAGACCTCTCACATTAGACTATCTTTTATGACTGCTGGTTAAGCCGGTTGGGTCCGGGCAGCCTTATGTCATAACCGAGTCTAACCTCGTGTCTTTACATTAATCACGTATTTAGTTTGTGCCTAAGACCTCTCACATTGGGCTAACATTTGTAGCAACTGGTTAAGCCGGTTGGGTCCGGGCAGTTTTACACTACAAATGAGTCCAACCTCGTGTCTTAGTCGATTAATTACACCTAAGTAATCACCCCCATATTTATTAATTATCCCTAATTAATATTCACATTTACAAGAATATGGGTAGACCTAACTCAATAGGTAAATTCCCAATTCCATAACATGGGTAGACCTAACTCAATAGGTAAATTCCCATGGGGTAGACCTAACTCAATAGGTAAATTCCCACTTATGCTTATTCATTTTATGGTATGCTTAATCATAACCATTTCACACCATTCATTAACATGTTTATTAACCCCATCGTTTCCCCACGTACTTATGCTAACACGACATATTTCCAAGAGAAGATTCTTTCACATTTAACATGGGTTTCACTTAGCATACATTAGCATTAACATGGGTTAAAAGGTGTCCACTTACATCATGACATTAACCCAACTAGCATTACTAAATAACCCAACTTGCATGAACATACATATGTCATGTATAAAGGCGACTTGCATAAGTGTTCATAGGTTATACAAAGGTGAACTTGCATGTGTCTTAAAGGTGTGAACTTGCACAACATGTTACATGTTAACTTGCATAACATCATACACATAACTTGCATAATATTATAAACATAACTTGCATATCAACATACGCATAACTTGCATAACATCATGCACATAACTTGCATCACATCATACACATAACTTGCATATGAACTTGCATAACAACATGCACATAACTTACATAACATCATACACATAAACTTGCATAACATGTTGAGATTGCATATAAGCATACACATAACTTGCATAACATGTTGAACTTGCATATAAGCATACACATAACTTGCATAACATGTTGAACTTGCATATATGACTTGCATCTTAAAGGAGGGTAAACATGCATATATATATATATATATTCATAGCATATAAAGGTGCCATCTTGCATATGTATGCATCACATTTAAAAGGGTAAACTTGCATGTCATGATTTATGCATAATTCCAAACACTTAGCATGCATAAAACCACCTACTTAGCATGCATAAAATCAATTACTTATTATGCATAAACCCACCACTTAACTTGAATAAACCCACATATCCAACTTGCATAAACTCACATATTCAACATGCATAAACTCACATATTCAACATGCATAAACATAGGATTAATATTAACATAGATTAGCATATTCCCATCATATCATATGACTTGAAAACCCATTAATCCTCATGCAAAACCATAGATCTCATCATATCTCATCTACTTAATTTAGCAATTGATCATCAAAGTGATAGAAACTCACCAAAACCTAGATTAGCAAACTTATGAAGTGGAATTAGTTGCTCTAGTTGAAGAAGATGTTGATTAGAGGTTGATTAGCTTGCAACTCTCTTCATTGATTTGTGGAGGCCATGATCAAGTTTCATTTTGCCATAGTTTAGTTACAAGATCTAATTATGAATGAATTAGGGTAGGGTTGGGGTCTTATTTATAGGATTAGGTAGTGTTTTAGGCCCTTAGATTAACCCTAAATTAGATTAGGACCCTTAGATTTCGGCACCTTCCAGAAACCAGCCCTAAGACCAAGCCCAAACCCCAAACTGGTGCACCCAACCACAGAACTCTCTAGAAACTGTGCAGGTTTCTTGGCTCGGCACGGGCGCACTTCCCAAGTGCGCCAGTGTATCTTTGTACTGGCGCACTTCACAAGTGCGCCAGTGCATTTTTGTTCTGGCGCACTTCACAAGTGCGCCAGTGCATTTCTGGCCTGTTTCTGGTTTTTCTGCCTAACTTCGTTCGTCCATATCTCTTTCATACGGTACCCGTTTTACGCAAACTCGGACTCTATTTCGCGTATTTTTCCGAGACGAACGCAATGACGCAACCCGTTTCCCCTAATTCCCACATCTGGGATTAGTTATTCTTTAATTTGTGAATTTTAACATTAACTGAAATTCGGGGTGTTACACTACCAGCCCAGATCCACACACGCATATGAACCCGTTGGACTTGCGTTGCCACCGCTAACCCGGTTTGGCCTCTTACAGTTAAGCCCAGTATGTGTGTCCCGTCCTCGACTTGGGTCGAGCCCACAAAGATACGTATGGGTTACTAGTTGAAACGGGCCCCCATTACTCGGCACAAGCTATCCACCTAAGCTTGGTCCCCTCTAATACATCCCACTTAACCCACTTCTTATTCATGTTTCAATTACATGTTTCACATTTTGGTTAAGTGTTTCTAATCGTATTTTTAAATGCCACCTAAGGCACCCACTAGATTCCACATGCCACCCAAGGCACCCACTTAACCCCCTCATGTCCCACTACATGCTTATCTAGTGAAGTTTTTCTTAATTCATTAAGACCGTAACCTCATAAAGACCTCTCACATTAGACTGACATTTTTGGTAGCTGGATTTGCCGGGCGGGTTCGGGCAGTCTTACACCACAAAAGAGCCTAACCTCATGTCTTTACGACTGTTACGTATTTAGTTTGTGCCTAAGACCTCTCACGTTAGACTGACATTTGTGGCTGCCGGATTTGCCAGCTGGTTCCGAGTAGTCTTACACCACAAAAGAGTCTAACCTCGTGTCTTAGACGATTAATTACTCCTAATTAATCATCCCCCAATTTGAAATACTTTCCCTATTCAAATTATCAATCAATTCCAAATTTAGCGATGTCCATAATTGACTCAATTATGCCTATCCATTTATGGTATGTAAAATCATAACAATTTCACCACAATTTTATTTTATGCCTTTTAAGGCATTTATGCCAATTAAATATTTTTAATATTATCCCCTTTTTACCCCACGTAGTACGTTTGCTCGTTTAACGTAAAAATATACGTTAGACTTGAATAGTCTAACTTATGAAATAAAAGAAAACATCACAATATAAAAACATAGACCTAACATAGGTGTGAACATGCATATGTGAATGATGTTCTACATCTAAAACTTGCATAGCCCAAGATTATAACTTGTATAAACAACATATGTCATGGATCCAAATTTAAAGGTGTGAACTTAATGAGATAATGGCCACAAACTTGCATAAACATCATATGTCATGGGTCCAAATCTAAGGTGTGAACTTGATGAAATAATGGCCACAAATTTGCATAAATAACATATGTCAAAGTTCTATATTTGCATAGGTAATAATCCTAAACTTGCATAACATGATTCATATCCAACTCATAAACTCACATACGTGATTCATACATCGCAACAATGGTGTAGACTAATATGTAAAGTATCATGTAGAATTTAGCATATGTCATAGCCTATCTTTTAATTAAATTTCACATAAACTAGGTGCCATAGCCATGTAAGGTCACATATAATTCTACCCAAACTTGTATATGGTCAACATCTAAACTTTCCTACATATAATTTATCATATGAATCAATATCACAACTAGCACAAGAAATATGATGATTCAACTAGACATAAGCCAATCATAGGATTATAACATAGGTGATAGCATCATAACTTTACATTGTAGATAATAGCATCATAACATAATATCATAGAAATTTCAACACAATTCTACAACATAATTACAACATACAATCAACAATTCATATCACATCCAAATTATCCGCATTATAACTCAATCCAATTCATTTATTGATTATTTTGCTAAAACTATCGAACTCACAACTCAAAAGCTGTCTTGAGTTCTGAATTCTGATTTCAGGAGTTGAATTAGCGCTCCTTTGATGAAGAATCGCTGTTAGGGTTGAATAATTCTGATTTGGTTACTGTTCTTCCTCTTTAATTTGGTGGCGGCTGCTCTAGGGTTCAAGACAACAGCATGACGGCCATAGTTTTAGTTTTAATTCTGATTTAGGGTTTGAGTCTATGGGTCTTTTTATAGAATTCTGAATTAATTCAAGCCGTCGGATGTCCTTAGGTTTAATCAGAACCATTCAATCATGATAGGGTGATGAGTCAGCCCTAATGACTCAGCAAGGAGTTAGAAAGGACTCAACAACACGGGTCGCTTGAACCAGAAAGCTGTGTAGGCTCCAGCCTCGGCTTGGGCGAACTTGGCAGGTGCGCCAGTGTAAATATGTACTGGCGCACTTCCCAAGTGCACCAGTGCATTTATATAAATTTTTTTCTCTTGCCACCCATCTTCGTTCGTCCATAACTTCTCATCCGGTACTCGTTTCCTGTAAACTCGGACTCTATTTCAACCAGAATTCTGAGATGAACACAATGGCGCAACCCAATCCCCATAATTCTCACGTCTGAGATTAATTATTCTTTAATTTAGTTAATTCGATTATTGAAAAATCTGGGGTGTTACATAGTTAATCCTAGGAGCTCCAATTTTTGTTGAAATCAAGTGCAAATCAAAGGGAAAGCTTAGGTTAGCTCCTCCCCATCATCTCCATCTTGTTTCCACTTCAATTCGTGAGATTTCCTATGACCTAATTCTTAGGAAATATGTTCATATGATCATAGATTGTTGATTCTAGTGTTTTTATAGAAGAGAGATAGTTTTAGCTTGCTATTGGATCGATTCTTTGCTTCTAGCCATCAAAGGTGAATTCTCCATGAGTTATTCTTGAACTAACATCTATGCACAAGCCATTGGCTTGTAAAAGTGTAGTTTAGTATTCATTTAGGTTTTCATATGCATATGAATTGGTTAGATAAGTATATACTTAGCCGATTTCAAGTGTTTATGTTCCATTGAGTTGAAATTATGATTAGAATTATCCACACAGTCTAATTCATATGCTACTAGTTGATTTGGCGATACTGTAAAGCTCCACTGTCGCACCGGCAAGTTCTAAGACTTCACAATTCGCTTAAATCGTGTGGGATTGCTTTGGTTCGGAATTTAGTTTATTTTTTAGCTTATAATTAAAATCATCGCAATCTTATGTATATATGTTTGTGCATGTGTTCGTGAGTGGTTTTGGCGAGCTAGAGAGGCTTCATTTAAGCTTAGGAATCACTATAATCCATCCATTGATCTTGTCTCGTCCGAGGTCGATTGCACATTCACTGGCAATTAAAATGTTTAATTGCTTCATGTAACACCCCACTTCCATTAATGTCACTCACAAAGGGAATGCATTAACTTCCATGGAGGTTTTAAGTGAATATAGAACAGTAAAATTACAACAAGACAGATATAAAATAGTACTTGGAAATTAAAAACTTTATTTCATAGCAGCAGAAGTCAAAACATGTTTGATTACATCATAATACCATAATCAGAGTCAAGTACAATATCCATCTTGATAAAACCAAATACATAATCCCATTACATAAATAGCCATTAAAGAAGATAACAGGCTGGACTTTACTTCCACGGTCCAAGCTTTCCGAAAGAGATAAAGCAATCCAATCAAACTCCACTAGAACTGGGCCCACTCTGAGGACCTGGAGGGGGAAAAAGATAGAAATAGTGGGGGTCAGACATTAAGTCTGGCGAGTATGATAATTCTAACAATACTATTCTCAAAATAATTAGACTAAGGCATAAGCTGGAAAATAAGGAAATGCCTATGAACTATTGGGTACGGAAGAGCGGATAAAGATAACGTTAAAGGCACACCTAACTACTACAGAATAATTACTACACAGAAACAGAATACTAGTGATCGACCTTTACCACCGGAACAGAGACAGAAACAGAAACAGAATAATCCTTACAGAAGCGGAATACTAGTAATGGGCCTTTACCACCCGAACAGAAACAGAATAATCCCTACAGAAACGGAATACTAGTAATGGGCCTTTACTACCCGAACAGAGACAGAAACAGAAACAGAATAACCCTAACAGAAACAGAACTTAGAATTAGGTGTACACTAGTAGTGGGCCTTTACCACCCGAACAGACGGTACCACGCAGAAACAGACAGGTGTTACCAACCAATAGAAACAGATGGTACCAACAGAAACAGACAGAACTAAGTGTACCCTAAGTCCTACCCTCCCAAGTGATCGGCTCCCTAACTCGTAGATACCCATGCAGGTCCCACAGTGGGGTGTATCACTCCCCAATATGGCAACCTTAAAGTACACGGCTTATACCTACACGATGCAACAACGCCTTACCTACCATCCCGGACCCACGCATGCACGTGACCCCGTTGGACTTGCGTTGCCACCGCTCCCCCTTTTTGGCCTCTAACAATCAGGCCCAGTAGGCGTGTCCCGTCCTCGACTTGGGTCAAGCTCACAGAGATACAAAATGGGCTACTGGTCTGAAAAGGGCCCCCACCAAGCTTCCCACCTAGGCTTGGTCAATCTCTAAAGTTTCCCACTTAACCCCATGCCCACTTACATGTTTTAAATTTGGTTAAGGGTTTCTATTAGTAATTCCACATGCCACCCAAGGCACCCACTTAACCCTCTTCTTAGTCATGTTCATTTACACGTGTGTTTTTTTAAGTCTAACTAATCATATTTCAAATGCCACTAAAGGCACCCACTAGATTCCCCATGCCACCCAAGGGACCAACTAAACCCCCATGTCCCACCTTACATGTTTATCTGGTTAAGTATTTTCTTAATTCATTTAGGCCATAACCTCATAAAGACCTCTCACATTAGACTGGCATTTATGGCAGCTGGATTCGCCGGGCGGTTCCGAGCCGACTTACACCATAAAAGAGTCTAACCTCGTGTCTTTACAACTGTTATGCTTTAGTTTGGGCCTAGGACCTCTCACATTGGACTGATATTTGTGACTACTGGATTCGCCGGGCGGTTCCGGGCAGTTTTACGTCACAAACGAGTCCAACCTCGTGTCCTAAGCATTGATTATTACTTATAATCATTTACCCCAGTCTTAATAATTCCCTATTCAAATTATTAAATCAATTCCATTATTAATGATGTCCATAATTGAATCAATTATGGCCATCCACTTATGGTATGCAAAATCATATCAATTGCACCCCAATTGTCAATATTAAATTCTTAATATTACCCCTACCCCACGTTATACGTTCGCTTATTAACGCAGAATATACGTTAGACTTGAGTAGTATAACTCATAGCACAAAGATAAATTATCTCAACACATATACAACTAAAATAGATCTAATCATAAACGGGGTAAAACTTGCATGTGTGATATATGTTTAAAACAAAAACTTGCATAGGCTACAACTTGCCTACATGTCATGGATCTAATGGTATCAACTTGTTTGGTTAAATGTTCTAACTTACATAATATGATCACAACCCAAATTCATGTATACTTGCAACATAATGATGGTGTGAACTAGCATCTAGCACATAGAACTCACACATGTCATAACATGATTCTAGATCTAAACAGGTGTCATAATTCTAGATCTAAATAGATGTCACAATTCTAGATCTAAATAGATGTCATAGGATATGTGAGATTATACATACAAATAGATCTAAACTTGCATAGGTACATGTGAATCATCGTGGCCCAAATATATAATTTACATCATGATTCATACGCTAACTACACATAATAACATCATGGCTTTGTAACATCACAACTTAACATAGAAACTTGCAACATATATAATATCCTCATAGCATGATTTACCACATATAGGATAACATCATTACATAACATAAGCATAAGATCCATAATAACATAGCATCAGATCTACAACATATATGATAATTCACATCACTTTCTTATGATCCATTCACATCTTAATCTAATTAGTTTGCTAATAATCTTATTTAGATCATCATACTCACAATTATAGCAGAAAGAGAGTCTTGATTTGCTTTAGAGCTGAGTAGAATTAGATTAGAAGCGAGTTGGATTAGTTATCCTTTTTTTAAGTTGGCGGCGGCTATGCTGAATTCCATGGCGACGGCATGACGACAACTCTTCTATTTTTAATGATGTTTAGGGGTAGCATTAGGGTGTATTTATAGGTGTAGCAACTCATTTCAGCCATCGAATTGACCATAAAACTGATCCGGACCATCAAAACTCGTCCCGGGCCTCAAAAATGGGTTCTAGCCCAAAACAGGCTGACCAGGTCGACCTGGAAGGGGGAAGGTCGACACTATAGTCGACCTCCTTAGGGGAGGTCGACCCCCAGGTTGACCCCCTGGTCGACCTGGCCCCCAGGTCGACCCCCAGGTTGACCTGCCTGGTTCTGTGCTGACCGAAACATGCTGAAATCTTGTTTTGGCCATATCTTGGTCATACGGACTCCGATTTTCGAAAACTCGGAATCTATTTCGCGTATTTTTTCGAGAGGAACGCAATGGTGATGTCCATTTTACCTAATTCCTGATTCTTTAATTAGTTATCCTTATTTTATTATCTTTTCCGTTACATACGCCGTTATCGAACTAATTTTTCTTCTCTTCCGTGTATTAATTAATTCTTCTTATGCATCACCATTATTTACCTATCTAAGAATATTTTCATATATTTTATTTCATTTTTAATTATATTTAAAAAATGCGGGGTGTTACATTCTCCCCTCCTTAAAGGATTTCGTCCCTGAAATCTTCAAGTTAAGAAGAATGTGTCCTACCATCCAATCATCCATCTACTCAATCATCAAACACGGGCATCCATTGTCCTTAAAGTTTCTAATGCTGTATGAACATATGCAAGAAGTGTGTGTATATGTTTCTTATCTAATGCAAAATCAGGCGGTCTACTGATTCAGTTGACCTCCTTAATGCAAACCATGATAGTGCCATGCGTCCATTATGTATGCGAAAGCACCCTATCGGTACATATTATTTCTACATGTGTGCACAACCATTCACCAAAATGCAGTATCCAAATGATAGCACAACCATTATACATCCATTAACATAACTTTGTACACACATTTATATGCAATATGCAATATGAAGTGACTGAGCCGATCTAGTGCCTAAAGTGTGTGTATATGCATCCACGAGCAACCACTAGCAAACACTTGCATCCACATGCATCCATCATACATAACATGTCTCAAACACATGCTTACATCCATGGGTTTCCTATCTAAAGGTCAAAGTTTTGGTCGATGGGATACAAACAAATGATACAACTAAAACAAAAGCTCTGTCCCCATTTGACATCGGTTAAGAGAATAATCCCCTAAGTCTCAGCCCCGAAGACCGAAATCAACATCAGACTGCCACTTAGAAAATTACCCCCATTAAATATTGTCAAAACTGGATATCTACTTCATGCTTCAAGTAGAAACCCCTATCCTTCAGAAATATTCAGATACTTACAGACTACTGGTACAGATCAGATTACAGAATGATTCTCAGAAAGCTAAGCATAACAGAACCTCTTGGGTTACAAGAAACTTTGAGGGTCTCCCCACGACAAGTTAGAAACTTAACGACCCTCTACATAGAAAGTTGGTCCATTTAGACCCAACCCATAGCCCATAAACTTGAGCACACAAATGTCACATTCAAATTTTTGACGGCTAACACAGATAATTTCAAACCTCCACAAATCACTATAAATTGAGCCAAGCCACAAATGAGGTTCAAAACAACTACGAGATCAGAAACAAGACGAGTAATAAAGTACAGAGTATTAATTACAGAATCAAAAATGCCAGAATCAGAAAGAGTTTTAACTCAACAATCAGATAAAGAAATTAAACCATCTTCAGAACTTTTTCTTATTTCTATCCTATCCACCAGCCTCGAGAGTATTCGCTTGTCCTCCAGAAGTTGGTCCTGCCCTATGCCCTTTCCTTGGGCAGTCCTTAATCAGATGTCCCCTTTCACCACAGTTGAAGCAAGTTCCCTTCCTTTTCTTGCAATCCTTGTTCAGATGGGTCGAGCTTCCACAAGTAAAGCACTTCTTCTCCTTCCTGTCTTCAGACTTCTCATCCTTCTTTTGTGTTTCCTTTTTGGGCCCCGTTTTCTTGTTCTGTGGTCCTTCGTGCTTTTCTTCTTTTTTCTCGCTTTTGGATTTCTCTTCATGCATTAACGCCATTTCAACCAATTTCTCGAAGGTAGCCCCCATAGGAATGTGGGTCATAGCTAACCCATGAAGCGACTCGTTTAAACCCTTAACAAATCGTAGAGCCTTCTTTTCTGGAGTATTCACTAAGTCTAAGCCAAACCTTGCCAACTGATTAAATTTGTTGACATACTCTTTTACTGATGAGTTTCCTTGCTTTAATGTCAAGAACCTTTCCATATATAGATTTTCTTCCGCCCGTGAGAGAAACTTTGCCTCAAACCTACGCCTGAAATCCGCCCAAGAGTCAACAGGACGCTCCCCATTAGTGACCTCCCAACAAAACGAGGCCTCTCCCTTCATTAACCAAGCTGCTAAACGGACTTTCTTTCCTTCTTCTACTTCAAAGATTTCAATCAATTCTTCCACCTCGATA
Organism: Allium sativum; assembly: GCA_030737875.1. Lineage (NCBI taxonomy): Eukaryota > Viridiplantae > Streptophyta > Magnoliopsida > Asparagales > Amaryllidaceae > Allium > Allium sativum. The sequence goes on from CM060923.1 coordinate 167,147,568, forward strand.
AGCCAATCTCTAGCTTCCACAGACGTTTCTAAACCTTGAAAAGGTTTTCCACTCATAGCCTTAAATTCCTTACATGTCTTTGCAAAAGTATCAGCGCGAGGAGGAGGAGGAGGAACGGGTGCAGCCTGTGGTGGAGGAACATTGGCCGGACCTACAGCGGCGGCCCTAGCCTCTAACAGCCTCCTATACCATCCTGGTATGGTTACACCCTCTGGAAGGTTAAGATCTTCAGCCATGCTGAAACGAAAAAGGAAAGATTCAAAATGGAGAATACGAAAGATAAAGATATGGCTATTTGGGGATTATTGTTTTTCTCAAAAACTTTTCTCTTAAAAAGGACATGTTTTTGAAAATACTTCTTCCAAAAATACTTTAGAAAAATAGTTTTTCTAAAAAAATTATCTGTTCTGGTAACCTTAAGCTTTGATACCACGGGTAACACCCCACTTCCATTAATGTCACTCATAAAGGGAATGCATTAACTTCCATGGAGGTTTTAAGTGAATATAGAACAGTAAAATTACAACAAGACAGATACAAAATAGTACTTGAAAATTAAAAACTTTATTTCATAGCAGCAGAAGTCAAAACATGTTTGATTACATCATAATACCATAATCAGAGTCAAGTACAATATCCATCTTGATAAAACCAAATACATAATCCCATTACATAAATAGCCATTAAAGAAGATAATAGGCTGGACTTTACTTCCACGGTCCAAGCTTTCCGAAAGAGATAAAGCAATCCAATCAAACTCCACTAGAACTGGGCCCACTCTGAGGAACGGGAGTGGGAAAAAGATAGAAATAGAGGGGGTCAGACATTAAGTCTGGCGAGTATGATAATTCTAACAATACTATTCTCAAAATAATTAGACTAAGGCATAAGCTGGAAAATAAGGAAATGCCTATGAACTATTCGGTACGAAAGAGCGGATAAAGATAACGTTAAAGGCACACCTAACTACTACAGAATAATTACTACACAGAAACAGAACACTAGTGATGGGCCTTTACCACCCGAACAGAGACAGAAACAGAATAATCCTTACAGAAGCAGAATACTAGTAATGGGCCTTTACCACGCGAACAGAAACAGAAACAGAATAATCCTTACAGAAACGGAATACTAGTAATGGGCCTTTACTACCCGAACAGAGATAGAAACCGAAACAGAATAACCCTTACATAAATAGAATGTAGAATTAGGTGTACACTAGTAATGGGCCTTTACCACCCGAACAGACGGTACTACGCAGAAACAGACATGTGTTACCACCCAACAGAAATAGACGGTACCAACAGAAACAGACAGAACTAAGTATACCCTAAGTCCTACCCTCCCAAGCGATCGGCTCCCTAACTCGTAGATACCCGTGCAGGTCCCACAGTGGGATGTATCACTACCCAATATGGCAACCTTAAAGTACACGGCTTATACCTACACGATGCAACAACGTCTTACCTACCTGCCTGGACCCATGCACGCATGCAACCCCGTTGGACTTGCGTTGCCACCGCTCCTCCGTTTTGGCCTCTAACAATCAGGCCCAGTAGGCGTGTCCTGTCCTCGACATGGGTCGAGCTCACAGAGATACAAAATGGGCTACTGGTCTGAAAAGGGCCCCCACCAAGCTTCCCACCTAGGCTTGGTCAATCTCTAAAGTTTCCCACTTAACCCCATGCCCACTTACATGTTTTAAATTTGGTTAAGGGTTTCTATTAGTAATTCCACATGCCACCCAAGGCACCCACTTAACCCTCTTCTTAGTCATGTTCATTTACATGTGTGTTTGGTTAAGTCTTACTAATCGTATTTCTAATGCCACTAAAGGCACCCACTAGATTCCCCATGCTACCCAAGGCACCTACTTAACCCCCATGTCCCACCTTACATGTTTATCTGGTTAAGTATTTTCTTAATTCATTCGGGCCATAACCTCATAAAGACCTCTCACATTAGACTAGCATTTGTGGCAGCTGGATTAGCCGGGCGGTTCCGGGCAGACTTACACCATAAAAGAGCCTAACCTCGTGTCTTTACAACTGTTATGCTTTAGTTTGGGCCTAGGACCTCTCACATTGGGCAGACATTTGTGACTACTGGATTCGCCGGGCGGTTCCGAGCAGTTTTACGTCACAAACGAGTCCAACCTCGTGTCCTAAGCATTGATTATTACTTATAATCATTTACCACAGTCTTAATAATTCCCTATTCAAATTATTAAATCAATTCCATTATTAATGATGTCCATAATTGACTCAATTATGGCCATCCACTTGTTGTATGCAAAATCATATCAATTGCACCCCAATTGTCAATATTAAATTCTTAATATTACCCCTACCCTACGTTATACGTTCGCTTATAACGCAGAATATACGTTAGACTTGAGTAGTCTAACTCATAGCACAAAGATAAATTATCTCAACACATATACAACTAAAATAGATCTAATCATAAACGGGGTAAAACTTGCATGTGTGATAGATGTTTAACACATAAACTTGCATAAGCTACAACTTGCCTACATGTCATGGATCTAATGGTATCAACTTGTTTGGTTAAATGTTCTAACTTACATAATATGATCACAACCCAAATTCATGTATACTTGCAACATAATGATGGTGTGAACTAGCATCTAACACATAGAACTCATGTCATAACACGATTCTAGATCTAAACAGGTGTCATAATTCTAGATCTAAATAGATGTCACAATTCTAGATCTAAATAGATGTCATAGGATATGTGAGATTATACATACAAATAGATCTAAACTTGCATAGGTACATGTGAATCATCATGGCCCGAATATATAATTTACATCATGATTTATACGCTAACTACACATAATAACATCATGGCTTTGTAACATCACAACTTAACATAGAAACTTGCAACATATATAATATCCTCATAGCATGATTTACCACATATAGGATAACATCATTACATAACATAAGCAAAAGATCCATAATAACATAGCATCAGATCTACAACATATATGATAATTCACATCACTTTCTTATGATCCATTCACATCTTAATCTAATTAGTTTGCTAATAATCATATTAAGATCATCATACTCACAATTATAGCAGAAAGAGAGTCTTGATTTGCTGTAGAGCTGAGTAGAATTAGATTAGAAGCGAGTTGGATTAGTTATCCTTTTTTTAAGTTGGCGGCGGCTATGCTGAATTCCACGGCGATGGCATGACGGAAACTCTTCTATTTATAATGATGTTTAGGCGTAGCATTACGGTGTATTTATAGGTGTAGCAACTCATTTCAGCCATCGGATTGACCCTAAAATTGATCCGGACCATCAAAACTCGTCCCGGGCCTCAAAAATGGGTTCTGGCCCGAAACAGGCTGACTAGGTCGACCTGGAAGGGGGGAGGTCGACACTATAGTCGACCCCCTTGGGGGAGGTCGACCTGGCCCATAGGTCGACCCCCAGGTCGACCTGCCTGGTTCTGCGCTGACCGAAACATGCTGAAATCTTGTTTTGGCCATATCTTGGTCATACAGACTCCGATTTTCGAATACTCGGACTCTATTTCGGGTATTTTTCCGAGATGAATGCAATGGTGATGTCCATTTTAACTAATTCCTGATTCTTGAATTAGTTATCCTTATTTTACTAACTTTTCCGTTACATACGCCGTTATCGAACTAATTTTTCTTCTCTTCCATGTATTAATTAATTCTTCTTATGCATCACCATTATTTACCTATCTAAGAATATTTTCATATATTTTATTTCATTTTTAATTGTATTTAAAAAATGCGGGGTGTTACACTTCAACTTAGACATCTGACCAAAATGGGTGTTACACTTCAACGTATGTTCAACCTCTCAAGAAAAATAAAAACAACTGCTCACTGTTAGGCCAGACGTTTGTCCAGGGATGGTCAGATGTCTGTTGGCTTGGGACAATTCAGGTTCTTTCCCGGCCGAGTTTTGACCCATTTCGCCTTTGTTTGTGACTTTTTGGTTTCTCTAATTCGCAGATTTCAACAGCCTGATTATTACGAAATCATTTTATAAATCAACAATTAAAAAATGGCAGAGTGGAAACCAACGGTGAGAACTATCTCACTCAAACCTTGTGTACAATTATTTATTTTTATAACTGGATATTTGTTGATTGCCTATGATTGCAATATTTGTTTGTTGTTGGATGGATGTTTACAGTTTTAATGTTATCATTATTAAATTGTGATTATAAACGTTTATAAATAAAACATTTATATTATAGATGATCTGCATGACAATTTACCCACCCGTCTCCCGAATATTAGATAAGTTCACATGGATTGTGATGTAAACCCCACACGGGTATTGGAACGATAATTTTACACGTCGCCCAATTACGGAAATAATGATCGTTGGATGTTAATTTAAAACCCCACATAGGTCTGGGGATGATAATAATTTCACACATCTCCCTTGTGTTAGTTTTATGTCAATCGATTTTAATAGTTGTTTATCACTATTTTTGAATACATGTGATGTATGGAATCCATATAAATAAAATTATATGGTAATTGATTGAGTCACATTCCTATTCAGAATATGAACAAATATTTTAATGTAGTATTCGGTTAAATGTTGAAGTTTGGTTTTGATGTCCAATTTTGGATGAACACGAAAATATTAAAATTGATTGAAACGAGTTTTCAAAGATGAATATATATTATATATATATAATTTAGAAAAATGGTTTTGGTAAAACCGGAATTTTCCAACGTATGAATTGGAAAGGATTGAATAGAATTAATCTTTGGAATATTTCGATATTGGATTCCGTGATTATACGGATATCGTTGAGGAATTTGGAAGATATAGATATTGTTATTCCCAATACGATATACGTTAATTTCAGAATTTGATATTGAATATAAGTTGATTTGATTTCTATTCAGATCCTTATATTTAATATCAAATTGGATTTTGGGGTTGTCGTGAATGGTACCTTTAATAATACTGTTCTTAAACCCAGTTGGGAATGGAATAAATCTTTTCATGAAGATTTAATCAGATTATCTAATCAATGAATATAATTGGAAATTAAATGAAAGTGGATTTTGGGTTCTTTGTGAATTGCGTTTTAGATGACATTAGTTTTTAAACCCAATTAACGGTGAAGTTATGATTTGGAATTTATAATCATTTAATTAAGGTTAATAGAAATTTCCAAAGTAAGTTCTTGGGAATATCTTTTCCCTGTAAACAGACGTCTGTCCCTGGGGGTGTTAGACATTTGTTCAAGCTAAAGAAGGAAGAAAAAATAATGGCTTCAGCTCAGATGTCTGATCATATATGGTCAGACTTCTGTACAAACTCTTGGGAATATTTTTCCCTGTAAACAGACGTCTGTCCAAAGGGGGTCAGACATCTGTCAAAACTCTCAGGAAATCTTACCCTGTAATATCAGACGTTTGTGCAGTTTATGTCAGACGTCTGACCTATGCAGAAATGCACAATTTATCTTGGACATCTTATGTTATGATATTGGAATTTCTAAATCTTATAACTACGATTTTTGAGATTAAAACTAAGTAGAGTTTAACGAATCATTAATTAGACTAAAATGTGAATAAGGTAATTAAATTTACCCAATTCAAGAAATGTCCGAGAATGGCGTACCACCAGTTTTATTCCATGCGATAGTTAAATCTTTAACTAGATTTAAAACGTTAAGTGGTAATTGAATTTACCGATAACACAATGGGTGTTAGATATGGAGTATACCAGTTTGCTCCATGGGATGAATAGGTTGGGACTGAGATAATAAAATAAATGATTACTTTGTTAAGGCTCCCAAATCCCGACTAGTTTGATAAACCTTAATTTGGTTTAAGTTTGTTAAAAGATAACACAAAATCTTTTGCAATGGTTTTCGAAGAAAAATTTAAATACGAGGATTAAATGAATTAAATCTTTTATAAGATTTATGGGAATGATTCCCAATGTAATGTATATTTGAATAAAAGAATACTCTGGATAGTAATGAGGCGTATGATGTGTTTTTATAGCACTTGATTATAAGATACGCGAGTTATTCGGATAGACTGGGTTTAAACCATTCTGAACAACTGATACGACGATTAAAATCGATGATGAAGACGATGGTTGAAGCCGGAGATCTTCACATTATTGGATGATTACTGATGTCTTGATTAGGCTGTACACCAAAGACGAGGTAATAAGTGGTGATTGCCCAGACGTACTTGGAGATCGATCGAATATGCAAGGACCTCTCTCCTATATTGGACATATGGGATGAGGAATAAGGTGCCTTCGGTTTCGTTAAGACCCAGAACGAACTTGTAAATGGATTATGTCTGGCATTGTATTTTGTTTGTATTGATTGACTTCTATTAAATATGTATCTGTTTTGTCTTGGAGAATTTATTCTCTTGCTTAACACCCTTCTCTGAGACGTATGAACTTAGAGGTTATATATTGATAGAAATAAGTTGTATGGCATGAATTGACAATGTGGCATGTTAAGATGCAAATGATCAATGCTTTTGTTGAAAAGCATAGTCTTGTGTATGATGATCAAGGCACGGCTTTAAGTAGCATAGCTTTGTGTATATCGTTAATTCGCGAGCCTCACACCTCCGTATGAGTCAAAAACGGGATAAGAGACGCAAGGAGTGCATACGTTTCTTTCTAGCTAGAAGTTGTGTCATGGTATGGAGCCTAATTTTTTTTACTTATGTAGATGATGGAATGAGGCACCTCAGATATAGAGCCGACTAAAAGGCTTGAGTGATAGGTCTGATAGGACCGAGAAACGTACTATTCAGTAATAACCAATCCTCAAACGTAAGGGAGGGCCGACCTTGTAGGATCCATGGGTTGCTAAGGGCGCGATCTTAGGCATCCCGCTAGAGATGGCTAGAAACCGGTAAGGATTACATCCCTTGCCTTGTCTCACTATGGAAATCCAATTTCCAATATGTCATTGTGCGGTTTTAGTTGTAAACCTATATGGCAACATAGTAGGATGGGGTACTATGTCGTCTATGATTGGTACATTTATATTTGAAGTTGTTTTTGACACTATGCACTTGTAGTAATATTTAAATGATTTGTTTTAAAGCGTATCAAGCATGTTTGGCTATTATAAGGTAAAACTCTATCCTCCGGTTTGTGTTGCATTGTGTGATGGGACCTAAGTCTTATAATAGCTTCATTTTTCAAAAAGCATTGCGTTGTTTATAAATTGTTTTATTTCAGAGTATTCAAGGGAGTAAACCCGTTCCGTGACATATGGCGTGGTCTCGTGATATACCCTATTTTGAAGTAAAAGTTCAATAACTGTTTTGAGTTCTCACACCAGTCCCATGAGTGACTTGGAGTTTATTGTTTCTACTTAAACTTTGGGTGCCTATATTTTTCCACACGGGCAGCTAGTAGTTTGGTTTTGCAGATTTCTATTTAGTAGGATCCTGGTTTACAGCTGGAGTTATATTCGGAAAACTTTTTATCTATGTATTTCTTTCAGTTCTGGTAGTTGATGTGTTCCACTGCATATTATGTTTATTATTTAAATGTAATTTAAATCACTGATATTGTATTTCCGCTGTGTAATATTTATTTATACTCTGATATATTCTTGCACTCTGATGTAAATTGTTGTAATAGCAATGAAATGTTCTTATGCTTGTGTTCTGATGCGTCATGTTCTCATTACAATCTGCGTTCTTCCGTATCTTTGGAGGCTAGGCGAATTCGGGATGTGATAATGGATGTTTTGTTTGTTTGGTTTGTTCGAATTTGAATTTTAAATTCTAAAATTCAAACTTGAAATTTAAAATTTAAAATTCAATTTTAAATTTTGAATTTTGAAATTCTTAAACAATAAAAAATAAAATATAATAAATAATAATTAATTCTTTTAATGAGTGTTAGGATAATATTGTTTTAGAAATTTACAAAACCTAAAATATAAAACGATAATATAATAAAACAAAGTCAAAACAATATATTCCTTGAAAAATTAACACTTATGTAGACATACAGAAATGGACAAGTCGACATATAGGAGTAAATGAAATTCAAAATTTGAGTTTCAAAAGTTTAAACTTTCAAACTACCCTCCAACTTTTCACCAACTCCCAAGGTCTGAAAATATGTCTTTAATTTCTAAAAAGTTTTGTCCATTCAATCTCTATTTATTTATCTATTCAATCCTATTCTCTCTATCTCTCATTCAAAATTCAAACAACTTTCTTCATATCAATACTCTCCAAAACAACTCTTCAATGGCTTCCTCTAGCACACCAAAAGCCATGAGATTGTCCAAAACCCTCAAAGTACATCTCTTCAATGATAAAGAAGCTATTCAAGCCTATGTTGACTACATGGAAAATGGAAAAGTCAACAAGGGAGCATTCGCTATCTTCGAAGATTTTCCCTCTTGTGATCTTCGTTCTCTTTTTCATTAAAATGAAGTTCTTAGCTTGCTTAACGCTCGAGATAAGGATGAAGTATGTTACCCGAATCTCATCAAAATGTTTAATGCAAATTTGGGTTCGTGACTTTTATGAAGGAAATGAGAATCAAGTATGGAATAGATCAATAAAAGGCACTCAAATCATTTTGGATTCTGAAATTTTGGGTACTATCTTAAATTCTAAGTGTATGGGTTCAGATTTTTCGGAATTTGATATTGATGAAACAAATTTGGAGACTTATCATCATTCTTTTGAAAGGGACAAAAACATGGATTTTAAAAATCACTTTTTCCCCCAAAAAGTAAGAATCTTCAACCTCCTCATCCAACATACCATTACTCCGTGTTTCGAAAATTTCAACAACCCTACCTTACGTCCAAAAAGCTATCTTTGATATGTTTGCTGTTTATGACATCAATTGGACCAATGTTATTTAAAAGAATTTAAGCCAAAAAAAATTGTCCACCAAAGAAAATACTCTTTATCATGGAGTTTATCCTACTCGTATCTTTTAATATTTCGGAGTGGATCTCAAAGCCGAGGAATGTTTTCCAAGAAGGGTCTTTAACTCGGGAAATATACATCTTATGCAAAATCCGATCACCTTCATACCTTATGAAACATTCGAAGATAAACAAGCTCAAATGCAACAACAACAAGAGGAAAATCCAATGGAAATCCACAAAGAAGAATCCTCTTTGGAAGGTGTTGAATGTCCAAAAAATACAAGAGCCATAACCAAAGAAACACTTGTCCAAAACCAAGTTATGTTAGCCAAAAACCAAAAGAAGATCAAGAAGACTCATACCCAAATGTCTTCTAAAATGAACAAGTTCTTTGGAATAGTAGGAAGAAAACTTGGCTTATCATCTCCCTCATCATCATCCGCCGAAGTCTAAGCTTATCTTGTTTTATGTTATAGTTCGTATATGCTTGTATTTGCTTTCAAATCTCGTATTTAGTATCTTAAATTGTTTGAATGTATTTTCTTTTAAGTAGAAATGAATGGGGCTTATTTCTGTCAAAACAATCTTTAATTTACTGTAATTACACATTAGAATTAAATAAATTAAAATAATACAATAAGAATTAACTAAAAGTTGTAAATACCAAAAAACATACCTAGGGTATATCGACATGTGCAAAACGACATGTTGACGTATAACTGCCTGTTTTTCAAATTTGTTCAAAATTTGAAATTTTAATAACAAACTAGTGTCTCTTCATTTTAAATGAACTCCAGATCCTATAAATACCTCTTTCTTCCAGAAATCCTTATTATAAACTCTCTATTTCTTCTCTAATCATTCCTTTTCTATAACATCAAATTATGACAAAACTATTCATAATTTGAGCGAAAATCTTGATGAAACACTCAATTCTTTCAAGAATATCCTATCTATAATACTTCGTAATTAACATCATCTCGAATTGAGTCAAATAAAGATGGTAGAACATCAAGATAAGCACTTTGATGCCATTCGTTGGCTAATACCTTCTCTTTTCAGAGATGAAAACAAGAACCTCGCTAAATCACCACCCACAAAAGGAGATAAAGATTGGGAAGTCATCAAGAAGGATCCAATCTTTGGAGGAGGCAGATGGGTGGAAGTTCCAAGAGAAAATTGAATTTGATTTGAATTGGTTGGAATAACTTTATTTGTTTGGTTTGGTTGATTTGAATTTGTTTGAAACTATTGCTTCATTTGGTTTGGTTTGAAAACTTGTATATGATTGAAAAACTTGTAAATACTGAATAAAGTGTCTATCAATACTTTACCGTTTTGCTTGGATATACCCTTGTTTTCTTTAGTAGTGTCATAGAGTTAGGGGGAGTTAATTTTATTAAGTCATAGACTTAGTGGAAGTATAACTTAGTTCAGTATAGTTTACTATAGGATACTATAAGTATATATAGTTTTGTCACCTGTTGTTGATAACAAACGGGGAGAAATTATTAAATAAGGAATAGTTAGGCTTAGTTTAATTGGGGGTATGTCGAATTTATATAGGATTCATGGTGAAAGGGGGAGTGATCAAAGAAATAGATCAATAGGTATTAAACAGGTAAACAGGTATGAATATTTTCAAAATCAAGGTTGTCATCATCAAAAAGGGGGAGATTGTTGGAGAATGAAGTTTTGATGATAACAACCTTATTTTAATTATCATTATCAATTGATTATAAAATATATACTAACTTCTTTATCTAGACTATATATATGCAGAATTTGTATACGGGATTTAATACTGAAGAGTGTACAGTTTTAGAGTTCCAAGAGATTCAAGATTCAAAAATATTCAAGACTCGTGAGTATCAAGATGTCAAGGTTTCAAGAGCTCAAGATTATCAAGTAAATAGAGTCTAGTTTATATGTAAAACTCGGGTTAGCACTTTAAAATCCTGATTTCAAATTTTGTTTCAAGTTCCTTTTTAAATTCCTTTTCAAAGTATTCTTAAATTTCTTTTCTAAATGATTTCAAATTATTATAAGTATTTTAATTTATGATTTCAAATATATAGTTTACAAAGTTTTTATATATAGGTTTATAAAATATGTTTTAAAGTCTTATATCATATAATTTTATATGTACATATAAATTATATATTATTATGTTTATATATGTTTTTATACTTTAGAAACCTCATTCTAAAACATTAGTTTCATTATAGAATTTCCAGAAAATATATATTGGTTTTAACACTTGAAATTTGATTTTATAAATAAATTTATAGGACATATATCGACATACCAAATTTGACATGTCGACATATAACTGTCATTTTTTCAATTTTCAATTTTCAATGGAAGTGTCTTTTCACTATTTGTAACGTTCCAAAAGCATTGCAACCTTTGGGACACTACAAAAAGGTGCTGGTTTAAAATTTTTAATCATTCATTCTTCTCCTTCTTCACCCGTTTACTTGCCACAATTAAAATTCTAAATTTTCTTGATTTCTACACTTATACTCTGCCGATTTCAACAAATTTTATATCATTCTTCCTCTCTTTTCATTCTCTATCATCTACTCTATCTGTTTGAAGTGCTAATTGAAGATATCTAGGGATATTGTATTTGTTTAGGTATTTTTTGGGAAAGGGTGTGTTCCTTATAACCCTAAAATCAAGGAAAGGGAGCGGTGTTAACCTTTTAGCCGTGAAATCAAGGGTGGTTAATCAGCGTTAACCTTGTAGCCATGAAATCAAGGGTATTGTACTTGGATAATAATAATAATAAAACTCTATGCAATCTAGAATTGCGTGGAATGGGACATAGGAGTTTTGAACCAGTATAAAATCTTGTGTGTTCTTTTATTCATTTTATATTTACTTATTTCCGTGTCGGTGATTGTTTCTGTGTTTGTGTTCTGTTGTGATAATCGTTGTGCGATTCATATAGATATTCTAGATTGTTTAAATTTTCCATAATCTCTTTGAAACACTATTCACCCCTCCCCCCTCTAGTGTTAGTTTTTCCTAAAGATCTGCATCCTTAACAATGTGTTCCTATTAATAGACTAGCAGAACCTAACCTCCAACTCATATTTTCTGAGATGACGCCAAGGCTCTGTCATTTTCTTTCTTCTCCAAATGTTTCAAAAATAATATTATTAGTTTAGGAATTATAATTCAAGATTTGAAGACAAAGAATATTGATCTATGATGTAGGTGTTCAGTTTTCTCGTCTGTGTGAGGTAAACTTTATGAATCTGAATTATTAGGATTTTTTAATTCTTTTAGCATCATATTTGTAAATTCATGATTACTTCAATGTTAGATTCAATTAGGAAGACCACAGGGCTGCAAATCTGAATCGAATTCAAGAATTTGAAAGCAGTCACGTAAGTGGATTTAAATTATACCTTTTGTAATGGTATATTTGTCATTTAAATTCTCCATAATTCTTAATGTGATGAATAATTGAAATTGTGATATAATTCATTCCCTGATTACGATAAGAATGTTATCGCTGTATAAATTTATCCCCATAACATTCTACTTGTGTTTGAAAATAACCATAATATTAAAATTGTGAATTTGGCATGATTATGTATTTATTTTAAAACTAGAATTCAAGGGTAAATTGGGTATGTTTAAAAAAGAATTATAGTTAATTGTAGAAATAATGGAAAAAAGAATTAGTATGCCTAATTTTTCTTGGAAATTTACAGTAATTGGAAATGGCGTATGAAAAACAGGAATTAATATCTAACTCGGAAAAAGGGAATTAGTAGTGGACTGAATTAGCTAGGGGTGTAAAAGAGATACATTTCCATAATCTCCATTACGCTAAATTACAAAGAACGTAGTTGCAAGAAAAGGATGGCAATAGGGATTAGTGTGAAATAGGGGTTCTTTTGTCGTATTGCACACTAATCAAAAATATCTATGCACATGATGAAAATAGTTTGCAACTATGGATTTTAATTGACGTGTATTATGGAAATATATTTTTATACATTTTCACCAACCAATTTAATAAAGTGTGAAATATTTTCCTGTAATAATAAAAACATACAAGACGGTAAATAAAGGAAGGTTACAACAGTAAAGGTTTGGTTAAATATTAAGGAACCGAGGATAAATAGGATGAAAGGGGAATATAACCTATTATAATTAATTATATGAATGGGAATAAATATAATAGGTAGACTTGTCCTAGGGACAAGTGGAATTATAACGTAGGTTATGATTAATGATGAATAGGTAAATTATTAGTAAACCTTAGTTAAGGGAGCTAAGTTAATGAGAAAACCCACAACAATGTTTGTGGTAATGATATAATGTAAGGTTTTAAATAAGAAAGCATAAAATAGGCTTATTATTGGTAGACTTATAATTGGGAGGATTAAGTCTAATGATCGTAATAATAATAATAAGCATAAGTCTGTTCCAGCGGCAAGGGGCTGATTAAAGAAAGTTAACGGCCAAATGAAGGCTAATAAACAAGTAACTTGAATAGTAAACGAATGTTTAAATTATCAGGTTAATTAGCAATTTGATAAGCTACAACAAGCGCGTGAGGAAAAGAATGGGCATCGGATCTAATAATACGATGGCAAGATGCACTTGGACTAGTCCGTACGTATGGAGATGAAGAACCCAATGGGGTAGATCATCGTGGTGTCTTGAGATACGAGAGAAGCACATCCAACTAATTATTCTACAAGACTGGAGGGAATTACAAGGCTCCTGCGGGATGTGGTAGGGTACTCTGAGATGGCCCTCCGAGGAACAACTGGATGAATCCGTCACTCAGAGGAAGATCCGTTGCACCATCTAGAGTATACCTTGACAGCGACTGAAGAGTGGCAGTCAAAAGGTTATGGTAGACGGCATTGGCTGATTCGGCGGTTTGTCTTGCTCTGGAAGGAGGTGGTCAGGACCAAATTTAGAATAGTAATCATCGGATACCTATCATCGATAACCAGTGGGAATGCGGAAAGACTAAGAGCTAAACCAACAGACCATCGATCTTTTACAATGAGATGTTGGTTGAGGGACACGTCAAACTGGCTGTTAGATTGGTTGATAGGGCCATGTCATTAGCTCCTAATGTAGTCTTTCATAAGATGAGGGATGGACTAGGTTGGGGCCATAGCCACCATGGAAAGAGAAATGCCATATATGGATATTCGTAATGCGGGCCTAATGAAATTGTCCTTTATAGATATCCAAAGCTCCCGACCAAGTTCCTTGCATTAGATGCAGCCCTATTATCGAACTCGTGTTATAGTTGGTAGTACGTTTGTGTGAAGATCTAGATACACGCAGTGGGTAATGTATTTTATATGCTAGGGCATTACTCCATGTCGAAAATAGGTTCGACCGTGGATTTTGGACACGAGGATTTATACACTTACGTGGCAAAGGGACGGAAGTTGTGCATGTTTCCGCGACGTGACAATGTAGACTTTACGAGGAGGGTACTACTAGGACATACCTTGAGATGTTGGGTATATATATATATATATATATATATATATATATATATGGTTTAATCTACTGGGGAGTAGATGGGTATAACTTGAGTGTAGAGCCTAGAGTGTTGTTAACCTGAATAACCTAATAATAAAGATATTGTAGGTGAACGGTATATGTACGATTATTTCACAATGTATGATTTTTCCTCTCATTAGAACTTATGTTCTGACCCATTCCTCATAACACACTCGCAGGTTAGACTTTGGCAGACAAATTTTCAGTAGCCTTTGGACACTTGTTAGGTAGTATCATTCTTTCGGTTTGGCTATATTTGATTATTGTAATTTTTCAATTCCACTATGAGTTGATTTATCGAGCTCTGATATATTTATTATCTCTATCTTTTCTATAGGATACCGGACAAGCCAACTCGGGCTTTGATAGATTGGGATTTTTGATAAAAATTCATTCTATTGAAATTTGGGTTGTTACATTTGTATCAGAGCATAGGTTTATTATTCCTATATAATGAGTGAACGTATTTGTATATTTTTTTAATAAAAGTATATTTTATATAAATATATCTAGATCCATGGAAAAATTGAGATGCCAAAACTTGTACGTTAAGAAAGGATCATAGAGATCCGAGAAAGATAAGTCTTTAAGCGGTTGGTTTAAAAGTGTGCAAAATGATCGGTAAATAAAGAGTTAGACTAGGAATATATATATGTATATATATATATAAGACTTCTGGGCATGGAAATTTGGCATTGCATGATCCGGAGCATAATTAAGAGATTTGCTTGGAAGCAAAAAAGACTTAATGGTATAAGTTAGTGTCAATGGTTATGGTGATAAAAGTTTAAGACTATATGGAAAGACATGTTCTAAGGATTGTGTGAATGTGAGAATATGTATTTTGAAATGGATGGGGGGAAAGAACGACGATAAATTTTGAAATTTTAATTGAGTTCGAAGGCCCTTGGAAACATCATCAAAATGGTGAAAAGGCATAAGAGGATTTATCTAGAATAGCCTCTCGACTAACCCAAGAAATATTTTTAAATTTCAGTATAGTGAATAGTCAGTCGAAAACTCGGAAGGTATAGTAAAAAACAAAACTGGGTCGGGTCGACCCAGAATTTCGGTTGGGTTGACCACCGTGTCGACCCATCCTTAAGTCGAGTCGACACATGGGTCAACACACCCGAAAAGGTGGGTCGACCCACCCTTCGTAATTTTCGCACAAATGAAGCGACGAAGCCTGTAGCTTCGTCACATTCATTTCCCCCACCTCATAGTTCGGTCGACCCATTTTCTCCTACCTCCAACAACCATCACCACTCCAAACTCCACTGATATTCATATTATTAGTACCAAATCGAAGCTAGTCACCTCCTCTATCCAAATCTGAGCTCCTTTTTTGTGGATTTCAAAAAATTTCGCCATTCCTCCATGACCATCTTTAGTTTCCACTTTTCCCCCAATTAACACCCAGAAGATCGCTTGGTGCCGGAACATCAAGCAAATAGTGCAGGCTTATGTGGATTCCGTAGGGTGCCAGATCTTACTTGGAAGACTGGTTAAATTTGCAAACTTTATAGGAAACTTTTTGCAGCGTCTTTTCTTAGATACAGGGTTGCATCGGATTCTTGAATATACTGCGGTAGGTCAGATCGCTTACCCAATGTTATTTCACCTTTTTGATGCCAATTTAAATTATAGCAAGGAGAATAATGAGGTAGTATTTGATTCTAATGTGAAAGGGGTAGCGATAGTTCTTACTAAGAGATAGTTTGGAGGCATGCTTGGAAAAAGTGGTGATAATATGGGACTAGAGCACGTGCGGGTAACGGATGAGGTCGTTTTAGGCTGGATTTTTATTTGCATTCGATATAGAACTTGGGGTATGAGGCATCTACGCCCATTAGCTAGGATAGTTATACGCATGTTGTAGTATAACTATGTTGCCTAGACTAGTAGATATGACAAGATTACTGGAACTGTTATGTGTGCTACTTATGCTATTTTTGCCGGACTTCATATTAATTGGGCGAGGGAGATAATGGCACATTTTGTGACCGCCACGGACATGAGACACTCTACGATCCTATTTGTTCATTTATAGTCAGTTGTATTTAGATAATTCAACGTTTCATTATGGAATGAGAGTTCCACTAAGGAGACCCACCCTTTTATAGATGCATCCACTATGTCTAGGATGCACATTAATTTGGCCTAATTACAGGAGGCTCGGCCTATGTAGCATGAGGATGGTGATTCTGATGATGATGGTGAGGGTCAGCAGGACTAAGAGGACCACCTGATATATCCAACTGGATATCAGCTAGAGGCGGAATTTGCGGATGAGTTTGTATATGATGAGGGGAAAGGCATAAAGGAGACCTATCGGTATGTTGACACTCCAATAGACCAGGGTTATTAGGGTGGAGAGCCTACATACTGGGGAGGCGATGGGTCTTCCCAGTCATCACTGTAGGGCCCATGGCTAGGAGAAGAGCCATGGGATTTGAGGAGAGAGGCCAGGTCCAAATTTGAGAGGCATGACTAGTTAGCAAGGGAGCACCATGAGATCTTGCTTCGATAGCAAGATATGGCTCGTACGCACCTCGAATTTGCTCATACACAGTAGCAGTCCTATAGGAGATAGTTTCATCCCAGTAGCACTTAGAGCAGATGAAACTGGAGGTGTGAGGCATTACTAGGCATCAGGAGGAATGCCTTGGTGGATTAGATTCCTTTATTCGGGTTATCTTTGGACAGGAATCCCAAACTCCTTTGTGAGAGTGGATTGGTATTATTTTAGAACTAAGCTATATTTTGTTGAATTGGCAACTGCGGTAAGAACTTGTACTTGAAAGTTATCTTTTAGTTTGTAGTAGTATTTTATCCTATTATGGTAATTGTGCGGAACTTTTCTCTATTTGATGAAGCTCATGACAAACCATAATAAATAAGATTGAATACTAAAAGAAAGCGGAAAGAAAAATTTACATGAAAGTAAAAAAAAAGCAAAACTTTCCTCAAAAAATTTATAAGAAAATGAAATTTAGAAAATTTGACTTTTCTTACTTGAAGTTGGTTCGTAGGATATGTATGCAAAAAAATTGGATGAACTGCGCTCTTACCCTGTAAGAGTATAGGAAAATTAGATGAAAAAGTATTTTTGATTTTCATAATATTGCATTCATATAGAAATTGCCAGTATATTTAGGATGAGTGCATCATGTTTTCAAAAAGATTTTCAAGAAAAATTTGCATTTATATAAGAGATAACATTTAGGCATTCATGTATTTTATGTTTTGTTACACTTCACACAAGCGCACCATTAATTAAAAGTTTTGATGTACTCATGACATATCCAAATTATACGAGGAAAAACATAGTTCTACCCTTACCAATTTTCGAGGACGAAATTTCCTAAAGGGGGAGAATGTAACACCCTATCTATATATTTATTTAATTAGTTATTGAAAAATTTCAATGTTTTGTGATTTATAATTTGGCCCCGAGACAAGTACCATCTTGTTCGTGGCAATTTTCTGATTTATTTTCATATATGACTTGTCCCAAACAGAGCCTGTATGGGGAAGTTATTAACGAACAAAAGTTTGTAAAATTATACGCGAATATATGCGCACAAATTTGAAATTGAAACCTTAAACATATCTTATAAATGGAAGAAATTAATTTACATATGAATATTTAGAAAGTAAAAGAACATTGCAGTTAATGTTAAGCAGAAATTTAATTGCGACTGAACTAACGTAAGTGGCCCAGCTAATGGATCGAGCCAGACCATATATGGGTCGACCCGGGGATCGACCCACTAGAGGTCCAGGTCGACCCAATGCTGAGTAAACAGACATTAGTTTTTTGATTTAAACGTCTTGAATTTTATCATATTCAATCCAACTAACAAGAATCCTTTATGCACTTATAAATGGACTAGAAGAGCCTAACCGCCAGCTCATATTTTCTAAGATGACGCCAAGTCTCTACCATTTTCTTTCTTCTCCAAATCTTTTAGAAATAAGAATGTTAGTTTTTGGAATTCAGATTCAGGATTTGAAGACAAAGAATATGGATCTACAATATAAGTGTTCTGCTTTTTCGTTTACGTGAGGTAAATTATGTGAATCTGAATTATTAGGATTTCTTTCATTCTTTTAGCATCAGATTTGTAAATTCGTGGTTATTTCAATATTAGATTCAATTACAAAGACCACGGGTAGCAGATCTGAATCAGATTCAAGAATTCGAAAACGGTCAGATGAGTGGATTTGAATTATACCTTTTGGTAATGGTATATTTATAGTTTAAATTCTCCATAATTCTTAGTGTAATGAATAATTGAAATTGTGATATAATTCAATCCCCGAGTACGTTAAAAATGTTATTGTTGTATAAATTTATCCCCATAATTTTCTATTTGGGTTTGAGAATTACTATAATATTGTAACGACCGGGAAATTTGGAACCAATTAAGAACTTCAAATTTCATAAGAATCAAAATAAAATTCAAAATGGATAACAATATAATTGGAACAGGGCTATAATAATGAGTTTTAATAGCACATTTACAAAGGAAGTATAAGAAATATTTATTTCCAGTTCCTGAAACTGGTTCCAATGAATCCGAATAATGAAATTAGGTAACCAACCAAGTTTGGCCAAAAAAAGAATCCATTTAATATTGATTAAAGATTGAAAGGTTGAAATTTGAACTAAAACAGACGATTTTGAGAAAATCTTGAGAATGGGATATCGTTAGATCGTGACACCACCTCCATTGGATCCGGAATAGTGAATTTTAGTACTCAGGGATGTTTCACTTGAAACGGCATCTGTGTGTGAAAAGGAAAAAATAAAAAGGCTGAAATTTGAACTTAATTTTGACGGTAATTGGAATTTGATAATCCGAACGGCAAAACTGGAACCTGAGACCTATCCAGGAAAATTCTAAACGTAGGATATTAGCTATGTATAAAGTCCGAGAAAATTCCTTATCGAATATAAAAAGTTATTTACAAAACATAACTAAAATAAATTATTTGAAAATTAAAACGAACTCAGATTTTATATTGAACACATAGGATTGAAGTATATTGGAAGCCGGATCTAATGGTTGAAGAATTTCTAAAAACCATTATCGTATGATACTCCAACACAAAGCCGGAAGGTACATGAGAAAACACAAGCTACTATTCATGGGGATAGCGATGAATAATGGCCTTAGGATCTTCCATGCTTATCCATAAGGCACATGTCATTAATCCATGCATTACCTGTTTGTTATATATAACTAATTCCTTCCTTATCACTCCGTTCTTCTTCTTGGAAAATAGTTGCTCCCTTCTCTATGAATTGCTCACGTTTTTGACCCATATTAAATAAAAAAAGATTTTTTTTTAATAAAATAAAAAAGAAATGATGGAGAAAAGTTAGGAGAAGGATCTATACATCCTAGGCTAAGTTCTGGAAGTATCCGGGGTGAGAAATCATGTTGTTTGAAAGGTTTATTTCCTTAGTTTTAACATGTATACAAAGTGTTTGTAGATATTCCTAAATGAAACCTTAAGTGATTATGTGGTGAGATATTCATGGACTAAGGTTGTAGTTAATAGCTTATCACTTCCATGAAGTTTATATGTTAATTTGTTGAGACTAGAAGTTAGATCCTGAAGGTAGAAAGCAGATTCTATTAATAAATTTGTGTATGGAAGTAGAAAATGGTAATAGCAAAAGTGAATATTCCTAAGTGAAAGAATAATTATTTTAAGGTGAATTAACACCTTTGTGAAGTATTGATGTCATTGGAGTTGAGTTAGGAATGAAAATCCTAAAGGTAATAAGCTAATTACCTATTTAAGTGATTTGCAAAATTAGGTGTAATATTGTGAAAGCTATAATGTCCTTTGAAAATTGTAATCATGAATTTAAGTTAGCTGAGTCCATGGAGAAGGTATTCTCATGTATGAATATAGTTAGATTTGGAAATCAATAAATATTTAAAATTATATTCATGTTAATTAGAAAAGGTATTAATACTGCAAGGGCTAATGTTAATTATAATCTTTAATGGCTAGGTTGTTAAACATTCAAGAGAGAGCGCAAAGCTGTGATGGTCCTATAGTGAAGGAATTTAATGAACCTACTGGGATGGTGAGTGGTTTATCCCCTCACATTTTCTTGTGGTATTTGTTTATGTGAGATGATAACATGCATGTTGTTTTGTGGCTTGAAATGTTTGATATTGTTTGGAAACCCTACACTGGTCGTGGGATAAAATCACACTATTCCCATAGGTTTATCACATGGATTTCTATTTATTAGTAAACGCCTACACAGGGTATTGGGATGATGACCCCCACCAGTCCCAAGTATTCACTACATTGTGTATGTGGTTGCTTTGCGAATGTTATAATTTCTGGTATTTAGATTGGGTTGACCAATGGTTATGAAAACCATTTGGTTTGGTATGTGATTTGGATTGCCTTTTAAGGAAATAGTGTGGTTGTATAGATGCTACCGTATAGGGGAGGTTATGGCAAAATTTTCTGGAAATATAGAAACCAAATTGACATTGATATATATGGTTAAATAACTAACGAGTTCGGTTGCAACTCGTTCGACACATGACATCTTGTTTATGCTTATTGGATGTTTGTATATACCCAAATTCTCGGGTTATACAGGAGTTGAATGAGTCTCATTCCAGAAATTGGATTTTTAATGATTATCTTAATAATAAAATAATCGAGGAAAATAAAAATTTTAATTTAAGTTCCAATACATTTCGGAAATGAAATTGAGTTCATAATAATGAACTTGTGCCAAAGAACGAATTGGTTTTGAAGAAGTTAAGAACAAGTTATGGCTTATCGAATATTGAAATGAATAGTAAATAGATTTTACGGTGAATAGTAAATTGAAGTTGCGTTTGCCTAACAAACGGACTCGATTTTGCAAAATTATGGTTTTAATGTTCTTACTTATTTTTATAATAGGCGTCAGGCAACTTTGAGACTTTAATAATCATTTTTGAAGAATAATGTAATTTTAATGATTTAAATATTAATTTAAAATTTCAAATGTGGAATAATTGATTTAAAGGTCAAAAATATGGAAATTGAATTCCAAAAGTTATTTAATATGGTTTGAATAAGTATTGAACTTATTTTGAAGTATTTCGACTCAGTTTTAATAATGAGTCACTTTTGGGTTCGAATAGGACTCATCCCGTAGCAACAGTTCGCGAATTTCGACCAGAAATTTGAAATTGAGATTCCGAGAGATCTAACCGTTGGATTTTCTTGAAATGCATCACATTTTTCTGAAATTTGAGTAGCTTTCCAATAAAATAAAAAGGAAAATTTTTCAATGGTCGGATTTTCCTACAAGTAAATCAGTTTGACTAAAAATTCCAGTTTCAGCAGTTCAAGTGCCAAATTCGGATTTTTCATAAAAAGGTGTTTATAAATTGTGTAAAAATATGGAAAAATCATGATAAATCATATTAATTGATTTAAAAGTGTTTTGGACCAAATATATTAATATTTAGTAAGATAAAAATGAATCTTGTTAAAGTGAGCTATTTAGCAACTAAAGTGAACCCTTTAGGAAATCCGGTTTTGACTTTGAATAAGGCCTTTATTTAAACATTTAATAAGATCTTAATTTAAACATAAACGAGTTCACTTATTAATAAATGATATTATTAATAAGGGTAAATTAGAATCCAAGTTTCCAATCTATTTAATTAAACTGAAATTGAATAGAAACCAGATTGGTCATTGATTGAGATAAGCCTCCATGGATGATGACTTAGACTATTCGAGGGATTTATAAAGTTGTGCCGTTATTCCTCTTATAGTTTTTGTTGGATATGGAGGTTTATACTGGTTATAAACTAATATGATTTCTGTAAAGATTCCAATATAAAAGGAAATATGGTTTTGGATTTGTTATGAATGATGTCGTCAATAACATTATACTTTGGCCCATGAAAAGGTAATATAATTTTCCAAGTTAAGCAAATGAAATCTTTATTTATAAAGATTTTTGGGAAAGGAATGAACATGTTTTTACATGAGGTAGACGACGAATTATCGATAAGGATTATTGGAAAGATTTAACTTGGAATTTGTAGTTATGTAATCAGAATATTTGGTTTGAAATTTTTCAACGAGATTTGAAGGAATATGATTTGAAAGGTGATTAAAATTATCAAAAAAAATAAGAAGATTAAAAATAGAGTATTATCAGTTTTGCTCCATGAGATAGAAATGAAGAGATTTTACATCTTGAAACTTAATATAGTTTTAATGAATGGATTGAATAAAAGAATGGAATGAGGTTCATGAGATCCTGTAAACCAATTGGTTTTAAAAGATTCGCAAATTATTTGGAAAGGCCACGTTTTTACTCATTCCGAATAATTATACAACGCCAAAGGATTAAGTTGTCAATGACAATGGTTGAAGACCAGTATTCTTCACATCGGATGGATAGCTTGTTGATGCCTTAGGGCCGCTTCTCAAGTGTAACAACACGGAATTTCCGAACCAATTTAAAAAATTTATTTTAGCTATTTTAATAGGTTTTGAAAATTTAAAATGATTTATTTTAAATAAAAACGATTTAAAATTTATTTCAATCGAAGTTAGAACGTATAAATTTATTTTAATTATAAAATGAACTCGAAATGGCGTGGTAGTTCGAAAATTTGATTTTAAACTTCAATTGAATATACAGAATTCAATATAAGTCAGAATTGGACGAAACAAGAAACATTAGAATATGTTCAACTATATCTTTCTAACGAATGTAAGAAACTGAGATTCCACTTTTTAAATTGTAAGTTATGTCCAGTTTAAAATTTAAAATAGTCGCTATGGAATTTATATATATTTTAATATAATATATAGCCCTTAAAAGTATCCATTTTGCAAACGACCTCCGTTTTCAATGAAACAACTTTTGTTGGATCTGGAATGTCAAATTATTATTAGGTTTAAAAATTTAGAATTTTTGGAATTAATATGTGAGCGTGGTAATTTAAACGTGTTTTGTCAATTTATTTTAAATTTAATCGACCAGAGAAGAGCCTTTTTCAAATGGTCTCCAGACTCGATGAAACTAGTTTTGTAGGACCGTATCATCAAAACATACTAGATGTACTTTTTTTTGTAATTTTTGGAGTCAGTATGTGGCCCCGGTAAATTAAAATGTACGTTGAGTTCAATTTCGAGCGTTATATTAATTTATATTTTAATTAAAACTGATTGAAACAATCGAATTGGCTTATGAAACATATCCCATTGTGTCCGAAATGGGGGTATTTAGTTAAGGATGTCAGGCGTTGGGTTTGATTTGGAGTTCGGATTCATAAGCAACTATTTTTGGAATTAAATAATATTAAAAAAATTCTATAAAAACTGGGATGTTAACATGGGTCTCTATTCTTCTTTCATGTTTCAGATCTGGAAGACAGGAAAAGAATATTGGAGGCCGATCCAAATGTTATAAAGTGTTTATTATTAGAACTGGGATGTTAATATGGGTCTCTCCGGTAAAGGCATCAGAAGTGTTCTAGTTTGGGTTAAAATGACCAATGTGCCGATGGTGGCATGGTCGAAGGTGGGGATATGCTGGCTTGCTACGCATATTGGGAAATTTTTATGTATGGATCAAGCCACCGAGCGCCTAGATTGGCTTGGCTTTGCAAAATGCCTTGTCGAAATTACGCTTGAGAGTGAAATGCCTGACAAAATCATTGTTCTTCTGCCAGATGGAACTGAGCACGATGTCAACGTAAGCTACGTGTGGAGGCCTAATAGTTGCAGTGTCTGTAAGGCCTTCGGACATGAACAACCAAACTGCCCTACATATACATGCAATGAAGCAACCGAGGAGAATCATAAGAATAAAAGGTCTGGGAATGTGGCTTATGATCAAAGAAATGAACAACAGAAAGAAGCAGATACAGTTGGCAATACCGCTGCTATGCGAAGGAAACAACATACAAACACTGTGAGTACCAACAACAATGGAAGAGGTAACTTTATTAACAAAAATATGCATTATCATAGAGTTGGAAAGGTTACTTCAAATCCTAAAACTGTTCTGAACTCTGGCCTTAGGACTGCAAACATTTTTGCAGTATTAAACACTAATTTCACTGGAGAGACAAACATCTGTGCACAATATATCAAAGAGGGTGAAATGATTGATGTTCATTTAAATGGTGATTTTTATAAGTCTGATGAAATTGGCATTGGAAAGACAGGCAACTGTGTGGACAAAGAATCAAACAAAGCAAAAGGCAATACCAATGTCCAGCAAACTGATGTGGAGACAGAGTTTAATCACGATGACTTGACAGGCGTGCAAGTTGCCACTGGTAGCGGCAATGTATTGCAGTTGATAATAGATGATGTCTCAGATTTCGAGCAAACAATAGCTTCCAGAGGCTTTGATATGAATATCCCATTCAGTGGAATTGAAACTCGTATGTGCAAAGAGTTTGGTTTTAAACCAGGCTTCTTGCAAGGCAGTTCACATTTAAATAAGACGCGGCAAAGGACAGCTACACTGGACCCAGTACAGGAACAGCATGGTGAAGCTGCTAGTAACGAGACAAAGTCTGACTGTGTAAAAGGTGAAACAGATGGGGCTCTTGATGGATTTCTGCTTAATAATTTTGATATTTCTACTCCAGCTACACCAGTGAAGGAGAAGCAAACAAAACCAAAGGATAAGAAGAAAATCGGTATAGAGCAAATAGTGCAGGAAACAATTGAGAAGATTGGAACTGAAATTGGAAGTGGGAATTTTGATTCTTTTATTTGTAATGAGAAGAGAAAATTTATGGAGACTATGGACAAGAACTTCTCGGCAATGCAGAATAGGAAAGCAGGGAATGACAATGGTACGAAACCAAACTTGAACCCATATGCACACATTCCATCGCCACCGGGCTATAAAGCCATACCTCCTGACCCTGTGGTGGTTAAACCTTCAGCCCCCTCATCTAGTTGCAGTGCTGGGAGATCCCCACAAACACGAAGCATGACTAGATCTAAGGGTAATGTTCCGTTCGATAATGGTTAAATGTAGTTTGTAAAACTCAGTGCTTTCTGCACTATACATTTTAATGTATTGAATTTATGTATTGGTAGTCATATGACAATGTACTTGTGTTTCTCCCTTGCATAGGAACATGAATTATGTAGTTGATATGCACTATGTATATCACCCGTGTGTGTTGTATCTTTTATTTTTCTTTAATAATA
This sequence comes from Allium sativum, assembly GCA_030737875.1. NCBI lineage: Eukaryota > Viridiplantae > Streptophyta > Magnoliopsida > Asparagales > Amaryllidaceae > Allium > Allium sativum. The sequence continues at coordinate 167,173,299 of CM060923.1, forward strand.
AAGTGTTACAGAACACTATAAAAACCGGTCAGCCTTGCAAAAAAAATTCTATAAAAAGGGAAAAAATTGAAAAACCCAAAACCCTTGTTCACTTCTCATTCAATACACAAATTATTTCCTGAAATTTACAAAACAATAATTCGAGAGTAACGTGAGATCTACGCATCCATATAAATATTGTCAGATTTCGTGTCTATAGGGGAAGAAATCGATCCTTGAAGTGGAGCCGTTCACCAAGTTTTTTCGGTGCACCTAGGCCATCGAGTGTGGTGTCGCGACTGGCGCAGGAGGAGAACGTGGCGGCGGTTCGACTGGTGTATGACGATGGGGTTCCGGCAGCGTGGATTGGCAGCGCGCAGGGAGGGAAACGATCGAAGATGTGTTACATTTGTTCCAATATTGTAAACGATGATTAAGGAAATGTTATTAGTCTGATAAGGGAATTTATATCAATTATACACTGTTATGATTTCCGTGTAGATTCCATTTTGATGGAAGATGATTTTGGGTTTATCGTGAACGATGTTTTAAAGGGCATTCGTTCTTTAGCCCTGTTAAAGACAGAATTTATTTCCTAAATTTGAATAATCATTAAATAATGATTTTTGGAAGATTAAAATTAAAATGGAGTTTTAATGAATCTTTAATTAGATTGAAAAGTTAATGTGGTAATTAAATTTGCCAAATTTGAGAAGTGATCAAGAATGGAGTACCACCAATTTTACTCCAGGCGATAGTCAAATCTTTAATTAGATTCGAATGTGAAATGGTAATTAATTTTACCGATTACACAGTGTATGTTAGATATGGAGTACTACCAGTTTTTCTACATGGGACGAATAGGTGGGGATTGGGATTAATAAATAAGTGATTACTTCTATAAAGTTCGCTAATCCGGACTAGTTGATAAACCTTAATTTGGTTTAGAATTGATAAAGGACAAAATCAAATCTTTTGAATTGATATCAAAAGGAAGATTAAAGAATAAATTTAAAGGATTTTATCTTTGATAAAATTAAGGGGATCCTTTCCCTAAAAATGTGAATATTTGAGTAAAAGAATATTCTGGATTGGAATGAGGCTTATGATGTTTTTTATAGCACTTGATTATTGACTATAAAATACGCGAGTTATTCGGAAAGGCTAGGATTAAACCATTCTAAATAATTAATATGATGACTAAAAGTCGAAGATGAAGACGGTGGTTGAAGACCGGAGTTCTTCACATCGATTGGATGATTATCGATGTCTTGATTGCGCTATACGCTAAGGACAAGGTAATAAGTGGTGATCGTCCAGACGTACTTGGAGATCGACCGGATATGTGAGGACCTCTCTCCTGTATTGGACATATGGAACGAGGAATAAGGTGCCTCCGGTTTCGTTCAGACCCAGAACGGACTTGTAAATGGATGTGTGTCTGACATTGGATTTCGTTCTGTGTTGATTGATTTCTATCAAATATATATTTGTTTGGTGGCGGAGAATTTATTCTCTTTCTTAACACCCTTCTTTGAGACGTACAAGCTTAGAGGTTATATATTGATACACATTAGTTGCATGGCGTGAATTGTCGGTGTGGCATGCTAAAATGCAAATGATCAAAGCTTTTTGTTGAAAAGCAGAGTTTGTGGTTGATCATCAAAGCACAGCTTTAATTAGCATATCTTTGTGTATAGCGTTAATTCGCAAGCTTCACACCCGATATGAGTCAAAAACGGGTTGAGGGACCGTTGGGAGTGCACGACATTTCTTTCTAGCTAGGAGTGGTGTCATGGTATGGAGTCCAGACATTTTACTTATGTGTATGATGGATTGCGAGGCGCCTCAGATATTGGTCGCTACTGGCCAAGTGATTGGTCCGATAGGACTTGGAAACGTGTGTTTCGGAATAACTTATCCACTAAAGTAAGTGTGGAATGGCCCTTTCTTTCCCAGGGTTCACTGCGGGGGATCCTGCGGCATTTGCTAGAGTGTCTCGAATTGGAGAGGAGCCATCCCCTGGCATCGACTCATAGATGAAATCCAATTTCCATTACGCGACTATTCGGTTTTAGTTGTAAACCTGTATGGTGGCATAGTGGGATGGAGCGCTCATGTCGTCAGTGATTGACACATTTATATTTGAAGTTGGTTGATACACTATGCACTTATAATAATAAAAAATGATTTGTTTTAAAATGTACCAAGCATGTTTGGCTATTATAAGGTAAAACTCTATCCTCCGGCTTGTATTGCATTGTGTGATGGGACCAGAGTCTTATAATAGCTTCATTTTTCCAAAAAGCATAGTGTTGTTTTATTTTAATCTGAGATTCATGTGAAGTAAACACGTTTCGTGTTATGCGGCGTGGTCCCATGATTTCCCAACTTTTAAAGTAAAGATTTAATAACTATTTTAGTTCTCACACCAGTCCCATGACTGACTCGGAGTTTATTGTTTCTACCTAAACTCTGGGTGCCCATATTTTCCACATGGGAAGCTAGTAGTTTTGGTTTTCGCAGATACTTCTTTTCACAGGATCCTGGATTACAGCTGGAGCTATACTCGAAAAGCTTTGTATCTGTATATCTCTTTCAGTTGTGTCAGTTGTTATTTTCCGCTACGCATTGTACTTATGTATTATTTTTCGCTGCTATGTAAATTCTTAATGTCATATATTGTATCTACAATGTGTAATATTTCTTCATACTCTAGAATATTCCTGTAATCTGATGTAAATTGTTGTAATAGCAATGAAATGTTCTGTTGTTTGTGTTCTGATGCGTCGTGTTCTCAAAGCAATCCGGGCTTTCCCATAAGGGGAATTTTAGGTCATTTCATCAAGAGCTTAAAGTAACGGCATTATCTGATCATACTTGAAGCGTATCGGATTGCAAGGACTTGCACTCCTAGGAGGGACGTGGAATCAAGCGCCTTCGGTTTTGTTCCTATACCCGGAACAGACTTGTGGATGGATCACATGTTTGACATGTAATGACCATGGGGAATGCTAAGTGCAGAGCAATGATTAGGGATTTTGTTGAAAAGCAGGGCTCTGTGGTGATGATCATAGCATGGCTTAAATGCATAGTGTAACAACCTGAATTTTCAGAACCAATTTAAATTTTTTATTTTAGCTATATTAATTGATTTTGGATATTTAAAATGATTTATTTTAAATAATAGCAATTAAAAATTTATTTTAATCAAAGTTAGAATGTATAAATTTATTTTAATTATAAAACGAACTTGAAATGGCGCGTAGTTTGAAAATTCGATTTTAAATTTCTATTTAATATATAGAATTCAATATAAGTTAGAATTGGACGAAACAAGAAATATTTGAATCGGTTTAATAATATCTTTCTAAAGGATGTAAGAAACTGAGATTTCACTTTATAAATCGTAAGTTATGTCCAGTTTAAAATTCAAAATAATCGCTATGGAATTTATATCTATATTATAATGAGAATACCTTAAAATGAAGCTTTTGAAAAGTCCAAAATGTCCACCTACATTTGTGTTGTCTGACTAGGGCAGTTTTGTAATTTTTTGTGCCAAGCTGTTCCACCATGTTTCCAGTCCTTTCCACGACATCCACTACCGCACTTTCATTCCCGATCCTTTCCTCCATGCTCCTCTCTTCGGTTATCTCTTGCTAAAAAAATTAATGGCGTCTCTTCTCATCAATTTTCATGTGTTCCATCTTCTACCCCTCATCTTCTCCACTTCCCTTATTGTACAAATCTTCCAATTTGTCTGTTATTCTCACTTTCTTCAGGTGGATCTCCAGTAAGCTAATCTTTCACGAGGCTTATACGGAATGTACCAAGGAGGTGCAAAACGAAGGGATTCAACTTCTTTTCTGTAACCGCATCAGGGTAAACCTACTACCATTTTACTGACTTTTTTCGGCTTTCTTCTAAATGTCTTCGTTTGGAATTCAATAGTTAGTTATTCATTCAGTAACGGATCTTATACGGAACGTACCATGGAGCCGCATAACAAAAGGATTCAATTTCTTTATGTAACCGCATCAGGGTAAACCTACTATACTGTTTTACTGATTATTTTTTTCATCTTTCTTCTCAATGTCTTCGGTAGGAATTCAACTGTTAGGTAATCATTTAGTAAGATGATATGGAAACTATCAAAGGTCTGCAAAATGATGCAATTCATCTCATGGAAATGCATCACGGTACTGTATTGTTTCCTTCTTATCATGAATTACTTTCATACACATTGAATATTTTACCTATACCAAGTGTTAATGCTTAGCCAAAGAGTATCAGTTTATTTCTATTAAGATTGTTTTTTGTTAACATATTGCTTTGATGTTTTGTACCGATTGTTTGAACCTTGAATTAAATTTATATTTTTGGATTGAGCACTGTATCAAAAGAAGGCCGTGTAACATGTTGATTAATTTGGGGATGGACAAAGAGAAAGATGAAACTATTTTCAGTCAAGGTATGCATCCTGGACTATTGTCACATCAGTCATGTAACATGTCGATCAAATCATTCTGTTATGATAGATCACTAATATAAAACTTAAACAAGAAAGTGTTCATCCTTTGGTCCATTCACTATTAGTTATTTCTTGCTATTGGTATATTGATATTCATGACTATATTTGTTTGATGATTAATGCTTTTAGTTGGATGTTAAAATTGATTATTATATTTACAAAAGCTATGTTAGTTGCTGTTTGAATTTTAATTTAGTTAGTGAATATTGCAAAATACTCATGCATGTCTCTAAGGTCTATTTCTGTTAGGCGAATAGTACATTTGTAAATGATTCAAATATGATCCCCAGAATTAGGATTTTATGCATTATTAAGTGATAATGGTGACATGCTCAACTAGCTCCTCGAGAATGTACAATAGGATTCATCAAAGCTTACATAGCACAAAACTACCAATTAGTTTTGGCTTAGAGTAGATTAGTTGAAAATGCTTTTGGTGTTACTTTTTTGTTCAAACTAGAATTAAAAATACTATATTTTTATAATTTTCCTTTCCTTATGCAAACTTCAAAGACTTTGGTAAAATTAAAGAGTTTATTCTCTAGGGAGTTCTTGGTGTATACATTACATTGCTCTGCCCCCAACCATATATTCGTTGTAAAATTCTGCTTTTCTTCATTTTTCATTGCCCACTTTTCTATTAAAATTCAAAGTCTTTAATCATACTTTTAGTTGGATGTTAAAATTGACTATTACTAGTTTTCAAATGCCCAAAAGCCTGCGTTTTCTCCCATCTCCCTTCAACTTCCGCTTATAACTGTAATTCTTGAGTTTTTAATTAATTGTTGATTATTCGACATATTAGTTCATTGGTTGTTTCATATGTCGTCTAATAGCATACAAGTGAACATAACAATGTTATATGCCTTCTCAGTTCTCATATGAGCGAAGAGATCAAAAGAAAGTGGTCAATGTAATTTTATTACGCATGACAAAGATCTTGGTAACTTGAGATATATAAGATTAGCTTTTAATTTCTTTCGTGTGTGGATATATAGAATGCTTCTTATGGTACATCGAGTTATTGAATCACGAAGCTAAATTGTTAGGAATATTTTATCTGTTAACTATTTTGATATTCTTACTACAGAAGAAAATACTTCCAATAATTTGCCTCAAATTGTATATGGGCGTTATACCAATTTGGGCTAATATATAGTGGAAGCGGATTTTGTGATGAATCCTTTACTTCTTTTCAATTAAATTCAAATTAATTTTTTTAAATTAAATGGGAACTGAAAATTGTGGATTTGCAGTGAAATTATCATGGATCCAAAAGTTATTTATATGCTATGATGTCAAAAATGGAAAAGTTACTGAACTTATGCCTGCTTCCATGCAAAAAATGAGTTGAAGTGCGGCAGTGGAGGTTTAATGTAAGTGTTATTCTATTTTTATGTTTAATCTGCAGTTTATGTTCATTTCCTGTAATTAAGTTAAACATCTTTTGTTTTTTTACATGCAGTATTGGAAAACATAGCTATAAATATTTTTATGAAAACTATTTTGAGCTACATCATTGATTATTTTACTTTTCAAAACTCGGATATTGAAGTTATTACATTTATTAATAGGTAGTAAGAAGATAACAACTGCATGAGTTGTTCACGATAAGGATCAGGAACATCATTCACTTCATAAGCCACCAACACCCAAATTAGTACCTTTTAGTATAGAAAACTAAAATTTGCAAGACATGTGACGCAGTTATATTCACTTAGGTGATTTGTTAAAATTTGCAGGCTGAAAATCAAATTCGAATTTATGCTTATGTTACATTATAATTTTTTATTGTTGAATGATTAGTTCGTCAAACGTATACATATAGACATGTATTTATTATTATTTTGTTAATTGGTTATGTTAGGAGGAAAAAATAATTAACATTTTCAGCTACTGAAATCAAATCTGCGGATGTTACTCTATCATCAAAAGAATTTATGATTGTTAGTTGAGGATATCGATGTTACTATTGCTTTCTTATGAACTGCATTATGAAAATCTACCATTATGTTACTTTTGGTGTCTGTGTTTTGGCTATAGAATTTCTATTGTCATCCTTTTGTGGTGGACATGTTCATACGATTGAGTTAGCTGTGAGGGAGCTACTTTGGATTTGTTTGGTCGAAACAAGGCTGGCATACACATACAGTGTAACAACCCGTATTTTAATAACGTGTTATAACCATAAATCAAGGTAGAATTAATTTTTTAAATAAGAATCAAAGGAAATGGTTACGAAATTCGTTCGTCTCGAAATTCTTCTTGAAAACGAGTCCGAGTTTTCGAAAATCGGAGTCCGTATGACCAAATTATGACCCTTCAAAGTTTCATAAATTTCAAGTTCAAAAACAGCTCAGAATTCGAATTCAAATTTCGAATTCAAACCCCAGAACGGACTGGGCGGGAAATTTCCCGCCCAGGACCAGGTCGACCTGGGGGTCGACCATAGTGTCGACCTGCCCAGGACCAGGTCGACCATAGAGTCGACCTGGGTGTCGACCTTGTTGTCGAGCCCATTTTTGAGTCAGAGTTCACTCTGATGTTTCTAGTCCGATTTCTATCTAGATTCGTTGGCCTGACCCTATATAAACAGCCCCTAACACTAGTCTCTCTACACAAATTCTCTCTGTCTTTATGCTGCTAAAACTGTGGTTGAAAAGTTAGAGAAAAAGGGATTGCTTCTTCTCCAACAAGGCTACGTGTAGAGTATTGTTGTTTGGGGGATTTCTGTTAGACTCGTGATTCAACATCGCTTCTTTGTTTTCTAATTCTCAAACCATGATCTGTAAGCCCCAGTTACTTTTAGATCTAAACTTTAAACTTAATATGGACATGTTGTAAATTGAAATTGGACCTAAGTACGATAATTATTTTGGATCTATTATTGTATATCTTGGATCTATCACTGTTCATTTTGGATATAGTATTTTGGATCTACTATTTGTTCACCTTGGGTCTATTCATCTTGAATCTTGACTTGTGGTAATATTTATATGAAATTGATTTGGGGCTTATATATGTTGTAGATCTAAAACCCCTAATGTTCATAATATCCATGCCTGTGATGTTGAATTAGTTGTTATTCACAAGTTTGGGGTTATTATCTTATGCTAATTGTTACCATTACTGTCACCATGTTTTGCTAAATTTGATATTTGAGACCACTATTCCATATGCCAGTATTGTTGTAATCATTTATCTCAAGTTATACTATGCTTGACTTGTAATCACTTTTGCCGCCTTATGCCAGTTCTTTCTATGTTATTCCCTAAATTAGATTTGTTTGTACCGATTCGAATTCACGTGCGATGGGAATACGATTTGGGTAGTTTAGGCAAACCTGAATTTACTATGAACATGAAAACATGAACATTGTTATAACTTAAATCTGAATGTGGACATGAAACTTACCTTGAAACTTGTCACGAACTTGACATGAAAACTTGAACATGGACATGACATTTAGACAAACTTGAAAATGGCCAACTCGAGGTTGGGTTGAGTTTGTATTGTAAATCTTCCCGGAACCGCCCGACGAATCCAGTCACTGCAAACAACATGATCCAATGTGGGTAGTTGGTCATATCGCACTTAAAACCCGAGGTTAGACTATGTTGTGGTGTAAATCTGCCCGGAACCGCCCGGCAAATCTAGTAACCACAACTACTAGTCTAATGTGAGAGGTTGGGTTGTATTAATTTATTTAATGCCACAGGATAGGGTTAACTCATGAACCACTAGAATATACTTTACCAACTTGATACATGATTGGATAGGGTTAAGTCACGTATATGAAAGACAACACTTAACCCATTAGAAACCCTAGTTACGCGGTCCTTTTCAGCATTAACCCACTTAGATGTATTACGATACCCTGGGACTAGGCAGGGTGGGGCAAGATTACTGGGCTGATTGTAAGCGACCAGAACGACGGCTGAGTTGGTGCGCCATTGTAGGTTCTGGCGGACTATGGTCGTGCACGTAATCTGGAGTTGAAAGCAAGCATTGGGCACCCGTAGGTTTACACTGTGTGTGCTTGATTCGTGTCGGTGGTTGGCACTCTAGGACTTGATACACCCTATAGTGGACCTAGCGCAGGTGACTACATTCATGATAGATCTGTATGACACAGACACGTGACAAGCTAGAACTTGTAGGGAGCCGATCGATTAGGAGATCGTATTGTAGGACCCCGTAATGGGTCATTTCATGATATTGGGCCAAGGTATCATTTCATGGTTAATACTTGACATGGGTAAAATACTAGTACATTTGGTGCAACGAATCTTGAATATGCTATACTAGACTTGACTTATCTTATTATCTTAGTTATCATACCAGTCCTGTTATCATCCTTATGTTTAATTCCAGTTTTCACATGTCATGTTACCTTTACTAGTTTTTATATTGAAAGTCACTAGGGCTTACCAGTCTTTATGACTGACCCTTTTTCTTTTGCCTCTTTTTCTTTCGTTTCTTCCCCAGGTTCTCAGGGAGGAAACTCTAGCTCTTAGCTTGGATTTAGCTTGCATTTTGTCAGCTCATGTACGGTTTGGTCTTGAGCTATGCTATGGCTGCACTTCTGCTATTTTGGGAATAATTTACATTTGTTATCTTAAGTTTATGCTTCTTTATTTAAAACTTGATGTAATGGAATAATTTGTACTTTGGATATATGAGGTTTTGACTCTTTCTTGAAAGTAATGAGATCTGGTTTTTAATTTCTACTACTGCTTTATTTATATTCTGCCTTGTGATATCTCTGTGTATGTTTACCTAGATAATGCTCCACCAAAACTAGTGCATTCCCTTTGTGAGTGACCCTAGCAGAGGTGGGGTATTACATTTGGTATCAGAGCAGAAGGTTACCAGACTGGGCAAAAGTTTTAAAAACCTTCTGAAACTATTTTCAAAACCATTTATAAAGATCATTTTTCGAGAAAAGTTCTATTTTTAAGAAAAGGCAATTCCCCAAAAGCCATTAGCACTTTTCTTTGTTTCCTCGTTTGAATCTTTTTCTTTTCGTTTTTCAGCATGTCTGACCTTAACCTTCCTGAGGGAGTACCCGTACCTGGATGGTTGCGAAGGTACTTAGAAGCTAGGGCCAACGGCGCGGGCCCGATAGACATCCCTCCTCCCCCTCCCCCAGTGGTCGCGGTTCCTCCTCCTCCTCCTAGTACCGCCATTGCCAACATATGCAAAGTCTTTAAAGCAATGGGCGGCAAGAACTTCGTTGGAACTGAAACCTTCGTTGAGGCACGAAACTAGCTAAAGGAGACTGAAGACTTGTTTGTTATTTTCGATGTGGAGGATCATAGGAAAGTTCAGTTGGCAGCATGGTTGTTGAAAGAGGAAGCTGCATTTTGGTGGGAAGTCACCAACGCTACCAGGCCAGTTGAGACTTGGGCAGACTTTAGAGAGAGGTTTGGGCTTAAATTCTTATCGTCAGCAGAAGAGAACCTTTAGATGGAGAGGTTGCTGGCACTCAAACAAAGGGACATGTCTGTTAGGGAGTACGCGAATAGGTTTAATCAGCGAGCTCGGTTTGGTTTGGACTTGGTTAGCACGGCTCAAAAGAAGGCTCTATGCTTTTCTTGAGGATTGAGCGAGCCACTACATAGTTTGGCCATGACTCATGTACCCATGGGGGCGACCTTTGAAAGCTTGGTGGATATGGCCCTACTTCATGAGGAAGACAAGAGTGACAAGAAGGAGGTTAAGCCTAATGAGACCCAGAACAAGAAAGTTGACTTCAAGAAAGGAGGCAACAAGAATAACAAGAATAACAACAACAATACTAACAAACCACGTGAGACAAGGATGTGCAACTTTAGTGGTATTACGGGACATCTAGCTAAAGACTGTAGAAGGAAGAAGAAAAACTTGGGTGAATTCTTTCATTGTGGAGATATTGGACACATCATCAAAGATTGCCCTAAGAAGCAAGGGCAGGGGCAAGGGCAGGCCCAGCGAGCAGGACCTTCTGGAGGGCAGTTGCATGCTCTCAACACCACTCTAGCACTTGACCGAGGTAGTAATATTTCCGTAGAAAGCCTTGTTTACATTTCTGAATTTCCTGTTCGAGCCTTATTTGACTCTGACGCATCACATACTTTTATTTCTTCTAATGTTGTTAAAAATTTGCACCTAGGTACTAGTCTAGTTGAGGATCCCGTTATAGTTTCAAATCCAATTAAGGGCTCCGCTCATTTATCTATGATGTGTGTGGATTTGAGGATTTCTATCTTAAGCGTAGAATTCATGTGTAATGCTTATGTTCTCGGATTTATGGGATACGGTTTGATCTTAGGTATGGATTGGCTGTCCAATTATGGAGCCATTCTTGATTGTGAACGAAGGCAGTGAGGCTCATGACTCGCCTTGGTAATACCCTTGAAATTTCCTGTAACCCTAAGGGTCCAGTCATGTGTGTTATCTAGACTCTCTTGACTCGTCCATCGACAATTTGCAATCTGTAAGAGTGGTCCGAGAATATCCAGATGTCTTTGATGAGGTGAAGGGGTTACCCCCTAAACGCGAGATAGACTTACGAATTTATCTTGTTGATAATGCCAAGCCAGTTTCATTGCCTGTTAGGCACATGGCCCCGCGAGAAAGAAGAGAGCTCAGTAATCAAGTTAAGGAGTTGCTTGAGAAAAATTTCATAAGGCGAAGCATTTCTGAATGGGGTGCTTCGGTGGTATTCGCTACTATGGCGGATGGGTCGCTTCATCTGTGCGTCGATTATCGTGAGTTAAACAAGCTAACTAAGAAAAACAGACACCCGCTACCAAGAATCGATGATCTGTTTGACCAGCTTGTAGGAGCATCTGTTTTCTCTCAACTCGATCTAGCCACAGGATTCCATCAGCTTTGAGTGGCTGAGGATAGCATTGACAAAACTGCGTTTAGGACTCCAGATGGGTTCTTCGAATGGCTCGTCATGCTGTTTGGGTTAACAAATGCACCCGCGTACTTTGTAGATTTGATGAGTAGGGTGTTTCGGGAGTTCCTCAACAAGTTTGTGGTGGTATTCATGGACGATATTTTGATCTTCTCAAAGGATGAAGAAGAGCATGTTAGGCATCTCAAGGAAGTCATGGATACGCTTAGAGCACACCAGTTAAAGGCTAAGTTCTCCAAATGCCATTTTTGGAGGAAGGAAGTTCGGTTTCTTGGACATGTAGTTTCTAAGCAAGGCATAGCTGTGGACCCCGCAAAGGTAGTTGCGGTGCAAGACTGGAAAATTGCTAAGAATGCAATGGAGGTGAGAAGCTTTCTCGGTTTGGTGGGCTACTATAGGAAGTTCATTAAGGACTTGGCTAAGATTTCAGCCCCTCTTACTAAGTTAACAAAGAAAAACCTAGTGTTTGCATGGGACATAGAATGTGAGATTGCTTTTCAGAGACTCCAGAGAGCCCTCACCACAGCTCCATTTTTGGTATTACCCGACGGAGGTAAGATGTTTACGGTGTACACAGATGCGTGTGGCACGGGATTAGGCGCTGTCCTAATGCAAGAAGGGAAAGTGATATGCTATGGGGGTAGACAACTAAAAGTTCATGAGAAGAACTATCCCACACATGACTTGGAGTTGGCGACGATCTTTTATGCACTTAACTCTTGGCGCCATTATCTCCTAGGGGAGAGGTTTGAGCTGTATACCGACCACAAATCACTTAAGTACCTCTTCTCGCAGAAACATTTGAATCTAAGACAACAGCAGTGGATGGAATTCTTGGCATCATACGACTTCGATATAGCTTATACCCCTGGCAATGGTAACGTGGTGGCGGATGCGCTAAGTAGGAAAAGGTTGACCTTGAGCCCTTTGTTTGTTGAAAGGAAAAGCCTTGAGTTTATAGCAACCTTTGATTTTACACTGCTGTTGAGTCATTGGCTGATACGCTAGCATCTCTTGAGTTAAGACCTACACTTCTACATCAAGTAGGGACTTCACGGAAGGAAGACCCACAGATAGTCGAAATCATGAACAAGCTGATTAGTGGTGAGACGTCAAGGGATGGCTAAGGAGTGATGGAAAGCTATGTGTCCCACAAGTGATGGCTAAGGAGTGATGGAAAGCTATGTGTCCCACAAGTGGGAGACTTAGTAAGGAAAGTCCTCGAGGAGGCACATCACTCGAAGATGACCATACAACCCGGAGGGGATAAGATGTACAGGGATATGAAACGCATTTTCTTTTGGGCTGGAATGAAAAAGGACATGGCAGAGTTCGTTTCGAAGTGCATGGTGTGCCAACAAGTAAAGGCCGAGTCGAAGAAGCTCTTAGGGCTATTACACCCTTTGGAGGTTCCGCAATGGAAATGGGAAAGTATCTCGATGGATTTCGTGGATGGACTGCCTAGGTCAAGGAAGGTAAATACTAGCTTATGGGTCATAGTTGATAGACTCACGAAAAATGCTCACTTCATTCCGGTGAAAAGCAAGAGGACCGCATCATGGCTAGCGTCTATTTACCTTCGAGAGATAGTATGGTTGCACGGGGTTCCTTCTAGTAAAGTTAGAGATCGTGACCCGATTTTCACTAGCTAGTTTTGGAATAGTATGCAAGAAGCATTGGGTACACGACTGAGTTTAAGCACAGCCTATCACCCATAGACGGATGGACAAACCGAAAGGGTAAATAGGGTACTAGAGGATCTCCTGAGGCTATGCATTCTTAACTTTGGTGGTACTTGGGAAGACCATCTTCCTCTCGTGGAGTTTGCATATAATAATAGTTATCAAGCTAGCATCGGGATGGCACCGTTCGAAGCCTTGTATGGAAGATCGTGCAGGTCACCAACTTGTTAGTGGGAGACAACAGGCAGGCTTATACTTGGACCTGACATGATAAGGGACACTTCTGAGAAGGTTGAGTTGATACGAAGACGGATGAAAACGGCCTAAGATAGACAGAAATCTTATGCGGACAAGAGAAGGACAGACCTAGAGTTCGAAGTCGGAGATATGGTCTTTATAAAAGTTTCTCCTTTACGCAATGTGGTTCATTTTGGAGCAGTTGGAAAGCTAGCACCAAGGTTCGTAGGACCGTTCCCTATCACTGAGAGGATTAGGCAGATGGCCCATAAGGTAGAATTACCGAGAGGCTAGCCGGAGTACACAATGTCTTTCATGTCTCGCATCTCCGAAAGTGCTTACATGAATCAGCCGAAGTGGTTGAGCCAAGCATCCTTGAAGGCGTAGAAGTGGAAAAAGAAGCAACTTTGAGGCGAGTTCCGATTCGTATCTTAGGAACGGAGATCAAGAAGCTAAGGAATCGAGAAGTTAAGCTAGTTAAAGTACAGTGGAGTGAAGCCCAAGAAGACGCAACTCGGGAAACCGAAGAGAAGATACGCGCGCTCTACCCATTTCTTTTTGAGGGTACATTCTCGACCTCTTTTCCTATAAACTTAAAAACATTTCGTATCATGCTTTTACTACCTATGTTTATCTTGTTATCTTCTCGATCTCATCTTGAGAACCTTAGGTAGAACCATATGGATGTAAACATATGATTAAAACATGTTATGGTTGATGTTTGCAAATGGTTGCGAGTGTTTGCAAGTGATTGCTAGTGGATGCATGACACACATTAGGCACTAGATCGGCTCAGTCACATTTTCATGTTGCATATGCATGAGTGCTTATACTTGTACATGGATGGAACTTGTTATGCTATCACTTGGATGTTGCATATGAATGAATGGTATATGCATTCATGTAGAGATTATAAATTATGTTAGGAATTTGCATACATGTTGGACTCATTACACTAACATATTTTGCATTAAGGAGGTTTACTGAATCAGTAACCGCCTGATCTTTTGCATTAGATAAGTACATATACACACACTTACTGCATATGTTCATACAGCACTAGAAATCTTTTAAGGACAATGGTTGCCTGTTGATGATGTTTTGAGTAGATGGATGATTGGATGGTAGGATATATTCTTTCTAACTTAGAGATTTCGGGGACGAAATCCTCTAAGGAGGGGAGAATGTAACAACCCGTATTTTAATAACGTGTTATAACCATAAATCAAGGAAGAATTAATTTTTTAAATAAGAATCAAGGGCAATGGGTTAAGCCATTACGTTCGTCTCGAAATTCTGCTTAGAAACGAGTCCGAGTTTTCGAAAATCGGAGTCCATATGACCAAGTTATGACCCTTCAAAGTTTCAAAAATTTCAAGTTCAAAAACAGCTCAGAATTCGAATTCAAATTTCGAATTCAAACCCCGGAATGGATTGGGCAGGAAATTTCCTGCCCAGGACTAGGTCGACCTAGGGGTCGACCATAGTGTCGACATACCCAGGACCAGGTCGACCATAGAGTCGACCTGGGTGTCGACTTGGTTGTCGAGCCCATTTTTGAGTTAGAGTTCACTCTGATGTTTCTAGTCTGATTTCTGTCTAGATTCGATGGCCTGACCCTATATAAACAGCCCCTAACACTAGTCTCTCTAAACAATTTCTCTCTAGCTTTATGTTGCTAAAACTCTGGTTGAAAAGTTAGAGAAAAGGGATTGCTTCTTCTCCAACAAGGCTACATGTAGAGTATTGCTGTTTGGGGGATTTCTGTTAGACTCGAGATTCAACATCGCTTCTTTGTTTTCTAATTCTCAAACCACGATCTGTAAGCCCCAGTTACTTTTAGATCTAAACTTTAAACTTAATATGGACATGTTGTAAATTGAAATTAGACCTAAGTATGATAATTATCTTGGATCTATCATTATATATCTTGGATATATCACTGTTCATTTTGGATCTAGTATTTTGGATCTACTATTTGTTCACCTTGGATCTATTCATCTTGAATCTTGACTTGTGGTAATATTTATATGAAATTGATTTGAGGCTTATATATGTTGTAGATCTAGAACCCCTAATGTCCATAATATTCATGCCTGTGATGTTGAATTAGTTGTTATTCACAAGTTTGGGGTTATTATCTTATGCTAATAGTTACCAGGACTGTCACCCTGTTTTGCTAAATTTGATATTTGAGACCACTATTCCATATGCCAGTATTGTTGTAATCATTTATCTCAAGTTATACCATGCTTGACTTGTAATCACTTTTGTCACCTTATGCCCGTTCTTTCTATGTTATTCCCTAAATTAGATTTGTTTGTATCAATTCGAATTCACATGCGATAGGAATACGCTTTGGGTAGTTTAGGCAAACCTGAATTTACTATGAACTTGAAAACATGAACATTGTTATAACTTGAATCTGAATGTGGACATGAAACTTACCTTGAAACTTGTCATGAACTTGACATGAAAACATGAACATGGACATGGCACTTAGATAAACTTGAAAATGGCCAACTCGAGGTTGGGTTGAGTTTGCAGTGTAAATCTGCCTGGAACCGCCCAGCGAATCCAATGACTGCAAACAACAGGATCCAATGTGGATAGTTGGTCATATCGCACTTAAAACCTGAGGTTAGACTATGTTGTGGTGTAAATCTGCCTAGAACCGCCCAACGAATCCAGTAACCACAACAACTAGTCTAATGTGAGAGGTTGGGGTGCATTAATTTATTTAATGCCATAAGATAGGGTTAAGTCATGAACCACTTGAATATACTTAACCAACTTGATACATGATTGGATAGGGTTAAGTCACGAATATGAAAGACAACACTTAACCCATTTGAAACCCTAGTTACGCAGTCCTTTTCAGCAGTAACCAACTTAGATGTTTCACGATACCCTGGGACTAGGCAGGGTGGGGCACGATTACTAGGCTGATTGTAAGCGACCAGAACGACGGCTGAGTTGGTGCGCCATTGTAGGTTCAGGTGGACAATGGTCGTGCACGTAGTCCGGAGTTGAAAAAGCAAGCATTGGGCACCCGTAGGTTTACACTGTGCGTGCTTGCTTCGTGTCAGTGGTTGGCACCCTAGGACTTGATACACCCTATGGTGGACCTAGCACAGGTGACTACATTCATGATAGGGCCGTATGACACAGACACATGATGAGCTAGAACTTGTAGGGAGCCGATTTATAAGGAGATCGTATTGTAGGACCCCGTAATGGGTCATTTCATAATATTGGGCCAAGGGATCATTTCATGGTTAATACTTGACATGGGTAGAACACTAGTACATTTGGTGCAGCGAATCTTGAATATGCTATGCTAGACTTGACTTATCTTGTTATCTTAGTTATCATACCAGTCAGGTTATCATCCTTATGTTTAATTCCAGTTTTCACATGTCATGTTACCTTTACTAGTTTTTATATTGAAAGTCACTAGGGCTTACAAGTCTTTATGACTGACCCTTTTTCTTTTGCCTCTTTTTCTTTCGTTTCTCCCCCAGGTTCTCAGGGAGGAAACTCTAGCTCTTAGCTTGGATTTAGCTTGCATTTTGTCAGCTCGTGTACGGTTTGGTCTTGAGCTATGCTATGGCTTCTGCTATTTTGGGGAATAATTTACTTTTGTTATCTTAAGTTTATGCTTCTTTATTTAAAACTTGATGTAATGGAATAATTTGTACTTTGGATATATGAGGTTTTGACTCTTTTCTTGAAAGTAATGAGATCTGGTTTTTAATTTCTACCGCTGCTTTATATATGTTCTGCCTTGTGATATCTCTATGTATGTTTACCTAGATAATGCTCCACCAAACTAGTGCATTCCCTTTGTGAGTGACCCTAGCGGAGGTGGGGAATTACATACAGGTATATAATTTCACCGTTAAATTATTTAAGAAAGAGTTCGTTGGGATGTAGAAGCTCAGCTTATACACGCTGGCTTCTTAAAGCTAGCTCAGTGTTAAATTGTGTTAGAGTTCGTTGGCCATTCATATATATGTTCTTCATTATTAAATTGTATTTTTTTATTAATATGCATCATGCCTCATTTATGGGTACTGTGCTAAAGTAAAAACATGTTATGTGCTACAAAATTTTGTATATTTTCACCTACAATTTCAGCCAATGGCGTTGATGGTGGAAGTGAAGGGGAAGATATGTGCCAATGGTTTCATCCAGAAACCAATCCATGCAGCTCGGCCTGACACAGGGATTATTAGATCCAGAAATCAAGTATTGTGAGACTGCCGATGCAGACGGGCTTGACCAACATATAACGAAGAAAAGTTCAAACCGAAAGAAAATTGGTGTTAAAAAAAACTGGCAGTGTTAAGAAGATGTGGGTCTAGAATATAAAACAAACCAAAAAGAAAAGTGATTAGGAGAATATCAAGTAACGAATCAATGCCATCGACGCAATTTTCTATATTGATAAGGGTGGCAGATAGTGAAGTGTGTAGTGTGTGAGCGTGAGAGTCAGGTAATGAAGTGGTGGAATTTAGATTAGAAATGGCAGTCGAAAAAGAATCTATGCTCAGACTTTAGCAACGTTTGGCAATTTCTATAGCCATGCGATTAAGTATTGATAACTAAGATGTATGATCAGATATTATTTTGTTAACTACTCCCAGAATTTTGTTAGTGTTTTCTGCTATTAATTTTTTACTCAATACATTGAAAGATTCAAGTTTGTTACTGTATAAGTCATACAGTAAGAATAATATAGTGCATGCTTTGAGAATTTGACTTACGAAAGTCTGCTTAGTTGATTTAATTGTTGATACTGACTCAAAAATTGTCTATGTCAACTGTTCCTATGAGCAATCTATGACATCGAAGGTACAGTGCTAATTTTTTTTAACCACATAGTGTAACATCTCCTCTTACCATTAATTAGACTATTGAATTAAAAATATTACTATTGCACATTTGTAATGTAAACCTAATGATGTTGAAGGATATGATGCGCAGTCTTTGTTATGTAAATGTGAAATATGAATATGAATTCCAAACCAGACCGCTGTTATCAGTTACTTTTGTAAACTTTTTTCATGTTTCATATGTTTGATTTTGTACCATTGACGTTAAGTTTGAACTAACGGTGGACGTGGACAAGATGCATGCAGCGATTTTGTTGTTGGTTGAATACCTGTTCACTTTTTGTACTTATGATTAGGCTGTTATGTATCTATATGTAGGGTAATTTGTTAACACTGCAATGCCACTATGCCATACATATTTATTTAATGTTCATCGTGACTATATATATATATAGAGATAGAGAGAGAGATATGGCTATTTGAACACAAACTTAAAGACACAGCCTCAATCGTCGGATTTTCTGTTTTTATGTGGAGAGATGTAATTCATAGGGTAATCCAACGATAGAGATTAATTGTGTCACCAATTGTGTGTATATATATATGTCAAAAAAATGAATTCCAAACTTGATAATAGATCCAAATTCAATGTTCATTGCAACAAGCGCATAAGTTCAACAAAGATAGAACACACAAGGTTTATGTATATTACAATAACAGTAGCTGCCAGGACAAAGAGACAATTCAATCTTGCATGTAAATATATAATGAGTTATGGTCCTATGGAGCTGATTATACTCAACTGACTTCATATAGCCATATATAGCCATAGGATCACCAAAATTGCGCGTCACATGGATTAAACCCGCAAAGATTCCAAAGGCCTGCAGCATTTTGACTTTAACAACCCATTTATGTTCATCGTTAATTTGAGAATTCAAGAAATCCTTGATAGTTGATGCAACTCCTTAATCTTTATCCATTATGCTGTTAAAATGTTATGAACAAATTGGGGTTCGAAAATACAGGGTTTAGATGATAAATTAAATTTCTACATACGGGGAGTATATAATTTTCCAATATACTAAATTACAACTACAAATTTATGCAACAATACATTATTCACTTGACCACTATTTCGCTACTACCAACTTTGGTCTCAATAGTCTATGCACACGTCCAACGGACTTGTCAGACATACTGGTATATTTTAATATAATATATAGCCCTAAAAAAAAAAAATCAAACGACCTCCGTTTTCGATGAAACTACTTTTGTTGGATCCGGAATGTCAAATTATTGCTAAGTTCAAAATTTCATAATTTTTGGAATTAATATGCGAGCGTAGAAAATTTAAACGTGTTTGCAATTTCTGTTTAAATTTAATCGACTAATAAAAATGTCATTTTTCAAACGGTCTCCAAATTCGATGAAATTAGTTTTGTTGAAATCGTATTTGAAAAACATAGCGAGAATTCGAAATTTCGTAATTTTTGGAGCTAGTATGTGGCCGCAAGATAAATTGTGAATCAATCAGTTATTTGTGCCAGAAATAGTTTTCTAAGCAAACGGACTCGGAATTCGATGAAACTAGTTTCATTAGGACCATATCGTCAAGACATAGCACTGTGTCAATATTCATTACCAACAGAGTTCGTGTGTGCCCGGGGCATTGATAAATGTCGATTGAAGACAGCGCTAACTAAAGAAATAATAAAAAATAGCATACCCCACTATATAACATCTTTTCCTCTTTCCAAACCCTCACTTCTTTTTCTTCCTTGGAAAAAAAACGCAACAGCCTTTTTCCACTCTCCGGTCATTTTGCAAAAAAGCCCCTCAAACTAAATAATTAATATCTCCCAAGCCGTAAGGATCTAGGCCATGAAATTTTGTGTGTTTCTAGAGAATGAAGAGATCTACTCACACGTAAAATTTGGTGGTGATTGGGATTGTGGTTTGGCCAGAATTCAGCTCGAATTACAGCATGTTGGTTTTCATATTTAGGTTGCTGCGGGACCTACATAGAGAATTAGGTCGAGCGGTTTGGACGGAGGGTAGAGTGGAAGCATACGAAGGTTTTGGCGGTGTGGCATGGTCCTGGGTGGCCGGAGTTGGCCGGAATGTCAATTTTATTGGAGGGGTGCTGAAAACGGGACAGTCGCAAAGATGAGCAATTTCCCGTCGATCCGTGCATTTCCAAACAAAGCGACTAAAGGGAAAATTGTCCGAGAGGTCGAGATCAAGCTACTGCTAAAATTTGGTGTCATTTGGAGCACCGAGGCGGCCGCAGCACTAAGATGAACAGAAACTGCAGTTTTCCGTTCAATTGCAGATCGTGTCGCCCACGTGGCGAACTGGAGGGGGAGACCACCAGGAGTGGAAAGAAGGAGAGAAACCCTAAAGAATGGCACTGGTTTCGTGCAAATCCGACTTACGATTTGGCCGTGGCGAGCAATTTTAGTTGAGGGTGTCGTTTGGAGAAGAAGGTGAATAGTGATCTTATTATTTAAATAATATTCCATGTTCGTATGTTAATATATTTTTGCCACGAACTCTAAATCATATGAAACAAAATCTGTTGAGATCGTGGAGTCGAGCTTCGCAACAAAACTGACCGGGTCCAAATTGGAGCTTGTTTGAATTTGGAGCAAATTTAAATCCAAATGTTACCAAAACCATCAATTAAAGACTGACGGAGTGGAAACCAATGGTGAGAACTCTTTCTCACTCAATTTATATTACAGTTAAATATATACTAGGATGCAGAAGGTGCTTAGTAGCACCCGACACTTTTTATTGTGCAAACCATGGTTGTTTATTTGGATTGAATGGGCTGTATTGTGATTGTTGATTATATTGTGAATAAAATGTTTAAACAATAAAAATATAATCTTTATTGTATGAATGAACTATATAAAATATTCAAGTGTTGAAATAATTATTTTATCGTTAAAAATGTATCTTTTAACGTATATATGAACGGTATGAAATTCTCCTGAAATGAAAATAAATATTCATTTACAAATCGGACTATTTGTTTATGTACACCCACTTTACTGACATTGATTGGGACTATAAATTTTACATATCGCCCAACTGCACAAATAAATTCAGTATTTGTTGGTTGAAACCCCACATGGGTATTGGGATGATATATGACATACACTAATCCCAATTGTTTAGTTGTATGTCAATCGATTGGTTGAAGGACTGGTGTAAGCGTTAATTATTTATATTTAATGTTTATGCAGTTGTGTAATGTACTCTGGATGATGGTTGATTGTGTATCATTATTGTTGCGTACATGTGTTGTATGAAATCTATATAAATAACATTATATGGTAATTGGTTGGGTCTGATTCCAATTCAGAAAGAACGAATATTTTAAAATAAAGAATATTTTAAAATAATATTTAGTAAAGGATTAAAATGTCAATTTGATGACCGATTTTGGATGGACATGAAATTATTGAAATGTATGAAGCCGTGTTGATTAGTTATGCGCCACTTTAACACGAACAATATTTATATCGATTTTATTCATTTTTGTAATGAATATCGAAAGAGAAGTGATTTCAAAATATAATGTTTTGAAAATTTTATCATTTATATATTAATGATATGGAATTTTCAATTTTTGTTTAAAATTGAAAATGAAGTTGAAATCGTCTTTAAAACGAATTTAAAATGATTTATAAAATATGTTTTAAATGGAAATCGATGAAATGTATATAATATATATACTATATATATTTAATGGCCTGAATAGAATGCACCATGTCGTGACCGTTCATGAATTTCGACCATTGACTTCGAATTGACATTACGGAAGACTCGATCGTCGGATTCTCCTTAAACCGGAACCATTGGGTTCGTATCGAAAATAGCTTTCCAAAGAATATAAGAGATTTAAAATCTAATGGTTGGATTCGGAATTACGTCCAAATCAAATCTAGAAAAGGTCGCTGTAAGTGCAGTTCGATGACCGTTTATGGAAATCGACTGTACTGGCCTTGGTAAAATTATTAAAAATAATAATAATTTATGTAAAATCATAATAAATGATTTGGAATGAATTGGGAAGAAAAATTCCACATTTGTAAAGATAAAATTATTTCAATCAAAATGAACTAGTTATTAACTAGATTTGAAATCCAACAATTTTTAAATAAAATAAATTGGATTTGTGAATGGTTTTAATATAACCAGGAATTTCCAACGAACGAATTGGAATGGAAATAATCTTCGGAATATTTTGATATTGGATTCCGTGTTTATACGGATATCGTTATGGGAATTTGAGATATATATATATATATATATATATATATTTCGTTATTTCCAATACGATATTTGTTGGTTTCAGAATTTGATATTGAATATAACCGATATAATTTCTATTCAGAGCCTTGTATTTAATATCAAATGGGATTTTGGGTTTGTCGTGAACGATGTCTTAACTAACACTATTCTTAAACCTAGCTGAGAAAAGAATAAATCTTTTAATTAAGATTTAGTGAAGTTTTCCAATTAATTAATATTTAATTGGAATTAAATAAAATAATTGGATTTTGGGTTTGTCGTGAATGGTGTTTTCAGTAACACAGTTATTGAACCCCATGTGAAAAGAATAAATCTTTTAATTAAGATTATTAGAGTTTCCAATTATATTTAATAATTGGAATAAAATGGAATGTGAATTGGGTTTATTGTGAACTGTGTTTTTAACGATATTCGTTCTTTAACCTGATTTACAGTGAAATGTTATTTGGAATTTATAAATCTTTTTATAAAGGTTTAAAGGAAATTTTCGAAAGAAAGGTTTTCCAATTTAATATATTAGATTGGAATTGAATGGAATTTGATTTGGTAATAATCGAAGTGAACTTCTGTGGAGGAAGACTGTTAATATATATGGAATTTAAAAGGCTTAGTCATTACTCCAATTATATTATTAGTCGGATACAGAAATTTTGATCGATTATATATATTGATCTATTTTCCGTGAAGATTCCATAATTAATGGAATGTGATTTTGGGTTTATCGTGAACTGTGTTTTAAATGACATTAGTTCTTTAACCCAGTTAAAGACAGAATTAAATGTCTAGCATTGTATTTCCAACTGTATTGTTGATCTCTTCTAAATATATATCTGTTTGGTGGCGGATAATTTATTCTCTTGCTTTACACCTTTCTCTAAGACGTACGAGCATAGAGGTTATATATCGGCAGAAATCAATGGTACAGTGTAGATTGTCGATACGACCTGTTTGGTTTCCTAAAGTTGAATAATCATTAATACTGATTTTTGTGAAGATTAAAACAAAGTGGAGTTTTAATGAATCTTTAATTAGATTGAAATGAGAATGTGATAATTTAAATTATCCAATTTGGGAAATGATCGAGAATGGAGTATCACCAGTTTGACTCCAGGCGATAGTTAAATCTTTAATTAGATTTGAACGTGAAATGGTAATTAAATTTACCGATAACACCGTGGGGTTAGATATGGAGTATTACCAGTTTTGCTCCATGAAATGAATAGGTTGGGAATGGGAAATATATAACAAATGATTACTTCGGTAAGGTGCGCTAATCCTGACTAGTTTGGATAAACTTTTATTTGGTTTTAATTGATATCAGAAGGAAGATTAAATAATAAATTTAAAGAATTTATCTTTGATAAAACTAATAGGAACCTTTCCCTAATTGGATATCATTAAAACACAACATATTCAGAATGACGCATATGTTGTGTTTGTGTGGCACTTGTTTATAATATACGTGAGTTATTCAGAAAGGTCCGGTTTGTACCCATTCTGAATAACTGATTCGACGATAGGTCGATGATGAAGACAATGGTTGAGGACCGGAGGTCTTCACATCGTTTGGATGATTACTGATGTCTTGATTGGGCTGTACACCCAAGACAAGGTAATAAGTGGTGATCTTCCATACGTACTTGGAGATCGACCGGATATGTGAGGACCTCTCTCCTGTATTGGACACGGAACGAGGAATAAGGTGCCTCCGATTTCGTTCACAGCCAGAACGAACTTGTAAATGGATGTGTGTCTGACATTGGATTTTATTCTGTGTTGATTGATCTCTATTAAATATATATCTGTTTGGTGGTGGAGAATTTATTCTCTTGCTTAACACCCTTCTCTAAGACGTACGAGCTCAAAGGTTATATATCGATAGACATCAGTCGCATTGCATGAATTGCCTGTGTGGCATACTGAGATGCAAATGATCAAGGCTTCTGTTGAAAAGCAGAGTCTTGTGGTTGATGATCAAAGCTCGGCTTTAAATAGCATAGCTTTGTGTATAGCATTAATTCGCGAGCTTCACACCCTGGTATGCATTAGAAACGGGATGAAGGACGGCAGGAAGGACATGCGTTTCTTTCTAGCTAGGAGTGGGGTCATGGTATGGAGCCCAGGCATTTTACTCAATTGGTTGTTTCATATTAATTGATGGATAACGAGGTACCTCGGATATATCGGTCATTACGGGGTCGATGGATGACATGGTCGACATACTGACCAGATTTACGCCCCATAGGGTGGGGAGACATATTGTTCAGGGATTACTAATCCACTATGATGGACAAGCCCTACATTTTCCTATGGGTCGATGCGTTCTGATCCTGAGGCACGGGCTAGAGAGTCTCGAATTCGTTAAGGACGATCCCTTGCCTTGGTTCATGATGGAAATCTAACTTCCAATATGACATTGTGCGGTTTTAGTTGTAGAACTAGTATGGCGACATGATATATGGTACCCATGTCGTCTATGATTGATACATTTATATTTGAAGTTGTTTTTAACACTATGTGCTTATAATAGTATTAAATGATTTGTTTTTAAACGTACCAAGCATGTTTTGCTATTATAAGGTAAAACTCTGTCCTCCGGCTTGCGTTGCATTGTGTGATGGGACCTGAGTCTTATAATAGCTTCAGTTTTCCAAAAAGCATTGTTTTGTTTGTTTATGCACTGGTATTCTTGGGAGGAAACCCGTTCCGTGTTATGAAGCATGGTCCCTTGATTTACTTTATTTTAAAGTAAAGATTTAAATAATTGTTTTAGTTCTCACGCTAGTCATATGACTGACCTGGGGTTTACTGTTTTAACCTAAACTCTGGGTGCCCCTATTTTCCACACGGGCAGCTAGTAGCTTGGTTTTGCAGATATTATATTCACAGGATCCTGGTTTACAGCTGGAGCTGTATTCGGGACGCTCTGTATCTGTGTATTTCTTAAAGTTGTGTTGTGTATTGATTTTCTGCTGATTTGTAATTTGAATCTCTGATATTTTTCAAATGTATATTATTGATTCATACTCTGTAATATTTTTGTACTCTGATGAAATTGTTGTAATAAGCAATGAATTTTTCTTCTGTTTGTGTTCTGATTTTTCATGTTCTCAACTAAATCCGAGCTTTCCTGTAAGGGCGAGTTTGGGTCGCTTCAACTTGGTATCAGAGCTTTGGTTTACAGAGCTTGAGAACAAGACACATTGGAACCGAACGAAAGAATTCATCAGAGACTGGATTAGTAATATCCAATAAGAATGACTCGTTAGAGATGGGATCAGTAGTATCTTAGAATGAGTTGGAAGATTATTATTTATTAAAAATTAAAGTGAAAATTTTTTTTATTTCTGAAAATTATATCATATTATACGTTGAATATTTTATTTTAAATTGATTTGGTCTATCGAGTATATAGAGATTTTAATATAAGTCTAATCTGTGTGTATTTGAAGTCTCAAATATACTGGATGGATATAAAATCACACTCTTGTCACTCGGAGATGATTCTGATGATGGCATGTCATCACCAGCATTTATGCTCAAGTTTCGAAAGTGGGATATCTATATGTTTCCAATTGATTGGTGTGAAAACCAAAACTTAGATAGTATTTATTGTTGCGATTTCACACTAAAAATTGGATTTTTGAATATATATAAAAATTATGAATTTGAAATTTAAATCAACTAATTGATTGTTGATTGTATTGTTTGATTATTAATTCCACTAATAAAAACCAATATGAGAATGAATGTTAAATTTAGCCAAATCAAGTAATATATTGAACTGAATTGAAATTGATTGAAATTGCACGCATATACATGTATATATAATGAACAGGTCATAACAAGGAGACTAAGAAGAGGAATAAAATTGTATGTCTGACAAATAGGTACATATTTACCGTTTTGTTTAGGTTTGATGATTTTATGAGCCGGTTAGCTACCCGCTTGGCTTTTTCTTTTCCTTTTGGATTGATGAGGGGCCTGTGAGGCTAGTTGCGGTTTTAAACATCAACCAGTACAAATGAGGCTATGGCAAAAAAATTCGAAAATTTAGGGTGTCAGCCAAATTTTTGAGAAATTTGAAAATTCTTGGAAACTGAAAAGTTGAACAATGAAAGTTGAGTTGGTTAGTTAAACAACTTTCTGCTCCGTTCCTTTTCGAGGATGAAAAGATTTTAAGTGGGGGAGATTGTAACAACCCGGATTTTCAGAACCAATTTAAAAATTTTATTTTAGCTATTTTAATGGATTTTGGATATTTAATATGATTTATTTTAAATAATAGTGACTAAAAATATATTTTAATTATAAAACGAGCCTGAAATGGTGCAGTAGTTTGAAAATTCAATTTTAAATTTTAATTTGATATACATAATTCAATATAAGTCAGAATTGGACAAAACAAGAAATATTTGAATCGGTTTAATAATATCTTTCTAACAGATGAAAGAAACTGAGATTTCACTTTATAAATTGTAAGTTATGTCCAGTTTAAAATTCAAAATAGTCGCTATGGAATTTATATATTTTTTAATATAATATATAGCCCTAAAAAAATAGCCATTTTGCAAACGACCTCCATTTTCGATGAAGCCACTTTTGTTGGATCCGGAATGTCAAATTATTGCTAAGTTCAAAATTTCATAATTTTTGGAATTAATATGCGAGGTAGTAAATTTAAACGTGTTTGCAATTTCTATTTAAATTTAATCGACTAATAGAAATGCAAATTTTCAAATGGTCTCCAAATTCGATGAAATTAGTTTTGTTGAAACCGTATTTGAAAAACATAGCGCGAATTACAAATTTCGTAATTTTTGGAGCTAGTATGTGGCCGTGCGAGATAAATTGTGAATCAATCAGCTATTTGTGCTAGAAATAGAGTTTTCTGAGCAAACGGACTCTGAATTCGACGAAACTAGTTTCATTAGGACCGCATCGTCAAGACATAGCACTGTGTCAATTTTCATTACCAACAGAGTTCGTGTGTGCTCAAGGCATCGACAGATGTCGATTTAAGAAAGGGCTAACTAAAGAAATAATAAAAAAAATAACATACCCCACTATATAACATCTTTCCCCTTTCCAAGGAAAAAAAGCCAACAACCTTTTTCCACTGTCCGGTCATTTTGCAAAAAAGACCCTGAAACTAAATAATTAATATCTCCCAAACCGCAAGGAGTTAGGCCATGTAATTTTGTGAGTTTCTAGAGAATGAAGAGAGCTACTCACACCTAAAATTTGGTGGTGATTGGGATTGCGGTTTGGCTGGAAATGAGCTAGAAGTGCAGCAGGACGGTTTTCGTATTTTGGTTGCTGTGGGCCCCATATAGAGAATTAGGTCGAGCAGTTTGGAGGGACGGTAGAGTGGAAGCATACGAAGGTTTTGGCGGTGGTGGCATGGTCCCAGGTGGACGGAGTTGGCCGGAATGCCAATTTTATTGGAGGGGTGCCGAAAATGGAACAGTCACAAAGATAAGCAATTTCTCGTTGTTCCGTGCATTTCCAGACAAAGCAACTAAAGGTAAAATTGTCTGGGAGGTCGAGACCAAGAGACTGGTAAAATTTGGTGGCATTTGGAACACCGAGGCGGCCGCAGCACTAAGATGAACAAAAACTGCAGTTTTTCGTTCAACTGCAGATCGTGTGGCCCACGTGGCGAACTAGAGGAGGAGACCACCAGGCGTAGAAAGAGGGAGAGAATGGTGCTAGTTTCATGCAATTCCGACTTACAGTTTGGCCGTGGCGAGCATTTTAAGTTGAGGGTGTCGTTTAGAGAAGAAGGTGAATAGTGATCTTATTATTTAAATAATATTCCATGTTCGCATATTAATATCTTTTTGACACGAACTCCAAATCGCATGAAACAGGATCCATTGCGATTGTGGAGTCGAGAGCTTCGCAACAAAACTGACTGGGTCCAAATTGGAGCAAATTTAAATCCAAATGGTACCAAAACCGTCAATTAGAGACTAACAAAGTGGAAGCCAATGGGAGAACTCTTTCTTACTTAAATTATATTACAATCAAATATATACTAGGATGCATACGGTGCTTAGTAGCACCCGACACCTTTTATTGTGCAAACCATGGTTGTTTGTATGGATTGAATGGACTGTATTGTGATTGTCGATTGTATTCTATTGAATAAAATGTTTGAACAATAATAATATCATTTTTATTGTATGAATGAACTATATAAAATATTCAAGTGTTGAAATAAATATTTTATCATTAAAAATATATTTTTTAATGTATATATGAACAATATAAAATTCTCCTGAAATGAAAATAGATATTCATGTACAAATCGGACGATTTGTTTATGTACACCCACTTTACTGACATTGATTGGGACGATAAATTTTACACATCGCCCAACTGCACAAATAATATTCAGTATTTGTTGGTTGAAACCCCACACGGGTATTAGGATGATATATGACATATACTAATCCCAATTGTTTAGTTGTATGTCAATCGATTGGTTGACGGACTGTTGTAAGCGTTAATTATTTATATTTAATGCTTATGTAGTTGTGTAATGCACTCTGAATGATGGTTGATTGTGTATCATTATTGTTGTGTACGCGTGTTGCATGAAATCCATATAAATAACATTATATGGTAATTGGTTGGGTCTGATTCCAATTACGAATAAATGAATATTTTAAAATAACAAATATTTTAAAATAAGGAATATTTTAAAATAATATTCAGTAAAGGATTAAAATGTGAATTTGATGTCCGATTTTGGATGGACATGAAATTATTGAAATGTATGAAGCCGTGTTGATTAGTTATGCGCTATTTTAACGTGAACGATATTTATATCGATTTTATTCATTTTTATATTGAATATCGAAAGAGAAGTGATTTCAAAATCTAATGTTTTGAAAATATTATCATTTATATATTAATGATATGGAATATTCAATTTTGGTTTAAAATTGAAAATGAAGTTGAAATCGTTTTTAAAACGAATTTAAAATGATTTATAAAATATGTGTTAAATGGAAATCGACGAAATATATATATTATATAAATTTAATGGACTGAATTGAATGCGCCGCGTCGCGACTATTCGCAAATTTCGACCATTGACTTCGAATTGACATTACGGGAGATCTGACCGTCGGATTCTCCTAAAACTGAAAACATTGGGTTCGTATCGGAAAGAGCTTTCCAACGAATATAAGAGATTTGAAATCTAACAGTTGAATTTGGAATTATTTCCAAATCAGATTTGGAAAAGGTTGCAGTAAGTGCAGTTCGATGACTGTTTACAGAAATCGACTGTACGGGCCTTGATAAAATTATTAAAAATATTAATAATTTGTGTAAAATTAAAATAAATGGTTTGGAAAGAATTGGGATGAAAAATTCCACATTTGAAAAGATAAAAAAATATTTTTATCAAAATGAACTAGTTATTAACTGGATTTGAAATCCAAGTTTTAAATAAAATAAATTGGATTTGTGAATGGTTTTAATATAACCAGAAATTTCCCGTGAACGAATTGGAATGGATTTTGAATGGAAATAATCTTCGGAATATTTCGATATTGGATTCCGTGATTATACGGGTATCATTATGGAAATTTGGAAGATATATATATATATATATATATATATATATATATATATATATATATATATATCGTTATTTCCAATACGATATTTGTTGGTTTCAGAATTTAATATTGAATATAAGCCGATATAATTTCTATTCAAAGCCTTGTATTTAATATCAAATGGGATTCTGGGTTTTCCATGAACAGTGTCTTTACTAACACTGTTCTTAAACCTAGTTGAGAAAAGAATAAATCTATTAATTAAGATTTAGTGAAGTTTTCCAATTAATTAATATTTAATTGGAATTGAATAAAAGAATTGGATTTTGGGTTTGTTGTGAATGGTGTTTTCAGTAACACTGTTCTTGAACCACATGTGAAAAGAATAAATCTTTTAATTAAGATTACTAGAGTTTCCATTTATATTTAATAATTGGAATAAAATGGAATGTGAATTGGGTTTATTGTGAACTGTGTTTTTAACGACATTCGTTCTTTAACCCGATTAACAGTGAAATGTGATTTGGAAATTATAAATCTTTTTATTAAGGTTTAAAGGAAATTTTCCAAAGAAAGGTTTTCCAATTTAATATACTAGATTGTAATTAAATGGAATTCGATTTGGTAATAATCGAAGTGAACTTCTGTGGAGGAAGACTGTTAATATATATGGAATTTAAAAGGCTTAGTCGTTATTTCATTTATATTATTAGTCGGATATGAAAATTTATATTGATTATATATATTCATCTATTTTCCGTGAAGATTCTATAATTAATGGAATGTGATTTTGGGTTTATCGTGACCTGTGTTTTAAATGACATTAGTTCTTTAACCCAGTTAAAGACAGAATTACATGTCTAGCATTGTATTTCGAACTGTATTGTTGATCTCTGCTAAATATATACCTGTTTGGTGGGGGAGAATTTATTCTCTTGCTTAACACCCTTCTGTAAGATGTACGAGCTTAGAGGTTATATATCAGTGGAAATCAATGGTACAATGTAGATTGTCGATGCGGCATGTTTGGTTTCCCAAAGTTAAATAATCATTAATATTGATTTTTGGGAAGATTAAAACAAAGTGGAGTTTTAATGAATCTTTAATTAGATTGAAATGAGAATGTGATTATTTAAATTATCCAATGTGGGAAATGATCGAGAATGGAGTATCACCAGTTTGACCCCAGGCGATAGTTAAATCTTTAATTAGATTTGAACATGAAATGGTAGTTAAATTTTGCTGATAACACCGTAGTGTTAGATATGGAGTATTACCATTTTTGCTGCATGGGATGAATACGTTGGGATTGGGAAATATATTACAAATGATTACTTCGATAAGGTGCGCTAATCCTGACTGGTTTGGATAAACCTTAATTTGGTTTGAATTGATATCCATAGGAAGATTAAAGAATAAATTTAAAGAATTTATCTTTGATAAAATTAATGGGAATCTTTCCCTAATGATGTGAATATTTGAATAAAGGTATATTCCGAATTGGAATGAGGCGTATGTTATGTTTGTATAGCACTCGTTTATAATATACGCGAGTTATTCGGAAAGGCCAGGTTTATACCCATTCTGAATAACTGATTCGACGATAAGTCGATGATGAAGACGATGGTTGAAGACTGGAGGTCTTCACATCGTTTGGAAGATTACTGATGTCTTGATTGGGTTGTACACCCAAGATAAGGTAATAAGTGGTGATCGTCCAGACGTACTTGGAGATCGACCGGATATACGAGGACCTCTCTCCTCTATTTGATACGGGACGAGGAATAAGGTGCGTCCGGTTTCATTCAGACCCAGAACGAACTTGTAAATGGTTGTGTGTCTGACATTGGATTTAATTTTGTGTTGATTGATCTCTATTAAATATATATCTGTTTGGTGGAGGAGAATTTATACTCTTGCTTAACACCCTTCTCTGAAATGTACGAGCTCAAAGGTTATATATCGATAAACATCAGTCGCATGGTGTGAATTGCCTGTGTGGCATGCTGAGATGCAAATGATCAAGGCTTCTGTTGAAAAGCAGAGACTTGTCACTGATGATCAAAGCATGCCTTTAAATAGCATAGCTTTGTGTATAGCGTTAATTCGCGAGCTTCACACCACGGTATGAACCATAAATAGGATGAAGAACATCAGGAGAAGACATGCGTTTCTTTCTAGCGAGGAGTGGTGTCATGGTATGAAGCCCAGGCATTTTACTCATGTGGATGTTTCATATTATTTGATGGATAGCGAGGTACTTCAGATATATCGGTCACTACGGGGCCGATGGATGACATGGTCGACGTACTGACCAGATTTACGCCCCATAGGGTGGGGAAACGTATTGTTTAGGGATTACTAATCCACTACGGTGGAACGGCCCTGTATTTTCCTAAGTGTCGATGCAGTCTGATCCTGAGGCTCGGGCTAGAGAGTCTCGAATTCGGTAAGGACGATCCCTTGCCATGGTTCATGATGGAAATCCAACTTCCAATACGACATTGTGTGGCTTTAATTGTAGAACTAGTATGGCGGCCTGATATATGGTACCCATGATGTCTATGATTGATGCATTTATATTTGAAGTTGTTTTTAACACTATGAACACATAATAGTATCAATTGATTTGTTTTTAAAAGTACCAAGCATGTTTGGCTATTATAAGGTAAAACTCTATCCTCCGGCTTGCTTTGCATTGTGTGATGGGACGTGAGGCTTATAATAGCTTCATTTTTCCAAAAAGCATTGCGCTGATTGTTTTATGCAGTGGTATTCTTGGGAGGAAACCCATTCCATGTTATACGGCATGGTCCCTTGATTTACTTTATTTTAAAGTAAAGATTTAAATAACTGTTTTAGTTCTCACACCAGTCACATGACTGACCTGGCGTTTATTGTTTTAACCTAAACTCTGGGTGCCCCTATTTTCCACACGGGCAGCTAGTAGTTTAGTTTTGCAGATATTATATTCATAGGATCATGGTTTACAGCTGGAACTATATTCGGAACGCTCTATATCCGTGTATTTCTTACAGTTGTGTTGTGTATTGATTTTCCGCTGCTTTGTAATTTGAATCTCTGATATTTGGCAAATGTATATTATTTATTCGTACTTTGTAATATTCTTGCTCTCTGATGAAATTATTGTAATAAGCAATGAAATGTTCTTCTGTTTGTGTTCTGATTTGTCGTGTTCTCAACTCAATTTGGGCTTTACCGTAAGGGCGAGTTTGGGTCGCTTCACGTAGCTTGGTGTATGACGAGACCTTGTGATAGCCTCACACCCTGGTATGAGGTATGATGGTGGTCAGATCAGCATGAATTTATGTTTTGCACGGATTTGGTCAACCCAGTAGGTGAGCTGGTCTGCCTACTGATAGATTGTAGGGGTTAAATTCCGCCAACTTGATAAAATGGATGCGGTGTTGTGTACAAACATGGTATCCGCCGGATGTCCAGGAGATTTTTCAAATCAGTAACCATCATGATGGAATCCAAACTCTAATACGATCCCTTTTGCGATTTTCAGTTGTATACCTATGTAGCCAACATAGTGGTATCGCGAGCTAAGATTAATGGGTTATTTTCCAAAGGATTTTACCACACCTTAGACATTATTATAACATTAAATGTTTTTTTTTAAACTATACCAAGCATGTTTTGCGATTATAAGGCAAACCCCCATCCTCCAGCTTGCGCTTGCATTGTATGATGGGACCTTGGGCTTATAATCGTTCATTTTTCTAAAAGTCATGTTTTCAATCTTGGTTTATGGTTGCTATGGATGAATGGTTGCTGTTTTTGGTTATGTAGGTTTGATTACATTATTTTATAATTGATATAACCCAAGCCTGACCCGAGTATTTATCGCTCGGGCCAAATCCGAGTGAGTGTTTCTAGGATGAAGCTTGAAGACTTGGAGTTTCACAGAGAATCGAGACATCGTATGAAGGCCAGACGTACTCTATTATCGGTATATTAGGTTAAGTCGACAAAGGTATGCAAAATCAGACTTTTAGTTTAAAGCGTTTTTGTTTCAAAAAAAATCCGCTGTAATGATATTTTCATATTATATTTTATCTGTTCTGCTTTGAGTTTTGTATTCCGTTGTGTTTTTCTCTGATGAACCCTATCGAAACATATATTTTCTTGTGTTGAATCGACGTGGGTTCAGGTTTTTGTCGGTTTGAAGTGAGCAAAAATGTGGGTCGTTACAAATATTATAATACTGAATTTGACGGTGATTACATATATTTTTAAGATTGGAATTCAATGGTAAATTGGGTGTGTTTTAAAAAAAATACAATAAATTGTGGAAATAATGGAAAAAAGAATTAGTATGTCTAATTTTGTCTGGAAATTTACAGTAATTGGAAATGTCATATGAAAAAACATGAATTAATATCTAACTTGGAAAAAGAAAATTAGTAGCGGACTGAATTAGTTAGGGGTGGAAAAGGAATACATTTCCATAATCACCATTACGGTAAATTACAAAAAACATAGTTACAAGAAAAGGAAGGTAATATGTATTAGTGTGAAATAGAGGTTCTTTTGCTATATTGCACACTAATTAAAAATATCTATGCACATGATGAAAATAGCTTGCAACTACGGATCTTAATTAATGTTTATTATGGAAATAGATTTTTATACATTTCCACCAACCACTTTAATGAAGTGTGTGAAATATTTTCCCATAATAAAAAAAGTACAAGACTGTAAATAAAGAAATGTTACGACAGTAGAAGTTTTGTTAAAAATTAAAGAACCTAGGGAATATGGGATAAACGGGGAATATAACCTACTTTAAATAATTATATGAATGGGAATGAAATATATTAGGTAGACTGTCCTTGGGACAAGTGGAATTATAACATAGGTTATATTTAATAATGAACAGGTAAATTATTAATAAAGCTTAGTTAAGAGAGCTAAGCTAATAAGTAAACCCACAATAATGGTTATGATAACAATATACCATAAGGTTATAATTAAATAAGAAAGAATAAAATAGGCTTATTATTGGTAGACTTATAATTGGGAGGATTAAGTCTAATGAACGTAATAATAACAAGCGGAAGTCCATTCCGGCGGCGTAGGGCTGATTAAAGGAAGTAAACGGCCAAATGGAGGCTAATAAACCAGTAACTTGAATAGTAAACGAATGTGTAAATAATCAGGTTAATTAGCATTGCTATATGCTACAGCAAGTGCATGATTAAAATATTAGACATGGTATCTAATAAAGCGATGGCGAGATGCATTTAGATCGGTCCGTACCTATAGAGATGAAAAACCCAACGGAGTAGAACATCATGGTGTCTGAAGACGCGAGAGGAGCACATCAAACTAATTATTCTAAGGGACTAGAGGGAAACATGCAGCTTCTATGGGACGTGGTAGGGTAAATTGAGATGGCCCTCCCAGAAACAACTGAATGAAGCCATTGCTTTGAGGCAAGCCTGTAGCATCATCCAGGTTAAACCTTGACTGCAACTGAAGAGTGGTAGTCAAAAGGCTGTGGCAGACAGCATTGGCTGATTTATCGGTTTGCCTCACTCTAGGAGGAGGTGGTCAGGACCAAATTAAGGATAGTAATCGTCGAATACCTATCATGGACATCCAGTGTGAATGCAGAAAGACTAAGAGCTAAACCAATTGACCCACGATCTTTCACCATCGAGACATTGGTTGAGAGACACACCAAATTTGATGTTAGATTGGTTAATAAGGGCACGTCATTAGCTTTTGATGTACTCTTTCATTATTTGAGGGAGGGGTAGGGTAAGGCCATAGCCACCGTAAAAAGAGAGATTATATGTGAATATTTGTAATGTAGGCCTAACGAAGTTGTCCTTTATAGATACTGAATGCTCCTGGTCGAGTTCCATGCATTGGACGCAGCCCTATTACGGAACTCGAGTTATAGTTGGCAGTACATTCGTGTGAGGGTATAGATACATGTAATGGGTGATATATTATAAACGCTAGAGCATTACTCCGTGTCGAAACAAGGTTTGACCAAGGAGTTCAGATACAAGGATTTGTATGCTTGCGTGGAATAGGGATGAAGGTTGTGCATGCTTCCGCAACATGACGATGGCGACTGTACGAGGATGGTACTACTGGATACCTTAAGATGTTGGGAATAGCTACATATGTATTATATTAGGTTTAATCTATTAGGGAGTGGGCGGGTACGATGTGAGTGTAGATCCTAGAGTGCTGTTAACCTGAATAACCCGATAATTAATAAATTGTAACTGAACGGTATATGTAGGGTTATTTCAGAATGTATGATTTGTCCTCTTACCAGAACTTGTGTTGTGACCCCCTCCTCATAACTTACTTGCAGGTTAGACTTTTGGCAGAGATTTTTCGGTAGCCTTTGGACACTTGTTAGGTAGTGTCATTCATTCAGTAAGGCTATATTTGATAATTATATTTTATCCATTCCGCTATGAGATGTTTTGAGAAAAATTCGGTCTATCGAAATTTGTGTTGTTATAAAAACCATCCATAATGTCTAATAAGTAGAAACATTAATATAGAATTTGAACATTATTTGCTATTTTATTGAAACGTATGTAGTCAATGCACAATATACACACACATGCATATGTATATCTACCATTTGAAAAACATGTAAATTAGTGTGTAATTAATCCATAATTTATACAATCAACTTTTAATTAATTCACAACACACTAAATTAATGCATTTCAATGTATGCCCTAAATTAATATATATATATATACATATACACACACATACACTATAACGACCCGGATTTTTGGACGATTTATTTTAAATATTTAATATGGTTTTAAATATTGAATTGATAATATAAATGAATTTTTATATTGAGCTATCGATTTAATAATCGAATATAATTTAATATAGATTGTATCGAATTATCGTAATTCGAAATATAAGTTAGTTCGAAAATTTAAACTATATCGAAAATGATGCAGATAATCAATATAAATTCTAACTGAATAGAAACGACCATAATAATAATTTATTATCAAAGAATAAATTATTTTGAATTTAATTTATATCGATTTAAATTAATATCTTGTTCATATGATCGAATTGGGCTTCGAAATATGTCATAGTGTGTTCAGATTGGTGGTATAACCCTAGAAATGCCCGTTGTCGTGTTCAAATAGGAGTTTGGAAACACATGATATTTTAAATAAGGTAAAATCACACAGGTTCAACCCAAACTAAAATATATAAAAATATAAAACACGTTTCCTTCCATTCTAAGCTTCACAACGTACACTGTAAACCTATCTCCTACCCTTGTACCTCCTCAAACCTATTCTTTCAAATTGAGGCTTCTTCATTCATAAATACAACGACAATTCCTTCATTGTTTCCATTTTCCTTCATCAGTAAATCAAACGTGGATATTTTTCCCTTTCACCATTTTATAACGTACGAGATTTTTTTTTCCTTTATATTTCCTTCTGCTATAAAATTTCTGTTCATTTCCAAATCCAAAGCAAACGAAAAAAATCGCTACTAACTTCCTCTTTCATACTCGAAATCAAATCCTCCCATTTATGCAAGTCAAATACTTCGATCTACATTCAAATCAGCAGGCGCGTGTGGTGTTTGAAGCTCGATAGATCGAGTGAAGCCTGGGGTCTAAAAGCTCTGGAAAGCGCTCGCGTTTGCAGGGGAGGACGGGAGTGTTGTCGCAATTTATGTGGAGGAGTGGGTGGATTCGAACGCGATGGTTCTGATGATGTGAAGTATCGATCGATATTGGATTGTGGAGACATGATGACGTTAGGTGGTTTGAGGAAGGCATCAATCATATTAAAATTGGGGATTTAGTGTTTTTGCAATAAGGATGATCAGAAGTTGGGGTTAGCAGTGTCGAGGCTAGGGTTTTCAGGGTGGTGCGATGCTGTGTCACGATTGTGGTACGTCACTGATGAGGTGAAGTTGACGAAGCTTGGTAATGGTGCATTAAACAAAGGTGCAAGGAGTTTTTGGGGAATTGGTGAAATAAACATCGGTCCTTTTTCTTTTATATTTGATATCGTGAGTGAAGGAGGCTGCATTATTTTTGTAGAAAAGAAGAAAGGTTCAAATTAATTGATAACATTAATTCATAAATGTATTCTGCAACTCTAGTTAAATATAGATAAGATATAAACATGGATTCAATGTTAGATTAATATCCATTCAGTAAATAGAAAAAATGTGTAGTTACATTAGTACTTAAAGTGTAAACTAATAGTCGAGTATGAGAGCAAGGGAAACTTAGATTTTAATTGTATCATTTAAAATCGTTGATTTATAACAATGTGTATTTAATTTACAAAAGGTTCAAAAATATTGAAATCAAGACGGATTAGTCCGTGGTTGCGAGCTATTCGAATTAGAAGTGGTTTGAAATTTGTTCGAGCTAGCGAGAGTTTAGATTTAATCGAACGTGGTTCGATTTACTCAAAATGGATCAAATTAAAAATCAGGTGAGTAAACTCACTCTCTGGATTTTATTTTAATGATGTTTATTGGTTGTTTGGATGCGCTTAAATATTTTTATGGATATTATTAAAATATATTAGTTATTTAGTCATGGTGTTTGTGACTAATATATATATATATTGGTGGTTGGATTCCCGTAGTATCAGTAGCGGATGCCCGCAGTATCATTAGCGGTGGTTGGATTCCCGCAGTATCAGTAGCGGATGCCCGCAGTATCATTAGCGGATGACCCTATGCACCCCATGCCATGATAGTGGTTGGCCATCTATACCGTGATATGCTGCCTCGAAGTAGGATGGTTATTATTTATTGTTGGCTAACATCTGTGAGTGCTGGAAAATAGGTTGGGAGGATGCAACTGGATTCCTCAAAAATATTATTATTTGTTTGTTTCATATATATTATCATATATGATGTCATAGGAAACCTGTGATTGATAATTAGATGTTTTTGAATGTTTAAATATCACAGGGCCTAAATGTTGATTTGCAAAAATATCGTGAAAAGAGATTTTGAGATTTAAACGAGAAAATCTATTTTTCAAAAATAGAATTTGAATTTAGAATGGACTCGAAATATTAACTTGTTTTGAAAGTAAAAACAAGTATTTATAAACGATGTTTATAAATTGAAAAATGCAGGAAATGGAAATGAATTTATAAATGACATTTATAAATAAAGTGAACTGAATTATCATTGGATAATTGGGAAAATGTAAATACCAGTGTGATTAAAAAAAGGGAAATTTATTTTTCTAAAGTAGAAATTTTATTTCAAATGGATTTCAAATCGAGGCTTGTTTAAATATATAAACAAATAATATAAGCGATGTTTGTATATAAAGATGGAAAATTATTATTTGGATAACTTAAATATTTAAATTCAAATATGAATTTAAAATGGGAATTTGGAAACCGTGTTAAAAAGAGAAACGATAAATTTATTCTGGTATGAAGAATGTAAATTGGATTAAAACAAATCCGTATGGATTTATGATTTGAATTCGATTAGATCGAATTCATTGAAATATAATATTATCAGAAACGATATTAGGATTAAATTAAATAGAAGATAAATTTAAACCTAAAAATATATTCACTATTATATATATAAGTTATAAAAATAAATTATTCCAAATAGGAAAAGAATTTTAATTGGATTTGAAACGGAACTTGTTTTAATGGATAAAACAAGGAAGTAAATTTATAAATGATGTTTACAAATAAAGTGGGATAATTATCATGGGATAATTTGGAAATATAAATTCAAATATGAATTTAACAGTGAATTGGAGATCATTTCAGAAAATGGAATGATGGAGTTTATTCCGAAATTAAGAATATAAACGGAATTGAGATAGATCTAAGAATTTATAATTAGAATTCGATTATATCGAATTTTATAAATAATTTATTTATGAAGGGAAATGGATTTTAATATAGAAAATTGGGTTATAAATAAATTTTTAACAGAGTAATGAAAAATTGACGATTAAGACATAATAGAAAATTTCAAGTTGGATTTGAAAACTGGATTTAATATATATTAAAATATATATATTAGAACGAGATCGAAATTTAAATTAACGAAGTTTAACATTTATATTTAAATATAATCAAAACGAGCTCGTCGTCGCACGACAGTTCGTTAATTGGCGTTTCGAACTTCAACGGACTCACTTTAAGTCGGAATTCTTTGAAACAAGAACCATCAGGACCGATTTGATAATAGTTTTCTAATGGAAGAGAAAAATCGGAATTTCAGCTTATAAATTTTGAGTTAAGTCAAAATCAATTTTCCAGAAAAACAGCGCCATAATCATTTAAAAGCCATAATAGTTAATTTAAATTTATAAAAGGATTTTAAGCAAATAAATTCCAAATTTCCATTAGAAAAACCCAGATTTGAGTTGTAAAATAAATACGAACTCAAGTGGAGTAATGGAATGATTTTTGAAACAAAAATAATATTTTTATTATTGAATAGAACAAACTAATTTAAAGAATAATTATTTAGTGGAATTTTGAATCGATATTGGACTTTGAAATGTAAATAAGATTTGTGAATTCATATTTGAAATCGAATATGAAACTTAAATAAAAAATAGAATTAAATTAATTTATAAGAAAGTTAAAATATATTTGAATGTGATATGTTCAAATAAAAAGTGAAATGGACAAAAGAGCTAATTAAAGAATAAATTAGCGAATTGAGTTAAAATGACCAGATTGAGTTGGAATAAATTAGAAATAGACGCATATGTGTTAATAAGGTAAGGAATGAAGAGAATGAAGTTTATAAATTTAGTGCTAGAAAAAAAGTAAATGTTTAAATTCCATATGAGGTTTTATGCGCTGAATCGACAAGCCACTTGGCTTTTTAATTTTCTTTTTGAATGGAAAGGGCCCAGAGAGGCATTTTCTAGTGGTACCGAGTGACCCATACAAAGGAGGTTATGGCGAAATTTTCCGAAAATTTAAGGAGTTAGAATATTTTTAAGAAAATTGGATAACTAGAAAATCAATATATCAATATTTATTGAATTCGATAAGGAAACGAATTTATAATAGAAAATTATAAACAAAAAGGAAATCTATAATTAAATCTGGTAAAAAGAAAGAGAGAAACATACACATTTTAAAAATGAACTATTGGATTTTTCGGTGTTGATTATTCGAGGCAACTGGTCTTGTCTATTTTGAAGTTAAGATGTTATTCAATCAAGGTCTGAGAGGTAATTATTCCCAACTTGATTGATTTCATTTTTAACTGATAAATAACAAGATTCAGTCTCGAAGATCAATGTTTTAATAAGTATTAGTTTAGTGCAGTGATTCGGGTTGTTATAACGATGTTTTACACAACATTCATTTTAACCCAAATAAGTGGAATTTCGGAAATAACAATAAATATTTCCTGAGTATAGAAATGAATGGTCGTGAAAGGAAGGAGTAATTGGAAATGAATTCCAACAATAAATAGAAGATATTTTCTAAGTATAGAAAATAAAATAAGACGATATACGATAAATGTTTTCCCAATAGCGTAAGAGGGCAGGATGATTATTGGAAATATCATGTTAACAAATATCGATAAGGAAATGGAGAAGGAATTTAATTAATGAAATATTAAGGTGCCCAGTGATTGTTTGATATTATGGATGAATGTTTGTTTATTTTTCATCGATAGTTAAATAACCAACTATTGATGTATTTGCCAATATCGCTGTCAATGTGGAGAGACCGGTTGGATTATTATCCGAGAACCACTCCGTATTGGAAGTAGCGTTAAGAGTCAAATTATATAAAGACAACCGAAGATGGAGTGAAGTGTAAGGGATTTTCTGTTAATCCTAGGTAGAAATTTCCTAAGATGGATTTATGGAAATTGTGCCTTCGGTTTCGTTCAGTCCCAGAACGAACGTGTATGGACGAATGTCTGACAGAGTATTTTCTACAATCGCATATGTTGGTCTGTACAAATATACATCTGGTGGCGGAGAATTTATTCTCTTGGCATAATATCTTGAATATCTTCATGCAAATCAATTAGTGATTAATGGATTTGACAATGTGACATTCAATGAGGAGGTGCTATCAAGTAATCGTAACCTCAAGCCTCACAACCGGAAAAATGTATAAAATCGAGTAGGTCGCATGGCTAAGTAGTTAGCTGCAAAGTAGGGTGTATTGTCACCTGATCTAGAGAAATTCCTTTTGCTTCTTTATTCTATCGTTGCTGTTGCTGCGGAACAGTTGCTGATCCCAACTGTTGGTGACAATACATTCGGTACTCTCAAGCGAAGTGAGGGGTCGGTCATGTTTAGCCTGGGTTGCAAGATGTTCTTATTGAACCCTGTGTATTCCTCTCTAGAGATACACTGTAGGAAGGTGGTCCCATACCTTGCCTGTTGGAATCCATTCTCCAATAAGTTCCCGCGGTTTTGATTGTATACTATATATGTAGAGCGTGAGATGCAAGCGTTCTGCTAGATTGATATTTACTTGTTTTAGACACTATTATAATATCAAAATAATATTGATTTCAAAATGTTTCGGGTTATCATAAGGTAAAAACCATCCGTGTTTATGTGTGGATCGGTCTTACGATTATCTTTTCTGTCAAAAAGATATTTTTAAAATTTAAACCAAATGTTTGGAGTTTACTCACACAAGTCCCATGACTGACCCATAGTTTATTTTGTTTTGTTTTACCCAAAACTCTTGGGTGCCCAAATTTGTATGGGCAGTCAAGTAGTTCAGGTATTTACAGATATATTTGCAGGAGCTTGGAGCAAGAGGCTTCAGCGTTAGTTATCTCTTATTATTTTCCACTGTGTTGTATTGTACTCTGAAAGTGGCATGTATATGTATATACAGTTAAATTTGTATTCCAAAAGCTGTTCTACATATTATATTTTATTCCTATGTGATGTGAGATTCTATGTTATTATTTTTGTTCTTCTTCTATTCTAATATTTCTTTCTTTCTATTTCTCAACATCTAAGTTCTTTCTATTAATGATCCGGTAATTTTTGGTGTTTG
This sequence comes from Allium sativum, assembly GCA_030737875.1. Taxonomy (NCBI): domain Eukaryota; kingdom Viridiplantae; phylum Streptophyta; class Magnoliopsida; order Asparagales; family Amaryllidaceae; genus Allium; species Allium sativum. The sequence goes on from CM060923.1 coordinate 167,216,437, forward strand.
GTTAGTCAATATGGTATTTATATCGATAATCAGGATCGGGAAAATGACGATTCATTACAGTGGTATCAGATCTTAGGTTGAGCGAACACCAAGGCTTTGGTGGGGTTTACTCATTAGAGATAGGGTCAATAGTACCCTAGAATGAGTTGAGTGTATATATACGAGAGCGCTTATTTGTTAATTGATAAAAAAAATCGTTTTATATTGTGTTGGCTAGTCTGTTGAGTGGCTTATGAATTCTGGTCGAATCGTAGGACGCCACGAAATCGATAGGAATTTGTAAAGACTTGAACAGAGAATTCGACATAGTATTGTTTTAAAGTGGGTAAATGAAATAATTTTACCCAAAACTATATTTTGATACATAAAGAATAATTCTATGAAATTGTAATATATGGATGTGTTGATTGTTATTATTATAATCCAATGAGATTATAAAAATTGAAAGGTTTATATATAACCAAATAAAATTGTATATAAATGAGATATATACAAATAAGATGAATTAAAATTGGATTTAGGATTAGAATTCAGAATTTAAAATCCTGGGAAGTTGGAAAATATTTTTTCAAAGTATATTAAAACAGTATAGCTTTGCTTTGGAAGGATTTTTGAATAAAAATCATTTTTAAATGGATTTTGAAATTGTTAAAGCACTGAACTCACTTTAGTGGCTAGAAAATAATTCTGATGATGATCGCGACATCATCAGTGTTCATTTTCGAGTTTCTAAGTGATGGATTGCTACCATAGAAAAGATTTTAAAGGAAATTTGTTTGTAACAAAACAAGTTGGTTTGAAAATTCAAATGTTTTGAATTTGAAATGGAAATGAATATATGTATATATACATATATATTTATGTGATTTCAAAAAGATTTGAGATAGAAAAACCCAGGAATTTGAATTTTGAAATTTAAATTTAACTTAAGCAAGTTATATGGATCAAAGTGAATAAATTGATCAGAATCAACTTGAATGGAATAAGAATTGATTGTAAATCATTCAGATAAAATAAATATAAGCATATTTGATATTCAATATGAGTGAAAACGAAAAGTTTTGGTAGAACTAAAATTATTGAAATATGAAATGTTGAGTTTCAACATAACTAAGTTTTTTAAAATTTAATGGGTTTATAGCATTTTTCCTAACTTAGTAATTTCGGGGATGAATTTATTTTAAGAGGGGAAGAATGTAATGACCCAGATTTTTAGATGATTTATTTTAAAATTTTAATATGGTTTTAAATATTGAGTTGATAATGTAAATGAATTTTTATATTTATCCATCGATTTAATAATCGAATATAATTTAATTTAGAATGTATCGAATTAACGTAATTCGAAATATAAGTTAGTTCGAAAATTTAAACTGTATCGAAAATGATGCACATAATCAATATAAATTCCAACTAAATAGAAACGACGATAATAATAATTTATTATCAATGAATAAATTATTTTGAATTTAATTTATATCGATTTAAATTAATATCTTGTTCATTTGATCGAATTGGGCTTTGAAATCTGTCCCAGTGTGTTCAGAATGGTGGTATAACCCTAGAAATGCCTGTTCTCATGTTTAAATAGGAGTTTGGAAACACGTGATATTTTAAATAAGGTAAAATCACACCGGTTCAAACCAAACTAAAATAAATAATAATATAAAATACGTTTCCTTCCATTTTAAGCTTCACAACGTACACTATAAACCTATCACCTACCCTTGTACCTCCTCAGACCTATTCCTTCAGATTGAAGCTTCTTCATTCATAAATATAGCGACAATTCCTTCGTTGCTTCCATTTTCCTCCATCAGTAAATCAAATGTGGACATTTTTCCCTTTCACCATTTTATAACTAGCGATATTATTTTTTTCCTTTATATTTCCTTCTGCTATAAAATATCTGTTCATTTCCAAATCAAAAGCAAATGAAAAAAATCGCTACTAACTTCCTCTTTCATACTCGAAATCAAATCCTCCCATTTATACAAGTCAAATATTTCGATCTGCATTCAGATCAGCAGGCGCGCGTGGTTTTTGAAGCTCGACAGTTCGAGCAAAGCCTTGGATTCAAAGGCTCTGGAAAGCGCTTGCGTTTGCAGGGGAGGACGGGATTGTGGTGGGTACTGAGTGGCTAAAGGTGTTGCTGGAAGTCGCGATTTAAGTGGAGGAGTGGGTGGATTCGAATGTGATGGTTCTGATGATGTGAAGTATCGATCGATATTGGATTGTGGAGACGCGATGATGTTAGGCGGGTTGAGGAGGGCATCGATTATATTAAAATTGGGGATTTAGTGTTGTTGCAATAAGGATGATCGGAAGTTGGGGTTAGCAGTGTTGAGGCCAGGGTTTTCAGAGTGGTGCGATGTTGTGTCAGGATTGTGGTCAGTCGCTGATGAGGTGAAGTTGACGAAGCTTGGAAATGGTGTAGGAAACAACGCTGCGAGGAGATTTTGAGGAATTGGTGAAATAAAGATTGATCCTTTTTCTTTTATGTTCGATATCACGAGTGAAGGAGGCTGCATTCTTTTTGTAGAAAAGAAGAAAGGTTCGAATTAATTAAAAGTATATCTTTGATAACATTAATTCATATATGTATTCTGCAACTCCAATTAAAAATAGATAAGATATAAACATGGATTCAATGTTAGATTAATATTCATTCAGTAAATAGAAAAAATGTGTAGTTACGTTAGTACTTAAAGTGTAAACTAATCGTCGAGAATGAGAGCAAGGAAAACTTAGATTTTAATTGTATCATTTAAAATCGTTGATTTATAACAATGTGTATTTAATTTATACAAGGTTCAAAAATATTGAAATCAAGATGGATTAGTCCATGGTTGCGAGCTATTCGAATTAGAAGTGGTTTGAAATTTGTTCGAGCTAGTGAGAGTTTAAATTTAATCGAACGTGGTTCGATTTACTTGAAATGGATCAAATTAAAAATCAGCTGAGTAAACTCACTCTCTGGATTTTATTTTAATGTTGTTTGTTTGGATGTGCTTAAATATTTTTATGGCTATTATTAAAATATATTAGTTATTTAGGCTTGGTGTTTGTGGCTATTTTATATATATATATATATATATATATATATATTGGTGGTTGGATTCCCGTAGTATCAGTAGCGGATGCCCGCAGTATCATTAGCGGATGACCCTTTGCGCCCCACGCTATGATAGTGGATGACCTTCTATACCGCGATATCCTGCCTCAAAGCAGGATGGGTATTATTTATTGTTGGCTAACATCTGTGAATGCAAGAAAACAGGTTGGAGAGATCCAACTGGATTCCTCAAAAATATTATTATTTGTTTGTTTCATATATATTGTCATATATGATGTGTTAGGAAACCTATGATTGATAATTGGGTTTTTTTGAATGTTTAAATATCACTGGGTCTAAATGTTGATTTGTAAAAATATCGTGAAAAGAGATTTTGAGATTTAAACGGGAAAATCTATTTTTCAAAAATAGAATCTGAATTTAGAATGGACTCGAAATATTAACTTGTTTTGAAAATAAAAACAAGTATTTATAAACGATGTTAATAAATTGAAAAATGCAGGAAATTGAAATGAATTTATAAATGGCGTTTATAAATAAAGTGAAATGAATTATCACTGGATAATTGGGAAAATGTAAATACCAGTGTGATTTAAAAAAAGGGGGGAAATTTATTTTTCCAAAGTAGAAATTTTATTTCAAATGGATTTGAAATCGAGACTTGTTTAAATATATAAACAAGTAATATAAACGGCGTTTGTATATAAAGATGGAAAATTGTTATTTGGATAACTTAAGTATTTAAATTCAAATATGAATTTAAAATGGGAATTTGGAAACCGGGTTAAAAAGACAAACGATAAATTTATTCTGGTATGCAGAATGTAAATTGAATTAAAAGAAATCTGTATGGATTTATGATTTGAATTCAATCAGATCGAATTCATTGAAATATAATATTATCAGAAAAGATATTAGGATTAAATTAAATAGAAGTTAAATTTAAATGTGAAAATATATTCACTATTACATATATAAGTTGTAAAAATAAAATATTCCAAATAGGAATAGAATTTTAATTGGATTTGAAATGGAACTTGTTTTAATGGATAAAGCAAGGAAGTAAATTTATAAATGATGTTTATAAATAAAGTGGGATAATTATCATGGGATAATTTGGAAATATTAATTCAAATATGAATTTAACAGCGAACTGGAGATCGTTTCAGAAAATGGAACGATGGAGTTTATTCTGGAATTCAGAATATAAACTTGAGATAGATCTAAGAATTTATAATTAGAATTCGATTATATCAAATTTTATAAATATTTAATTTATAAATGGAAATGGAATTTAATATAGCAAATTGGGTTATAAATAAATTTTTAACCGAGTAATGAAAAATCGACGATTAAGAGATAATCGAAAATATCAAGTTGGATTTGAAAACTGGATTTAATATATATTAAAATATATATTAGAACGAGATCAAAATCTAAATTAATGAAGTTTAACATTTATATTTAAATATAATTAAAATGAGCTCACCTTGGCGCGACATTTTGTAAATTGGCGTTTCGAACTTCAATTAAGTATATAGAATCCCTTTAAGTCGGAATTCTTTGAAACAAGAACCGTCAAGACCGATTTGATAATAGTTTTCTAATGGAAGAGAAAAATCTGAATTTCATCTTATAAATTTTGAGTTAATTCCAAATCAATTTTCCAGAAAAACAGCGCCATAATCGTTTAAAAACCATAACGGTTTATTTAAATTTATAAATGGATTTTAAGCAAATAAATTCCGAATTTCCATTAGGAAACCCCAGATTTGAGTTGTAAAAAAATGCGAAATCAAGTGGAGTAATGTAATGATTTTTGAAACAAAAATCATATTTCTATTATTGAATAGAACTAACTAATTTGAAGAATAATTAGTTAGTGGAATTTCGAATCGAAATTGGACTTTTAAAGGTAAATAAGATTTGTGAATTCATATTTGGAATCGAATATGAAGCTTAAATTAAAAATAGAATTAAATTAATTTATAAGCAAGTTAAAATATAATTGAACGTGAAATTTTCAAATAAAAAGTGAAACGGACAAAAGAGCTAATTAAAGAATAAATTAGCGAATTGAGTTAAAATTACCAGATTGAGTTGGAATAAATTAGAAATAGATGCATATGTATTAAACAGGTATGGAATAAAGAGAATGAAGTTTATAAATTTAGTGCCTGACAAAAAGGTACATGTTTGAATTCCATATGAGGTTTTATGCGCCGAATCGGCAAGCCGCTTGGTTTTTAGTTTTTTTTTTGAATGGAAAGGGCCAGAGAGGCATTTTGTAGTTGTACATAGTGACCCGTACAAAGGAGGTTATGGCAAATTTTTCCAAAAATTTAAGGAGTTAAAATATTTTTAATAAAATTGGATAACTAGAAAATCAATAAATCAATATTTATTGAATTCGATAAGGAAACGAATTTAAAATAGAATATTATAAAGAAAAAGGAAATCTATAATTAAATCAGGTAAAAATAAAAAGAGAAACATGCACATTTTAAAAATGAATAATTGGTTTCTTTCGGTGTTTATTATTCGAGGCAACAGGTCTTGTCTGTTTTGAAGTTAAGATGTTATTCAATCAAGGTCTGAGGGGTAATTATACCTAACTTGATTGATTTCATTTTTAACTGATAAATAACAAGATTCGGTCTCGAAAATCAATGTTCGAATAAGATTTAGTTGAGTGCAGTGATTCGGGTTGTTGTAACAATGTTTTATACAACATTCATTTTAACCCAAATAAGTGGAATTTTGGAAATAACAATAAATATTTCCTGAGTATAGAAATGAATGGTCGTGAAAGGAAGGAGTAATTGGAAATGAATTCCAAAAATAAATAGAAGATATTTTCTAAGTATAGAAAATAAAATAAGACGATATATGAGAAATGTTTTCCCAATAGCGTAAGAGGGCAGGATGATTATTGTAAATATCGTGTTAGCAAATATAGATGAGGAAATGGAGAAGGAATTTAATTAATGAAATATTAAGGGGCCCGGTGATGGTTTGATATAATGGTTGAATGTTTGTTTAATTTTCTTCGATATTTAAATAACTGACTATCAAAGTATTTGCCAATATCATTGTCAATATAGAGAGACCGGTTAGATTATTATCCGAGAACCACTCCGTATTGGCAGTAGCGTTACGAATCAGATTATATAAAGACAATCGAAGATGGAGTGAAGTTCAAGGGCTTTTTCTGTTAATCCTAGGTGGAAATTGCCTAATATGGATATATGGAAATTGTGCCTTTGGTTTCGTTCAATCCCAGAATGAACGTGTATGGATGAATGTCTGACATAGTATTTTCAGCAATCGCATATGTTGGTCTGTACATATATACATTTGGTGGCGGAGAATTTATTCTCTTAGCATAATAACTTGAATATCTTTGTGCAAATCAATTAGTGATTAACAGATCTGACAATGTGACATTCAAAGAGGTGGTGCTATCAAGTAATCGTAACCTCAAGCCTCACAACCGGAAAATGGTATAAAATCGAGTAGGTCACATGGCAAAGTGGTTAGCTGCCAAGTAGGGTGTATTGTCACCTGATTAAGAGAAATTCCTTTTGTTTCTTTATTCTATCGCTGTTGTTGCTTCGGAACGGTTTTTGATCCTAACCGTTGGTGACAATACATTCGGTACTCTCAAGCGAAGTGAGGGGTCGGTCATGTTTAGCCTGGGTTGCAAGATGTTCTTATTGAACCCGGTGTATTCCACTCTAGAGATACACTGTCGGAAGATGGTCCCATGCCTTGCTAGTTGGAATCCATTCTCCAATAAGTGCCCGCGGTTTTGATTGTATACTATATATGTAGTGCGTGAGATGCAAGCGTTCTGCTAGATTGTTATTTACTTGTTTTAGACACTATTATAATATGAGAATAATATTGATTTCAAAATGTTTCGGGTTATCATATGGCAAAAACCATCCGTGTTTATGTGTGGATCGGTCTTACAATTATCTTTTCTTTCAAAAAGAAATTTTTAAAAGTTAAACCAAGTGTTTGGAGTTTACTCACACCAGTCCCATGACTGACCCGGAGTTTATTTTGTTTTGTTTTACCCTAAACTCTTGGGTGCCCCAGTTTGTGCGGGCAGTTAAGTAGTTCAGGTATTTACAGATATATTTGGAGGAGCTTGGAGCAGGAGGCTTCAACGTTAGTTAACTAGTATTATTTTCCGCTGTGTTGTATTTAACTCTGAAAATGGTATGTATATGTATATACAGTTAAATTTGTATTCCAAAAGTTGTTCTATATATTGTATTTTATTCTGCTGCGATGTGAGATTCTACAGTGTTATTTCTGTTCTTCTTCAATTCTAAAATTTCTTTCTTGCTATTTCTCATCATCTAACTTCTTTCTGTTAATGATACGGTAATTTCTGGTGTTTGGTTTGTCGATATGGTATTTATATCGATAATCAGGATCGGGAAAATGACGATTCGTTACATATACACACACACACTTAAAGGCTGGATTGATTTGTTTCTATATTCTTATTACATACTTTTCTAGTTTTGACATTCGTTTAAATTCCAAATTTAAACATGTAACTGTTCCATCTAGATTAACCCTAAAGGGAGGTGAATTAGGTATATTATAAAATAAAAGTACAAAAAATACAGATATGTAGAAATAAAAATCACACTCAAGATTTACCCAGCTACGGCAAGATACTGCCTACTGCTGCATTCAAAAGTTTTCTACTAAGAATTAAAAATAGATTCTCGCTTATAAGACCATGTAAACTTGCAACTCCCATTACTGTTATAATCCTAAGCTTAAAAACTTGACAAGACTTAAAATCTAAGCTGTGATTTTCTTAACTACAACAACCTGTAGTTAAAGCACCGTAGTTTAAATTAAAATAGAAAAATTAAAATAGCTAAAATATAAAACAACTATAATACAAAGATAAACCCCAAAAGAAATAAACACATAAAAAAGTTGGCCCTTTTGTTTTGCTTATTATAAGAACTCTGCCGACTTCTTTTTAATGGTTTCCAAAGAGAGAGGCGATCCAGGGTTTTCTTCAAATTGGCTTAAGAAAAACAGTTCATGGTTTTGTGCAATCGTCCAGTTGATGATCGTTGCTTGTTTGCTCAATCTTGAATCAGAATCTTTCTTGATTACACACTGTAAGATTTCTGATTTTACTTGAGAACTCAATTCGATTTTCTATGTGTTTGACGATTTTTGCCTATGAAGAAATAGGTGTACTTATTGGATTATTGAAACCCTATACACTGATTTCGATTGATTGCTTGCCAGATTTGGTTTTTGAAAACGTGGATTTTTCGAATTGATTTGTTGCCCTTCTGAAAATATGTTAAGCAATTTTGGAAAGATATTATTTGATTTTCTGGCCCTTTAAACAAGATTTGAATAAATTCTGGAAAAATTATCTAACATAAATTAAAATGTTTCCAAAAAAAAACATTTTATTCGAGCTGAATTGTGTGATTTATGTGATGTATCCAGACTTGATTATGGTCTTCAATGAATCTGGATATTTGATCTCTAGTCCCTTGCATGATTGAAATTCTAGAAAGAGATAATTGATTTATTGACAAAAAAATGCGTTTCACTCTTGTTTAGACAATATTTCTTGGACACACTTAAGATTTTGCCAAAATGTATAAATGTATGGAATGCAAAAATTATTTCACGCCAAATATATTCCAGCAAAAAAGATTTTAGATTTTCATGTGATATCTGAAAAACAGAATCAATTTCTTTCCAAAAACAAAAGATTCTTTTAGTTTTGTTGATTATGTATACACAAACCTCCTTATATATATATTGTATGCGAAAAGAAACATACTAGCTAATTTCTGCACCCTGCTTTCATTATTTGTCATTGGATTTGGCAATTTGTAAATCCCTGTCAAAATTAATATCTTCCTATTTTATTTCTTGGCATTTCGAAAAATCAATGTCATTCATGAACCAATTTATTTGCATATGACAAGAGATTTTCCAGAGCTAGTATGATATTTACACAAAACAATGAATACGAAAATTGTGTATTCTTGTTTCCAAATAAAATTTGTACCATTTTTAGATTTGACTTCAAACAGACTTGTTTTTGAGAAGCTTGCATTATTCTTGCATTTGTACTTAGTTCCATGTATATGCCTTGCTATACTATGTTTCTACACTTTGTCACACCCTAGCCGAAACACTGGTTCGACCATACTTGTTCACTTGTAGTAGCACAGACTTGCTTCAATGTCTATATAAGTGCTCATGCATTTTTGCTTTTATGCATCACTTTGCTCTTGCACACTTGATTGCTTACTTGTTGCTGAGCATTTTTCCTGAACCAATATTGTTCCATCATTTTTTTGTATTTTAAATGTAGCTCCCAAACAAGAACTGGCTTGCACAGAACTATTGCACCATTCTTTGACTTGCTCATTGTTAAATGACATGGTTTTCATATAGCTTTTGTTTGGATGGTCTTTGCAAGCTTAAAGCTGAACTATATTCAGGCAACTCGACCTGTACATGACTTTCTTTTGCACATGAAGTTGACCTGTGGCACTTGAACTTGGTCTTGACACTTTGTGGTCTTCATTGTTGTTTTAAATAACATGGATGACCTGAATTGTTTGAGCCATGTTTGAACAATTTTGCTTTGTCTTCTGGATTGATGGGTTTTGGCTCTTGCTCATGCACTTGCACTGCATCGAGCTTGGTCTTCATGGCCACTCCTCAGTTGCACTTACTGACTGCTCCATCTTGTTGCATGTCCATTTATCTCCACATATACATATATGTATATATGCATATATATATATGACCAGATTCTCCCCTACTTGCTTGAAAAAAATGTGTATATACATACATATATTTGTATACATGTTTAGGTAGTTTACATATGTGAGCACTACAGATGATGTCTACCTTGTGGTATTTACAGTGAATCACTGTGAATATCATAATTTGTCTAGTTACAGATGGATGAACCTATAAATTAGAAAAGTTAGAAAAATGATGAGACACATCAGAAATTCTGAGGCAAAGTAAATTAAAAATAAAATTATATTTGTTCAGTATTTGTTTTAGTTCCAGTCTACTATGTTTTTTTATTTTTATGATGGGTTTCCAGATGATGGGGAAACATCAGAACAAGATGTAGATACAATAAGAGTGAACAGATATATGTAAGTTAGTGAAAGAGATATTGTAGTGAGGAACAAATGTACAATACTGAATGTAAAGATTTAACTGTATATATGAGAGTTCAGAAAAAATTTGTACTATTCTATTTGTGAAATAAAATTTATTTTTCACTAATAAATACTTTTGTGAATATTTTAATTCTGTGTAGAAGTATTATCAGGAAAAAACAATTTCAGTTTTTGTATGATGTAAAAATAGAGAATAATACAATTTCAAACACATTTGTAACATAAAATATGTTTGTTATCAACAAACAAAAAATCGCATATTCAACAATCTCCCCCTTTTAATGATGACAAACATACTTAAGATTTTGAGTATAGCAAACATGTTTGACAATGAAATATGAGAACTCCCCCTATATATGTGCTCCCCCTGTAACATAGCTCCCCTTACAACATAAAGCAGACTTTAATAAACTTGAAAGAAATTTGAGAAATGTATAAATTAATTAAACACCGAACATTAATGGAAAAATAAATTCTATAGATGTCTACATACCCATCAAAATCTTAACTCATATCCCCCTTTTGTTATCATTAAAAAATGAACAGAATTGGAAATTTGCAAAGGATATGGACTATAAATATAAATTCAAATCAATCTACAGAATCAAATACCGCAAATCCTAAAAAAATTAAACAAAAAATCATATTAACCAATAAGATAGATACACATTCACAATTTGAAGGGTGGATTGGAAGAATAGTTACTATGTATCAGGGAGGATTTCACATATATTATTATTATTCACTTTACCTTTTCTTTCTCAATTTTTTTTTCATTTCAAGAGCACACTAACCACGTATAACCAGATCTTGGATTTTTAAATGGGATTAGTTGCAACATGAAAAAATAAGTAATCTCATTACCATGCATGACCAGATCTTGGATTTTTGAATGAGGTTAGAGAAACACTAATTATTATTATACACAAAATCCTCTAAAACTATAATGGATGATAGAAGGATGATAAAGATAGAGATGGATGTGAAATAAGTTCCTAAATTACTCATATTATGAAATATATTCAATCAATTTAGGATTGTTGAGAATCTTTCAACCATCTCATATTCTGAAATATAATGCTATCACAATTTTATCACAAATTTCCAAAATAAACTGCTCTTCTCTCAGTGATTTCAAAGAATGGCTCGATTTTTCAGAAAATGAAATTGATGCCAAAAATACCCGAGAAAAATTTAAACAAAAGTGCAGAGAGATTAATCAATTTCTATAATCGCCAAATACAATCGTATTCTAGAAAATCTATCTTCAGGAAAGGGGTTTAGTAAAAATATCAGCAAGTTGAGATTCAGTTGGAATAAATTCAATATAAATGTCCTTACTAGCAATATGGTCTCTAATGAAATGGTGTCTCACATTAATGTGTTTTTGCGTGAATGATAGACTTGATTATTTGACAAATCTATTGCACTCTCATGGTCACATTTCAAAGGAACTTGTTTAAAAATTAGCCCAAAATCAGTGAGTGTGCGTTATCCACAAAATTTGTACACAACAACTTCCTAAGGCAATATATTTAGATTCAGTGGTGAACAAAGCAACACAATTTTTTTACGACTTGACCAAGAAATAAGAGAATGTCCTAACATGAAACAAGTTCCACTAGTACTCTTCCCATCAGTGAGTGAACCAGCATAATTAGCATCAGAAAAACCAACTAAATAAAAATTATCACAAGAGGGATACCACAAGCCAAGTTTTTGTGTGTGCAAAAGATATCTCAAAATTCTTTTTGTGGCTTTTAAATGAGATTCTTTTGGATTAGACTGAAAACGAGCACACAAACAAACATAAAACATAATATTGGGTCTAAAAGCAGAGTGATAGAGAAGTGAACCGATTATACCGCGATATTTTTTCTGATCAACAGCAACACCTTTTTCATATTTGTCAAGCTTAGTTGTTCGGCTCATTGGTGTTCTCATTGGTTTTTCATTTTCAACTACAAATTTTTTCAGCAGTTCCATCGCATACTATGTTTGAGAATTGAAGATTCCTTTGCTACTTTGTTTGATTTGAAACCCAAGAAAGTACTTTAGTTCGCCATTTCAAATTTGTCCTGCATAACTTTTTCAAATTTCTCACACAAATTATCATTAGTAGAACCATAAATGATATCATCAACATAAACATGAACAATCAAGAAATCATTACCATCATGTAACAGAAACAAAGTAGTGTCAGTGCATCCCTTTTTAAACCGTTTTCCAAAAGATATGTACAGAGGCAGTCATACCAAGCCCGAGGAGCTTGTTTAAGACCATATAATGCTTTTTTCAATTTAAACAGACGATTTGGAAAATCATGACTCTCAAAACCAGGGGATGTTCAATAAAAACTTCTTCTTTCAGCTCTCCATTCAAAAAGGCACTTTTAACATCAGTTTGCTTAAGTTTGAAACCTATAAACAAGCAAAACTTAGCAATACTCTAATTGCTTCTAACTTAACAACTGGGGCAAATGTTTCATCAAAATCAATGCCTTCAATTTGATTGTATCCTTTTGCAACCAACCTAGCTTTGTTTCTAATTACATTTCCAGATTCATCAAGTTTATTTTTAAATACCTATTTTGTTCCAACAATTGGATAGTCACTTGGTCTAGGAACCAGTTTCCATACCTCATTCCTTTCAAACTAGTTGAGTTCATCTTGCATAGCTAGAAGCCAACATTCATCATTAAGAGAAACATCATAAGAGTTTGGTTCAATTTCAGAAACAAAAGAATTATGATTACAAGAAGCACAGACATTTTTATTGAGAGAGGAACGAGTGCGAACACCAGCTGTTGGACTTCCAATTACAAAATATGGAGGATTGTTGGATTTGAACTTCAACTTCTCGGCTTCAACAATTTCTTATGTGACCTCATCACTGCCGGATTCGGCTTCATTGCTTTCCTTTTCACTTCCGTGTACAACACCATCATGTTTTCCATAAGCATTTCCAAGTCTGATTCATCAAACTTCACATTACTGATTTCAACAATTGTCCTTGATCGTTTGCTGAAGATTCTGTATGCTTTGCTCCATAATGAATAGCCCATGAAATTTCCTTCATCGGTTTTTGATTCAAATTTTCCAAGTTGATCACTTGTATTGAGAATATAACAGGGACATCCAAAAACTCTAAAATATTAGATGTTAGGCTTTTTGTCAAACCATAATTCATATGACGTTTTATTAAGTATTGATCTAATCATAACTCTATTCATTACATAGCAAGGAGTATTAACTTCCTCAGTCCATAAAGTTTGAGGCAATTTATACTCACATAACATGGATCTAGCCATCTCTTGTAATGTACGATTTTTCCTTTTGACCACCCCATTTTTTTGAGGTGTTCGAGGTGCGGAAAATTCATGTTTGAAACCATTTTCTTCACAAAAAATTTCAAAGTAAAAAAATTCAAATTCACCTCCATGGTCACTTCTCAAAGTCTTAATTGAAATACCTTTTTCATTTTGTGCTAACTTTGAAAACATTAAAAAATAATCAAACATTTCATACTTTTTGGCTTGAAAATAAACCCATGCGAATCTAGAATAATCATCAACCAATACATAATAATAACATTTTCCATTGAAGCTCACAATATCATTTGGTCCAAACAAATCCATGTGAATTAGTTCAAAAACCTTACTGGTGCTAACAACATTTTTAGAGTGAAATGATGATCGATCAAGGTTTCCCAGAGATCACGCTTTACACACTTTGTTGTTTTTGAAATTTTGACATGTTAGACCCCTTGTAACGACCCGGAAAATCTGAACCAATTTAAAAATTTTAAATTGGCTATTTTAGTGGATTTTAAAATATTTAAAATAAATATTTTAAATAATAGCACTGAAAAGTGAGTTTGAATCGACGTTGGAAAATAAATATAATTAATTCTAATTTTAAACAAGGCCCGAAATGGCGCGGTAGTTTCAAAATTTGAATTCAAACTTTGACTGACAGTACTAGGTGCAAAACCAAACGGATTTGAGTGAAACCAAAAATATTTAAATCTGTTAGTGAATACCTTTCTAACGAATCTGAAAAATCAAAGTTTCATAGCGGGAAGCAAAAGTTATGGCCAAATGAATTTTCTGAAAGGTCGCTATGGAATTTATATAGCCCGTGAAAATGACCATTTTGCAAACGACCTCGGAATTCGACGAAACCACTTTTGTTGGATTTGGGATGTGAAGATTTTCTAGGTTTCAAATTTCATAATTTTTAAAGTTAATATGTGAGCGTGACAAAGGAAAATGTGTTTTGGTCAATTATTGTTAAATTGGATCCACCAGAAATGGGCCATTTTTCAAACGGTCTCAGAATTCGATGAAACTAATTTTGTTGGGACCGTATCGTCAAAACATAGCTGGATTTATTTTTCTGGAATTTTTCGAATTAGTTTGTGGCCCTGGCAAATTGAAATGTACGTTCAAATCAAATATTGAATGTTTTATATTTTAATCTGAATGAAAACTGACTGAAACAGTCGAAAGGGCCTACGAAACATACCCCATTGTGTTCAGAATGGGGGTAAAACGCTAGGAATGACAGTCGTTGGGTTTGGATTGGTGTTCATGTGTGAAAGAGGTATTTTTGGGAAAAATTAAATAAAAAGAAAAATCCTATTGGACCGCACTTTTCTCTCTCCCCGCTAATAACCCGTAAACCCTCCATGTCGAGCGGCGGCTGAAGCTTCCTCCTTCTTTCCTCGATCACGCCCAAACCACTCAACGAAATCTCGAGCTCTAGTAGACAGTTCTGAAGGGAATTTCGTTAGCTTCAAATCCATGCTGGCCTTGGGTTTTATCGCTCGATATCCACGAAGTTCTGAGCCCTCGAAGTCGCAACCTTCCTTGCGTCGCCGCGAGTTCCTCCTGCCACCGAACTGGACGCGGTGCCCATCGACCTGAGCGCCTCTCCTAGCCCTTCAAGGTGGTGAAGGCCGATCGTCATATAGCTACACGGATTTCGCGAAAATCGAAGACCTAGTTTTGAACGAAATAGCTGAGGTACAGCTGTTATTATTTTAAACTATATTATAGCAGTTTAAAGCGCTACGGTTTTTGATTTCACTGTAAAATTCATATCTTTTTCGTTTCTTGATGAAATTCAGTGAAATAAGAGACAGTGGACTCGTGTGGACGTCTTCTACATTCTAGAAGAGACCGCATATTTTTCTGAGCCTTCTGCTATTTTTGGTGGAGTGGAACCCAATGTGAGATTTCTAATTTATAAACGATATGGAAAACGACAATGTATAAATTATATAGTCGATGTATGGGTTATATAAGCGTTGTACACCTCATGTATAAGCGTTGTATAAGTTGTACATTTGATATATAAGTTATATATGCGTTGTAAAAATTATATATGTGTTGAAACAGAAGTGAAATGCTTATATATAAATATATCTATATATATATATATATATATATATATATATATATATATATATATATATATATATATATATATACGCCCCTCGTCCACAAACCATGGACGATATTTATTGGTCGTAATTGGTGTGAAAATTGATTGATGGTGAATGGTTGATTAGATTTGTTTGTGGTTGAAAAATACCGGTTTGTGGTTGAGAAATATTTGGTTGAAACCACATAGGATTAGTTTGTGGAAATGAAAAAAATATACATGCCGTCTGCGTGCGAACTAGATGCATGATTCCCCATTGTCAAAAGCTGCGAGGCTTTAAGATAGAGCGAGGAGCCGTACTAGGGACGGGCCCGGTTTTAACTACCCTGCCATTATGCTGCCGAAATTTTGAATAATATTCATGTGTTAGAATTATTTTCATTTGTTGAAAATATATTTATTCATTGAATAGAAATTCATGTGTTGTATGGTATTCGTGTTTTGAATAAATTGTTTTAACGATAAAAATCACATTTTTACTCTATATATACAAACTATAGAAAACCTTCACGTGTTGAATCGAAATTCATTCGTTGAATTGAAATTCATGCGCTGAATGGTATTCATATTTTGAAGGAAATTGTTTTATAATAAAAATCATATTTTTATTACCTATACGAACTATATAAAATAATCTCGTTCTGAAATAAATTGTTTTATAATAAAAATCATATTTTTATAACCTATATGAACTATATAAAATAATCTCGTTTTAAAATAAATTATTTTATGATAAAAATCATATTTTTATTACCTATATGAACTGTATAAAATAATCGTGTTTTGAAATATAATGTTTTACAATAAAAATCACACTTTTTCTGTACACATGAGTTGTTAAAAAAAAGTGTGAAGTATCGAAGTGAATGTATGTTGGATAAAAAGATCATTTTTATCAAATGTATGAAAAGAAAATAGCTTTGAAATCGAAGAATCGATATATATATATATATATATAGAATTGAAATATATCGAATAACGAAGCTACAGTTCGTATTTTGAAACCGTGATTTCAAACGATTAATGCGGGAGATCCGACCATCGGATTTTCCGGAAACCGCAACTGTTGGGTTCGCTTTGGAAATATCTTTCCAACGGCACCAACTTTGTAAAGATCCAACGGTTGGATTGTCTGGAATGTTTAATTCAAATCTAAAGAAAAATAGCGCCAGAATCGATTATATATATATATATATATAATTTAATTAAATCGAATAACGACGCGCTGTAGTTCGTATTTTGAAATCTAAATTTCAAACGATTATACCGGGAGATCCGACCTCTGATTTTCCCGAAACTGGAACCGTTTGATTCGTTTTGAAAAGATCTTTCTAATGATGTAAATTTTGTGAAGATCCAACGGTTATATTTTCAGATATGTGTAAATCAAATCTGAAGAAAAACAGCGCCACGGCCGCCTAATGGCCCGATGCGTCATTTGAATAAATTGGCTATTTTAAACTAAATAAAAATAGCGATAAATCGTAATAAAAAATTATAAACGATATGGATGTGAAATTTAGAAATTAACAGGAGGTTAGTTAAGTCGAATGGTTTCCTGGATTTTGATCTGATGTTGGTTTCGGCCTTCGGGGTTAATATTTGGGAAATCGTTCTCTTACTGATTGACGGTTAGTGACTAATGAATTGAAAAGATGCGTATGTAGTGTTTGTGTAGCACGTATTTATTATATACGCGAGTTGCTCAGAAAGACTGGGTTTATCCCATTCTGAATTACTGAATCAACGATAAGAAATCGAAGATGAAGACGGTGGTTGAAGACCGGAAATCTTCACCTCGTTTGGATGGTAACTGATGTCCTGATTACGAGGCATCCCGAAATATGGATAATGAGTGGTGACCGTCCAGATGTACGTGGAGATCGATGGGTTTGCGAGGTATATAGTGCCTCCGGTTTCGTTCAGTCCCAGAACGGACTTGTAAATAGATTGTGTGTCTGACATTTGAATTTATTCTATGTGAGTGATAGCCATCAGTTGCATGGTGTGAATTGCCTGTGTGACATGCTAAGATGCAGTGATCAGGGCTTCTGTTGAAAAGCAAAGTCTTGTGATTGATGATCAAAACACCGCCTATGTGGCGTAGCTTTGTGTTAACGTGAATTCGCGAACCTCACACCCGGTATGAACCAGAAACGGGAGAAGGACCTCAGGGAGGGAATGCGTTTCTTTCTAGCTAGGAGTTGTGTCAGTGTTTTTACATGGCCTGACATTTTACTTATGTGGATAATTGATAGCGAGGTGCCTTGGATATATCGGTCGATCCAGGACCGATGGAGTCATTCGTTGGCTCATTTACGCCCCATAGGGCGGGGAAACGTAGTGTTCAGGAATTTCAATCCACATTGGTGCACCGGCCCTGACGATCCAAGGGTCGATGCGCTCTGACCCTGAGACATGGGCTAGATTGTCTCGAAGTTGGTAAGGACTATCTTTTGCCTTGGTTCATGACGGAAATCCAATTTCCAAATACGACGCCGTGCGGTTGTGATTTTATATATATATATATATATATATATATATATATATATATATATATATATATATATATATATATGGCGACATGATATACGGTACCTATGCCTTCTATGATTAATACTTATGACTTGAAATTGTTTTTAAAACATATAAAAACTAGTAATTATATCAAATGCCTTTGTTTTATTCGTACCAAGCATATTTTAGCCATTATAAGGTAAAACTCTATCCTCCGGTTTACGTTGCATTGTGTGATAGGAACTGAGTCTTATAATGGCTTCATTTTTACAAAAAGCATTGCGATGTTTTAAAATTTAATTGTTTTAAAGCACTGGCAATCCAATGGAGTAAACTTGTTCCACAAAAGTGGCGTGGTCCTGTGATTAGCCATATTTTAAATGTGTTGAGTAGATTTCTCATACTAGTCCCATGACTGACTCGTAGTTTGTTTCACTTTCAAACTCAGGTGCCCCTTTTTCTACACGGGCAGCCTTGTATTCAGGTTTAGCTGGCTCTTTCTGGATAGCTGGAGCTGAAGATGGATTCTATTATTTATCTCTATTTATGATGTTCAGCTCCTATTGTACATTATGTTTGTTTTCCGCTATAGACATTTATGTATAGCTGATCTGTATTGGTACTAAGTAAGATCCTGTATAGTGTATAACTCTGATGATTACATTTATCTAGTATATTATATTGTGCATTATCTGGTGTATTTATTTATTACTGTTCTGCTATTATCTGTTTTTGTGTTACATTCCAAAGATTACCCTTGCCACCGTCAGGACGGGGTTCGGGGTCGTCACATTTGGTATCAGAGCTTTGGTTAATCGTAGTTCTAGAATATAACATATTAACGAACTCGTCAGAGATAGAACCAGTAGTGTTCTAGGACAAGTAACTCATTACAGATAGGATCAGTAATATCCTAGTATGAGTAGCAGAATGAAATAACACCTTGATAGACACATTTACATTCAAGTATTTGTCTCTATATTTAGAAATATCTTTTCTGTGACCTGACACTTGATGTGCTATTTGCAGAAGTACTAGAAAATGAGTGCCAGAAACAGAAGAAGTGATACTGACCTGGATATAGAAGCTAAATTCATGAAATACAGAAATCTGAGTGGAAAACCATTCTCGGGCGAAGAATCTATTATGAAAACACAAGCGTGGATTCGTTCGGCTGAGAAAATCTTTGAAGGATTAAAGCTTAGGGATGACCAGAAAATATTACTAGCATCCTGGTCACTCAAAGACGAAGCTTTGTTCTGGTGGGATTCAGTTATTAAGGATAATCCAGAAGGTGATATCACCTGGGATAGATTCAAAGAGATTTTCCTAGAAAGATTTACTCTTCCTAAAGCGACTGAGCGATTATGTGATGAATTCTCTTATCTGATACAAGGAGATATGACCATTCTATAATATCATAAGAAATTCAACGAACTTTCATCTAATTCAAAATACGAAGAGAAAGAATCTGAGATTTATTAACGGCCTTCAAAGGAAATACCAGAATAAAGTAATGGGGCATGTGAAGCTTCCTTTTTCAGAAATGATTTATATGGCTTATCAGTATGAAGATCTCCATAAGAAAGGTATGTTGCGCGATGAAGAGGAAGTCAGTTCTAGTAATAAAGTTGAGTCTGAAACTGATCGTCTTGAGGCCAGTACGATGTCTAAGGTGAGCAAGAACCCCAAGGACAATCGGAAAAGGGCCAGATCTGAGAAAGAACCAGTAACAACTGCCATATGCAATAACTGCCATAAGCAAGGGCATTTGCAAGGGAATTGCAGATCTTTAAAGAAGCAAAGAAAGGATGGATATATAGCCAATCGAAAGCAAAAGAAGAAGAGGTTTAGAACTGATGGAGAGTTTCAAGAGAATAGGGAGTGCAAACAATGCCATAAGGTGATCATCTTGCAAAGGATTGCCCGCTCTTAAACAAGCCCGAAGTAGTTCAACTGAATGAAGTGGTAGAAACTCCATCACCTTCAGCTAGTCAGGAAAGGCCAGATGTTTTAGAAGGCCCGCTAACTGTCAAAGATATTCCAGTTAAAGTATTGTTTGACACTAGCGCGTCGTGAAGCTTTGTTGCAAAGAATGCGGTTAAGAAACTGGATTTGAATTTAAAGAAGCTCAAAGAACCAATGACTGTCCAAAATCCGGTTGGGAGTTCCCTCAATCTCAATTGGGTGTGTGGAGTGCCGGTTTCTTTTTCTCGTTATCGGTTCCCTACCATCGCGGTCGTCACGAATTTTATAGAGTTTGATCTTATCTTGGGGTTAGACTGGTTGACCAAGTATGAAGCTGAGGTTAAATGCGCCGACAGAGTCGTTAAGGCAAAGATAAAATCAGGTGATTATATAACCATTCCCTGTGAAGGCCAAAATTCAAATAGAAAAGATTTATGGGCAGCGTTGGATGTTTCTCCTGCTCAAATAGAAAATATCCATGAAGTCACAGAAAATATTCCCGACCTCGTAAAAGATATTCCTATCGTCAAGAATTATACGGATGTGTTTGAAGAAGTTGTTCACTTACCTCTGCAGAGAAAAATAGATTTCAAGATCGCTTTGATTCCGAATGCAAGGCTGGAAGTTCACGCTATTCGAAGAATGTCCTTGAAAGAGGAAGAGAAATTAGACAATCAAACACGACAGCTCGTACGGAAGGGTCTGATCAAGCCTAGTTTCTCTGATTGGGGAGCAACAGTGGTATTTGTCCCAAAATCTGACGGTACTCTACGGCTATGTGTGGATTATCGTGATCTGAACAAACAGACAATAAAGAATAAATATCCATTGTCACGAATCGATGATTTATTGGATCGTCTTAATGGAGCACAAGTATTTTCAAGGACGGACCTAGCTACAAGCTTCCATCAGCTTCGAATTGCCGAAGAGTATGTTCCTATGACGGCATTCAGAGGTCCAGACTTATTCTATGAGTGGTTAGTAATGTCGTTCGGCTTATGTAATGCTCCAGCTTACTTCGTCGATTTGATGAATAGAGCGTTCAGAGGAGTCCTAAATAAATTTGTTCTGGTTTTTATTGACGATATTCTAATCTTCTCTAAATCAAAGGCCGAACATGAAAAACATTTGGAACAGGTTCTGGAAATCCTCAGAAGGAATGTATTAAAAGCCAAACTATCTAAATGTATATTCTGACAAGAGGAAGTGAAGTTTCTAGGCCACGTTATATCAAAAGAAGGAATTGCTGTGGATCCAAGTAAAATCACGGCTATTCAAAATTGGAAACAGCCTAGTACTCCTACAGAGGTTCGCAATTTTCTTGGATTGGCTAGTTATTGCCGGAAGTTCGTTAAAAACTTTTCGAAGATATCTGGTCACTTAACGAAGCTTACAAAGAAGCACTCAAAATTCAAATGGACTCCAGAATGTGAGGGGGCTTTTGAAGAGCTAAAGTTAAGATTAACGACTGCTCCAGTGTTAACCATTATCGATGGCAATCAGGATTTAAAAGTTTGGACAGATGCCTCTAGAGAGGGCCTTGGTGCAGTGTTAATGCAAAGAGGTCAAGTGATTGCGTATGCTAGCCGCCAGCTGAAGCCGCACGAGAAAAACTATGTAACTCATGATCTTGAGTTATTGGCTATCGTATTCTCTTTGAAAATATGGAGACACTATCTTCTGGGTGAGAAATTCGAACTGTATACAGACCATCAGTCATTGAAGTATTTGTTCACTCAGAAAGACTTGAGTCTGAGGCAGCAACGTTAGCTGGAGTTTCTTGCAGCATATGACTTTGAGATTCTATACACTCCCGGGAAAGCCAATGTTGTGGCCGATGCGTTAAGCCGAAAGAATGAAATGATTGCCAGTTTTATTATCACAATTTCATTAATAGATAAAATATCTGCTCTTCAGAAGGATGATCAATTCATTCAGAAGATCAGAGAGATAATTCAGAAAGGCGAGCCCTTGAGTTTTCAAGTTGATAATGAGGGGATTCTAAGGCTGAAAGGTCGAATTTGTGTTCCTAACATTGCTGAGCTCCAAAAGGAAGTACTGTATGAATGCCACAAGTCAAAACTTAGTATCCATCCGGGAGTAAGAAAAATGTATAATGACATCAAACGCACTTCCTGGTGGAAGTCGATGAAGAGGGACATTTCTTTATATGTTAGCCGATGCCCTACTTGCCAGCTAGTCAAAAGCGACCAACAGAAACTTGCTGGATTGTTGCAACTGCTAGACGTTCCAGGCTGGAAGTGGGAACATATTTCCATGGACTTCATAGATGGTTTGCGCAGAACCAGGAAAGGAAATGACAGTATTTGGGTGATCGTAGATCGCTTCACGAAGACCGCCCATTTCATACCTGTCAGATCAAACAGAACTACTCAAAGTTTGGAGCAGATATACTTCAAGGAAATTGTTAGACTACACGAAGTGTTGATCAGTATAGTGAGTGATAGAGATCCAATATTTACTAGCAAATTCTGGGAGGCATTTCAAGTAGAGCTGGGAAAGAAGATAAACTTGAGCACCGCTTACCATCCTCAGACAGATGGTCAAACTAAGAGGGTGAATCGTATACTAGAAGATCTATTGCGGGCTTGTGTTCTGGATTTCGGTGGATCATGGGAAAACCATCTGCATTTGGCTGAATTCTCATATAACAACAGCTACCAGGCGAGCCTGACAATGTCGCCATTCGAAGCATTGTGTAGTAGACCGTGCTGATCCCCTGCTTGTTGGGTCGAACCCGGTAATAGACTTGTGTTAGGACCTGATATGATCCGAAAAGCTGCCGACAAAGTCGATTTCGTTAAGAAACGATTGCTCGCCGCTCAAAGCCGACAAATGAGCTATGCCGATAGGATAAGAAGAGATATATCATTTGCTGTTGGCGACTATGTATATTTGAAAGTATTGCCGATGAGAGGAGTTATCCGGTTCGGTAAAACTAGGAAGTTGGCGCCCAAATTCATTGGTCTGTTTCCTATTCTTGAACAGATCGAAACGCTCGCTTATAGGGTTAAATTGCCTGATTGGTTGCCTGGAGTGCATGATGTATTTCACATATCTCAACTTCGAAAGCACGTTCATGATCCAGACTTGATCGTGGAAGAAGCAGCTCAACAAGATATTGAAATTACTCCAGAATTAGCTGTGAGAAGAGAGCCGCTAAAGATTATCGGCAAAGAAACCAAAGAGCTGAGGAACAAGAAGGTTCACTTAGTCAAAATACAATGGAGTGGAGATCCGCGAGATTGTACTTGGGAAACTGAGGAGAGCATTCAGAAATCCTATCCTAAGTGTCGAGTGGATATCTCTGATTGACTCCGGTGCAAGGTACATTTACCATACTTTGCATTACCATTTAGTTCTCTACTTTGTTTTCATTTTCTTTCCATGGATGTACACTTTTGATTCTATAGTCTGAATGATTTTAAAAGAGTATAGAAATTGATTAGTAATTTTTGAAAAGTTAAAAACAATTTGATTGATTATTTGTGTTGTGTGATAGTAGATTTGATTAATTAAATTATTAAAACAATAGTTAATTTAATCAATAATAGAATGAATGGTAGAATTTATTCGATTAAATCACACATTGAACTGATTAGAAAATAGATAGAAATATATACTTGTGCATTATATATGTTTGAACAGGTAAATGGATAGCTATTGAGTAAAGAAATTATTTGCGTGCCCGACAAATAGGTAAACCATAATGAGTTGGATGCGAAATATTATTATATCAACTCCTGTGAATGTCATTGGATGCGGAGTGCTGGTTATTCTGTGTGTAATAATAAATATCGCCATAGGATAGTAACAATTAATTTTGAACTACACTACATGGCATACTTCTTGAAGATAGGCATACTTTATCATATACCACATAAGCATTTGGAGCTTGTGTGACGAGGTGGAAGATTTACCATACGAGCGAGAGGCTTGTATGGCGATGACTATATTTTACAGGTTGAACTGATGACTGATATGGAAATATAAAATTATAACGATAAATTGCTAGATTAATAAAAAAAACCCATACGGGTCTGGAGTTGACAATAATAACGTCTCTCTAGTCATTAGATACGGCACATGGATTATTTATTTCCCACACGGGATGAGGTGACGAGGATTTATCCTCTGGAGCAATTAAAAATACACACTCCCTCTGGCTTTGACAGGGTGACGAGAATTTATTCTCTGGAGTTATTATCTATACACGCTCCCCTGTAAACACCAGATTATATCACTATAAATATGTGTATGCTTTATAGGATTTATTGGGTAACTAATACGGCCCAATAAATTTTCAAACTCCTCCCCGTACAAAGGAGGTTATGGCGAAATTTTTCGAAAATTCCGGGTGTTAGCCAATTTTTTGAAGAATTTGAAGATTCTCAGAAACTGAAAAGTTGGAGAATGGAAGCCAGATTGAATGTAAGGTCGATTAATCAAACCACTTTCAACTTTGTTCCTTTTCGGGGACGAAAAGTTTTAAGTGGGGGAGATTGTAACGGCCCGGAAAATCTGAACCAATTTAAAAATTTTAAATTGGCTATTTTAGTGGATTTTAAAATATTTAAAATAAATATATTAAATAATAGCAATGAAAAGGGAGTTTGAATCGACGTTGGAAAATAAATATAATTAATTCTAATTATAAACAAGACCTGAAATGGCGTGGTAGTTTCAAAATTTGAATTCAAACTTTGACTGGCAATACCGGGTGCAAAACAAAACGGATTTGAGTGAAAATGACCATTTCTAACGAATCCGAAAAATCGAAGTTTCATAGCGGGAAGCAAAAGTTATGGCCAAATGAATTTTCTGAAAGGTCGCTATGGAATTTATATAGCCCGTGAAAATGACCATTTTGCAAATGACCTCGGAATTCGACGAAACCACTTTTGTTGGATTCGGGTGAAGTTATTGCTAGGTTTCAAATTTCATAATTTTTGAAGTTAATATGTGAGCGTGGCAAAGGAAAATGTGTTTTGGTCAATTACAGTTAAATTGGATCGACCAGAAATGGGCCATTTTTCAAACGGTCTCAGAATTCAACGAAACTAGTTTTCTTGGGACTGTATCGTCAAAACATAGCTGGATTTATTTTTCTGGAATTTTTCGAACCAGTTTGTGGCCCTGGAAAATTGAAATGTACGTTCAAATCAAATATTGAATGTTTTATATTTTAATCTGAATGAAAACTGACTGAAACAGTCGAATGGGCCTACGAAACATATCCCATTGTGTTCAGAATGGGGGTAAAACGCTAGTGACGACAGTCGTTGAGTTTGGATTGGTGTTCGTGTGTGAAAGAGGGTATTTTTGGGAAAAAAATTAAATAAAAAGAAAAATCCTATTGGACCACACTTTTCTCTCTCCCCGCTAATAACCCGTAAACCCTCCATATCGAGCGGCAGCTGAAGCTTCCTCCTTCTCTCCTCAATCACGCCCAAACCACTCAACGAAATCTCGAGCTCCAGTAGACAATTCTAAAGGGATTTTCGTTAGCTTCAAATCCATGCTGGCCTTGGATTTTATTGCTCGATATCCACGAAGTTCTGAGCCCTCGAAGTCACAACCTTCCTTGCACCGCCGCGAGTTCCTCCTGCCACCGAACTGGACGCGGTGCCCATCGACCCGAGCGCCTCTCCTAGCCCTTCAAGGTGGTGAAGGCCGATCGTCATATAGCTACACGGATTTCGCTAAAATCGAAGACCTAGGTTTTAACGAAACAGCTGAGGTAGGGCTGTTTTTATTTTAAACTATATTATAGCAGTTCAAAGCGCTACGGTTTTTGATTTCACTATAAAAATCATACCTTTTTCGTTTCTTGATGAAATTCAGTGAAACAAGAGACAATGGACTCGTGTGGACGTCTTCTATATTCTAGAAGAGACCGCATATTTTTCTGAGCCTTCTGCTATTTTTGGTGGAGTGGAACCCAATGGGAGATTTCTAATTTATAAACGATATGGAAAACGACGATGAATAGATTATATAGTCGATGTTTGAGTTATATAAGCGTTGCACACCTCATGTATAAGCGTTGTATAAGTTGTACGTTCGATGTATAAGTTATATATGCGTTGTAAAAATTATATATTTGTTGAAATAGAAGTGAAATACTTATATATAAATATATATATATATATACGCCCCTCATCCTCAAACCATGGACGATATTTATTGGTCGTAATTGGTGTGAAAATTGATTGATGGCGAATGGTTGATTAGAATTGTTTGTGGTTGAAATTGATTGATTGTGGTTGAAAAATACCGGTTTGTGGTTGAGAAATATTTGGTTGAAACCACATAGGATTAGTTTGTGGAAATGAAAAAAATATACATGCCGCCTGCGTGCGAACTAGATGCATGATTCCCCATTGTCAAAAATTGTGAGGCTTTAAGGTAGAGCGAAGAGCCGTACTAGGGACGGCCCCGGCTTTAACTACCATGTCGTTATGCTACCGAAATTTTGAATAATATTCATGTGTTAGAATTATTTTCATTTGTTGAAACTATATTTATTCATTGAATAGAAATTCATGTGTTGGATGGTATTCGTGTTTTGAATAAATTGTTTTAACGATGAAAATCACATTTTTACTCTATATATACAAACTATAGAAAACCTTCACGAGTTGAATCGAAATTCATTCGTTGAATTGAAATTCATTCGTTGAATTGAAATTCAAGTGTTAAATGGTATTCATATTTTGAAGGAAATTGTTTTATAATAAAAATCATATTTTTATTACCTATATGAACCATATAAAATAATCTCGTTCTAAAATAAATTGTTTTATAATAAAAATCATATTTTTATTACCTATATGAACTATATAAAATAATCTCGTTTTGAAATAAATTGTTTTATAATAAAAATCATATTTTTATTACCTACATGAACTATATAAAATAAACGTGTTTTGAAATAAATTGTTTTACAATAAAAATCACATTTTTTCTGTACACATGAGTTGTTACAAAAAAGAGTGAAGTATCGAAGTGAATGTATGTTGGATAAAAAGATCATTTTTATCAAATGTATGAAAAGAAAATAGCTTTGAAATCGAAGAATTGATATATATATATATATATATATATATATAGAGAATTGAAATATATCGAATAACGAAGCTGTAGGTCGTATTTTGAAACCTTGATTTCAAACGATTAGTGCGGGAGATCCGACCATCGGATTTTCCCGAAACCGCAACCGTTGGGTTCGCTTTGGAAATATCTTTCCAACGGTTGGATTGCCTGGAATGTTTAATTCAAATCTGAAGAAAAACTGCGCCAGAATCAATTATATTTATATATATAAAAATAATTTAATTAAATCTAATAACGACACTTCAGTTCGTATTTTGAAATCGAAATTTCAAACGATTATACCGGGAGATCCGACCGTCGGATTTTCCCGAAACTGGAACCGTTGGATTCGTTTTGAAAAGATCTTTCTAATGATGTAAATTTTGTAAAGATCCAACGGTTAGATTTTCAGATATGTGTAAATCAAATCTGAAGAAAAACAGTGCCACAGCCGCGTTATGGCCCGAAGCGTCGTTTGAATAAACTGGCTATTTTAAAATAAATAAAAATTGCGATAAATCGTTATAAAATATTATAAACGATATGGATGTGAAATTTAGAAATTAACTGATGGTTATTTAAGTCGAATGGTTTCCTTGATTTTGATCTGATGTTGGTTTCGGCCTTTGGGGTTAATATTTGGGAAATCGTTCTCTTACTGATTGACGGTTAGTGACTAATGAATTGAGAAGATGCGTATGTAGTGTTTGTGTAGCACGTGTTTATTATATACGCGAGTTGCTCAGAAAGACCGAGTTTATCCCACTCTGAATAACTGAATCGACGATAAGAAATCGAAGATGAAGACGGTGGTTGAAGACCGGAAATCTTCACCTCGTTTGGATGGTAACTGATGTCCTGATTGGGAGGCATCCCGAAATATGGATAATGAGTGGTGACCGTCCAGACGTACGTGGAGATCGATGGGTTTGTGAGTTATATAGTGCCTCCGATTTCGTTCAGACCCAGAATGGACTTGTAAATAGATTATATGTCTGACATTGTAATTTATTCTATGTGAGTGATAGCCATCAGTTGTATGGTGTGAATTGCCTGTGTGACATGCTAAGATGCAGTGATCAGGGCTTCTGTTGAAAAGCAAAGTCTTGTGATTGATGATCAAAGCACCGCCTGTGTGGGGTACCTTTGTGTATAACGTGAATTCGCGAGCCTCACACCCCGGTATGAACCAGAAACGGGAGGACCTTAGGGAGGGCATGCGTTTCTTTCTAGCTAGGAGTTGTGTTAGTGTTTTTACACGGCCTGACATTTTACTTATGTGGATAATGGATAGCGAGGCGCCTCAGACATATCGGTCGATCCGGGACCGATGGAGTCATTCGTTGGCTCATTTACGCTCCATAGGGCGGGGAAACGTAGTGTTTAGGAATTTTTAATCCACATCGGTGGACCGACCCTGACGATCCAAGGGTCGATGCGCTCTGACCCCAAGACATGGGCTAGATTGTCTCGAAGTCGGTAAGGACTATTTTTTTCCTTTGTTCATGACGGAAATCCAATTTCCAAATACGACGCCGTGCGGTTGTGATTGTATATATATATATATATGGCGACATGATATATGGTACCGATGCCGTCTATGATTGATACTTATGATTTGAAATTGTTTTTAAAACATATAAACACAAGTAATAATATCAAATGCCTTTGTTTTATTCGTACCAAGCATATTTTGGCCATTATAAGGTAAAACTCTATCCTCCGGTTTGCGTTGCATTGTGTGATGGGAACTGAGTCTTATAATGACTTCATTTTTACAAAAAGCATTGCGATGTTTAAAAGATTTAATTGTTTAAAAGCACTGGCAATCAAATGGAGTAAACCCGTTCCACGAAAGTGGCGTGGTCCTGTGATTAGCCATATTTTAAATGTGTTAAGTAGATTTCTCATACCCGTCCCATGACTAACTTGTAGTTTGTTTCACTTTCAAACTCGGGTGCCCCTTTTTCTGCATGGGTAGCCTTGTATTCAGGTTTAGCTGGATCTTTCCAGATAGCTGGAGCTGAAGATGGATTCTATTATTTATCTCTTTTTTTTTGTTCAGCTCTTATTGTACATTATGTTTGTTTTCCGCTGTAGACATTTATGTTTAGCTGAACTGAATTGGTACTAAGTATGATCCTGTATACTGTGTAACTCTGATGATTACGTTTATCCAGTTTATTCTACTGTGCATTATCTGGTGTATTTATTTATTTCTATTCTGCTATTATTTGTTTCTGTGTTACATTCCAAAGATTACCCTTGCCACCGTCAGGACGGGGTTCGGGGTCGTTACACCCCTAATAAGCTCTTTTGATTCCAATTTTTCCAAGAGGCCCATACTAGCATGTGCTAGTCTTCTATGGCATAAAACTGCCTCTTCATCTGTGGCTACCAAACATTTAGAAATAGTTAGATCTTTAAAAGAAAGTGTGTAAACATTTCCCTTTCTTTTCCCTGTGGAAACAATGTTACCAGTGGATGATTCAATGATTTTGCAAATCTCACTATCAAAGACCACGTTCATTCCTTTATCGCACAATTGGCTTATAGAGATGAGATTGTGATGAAAATTGTCAACATATAAGACGTCAATTAAAGCAAAAGTACGGTTACCTACTTTAACTTTACCAATAATCTTACATTTGCTATTATCGCCTAAAATGACATTCCCACCTTTATATTTTCCTAGGCTAAGGAACATTTTCTTGTCTCCTATCATATGTCTAGAGCAACCTGAATCCAAGTACCATTTGTGTTGCTACTTCGCCCGCCAACATACCTACACAAGAAAAGAAGAGGATAACCCAGAGAAACTTCTAGGTCCAAGAGTATTAGTGACTGAAGAGTTAACAACGAAAGAACCTTTTGGAACCCAGATTTGTTTTGTCTTCTTATTTGTGTTCCAATGATTATAATACTTGCATGTCATGTGTTTAGGCATCCAAACTTGGGTAAATTTTTTGTGTTTATCTTTACCCAAACAATTTTCAAGGCTATGTTCAATTTTTCCACATCTCATGCACTTAGGAAAAATTCTTCTACCTTTTGCATTATCATTTTCAACGTTCTGTGTCTTTCCATAACCTTTTTATATTGTTAGCAAACATTTGATTTCCTAACAACATTTTAAAAGAAGTTTGACCAATTGAAAACTTTGACGGCCCGCCCCGCACCAGCCGGCATTTCCTCCGAAAGTGCGCTGTACACATGCCCGACTAGCACGAAATGGTCGCCAAAGAAAGGTAAGAGGAGAATGAACTAATTGGAAACCTCTAGAATGTCTCACAGCGCATGGAGAAAAATATAATAATAATATACTTAACATAAAACAGGCGAGACAGTGCATAAGCTGAAAACTAAGACCAACATCATCATCAGAGTAGCGGAAATCCAAATACAGCTTATTATAACTTTCCAAATCATTGTCTCTAAACAAAAGAAAGAAAGGTACACCACTAATGCCCAAAGTAGCGACCGCAGCAACACAGGTAGAATATATATATATATATATATATATATATATATGTATGTATGTATGTATGTATCATACGTGGAAGCCTCCTGCTCGTCTCCGGTACAGCTACTCGTGCATACCACCTAACCTATCTCTAGTCTGCTCGTGAGAGTACCCAGAGTAATAAGAAGAGACATAAAACTCTGGGTCAGACAAAAAGTCTGGTATGAGCGATAAGCAGCTAAACAGAACAATAACAGGTATACTAAACCATACCTGAACCTGGAACTGCAACCAAAGAATTAGCACTACATACCATACAATACTCTAAGGTGCCACTGACATATGGTGTAAAGAATACGGGGGTGGGGGTGTGCATGTCATAATGATAGCAAACAAATCAAACATAGCAACCATCCTCACATCTCTAACTCAGTGCGTAAAGCATACGATGTCCACCACTGTAAATCACTAGACCCATCGAAGTAGTGACGGAGTTCAACTTGTACAACAACTACTACTACTACCAAGCTTACCCCATAGAGTCATGACCAAATCTTTACAAATGACCCCACTACATTGGTCTACAGCTCTTTAGTGGTACCTAGGCCAATGTGGCCCTGAATACATTCACGTACCCCCTACACATAGTGATCCAAAGTTACAGACATCGACAACCCCTTAGCATACGTCCTGCAGCAAAGCCCAATCATGAAGTTCACTCATTGGGATCCTGAGTCAAAACTGCTCATTTGGACTACCTTTGCATCTCGGGTTTTGGTCGTCACCTTCTTCTCCGTATCGGTCTCCATTTCTTTGCTTCAGGTCGTGGTCATCAGCCCCTCGGTTCGGGTCGTGAGTCAACCTGTATCGGTTCGGTTCGGCACCCAAGTTCCATCGGGTCATGCTCCCTCATCTGGGTCGGTTCGTAACAATGCTCCAGGCTAGTGACCATCATGTCAGGTGGAAGGCTCCCTGGTCGGATCGGGTCGGGCCTTCATCACCAGTTCGGGTTGGGAATCCTCAGATGCGAGTGGATCGGTCTTGGTCACCCCTGGCGGATCGGGTCGGATCTCTCAAGCTTCTCCATGGTGCATCGGTTCGAGTCGGAGTGGCACACGAGAGGCGGATCCGGTCGGATCTCTCAAGTCCATTCACGGCGCATCGGTTCGGACCGGCTTGTGGCACCCATTGGGTTCGGGTCGTGATCTCCCCAATTTTCCACATTGTCTCGTGGATACAATAGCTTGGAGTGGCGGTTCGGTCCGCGAAGAGGTCTCCAGGTCGATTCGGTTCGGGCTCCTTCCTCCGATCCGATCCGGATCAGGCAAATTCCTGCACTTTTTTCCAGCGACTGTTTACGCCATTCGACGGCGTTTTCGACCAATCTAACTATTCTAAACAATCACAATTCATACCAAACAGTCATAGGAACATATAACATCAACCACAACCATCAAAACAATAACTTGATAGGTTAAACTAGATCAAACATAGCCAAAACCTCATATTTTCCCTTAAGCGTGCTTAAGCAAAACTAATGATATGATTAGCAAAACTTAACTAAATCTCCCAAATTTTCTAATAGAGGACTAAAACATTATTTCGAATTTTATAAATATTTTCTACAATTTTATCATGTTTAATTTCGTTAATCTTCACTAATTACCCTTAATTAACCACAATTAGTGAGAAACCTTGCAAATCACTCACCTTGGCTACAAATAAAATACCAAATCTGACATGATTCTCTATTTAGCGCTATTCCCAATGCAACACAGCAGCTCTAACCTTGCTTTGGTGCTATTCCTCCTTAATTTGATGTTGATTAGGCTAATCTTTAATTAGAAAGTGGTTTAGAGGTGTTTTGAAGAGATTTGGAGAGTGGAGGCCATGGCTAGGTTAAGAGGAATGAATAATGACGGCTGAAAAATGAGAAAAGGGTATTCTACAAACCCTAACAGCCCTTTTAAACTCCTAATCCCGAAATTCCCCTTTAGGCCTAGCTGTTAATCACCCGATTAAAATTTAAGCTGTTTTTCACCATCTGAAACTTGTTTCAGCCATATCTCTGAAACGGTGAGTCTGTTTGGCAATGTGACCACTCTACGGAATTGTAAACCATCATCCGGAGCGGATGGAAGCGGTTTCAAGTCAAAACTTCTTTGCAATCAAAAGTTATGGCCAAAACAAGATCAGCTAGGGGCAAAACGGTCATTTAAAAATCGGGAAAAATCATGAACGTGGGAAATGACCTCAATGGTCGTCTCCCAAAGTTACATGACCATACGACTTCGTATGTGAAAGAAATAAATATTCTATGATCCTTCGATGCGTAGAATGCTGGTCGTTACACTCTCCTCCCCCCACCTCCCCCCATAAGAAATTTCGTCCCCGAAATTCCTTAACCCAAAACATTCAAAGGATCCTGCATGCCTACCAATCATATACAACAATCAAACATGCAAAACAAATAAAACAAACCTATCCTAGCATGCGGAAAGACTATATCGAAGCAAAAATCTTACCAGGCGAAGAGTTCTAGATACGTCTTCCTAATGCTCTCCTCTGTCTCCCAAGTACAGTCATTCTCATTCTCGCCCCACTGAACTTTGACTAATTTCACCGCTTTCCTTCGAAGCTGCTTTGTATCACTCCCAACAATACGCATAGGCCTGCGGTTCCCAAAAGCCTCGGGTTCAACCAAGATATCATCCAACTGATCAGGCGAAATAGTCATATCGGGGTCGTGCACGAACTTCCTTAACTGGGAAACATGAAATACGTTATGAACTCCTGCCATCTTGTCTGGTAATCCAACTTTATATGCCAAATTTCCAATTTGCTCAAGAACCGGGAAAGGACCAACAAATCTTGGTGCTAACTTGCCTCTCCTGCCAAATCGTATCACGCTCTTCAACGGAGAAATCTTGACAAACTCCAAGTCGCCAATGGAGAACTGTAATTCTCTTCCCCTCTTATCAGCATGGCTCTTCTGCCTATCTTGGGCAGCCTTCATTCACTGTTGGATAACCTTAATCTTGTCTGATGTTTCTCTTATTACTTCTGGTCCAAGCATATATTTCTCACCAGTCTCTAACAAACATGACGGTGAGTTGCACGGTGTCCCATACAAAGCTTCAAATGGAGCCATACCAATACTAGATTGATAACTATTATTATATGCAAACTCTACTAGATGCAAATGATCATCCCATGATCCACCAAAATCCAATATGCAAGCCCTCAAGAGATCTTCTAAGATATGATTCACCCTCTTTGTTTGACCGACGGTTTGAGGATGATACGCGGTACTGAGATGTAATTCTGATTCTAACGCCTCCTGTAATGAAACGACCCGAACTTCCCCGGTAAGGAAAGCCCGGATTGAGTTGCGTACAAGCCACATCGGGACACAAACAGAGGAACATTTCATTGTTAATTACAACAATATCCACCAGATTACAAGAATATACGGAGCATAAATCAATATTACACATTCACTAAATATCAGAGATTACAATACATTACTGCAGCGGAAAAATAATATAATACACAACTGAAAGAGATATACGGATACAGAGCTTTCTGGATATCATTCCAGCTGTAAACCAGGTTCCTGTGGATATGTGGGCACCCAGAGCTTAGGTTAAAACAATAAACTCCAGGTCAGTCATGTGACTGGTGTGAGAACTAAAACAGTTATTAATCTTTATTTTAAAGTTAGGTAAATCAAGGGACCACGCCGTATAACACGGAACAAGTTTCCTCCCAAGAATACCAGTGCATAAAATAACAGCGCAATGCTAAAAAAAAG
This sequence comes from Allium sativum, assembly GCA_030737875.1. Lineage (NCBI taxonomy): Eukaryota > Viridiplantae > Streptophyta > Magnoliopsida > Asparagales > Amaryllidaceae > Allium > Allium sativum. The sequence continues at coordinate 167,251,055 of CM060923.1, forward strand.
AACAATGAAGCTATTATAAGACCCAGGTCCCATCACACAATGCAACACAAACCGGAGGATAGGGTTTTACCTTATAATAGCCAAAGAATGCTTGATACGCTAAACTTCATCTTTTATTATTACTATAAGTGTATCGTGTCAAAACAATTTCAATCAAAAGTATCAATCATAGAAGTCATGGGTACCATATATCATGTTGCCATATAAAGGTTTACAATCAAAACCGCAAAATGTCGTATTTGGAAGTTGGATTTCCATCTGTGAACCGAGGCAAGGGATCGTCCTCACCACTTCGAGACTCTCTAGCCCAAGCCTCAGGCAAGCGCACAGACAAGCCTTGGAGCGACAAGGCCGGTCCACCAATGTGGATTAAATTGCCTGAACACTGCGTTTCCCCGCCCTTTGGGGCGTAAATGAGCTAACGAATGAATCCATCGGCTCCACATAGTCACCGATATATCTGAGGCGCCTCGCGACAGCAACAACCACACAGGTGAAAATAACATAAATGTCAGGGCTGGTAGGTCACTAACACCACCCTAGCTAGAAAGAAACGCATGTCCTCCCTGAGGTCCTCTCCCATTTCTGGTTCACAACCGGGGTGTGAGGCTCACGAATTAACGCTACACAAAGCTATGCCACACAGGCGGTGCTTTGATCATCAACCACAACACTTTGCTTTTCGACAAAAGCCTTGATCATTTGCATCTTAGCATGCCACACAGGCAAACCACTCCATGCAACCGATATCCATCAATTACATAGAATGATATCCAATGTCAGACACACAGTCCATACATGTCCGTTCTGGGTCTAAACGAAACCGGAGGCCCCTTGGACCTCACATATCCATCGATCTCCAAGTACGTTTGGACGATCACCAACTGATTCCCTCCTCTTGGGTGTACAGCCCAATCAAGATCATCAGTAATTATCCAAACGATGTGAAGACCTCCGGTCTTCGACCACCGTCTTCATCCTTGACACCACGTCGAATCAGTTTTGAAGAATGGGATAAACTCGGTCTTTCTGAATAACTCGCGTATATAATCAACAAGTGTTACAAAAACACAACATATGCCTCATTCCAATTCAGAATATTCTTTTATTCAAATATTCTTATACTTTGGGAAAGGTTCCCATTAATTTTATCAAAGATAAATTCTTTAAATTTATTCTTTAATCTTCTTTTGAATATCAATTCCAACTAGTCTGGATTAGCGAACCACACCGAAGTAATCATTTATTTTATTTCCCAATCCTAACCTATTCATCCCATGAAGTAAAACTGGTCATACTCCATATCTAACACCACGGTGTTATCGGTAAATTCAATTACCATTTCACGTTCAAATCTAATTAAAGATTTAACTCTCGCCCGGAGCAAAACTAGTGATACTCCATTCTCGATCATTTCAATCTAATTAAAGATTCATTAAAGCTCCACTTAGTTTTAATCTTCCCAAAAATTAATATTAATGATTTTTTAACTTGGGAAATCATATCCTGTCTTTAACTGGGTTGAAGAACCAATGTCTTCTAAAACACAGTTCACGATAAACCCAAAATCACATTCCATTAATTATCGGGTTAAAGAACAAGTGTTATTTAAAACACCGTTCACGATAAACCCAAAAATCAATTCCAAATAAATTCCAATTAAATACCATTTAATTGGTACACTTCATTAAATCTAAATAAATAGATATAATCTTTTTCTCAACTGGGTTTAAGAACAATGTTAATGAAGACACCATTCACGACAAACCCGAATCACATTTGAAATTAAATACAAGGCTCTGAATAGAATATATTTCGGCTTATATTCAATATCAAATTCTACGACCAACAAATATCGTATTGGAAATAAAAATATAAATATATCTTTCAAATTTCCATAACAATATCTATAAAATCACGAAATCCAACATCGAAATATTCCAAACACAGTTTCGATTCAAATCCATTCCAATTCAATTATTGGAAATTATTGTTACCTTTAAAACCACATTTAAATTCAATTTATTTATTTCAAAAATAAATTGATTTTAATTCTAGTACAAAACTAGTTCATTTCGATAAAAAATATATTTTTATCTTTTCAAATATGGGGTTTTACTTCCCAATTCTTCCCAAATCATTTCTTATGATTTTACACAAATTATTACTATTTTTAATAATTTTATCAAGGCCCGTACAGTCGATTTCCACAAATGGCCATCGAACTGCACTTACAACGACCTTTTCCAAATTTGATTTGATCATAATTCCAAATCCAACTGTTAGATTTCAAATCACTTATATTTGTTAGAAAGCTCTTTTCGATTCGAACCCAACGGTTCTGGTTTTAGGAGAATCCGACGATCGGATCTCCCGTAATATCCACTCGAAGTCAATGGTCGAAATTCGCGAACTGCCACGGCGTGACTGTAATGGCGCGTTTTGTTAGCTGTCGAATAATTAATTTATTTAATTATTAAATATCGATTGGGCGATATCGATGACTTGAATTAAATAATATTGAATATTTAATTAAAATAAATAATATAATAATATATTAAAATGTCAAAATAATCGGAAATCACCGAATTCACAATACTGTGTGAATTGGATCAGCTAAAATATTTAATTCAGTTTAGAATTGAATTTGAATAACGAATCGATTTAATAATCGACGTTAAAACGTATTAATTATATTATAATTAGAATAGAGCGCGTAACGACGCGGCAGTTCGCTATTTGGCGATTTAGACTTCAACTGAGTATACATGGTTCGTTTTAAATCGGATTGCTGTGAAACAAGAAACGTGTGGAGCTGGTGGAGTATATCTTTCTAGTGGAAGAGAAAAATCGAGATTTCGTCATTAAGATTTTGAGATATGTCAAAATCAAATTATAAAATAGTCGCTATAGAATCGTTTATTGACCGTAATGGTTTATCGGATATAACTAGAGATCGGATTTGAATTTAGACAAGGTTCTTTTGAGACGTAGTGATAATTTAATTTTTAGAATTTTACTGCAATTTTTAATTATTTAAATAAGCAACTTTTTATTTGAAGTATTTTGCACCCTTAATCAATATTTTTGAAGTTTCAAAATATGAGTTAATCTACCGGTATTATTATATTTCTGGGATCGTGGCACATTGATCGTCACGATGGTGTAGTTGATCCGGTCGATAGCAGTTCGTAATTGACGAAGTTTTGTAAAATGAGATGACCAAAATCTTTTGAACTCAAAATAAAATATCCTAATTATTTCCGGCCAAAAACAAGGCTACATCTCCTTTGTACTCAGCCACAAATTCTTTGTGGTTTCAAACCCAAAAACATGGAGAAACATCCTCCACAAATTCAAAGAACTAATATCTACAAATACCCCAAGAGTATCCTACATTCCTTTTTGCTTCAGAAAAGAACTTGCCGTCAGTTCTTAAGCCACAAACTCAAATAAAAAAATCTAAATCAATTAAAATACAAAGCCATAAATCATGGTACTCATATATCTATGATCCCTAGGTGTTTCTCTATGTTCTGGTATGCTCTTTGAGGGACTCGGTTACCGTTTGGGTCTTCTGCTTGGTGATAGCCGCGGGTCTAAATCCGCTAGGGTTGAACCTCGCAGAGCATAGGAGCATCGAATCGAAGAACCGAGGTTACCACGCTGTTCACGAGATGAAGTAGCACTTTGCTACTGACTTTGGTAGGTTCTGGTGAAATTTGATGTCGCACCATCCTTTGAGGTGCAACAGGGTACCACGGAGTCGCGAATGGCAAGGGGAGGCCGAGCTCGCTGGTTTGGGTCCGAAGTGAAAGAGGAATCGATGAGATGAATTTTGGGTATTTTCTGGTGATTTATGGTGGAGTATGTGAAGTAGGAAATGGGGATGAAGGGATCGAATTGGCCATTTGAAGAGTACTGGAGCGTGCGGCAGATATGAGGAAGAAAGGCTCCAACGTGGGCCGGGTCAAAATGGGGTATGGACTATTTGAATTTGCTAAGGCCCATTTATAGTTAATCCTAGTTTTTAAACTATTTAAAATGCACACTAACTTTAAACAATCATAACTTTGTCATATGGAAACAAAACTCAACGAAACTAGTCACGTTGGGATCGTATGGACGGTGGCTACACCATGGAGCTGACTAGGAGTGAATCTGAGCTCGTTACAATTTATGGCAAAATAAATTGTCCATCATAATCGAGCGATGGTTATCGTTATTAACGATGATCGTCCAATGTGAGTAAATCTCACTAACTCTGAACAGTTTAAAATTTCAAGTTGTATTGTTAGAACTGTTAAAATTGTCTGTTTGACTGTGTGTTGATTGTTTGATTTAACTGCTAGTCAGTTAGTTAAATTTCTATATTGATTCTGTTTAACAGAATATATCATATGGAACTGAAAATGATGTTATCTATATTGTCTAACATCTGTGGATGCAGTGAAACAGGTTGGAGGAATCCGACTGGATTCCTCAACATTTATTTTACCGTTTTTCATATATTGCGATATATGATGTGTTATGAAATCTGTTATTGATTTCATATGGTTGAATGATACCGATCATTGTTATACGACACGTTAAACACCGTAGGTGATACTAGAATGTAAAAAGGGAATTTTCAATGTTTATACTAAAAATAAATCTTATTTATAAAATCAATAGGATTTTATAAAATGAAAACATTTATTTATTTAGGAAATAAATCAAGGAACATTTATTTAGATTATAAATAAATGGAATAAAGGAATATTTATTTAGGGAATGAATAAAGGAACACTTGTTCGGAAAATAAATAGAATTATACAAGGATAGATTTAAACACGTGCTTCGCACACGGTATAACACGATATGGATTTAAATGAGATATTAAATAGGAAATCTGTTTTAAACAGATAAATTGAAGTAGATTAATTTATAAATAATGTTTTATAAATTAAATAAATTATTTATCGTTGATAAATGGAATATATATAAGTCTGGACTTATATAGAGAAGTAGAAACGTTATTAAAAGGACATTTATAAAGTGAAGAACCGTTACTAAAAGTAAATCTTTATAAATGGATAAACGTTGTAAAAAGTAAATCTTTATCAATGGATAAACATTGTAAAAAGGAAATCTTTTGAAATGAATAAACGTTTATAAAAGGAGTTAATCGAATTTAGTTATTCGAAATAAGTTATTCGAATTAGATATTTGAATAGAGTTAAACACATTAGAGTGATTCGAATTACTTATTCGAATAGAGTTAAACAAAGTAATTTGTTAGGTTAACCAAAGCGAGTTAGTGGAGTTAAGCAAAGTAATTGGTTAAGTTAACCAAAGTAAATTAGTTAAGATAAACTAAGCGGTTAATCGAAGTGAATTAGTTAAGTTAAACTAATTGGTAAATCAAAGTGAATTAGTTGCGTCAAACTAAGTGACTTAGTTAAGTTAAACTAATTTGTTAATCAAAGTGAATTAGTTGCGTCAAACTAAGTGAATTAGTCAAGTTAAACTAATTGGTTAATCGAAGTAAATTAGTTAGGTTAATCAAAGTGAATTAGCTGAGTTAAACTAAGTAAATCGGTTAGAGTTAATCAAAGTGAATTAACTAAGTTAAACTAAGTGGATTAGTTCAGTTAATCGAGACAAGTAAATCAAGTTAGGTTAAACCATTAGAGTTGACCAGTTAAAGTTGACCAGTTAGAGTTGATCAGTTAGAGTTACTCAGTTAGAGTTGACCAGTTAGAGTTGACCAGTTAGAGTTATCCAAGTGGAGTTAATCGAGTAGAGTTGTCGAATATCACTCATTCGAAGTAGAGTTATCGAATATAGTATATTCGAGGGAAGAGTAATCGAATATAGTTTATTCGAGTGGAGAAATCAAATGTTATTCATTTGAGAAGGGTTATCGAATATAGTTTATTCGAGTGGAGAAATCAAATGTTATTCATTTGAGAAGAGTTATCGAATATCGTTTATTCGAGTGGAGAAATCAAATGTTATTCATTTGAGAAGAGTTATCGAATATAGTTTATTCGAGTGGAGGAATCAAATGTGATTCATTTGAGAAGAGTTATCGAATATTATTTATTCGAAGAGTAGTTATCGAATATTGGTTATTCGAAGTTAGTTAATCCAAAGGAGTTAATCGAAGAGTTAATCCAAAGGAGTTATTCGAAGTTAGTTAATCCAAAGGAGTTATTCGAAGTTAGTTAATCCGAAGGAGTTAATCGAAGAGTTAATCCGAAGGAGTTAGTTGAAGAGTTAATCCAAAGGAGTTATTCGAAGTTAGTTAATCCAAAGGAGTTATTCGAAGTTAGTTAATCCGAAGGACCTAATCGAAGAGTTAATCCAAAGGAATTAGTCGAAGAGTTAATCCAAAGAAGTTAGACGAAGAGTTAATCGAATATAGTTATTCGAAAGAAAGTGTTAATCGAATATAGTTTATTCAAGTAAAGTTAAAAGAGTTAATCGAATTTAGTTATTCGAAATGAGTTATTCGAATTAGATATTTGAATAGAGTTAAACACATTAGAGTGATTCGAATTCCTTATTCAAATAGAGTAAACACGTAAGAGTTAATTGAATATTAGTTATTCAATTAGAGTTAAATCGAATTTAGTTATTCGAAAGGAGTTAATCAATTTGAGTTAAGTTAATCGATTTGAATTAAGTTGAATCGAAATGGAGTAAATCGATTAGAATTAAGTTAATCGAGTTAGGGTAAATCGAATATTGGTTATTCGAAGGTAAGTTATTCGAATTAGTTATTCGAAGGAGTTAATCAAATGAGTTGATCCAAAGGAGTTAGTCGAATATTAGTTATTCGAATAGAGTTAAAGGAGTTATCGATTTTAGTTTGATCGAAAGGAGTTATCGATTAGTAAATCGAAAGGAGATTTTCCGATATAGCATATTCGAAAGAAAGAGATCGAATATTGTTTATTCAAAAGAGAGAGATTTCGAATATGAGTTATTCGAAGAGAGATAATCGAATATAGGTTATTCGAAGAAGAGTTAATCAAATAGAGATTACTCGAAAGAGAGTTATACGTCGAATTCGATTATAGCGAATTCGGGAATGTACTATTTACTTTCCAGGGTTTAAATCAAGATTTAGTTATTGATTTAGAAATTAGGTGTCTATTAAATTATTCGAGTTAGGAGATAAAGTTATAATTTAGGTTAGATATTGCAGAAGTAGAAATTATAACGTTATAGTTATGATCAAACACTGTCATATAAGAAGTGGATTCGTAACCTGAATCCGAGAATTTGCGTAAACAGATGATTGGAAAAAGTGAGTGACGAACTTCATCTATTTCACAGTAAAGGACGTTGTTCAATTAAGGTCTGAGAGGTAACTATACCCCAACTTGATTGACTTCAGAATTGACAAAGGAATAGTTGTGGTTCGATCTAAAAGGTTGATTAGGAATAAAGCTAAGGAATAAGCGATAAATGGATTAAGCGAAACGATGTTTTATACAACGTTCATGGGAAATCCGTAAATGAGTTTTGGAAACTTTTTCCAAATATAGTCAGATATGTTTTCTAAACATAGAAAATGAAATGTTTTCATGATAAGAATTTAAGAAATAGATTTAAGCAAATTCAGAAACTGACTGGAGAGGGTAAGTTGAACGGTTTTCTAAGTGACGATCTGATGTTGGTTTCGACCTTCCGGATTGATACTTAGAGAATTGTTCTCATACTAGTTACAGTTAGGGACTGATAGTTGCGAAATAATAGTGATGTTAAAATAAGCTATGGAAATGTTTTCCAATGATTAATAACATATATTTTCTAAATATATGAAATAAGGAAATATGAACATGTGATGATTGATCGATCGAATTTCCATTTGGAAATAAGATCGTTGTTTGTACACCGACATGTTTTCATTTGATAGTTGAATCACAGACTATCAAAGTTTTTACCATTTTAACGTTGTTAATATGGAGAGACCGGTTGGATTATTATCCAAAGAACCACTCTGTATAGGCATAAGCGTTGCGAGCAATATATGCCAAAGATAAATTGAAGACGGAGTAAAGTGCAAGGGCTGTTGTATAAGTCTTAGATAACAGTGACTAAGATGGATATACTGAATAGTGCCTTCGGTTTGTCCAGTCCCAGGACAACGTATATGGAAGAAGGTCTGACAGAGTATATCCAATAGATCGCGTAAGTTGATTTGTTCAAACGTATTCACGTTTGGTGGCGGAGGAATTCGTTTCTCTTAGCTGTATACCCGTGTTATTTTTGGATAAGTCAATTTGTGATTTGGCGGGTATGACGATGTGGCATTCAAAGTGAATGGTGATCAGATGTTCTGAAGATAGACGTAGCTTCTAGCCTCACACCAGGAAGTAACAAAAGTTGGGCTAGGCAGCATGGCTAGTTGGGTCATTCCCAAGCAGGGTGTATTGTCACCGATCTAGGGAATATTCATATTTATACTTCTTTTTGATTCTGTATCTTCGGATGACGGTTTGATGGCCTATAACCGTGGTGGCAATATATTCGCGACACTCATGATAAATGAGTGAGCGGTCATGTGTGGCCGGGTTGCAAGACGTTCTTGTTGAACCCTGAGTGTATCACCTCTAGAGTACACTATTCAGAAGGTGCTCCCATACCTTGTCTGTTGGAATCCATTCTCCGATAAGCGCCCTTCGGTTTATGATTTTATACTATGTATGTAGAACGTGAGATGCAAGCGTTTCTGCTAGTTGATATCTATTTGTACATAGACATTATTATAATATCAAAAGGTTTTTGATATAAAGATATTTTGGATTCTCATAAGGGAAAAACCCGTTCCGTTATGCGGCGTGGTCTTACGAGATATCGTTTACTTGTTCATATACATGTTTAAATTGTTTTACTCATACCAGTCCCATGACTGACCCGGAGTTTATTTTGTTGTTTTCCCTAAACTCTTGGGTGCCTAAATTTGTACGGGCAGTCAAGTAGTCGGGATTTACAGATATACTTGGAGAGCTTGGAGCAGGAGGCTGCAAGATTTGATAGCTATAGTTATTTCCGCTGTGTTGTAAGTGTTGTACTCTGATAAGTGCTATTGTATATATATAACTGTTTACTTCACAGCTATGTTATATATTATATGTTATTCGTTCCGCTGTGAGATTCGTGTTCTCTGATGATTCCGATGTTCTTCTTCTTCTTCTATTCTATTAGTTCTATCTTTTCTTTCTCACCTTCTAAATTCTTTCACTAACGTCTCGGGATTTCCGACTCTCGAGGAGTCGGAAATTTCCAGCCGTTACAGTTGGTATCAGAGCTTAAGTTAAGTGATTACCTTGGCTCTGTGGCATAACTCGATAGAGATGGGACTAGTAATATCCTAGATTGAGTTTGAGTGTATATATATGAGCGCGTAATTGTTATTCAATATAAAATGGTTTTATATTGTGGAGACTCATTGGTTGAGTGGCTTATGAATTCTGGTCGATCAGTTTTGATCCACTGTATCGATAAGGGTTACTAAACACTCGAATACGATGAACCGTCATGGTATGTTTTGAAAGAGGGTAAATGAAATAATTTTTCCCAAAATATATTTGTTTATAGAAGAAATATATATCTTGAAATTATTATAGTATATTGATTATGTTGGTTGTTATTATAATCAAATAAGATTATAAAAGGGTGAAATGGTTATAAATGACCAATCAGAATTCATATGAATGTAATATATGAAATAGATGAATTAAATATGAATTTAAATCAGATTGGAATATAAAATAAGGAAATTTTACGTTCCTGGGAGATTTTGAAAATGTTTTTCAAATTGAAAATGATATAGTATTGAACTCACTTCGATAGCTGGAAAATAGTTTCTGATGATGAATCTAGACATCATCAGTGTTCATTTTCGAGTTTCTAAGTGGCGGATTACTACCAATGGTTTTGTTTTCAAATGGTATTGAGGAAAACAAGTTGTTTAGAAATTCAAAAGTTTTGAATTGGTGTTAGGATTTGAAATTGATTTGAAATAAATCCCAGGAATTTAAATCTTGAAATTTAAAATTTAACTTGTTAAGTTGAATGAATCAAGATGGTAAAAACAAATAGTAAATTAAAATTTAACTTGAACCAAGTTAAATAAATTTGAATTGGAATTAGAGATAATCTAGAATGGAACCAAATTGATAAGTCAATAATTTGGAATTTGATATTAGAGTTCGAATGAAATTCGATTTGGTTTGAGGATATAAACTGAGTGGAATGACCATGATATATGCAGAAGTGATAAAAGATCAAAAGGATATAATGATACGACCGACAAAAAGGTACAAGTTTATATTATATATGAGTTTGGATTTTATGAGCCGAATTGGCAAGCCGCTTGGCTGTTTGATTTTTTTTTGGGTTGGAGATGGCCTAGAGAGGCGAGTTGTGGTTTTACCGATAGGGCTGTACAAAGGAGGTTATGGCAAAATTTTCCGAAAATTTAAAGTGTTAGAAAATTTTCAGAATTTTTGAAAATTTTAATTAGTCGGAAGAATAAATATTTCGGTCAATATTAAGTGGTTCGGTTGAAATCAGAAATAAGGGGTAAACCAATCTTAGGAGATCCAATATATAGGGTCAACCTCTAACTTAGCAATTTCGACGACGAAATTATTTTAAGGGGGGAAGTCTGTAATGGCGCGTTTTGTTAGCTGTCGAATAATTAATTTATTTAATTATTAAATATCGATTGGGCGATATCGATGACTTGAATTAAATAATATTGAATATTTAATTAAAATAAATAATATAATAATATATTAAAATGTCGAAATAATCGGAAATCACCGAATTCACAATACTGTGTGAATTGGATCAGCTAAAATATTTAATTCAGTTTAGAATTGAATTTGAATAACGAATCGATTTAATAATCGACGTTAAAATGTATTAATTATATTATAATTAGAATAGAGTGCGTAACGACGCGGCAGTTCGCTATTTGGCGATTTAGACTTCAACTGAGTATACAGGGTTCGTTTTAAATCGGATTGCTGTGAAACAAGAAACGTGTGGAGCTGGTGGAGTATATCTTTCTAGTGGAAGAGAAAAATCGAGATTTCGTCATGAAGATTTTGAGATATGTCAAAATCAAATTATAAAATAGTCGCTATAGAATCGTTTATTGACCGTAATGGTTTATCCGATATAACTAGAGATCGGATTTGAATTTAGACAAGGTTCTTTTGAGACGTAGTGATAATTTAATTTTTAGAATTTTACTGCAATTTTTAATTATTTAAATAAGCAACTTTTTATTTGAAGTATTTTGCACCCTTAATCAATATTTTTGAAGTTTCAAAATATGAGTTAATCTACCGGTATTATTATATTTCTGGGATCGTGGCACATTGATCGTCACGATGGTGTAGTTGATTCGGTCGATAGCAGTTCGTAATTGACGAAGTTTTGTAAAATGAGATGACCAAAATCTTTTGAACTCAAAATAAAATATCCTAATTATTTCCGGCCAAAAACAAGGCTACATCTCCTTTGTACTCAGCCACAAATTCTTTGTGGTTTCAAACCCAAAAACATGGAGAAACATCCTCCACAAATTCAAAGAACTAATATCTACAAATACCCCAAGAGTATCCTACATTCCTTTTTGCTTCAGAAAAGAACTTGCCGTCAGTTCTTAAGCCACAAACTCAAATAAAAAAATCTAAATCAATTAAAATACAAAGCCATAAATCATGGTACTCATATATCTATGATCCCTAGGTGTTTCTCTATGTTCTGGTATGCTCTTTGAGGGACTCGGTTACCGTTTGGATCTTCTCCTTGGTGACAGCGGCGGGTCTAAATCCGCTAGGGTTGAACCTCGCAGAGCATAGGAGCATCGAATCGAAGAACCGAGGTTACCACGCTGTTCACGAGATGAAGTAGCACTTTGCTACTGACTTTGGTAGGTTCTGGTGAAATTTGATGTCGCACCATCCTTTGAGGTGCAACAGGGTACCACGGAGTCGCGAATGGCAAGGGGAGGTCGAGCTCGCTGGTTTGGGTCCGAAGTGAAAGAGGAATCGATGAGATAAATTTTGGGTATTTTCTGGTGATTTATGGTGGAGTATGTGAAGTAGGAAATGGGGATGAAGGGATCGAATTGGCCATTTGAAGAGTACTGGAGCGTGCGGCAGATTTGAGGAAGAAAGGCTCCAACGTGGGCCGGGTCAAAATGGGGTATGGACTATTTGAATTTGCTAAGGCCCATTTATAGTTAATCCTAGTTTTTAAACTATTTAAAATGCACACTAACTTTAAACAATCATAACTTTGTCATATGGAAACAAAACTCAGCGAAACTAGTCACGTTGGGATCGTATGGACGGTGGCTACACCATGGAGCTGACTAGGAGTGAATCTGAGCTCGTTACAATTTATGGAAAAATAAATTGTCCATCATAATCGAGCGATGGTTATCGTTATTAACGATGATCGTCCAATGTGAGTAAATCTCACTAACTCTGAACAGTTTAAAATTTCATGTTGTATTGTTAGAACTGTTAAAATTGTCTGTTTGACTGTGTTGATTGTTTGATTTAACTGCTAGTCAGTTAGTTAAATTTCTATATTGATTCTGTTTAACAGAATATATCATATGGAACTGAAAATGATGTTATCTATATTGTCTAACATCTGTGGATGCAGGGAAACAGGTTGGAGGAATCCGACTGGATTCCTCAACATTTATTTTACCGTTTTTCATATATTGCGATATATGATGTGTTATGAAATCTGTTATTGATTTCATATGGTTGAATGATACCGATCATAGTTATACGACACGTTAAACACCGTAGGTGATACTAGAATGTAAAAAGGGAATTTTCAATGTTTATACTGAAAATAAATCTTATTTATAAAATCGATAGGATTTTATAAAATGAAAACATTTATTTATTTAGGAAATAAATCAAGGAACATTTATTTAGATTATAAATAAATGGAATAAAGGAACATTTATTTAGGGAATGAATAAAGGAACACTTGTTCGGAAAATAAATAGAATTATACAAGGATAGATTTAAACACGTGCTTCGCACACGGTATAACACGATATGGATTTAAATGAGATATTAAATAGGAAATCTGTTTTAAACAGATAAATTGAAGTAGATTAATTTATAAATAATGTTTTATAAATTAAATAAATTATTTATCGTTGATAAATGGAATATATATAAGTCTGGACTTATATAGAGAAGTAGAAACGTTATTAAAAGGACATTTATAAAGTGAAGAACCGTTACTAAAAGTAAATCTTTATAAATGGATAAACATTGTAAAAAGTAAATCTTTATCAATGGATAAACATTGTAAAAAGGAAATCTTTTGAAATGAATAAACATTTATAAAAGGAATTAATCGAATTTAGTTATTCGAAATAAGTTATTCGAATTAGATATTTGAATAGAGTTAAACACATTAGAGTGATTCGAATTACTTATTCGAATAGAGTTAAACAAAGTAATTTATTAGGTTAACCAAAGCGAGTTAGTCGAGTTAAGCAAAGTAATTGGTTAAGTTAACCAAAGTAAATTAGTTAAGATAAACTAAGCGGTTAATCGAAGTGAATTAGTTAAGTTAAACTAATTGGTAAATCAAAGTGAATTAGTTGCGTCAAACTAAGTGACTTAGTTAAGTTAAACTAATTTGTAAATCAAAGTGAATTAGTTGCGTCAAACTAAGTGAATTAGTCAAGTTAAACTAATTGGTTAATCGAAGTAAATTAGTTAGGTTAATCAAAGTGAATTAGTTGAGTTAAACTAAGTAAATCGGTTAGAGTTAATCAAAGTGAATTAACTAAGTTAAACTAAGTGGATTAGTTCAGTTAATCGAGACAAGTAAATCAAGTTAGGTTAAACCATTAGAGTTGACCAGTTAAAGTTGACCAGTTAGAGTTGATCAGTTAGAGTTACTCAGTTAGAGTTGACCAGTTAGAGTTGACCAGTTAGAGTTATCCAAGTGGAGTTAATCGAGTAGAGTTGTCGAATATCACTCATTCGAAGTAGAGTTATCGAATATAGTATATTCGAGGGAAGAGTAATCGAATATAGTTTATTCGAGTGGAGAAATCAAATGTTATTCATTTGAGAAGGGTTATCGAATATAGTTTATTCGAGTGGAGAAATCAAATGTTATTCATTTGAGAAGAGTTATCGAATATCGTTTATTCGAGTGGAGAAATCAAATGTTATTCATTTGAGAAGAGTTATCGAATATAGTTTATTCGAGTGGAGGAATCAAATGTGATTCATTTGAGAAGAGTTATCGAATATTATTTATTCGAAGAGTAGTTATCGAATATTGGTTATTCGAAGTTAGTTAATCCAAAGGAGTTAATCGAAGAGTTAATCCAAAGGAGTTATTCGAAGTTAGTTAATCCAAAGGAGTTATTCGAAGTTAGTTAATCCGAAGGAGTTAATCGAAGAGTTAATCCGAAGGAGTTAGTTGAAGAGTTAATCCAAAGGAGTTATTCGAAATTAGTTAATCCAAAGGAGTTATTCGAAGTTAGTTAATCCGAAGGAGCTAATCGAAGAGTTAATCCGAAGGAGTTAGTCGAAGAGTTAATCCAAAGAAGTTAGACGAAGTGTTAATCGAATATAGTTATTCGAAAGAAAGTGTTAATCGAATATAGTTTATTCGAGTAAAGTTAAAAGAGTTAATCGAATTTAGTTATTCGAAATGAGTTATTCGAATTAGATATTTGAATAGAGTTAAACACATTAGAGTGATTCGAATTCCTTATTCAAATAGAGTAAACACGTAAGAGTTAATTGAATATTAGTTATTCAATTAGAGTTAAATCGAATTTAGTTATTCGAAAGGAGTTAATCAATTTGAGTTAAGTTAATCGATTTGAATTAAGTTGAATCGAAATGGAGTAAATCGATTAGAATTAAGTTAATCGAGTTAGGGTAAATCGAATATTGGTTATTCGAAGGTAAGTTATTCGAATTAGTTATTCGAAGGAGTTAATCAAATGAGTTGATCCAAAGGAGTTAGTCGAATATTAGTTATTCGAATAGAGTTAAAGGAGTTATCGATTTTAGTTTGATCGAAAGGAGTTATCGATTAGTAAATCGAAAGGAGATTTTCGAATATAGCATATTCGAAAGAAAGAGATCGAATATTGTTTATTCGAAAGAGAGAGATTTCGAATATGAGTTATTCGAAGAGAGATAATCGAATATAGGTTATTCGAAGAAGAGTTAATCAAATAGAGATTACTCGAAAGAGAGTTATACATCGAATTCGATTATAGCGAATTCGGGAAAGTACTATTTACTTTCCAGGGTTTAAATCAAGATTTAGTTATTGATTTAGAAATTAGGTGTCTATTAAATTATTCGAGTTAGGAGATAAAGTTATAATTTAGGTTAGATATTGCAGAAGTAGAAATTATAACGTTATAGTTATGATCAAACACTGTCATATAAGAAGTGGATTCGTAACCTGAATCCGAGAATTTGCGTAAACAGATGATTGGAAAAAGTGAGTGACGGACTTCATCTATTTCACAGTAAAGGACGTTGTTCAATTAAGGTCTGAGAGGTAACTATACCCCAACTTGATTGACTTCAGAATTGAAAAAGGAATAGTTGTGGTTCGATCTAAAAGGTTGATTAGGAATAAAGCTAAGGAATAAGCGATAAATGGATTAAGCGAAACGATGTTTTATACAACGTTCATGGGAAATCCGTAAATGAGTTTTGGAAACATTTTCCAAATATAGTCAGATATGTTTTCTAAACATAGAAAATGAAATGTTTTCATGATAAGAATTTAAGAAATAGAGTTAAGCAAATTCAGAAACTGACTGGAGAGGGTAAGTTGAACGGTTTTCTAAGTGACGATCTGATGTTGGTTTCGACCTTCCGGATTGATACTTAGAGAATTGTTCTCATACTAGTTACAGTTAGGGACTGATAGTTGTGAAATAATAGTGATGTGAAAATAAGCTATGGAAATGTTTTCCAATGATTAATAACATATATTTTCTAAATATATGAAATAAGGAAATATGAACATGTGATGATTGATCGATCGAATTTCCATTTGGAAATAAGATCGTTGTTTGTACACCGACATGTTTTCATTTGATAGTTGAATCACAGACTATCAAAGTTTTTACCATTTTAACGTTGTTAATATGGAGAGACCGGTTGGATTATTATCCAAAGAACCACTCTGTATAGGCATAAGCGTTGCGAGCAATATATGCCAAAGATAAATTGAAGATGGAGTAAAGTGCAAGGGCTGTTGTATAAGTCTTAGATAACAGTGACTAAGATGGATATACTGAATAGTGCCTTCGGTTTGTCCAGTCCCAGGACAACGTATATGGAAGAAGGTCTGACAGAGTATATCCAATGGATCGCGTAAGTTGATCTGTTCAAACGTATTCACGTTTGGTGGCGGAGGAATTCGTTTCTCTTAGCTGTATACCCGTGTTATTTTTGGATAAGTCAATTTGTGATTTGGCGGGTATGACGATGTGGCATTCAAAGTGAATGGTGATCAGATGTTCTGAAGATAGACGTAGCTTCTAGCCTCACACCAGGAAGTAACAAAAGTTGGGCTAGGCAGCATGGCTAGTTGGGTCATTCCCAAGCAGGGTGTATTGTCACCGATCTAGGGAATATTCATATTTATACTTCTTTTTGATTCTGTATCTTCGGATGACGGTTTGATGGCCTATAACCGTGGTGGCAATATATTCGCGACACTCAAGATAAATGAGTGAGCGGTCATGTGTGGCCGGGTTGCAAGACGTTCTTGTTGAACCCTGAGTGTATCACCTCTAGAGTACACTATTCAGAAGGTGCTCCCATACCTTGTCTGTTGGAATCCATTCTCCGATAAGCGCCCTTCGGTTTATGATTATACTATGTATGTAGAACGTGAGATGCAAGCGTTTCTGCTAGTTGATATCTATTTGTACATAGACATTATTATAATATCAAAAGGTTTTTGATATAAAGATATTTTGGATTCTCATAAGGGAAAAACCCATTCCGTTATGCGGCGTGGTCTTACGAGATATCGTTTACTTGTTCATATACATGTTTAAATTGTTTTACTCATACCAGTCCCATGACTGACCCGGAGTTTATTTTGTTGTTTTCCCTAAACTCTTGGGTGCCTAAATTTGTACGGGCAGTCAAGTAGTCGGGATTTACAGATATACTTGGAGAGCTTGGAGCAGGAGGCTGCAAGATTTGATAGCTATAGTTATTTCCGCTGTGTTGTAAGTGTTGTACTCTGATAAGTGCTATTGTATATATATAACTGTTTACTTCACAGCTATGTTATATATTATATGTTATTCGTTCCGCTGTGAGATTCGTGATCTCTGATGATTCTGATGTTCTTCTTCTTCTTCTATTCTATTAGTTCTATCTTTTCTTTCTCACCTTCTAAATTCTTTCACTAACGTCTCGGGATTTCCGACTCTCGAGGAGTCGGAAATTTCCAGCCGTTACAGTGACGTGTTCTATTCAGGCCATTCTATATATATAATATATATATTATATATATTTCGACGATTTCCTTTTAAAACGTATTTTATATATCGTTTTAAATTCGTTTTTAAAGCGATTTAAACTTCATATTCAATTTCGAATCAAAATTATATATTCCATATCATCGATATCTAACTGATAATATTTTCAAAACGTTATATTTTGAAATCACTTCCTTTTCTATATTCATTATAAAAACGAATATAATCGATATAAATATCGTTCGCTTCGAAATGGCGCAAATCTAATCAACACGGCTTTATATATTTCAATAACTTCGTTATTCTATTCAACAAATGAATATTTTCTTCAACACATGAATTTTCTTTTATTCAACACATGAATATATATTATATTCAACACATGAATTTTATTCTATTCAACACATGAATTTTCTTCTATTTAACACATGAATTTTCTTTCTACTCAAAACATGAATTTTCTTTTATAATATTCCTTATTTTCCAAATTGGAATGAGGCCCAATGAATTACCCTATAATGTTAATTATATGGATTCCATACAACACATGTATATAATAGCCATGATAAATAATCAACCATCGTCCACAGTGCACCACACAACTGCATAAGCATTAAATATCAATAATTAACGCTTACACAGTCTATCAACCCATCGATTGGCATACAACTAAACAATCGGGATTAGTGTACATCAAATATCATCCCAATACCTGTGTGGGGTTTCAAATCAACAAACACAGATTTTTATTTGTGCAGTTGGGCGATGTGTAAAATTTATCGTCCCAATCAATATCAATCAAATCGGTGTACATCAACAAATCGTTCGATTTGTAAATGAATATTTATTTTTCTTCAACACATGAATATATAATTGATTTCAGTACACATCACAAATCAAATTCACACCAATTCATCAATCAAACCAAACAATCAAACAAGTCGTCCATGGTCTGTGGACGACGGGTTTCGGGTGCTACTAAGCACCGTCTGCATCCTAGTATAAATTTCAAACCAGGAATCAAAATAAAAGTGAGAAGTTCTCACCTTTGGGTTCCACTCCTCCGTTCTTTATTTCTGAACGGTTTGGATTTTTCCACCATTCCAGCGCAATCTTTTCATGCTCTTAATATTAAAAATCATATTTTTAATTCGCTACAAATATAAAAATCATATTTTTATTCTCCTCATTGTATAGAAATCATATTTTTATTCTCTACATTATATAAAAATCATATTTTTATTCTCTACATTATATAAAAATCATATTTTTATTCTCTACATTATATAAAAATCATTTATATAAAAACCATATCCTTTCAAATATAAAAATCATTTCTTTTCAAATTAAAATAAATAATTTTCAGTTTTAAAATTCATATGTTTTCAGTTTTAAAATAAATATGTTTTTCAGTTTTAAAATAAATATGTTTTCAGTTTTAAAACAAATAAATTTTCAGTTTTAAAAATAAATAAGATAAATGAATAAAGTGAAAGCTTACAGCGAGCGAGAGGGGTTGGGACCGCAGTTCGTCGGAGTGGGGCGGATCCGCGACTTCAGGTGCAGTGGGGCGCTACACTGGTGTTCGTTGAAGCGGGGGGGGTCGGTAGAGATTTACGGTTGGGCGTGGGGGGAGGTTTTTCCTGATTCGAAGTCGATCCGGGGGGGAGGGGTGGGTTTCAGGGCTGCAACGGTGGAGAGAGAGGAGATGGCGGCGGGCTGAGCACGGTGGCGGAGGGAGCTGGTCATCGGCGACGCTAAGGGGGAGGGCACGATTTAGTTTTTCCCTTTTTTTTTCCTTTTCTGATTTGAACGGGAGGAAGGGTGAGGATATGAGGGTTGACTTAGTTAGAGAGAAAGGAGGGATTTTTATTTTATTTTATTTATCCTCCACAAAGTAACTTTAAATTTCGATCTCCAAACTAGACCCAAATACTGTCGCCCCTAGCTAATTACCCCCATTTTGAACACAATGGGATACGTCGCGTAGGCCAATTCGATCGTTATGACCAATTACCGCTAAATTTAAAGTATAAATCACTATATTTTAAATTCAAACACACATTTCAATTTACCGGGGCCACATACTGACTCAGAAAATTCCAGAAAAATTATTTCTAACTTCGTATTGACGATACGGTCCTAACAAAACTAATTTCGTCAAATTCTGAGACCGTTTGAAAAATGGCCATTTTATGGTCGATCAATATCAACTGAAACTGTCAAAACACGTTTTACTTCACCACGCTCACATATTGATTCGAAAAATTACGAATTTTGAAACCTAGCAATAACTTGACATCACGGATCCAACAAAAGTGGTTTCGTCAAAAACCGAGGTCATTTGCAAAATTTTCATTTTTAAGGGCCAGAATTCCATAGCGACTATTCTGAATTTTCCACTGGACGTATCTTTTGATTCCCGCTATAAAATTTCAATTTTTCGGATTCGTTGGAAAGATATTCTCAATTAGATTCTAATATTTTTGGTTTTGCTAAAATCCGGTTTATTTTGAATCCTGTACATTCATTTGAACTTTGAAATCGAATTTTCGAACTATCGCGCCATTTTCAGTTTCTTTCATAATTTAAATAAAATATTTATATTCTAACGATGATCTATATAAATATTTCCATTCTAATTCTATTCAAAATAAATTTATCATTGTTATTATTAAAAATATATCATTTTAAATATTCAAAATTCACTATAATTGCCAAAATAAAAAAATTAAATTGGCTTAGAATTTCTGGGTTATTACAATCTCCCCCACTTAAAACTTTTCGTCCCCGAAAATGAAAGAAGCTGAAAGTTGTTTAACAAACCAACTCAACTTTCATTATTTTCATTACGGCTTAAGTTCTTCAACTTTTCAGTTTCTAAGAACTTCTCAAATTTTTTAAAAATTTGGCTAACACCCTAAATTTTCGAAAAATTTCGCCATAACCTCCCCCGCATTGGGAGCTTCGGGATATTTCATATAGCCTCCCATGGCCTTCTTCAATCCAAAAGAAAAAGAAAAAGCCAATCGGCTCATAAAATCATCCAAAACCCAAGAAATACAATAAACATGTACCTATTTGTCGGGCAAACAATTTTATTCCTCTTCTCTAGCTTCCTTGCTTTGACCTGTTCAATGTAAGTACATGTATGCAAATGCGACAAATTCTCAATACAATTCACTATAAGATTCAATTTGGCTAAATGGTTCAAATTTTAATTAATCAACCAATAATCAAATAACACAATCAACAATCAATTTGGTGGTTATCTTTTCAAATTCATAATTTTGATATACAGTAAAAAATCACATTTTTGATGCCAATTCACAACAATAAGCCCTATCTAATTTTGGTTCTCATACTAGTCAATTGGAATCATATAGAAATCCCACTTTCGTCACTCGAACATAAATACTGATGATGCCATGGTCATTATCAGCATCATCTCCGGACGACTAGAGTGTGATTTTATATCTATCCAGTATATTAAAACTTCAAATACACGCGGATCAGACGTATATGCAAAATATTTATATACTGGATTGTCCGAATTCAACATAAAATAAATAATCAAATACGAATAATTGATTTAAATTTTCAAAACAAAAATTGTTTTCACTTTTATTTTAAAAACATCACTCTTCACACTCGTTCTAGGATACTACCGATCCCATCTCTAATGAGTCATTCTCATTGGATATTACTTATCCAATCTCTGATGAATTCTTTCGTATGGTTCTAACGTGTCTTATTCTCCGAGCTCTATAAACCAAAGCTCTGATACCAAGCTGAAACGACCCGAACTTCCCCGGTAAGGAAATCCCGGATTGAGTTGAGTAGAAGCCACATCGGGACACAAACAGAAGAACATTTCATTATTAATTACAACAATATCCACCAGATTACAAGAATATACAGAGTATAAATCAATATTACACATTCACTAAATATCAGAGATTACAATACATTACTGCAGCGGAAAAATAATATAATACACAACTGAAAGAGATATACGGATACAGAGCTTTCCGGATATCATTCCAGCTGTAAACCAGGTTCCTGCGAATATAAATATGCAAAACCAAAACTACTAGCTGCCCGTGCGGAAAATAGAGGCACCCAGAGTTTAGGTTAAAACAATAAACTCTAGGTCAGTCATGTGACTAGTGTGAGAACTAAAATAGTTATTAATCTTTATTTTAAAATTAGGTAAATCAAAGGACCACGCCATATAACACGGAACGGGTTTCCTCCCAAGAATACCAGTGCATAAAACAATAACTCAATGCTAAACAAAGAACAATGAAGCTATTATAAGACCCAGGTTCCATCACACAATGCAACACGAACCGGAGGATAGGGTTTTACCTTATAATAGCCAAAGAATGCTTGATACGCTAAACTTCGTCTTTTATTATTACTATAAGTGTATAGTGTCAAAACAATTTCAATCATAAGTATCAATCATATACGGCATGGGTACCAAATATCATGTCGCCATATATAGGTTTACAATCAAAACCGCAAAATGTCGTATTTGGAAGTTGGATTTCCGTCTGTGACCCGAGGCAAGGGATCTTCCTCACTGCTTCGAGACTCTCTAGCCCGAGCCTCAGGCAAGCGCACAGACAAGCCTTGGAGTGACAGTGTCGGTCCACCGATGTGGATTAAAATGCCTGAACACTGCGTTTTCCCGCCCTTTGGGGCCTAAATGAGCCAACGAATGACTCCATCGGCTCCACATAGTAACCGATATATCCGAGGCGCCTCGCAACAAAAACAACCACACCGCTGAAAATAATATAAATGTCAGGGCTGGTAGGTCACTGACACCACCCTAGCTAGAAAGATACGCATGTCCTCCCTGAGGTCCTCTCCCATTTCTGGTACACAACCGGTGTGTGAGGCTCGCGAATTAACGTTACACAAAGCTATGCCACACAGGCG
The DNA here is from genome assembly GCA_030737875.1 of Allium sativum. Classification (NCBI taxonomy): domain Eukaryota; kingdom Viridiplantae; phylum Streptophyta; class Magnoliopsida; order Asparagales; family Amaryllidaceae; genus Allium; species Allium sativum. The sequence goes on from CM060923.1 coordinate 167,273,550, forward strand.
GTTCTTTGATCATCAGCCACAAGACTTTGCTTTTCAACAAAAGCCTTTATCATTTGCATCCTAGTATGCCACACAGGCAAACCACTCCATGCAACCGATATCCATCAATCACACAGAATGATATCCAATGTCAGACACACAGTCCATACAAGCCCGTTCTGGGTTTGAACGAAACCGGAGGAACCTTGTACCTCGCATATCCATCGATCTCCAAGTACGTCTGGATGATCACCAACTGATTCCCTCATCTTGGGTGTACATCCCAATCAAGATCATCAGTAATTATCCAAACGAGGTGAAGACCTCCGGTATTCGACCACCGTCTTCATCCTCGACACCACGTCGAATCAGTTATTCAGAATGGGATAAACCCGGTATTTCTGAATAACTCGCGTATATAATCAACAATTGTTACACCAACACAACATACGCCTCATTCCAATACAGAATATTCTTTTATTCAAATATTCTTATACTTTGGGAAAGGTTCCCATTAACTTTATCAAAGATAAATTCTTTAAATTTATTCTTTAATCTTCTTTTGAATATCAATTCCAACTAGTCTGGATTAGCGAACCACACCGAAGTAATCATTTATTTTATTTCCCAATCCCAACCTATTCATCCCATGAAGTAAAACTGGTCATACTCCATATCTAACACCACGGTTGTAACACCCCGTATTTTCTGTGAACATAAAAATAACAAATCAAGGTATAATTAATTAGGTGAAATGGGTTGTGCCATTGCGTTAACGTTCGTCTTGGAATTCTGCTTGAGATAGAGTCCGAGTTTGCGTAAATTGGACTCCGTATGAAAAAGATATCCTTAAATTAAATATTGCAGCAAAACATGAAAAAGAGGAATAAGAAAAGAAAATTGTTTAGCACTGTTCTGATGTTTGTAAGCAAAAAGACTTAGTGGGTCATTTGGTTAGAACATGTGACTTGCATACAAGAGGTACAGAGTTCGATCCCCGCCAGCGCCATATTTTTGTTTTAGGAGAATGGCTTAAAAGTGGCTTAGTGTGAACGCAGTTCAAAAAGTGGTTTAGTGTGAAAATGGGTAATTGGGAAGATAGACAAAAATAAATAAATAAATATATATATAATATAAATATACATATATATACATATAAATATATATATATGACGTGTACGCATCATGTGGTGTACGTTGCGCATTTTTGGCTGTCAAGGATTGTTTTTTTTAATGTGGCCTTCTCTATTTGGATTTGTGACAAATTAAAAGTAAGAAAGATTTATTCATGTATAAGTAAATATTTATATATGGGTAATTAATAGATTTATTCATATATAAATAAATATTTATATATGGGTAATTAATGTATACAGTAAAAGGCAAAATATATATATATTAAGTAGGTATTTATGTTCAGTTGATTGACAATAAATAATAAAAAGAAAAGATGTACATTTGGTACATTAACATTAAAGTAGAAAGTTATTAATACAAATGCTGAGTCATTGCTGAGTCATTCCTGACCTACTGCTGGGTCACAGGGATAGCTCTATCTTGTCTAGACGGCCTTGATTGTTTCTAAGATGATCTAACGGCTCTTATTAACTTGAAATCCTATAAAAGAATGCCTAGACCGAAGGTTTCTCCACACAAATTCTTAGAGGCGTCTACATGATGTTTCTCTCTATTCTAGCCTCTACCATTAAAATAAATCTTATTCTCCTTCTCTACAAACAATATATAAATCAAAGACGAGGTTATGCTGCACAAGTTTTTCAAGAAGAGATTTAAATCAAGGTAAAACTTCAAGAAGGGAATCAAAGGCTAATTCAACGGCTTCGAGCAACGTCATGCAAATCATAGCAAAACACCACAATGTTATCTTATTATCCTTTTCTAAAACCGATCAGTGTAAGTCAGTTACTTTTTAGATTTGAACACTTAGATTCTTATTGTGACATGTAATTAAATGAATATGAGAAAATGCCTAATCCTTCCATTTGAATCTGTGCATGTATATGCCTTTGGATTTGATTCTGAATTATGGCCTAGAACTTATTGTGGCTAATTGCCAATGACTATGATTATGGGACTTTTTGCCTAAGACTATGACTATGAAATTGTGGCCTATGAAACTATCGCCTATGACTATGATTCATGACAAAGAGACTATTACCTATGACTATGACTATAAGACTGTTGCCTATGACTATGACTATGATTCATAATTTTGAGACTATTGCCTATGATTCATGACTATGAGACTACTACCTATTACTATGATTGAGAAACTATCGTGGTTAATCGTACATGACTATTTTGGTTAATTACCTATAACTATTGTAGTTAGTTGCTTATGCCTATTCCCATTAACTTATTAAGTTGTACATCGAACTAGCATTATGTTGGGCCAAATCACCTATGCCTATTCCCTTAATTATGCTGGATCTCATATTTAGGATGTAACTTGCCTAGTTTATTCCTATTCACTGTTATGTACATTCTGCCTATTGGAACCATTATTTTTGTATTTGGTTCATTTTTTGCATGTCTATTCTTTTATGTCAACTCTCGTGCTTATCCCCTATTCCTTTTGTTAGTTTCATTTCATGGGTACTTATAAACTTGTGAAATCATGTTATACGTATGATTACGGGGCGTGAATTTGGGTGTAGCTTAATTAAGTTAATTTGCCATAATAAATATATTGGCATAATCTGAATTGGCTATAATAGTAAATAATTTACATGCATATTAGACTTGAGCGTAAATGGTAAATTGTTAATTGGCCGCAAAGTATGTAATTGGCATGTAAATTAAGTCTTGGCCATAAACTATAAACTAGAATATTAAATCTAGTTTTAACATGAACCATAAATTTGGATATTTAATCTAGATTGGGTGTAAAATGTAAACAGGAACATTAAATCTAGATTAGGCTTAACAATTGATTTGGAACACCAAATATATGACATAGTGATTTTGGGCATGACTATTATTGCGAGTTTGGGAAGGTGAAGTATAGCCTATTCTGATTAATAACCTGAAATTACATGTAATTGTCATGTTTAGCGTAATCATGGTTAGTGACACTTAATTTTGTATAATTTACATACCAAAAATTATGAACATGGTTTAGAGGGAAAGTGGGCCATAGTAATAAATGTTGATAATGTACATTAAAAGAATAATTATGGCATAAGTAAATTAGGAATAATTTACATATAGAATTTGTCCTAAATGAGAAATGTGTACATTTTAGAAAATATGAGTATGCCTAACTGAGGTTAGATTGAGTTGTGGGGTAAAACTGCCTGGACCCGCCCGGCTGTCCAGTAACCACAACAATACCTATCTAATGTGAGAGGTTAAGGCATTGAGCCCAATAAGAACCCGAGGTTAGACTGAGTTGTGGTGTAAAGCTGCCCGGAACCGATCGGCACATCCAGTGACCGCAACAATACCTGTCTAATGTGAGTGGTTGGTGCTTTAATAAATGAAAATAAAGCTAAGACAAGGTTTGGTAGGGTTAAGTTAACTTTAGAACACTTAAACAATTTAACATGTTAATTAGACAAGTGGGTGGGGTTAAGTAAATTTAAAACACTTAACCAATTTAACATGTTAACTAGACTAGGAGGTGGGTTAAGTAAACTTGGAACACTTAGCCGTTATAGCATGATAAATGAACAAGGTTTAGTCAATGAGAAACACTTAACCACTACAACCTGATGAACGAGTAAGTTTAAGGAATACCTAACAAATTTGACATGATATAAGGGTGGGTTAAGTCAACATGAACCGTTAGACAACACTTAACCAATTTGATTTGATATATATAGGTGGGTTAAGTCAACGTGAACTACTGGATAACACTTAACCAAATTAACATGACAAGTGAATGGGTTAAGTTAACTTGAATTAACTGATGATACTTAACCAATCCAACATAACGAGAAAGAGAACTAAGTAGTAAACCTTAGTTACGTGGACTAAATTGTAAACCTTAGTTAAGAAAAACGAACGATTGAGAGAACTAAGTAGTAAACCTTAGTTAAAAGGACTAAGTAGTAAACCTTAGTTTAGAAAACGACGATTCAGGAAACTAAGTAGTAAACCTTAGTTAAGGGAACTAAGTAGTAAATCTTAGTAGAACATGAGAAGGAGCGAACTTCCATCTGATCTTAAAGAAGGCTCCAACGAACTGGGTTACGAAGCACGCGGCTTTGCGGGGACGTGAGGGCACTCTTAGTATCCCTCTGTGAGCCTACAGATGGTCCTCCTAGGCTCACAGAGGTTAAGGTCTGCGTTAGAAGAACCAAGGGTATGCCTTGGTTGCAATATAAGGCAACCTAAAGACTAGGATGGACCAGCGTGATTCGGCGAGACATGTAGCCCTATGATAGCAACTCGTCGTCTACCTACCATCTTGAGTCAGTCGAGATACGTAAACAGAAAGGCTGAGAACTCCAAAAGACCATATACTTGCTATCTGGTTATGGGTGCGGATGGCCATAGGTTAGTGGGGCATAGGGGGCCCGCGTATAGTTCTCATTTTTTTTCAAGGGTGGCCTTTCATTAGTTGAGGGAGGGGTCAAGTGGGACCATAGCCACTGGAGAAACAGACCTTAGCATCTGCATCGGCCGATAACTTAAAGCTCCCAACCGAGTCCAGTGTTTCTTGATTTGCCCTACCACGGGACTCGGGTCGCAATATAGAGGACATGTGCATCTAGACAGCGATAACGATTCGCGACACATACGTGGGGAAAGTCTAGAAACATACACCGCTCTAGGTAGTGTGTCCTAGACTAGGGGGCATCGCTCGATAGGTAGCATAATCCCTAGTTTTACCCAGGTCGCGTAAACCGTGGTTGAATCTAGGAAGCACTCGATAGAAAACCCTAGATTAGATCTAGGTAATAAATAATAGATGTACACCTGAGAGCAACCACAATTTCGGGGAATGGGATCATGTTATCATTTTATCATTTTATACAGATTACTAGTTGGGACACTAGTTAGGTGGTGCAGAGATATAGAAACCAAAATAACAGGGTAATAGCGAAGCAGAGAAAGTATTGAAGCATATCCAGTTTATCTTACCTTAGCATATCTTGCGTTAATCTTATGTTATCTTGTTAGCCCTATCATCATGGTGTTGTCTTATACTCAGTTAATTCATGTCATGTTGTTTTTACCTGTTCACGTGCTAAAAGTCACTGAACTTACCAGGCTTTATGTCTGACTCTGTTTTCTTTCGTCTTCTTTCCTTCCGTTCCCCCCCCCCTCTCAGGTAGTCAGGGAGGGAACAACATAGCTTAGTTTGGATCGTTACCCTTTTCCAAGCTTGAAGACTCTTGGATGCATTGCTTTGGACTCTCTTTGCCTCTGCTATGGCCGGCTTATGCTTTATTTGGTGAATATCATTTCTATTTTATGCATCTTTATTTTGTTATGTAAGACAGATACTCCGGTATTAGAAAACAATTGTTGTACAAACTATTTTATCAATGAAGTAAAGTTTTATTTTCCGCTGTTTAACTTTGCATGTCTTGTAATTTATCTGCATCTTTTACCTATAATGCTTCACAGAACTTAGTGCATTCCCTTTGTGAGTGACACTAACGGATGTGGGGTGTTTCACTTGGTATTAGAGCTTAAGGTTACCGGATCAGATAAAAGATTTGAAAAACTGTTTTCAAAACGGTTTTAAAAGAAGCATTTTAGAAAGAAAAGTTTTGTTTTAAAAGCATATTCCCCAAAGCCATACGCACAATCTTTTGATCCTCTGTTTGAATCCTTGTTTCCTTCTTTCCTGAGTCTCTGGGGCTCCAGGCTTTCTGGGAGGTAACCTCATCGCAGTACGGTTTTGTAGGCTTGAAGAGACTACGACATCGGTCAAAAGGGCGAAGAAGTGCCCAACCTCCATCTATAGCCGCAGTAGTTTCGCCTGTGGCTAATTTTCTTCCAGTCTTTGTAGGGTTCTTCGTGCGATGGAGGTAGCTTTCGAGAGACCTATCAACATGTTACACAAGGATGGTAAAGGTGAGAGATGAACAGTTGTGGTGGGCGCCCTAGGTAGGAAAAAGACTAACTTTAAGAGAGGTAAAAAGTACATAGCAACTTTTAGCTTTAGACCCTAAGATTTGTAACGTGATGGATAAGCTAAGTAGAGGAGAGACCTCTAATCATCTTAGTATATACACTAGGTATCAAGGTTAACATCTGTTTATCTTGGAAAGATAGTTCAACTACATTGGATACCCTCTAGCATAGTAAGTGATCGAGGTCCTGCCTTTACTAGTAGGTTTTGGAAATGGAGGCCAAGAAGCTTCGCATTCGTGAAGATTAACTAGTTAAGGTACAGAGGAGTGGAGCTCAAGAAGACGCGACGTGGGAGACTAAAGATAAGACACGCGCATCATACCTTTTTCTTGAGGGTATATCCTTGATCTCTTTTTTTCTAGGAACTTTACGCATGCTTGTTTCCATTTTTTTTAGGTATATCCTCTAGGTCATATCTTCGATCCTTAGGTAGAAGCCAATGGATGTAATCATGTATTTGAAACATGTTATGATTGATGGTTGCAAGTGGTTGCTTATGGATGCATATACACACATTAGGCGCTAGATAGGCTCAGTCATTTTCATATTGCATTTGCATATATGTATTGTTTATGGATTGAACTTGATGTGTTATCATATGGACGTTGCATTTGAGTGAATAGTTGTGCACTCATATAGAAATGATATGTATCATTAGCATTGCATACATATTGGACGCATGGCACTAACATAATTCTCATTAAGGAGGTCAACTGAATCAGTAGACCGCATGATTTTGCATTAGATAAGGACATATACACACACTATGCATATGAACATGAAAGCATTATAAATCTTTTTAGGACAACGAATTCTAGTGATTGAATGGTTGGGTAGATGGATGACTGGATGGTAGGACACATTCTTCCTAACTTGAAGATTTCAGGGACCAAATCCTTTAAGGAGGGGAGAATGTAACACGCCGTATTTTCTGTGAACATAAAAATAACAAATCAAGGTATAATTAATTAGGTGAAATGGGTTGCGCCATTGCGTTCGTCTCGGAATTCTGCTTGAGATAGAGTCCGAGTTTGCCTAAATTCGACTCCGTATGAAAAAGATATCCTTAAATTAAATATTGCAGCAAAACATGAAAATAAGGAATGAGAAAAGAATAATGTTTAGAACTGTTCTAAGGTTTGTAAGCAAAAAGACTTAGTAGCTCATTTGGTTAGAACATGTGACTTGCATACAAGAGGTACAGAGTTCGATCCCCGCCAGTGCCGTATTTTTGTTTTAGGGGAATGGCTTAAAAGTGGCTCAGTGTGAACGCAGTTCAAAAAGTGTTTAATGTGAAAATGGGTAATTGGGAAGATAGATAAAAATAAATAAATAAATATATATATATATACAATATATATATATATATGACGTGTACACATCATGTGGCGTACGTTGCACATTTTTGGTTGTCAATGATTGTTTTTTTTAACGTGGCCTTCTCTATTTGGATTTGTGACAAATTAAAAGTAAGAAAGATTTATTCATGTATAAGTAAATATTTATATATGGGTAATTAATAAATTTATTCATATATAAATAAATATTTATATATGGGTAATTAATGTATACAGTAAAAGGGAAAATATATATATTAAGTAGGTATTTATGTTCGGTTGATTGACAATAAATAATAAAAAGAAAAGATGTACATTTGGTACATTAACATTAAAGTAGAAAGTTATTAATACGAATGCCGAGTCATTGCTGAGTCATTCCTGACCTGTTGCTGAGTCACAGGGATAGCTCTATCTTGTCTAGACGGCCTTGATTGTTTCTAAGATGATCTAACGGCTCTTATTAACTTGAAATCCTATAAAAGAATGCCTAGACCGAAGGTTTCTCCACACAAATTCTTAGAGGCGTCTACATGATGTTTCTCTCTATTCTTGCCTCCACCATTAAAATAAATCTTATTCTCTTTCTCTAAAAACAATATATAAATCAAAGACGAGGTTATGCTGCACAAGTTTTTCAAGAAGAGATTTAAATCAAGCTAAAACTTTAAGAAGAGAATCAATGGCTAATTCAACGACTTCGAGCAACGTCACGCAAATCATAGCAAATCACCACATTACTATCTTATTATCCTTTTTTAAACCGATCAATGTAAGTCAGTTACTTTTTAGATTTGAACACTTAGATTCTTATTGTGACATGTAATTAAATGAATATGAGAAAATGCCTAATCCTTCCATTTGAATCTGTGCATGTATATGCCTTTGGATCTGATTCTCAATTATGGCCTAAAACTTATTGTGGCTAATTGCCAATGACTATGATTATGGGACTTTTTGCCTAAGACTATGACTATGAAATTGTGGCCTATGAAACTATCGCCTATGACTATGATTCATGACAAAGAGACTATTACCTATGACTATGACTAAAAGACTGTTGCCTATGACTATGACTATGATTCATAATTTTGAGACTATTGCCTATGATTCATGACTATGATACTACTACCTATGACTACGATTGAGAAACTATCGTGGTTAGTCGTACATGACTATTGTGGTTAATTACTATAACTATTGTAGTTAGTTGCTTATGCCTATTCCCATTAACTTATTATGTTGTACTTCGAACTAGCATTATGTTGGGCCAAATCACTTATGCCTATTCCCTTAATTATGCGGGATCTCATATTTAGGATGTAACTTGTCTAGTTTATTCCTATTCACTGTTATGTACATTCTGCCTATTGGAACCATTATTTTTGTATTTGGTTCATTTTTTGCATGTCTTTTCTTTTATGCAAACTCTCGTGCTTATCCCCTATTCCTTTTGTCAGTTTTATTTCATGAGTACTTAGAAACTTGTGAAATCATGTTATAAGTACGATTACGGCGCGTGAATTTGGGCACAGCTTAATTAAGTTAATTTGGCATAATAAATATATTGGCATAATCTGAATTGGCTATAATACTAAATATTTTACATGCATATTATACTTGAGTGTAAATGGTAAATTGTTAATTGGCCGCAAAGTATGTAATTGGCATGTAAACCAAGTTTTGGGCATAAACTGTAAACTAGAATATTAAATCTAGTTTTAACATGAACCGTAAATTTGGATATTTAATCTAGATTGGGTGTAAAATGTAAATAGGAACATTAAATCTAGATTAGGCTTAACTATTGATTTGGAACGCCAAATATATGACATAGTGATTTTGGGCATGACTATTATTGCGATTTTGGGAAGGTGGAGTAAAGACTATTCTGATTAATAACCTGAAATTACATGTAATTGTCATTTTTAGCATAATCATGGTTAGTGACACTTAATTTGGTATAATTTACATACCAAAAATTATGAACATGGTTTAGAGGGAAAGTGGGCCATAATAATAAATGTTGATAATGTATATTAAAAGAATAATTATGGCATAAGTAAATTAGGAATAATTTACATATAGAATTTGTCCTAAATGAGAAATGTGTACATTGTAGAAAATATGAATATGCCTAACCCGAGGTTAGATTGAGTTGTGGTGTAAAACTGTCTGGACCCACCCGGCTGTCCAGTAACCACAACAATACCTATCTAATGTGAGAGGTTAAGGCATTGTGCCCAATAGGAACCCGAGGTTAGACTGAGTTGCGGTGTAAAGCTGCCTGGAACCGACCGGCACATCCAGTGACCGCAACAATACCTGTCTAATGTGAGTGGTTGGTGCTTTAATAAATGAATTAAAGCTAAGTCAAGGTTTGGTAGGGTTAAGTTAACTTTAGAACGCTTAACCAATTTAACATGTTAATTAGACAAGTGGGTGGGGTTAAGTAAATTTAAAACACTTATCCAATTTAACATGTTAACTAGACTAGGAGGTGGGTTAAGTAAACATAGAACACTTAGCCGTTATAGCATGATAAATGAATAAGGTTTAGTTAATGAGAAACATTTAACCACTATAACCTGATGAACGAGTAAGGTTAAGGAATACTTAACAAATTTGACATGATATAAGGGTGGGTTAAGTCAACATGAACCGCTAGACAACACTTAACCAATTTGATTTGATATATATAGGTGGGTTAAGTCAACGTGAACTACTGGATAACACTTAACCAAATTAACATGACAAGTGAATGGGTTAAGTTAACATGAATTGACTGATGATACTTAACCAATCAAACATAACGAGAAAGAGAACTAAGTTGTAAACCTTAGTTAAGTGGACTAAGTTGTAAACCTTAGTTAAGAAAAACGAACGATTGAGAGAAATAAGTAGTAAACCTTAGTTAAAAGGACTAAGTAGTAAACCATAGTTAAGAAAACGACGATTCAGGAAACTAAGTAGTAAACCTTAGTTAAGGGAACTAAGTAGTAAACCTTAGTAGAACATGAGAACGGGCGAACATCCATCTGATCTTAAAGAAGGCTCCAACGAACTGGGTTACGAAGCACGCGGCTTCGAGGGGACGTGAGGGTACTCTTGGTATCCCTCTGTAAGGCTGCAGATGATCCTCCTGGGCTCATAGATGTTAAGGTCTACGTTAGAAGAACCAAGGGTATGCCTTGGTTGCAATATTAGGCAACCTAAAGACTAGGATGGACCAGCGTAATTCGGCGAGACCAGTAGCCCTGTGATAGCAACTCGTCATCTACCTACCATCTTTAGTCAGTCGAGATACGTAAAGCGGAAAGGCGGAGAACTCCAAAAGACCATATACTTGCTATCTAATTATGGGAGCGGATGGCCATAGGTTAGTGGGGCATAGCGGGCCTGCGTATAGTTCTCATTTTTTTTCAAGGGTGGCCTTTCATTAGTTGAGGGAGGGGTCAAGTGGGACCATAGCCACTGGAAAAATAGACCTTAGCATCTGCATCGGCATATAACTTAAAGCTCACGACCGAGTCCCGTGTTTCTTGATTTGCCCAACCACGGGACTCGGGTCACACATATAGAGGACATGTGCATCTAGACAGCGATAACGATTCGCGACACATACGTGGGGAAGTCTAGGAACATACACCGCTCTAGGTAGTGTGTCCTAGACTAGGGGGCATCGTTCGACAGGTAGCATAATCCCTAGATGGACCCAGGTCGCGTAAACCCTTGTTGAATCTAGGAAGCGCTCGATAGAAAACCCTAGATTAGATCTACGTAATAAATAATAGATGTACACCTGAAAGCAACCACAATTTCAGGGATTGGGATCACGTTATCATTTTATATAGACTACTAGTTGGGACACTAGTTAGGCGGTGCAGAGATATAGAAACCAGAATAACAGGGTAATAGCGAAGCAGAGAAAGTATTGAAGCATATTCAGTTTATCTTACCTAAGCATATCTTGCGTTAATCTTATGTTATCTTGTTATCCCTATCATCATGGTGTTGTCTTATACTCAGTTAATTCATGTCATGTTGCTTTTACCTGTTCACGTGCTAAAAGTCACTGAACTTACCAGGATTTATGTCTGACTCTGTTTTCTTTCGTCTTCTTTCCTTCCGTCCCCCCCCCCCCCCCCCCCCCCACGTAGTCAGGGAGGGAACAACTTAGCTTAGTTTGGACCGTTACCCTTTTCCAAGCTTGAAGACTCTTAGACGCATCGCTTTGGACTCTCTTTGCCTCTGCTATGGCTGGCTTATGCTTTATTTGGGGAATATCATTTCTATTTTATGCTTCTTAATTTTGTTATGTAAGACAGATACTCCGGTATTGGATAACAATTGTTGTACAAACTATTTTATCAATGAAGTAAAGTTTTATTTTCCGCTGTTTAACTTTTCCTGTCTTGTAATTTATCCGCATCTTTTACCTCTAATGCTTCACAGAACTTAGTGAATTCCCTTTGTGAGTGACACTAGCGGATGTGGGGTGTTTCAACGGTGTTATCGGTAAATTCAATTACCATTTCACGTTCAAATCTAATTAAAGATTTTACTATCGCTTGGAGCAAAACTGGTGATACTCCATTCTCGATCATTTCAATCTAATTAAAGATTTATTAAAACTCCACTTTGTTTTAATCTTCCCAAAAATCAATATTAATGATTGTTTAACTTGGGAAATCATATCCTTTCTTTAACTGGTTTAAAGAACCAATGTCTTTTAAAACACGATTCACGATAAACCCAAAATCACGTTCCATTAATTATCGGGTTAAAGAACAAGTGTTATTTAAAAATCCGTTCACGATAAACCCAAAAATCAATTCCAACTCAATTCCAATTAAATACCATTTAATAGGTACACTTCATTAAATATAAATAAAAAGATTTAATCTTTTTCTCAACTGGGTTTAAGAACAGTGTTAATAAAGACACCATTCAAGACAAACCCAAATCACATTTTATATTAATACAAGGCTCTGAATAGAAAATATTTCGGCTTATATTCAATACCAAATTCTACGACCAACAAATATTGTATTGGAAATAACGATATAAATATATCTTTCAATTTTCCATAACAATATCTGTATAATCACGAAATGCAACATCGAAATATTCCAAAGACAATTTCGATTCAAATCCATTCCAATTCAATTATTGGAAATTCTGGTTACCTTTAAAACCCCTTTCAAATTCAATTTATTTATTACAAAAATAAATTGATTTTAATTCTAGTTCAAAACTAGTTCATTTCGATAAAAATCAATTTTTATCTTTTCAAATATGGGGTTTTTCATCCCAATTCTTCCCAAATCATTTATTATGATTTTACACAAATTATTACTATTTTTAATAATTTTATCAAGGCCCGTGCAGTCAATTTCCACAAACGGCCATCGAACTGCACTTACAGCGACCTTTTCCAATTTGATTTCGACGTAATTCCAAATCCAACCGTTAGATTTCAAATCACTTATATTCGTTAGAAAGCTCTTTTCGATATGAACCAATGGTTCGGGTTTTAGGAGAATCCGACGGTCGGATCTCTCGTAATATCCACTCGAAGTCAACAGTCGAAATTCGCGAACTGCCACGGCGCGTTGCGTTCTACTCAGGCCATTCTATATATATAATATATATTATATATATCTCGTCGATTTCCTTTTAAACGTATTTTATAAATCGTTTTAAATTTGTTTTCAAAACGTTTTCAACTTCATATTCAATTTCGAATCAAAATTGAATATTCCATATCATCGATATCTAAATGATAATATTTTTAAAACGTTATATTTTGAAATCACTTCCATTTCTATATTCATTATAAAAACTAATATAATTGATATAAATATCATTCGCGTCAAAATGGCGCAAATCTAATCAACACGGCTTTATATGTTTCAATAACTTTGTTATTCTATTCAACAAATGAATATTTTCTTCAACACATGAATTTTCTTTTATTCAACACATGAATATATATTTTATTCAACACATGAATTTTATTCTATTCAACACATGAATTTTCTTCTATTCAACACATGAATTTTCTTTCTACTCAAAACATGAATTTTCTTTTATAATATTCCATATTTTCCAAATTGGAATGTGGCCCAATTAATTACCATATAATGTTAATTATATGGATTCCATACAACACATGTATATAATAGCCATGATAAATAATCAACCATCGTCCACAGTGCACCACACAACTGCATAAGCATTAAATATCAATAATTAACGCTTACACAGTCTGTCAACCCATCGATTGACATACAACTAAACAATCGGGATTAGTGTACGTCAAATATCATCCCAATACCCGTGTGGGGTTTCAAATCAACAAACACAGATTTTTATTTGTGCAGTTGGGCGATGTGTAAAATTTATCGTCCCAATCAATATCAGTCAAATCGGTGTACATCAACAAATCGTTCGATTTGTAAATGAATATTTATTTTTCTTCAACACATGAATATATAATTGATTTCAGTACACATCACAAATCAAATTCACACCAATTCATCAATCAAACCAAACAATCAAACAAGTCGTCCATGGTCTGTGGACGACGGGTTTCGGGTGCTACTAAGCACCGTCTGCATCCTAGTATAAATTTCAAACTAGAAATCAAAATAAAAGTGAGAAGTTCTCACCTTTGGGTTCCACTCCTCCGTTCTTTATTTCTGAACGGTTTGGATTTGTCCACCATTCCAGCGCAATCTTTTCATGCTCTTAATATTAAAAATCACATTTTTAACTCGCTACACATATAAAAATCATATTTTTATTCTCCTCTTTGTGTAGAAATCATATTTTTATTCTCTACATTATATAAAAATCATATTTTTATTCTCTACAATATATAAAAATCATATTTTTATTCTCTACATTATATAAAAATCATTTATATAAAAACCATATCCTTTCAAATATAAAAATCATTTCTTTTCAAATTAAAATAAATAAGTTTTCAGTTTTAAAATTCATATGTTTTCATTTTTAAAATAAATATGTTATCAGTTTTAAAATAAATATGTTTTCAGTTTTAAAACAAATCAATTTTCAGTTTTAAAAATAAATAAGATAAATGAATAAAGTGAAAGCTTACAGCGAGCGAGAGGGGGTGGGACCGCAGATCGTCGGAGTGGGGCGGATCCGCGGAGTCAGGTGCAGCGTTGGTCTTAGGTGAAGCAGGGGGGTCGGTAGAGGTTTACAGTTGGCCGTGGGGGGATGTTCTCCTGATTCGAAGTCGATTCGGGGGGGTGGTTTCAGGGCTGCGGCGGTGGAGAGAGAGGAGATGGCGGCGGGCTGAGCACGGTGGCGGAGGGAGCTGGTCATCGGCGATGCTAAGGGGGAGGGCGCGATTTCGTTTTTCCCTTCTTCTTTTTTTCCTTTCTGATTTGAACGGGAGGAAGGGTGAGGATATGAGGGTTGACTTAGTTAGAGAGAAAGGAGGGATTTTATTTTATTTTATTTTATTTATCCTCCACAAAGTAAATTTATATTTCGATCTCCAAACTAGACCCAACGACTGTCGCCCCTAGCTAATTACCCCCATTTCGAACACAATGGGATATGTCGTGTAGACCAATTCGATTGTTACGACTAGTTACCGCTAAATTTAAAGTATAAATCACTATATTTTAAATTCAAACGCACATTTCAATTGACCGAGGCCACATACTGACTCTGAAAATTCCAGAAAAATTATTTCTAGCTTCGTATTGACGATATGTTCCTAATAAAACTAACTTCGTCAAATTCTAAGACTGTTTGAAAAATGGTCATTTTTTGGTCGATCAAAATCAACTAAAACTGTCAAAACACGTTTTACTTCGCCACGCTCACATATTGATTCAAAAAATTACGAATTTTAAAACCTAGCAATTACTTGACATCACGGATCCAACAGAAGTGGTTTCGTCAAAAACCGAGGTCGTTTGCAAAATTTCCATTTTTTAGGGCCAGAATTCCATAGCGACTATTCTGAATTTTCAACTGGACGTATCTTTTGATTCCCGCTATGAAATTTCAATTTTTCGGATTCGTTGGAAAGATATTCTCAATTAGATTCTAATATTTTTGGTTTCGCTAAAATCCGGTTTATTTTGAATCATGTACATTCATTTGAACTTTGAAATCGAATTTTCGAACTACCGCGCCATTTTCAATTCCTTTTATAATTAAAATAAAATATTTATATTCTAATGATGATCTATATAAATATTTCCATTATAATTCTATTCAAAATAAATTTCTCATCCTTATTATTTAAAATATATCATTTTAAATATTCAAAATTCACTATAATTGCCAAAATAAAAAATTTAAATTGGCTCAAAATTTCTGGGTTGTTACATGTAGGCTCTGCCAACTTCCACTAGTGAACAACGGATCTCGGTCACTCACAATGCCTTTGGGTATTCCATGAAATCTCACTACCCAATTCATATACAGTTCCGCTAACTTAGCTGCCGTCCTGTTTGACTTGACGGGTATAAATCTTGCACTTCTTGTCAATCGGTCCACAAACACCCAAATGCTATCATGGCCCGATCTAGTCCTCGGTAAACCATCGATGAAATCCATTGAGACTTGTTCCCATTTCCATTCTGGAACTTCTCATGGTTGCAACAAACCACTAGGATTCTTTCGCTCAGTTTTAACTAGTTGGCAATTCATGCATTTGGATATAAACTTCCCAACGTCTCTTTTCATCCCTTCCCAGTAGTATGTCTGCTTCATGTCTTGATACATCTTTTTACCACCGGGATGTTTAGTCAATTTTGAGTGATGACATTCTCGAAGCACTTCATCTCTCAATCCATTGACTTTGGGCACAACAAGTCTTCCATTGTTTCTTAGCCATCCATCTCGATCAAGCCCATACTTGTTCATCTCTCCGTCGATTCCCATCTCTAACTTTGAGATGATTTCCAATAAATTAGGATCGTTCTTCTGACTGGAACCAATTCGCTCAATCAAAGTGGGTGTGATCATCAAACTTGATAACATTTCTGGATCCAATTCGCACTTTGGTCTAAAATCATACCCAGCGATGTACTCCAGTTGCTTCCATTCTAGAAACATAGCCCCTAAACTGGCATGTCTTCTACTCAATGCATCAGCTACCGCATTGTCCTTTCCTAGTGTATATGTGATGTCGAAATCATAGGAAGCCAAGAACTTTAACCATCTTTGTTGACGGAGATTTAGATCCTTTTGGGAGAAGAGATACTTTAACGATTTATGATCAGTAAACAACTCGAATCTTTCTCCCAAGAGATAGTGTCTCAACACCTTCAACGCGAACACGATCACTGCTAATTCCAAATCATGGGTACGGTACCTTCTCTCGTGCGGTTTCAATTGCCGACTTGCATAAGCTACAACCCTACCTCCTTGCATCAATACAGCACCTAGTCCGGTACAACATGCATTCGTATACACTATCATCTCTTCATTCCTCTTAGGAATGACTAACACTGGTGCACATGTCAACTTGTCCTTTAGATTCTTGATTGCATTCTCGCACTTTTCGTCCCAGACGAAAGCTTGATTCTTCTTGGTCAACTGAGTCAATGGTGCTGCTATTTTGGAGAAGTCTTGGATAAACTTACGTTAATATCAAGCTAATCCCAAGAAACTTCGTACGTCCGTTGCATTCTTGGGCGTAGACCAATCTTGTACCGTAGCCACCTTCGCACGATCCACGGCAATACCATTCTATGAAACAACATGGCCCAAGAATCGCACTTCCCTTCTCCAAAAGTGACAATTAGAAAACTTTGCTTTCAATTGGTGTTTTCTCAACACCTCCTTCACTATTCTTAAATGTTCCTTGTGTTCTTCCTCTGTCCTCGAGTAGACCAAAATATCATCCACGAACACAAGGACGAACTTATTCAACTGATCTCTAAATACCCTATTCATAAGATCCACAAAATATGCTGGGGCATTGGTCAGCCCGAATGGCATGACCAACCACTCATAAAATCCAGACGGCGTCCGAAATGTCGTTTTAGCTATACTCTCAGCTTCCACTCTAAGCTGATGAAAACCTGTCGCGAGATCCAACTGAGAGAATACTCTCGCGCCACTCAACTGATCAAACAAATCATCTATCCGCGGTAGAGGATACTTGTTCTTCCTCGTCACCTTATTCAACTCGCGGTAGTCAACACACAACCGAAGGGAACGATCCGCCTTGGTAGCAAACACAATTGGTGCTCCCCATTCAGAAACAGTCCTTCTGATAAATCCCTTCTTCAAAAGATCGCTGACTTGCACCCTGAGCTCTCGCTGCTTCCTTGGTGCCTTACGATGAAGTGGCATCACTATAGGTCTGGCATCTTTCACCAAATCAATACGGAACTCAATCTCTCAGTGTGGTGGAAGCCCGGTCACTTCCTCGAAGACGTGCGGATACTGGCCAACCACGGGCAAATCTGACAACTCACCATGCGGGATGTTGAGGGAATTTAGAAAACTAGCCATTACCCCATCACTAGGTAGACCACTAAACACTACCCTCTTCCCATCATCCGCTCTAGCTGTCACCAAAAAGCCCTCACAGTCTACCACCACCCCGTATCTTTGGAGTCAATCGACTCCCGAAATAATGCCAAACCCAGTAAAGCCCAAAACAAAGCAATCACAAAAAAACATGCATCCATGACTCGATAAGACCTCATTACGACAAATTATGCTAAGGCTAGTCGAACCACCAATCTGGTTCGTCACTACTAAAGATCTATCGACAATCTCGGGCTCCAATCCCAACCTATCTACCAGGTCACTAGATATGAAAGAACTGGAAGCTCCGGTATCAAACAAAACTCTAACAGGAACATCATAAATAGAAAGCATACCTTGGATGACGACATTCTTTCCCTTCTCCGCCGCAGTTGGGGCATCCGACGAAGAAGGAATAACATTAAGGGCATATGCTTTCACCATCTGCTTTTCTTTTGGGGGTTGCGGACATTTGTCCTTGTGATGTCCCACTTGGCCATAGTTGAAGCACTTCCTATCCGCTGGCTTGGCCCGACAATTACTAGCATAATGGCCTTTCTAACCACAGTTGAAGCACTCAACATCCTTCTTATTCTTTTTCTTCTGGCCATCCTTAGTCTGATTCTGCTTTCTCTTATTCTGAGAACTGTTCTTGCTAATGCTTTCCCCACAATCGATTCAAACGTCTCATCGATGTGGTTAATAAGCTTTTCCCCCAATTACTGATCCAAACCTGTTATAAACTTCTCGTTCTTCTTCTCGGGAGTGTCAATAAGGGATAATCCATACTTTGATAAAATATCGAATTCTGCATTGTACTCGAGACAGCTCTGCCATTCTGCTTAAGCTCCAAAAATTTCATAAACAATACTGACTTCTGAGCAGCTGGAATGAACTTAACGCTAAAGCGAGCCTTAAACTGATCCCAAGTAATCTGATCCTCGGGAGTAGTTGCCTTTATAGCATTCCACCAATTCATTGCCCGTCCTTGCAGCTGACGGGATGCTAGCCTTCTCTTCATCGCATCCTTGATACCCAAGTCTTCGAAGATGCGCTCGCGGCTATCCAGCCAATCCTGAACATCCGTAGCCGACTTCGTTCCGTGGAACGACTTCCCCCCAAGGCTAGTATAATCCTTGTTCAGCTTGGCGAAATCAGCCCTATGCGCCTGCACTATTGGACCACCACCATTACCAGCATTGGGAGCTGCCCTCTGCACATCCCTAAGCATATCTCTCGTGAGGTCAGTAAACATCGTCCTCATGTCAGCAGCATTCCCATTATTGGCTCCTCTACCGGTACCCCTTGCGTATCAGCTCATTGTTTAATTTGCACAGAGAAAACGATTAACCATCCTCTTTGTGGTGTTAATGCAGTGCGACTTGATCCTTAGCTATACTAATAATATATACATATATAGCTTTTGAAAACCAAAATAATCACAAATATGCGCTCTCATATACGTATTTTCTCTCTGATAACTTCCCCAGGTTAACTACGCAACCTAGAGCTCTGATACCAAGTGTCACGGCCCGCCCCGCACCAGCTGGCATTTCCTCCGAAAGTGCGCTGTATACATGCCCGACTAGCACGGAACGGTCGCCAAAGAAAGGAAAGAGGAGAATGAACTAATCCGAAACCTGTAGAATGTATCACAGCGCATGGAACAAAATATAATAATAATATACTTGACATAAAACAGGCGAGAAAGTGCATAAGCTGATAACTAAAACCAACATCAACGTCATCATCAAAGTAGCGGAAATCCAAATACAGCTTATTACAACTTTCCAAATCACTGTCTCTAAACAAAAGAAAGAAAGGTACACCACTAATGCCCAAAGTAGTGACCGCAACAACACAGGGAGAATATCTATATATATATATCATACGTGGAAGCCTCCTGCTCGTCTCCGGTACAACTACTCGTGCATACCACCTAACCTGTCTCTAGTCTACTCGTGAGAGCACCCAGAGTAATAAGAAGAGACATAAAACTCTGGGTTAGACAAAAAGTCTGGTATGAGCGATAAGCAGCTAAATAGAACAATAACATGTATACTAAACCATACCTGAACCTGGACCTACAACCAAAGAGTTAGCACTACATACCGTACAATACTCTAAGGTGCCACTAACATATGGTGTAAATAATACGAGGGTGGGGGTGTGCATGTCATAATGATAGCAAACAAATCAAACATAGCAACCATCCTCACATCTCTAACTCAGTGCGTAAAGCAAACGATGTCCACCACTGTAAATCACTAGACCCATCGAAGTAGTGACGGAGTTCGACTTGTACAACTACTGCTACTACCAAGCTTACCCCATGGAGTCATGACCAAATCTTTACAAGTGTCCCCACTACATTGGTCTATAGCTCTTTAGTCGTACCTAGGCCACTGTGGCCCTGAATCCGTTCACGTACCCCCTACACATAGTGATCCAAAGTTACAGACATCGTCAACCCCTTAGCACACGTCCTGCAGCAAAGCCCAATCAATAAGTTCGCTCTTTGGTTCCCATCTAGATCCTGAGTCAAAACTACTCATTTGGACTACCTTTGCATCTTGGGTTTTGGTCGTCACCTTCTTTTACGATCGGTCTCCATTTCTTCGCTTCACCTTACTTCAGGTCGTGGTCATCAGCCCCTCGGTTCGGGTCATGAGTCAGCCTCTATCGGTTCGGTTCGGTGCCCAAGTTCCATCGGGTTGTGCTCCCTCATCTGGATCGGTTCGTAACAATGCTCCAGGCTAGTGATCATCATGTCAGGTGGAAGGCTCCCTGGTCAGATCGGGTGGGGCCTTCATCACCAGTTCGGGTCGGGGATCCTCAGATGCGAGCGGATCGGTCTTGGTCACCATTGGTGGATCGGGTCAGATCTCTCAAGCTTCTCCATGGTGCATCGGTTCGAGTCGGAGTGGCACACGAGAGGCGGATCGGGTCGGATCTCTCAAGTCCATTCACGGCGCATCGAATTGGACTGGCTTGTGGCACCCATTGGGTTCCGGTCGTGATCTCCCCAATTTTCAAGATTGTCTCGTGGATACAATAGCATGGAGTGGCGGTTTGGTTCGCGGAGAGGTCTTCTGGTCGGTTTGATTCAGGCTCCTTCCTCCGATCCGATCCGAATTGGCCAAATTCCTGCACTTCTTTCCAGCGACTGTTTGCGCCATTCGACGACGTTTTCGACCAATCTAACTATTCTAAACAATCATAATTCATAACAAACAGTCATAGGAACATATAACATCAACCACAACCAACAAAACAATAACTTGATAGGTTAAAATAGATCAAACATAGCCAAAACCCCATATTTTCCCTTAAGCGTGCTTAAGCCAAACTAATGATATGATTAGCAAAACTTAACCAAATTAACCAAATTTTCTAACTGAGGCCTAAAACATTATTTTTATAAATATTTTTCCAGAATTTTATCAAGTCTAATTTCGTTAATCTTCACTAATTACCGTTAATTCATCGTAATTAGTGAGAAACCTTGCAAATCACTCACCTTGGCCACAAATAAAATACCAAATCTGAAATGATTCTCTGTTTGGCGCTGTTCTAAATGCAACATAGCAGAACTAACCTTGCTTTGGTGTTATTCCTCCTTAATTTGATGTTGATTAGGCTAACCTTCAATTAGAAAGTGGTTTAGAGGTGTTTTGAAGAGATTTAGAGAGTGGAGGCCATGGCTAGGTTAAGAGGAATGAATAGTGACGGCTGAAAAATGAGAAAAAGGTATTCTCCAAACCATAACAGCCCTTTTAAACTCCTAATCCCGAAATTCCCCTTTGGGCCTAGCTGTTAATCACCCGGTTAAGCCCATTTAAGCTATTTTTCACCATCTGAAACTTGTTTCAGCCATATCTCCCAAACGGTGAGTCCGTTTGGCTAATGCGACCATTCTACGGAATTGTAAACCATCATCCGGAGCCAATGGAAGTGGTTTCAGGTCAAAACTCCTTTCCAATCATAAGTTATGGAAAAAACAAGATCAGCTAGAGGCAAAAATGTCATTTAAAAATGGGAAAAATCATGAACATGGGTAATGACCCCAATGGTCGTCTCCAAAAGTTACATGACCATACGACTTCGTATGTGAAAGAAATAAATATTCTACGATCCTTCGAGGCGTAGAATGCGGGTCATTACAAAAACTTATTTAAGGTAATCTCAAGATCTAGGACTTTGGTTCTAAGTGTTGTGTTTTCATTCACAAGTGAGGTACATCTGTCTATGAAATTCTTCTTTTTAATCTCATCGTTCTCTTTTAAAAACAGATTTCCCTTTTTGAGAACTTCAAGGTTGGACTTGAGTTATGATGGCTCTAGATTCAGACAGTTACAATTTTCACATCTTAGGTTTTGAATACTTAAAACTTTTTCAAGTTCAGATTCTAACCTATTGTTTCCATGAATTAACTTCAATCTATCAGATTTTAGTTTCTTCACTTTTAGTTCAGGAACATTAATAGTTTCAGTAAGATCTTGACACATCAAAAGAAGATATTAAAAATTGTATACCTCACTAGTGTCTTATCCATCAGATTGAGCCATAAGACAAACATTTGTAGCCTCTTCCTCGCTTGTATCAGAGACTTCTTCTCCTTCCTCATCATCCCATGTTATTGCAAATGCTTTCTTCTTTTTTTGCTTCCTTTGTTGTTCTGAAGCAGAGGACGGTTTGGTTTGATATGTCCAGGCTTCTTGCATTTGTAGCAGGTTGGTTCCTCATCAGAATCATCCATGTTTTTTAATTTGTTTGCTTTGGGCTTGCTTCTTCGAGGTTTGAATTTCTTCCACTCGTTGAGATATCTGATGGCCACTGCAATTTGCAAGTTGTTCGATATGATCTTCATCATCATTGTCAACTGTGTTGGTCAAGGCAATTGATTTCTTCTTTTATTCTTAGTGTTTGCGATCTTCTCGTGCTTTCAGCTCCATCTCGTAGGTCATAAAATTTCCAATCAACTCTTCCATGCTCAACTTGCTCAGATCTTTTGATTCTTGGATTGCCGTGACTTTATCTTCAAAGTTCATGGGTAGGATTCGTAAGATTTTCCTCACAAGCTCTACTTTAGTGTAGAGTTTTCCAAGAGCTCTGGCACTATACACAAGCTGAGAAGTGACCATACATGTCTTTTATGCTTTCTTCTTTTAGCATCATGAAGTTCTCATATTCATTGCAAACTAAAGCAAGACGAGATTCCTTTACTTGCTATGTTCCTTCATGGGTGACCTCCAAAGTGCGCCAAATTTCTTATGCAGTATTAAGTTGAGAAATTTTATTAAATAAAGTTTTATCAACAACATAAATTTAGGCATTCATTGCTTTAGCATTAGTCGAGTACAACTTCTTATCATTACCATCCCACTTGTCCTTTGGTTTGGGAAATTCAACATCACTAATAATTACTGCGGGAGTTATATATCCAGTTTCAATAATATCCCAAACATCATAATCAACAGACACTAAGTAAATTTTCATCCTAGCTTTCCAATAAGCATAGTCACTACCATTGAACATAGGAGGCCTAATAATGGATTATCCCTCAGAAAAAGCATTATTTGAATTCATGACTCTGGAGTTAATTTAACAATGGCTCCGATACCACTTGTTGGATCTAGATTAACCCTAGAGGGGGTGAATAGGGTATACTAAAACATAAAAGTATGGAAAATACAGAAACTACAGAAATAAAAATCACACACAAGATTTACCCAGCTTCGGCAAGATCATGTCTACTGGTACTACATTCACAAGTTTTCTACTAGGAATTAAAAATAGTCTCTCGCTTACAAGAACATGTAAACTTGTGACTCCCTCTATTGTTATAATCCTAAACTTAAAAGCATGACACGAACTAAAATCTAAGCAGTGATTTTCTTAACTACAACAACCAATAGTTAAAACACCCCAGTTTAAATTGAACTAGAAAAATTAAAATGGCTAAAAAAGAAAACAACTATAATACAAAGATAAACCCCAAAAGAAATAAACACACAAAAAAGTTGGCCCCTTCGTTTTATTTATTATAAGAACTCGACCGACTTTTTTTAATGGTTTCAAGAGAGAAGCTATCCAGGGTTTTCTTTAAATCAGCTTAAGAAAAATAGTCCATGGTTTTGTGCAATCGTCCAGTTGATAATCACTACTTGTTTGCTCAATCTTGAATCAAAATCTTGCTCGATTATACACTGTAAGATTTCTGATTTTACTTGAGGGCTCGATTTGATTTTCTATGTGTTTGATGATTTTTGCCGATAAAGAAATAGGTGTACTTATATGATTATTGAAACCCTATACTCTGATTTCGATTGATTGCTTTCCTGATTTGGTTTTTGAAAATGTGGGTTCCGTCCAATTGATTTGTTGCCCTTTTGAAAATATGTTGAGCAATTCTGGAAAGATATTATTTGATTTTCTGGCCCCCTGAACAAGATTTGAATAAATTCTGGAAACATTATTTAACACAAATTAAAATGCTTCCAGAAATAACACTTTATTCGAACTGAATTGCGTGATTTGTGTGATGTATCCAGACTTGATTCTGGCCTTCAATGAATCTGGATATTTGATCTCTGGTCCCTTGCGTGATTGATAATCTAGAAAGAGAAAATTGATTTCTTGACCAAAAAAATGTGTTTCGTTCTTGTCCAAAACAATATCTCTTGGACACGTTTGACACTACAACAAATAACACTTTTCGTAATAGGCAATATTTGTTGCAGTAGACCAACCGCAATAGGCCCGCGCCTGTTGGTATAGCCGAAGTTGTAAAAAGTTCACAACATTCTCCGCCTGTTGCAATAAGATGTTGCGGTATACATTTTTGCAAGAGGCCTGTGCTGTTGCAACTGATTCTTTTGCAGCAACAAATGACAGTTGCAAAATAGTCTTATACAATTTTCTGCCTGTTGCAAAAGAATTTTTCACAACTATTTTTGTCTATTGCAATTGAATCTTTTACAAAAAATTTTGCAATTTCAACTATTATGAAATCACTAGTATTTTTAGCCCGCTTTGCTGGGCATTAAAATATATGTTATTAAAAAAAATATTGTAATGATTGAATATTAAAAATAAAAGAAAAATAAACTATTGTAATTAATAAAACATTGTCTACAACGAAAATTTGGACAATGAATGATGATTAGAAACAATGGTAGAATGAAAAAAAAACTTTCCGCTCTTTAATCTTGCTTCCAGAAGTAAGAGACGGTTTTGCCTGAATCATCCCTTTCATTATTAAACTATTAAATATTGAATTTTTCAAATGCAGTTTTCCCATAATTAAGTTTGAATGAAGATTCATTTTCATTACTAAAGAGTGCATCACAGCTTCACCCCTCCCTTTAAAAAAAAGTCATCTTTACTACATAATTAGCAAAAAAGTATAAGTCAACCTTATATGAAACCTGTGTTTTTTTTACTCATTAAGTCATAAAAATATAACTATGCTTTAAATAATACAAACTACATCAGTTGAAATTGAAAAAAAATGCACTGATAAGAATATATAAATTGTTAAAATATCTTGAGATATACCATATGCTAACTTTTTTTAATATCAAGTATTTGAGGACTAAATCATGGAGAAAGTGTCTCGCATATTAGACGATTGACTAATGTTTCATCTTAATATACAAAGATATCGGTATGATATTATGGCTAATGGGAGTTTTCACACTTCATTTTAAAATACAGTGTGATAAAATAAAATAATGAAAGGATGAAACCATGCTTTATATTTAATTCTACAACTTTATCGTTTAATATAGCAACATAATCAACTGGTTTATATATGGAGAAAATCATACCATTAAGTACCAAACAGGACAGAGCTAAAAAAATACTGTCATTTAGAGGGAAGATGTGATTATGGGCGCATATTGGGTAATAGGGGAAAATAAATTGTAGAAAATTACCTATCCAGGAAAAAATAAGCCAGAAATATTTACAACATAAAAGACAGCAATTCAGAAGTTGTATACTTAATAACTGTTTACATTATATTTATACTTGTATCATTATCTTTTTTATACCAAATCAAGTAAATCAAGCAAATCACATCTATATAAGTATCCTACATAAAGTCTGTAACACATACCATCTTGTTTACTGTCAGTTAAATCTTAGTGAAGCCAATGACATTACTTATATAATACAACTACATACCTTATTATATGTTTGTCATTGAGTGGACGAATGATTAAAACACTTGTTTCCTTTTGTGCTTTGCTTGTGGTTTTCTCTCTGGATTCAAGGGTTGATTCAGACCAAATAACTTGGTCACCATATCGCTTCACGTTCTCAACTTTTCTCTCTGGATTCAAGGGTTGGTTCAGACCAAATAACTTTCCCACCATATCGCTTCACGTTCTTGACTTTACATTTTGGTGCGTTACTTATATACTACAACTACATACCTCCGCCAGTCTCCGCTTGCCGAAAGGTTACCCTTGCGTCTCGCCGAACCAAACATTATGAAAGGCAGTTGCTCTTCTCTGGTGCTCCATGCCTAAGCTCCGCTGTCTGATGAATTTCACCTGCGTCCAGTCGAGCCACCAGCACCTTGTCGAGTCCAGCGCTTGAAGCTTTTTTTGCCGTGAGTTTCCCTTGCATCTATTCCTTTTGGTTTTGCACAACTGTATACACGCATGCATATAAACCAAAAATATATGTGGATAAACCGTTCATCTACTTCATGCATGAAACTGCAGGGTACCACTTCAATATCCCCTCCTGTGAGCTCATGGATTCAAGCGGCTATGACATATTTTGTACATACCCATGCTGGAGATGCTTGCATGTTGGATTTGGCTATGCATGAGTGTATTAGCTTGACTTTCAACACGTTGGTTCCATGTGTGTCCATAGTTTGGACCTGAGCAATCCATCAAATAAATAAATAAATTGTTTTTGGTTTACCCAGTCCACTCATATTTCTAATAGTCGCCAGATCATGCATGCAAGCCTCGGCAAATGGTGTTGTGTAAATTTTTAAATACTAGTTAGTAAACTCAAAGATCACCTTTCACTATTATTAAAAAAACGTGCATACTAGTTGAGTGGTTGGACATGTGACTCAAAATTGAGAGGTCACTATTTTTAATCCGGCTGTAGCAACTTGGTTTTGGTTAATTATTTTGACTGAAACCATTTGCATAAATTTTCGCATAAAATTTTAGTCCATATTTGTAAATGAAAATCATGCTTTTATTCTAGGTAACGAATTCCTCCTTGTAGCTGTTAGCATCATTCTACTCATATCATGTCTTCTCTTTTTGCCACGAAAGGTGAGTTTCCTCACTCGTGACTAGTCAATTATTAAGTCAATTAAACACTTGAGATGTTAAATGGAATGTTAGGGTTCTCTAGATTTATATGCTTTGTGATTGTGCACGTGCAACACACACTGTTATTTCATATGACCCAATATGGATGTATGCTTGACATGCTATATTTATTTTCTCACCATGCAAGTTCCTTTTTATTAGAAAACCATTACGGGTTGAAATTATACATACCCGAACCCCTTGTGTGTTTGAATTGATTTGGGATGCGGGTTGAAATGATACATACCCGGTATTCGAATATTTTAAAGAACGGATTGAAATGATAAATATCTGTATCACTTGACCATAAGATACAAAATTATATACCGACACCGTGGTCAATAAAATAAATTATTTAAAATAATTTATATCGATTTTGGAAATATAAATTTTAATGGAATTTCTATATAGCATAAAGAAAGTCTAAAAGAAATTTTTGTTCAAATTTTACTTGAATTTTTATAAGAAATCCAATTTCTTTGGAAATAAGTTTCAAAGTGATTTTGCAAGTAAACACTTAAATTTTTATTTATTTAAAAAAATTCTTCATAACTCTATGTTCATATAATGAATTTGATAATATGACAATTCTTGAGTTGAATGATTTAATGTAAAGATTTGCAAAGACTTGATAAACATTTTCAAAACTTATTTTAATATCTGATTTGTCAAATGTATTTTTGCCACATGAATGTAAGAAGGGTTTCGTCAAAATGAAAGTGTTTAAGTTCAAGTACTAAAGAATATGATTATATAAATCATGGTGAATACGGGTTTGGTTAACAAGTTAGAATTTAATAGATCATATTTTGATTAACAACTAATGTTAAAGTTCCTTTTGGATTTATTATATGAAATGAATAAGGGAAATCCAAGGTAAACATTGATTTGGAAATCGTTTTAGCCATGAAGTATTGAGATTATATCAAAGAAAAGAGAATTTGATTTAAATATAAAATTTTGATGAGAAAGTAATTATGTGACATGGATTTAGATTGGATTATATTAATATTATTTGAATAGAATTATAATTTCATGAAAGTAATTTTTCCATTTACTTGATTTTATAAATATTTTCTGTAAAATTATTTGATTACTTTAACTATATGAATTTTATAATAGTTTTTCAACTATATATATGTTTATACATTATATTTAATTTAATATACATGTACTATTTTCAAACTTTACTTTTCTAAACATATTTTTGTAAATTTAAATAAAATCTATGTCCAATCCAATCTAGTGAATTAAGAGGGTGAATAAAGGATTTCAAGCAATAACGATATTTCATGGAATTTGAAACTTAAAACCCAATGATTGACAAAGAATGGTGAATATTGGTTTTGTAACCGTACCTACAATAAATGATTTTTGTAATTGATTTTGGGGCAATACTAGAAAAATCGATTTGTGATACTTGAAAATATGATTTCAAATCTGATGGCCACGGTGTGAAAAATGTAAGCGTTCAGTTGTTAAACAGACCGGAGTCAGTAAGTGGCATACTCACTATTAATGCCGATACCACTTTAACAACTGTGTACATGATGGAGTATCCGAAACGAAGCAGCATGGCTTGGAGGCGATTACTGGATCGAAGAAGGCGAACGATGACGAAATGGCCTTGACCTTCGGGTCATGATTAAAATGATTAAAATAGGAGCTATACCGTGGCTAATTGAGGTCGCAGCTCATATTGGACATGTTTCTTCGATACCATCTCTATTACTGTGTGATTGATTTGGGACACCCTTTTTATTCGGGAGTGTATTCCGAGGTGGGTGGTAGTTGCTGCTATGCATTACCACCAGTCCAGGAATTCAACTGGTAGAATCCTACCTGGGGTATCGCCTCGAGTGCCTTGTCATATTTATCCCGTACGAGCGCCATACGATTTTAATTTAGTACTGCTTTCTATGGAGTGCCCTCTGATAACACCAGTGCGGTGAATTCACGGTACCGTATAGAATGTAATGCCTATAAACTGCGTAAGGGTAATATGGTAATCTCTCTTACTCTATTTTCATTATATTTGCTTTACTGAATAGACATTATTATAATAGCGTACTATTATATATGTATTAGTTTCACAGATCCTTAGAGAAAGGAAATCCCAAACATCCTTTTAAGTTATTGTACATTTCAGAGAACACTTCATTGGTGTTAATTCACTTATATGAGACTATTAGTCCTGACTTGAGTATTTTGATTGTTTTATTCCTTGCAAAATGCCCGGGTCGGATCGAGTATTACAGCTTGAGGATCTATCTGTTAGAGCTTGAGATTCGTTGGAGATCCCGCCATCCATCTACTATGTCATATGCAGTCATGACCATCTCTGTTTATTATCAAATATTAGTATGACTCTATATTCATTCTTCCAATGTACCTATATTTTTCTGTACCCTGATATGTTGTAAATTTAAATATTTTTTAATATTACTTCCGCTGTGAGATAATCTGTGTTGATTTGTATTTCAACTTCATAAGCAATAACAATCTGTCGTTTTGAACGGTTCAAGTTTGTTTAATTGCCGGCTTGGAGCAAGCAAAAAGTCAGGCCGTTACATTTAAGAATTGGAACAATAGAAAAAAGGAAGATTGATGAGTCATACCTGGAGATTTTGCTCTCTATATTCCTTATGTAAAACTAAATCATAGGCAAATCTACGAAACTTACAATAACATTGATAAAATGATCAGCTTATGCAATAAAAATGTAATTAAATGTGATTAAACAGTTGGTGAGTATGATCGATAGTATCAGAAATGTGATATTCTCTGGATTAAAAACAATATGAATTTGATTCTATGACATTTAATATTGTTCTTTCTATTGGACAATCATTTGATAGAATTTGCTACAGCACATGCTTTGTGCATGGCAAGAATATTGTCATGGAAATGGCTTGTGTTCAAAAACCGAAGCACTATTTTGTTCAAAAACTGAAGTGCTACTTCTATTCAAAAACAGAGGTAGTGATATAGTTTTAAAAGTGAAGCGTTGCTTCAGCAGCTTCACTTTAAAAATTGAAGTATTGCCATAATTTTTAAACTGAAGCTGAGCCTGACTATCAGCCTGACAGTCAAATTTGTTGATCATCCAATCAGCCTGACTGTTAAATTTGTTGATCATCCTCTAATATTAAATGTTTTCCAGTATGTGTGTTTAGGAATTAGGGAAAAACTTACATCAGAGATACATCTCCGGAAACCTACTACAAAATATGTTCTTATTTTAATTACTTAGGATGAAATACTATAAATTAGGAATTGCACACATGCATATCTATTAAAAATATAAATAAATAGTAAAATTAAAAAAATGGAAGTTATTTCACTATTCATAGGGGTTTGTAAATACGGTTTGAATCAAACATTGTTTTGGTAATCAGCTTAAAAATGATACATCAACCAGAACATGATTCTATTAGCCCCAAATGAACATTTTATATTTCCACAACCAGAACAGAATATAATGGCACATAAAGGATTCTTATGGCTCTCAAATGGCCCACAATTAGCTGACATATTATTTCTAGTAAAATGACTAAATTGACACGACTTACACTGTTTCTTATTTCTTCCAGGCATTTTCGTCTGTACTTTCTTGCTGCTACAGGTGGTATTACCCTGACATGACTAGAATTATTTTTTATTGATAATAATTAAAGAGAAATCAGTTAGTTTTGCAAATTTTTTACCAAGCATATGATATTTGTTTTATTTTATTTTCAAGCATTTCCATCTTTCTTTTAGAGCGTACTTTCTAAACATATACGAAGTTGTGAGTTATGTATTGTCTAACTGGCACATCCACATGTGTATCCATATAAGGAATACTATCACAAAGAAGCAAAGATATACATGTATATATTTTATGCTAATATATAAATCTCACTTAACTCAGTTAGATGCCAATAGATATATGAGAACCTGTTCACTTAGGAGGTCAGTTTGCATAATTTTTCAAACCTTTAAATACACCCAATCTGCCAACAACAGAAACACACTTCAATGACTAAGAAAAACATGTGTTCACCTAAATTACCTTATGTGTACACAAGTTATCCTAGTGGGCATTCTCACAGGTTCCTAGTGGGCATATCTAAGTGGTTTCATTTTTCAACAACAATTATATATTTGTATTTATAAAAAAGTTAACAACATCATTCCTATTTCCAACAACAATCATCTGAATCATATTTATATTTAAAAATAAAATTAATAAAAAAACTTACATTTCATAAAACCAACAAAAGTAATAGCATAGGTTATAACAGAACACAGAGCACGATATAGGTTGACTAGGCCAAATTAGGTAAAACTTCGATTTGGGGCTACAACCGTTGCTGAAGTCTGTTGGCGCACAAGAGGAGAAGTCCTGCTGGATAGAGCAGAGGAGTTCGATTTGTTCAGAAAAAGAAAGAGCCTTATTTTGGAAGATTTGGTAGACCCGCCACCATGAATTCACAATTAGTCGCACGAACGTGAATTAAGGTGAAGTTTCTCTCCTTCGACAATTCGTCAGTACATTCGGCTGCGTTCGTCTAACTCAAGAATTCACCACCGCTTGTAGTCATTACCAGATGCGTCCTTCTTCGAATGTTAGCGTTGATAGCAATTGAAATCAAAAAATAATGATTAAAAAATAGGTTTGGGGATTTAGGGTTTTGAAGGATAAATGGGGAACGGGTAAAGGCAAGAAAAGAGGTGGGGAGAAAAATGACACGGCAGAATTTTAAGGATGGAGCCAAAAAAAATAACCGATGGAGCCAAAATTTCAACGGAGCCGCTAAATTTCAAAGGAGGAGCCAAAACGAGTGGTGGAGCCAAAGTTCAAGGGCTGGAGCATATAAACTCACAATTTTATATGTTAAAAATATTTATTAATTGTTAAATTTTGAAATATTAAGTAAATTTAAGAAAATTTATTTTTATATAAAAATATTAAATATAATTATTAAGCATATTACTTATTAATTAAATATCTTTTAATTTATTACAAAAGTAACTACAAAGTATTACTAGTTAAGTATATTAATTATTAGCTTCGAATATTACTTTTAATTATTTAGTTGAAATTATTAATTATTAAAATATAACTCATTATTTGTTTATTTGTTACTTCATGATTATAATTTATTTATTTATTTGGAATTAAAGCATTTAGATTTGAAGCCAAAAAAGCAGGCTAGACTAAATAATTTGCATTGTCTTGTGTAATCCAAAGTGGCAAGACTTCAGCACACATTACACCAAATTTTGTTTTAAATATAACTTCGTGTAGAAAATTCAAAATTTTACTTTTTTTTTTTTGAAAGGCAAGTAAACATTTGTTCACACAATGAACAAATACAATGTATGTACAAGAGTTCAACATAAAATGAACAAAAGAAAAAAAAACACACTTATTTCTCTCGACTAACAGTAATGAGAAAAAAATAATGACATTAGTAGAAATGGAACCAGAAAAAACTCATCACTGCCAATCGCCAAAGCCAAACTATCAACAATAACGGCTACCATCAGCTACTAGTAACCAAAATGTCAAAAGCCACCGCAAGTCTTCAAAGTTCCATAAGCCAAAACAAAAAAGCAACGAGTCACCAAATCCAACAGTATAACTTCTATAAAGAGCTAACACTCTTCATAATCCTCCGATAAATATAGCTGTAAATGTGATTAGCATTCAAACTTCCATGCCCAAAATGTAATAACCCGGATCCTTATGGGTTAATTTTTGAATATTTAATATTTAATCTAAATATTGGGTGGATAATATAAGTGGAATTTTATATTAAGTTATTAATTTAATAATCAATTTCTATTTAATATCGAATATATATTATTCCATCGTAATACGAAATATAATTCAGTTCGAGATTTAAAACTGAATTTAATACAGTTCAGACTTCTATTTGAATTCGAATAATAATATTTATTTATTATCGCAGAATTTATTGTTTTAAAATTTGATTTACATCAATTTAAATTGGTATCTGTTCCAGACGATCAAATGGAGCTTCGTAACCCGTCCCAGTGGGTTCAGACTGGTGGTTTAACCTTAGGAATGACTGTTGTTGGATTCAGATAGGAGTTGAAATCAACGTGATAATTTAATTTAAAGGATACTGATTCAGAATAAAATAAAAATATCAGTGTTGTGTGGGCTGAAAACAAACCCGTGTTCTCCTTTATAACCACAAACAAAACATGCCGTGTTCTTCTTTATAACCACAAACAAAACATGTCGTGTTCTTCTTTTTAACCACAAACAAAACATGGCCATCCTTGTATAATAGTCGCGCTCTCCCTTCCAATTCTTTTTCTGAGAAACCGATCAAAAGCTTCACCAATTTAAAATGGCCGCCACTCCTTGTTCACAGCCTCTAAACAAGATCAAAAATCGCAATCCTGTTATCAAAATATGGCACCTCATTCCTCCGCAGAATCGAACGCAGTAAGTTCGATATTAAAAGCATTCCCGTAGGTGACTAAATCTGAGGCGCTCCAGTTCGAGTTAGGGTGGAGGACGCGATACAAACGGAGGGTGATCGAGGGCTAAGGCTGCGATGCAAAGTTCAACAGGAAGGTGGATTGGATGTCGCAAGTCCCAATTAGGGGTACGAAGCTTCAGGTGCGAGCTAGGGTTTACTGTGAGTCGCTGAACTAGACTTCGAGAGTGGTGCATACCCTAGGGCTTTGAGCGAAAATGGAGACAGCAGCAGGAACTGACGTCGGTTCTTGGTAGTACTGCGATTTCAGGAAGTGGTTATGTTTCGAACGATAGGAAGTGGAGTGAGTTCGATTGTGTTGATTTGGGGACAGAAGATGATGGTAGCTATTTTTTTAGTCTCGTGAAGCTCGATTACTCTCTGGAGGTGGCGACTGTCCAAGTCAAAGTGTTCGGGTGCTTGATTTTTTCAGATGATTGGGAAGAAGAGTTGGAAGTCGAGTTTTTCAAAGTGAGCATCAGGCTTTCAAATTTCCTGCAAGAAATTTGAGAAGGAGAAGGATTTAGAAATGGAAATAAAGGTAATTTCATTGTCAAATTACCATTTATAAATAAATAAGGGATTATGCGATTCAATTTGGTTAATTATTTATGTAAGTAAACATTAAATATATATAAAGGGTTTAATGTTTAAAAATACATTGATTTATTTATTTATCCGTTAGGTTAATTTAAAATTGGTAATCGATTAATCGTTAAATAAAATTTAATAATCGTAGATGTTGAATGGACTCGGTCAAGACAACTCGTAGCCATTAAATTTGGAATTTAACAGGACGTTCAGCAAAGGAAATTTACGGTGAGTAAATCTCACTCACCTTTTAGTTAGAATTATTTTTAATCGTTAAAAATAATTATTTGTTGCTTGTTTGAATGCTATCTGGTTGATTCAAATATATATAGTTATTTAGGGTTGACTATTATATATATATTGGGTTGATGATTGATTGGATTCCCGCAGTTTCATAGCGGATGATTACCCTATACGCCCCACGCTATGATTAGTGGATGACCTTCTATACCGCGATATCCTGCCTCGAAGCAGGATGGGTATTACTATGTTGACTAACGTCTGTGGATACAAGAAAAACAGGTTGGGGAAATCCAACAGGATTCCTCAAAAATATATTATATGTTTGTTGTTTGTTTGATTTCATATATATTCATATATGATGTGTTAAAAATCAAATGATTGAAAATTGGTTGATTTGATTGTTTAAAATATCCCAGGGGCTTGAATATTGATTTATAAAAAGGGTATTTGAGATTTAAAAAGGGAATTCTATTTTTATAAATAGAATTTGAATTTTAAATAAAACTATAGAAAATATTAACTTGTTTTGAAGGTATATAAAACAAGTAAATGAATTTATAAACTTAGTTTATAAATGAAAATATGGGATTTGAATTGAATTTATAAACTTTGTTTATAAATGGAAAGGTGGGTTTTGAATCGAATTTATAAACTTTGTTTATAAATAAAAATATAGGATTTGAATTGAATTTATAAACGTTGTTTATAAATGGAAAGGTGGGATTTGAATTGAAGTTATAAACGTTGTTTATAAATAATGCCGAGAATTCAAATGGACTTTGAATATAAGGAATTTAAATAGAATTTGAATAATAGAATTCAAATGGAGTTTAACTATAGAATTTGAACATAGTATTTCAAATGGAATTTGAATATAGAAATTCAAATGGGATTTATAACAAATAGATTTGGATAAATAGAAGGGGAATAGACTAAGAATTTAATTAACAAATTTAATTAACAAATTTAGTTAAAAACGATTGGTATAGTTAAAATAGATTGGACAGGTATAAATATACAGGAGACAGGTTTGGAATAAAGTGTTAAATATATAGATTGCCCGACAAAAAGGTACGTAGTTAATTCATATATGAGATTTTATGCGCCGTATCGGCAAGCAGCTTGGCTTTTTCTTTTTGAGATGAGAAGGACCGGGAAAGCTATTTGAAATTTCCCGATGCTCCCGGTACAAAGGAGGTTATGGCGAATTTTTCCGGGAATTTAAGGAGATAGAATATTTTTAAGATAATTTGGTAGTTAGAAATCAACGTATCGATATATATAGAAGTCGATAAGAAAACGAACTTAGAAATAGAATAGTATAATAAAAAAGGAAGTATAAGAATAAAATCTAGTAAGAATAGAAAGAAAAAGTGTATACGTGTTTAAAGGTAAAGAAGTAGTTCTATGTTATTGATTGTTCGAGTAAGTAGTCACGTCTATTTTGACGTTATAAATGTTATTCCGTCAAGGTCTGAGAGGTAGTTATACCCCAACTTGATTGATTTCATTATTAACAAATAAATAGTAAGATTTCAGGCTCGAAGATCAATGTTGGATAAAAGTTAGTTGAATACAGTATTTGGGTTGTCGTAACGATGTTTTACACAACATCTGTTTTGACCCAAATAAGTGTAAGTATAGGAATAAACGAGATTGGAAAAGAGATAAGTAATTGGAATATTTTCCAATTTTAAATAACATATATTTTCTAAAGTTTATAAAATAAAAGAAGGCGATATATGGAAATGTTTTCCAAATAACGTATAAGGCCAATATGGTTATTGAAAATATTTGGTTAACAAATATTGATAAGAAATAGAGAAGAGATTTGATTAATGGAATATTAATTAAAGGCTCAGTGATTGTTGGATGTTTGGATGAACACTTGTTTTATTCGATAGTTAAATCATCGACTATCGAAACACTTGTTTTTATTTGATAGTTAAATCACAGACTATCGAAGTTTTGACCATCGTTGTCAATATGGAGAGACCGGTTGGATTTTTATCCGAAGAACCACTCCATATCGGCAGTAGCGTGCGAATCAGATTATATAAAGATAATTGAAGATGGAGTAGAGTGCAAGGACTTTTTCTACTAATAGAAATTGTGCCTTCGATTCATCCTGTTCCTGGGTGACGTGTGTGGATGAATGTCTGACAGAGTATTTCCAGATGATCACGTATATTGATTTCTCCAAGCGTACCAAGAGTGGAGGCGGAGAAGGAAACTTCTTTTAGCTAACACATAATGTATTGTTGTAGACGTCAATCGGTGATTTGATGGATTTGACGATGTGGCATTCAAAGTGAATCTGGTATGATGATAAAGCGTAACCTCAAGCCTCATCAACCGGTAAATGACAGAAATCGGGCAGGCAGCATTGCTAAGTCGGTCGCACCGAAGTAGGGTGTATAATCACCTGATCTAGAGTTTCATTTACTTCTAAAAATCTATTGTTGATGCTGTCCCATTCGGGAAACGGTTGTTGATCCCAACTGTTGGTGATATACATTCGATACACTCAAGCGAAATGAGTGGTCGGTCATGTGTGGCCGGGTTGCAAGATGTTCTTGTTGAACCCAGTGTATTCCTCTCTAGAGGTACATTAGCGAAAGGTGGTTCCATACCTTGTCATAGTTGGAAATCCATTACCCAATACGTGCTTGCGGTTTTGATTGTATACTATATATGTAGAACGTGAGATGAAAGCGTTTCTGCTAGATGATTATATATATACTGTGGTTGATAGACATTATTATAATATCAAAAGGTTTTTGATATAAAGATATTTTGGATTCTCATAAGGGAAAAACCCGTTCCGTTATGCGGCGTGGTCTTATGAGATATCGTTTACTTGTTCGAACTGTTTTTAAGCTGTTTTACTCATACCAGTCCCATGACTGACCCGAAGTTTACTTTGTTGTTTTCCCTAAACTCTTGGGTGCCTAAATTTGTACGGGCAGTCAAGTAGTCGGGAATTTACAGATATACTGGAAGAGCTTGGAGCAGGAGGCTTCAGGATCATATAGCTATAGTTATTTCCGCTGTGTTGTAAGTGATGTACTTTGATATTGATGTATATTCAAGTACAGATGTATATTTCACGTAATGTTATATATATTATATGTTATTCGTTCCGCTGTGAGATTTGTGTTCCTCTGATGTTGTGTTCTTCTTCTTCTTCTATTCTAAGTTTCTATCTTATCTTTCCTCACCCTCTAATTTCTTTCACTAATTATCAGGATTTTTTGATGTTTTGGTTATCGACATCGAGCTTATGTCGATAACCAAAGTCGTTGAAAATCCGGGTCGTTACAGTTGGTATCAGAGCTTAAGTTAAGAATTACTTGGCTCGGTGGCGTGACTCGGTAGAGATAGGGTTAGTAATAACCTAGATTGAGTTTGAGTGTATATATATATACGAGAGAGCGTATTTGTTATTTGATATAAAAACTGTTTTATATTGTGTTGACTAGTCTGTTGAGTGGATTATAAATTTTGGTCGAATCGTGGGATGCCACGATGTCGATAGGAGTTTATAAACAATTGAACAGAAGATTGGACACGATATTGTTTTTAAATAGTTGAGTTGATTGTTAGGATTATAATCGAATAAGATTATAAAAACTGGAATAGTTATATATATAACCAATGGAATTTGTATATGAAATCAAATACAAATGAGATAAATTGAAATTGAATTCCAACCAGAATTCAGAATTTAAAATCTTAGGAGTTTGGAAAATATTTTTCTAAATGGGTTTTGAAAGAAATAAAGCACTGAACTCATTCAGTAGCTGGGAAATAATTCTGATGATGATCGCAACCTCATCAGTGTTCATTTTCGAGTTTCTAAGTGATGAATTGCTGGCTTAGAAAAGTTTTTGATGGAAATTTGTTTGAAAGGAAAACAAGCTGTTTGAAAATTCAAATGTTTTGAATTTGAAATAGATATAAATATATATATATATTTATATTACTTCAGAGGAATTTTGAAATGGGAATTGAAATATAGATTTCAAATAGAAGTGAAATGGGAATTGAAATATAGATTTCAAATAGAAGTGAAATGGGAATTGAAATATAGATTTCAAATAGAAGTAAAATAAAGGAATTTGAATATATATATATATATAATTCAAATAGAAGTGAAATAGAATTTGAATTCAAAGGAATTCAAATGAGTTTGAATAAAGAAAATTCAAATAGAATTTGTATAAGAAAAATTGAAATGGAATTCAAATGGATTTGAATAAAGAAAAGTCAAATAGAGGTTTGAATATTAGAATTCAAATGGAATTTGGTTAAGTAGAATTTCAAAGAGAATATAAAGTGGAGGTTGAATATTGGAATTCAAGAAAATATAGAGTTTAAAATAGAATTTGAATTCAAAGAAATTCAAATAGAAATTGAACAAAGGAATTTAAATAGAAATTGAATAAAGGATTTAAAATGGAATTTGAATAAGGGATTTGAAATGAGTTTTGAATGAAGGATTTCAAATAGAAATTTAAGATAAGAAATTCAAATTGAATTTGAAGATAAGGATTTGAAATAGAATTTGAGTAGAAGAAAATTTAAATAGAAATTGAGTAGAAGGAAATTCAAATATAGAGTTTGAATAAAGAAATTCAAATGGAATTTGAATATTGCAAATGTAGAGGACTTGAATATTTGAAGAGAAATAGATCGGGAATATTATGTTGAAATGGATTAGATATATATTAAAAATATATCAAAATGGAGTTGAATTGATTATAAACAAAGTTAAAACGTTTATATTTATAAATATAATTAAAACGAGCTCGTCGTAGCGTGGTAGTTCGTAAATTGGCGATTCGAACTTCAATTTAGTATTCAGAACTCATTTGAAGTCGGAATTCTTCGAAACAAGAATCGTCGGGACCGGTTGAACAATAGTTTTCTAATAAAAGAGAAAAATCAGGATTTCATCGTATAGATTTTGAGATAGGTCAAAAACAAATTTCAAAAAGTGCAGCACCAGAAACCATTTAAAACCACAATGGTTTATATATATATAAGTAAAAGGATTTTTTAAAGTAAATAAAATCCGAATGGCCATGAGAAAAATATAGACTTGAGTTATAAAATGAATGTGAACTCAAGTGAAGTAGATAAAATGATTTGGGAAACAATGATCATATTTCTGATTATTGAATAGAATTAACTAAGTAAAAGAGAAATTAGTTAATCAAAGTTGAATCGAAATTGGGTTTTTGGATAAGTGAAAGAGATTGAGAATTTATATTCGAAATCGAAAATATAACTCGAGTTGAAAATATAATTAGATTAGTTATAATTAAGTTGACATATATTTGAACAAGTTATATTCTAATAAAAAGGGTGAAATAGGCAAAACGGTTAATTAGCAACTAGTTAATGGGAATTTGAATGATTGAAAATAAATTTAACTTAAGTAAGTTAAATGGATCGAAATGAATAAATTGAGTAAAATCAATGTGAATGAAATATGAATTGGGTGTGAATAAAGAAAAAAACCAAAAGAGTTAAAAAGAAAATATATTTGTAAAACAAATATAAAGGAAAAATATTTGTAAAACAAATACAAAGGAAGTTATGTGCAAACAAATAGAAGGAGAAATATTTGTAAAAACATTTACAAATAGAATTTAAAAGGAAATATTTGTAAAACATTTACAAATAGATTCAATGGAAATATTTATTTATAGTAAATAAATAGAATGTTATAAATGAGATATTTATTTGTTTGTTAAATAAATAGAATTTAATCAAAGGAATATTTAAGATGGATAGAAAATGGAAATCTGTTTTTAACAGATAAATAGAAAAGATAAATTTATAAATAACAGTTTATGAATTAAATTAAATATTTATCATTGGATAGATGGGATATATAAGTCTGAACTTATATAGAGAAGAGATATTGGTTTTTAACACCGATATTTTAAATAGAAGGGGTACACAACACTTGTATAAGTAAAGTAACGTTATTAAAGAGAACATTTATAAAGTGAAGAACCGTTACTAAAAGTAAATCTTTATAATTGAATAAACGTTATCCAATAGGAGTTATTCGAACAGGAGAAGTCGATTAGAGTTAGAATAAATCGATTAGAGTAAGAATTAACCAGTTTGAGTTAATCAGTTAGGGTTAATCCGTAGAGTTGATTGAATATTAGTTATTCAATTAGAATTTATCGAAGATTTGTTATTCAAATTAAGAGTTAACCAGGTAGAGTTAATTGAACATAGTTAATCGAATTAGGATTTAATTGAATGTTAGTTATTCAATTAAAGTTGATCGAATATAGTATTGAGATAGAATTAGTCAAACATAGTTACTCAGGATAGAGTGCCATTTCGTACGACTGCTAGCGTAATTCGTAGGGATGCAGATAGCCTAGGGCGGTCGGATGTTTCCTGGGGGAATGAGGTGTAACCATTGTGATCACTGCGATCTAGAGTCAAGCGAATGGAGTTAAATCGAATATAGTTTATTCGAATAGAGTTAAAGGAGTTATTGAATATAGCTTATTCGGAAGGAGATAAGTGGAAGGAGCTAATCAAATAGAGTAAATTGATAGGGTTAATTGATAAGAGTAAATTGAATAGAATAATCAGATATAGTTTATTCGAATAAGGGTTTTCGAATCTAGTTTTTCGATAGAGAGATAATCGAATATAGTTATTCGAAGGGAGGAGTTATCGAATAGGGATTTATTCGAAAGAGAGACGTAAGGAAGTTTGACATGTTGAGTATCAACATAAATAAGTTTTGAAAAGTTAATGGGTTTATAGCACTATTTCTACCTTAGCAATTTCGAGGACGAAATTATTTTAAGTGGGGAAGATTGTAATGACCCGGATCCTTATGGGTTAATTTTTGAATATTTAATATTTAATCTAAATATTGGGTGGATAATCTAAGTGAAATTTTATATTAAGTTATTAATTTAATAATCAATTTCGATTTAATATCGAATATATATTATTCCATCGTAATACGAAATATAATTCAGTTCGAGATTTAAAACTGAATTTAATACAGTTCAGACTTCTGTTTGAATTCGAATAATAATATTTATTTATTATCGCAGAATTTATTGTTTTAAAATTTGATTTATATCAATTTAAATTGGTATCTGTTCCAGACGATCGAATGGAGCTTCGTAACCTGTCCCAGTGGGTTCAGACTGGTTGTTTAACCTTAGGAATGACTGTTGTTGGGTTCAGATAGGAGTTGAAATCAACGTGATAATTTAATTTAAAGGATACTGATTCAGAATAAAATAAAAATATCAGTGTTGTGTGGGCTGAAAACAAACCCGTGTTCTCCTTTATAACCACAAACAAAACATGCCGTGTTCTTCTTTATAACCACAAACAAAACATGCCGTGTTCTTCTTTTTAACCACAAACAAAACATGGCCATCCTTGTATAATAGTCGCGCTCTCCCTTCCAATTCTTTTTCTGAGAAACCGATCAAAAGCTTCACCAATTTAAAATGGCAGCCACTCCTTGTTCACAGCCTCCAAACAAGATCAAAAATCGCAATCCTGTTATCAAAATATGGCACCTCATTCCTCCGCAGAATCGAACGCAGTAAGTTCGATATTATAAGCATTCCCGTAGGTGACTAAATCTGAGGCGCTCCAGTTCGAGTTAGGGTGGAGGACGCGATACAAACGGAGGGTGATCGAGGGCTAAGGCTGCGATGCAAAGTTCAACAGGAAGGTGGATTGGATGTCGCAAGTCCCAATTAGGGGTACGAAGCTTCAGGTGCGAGCTAGGGTTTACTGTGAGTCGCTGAACTAGACTTCGAGAGTGGTGCATACCCTAGGGCTTTGAGCGAAAATGGAGACAGCAGCAGGAACTGACGTCGGTTCTTGGTAGTGCTGCGATTTCAGGAAGTGGTTATGGTTCGAACGATAGGAAGTGGAGTGAGTTCGATTGTGTTGATTTGGGGACAGAAGATGATGGTAGCTATTTTTTTAGTCTCGTGAAGCTCGATTACTCTCTGGAGGTGGCGACTGTCCAAGTCAAAGTGTTCGGGTGCTTGATTTTTTCAGATGATTGGGAAGAAGAGTTGGAAGTCGAGTTTTTCAAAGTGAGCATCAGGCTTTCAAATTTCCTGCAAGAAATTTGAGAAGGAGAAGGATTTAGAAATGGAAATAAAGGTAATTTCATTGTCAAATTACCATTTATAAATAAATAAGGGATTATGCGATTCAATTTGGTTAATTATTTATGTAAGTAAACATTAAATATATATAAAGGGTTTAATGTTTAAAAATACATTGATTTATTTATTTATCCGTTAGGTTAATTTAAAATTGGTAATCGATTAATCGTTAAATAAAATTTAATAATCGTAGATGTTGAATGGACTCGGTCAAGACAACTCGTAGCCATTAAATTTGGAATTTAACAGGACGTTCAGCAAAGGAAATTTACGGTGAGTAAATCTCACTCACCTTTTAGTTAGAATTATTTTTAATCGTTAAAAATAATTATTTGTTGCTTGTTTGAATGCTATCTGGTTGATTTAAATATATATAGTTATTTAGGGTTGACTATTATATATATATTGGGTTGATGATTGATTGGATTCCCGCAGTTTCATAGCGGATGATTACCCTATACGCCACACGCTATGATTAGTGGATGACCTTCTATACCGCGATATCCTGCCTCGAAGCAGGATGGGTATTACTATGTTGACTAACGTCTGTGGATGCAAGAAAAACAGGTTGGGGAAATCCAACAGGATTCCTCAAAAATATATTATCTGTTTGTTGTTTGTTTGATTTCATATATATTCATATATGATGTGTTAAAAATCAAATGATTGAAAATTGGTTGATTTGATTGTTTAAAATATCCCAGGGGCTTGAATATTGATTTATAAAAAGGGTATTTGAGATTTAAAAAGGGAATTCTATTTTTATAAATAGAATTTGAATTTTAAATAAAACTATAGAAAATATTAACTTGTTTTGAAGGTATATAAAACAAGTAAATGAATTTATAAACTTAGTTTATAAATGAAAATATGGGATTTGAATTGAATTTATAAACTTTGTTTATAAATGGAAAGGTGGGTTTTGAATCGAATTTATAAACTTTGTTTATAAATGAAAATATGGGATTTGAATTGATTTTATAAACGTTGTTTATAAATGGAAAGGTGGGATTTGAATTGAAGTTATAAACGTTGTTTATAAATAATGCTGAGAATTCAAACGGACTTTGAATATAAGGAATTTAAATAGAATTTGTGTAACGACCCGCCTTTTTGCCTAGTTCTTGCCGGTAATTAAACCGACTTAAACCGTTCATAAAGACGAATTGTTATGGGTACATACATATATTGAACAAAAACAACAGAACCTTTCATTGCAAATTACAAAGGTTACATCAGAGTTATATAGAATATCAGAGTTACAACTTATACAGCGGAAGAAAAGAAATTACTCTCAGCGGAAGAACCTTGTGATAAAACAGAAGCTCCAACTCTTGCGTGGATTCCAACTCTAGAAGCGCTCCAAATCCTGCTCCAACGATCTATAACTGCAAAACTAAACTACTGGCTGCCCGTGCGAAAAATCATGGGCACCCAGAGTTTAGGTGAGGGAACAATAAACTCCAGGTCAGTCGTGGGACTGGTGTGAGAACACAAAACAGTTAGATTCATTTTTTTTTTGTTGGGAACTTCACCGGATCACGCCGCTAACGCGGAATGGATTTACTCCATGTGAATATCCGTGCATATAAATGCGCAATGTCTTTTAAAAATGAAGCCATCATAAGCTCGTCCCACATCACACAATGCAAGCGCACACCAGATGGGCGAGTTTTATCTTATGACAACCAAATATGCTTCATACGTAAAATTCTCTTCAATACCATAATATATATAGTGTGGAAAACATATCGCAAGTAAATGTATTAATCCTAGACAGCATATACCCCATAATATATGTTGCCATATATATATACAATCAAAATCGTTTGGCTCGCATAAGGACTTTGGGTTTCCAA
Organism: Allium sativum; assembly: GCA_030737875.1. Classification (NCBI taxonomy): domain Eukaryota; kingdom Viridiplantae; phylum Streptophyta; class Magnoliopsida; order Asparagales; family Amaryllidaceae; genus Allium; species Allium sativum. Next base: position 167,318,248 of record CM060923.1, read on the forward strand.
CTTGATGATTCCTGGCACGAAAGATCAATCAGGGATACAAAACGAAGGGCCTCAACGGCTTTTTCGACCATACGCGGACATCGACTACACATCGTCAGGGCAGATCAACGGTTTTCGACCAGACACGGCCCCCCGAACATACCCAACTTCCCCAGGTTCATAAGTGGTTTACCACTGCTGCACAGCTTCATCATTAATTCATATATAAGTATAAAACCTAACCGCCAGTTTTGTAACGTCTCGCATTTTTGTCGGTTGGTATTTGAATATTAAAATCAGTTTAAATATTGAATTTGTAATATAAGTGGATTTATATATTAATTAAAAAGAAGTTGAACGTATATAAATATATATTAATCATAATCGAGCTCAGAACAACCCTGCAGTTCGTAATTTAACGTTCTGAACTTCAACTGAGTGTACCGGACTCGTTTTGAATCGGATTACTTCGAAACGAGAAACGTTGGAATCTGTTGAGCTGTATCTTTCTAACAGAAGTGAAAAATCAAGATTTCGGTGTATAGATTGCAAGATACGTCCAAATCAAATATTCGAAAAGTCGCTGTAGAAGCATATATCGACCGTAATGGTTATTTGAATATAACTTATATAGGTTGAAAATCTGGACAAGGTTCTTTTGAGGCGCAGCAATAATTTAATTTTTAGAATTTTACTGTAATTTTTAATTAATTAAATATGCAACTTTTTATTTGGGGTATTGTGCACCCTGTATCGGTATTTCGGGATTTCTCAATATGAGTTAACCTACTGATATTATTATATTTCTGAAATCGTGGCATCTCACTGGACACGACTGTATTTTTATTTCTGTCCATAGTGGTCTGTATATATATGAAATTCTACTTATCCGCTACCACCGCATAGACTCTAACCAAAACAAATATACATATGTGTACTTCACAACATACTATATATATATATATATATATATAAAGAAACCATTGTCTTCATGTTTGGTCTAGACTATAAGGTAATTATATAATATAACTTATATAACTCCAAGCACCGCTATTCTATGGTGTTCTTTGATACAAGATATTGGTTACACCGTAAGGTCTTAAACGAGCCAATGAAATAATATATATATATTTACGTTTCCTTCCAGGACAAGCTAGTTTGCAAACATCTCGAGATGCTCGAAACAGTAATGAAGACACTTGCGCCATACACTATTTGCGTGTAAACCATGCTCTACTATTCATGTAAGGTCAGTATCAGGTATTCACATCGGTATGGCATCCACGACTGTTCGTTCTTGTTTTCAGCAAAGGTATGGAACTCACGTTTGCCCATTCCTTATTTACGCAAGGATAGATACGTATAATAATATAAAATAATATAATAGGCCTAAATATATAGAGCCGTCTGTCTCTATTTCCCCTCAATCAAACCAGCATTTCTTTCCTCATCACTGTTTCAATTCTACCAAACAAAGAAGTGAAAATATACTTATACGAATAGAAGTTCGTTTCCATTCTCCCTGAAGCAAATGGACCTAGCTGTCTAAACGCGGCTGCAAGGGACGGACGAGCTTGGAAGGTCGAGATGCATGCAGAGGCTCAGTTAATTGGTTGCCGCTGCGTTCTCCACTACAGCAGCGAGACGACCGGACGATGAGTGGAACGGTGAAGACGGAGTTCGGAAGTGACGTGACGGTGCCGACATGGGGGAGGTGGTTATGGCATGACAGGTTTCGGGTAGTGAGTGTACTGGAGCGAAATTAAAAGGGTGAAGAAGTTTGTAAACTAAGTAAAAGGACGGTTCTTGCATTGGCTAACCTGGAGGTTGGAGCGGCAATTGTAAATGAGGGAAAAAGAAGGGGCGGATCAGTTTGGAATTGTGAACTTTGTTCTGAAAGAAAGAGTGTAAGAGGAGTGGGATCAAGTGCGGTTGCCAGTGGGATATGTGAAAAGCTGAGCGAGCTGCATGAACCAGGAAGGAAGGAGAAGGGATAAAACGGTGAGAATGATGAGGACTGAGAAGCAAACGAGGAAGACTAAAAATATACTTGGACTGATGTAAAAACATAAGGCACTGCCGCACTGGGAAGTTAGAGTATTTAAAGGGAGTTTTGATGTGAAGTTTAAAAATGGTGGAACGTTTGTTGTTGCGAGTACCATGCATCTACAACCTGGAGGAGGCAGCACGCATATGGAAATGGACGCAAAGAGGGAGAGCAGCGTTTTTCAAGCAAGGGAGGTGACACGCATGATGAGAAAAGAGTGTTGTGCGATGACAAAGAAAGGGTTGGAGTATTCACGTCGGTGGTGATTGGATGCACGCATGTATGCGGGTGGAGATGGGATAAAGAACAATGAAAATTCTGGTCCTTAGTAATATGACAGCAAAATATATATATGAAATGAAGTCTGGAGGTGTGAAGTAAATACAGTAATGGTGACAAAGGAAATGACGTTGGTGTTCTCATAGAAAGTCACGGCAGTTTTGAAGGAGTCCGTTACCTGAAGCAGTTCTTTGTATTGTGAAAGAAGTGACTGAGAAGAGGGGAACGATGGTCTGGTTCTGGTGTTGAACGTCAAGGGGAAAATTACTGGTAACTGATCTTGAGAAGTAGTAGTGGGCCGATCTTGAGAAGTAAGGCCCAGATGGAAAATATATATAAAGGAGCTCGCGTGTATGCTTAGTTGTGAAGGTGGAATGTGAAGATGCGGACTGGGGTTGTTAAAAGGATAGTACATCGGGAATTAAGCGTCCTACGAACCGTTCGTCACGCTGGAACCATACGGAAGTCAGCTACGCTATGAAGTGGTCTGAAGAAATTGAGAGCACGTTGGAATTTCTATCAAATTAAAACGTCTGGTGAAATCAACTGACGCAAATCGTTATTTAACGGTTAACGCGCCAAGGTGAGTAAAATCACTAACTCTGGTCTATTTTAAAATATTTTAATTATATCTTAATGTTGTTTGAATGCTGTGTGATGGTCGATTAGGTAGATTCAAATTAATTTGGTCGAATATTATATACCGTCACATATGTACACACCATCAGTTGGATACTGATTCCATCAATTTGAATATTCCCTAGTATAGAGTTAGTGTAAATTGTGTTGACTGACATCTGTGGATGCGAAAACCGGTTGGAGGAATCCGACCGGATTCCTCGATATTTATATATACTGTTTGTTTTGTATGCACTGTTTGAACCCGAATTATATTTAAAACCCGGTGTGAATATTGATGTTGAACGAAAATTCAACATTTGTTTAGATTAAATAAATAAACGATATCGATTTAGAAAATGTTAACAGTCGACCGTAAAACCATCGTTTTGTTAAGAAACTGATTTACCGTCAGGCAAATCAATGAAGTTAATTATAGAAATTATATTTTTATAATTAAAGTGAAGTTTTAAATTATAATAGAAGTTCTATTATAAACCAGTATTTTAGAGTTCGTTTTTTTATAAAGCAAATAAAAGCGATTGTTGATATTTAAACAAGTTTATAAAGTAAAAACTATCCGACGATTAAATATTTGGATAATTATATTTAAGATAAATAATTTAGAGATATCATTAGATTAATTAGATTAATCTAATGTTAAGAAGTAATTAAAATCAGTTAACGAATTTACTGATGGAAATAAGTTGATTTAATCAACTGTTATTTGGGAACATGATTATTAGATTAATTGGTCTTTAATTAATCTAATGAAAACAGGTTAGAAATAAGTTTATCGAAATTAATGAGAGTTAATTACCATTTAAGAAGTTATAGATAAGAACTGGGAAATGGAGAAAGCAAAGAGTTAATGTTTAAATTAAATATTCATAAACCACAGAGATTCCAAAGTAAGAATATGGTGTTGTAAAACCATATTCCAAAATACAACAAGGAAATACGATTTAATAAATATATTAAGTAATAAGGAATTTGAATACAGACTTGTATCGGTTCTAAGGTAAGAACGTTGTCGATCAAGGTCTGAGAGGTAAATAAAATACCCCAACTTGAACGGCTTCGCTATTACCGAGGAACGATATCAGTTTGTAACGGAAAGAGATGTCAAGATTTTTGGTAACAGAAAGAGATGTCAAGATTTTTGGTAACAGAAAGAGATGTCAAGATTTTTGTAATAGAAAGAGATGTCAAGATTTCTGTAACGGAAAGAGATGTCAAGATTTTTGTATAAAAGGAATATGGCAGCGTATGCAAGTCTTAGAACTATAGCGATAAAATAAACGCTGTTGATTGGGCTTAAGCGTAACTGTTATGTCGAGACTAGTTATAACATAGAATATTACAGCGTAAGACAAGTTTGAACTATAGCGATAAAATAACGCTGTTGATAAGGTAAGGGTGACTGAAATGTTGAGATTAGTTATAAAGGGAATATTACAGCGTATGACAAGTTTAGAACTTTAGCAGCAAATTAACTGCTGTTGATTAGACTTAAGCGTGACTTTTATATATAGCAGCACTTCCTAGGATATGAAGCAGTTTAGTTGAAATCCACTTATTCGAAAGTGAGAAATAATGATGTCATAAGAAAATATAAGAATCTGTTTTAGAAAGAGAAATTGGAGAATCGTGTTAGAAAACGATGACAGCATTTCGATGTTCGAAATGTGATTAGAATTAAACCGTTAGGATTTGGAACTAGAATTCGACGATGTCGAATGTATTAAAAGTAACTATTTTAGGGATTATAATCTGATAGAATAATTAACATTTAGTTTTAAACAAATAAATGTTAATAGGATAGGAGTCAGTATTTAGTTATAAACTTGATATCGATTTGATAAGAAGTTGTCTTAGAAAACAGAGTTTATAAAGTGGATTGGGAATATAAAGTATGAAAGAGGTTTCGGTAAACGAGATAAGTATTACTTGAATAAAGAGTTAATTGATAAAGGTATTCAGATTTCTATAACAGGAATGGTATTCACATTTTTAAGTGAATTATGTTTTAAAAGTAAACGGTTGGCCGATTACAATATTTATAATGAAATTGGAAATATTTTCCAGTGAAGATAGGGTATACAATCCAAGTGTAGAAACCAAGGAATGTGAAAAGAATGAAAATGTTTCGAACGTTAATAACGTATGTTTCTGGAATATGAAAGAAAAAGAGTTTTATAATAACTGGAAATGTTTTCCAAGAGTGTAAAAGGGTAAATCAGGAGTATAGTAATATCCGGTAAGATATGGAAATTCGAATAATAAAAATGAATGTCAAATAAAAAGTACCCGTGGTTGTGTGATGTTAGTTGTACATCTAAATGAATGTTGTTTTAACTCCGATAGTTAAATAACCGACTATCGAAGTACTTGATCGTCGTTGTCAATACGGAGAGACCGGTTGGGTTATTACCCGAAAACCACTCCGTATAGGCATAATCGTTGCGAATTAGATATGCTGAAGATAATTGAAGACGGAGTTAAATGCAAGGATCGTCCAGTTATAGAATGGTGTGTTTTGTTTGTCCAGTCGCAGGACAACTTGTATGGACGAGTGTCTGACAGAGTATTTCCAACGGTCACGCCGTTGATTTTACGAATATACCAAGTTGGTGGGGAGAATGTAACTTCTCTTTATTCTACACCCAGTGTGCAATTGTGTAATCAATGTGTGATTACGGATTTGACGATGTGACATTCAAAGTGAATGGGGATCAGATGTTCTGAAGATAGACGTAGCCTCTAGCCTCACAACCAGAAAGTAACAAAAGTTGGGCTAGGCAGCATGGCTAGTTGGGTCATCCCCAAGCAAGGTGTATTGTCATCGATCTAGAGAAAATTCATATTTATACTTCTTTTCGATTCTGTATCTTCGGATGACGGTTGGATGGCCTGCAACCGTGGTGGCAATATATTCGCGACACTCAAGCTAAATGAGTGAGCGGTCATGTGTGGCCGGGTTGCAAGACGTTCTTGTTGAACCCTGAGTGTATCCCCTCTAGAGTACACTATTCAGAAGGTGCTCCCATACCTTGTTTGTTGAAATTCAATCTCCAATAAGTGCCCTACGGTTTATGATTTTATACTATATATATGTGGAGCGTGAGATGCAAGCGTTCTGCTACTTGATGATTTAATTGAGTAGACATTATTATAATATCACTGAAGTTTGATATAAAAATATGTTGGGTTATAGTAAGGTAAAAACCGTCCATGTTTATGTGTGGGTTGGTCTTACTATTACCTTCTTGTTTGGAAAAGGATTTTCAAAGTTAAACAGTATGGTTGGAATTTACTCACACCAGTCCCATGACTGACCCAGAGTTTATTTTGTTTGTTTTCCCTAAACTCTTGGGTGCCCAAATTTGTACGGGCAGTCAAGTGTTTCAGGCTTTGCAGATTCACTTGGATGAGCTCAAAAGCAGGAAGCTTCACCATTAGTTATGTAGAGTTATTTCCGCTGTGATATGATGTATTGTACTCTGATAATGGTATGTATATACAATACAGTTTTGTATTCAAAGTTATGTTATATAATACATCTTATTTTGTTCCGCTGCGAGTTTCGTGTTACTCTGATTCTGTTCAGTTGTGATCTTCTTCTTCTTCTATTCTATTAGTTCTATCTTTTCTTTCTCACCCTCTAAATTCTTCTATTAATGTCTTGGTGTTTTCGATGCTTGAATAGTCAACAGTGTGTTTTTATGTTGATTTTCTGGGTCGAAAATTCCATCCATTACTGATGGTATTAGAGCATAAGGTTAAGTGATTACCTTGGCTCTGTGGCGTGACTCAGTAGAGATGGAGTTAGTAATACTCTAGATTGAATTTGAGTGTATATATATGAGCGCGTATTTGTAAATAAATATAAAAACTGTTTTATATTGTGTTGACTGGTCAGTCGAGGGGTTTATAAATTCTGGTCGAAACAGTAATGCAAACTGCGTCGATAGGTGTTTCTAAACTCTTGAACAGAGTAATTCAACACAGTATGTTTTGAAAAGAGGGTAAATAAAATAATTTTTACCCAAAATATATTTTGCTATTAAAGTAGTATATATCTTGAGAATATTATAGTATATTAGATGTATGATCATTATTATGATCAAATAAGACTTATAGTTGAGTTGGTTATATAAATAACCAAAAGAAATATTATATAAGTATGATATGCAAAATCAGATGAGCTGAATCTGAATTGAAAACCAGAATTGAAATAAAACTCTAGAAACTTGGAAAAGAATTGAAATTGAATTTGAATTAAATATAAGGGAATTTTAAAATCCTGGGAGATTTGAAAATTTGTTTTCCAAGTGCTATGAAAGATATTTTGAAGTAATTTCAAAAATAGAGTGATTATAAATGAGTTTTTAAAGCAATATAGTATTGAACTCACTTCGATGGTTGGAAAATAAATTCCGATGATGATCGCGACATTGTCGGTGTTCATTTTCGAGCTGGTAAGTGACGGGTTACTACCAAAGATTTTGTTTTGTATTGTTTGAGAAACAAGTTGTCAGAAATTCAAATGTTTTGAATTATATATGATTTCAAACTGATTTGAAATAAATCCCAGGAATTTGAATTCTGAAATAAAAATTTAACTTATGGAGTTAAAATGGTAAAAATGGAATTTAAACAAAGATAACAAAACTTGACTGAATTTGGAAAGATCCAGAATGAAAATTATAAAAGAAAAATATTGGAGATTCGAGTTATTAAAAATAAATTGATTGGAGATCAGTTGGAAATGTTTCGATATATGCTAGTTAAATAGCAGATGGCAGAGATAGAGTTGAATGCCAAAAAGAGAAGGTACACGTTTATATACGAGTATGAGATTTTTATGAGTCAGTTTGGGCAAGCCGTTTGGCTGTTTGATTTTCTTTTGGATTGGAGAAGGCCCGGAGTGGCAAGTTGTTGTAGTACCGAGTGAGCCGTGCAGAGGAGATACTGGCGAGATTCTATGAAAATTTAAGCTGTTAGGAAATTTTCAGAAATTTTGAAAATATTCGAAATAATAAGGAATTAATATTTTAATTAGAAATAATCAGTTCAGTGGAAACTGGAATTATGAAGTAAACCAAAAAGATTTTTAACCATGTTATAACAGAGATTGTAGCATTTTCCCTATCTTAGCAATTTCGAGGACGAAATTATTTTAAGGGGGAAGGTCTGTAACGTCTCGCATTTTTGTCGGTTGGTATTTGAATATTTAAATCAGTTCAAATATTGAATTTGTAATATAAGTGGATTTATATATTAATTAAAAAGAAGTTGAACATATATAAATATATATTAATCATAATCGAGCTCAGAACAACCCTGCAGTTCGTAATTTAACGTTCTGAACTTCAACTGAGTGTACCGGACTCGTTTTGAATCGAATTCCTTCGAAACGAGAAACGTTGGAATCTGTTGAGCTGTATCTTTATAACAGAAGTGAAAAATCAAGATTTCGGTGTATAGATTGCAAGATACGTCCAAATCAAATATTCGAAAAGTCGCTGTAGAAGCATATATCGACCGTAACGGTTATTTGAATATAACTTGATATAGGTTGAAAATCTGGACAAGGTTCTTTTGAGGCGCAGCAATAATTTAATTTTTAGAATTTTACTGTAATTTTTAATTAATTAAATATGCAACTTTTTATTTGGGGTATTGTGCACCCTGTATCGGTATTTCGGGATTTCTCAATATGAGTTAACCTACTGATATTATTATATTTCTGAAATCGTGGCATCTCACTGGACACGACTGTATTTTTATTTCTGTCCATAGTGGTCAGTATATATATGAAATTCTACTTATCCGCTACCACCGCATATTCTCTAACCAAAACAAATATACATATGTGTACTTCACAACATACTATATATATATATATATATATATATAAAGAAACCATTGTCTTCATGTTTGGTCTAGACTATAAGGTAATTATATAATATAACTTATATAACTCCAAGCACCGCTATTCTATGGTGTTCTTTGATACAAGATATTGGTTACACCGTAAGGTCTTAAACGAGCCAATGAAATAATATATATATTTACGTTTCCTTCCGGGACAAGCTAGTTTGCAGACATCTCGAGATGCTCGAAACAGTAATGAAGACACTTGCGCCATACACTATTTGCGTGTAAACCATGCTCTACTATTCATGTAAGGTCAGTATCAGGTATTCGCATCGGTATGGCATCCACGACTGTTCGTTCTTGTTTTCATCAAAGGTATGGAACTCACGTTTGCCCATTCCTTATTTACGCAAGGATAGATACGTATAATAATATAAAATAATATAATAGGCCTAAATATATAGAGCCGTCTGTCTCTATTTCCCCTCAATCAAACCAGCATTTCTTTCCTCATCACTGTTTCAATTCTACCAAACAAAGAAGTGAAAATATACTTATACGAATAGAAGTTCGTTTCCATTCTCCCTGAAGCAAATGGACCTAGCTGTCTAAACGCGGCTGCAAGGGACGGACGAGCTTGGAAGGTCGAGATGCATGCAGAGGCTCAGTTAATTGGTTGCCGCTGCGTTCTCCACTACAGCAGCAAGACGACCGGACGATGAGTGGAACGGTGAAGACGGAGTTCGAAAGTGACGTGACGGTGCCGACATGGGGGAGGTGGTTATGGCATGACAGGTTTAGGGTAGTGAGTGTACTAGAGCGAAATTAAAAGGGTGAAGAAGTTTGTAAACTAAGTAAAAGGACGGTTCTTGCATTGGCTAACCTGGAGGTTGGAGCGGCAATTGTAAATGAGGGAAAAAGAAGGGGCGGATCAGTTTGGAATTGTGAACTTTGTTCTGAAAGAAAGAGTGTAAGAGGAGTGGGATCAAGTGCGGTTGCCAGTGGGATATGTGAAAAGCTGAGCGAGCTGCATGAACCAGGAAGGAAGGAGAAGGGATAAAACAGTGAGAATGATGAGGACTGAGAAGCAAACGAGGAAGACTAAAAATATACTTGGACTGATGTAAAAACATAAGGCACTGCCGCACTGGGAAGTTAAAGTATTTAAAGGGAGTTTTGATGTGAAGTTTAAAAATGGTGGAACGTTTGTTGTTGCGAGTACCATGCATCTACAACCTGGAGGAGGCAGCACGCATATGGAAATGGACGCAAAGAGGGAGAGCAGCGTTTTTCAAGCAAGGGAGGTGACACGCATGATGAGAAAAGAGTGCTGTGCGATGACAAAGAAAGGGTTGGAGTATTCACGTCGGTGGTGACTGGATGCACGCATGTATGCGGGTGGAGATGGGATAAAGAACAATGAAAATTCTGGTCCTTAGTAATATGACAGCAAAATATTTATATGAAATGAAGTCTGGAGGTGTGAAGTAAATACAGTAATGGTGACAAAGGAAATGACGTTGATGTTCTCATAGAAGGTCACGGCAGTTTTGAAGGAGTCTGTTACCTGAAGCAGTTCATTGTATTGTGAAAGAAGTGACTGAGAAGAGGGGAACGATGGTCTGGTTCTGGTGTTGAACGTCAAGGGGAAAATTACTGGTAAATGATCTTGAGAAGTAGTAGTGGGCCGATCTTGAGAAGTAAGGCCCAGATGGAAAATATATATAAAGGAGCTCGCGTGTATGCTTAGTTGTGAAGGTGGAATGTGAAGATGCGGACGGGGGTTGTTAAAAGGATAGTACATCGGGAATTAAGCGTCCTACGAACCGTTCGTCACGCTGGAACCATACGGAAGTCAGCTACGCTATGAAGTGGTCTGAAGAAATTGAGAGCACGTTGGAATTTCTGTCAAATTAAAACGTCTGGTGAAATCAACTGACGCAAATCGTTATTTAACGGTTAACGCGCCAAGGTGAGTAAAATCACTAACTCTGGTCTATTTTAAAATATTTTAATTATATCTTAATGTTGTTTGAATGCTGTGTGATGGTCGATTAGGCAGATTCAAATTAATTTGGTCGAATATTATATACTGTCACATATGTACACACCATCAGTTGGATAATGATTCCATCAATTTGAATATTCCCTAGTATAGAGTTAGTGTAAATTGTGTTGACTGACATCTGTGGATGCGAAAACCGGTTGGAGGAATCCGACCGGATTCCTCGATATTTATATATACTGTTTGTTTTGTATGCACTGTTTGAACCCGAATTATATTTAAAACCCGGTGTGAATATTGATGTTGAACGAAAATTCAACATTTGTTTAGATTAAATAAATAAACGATATCGATTTAGAAAATGTTAACAGTCGACCGTAAAACCATCGTTTTGTTAAGAAACTGATTTACCGTCAGGCAAATCAATGAAGTTAATTATAGAAATTATATTTTTATAATTAAAGTGAAGTTTTAAATTATAATAGAAGTTCTATTATAAACCAGTATTTTAGAGTTCGTTTTTTTATAAAGCAAATAAAAGCGATTGTTGATATTTAAACAAGTTTATAAAGTAAAAACTATCCGACGATTAAATATTTGGATAATTATATTTAAGATAAATAATTTAGAGATATCATTAGATTAATTAGATTAATCTAATGTTAAGAAGTAATTAAAATCAGTTAACGAATTTACTGATGGAAATAAGTTGATTTAATCAACTGTTATTTGGGAACATGATTATTAGATTAATTGGTCTTTAATTAATCTAATGAAAACAGGTTAGAAATAAGTTTATCGAAATTAATGAGAGTTAATTACCATTTAAGAAGTTATAGATAAGAACTGGGAAATGGAGAAAGCAAAGAGTTAATGTTTAAATTAAATATTCATAAACCACAGAGATTCCAAAGTAAGAATATGGTGTTGTAAAACCATATTCCAAAATACAACAACGAAATACGATTTAATAAATATATTAAGTAATAAGGAATTTGAATACAGACTTGTATCGGTTCTAAGGTAAGAACGTTGTCGATCAAGGTCTGAGAGGTAAATAAAATACCCCAACTTGAACGGCTTCGCTATTACCGAGGAACGATATCGGTTTGTAACGGAAAGAGATGTCAAGATTTTTGGTAACAGAAAGAGATGTCAAGATTTTTGGTAACAGAAAGAGATGTCAAGATTTTTGTAACAGAAAGAGATGTCAAGATTTTTGTAACGGAAAGAGATGTCAAGATTTTTGTATAAAAGGAATATGGCAGCGTATGCAAGTCTTAGAACTATAGCGATAAAATAAACGCTGTTGATTGGGCTTAAGCGTAACTGTTATGTCGAGACTAGTTATAACATAGAATATTACAGCGTATGACAAGTTTGAACTATAGCGATAAAATAACGCTGTTGATAAGGTAAGGGTGACTGAAATGTTGAGATTAGTTATAAAGGGAATATTACGGCGTATGACAAGTTTAGAACTATAGCAACAAATTAACTGCTGTTGATTAGACTTAAGCGTGACTTTTATATATAGCAGCACTTCCTAGGAAATGAAGCAGTTTAGTTGAAATCCACTTATTCGAAAGTGAGAAATAATGATGTCATAAGAAAATATAAGAATCTGTTTTAGAAAGAGAAATTGGAGAATCGTGTTAGAAAACGATGACACCATTTCGATGTTCGAAATGTGATTAGAATTAAACCGTTAGGATTTGGAACTAGAATTCGACGATGTCGAATGTATTAAAAGTAACTATTTTAGGGATTATAATCTGATAGAATAATTAACATTTAGTTTTAAACAAATAAATGTTAATAGGATAGGAGTCAGTATTTAGTTATAAACTTGATATCGATTTGATAAGAAGTTGTCTTAGAAAACAGAGTTTATAAAGTGGATTGGGAATATAAAGTATGAAAGAGGTTTCGGTAAACGAGATAAGTATTACTTGAATAAAGAGTTAATTGATAAAGGTATTCAGATTTCTATAACAGGAATGGTATTCACATTTTTAAGTGAATTATGTTTTAAAAGTAAACGGTTGGCCGATTACAATATTTATAATGAAATTGGAAATATTTTCCAGTGAAGATAGGGTATACAATCCAAGTGTAGAAACCAAGGAATGTGAAAAGAATGAAAATGTTTCGAACGTTAATAACGTATATTTCTGGAATATGAAAGAACAAGAGTTTTATAATAACTGGAAATGTTTTCCAAGAGTGTAAAAGGGTAAATCGGGAGTATAGTAATATCCGGCAAGATATGGAAATTCGAATAATAAAAATGAACGTCAAATAAAAAGTACCCGTGGTTGTGTGATGTTAGTTGTACATCTAAATGAATGTTGTTTTAACTCCGATAGTTAAATAACCGACTATCGAAGTATTTGACCGTTGTTGTCAATACGGAGAGGCCGGTTGGGTTATTACCCGAAAACCACTCCGTATAGGCATAATCGTTGCGAATTAGATATGCTGAAGATAATTGAAGACGGAGTTAAATGCAAGGATCGTCCAGTTATAGAATGGTGTGTTTTGTTTGTCCAGTCGCAGGACAACTTGTATGGACGAGTGTCTGACAGAGTATTTCCAACGGTCACGCCGTTGATTTTACGAATATACCAAGTTGGTGGGGAGAATGTAACTTCTCTTTATTCTACACCCAGTGTGCATTTGTGTAATCAATGTGTGATTACGGATTTGACGATGTGACATTCAAAGTGAATGGGGATCAGATGTTCTGAAGATAGACGTAGCCTCTAGCCTCACAACCAGAAAGTAACAAAAGTTGGGCTAGGCAGCATGGCTAGTTGGGTCATCCCCAAGCAGGGTGTATTGTCACCGATCTAGAGAAAATTCATATTTATACTTCTTTTCGATTCTGTATCTTCGGATGACGGTTGGATGGCCTGCAACCGTGGTGGCAATATATTCGCGACACTTAAGCTAAATGAGTGAGCGGTCATGTGTGGCCGGGTTGCAAGACGTTCTTGTTGAACCCTGAGTGTATCCCCTCTAGAGTACACTATTCAGAAGATGCTCCCATACCTTGTTTGTTGAAATTCAATCTCCAATAAGTGCCCTGCGGTTTATGATTTTATACTATATATATGTGGAGCGTGAGATGCAAGCGTTCTGCTACTTGATGATTTAATTGAGTAGACATTATTATAATATCACTGAAGTTTGATATAAAAATATGTTGGGTTATAGTAAGGTAAAAACCGTCCATGTGTGAAAACCCGTAACTTCCCCGTAAAGGAAAGTGTCGGATAGTTCGAGAACAAGCCACAACAGAACACAAACAGAAGAATATTTCATTGTATTTTACAACAATGCATCAGATTACAAGAATATACAGAGTATAAATGAATATTATACAGAAATATCAGAGATTTAAATTACATTTAAATACATAGCAGCGGAAAATAGTACAATACACAACTAGAAGTAGATATACGGATACAAAGCTTTCCGGATATCATTCCAGCTGTAAACCAGGATCCTGTGAATATAAATCTGCAAAACCAAAACTACTAGCTGCCCGTGTCAAAATAGGGGCACCTAGAGTTTAGGTTAAAACAATAAACTCCAGGTCAGTCATGGGACTGGTGTGAGAACTAAAAAAGTTAATCTTTATTTTAAAGTTAGGTAAATCAAGGGACCACGCCGTATAACACGGAACGGGTTTCCTCCCAAGAATACCAGTGCATAAAACAAACAGCGCAATGCTAAATAAAGAAAAATGAAGCTGTTATAAGACCCAGGTCCCATCACACAATGCAACGCAGCCGAGGATAGGGTTTTCCCTTATAACAGCCAAAGAATGCTTGATACGGTTAAAACAAATCGTTTGATACTATTATAAGTGCATAGTGTATAAAACAACTTCAAATCATAAGTATCAATCATAGACGGCATAAGCGCCCCATCCCACTATGTCGCCATACTAGGCTCTACAAATAAAACCGCAAAATCACGTATTTGGAAATTGGGTTTCCATCTATGAACCGAGGCAAAAGATAGTCCTCAACCGATTCGAGACGCTCTAGCCCGCCCCTCAGGACCCAGACTCAGGTGGGCCCTTGGATCCTCAGGGCCAGTCCACCGATGTGGATTAAACTTAAACCCTGAACATGCATTTCCCCGCCCTATGGGGCGTAAACGAGCCAACTAAATGACTCCATCGGTTCGAGAACGACCGATCAATCCGAGGCGCCTCGCAACAGCAACAACCACATAAGTCAAACTCGTCAGGGCGTGTAAAACCACTGACGCCACTTCTAGCTAGAAAGAAACGCATGCCCTCCCTGACGTCCTCTCCCGTTTTTGGTTCATACCGGGTGTGAAACTCGCGAAGCAAACGTTACACAAAGCTACGCCACAAAGGCCTTGCTTTGATCATCACCACAAGACTTTGCTTTTCAACAGAAGCCTCGATCAATTGCCACTTAGGCATGCCACACAGGCAATTCACTCCATGTGTTTGATATCCATCAATATATAACCCCTGAGCTCGTACTTCTCAGAGAAGGGCGTTAAGCAAGAGAATAAATTCTCCGCCGCCAAACAGATATATATTTAATAGAGATCAATCACACGGGCTAAATTCCAATGTCAGACACACAGTCCATTTACAAGTCCGTTCTGGGTCTGAACGAAACCGGAGGCACCTAGTACCCCGCATATCCATCGATCTCCAAGTATGTCTGGACGATCACCAACTGTTTCCATCTTCTTGGGTGTACAGCCCAATCAAGATCATCAGTAATCACCCAAACGACATGAAGACTTCCGGTCTTCGACCATCGTCTTCATCTTCGACAAATCGTCGTATCAGTTATTCAGAATGGGATAAACCCGGTCTTTACGAATAACTCGCGTATATTTTAAATAAGTGTTACACAAACACAACATACGCCTCATTCCAATTCATCAGTCACTAACCGTAAATTAATCAAGAGAATAATTTCCCAAATATTAACCCCGAAGGCTGAAACCAACATCAGATCAATATCCAGAAAACTATTCTGCTTGGCCAACCGATAGTTAGTTTCTAAATTTCACATTCATAGGGAAATGTTCCCATTAATTTTATCCAAGATAAATTCTTTGAATTTATTCTTTATTCTATTTTTGAATCTCAATTCAAACTAGTCGGGATTAGCGAACCTTACCGAAGTAATCATTTATTTTAATTTCCCAATCCCAACCTATTCATCCCATGAAGTAAAACTGGTAATACTTCATATCTAACACCACAGTGTTATCGGTAAATTCAATTACCATTTCACGTTCAAATCTAATTAAAGATTTAACTATCGCCTGGAGTAGAACTGGTGATACTCCATTTTCGATCATTTCAATCTAATTAAAGATTCATCAAAACTCCACTTAGTTTTAATCTTCGACTGGGTTAAAGAATCAGTGTCATGTAAAACACGGTTCACGATAAACCCAAAATCACATTCCATTAATTATCGGGTTAAAGAACAAGTGTTATTTAAAACACTGTTCACGATAAACCCAAAAATCAATATCAATTCAATTAAATATTATTTAATTGGTACACTTCATTAAATCCAAATAAAAAGATTTAATCTTTTCTCAACTGGGTTCAAGAACAGTGTTAGTGAAGACACCACTCACGACAAACCCAAATCACATTTGATATTCAATACAAGGCTCTGAATAGAAAATATATCGGCTTATATTCAATATCAAATCCTACGATTAACAAATGTCGTATTGGAAATAACGATATAAATATATATCTTTCAAATTTCCATAACAACATCTGTATAATCACGAATTCCAACATCGAAATATCCCGAAGACAATTTCGATTCAATTCCATTCCAATGCAATCATTGGAAATTTTGGTTATTTTTAAAATCCTTTTCAAATTCAATTTATTTCTTTTAAAAATAAATAGAATTATAATTCTAGTTCAAAACTAGTTCATTTCGATAAAAATCTATTTTTATCTTTTCAAATATGGAGTTTTTCATCCCAATTTTTCCCAAATCATTTCTTATGATTTTACACAAATTATTACTATTTTTAATAATTTTATCAAGGCCCGTACAGTCGATTTCCATCAATGGCCATCGAACTGCACTTACAACGACCTTTTTCAAATTTGATTTGGACGTATCTCCAAATCCAACCGTTAGATTTCAAATTTCTAATATTCGTTAGAAAGCTCTTTTCGATACGAACCCAACGGTTCCGGCTTTAGGAGAATCCGACGGTCGGATCTCCCGTAATGTCCGTTTGAAATAAATGGTCGAAATTCACGAACTGCCGCGGCGCGGCACGTTCTATTCAGGCCATTATATTATATATATAATATATATATCATCGATTTCTATTTAAAACGAATTATATAAATAGTTTTAAATTCGTTTCAAAAGCAATTTCAACTTCCACTTCAATTCAAATCGAAATTGAATTCTTCTTTATAAATTCGTTTTAAAATTCATTCTTATTCAATTCAAATTTCAATTCAATTTGAATTCGTTTTCAATTCAATTCATTTCGAAATCGTTTTCAATTCAATTCATTTCGAAATCGTTTTCAATTCAATTCATTTCGAAATCGTTTTCAATTCAATTCATTTCGAAATCGTTTTCAATTCAATTCATTTCGAAATCGTTTTCAATTCAATTCATTTCGAAATCGTTTTCAAATCGATATAAATATCGTTTACGTCAAAATGGCGTCAATCTAATCAACACGGCTTCATAAATTTCTATTTTCAAATATTCTATTTGAAATATTTCTTTTTCAAAATAGTTGTTATTATCAAAATATTTCGTTCAACACATGACCAATCTCAATGGATGAGTACTGTCAACACATGAACCTTTATTTTATATTATTCTTTATTTTTCAAATTGGAATGAGGCCCAATCAATCACCATATAATGTTAATTATATGGATTTTCATACATTACACACATATACTAGCATTGAAAAATAATCAACCATCAACCAAAGTGCACTACACTGTATAAGCATCAAATATAGATATCGAACGCTTATAGCAGCCTGTCAATCAATCGATCGACATATTTAATCAATCAGGATGAGTGAACTTCAAATTTCATCCCAACACCCGTGTGGGGTTTCAAACAATCAAACACAGATTTTATTCGTGCAGTTGGGCGATGTGTAAAATTTATCGACCCGATCAATGTCCTTCAAATAGGTGTACATAAACAAACCGTCTGGTTTGTAAATGAATATTTATTTATTCACATTCACGTTAAAAATTATATTTTTTAACGACAAAACATTTTATTTCGACATATGAATTCTTATTCAATTCATTTATTCTATAAAATGATATTGTTATTTTTCTAACTTAGTTTAGAAAATTTCGGCGGCATAACGGCACGATACTAGAAACGGGACGAGGCCTAGCCTTATCCCCGGTCTAGTGAAGGCCCACGCCATTCACACATCAATCAATCCATTCGTTTCACCAAACAAATCAATTCATCTAACTAATTTATGCAACCAAACAAACAAGTCCATGGTCTGTGGACGATTGTGTCGGGTGCTACTAAGCACCGTCTGCATCCTAGTATATATATATAACTAGAAAATTTAAATTGAAAGGTGAGAAGTTCTCACCGATAGCTATCCTAGCTCCACAGCACTTCATTGATAGAAATCTTCATCGCTATCGCATCTTCGTCACCTTCGTCGCCCGTAGCCACTACATGTATAGAAATCGAATTTTTAATTCGAAGTTCAATATATAAAAATCACATTTTTAATTCGAAGTTCAATATATAAAAATCACATTTTTAATTCGAAGTTCAATATATAAAAATCACATTTTTAATTCGAAGTTCAATATATAAAAATCACATTTTTAATTCGAAGTTCAATATATAAAAATCACATTTTTAATTCGAAGTTCAATATATAAAAATCACATTTTTAATTCGAAGTTCAATATATAAAAATCACATTTTTAATTCGAAGTTTAATATATAAAAATCACATTTTTAATTCGAAGTTCAATATATAAAAATCACATTTTTAATTCGAAGTTCAATATATAAAAATCACATTTTTAATTCGAAGTTCAATATATAAAAATCACATTTTTAATTCGAAGTTCAATATATAAAAATCACATTTTTAATTCGAAGTTCAATATATAAAAATCACATTTTTAATTATAAAAATTCAGTCTTTTTTTACCATATAAAAATTCATACCTTTTTAACATATAAAAATTCATACCTTTTTAACATATAACAATAATCAGTTTTTTTCTAATTTAAACTAAATTAAAAGCAAGAGAAACATACTGCATCTTTCGGGGGGCGAATTCATGGTTGTCGTTGACTGGAAGAGGAGAGGGACTCGTCGGAGGCGCCCTGGCGTGGAGCAGCTCGGCGGTGGGCTTCGAAACTGGGGGGGGGGGCTGCGGCAGGTGAAAGTGACGGGGGGGTTGCGTCGCGATTTGTGGAGGAGAAGAGGAGGTCGTTACGAGGTAGGAGGTTGGCGGAGCAGAGGGAAGAAGGGCGGCGGTCCCCCCCTGGTGGCGGCGCCGTCGACGAAGAAGAGGGGGGGCGGCGATTTAGAGATCGGGTTTTTTTTTTTTTTGATTAAATGAACTAACGGGGGGGGGGGGGCTGGAGGTATAGGAGAGAAAAAGGGGGGAGAATATTATTTTTTTTTTATTATTTTAATTAATTTAATTTCGAAAAGTTGACTTTTTATTTCGACCCCAAAACCAGGCCCACCGCCTGTCGTCCATAGCGTTTTACCCCCATTCCGAACTCAATGGGATATGTATCGCAAGTTGATTCGAACGTTTTGATCAGTTTTCGTTAAATTTACATTTAAATCACTATATTGACTTTTAAACGTACATTTCAAATTACCGGGGCCACATACTAACTCTAAAAATTCAATAAAAATATTTTCTAGCCTCGTATTAACGATACGGTCCTAACAAAACTAGTTTCGCCAAATTCTGAGACCGTTGGAAAAATGGCCATTTTCCAGTCGATTAAAATCAACTGAAACTGGTCAAACGCGTTTTCCTTTGCCACGCTCACATATTGACTCGAAAAATTATGAAATTTGGAATCTAGCAATAACTCAACATCACGGACACAACAAAAGTGGTTTCGTTGAAATCCGAGGTCGTTTGCAAAATTTACATTTTTAAAGGCCTGAATTCCATAGCGACTATTCAGAATTTTCAACTGGACTTATCTTTTGATTCCCGCTATGCAATTTTGATTTTTCGGATTCCTTGGAAAGATATTATCAATTAGGTCCTAATGTTTTTGGTTTCACTAAAATCCGGATTGTTTTGCACCCGGTACATTCAATTGAAGTTTGAAATCGAATTATCGAACTACCGCGCCATTTTCAATTCTATTTATAATTATATATATAATTATTATATTCTAACAACGACGTATATAATATATACGTTCTAATATATTCAAAATAAATTTCTCGTCGATAATTATTTAAAATAATTCATATTAATTAATTAAAATCCGCCAAAATTGCCAAAATAAAAATTTTAAACTGGCCCAGATTTTCCGGGTTATTACAATCTCCCCCACTTAAAACTTTTCGTCCCCGAAAAGGAACAAAGTCGAAAGTGGTTTGATCAATCAACTCTACGTTCGATTTGGCTTCCATTCTCCAACTTTTCAGTTTCTGAGAATTTTCTAAAATCTCAAAAATTTGGCTAACACCCTAAATTTTTGAAAAATTTCGCCATAACCTCCCCTGCACCGGGAGCATCGGGGAATTTCAAATAGCTTCCCCGGTCCTTCAGATCTCAAAAAGAAAAAGAAAAAGCCAAGCTGCTAGCCAATAGGCTCATAAAATCATCATCACCCAAACAAAACAGTAAATTATGTAGTAAACATGTACCTATTTTTCGGGCAAACAAATTTTATTTTCTGCTCTAGCCTCCTTGCTATGACCTGTTCAATGTAAGTACAAGTATATGCAAGCAAACGCAACCAATTTTCAATATATTTCAATATTCGGTTCAATTAGGCTAAATGGCTAAAAATTAGCAAACAAATAAACAAACAACACAAACATCAATCAATTAGTGAATTAGAGTTTCAAATTCGTAATTTTGATACATATACAAAAATCACATTTTTGATGCCAAATCACCACAATAAGCCCTATCAAATTTTGGTTCTCACACCAGTCAATAGGAAATATATAGAAAGCCCACTTTCGTCACTCCAACATAAATTCTAATGATGGAGCTCCATCATCAAAATCATCTCCGGGCGATTTGAGTGTAATTCTATATCTATCTAGTACATTAAAATTTCGAATAAATGTGGATCAGACGTATACGCAAAATCTTTATATACTGGACTGTCCAACTCAATATAAATAGATAATCAAATACGAATAATTGATTTATATTTCAAAACAAGATTTGTTTTCATTTTCAAAAATATACTCTTCACACTCGTTCTAGGATACTACTGATCCCATCTCTAACGAGTCATTCTCGTTGGATATTACTAATCCAATAT
Organism: Allium sativum; assembly: GCA_030737875.1. Classification (NCBI taxonomy): domain Eukaryota; kingdom Viridiplantae; phylum Streptophyta; class Magnoliopsida; order Asparagales; family Amaryllidaceae; genus Allium; species Allium sativum. Next base: position 167,339,621 of record CM060923.1, read on the forward strand.
CTGATGAATTCTTTCGTATGGTTCTAATGTGCCTTATTCTCTGAGCTTTGTAAACCAAAGCTCTGATACCAACTGTGAAAACCCGTAACTTCCCCGTAAAGGAAAGTGTCGGATAGTTCGAGAACAAGCCACAACAGAACACAAACAGAAGAATATTTCATTGTATTTTACAACAATGCATCAGATTACAAGAATATACAGAGTATAAATGAATATTATACAGAAATATCAGAGATTTAAATTACATTTAAATACATAGCAGCGGAAAATAGTACAATACACAACTAGAAGTAGATATACGGATACAAAGCTTTTCGGATATCATTCCAGCTGTAAACCAGGATCCTGTGAATATAAATCTGCAAAACCAAAACTACTAGCTGCCCGTGTCAAAATAGGGGCACCCAGAGTTTAGGTTAAAACAATAAACTCCAGGTCAGTCATGGGACTGGCGTGAGAACTAAAACAGTTAATCTTTATTTTAAAGTTAGGTAAATCAAGGGACCACGCCGTATAACACGGAACGGGTTTCCTCCCCAGAATACCAGTGCATAAAACAAACAGCGCAATGCTAAATAAAGAAAAATGAAGCTATTATAAGACCCAGGTCCCATCACACAATGCAATGCAGCCGAGGATAGGGTTTTCCCTTATAACAGCCAAAGAATGCTTGATACGGTTAAAACAAATCGTTTGATACTATTATAAGTGCATAGTGTATAAAACAACTTCAAATCATAAGTATCAATCATAGATGGCATAAGCGCCCCATCCCACTATGTCGCCATACTAGGCTCTACAAATAAAACCGCAGAATCACGTATTTGGAAATTGGGTTTCCATCTATGAACCGAGGCAAAAGATAGTCCTCAACCGATTCGAGACGCTCTAGCCCGCCCCTCAGGACCCAGACTCAGGTGGGCCCTTGGATCCTCAGGGCCAGTCCACCGATGTGGATTAAACTTAAACCCTGAACATGCATTTCCCCGCCCTATGGGGCGTAAACGAGCCAACTAAATGACTCCATCGGTTCGAGAACGACCGATCAATCCGAGGCGCCTCGCAACAGCAACAACCACATAAGTCAAACTCGTCAGGGCGTGTAAAACCACTGACGCCACTTCTAGCTAGAAAGAAACGCATGCCCTCCCTGACGTCCTCTCCCGTTTTTGGTTCATACCGGGTGTGAAACTCGCGAAGCAAACGTTACACAAAGCTACGCCACAAAGGCCTTGCTTTGATCATCACCACAAGACTTTGCTTTTCAACAGAAGCCTCGATCAATTGCCACTTAGGCATGCCACACAGGCAATTCACTCCATGTGTTTGATATCCATCAATATATAACCCCTGAGCTCGTACGTCTCAGAGAAGGGCGTTAAGCAAGAGAATAAATTCTCCGCCGCAAACAGATATATATTTAATAGAGATCAATCACACCGGCTAAATTCCAATGTTAGACACACAGTCCATTTACAAGTCCGTTCTGGGTCTGAACGAAATCGGAGGCACCTAGTACCCCGCATATCCATCGATCTCCAAGTACGTCTGGACGATCACCAACTGTTTCCATCTTCTTGGGTGTACAGCCCAATCAAGATCATCAGTAATCACCCCAACGACGTGAAGACTTCCGGTCTTCGACCATCGTCTTCATCTTCGACAAATCGTCGTATCAGTTATTCAGAATGGGATAAACCCGGTCTTTCCGAATAACTCGCGTATATTTTAAATAAGTGTTACACAAACACAACATACGCCTCATTCCAATTCATCAGTCACTAACCGTAAATTAATCAAGAGAATAATTTCCAAAATATTAACCCCGAAGGCTGAAACCAACATCAGATCAATATCCAGAAAACCATTCTGCTTGGCCAACCGACAGTTAGTTTCTAAATTTCACATTCATAGGGAAATGTTCCCATTAATTTTATCCAAGATAAATTCTTTGAATTTATTATTTATTCTATTTTTGAATCTCAATTCAAACTAGTCGGGATTAGCGAACCTTACCGAAGTAATCATTTATTTTAATTTCCCAATCCTAACCTATTCATCCCATGAAGTAAAACTGGTAATACTTCATATCTAACACCACAGTGTTATCGGTAAATTCAATTACCATTTCACGTTCAAATCTAATTAAAGATTTAACTATCGCCTGGAGTAGAACTGGTGATACTCCATTTTCGATCATTTCAATCTAATTAAAGATTCATCAAAACTCCACTTAGTTTTAATCTTCGACTGGGTTAAAGAATCAGTGTCATGTAAAACACGGTTCAAGATAAACCCAAAATCACATTCCATTAATTGTCGGGTTAAAGAACAAGTGTTATTTAAAACACTGTTCACGATAAACCCAAAAATCAATATCAATTCAATTAAATATTATTTAATTGGTACACTTCATTAAATCCAAATAAAAAGATTTAAACTTTTCTCAACTGGGTTCAAGAACAGTGTTAGTGAAGACACCACTCACGACAAACCCAAATCACATTTGATATTCAATACAAGGCTCTGAATAGAAAATATATCGGCTTATATTCAATATCAAATCCTACGATTAACAAATGTCGTATTGGAAATAAAGATATAAATATATATCTTTCAAATTTCCATAACAACATCCGTATAATCACGAATTCCAACATCGAAATATCCCGAAGACAATTTCGATTCAATTCCATTCCAATGCAATCATTGGAAATTTTGGTTATTTTTAAAACCCTTTTCAAATTTAATTTATTTCTTTTAAAAATAAATAGAATTATAATTCTAGTTCAAAACTAGTTCATTTCGATAAAAATCTATTTTTATCTTTTCAAATATGGAGTTTTTCATCCCAATTTTTCCCAAATCATTTCTTATGATTTTACACAAATTATTACTATTTTTAATAATTTTATCAAGGCCCGTACAGTCGATTTCCATCAATGGTCATCGAACTGCACTTACAGCGACCTTTTTCAAATTTGATTTGGACGTATCTCCAAATCCAACCGTTAGATTTCAAATTTCTAATATTCGTTAGAAAGCTCTTTTTGATACGAACCCAGTGGTTCCGGTTTTAGGAGAATCCGACGGTCGGATCTCCCGTAATGTCCGTTTGAAATAAATGGTCGAAATTCACGAACTGCCGCGGCGCGGCGCTTTCTATTCAGGCCATTATATTATATATATAATATATATAATATATATATCGTCGATTTCTATTTAAAACGAATTATATAAATAGTTTTAAATTCGTTTCAAAAGCTATTTCAACTTCCATTTCAATTCAAATCGAAATTGAATTCTTCTTTATAAATTCGTTTTAAAATTCATTCTTATTCAATTCAAATTTCAATTCAATTTGAATTCGTTTTCAATTCAATTCATTTCGAAATCGTTTTCAATTCAATTCATTTCAAAATCGTTTTCAATTCAATTCATTTCGAAATCGTTTTCAATTCAATTCATTTCGAAATCGTTTTCAATTCAATTCATTTCGAAATCGTTTTCAATTCAATTCAATTCGAAATCGTTTTCAAATCGATATAAATATCGTTTACGTCAAAATGGCGTCAATCTAATCAACACGGCTTCATAAATTTCTATTTTCAAATATTCTATTTCAAATATTTCTTTCTCAAAATAGTTGTTATTATCAAAATATTTCGTTCAACACATGACCAATCTCAATGGCTGAGTACTGTCAACACATGAACCTTTATTTTATATTATTCTTTATTTTTCAAATTGGAATGAGGCCCAATCAATCACCATATAATGTTAATTATATGGATTTTCATACATTACACACATATACTAGCATTGAAAAATAATCAACCATCAACCAAAGTGCACTACACTGTATAAGCATCAAATATAGATATCGAACGCTTATAGCAGCCTGTCAATCAATCGATCGACATATTTAATCAATCAGGATGAGTGAACTTCAAATTTCATCCCAACACCCGTGTGGGGTTTCAAACAATCAAACACAGATTTTATTCGTGCAGTTGGGCGATGTGTAAAATTTATCGACCCGATCAATGTCCTTCAAATAGGTGTACATAAACAAACCGTCTGGTTTGTAAATGAATATTTATTTATTCACATTCACGTTAAAAATTATATTTTTTAACGACAAAACATTTTATTTCGACATATGAATTCTTATTCAATTCATTTATTCTATAAAATGATATTGTTATTTTTCTAACTTATTTTAGAAAATTTCGGCGGCATAACGGCACGATACTAGAAACGGGACGAGGCCTAGCCTTATCCCCGGTCTAGTGAAGGCCCACGCCATTCACACATCAATCAATCCATTCATTTCACCAAACAAATCAATTCATCTAACTAATTTATGCAACCAAACAAACAAGTCCATGGTCTATGGACGATTGTGTCGGGTGCTACTAAGCACCGTCTGCATCCTAGTATATATATATATAACTAGAAAATTTAAATTGAAAGGTGAGAAGTTCTCACCGATAGCTATCCTAGCTCCATAGCACTTCATTGATAGAAATCTTCATCGCTATCGCATCTTCGTCACCTTCGTCGCCCGTAGCCACTACATGTATAGAAATCGAATTTTTAATTCGAAGTTCAATATATAAAAATCACATTTTTAATTCGAAGTTCAATATATAAAAATCACATTTTTAATTCGAAGTTCAATATATAAAAATCACATTTTTAATTCGAAGTTCAATATATAAAAATCACATTTTTAATTCGAAGTTCAATATATAAAAATCACATTTTTAATTCGAAGTTCAATATATAAAAATCACATTTTTAATTCGAAGTTCAATATATAAAAATCACATTTTTAATTCGAAGTTCAATATATAAAAATCACATTTTTAATTCGAAGTTCAATATATAAAAATCACATTTTTAATTATAAAAATTCAGTCTTTTTTTACCATATAAAAATTCATACCTTTTTAACATATAAAAATTCATACCTTTTTAACATATAACAATAATCAGTTTTTTTCTAATTTAAACTAAATTAAAAGCAAGAGAAACATACTGCATCTTTCGGGGGGCGAATTCATGGTTGTCGTTGACTGGAAGAGGAGAGGGACTCGTCGGAGGCGTCCTGGCGTGGAGCAGCTCGGCGGTGGGCTTCGAAACTGGGGGGGCTGCGGCAGGTGAAAGCGACGGGGGGGTTGCGTCGCGATTTGTGGAGTAGAAGAGGAGGTCGTTACGAGGTAGGAGGTTGGCGGAGCAGAGGGAAGAAGGGCGGCGGTCCCCCCTAGTGGCGGCGCCGTCGACGAAGAAGAGGGGGGGGGGCGATTTAGAGATCGGGGTTTTTTTCTTTTTTTTCTTTTTTTGATTAAATGAACTAACGGGGGGGGCCTGGAGGTATAGGAGAGAAAAAGGGGGGAGAATATTATTTGTTTATTATTATTTTAATTAATTTAATTTCGAAAAGTTGACTTTTTATTTCGACCCCAAAACGAGGCCCACCGCCTGTCGTCCATAGCGTTTTACCCCCATTCCGAACTCAATGGGATATGTATCGCAAGTTGATTCGAACGTTTTGATCAGTTTTCGTTAAATTTACATTTAAATCACTATATTGACTTTTAAACGTACATTTCAAATTACCGGGGCCACATACTAACTCTAAAAATTCAATAAAAATATTTTCTAGCCTCGTATTAACGATACGGTCCTAACAAAACTAGTTTCGCCAAATTCTGAGACCGTTGGAAAAATGGCCATTTTCCAGTCGATTAAAATCAACTGAAACTGGTCAAACGCGTTTTCCTTTGCCACGCTCACATATTGATTCGAAAAATTATGAAATTTGGAATCTAGCAATAACTCAACATCACGGACCCAACAAAAGTGGTTTCGTTGAAATCCGAGGTCGTTTGCAAAATTTCCATTTTTAAGGGCCTGAATTCCATAGCGACTATCCAGAATTTTCAACTGGACTTATCTTTTGATTCCCGCTATGAAATTTTGATTTTTCGGATTCATTGGAAAGATATTATCAATTAGGTCCTAATGTTTTTGGTTTCACTAAAATCCGGATTGTTTTGCACCCGGTACATTCAATTGAAGTTTAAAATCGAATTATCGAACTACCGCGCCATTTTCAATTCTATTTATAATTATTATATTCTAACGACGACGTATATAATATATACGTTCTAATATATTCAAAATAAATTTATCGTCGATAATTATTTAAAATAATTCATTTTAAATAATTAAAATCCGCCAAAATTGCCAAAATAAAAATTTTAAACTGGCCCAGATTTTCCGGGTTATTACACCATGTTTACGTGTGGGTTGGTCTTACTATTACCTTCTTGTTTGGAAAAGGATTTTCAAAGTTAAACAGTATGGTTGGAATTTACTCACACCAGTCCCATGACTGACCCAGGGTTTATTTTGTTTGTTTTCCCTAAACTCTTGGGTGCCCAAATTTGTACGGGCAGTCAAGTGTTTCAGGCTTTGCAGATTCACTTGGAGGAGCTCAAAAGCAGGAAGCTTCACCATTAGTTATGTAGAGTTATTTCCGCTGTGATATGATGTATTGTACTCTGATAATGGTATGTATATACAATACAGTTTTGTATTCAAAGTTATGTTATATAATACATCTTATTTTGTTCCGCTGCGAGTTTCTTGTTACTCTGATTCTTTTCAGTTGTGATCTTCTTCTTCTTCTATTCTATTAGTTCTATCTTTTCTTTCTCACCCTCTAAATTCTTCTATTAATGTCCTGGTGTTTTCGATGCTTGAATAGTCAACAGTGTGTTTTTATGTTAATTTTCTGGGTCGAAAATTCCATCCATTCCAAGTTTCTCATCAATCCGGGGTGTGAGGTTTGTTGATGTCACGTCACACGCAAAGCGATGCTTCGATAAGCCATTCTTTGATCATTACTAGCTTGTCTTATAACTTGGGTATGTCACATTGACCATTCACGACATATCACTGATTTAAATCAATGCATACCCTCTAAGTTCATATGACTTAGAGACAAGGATAATATATTGCCACAAATCCGATATACATTAACGAAAATCAGTGCTATGCGGTCAATTTCAATGTCAGGCACACCATCCATGCAAGTCCATTCTGGGTCTGAACGGAACAACAACCCGAAATACTTGAGTATGTTCAGGTCTCATGTAACTCATGCCTTGTATCGGGTGGCCTACCTAACCGAGACATTTATCAACAATCAATCTAAACAAACTTAAATATTCCCAGTCTTCATTCGTCGTTTACCGAGTCTTGAATTGCTTCATAACGTCGTATTATTACTTGGAATGGTTTTCGAACATATAGTCGATCCCGGTCTTTCCAAGTAACAAGCGTACTTTAAAACAATAGCTATGATTTACATAGGCCTTTCAATTTAAATCTCCTTCCAATTAGTAATCAATTCATTTACAACTCAGGATTTGAATTATTATAGATTTCATACATCTCATTATCATCTTATCTCTTCCTTGAGATCAAAGATTTCCCTTCGCTTTAATTTCTTACCTTTAATTCCCTTGAATCAAAGATTTGATTAAATCCCAATAACGATATGAATTTCCACAATTCAATCTTATCGGGTTCCAAGAATGACATTATTGAAGATACGATTCACGACGAAACCCAAATCAATCGATATTGAATCATAAATTACACAGAATTTCTTATCCACTTATATTCGATATAAATTCTCATAGTCAACGAATACTATAAGTGAAATAACGATATAATAATATCTTCCAAATTCCCCAGATAATATTCATTTGCACCATGAAATTTTATACCGAATATCGAAGATTATTTCTATCTAACTTATTCCAATCAGGTAGAGAACCCATATCTTAATTAAAAGATTTATTAAATTGTTCGACATCAGAACTGGATAGAAATACCGTCAACTTATCTTCAATATAAATTTCCGTATCCAACTCATATCATAAGCGGAATAACGGTGAATTACCTCTTAAATTCCTCAAATAATAAGAGTTTTCATCTACCGAATAAATATCGAACATCCGAAGATTTATCTCCAACCATATCCAAATTTCAAATTTGGAAAACCCATTTCCATACCATATAAATATTTCAATACCTTAAAAATCTTCGAACCATTTTATAATCATTATTATAGTCAATAATAGTTCACGCTTATGAATTTCAAACCAATACAATATTTGGAATGTTACCCATAAGTACTGTTATTGAAGCAGCCATTTAAATCAAATAGATTTTTAAATTATTCAAAAATCCAAATATCCCAATGATTTTCAAAACTGTCATCATTTACAATTCATCGTTCTTTATTTCAAGTCAAATTTATTCAAATAATCAATTCAAAACTTGAAATCAATATTTCCGCATTGTTGAATCATAGTGCGTTTTATTCAAAACAATATAATGATTTAAATATTAATTATTCAAATCCTTTTCAAATTTAATTTACATTTCCAAATCATTTGAACAGTTTAAAAAAATATATTTCAAATTAGATTTCGAATTTACCATCCCGTTGTCGGACCAGTTAGGGATAGCCAGGGAGAGCAGGAAACTGATTTCCAAACCCAAGCCTAGACACCATCCTCTCTGTCATCCTAGAACGTTCTGGTGTATATTATATTACTAATACAAAGACATCGTTGATATATAAAACCATATTCAAATTTTTTTAAATCTCATTTCGAATTAAAACAAAATCAATGCATAGTTCAAATCTTTTCCAAATCCTAATTCAATATTTAAAAGTTGATATTTAATTCAAAACTAACATTTTAAATATTATTTAATAATTAAATAAACTCGTATATAGGAAGGAGATTCTAAATCGATCACCCATATATTTCACAACCACGGTGTGTGTGTGATAACATACAATGCAATTATATCTATCCAACTGAATCTTACGATCAGATGGATATGAATTCATTCATCACAACAAACATTTGACAGTGCACAAGCGTTACAGACAATAACGCTTACTAGTGTTCAGTGTATTATCTAATTCATGAACAACCATTCAAACATCAACATCTATCACACAATCATCATCACTAATTATAATTAATCTCAGCAAATTAAAATTAACTAATTTAAATAAATATTTAAATTAGAAGTTCTCACCATACTGGCTCCCAATTTCTTCATTATCAGGGCGAACAGATCAACGAATACCGTCACTGCTACTTGTACTGTTCTCAGTTCACTTCCATTAGCAGCTGGATATTTTCTGCTAATTATTATTATTATAATTTATACTTAATAAAATTATCAATATAATATCTCATTGTGATCTACTCTCTGATATGGTTCTAACGTATCTGACGGCGAGTCAATCCGATTAAAAATGAACGCTCTATGAGTGTTTAAAGTTTAAACAAAAATAGCTTAAATAAAAATAAAAATAAACATACCCCTCTTTGGCCCAAAGCCCATATTCACGTTTAAAGCCCAACCCGCCTACTCCATCTTCTTCTTCTCCCTTGCGTTTCTCTCTTCTTTCCTGGAACCCAAAACAGTGCACGCACCGTGCACTTGTACACCTCCAATACTTGACCGAACCCAATTCTAAGACCACCAACCAATCTCTCTTCCTCCCCTCGTCTGAACGCACCACTCCTAGTCGACTTCGGCCCTCGATAGCAAAATCCGAACTTCCGATAAAAATCCCTGGAACCCAAAAACGTGCGTCACCCACAATGTCGCACCCCTCAAATCTCCTCAAGAATTCGCCGAACTTCGCCAAATCAAAGCCTGCTCCATCCTCATCTCAATTCCACACTCCGTTTCGCCCATCGTTGCCTCTATCGTCGTCAAACTCCAACCCTAGTTCCGAACAATTTCAATCGTCGAAACGGAATCGCCTCAAATTAACATGAAAAATTCTACGTCTCCTGCTGATCGCAGAGATGCTGACGGCGTCGAACGATTCACAGCGGATTGAGAGATACGATTTTTCGAAGGTCTAGAACCCCTTCTTCATATTCTCTATAATTTCACAAATTCTCTTTCAATGATGGATGTTACCTTGATCCGCTAATTTTTAAAAATCTAGAATGATGATACAAACAACTCTGTGTTGATCATTTTGGCTGAAAACAAATGAATTGATAGATGTTGATTTTTGAGTGAAAAGAAGAGGGAGTTTTCATTTACTGGAGCTTGAATAAGGAAGAAGAAAATGAGTACATCGAGAGATACAGAGGGTTTTAAATTTCCAGGAAAAAAAGAAAATGTTAAATTTCTATTTTTAAATGAATGACACTTGCCATACAAGGCTCATGCATGATGCCACCTAATTATTATTAAAAATTCAACTAATGCATGCTTGCCAAATTTGTTTATTTACTTATTTTGTTATGTTTTATTTTTGGCTACACCTTAGAGATGTTACAAATGTAGCAAACTTCAATTATATATGCTTAACCAATATACTACTTAAGATTTTATAAAAAATATTTATTCATATTATTTTGTCAAAATATAAATTATAAAATGGCTTAGAACTCAACAAACCCTTTTTAGAAATCAATATATGTATAAAACTAAACAATATCATAACTTATTGATATAAAAATTAAAAAAAAAAATCATTCTTATGAAATCCTTTAAAAATTGTCCTTTACCAAATTTCATATTTTACAAACCAATATTACCAAAAATTAGAAAATATCATTACTCAAACATAAATCTTATAAATAAAATTTTCAGAATAAGTTTTCTTATAAGAATCATATTTCATAAAACAAAATACTTATACCTAGTGAAATTTTATATTAAACCTTATAAAAATCTTTTATATTAAGAAAATCCAGAATTACATAATAAAAATCCAAATCGATTTTAGTAAAAAAAAAATCTGGGATGTTACATTCACCCCCCCTTAGAAACTTTTCGTCCTCGAAAAGGAAGTCGAGTAATTTAAACTCCTTAACCAATTTTAAATTCCCATTTCCATCTCAACATATCAGAAATGTAATGGTCAGAATCACAGCTCATATCATTCTCAGGTTGCTCGGTCTAATTCTCACTAAAGGCAGAGTCTAAGGAACTTCTATGATCTAGTGATTACTAGGGTCGTCACCGGTCTTGTTTTTAATCAAAATTTCCGAGTTAGACTCAGAGCTGCTACCACTACCACTAAGGAGGAACTAGGATAGATACTGTCTAGTACTTAGAGGTTTATGACCCTAGGAAAAATCTTAAAGTTTGGAAATTATCATTCTAACTTACTCTTACTGAATTCATGATTTTCTTATTAATTATAAGACCAAGTGTTTAAATTTGAAATTTAAATCTAAATTCTCAAATAATGCTTTCCCTAATCAATTACATTATCTTGCAAAAATATCATTTTGGCTAAATTCAGTATTAGAAATTTTATCGCACTCAATACAATTCAAGTTCAATTTAAGAGGTAACTCAAAATACTGGTTTCAAATCCAAATTAATTCACTTGTTCATAGCTTTATCAGAGCAAGGCAAAAGGAAGAATCCAGAAATAAAGTTGGACAGTTAAATTTCAAACACGACAATTCGGGTGATATTCAAAAGATGACAATGGGTCGAGCAAAACCCAGCGACAAGGGAAGAGATGGAATTATATTTCAAAATACTCGTTCTATTTCAAAAATTCCAATTGTTTCTAATCTCATATTAACTCATTTATAAGTTAAATTTATACTCATCTGATATTCATGTTTTAGTTATCATTTTCACCTAATCGAATAACACTTTTCTAAATCCATTTTAAAATTCAAAATATATATCTCTCTTTTTCATTCTTGTTAAAATATCATATCGTGTTTAGAAATTTTTTCTTACTCAACTAGCCGGAAAATCTCTTAAACAGTTTTATTTAAAATACCATCACGCTTCCTCTGCGCACTCTGATTACGCGTACACAGGTTCAAGATAGGGTTGTTCAAATATTGATCTTATCATTTCCAGAACTCACATCTTTCAACTTAATACTTCAAAGATCCAAATTTGTCTACTTCGATGTTTGTTATGACGTAGAATAACTTTTTTAAACTCATTTCTAACTTAAGTCAAAAATCATCTCATAAAACAAATTTTTACTTAAGTCCAAATCATCTACAGCTTTCTTAAGGGGTCCTGATAGCTAAGATATTCTTGGATATTCTCATTTACAATTCATGTCAAGGATCTATCCAAATCTGTTACTTACATTAACATATTAACATTCTTTGAGAAATATAATATCTTTTCTAATTACCACTTATTAGATCATATTCAAACATCTGTTGTGACTTGTTTAACTTGATGTATGGGTGCTATTTTTGATATAATTTTCTTAATGAAATTTCACACTTACGCGTCCCTTCAAATTCTAAGTATAGTTTACCTCTACAATATTCCCTTTTGTTATTGTCAAAATAATTGCTTTCGCATCTATAACATATTGGCTTATATTATATTGAAATGGTTCAAGTATTTCTCGACGTGTTAATTGAAACCATGCGGTCATCCCACTTTCGAAACTCGAAAATAATTACCGATGGTGCCATGGTCATCAGTAAAATCATCCTAGAGCGACTAGAGTGTGACCCTACATCTACCTAGTATATATTGGACTTCGTATACACGTTCATCAGACGTATATTCAAAATCCTTACATACTCGATAGTCCAATCATGACGTCGAATAAGACACTCAAAACCTTATTTCAAATTATATTTCAAAATATATTTCAAATAATCATCGTTTCAAAATGATTTACTGGTTCAAAAATACCTTATATAGGTTTCAAAAAAATATACGCTCTCTCGTCATAATATTCCGAGATCTCATTCTAGGGTATTTCTAACCCTATCTCTAATGAGATAATATAACTCTGAGGAGTCCTATTCTTTTGTCCAGATATGTACGTACCCTATAGCTTTGTATAACCAAAGCTCTGATACCAACTGTAACGACCCGCCTTTTTGCCTAGTTCTTGCCGGTAATTAAACCGACTTAAACCGTTCATAAAGACGAATTGTTATGGGTACATACATATATTGAACAAAAACAACAGAACCTTTCATTGCAAATTACAAAGGTTACATCAGAGTTATATAGAATATCAGAGTTACAACTTATACAGCAGAAGAAAAGAAATTACTCTCAGTGGAAGAACCTTGTGATAAAACAGAAGCTCCAACTCTTGCGTGGATTCCAACTCTAGAAGCGCTCCAAATCCTGCTCCAACGATCTATAACTGCAAAACTAAACTACTGGCTGCCCGTGCGAAAAATCATGGGCACCCAGAGTTTAGGTGAGGGAACAATAAACTCCAGTTCAGTCGTGGGACTGGTGTGAGAACTCAAAACAGTTAGATTCATTTTTTTTTTGTTGGGAACTTCACCGGATCACGCCGCTAACGCGGAACGGATTTACACCATGTGAATATCCGTGCATATAAATGCACAATGTCTTTTAAAAATGAAGCCATCATAAGCTCGTCCCACATCACACAATGCAAGCGCACACCAGATGGGCGAGTTTTATCTTATGACAACCAAATATGCTTCATACTTAAAATTCTCTTCAATACCATAATATATATAGTGTGGAAAACATATCGCAAGTAAATGTATTAATCCTAGACAGCATATACCCCATAATATATGTTGCCATATATATATACAATCAAAATCGTATGGCTCGCATAAGAACTTTGGGTTTCCAACTTGATGATTCCTGGCACGAAAGATCAATCAGGGATACAAAACGAAGTGCCTCAACGGCTTTTTCGACCATACGCGAACACCGACTACACATCGTCAGGGCAGATCAACGGTTTTCGACCAGACACGGCCCCCCGAACATACCCAACTTCCCCCGGTTCATAAGTGGTTTCCCACTGCTGCACAGCTTCATCATTAATTCATATATAAGTATAAAACCTAACCGCCAGTTTCTCATCAATCCGGGGTGTGAGGTTTGTTGATGTCACGTCACACGCAAAGCGATGCTTCGATAAGCCATCCTTTGATCATTACTAGCTTGTCTTATAACTTGGGTATGTCACATTGACCATTCACGACATATCACTGATTTAAATCAATGCATACCCTCTAAGTTCATATGACTTAGAGACAAGGATAATATATTGCCACAAATCCGATATACATTAACGGAAATCAGTGCTATGCGGTCAATTTCAATGTCAGGCACACCATCCATGCAAGTCCATTCTGGGTCTGAACGGAACAAAAACACGAAATACTTGAGTATGTTCAGGTCTCATGTAACTCATGCCTCGTATCGGGTGGCCTACCTAACCGAGACATTTATCAACAATCAATCTAAACAAACTTAAATATTCCCAGTCTTCATTCGTCGTTTACCGAGTCTTGAATTGCTTCATAACGTCGTATTATTACTTGGAATGGTTTTCGAACATATAGTCGATCCCGGTCTTTCCAAGTAACAAGCGTACTTTAAAACAATAGCTATGATTTACACAGGCCTTTCAATTTAAATCTCCTTCCAATTAGTCATCAATTCATTTACAACTCAGGATTTGAATTATTATAGATTTCATACTTCTCATTATCATCTTATCTCTTCCTTGAGATCAAAGATTTCCCTTCGCTTTAATTTCTTACCTTTAATTCCCTTGAATCAAAGATTTGATTAAATCCCAATAACGATATGAATTTCCACCATTCAATCTTATCGGGTTCCAAGAATGACATTATTGAAGATACGATTCACGACGAAACCCAAATCAATCGATATTGAATCATAAATTACACAGAATTTCTTATCCACTTATATTCGATATAAATTCTCATAGTCAACGAATACTATAAGTGAAATAACGATATAATAATATCTTCCAAATTCCCCAGATAATATTCATTTACACCATGAAATTTTATACCGAATATCGAAGATTATTTCTATCTAACTTATTCCAATCAGGTGGAGAACCCATATCTTAATTAAAAGATTTATTAAATTGTTCGACATCAGATCTGGATAGAAATACCGTCAACTTATCTTCAATATAAATTTCCGTATCCAACTCATATCATAAGCGGAATAACGGTGAATTACCTCTTAAATTCCTCAAATAATAAGAGTTTTCATCTACCGAATAAATATCGAACATCCGAAGATTTATCTCCAACCATATCCACATTTCAAATTTGGAAAACCCATTTCCATACCATATAAATATTTCAATACCTTAAAAATCTTCGAACCATTTTATAATCATTATTATAGTCAATAATAGTTCACGCTTATGAATTTCAAACCAACACAATATTTGGAATGTTACCCATAAGTACTGTTATTAAAGTAGCCATTTAAATCAAATAGATTTTTAAATTATTCAAAAATCCAAATATCCCAATGCTTTTCAAAACTGTCATCATTTACAATTCATCATTCTTTATTTCAAGTCAAATTTATTCAAATAATCAATTCAAAACTTGAAATCAATATTTCCGCATTGTTGAATCATAGTGCGTTTTATTCAAAACAATATAATGATTTAAATATAAATTATTCAAATCCTTTTCAAATTTAATTTACATTTCCAAATCATTTGAACAGTTTAAAAAAAAATATTTCAAATTAGATTTGGAATTTACCATCCCGTTGTCGGACCAGTTAGGGATAGCCAGGGAGAGCAGGAAACTGATTTCCAAACCCAAGCCTAGACACCATCCTCTCTGTCATCCTAGAACGTTCTGGTGTATATTATATTACTAATACAAAGACATCGTTGATATATAAAACCATATTCAAATTTTTTTAAATCTCATTTCGAATTAAAACAAAATCAATGCATAGTTCAAATCTTTTCCAAATCCTAATTCAATATTTAAAAGTTGATATTTAATTCAAAACTAACATTTTAAATATTATTTAATAATTAAATAAACTCGGATATAGGAAGGAGATTCTAAATCGATCACCCATATATTTCACAACCACGGTGTGTGTGTGTGTGATAACATACAATGCAATTATATCTATCCAACTGAATCTTACGATCAGATGGATATGAATTCATTCATCACAACAAACATTTGACTGTGCACAAGCGTTACAGACAATAACGCTTACTAGTGTTCAGTGTATTATCTAATTCATGAACAACCATTCAAACATCAACATCCATCACACAATCATCATCACTAATTATAATTAATCTCAGCAAATTATAATTAACTAATTTAAATAAATATTTTAATTAGAAGTTCTCACCATACTGGCTCCCAATTTCTTCATTATCAAGGCGAACAGATCAACGAATACCGCCACTGCTACTTGTACTGTTCTCAGTTCACTTCCATTAGCAGCTGGATATTTTTTGCTAATTATTATTATAATTTATACTTAATAAAATTAACAATATAATATCTCATTGTGATCTACTCTCTGATACGGTTCTAATGTATCTGACGGCGAGTCAATCCGATTAAAAATGAACGCTCTATGAGTGTTTAAAGTTTAAACAAAAATAGCTTAAATAAAAATAAAAATAAACATACCCCTCTTTGGCCCAAAGCCCATACTCACGTTTAAAGCCCAACCCGCCTACTCCATCTTCTTCTTCTCCCTTGCGTTTCTCTCTTCTTTCCTGGAACCCAAAACAGTGCACGCACCGTGCACTTGTACACCTCCAATACTTGACCGAACCCAATTCTAAGACCACCAACCAATCTCTCTTCCTCCCCTCGTCTCAACGCACCACTCCTTGTCGACTTCGGCCCTCGATAGCAAAATCCGAACTTCCGATAAAAATCCCTGGAACCTAAAAACGTGCGTCACCCACAATGTCGCACCCCTCAAATCTCCTCAAGAATTCGCCGAACTTCGCCAAATCAAAGCCTGCTCCATCCTCATCTCAATTCCACACTCCGTTTCACCCATCGTTGCTTCTATCGCCGTCAAACTCCAACCCTAGTTCCGAACAATTTTAATCGTCGAAACGGAATCGCCTCAAATTAACATGAAAAATACTACGTCTCCTGCTGATCGCAGAGATGCTGACGGCGTCGAACGATTCACAGCGGATTGAGAGATACGATTTTTCGAAGGTCTAGAACCCCTTCTTCATATTCTCTGTAATTTCACAAATTCTCTTTCAATGATGGATGTTACCTTGATCCGCTAATTTTTAAAATTCTAGAATGATGATACAAACAGCTCTGTGTTGATCATTTTGGCTGAAAACAAATGAATTGAGAGATGTTGATTTTTGAGTGAAAAGAAGAGGGAGTTTTCATTTACTGGAGCTTGAATAAGGAAGAAGAAACTGAGTACATCGTGAGATACAGAGGGTTTTAAATTTCTAGGAAAAAAAGAAAATGTTAATTTTCTATTTTTAAATGAATGACACTTGCCATACAAGGCTCATGCATGATGCCACCTAATTATTATTTAAAATTCAACTAATGCATGCTTGCCAAATTAGTTTATTTACTTATTTTGTTATGTTTTATTTTTGGCTACACCTTAGAGATGTTACAAATGTAGCAAACTTCAATTATATATGCTTAACCAATATACTACTTAAGATTTTATAAAAACTATTTATTCATATTATTTTGTCAAAATATAAATTATAAAATGGCTTAGAACTCAACAAACCCTTTTTAGAAATCAATATATGTATAAAACTAAACAATATCATAACTTATTGATATAAAAATTGAAAAAAATCATTCTTATGAAATCCTTTAAAAATTGTCCTTTACCAAATTTCATATTTTACAAACCAATATTACCAAAAATTAGAAAATATCATTACTCAAACATAAATCTTATAAATAAAATTTTCAGAATAAGTTTTCTTATAAGAATCATATTTCATAAAACAAAGTACTTATACCTAGTGAAATTTTATATTAAACCTTATAAAAATCTTTTATATTAAGAAAATCCAGAATTACATAATAAAAATCCAAATCGATTTTAGTAAAAAAAAAATTCTGGGATGTTACAATTTGAATAATAGAATTCAAATGGAGTTTAACTATAGAATTTGAACATAGTATTTCAAATGGAATTTGAATATAGAAATTCAAATGGGATTTATAGTAAATAGATTTGGATAAATAGAAGGGGAATAGACTAAGAAGTTAATTAACAGATTTAATTAACAAATTTAGTTAAAAACGATTGGTATAGTTAAAATAGATTGGACAGGTATAAATATACAGGAGACAGGTTTGGAATAAAGTGTTAGAAGGTATATATATAGATTGCCCGCCAAAAAGGTACGTAGTTAATTCATATATGAGATTTTATGCGCCGTATCGGCAAGCCGCTTGGCTTTTTCTTTTTCTTTTTGAGATGAGAAGGACCGGGAAAGCTATTTGAAATTTCCCGATGCTCCCGATACAAAGGAGGTTATGGCGAATTTTTCCGGGAATTTAAGGAGATAGAATATTTTTAAGATAATTTGATAGTTAGAAATCAACGTATCGATATATATAGAAGTCGATAAGAAAACGAACTTAGAAATAGAATATTATAATAAAAAAGGAAGTATAAGAATAAAATCTAGTAAGAATAGAAAGAAAAAGTATATACGTGTTTAAAGGTAAAGAAGTTGTTGTATGATATTGATTGTTCAAGTAAGTAGTCATGTCTGTTTTGACGTTATAAATGTTATTCAGTCAAGGTCTGAGAGGTAGTTATACCCCAACTTGATTGATTTCATTATTAACAAATAAATAGTAAGATTTCAGGCTCAAAGATCAATGTTGGATAAAAGTTAGTTGAATACAGTATTTGGGTTGTCGTAACGATGTTTTACACAACATCTGTTTTGACCCAAATAAGTGTAAGTATAGGAATAAACGAGATCGGAAAAGAGATAAGTAATTGGAATATTTTCCAATTTTAAATAACGTATATTTTCTAAAGTTTAGAAAATAAAAGAAGGCGATATATGGAAATGTTTTCCAAATAACGTATAAGGCCAATATGGTTATTGAAAATATTTGGTTAACAAATATTGATAAGAAACAGAGAAGAGATTTAATTAATGGAATATTAATTAAAGGCTCAGTGATTGTTGGATGTTTGGATGAACACTTGTTTTATTTGATAGTTAAATCATCGACTATCGAAACACTTGTTTTTATTTGATAGTTAAATCACAGATCATCGAAGTTTTGACCATCGTTGTCAATATGGAGAGACCGGTTGGATTTTTATCCGAAGAACCACTTCATATCGGTAGCAGCGTGCGAATCAGATTATATAAAGATAATTGAAGACGGAGTAGAGTGCAAGGACTTTTTCTACTAATAGAAATTGTGCCTTCGATTCATCCTGTTCCTGGGTGACGTGTATGGATGAATGTCTGACAGAGTATTTCCAGACGATCACGTATATTGATTTCTCCAACCGTACCAAGAGTGGAGGCGGAGAAGGAAACTTCTTTTAGCTAACACATAATGTATTGTTGTAGACGTCAATCGGTGATTTGATGGATTTTACGATGTGGCATTCAAAGTGAATCTGGTATGATGATAAAGCGTAACCTCAAGCCTCATCAACCGGTAAATGACAGAAATCGGGCAGGCAGCATGGCTAAGTCGGTCGCACCGAAGTAGGGTGTATAATCACCTGATCTAGAGTTTCATTTACTTATAAAAATCTATTGTTGATGCTGTCCCATTCGGGAAACGGTTGTTGATCCCAACTGTTGGTGATATACATTCGATACACTCAAGCGAAATGAGTGGTCGGTCATGTGTGGCCGGGTTGCAAGATGTTCTTGTTGAACCCAGTGTATTCCTCTCTAGAGGTACATTAGCGAAAGGTGGTTCCATACCTTGTCATAGTTGGAAATCCATTACCCAATACGTGCTTGCGGTTTTGATTGTATACTATATATGTAGAACGTGAGATGAAAGCGTTTCTGCTAGATGATTATATATATACTATGGTTGATAGACATTATTATAATATCAAAAGGTTTTTGATATAAAGATATTTTGGATTCTCATAAGGGAAAAACCCGTTCCGTTATGCGGCGTGGTCTTACGAGATATCGTTTACTTGTTCGAACTGTTTTTAAACTGTTTTACTCATACCAGTCCCATGACTGACCCGGAGTTTACTTTGTTGTTTTCCCTAAACTCTTGGGTGCCTAAATTTGTACGAGCAGTCAAGTAGTCGGGAATTTACAGATATACTGGAAGAGCTTGGAGCAGGAGGCTTCAGGATCATATAGCTATAGTTATTTCCGCTGTGTTGTAAGTGATGTACTTTGATATTGATGTATATTCAAGTACAGATGTATATTTCAAGTTATGTTATATATATTATATGTTATTCGTTCCGCTGTGAGATTCGTGTTCCTCTGATGTTGTGTTCTTCTTCTTCTTCTATTCTAAGTTTCTATCTTATCTTTCCTCACCCTCTAATTTCTTTCACTAATTATCAGGATTTTTTGATGTTTTGGTTATCGACATTGAGCTTATGTCGATAACCAAAGTCGTTGAAAATCCGGGTCGTTACACAAAAGCTCTGCGGTTTCTCTCAGCCCATATCTCATATATGAATTTTTTTCAGTATGTTTAAATGCATATTCGTTCTCTTATTTCTCCACCTAGTTGACTTATAGAGATTAAACCATTCAATTCTACAATCATTTGATGGTCTTTGAAAAAATCCAGCAGCCAAGAGTTTCATCCAAATTTGGAAAGAAAAATTACACTCAAAAAACAGATGAATGTTAGATTCCACTGCAGAATTACCCAAAAAAACATATTTCATCAGATACAACTCCAATCCTCAGCAGCTTATTCTTTGTATTGATTGCATTCACCATGAATTTCCACAAAAGCAAATTTTCTTTAGTCGAACTACTCATCATCCAAATTCTCTTGGCCCAAGGAAATACTTGCCTATCCCCTTGTAATAACATTCTTTAGCCCAAGAATTTTTTTATGTCCATTCGGGTACATCTGATAAAATTGGAACGATACAGAGAAGATTAGCATGGCCCCTGCAAAAGGACGACACACACAAATCGAGAAAATTTTACTTTTTAATTTTATGAATAATTAAAAATTCACGATCTCTCTTATATTGTTATATTATATTTTAATTTTTTTAGTTTAATTAAAATTTTATGAATGTTTTATAGTTTTATTTTAGTTAGAATTATAAAATTATTTAAATTATTAAACACTTAATATAATTATCAATTATAATTATTAAACATTAAATTATTATTATTAATAATAATATTCTCAAATACAATTATTAAATATTAGTTTTAGTTATTATTATTAAATTTAATTATTTAATTATTATTATTAATTATTTGATAATCAACATTAACAATTTAATAATTATTATTACATTTAATTAAGCACATATTATAAGTAGATATTAATTTTTTATTATTTATTAACTATTACTTATTGTTGATTATAGAGTTATTAACTATAAATATCATTTTATAAAAAAATTATTGTTAATTAATAATTATACTAAATTGTAATCTTAATTATTAAGTACTTACTAATATAGTTGGTAATTTAGTAAATATTTATTAAAAAATTATTTATTAATTAAAAAATATTTTAATTACATTTAGTTGTTAGTAGTTTTACTTCTCAATTATAATTGAATAATAATTGTTAAATACAATGTATTATGTTTAATTTATTAATTATTTAATATTTCTTCTTAATTAGTTTTGTTAATTATTAAATTTAATTAATAATTGTTAAATATAATTTACATACTAGTAATAATTAACCTCGTTAAATTATTACAGTATTAGTTCATATTATTAATTATAATTACTTAATACTTGTTATATCATAAATAAATATTATTTATTACTTTGTACTTTTGTATTTAATAGTTATTATGTTTAACAAAGGCGGGGAAAAATATAATTTTTAAAAGTATTTTTTTTTGCAACTGGCTTAACTAGTTGCAAAAAATACAGTTATCGCAAGTGGTTGAAATAGTTGCTAAAGACTTTTTTTGCAACTAGCTTAGAAGCGTAGTTGCTAAAAGTATGTTTTTCACAACTGCTATGGAAGCGCAGTTGTAAATAATGTGTTTGTTGCAACTGTCATGAAAACGCATTTGCTAAAAGTATGTTTTCGCAACTGAAGAGAAAGGCGTGTTGTTAAATCTCATCTATTGCAGCTGCTCTAAAAGGTCTGTTGCTAAATATCATTTATAGCAACTATGGTGTGTCGCTTATTGCAAAAAGCTAGTTGCAATAGGGTCTGGAATGCAAAAATTATTAAATGCCAAATATATTTCAGAAAAAAGATTTTAGATTTTCATGTGATATTTGAAAAATAGAGTCAATTTCTTTCCAAAAACAAAAGATTCTTTTGTCTTTTTTTGAATATGTATACACTAACCTCCTTGTATATATGTTGTATGCCAAAAGAAATATACTAGTTAATTTCTTCACCCTGCTTTCCTGCTTTGTAATTGGATTTGGCTTGTAGATCCCTGTAATTATTAATTTCTTCCTATTTTATTCCTCGTCCACTACGAAAAATCAGTGTCATTCATGAACCAATTTATTTGCATATGACAAGAGTTTTTTCAGGGCAAGTATCATATTTACATAAAATAATGAATACCAGAATTGTGTATTCTTGTTTCAAAATAAAACTTTGCACCATTTTTAGATTTGACTTCAAACAGATTTGTTTTTGAGAAGCTTGCTTTATTCTTGCATTTGTACTTGGTTCCATGTATATGCCTTGCTATACACTGTTTCTACACTTTGTCACACCCAAGCTGAAACACTGGTTCGACCATACATGTTCACTTGCATTGTTTTCTTTTGTCATGAAAATTTATGCTGTGTTTGCATATATGTGCAGTAGCACAGACTTTCTTCAATGTCTTTATAATTGCTCATGCATTTGTACTTGCTTTTGTGCATTAATTTTCTCTTGCACACTTGAGTTGCTTACTTGTTGCTGAGCATTTTTCTTGAACCATTGTTGTTCCATCATTTTTTGTGTACTTTTAAATGTAGCTGCCAAACAAGAACTGGCTTGCACAGAACTGTTGCACCATTCTTTGACTTGCTCATTGCTAAATGTCTTAGTTTTGATCTTGCTTTTGTTTGGCTGGTCTTTGCAAGCTTAAAACTGAACTATATTCATGGAACTCGCCTTGTACTTGACTTGCTTTTGTGCATGAAGTTGACCTATGGCACTTGAACTTAGTCTTGACACTTTGTGGTTTTCATTGCTGTTTTAATTAGCATGTCTGACCAGAATTGTTTGAGCCATGTTTGAACACTTTTGCTTTGTCCTTTAGACTGTTGGGTTTTGGCTCTTGCTCATGCACTTGCACTGGGTCGAACTTGGTCTTCATGACCGCTCCTCAGTTGCACATACTGACTGCTCCATCTTGTTGCATGTCCATTTATCACCACATTTACATATATCTAAATATGCACGTATGTGCGTATATATACATACACACACACACACACACACACACACATATATATATATATATATATATATATATATATATATATATGTGAACGTATGTTCATATATACATATATATGACTAGATTTTCCCCTACGTGTCTGAATTTTTTTTTGGTATATGCATACAAGTATGGGTATACATGTTTAGGCAGTTTACATATGTGAGCACTACAGATCATGTCTACCTTGTGGTATTTATAGTGAATATCGCAAGTAGTCTAGTCATAGATGGATGAACCAATAAATCAGATAAGTCAGAAAAATGATGAGACACACCCGAAAATATGAGGCAAATAAAAATTAAATAAATAAATTTATATTTGTTCAGTATTTGTTTTGTTCCAGTCTACTATGAGTTTTATTTCTGTGACAGGTTTCCAGATGATGGGGTAAGATCTGAACAAGATGTAGATATGTAAGAGTGAAAAATATATGTAACTGAGTAAAAGAGATATTGTAGTGAGGAACAAATGTACAATACTGAATGTAAAGATTTAACTGTATATATTAGAGTTCAAAAAAAAATTGTACTATTTTATTTGTGAAATAAAAAAAATGACTAATAAATACTTGTGTGAATATTTTAATTCTGTGTAGAAGTATTATCAGGCAAAATCAATTTCTATTTCTGTATGAGGTAAAAATAGAGAATAATACAATTTCAAACACATTTGTTACATAAATATGTTTGTTATCATAAAAAAATCACATATTCAACGGTAATTAATATGCACGTATATTTTAAAATTTATTTATGTATATTTGGGTAAGTTTTAAAATGTTATCCTTAACGTTATATTTATTTCTTGTTTTATTACCTACGTATTAATTTTCTCTTATTTTCGACATGCATTTAATTTTAATTTCAAATGCATACCATTTCAAGAATTAATACACATATACTCATTTTTAAATTAGAACGTTATTTAATGTCATTAAATATATATACACACTCATATGCATGTATTTATATAAATATACAATTATATATACACAGAGATGTATATGCACACACATAGATACACATAAATATGTATACACACATATATACATGCATACACACATATGTAACCTTTTATTTATATATGTATACACACATGCATCCTTTAGATTGGTCTTCTTGAAATTTTAGAAATATGTCAATGGTAGGGATCGAACTCACAACCTCTAGTCTAGGAAGTGCATGCTCTACCACTCTACCTAACAAGTTTTGTTCACAATATTAGAACATTGGAAATCATTGGTTTTGTGTGTGTTTCCTTAAATTTACAAAGTCAATATTTCCTAAACCATATTTGCAAATATATTAAAATTATATAGCTAACTAATAGTCTTGAATAGAAATTCGCAATGATTATAAATATGGCATCTGCTTTATTTCATACTGGAAATTAATTCTTATTTACTGTTTTATATTGCACGTTACTTCTCAAATTTCAAACTATCATAACTCCTTTGTTTTAAATCCGTTTTACGCAAACCAAATGTCTGCATGAACCGGAAAATCATAATGGATTCAATGGTGCAATTCTCACACCCCAATTCCCATTATTTTACAACTTACTCTTTAATTAGTTAATAATTGTTCGTCAGAATTTGGGTTGTTACACAACAAGTCATAACATATTGTAGATAACAGATCATATAAAAAAAACATAAATATACAACAACATAGTACAATAGAAAGATAAACTACAAACTCGAATGGATTCATATAAACTGTATACATATAAAACAAGTCCAACAAGAGTAAATATACAATGATATGAACACACAAACACACAACTATGTTGATAGCATAATGAAGATACTCCAAGATGAAATTGCTTAACACATATCAAAGCAAGCTATAACCTGAAACAACTCGGTTTGACCTAAGAAATAATTACATGGGTCAGTTTAGTTTAAATATATTAGTATAATAAGATAAACGCAAATTATTGTTGTTAAGGGAGCAATTTCGTAAGAGAAGGAATCTCATAATCGCAGGTAAACTCAAAAACAAAGAAAAGATGATTCCTTTTTATTAGAAATGAATAAAATAACTCATAATGATAGATTCCACAAAAGATAAATTCATGAGTTTATACGTAGATTACTCGTGAACACCACATACCCAGACTCAGATGCTTCCATCGATACAGATTACCTAAATATCCGAATTGGGGTAACTAAAATTTAGAGCCATAAGACAAAGGATCGACACAGAAAATTTTACTACAACCAACAAGTGCTAGCCTTGAGCTAAACATGAGTATCATCTTTTAAATCACAAAGGGCATCAAAGTACATACACAAAATTATCACCAAAATGATGTATAATAAACTTATAAGAGTTTAATTCCACAGAAGTGATCACAAATCTCAAATTCTTGAATTATCCATAAGGCCATAATGCAAATTCATCATAATATATCACCAAAGACAGATCCATAAATTCACAAACAACAAAATCACCAAAACAACAAAGTGGGTTCAAAACATTAGAAATTATCGCATGTACTGTATAAATGCGCTCCCCCTCAATAGCTTGTGCCAAGTAACAAAGGATGTTTCATAAACTCCCAAACATGAATCCGAATTGTGAAAGCAATACGTCCTATACCGCATGTTTTCACTACTTGATTTATTATAAGCTAGCCCACTTCAAACTAGAGAACATCAAATATCTTCCATCGTCGAGTAAGGAATTAACCGATATAATTAATCTATGTATCCCATACCATGCGATTAATCAAATCATTTAAATCACCACCTCTCTTTTTCGAAGGTGCAAAAATGTGTAATTTTATACATGAAAAATATTTAATTTTAGGAAAACTGGTTTAGAAAATGATTTAGAAAACGTTTGAGTTATTTTTTTGTACAGTATAAATGCGCTCCCCCTATATAGCTTGTGCCAAGTAACAAAGAATGTTTCATAAAATCCCAAACATGAATCCGAATTGTGAAAGCAATACGTCCTATACCGCATGTTTTCACTACTTGATTTATTATAAGCTAGCTCACTTCAAACTAGAGAACATCAAATATCTTCCATTGTCGAGTAAGGAATTAACCGATATAATTAATCTATGTATCCCATACCATGCGATTAGTCAAATCATTTAAATCACCACCTCTCTTTTTCGAAGGTGCAAAAATGTGTAATTTTATACATGAAAAATATTTAATTTTAGGAAAACTGGGTTAGAAAATGATTTAGAAAATGTTTGAGTTATTTTTTTTAAATCTTTATAGTTAGAAAATATTATTTACTATTTCCTAGAGTCGATTTAATTTAAAAACCTAACCATATAAAATGTTTGTCTCGAAGCTAAAGTTATAGGTAGAAAACCTCTTAAAAGAAAACTAGTTTGCAAATATTTGTACGTGTTCACAAAATCATTAAAACACATATAGAAATTGCACATGAATACAACAATGAAAACCCTACAAGACTTCACCAATTTAATATACAAATTGGCATTAATGTTGGCTCTTCCTTGTTACATGATTAACCCTTCAAACATCACAAAATGTTGCTTCAATAATTCATCAATCCATGCCTAAAAGCCGAAGAAGATGTATGATTAGATATGAGAGCAAGGATTATATAATACTCTCAATATTGGCATAGGAATAAGCATTAAATCATACTCGGAAATCTCATGGAAAGCACCAAAAAGTTAGAGAAAGATTGTGACAACCCGGAATTTCTGAACCAATTTAAAAAATTTATTTTAGCTATTTTACTGGGTTTTGAATATTTAAAATGATTTATTTTAAATAATAACGACTAAAAAAATTATTTAAATCTAAGTTAGAACATATAAATTTATTTTAATTATAAAACGAACTCGAAATGGCGCGGTAGTTTGAAATTTTGGTTTTGAACTTCAATCGAATATACATAATTCAATATAAGTCAGAATTGGATGAAACAAGAAACGTTAGAATCTATTTAGCTATATCTTTCTAACGAATGTAAGAAATTGATATTTCACTTTATAAATAAGTTATGTCTAGTTTATAATTCAGAATAGTCGCTATGGAATTTATATATATTTTTATAATATAAAAGCCCTTAAAAATAGCCATTTTGCAAACGACCTCCGTTTTCGATGAAATCACTTTTGTTGGATCCGGAATGTCAAATTATTTTATGGTTACAAATTTTATAATTTTTGGAATTAATATGGAGCATAGTGAATTTAAACGCGTTTGGTAAATTCAGTTTGAACTTAATCGATTGGAAAATGACCATTTTTCAAACGGTCTCCAAATTCGATGAAATTAGTTTTGTTAGGACCGTATCGTTAAAACAAAGCTAGATTTATTTTTGTAATTTTTAGAGTCAGTATGTGGCCCCGGTAAATTAAAATGTACGTTTAAATTCAATATTTATTGTTATATTAATTTATATTTTAACTTTGATAAAAAATAATTGAAACAGTCGAATTGGCTTATGAAACATATCCTATTGCGTCCGGAATGAGGGTATTTGGCCAGGGACAATAGTCGTTGGGTTTGATTTGGAGTTCGTATACAAAAACACACTTTTTGGAGTTAAAATAATATTAAAAATTATATGTAAATAAAATAAAAAACCCTAAAACTAATTCATTATCAAGTCGCCGTCGTTTTAAAATAAACAATCCAAATTTCTCCCTCGTTCTTCCCCTCTGATCTCCCTTTACACGCAAAATTAAACCCCAGTCCTTTGGAGAATTTTGTAGAGCTACTCAAACTCTTCAAATCCATACATAGAGGATCGAGATTAGTGAAGTATTTTTTGCGGATTCAAGGCTCAAAGAGCCGGCGTTCGAACGCATATGGGGGTCGGATGGGTGCATCGATCTCTGAGCTGTTGGGTGTGGTGGAAGGCGGCGGAGAGGCGCTCGACATGGGCCCATTTGACCTGGATCCGGCTGTATGGTGTGGCGGCAAACTAGAACCCTAGAAATGGAGAGTGGTTTAGACCGGGGGGTGGTCGAGTAATTGGGGAAGAAGGTAAATTTATTTGATTAATTATTTTATTAATTACCTTAATAAAGTCATTAACCTATAAAATATCACAACTTCTTCATACAAGGTCGGAATCCGACGATTTCAGTTGCATTGGATTTGCAACGACGAATGCTACGCAATGGAACTGACCAGAACAGAAATGATGACAGTTGTAATTTTTGACAAAATTAAACGTCTATTTAATTTTGTTAAAAACGATCTTAAAATAAAGAATGGTGGAGTGGAAACGAATGTGAGAGTTCTCTCACTAAAAGATTTGTACAGTTATTTAATTTATTTTATAAGTGTAAATATATAGAAATTGCCAGTGTTGATTTTTATATGTTTTATGTGACATTGCTTGAGTTCAACACATGAACTATTCATGACTCATTTGCACTAGAAGCGTTGTTTGAATATATGACACTCCTATTTCAAACAATGTGGATACACTTTGGGGTTGTTGAAATTTAATTATAAATATCTATTTATAATTCAAACAGTGAAAATTGATTAATTAGAAAAATAATTCAAACCGAATTAGAATTGGTTAAATTTATTAACCAATGATTTATTTAAATAGACTGTTGTTGTTTGAAAACACCACGCGGATATTGGGAAGATATTTGACATACACTAATCCCAATATTTAGTTGTATGTCGATCGATGGGTTGATAGGCTGTGACGAGCGTTATTTATTTATTTTAATGCTTATACAGTTGTAGAATGCACTCTGGATGACGTTTGTATGTTGAATTATTATTTATCATTATTGTTGAATGCATGCTATGTACGAAATCCATATAACTGAAATTATATGGTAATTGATTGAGTAGCATTCCGATTCAGAAATAACGAATATTTTAAAATAACGAATATTTTAAAATAATATTCACTGAAGAAGCAAAATGTGATTTTGATGTCCGATTTTGGATGGACACGAAAATATTGAAATGTGAAGCCAAGTGAAGTATATATACGCCATTTTTACTCGAACGGATTTTCCAGTCGATTTTATTCATTTTACAATGAATATCAAAAATATTTGATTTCAAAATCTAATAAGTTTGAAGATATTATCATTTTAATATTATAATGATATAGAATATTCAATTTTGATTTAAAATTGATAATGAAATTGAAATCGTTTTAAAATGTATTTATAAACGATTTATAAAATATGTTTTAAATGGAAATCGATGATATATATATATATTAAATGACTAGAAAAAAGAATGCACCGAGCAGTGGCCGTTCACGAATTTCAACCATGAACTTCAAGTTGATGTAACAGGAGATCCAACCGTCAGATTCTTCTAAACCGGAACTGTTGGGTTCGTATCGAAAGAGCTTTCGAATGAAAGTAAGAGATTTGAACTTGAATGGTTGGATTTCAAATTATGTCCAAATCAGTTTTGGAAAAGGTCACTGTAAATGCAGTTCGATGGCCGCATATGGAAATCGACTAAAATGGTGCTTTTAAATTCATTAAAAATACGAATAAATTATGCAAAATCATAATAAATGATTTGGAAAGAGTTTGGATGGAAAAATTCCTAATGTGAAAGGATAAAAGATATTTTTATATAAATGAACTAGTTAATAACTAGAATGATACTCCGACGTTTTTAAATAAATAAATTGGATTTGTAAATGGTTTTTGAAATAACCAGAATTTTCCAACATATGAATTGGAATGAATTTGAATGGAAATATTTCGATATTGGATTTCGAGATTATACGGATATTGTAGAGGAATTTGGAGGATACAGATATCGTTATTCCCAATACGATAACTGTTAGTTTCAGAATCTAATATTGAATATAAGCCGATATAATTTCTATTCAGAGCCTTGTATTTAATATCAAATTAGATTTTGGCTTTATCGTGAATGGTGTCTCAAATAACACTGTTCTTAAACCCAGTTGAAAAAGGAATAAATCTTTTAATTAAGATTAATGAAGTTTTTCAATTATATTTATTAATTGGAATTACATAGAAGATGATTTCGGGTTCGTTGTAAATGATGTTTTAAATGATATTTGTTCTTTAGCCCAATTAACAGTGAAGATATGATTTGGAATTTATAAATCTTTTAATTAAGATTTAATGGAAATTTTCAAAAATAAAATTTTCCAATTTAATGTATTAAATTGGAATTGAATGGAATTCGATTTAGTAATAATCGAGATGAGCGTCTATGAATGAAGACTGTTACTATATATGGAATTTAGAAGGCTTTGTCGTTATTCCATTTATATTATTAGTCTGATACGGAAATTTATATCGATGATATATTTAGCTGTTTTCCATGGAGATTCCATAGTTAATGGGAGCTGATTTGGGTTTATTGTGTTTTGAATGACATTGGTCCTTTAACCCAGTTAAAGACAGGATTAATGTTCCTAAAGTTGAAAAATCATTAAGTAATGGTTTTGATATTAAAACCAATTGGAGTTTTAATGAATCTTTAATTAGATTGGAATGTGAATGAGATAATTAATGTAACGGCCCGCAAATCCGCACCCTTTAAGTTGACTAATAACACCACACGTCCAACCCAAATTGCACAGAAATACGAATCATTATTAGAAAGAAGTTAGAGGATGAGGAATAGAAAGAAAGAAAAGTTAGAATAGAAGAAAAACGAAGAACACAAATCTCACAGCGGAACGAATAAAATATATTAAATAACATAACTTTTGAAATACAAATCAGTAACTGTACCTACATACCATTATCAGAGCACAACAGTTATTCCTGGAACAGTTATAAACACACGTTTCCAGATACAACATAGTACACAGTGGAAATATGATAGTCTATAGCTAACTGGTGAAGCCTCCTGCTTCCAGCTCTTCCAAGTGAATCTGAAAAAAAAATCCCGACTACTTGACTACCCGTACAAATTTGGGCACCCAAGAGTTTAGGGGGAAAAAAAACAAAATTAACTTTGGGTCAGTCATGGGACTGGTGTGAGTAAACTCCAACCAATTGTTTAACTTTCAAAATCCTTTTGAAAGAAAGGGTAATAGTAAGACCAGACCACGCATAAACATGGGCGGTTTTTACCTTACTATAACCCAAAACACTTTGATACGAAAATCCAGTGATATTATAATAGTGTCTAAATCAAATAAATAACAATCTAGCGGAACGCTTGCATCTCACGCTCCATATATAATATAAAATCAAAAACCGTAGGCACTTATTTGAGATTGGATTTCCAACATGACAAGGTATGGAACCACCTTCCGATAGTGTATCTCTAGAGAGGAATACACTGGGTTCAACAAGAACATCTTGCAACCCGGCCCACACATGACTGACCACTCATTTCCTTGAGTGTATCGAATGTATATCACCAACGGTTGGGATCAGCAATCGTTTCCCGAAAAGGGACAGCATCGATAGATTAAAGAAATAAAAGGAATTTCTCTTGATAGGTGATTGTACATCCTAATGGGAGCGACCCACATAGCCATGCTACCTCCCCGATTTTTGTCATTTCCCGGTTGTTGAGGCCTGAGGCTATGATTTCTTATTATTCATTTATAGCACAATCACTTTGAATGCCACATTATCAGTTCCGTTAATCACTAATTGATTTGCACAAATACATTCTAGATATTATGCTAAGAAAATAAATTCTCCACCACCATATATATATATATATTTATACAGACCAACATATGCGATCATTAGAAATACTCTGTCAGACATTCGTCCATATACGTTCGTTCTGGCATGGAACGAAACCGAAGGCACATTTTCTATTAATAGAAAAAGTCCTTGCACTTTACTCTGTCTTCGATTATCTTCATATAATCTGATTCGCAACGTTACTGCCAATATGGAGTGGTTCTCGGATAATAATCCAACTGGTCTCTCCATATTGACAACGATATGGGCAAACACTTCGATAGTCGGTTATTTGACTATCGAAGAAAAACAAACATCCATTACAACCATCAAACAAATCACTGGGCCTCTTAATTAATATTTCATTAATTAAATCACTACTCCATTTCCTTATCAATATTTGTTAACCAAATCTTTTCAACAATCATATTGGCCTTTTTCATTATTTGGAAAACATATGCATATATCGCCTTCTTTTATTTTCTACACATAGAAAATATCTTCTACTTATAATTGGAAAAAATTCCAATTACTTATCTCTTTCACGACCATTCATTTTTAGACTTAGGAAATATTTACTATTATATTTCCAAAATTTCCACTTATTGGGTTAAAACAAATGTTATGTAAAACATCGTTACAACAACCCAAAATACTGCACTCGACTAAATCTCTTTAAACATTTCTCTTCGATACGGAATCTTGCTATTTATCAGCTAATAATGAAATCAATCGAGTTGGGGTATAATTACCTCTCAGACGTTGATTGGAAATATTATTAACTTCAAAACAGACAAGACTGTTGAATATATGATTTTTTGTTTGATGATAACAAATAGATTTTATTGATGTGTTTGATAGTGGAATAATAAGTATTATTGCTTAATAGTGCTTCACACAGAATATAGGAAATTTACACAAGCATTTGTTACTCAATAACATTTATTTTATTTCGCAAAACAATTATTTACAAATTTCTCTTGAAACACTCATTTAGTTACATGTCTTTTCAACTCACTTTGCAAATGAACTCAATACAAATGACTTTACAACTCTCTTTACATTTCTTACACAACTTTCTGCTCTGCACACTCTTACTGTCCCAATTTTATGTTCTGCCTTTGCTACATCATCCTGAAACCGGTCACATAAAAGAAAATACACACAGTACACTGGAACTAAAATAAACACTGAACAAATAGAATTTTTTATAGATTTTGATTCTCTACTTGTCTCAGTTTTCTCTGTGTCTTTCTCATCATTTTTCAGACTTGAACAGCCATGCCATAACCATACTGGTTTGCTGATCAGAACCAGCTGATTCTGACCAGCCTCAACACAGTACAGTTTGACTGCTGTTTTGTTCCTATATGTTTCAGGACAAGGTAAAAATCAAAAAGAGAAATGGAATAATAATTTGGTTCAGCAAGCTCAAACAATCCAGCATAAATGTACATGGCAAGGTGGTGAAAATCAAATACATGGTGCAGCTAAACAATAATCAAGACAGGTCATGGTCGAGCTATTACAAGTCAGTTTTTTTTAAATCAGCTCAGAAAAGTGGTGAATAAAGCAACAACATGAAGCAACATGTAGAAGTAATAATTAATGGTCCAATATTTGCATGTTTTCAAGCCAGCTCAATCAAGTGAGCGATGCAGTGATGAAACAAATGCAAAGTGGTGTGCAAATACACAATTCAGCATGATGTACATGACAGACAGAATGATTCAAGATGGTGACGCAAGGATCAAGAGTTTATACATGAAACCAATGAAGCAATTTGTCCAGATTTATGAAGTCATCTTTGGGAAGGCATATGCACACATACAATATCAAGTGAAGGCAAACTCAAGAAATATATGGACACAACAAAAATTGATAAAAAAATATGATGTCAAATGTACACAGAATGGTAAGAACATTAAAATGTCAATGATAACCAATAGCATGGAGGGATGTGTGTGTGTGTCTGTATATATATATACATATATATATATATATATATATATGTATATATATATATATACATATACATATATATATATATACATATATATATATACAGCATTTATGAAGGTATATGGAGCAGTACTCATGTGCAATAATTTGGCAAACTACTCATTCTGGTTAATGGCAACAAATAATGGAACATGGCGTATACACAGCAATAATGTGCTAGACAGCAATTATCAATGAATCCACACAGTGAAGTTTTTATCAAGGAAATCAGCAAATTTAAATTCAACATATTTTGCCAAGTGTTAATTGTGGAATTTTGAATACAAGAAAATAGTTACAGGATTCCAGTTTTTTCAAATGATCATATTGGGAAAATAATCAATATCACAATGCAATTTCAAATTGAATTTCCAGAAATCTCACAGTGATATTTTAGGCAAGAAATCATAAAAGAAATTTTCAGGAATAAATTCACTGGTGCCGAGAATTACAAAAGCAAAAGGGGAAAGAATCAATTCAATCCCATTTCAAATCAGGAATTCACGGCATATTTTTTCAATCCAGAGGGGCACAAATTAATTCACAGCAAATTCAAAGAAATTAATCAAGGCCGAATCCATTCAAGAAATTCTAAAAGGGGAAACCACAAACAATTAGATCTGAATATTCCAATAATCAAAAGGGGCAAGCTTTCACAGCGAAATTAGAGATTAGTGTTGTAAAAACCCTATAAATACACACACTTCATCATCGACAGCATATCGAACAATTCACACAAACTTCAAAGAACAGAAAGCGATTCAAATCAGAAATTACTCATGTGTTTTCGGACGCAACCACTGCCAAATCAATCGACGATGGTGCATCAAAGAATTCAAGCTTTAGATTTTATCCAAACCATCAATTTGCGATTCGATTTGGGGACAACAGATAAAACCCTAGTTTTGTTTGAGCCTCCATTTTCTTAAAGAAGAAGGAGATTGGGCTAAAACAATGAACGAGTGAAACAATTACAAAAGGAGCCGGTCTAGGTCGCTTGGCTAAGCCAAGTCTTTTATAAAGGGGGTGCCTTTATTTTGTTTTTCTTTTTGAATTTGCTCTTGTAATTGTTGGTGTTTTTTTTTGTTTTTTAAAAGATTTCTTTTTCTAGTTTCTTGTAAAACTAGGATTACAAATTGCTGGATTGTAGTCTGAGAAATCCTGGTCTAGGGTACACAGGCCAGTCTAGGATTTTAAGCTTAGGGTCAGACAGGAGCAGGAGTTGCAAGTTTACATAGGATTGTAAGCGATATCTGTTTGTATCTCCTACTAGAAATCTTAGAAAGCCAACAGTAGGTATAGTTTGCCGAAGCTGGTTATCTCTGTGTGTGATTTTTTTGTTCTGCATTTATTTTTATTATCTCTGTGTTTATTTTAATTTAGTGTTAAAACCCTATTCACCCCCCCTCTAGGGTTATTATAGATTCTACAATTGGTATCAGAGCCAGTGTTTAACCCTAGAATCATGACTTCAATGAACAATGCCTTTTCTGAAGGACAATCTATTGCTAGACCACCCATGTTCAATGG
Organism: Allium sativum; assembly: GCA_030737875.1. NCBI lineage: Eukaryota > Viridiplantae > Streptophyta > Magnoliopsida > Asparagales > Amaryllidaceae > Allium > Allium sativum. The sequence goes on from CM060923.1 coordinate 167,375,282, forward strand.
TGGTGATTACGCATATTGGAAAGCTAGGATGAAAATTTATCTTGTGTCTGTCGATTACGAGGTCTGGGATATCATTGAAACTAGATATAAAACCCCTACTGAAATTGTTAATGGAACTATAACACCTAAACCAAAAAGTAGGTGGGATACGAATGATAAGAAACTGTACTCTATAGATGCTAAAGCTATGAATGCTCTGATTTGTGCTCTTGATAAAACAGAGTATAGCTGAATCTCTCATTGTAATACAGCCCAGGAAATTTGGCGAACTCTGGAAGTCACACACGAAGGAACTTCTCACGTTAAAGAATCTCGTCTTGCCATGTTCAGCAATGAATATGAAAACATCATCATGCAGAAGGACGAGAGCATCAAGGACATGTATGGTCGCTTCTCAGTGCTGGTCTACAATGCTAGAGTTCTTGGAAAGATCCATACAGAAGTGGAGCTTGTGAGGAAGATTCTGTGTGTTCTGCCAATGAACTTTGAAGCAAAATTCACATCCATTCAAGAATCTAATGATCTGAGTAAGCTGAGCATGGAAGAGCTTATCGGAAATATAATGACGTATGAAATGGAGCTAAAAGCTAGAGAAGATCGCAACAACTTAGATCTGAAGAAAAAGTCAATAGCTCTGTCCAATACTGTCACCAGCGATAGTGAAGATCCTATTGAACAGCTTGCTATGGCAGTCAGACAACTCACAAAGTGGAGCAAATTCAAACCACGGAGAAATAAACCAAAGACCAACAATTCAAATGACGAACCACTCTGCTACAACTGCCAAAAGCCTGGACACATAAAACCAAACTGTCCACTTCTCCAACACAAAAGAAACAAGAAGAAGAAAGCTTTTGCTGTAACTTGGGATGATGAGGAAGGAGAAGAAGATTCAGACAACAGTGAGGAAGAAAGCAATCTGTGCTTCATGGCAAAGTCAGATCTAGAAGATACCAGCGAGGAAAACACTAATGTATACAGTTATAATGATCTAGTTTTAATGTGTAAACAACTTTCTGAAATTATTGAAACATTAGAATCATATGCAGAGAAACTGAAAGCAAAAAAACCTTGATCTTGTTCACAACAATAAGAAGTTGAAATCTGAACTTGAAAATGTTTCAAAAATCAATAATCTAGATTGTGAAATTTGTAAGGCTGTGAATCTAGAACTCTCAACACTCAAGTGCACCATTGAGAATCTTGAAAAATTAAATTTGAATCTAAAAGAGGATGACGTCAAACAATGCCCTTCACTTGTGAATGAGAACACAATCTTAAGAGCAAAAGTTCAAGATCTTGAAGTTACTTTGAATAAGTTTTCAATTGGTCAAACATCTTTTAAAATGTTACTTGGAAACCAACTGTTTGCAAATAATAGAAAAGGACTTAGTTTTGGAAAGATACAAGAGAATGTGACTAGGATTGATAGTACTAAAGGTAGAAGCATATTTCCCAAATGCGTAAAATGTGGGGTAATTGGCCACAGTCATGAAAGATGCAAGAATTGTAATAAACTCCGAAAATTCAAAAAGGTTTGGGTTCCTAAACACTTGGCACACAATTATTATGACTTTTGGAACACAAATAAAAGGACAAATCAAATCTGGATTCCAAAAGATTCCTATGATCATCATATTTCTGCTACTGATATACTTGGACCTAGAAGTTTCTCTGGGTCATCCTCTTCTCTTCTTGTGTAGGTAGGTTGGCGGGCTAAGGAGCAACAGAAAAGGTATTTGGATTCAGGTTGCTCCAAACATATGACAGGAGACAAAAGACTGTTCCTCAGCCTTGAAAAACATAAAGGTGGGAATGTGACTCTAGGTGACAACAACAAATGTAAAATTATTGGTAAAGGAAAAGTAGGTAACGGTATTTTTGCCTTAAATGATGTCTTATATGTTGATAATATATTTCACAATCTTATCTCTATCAGTCAACTTTGTGATAAAGGAATGAATGTTGTGTTTGATAGTAATGTTTGCAAAATCATTGAAATATCCTCTGGAAAGGTTGTTTTTGTTGGGAAAAGAAAAGAAAATGTCTACACACTCTCTTTTGATGATGTAACTGTTTCTAGGTGCTTAGTAGCAACGGAAGAGGAGGCAATTCTATGGAACAGAAGGCTGGCACATGTAAGTATGGGTCTTCTTGAAAGACTGGAAACAAATAAGCTTGTCAAAGGTTTACCACATCAGAAGTTCAAAAATAACAAAGTGTGTAAAGCCTGTACCATGGGAATACTTAGTCGTTCATCTTTTCGTCCAAAAAATGTTGTTAGTACTTCATGCGTGCTTGAGTTGATTGATATGGATTTGTTTGGACCTACTGACACTGCTAGCGTAAATGGTAAACGTTATTGTTATGTATTGGTTGATGATTACTCTAGATTTACATGGGTTTACTTTCTAGCCAAAAAGTCTGAAGTTTTCTATTAGTTTTCAAAGTTTTCAAAACTTGTTCAAAATGAAAAATGAGTTTCAATTAAAACTCTGAGAAGTGATCATGGTGGTGAATCTAAAAATTTAGACATTGAAAAACTTTGTGAAGAAAATGGTTTTAAACATGAATTTTCCGCTCCTCGAACACCTCAACAAAATGGGGTTGTTGAAAGGAAAAATCGTACATTACAAGAAATGGCTAGATCTATGTTATGTGAATATAATTTTCCTCAAACCTTCTGGGCTGAGGCAGTAAATACTTCATGCTATGTAATGAACAGAGTTATGATTAGACCAATACTTAATAAAACGTCATATGAACTTTGGTCTGACAAAAAGCCTAACATTTCATACTTTAGAGTGTTTGGATGTCCTTGTTATATTTTGAACACAGGAGAACAGCTTGGGAAATTTGAGCCAAAAACGATTGATGGGATTTTCATGGGTTATTCCTCAAGAAGTAAAGCTTACAGAATCTTCAATAAACAATCAAGAACAATTGCGGAAACCGTCAATGTAAAGTTCAATGAATCAGATGTGGATATGATCTCTGAAGATGATAAAGATGATGGTGGTGCACAAGAAGTTGAACAAGAAAGCAGCGATGCTGAAGCAAACAACGAAGAAGCTACTGAAGCAGCAATAAATGTTGAAAGACTGAAATTCAAGCCCAGTTGTCCTCCAAATTTGGTAATCGGAAGTCCAACAGCTGGTGTTCGTACACGTTCCTCTCTCAATAAGGATGTTTGTACTTTTTGTATTCATAATGCTTTTGTATCTGAAACAGAACCAGGGTCTTATGATATTGCTCTTAATGATGAATTTTGGTTGTTAACTATGCAAGAAGAACTTAACCAGTTTGAGAGAAACAAAGTCTTGAACTTGGTACCTAGGCCAAAAGACTATCCAGTAGTTGGAACAAAGTGGGTATTTAAAAATAAGCTTGACGAGTCTGGAAATGTAATTAGAAACAAAGCTAGGTTGGTTGCTAAGGGATACAATCAGATCGAAGGCATTGACTTTGATGAGACGTTTGCCCCAGTTGCTAGATTAGAAGCAATTAGAATCTTGTTGAGCTTTGCATGTTTTAAAGGTTTTAAACTGAAACAAATGGATGTGAAAAGTGCTTTTCTGAAAGGAGAACTAAAAGAAGGGATTTATGTCGAACAAACCCCTGGTTTTGAGAGTCACGATTTTCCAAATCATGTGTATAAACTAGAAAAAGCATTGTATGGCCTTAAGCAAGCTCCTCGAGCTTGGTATGACTGTCTCTGTACTTATCTTTTGGAAAACGGTTTTAAAAAGGGGTATGCTGACACAACTCTGTTTCTATTACATGACGATGATGATTTTTTGATTGTTCAAATCTATGTTGATGATATCATATACGGTGCTACTAATGATGTCTTGTGTGAAAAATTTGAAAAAGTTATGCAGGACAAATTTGAGATGTGCTTGGTGGGAGAACTAAAATATTTTCTTGGCTTTCAAATCAAACAGAGCAGCAAAGGTATCTTTATCTCCCGAACAAAGTATGTGATGGAGTTACTGAAGAAATTTGGAGTTGAAGATGCAAAACCGATGAAAACACCAGTAAGTCCAACAACCAAGCTTGACAAAGATGAAAAAGGTGTTGCTGTTGATTAGAAAAAATATCGCGGTATTATCGGCTCACTTCTTTATCTTTCTGCCTCTAGACCCGATATTATGTTTTCTGTTTGTTTGTGTGCTCGTTTTCAATCTAATCCAAAATAATCTCATTTAAAAGCCACAAAACGAATTCTGAGATATCTGGTACACACACCAAATCTGGATCTATGGTATCCTTCTTGTGATAACTTTAATTTAGTTGGGTTTACCGATGCTGATTATGCTGGCTCACTCATAGATAGGAAGAGCACTAGTGGAACTTGTTTCATGCTAGATCATTTACTTATTTCTTGGTCAAATCGTAAACAAAACTGTGTTGCTTTATCCACCACTTACGCTGAATATATTGCTTTAGGAAGTTGTTGTGCACAAATTTTATGGATGATGCAGACTCTATCTGATTTTTGGCTTTGCTATAAACGAGTTCCTTTAAAATGTGACAGTAAGAGTGCAATAGATTTATCAAATAATCCTATGCATCATTCACGCACAAAACACATTGATGTGAGACACCACTTTCTTAGAGATCATATTGCTAGTGAGGACATTTGTATTGAATTTATTCCAACAGAAGCTCAACTTGCTGATATTTTCACAAAATCCCTTCCCGAAGATAGGTTTTGCAGATTACGATTGGATTTGGGAATTATAGAAATAAATTAATCTCTCTGCATTTCTGGGTAAATTTTCTCTTAAAATGTTCTGTTATCAATTTCTTTTTCTGACAAATAATCCAACCTTCAAACCATCAAGAGAAGAACAGTTTTTTTTTTTTGGACATTTATGATAAAATTGTGGCTGTGTTACTTTTTCAGAATATGAGATGGTTGAAAGTTTATCTACAACACCGATGTGATCTAACATATTTTTATAATATGAGTAATTTAGGAATTTGTTTTCACATATCATCTCTATCTCTATCACTTTTCTATCATCCATCATTGTTTTATATATATTAAGGGGATTAAAATATATATATAATAAGTAGTTCTCTGACCTCATTTAAAAATCCAAGCTTGGTCATGCACGATTACGAGTTTACTTCTTTTCATGCTGCAACTAATCCCATTTAAAAATCCAAGCTCTGGTTATGAGTGGTTGGTGTGCTCTTGAAGTATATATTTATATATTCCTTTTTTGTATATAGATCTGATAAAATCCTCCCTGGTATTAAATAACTTTCTATTCCATCCTCTGTTTTGTGAAATGTGTTCCTACTTTACGAATTATTATGATTTTTTATTTGATTGCTTGGGGTTTACGGCTCTGATTCTGTCAAATGACTTGATTCCTAACTATAGTCCATGTCTTTTGCAAATGTTCAGAACTGTTCATCTTTTGATGATTACAAAGGGGGAGAAGGAGTTAAGATTTTGTTATGTTTACAGACATCTATAGATTTTATTTTGTCATTAATGCTAAGCGTTTAATTATTTTCTATTTTTTCCAACTTCTTATTTTATTTCTGTATTATTTCTGTTTGCAACTGGTAGGAGGAGCAAAAATATAGGGGGAGTTCATTTCAAACACATCATGTTATCCTCAAAAATCTTAAGTCAGTTTGTCATCATCAAAAGGGGGAGTTTGTTGAATATATGATTTTTTGTTTGATGATAACAAATAGATTTTATTGATGTGTTTGATAGTGGAATAATAAGTATTATTGCTTAATAGTGCTTTGCACAGAATACAGGAAATTTACACAAGCATTTGTTACTCAATAACATTTATTTTATTTCACAAAACAATTATTTACAATTTTCTCTTGGAACACTCATTTAGTTACATGTCTTTTCAACTCACTTTGCAAATGAACTCAATACAAATGACTTTACAACTCTCTTTGCATTTCTTACACAACTTCTGCTCTGCACACTCTTACTGTCGCAGTTTTCTGTTCTGCCTTTGCTACATCATCCTGAAACCTGTCACATAAAAGAAAATACACACAATACACTGGAACTAAAATAAACACTGAACAAATAGAATTTTTATAGACTTTGATTCTCTATTTGTCTCAGTTTTCTGTGTGTCTTTCTCATCATTTTTCAGACTTGAACAGCCACGCCAGAACCATACTGGTTTGCTGATCAGAACCAGGTGATTCTGAACAGCCTCAACACAGTACAGTTTGACTGCTGTTTTGTTCCTTTGTGTTTCAGGACAAGGTAAAAATCAAAAAGAGAAATGGAATAATACTTTGGTTCAGCAAGCTCAAACAATCCAGCATAAATGTACACGGCAAGGTGGTGAAAATCAAATACATGGTGCAGCTAAACAATAATCAAGACAGTTCATGGTCGAGCTATTACAAGTCAGTTTTTTTTAAATCAGCTCAGAACAGTGGTGAATAAAGCAACAACATGAAGCAGCATGTAGAAGTAATAATCAATGGTCCAATATTTGCATGTTTTCAAGCCAGCTCAATCAAGTGAGCAATGCAGTGATGAAACAAATGCAAAGTGGTGTGCAAATACACAATTCAGCAGGGTGTACATGACAGACAAAATGATTCAAGATGGTGATGCAAGGATCAAGAGTTTATACATGAAACCAGTGAAGCAATTTGCCCAGCTTTATGAAGTCATCTTTGGGAAGACATATGCACACATACAATAACAAGTGAAGGCAGACTCAAGAAGTATATAGACACAGCAAAAATTGATAAAAAAAATATGATGTCAAATGTACACAGAATGGTAACAGCATTAATAGGTCAATGATAACCAATAGCATAGAGGGATGTGTGTGTGTGTGTATATATATATACAGCAGTTATGAAGGTATATGGAGCAGTACTCATGTGCAACAATTTGGCAAATTACTCATTCTGGTTAATAGCAACAAATAATGGAACATGGCGTATACACAGCAATAATGTGCTAGACAGCAATGATTAATGAAACCACGCGGTGAAGTTTTTATCAAGGAAATCAGCAAATTTAAATTCAACATATTTTGCCAAGTGTTAATTGGGGAATTTCGAATACAAGAAAACAGTTACAGGATTCCAGTTTTTTCAAATGATCATATAGGGAAAATAATCAATATCACAATGCAATTTCAAATTGAATTTCCAGAAATCTCACAGTGATATTTTAGGCAAGAAATCATAAAAGAAAATTTCAGGAATAAATTCACTGGTGCCGAGAATTACAAAAGCAAAAGGGGAAAGAATCAATTCAATCTGATTTCAAATCAGGAATTCACGGCATGTTTTTTCAATCCAGAGGGGCACAAATTAATTCACAGCAAATTCAAAGAAATTAATCAAAGCCGAATCCATTCAAGAAATTCTAAAAGGAGAAACCGCAAACAATCAGATCTGAATATTCCAATAATCAAAAGGGGCAAGCTTTCACAGTGAAATCAGAGATTAGGGTTGTAAAAACCCTATAAATACACACACTTCATCTTCGACAGCATATCGAACAATTCACACAAACTTCAAAGAACAGAAAGCGATTCAAATCAGAAATTACTCACGTGTTTTCGGACGCAACCACTGCCAACTCAATCGATGATAGTGCATCAAAGAATTCAAGCTTTAGAGTTTATCCAAACCATCAATTTGCGATTCGATTTGGGGACAAAAGATAAAACCCTAGTTTTGTTTGAGCCGCCATTTTCTTAAAGAAGAAGGAGATTGGGCTAAAACAATGAATGAGTGAAACAATTACAAAAGGAGTCGGTCTAGGTCGCTTGGCTAAGCCAAGTCTTTTATAAAGGGGGTGCCTTTATTTTGTTTTTCTTTTTGAATTTGCTCTTGTAATTGTTGGTGTTTTTTTTTTGTTCTTTAAAAGATTTCTTTTTCTAGTTTCTTGTAAAACTAGGATTACAGATTGCTGGATTGTAGTCTGGGAAATTTTGGTCTAGGGTACACAGGCCAATCTAGGATTTTAAGCTTAGGGTCAGACACGAGAAGGAGTTGCAAGTTTACATAGGATTGTAAGTGGGATCTGTTTGTATCTCCTAGTAGAAATCTTAGAAAGGCAGCAGTAGGCATAGTTTGCCGAAGCTGGGTTTCTCTGTGTGTGATTTTTTTTTGTTCTGCATTTATTTTTATTATCTCTGTGTTTATTTTAATTTAGTGTTAAAACCCTATTCACCCCCCCCCCTCTAGGGTTATTATAGATCCTACAAAGACTGCTAACTCGAATAATCAACACCATATTAAACCAATTTTCCATTTCTAAACGTATATACATTTCTCTTTCTATTTTTACCAGATTTAATTATAGATTTCCTTTTTTTATAATATTCTATTTTTAAGTTTGTTTCCTTTGCGGATTCTATATATATCAATACATTGATTTCTAACTATCAAATTTTCTTAAAAATATTCTAACTCCTTAAATTTCCAAAAAATTCGCCATAACCTCCTTTGTACCGGGAGCATCACGAAAATCCCCAAACCGCCACAAAAGCCTCTCCATTCAAAAAGAAAATTAAAAAGCCAAGTGGCTTGCCGATTCGGTGCATAAAACCTCATATGGAATTTAAACATGTACCTTTTTGTCGAGCACACAAATTTTAAACTTCATACACTTCATTCCATACCTGTTTAACACATGCTCACCTGTTTTCAATTCAATTCAACTCAGTCCAATCGTTTGAATTTAGTTTCACCCATTTATTCTTTAATTAGCTTCTTAGCCTATTTGAACGTATCATGTTCATAGGTTTTTTAGTTTGCTTATAAATCAATTGAATCCCATTTTTCATTTCAGGTTTCATATTCGATTTCGAATATGAAATTCACAAGTCTCATTTACTTATCAAAAGAAATATCTCGATCTAAAATTCGATTAACAAATTATTCTTCCACTTAGTTAATTCTATTTAAAAATAAATAACTGATTTTGTTTCAAAAATCAATCCATTCGGATTTTATTTGCTTAAAAATCCTTATATTTATTTATATAAACCATTATGGTTTCTAAACGATTTTGGCGCTGCTTTTCTGAAAATTTGATTTTGACATAACTCAAAATCTATACGATGAAATCCAGATTTTTCTCTTTCATTAGAAAACTATTATCAAATCGGTCTCTTGTTTCAAAGAATCCGACTTGAATTGAGTTCTATATACTCAATTGAAGTTCGAAACGCCAATTTACGAACTACCGCGCTGCGGCGAGTTCGTTTTAATTATATTTATATATGAACGTTTAAACTTCATTTAAAATAAATTCAACTCCATTCTGATATATTTTTAATATATATCAAATCGGTTTCCCAATTCAACTTAACTTTTACGATTATCTATAATTATCAATTTTTCCTTACTCGGTAATATATTTATTTATACTTCGATCTTCTATATTAAATTCCAATTCCTTTTACAAATTATAATTCCTTTGGATTTATTTCTATTCTGTTTAAAAATCCGCATTTTTGAAATATATATCATCGTTCCCGTTTTGAAATGATTTCAACTTTCTATTTTCAATTCTATTTGAATTTTCTATATTCAAATTCCATTTGAATTTTCTATATTCATATTACATTTGAATTTTCTATATTCAAATTCCATTTGAATTTTCTATATATAATAACTTATAACACCCAATTTATTTTCATACTCAATTTAACTTCTATTCAAAAAAACTCAAATTAATTGAATTCAAATCATAAATCCTTACGGATTTATTTTAGTTCAATTTATATTCTGAACATCAAAATAAATTCCATTGTTTATTTCATTAAAACGATTTCCCCATTTCTATTTTTAAATTCACATTTGAATTTAAATATTCAAATTATCAAATGATAATTTTTCCACTTTATTTATAACCAGCATTTATAAATTCATTTCAATCCCCTGATTTTCCAGTGAAGATCATTCCATTTTATTTTAAATACCATTTATAAATTCATCACTTCAATTTCCTGTATATTTTAATTTATAAACATCGTTTATAAATTTCAGTACTTTTTTTATTTATTTGAAACAAGTCAATATTTTTTACCTATTCGAATTTCAAATTCTATTGTTTAGAAAAATAGAATTTCCCGTTTAAAATCTCAAAATCTCTTTTACAATTTTTTATAGATCAACGTTTAGGCCCCAGTAATAATTAAACAATCAAACCACCCAATTAACAATCAACATATCTTATATGATAATATATGTGAAAACAAACAAACAATAATGTTTTTGAGGAATCCAGTTGGATTCCTCCAACCTGTTTTTCTACATCCACAAACATTAGTCAACATAAATAATACCCATCCTGCTTCGTGGCAGGATATCGCGGTATAGAAGGTCATCCACTATCATAGCGTGGGGAATATAGGGTCATCCGTTAATGATACTGCGGGCATCCGCTAATGGTACTGCGGGAACTATCCAATCACCAATATATATATAATAGCCACAAACATCAATCCTATATAACTAATATATATGTATAATAGCCAAAAACATTTGAATGCAACCAAACAACCCACAAATTATTTTTAACGATAAAAATAATTTAAATAAAATCCTTGAGTGAGAATTACTCACACTGAGTCATCTGTTGAATATCTCGTAAATTCCCAGATTGTCGTATCTACTAATCGGTTGGAATGAATTATTCTTGCACCTAAGATTATTTAATTATCAATTAAAACTAACTTAACGGATAAATAGATTAATTATCCTATGCGTGGTAAAATTATATAAAACGTATACCTTGCTATCTCGACTAACCCCGAAGCGTGTCAATTGACCATTGATTCCTTTCTGCTACAATTCATTCCCAAAAAACTGAAATTTCCCTCTTGGACATTTCATCAATCAACACATAAACACTCTCCATCCTCTTGCTATCATCTACCATCCACTACATTACTTCATGACCTTGCCTCAAACCATCATCCCCAGTCTCAACAAACTCCATTCAGTCACCTGCATCCCCTTCCCAGAACAAAACAGATCAATCTTTTACCTTACAGTTGCCACACTCTCACCCCAATGTTCAACTACTCAACCCCTTTAGCTAAGCAAAACATCATCAATAAACTAAATCCCAACCCATCAAATATTTTTTCCCTCAATCAGCCATTGTCGCTCTGCCCTAGCCAAGCCTCACCGATCGATCCCATCTCCACCACTCGGTAACCCTAGAATTTGCGTTATCGCGCCTTTCTTTTTTCTGCTATAGGAACTCACAGTTTTTCTCCCTTCATCTCGCTACCACGAACTCCCATTTCGTTTGATCGTCGAAGACCAGAACCACCAAATCGAAGTTCACTTCCACCCTAATCGACCCCTTCGATGTACGACAGTTGCTCGAAACTGAGCCCAGAAATCCACATCGTAACCTAAATCGCGACACCTACCACTTCGACATCCCCAAATCATGCATCGCTCTCTGAAATCCTGTGAGCTCATAACCTAGGTCGACATCGCTTAAATCGAACGTCGAACATCATGATCGAACTTGAAAAGGATACGGAGGAGCGACCCTTTTTTTATACGGAAATCGATTTTGATTGAGGCCGAGAAATTGAAAAGGAGTATAAAGGGGTAGTCATGTTTATATAATGGTGGATACTTCAGGAGGAAGGAATAGTAGGGTAAGGTACAATGTAATAAATTTCGATTTGATTTCTATTTAATGCGATTTGAAATAAAGAGATTTTTACCCTTTTTAAATAGATATCGATTTGATTAAAGAGATCTTTATTCTTTTAAAAAAGATTCTGATTTGATTTCGAACCTATCCACAATCAAATATCTCGGGGTCCATTAATTTAAACCACGAACCGCTATTTTAACCTACCGACCGACGTTTCAACGTAATTGCACTCTTCTGAACTCAACAAAATAGAATATAAACTTTGATTCGAACGTATATATAAAATAACCATAATAAATTGATATAATATAATTAAAATTCAGAAATGATCAGATTCTTTGATAATAAATTATTTTTGTTATCGTTTATATTCAAATACTATTTCAATAAATCATTTGAAATGTTTGATTCAGTTTTTAACTTCGATTTTAATTATTTTTCGAATTATGAAAATTCTATATATATAAATTAAATTAAATTATATTCGATTATTAAATTGATAAATCAATATAAAAATTAATTTATATTATCAACTATATATTTAAAACCATATTAAATATTTAAAATTAATCAACCAAAAATCCGGGTCGTTACATTCTTCCACCCTTAAAAAAATTTCGTCCCCGAAATTACAAAGGTAGGAAAAATGCTTCAAACCCATTACTTTTCAAAACTCACTTATGTTGAAACTCATTATTTTATATTTCAAAAAATTTAGTTACAATAACACTTACTGTTTTCATTTATATCTTACACCATATAAGCTTACATTCATTCAATTCAAATGACTTATAACCAAAATATTTACATTGGATTCATATTCCATTTAATTCCACTCAAATTGATTTTGATCAATTTATCCACTTTGACCCATTTAACTTGCTTAAGTTAAATTTTAATTTCAGAATTCACATTCCCGGGTTTCTATTTCAAATCCTTTTGAAATCACATAAATAAATACATATATTTATAATCATCTCAAATTCAAAAATATTTAAAATTTTCAACTAAACTTGTTTTCTTTCAAACAAATTTTCATCAAAAACTTTTCTAAGGTAGCAATCCATCACTTAGAAACTCGAAAATGAATACTAATGATGTTGCAGTCATCATCAGAATTATTTCCCAGCCACCGAAGTGAGTTCAGTGCTTAAACAATTTCAAAACCCATTAAAAATCCTTTTAAAACAAAGCTATATTATTTTAATATGCTTCAGAAAATATTTTCCAACTTCCCAGGATTTAAATTCAAAATTCTGGTCTGAATTTAATTCTAATTTTTCTCATTTGCATATATTTCATTCTTATACAAATTTTGTTTGGTTATAAATAACCATTTCAATTTTATAATCTTATTTGATTATAATAATAACAAGCAACGCATCCATATATTATAATAATTTCAGAAAATTATTTCTTTTATATCAAAATATAATTTTGGGTAAAATTATTTTTTTACCCACTTCAAAACAATATTGTGTCAAATTTCTCTGTTCAAGTGTTTAGAAATTCCTATCGACTTCGTGGCAACCCACGATTCGATCAGAATTCATAAACCACTCAACAAACTAGCCAACACAATATAAAACAATTTCTATATCAATTAACAAATATGCTCTCTCGTATATATACAATCAACTCATTCCAGAGTACTACTGACCCTATCTCTAATGAGCACAATCCCACCAAAGCCTAGGTATTCACTCAACCTAAGCTCTGATACCAATTGTAACGGCCCGCAAATCCGCACCCTTTGAGTTGACTAATAACACCACACGTCCAACCCAAATTGCATAGAAATACGGATCATTATTAGAAAAAAGTTAGAGGATGAGGAATAGAAAGAAAGAAAAGTTAGAATAGAAGAAAAATGAAGAACACAAATCTCACAGCAGAACGAATAAAATATATTAAATAACATAACTTTTGAAATACAAATCAGTAACTGTATCTACATACCATTATCAGAGCACAACAGTTATTCCTGGAACATTTATAAACACTTGTTTCCAGATACAACATAGTACACAGCGGAAATATGATAGTCTATTGCTAACTGGTGAAGCCTCCTGCTTCCAGCTCTTCCAAGTGAATCTAAAAAAAATCCCGACTACTTGACTGCCCGTACAAATTTGGGCACCCAGGAGTTTACGGAAAACAAAAAAAAAACAAAAAAAAACTCTGTGTTAGTCATGGGACTGGTGTGAGTAAACTCCAACCAATTGTTTAACTTTCAAAATCCTTTTGAAAGAAAGGGTAATAGTAAGACCAGACCACACACAAACATGGACGGTTTTTACCTTACTATAACCCAAAACACTTTGATATGAAAATCCAGTGATATTATAATAGTGTCTAAATCAAATAAATAACAATCTAGCAGAACGCTTGCATCTCACGCTCGATATATAATATAAAATCAAAAATCGTAGGCGCTTATTGGAGATTGGATTTCCAACATGACAAGGTATGGAACCACCTTCCGATAGTGTATCTCTAGAGAGGAATACATTGGGTTCAACAAGAACATCTTGCAACCCGGCCCACACATGACCGACCACTCATTTCGCCTGGGTGTATCGAATGTATATCACCAACGGTTGGGATCAACAACCGTTTCCCAAAATGGGACAGCATCGATAGATTATAGAAATAAAAGGAATTTCTCTAGATATGTGATTATACATCCTAATGGGAGCGACTCACATAGCCATGATGCCTGCCCGATTTTTGTCATTTCCCGTTTGTTGAGGCCTGAGGCTACGATTTCTTATTATTCATTTACAGCACAATCACTATGAATGCCACATTGTCAGATCCGTTAATCACTAATTGATTTGCACAAATACATTCTGGATATTATGCTAAGAGAATAAATTCTCTGCCACCATATACATATTTATACAGACCAACATATGCGATCATTGGAAATACTTTGTCAGACATTCGTCCACATACGTTCGTTCTGGGATTGAACGAAACCGAAGGCACAATTTCTATTAATAGAAAAAGTCCTTGCACTTTACTCCTTCTTCGATTATCTTTATATAATCTGAATCGCAATGTTACTGCAAATACAGAGTGGTTCTCGGATAATAATCCAACCGGTCTCTCCATATTGACAACGATATGGGAAACACTTCGATAGTCGGTTATTTGACTATCGAAGAAAAACAAACATCCATTCCAACCATCAAACAAATCACTGGGCCTCTTAATTAATATTTCATTAATTAAATCACTACTCCATTTCCTTATCAATATTTGTTAACCAAATCTTTTCAATAATCATCTTGGCCTTTTTCATTATTTGGAAAACATATGCATATATCGCCCTCTTTTATTTTCTATACGTAGAAAATATCTTCTATTTATAATTGGAAAACATTCCTATTACTTCTCTCTTTCACGACCATTCATTTTTAGACTTAGGAAATATTTGCTATTATATTTCCAAAATTTCCACTTATTGGGTTAAAACAAATGTTATGTAAATCATCGTTACAACAACCCAAAATACTCCATTCGACTAAATCTCTTTAAACATTTCTCTTCGATACAAAATCTTGCTATTTATCAGCTAATAATGAAATCAATCAAGTTGGGGTATAATTACCTCTCAGACCTTGACTGAAAATATTATTAACTTCAAAACAGATAAGATTGCTAACTCGAATAATCAACACCATATTAAACCTATTTTCCATTTCTAAACGTATATACATTTCTCTTTCTATTTTTACCAGATTTAAATATAGATTTCCTTTTTGTTTATAATATTCCACTTTTAATTTTGTTTCCATATCGAATTCTATATATATCGATACATTGATTTCTAACTATCAAATTTTCTTAAAAATATTCTAACTCCTTAAATTTCCTGAAAAATTCGCCATAGCCTCCTTTGTACCGGGAGCATCGCGAAAATCCCCAAACCGCCACACAGGCCTCTCCATTTAAAAAGAAAATTAAAAAGCCTAGTGGCTTTCCAATTCGGCGCATAAAACCTCATATGGAATTTAAACATGTACCTTTTTGTCGGGAATACAAATTTTAAACTTCATACACTTCATTCTCTTCATTCCATACCTGTTTAACACATGCTTACCTGTTTTCAATTCAAGTCAACTCAATCCAATCGTTTGAATTCATTTTCACCCATTTATTCTTTAATTAGCTTCCTAGCATATTTGAATGTATCATGTTCATAGGTATTTTTGTTTGCTTATAAATCAATTGAATCCCATTTTTCATTTCATGTTTCATATTCGATTTCGAATACGAAACTCACAAGTCTCATTTAATTATCAAAAGAAATATCCCGATCTAAAATTCGATTAACAAATTATTCTTCCACTTAGTTAATTCTATTCAAAAATAAATAACTGATTTTGTTTCAAAAATCAATCCATTTACTCCACTCGAGCTCATATTTATTTTATAACTCAAGTCCAGATTTTTCAAATGGAAATTCGGATTTTATTTGCTAAAAAATCCTTGTATTTATTTATATAAACCATTATGCTTTCTAAACGATTTTGGCACTGCTTTTCTGAAAATTTGATTTTGACATCACTCAAAATCTATACGATGAAATCCAGATTTTTTCTCTTTCATTAGAAAACTATTATCAAATCGGTCCTGAAGATTCTTCTTTCAAAGAATTCCGACTTAAATTGAGTTCTATATACTCAATTGAAGTTCGAAACGCCAATTTACAAACTACCGCGCTGCGGCGAGTTCGTTTTAATTATATTTGTATATATAAACGTTTATACTTTATTTAAAATAAATTCAACTCCATTCTGATATATTTTTAATATATATCAAATCGGTTTCCCAATTCAACATAATATTTTTGATTATCTATAATTATCAATTTTTCCTTACTCGGTAATATATTTATTTATACTTCGGTCTTCTATATTAAATTCCAATTCCTTTTACAAATTATAAATCCTTTGGATTTATTTCTGTTCTGTTTATAAATCAGCATTTCTGAATTCCCATTTCAAAATTATTTCAATTTTCTATTTTCAATTCTATTTGAATTTTCTATTTCAAATTCCATTTGAATTTTCTATATTCAAATTCCATTTGAATTTTCTATATATAATAACTTATAACACCCAATTTATTTTCATATTCAATTTAACTTCTATTCAAATTAATTTGAATTAATCGAATTCAAATCATAAATCTTTATGGATTTATTTTAGTTCAATTTATATTCTGAACATAAAAATAAATTCCATCATTTATTTCTTTAAAACAATTTCCCCATTTCTATTTTTAAATTCACATTTATATTTAAATATTCAAATTATCAAATGATAATTTTTCCACTTTATTAATAAACACCGTTTATAAATTCATTTCAATCCCCTAATTTTCCAATGAAAATCATTCCATTTTATTTATAAATACCATTTATAAATTCATCACTTCAATTTCCTGTATATTTTAATTTATAAACATCGTTTATAAATTTTAGTACTTGTTTTATTTATTCGAAACAAGTCAATATTTTTAATCCATTCGAATTTCAAATTCTATTTTTTAGAAAAATAGAATTTCCTGTTTAAAATCTCAAAATCTCTTTTACAATATTTTTATAGATCAACATTCAGGCCCCAGTGATAATTAAACAATCAAACCACCCAATTATCAATCAACATATCATATATGATAATATATGTGAAAACAAACAAACAATAATATTTTTTAGGAATCCAGTTGGATTCCTCCAACCTGTTTTCCTGCATCCACAAACATTAGTTGAGACGACCCCAAACCCCGTACTAATGGCGGCAAGGGTAATCCTTGGAATATAACACATAAACAGATAACAACAGAGCAGAATTAAATAAATACACCAGATAATGAACAATGGAATATAATAGATAAAAATAATCATCAGAGTTACACAGTATATAGGATCATACTTAGTACAAATACAGTTCAGCTACACAAATATGTCTACAGTGGAAAACAAACATAATATGTACAACAGGAGCTGAACAGCATAAAAAGAGAAAAAGAATAGAATCCATCTTCAGCTCCAGCTATTCGGAGAAAGCCAGCTAAAACCTGAATACAAGGCTGCCCGTGTAGAAAAAGGGGCACCCGAGTTTGAAAGTGAAACAAACTACAAGTCGGTCATGGGACTGGTATGAGAAATCTACTCAACACATTTAAAATATGGCTAATCACAGGACCACGCCACTTTCGTGGAACGGGTTTACTCCATCGGATCGCCAGTGCTTTAAAAACAAATCATTCTTTGAAACATCGCAATGCTTTTTATAAAAATGAAGCCATTATAAGACTCAGTTCCCATCACACAATGCAACGCAAACCGGAGGATAGAGTTTTACCTTATAATGGCCAAAATATGCTTGATACGTATAAAACAAAAGCATTTGATATTATTACTAGTGTTTATAGGTTTCGAAAACAATTTCAATCATAACTATCAATCATAGATGGCCTGGGTACCATATATCATGTCGCCATATATATATATATATATATATATATATATATATATATACAATCAAAACCGCACAGTCACTTATTTGGAAATTGGATTTCCGTCATGAACCAAGGCAAAAGATAGTCCTTACCGACTTCGAGACAATCTAGCCCATGTCTCCGGAACAGCCGCAACTGCCCATTGGAGCGATAGGGCCGGTCCACATGGAGTGGATTATAGTGCCTGAACATTACGTTTCTCCGCCCTTTGGGGCGTAAATGAGCCAACAAATGACTCCATCGGTCCCGAATCGACCGAAATATCCTAGGCACCTCGCAACAGCAACAAGCACATAAGTCAATCTCGTCAGGGCGTGTAAAACCACTGACGCCACTTCTAGCTAGAAAGAAACGCATGTCCCCCCTGAGGTCCTCTCCTGTTTCTGGTTCATACCGGGGTGTGAGGCTTGCGATTTCACGTTATACACAAAGCTACGCCACACAGGCGGTGCTTTGATCATCACCACAAGACTTTGCTTTTCAACAGAAGCCCTGATTACTGCATCTTAGCATGCCACACAGGCAATTCACACCGTGCAACTCATAGCTATCAATCACACAGAATAAATTCCAATGTCAGACACACTGTCCATTTGCAAGTCCGTTCTGGGTCTGAACTAAACCGGAGGCACTATATACCTCGCAAACCCATCGATCACAACATACGTCTGGACGATCACCACTCATTATCCATATTTCGGGATGCCTCCCAATCAGGACCTCGGTTACCATCCAAATGAGGTGAAGATCTCCGGTCTTCGACCACCGTCTTCATCTTCGATTTCTTATCGTCGATTCAGCTATTCAGAATGGGATAAACCCGGTATTTCTGAGCAACTCGCGTATATAATAAACAAGTGCTACATGAACACTAATACGCATCATTTCAATTCATTAGTCACTAACCGTCAATCAGTAAGAGAACGATTTCCCAAATATTAACCCCGAAGGCCGAAACCAGCATCAGATCAAAATCCAAGAAACCATTCGACTTAGCTAACCTTCAGTTAATTTCTAAATTTCACATCCATATCGTTTATAATATTTTATAATGATTTATCGTTATTTTTATTTATTTCAAAATAGCCAATTTATTCAAACGACGCTTCGGGCCATAACGCGGCCGTGGCGCTGTTTTTCTTCAGATTTGATTTACACATATCTGAAAATCTATCTGCTGGATCTTCACAAAATTTACATCATTAGAAAGATCTTTTCAAAACGAATCCAACGGTTCCAGTTTCGGGAAAATCCGACGGTCGGATCTCCCGGTATAATCGTTTGAAATTTCGATTTCAAAATACGAACTGCAGCGTCGTTATTCGATTATATTTAATTATATTTATATAAATATAATCGATTATGGCGCTGTTTTTCTTCAGATTTGAATTAAACATTCCAGAAAATCCAACCGTAGGATTTTTACAAAATTGGTGTCGTTGGAAAGATATTTCCGAAGCGAACCCAACGGTTGCGGTTTCAGGAAAATTCGATGGTCGGATCTACCACACTAATTGTTTGAAATAACGGTTTCAAAATTCGAACTGTAGCTTCGTTATTCGATATATTTCAATTCTATTTATATATATATATATATATATCGATTCTTCGATTTCAAAACTATATTCTCTTCATACATTTTATAAAAATGATATTTTTATCTATCTGTCTTCTATTTCAACTCTTCACTAATTTTAACAATTCATGTGTATAATAAAAATGTGATTTTTATTGTAAAACAATTCATTTCAAAACACGATTATTTTATATAGTTCATATAGGTAATAAAAATAGGATTTTTATTATAAAACAATTTCTTTCAAAACAAGATTATTTTATATAGTTCATATAGATGATAAAAATGTGATTTTTATTATAAAACAATTTATTTCAAAATATGAATACCATTCAACACATGAATTTCAATTCAACGAATGAATTTGGATTCAACACATGAAGGTTTTCTTTTATATATATATAGATAAAAAGGTGATTTTTATATTTAAAACACGAATACCATTCAACACATGAATTTCTATCCAATGAACGAATATCGATTCAACACATGAAGGTTTTCTATAGTTTATATATATAGATAAAAAGGTGATTTTTATATTTAAAACACGAATACCATTCAACACATGAATTTCTATCCAATGAATGAATATCGATTCAACACATGAAGGTTTTATATAGTTTATATATATAGAGTAAAAATGTGATTTTTATATTTAAAACACGAATACCATTCAACACATGAATTTCTATCCAACGAATGAATATCGATTCAACACATGAAGGTTTTCTATAGTTTATATATATAGAGTAAAAATGTGATTTTTATATTTAAAACATGAATACCATTCAACACTTGAATTTCTATCCAACGAATGAATATCGATTCAACACATGAAGGTTTTCTATTCAACGAATAAATATAGTTTCAACAAATGAAAATAATTCTAACACACGAATATTATTCAAAATTTCGGTAGCATAACGGCAGGGTAGTTAAAACTGGGACCGTCCCTAGTACAGCTCCTCGCTCTACCTTAATGCCTCGCAGCTTTTGACAATGGGGAATCATGCATCTAGTTCGCATGCAGGCGGCATGTATATTTTTTTTCATTTCCACAAACTAATCCTATGTGGTTTCAACCAAATATTTCTCAACCACAAACGGGTATTTTTCAACCACAATCAATCAATTTCAACCACAAATAATTTCAATCAACCATTAGCTATCAATCAATTTTCACACCAATCACAACCAATAAATATCATCCATGGTTTGTGGACGAGGGGCGTATATATATATATATATATATATATATATATATATAGCATTTCACTTCTATTTCAACACATATATAATTTTTACAATGCATATACAACTTATACATCGAACGTACAACTTATACAACGCTTATACAAGAGGTGTACAACGCTTATATAACTCATACATCGACTATATAATTTATACATCGTCATTTTCCATATCGTTTATAAATTAGAAATCTCACATTGGGTTCCACACCACCAAAAATAGCAGAATGCTCAGAAAAATATGAGGTCTCTTCTAGAAGGTAGAAGACGTCCACACGAGTCCACTGTCTCTTGTTTCACTGAATTTCGTTAACGTAGCATAAAGATATGATTTTTCAAAGTTTGCAACACTTAAAAGTGTAAAAACAGTTCAAATCTATAAACAGCCGTACCTCTCTATTTTTGCTCAAAACTAGGTCTTCGATTCTTGCAAAAACCATTGAACTTTGTTGAAATCGGGTGGTGCCACGGCCTGGAGCTGGCGAGGCACACACGACGAGGTAGGTAGGCCCTCACTCGGTGGACGTACGGCGGAGCAGGACGGCGCGATACGGGTGAACTTCCCGGAGGTGAACTTCCCGGAGGTGATTTTGGCGCTACAGGTGACGATAGGAGGTGTTCTTGCTATGGATTTGTAGAGGGGAGGAAGATCTACCTGAAGTTGCAAAGGAGGGGGGTCAACGACGAGCGGTTTGGTCGGAAAGTGGATGGGAAGTGGCGAAGCGGTTTCCGCCGTAGAGAGCAGCTGATACGAGGGTTTTTTTGATTTTTTTATTTTTAAAATAATTATGAAAGAAAATTTCCTATTGGTTCATATTTTAATAAATTTTAAAATAGGGTTTTTGCACACGAACTCGAAATCAAACCCAACGACTGTCGCCCCGAGCTAATTACCCCCATCCCAGACACAATGGGATATGTTTCGTAACCCATTTTGGCTGTTTCAGTCAGTTTTCCTTCGAATTAAAATATAAAAGATTCAATATTCGATTTGAACGTACATTTCAATTTACCAGGGCCACAAACTGATTCCAAAAATTCCAGAAAAATAAATCTAGCTATGTTTTGACGATACGGTCCCAACAAAATTAGTTTCGTCGAATTCTGAGATCGTTTGAAAAATGGCCCATTTCTGGTAGATCTAATTTGTAACACCCCGAATTTTAGCTAATACTAAAATTCTCTAATCATAGGATAAATAATCTCAGATGTGGGAATTGGGGGTAACGGGCTGCGTCATTGCGTTCGTCTCGGAAAAATACGCGAAATAGAGTCCGAGTTTTTGAGAATCGGAGTCCGTATGGCCCGGTTATGGCCCAATGAAGTTTGCAGAAAATTAAAGCTTAAAACATATTTAGAAATTTAAAATTCGGATTTCAAATTAGAACCAGCGGGGCCAGGCGGGAAAATTCCCGCCCTGACCATGTCGATAGGGCTGTCGACAGGCCTGTCGACAGGGGAGTCGACTTGCATGTCGACTTGCCTGTCGACACGGCGTCTCGAGCCAGAAGGTTGGGTGCACCAGATTTGGTTTTCTGGCTAGGGCTGGGCTGGGTTCTAGAGATTTCCTAAATCTAACGGACCTAATCTAATTTAGGGTTAATCTAAGGGCCTAAAACACTCTCCTAATCTATAAATACACCCTAAACCTACCCTAATCCATACTAAAAATAGAAATGATGGCCTCATGCCGCCAAATTAATTCTTAGAAGGAGCCTCCACTTGTTTATGAAGGAAGTTGCAAGCTAATCACTCTCTAATCAATCTCTAATCATCACCATCTTCATATTTAGCAACTAATTCCACTTCATAAGTTTGCTAATCTTGGTTTTGGTGGGTTTCTATCACTTTAACATCAATTGTTAAAGTAAGTAGATTGGGTGTAATGAGTCTTATGGTCTTAAATGCGGATTAGTGAGTTTGAATCATTTATAATGATATGCTACTCTATGTTTTCCTATGTTTATGCATAATTAATAAGTGGGTTTATGCATGTTTGATAAGTTGGTTTATGCATGTTTAACAAGTGGGTTTATGCATATTTAATAAGTGGATTTATGCATGTTTAACAAAGTGAGTTATGCAAGTTCACATGCAAATTATGTATATGATGTTATGTAAGTCATGTGTAGGTGGTTATGCAAGTTCATATGCAAGTTATGTATATGCTTAAATGCAAGTTTAACATGATATGCAAGTTATGCATACTTATGCAAGTATGTGGATGCTTATGCAAGTATGTGAATGCTTATGCAAGTATGTGAATGCTTATGCAAGTATGTGAATGCTTATGCAAGTATGTGAATGCTTATGCAAGTTATGTGTATGCTTAAATGCATGTTTAACATGTTATGCAAGTTATGAGAATACTTATATGCAAGTTCAACATGTTATGCAAGATATGTGTATGATAATATGCAAGCTCATATGCAACATGTTATGCAAATCATGTGTATGATAATATGCAAGTTTGGGTAAAATGTATTTGGGTTAATATATGCTCATATATGCAAGTTGACATCCTCTTAACCCATGACAAAGTAGAATGCTAAACCCATGACATTGTGATGGATCTTCCCCTTTATTATGTCATGAAATAAGAACGATTTACGTGGGGAACGATGGGGTTGGTAAATATGTTAACAAAAGTGTGATTGGGTATGATTAAGCATACCATAAAAATAAATTAACATAAGTGGGAATTTACCTATTGAGTTAGGTCTACCCCATGGGAATTTACCTATTGAGTTAGGTCTACCCATGTTATGAAAAACTTGATATTAATTAGGGATAATTAATATGGGGGTGATTAATTAGGTGTAATTAATCGACTAAGACACGAGGTTGGACTCATTTGTAGTGTAAAACTACCCGGACCCGACCGGCCTAACCAGTTGCTACAAATGTCAGCCCAATGTGAGAGGTCATAGCCATAAATTAAATACGTGATTAAAGTAAAGACACGAGGTTAGACTCTGTTATGACGTAAGACTGCCCGGACCCTACCGGCTTAACCAGGCGGTCATAACAGCCAGTCTAATGTGGGAGGTCTTTATGGGAGATCACGGTCTTAATTAATTAAGAAACACTTAACCATATTAGCATGTAGTGGGACATGAGGGGTTAAGTGGGTGCCTTGGGTGGCATGTGGAAATTTAATGGTTGCCTTGGGTGGCATGTGGAATCTAGTGGGTTTCCTTGGGTGGCAATAGAAAATACGATTAGAATACTTAACCAAGTGAAACATGTAATTAAACATGATTAAAGGGTTAAGTGGGATACACTAGATAAGTGACAAGCTTAGGTGGGTAGCTTGTGGGGGCCCATTTCTACCAATATCCCAAACGTATCTTTGTGGGCTCGACCCATGTCGAGTGACGGGACACGCATATTGGGCTTGATTATAAGAGGCCAAAACGGGTTAGCGGTGGCAACGCAAGTCCAACGGGTTTCATATGCGTGTGTGGGCCCGGGCTGGTAGATAAGCCGTTGTTGCATCGTGTAGATATAAAGCCGTGCACCGTTGATATTATCAGGTGGCCACTTTAGGGGAGTGATACACCCCACTGTGGGACCAGCACGGGTATCTACGGTAGGGAGCCGATCGCTGGGGAGTAGTGGGTACACCTAGTAAAGATAGGGGTAGACGGCACCTATGTAGGGGTACACGAAACTACTGGGTAAAATTACTAAGTACACCTAGTGGAGATAGGGGCAGACGGCACCTATGTAGTGGCTAGGAGTACAAGAAACTACTGGGGAAATTTTCTAAGTCCTTGGGAGGGATCAACCTTTAAGTAGGAATGACTGGTGTGGTGCAGATAGTAATTATCCTTGGGTGGGTAGATGCGTCTTTACGGTTATCTTAGTTTATCCTAAGACTATCAAGCTGCTTAGTGTAGCCATTCATCCCCAGACATTACCGTGGGTCAAGTTTATATCTTCTCTGGTTACTTTAATGATTGTATTTTTAAAGTTATAGGACTCGCTCAGACTTATGTCTGACCCCGTTGTTTTTATCTTTTTCCCAACCCTCAGGTCCTACGGTGGATCCTAGCAGTAGTGGAGCTTGATCGGATTGCTGTTCCAGTCTTTAGGAGCTTGGATAGATGTAAAGCTCCAGTTACCCAGTTATCTTTTCTTTTGTCTTGGTTATTGTATTGAGAGTGGGATTATGTACTCCTTTATTTTGATGGATATTGTACTTGACTTTTATTGTGGTTTTGTTAATGTAACCAGACATGTTTACTTCCGCTGTTAAGAGATGATGTTTTAAATTTCAAGTACTATTTATATCTGTCTTGTTGTAGTTTTTTTGTTCTATATTCACTAAAATACTCCACCGATGCTATGGCATTCCCTTAGTGAGTGATCATAGCGGGAGTGGGGTGTTACACGTGGTATTAGAGCAAAGGTTACCGGAACAGATAAAATTTTTAGAAAACTATTTTTCTAAAACATTTTTGGAAGAGATATTTTCAAAAACATGTCTTTAAAAAGAAAGGTTTTTGAAGGAAAAGCATAATCCCCAATAGCCATATCTATATCCTTCGAATTCTCCGTTTTGAATCTTTCCTTTTTCGTTTCAGCATGGCCGAGAATCTTAACTTTCCAGAGGGTGTGACGGTACCAGTATGGTATAGGAGATTGATGGAGGCTAGGGCCACCACTGCGGGTCCAGCAAATGTTCCTCCACCAACCGTAGCACCCGATCTTCCTCCTCCCCCTCCTCCTCGCACGGATACTTTTGCTAAGACTTGCAAGGAATTTAAAGCTATGGGAGGGAAACCTTTTCAAGGATCTGAAACTTTTGTGGAGGCTAGAGATTGGCTTAAGGAGGTGGAAGAGTTGATAGACATCTTTGAGATGGAAGAAGGAAAGAAAGTCAAGTTAGCTGCTTGGTTAATGAAAGGAGAGGCCTCATTCTGGTGGGAGGTCACTAATGGTGAACGCCCCGTTGACTCTTGGGCGGATTTTAGGCAAAGATTTGTGGCCAAGTTTCTCTCAAGGGCGGAGGAAAACTTGTATATGGAAAGATTCTTGACTCTAAAGCAAGGAAATCTCTCGGTGAAGGAATATGTCAACAAGTTTAATCAATTGGCAAGGTTTGGCCTAGACATGGTGAATACACCGGAGAAGAAGGCTTTGAGGTTCGTGAAAGGCTTGAATGAACCGATGCATGGGTTGGCTATGACTCATATCCCTATGGGGGCCACCTTTGAGAAGCTAGTTGACATGGCACTCATGTATGAAGAAGAGAAGGGTCCCAATGCTAATAGGGCACCCGAGAAGAAGGGAGATCAAAAGAGACCTCAGCAACAACAGCAAAATAAAGGTGGGAAAGGCAACGGTGGCAAGGGCAAGAAGAAGAAGTGTTTCAATTGTGGGACACCTGGCCACCTAAGCAAGGATTTTCGTAAGAAGAAGAAGACTGGCTGCTTCCACTGTGGCGAAGCAGGGCATCTAGTGAAAGATTGTCCTAAGAAGGGGCAAAGGATGGGGTCTACCTCAGGAGGACAGGTGCAAGCTCTTATGGCACCGAGTCAGGCTAGGGGGCAAGTACAGGCTCTCGCAGTCCCACCAATTCAGGAAAGAGGTAGAACTATCTCCGTTGAAAGTCTGGTTTTTCTATTTGATCATCATGTCCGTACATTGTTTGATTCAGGCGCATCGCATTCGTTTATCTCATCATCATTAGTTGAGTCACTGCACTTAGACACCAGTCTGGTAGATGATCCCTTGGTTGTTTCAAACCCAATTGGGGGCTCCACTTATTTGTCCATGATATGTTTGGGTTTGAAGATTTCTATACTTAGCATTGAGTTTAGATGTGATGCTTTTGTGTTGGGCTTCACGGGCTATGGGTTGATTTTGGGCATGGACTGGTTATCCAGTAATGGTGCCGTTCTTGATTGCGAAAGGAGAGTTGTTAGGCTCATGACTCGCTTGGGTAACACTCTCGAGATTTCTTGTAATCCCAGGGACTCTGTTATGCTAAGTTATCTTGAATCGCTTGACGCGTCGGTCGAGAGTTTGCAATCTGTTAGAGTGGTCCGGGAATATCCGGATGTGTTTGAGGAGGTGAAGGGCTTACCTCCGAAGCGGGAGATTGACTTCCGAATATATCTGGTGGATAATGCTAAACCTGTATCTTTACCAGTGCGCCACGTGGCTCCTCGAGAGAGGAGGGAACTCCATAAGCAAGTAGGGGAGGTGCTTGAGAAGGGGTTCATAAGACGAAGTATATCGGAGTGGGGTGCTCCAGTAGTATTTGCTACGAAGGCGGATGGGTCCCTCAGACTTTGTGTAGACTATAGAGAACTCAACAAGCTCACAAAGAAGAATAGACACCCATTGCCGAGGATTGATGATCTTTTCGATCAGTTGGTTGGCGCTTCAGTATTTTCTCAGTTGGACTTAGCCACGGGGTTTCATCAGTTGAGGGTGGCTGAGGATAGCATAGACAAGACTGCCTTTAGGACTCCAGATGGTTTCTATGAGTGGCTAGTGATGCCATTTGGGTTGACGAACGCCCCTGCATACTTTGTTGATTTGATGAGTAGGGTGTTCAGGGAGTTCCTTAATAAATTCGTGGTGGTCTTTGTGGATGATATCTTAGTATTTTCTAAGAGTGAAGAAGAGCATACCCTACATCTTGGGGAGGTATTGAAGACTCTTCGAGCACATAGCCTTAAGGCTAAATTCTCTAAATGTCACTTCTGGAGGAAAGAGGTGCGGTTCTTGGGGCACGTGGTCTCCAAGGAAGGGATAGCTGTGGATCCCGCGAAGGTAGTATCAATTCAGGATTGGAAGGTTCCGAAAAAAGCTACCGAAGTAAGAAGTTTCTTGGGGTTGGCGGGTTATTATAGGAAGTTTATTAAAGACTTCGCAAAGATATCAGCCCCATTAACCCGCTTAACGAAGAAGAATCTTGTTTTCGCATGGGACGTAGATTGTGATGATGCGTTCCGACGGTTAAAGAGAGCTTTAACCACTGCTCCAGTTTTAGTGTTGCCAGATGGGAGTAAGCCATTTGTTGTCTATACTGATGCTTGTGGGACAGGGCTGGGCGTAGTTTTAATGCAAGAGGGAAGGGTGATAGCCTATGGTGGAAGGCAGTTGAGGGCACATGAGAAAAATTACCCTACCCATGATTTAGAGTTGGCCGCTATTGTTTTTGCGCTTAAAATTTGGCGCCATTATCTTCTTGGTGAGAGATTCGAATTGTTCACTGACCACTAATCATTGAAGTACTTGTTTTCTCAGAAGGATTTGAATCTGAGACAGCAAAGGTGGATGGAATTCTTAGCATCCTATGATTTCGAGATAGCGTATACCCCTGGCAAGGGTAACGTGGTGGCGGACGCCTTGAGCAGGAAGAGGTTGTCCTTGAGTCCATTGTTCGTGGAACAATGAAGCTTGGAATTTATCTTGATGTTTGATTTTAGACCTTCCATTGATTATGTACCCGGTTTGCTAGCATCCTTGGAGGTTAGACCTACTCTTTTGGGGCGGATTGGAGAAGCACAGAGGGACGACCCACAGTTGGTTGAGTTGGTAGAGAAGCTCATAAGGGGGGAATCATCCAGCCATTTGAGTAGGTACACCCTAGACGATAGGGGGTGCTTGCGTAGAGACGGTAGACTATGTATACCGCAAGACGAGGGTTTGAGGAAGGCTATTCTTGATGATGCACACCATTCTAGGATGACCATTCATCCCGGTGGGGACAAGATGTACCGAGATATGAAGAGGGTTTTCTTCTGGGCCGGTATGAAGAAAAATGTGGCCGAGTATGTCGCTCGATGCTTGGTGTGCCAACAAGTGAAGGCGGAGCAAAAGAAACCAGGTGGGTTGCTTCACCCATTGGAAGTTCCGCAATGGAAGTGGGATAGCGTCTCGATGGATTTTATTGATGGGTTACCCAGATCAAGAAAGGGTAATACGGGAATTTGGGTGGTGGTAGACAGACTTACTAAGAGCGCCCATTTCATACCTGTGAAGAGCAAGAGGACCGCTCCATGGCTAGCTTCAGTATATCTTCGAGAGATAGTTCGATTGCATGGGGTACCCTCTAGCATAGTGAGTGATCGAGATCCTATCTTCACTAGCGAGTTCTGGAGAAGTTTGCAAGAAGCAGTAGGGACTCAATTGTGTCTGAGCACCGCATATCTTCCTCAGACGGACGGCCAGACTGAGAGGGTGAATCGTGTTCTAGAAGACCTTTTGAGGCTTTGTATCTTAGATTTTGGAGGTACATGGGAAGAGCATCTTCCATTGGTGGAGTTCGCATATAATAACAGCTTTCAGTCCAGTATTGGTATGGCTCCTTTCGAAGCTCTCTATGGAAGGCCTTGTCGATCACCTACATGTTGGTGGGAATCTACGGATAAGATCTTGCTTGGGCCTGATATGGTTAGGGAGACTTCTGAGAAGATTGACTTGATTCGAAGAAGGATGAAAGCAGCGCAGGATAGGCAAAAATCTTATGCGGACAAGAGAAGGACGGATCTTGAGTTTGAGGTTGGGGACATGGTTTTTGTCAAAGTATCTCCGTTGAGAAATGTTGTTCGCTTTGGATCCGTTGGGAAGTTAGCACCGAGGTTTGTTGGGCCGTTTCCTGTTAAGGAAAGGATTGGACGGATGGCATATAGGGTGGATTTGCCCGACAGACTTAGTGGTGTTCATGATGTATTCCATGTATCACATCTGAGGAAGTGCTTACATGAGACGGCAGAGGTGGTAGAGCCGAGCTTGCTTAGAGATATAGAGGTAGAGCGTGATGCGACGATTCGACGAGCTCCTACTCGCATCTTTGGGTCAGAGACTAGGAAGTTGAGAAACAGAGAGGTTCAGCTAGTCAAAGTGCAATGGGGAGAAGATGAGAACAACGCAACTTGGGAGACGGAAGCGAAGATGCGTTCATTGTACCCATTTCTTTTTGAGGGTATGTCTTTACTTTCTCCTCTATCGTTGTCTAGTACTTATCTTATCTTTAGTATATCCTCTCGTTAGTACTGATTGACCTTTAGATAGGGTAAGCCTATGGTTGAAACATGTGTTTGAGACATGTTATGGTTGATGGATGCAAGTGGATGCAAGTGGGTGCTAGTGGTTGCTCGTGGATGCATGTACACACACTCTAGGCACTAGATCGGCTCAATCACTTCATATTGCATATTGCATAAAATTGTGTGTAGGAAGCTATATTTATGGATGTATAATGATTGTGTTATCATATGGATGATGCATTTTGGTGAATGATTGTGCACTCATGTAGATATTGTATGTGTCGATAGGGTTCTCTAGCATACATAATGGATGCATGGCACTATCATGGTTTGCATATGTTCATACATCAGATAGGGAACATATACACACACTTTTTGCATATGCTCATACATCATTAGAAATTGTTTTAAGGACAATGGATGCCCGTGTTTTGATGGATTGAGTAGATGGTTGTTTGGATGGTAGGATATGCATTCTCCTTAGCTTAGAGATTTCGGGGACGAAATCCTTTAAGGGGGGGAGAATGTAACACCCCGAATTTTAGCTAATACTAAAATTCTCTAATCATAGGATAAATAATCTCAGATATGGGAATTGGGGGTAACGGGCTGCGTCATTGCGTTCGTCTCGGAAAAATACGCGAAATAGAGTCCGAGTTTTCGAGAATCGGAGTCCGTATGGCCCGGTTATGGCCCAATGAAGTTTGCAGAAAATTAAAGCTTAAAACAGATTTAGAAATTTAAAATTCGGATTTCAAATTAGAACCAGCGGGGCCAGGCGGGAAAATTCCCGCCCTGACCATGTCGACAGGGCTGTCGACAGGCCTGTCGACAGGGGGAGTCGACTTGCCTGTCGACACGGCGTCTCGAGCCAGAAGGTTGGATGCACCAGATTTGGTTTTCTGGCTAGGGCTGGGCTGGGTTCTAGAGATTTCCTAAATCTAACGGACCTAATCTAATTTAGGGTTAATCTAAGGGCCTAAAACACTCTCCTAATCTATAAATACACCCTAAACCTACCCTAATCCATACTAAAAATAGAAATGATGGCCTCATGCCGCCAAATTAAATCTTAGAAGGAGCCTCCACTTGTTTATGAAGGAAGTTGCAAGCTAATCACTCTCTAATCAATCTCTAATCATCACCATCTTCATATTTAGGAACTAATTCCACTTCATAAGTTTGCTAATCTTGGTTTTGGTGAGTTTCTATCACTTTAACATCAATTGTTAAAGTAAGTAGATTGGGTGTAATGAGACTTATGGTCTTAAATGCGGATTAGGGAGTTTGAATCATTTATAATGATATGCTACTCTATGTTTTCCTATGTTTATGCATAATTAATAAGTGGGTTTATGCATGTTTGATAAGTTGGTTTATGCATGTTTAACAAGTGGGTTTATGCATATTTAATAAGTGGATTTATGCATGTTTAACAAAGTGAGTTATGCAAGTTCACATGCAAATTATGTGTATGATGTTATGTAAGTCATGTGTAGGTGGTTATGCAAGTTCATATGCAAGTTATGTATATGCTTAAATGCAAGTTTAACATGATATGCAAGTTATGCATACTTATGCATGTATGTGGATGCTTATGCAAGTATGTGAATGCTTATGCAAGTATGTGAATGCTTATGCAAGTTATGTGTATGCTTAAATGCATGTTTAACATGTTATGCAAGTTATGAGAATATTTATATGCAAGTTCAACATGTTATGCAAGATATGTGTATGATAATATGCAAGCTCATATGCAACATGTTATGCAAATCATGTGTATGATAATATGCAAGTTTGGGTAAAATGTAGTTGGGTTAATATATGCTCATATATGCAAGTTGACATCCTCTTAACCCATGACAAAGTTGAATGCTAAACCCATGACATTGTGATGGATCTTCCCCTTTATTATGTCCTGAAATAAGAACGATTTACATGGGGAACGATGGGGTTGGTAAATATGTTAACAAAAGTGTGATTGGGTATGATTAAGCATACCATAAAAATAAATTAACATAAGTGGGAATTTACCTATTGAGTTAGGTCTACCCCATGGGAATTTACCTATTGAGTTAGGTCTACCCATGTTATGAAAAACTTGATATTAATTAGGGATAATTAATATGGGGGTGATTAATTAGGTGTAATTAATCGACTAAGACACGAGGTTGGACTCATTTGTAGTGTAAAACTGCCCGGACCCGACCGGCCTAACCAGTTGTTACAAATGTCAGTCCAATGTGAGAGGTCTTAGCCATAAATTAAATACGTGATTAAAGTAAAGACACGAGGTTAGACTCTGTTATGACGTAAGACTGCCCGGACCCTACCGGCTTAACCAGGCGGTCATAACAGCCAGTCTAATGTGGGAGGTCTTTATGGGAGATCACGGTCTTAATTAATTAAGAAACACTTAACCATATTAGCATGTAGTGGGACATGAGGGGTTAAGTGGGTGCCTTGGGTGGCATGTGGAAATTTAATGGTTGCCTTGGGTGGCATGTGGAATCTAGTGGGTTGCCTTGGGTGGCAATAGAAAATACGATTAGAATACTTAACCAAGTGAAACATGTAATTAAACATGATTAAAGGGTTAAGTGGGATACACTAGATAAGTGACAAGCTTAGGTGGGTAGCTTGTGGGGGCCCATTTCTACCAATATCCCAAACGTATCTTTGTGGGCTCGACCCATGTCGAGTGACGGGACACGCATATTGGGCTTGATTATAAGAGGCCAAAACGGGTTAGCGGTGGCAACGCAAGTCCAACGGGTTTCATATGCGTGTGTGGGCCCGGGCTGGTAGATAAGCCGTTGTTGCATCGTGTAGATATAAAGCCGTGCACCGTTGATATTATCAGGTGGCCACTTTAGGGGAGTGATACACCCCACTGTGGGACCAGCATGGGTATCTACGGTAGGGAGCCGATCGCTAGGGAGTAGTGGGTACACCTAGTAAAGATAGGGGCAGACGGCACCTATGTAGGGGTACACGAAATTACTGGGTAAAATTACTAAGTACACCTAGTGGAGATAGGGGCAGACGGCACCTATGTAGTGGCTAGGAGTACAAGAAACTACTGGGGAAATTTTCTAAGTCCTTGGGAGGGATCAACCTTTAAGTAGGAATGACTGGTGTGGTGCAGATAGTAATTATCCTTGGGTGGGTAGATGCGTCTTTACGGTTATCTTAGTTTATCCTAAGACTATCAAGCTGCTTAGTGTAGCCATTCATCCCCAGACATTACCGTGGGTCAAGTTTATATCTTCTCTGGTTACTTTAATGATTGTATTTTTAAAGTTATAGGACTCGCTCAGACTTATGTCTGACCCCGTTGTTTTTATCTTTTTCCCAATCCTCAGGTCCTACGGTGGATCCTAGCAGTAGTGGAGCTTGATCGGATTGCTGTTCCAGTCTTTAGGAGCTTGGATAGATGTAAAGCTCCAGTTACCCAGTTATCTTTTCTTTTGTCTTGGCTATTGTATTGAGAGTGGGATTATGTACTCCTTTATTTTGATGGATATTGTACTTGACTTTTATTGTGGTTTTGTGAATGTAACCAGACATGTTTACTTCCGCTGTTAAGAGATGATGTTTTAAATTTCAAGTACTATTTATATCTGTCTTGTTGTAATTTTTCTGTTCTATATTCACTAAAATACTCCACCGATGCTATGGCATTCCCTTAGTGAGTGATCATAGCGGGAGTGGGGTGTTACATAATTTATCTGTAATTGACCAAAACACATTTTCCTTTGCTACACTCACATACTAGCTTCAAAATTTATGAAATTTGAAACCTAGCAATAACTTCACATCCCGGATCCAACAAAAGTGGTTTCGTCGAATTCCGAAGTCGTTTGCAAAATGGCCAATTTCACGGGCTATATAATTTCCATAGCGACCTTTCTGAAAATTCATTTGGCCATAACTTTTGCATCCCGCTATGAAACTTCGATTTTTTAGATTCGTTAGAAAGATATTCACTAACAGATTTAAATATTTTCGGTTTCACTCAAATCCGTTTTGTTTTGCACCCGGTACGGTCAATCAAAGTTTGAATTCAAATTTTGAAACTACCGCGCCATTTCAGGCCTTGTTTATAATTAGAATTAATTATATTCGTTTTCAAACGTCGATTCAAACTCACTTTTCATTGCTATTATTTAAAATATTTATTTTAAATATTTAAAATCCATTATTTTAGCCAATTTAAAAATTTTAAATTGGTTCAGATTTTCCGGGTCCTTACATTATTCAACATAAATAATACCCATCCTGCTTCGTGAAAGGATATCACGGTATAGAAGGTCATCCTATCATTGTGTGGGGCATATAAGGTCATCCGCTAATGATACTGCGGGCATCCGCTAATGGTACTGCGGGAACTATCCAATCACCAATATATATATATATATATATATATAATAGCCGCAAACATCAATCCTATATAACTAATATATATGTATAATAGCCACAGAAACCTGTAAATGCAACCAAACAACCCACAAATTATTTTTAACGATAAAAATAATTTAAATAAAATCCTTGAGTGAGAATTACTCACATTGAGTCATCTGCTGAATATCTCGTAAATTCCCAGATTGTCGTATCTACGAATCGGTCGGAATGAATTATTCTTACACCTAAGAATATTTAGTTATCAATTAAAACTAACTTAACGGATAAATAGATTAATTATCCTATGCGTGCTAAAATTATATAAAACGTATACCTTGCTATCTCGGCTAACCCCGAAGCATGTCAATTGACCATTGATTCCCTTCTGCTACAATTAATTCCCAAAAAACTAAAATTTCCCTCTTGGACATTCCATCGATCAACACATAAACACTCTCCATCCTCTTGCTATCATCTACCGTCCACTACATTACATCATGACATTGCCTCAAACCATCATCCCCAGTCCCAACAAACTCCATTCAGTCACCTGCATCCCCTTCCCAAAACAAAACAGATCAATCTTTTACCTTACAGTTGCCGCACTCTCACCCCAATGTTCAACTACTCAACCCCTTTATCTAACCAAAACATCATCAATAAACTAAATCCCAACCCATCGACTAATTTTTTTCCCTCAATCAGACATTGTCGCTTTGCCCTAGCGAAGCCTCACTGATCGATCCCATCTCCACCACTCGGAAAACCTAGAATTTGCGTTATCGAGCCTTTCCTTTTTCTGCTACATGAACTCACAGTTGTTCCCCCTTTATCTCGCTACCACGAATCCCACTTCATTCGATCGTCAAAGACAAGAACCACCAAATCGAAGTTCACTTCCACCCTAATCGTCCCCTTCGATGTACGACAGTTGCTCGAAACCGAGCCCCGAAATCCACGTCGTAACCTAAATCGCGACACCTACCACTTCGACATCCCCAAATCATGCATCACTCTCTGAAATCCTACGAGCTCGTAACCTAGGACGACATCTCTTAAATCGAACGTCGAACATCATGATCGAACTTGAAAATGATACGGAGGAGCGGCCCTTTTTTTATATGGAAATCGATTTTGATGGAGGCCGAAAAATTGGAAAGGAGTATAAAGGGGTAGTCGCGTTTATATAATGGTGGATACTTCAGGAGGAAGGAATAGTAGGGTAAGTTACAATGTAATAAATTTCGATTTGATTTCTATTTAATGCGATTTGAAATAAAGAGATTTTACCCTTTTTAAATAGATATCGATTTGATTAAATAGATCTTTATTCTTTTAAAACTGATTCTGATTTGATTTCGAACCTATCCACAATCAAATATCTTGGGATCCATTAATTTAAACCACGAACCGCTATTTTAACCTACCGACCGATCTTTCAATGTAATTACACTCTTCTGAACTCAACAGAATAGACTATAAACTTTGATTCGAACGTATATATAAAATAACCATATTAAATTGATATAATATAATTTAAATTCAGAAATAATCAGATTCTTTAATAATAAATTATTTTTATTATCGTTTGTATTCAAATACTATTTCTATAAATCATTTGAAATGTTTGATTCAGTTTTTAACTTCTATTTTAATTATATTTCGAATTACAAAAATTCTATATATATAAATTAAATTATATTCGATTATTAAATCGATAACTCAATATAAAAATTAGTTTATATTATCAACTACATATTTAAAGCCATATTAAATATTTAAAATTAATTAACCAAAAATCCGGGTTGTTACAATTAAATTCATCGAATTCATGAAATGGTCGAGAATGGAGAGTATCGCCACTTTTACTCCATGCGTTAGTTAAACCTTTAATTAGAGTTGAAACGTGAAATGGTAATTAAATTTACCGATAACACCATGGGTGTTGGATATGGAGTATTACCAGTTTTGCTCCATGGGATGAATAGGTTGGGATTAGGATTAATAAAATGAATGATTACATCAGTAAGGCTCGTTAATTCCAACTAGTTGGGTAAACCTTAATTGGATTTAAGTTGTTGTAAGATAATAAAATCTTTTGAAATTGATATTCAAAGGAAGATTAAAGAAATAGTTTAAATGAACTTATCTTTGATAAAATTAATGGGAACCTTTCCCTGAAAGATGTGAATATTTGAATAAAAGAATATTCTTATTTGGAATGACGCGTATGATGTGTTTTTATAGCACTTTGTTATTGATTATAAAATATGCGAGTTATTCGGAAAGATCGGGTCTAACCCATTCTGAATAATTGATACGATGACTAAAAGTCAACGATGAAGACGGTGGTTGAAGACCGGAGATCTTCACATCGTTTGGATGATTACCGATGCCTTGATTGGGTTGTACACCCAAGATAAGGTAATAAGTGGTGAGCGTCCAGTCGTACTTGGAGATCGACCGGATATGCGAGGACCTCTCTCATGTATTGGACATATGGAATGAGGAATAAGGTGCCTCCGGTTTCGTTCAGACCCAGAACGGACTTGTAAATGGATGTTTGTCTGACATTGGATTTCATTCTATGTTGATCGATTTCTATTAAATATATATCTGTTTGGTGGCGGAGAATTTATTCTTTTGCTTAACACCCTTCTCTGAGACGTACGAGCTTAGAGGTTATACATTGGTAGACATCAGTTGCACGGCGTGAATTGTCAGTATGGCATGCTGAGATGCAAGTGATCAAGGCTTTTATTGAAAAGCAGAGTCTTGGAGATGTTGATCAAAGCACAGCTTTAATTAGCACAGCTTTGTGTATAGCATTAATTCACGAGCCTCACACCCAGTATGAGTCAAAAATGGGATAGTGTCTACAGGGAGTGCACGGCGTTTCTTTCAAGTTAGAAGTGGTGTCATGGTATGGAGCCCATACATTTTTACTTGCGTGGATGATGGAATGCGAGGCGCCTCGGATATTGGTTGCTACTGGCCAAGTGATAGGTCTGACTGGACCGGGAAACGTGTGTTCAGGAATAACCAATCTAGTAAAGTAAGTGTGGACCGGCCCTGAAGATCCAAGGGTTTCCCGTAGGTGTGATCCTGAGGCATTTGCTAGATTGTCTCGAATCGGAGAGGAGCCATCCCTTGCCTCGACTCATGATGGAAATCCATCTTCCAATACGACATCGTTCGGTTTTGATTGTAAACCTATATGGCGACATAGTATATGGTAGCTATGTCATCCAGGATTGATACATTTATGTTGAAATTGTTTTTGAAACATCTTGACGTTTTATGCGTATCAAGCATATTAGGCCATTATAAGGTAAAACTCTATCCTCTGGGTTGCGTTGCATTGTGGGATGGGACATGAGTCTTATAATGGCTTCATTTTTTAAAAAGCATTGCGTTGTTTATTTTAAAATGAGATTCGTGTGGAGTAAACCCGTTCCGTGTTATACGGCGTGGTCCCATGATTTTTCCAAACTTTTAAAGTAAAGATTTAATTACTGTTTTAGTTCTCACACCAGTCCCATTACTGACTCGGAGTTTATTGTTTTAACCTAAACTCTGGGTGCCCCTATTTTCCACACGGGCAGCTAGTAGTTTTGGTTTTCGCATATATTTCTTTTCAAAGGATCCTGAATTACAACTAGAGCTATATTCGGAACGCTTTGTATCCGTGTATTTCATTCATGTGTGGTATTTGATGTATTCTCTGCTATACATTGTATTTATACATTTTTATTTCCACTGCTATGTATTTTAAATCTCTGATATTATTTTTCTGCTATGTAATATTTATTCGTCTTTAATATTCTTGTACTCTAATGTAAATTGTTGTAATAGCAATGAAATGTTCTATTGTTTGTGTTTGATGCGTCGTGTTCTCAAAACAATCCAGGCTCCTCCGTATTTTCTGGGATCGGGAAAGTTTGGGTCGTTTCAAAGTTGGCACTCAGAGTGTCATACTACCTGGTTCTGAACTTCGAGAAAATCAAATATGAATTCAAAAGCTAGAGTGTGTGCGAGTGGTTCAAAAATAATGTACATGAGTACATGGTCAAACCATCAAGCACGCATAGTTTTAACAAGTCAAAACTCAATGATACGAGCAAGTGAAACAAAAGTATAGATTTAAAAGTGCAAGAGCACAAGTACGTAAACCCGAATGCAAGCAGTTGATGGAAATTCAAACCGGTTCATAGATCATGCAAAAAATGCACAACATCACAATTATAAGTGAAAAATCAGGCTCGAATAGGTCAAACAAGTGCCATAATAAACGAAAGGTGAAATGGCACACTACCTGGGAAGTTTTCCCAGTTTGTTTCGACACAGGTAGATTCTGTATCGACATAGTTTCTTCCTGTGTCGACGTAGGTCGCGACTTCGGCTACAGGTTGTTTGAACCTCTCGGATTCATTTTCTAGACAATAAACGGAGGTGTAAACGACTTTAAATTCACTTGAGATTTGACATGTACGAACTAGATAACCCAGGATATCATCAGGAAAAAAATTCAAGAATCCATGGAGAATTAAAGAAGATATAACAGACCAAACAAGGCTTCAGGCCATATTTGCACAATTTTCACAAAACTCACGTTATAGTAAACCATTTCAACAAATTTACATATAAAAATCATTAACAACACACTGTATTCAAAGATTTTAAGCCTTGTTTTCCTGAAACTAGAAAGCTTGGAGCACTACACAGACTGTAGGAGAAAGGAACCTAACATGCAGTAGGTAATTCGTGCTAAAAGCTTCTTTTCATGTAATTCTATAGATTTAGATGAAGATATCACCGATCTGATCTCTTGGTAGAACAGAAGGGAGATTGAACTCCTTTTATTATCCAATTTAAATTAGGAGTTTAAGATTTTTAATTTCTTTGGGAGGTGGCGATAGATAATTCCTGGTAAAGCATCAAAATGAAAGAAGAAAACGAGAGAAGCGTATGTACTTTCTCAACTCCCCCATTTCTAGAAATTCCTATAGGCTTTGGATTTAAAGTACATTAACCCATTTCAACTAAGTGTTGCAAAATTACCTTTAACAACATGCCTTAATAATTTCTAAAACATTTTAAACATTATTTTAAAGTAACACACAATAAAAATCACATTTCCATGGAAACTCACATTTTCCACGTTAATCATTTAGACTTCTTCTTAAGTTCTAAAGTTAAACAAACCTCATTATTTTAATACAAATGATTCTATATAATCATACTAGAATTATTTTGCCATATAAATATTCATTTCTAATAAGTATTTATGCTTTTATACTTTTATTCACGACATACATAAATTTAATGGCATGTTTTGCAATAATAATCCATTATTCACAATAACTAACCAATTTATAACATTTACACTTATTAAAATATTTGAACACAAGGTTTTCACGCGAATACATATATGAGATTTCCAAGCATGGCTTTAAACACAATTATTATTTTGTTTAGGAATTTAACATCTTACATTTTCCATATACAAATTTACTCTCTACTAACTATCTTGTTTAAATAAGACTCTTCATATTGAAAATATATTTTCACTTAGATATTGTTTACCAATCAATATTTTATATTTTCAATATTTATTTTATCATCAAAGTATAATATATAAACACATACTAGGATATACTTTCTTATAATTCTAAATGAATTTAGTTTATTCCAACACACGCAATTTCCATATATCACAAATTTCTTATTTCTTATCTTACAAAATTATATGAGTTAGGCTCTTGAACTCGTATTATATTCTTCTTGGTTTTAAAATCACAAAACATGCTTTTAATTTATTTAGCCCCAGTACCCAAAAACCCTGGTTGATATAATCTCCCCCTTAAAGATATTGCATCCTCGCAGTTTACTTAAGATAATATATTTACATTACAAAACCTAACAACACACTCCTATTTCAAAAGTCCAAAATTTTCTTTTCTAGGTTATTTTTTAGTTTGTTTACACAATATTCAAAATCTACTTTCACCACTTAACTTATTTATATAATTTGAAATTTTAAATACCTTTTTTACATAAATTTTTAATTCCTATCCCAAATAACATACCCCACTGATTTGCTTAATATAACATTTTTTTCACATGGAAGACTATTTAGAATACACATCATCTCCGTTCGATTTCTAACTACTAGTTTCACCGAACAATGGCTACTAATTTGACCATAATATCAAATAGCCTTGTCACTCACTATTTCATAACACCCACTAATGACTACTACTATTGCTTAACTCGATTTCGAGAGTGTGTATTTCGAAATGTTGCTTACATTCAAGATAGTTACAAATTTTAAAATACTTCTCATTCATAAAATACTTATACTTATTTTCTCCAAACTTCTCAAAACACAAATTTCCATTAATTAATTATTCAATTCATTTCAAATAATATTAAACCACCCATTTATCACAATTTAGCTCGTTATTTGGCTACAATGTTTAATAAGTCATCATTGCATCGCCATTCTAATAGGTTATTCCTATATGATACAGTGGTTTAACACTATTCTCCCGAATATTTTTCATTACACGTTCCAACTAATTTATTTTATTATATACAAAATAATGTTCTTGATCGTCTCTTATAAGCGTTTAAGAAATTTCTATCGACATCGTTGATCAGATGTACTGAAAAGAACTATTAAAATAATTAACGGACAAATCAACATAGAAGGTAATCACAAATTTTAGTTTTTTCATGCTCGTCTTTATTACTACACTAACACAATTATACTTTCTTTATTTCAGATAAAGAGAACAAAACACAAAGTTTCGCTAGTTATGCACTTTATTTATATTCACGAGTCAATTAACTATTGTCAAACACTTAATCATCAATATTTATCATCCCTTAATCCCACCTATAAATTTATTAAATCGTTGCACAACCAAAACAATTCATTTGTTCATGCTGCACAACTATAATTTATTTCAGTTTAGCATTCTATTACTCCGACATGAGTTTGACATATATATATATATATATATCTTAGATTTAATTCATTTACCCAACGTACTTTACTTTGTTAACTCAAAAACCAAATATACACAAAAAGGGTAGGATTTGAATTTCATAAATATTTTAATCTAAAATTTAAACACTGAAATGATTTGAAAGGATGGAAATTTATACATAGATAAACTACAGATAATTGGGCTCAACACATATAATAGTACGCCATGGAGTACATTCCTAGACGTATTCTCAAGGATAAGATTTCAAAAATCTCAGATGACAAGGATCACATGTTAAGGTAACAATGGAATAATAAAAGTAGAAACAAGTGTTATACTTTCATGTTGTAACACATGTGCTAATTTGACACTGTTTTTTGTTTGTCATACCTTGTTATGGACCTTGCTCTGATACAAAACTGAAGTGCCCCAACCCGAGACTCACCCTCCTGAGCATTACTAAGTAATATTGTCTGTTAGAGAAGAGAATAGAGCTAGTTAGGGGAAACCGTCTATAATCCTATATTAGACGAATATTAAATATGTCGATTGGGTGTATAATTTTTTTTCTTACGTTGAGTGGATCGACGTACTCAATTCATCTAATATAAAACTATGATGGATAATGATCTTATTTAGAACAAGTCACGACATATCACACACAACAGATCACAAAATAGAATACATAAAGATACAACAGATACATGAGCTACAAACTCGAATGATTTCATATAAACCATATACATATGCAACAATTCCCAAAAGAGTAAATATACAGTCACATGAAATACATGACTGCACAACTAAGGTTATAGCTTCTTGGAAGACAGTCCAAGATGAAACTGCTAAACCTAAATCAGCTACAAGATGTTACCAGAAAAAACTCGGTCTAACCAGATCAATAATTACACAAGCCAGTCTAGTTTGAGTATGTCAGTATAATAAGATAAATGCTGAACATTGTCATTATGGGATCATTTCCTTTTCGTACGAGAAGGAATCTCATAATCCCAAGTAAATTCAAAAACACAGAAAAGATGATTCCTTTCTATTGTAAAGGAGTAGAATAACTTAGATAAAAAGTTTTTATAGAAGATAAATGAATGAGTTTATACTCAGATTACTCGTGAACACCACGAACCCAAACTTAAATGTTTCCATCGATACAGATTACCCAAATATCGAAATTGGGGTAACTAAAATTTAGAGCCATAAGACATAGGATCCACATAGGGAAATTACTATAATCAACAAGTGCTAATTTTGAGCTAAACACAATTATCGTCTTTTAAATCACAAATGGCATCAAAACATGTATACCAATTTATCACCAAAATGCTTCAAATACCACATAATAAACTCATAAGAGTTAAACTTTACAGAAGTGATCACAAATCCCAAATGCTTGAATTAGCCGTAAGGCCATAATGCAAATTCATCATAATATATCACCAAAGATGGATCAAAAACTTTAAAAACAACAAAACCACAAAGTGGATCCAAAGCATCAGAAATTATTGTTCGTTCTTTATAAATAGGCTCCCTTTCAGTGCTTGTGCCAAGTACTTTATACGTATTTAGGCGCCAATAAGTACTTTACACATATTTAGGCGCTAATCACTACGCCCCCCCTCCCGAGATGACACCTTGATTTATACTCTCTTCTTTTATAAATTATAGGATTTTTTTTATTTTCTAGGTCACCTTCTCAAGTGTTATCCCTTAACTCATCAAGCAACCTAGATCCATTCACATCTGTATAAATATACCACTATACTATACTTTTAACTTGTATATAAGATGATATACAAATCTCTTTTTCCTTTAAAAATCAGGGTTATTTATATAAATAAAAGGTAATTTGGTTATTTACTTTAACCACTCTCAACACAGGTAAACGGAGTATACCCAAGTACTTTCCTCATTTTGATGCTATTTATAGATATAGCTAATTGAGTCGATTTGTTTACAAAGTTGTTTATAAGAAATAAGTATTGCAATTTATATGTAATAATTTAGTCACACTAAAATTTCATTGCAAAAGTGTTAGGAATTCTTCTTTATTTCAAACCTAGGTTCTCAACACTTTTAGGTTTCCTTTTAAAAGAATTATATTATCCATATTTAATTCTCGTAAAAGCAACAACATTTTGCCTTGCAAAACA
Organism: Allium sativum; assembly: GCA_030737875.1. Lineage (NCBI taxonomy): Eukaryota > Viridiplantae > Streptophyta > Magnoliopsida > Asparagales > Amaryllidaceae > Allium > Allium sativum. The sequence goes on from CM060923.1 coordinate 167,418,879, forward strand.
TAGGGTTTAAGCCTAGAATTCTGGGTTATTATCCATTAATGTGTTTGAATATAATATGTATTTGATCTCAGTCCCCAGAATGTATTTGAGCACATATATTTTTTGTGCTTGTGCACATCTTGGTTGCACATTCAGGTACTCAAACCCTTACCTATTCCCAGCCAAACATGTCATTGCCAAAACATTTCTGAAAACCACCCATTATTTCTTTTTCTTGAATAGCAAGATTAGTTTATAGATGCATATCTATAATATGAAGCATTCTGCGCTTCAAAGTCTTACAAAGTACACTATACAGTTATATTAAAATATCCTTGAAAACAATTTCAACCTACTATGACATTTATCCCCAAAATTTTGTTTATTATATACAAAGCCGGTATCTTAAGTTTATAACACATATTCTATTTATGTTAGTTTGTTGTTTTGTAACATATATTTGCATGAAACTGTCATGTCTTTCTAGTCTTCAGCAACTCAAATCAGTATACATATGTGAATACAAACTTAGGTTTTACCTCTACTTTTTTAAAATCATTTTCCCAAGTTAATTCAATAATATTCATATCATATAATTTTCTTGCATTTTGTATAAAAGTTAATTGGCTACTTCCGGTCCTTCTGTAGCAGACTCATGACTAGTAATAATCGATGAATGAAAGAGACACCAAGATGAACATGTGTCCTTTCAAAAGACTTCAAAAATCCCGAGTCTTTGATAAACTAATATGGATTTGAAGATGTTTTATTTATCAAGTGACACATGGCAGAATGAATGCTTAACCTTTTATTTTGAAACAACTTACAGAATGTTCAGTATAACCTGAGACTCTTAAACTAAGCATGCAAATGTTTGTACAATAGTATATGGTTCCTTTGCTGTTGTACAAAATAAACCTATTATTCCCTATTATGTTTTTATTCCTTTTTTCAATTCAAAAAAAAAATTCGTATTTGATTTTACTTTTATGCTATAGTTTTTCATTTCCTTTTTTGGCATACTTATCGCCTCTGGTCATCTTTTATGATTGGTGCGAGTGTGAAACATTGATAGTATACATTTCCATACATGTGATGCTTGTGTTCACATATCAAATCGTGGGGGGTGGTTGATTGATTTCAGGTTGTTTTATATGAGAGTTCCCGATGACAGTGTATGGTGCCGAACCAATCACAAACTGAATAAAAAATGTTTGCATTGGTAAATGAGAGACTATTAAAATGGCAGTCTTTGTCGTGCCTATGCATTAAAATGGCATAGAGCGTTTGTATCAGTTTATCTAAGTGCAGTTTGCAATTGACAGTAATATATTTCTTCTCAGAATTATAATTGGTTTGGTTGGCATCACAGAATTTAATTCATACGGATATGTAAAATTTACATATTCACTACTAATTTAAGTGTAAAAGTTATAAAAAAGTTATTACATAAAATTTTCCATCTTGACTTTTTTTCCAGCGAACCTGTTAAAAGTCCACTTGAAACATCATGAAGCTCAATATAAACTTCTTTGATATGCTTATGTCCTTTACAGCTCATTCTTATTTTGTCTTTTCAATTAAATGTATTTAGAAATATATAAAATTCTTAGTTTCATTACTGACACTTTACAAGCAGTGACCTATTTGAAGTCCACTTGAAAAATGCTGATAAAGTTTAACTTTTATTTACGCAGGCGAGGGTGTTAGGAAAGGAAGAGGAGGAAGTGTTTAATGGTGATGTGCATGAGTTCCTGATTATGCCATGAGCATCTTGACTGGTATGAGTTCAATGGTGATGTACATATTTAATCATGTTTTCTCTTTTCATTGATCCGTTTCAAAATTCATTTCAGTTTAGTACATGCTTTGTTGGGCTTTGTAGTATACAAGTTGATTAAGCATGTTCAAGAGTCATTAAGCATGTTACTTCTATATTCATGGAGAGGACTTTTCTTGGAGAGCTCGGTTTGGCTGGAGTCCAGGCTAATCAATTTGGGTGATTTTGTTATGTCAATCTTCTTATTTATTGTTGGAGTTTCACTGACGCTTACATACAAGTAAATAATTTGAATTTTATTTTAAAATTATGTATTTGATCTTATGTGTTGCACTTGTGGTATATTTGAAGAATTGGTATGTATGTAGAATATTTTGGATGGTTTGAATGTGATGATGAATGTTTTGGACAAGTTTATTCTATGTACAAAATTGATACTGCAGAATTTTTAGTTAAAGTGTTGTATTTGCTTTCTTCTAATGTAGCATTTGCCTTCTTCTACTATTGCATTTGTTTTTTTTTCTTTGATGTTGCATTTCAAGATAATGGTGTTGCATTACATAATACAATGGTGTTACATCAAATAAAATATTATTAATTCCACATGGCATGTAGGCCCCATAGCTGACATGGCGTGTGACACATGGGCAGCTGATATGGAGAGCTGACATGGCGTGTGACATGTGGACAACTTACGTGGAAAGATGACGTGGCCCCACTATAGTGACCTGGCAGTCAGGCTCTAACTTATGCTTAAGGCAACGCTGTGTTTTCTTGCATTACGTGCAAATAGTGTAGCATTACGGCTATAATGCAACACTTTCTTTTCGTGGCAGTAGATGGGCAAAAGCTTTGCCTTAGAGATCTAAGGCAATGGCCGCAGATGCCATGCCCCTCTTGTGTTGCCTATTTGAAAAAACGGGTTAATCTAACGCTTTTTTGATCTATGGCCACATAAAATTAGTGTCGAATTTGCCCACTTTTGTAGTAGTGATGGTTATTATTTTTATTACACTTCTTCTTTCTTTCATTTTGTGAAAATCTGTATACGTGCATATATTTTCAATTTTGAAAAATGCTTTATTTAACCATGCACAGTGTGCACCTATGCATCATGCACACTTTTAAGCATTTTTGCTTAATTATCAAGCTGCTTATATACTTTTAATATGATTAGCTAGTTCAAAAATCCTAGGGTCATCACATACACCCTTCCTTTTAGAAATAATGTCCGATAATTTCATCCGGCTTATTTCAAGTACACTTTTTCATATCAATCGGTTTCAAAATTGATTCAAACTCATTTCAAGCACATAGCATGACTTACATATGCAATATTTTAAAACAAACTAAAAGCATATATTCATTCGTCAGAAAATGTCAAATTACTACATACTTAATCAAGCACAAAAAGTCCTAGATAACTAGTTTTCACTTTATCCTCCACCTCCCAAGTAAAATTATTAAGATCAAGACTCCATTGCACTTTTACTAACTTAATCGTTTTGCTTCTCAACTTCTTTGCTTCCCTGGACACAATGCCCATTGGTTCTTTAACATACACAAAATCTAGGTTAATTTTCACTTTTGTTAGGGTCTCAAGTATAGTTGCTTTGTCATGCACCCATCTTCTTGATTGTGATACATGAAAAACATCATGTATCCCCTTCATTTCCTCGGGAATTTTCAACTTATAAGCTAATTCGCCAATTCTCTCAACTATCTCATATGGACCTACATACCTGGGAGTTTTCTATCCTTGCTTGCCAAATCTCAAAACTTTTCTCACAAGAGATACTTCAATAAACACATGATCTCCTACTTTATACTCTACACCCTTTCTCCTCTTATCTGTAAATTTCTCTTGCCTTTCTTGTGCCACAGCTATTCTTTTCATTATCAAAGCAATTTTCTTTGTTGTTTCTTTCACATGCTTAGGTCCTAAAATCACTTTATCCTAATCTTCCATCCAACATGCTGGTGATAAGCATGGCCTACCATACAGTGCTTTAAAAGGTGCCATGTCTATACTACTTTATGACTATTGGCATATGCAAACTCGACCAGATATAGGTGATCTTCCCTATTTCCCCGAAATTCCAATATGCATGCTCTAAGCAAATCTTACAAAATCTTATCAACAATTTATGTTTTCGCATCTGATTGAGGGTGATATGTTGTGCTTAGACGCAATTAATTCCCCATGGCCCCTTGAAAACTACTCCAAAATCTTGATGTAAACAATGTATCCCTATCACCTACTATGGACTTGGGTACCCCTTGCAACCTCACAATTTCCTTCACAAACATTTGTGCCAACTTGTCGGCATTTATTTCTGATTTAATGGGTATAAAATGTGCGGGTTTAGTTAACCTATCCACCACCACCTAAATTGTAACAACCCTGATTTTCAGAACCAATTTAAAAATTTTATTTTGGCAATTTTAATGGATTTTGGATATTTAAAATGATCTATTTTAAATAATAATGACGAAAAATTTATTTAAACCAAAGTTAAAACGTATAAATTTATTTTAATTATAAAACGAGCCTGAAATGGCGCGGTAGTTTGAAAATTCAATTTTAAATTTCAAATGAATGTACATGATTCAAAATAAACGGATTTCAGTAAAACCAAAAATATTAGAATATGTTTAATGAGGTCTTTCTAAGGAATGTGAAAAACTGAGATTTCATAATATAAATTGAAAGTTATGTCCAGTTTAAAATTCAAAATAGTCGCTGTGGAATTTATATATATTTTAATATAATATATAGCCCTTAAAAATAGCCATTTTGCAAACGACCTCCGTTTCCAATTTTCATAATTTTTGGAATTGATATGTGAGCGTGGTGAATTTAAACCTGTTTGGTAATTTCAGTTGAATTGGATCGACCCGAAAATGGCCATTTTTCAAACGGTCCCTAAATTAGATGAAATTAGTTTCATTAGGACCGTATCAAAACATAGTTAGATTTATTTTTCTGTAATTTTTGGAGTCAGTATGTGACCCTAGTAAATTAAATGTACGGTTAAATTCAATATATATTAATTTATATTTTAATTTAATGAAAACTAATCGAAACAGTCAAATTGGCTTACGAAACATATTTTGTTGTGTTCGGAATAGGGGTATTTGGCTAGGTGCGTCAGTCTTTCGGTTTCGTTTGGAGTTAGTGGCATTAAATAAGTAATTTACGAATTAAAAAATCTTGTTTTAATGTCTACATATAGTTTATAACCGATCAAAACCCTCATTATTATCTCCCACGGTCAAACCATTTACAAAGCCGCCATCTCCTGTAATCGACGCCCAAAACTTTCCAATCCTTTTCCCCTTAAATCGATCAATCCACGCATCGATAGCAACAACTTCAAGAAGCAAAATCGAAGAGAACCCTAATATCTAGAACGACAATGGTCGAGATCGTTGGTAGGGTTTGGGTTTGGCCAGAAATTGCATGCAAAGTTCAACCGTTCGAATCAATTTTTGGGAGACCATAGGAATTCGAGCTTCAAGCTGCTCATGGTGGAGGAATGGCGCTTCAAGGTGGTTGTTGTGGAAGGGGTCGATCGTTGTTCGGTCTAAGGAAGAAGGCGCAGTGGTGGAAGATTGGAGCGTGAATGGGTTACGCGAGGTAGTAGTTCGAATACGTTCCAGAAGAAGAAGACAGGTTTTAGACCCCTAAGCGTGATTAATTAGTAATTAGTCAAGGTTATTAGAGAAAATTGTGTAAATAAATTATATAAATTTGTGTTAAAACTTATTCGGTTGATAACTTCTTCATATTAAATCAGAATTGCACAACCATGGTACCATTGGAACCGTATGAACGAACACTACGCAATAGAGATGGACTGGACAAATTTTGGAGCTCGTACGAATTTTGGTTAAATTAAACATCATGTTTAATTTAATTAAATAATCGTTTATTAACGATTTCTGAAACCGATCAAGGTGAGAACTTCTCAATAAAATTCTTGTACAGTTATTTATTTTATAACTACATATATGAATTGTAAGTATTGATTTTCATTAGTTTTTAATTATCAAAAATGTTGTACAGTGCCTGTAAGCTCACCTCCCTCGTCCACAGACCATGGACGATTTAATTGATTGTATTGTGTTGTGATTGTGGTGTGAAATGGAGTGAATTAAATATATTTTTATCGAAATGAACTAGTTATTAACTAGTATAAAAAAATCCAGTGGTTTTTAAATAAATAAATTAGACTTGATAATGGTTTTAATATAACCAGAATTTTCCAATATATAAATTGGAATGGATTTGAATGGAAAAATTCTTCGGAATATTTTGATATTGGATTCCGTGATTATACGGATATTGTTGAGAAATTTGTAAGATATATATATATATATATATATATATATCGTTATTCCAATACGATATTTGTTTATTTTAGAATTTGGTGTTGAATATAAGCCGATACTATTTTTATTCAGAGCCTTATATTTAATATCAAATTGGATTTTGGGTTTGTCGTGAACTGTGTTTAAATGGCATTGGTTCTTTAACCCAGTGAAAGCAGGATTAATTTTCCTAAAAGTTGAATAATCATTCAATAATGATTTCAGGGATTGAAACCAATTGGAGTTTGAATAAATCTTTAATTAGATTTTGAATGTATAGATGTTAATTAAATTACCCAAACATGAGATGTAGTATAATCCAAATATGCTTGGTTGTTGATATTATATTCACAAGATCCTGGATTTACAGCTGGAACTATATTCGGAAAGCTCTATATCCGAGTATTTCTTTCAGTTGTGTTATGTATTATTTTTCCGCTGCTATGTATTTAAATGTAATCTAAATCTCTGATATTTTCTGTTGTATATTATTTATTCATACTCTGTTATATTCTTGTACTCTGAGGTAAATTGTTGTAATAGCATTGAAATGTTCTTTTGTTTATGTTTCGTTTAGTCTTGTTCTCAAAGCGGTCCGCCATCTTGTTCGGTTTAGGCCGGCCAGGATGTTTGGGTCGCTACATAAATATCCTCATTGCCCCTTTTTGTTCTAGGAAACCGTCTGTGAAATCCATAGATGTTTCCTCTTATTTCCATCTTGGGATCTTTAGTGGTTGTAATAAATCTGATGGTTTTTTATACTCAACTTTAACTTGTTGACACACCATACATTCAGCTGCATATTTTCCCACATCTCCCTTCATTCCTTTCCACCACAAGTTTCTTCTCAGATCATGGTACATCTTGGTACTTCCTGGATGTATAATATATTTGCTTATATGGTATACATTGAAATTTCCTTCTTTATGTCTTCCTTTCCTGGCATACATAATCTCTTTTTATTTCTGAGATAGCACTACTCATCTATCTTAAAGTTTCCTACCTCTTCTCCTTTTAACTAGAGAGCTTCTCCTTCACTCAGAAATGCATATTGGCTCATCCTATCTTATTTATCAAATCAAACTTGATGGTGATAAGACTTAAATTTTTATACCCATATGCACATCAATGGAGCTACTTATCTCCGTATCATAAAAAAATGACAAAGTTTTAAATTCATCTTTCATCAACATGGCTATTTTTGCATGCGGTCTACTTAATGGATCAGTTACCTTGTTAGCATTTCCAGACGTATAAAGTATGTCTTGGTTATAGGCTACCAAAAACTCGACCCATATATGTTGTCTTATATTTAAGTCTTTTTGTGCAAACATATACTTTGGTGATTTTTGATTAGTGTATAATTCAAATCTTCCTCCTAACCAATAGTGTCTCCACAATTTCAAAGCATACAGTACTACAGTCAATTCTGAATCATGGGTACCATATCTAGTTTTACTTGGTTTTAATTTCTTAAAGAATATGTTATTACCAGTTATTTATTTATCAAACAGCCCCCAACCTAGACCCACTTGCATCTATATACACTATCAGTCCCTCATTCCCTTCAGGAACTTAAATATAGGTACTTCCACCAATTCTCCTTTAACTTTACAAAGGCCTTTTCACACTTTTCTGTCCCATTGAATGAATGATCTTTTCTTGTCAATTGAGTCAGTGGTATAACAATCTTTGCAAAATCTCTTATGAACCTTCTATAATAGCTAGACATTCCTATAAAGGAACCCACTTCAGTTATTTTCTTAGGCCTCTCCCGAGCTTGGACAACCACCACCTTGTTTGGGTCTATAGAGATGCCTCTCTCTAATATAATATGGCCTAAAAAGCTCACCGACTCATTTTTATAGAAGGTACATTTTGAAAGTTTTGTTTTAAGGTTATGTTGCCTCAACCTATTCAACACTAAATGTAAGTGCTTCTCATGGTCTTTCACTATCTTTGAAAATATCAATATATCATCTATGAAAACGAGAACAAACCTGTCTAAGAAATCCCTAGATATCCTATTTATTAAATCTACAAAATAAGAAGGGGCATTTGTCAAGCCAAATGGCATGAACAAAAATTCATACAAGCCATATCCAGTGTTCAAAGTAGTATACTTAATGCTTTCCGCCCCCATTTTCATTTGATGAAAGCCTGATGCGGAGGCCAATATAGAGAAAACCTTGGCTCCATTTAATTGATCAAAAAGACCAACTATTCTTGGCAGTGAGTGTGGGTACTTGTTTTTTATGGTGACTTTATTGAGCTCTCTATAGTTTATACACATCCTTACTGTTCCATCTTTCTATTTAACAAACATTAAAAGTGAACAACATCATGAAATGCTTGTCCTAATAAACCCTTTTCCTTCCAATTCTATCGATTGTTCTTTAAATTCAGTTAACTCCTTTGGCTCCAACCTTGTTGGATTCTAGACTATTGGGCTAGCTCTGGGAAGTAACCTAATTTGAAACTCCATTGGCCTATGGTGAGGCACTCCCTTAACTTCTCCAAACACATCTTCATACTGGTATACAATAGGTACTTCTTCCGGTGTTGGTTCGTTTTCCCTAATATTTATGTAGCTTAAGTACCCTATTTTTCTTTCATTAGTTATCTCACACAATATTGCTATTCTTTTACCTTTTGTGTTTTCCAAAGAAATAATAGAAGTTTCCAAATTAATAATGGCATTTACATCTCTAACCAATCTACCACCAATATAATTCCTATCCGTAGGTAATTTAGCACGTGCAAATCAGAAATTAAAACAAATCCACATATTTTTAATTCTACTTGCATACACTTCATTCTTTGTACACATGTATCTCCTGTAGGACTTTTAATAAACTGAGGTTTGTTTACAAAATACATATCAATTCTAACTGTTGCATAGTATCATTAGATATGAGTGAGTGTTTAGCTCATGTGTCATATACTACAACTATAGTCAATTATTTAATAAATAAAATACCTCCCACTTGTCCTTGATCATCAGTATTTGAACCCACTATAGACTTTCTTTTCCCTTCTAAAGCTCCAACCTCCTTGCCTTACTGTTTGAAATTAGGACAGATACTATTGATTTGACCTTTCCTTACGACAATTATAGCACTTGAATGCATCCACTTTTCCATCTTGGCATCTTGATTTAATATGCTCTTCTTTGCTACAGTCATAACAAACTATTTTTCTCTTGGTTTGAGGACTGGTGGAGGCTTCAACATTTTTCTTAGCCCCAACACCTCCTTTCTTTTTGTCATGGAGATTAAATCTGTTCTTAGCCTTCTTGTTATGTTGTTCCTTAAGTTCCTAAACTTTTCTCTTGCATTATCATGTTGTTCAAACTTCAAAATTAGATCCAATATCTGATTAAAAGTTCTCTCTATGTAAGGTAGTGTAGCTTGGCTCAAAATTTTACCACCTAAATTAGTGTAGGTTTTCACATTTTAGATAACTCCTTATGTGTTTTATCTTGCCTATTACCCACCTCATCTCTAAGTGTCCTTACGAAAGCTTGCAATTCAACATTTGAGGCTTATTTGATGGTCCTGCAGCTTATTGATGCCTTCGTTCTACCATAATTCTCTAAGGATGATTGTTGCTAAGTTAGTTCAATTATCTGGATTTTTCTATGCTATTTAAATTCAAATAAACACATTCAGGCAAACATTCCATGCTCATACAAATTGTCTTACCAACCAATATTAAAAATCTAATAATTTGTTATTGTGTATTTTTATTAACATAGCTCTGGTACCAACTGAGATGACCCCCTGATTTATACTCTCTTCTTTTGTAAATTGTAGGAATTTCTTTTTCTTTTTTGGTTCACCTTCTCAAGGGTTATCCCTTAATTCATCATCAAACTACCAAGATCCATTTACAACAGTACACTATAGTGTATTTTTAACTTGTATATAAGATGATATACAAGTCTCTTTTGCTTTTAAAAATCAAAGTTATTTATATAAAGCAAAAATAAATTGGCTATTTAATTTAACCACTCTCAACACAGCAAAAAATAGTACACCCAGCTACTTTCCTCATTTTGTTGCTATGTATAGATATAGCTAATTAAATTTGATTTTTATACAAAGATGTTAATAAGAAATAAGTATTGCTATTTATTTGTAATCCTTTAGTCACACTAAAAATACAATACAAAAATGTTAGGAACTTTGCTTTATTTCAATACCAGGTTCTCAACTCTTTTGGGTTTCCATTTTTTTTTAAAAAAAATTATCCATATTTTATTTTGGTTAAAACAACACCATTTTGCCTTGTAAAACATAGGATTAAAACCTTGAAGTCTGGGTCATTGGCCATTGGTGTGTTTGAATATGATAGGCATTTGATCTTAGTCCCTTGATTGTTTTTGAGCTTGTTTTCTTGTGCATGTGCACATCTTGGTTGCACATTCAGGTATTCAAATCCTTACCTAATCCTAGCTAAACATGTCAATGCCAAAACATTTCTAATAACAACCCAGTATTTCTTTTTCTTGAATAACCAGATTAGTCTATCAGTGCATATCTGTAATACGAAGCATTCGGTGCTTCAAAGTCTTATAATGTATATTATACAATTATATTAAAAATCATTGAAAATAGTTTAAAAATACTATGACATTTATCCTTGAAATTCTGGCTATTATATACGTAGCTGGTGTCCTAAGTTTATAGCACATGTTCTCATTGAAAACAGTTTAAAAAATACTATGACATTTATCCTTGAAATTATAGCTATTATATACATAGCTGGTATCCTAAGTTTATAGCACATGTTCTATTCATGTGATTTTGCTGCTATGTAATGTATATTTGCATGAAACTATCATACTTCTTTAGGCTTTAGCAACTCGAATTAATATACACATGTGAATACAAACTTAGGTTTTACCACAACTTCCTAAAAATCACATTCCCATGCTAATTCAATAATATTCATATCATATAATTTTCTAGCATTTCATATAAAATGTATAATACTTGGAAATACATCTTACTTCAGAAAAAGTACTTTCGTGGCCTTTACACATGGGATCATTTAGCAAATTAAGCATTACATCTTAACACTACAAACCAACAACTAAACCAAGTTCACTTTAGAGTAGAATCAAACTGCTAGAATATGAAAACACAAATAGTCCAAATAACATTCCTACAGCATAAAACTTAACAAAGTACTCATCTAGCATTTTTAACTTCTTTTTCCTCAAGCAAACTCTTTACAACCATTTTACTTAACCTCCTCATTTCCTGCGAAAACAGCAGAGGTTGCCTCATTAAATAATGAGATACCCAATTGATGCCATTAAGTAAATAAGGTCAAACAAACTTGTTTGGCGTGAGTATATACCATATCTTATAATTGAGCTTTTACAAGATAAGTATGGCACAAGTTAAGTTCAACTGTATTCACGTCAGCAATATATATCCTGGTGATATCAAATAAATCAGTAAGGATTTTAAAGATCCTTTTTCTAAGGTTAAAGCAAGCATGGATAACAATTTGCATTCATCCGGTTTTGTTAACCCAAATAAGACCTAGCAATCAAACATAGCATTCCACCCCATGCCATTCCTTATCCACTTCATGACTCTACCTTTCCTTGGTCAATATCATCACCTAATTACAAAGTCATAATTAACTTTCTTGTGTTTCGAAACTTCACATTGAACTCAAATGTGCACACTACTTGGTGCATCACTTGTTAACCCATCACACAAAGGACTATACGACATGATTCATGCCATGTGCATACTTGAATCCCTCCTTATTGTCAAGCAATTCAATGGAACACGTGGTGTTTTACACCATGCAATGACCCTTTCTTAATTTTTATATTATTCCGCTAAGACTCATTAATTCAATGTTTTCTGTAACGACTCGTATTTTCAGCGATATATAATTAATTTATTTAATTATTTAAATAGTGAAAATGGTTGTTTAATTAAATAACTTTGAATATTTAATTAATATAATAATATATTTAATTTCTGAAATAATCAAAAATAATGAATTGACAATATAATGTGAACTGGACAATTCAAAGTATTTAATTCAGCTTAGAATTGAATTAGAATGACGAATATATTATTTAAACGACAGTTTGAATGTATAATTATATTATAATTAAAATCGAGCTCCAAATGGCGTGGCAGTTCGCTATTTGTCGATTCAAACTTCAACTGAAAATACAGAATTCGTTTTAAATCGAATTTCCGTGAAACAAGAAACGTTCGGAGCTGGTGAAGTATATTTTTCTAGTGGAAGAGAAAAATCGGGATTTCATTATGTAGATTTTGATTTATGTCCAAATCAAAATTTAGAAAAGTCACTATGGAATTTCTTTATAATTTATAACGATATATATAAGGAATTTCAATATAAATTTGAATATCGATTCAACCGGGATTTGAATATCGAGTTGTAAATCCTAGTGGAGCTGCATGATATTCTATTGTGAATATATACAATAATATTTATTTTTAAATATTAAATTTAATTATTTTTAAATATATTTATATATTTAAATGGGTTATTTAGGGCTTTAAAAATAGCCAGTCTTGCAAACGACCTCTGTTTTCGACGAAACTAATTTTGTTGGATCCGCAATATTAAATTATTATTAGATCTCAATTTTCGTGATTTTTGGGGTCAGTGTGTAGCCGTACGGATTTTTGATGTGAAAAGCAGTCATTATTTTGATGGTTAAAAATATGGTATGTGAGCAAACAGAGTCGGAATTCGACGAAACCAGTTTCATTGGGTCCGTAATGTCAGACTATAGCTGCATGTCCAGTTTCGTGATTTTTGGGTATCGTATGTGATCATAGGAATTTTAGAGGACGAATAAAATCAGCGTTTGCTTAAAAATGAATTAAATAATCGAAAAAAAAGAAATAAAATATCTAAACACCCTATATAATAACTTTTATTCTCCCTAAACCTAATTCTATTTCTCTGGTCAAAAAAATTGTGACGTCGTGTTTATTTCTTCCAATAAAAAAATATCTCCCTCTTCATAAAATCTTAGAAATACAAAATAAAATCCTACAAATCATTTTACTCGTATATATCGGTCCCTTGATTGATTCTCTTCGGATCAATATCAATTTGGAGCGGTGCGATTACTGTTTGGGTGTTCGAACGAATGAACGAGCTAACTAGGGCTGCGATTTATGAAAGATTGAAGCAATGTATCGAGTTTTAGGTAGTAGTTTTGGGATCATAGAGGAAAACTGCATCTGTGTGCTAAATCTTGGGTTATACGGTGAAGAACTTGTCTGATCATACTACTGTATCCGTGTGTCAAAACCTGGAGTCAAAAACCAGACCGTGAGTGCGAGTTCAATGGTGTGTATATGAATTGAAAGAGGATGGAAGGAGATAAATATTGGTGATTTTAGTTTTGATTTCGGTTGAGAGATGATGGGGTTTGGGGGGTTCGAAGGTCTGTCGATGACGGTGGAAAATAGGAGCGGGCTCGAACAGATACAGGATGGGGAAGATGTAGTGGAGTGGTCATGGGTTTGAGGATGGAGTGGGACGAGGTGTGAGGTAAAGCCCAAAAAGAAATAAAAGGGGAATTTAGTTTAATTTCAAATTTAAATGCGTATAAACTTCATAATTTAATAACTATTGCATACGATTTCAGAATTGAGCGAAACAAGATCCATTGGGATCGTATGGACGGTGGCTACACAATGGAACTGACTAGGAGTGAATTGGAGTCCGTTACAATTTATAGCAAAATAAATTGCCCATCTGAATTAAGCGATGGTTATCGTTATTAACGATGATCGTCCAATGTCAGTAAATCTCACTAACTCTGAACAGTTATATTTTTATAACGTATTTTTAAAACTAATAAATATTGGTTGATTGACGTGTGTTGACTAATTGGATGAATTGATAGTCGGTTGGTTGAAATTAATTATATATATATATAGATCATTAAATATATTGATTTTGTTGCTCAGAATATTTGATGTTGAAATGAAAGTGATGTTAATTATATTGTTTAACATCTGTGGATGTAGGGAAATAGGTCGGAGGAATCCAACTGGATTCCTCAACATTTGTTTTACTGTTTTTCATATATTGTAATATATGATGCGATATATAATCTATGGTCGATTATGTGTGTTGAATGATATCGATCATTGTTATTTGGTATTTTAAATACCATATATAATACTGGAATTTAAAATAGGAATTTTCAATGTGTATGTTGAAAATAAAATATATTTATATAAAATCAAATAATTTTATAAAAAGTAATTTCAAAGTGGATATTGAATAGAAAAGGTAATATTTGAAAAAGAAATATTGGAAATTATAATATTAGAAAATATAATAATGGAAAAGTGGGAAATGAATAGAATTATATAAAAGGTTTCATGTAGAATAAATAGAATTTTATAAAAGGAAATATTTATAAAATAAATAGGATATTGAAAAGGAAATATTTGGAAAATGAATAGAGTTTTATAAAAAGAGAATTTTACATTAGGAAGGTTTAGACCCGTGCTTCGCACACGGGTGTAACACGATATTGATTTAAAGTAGATATTTTGCAAATAAAATGTTATAAAGGAATTTGAGGTTTGAATTAGGAATTTAAATGGAATTACTGAAATTAGAAACTGACTAGAAATTAGTTGAGTTGAATGACTTTCTGGGTATCAAACTAATGTTGGTTTCGGCCTTCGGGGTTAATACGTAGGGGGTTGTTCTCTTACTAGTTTACAGTTAGAGACTGATATATGTGAAAAGATAGTGATGCGTGAATCAAAAATGGAAATGTTTTCCAATGTTAATAACATATATTTTCTAAATATAGAAAATAAGGAAATATATATATGTATATATGATGATGATGATTGATCAACAAAAATTCCAATTGGATATAAGATTGTTGTTTGCACACGTGTTTTCAATTGATAGTTAAATCACTGACTATCAAAGTTTTTGACCATTTTTACGTTGTTAATATGGAGAGACCGGTTGGATTATTATCTGAAGAACCACTCTGTATTGGCATAAGCATTGCGGAATCATATATTCCAAAGATAATTGAAGACGGAGTAAAGTGCAAGGGTTGTTGTATAAGTCCTAGGTAGAGATTTCCTAGGGTGGATGTACGGAATAGTGCCTTCAGTTTGTCCAGTCCCAGGACAACTTGAATGGACGAATGTCTGACAGAGTATATCTGGTAGATCGCGTAAGTTGATCATTTCAAACGTATTTACGTTGGTGGCGGAGGAATTCATTTCTCTTAGCTTATACCCATGGTATTTTTGGGGAAATCAATTTGTGATTTGACGGGTATGACGATGTGGCATTCAAAGTGAATAAGTGTGTAATCTGTTGAAAGATACGTTATGACCTCCAGCCACATCAACTGGGAAATGACAAAAATCGGGCAGGCAGTATGGCTAAGTGGGTCGCACCCAAGTAGGGTATATTGTCACCATCTAGAGAATATTCATATTTGTACTTCTTTCAATTCTGTATCTCCCGGAAATGGTTATGTTGGTTTACCAACTGTAAGGTGATAATATATTCGATACACTCAAGCGAAATGAGTGGTCGGTCATGTGTGGCCGAGTTACAAGATGTTCTTGTTGAACTCCAGTGTATCGCTTCTAGAGTACACTGAGCGGAAGGTGGATCCATACCTTGTCATAGTTGGAATCCATTCCCCAAATAAGAGCCCGCGGTTTTGATTGTATATTATATATGTAGAACGTTAGATGCAATCATTTCTAATAGATTGATATTACTTGTGTTAGACATTATTATAATATCAGAATAATATTGTTTTACAAACGATTTGGGTTATCGTAAGGTAAAAACCATCCGTGTTTATGTGTGGATCGGTCTTACGATTATTCTTTCTTTTGAAAGGATTTCTAAAGTTAAATAAATGATTTGAGTTTTGTCACACCAGTCACATGACTGACCCGGAGTTTATTTTGTTTTATTTTCCCTAAACTCTTGCGTGCCCAATTTTGTATGGGCAGTCAAGTAGTCGGGATTTACAAGTATATTTGGAGAGTTGGAGCTGGAGACTTCATAATTATATAGCTATGGTTATTTCCGCTGTATCGTAAGTGTTGTACTTTGGAAATGATATGTATATTCAAGTACATATTTATATTTCAAAGTTATGTTATATATTATATGTTATTCGTTCCGCTATGAGGTTCGTGTTACTCTGATGTTGTGTTTTTCTTCTTCTTTTATTCTAAGTTTCTATCTTATCTATTCTCACCCTCTGTTTTCTTTCTATTAGTTTTCTGGGTTCCAGTGTAATTTGGGTTTGACTTGTGTTATTTGGTCAGCTCAAATTGTACCGAAATTTCGGGACACTATAGTTGGTATCAGAGCTTAAGGTTAAGTAATTACCTTGGCTCTGTGGCGTGACTAAGTAGAGATGGGGTTAGCAATATCCTAGATTAAGTTGAGTGTATATATACGAGTGAGCGTATTTGTTATTTGATAAAAAAATTGTTTTATATTGTGAGGATTCATTGGTTGAGTTGTTTATGGGTTCTAGTCGATCAGTTTGATCCACTGTATCGGTAGGAGTTTATAAACACCCGAATACGATGGGTCGACACGATATGCTTTGAAAAGAGGGTAAATGAAAATAATTTTACCCAAAGTATATTTTGATATAGAGAAGATATATATATTAGAATTATAATATATTGGTTGTTATTATAATCAAATGAGATTATATAAAGTAAAATGGTTATATATATAACCAATCAAAATTCGTATAAGTGTTATGAATTAAATCTGAATTTAAATCAGAATTGAAATTAAAACCTTGGAAATTTGGAAAGGTGTTTGTAAATGGATATGAATTGAATATATGAAAATTTTAAAATCCTAGGAGATTTTAAATTTGTTACAAGCATTGAAAATGATATTTTGAAATGAATTTCAAAATGGAAGTATTTAGAAATGATTTTAAAAGTGATATAGTATTGAACTCACTTCGATAGCTGGAAATAGATTCCGATGATGATATTGACATCATCGGTGTTCATTTTCAAGTTGTAAGTGACGGATTACTACCAAAGACATTGTTTTTGAATTGATTTGAGAAAAGCAAGTGTTTGAATCCTGAAAAGGAAAGTTTGATTTTCGATATGGTAAACTGTTTAAAATTCCGAGGGAAGGATTATTGAACTAAGAACAAATTGAATTGAGATTTAGAAAAGCAATTGGAATTAAATTGAAGTCAATTATGTAAAAATTGAATTGAATTAGAATATAATGATATCGAGTAAGTTGAATTGTTGAATAAGAATTTGGAATTGAGATTGGAATTGGAGTTTGAATGGAATTCGACTTAGGTATAAGCTAATGGTTGGATTTGTGGATAAAAATAGATTGGAATTTGATTGGGATGACATGAGTATATGCTGAATTAATAGCAGATGGAAAGATATAAGGATATGCCTGACAAAAAGGTACAAGTTTTTATTTCTATTGGACATGAGATTTATGAGCCGAATTGGCAAGCCGCTTGGTTGATTTGTTTTCTTTTGGGTTGGAGATGGCCTAGAGAGGCGAGTTGTAGTTGTACCGATTGAGCCATACAAAGGAGGTGCTAGCGAAATTTTTCGAAAAGTTAAGGTGTTAGGAAATTTTAAGGATTTCTAGAAATTTTCGTTAACAGAAATAAATTAATATTTTTATTAGAATTGATTGGTTCAATTGAAACTGAAGTTAAGAGGTGAAGAAATAATTTAACCCAGTTGGAGGAGTTTGTTTTCTACCTTATCAATTTCGAGGACGAAATTATTTTAAGGGGGGAAGAATGTAACGACCCGTATTTTCAGCGATATATAATTAATTTATTTAATTATTTAAATAGTGAAAATGGTTGTTTAATTAAATAACTTTGAATATTTAATTAATATAATAATAGAATAATATATTTAATTTCTGAAATAATCAGAAATAGTGAATTGACAATATAATGTGAACTGGACAATTCAAAGTATTTAATTCAGCTTAGAATTGAATTAGAATGGAATATATTATTTGAACGATGGTTTGAATGTATAATTATATTATAATTATAATCGAGCTCCAAATGGCGCGGTAGTCCGCTATTTGGCGATTCGAACTTCAACTGAAAATACAGAATTCGTTTTAATCGGATTTCCATGAAACAAGAAACGTTCGGAGCTGGTGAAGTATATTTTTCTAATGGAAGAGAAAAATCATGATTTCATTGTGTAAGTTTTGATTTGTGTCCAAATCAAATTTTAGAAAAGTCTCTATGGAATTCCTTTATAATTTATAACGATATATATAAGGAATTTCAATATAAATTTGAATATCGATTCAACCAGGATTTGAATATCGAGTTGTAAATCCCAGTGGAGCTGTATGATATTCTATTGTGAATATATATGATAATATTTATTTTAAAATATTAAATTTAATTATTTTTAAATATATTTATATATATTTAAATGGGTTATTTAGAGATTTAGAAATAGCCAGTTTTGCAAACGACCTCTGTTTTCGACGAAACTAATTAGGTTGGATTCACAATATTAAATTATTGTTAGATTGCAATTTTCGTGAATTTGGGGGTTAGTGTGTGGCCGTACGGATTTTTAATGTGAAAAACAGTTAGTATTTTGATGGTTAAAAATACGCTGTGTGAGCAAACAGAGTCGGAATTCGACGAAACCAGTTACGTTGGGTCCGTAATGTCAGACTGTAGCTGCATGTCCAGTTTCGTGATTTTTGGGTATCGTATGTGATCACAGGAATTTTAGAGGACAAATACAATCAGCATTTGCTTAAAAATGAATTAAATAATCAAAAAAAAATATCTAAACACCGTATATAATAACTTTTATTCTCCCTTAACCTAATTCTATTTCTCTGGTCAAAAAAATTTGTGCCGCCGTGTTTATTTCTTCCAGTATAAAAATATCTCCATCTTCATAAAATCTTAGAAATACAAAATAAAATCCTACAAATCATTTTACTCATATATATCGGCCCCTTGATTGATTCTCTTCGAATCATTATCAATTTGGAGCGGTGCGATGACTGTTTGGGGGTTCGAACGAATGAACCTGCTAACTAGGGCTGCGATTTACAAAAGATTGAAGCAGTGAATCGAGTTTTGGGTAGTATTTTTGGGATCGTAGAGGAAAACCGCATCTGTGTGCTAAATCTTGGGTTAAACGGTGAAGAACTTGTTCGATCATACTACTAGATCCGTGCGTCAAACCCTGGAGTCGGAAACTAGACCGTGAGTGCGAGTTCAATGGTGTGTACATGAATTGAAAGAGGATGGAAGGAGATAAATATTGGTGATTTTAGTTTTGATTTCGGTTGAGAGATGATGGGGTTTGGGGGGTTCGAAGGTCTATCGATGGCAGTGAAAAATAGGAGCGGACTCGAACGGATACAGGATGGGGAAGATGTAGTGGAGCGGTCTTGGTTTTGAGGATGGAGTGGGCCGAGGTGTGAGGTAAAGCCCAAAAAGAAATAAAAGGGGAATTTGGTTTAATTTCGAATTTAAATGTGTATAAACTTCAGAATTTAATAACTATTGCATACGGTGTCAGAATTGAGCGAAACAAGATCCGTTGGGATCGTATGGATGGTGGCTACACAAATGAACTGACTGGGAGTGAATTGGAGTCCGTTACAATTTATAGCGAAATAAATTGTCCGTCTGAATCAAGCGATGGTTATTGTTATTAACGATGATCGTCCAATGTGTGTAAATCTCACTAACTCTGAACAGTTATATTTTATAACGTATTTTTAAAACTGATAAATATTGGTTGATTGTTGTGTGTTGACTATTTGGATGAACTACTAGTCAATTGGTTGAAATTAATTATATATATATATATATATATATATATCGTTAAATATATTGATTCTGTTGATCAGAATATTTCATGTTGAAATGAAAGTGATGTTAATTATATTGTTTAACATCTGTGGATGTAGGGAAACAGGTCGGAGGAATCCAACTGGATTCCTCAACATTTATTTTACTGTTTTTCATATATTGTAATATATGATGTGATATATAATCTATGGTTGATTATATATGTTGAATGATATTGATCATTGTTATTTGGTATTTTAAATACCATATATAATACTGGAATTTAAAATGGAATTTTCAATGTGTATGTTGAAAATAAAATATATTCATATAAAATCAAATAATTTTATAAAAAGTAATTTCAAAGTGGATATTGAATAGAAAAGGTAATATTTGAAAAAGAAATATTGGAAATTATAATATTAGAAAATATAATAATGGAAAATTGGGAAATGAATAGAATTATATAAAAGGTTTCATGTAGAATAAATAGAATTTTATAAAAGGAAATATTTATAAAATAAATAGGATATTGAAAAGGAAATATTTGGAAAATGAATAGAGTTTTATAAAAAGAGAATTTTACATTAGGAAGGTTTAGACCCGTGAGCACACGGGTGTAACATAAAGTAGATATTTTGCAAATAAAATATTATAAAGGAATTTGAGGTTTGAATTAGGAATTTAAATGGAGTTACTGAAATTAGAAACTGACTAGAAATTAGTTGAGTTGAATGACTTTCTAGGTATCGATTTGATGTTGGTTTCGACCTTCGGAGTTAATACATAGGGGGTTGTTGTCTTACTAGTTTACAGTTAGAGACTGATATATGTGAAAAGATAGGGATGCGTGAATCAGAAATGGAAATGTTTTCCAATGTTAATAACATATATTTTCTAAATATAGAAAATAAGGAAATATATATATATGTATATATGATGATGATGATTGATCAATAGAAATTCCAATTGGATATAAGATTGTTGTTTGCACATGTGTTTTCATTTGATAGTTAAATCACCGACTATCAAAGTTTTTGACCATTTTTACATTGTTAATATGGAGAGACCGGTTGGATTATTATCCGTAGAACCACTCCGTATTGGCATAAGCATTGCGGAATCATATATGCCAAAGATAACTGAAGATGGAGTAAAGTGAAAGGGCTGTTGTATGAGTCCTAGGTAGAGATTGCCTAGGATGGATGTACGGAAAAGTGCCTTCGGTTTGTCCAGTCCCAGGACAACTTGAATGGACGAATGTATGACAGAGTATATCTGGTAGATCGCGTAAGTTGATCGTTTCAAACGTATTTACGTTGGTGGCGGAGGAATTCGTTTCTCTTAGCTTATACACGTGGTATTTTTGGGGAAATCAATTTGTGATTTGACGGGTATAACGATGTGGCATTCAAAGTGAATAAATGAGTAATCTATTGAAAGATACGTTGTCACCTCCAGCCTCATCAATTCGAAAATGACAAAAATCGGGCAGGCAGCATGGCTAAGTGGGACGCACCCAAGTAGGGTATATTGTCACCATCTAGAGAATATTCATATTTGTACTTCTTTCAATTCTGTATCTCCCGAGAATGGTTATGTTGGTTTACCAACTGTAAGGTGACAATATATTCGATACACTCAAGCGAAATGAGTGGTCGGTCATGTATGGCCTAGTTACAAGATGTTCTTGTTGAACTCCAGTGTATCGCTTCTAGAGTACACTGAGCGGAAGGTGGATCCATACCTTGTCATAGTTGGAATCCATTCCCCAAATAAGAGCCCGTGGTTTTGATTGTATATTATATATGTAGAACGTTAGATGCAAGCGTTTCTACAAGATTGATATTACTTGTGTTAGACATTATTATAATATCAAAATAATATTGTGTTACAAATGATTTGGGTTATCGTAAGGTAAAAACCATCCGTGTTTATGTGTGGATTGGTCTTACGATTATTTTTTCTTTTGAAAGGATTTTTAAAGTTAAATAAATGATTTGAGTTTACTCACACCAGTCACATGACTGACCCGGAGTTTATTTTGTTTTATTTTCCCTAAACTCTTGGGTGCCCAATTTTATACGAGCAGTCAAGTAGTCGGGATTTACAGATATATTTGGAGAGCTGGAGCAAGAGGCTTCAAAATTATATAGCTATGATTATTTCCGCTGTGTTGTAAGTGCTGTACTTTGGAAATGATATGTATATTCAAGTACAGATTTATATTTCAAAGTTATGTTATTTGTTCCGCTGTGAGGTTCGTGTTACTCTGATGTTGTGTTGTTCTTCTTCTTCTATTCTAAGTTTCTATCTTATATATTTTCACCCTCTGTTTTCTTTCTATTAGTTTTCTGGGTTCCAGTGTAATTTGGGTTCGACTAGTGTTATTTGGTCAGCTCAAATTGTACCAGAATTTCGGGACACTACATTTTCCCTAAACATTGAGTCTTACCCTCCTACCCATATCCCATGAGCCATTCACTTAATGAATTTAAACAATCCGGAAAGCACATAAAACATGTATTCATACCGAATAACCGCAAAACTTATCCATAGAATAGAGCTTATACAAAAAGCGAGCTTCCCCCCAAAGCAAGTACTGGCACACACAAAACAAAGAACATGTCACGGACTCCCAAGCAATAATACGAATAATGAAAACAATATGTCTCATACTACACGTTTTCCCTATTCGATTTACTATAAGATAACCCACTTCACAATAGAGAACATTAAATATCTTCGATCATCGAGTTAGGAATTAATCGATATAATTAATCTATATTTCCCATAACACGCTATTAGTTAAATTGTTTAAATCACCACCTCGCTTTCTTAAAGGCGCAAAAACGTGAAATCATGTATATGGAAAATATTTAGTTTTGAGAAAAAAGTATTAGAAAATGATCTTCAAAACGTTTTTATTTCTTTAAAATATTTATATTTAGAAAATATTGTTTACTATTGCCTTGAGATGATTTGATTTAAGAACCCAACCATAGAAAAATGTTTGTCGCAAAGCTAGTATATAGGTAGAAAACCTCTTAAAAGTAAACTAGGTTGCAAACACATGTATGTGTCACAAAATCATGAAAACTCACATGGAAATTGCACATGAATACAACAAAAAAAACCAAAAAAAATTAACCAATTTGTTATACGAATTGGCGGTAGTGTTGGTTTTTTTCTTTTTAGATTATTAAGACTTCAAATATCACACAATATTGCTTCAAGAATTCATCAAAACTTGGCCAAGAACCCAGGAAAAAATATGATTCGACACCAGGGCAAGGATGATATAAGACTCTCAATATTGGCATAGGAATGAGCTTTAAACCATGCTCGAAAATCGCAGCACCAAAATTTTGGAGCAAGATGGCGCTCAAAGTGCCACACTACCTAGTTCTGAATTTCTACGAATTCAAAGATGAATTCAAAAGCAAGATAACACACGAGTGGTTCAACAACAACATATATGATTACATAGTCAAACCATCAAGCATGCACAGTTCTAAAAAGTCAAAACTCAAGAGTACAAGCAAGTGAAACAAAAGCACAAATTCAAGAGTGCAAGTGCACATGTAGATAAACCCAAATACAAACAATTGGATAGGAATTCAAATCAGTTCATAGGTCATGCACAACATCAGGATTAGAATTGAGGAGGGCTGGGTCAAATAGGTCATGTAAGTGCAAAAGTAAATGAAAAGAGAAATGGCACATTACTTGGGCAGTTTTCCCAAGCTATGTCGATATAGGTATAGTCTGCATCGTGACTTCAGCAACAGGTTATTTGAACCTATCGAGTTCATTTTCTAGGCAATAAACAGAGCTATAAACAACCTCATATTCATTTTCTATGCCAAGCTCAATCTTAACACGGAGTTATTCCTAGCGTCTACGATACACTACCCGGTGCGGCATGCATGTATCCTCACACGTGCATACTATCTACTGTACCTCGAGTTTCGTAATAGGGCTGCATCTGAATGCACGAAACTTAGTCGAGAGCTTTTCTACATCCGTATAGGTATGCTAAGGAGGCCTAAAGTACATATATCTAAACTATGGTATGCATTTCTATGGTGGCTATGGTCCCACCTCAAACCCTCCATCAACTAGTGAAAGATTGCATCAAGAGCTAAGTGACGTGCCCTGGCAAACAATCTACATCCAAATTGGCGTTTCCACAACCAAAGTCTTGATAGTGAAAGATCGATGGTCTGTAGGTTTAGCTCTAGTCTTTCTGTGCCACACTGACTGCCGATAACAGGTACCGGACGAATACTATCCTTCATTTGGTCTCAACCACCCTCACTATATGCAAAATCGTCGAATCACCCAATGCCACCCAACAACCTTTTGATTGCCAAACTACCATTGCAGTCAAGGTATACCCACTGGGTGGTTTCGCACAGATCTAACCTCTGCGAGTATAGCCTGAGCGCTGCCACCGAACAGAGGACCACCACGTAGTACCCTACCACGTCCCTCGGAAGTCGCGTGCTTCCTTCCAGTCCCACAGAGACAGCAAGCAGAATATCAACAAAGTAATCAGATGGACGTGCCCCTCTCGTGCCTCAAGACACCACAATGATCTACCCGTTGGGTTCTTCACCTTCAGACGTGCGGACTAGTCCAAGCGCCTCACGCTAACGTGTTATTAGAACATATGTCTAAACATTTAATTACGCGTTTGCTTCGCCTCATCCGATTTCATGTTAACTTGGTTATTTCCAATCATATTAACTTCTTACTCAAGTTACCAATCTCTCTGACTCCCTTGTATCTCTAAGGAATGGACCCCTCTCGCTTATTAATTTCAGTTATAGCTTAGCCCCTTTTAAGTTCATTAATAAGCCCATAACATGTTATTCTCTAGATTGTAATTCAAGGTCTGTTATCTACTATCTTTTTACATTATTACGTTGTCATTCATTGTCCAATTTTAGGTTACAATACCATGTTCTACTTAATGTGCCATTAAGTAAATCATAACATAATCAGCAGGTTTCCATTTAACATATTACTTAATTTATAATTAATTATAACTTATTTCATTCCATAAGTCTTCTTACTTCATTCATTTATATGCTGCCTGAGCGGGCTTCTGCTTATTATTAATTTCTTTTATTATTATTATTATTTTAAACGGTAAAGCCAACCCTCAAAAACCATCAAAGTGATGGGGAGGTAGGGTGGCGCTGCATATAACACAAGGTAAAGTTGGGAAAGTGCCTCCCAACGGTGGCTCACATCGTGAAAACTAGAAGCATAACAGTCTTTAAGCCCGAGGGCCGTAACAAGAAAGTAAGTAAAATACGACACAAAGAGACACATAAATTTTTATTAGACATCATAATTCTCTTTATAAGTCTACCAATAATAAGCCTACTTCATTCTTTTTCATTAAGCATGACTTGATTTATTACAACCTCTTATTGTTGTTTACTTCATTACTTAGTTCTTTTAACTAAAGTTTTTCAATAAGTTTCTTTCCATTTATTATAACCTATGTTATAATTTCCACTTGTCCCTAGGACAAGACTACCTATTATCTTCCATTCTTTCATTCATACTTAATCAAACAAGTTATTATCATTCCCCGTTCATTCCAATCCTTATACTATCATTCCAGCTAGTATTGTTTACTTATTAACTTAGTCTTCTTAATTAAGGATTATTAATAAGTTTTCCCCTTTTTATTAATTATAACACATTTTATAATTCCACTTGTCACTAGGACAAGCCTACATATTATACGATATTCTCGTTAATGTAATTAATTATAATAGGTTATATTCCCCATTTATCACATTTTCTTTCGTTCTTTTACATTAACCAAACGTCTACTGTTGTAACCTTTATCTCCTTACTGTCTTTTGAATTTTCACCATTCCATTTATGTTCTTATATTTATATAATTGTTAAGGCAGCAGACCCCTCACATTAATTTGACTGCTTGTGGATACTTTATTTGCCGGGCGGTTTTGGGCAGGGTTTCTACCAAAGGTTGAACTTAACCTTGTGTCTTAGTGCCTTTACAATTTCTTAATTAATGTAAATTTTTCATACAATTTAGGCATAACTATGCTTTATCATTATTCCAAATTTCACTGTAATTCTATTTACAGCCTTTTGACATAATAATATTCTTAAGTCATTATTCATGTTTATCGTAAATTCCATAATTACACCAGTTACAGTAAATTCCAATTCAGATAGATAATTAATGGAAACAAGTCTTATACAACAGTAGTGTTCTCAACAGATTTAATCTCAATTACCCCAATTATTCGCAACTTCACTTACAATATCCAATTAACAGGTTATTAGAACAGATCTATATACGACCATGATCCTTTCATCATATTCTAAACATATTTAATACCCAATTTCCGCAATTATCAATTGTTCAGCAGATTAAACATAACAGGGAATACAAGCGATAAATACACCGTTAATTAAAATGGGATTATTTAGATCCACTCACCTAACAGCTTTCCTATCCTTGAATTTGATCCAGATCTGTTATCCCATGGCCTTCTTTACTGAATCTATAATCCAAATAACCATGGATTCACGAATCTGATACTAAAGAAGAGGGAAAAGAGAAAGAAACTTATATAGACCAGATTCAAGGACTTACCTCACGCTGATCAGAATTCTGAACACCCATTTATAGATATATATATATATTCTTTTCCTCCAAATCCTGAGTTAGAATTTCCTAAGACTAATTATTCAATTTTTTAAAGAGATTTGAGGAGGAGGGAGAATGGCAGAGCCTAGGCAGCATCTCTGAAAATATGAGATTTAGGTTTGGCTCTACTAGTCTATTTATAGGTGTACAAGGAAGTCTGAACCATCAGATTTATTCCCCTAAAATCCGAACCGCACACATCAGAAAAGCCACGTCACAAAAACAAATTTGGACCGGCTCGGGTCGACATACCCCCACGTGGGTCAACCTGTGGATCAACCCAGCCCTTCTTGGGTCGACCTAGCTAGCACGTGGGTCGACCCATCTGGGTCCACGTGTGTTTTCTGGGATGATGTTTGTGAATTTGACATTTTTAATTAACAACGTTTAATTATTTGCCCTTTTTCACATCTTTGATTTGTTTTATACCTTTTATACAACATCACTAAGTTTAAATTTTACTTACATATACACATACAGCCTTTCAATTATTTAATTTATTGTTATCTTTCGCATATGTTCTCCATTTTGGTCATGCCATATACCAAAACGAATCAAAAAATCACCACGAATGCATTAGTAAATATCTCGGGGTCAAATTCTAAAAATATAATCTTTTATATTTTCCTTTTTATTATTAACATAAAAATACGGGGTTTTACATTCTCAACCCTACCAACCAACTTTAATTTTGTGAATTACAGAAAAATCTAATTTTCTAAATTCGATTTCTTATGTTATAAAAAGGTGGAAAACGGAAAACTTTACATCTTCCGTTTTTCTTTTATGTACCTTTTCTAACTGTACTTAGATTTTTAAGCAACTATTTTATAAAGATTCCCTATCTTCCTATCCAAGCACAGTTCACATAAGAAATTTTCCAATGTTATTGACTTTTCCACTTGCTTTGGAATAATCTAAGAAAAAATCTCACTATCATGTTCGTTGCTTTACCGGATTTGTTGTTTTCTTGTTAGTTATATTGTTACTCCTTTCTTTAGCTTATTTAACTTAATCCACTGATCTAAGTTTAGTTTTTATATAAGCCTTTTTATCCTTCAAATAAAATAGGAAAACAAGCAGTCTATATAGCTATAACCAAGGGCTAAGTATCCTAGGATCATGTCCCCTCTGACAATGAAAAGTCCAAACCAAAGGATCTGTACACTTACTTACCCTTTACCATCTAGTAGTCACCACTAGTCCTTGCTGTGTACTAACATTCTTTTCCAGGCAACAACTTAAGCTCTGTAATGCTTATGCATTCTATAGGAATTTACTATTATTTCAAAACAGTTCTTGCTATTCAATTTATAACCTCAAAATATTTCCCGTCTTCCTTATGTACTAATCCTTTTCCTACTCCATGATTTTAAAAACGTGGTTTGGCTTTCTCATTTCATTTTTCTTCCAAAAATTAGAAGTATCAAGACTTTATTTTTCCATATTAAAACTTTCCTTTGCCAAACCATAAAAAATGTCATCCCAAAAATGGAAATCATTATTTTTTCAAATCACAAAAACTAGAGTAAAAAAGGAACAACTACTTTTCTATTAGTTTCACTACCGTTCATTTTTATAATGTAAGTTCAATAACCTACAACTACGTGCAAACATCCACTCTATTCTTACTTCTTACAACTTATTTTTCCACCTAATAAAATTTTATGTCAAAACAATAATCAAAAATTGTTGTCAAAAGAATAGAGAACTTTAAAATTTTCTTACCGAAAATTTTAGCTTTTAACAAAATGCAATCTTTTCTGTGCTTTGCTTTTTAATCCTTTCATACTGTATAACTTAAAAACTAGTAAGCTATACATGCTCTATATAGTGCACCTTTTTCTGAAAGAATTCATTTTAGACAAAAATTTCACAAGAAATCGCTATTTCTAAAATATACCCCATTTTTCTTCGAAACTTAATATGTACTTTTCAAATATGTTTTTTACATACTATTTTTTCAAACATCAAAAATACCTATTTTCTTTCAAAGATTGTTTCTACACAATTTAGCTATTACATATTATAAAATTGTAACTTTTAACATCAAAACTTGAAAAAAAACTCCATAAACTATTATCCGAAAGTTTTTATAATTTCAAGTTCTTAAAAGTTAACAATAGGTCTAGACTCAAAGTGGGTTTCCTAGACTTACCTAGACTTGCCTAGATATTCCCACAAAGTCAATTCTCTCAAATATATATATATATTCCTAATCCATCTTCCTCTTTTTTTCAATTAGTAAGGCCCTATTGCCAAACCCACTAACACGAAATACTAAAACCTCGAATACTGACATTTAGGATACATCTTTTCCAATGCAAAGCATACTGTACACTTTTCACCCAAACCACCTAAGGGAATCAAATTTCCATAATCATTCCTTTAGTGTACAAAAATGATATCCAAATCTTTCCACAAACCGTTCTTCCTATTTAGTGGGTTCCTTTATAGACCTATACATATATAATATATATATATTAAAAATACAAATACGTTCACTCACTATCTATACAGGAATCCTGAACCTAGGCTTTGATACCAGATGTAACAACCTGAATTCCGACAGATGGATTTTTTTTTTCTTCTAAAATTCTAATCTGCCTAAACTCGAATTGGCTTGTCTGGTTGTAACATATAGACTTTTTTGTACCCTTTGAGTTGACTAATTACAACTCAATTTCAACTCAAATTGCACGGAAAAGCCGATAGTCAGGAGAAAGAGTTTAGAGGGTGAGATTGGAAATGAAGGAATATTAGAATAGAAGAAGAAGAACCAACACAACACAAAGTCTCACATCACAGCGGAACAAAACATAATATAGAAATAAATCTTTATTGAGAGATTACAAAAATACTTACAATCATCAGAGTACATCATACATCTGGACAGTTATAATAACATGTCCTCGTATACAATCACATAGCGGAAAAATACTATATAATATCATACGTCTGACTCTTATAGCTTGTCTCTTTACTGCATCCGATAACTTGTACCTGTATATCTTGGTCTAACCTGAGCATTACAAATGTTGGATCAATCTGGTGAACCAGAGTGAGAAACCCACTAAGTTTAAAGGTATCACAAAACTTGATTTTAAAATCAAAATCTTTTTGAAAGAAAAGGGTAATCGTAAGACCAAATCCACACATAAATATGGATGGTTTTTACCTTACGATAAACCAAAACATTTTTGAAAACAATATTATTCTGATATTATGATAGTGTCTAATACAAATAAGTAGCAGTCTAGTGGAACGCTTGCATCTCACGCTCCATAAACATAGTATACAATCAAAACTGCGGGATCTTATTGGAGAATGAATTTCCATGGCAAGGTATGGGCAACCACCTTTCCGACAGTGTATTTTTAGAGAGGAATACACAGGGTCGAACAAGAACATTTTGCAACCCAGGCTAAATATGACCAGCCATTCACTTCGCTTGAATGTTCCGAATATATTGTCACCTACGGTTGGTAGCAACATAACCGTACCCGGGAGATATAGAAGTGAAAAGAAGAACAAATACGAATATTCTCTAGATGGTGACAATACGCCCTAATAGGAGCGAACCACACAGCCATGCGACCAACCCGATTTTTTCCATTCCCCGGTTGATGAGGCATGAAGTTATAAATAACATTAGAACATCTGGCCACCATTCACTTTGAATACCACATCGTCAAATTCGCCAGAAAATCACTAATTGATGTCCACAAAAATACTCTATTTATTAAGCTAAGAGAACAGCCATTCTCCACCACCAACTATGGTATGTTTGGAGAAATCAACGTGCGCGATCTCTTTTGAAATACTCTGTCAGACATCCGACCATACATGTCACCCAGGAATAGGATGAACCGAAGGCATCCTCCTACCATATCCTAGTATCACCCTATGGATCAATAGCGAGTAGTCCTTGCAATCCAAATACTTCAATTACGATAGTGTCACAAGTCATAATATCTCTGGCGGCCACCAGCGAAATTCAACAAGTAGCTCTTCCGCTCATGAAGATCAACGGCCCTCAATTGCTCCATCTTCAATCAGCATCTTGTACGTATGTGCTAGTTTAGAATGGTTTTCGAATAGAAATTTGATCCCAGTCTTTCCGTACCAACAATCGTATGGGCCAGATTTGATAGTCAATTATTTAACTATCGAATAAACAATCATGAGAATAAAATTAGTTCACTGATTCAGTACTCGACATTACTTGGCCACTTTAAATAAAAAAACAATTAACGAAGGTTAATTTAAACTCTTAAATCTTTCCATATTATGAATACAGCGTGTCACCTCTTATTTAACATAAGACTTATTTTCAAAACTATTTATTTTGTTACTTAGAAAAATATCCTATAATCATATCCAATTTTATATTTTACTATTATTTCCAAAACATTTGCTACATCACTTCTCATTACCTATTAATTCAACTTATCATTCATAAAATAATGTTACGAAATCTCTTTTGTTTCATTATCTGAAAACAATAACCAACCCTTATTTTTTTAGAATGAAACCATTCCAAAACTCCACTTTTCATTTCCTTTTCCTCGAAAATATTGTTGTAATTTCACACAATCTCCCTTTTTCTTTTTTATTTCGGAAATATCATTATATATATATATTCTCGAATCTTCTCATTTTCGTTACTTTGGAAATCTCAATATATATATATATCAAATTTTTCAGTTAACGTTGCGTTATTGTTTCTTATATGGAAATAATAAAGTATTCTTAACCTCTTTCCTATTACAAACAAATATTTTCCTCAGCTAATCCTGAAGCCGTTCAAGTTGGGGTATTTATTTACCTCTTAGACCTTGATCGAAAACGTTCTTATTTTAAGATAGATATGAGTTGTAATTCAAAAATTGATATTTATTCTAATATCAAACCACATCTCATTTAACTATTTCACTTAAACCATGATTTTATAATCCATTTCTTATTTTCGAAAATCTCCTTTTCAAATACAACTATTATTTCTTAATTTATTGATTAAGTAATTTCTTATTAAACATCAACTTTTTACTTTAAATTCCCTTAATCAATTTATTTATTTGATAACATGGTACTTTATTACACAACCTTATTCTTAAATTCTTTACCTTATATCATTTCACAAATCAATTTTCCAATTCATTTAACCATTTTCTCTTTTTGAGAATCTTATTTCAAATTTCATCCATTTTACTTAATTTCATTATTAAGTAACGTTAATTAAAAATTAACGCTTTTAACTCCAAATCTCTTTTATAAATCTCGTTTATGAAACCCAGGTTTAATATAAACTCTTTTTTATCTACATTTCCTTTTTCAAACTTCAAATATTAGGTAAACATTTGATTTAAGATAATGTATTCACTTAAAATCCCTTTTATAACTTTGCTACAAAAACTCGTGTTTTGATATAAAACCTGTTCATACTCTTTTCACAATTCAATTAGATTCCATTACAGCTACACTTAAATTATTATTAATTAAAATAATAATTTACTTTATCATTAACCACTATACAAGTAGTTAATTCTTTATTAACTAGAAAATTTCTTTCTTAAATCTTTTTAAAAATTAAAACAAATATTCATTAAACTCTTTCATTAGACTAATTCAAACAAACTAATTAATAATCACTCTCACTTAAAACGGTTGACTTAGGCAACCCATAACACAGTTATTTCATTAACTGATTTTAATTAGTCCTACCATTAAATTTATTAATAATATAATTAATTTAAATAATATCATTTAATTGTTTCCTTAAAAAAAATTATCCAACTCTTAACCGTTAAGTTAATTTTCTAATCTCCTGTTTATAAATCTAACTAATATCAGAATTTGCTTTATAAAATCATTTAATAATAATTATAAACTTAAACGATAAATAATAAATATTTATTCCTATTAATAAACTTTATTCAAAATAATAAACTTCAAAATCTATCTTCAGTTATAAAATATATTTTATAACTTCATTTAGTCGATTCACCAGACGGTAAATCAATATTTATAAAATATCAATTTATAGGCCATATGCTGCCAATTACTCGACCAATATTTCCCAATGGTTTAAAAAAAATAAACATTGAATTTCCAGTCAACGATCAACAATCAAATCAATCATACAATCAGAACAGTTCATATAATGATAATATGAAAATTAATTACATCTAATATATTTGAGGAATCCAATTGGATCCCTCCAACCTTTTTTTCCCTCTTGGAGAGAGGAAAATGAAAACGGTGGAGAGGAAGTTTTTACGTGAGGCTGAAGAATAAAAATGCGGTGAGAGAGGAGGAATGCGGTAAAACTTGTGAGGATTTTTCAGACACCATTTGCCAAATGTCCTCAATGCATGAAATATTTTACACGTGTTGAGACATTTTTAGCAAAAATTTACCAGCGTTCTCGGGTATATGATTAACACGCAAATGGGTAATTCAAATCTAGACGTACCATGGAAACCAAGTGTAGGCAAAACAATGGTTCAGGTGCACACATATATATGTATATATTGATTACGAATGGCAACAAAATAAATCATGATCGTATACAACGATGTGTACAAATCTCAAAACAAGTATAAAATAACCCGGTTGGTTAATTCTGTGAAGTGTCAAAAGGACCACAACTACCTTAAAATACGTTAGAAGAATATATATTTATTCCAAATTAAAATCTATAGTAAAAGTATATAAAATATTTTAAGACTGCGCATACAGAAATTGAACGATTATTTTAAACCGATATTTATATTCTAATTCTGATCGTTTCAGCCACTATACTGCAAATCATTTACTGTTTTACCAAAACAAATATTGTTTTATCTAAATTAATTTAAATCAAAATATATCAAAATTTACGTTTAACCAAAACAATTTTGAAAATTTAAATACTTAATCAATCACTATAGAATTTCATATATATATATATATATATATATATATATATATATATTAGATGATTTAAACTTAAACCTCCTATAAATTAAATTAATCAACTATTTTCAGTACTTTAAAACATTAGAGTAATTAATCTCATGGCGGCTGAAACTTCTCTTTCTCTTTCTTTTTGATTCTCGATCAAAACATATTCTTCCCCAATCTTTATCCAGTAAATCAAACCTGATTGTGAAAGGAAATAAGGCGAATGCTCTTGCTCGTCCTGTATTGGTGTTTACGAATTCTCAATTTCGTTATGGCGGATGTTTTCGATGCGGAAGTGATAATCATTTGGTGAGGAGTTGTAGAAATCAAATCAGATGTTATAACTGCGGTCAATCGGGTCATCGTAGTGGCAACTGTTCGATTTCTTCAAAAGAGGTACTTTCTTGTGAGTTTTTTGATAGATCTGCAGAGGATGATAGGGATGTTGTGAGGAATTTGGGGCAAGGGCGAAATCAATTTTTGAACTCTGGCATGACATTATTCAAATGCTTTAGATGCGGGGATCCTAATCATTTCGCTAAGGATTGTAGGAATTTGACCCGCTGTTTTGCCTGTGGTAAATCTGATCATCGGAAGTTAAATTGTCCTATTATCTTTAGAGGGAAATCAACGTTGGACCTATTGCGCATTAACTGTTCGATGATTTGTCAGAAATTGATATATTTCCTGAATCTTTATGATTTAATCTTTTCTAAAGAGAAGAATGGTGGGGCCTATATGCTTTTTGTGATGGCTTGGAATATTGAAGGTATTGTGGATGGTGTTCTTTGGCTTGGAGGGATTTTTAACGAGTCAAGTTTTGTGGCCTCTCCGCCTCTTTCGAGGCCGATTGACAGGAAAGAACACGCTGTTTCTTTTTGTGTTAATTTTTTGAAAGTGAGGAGGATTTTTTTTGATTCGATATCCAAGAACAAGAGGAAGGGGTTATTGTTATTGAATGAGATTCTTAGGCTTTTCAATTTCATTAATACGGAAGTGAACTGTGGATCGGTGGCTGTTAATCGACGGAGATTGTATAATCTTGTGGATGGGGCTGTTTTGAATCCTGTGGTCACTTGTAATTTGGAGATGGAGAATCAGTTGAATTCGGATAGTGGTGATGAGGGAGCAGTTCTTGTTAAAGACTGTGGTGGCGTGTACTTTGCTGAGGACGAGATGGGGGTTTGTGTGGGGAAATTGAGAGTCCTTCAGCACTTTGACTCGATGCTTCTCGACCCTTGTGTTTTGTCTTGTGTGAATCAGCCCTATGGGAGCTCGTATGTTGTTTGCCCTGTTAATGTAAGGGTGGACATGAGCGGTGGAGAGATGGATAGCTCAGATGTTTGCTCTTCATCAGTGGAGTGTTCCATTTATTGTGACGAGACTGAGGTTGAGTGGAATGTGGCAGATGAAGTTAGTTTACAAAATGGATTTGGGGTTTTGGAGGATGTTGGTGAAGAGGAGGGGATTGTTGTGAAGGATCATGAGTATGGTTATGCATCAGTTTGTAAAGGGGGGAAGCAGATTGCTTCAGATAAGGTGGTTGTGAAAAATATGCCACGTGAAGATGAGAGAGCAGATTGCTGTGATGCTGTTTCAGATTTTCAAATTCTCGTTCCAATATATTCTCCGTTGGAAAATATTTCACGTGCAGCTTGTAATAATGTTGTGTTTTCTGGAAAGGGGAGAGGTGGTTCTAGGGCGGTAGTGGGTTTTGCGAGCAATGAGGATTTACACATTGGTTTTAGTCAGAGGAAGTTGGTGGTGCCTAATGGGACTTGCTCGTTTTCAAAGCATTTTTTTATGTTCATAAGGATAAGAGGAGAAGAATCTTTTCTGTTATGAAACATGATCTTTGGTCTTATATGAATAAGGGGAATTGCTTGAGTTCGATGCTTTCAGGGTTGAGCAGTGGGCTGGCCTCTTACTCTCACTACGATTCCATGACCTGTGATCAGATTAGGCCGGGGACTGAAGTGATTAATCAGTGTGGAGATACGGGTTCGGATAGATTGCAAGAGGATATTGGAGAGAAATCTCCAGTTGATATGCCTGTTTCTTCGTCTAGGAGAGGCAGGCGCAGGAGAGTTTTTCCCAGTTCGGGATTGGTCCGACGTAGCAGGCGTATTAGATCTTATACTGTCTCTTACCATGGAAAGCTCCCGAGTTAAAAGCTGGTAGCAGCAATTCGGACTATGGTAGTAGTTTTTGCTGAGGAGCTTTCTAGTGTGCTGATGTGGTTTGGAGATGGTTTTTGATGTGGAGTTTTCAGTGTTCGGTATTGGATTTGTGATAGTCTTTTCTTTTGTCTTTGTTGTTGTTCGTGTTGTTGTTTCCTTGTTTTTTCTATGCTGGTAGTCGGTTTTTGTAATCATTTTTCTTTTATAAATATATATATGTGTGCTCTCTTCTTTTCAGAAGATCACACATTTATCTTTCATAAATTCATCAACTATTTTCCAAACTAACTTGCAAATAATAAAAATTTGAAATCAAAGAGGACATAATTTCTTCGACCTAACACCCCGTTTTATTTTCAAATCATTTGAAAATTCTAAAATTTTCTTTTCATATCGAATCATATTTGCTTTGGGATTTCAAACCAAAATCATTTCAAAATTTTCAAATATTTTACGATAAATGACATAAAACATTATGTCCCAAGTCAAGTGGTTTCTCCCAATAACAAGGCCACCTGGCACGGCCTACGTGCGTATCGAAATAAATAAATAATGTCTCTCTGGACGTCATACCTTTTGTTTACACCAAAATTTGGCAAAACAACCAAAGTATTGCTTAACGCGTTACCTAATCGGAGGAGAGATGCTTAGGAAGCATGTCACCTTTTCAAAGGCAAGACGTAAGAATACCTTTTTTATTATGTGCGGCCATATCTAATACATGAAAACATTAAAATATAGAAAGAAGACAAGAGTTTATAGTGGTTCGACCTTTGAGGAGGTCTACGTCCACTCTTAAGAGAGAATTTTATTATCAACAAGTTATTTACAAGGTAAGATCACTCATACATTCGACCAAACTTTCTCTCACACACATCCTTCCATTTGAATTGCTGAAAATGGTAGAGAAATATCTTGGACAGCGAGGAAATCTCCTTATTACCAAGCTTTTGCCAGGGATCTTCGATCTTAAGCTCTATTATAAATCATTTGTGGAAGCCATGATTCCATGCTCCATTGATCTTTGTTGGATTATGAAGAATAGATGTTGGAATGCTGGAAGAAGTCCAAAAAGCAATTTGGCAGCACCTCCACGTGTTTCCAGAAAAGTCCCTTTAAAATGATGGAGGTAGGGTGCTATTTATAGGCGGAGGAGTGGCTGAAATCTTGTATTCAGGGTTCTGGTCGGTATTTTTGGGTATTTACAAGAATGCCACTGCCAGTTGTCACCAGCTGTAAAGCTATTTTATACTGTTTTGACCGACCAGGAGCCCTCGTTGAAGGGAAAGACGGCCAGGAGGCTTAGATGCGGAGCGGACCGACTAGATGCAAACGAACGACCAGGAAGCTGAAACCAAAAAGCAGACCGACCAGAGCAGGAGAAGCAAAAATGGAGCTGTCTTCTGGAAACGCGGACCGACCAGACGTCTGTGAACATAACAGAATTGGCTTCTGAAATATGGGATCGACCTTGGGAGAAAAACGACCTGGAATTTGTGAGGAAAAGGACGACCAGGGCTTTTAAGAGAAAAAGGACGACCAGGGACTTCGTCCATTACAACCGACCCTTCTTGAAGAAATGATCTGAAGGACTCTGACCGATTGGGAGCTCTATGAGAACCGACCCCTTCTTAATCGTTACTGAACCGACCCGTATAAGTTCGTCAATAACCCATCAGTTATACACATCGATCTTAGTGGATAACATTTTGCCCCTCGGAGTTTCATAATATTTTGTATGAAAAAATTATGGACTTCGAAATATTACCCGATACGTTGATGGATTTTATTAATCGAATTTTAACTAGGGATCGGTTTCAAACTTTATTCGCAGGGGTCGGTTTTTATGTGGACTGGATTTCCGTTGGGTCGGTTATTTCAGGATGGGCTGGGTCGGCCCGTTGGCGTAACCCCTATATTTAAGCACTTCCGTCTCTTGATCTTCCCCATTCGTATCCAACCTTCTCCAAGCAGCTTTAATGGCGAAGGCGTTCCATTAAAGATAGTTTTTCAACCCCTCCTTGCTTCTTCGATTCAAGCTTTTAATTCAATCCAATCCTTCAAATCGATCTAATCTCCGATCGTGCTTCTCTTTGAATCGATCTTCAACGCTGGTCCGCCATCGATTTCCCCGAATTCGAGTTTTCAGTCAGCTCTGGAAGTCTGATCTAGGCTCTGCCAGTTAGTTGATCTAATTGCAGGTATGAATCTTCTTCTTGATGTTAATTTAGCTGTAGTTGTCATCGTTGCTTTGGATTTGAATGGATCTCGCTTTGGGTTGAGCTATGCTCGAATCGGATTTGATGTATAATTGTGATTTGTGGTAGAATCCTTGAGTCTAAAACCCTTGGTGTACTGAAATGTTTGACAGTAATGTAGCATTCAACTTGAGTTTGTGGATCATGATTTCGAGATGAGGATCCTTGTAGTTTTTCTTTGTTGCGATGATGATCACAATATGTTTGTGTATATGTTTGAATGGCTGACGCATGCATAATTTTCTGCTTAATTTATCATTTCACGATGTTTTATCGAATAATCACGCTTACTTTTAAATGTATGATCAGTCTGGTCAATTTTTTGAATAACTGGGTTGGGTCGATCTGATACTGCTTTACATAATCCTTCTAGCCAATTTGGTTTAACCGACTAGTTTAAATAGACTAATCAGTGTACAGAACAACCAGCTCGGCTGTATTTTGCTTGACCAACCTATAGTGCACCCAAGATGTAATACCCCGCCTCCGCTAGGGTCACTCGCAAAGGAATGCACTAGCTTTAGAGGGGCATTATTGGTAAACATGCACAGAAATATCACAAGACAGAACATATATAAATAGCGGAAGTAAAATCAAACTTTCATAACATGAATAAATAAGGTCTAAAGCCTTTTAGATCAGAGTACATCAAAACCTGTCTTGCAATAGTAAAGAAGCATAAAGACTTTTTAATAAATTATTCCCCAAGTAAAACCGTAAAGTAGCCATAGCCAAGAGAAGTCCAAGCCATCCATGATGACCTTCAAGCAGAAGAAGTCCGAACTAAACAGCATTGTTTCCTCCCTGAAACCTGGGGGGGAAACGGAAGAAAAGAGGCGAAACAAAACGGGTCAGTCAAAAAGACTGAGTAAGTCCTATCTACTTCCAGTATAAAAATAGGTAAAGGTAACATGACATGCATAAACTGAAAGTAAACATAAGGATAACTACAAGATAGATAAACCAGGGTAGCCGGTTGAACTACTGCGGCAAGGTAAACTAAGGTATCATGATAACTATGGTGTTATGATAAGTCAAGGTATCACATCGTCAGATTTCTATCGAGTACATTATCCCAAGGTACCTACCCCGTCTAACATTCCACGGTATCTATTATGTATATTCTTCCTAGTTCTAACATGTATATTTGCTCTGCACCTCTCGTACTAGTATCCCTACCCGCGTCATGTGTTAACCATGAATGTCCCGTGCTCAAAGTCGTGTAATGGTCCATGTCAACCTAATATCGCATATATAGGTTACTCAAATCATATGTTTCTTTCCATGTATATAAGTTCAGTCTTTTGCCGTACCTCGTACGGGCTTCCTCATGTCGTATTATCCTTGAAATCGTTTGGACTGTCACCCTTGTTCTAGCTAGGCTCTTCCATATGAATCATCGTTCGAACTACTAGGACTTACGCCACCTAGCACCACTAGGGATTACGCTTACCTATTGCACGCTTTCGTATTTCGGTTTGGGTTAAACCACCTAGGCCACTAGGGATTACGCTAACCCTCAACCGCGCCCTTTTTCCCACGCATTCATCGTGAATCGTTTTTCTATAACTGTATGCACATGTATCACATCGTGCCATCCGAGTCCTGTCACAGGGCAAACCAAGAAATACAGGACTCGGTCGGGAGCTTTAGATTTATCTGCCGATGCAGATACTAAGGTCTGCTTTTCTACACGTGGCTATGGTCCCACGAGACCCCTCCCTCAACTAGTGAAAGGCAACACAAGAGAAAATCTTGCATGAGAACTACACTCCGGCCAGCCCACATCCTACGGCCTACCTCACCCATAATTAGATAGCAAATCATGGTCTGTTGGGTGTTCCCTGCCTTTCCGTACGCACACGCTTGACTCAAGATGGTAGATGATCGACGAACTTGCTATCTCGGGCACCTTATGTATTCGTCGACTCACTGCTATCCACCCCAGTCTTTAGGTCGCTCGCATAGCAACCAAGGCATATTCTTGGTTCTTCTACCGCAGACCTCAACCTCTCGTGAGCCTAGTATATGACCTGGCAGCTCACAGAGGGATCCCAAGAATATCCTCACGTTCCCCGAAGCCGCTGCTTCGTTACCCAGTTCGTTGGAGCCTTTATCTAAATCAGATAGCCTGCTCCTACACGCATACTTAAACGTTGACCTAACGTATCGGGTTACTAATCTATCTAAGAAATGGTCCAAATTTCCTTGACTAAGAATTATTACTTAGTTTTCCTTAACTAAGGTTTACCACTTAGCCCTATTTCCATAATCCTTGTTAACTATGGTTATTTACCTAATCCTCCGAATTAGGGTTTATCTAATGGGTTAAGTGTCACTTAAGTTCATAACTTAGCCCGTCTACAAACCATGTCAAAATTGGCTAAGTGTCCAAGTCCAAGACTTAACCCTACAAACCATGCATCAAGTTGGTTAAGTATATCAAGGAATCCATGACTTAACCTCGTCTAATTACCATTTTAGATTGGTTAATTATATAATTTAACTTGACCTTGTCATCAAATCGGTCAAGCATATTCAAGTGATTCGTGACTTAGCCTTATCATGTTTTCACGTTAGATTGGTTAAGTATAGATTAACTTAACCTCATCAAATTAACGAGTTAGATTGGTTAAGTATAGGTCACTTAACCTCGTCAAATCATCGTGTTAAATTAGTTAAGTGTTTAACTTAACCCCATTAAATTACCACGTTGGATTAATTAAGTCTAGGCTAACTTAATCCCATCCGATTACCCTGTTTAGATTAGTTAAGCCTAATCTTAACCCCATCCATTAACTGTATTATACGGTTAAGTGTCATTAAGAAAATTTACTTAACCTTATCACGTTATCGTGTTGGATTGATTAAGTGTTGATTAACTTAATCCCGTCCACTAGTCGTATAAAAATGGTCAAGTGTCATTAGGCAAATCAAGTTACTTAACCTACCCAAGCTTATCATGTTTTGTTAATTATCATTAGCCTAATCAAATTACTTAACCCATTTGTCCATATCATATTTGGTTAAGCCTCATTAATCAAATTAACTTAACCCTATTATGTGGCATTAATTTAATTAATGCACCCTCAACCTCTCACATTAGACCTTGTTGTGGTTACTAGTTAAGCCGGGCGGGTCCGGGTAGATTTACACCATAACCTAGTCTAACCTCGGGTCTTAAGCGCGACATGACCAACTTCTCACATTGGGTCCTATTGTCTGCAACTACTAGTTAGGCCGGTCGGTTCCGGGTAGTTTTACGTTGCAAACTCAACCCAACCTCGAGTTGGCCATACTTATATTATCTAAGTTCATCATGTTTCCAAAACATGTTACAAGTTTTTCAAGCATTTGGGTAGACCTAACTTAATAGGTAAATTCCCAAAGGGTAGACCTAACTTAATAGGTAAATTCCCAAGCTCATGTTTTTATGCATACTTACATGTCATCTTCCATGTTATCTTTCAAGTCATATTTTCAAGTATAAACACATGTCATATTCAAGTTACGATTTTGCGACATGTTCATGTTTATCTAACTACCCAAAATCGTGTTTTCCCAATGCAAGCAAAGCGAGTCAACATAGTAAGGATACTATGTCACATATTGGTCTCAAAACATGCATGATGCCAAAAGGGGCTTGGCTTCCACATGCATAACATCATAAAGGGATTGGCCATAAACATGCATAGTGTCATAAGGTAATTTGGCCACAAACATGCATATTATCAAAAAGGGTTTGGCCATAAACGTGCACGACTTAAAAGAGGGGATTGGCCACGAGCATGCATAATCTCATAAAGGATTTGGCCACAAACTTGCATGTTAGCATAAGGGGTTTGGGTTCATAAACATGCATAAGCCCCAAAATCTTGTCTTAGCCAATGTTTCACAAGTAAAGTGATTCCTAAAGGTTCATGCTAGCATTTCATGCATAAAGATCCAAACTTGCAAGTTAAACTAGGTTATGCATAGCATGAGAGGCATGATTAAGTCACTCACATGGCCTAAGATCATAATTATGAACACAAGAGGCATGGTAAGGTTCATATAGATTCGCATAATCATGTTTAGCCTCATTTTATCCCATGTCAACATTAAAAATACCGTTTTGATCCAAAAGTAGCTAGAACTTACATAGCATGGCAAGAGGACTAGGAGCATGAATCGTTTTGGCGAAGAAAGGTGGCTCCTTTGATGAAGATCCGCCATGAAACTCGCATAGCAACGTCGATTTGGCCTCTATTTGGTGTAGCAAGCTTGCATCTTTTGATTTGAACCCGATTTGAATGCATAGGCTCTAGGGATTGGAGATGGAGGCCATGATCAAGATTGATTTCGGCAGCACTTAGTTGCTAGGTTTGATTTTTAGGGATTTAGGTTAGGTTTAGGGTCTTTTTATAGAGATTAGGATAGTTTTAGGCCCTAGGATTAGATCTAGGATTAATCTAGGCCACAGAAATCGTCAAAGGCCCATCAGACCAAACCAAGACTGCATCCAGGTGCACCAGGCCACAAAACACGGAGTTGTGTTTTTGGACCCAGTCGACAGCCCTGTCGACTTGGGGTCCAGGGGTGTCGACAGCCCTGTCGACTCCCCTGTCGACATGGGCTTTGGCGGGAAAATTCCCGCCTGCCCCAAAACTTGACCTTCCTAGGTGATTTTCAAACTTGAAAACCCTGAAAACTTCGACGGATCATAACTTGGTCATACGGACTTCGATTCTCGAAAACTCGGACTCTATTTTGCGTATTTTTCCGAGACGAACGCAATGGCATAGCCTGTTTCACTTGATTCAGAATTTAAAATTAAATTCTGCCTTGATTCTCGTTTTAACATGTTATCGAAAATTACGGGTTGTTACATTCTCCCCACCTTTTAGGATTTCGTCCCCGAAATCTCAAAGTTAGGGAGAACATATCCTACCATTCATCATCCATCTACTCAAACCATCATCCACAAGCAACCATTGTCCTTAGACGACTTCTAATGCTTTATGAATGTATGCAAAACATGTGTGTACATGTTTCTTAGCTACTGCTAATGATCAGGCCTGAAAAATCTTTCTAATGCAAAGTATGTTTAGTGCCATGAATCCAACATGTATGCAAATAGCCCTAGTCATGTAAATACTATATGCGTGCACAAACATTCATTCATATGCAACATCCGCATGATAACACATTCAATTTCATCCATAAGCAAGTATAAATACTCGTGCATATGCAATATGAAATGTGACTGAGTCGAGCTAATATCTAATGTAAACTCGCGCATCCACGAGCAACCACTTGCAACCATTTGCAACCATATCAACCATAACATGTTTCAAATACTTGTTTACATCCATAGGGTTCTACCTAAGATTCCCTGAAACAGGGTCGAGAAGATAACCAAAACAAACTCCGTACGGTGTTTGTAACAGGACCGAGAGGATATCCATAAAAGATAGCCTACAAACAAGCTCAACAGAAAAACAGGGATCGAGGATATATCCCCAAAAGAGATATCATGCACGCATTTAGTCTTCAGTCTCCTGAGTCGCATTACCTTGAGCTTAGTTCCATCGTGCCTTGACCGCCTCTTTTACTTCACGATTTCGCAGCTTCTTATTTCCTGTTTCCATAACATGAGTTGGAACTCATTTCCTCGTCGCCTCTCGTTCCACTTGCACTTATTCTTTCCCTAGTATACTTGGCTCAACCATATCTACGTACTCAAGCCAGCTCTCCAAAATTCACTAGTGAATTCTGGATCTCGTTTTCCGATGCCAATCCAAATTGCCAAGAGTCCTTACTAGGGTGATTCCCATAACTCATACATAATCGAAACGAACCATCCGCCGTAGCGGCGAATTCTATTCAAATGGATTACCAACAACTGCATCCTGGGATTCTAGGTAACTAGCCATGACAGAACCCAAAAGGTTACACGAGACTTCGAGGGTATTACCAAAGCAAGTCAAGAGTCTAACTACCCTCCTTCTAAAACCGAGAGTGGCACCCCTTACTGGATAACCCTTCATCCCTAGAACCCATCCACAACTTATAAACATAAGCATTATTTCCAAGCTCAACACTTGATATAGACATTCTCAAATCCAAACAAGTCATGAATAAATGGACCGATCTTCCAATAGGACTTGAGACAAAATTGGGATCCTCTACTACGCTAGTACTAAGGTGCAGAGACTCAACTATCGAAGCGGACTTAAAAAGATGCGGTGATCAAAACAAAGTCCCAACGGGATGATAGAGAAGAAAAGCTAAACCTTTAACAGGATCGTTACCCTCCTTCTGAGGTACCCTAGAAATGAGAGCATACTATTGCCATCCCGATGATCTTGTCCTTGTCCCATGATACTTAACTATCCGTCCCGTTTCACCATGCCAAAGGTACCCTCTCGTCATGGGTTTCATTGTTCATCTTTCTCTCTCATTCTGGGTTGAGCCATACCAACAAGTTGTTCATCCTTAAACTCGCATCCTTTATCCTCTTTCTCACTATCCTTTCTTATAACGCGGCCACTGGTCTCTCGAGAACCACCTCCATCGCATGGAAAGCACTTCCGTAGATAGAAAAGACTAGTCGCAGTTAAAACTACTGTGACTACAGATGGAGGAAAGAAAGGAAAAGAGATTCAATCAAGGAAACAAGGATAATGCTAATGGCCTTTGGGGAATAGCCTTTTCTTTTTAAAAGAAAATTTTCTTGAAAAATGCTTCTTTGTAAACGGTTTTTTTTTTTTCAAATAGTTTTCAGAAGGTCTTTAA
Organism: Allium sativum; assembly: GCA_030737875.1. Lineage (NCBI taxonomy): Eukaryota > Viridiplantae > Streptophyta > Magnoliopsida > Asparagales > Amaryllidaceae > Allium > Allium sativum. The sequence goes on from CM060923.1 coordinate 167,463,784, forward strand.
AAACTTTTGCCCAGTCTGGTAACCTTCTGCTCTGATACCAAATGTAATACCCCGCCTCTGCTAGGGTCACTCGCAAAGGAATGTACTAGCTTTAGAGGGGCATTATTGGTAAACATGCACAGAAATATCACAAGACAGAACATATATAAATAGCGGAAGTAAAATCAAACTTTCATAACATGAATAAATAAGGTCTAAAGCCTTTTAGATCAGAGTACATCAAAACCTGTCTTGCAAAAGTAAAGAAGCATAAAGACTTTTTAATAAATTATTCCCCAAGTAAAACCGTAAAGTAGCCATAGCCAAGAGAAGTCCAAGCCATCCATGATGACCTTCAAGCAGAAGAAGTCCGAACTAAACAGCATTGTTTCCTCCCTGAAACCTGGGGGGGAAACGGAAGAAAAGAGGCCAAACAAAACGGGTCAGTCAAAAAGACTGAGTAAGTCCTATCTACTTCCAGTATAAAAACAGGTAAAGGTAACATGACATGCATAAACTGAAAGTAAACATAAGGATAACTACAAGATAGATAAACCAGGGTAGCCGGTTGAACTACTGCGGCAAGGTAAACTAAGGTATCATGATAACTACGGTGTTATGATAAGTCAAGGTATCACATCGTCAGATTTCTATCGAGTACATTATCCCAAGGTACCTACCCCGTCTAACATTCCACGGTATCTATTATGTATATTCTTCCTAGTTCTAACATGTATATTTGCTCTGCACCTCTCGTACTAGTATCCCTACCCGCGTCATGTGTTAACCATGAATGTCCCGTGCTCAAAGTCGTGTAATGGTCCATGTCAACCTAATATCGCATATATAGGTTACTCAAATCATATGTTTCTTTCCATGTATATAAGTTCAGTCCTTTGCCGTACCTCGTACGGGCTTCCTCATGTCGTATTATCCTTGAAATCGTTTGGATTGTCACCCTTGTTCTTGCTAGGCTCTTCCATATGAATCATCGTTCGAACTACTAGGACTTACGCCACCTAGCACCACTAGGGATTACGCTTACCTATTGCACGCTTTTGTATTTCGGTTTGGGTTAAACCACCTAGGCCACTAGGGATTACGCTAACCCTCAACCGCGCCCTTTTTCCCACGCATTCATCGTGAATCGTTTTTCTATAGCTGTATGCACATGTATCACATCGTGCCATCCGAGTCCTGTCACAGGGCAAACCAAGAAATACAAGACTCGGTCGGGAGCTTTAGATTTATCTGCCGATGCAGATATTAAGGTCTGCTTTTCTACACGTGGCTATGGTCCCACGATACCCCTCCCTCAACTAGTGAAAGGCAACACAAGAGAAAATCTTGCATGAGAACTACACTCCGGCCAGCCCACATCCTACGGCCTACCTCACCCATAATTAGATAGCAAATCATGGTCTGTTGTGTGTTCCCTGCCTTTCCGTACGCACACGCTTGACTCAAGACGGTAGATGATTAACGAACTTGCTATCTCGGGCACCTTATGTATTCGTCGACTCACTGCTATCCACCCCAGTCTTTAGGTCGCTCGCATAGCAACCAAGGCATATTCTTGGTTCTTCTACCGCAGACCTCAACCTCTCGTGAGCCTAGTATAATGACCTGGCAGCTCACAGAGGGATCCCAAGAATATCCTCACGTTCCCCGAAGCCGCTGCTTCGTTACCCAGTTCGTTGGAGCCTTTATCTAAATCAGATAGCCTGCTCCTACACGCATACTTAAACGTTGACCTAACGTATCGGGTTACTAATCTATCTAAGAAATGGTCCAAATTTCCTTGACTAAGAATTATTACTTAGTTTTCCTTAACTAAGGTTTACCACTTAGCCCTATTTCCATAATCCTTGTTAACTATGGTTATTTACCTAATCCTCCGAATTAGGGTTTATCTAATGGGTTAAGTGTCACTTAAGTTCATAACTTAGCCCGTCTACAAACCATGTCAAAATTGGCTAAGTGTCCAAGTCCAAGACTTAACCCTACAAACCATGCGTCAAGTTGGTTAAGTATATCAAGGAATCCATGACTTAACCTCGTCTAATTACCATTTTAGATTGGTTAATTATATAATTTAACTTGACCTTGTCATCAAATCGGTCAAGCATATTCAAGTGATTCGTGACTTAGCCTTATCATGTTTTCACGTTAGATTGGTTAAGTATAGATTAACTTAACCTCATCAAATTAACGAGTTAGATTGGTTAAGTATAGGTCACTTAACCTCGTCAAATCATCGTGTTAAATTAGTTAAGTGTTTAACTTAACCCCATTAAATTACCACGTTGGATTAATTAAGTCTAGGCTAACTTAATCCCATCAGATTACCCTGTTTAGATTAGTTAAGCCTAATCTTAACCCCATCCATTAACTGTATTATACGGTTAAGTGTCATTAAGAAAATTTACTTAACCTTATCACGTTATCGTGTTGGATTGATTAAGTGTTGGTTAACTTAATCCCGTCCACTAGTCGTATAAAAATGGTCAAGTGTCATTAGGCAAATCAAGTTACTTAACCTACCCAAGCTTATCATGTTTTGTTAAGTATCATTAGCCTAATCAAATTACTTAACCCATTTGTCCATATCATATTTGGTTAAGCCTCATTAATCAAATTAACTTAACCCTATTATGTGGCATTAATTTAATTAATGCACCCTCAACCTCTCACATTAGACCTTGTTGTGGTTACTAGTTAAGCCGGGCGGGTCCGGGTAGATTTACACCACAACCTAGTCTAACCTCGGGTCTTAAGCGCGACATGACCAACTTCTCACATTGGGTCCTATTGTCTGCAACTGCTAGTTAGGCCGGTCGGTTCCGGGTAGTTTTACGTTGCAAACTCAACCCAACCTCGAGTTGGCCATACTTATATTATCTAAGTTCATCATGTTTCCAAAACATGTTACAAGTTTTTCAAGCATTTGGGTAGACCTAACTTAATAGGTAAATTCCCAAAGGGTAGACCTAACTTAATAGGTAAATTCCCAAGCTCATGTTTTTATGCATACTTACATGTCATCTTCCATGTTATCTTTCAAGTCATATTTTCAAGTATAAACACATGTCATATTCAAGTTAAGATTTTGCGACATGTTCATGTTTATCTAACTACCCAAAATCGTGTTTCCCCAATGCAAGCAAAGCGAGTCAACATAGTAAGGATACTATGTCACATATTGGTCTCAAAACATGCATGATGCCAAAAGGGGCTTGGCTTCCACATGCATAACATCATAAAGGGATTGGCCATAAACATGCATAGTGTCATAAGGTAATTTGGCCACAAACATGCATATTATCAAAAAGGGTTTGGCCATAAACGTGCACGACTTAAAAGAGGGGATTGGCCACGAGCATGCATAATCTCATAAAGGATTTGGCCACAAACTTGCATGTTAGCATAAGGGGTTTGGGTTCATAAACATGCATAAGCCCCAAAATCTTGTCTTAGCCAATGTTTCACAAGTAAAGTGATTCCTAAAGGTTCATGCTAGCATTTCATGCATAAAGATCCAAACTTGCAAGTTAAACTAGGTTATGCATAGCATGAGAGGCATGATTAAGTCACTCACATGGCCTAAGATCATAATTATGAACACAAGAGGCATGGTAAGGTTCATATAGATTCGCATAATCATGTTTAGCCTCATTTTATCCCATGTCAACATTAAAAATACCGTTTTGATCCAAAAGTAGCTAGAACTTACATAGCATGGCAAGAGGACTAGGAGCATGAATCGTTTTGGCGAAGAAAGGTGGCTCCTTTGATGAAGATCCGCCATGAAACTCGCATAACAACGTCGATTTGGCCTCTATTTGGTGTAGCAAGCTTGCATCTTTTGATTTGAACCCGATTTGAATGCATAGGCTCTAGGGATTGGAGATGGAGGCCATGATCAAGATTGATTTTGGCAGCACTTAGTTGCTAGGTTTGATTTTTAGGGATTTAGGTTAGGTTTAGGGTCTTTTTATAGAGATTAGGATAGTTTTAGGCCCTAGGATTAGATCTAGGATTAATCTAGGCCACAGAAATCGTCACAGGCCCATCAGACCAGACTGCATCCAGGTGCACTAGGCCACAAAACACGGAGTTGTGTTTTTGGACCCAGTCGACACCCAAGTCGACAGCCCTGTCGACTTGGGGTCCAGGGGTGTCGACAGCCCTGTCGACTCCCCTGTCGACATGGGCTTTGGCGGGAAAATTCCCGCCTGCCCCAAAACTTGAACTTCCTAGGTGATTTTCAAACTTGAAAACCCTGAAAACTTCGACGGATCATAACTTGGTCATACGGACTCCGATTCTCGAAAACTCGGACTCTATTTTGCGTATTTTTCCGAGACGAACGCAATGGCATAGCCTGTTTCACTTGATTCAGAATTTAAAATTAAATTCTGCCTTGATTCTCGTTTTAACATGTTATCGAAAATTACGGGTTGTTACACAAGAACAAGCTCGCTCGAGATTGAATAAGCTTTACCTGATAGGACCGACCCAGACGGATTTGAATCTTGACCGACCAGGTTGTGATTGCTTGCAAATTAATCATAGAACGACCAGCCCAAGGGTGTTTTTATCGACCAAATAGGGGTTAGTTTTGTGCGACCACTAGATCCTGACTGGTTTAGAGCAACCATGTATTGACCGATTTAAAGCGACCTGGTCTTGACTGGTTTTGAGCGACCGGGGCTTGACTGGTTTAGAGCGACCATGTCTCGACTGGTTTAAAGCGACCAGGTCTTGACTGGTTTTGAGCGACCGGGGCTTGACTGGTTTAGAGCGACCGGGTGCTTTACCAGTTTTGAGGGACCAAGGCTTGACTGGTTTAGAGCGACCGGGTGCTTTACCAGTTTTGAGCGACCAAGGCTTGACTGGTTTAGAGCGACCGGGTGCTTTACCAGTTTTGAGCGACCGGGTTTTTAACTGGCCAAGGCCGACCCTGCTTGAGCTTAATTAATATTCTTGTGGTTTGTTTTTCCCACATGCTTGTTTGTGTAGAAATGACAACCAAACGAAGGACTCGCAAAATTGTTGAGGGAACCTCACCAACTAGAGAAGCTGGGACCTCTGATCGAAATATTGAAACATCTTCGACTGCTACCACTAAGATGAATGTTACTCAAAACTTTCCGAGCCCTCGATTTCTTACTCATACACAAGTTGATAGCTACTTGACGACGCTTGAAGTTGACTCGTATCTTAAGTTGTGCAAGCAATATGGCCTATTTGACGATGAAGTCAAGTTCCCTGGAAAAGATGGTTTGCCTGACCACCCTCCCCCTGGATATGTTGCAGTTAATCGGGGGATGCTCTAGAGTGGAGCGATTCCTCCTTTCAACCCTTTCATAGAAATGATCCTAAAGAATTTGTCCATTGCTCCTTATCAGTTACACCTTAATGGCTATTTTATCCTTATGAGTTTATACGGGTTGTTCTTGAGAATCATAAAACACGAACCAACTTTCAAAGATATATGCTCCTTATACTCTTTTAAGAAACGGAAGAAGGATCATCCTTCCTTTTTCTTCAAGGAAAGCAGCCAATCTAGGGTCATAACTGGCTTGTTCGAGAGTATCAAAGGATTTCCCGATCAATTTTTCTATGTGCGATGTCCTGACAACTTTTTCGGCCGATGGACCGAAGGAGGTAAATATCCACAAAGATTTCGCTTTACTTTTACGATCATTTACTGACTTTTCTTCATTTTACAAAAGCTCCTTCTGACCAAGAAACAAATATTAACCAATCTCTTCTAGAATTATTATTATCTGTTAGCAAAACTGAAAGGAGTAGACAGTTTTTGCTTTCCGAAGAATTCCTTCGACAATACAACCTGCTTCCCCCGTCCCGTACTTTGACAGTGAAGAAGACAACCAAGAAATACATGAAGAAGTGTACACAATCTGGTAGTGGAAACATAAAACCTGTGAGCACCCCTGAAAAACATGAACACACCTCTGAAAAACAGGTTGACACTTTGGCAATCCCGGAGAAAATTGCAGAAACCCCGCCTCCTTTAAACACCGGAGAGGAAATTGTACAGCGGGAGGGTAAACAGCTTGAGGTAGAGGAAACGGCTTTAGATAACGAACAGATCATTGAAGATGTTCTTATGGATTCATCTATTCCCAATGCCCAAGATGGAGATTCCACGGGTACCTTTGGTGAACTTCCTGACTTAGATACCGTGCAATATCTCAATAAGGACAAAACTCCTACCTCAGGTTCCACATCCCCCAATGTTCAGCCCGATTCCAATCCTCAAGAAATTCCCGAGCCAGTACCGGATGCAAGGGTAGACTTAGGATCAAATCCCGACACACGCTTGTTAGGCATGTTTTTTAGGATTAAGCTCGTTTTTGTAGTCGTAATCTCATTTGCTTACCTCGCATGTTGTTTTACTCGCATACTTTTCAAATGTTGAAGGAGTCTGTTACTTTTGCAGGAATGAGGCCGCCCTCACTTATCGACAATTTTCGGAAGAACAGACGGTCTTCCTCCAACCTTCCCCATCCCTTGAAGAAATGCTTTAAGCCAGCCTCTCCTTCAACCAAGACATCTCAACCTCAGAGATTGCATGATCATCACCCAATTCCTTCTCATGCTTCTTATGAGCAAACTGCAGAGCAAAGAGCATGGTTTACGATCATCTCAGGACAACGGATGATGAGGCAAGGCGAGAAAAAGAGAGCTCTCTGGGAAAGAGAAAAAGTGGAGATGATCTGAGCATGGAGATCCCTCAGAAGCGTGCACGAGGATATGTCCCTCCCTTTCCAACCTCGGCCGAGCTTCAAGCCATTATTTCAAGGCCGCGCGAAGTACTTGACATAGAGAAGGAACTTGGAGGTTCCAGTTCTCCTTTTTCTCACAGATTTGGAGATTGGGATATGAGAGGGATAAAATTTGATGTAGATCTCTGCCCCAAAGACAAACGGGACATGATTGAGGATGTGGCAAAAGCAAGGGATCTTCTAGATGGTATCGGCAAAACCATTGACAAGCGTTTTTCAGCGTCTCATCGACTTGGCTATGAGTTTCAGAATCTCAACACCCACCGAATTGAAAGCATCAAAAACTTGGAGGATGAAAAGGCCCAGCTTATTCAAGTCATCAAAGCCCAGGAAACCAAGATCTCTTCATTAGAAGGGGGTTCTAAAGTAAATGATTTGGAATCCGAGATTGAAAGGCTTCATAAGGAACTCGAAGCTGCTAAACATAAGGAAGCCGTATTGAAGAAACAATCTGAAGACGCCTTAAAAGCACAAGAAGATGCTGAAGCTCAGCTAGCCATAGAAAGAAGGACTTCATCTGCTCGTGAGTTGGAAATCATATCTCTTTGTGACAAACTTGCCGTTGAAACTGACAAAACTTCTACTTTGGAGAAAGAAAGGCAAGAAGCTTTGGACAATGCCCAAAAGATTAAGGAAGAGGACGAGGCAACCTTCATGGAATTTTATGTTTGCAGCATTATGTATGGGGGGAGCCTTCGTTTCTTAGGAGAGGGTTATGGGAACATTCTTTCTCATGTTTGGGAAGAGGTATTAAAACAATCTGACGGGGCCGAGGACAGCCAGCTCCAGCTTGATCTACTGGATGAAGAGGGTCGAGAGGCCTTAGCTGAAGGCAGAAACTTCCTCAAGAGCCAACATGGTGAATCATCCGGAGCTAAGACTTCAGGTACTATTGTTGATAATACTTTTACCGGGTTGACTGATAACGTTAACATCTCAAGCTTTTTGACTTGTGTAGATATCGCGATTCCTTCCCCTGCTGCTGGAAATTCTGCTGAAGACAGATAGCAGGATTCGGATGGAGAAATAAACATTGATGATTATGAAATCAGTGCGAACCCTCCCGCCTTAGGTAAAGATGACATGTGCCAATTTATGCTTGACTTAGATTGTCTCTTTCCCCCTCTGGGACATTTTAAGCTCGTGGATCATTATAATTATGCAATGAATTCACTTTCACCATTGCCCCCTGTCGGTGGATACACAGCCATGGTGATGAACGCCATTGAAACTGACTTGCCTTTATTTAATACAGGCCCACTTGTTGATGCTTCCACGGACATAATGCTTTCTCAACCAGGCTCTCAGGAAGAAAGGATTGACGTGATTGCCAACCTTGATCGAGACATCCACAACCTCCAAGAAGACGACCATGATTCTGAAGAAACAATCGATGATGTGATCGACAATCAAGGGGAAAAGGTCAGTACTTCCACTGGTCGGAAAAACTGAAAGCGTTCTATCAAAAAGAAGACCACCAGCTCGTCAACCCCTGAGGGTTCTGCTTCCAAACCTGCATTGAGATCTGGCAGTTCGAAGAAGTAATGGCTTAGACTCGCTTGTTTTGCGTTTACCAGACTTTATCCAGGCCGGATGTATATGCGAGTGTCGGCCCTCACTTACTACTTTGCAATGTTCTGAATTCTGAATAATTTGTACTTGACAATGTTGTGACTTGATCCTGTGCTTGAACGTGACGTGACAATGTTCTGTGTTTTTGCACTTTTAACCTTGTTATCATGTTTTTTCCGTATATTCTGGTCTGTCCACCGCACTTGCACATCTTTCTTTAAACATTCTATTGTCTATGGATTTTTCAATTATATATGGTTGTAATGATCCTTTGGCACGCGAAGAATCAAACAGTTACTTTCGGCTTTCTGATATGATATGCCCCCGTACCAATGGATTGTTTCAACCCTGATATAATGGCAATGAACTTAAGCATTAGATGCTTTAAGTTGTAATCAGAATTTAAAAGCGTCTGTCATTGCACTGTGACATTTGGAGCCTTTTATTCCTCATATGAACTTTACATGTATTATTTGGAATTCCCCATTTTTCGCATTTAGGCGGGCTAGATATTGAGAAATAAGTGGAAACCTCTTGAAGAGGTTTTTAACCCAATTTGAGACGTTATTTGGTCAGATATTTACCGACCTTTGCAGTCGATCGGGTGCCCCCGGAGAGGTCTTGGGTGAAGGACTCAGTTTGGTAATAACGTGGTCAGATTTGTACTGACTTTAAGTTATTTGACTGAGCACCCCCGGAGAGGTTTTGGGTTAAAGACTCAATTTGGTAATAACGTGGTCAGATTTGTACTGACTTTAAGTTATTTGACTGAGCACCCACTGAGAGATTTTGGGTTAAAGACTCAGTTTGGTAATAACGTGGTCAGATTTGTACTGACTTTAAGTTATTTGACTGAACACCCCCGGAGAGGTTTTGGGTTAAAGACTTAGTTGGGTAATAACGTGGTCAGATTTGTACTGGCGTTAAGTTATTTGACTGAGCACCCACGGAGAGGTTTTGGGTTAAAGACTTAGTTTGGTAATAACGTGGTCAGATTTGTACTGACTTTAAGTTATTTGACTGAGCACCCCCGAAGAGGTTTTGGGTTCAAGACTGTGTCTGCCTAGTTCCACGGAGTGGGTATTGATTTTGTTGGACCTTTGAGTTGATCGAGATGCCTCGGTTATAAATCCATAACCCTAGGTCGATCCTCTCGAATAATACTCCTTTGGTGGAATTTTAGCGAGTCTTCTTTGATTTTACTCCATTGGTTTCTCCCGCTGATTGGCCTTGGTGTTTTGTTCTTCTTTTTTATCTTATGGAGACATTCCTCACTTACCGCATTTCGACGGGAGCGCTTTACGGATCCATGTGCTTAATTTATCCTTTTGGACTATGCTACGAACCAACACCAGGCTTTCATCGGGGAATGAACCAGCGAATTTTTTCTTTTAATTATGTCCTGTAATCAGAAATCATAACTGAACATCTATGAGTATATAATCAAAGGTATGCAATGTATAATTTAGACAGGAGTCAAAAGAGTTGTTTTACTCATATTCATGTAATTTCATACAAAGTAACCGTTATATTCATAGGAAAACACAAAGGAATATGAGCCAAAAGAGTTATTTGAAATAACGCCGGAGGTGATCACTGTTTGTAACACCCCGTATGTTGAATAACTAGCTATAATATAAAACAGGGCAGATGAAACACCCCACCTCCGTTAGGGTCACTCTCAAAGGGAATGCCCTAATTTTGGTGGAGGTTTATAAGTATAAGTCACAGATATACAAGACAGATATAAGAACACATATTTGCAAACAGCAGAAAAACAGCAACTTTTATTTCATAAAAGCAAATACGTGTTACAACAACATTACCATGATTGTCTTACATCCTTTCCAAAAACATAACATAACACTTTCATAATCTGTCTTGATTACATCATTTCAAGAAGCATAAAAAAAACATAAATAAACTGCAAAAGCCCCATAGTGGTTGTCCAAAGCCATAGTTCAAAACGAAAGGGTCCAAGCAATACATTTTTCCTCTTCAAGCTGGATATGAAGGCTGGTCAAGCTGCAGTGTTCCCTCCCTGTGGACCTGGGGGGGGAAACGGAAGAAAAGAAGACGAAAGAAAAGAAGAGTCAGACATAAAGCCTGAGTAAGTCTAGGACTATTCTGTCTATGAATAAATAACTGGGTATGATAAGTATAAACAAGAAATGGGGAAAGCACTATAAACTTGGTTAAGTTGTCTAGGGTCGAATATACTATCGTACCCCATATTGATCTCTGAACCCATATAAACTAGTTCCCAACTGGCACCCCATAATCAGGGTGAAGTGATCCATTCTATGATGATCGGCTCCTACTCGCATAGTTACATGTGTCTTACGGCCCCCGATGTTGTAGTTACCTATGCTGGTCCCACCATGGGGTGTATCAAGTCCCATGGCGGCGGCCCGACACAACCTTAGAATGCACAGGTATGTTACTGGTGCCCAGTGCCTTATTTTTCTGTGCCGGAGTGAGTGCACGCCCACACCCCGTTAGAACCTACACTGCTGCACCACCGCCGTCGATTTGACCTCTTACAATCAGCCCAGTAATCGTGCCCCACCCTGCCTAGTTTCAGGGTATCATGATACACCTTATAGGGTTACTGCTGAAAAGGGTCCCCCGCTACTAGGTTTTCTATTTCTAGCCAACATGCTAAGTTGGTTAAGTGTTTTATAACCAAACCCCCAATCAGTCTGTTTAGTTTAGCATGTTCCATTTTGATTAAGTCTTTAGTCCACTTAATCCTAACAATCCTGACTCAGCTTTAATTTTCTTATTAAAGCCTTGACCTCTCACATTAGACAGGTATTGTTGTGGCTGCATGTTGCCGGTTGGTTCCGGGCAGTCTTACGCCACAACTCAGTCTAACCTCGGGTCCTTATTGGGCTCCATGTTTAACCACCCACATTGGATAGGTATTGTTGTGACTACTGGACAGCCGGGCGGTTCCGGGCAGGTTTACATCACAACTCAATCCAACCTCGGGTTAAACACATCGTATTTTCTACATTTACATATTTTGTTCTTTCTTCTTTATTTTTCTTATATGTAAATATTTGCGGTCCATTAAGAATCAATGGTGTAAAGGTTACACCAATCATGGGCCCAACCCATACTTGAATTTGGGCCCATTTTCTTTATATTTTCATTTATTAATAAATTTAACCCAACGTTATTTTCCCCCGTTTAATACGTCCGTTTATTATATATATGTTGGGCTTAGCCTTTTTAAGCCCAACCTAGCCATGCGAAAAGGGGAGGCTTAAAGCGTGATTACATACACAAAAAGGGGAATGTGAACGCATGAACTTGCAACGTGACGTTGGAACTACAGAATAGAAACTGGTGTACTTGCATAGTAGTAGCATATACTTTGGTCATAAAGCATAAGTGACATGAATCAAACCATGTAAACTTGTAGTTAAGTTAAGAATATCACTATTGACACATAGGCTTAACTACAACATAAACCTATATTTTATTTAGGCATAATATCAAACACAAGCAAATCATGTTTATAAGATTACTACATGTTTACAAAGGTGCTTACTTTTGTGACTAATACAAAAGTATACTTCAACTAGAATTAATCCAACTTAATCATGATTCTAAATCTATTCACATAACCATGGCACACATATACTTATGGCATAAATATTTCTAACATGAAATCATGATTTTTACTTTAGTCATGCAAACTTGCAAATGGGATTTTGAATCTAACCTAGCTATGTACCACATATGTCATCATATAATTCTTGTTAACAATATAGACCTAACATGGTTTTCAATTATGCAAAATATCAATCATAGCCTAGTCATATTCATAAGTTCACAAAGAGGTTTTCTAGTACAAAAGTATGGCTTAATACATAGATCATGATGCCAAATTTTCAACATAATTTCATATGGATTATAATAACCCAAATTTGCTCCAATTACTCACAAAATGATTTTTGTATAAAAATACACATTATGATGGCATAGTAGCAAAACCCCAAACTTGCATGAGTTTCAATTAAACAACTACATACATGTAGCTTCAACATGGATTACATAATTTGCGAATATTCCAAACGTATACTTGCATAAAACTACCGCAAACATGTAGTTTTTATAATGAATAACATGCTTTGCGAATATCCAAACGTATACAATATTCCAAATCGATAAGAATCATAGTAACGCACAAATATGGATTACTTTATCACCACAAATCAAGTATACAAACCAACACAGTTATTTGTTCATACCAAAATAATACTCTACTTACAATTGTGTGGCGAATTCTCAAATTTAGGGATTTGAAGATGCGATTCCTTGTTGATTTGATTTGTTTAAGTTGCTTTATGCTTTAGAATTTTCCTCCTAGTCTTCTCCCAAATTGGTGGCTACTCCTAGTCGTTCCTCAACAGCATGATGGCTTTGTTCTTATTTTTGAATGAATAGATTAGGTTGAGTCTAGGGTCATTTTTATAGAGTTTATGAACTGATTAGGACCATCGATGTTGCTTGGATTGATCGTAGCCATTCATTCGAAAGAGAGACCAATTAGAGCCTGCCACCTAGCCCTAATGACAAAGCAAGCTTCTGAAAATCGGCCAAACACAGACCTGGCCAGCCAGGACTAGACCAGACCTGGCCAGCAGGTCATTTTTGACCTGGGCGCACTTGGCAGGTGCGCCAGGTCAAAAATGTACTGGCGCACTTCCCAAGTGCGCCAGTGCATTTTTGTTCTGGCGCACTTCCCAAGTGCGCCAGTGCATTCTGACTCGTTTTCCGGTTTTTCGCCCAACTTCGTTCGTCCATATCTTCTTCATACGATATCCGTTTTTCGAAAACTCGGACTCTATTTCGCGTATTTTTCCGAGACGAACGCAATGGCGTATCCCGTTTCCCTTAGTTCTTTGATTTGAAATTAATTATACTTTAATTTTTGAATTTCATAGTTATAGAATTCACGGGGTGTTACATTCTCCCCCACTTAAAAGGATTTCGTCCCCGAAATCTTCAAGTTAGGAGGAATGCATATCCTAATGTCCAATCATCCATCTACTCACCCATAAAACACGAGCATCCATTTTCCTTAAAAGACTTCTAATGCTTCATGATCATATGCGAAGTGTGTGTGTGTACATGAACTTATCTAATGCAAAATCAGGCGGTCTACTGATTCAGTTGACCTCCTTAATGCGAATTATGTAAGTGCCATGAATCCATCATGTATGCAAATTTTCCTATTCATGATTCTACATGAGTGCACAATCATTCAATACAAATGCAACATTCATATGACAACACATTAAAGTTCAACCATATACGAATGCAAACATATATGCATATGCAATATGAAGTGACTGAGCCGATCTAAAACCTAGATTGTGTGTGTATATGCAACCACGAGAAACCACTAGCAATCACTTGCAACCACTTGCAATCATCATCCATAACATGTTTCAATTACATGTTTCCATCCAAAGAGTTTCTACCTAAAAGATAGGGTCGAGGAGATATACCTAAAAAAAAAGATAGATAAAAGCGCAACTTAAGGAAAAAGAAAGATCAAGGATGTACCCTCAAAAAGAAAAGGGTAGGCAGTGCGTATTCTAGCTTCAGTTTCCCAAGTCGCGTCTCCCTCGGCGTCGCTCCACTGAACTTTGACGAGTTTGACTTCGCGGTTGCGTAGCTTTTTCACTTCCGTTCCTAATATGTGGGTTGGAACTTTCCTTATGGTTGCTTCGCGTTCCACCTCTGCTTCTTCTAGGATATTTGGCTCTACCACTTCAGCAGACTCATGTAGACATTTTCGGCGATGTGAAACGTGAAAAACGTTGTGAACTCCGGCCAGTTTCTCGGGTAGCTCTAATCTATAGGCCATTTTCCCAATTTTCTCGATGATAGGGAATGGCCCTACGAACCTTGGCGCTAGCTTTCCTGTGGTTCCAAAACGAACAACGTTCCTTAGCGGAGATACCTTAAGAAAAACTCTGTCCCCAACCTCAAATTCAAGGTCGGTTCTCCTCTTGTCGGCGTAGGACTTTTGTCTGTCTTGGGCCGTCTTCATCCTTCTTCGTATTAAGTCTACTTTCTCTGAAGTCTCTCGGATCATATCTGGTCCAAGTATGAGCTTATCAGTAGACTCCCACCAGCAAGTGGGCGATCGACACGGTCTTCCATATAAAGCTTCGAAGGGCGCCATTCCGATGGTTGCTTGATAACTGTTGTTGTAGGCGAATTCCACCAAAGGAAGGTGGTCTTCCCATGTCCCTCCGAAGTCAAGAACGCACAGTCTTAAAAGGTCCTCCAAAACTCTGTTCACTCTTTCTGTTTGGCCTTCTTTTTCCGGCAGTCCTTTACTAAGTGCCCCACTTTGCCACAGAAATTGCACTTCCTCTTCTCTTTGTTGCCTTTCCCGCCCTTCTTAAAGTCTGTCTTCTTAGGCTGCAAACCCTCTTTCTTCCCTTGAGAGCTTTCTGCCTTTTTCTCCTTCTTGCCCTTATCCTCATCGTTCAGCAACCATTTGCACCAGTCTTTCATACGTGGCTCCCATAGGTATATGGGTCATGGCCAAACTGTGTAATGGCTCATTCAAGCCTTTGACGAAACGGAGAGCCTTCTTGTGCGGGGTGTTGACTAGGTCCAGCCCAAACCTAGCCAGCTCATCGAACTGATTCACGTACTCTCTGACTGTCTTGTTCCCTTGCTTAAGAAATAAGAATTTTTCCAACTGCAAACTTCTTTCCGCATCTGAGAGAAATTTAGTCTCAAACCTTGCCCTAAAGTCCTCCCATGTCTCCACTGGTCTTTCTGCATTAGTGACTTCCCACCAGTAGGAAGCCTCGCCCTTTAATAGCCATACTGCCAGTTGTACTTTTTGTCTATCTTCTACCTCAAAGATGATGAATAGGTCCTCAGTTTCTTTCAGCCAATTTCTAGCTGCCACGAAGGACTCAGTTCCATGGAAATCCTTTCCTCCCATAGCTTTAAAATCTTTACATATCTTAGCAAACGTGTTTCCCCGTGGAGGAGGTGGAGGAAAAGGTGCTGCTGCAGCTGGATGATTTCCTGCAGCTGGGGGAGGAGGAACGGTAGGACCTGGCTGAGTGGCCCTTGCTTCTAAGAACCGTCTAAACCAACCAGGTATTGGTACACCCTCTGGCAAGTTAAGTTCTTCAGACATGCTGAAACAAAAGGATAGATTCAAAACGAAGGATAAGAGATAGTACCTATGGCTTTGGGGGGGGGACTTTGCCTTTTAAAATAAAATAATATTTTATCTCTTAAAAATGGTTCTTTAAATTTCCTTTCTGAAAATAAATTTTCCAAAACTTTTTATCTTATCAGGTAAACCTATGCTCTGATACCAAGTGAAACACCCCACCTCCGTTAGGGTCACTCTCAAAGGGAATGCCCTAATTTTAGTGGAGGTTTATAAGTATAAGTCACAGATATACAAGACAGATATAAGAACACATATTTGTAAACAGCAGAAAAACAGCAACTTTTATTTCATAAAAGCAAATACGTGTTACAACAACATTACCATGATTGTCTTACATCCTTTCCAAAAACATAACATAACACTTTCATAATCTGTCTTGATTACATCATTTAAAGAAGCATAAAAAAAACATAAATAAACTGCAAAAGCCCCATAGTGGTTGTCCAAAGCCATAGTTCAAAACGAAAGGGTCCAAGCAATACATTTTTCCTCTTCAAGCTGGATATGAAGGCTGGTCAAGCTGCAGTGTTCCCTCCCTGTGGACCTGGGGGGGGAAACGGAAGAAAAGAAGACGAAAGAAAAGTAGAGTCAGACATAAAGCCTGAGTAAGTCTAGGACTATTCTGTCTATGAATAAATAACTGGGTATGATAAGTATAAACAAGAAATGGGGAAAGCACTATAAACTTGGTTAAGTTGTCTAGGGTCGAATATACTATCATACCCCATATTGATCTCTGAACCCATATAAACTAGTTCCCAACTGGCACCCCATAATCAGGGTGAAGTGATCCATTCTATGATGATCGGCTCCTACTCGCATAGTTACATGTGTCTTACGGCCCCCGATGTTGTAGTTACCTATGCTGGTCCCACCATGGGGTGTATCAAGTCCCATGGCGGCGGCCCGACACAACCCTAGAATGCACAGGTATGCTACTGGTGCCTAGTGCCTTATTTTTCTGCGCCGGAGTGAGTGCACGCCCACACCCCGTTAGAACCTACACTGTTGCACCACCGCCGTCGATTTGACCTCTTACAATCAGCCCAGTAATCGTGCCCCACCCTGCCTAGTTTCAGGGTATCATGATACACCTTATAGGGTTACTGCTGAAAAGGGTCCCCCGCTACTAGGTTTTCTATTTCTAGCCAACATGCTAAGTTGGTTAAGTGTTTTATAACCAAACCCCCAATCAGTCTGTTTAGTTTAGCATGTTCCATTTTGATTAAGTCTTTAGTCCACTTAATCCTAACAATCCTGACTCAGCTTTAATTGTCTTATTAAAGCCTTGACCTCTCACATTAGACAGGTATTGTTGTGGCTGCCTGTTGCCGGTTGGTTCCGGGCAGTCTTACGCCACAACTCAGTCTAACCTCGGGTCCTTATTGGGCTCCATGTTTAACCACCCACATTGGATAGGTATTGTTGTGACTACTGGACAGCCGGGCGGTTCCGGGCAGGTTTACATCACAACTCAATCCAACCTCGGGTTAAACACATCGTATTTTCTACATTTACATATTTTGTTCTTTCTTCTTTATTTTTCTTATATGTAAATATTTGCGGCCCATTAAGAATCAATGGTGTAAAGGTTACACCAATCATGGGCCCAACCCATACTTGAATTTGGGCCCCTTTTCTTTATATTTTCATTTATTAATAAATTTAACCCAACGTTATTTTCCCCCGTTTAATACGTCCGTTTATTATATATATGTTGGGCTTAGCCTTTTTAAGCCCAACCTAGCCATGCGAAAAGGGGAGGCTTAAAGCGTGATTACATACACAAAAAGGGGAATGTGAACGCATGAACTTGCAACGTGATGTTGGAACTACAAAATAGAAACTGGTGTACTTGCATAGTAGTAGCATATACTTTGGTCATAAAGCATAAGTGACATGAATCAAACCATGTAAACTTGTAGTTAAGTTAAGAATATCACTATTGACACATAGGCTTAACTACAACATAAACCTATATTTTATTTAGGCATAATATCAAACACAAGCAAATCATGTTTATAAGATTACTACATGTTTACAAAGGTGCTTACTTTTGTGACTAATACAAAAGTATACTTCAACTAGAATTAATCCAACTTAATCATGATTCTAAATCTATTCACATAACCATGGCACACATATACTTATGGCATAAATATTTCTAACATGAAATCATGATTTTTACTTTAGTCATGCAAACTTGCAAATGGGATTTTGAATCTAACCTAGCTATGTACCACATATGTCATCATATAATTCTTGTTAACAATATAGACCTAACATGGTTTTCAATTATGCAAAATATCAATCATAGCCTAGTCATATTCATAAGTTCACAAAGAGGTTTTCTAGTACAAAAGTATGGCTTAATACATAGATCATGATGCCAAATTTTCAACATAATTTCATATGGATTATAATAACCCAAATTTGCTCCAATTACTCACAAAATGATTTTTGTATAAAAATACACATTATGATGGCATAGTAGCAAAACCCCAAACTTGCATGAGTTTCAATTAAACAACTACATACATGTAGCTTCAACATGGATTACATAATTTGCGAATATTCCAAACGTATACTTGCATAAAACTACCGCAAACATGTAGTTTTTATAATGAATAACATGCTTTGCGAATATCCAAACGTATACAATATTCCAAATCGATAAGAATCATAGTAACGCACAAATATGGATTACTTTATCACCACAAATCAAGTATACAAACCAACACAGTTATTTGTTCATACCAAAATAATACTCTACTTACAATTGTGTGGCGAATTCTCAAATTTAGGGATTTGAAGATGCGATTCCTTGTTGATTTGATTTGTTTAAGTTGCTTTATGCTTTAGAATTTTCCTCCTAGTCTTCTCCCAAATTGGTGGCTACTCCTAGTCGTTCCTCAACAGCATGATGGCTTTGTTCTTATTTTTGAATGAATAGATTAGGTTGAGTCTAGGGTCATTTTTATAGAGTTTATGAACTGATTAGGACCATCGATGTTGCTTGGATTGATCGTAGCCATTCATTCGAAAGAGAGACCAATTAGAGCCTGCCACCTAGCCCTAATGACAAAGCAAGCTTCTGAAAATCGGCCAAACACAGACCTGGCCAGCCAGGACTAGACCAGACCTGGCCAGCAGGTCATTTTTGACCTGGGCGCACTTGGCAGGTGCGCCAGGTCAAAAATGTACTGGCGCACTTCCCAAGTGCGCCAGTGCATTTTTGTTCTGGCGCACTTCCCAAGTGCGCCAGTGCATTCTGACTCGTTTTCCGGTTTTTCGCCCAACTTCGTTCGTCCATATCTTCTTCATACGATATCCGTTTTTCGAAAACTCAGACTCTATTTCGCGTATTTTTCCGAGACGAACGCAATGGCGTATCCCGTTTCCCTTAGTTCTTTGATTTGAAATTAATTATACTTTAATTTTTGAATTTCATAGTTATAGAATTCACGGGGTGTTACATTCTCCCCCACTTAAAAGGATTTCGTCCCCGAAATCTTCAAGTTAGGAGGAATGCATATCCTAATGTCCAATCATCCATCTACTCACCCATCAAACACGAGCATCCATTTTCCTTAAAAGACTTCTAATGCTTCATGATCATATGCGAAGTGTGTGTGTGTACATGAACTTATCTAATGCAAAATCAGGCGGTCTACTGATTCAGTTGACCTCCTTAATGCGAATTATGTAAGTGCCATGAATCCATCATGTATGCAAATTTTCCTATTCATGATTCTACATGAGTGCACAATCATTCAATACAAATGCAACATCCATATGACAACACATTAAAGTTCAACCATATACGAATGCAAACATATATGCATATGCAATATGAAGTGACTGAGCCGATCTAAAACCTAGATTGTGTGTGTATATGCAACCACGAGAAACCACTAGCAATCACTTGCAACCACTTGCAATCATCATCCATAACATGTTTCAATTACATGTTTCCATCCAAAGAGTTTCTACCTAAAAGATAGGGTCGAGGAGATATACCTAAAAAAAAGATAGATAAAAGCGCAACTTAAGGAAAAAGAAAGATCAAGGATGTACCCTCAAAAAGAAAAGGGTAGGCAGTGCGTATTCTAGCTTCAGTTTCCCAAGTCGCGTCTCCCTCGGCGTCGCTCCACTGAACTTTGACGAGTTTGACTTCGCGGTTGCGTAGCTTTTTCACTTCCGTTCCTAATATGCGGGTTGGAACTTTCCTTATGGTTGCTTCGCGTTCCACCTCTGCTTCTTCTAGGATATTTGGCTCTACCACTTCAGCAGACTCATGTAGACATTTTCGGCGATGTGAAACGTGAAAAACGTTGTGAACTCCGGCCAGTTTCTCGGGTAGCTCTAATCTATAGGCCATTTTCCCAATTTTCTCGATGATAGGGAATGGCCCTACGAACCTTGGCGCTAGCTTTCCTGTGGTTCCAAAACGAACAACGTTCCTTAGCGGAGATACCTTAAGAAAAACTCTGTCCCCAACCTCAAATTCAAGGTCGGTTCTCCTCTTGTCGGCGTAGGACTTTTGTCTGTCTTGGGCCGTCTTCATCCTTCTTCGTATTAAGTCTACTTTCTCTGAAGTCTCTCGGATCATATCTGGTCCAAGTATGAGCTTATCAGTAGACTCCCACCAGCAAGTGGGCGATCGACACGGTCTTCCATATAAAGCTTCGAAGGGCGCCATTCCGATGGTTGCTTGATAACTGTTGTTGTAGGCGAATTCCACCAAAGGAAGGTGGTCTTCCCATGTCCCTCCGAAGTCAAGAACGCACAGTCTTAAAAGGTCCTCCAAAACTCTGTTCACTCTTTCTGTTTGGCCTTCTTTTTCCGGCAGTCCTTTACTAAGTGCCCCACTTTGCCACAGAAATTGCACTTCCTCTTCTCTTTGTTGCCTTTCCCGCCCTTCTTAAAGTCTGTCTTCTTAGGCTGCAAACCCTCTTTCTTCCCTTGAGAGCTTTCTGCCTTTTTCTCCTTCTTGCCCTTATCCTCATCGTTCAGCAACCATTTGCACCAGTCTTTCATACGTGGCTCCCATAGGTATATGGGTCATGGCCAAACTGTGTAATGGCTCATTCAAGCCTTTGACGAAACGGAGAGCCTTCTTGTGCAGGGTGTTGACTAGGTCCAGCCCAAACCTAGCCAGCTCATCGAACTGATTCACGTACTCTCTGACTGTCTTGTTCCCTTGCTTAAGAAATAAGAATTTTTCCAACTGCAAACTTCTTTCCGCATCTGAGAGAAATTTAGTCTCAAACCTTGCCCTAAAGTCCTCCCATGTCTCCACTGGTCTTTCTGCATTAGTGACTTCCCACCAGTAGGAAGCCTCGCCCTTTAATAGCCATACTGCCAGTTGTACTTTTTGTCTATCTTCTACCTCAAAGATGATGAATAGGTCCTCAGTTTCTTTCAGCCAATTTCTAGCTGCCACGAAGGACTCAGTTCCATGGAAATCCTTTCCTCCCATAGCTTTAAAATCTTTACATATCTTAGCAAACGTGTTTCCCCGTGGAGGAGGTGGAGGAAAAGGTGCTGCTGCAGCTGGATGATTTCCTGCAGCTGGGGGAGGAGGAACGGTAGGACCTGGCTGAGTGGCCCTTGCTTCTAAGAACCGTCTAAACCAACCAGGTATTGGTACACCCTCTGGCAAGTTAAGTTCTTCGGACATGCTGAAACAAAAGGATAGATTCAAAACGAAGGATAAGAGATAGTACCTATGGCTTTGGGGGGGGGACTTTGCCTTTTAAAATAAAATAATATTTTATCTCTTAAAAATGGTTCTTTAAATTTCCTTTTTGAAAATAAATTTTCCAAAACTTTTTATCTTATCAGGTAAACCTATGCTCTGATACCAAGTGAAACACCCCACCTCCGTTAGGGTCACTCTCAAAGGGAATGCCCTAATTTTAGTGGAGGTTTATAAGTATAAGTCACAGATATACAAGACAGATATAAGAACACATATTTGTAAACAGCAGAAAAACAGCAACTTTTATTTCATAAAAGCAAATACGTGTTACAACAACATTACCATGATTGTCTTACATCCTTTCCAAAAACATAACATAACACTTTCATAATCTGTCTTGATTACATCATTTAAAGAAGCATAAAAAAAACATAAATAAACTGCAAAAGCCCCATAGTGGTTGTCCAAAGCCATAGTTCAAAACGAAAGGGTCCAAGCAATACATTTTTCCTCTTCAAGCTGGATATGAAGGCTGGTCAAGCTGCAGTGTTCCCTCCCTGTGGACCTGGGGGGGGAAACGGAAGAAAAGAAGACGAAAGAAAAGTAGAGTCAGACATAAAGCCTGAGTAAGTCTAGGACTATTCTGTCTATGAATAAATAACTGGGTATGATAAGTATAAACAAGAAATGGGGAAAGCACTATAAACTTGGTTAAGTTGTCTAGGGTCGAATATACTATCATACCCCATATTGATCTCTGAACCCATATAAACTAGTTCCCAACTGGCACCCCATAATCAGGGTGAAGTGATCCATTCTATGATGATCGGCTCCTACTCGCATAGTTACATGTGTCTTACGGCCCCCGATGTTGTAGTTACCTATGCTGGTCCCACCATGGGGTGTATCAAGTCCCATGGCGGCGGCCCGACACAACCCTAGAATGCACAGGTATGCTACTGGTGCCTAGTGCCTTATTTTTCTGCGCCGGAGTGAGTGCACGCCCACACCCCGTTAGAACCTACACTGTTGCACCACCGCCGTCGATTTGACCTCTTACAATCAGCCCAGTAATCGTGCCCCACCCTGCCTAGTTTCAGGGTATCATGATACACCTTATAGGGTTACTGCTGAAAAGGGTCCCCCGCTACTAGGTTTTCTATTTCTAGCCAACATGCTAAGTTGGTTAAGTGTTTTATAACCAAACCCCCAATCAGTCTGTTTAGTTTAGCATGTTCCATTTTGATTAAGTCTTTAGTCCACTTAATCCTAACAATCCTGACTCAGCTTTAATTGTCTTATTAAAGCCTTGACCTCTCACATTAGACAGGTATTGTTGTGGCTGCCTGTTGCCGGTTGGTTCCGGGCAGTCTTACGCCACAACTCAGTCTAACCTCGGGTCCTTATTGGGCTCCATGTTTAACCACCCACATTGGATAGGTATTGTTGTGACTACTGGACAGCCGGGCGGTTCCGGGCAGGTTTACATCACAACTCAATCCAACCTCGGGTTAAACACATCGTATTTTCTACATTTACATATTTTGTTCTTTCTTCTTTATTTTTCTTATATGTAAATATTTGCGGCCCATTAAGAATCAATGGTGTAAAGGTTACACCAATCATGGGCCCAACCCATACTTGAATTTGGGCCCCTTTTCTTTATATTTTCATTTATTAATAAATTTAACCCAACGTTATTTTCCCCCGTTTAATACGTCCGTTTATTATATATATGTTGGGCTTAGCCTTTTTAAGCCCAACCTAGCCATGCGAAAAGGGGAGGCTTAAAGCGTGATTACATACACAAAAAGGGGAATGTGAACGCATGAACTTGCAACGTGATGTTGGAACTACAAAATAGAAACTGGTGTACTTGCATAGTAGTAGCATATACTTTGGTCATAAAGCATAAGTGACATGAATCAAACCATGTAAACTTGTAGTTAAGTTAAGAATATCACTATTGACACATAGGCTTAACTACAACATAAACCTATATTTTATTTAGGCATAATATCAAACACAAGCAAATCATGTTTATAAGATTACTACATGTTTACAAAGGTGCTTACTTTTGTGACTAATACAAAAGTATACTTCAACTAGAATTAATCCAACTTAATCATGATTCTAAATCTATTCACATAACCATGGCACACATATACTTATGGCATAAATATTTCTAACATGAAATCATGATTTTTACTTTAGTCATGCAAACTTGCAAATGGGATTTTGAATCTAACCTAGCTATGTACCACATATGTCATCATATAATTCTTGTTAACAATATAGACCTAACATGGTTTTCAATTATGCAAAATATCAATCATAGCCTAGTCATATTCATAAGTTCACAAAGAGGTTTTCTAGTACAAAAGTATGGCTTAATACATAGATCATGATGCCAAATTTTCAACATAATTTCATATGGATTATAATAACCCAAATTTGCTCCAATTACTCACAAAATGATTTTTGTATAAAAATACACATTATGATGGCATAGTAGCAAAACCCCAAACTTGCATGAGTTTCAATTAAACAACTACATACATGTAGCTTCAACATGGATTACATAATTTGCGAATATTCCAAACGTATACTTGCATAAAACTACCGCAAACATGTAGTTTTTATAATGAATAACATGCTTTGCGAATATCCAAACGTATACAATATTCCAAATCGATAAGAATCATAGTAACGCACAAATATGGATTACTTTATCACCACAAATCAAGTATACAAACCAACACAGTTATTTGTTCATACCAAAATAATACTCTACTTACAATTGTGTGGCGAATTCTCAAATTTAGGGATTTGAAGATGCGATTCCTTGTTGATTTGATTTGTTTAAGTTGCTTTATGCTTTAGAATTTTCCTCCTAGTCTTCTCCCAAATTGGTGGCTACTCCTAGTCGTTCCTCAACAGCATGATGGCTTTGTTCTTATTTTTGAATGAATAGATTAGGTTGAGTCTAGGGTCATTTTTATAGAGTTTATGAACTGATTAGGACCATCGATGTTGCTTGGATTGATCGTAGCCATTCATTCGAAAGAGAGACCAATTAGAGCCTGCCACCTAGCCCTAATGACAAAGCAAGCTTCTGAAAATCGGCCAAACACAGACCTGGCCAGCCAGGACTAGACCAGACCTGGCCAGCAGGTCATTTTTGACCTGGGCGCACTTGGCAGGTGCGCCAGGTCAAAAATGTACTGGCGCACTTCCCAAGTGCGCCAGTGCATTTTTGTTCTGGCGCACTTCCCAAGTGCGCCAGTGCATTCTGACTCGTTTTCCGGTTTTTCGCCCAACTTCGTTCGTCCATATCTTCTTCATACGATATCCGTTTTTCGAAAACTCGGACTCTATTTCGCGTATTTTTCCGAGACGAAAGCAATGGCGTATCCCGTTTCCCTTAGTTCTTTGATTTGAAATTAATTATACTTTAATTTGTGAATTTCACAGTTATAGAATTCACGGGGTGTTACAGCAGAATTAAATTTAAAAACCTGAACCGGGGGAAACGGGCTATGCCATTGCGTTCGTCTCGGAAAAATACACGAAATAGCGTCCGAGTTTTCGAAAATCGGAGTCCGTATGACCCAGATAAGGCCCAAAGAAGTTTTCAGAAATTTAAATTCAGATTTAAATTCAAAATTTTCAATTTTCAGAAGTGGCGGGAAAAATCCCGCCAGACCGAGGGGGTCGACCTGAGGGTCGACTGGGGAGTCGACCTTCCCCCCCAAGTCGACTGGGGAGTCGACCCTAGGGTCGACCTGGGAGTCGACCTCCCTGGTCGAGCCCAGGTCACCTGGGTGCACCAGCTTGTCTTTTGGGTTGTGTTTAAGTGGCTAGGACGTGATCTGACGGCTCTAATCTGATTTAGGGTTAATCTAATGGCCTAAAACACCTAACTACTCTATAAATACACCCTAAGACTACCTTAATTCATACTAAAAATAGATACAATGTCGTCATGCCGTCAAAATGCAACTTGAAGGAGCCTCCATCAATTTGTAGAAGAAGATAGCATCTCAAATCCATCTCTAATCAACTCTAGCAACTTAATCTTCTTCTTAGGAGTGCTAATCAACAAGTTGTGAGTTTTCTATAGCCTTAATGACCAATTATTGAAATGATTATGATAGGATATAATGAGGTTATGGCTATGAATGTGGATCAATGCATGTTATGCAAGTTATATGCTATGCGTTAATGATGTTATGCATGTTATGCAAGTTATATGCTATGTGTTTGAGATGTTATGCATGTTATGCAAGTTATATGCTATGAGTTTGAGATGTTATGCATGTTATGCAAGCCATATGCTACATGTTCATGATTTTATGCAAGTTATGCAAGTCATATGCTACATGTTCATGATGTTATGCAAGTTATGCAAGTCATATGTTACATGTTCATGATGTTATGCAAGTTATGCAAGCTATATGCTATATGATCATGATGTTATGCAAGTTATGCAAGTGTTCATGATGCTAGTTGCTATGATAAACATTGATCCACTATGACACCATGATTATGCAAGTTTGGTGTATGATTATATGCAAGTTCATATATGATATGTTATGCAAGTTTGGTGTATGATTATATGGAAGTCCATATATGACATGTTATGCAAGTATAGTGTTCGATTTTGTGCAAGTAACATGTGCAAGTTTACACCATAGTATGATATGCATACATATGCAAGTTAACCCCTTTACATGTCATACATACATATGCAAGTTTACCCCTTTGTATGACATAAGAAACTTATGCAAGTTAACCTCTTTATGACATATGTGATTCATGCAAGTTTGGGTTGATTATTTATGCTAGTTGTGTTTGATGCTATATGCATGTTGACACCTTTAAACCCATGTTGATGCTAATGTGTTATGCAAGTTGAACCCATTGTATTTGTGATGAATCTTCCCTTTTATGTCATGTAGCGAATTACGTGGGGAACGATGGGGTTAATAAATATGCTAATGAAATTGTGTGAAGTTGGTATGATTATGCATACCACAAAGTGGATGGACATAATTGAGTCAATTATGTACATCGTTAAAATTGGAATTAATTAGGGAACATTAATTCGGGGGTGATTAATTAGGTGTAATTAATCGACTAAGACACGAGGTTGGACCCTTTTGTAGCGTAAGACTGCCCGGAACCGACCGGCAAATCCAACGGCTACAAATGATTGGCCCAATGTGAGAGGTCTTAGGCACAAACCAAATACGTGACAAGTGTATAGACACGAGGTTAGACTCGGTTATGGCGTAAGGCTGCCCGGACCCAACCGGCAAATCCAGCTGCCATAAAAGATAGTCTAATGTGAGAGGTCTTTACAACGGTTACGTTTTTAATTAATTAAGAAACACTTAACCAGATAAGCATGTAGTGGGCATGAGGGGTTAAGTGGGTGCCTTGGGTGGCATGTGGAAATCAAGTAGGTGCCTTGGGTGGCATGAGGAAATCTAGTGGGTTGCCTTGGGTGGCAATAGAAAATACGATTAGATGACTTAACCAAGTGGAAACATGTAATTAAACATGATTAAAGGGTTAAGTGGGATGCACTAGATAAATTGACAAGCTTAGGTGGTAGCTTGTGGGGGCCCATTTCAACCAGTAACCCATATGTATCTTATTGGGCTCGACCCATGTTGAGGACGGGACACGCGTACTGGGCTTGATTATAAGAGGCCAAAACGGGGTAGCGGTGGCAACGCGAGTCCAACGGGTTTCATATGCGTGTGTGGACCCGGGCTGGTAGGTAAGACGTTGTTGCATCGTGTAGATATAAGCCGTGCACCATTTGTTGTATCGGGTTGCCACTTTGGGGAGTGATACACCCCACTGTGGGGCCAGCACGGGTATCTACGGTAGGGAGCCGATCGCTTGGGAGTAGTGGGTACACCTAGTGGAGATAGGGGCAGACGGCACCTATGTAGACAGCTAGGGGTACACGAAACTACTGGGTAAATTTTCTAAGTCCTTGGGAGGGATCAACCTTTAAGTAGGAAGAAGTATTTTCAAAAACATGTCTTTAAAGAGAAAAGTTTTTGAAAGAAAAGCATAATCCCCAATAGCCATATCTTTATCTTTCGAATTCTCCGTCTTGAATCTTTCCTTTTTCGTTTCAGCATGGCTGAGGATCTTAACTTTTCGGAGGGTGTGACGATACCAGTATGGTATAGGAGATTGATGGAGGCTAGGGCCGCCACTGCGGGTCCAACAAATGTTCCTCCACCAACCGTAGCACCCGTTCTTCCTCCTCCCCCTCCTCCTCCTCGCACAGATACTTTTGCTAAGACTTGCAAGGAATTTAAAGCTATGGGAGGGAAACCTTTTCAAGGATCAGAAACTTTTGTGGAGGCTAGAGATTGGCTTAAGGAGGTGGAAGAATTGATAGACATCTTTGAGATGGAAGAAGGAAAGTGTAACACCCCGCGAATTATATAACTGTGAAATTTACAAATTAAAGTATAATTAATTTCAAATCAAAGAACTAAGGGAAACGGGATACGCCATTGCGTTCGTCTCGGAAAAATACGCGAAATAGAGTCCGAGGTTTCGAAAAACGGAGTCCGTATGAAGAAGATATGGCCTTCGGAAGTTTCTGAATTAAATTTAAATTTCAAACAGAATAAAACAGTTTAAAAAATTAAAAGTGGGGCCCAATGGGCCAGGGCGGAAGAACACCCGCCTCACGCACCCAGGTCGACTGGGCTGTCGACCTGGTCTAACCAGGTCGACAGGCCTGTCGACAGGACTGTCGACAGGGGTGTCGACCTGGTCCAGACCAGGTCGAACCCAGTCTAACCCGGCTGGCCTATTCTCTGTTGGTCGATTTTCTGTGGTCTGCTTTGTCATTAGGGCTAGGTGGCAAGCTCTAATTGGTCTCTCCTTAGGATGAATGGCTACGATCAATCCAAGCAACATCAATGGTTCTAATCAGTTCATTACCCCTATAAAAACAACCCTAGACTAACCCTAATCTATTCATTCAAAAATAAGAACAAAGCCGCCATGTTGCTGAGGAACGACTAGGGGTAGCCACCAAATTGGAGAGAAGATTAGGAGGAAAATTCTAAAGCCTAAAGCAATTCAAACAAAGCAATTCAAACAAAGCAAATCAACGCCTACGTCAAAAGGAGTCGCATCTCTAAATTCCTAAATTAGAGAATTCGCCGCAACGATTGTAAGTAGAGTATTACTTTGGTATGAACAAATGATTGTGTAGATATGTATACTTGATTTGTGGCGATAAAGTAATTCATATTTGTGCGTTGGAATATTGTATACGTTTGGATATTCTTGAATTATGTTATTCATGTTATAAAGAACTACATGCGGTAGTTCTATGCAAGTATACGTTTGGAATATTTCGCAAATTATGTAATCCATGTTGAAGCTACATGTATGTAGTTGATTTAAATTCATGCAAGTTTGGGGCTTTGCTACTATGCCATCATAATGTTTATTTTTATACAAACGTCATTTTTATGAAGTAATTGGAATAGGTTTGGGTTATCATAATCCATATGAAATTATGTTGAAAATTGGGCATCATGTATTAAGCCATGCTTTTGTACTAGAAAACCTATTTGCAAACTTATGAATATGGCTAGGCTATGAATGATATTTGGCATAATTGAAATCCATGATTAAGTCTATCTTGTTTACAAGAATTATATGATGACATATGTGGTACATAGCTAGGTTAGATTCAAAAATCCCTTTTTGCAAGTTTACATGACTAAAGTAAAAATTATGATTTCATGTTAGAAACATTTATGCCATGGTTATGTGAACAAATTTAATTATACTTTAGTATTAGTCACAAAAGTAGACACCTTTGTAAGCATGTAGTAGTCTTATGAACATGATTTGCTTATGTTTGACATTATGCCTAAATAAAAATATAGGTTCATGTTGTAGTTATGACTATGTGATTTTACATGCTTTGATTCATGTCACCTATGTTTTATGACCAAAGTATATGTTACCACTATGCAAGTACACCAGTTTATATTTTGTATTTCCAACGTCATATTGCAAGATCATGCGCTCACATTCCCCTTTTTGGTGTATGTAATCACGCTTTAAGCCTCCCCTTTTCACATGGCTAAATTGGGCTTTAAAAGGCTAAGCCCAATATACATACAATAAACGGACGTGTAAAACGGGGGAAAATAACGTTGGGTTAAAATTACTAATGAATAAAAATATAAAACAGAAGGGCCCAAATTCAAGTATGGGTTGGGCCCATGATTGGTGTAACCTTTGCACCATTAACTTAATAATTGGCCGCAAATATTTACATATAAGAAAAAAAAAAGACAAAATATGTAAATGTAGAACATACGATGTGTTTAACCCGAGGTTGGATTGAGTTGTGATGTAAACCTGCCCGGAACCGCCCGGCTGTCCAGTAGTCACAACAATACCTATCCAATGTGGGAGGTTAAACATGGAGCCCAATAAGGACCCGAGGTTAGACTGAGTTGTGGTGTAAGACTGCCCGGAACCAACCGGCAACAGGCAGCCACAACAATACCTGTCTAATGTGAGAGGTCAGGGCCTTAATAAGACAATTAAGGCTGAGTCAGGATTGCTAGGATTAAGTGAACTAAAGACTTAATCAAAATGGAACATGCTAAACTAAACGGACTGGTGGGGGTTAGGTTAGAAAACACTTAACCAACTTAGCATGTTGGCTAGAGATAAAAAACCTAGTAACGGGGGACCCTTTTCAGCAGTAACCCTAGAAGGTGTATCAGGATACCCTGAAACTAGGCAGGGTGGGGCACGATTACTGGGCTGATTGTAAGAGGTCAAATCGACGGCGGTGGTGTAGCAGTGTAGGTTCTAACGGGGTGCGGGCGTGCACACACTCCGGCGCAGAAAAATAAGGCACTGGACACCAGTAGCATACCTGTGCACTCTAAGGTTGTGTCGGGCCGCCACTATGGGACTTGATACACCCCATGGTGGGACCAGCATAGGTAACTACAACATCGGGGGCCGTAAGACACATGTAACTATGCGAGTAGGAGCCGATCATTATAAAATGGATCACATCACCCTGATTATGGGGTGCCAGTTGGAAACTAGTTTATATGGGTTCAGAGATTAACATGGGGTACGATAGTATATTCGACCCTAGACAACTTAACCAAGTTTATAGTGCTTGCCCACTTCTTGTTTATACTTATCATACCCAGTTCTTTATTCATAGACAAAATAGTACTAGACTTACTCAGGCTTTATGTCTGACTCTACTTTTCTTTCGTCTTCTTTTCTTCCGTTTCCCCCCCCCCCAAGTCCACAGGGAGGGAACACAGCAGCTTGACCAACCTTAACATCCAGCTTGAAGAGGAGAAATGTATTGCTTGGACTTTCCTGTTTTGAACTATAGCTTTGGACAATCCACTATGGGGACTTTTGCAGTTTATCTATGTTTTATTTATGCTTCTTTAAATAATGTACTCAAGACAGATTATGAAAGTGTTATGTTATGTTTTAAAAAAAAAAGATGTAAGACAATCATGGTGATGCTTTGTAACACGTATTTGCTTTTATGAAATAAAAGTTTGTTGTTTTTCCGCTGTTTATAAATATGTGTTCTTATATCTGTCTTGTATATCTGTGACTTATACTTATAAAACTCCACCAAAATTAGGGCATTCCCTTTGAGAGTGACCCTAACGGAGGTAGGGTGTTTCACTTGGTATCAGAGCATAGGTTTACCAGATAAGATAAAAAGTTTTGAAAAAAATTATTTTCAAAAAGGGAATTTAAAGAAGCATTTTTAAAAAGAAAAATGTTATTTTATTTTAAAAAGGCAAAAGTCCACTCCCCAAAGCCATAGGTACTATCTCTTATCCTTCGTTTTGAATCTATCCTTTTTGTTTCAGCATGTCCGAAGATCTTAACTTGCCGGAAGGGGTGCCAATACCTGGTTGGTTTAGACGGTTCTTAGAAGCAAGGGCGACTCAGCCAGGTCCTACCATTCCTCCTCCCCCAGCTGCCGGAAATCATCCAGCTGCAGCAGCACCTTTTCCTCCACCTCCTCCTCGGGGAAACACGTTTGCTAAGATATGTAAAGATTTTAAAGCTATGGGAGGAAGGGATTTCCATGGAACTGAGTCCTTCGTGGCAGCTAGAAATTGGCTGAAAGAAACGGAGGACCTATTCATCATCTTTGAGGTAGAAGATAGACAAAAAGTACAATTGGCAGTGTGGCTATTGAAGGGCGAGGCTTCCTACTGGTGGGAAGTCACTAATGCTGAAAGACCAGTGGAGACATGGGAGGACTTTAGGGCAAGGTTTGAGACTAAATTTCTCTCAGATGCGGAAAGAAGTTTGCAGTTGGAAAAATTCTTATTTCTTAAGCAAGGGGACAAGACAGTCAGAGAGTATGTGAATTAGTTCGATGAGCTGGCTAGGTTTGGGCTTGACCTAGTCAACACCCCGCACAAGAAGGCTCTCCGGTTCGTCAAAGGGTTGAATGAGCCATTACACAGTTTGGCCATGACCCATATACCCATGGGAGCCACGTATGAAAGATTGGTGCAAATGGCATTGCTGAATGAAGAGGATAAGGGCAAGAAGGAGACAAAGGCAGAAAGCTCTCAAGGGAAGAAAGAGGGTTTGCAGCCTAAGAAGACAGACTTTAAGAAGGGCGGGAAAGGCAACAAAGAGAAGAGGAAGTGCAATTTCTGTGGCAAAGTGGGGCACTTAGTAAAGGACTGCCGGAAAAAGAAGGCCAAGGAGAATGGTGGGTGCTTTTCTTGTGGTGAGACAGGCCACAGGGCTAAGGACTGCCCAAAGAAACGAGGACAGGGGCAGAGGGCTGGATCCACCCCAGGGGCACAGGTCCATGTGCTGGAAGCGCCACCTCTGCAACAGCGAGGTATAAATACTTCTGTAGAAAGTGTAGTTTATCTTTATGATCACCCCGTTCGCACTTTATTTGATTCTGGCGCATCACACTCCTTTATCTCGTCTGCTTTAGTAGAATCTCTGCACCTAAAAACAAGTATGGTAGAGGACCCCTTAATTGTTTCAAACCCAATTGGGGGCCCAGCTCATTTGTCTATGATCTGTGTGGAATTGAAAATTTCTATTCTAAGCGTAGAATTTCAATGTAGTGCCTTTGTTTTGGGCTTTTCGGGGTATGGTTTGATTTTGGGTATGGATTGGCTATCCAGTAATGGGGCCATCCTTGATTGTGAGAAAAGGGTTGTTAGGCTCCTAACCCAGCTCGGTAATACTTTGGAAATTTCTTGTAATCCCTCATATGCGGTTATGCTTAGTTATCTTGAATCGCTAGATGCCTCTGTTGAAAATTTGCAATCAGTTAGAGTGGTCCGGGAATATCCGGATGTCTTCGAAGAGGTGAAGGGCTTGCCTCCGAAGCGGGAAATAGACTTCCGCATATATCTTGTAGATAATGCAAAGCCCGTTGCGTTGCCCGTTAGACACATGGCTCCACGAGAAAGGAAAGAGCTCAGTAAACAGATTAAAGAGCTTCTAGAAAAGGGGTTCATTAGGAGAAGCATTTCAGAATGGGGCGCTCCAGTGGTGTTCGCTACAAAGGCGGATGGTTCACTCCGTCTATGTGTTGACTATAGGGAGCTCAACAAGCTAACGAAAAAGAATAGGCACCCTTTCCCTAGAATTGACGATTTATTTGACCAGCTTGCAGGGGCGTCTGTTTTCTCCCAACTCGATTTAGCAACCGGTTTTCATCAGCTAAGGGTGGCTGAAGATAGCATCGATAAGACGGCATTCAGAACCCCAGACGGCTTCTTTGAATGGCTTGTCATGCCTTTCGGCTTGACAAATGCACCTGCTTACTTCGTGGACCTAATGAGTAGGGTATTTAGAGATTTCCTCAACAAATTCGTAGTGGTCTTCGTAGATGATATCCTTATCTTCTCAAAGAATGAAGAGGAACATGCTCAACACTTAAGGGCAATCATGGAAACTTTGCGAGTCCATCAACTAAAAGCCAAATTCTCCAAATGCCACTTTTGGAGAGAAGAGGTGAGGTTCCTTGGGCACATAGTGTCCAAACAAGGGTTAGCAGTGGACCCTGCTAAGGTAGTGGCGGTACAGGATTGGAAGACACCAAGGAATGCAACTGAGGTTCGAAGCTTTCTAGGACTAGCGGGTTTCTATCGAAAATTCATAAGGGATTTTGCGAAAATCTCAGCTCCGCTCACGAAGTTGACCAAAAAGAATCTAGTGTTCAATTGGGATTTGGATTGCGAGTTTGCTTTCCAACGACTGAAAAGGGCTCTTACAACAGCCCCAGTTTTGACGCTGCCAGATGGGAGCAAGATGTTCACTGTTTATACGGATGCATGTGGGACAGGGCTAGGCGCCGTCTTAATGCAAGAAGGAAGGGTAGTAGCTTATGGCGGGAGGCAGTTGAAGGTGCACGAAAAGAACTACCCAACCCACGATCTTGAGTTAGCCGCCATCGTCTTTGCACTCAAGTCTTGGCGACACTATCTCCTAGGTGAGAAGTTCGAACTTTACACTGACCATAAATCGTTGAAATATCTTTTCTCGCAAAAGGATCTTAACTTGAGGCAACAAAGATGGATGGAGTTTCTTGCCTCGTACGATTTCGAAATCTCCTACACTCCGGGCAAAGGCAACGTAGTAGCAGACGCGTTGAGCCGAAAGAAATTGACCCTAAGCCCGTTGTTTGTTGAAAGACAAAGCCTAGAGTTTATAGCCAGCTTCGACTTTAGGCCTTCCTCCGATTTCGTACCAGGCTTACTAGCATCTCTCGAAGTGCGCCCAACTTTAGTGGATTCAGTAGGGGCAGCACAACGCGAAGACCCTCAACTTGTGGAAATAATTGATAGGCTAATTAGGGGTGAGACTTCAAGTCACCTCAACAGATACTCCATCGACGATAAGGGTTTGCTAAGGCGAGACGGAAGACTATGCGTCCCACAGACAAAAGATTTAGTAAAGAAGGTTCTCGAGGAAGCACATCACTCCAAGATGACGATACACCCAGGCGGAGATAAAATGTACAAAGACATAAAAAGGACTTTCTTCTGGAACGGCATGAAAAAGGACGTGGCAGAATTCGTTTCTAAGTGCATGGTGTGCCAACAGGTTAAGGCGGAACAGAAAAAGCCTGGCGGACTGCTACATCCTCTGGACGTCCCGCAGTGGAAGTGGGATAGCATCTCAATGGACTTCATCGATGGGCTGCCTAGGTCTAGGAGAGGCAACACTAGCATTTGGGTAATAGTGGATAGGCTTACTAAAAGCGCCCACTTTTTACCTGTCAAAAGTAAAAGAACTGCCTCATCCCTAGCATCACTTTACCTTAAGGAAATCGTTCGACTCCATGGAATACCATCTAGCATTGTTAGTGACCGAGTCCCCATCTTCACTAGTGAGTTTTGGCGGAGTCTGCAAGAAGCAGTAGGAACGCAGTTATGCTTGAGCACAGCCTATCATCCCCAAACCGATGGCCAAACAGAGAGAGTGAACAGAGTTTTGGAAGACCTTTTAAGACTATGCGTCCTTGACTTCGGAGGGACATGGGAAGACCACCTTCCTTTGGTGGAATTTGCCTACAACAACCGCTATCAAGCAACCATCGGAATGGCGCCCTTCGAAGCTTTATATGGAAGACCGTGCCGATCACCCACTTGTTGGTGGGAGTCTACTGATAAGCTCATACTTGGACCAGATATGATCCGAGAGACTTCAGAGAAAGTAGACTTAATACGCAGAAGGATGAAGACGGCCCAAGACAGACAAAAGTCCTATGCCGACAAGAGAAGGACCGACCTTGAATTTGAGGTTGGAGACAGAGTTTTTCTCAAGGTGTCACCGCTGAGAAACGTTGTTCGTTTTGGAACCACAGGAAAACTGGCACCAAGGTTCGTAGGGCCATTCCCTATCATCGAGAAAATTGGGAAAATGGCCTATAGACTAGAGCTACCCGAGAAGTTAGCTGGAGTCCACAACGTTTTTCACGTTTCACATCTCCGAAAATGTCTACATAAGTCTGCTGAAGTGGTAGAGCCAAATATCCTCGAAGAGGCCGAAGTGGAACGCGAAGCAACCATAAGAAAAGTTCCAAACCGCATATTAGGAACGGAAGTGAAGAAGCTACGCAACCGTGAAGTCAAGCTCGTCAAAGTTCAGTGGAGCGACGCCGAGGGAGACGCGACTTGGGAAACTGAAGCTAGAATACGCACTGCCTACCCTTTTCTGTTCGAGGGTACATCCTTGATCTTTCCTTTTCCTTAAGTTGCGCTTTTATCTATCTTTTTAGGTATATTTCCTCGACCTTATCTTTTAGGTAGAAACCCTTTGGATGGAAACATGTAATTGAAACATGTTATGGATGATGGTTGCGAGTGGTTGCAAGTGATTGCTCGTGGTTGCTCGTGGTTGCATATACACACACAATCTAGGTTTTAGATCGGCTCAGTCACTCCATATTGCATATGCATATATGTTTGCATTCATATGTGGTTGAACTTTAATGTGTTGTCATGTGGATGCTGCATTTGTATTGAATGATTGTGCACTCATGTAGAATCAAGAATAGGAAAATTTGCATACATGATGGATTCATGGCACTTACATAATCCGCATTAAGGAGGTCAACTGAATCAGTAGACCGCCTGATTTTGCATTAGATAAGTTCATGTACACACACACTTCGCATATGATCATGAAGCATTAGAAGTCTTTTTAAGGACAATGGATGCTCGTGTTTGATGGATGAGTAGATGGATGATTAAATGTTAGGATATACATTCCTCCTAACTTGAAGATTTCGGGGACGAAATCCTTTTAAGTGGGGGAGAATGTAACACCCCGCGAATTATATAACTGTGAAATTTATAAATTAAAGTATAATTAATTTCAAATCAAATAACTAAGGGAAACGGGATACGCCATTGCGTTCGTCTCGGAAAAATACGCGAAATAGAGTCCGAGTTTTCGAAAAACGGAGTCCGTATGAAGAAGATATGGCCTTCGGAAGTTTCTGAATTAAATTTAAATTTCAAACAGAATAAAACAGTTTAAAAAATTAAAAGTGGGGCCCAATGGGCCAGGGCGGAAGAACACCCGCCTCACGCACCCAGGTCGACTGGGCTGTCGACCTGGTCTAACCAGGTCGACAGGCCTGTCGACAGGACTGTCGACAGGGGTGTCGACCTGGTCCAGACCAGGTCGAACCCAGTCTAACCCGGCTGGCCTATTCTCTGTTGGTCGATTTTCTGTGGTCTGCTTTGTCATTAGGGCTAGGTGGCAAGCTCTAATTGGTCTCTCCTTAGGATGAATGGCTACGATCAATCCAAGCAACATCAATGGTTCTAATCAGTTCATTACCCCTATAAAAACAACCCTAGACTAACCCTAATCTATTCATTCAAAAATAAGAACAAAGCCGCCATGTTGCTGAGGAACGACTAGGGGTAGCCACCAAATTGGAGAGAAGATTAGGAGGAAAATTCTAAAGCCTAAAGCAATTCAAACAAAGCAATTCAAACAAAGCAAATCAACGCCTACGTCAAAAGGAGTCGCATCTCTAAATTCCTAAATTAGAGAATTCGCCGCAACGATTGTAAGTAGAGTATTACTTTGGTATGAACAAATGATTGTGTAGATATGTATACTTGATTTGTGGCGATAAAGTAATTCATATTTGTGCGTTGGAATATTGTATACGTTTGGATATTCTTGAATTATGTTATTCATGTTATAAAGAACTACATGCGGTAGTTCTATGCAAGTATACGTTTGGAATATTTCGCAAATTATGTAATCCATGTTGAAGCAACATGTATGTAGTTGATTTAAATTCATGCAAGTTTGGGGCTTTGCTACTATGCCATCATAATGTGTATTTTTATACAAACGTCATTTTTATGAAGTAATTGGAATAGGTTTGGGTTATCATAATCCATATGAAATTATGTTGAAAATTGGGCATCATGTATTAAGCCATGCTTTTGTACTAGAAAACCTATTTGCAAACTTATGAATATGGCTAGGCTATGAATGATATTTGGCATAATTGAAATCCATGATTAAGTCTATCTTGTTTACAAGAATTATATGATGACATATGTGGTACATAGCTAGGTTAGATTCAAAAATCCCTTTTTGCAAGTTTACATGACTAAAGTAAAAATCATGATTTCATGTTAGAAACATTTATGCCATGGTTATGTGAACAAATTTAATTATACTTTAGTATTAGTCACAAAGGTAGACACCTTTGTAAGCATGTAGTAGTCTTATGAACATGATTTGCTTATGTTTGACATTATGCCTAAATAAAAATATAGGTTCATGTTGTAGTTATGACTATGTGATTTTACTTGCTTTGATTCATGTCACCTATGTTTTATGACCAAAGTATATGTTACCACTATGCAAGTACACCAGTTTCTATTTTGTATTTCCAACGTCATATTGCAAGATCATGCGCTCACATTCCCCTTTTTGGTGTATGTAATCACGCTTTAAGCCTCCCCTTTTCGCATGGCTAAATTGGGCTTTAAAAGGCTAAGCCCAATATATATACAATAAACGGACGTGTAAAACGGGGGAAAATAACGTTGGGTTAAAATTACTAATGAATAAAAATATAAAACAGAAGGGCCCAAATTCAAGTATGGGTTGGGCCCATGATTGGTGTAACCTTTGCACCATTAACTTAATAATTGGCCGCAAATATTTACATATAAGAAAAAAAAAAGACAAAATATGTAAATGTAGAACATACGATGTGTTTAACCCGAGGTTGGATTGAGTTGTGATGTAAACCTGCCCGGAACCGCCCGGCTGTCCAGTAGTCACAACAATACCTATCCAATGTGGGAGGTTAAACATGGAGCCCAATAAGGACCCGAGGTTAGACTGAGTTGTGGCGTAAGACTGCCCGGAACCAACCGGCAACAGGAAGCCACAACAATACCTGTCTAATGTGAGAGGTCAGGGCCTTAATAAGACAATTAAGGCTGAGTCAGGATTGCTAGGATTAAGTGAACTAAAGACTTAATCAAAATGGAACATGCTAAACTAAACGGACTGGTGGGGGTTAGGTTAGAAAACACTTAACCAACTTAGCATGTTGGCTAGAGATAGAAAACCTAGTAACGGGGGACCCTTTTCAGCAGTAACCCTAGAAGGTGTATCAGGATACCCTGAAACTAGGCAGGGTGGGGCACGATTACTGGGTTGATTGTAAGAGGTCAAATCGACGGCGGTGGTGTAGCAGTGTAGGTTCTAACGGGGTGCAGGCGTGCACACACTCCGGCGCAGAAAAATAAGGCACTGGACACCAGTAGCATACCTGTGCACTCTAAGGTTGTGTCGGGCCGCCACTATGGGACTTGATACACCCCATGGTGGGACCAGCATAGGTAACTACAACATCGGGGGCCGTAAGACACATGTAACTATGCGAGTAGGAGCCGATCATTATAAAATGGATCACATCACCCTGATTATGGGGTGCCAGTTGGAAACTAGTTTATATGGGTTCAGAGATTAACATGGGGTACGATAGTATATTCGACCCTTGACAACTTAACCAAGTTTATAGTGCTTGCCCACTTCTTGTTTATACTTATCATACCCAGTTCTTTATTCATTGACAAAATAGTACTAGACTTACTCAGGCTTTATGTCTGACTCTACTTTTCTTTCGTCTTCTTTTCTTCCGTTCCCCCCCCCCCTCCAGGTCCACAGGGAGGGAACACAGCAGCTTGACCAACCTTAACATCCAGCTTGAAGAGGAGAAATGTATTGCTTGGACTTTCCTGTTTTGAACTATAGCTTTGGACAATCCACTATGGGGACTTTTGCAGTTTATCTATGTTTTATTTATGCTTCTTTAAATAATGTACTCAAGACAGATTATGAAAGTGTTATGTTATGTTTTTAAAAAAAAAGATGTAAGACAATCATGGTGATGCTTTGTAACACGTATTTGCTTTTATGAAATAAAAGTTTGTTGTTTTTCCGCTGTTTATAAATATGTGTTCTTATATCTGTCTTGTATATCTGTGACTTATACTTATAAACCTCCACCAAAATTAGGGCATTCCCTTTGAGAGTGACCCTAACGGAGGTGGGGTGTTTCAGAAAGAAAGTCAAGTTAGCTGCTTGGTTAATGAAGGGAGAGGCCTCATTCTGGTGGGAGGTCACTAATGGAGAACGCCCCGTTGACTCTTGGGCGGATTTCAGGCAAATATTTGTGGCAAAGTTTCTCTCAAGGGCGGAGGAAAATTTGTATATGAAAAGGTTCTTGACTCTAAAGCAAGGAAATCTCTCGGTGAAGGAATATGTCAACAAGTTTAATCAATTGGCAAGGTTTGGCATAGACATGGTGAATACACCGGAGAAGAAGGCTTTGAGGTTCGTTAAAGGC
The DNA here is from genome assembly GCA_030737875.1 of Allium sativum. Lineage (NCBI taxonomy): Eukaryota > Viridiplantae > Streptophyta > Magnoliopsida > Asparagales > Amaryllidaceae > Allium > Allium sativum. The sequence goes on from CM060923.1 coordinate 167,503,545, forward strand.
TTGAATGAACCGATGCATGAATTGGCTATGACTCATATCCCTATGGGGGCCACCTTTGAGAAGCTAGTTGACATGGCACTCATGCATGAGGAAGAGAAGGGTCCCAATGCTAATAAGGCACCCGAGAAGAAAGGAGATCAAAAGAGACCTCAATAGCAACAAAACAAAGGTGGGAAAGGCAACGGTGGCAAGGGGAAGAAGAAGTGCTTCAATTGCGGGATACCAGGCCACATAAGCAAGGATTGTCGGAAGAAGAAGAAGAAGACTGGTTGCTATCATTGTGGTGAAGCAGGGCATCTAGTGAAGGTTTGCCCTAAGAAGGGGCAAAGGACGGGATCTAACTCAGGAGGACAGGTGCAAGCTCTTATGGCACCGGGTCAGGCAAGGGGGCAAGTTCAGGCTCTCGCGGTTCCACCAGCTCAGGAAAGAGGTAGAACTATTTCCGTTGAAAGTCTGGTTTTTCTATTTGATCATCCTGTCCGTACATTGTTTGATTCTGGCGCATCGCATTCGTTTATCTCATCATCATTAGTTGAGTCACTGCACTTAGACACCAGTCTAGTAGATGATCCCTTGGTTGTTTCAAACCCAATTGGGGGCTCCACTTATTTGTCCATGATATGTTTGGGTTTGAAGATTTCTATACTTAGCATTGAGTTTAGATGTGATGCTTTTGTTTTGAGCTTCACGGGCTATTGGTTGATTTTGGGCATGGACTGGTTATCCAGTAATGGTGTCGTTCTTGATTGCGAAAGGAGAGTTGTTAGGCTCATGACCCGCTTGGGGAACACTCTTGAGATCTCTTGTAATCCCATGGATTCTGTTATGCTAAGTTATCTTGAATCGCTTGATGCTTCGATCGAGAGCTTGCGATCTGTTAGAGTGGTCCGGGAATACTCGGATGTGTTTGAGGAGGTGAAGGGCTTACCTCCGAAGCGGGAGATTGACTTCCGAATATATATGGTGGATAATGCTAAACCAGTATCTTTACCAGTGCGCCACATGGCTCCTCGTGAAAGGAGGGAACTCCATAAGCAAGTAGGGGAGTTGCTTGAGAAGGGGTTCATAAGACGAAGTATATCGGAGAGGGGTGCTCCAGTAGTTTTTGCTACGAAGGCGGATGGGTCCCTCAGACTTTGTGTAGACTATAGAGAACTCAACAAGCTCAAAAAGAAGAATAGACACCCATTGCCGAGGATTGATGATCTTTTTGATCAGTTGGTTGGCGCTTCGGTATTTTCTCAGTTGGACTTGGCCACGGGGTTTCATCAGTTGAGGGTGGCTGAGGATAGCATAGACAAGACTGCCTTTAGGACTCCGGATGGTTTCTATGAGTGGTTGGTGATGCCATTTGGGTTGACGAACGCCCCTGCATACTTTGTTGATTTGATGAGTAGGGTGTTCAGGGAGTTCCTTAATAAGTTTGTGGTGGTCTTTGTGGATGACATCTTAGTATTTTCTAAGAGTGAAGAAGAGCATGCCCTACATCTTAGGGAAGTATTGGAGACTCTTCGAGCGCATAGCCTTAAGGCTAAATTTTCTAAATGTCACTTCTAGAGGACGGAAGTGCGGTTCTTGGGGCACGTGGTCTCCAAGGAGGGGATAGCTGTGGATCCCGCGAAGGTAGTATCCATCCAAGATTGGAAGGTTCCAAAGAATGCTACCGAGGTGAGGTGTTTCTTGGGGTTGGCTGGCTACTATAGGAAGTTTATCAAGGACTTCGCGAAGATATCAGCCCCATTAACTCGCTTGACGAAGAAGAATCTAGTCTTCGCATGGGACGTAGATTGTGATGATGCGTTCCGACGGTTAAAGAGAGCTTTAACCACAGCTCCAGTCTTAGTGTTGCCAGATGGGAGTAGGCCATTTGTTGTCTATACCGATGCTTGTGGGACAGGACTAGGCGCAGTCTTAATGCAAGAGGGAAGGGTAATAGCCTATGGTGGAAGGCAGTTGAGAGCACATGAGAAAAATTACCCTACCCATGATTTAGAGTTGGCCGCTATTGTTTTTGCGCTTAAGATTTGGCGCCATTATCTTCTGGGAGAGAGATTCGAATTGTTCACTGACCACAAATCATTGAAGTACTTGTTTTCTCAGAAGGATTTGAATTTGAGACAACAAGGGTGGATGGAGTTCTTAGCATCTTATGATTTCGAGATAGCGTATACCCCTGGCAAAGGTAACGTGGTGGCGGACGCCTTGAGTAGAAAAAGGTTGTCCTTGAGTCCATTGTTCGTGGAACGACGAAGTTTGGAGTTTATCTCGATGTTTGATTTCAGACCTTCCGTGGATTATATACCTGGTTTGCTAGCATCCTTGGAGGTCAGACCTACTCTTTTGGGGCGGATTGGAGAAGCACAGAGGGACGACCCACAGTTGGTTGAGTTGGTAGAGAGGCTCATAAGGGGGGAGTCGTCCAGCCATTTGAGTAGGTACACCCTAGACGATAGGGGGTGCTTGCGTAGAGACGGTAGACTTTGTGTACCACAGGATGAGGGTTTGAGGAAGGCAATTCTTGATGATGCACACCGTTCTAGGATGACCATTCATCCCGGTGGGGACAAGATGTACCAAGACATGAGGCGAGTTTTCTTTTGGGCCGGTATGAAGAAAGATGTGGCTGAGTATGTCGCTAGATGCTTGGTGTGCCAACAGGTGAAAGCGGAGCAAAAGAAACCAGGTGGGTTGCTTCACCCATTGGAGGTTCCGCAATGGAAGTGGGATAGTGTCTCGATGGATTTTATTGATGGGTTACCTAGATCGAGGAAGGGTAATACGGGAATTTGGGTTGTGGTAGACAGACTTACTAAAAGCGCCCATTTCATACCTGTGAAGAGCAAGAGGACTGCTCCATGGCTAGCTTCAGTATATCTTCGAGAGATAGTTCGATTGCATGGGGTACCCTCTAGCATAGTGAGTGATCGAGATCCTATCTTCACTAGCGAGTTCTGGAAGAGTTTGCAAGAAGTAGTGGGGACTCAATTGTGTCTGAGCACCGCATATCATCCTCAGACGGACGGCCAGACCGAGAGTGTGAATCGTGTTCTGGAAGACCTTTTGAGGCTTTGTATCTTAGATTTTGGAGGTACATGGGAAGAGCATCTTCCATTGGTGGAGTTCGCATATAATAACAGCTTTCAGTCCAGTATTGGTATGGCTCCTTTTGAAGCTCTTTATGGAAGGCCCTGTCGATCACCTACATGTTGGTGGGAATCTACGGATAAGATCTTGCTTGGGCCCGATATGGTTAGGGAGACTTCTGAGAAGATTGACTTGATTCGAAGAAGGATGAAAGCAGCACAGGATAGGCAAAAATCTTATGCGGACAAGAGGAGGACGGATCTGGAGTTTGAGGTTGGGGACATGGTCTTTGTCAAAGTATCTCCATTACGGAATGTAGTTCGCTTTGGGTCCGTTGGGAAGTTAGCTCCAAGATTTGTTGGGCCGTTTCCTATTAAGGAAAGAATTGGAAGGATGGCATATAGAGTGGATTTACCCGAGAGACTTAGTGGGGTACATGACGTATTCCATGTGTCACATTTGAGGAAGTGCCTACATGAGACCGCAGAGGTGGTAGAGCCGAGCTTACTTAAAGAAGTGGAGGTAGAGCGTGATGCGACTATTCGACGAGCTCCTACCCGCATCCTTGGGTCCGAGATTAGGAAGTTGAGGAATAGAGAGGTGCGACTAGTCAAAGTTCAATGGGGAGAGAATGAGAGCAATGCTACTTGGGAGACAGAAGCGAAGATGCGTTCACTATACCCATTCCTTTTTGAGGGTATGTCTTTTAACTTCTCCTTTATCGTTTGTCTAGTACTTATCTTATCTTTAGTATGTCCTCTCATTAGTACCTTTGACCTTTAGATAGGGTAAACCTATGGTTGAAACATGTGTTTGAGACATGTTATGTTCGATGGATGCGTGTGGATGCAAGTGGTTGCTAGTGGTTGCTCGTGGATGCATATACACACACTCTAGGCACTAGATCGGCTCAATCACTTCATATTGCATATTGCATAAAATTGTGTGTAGGTAGCTATATTAATGGATGTATAATGGTTGCGCTATCATATGGATGATGCATTTTGGTGAATGGTTGTGCACGCATGTAGTAATAGTATGTGTCGATAAGGTTCTTTCGCATACATATTGGATGCATGGCACTATCATGGTTTGCATTAAGGAGGTCAACTGAATCAGTAGACCGCCTGATTTTGCAATAGACAGGGAACATATACACACACTTTTTGCATATGTTCATACAGCATTAGAAACTCTAAGGACAATGGATGCCAGTGTTTGATGGTTGAGTAGATGGTTGTTTGGTTGGTAGGATACGTTCTTCTTAACTTAGAGATTTCGGGGACGAAATCCTTTAAGTAGGGGAGAATGTAACACCCCGTATGTTGAATAACTAGCTATAATATAAAACAGGGCAGAATTAAATTTAAAAATCTGAATCAGGGGAAACGGGCTATGCCATTGCGTTCGTCTCGGAAAAATACGCGAAATAGAGCATGAGTTTTCGAAAATCGGAGTCCGTATGACCCAGATAAGGCCCAAAGAAGTTTTCAGAAATTTAAATTCAGATTTAAATTCAAAATTTTCAATTTTCAGAAGTGGCGGGAAAAATCCCGCCAGACCCAGAGGGTCGACCTGGGGGTCGACTGGGGAGTCGACCTCCCCCCCATGTCGACTGGGGAGTCGACCCTAGGGTCGACCTGGGAGTCGACCTCCCTGGTCGAGCCCAGGTCACCTGGGTGCACCAGCTTGTCTTTTGGGCTGTGTTTAAGTGGCTAGGACGTGATCTGACGGCTCTAATCTGATTTAGGGTTAATCTAATGGCCTAAAACACCTAACTACTCTATAAATACACCCTAAGACTACCCTAATTCATACTAAAAATAGATACAATGCCGTCATGCCGTCAAAATGCAACTTGAAGGAGCCTCCATCAATTTGTAGAAGAAGATAGCATCTCAAATCCATCTCTAATCAACTCTAGCAACTTAATCTTCTTCTTAGGAGTGCTAATCAAAAAGCTGTGAGTTTTCTATAGCCTTAATGACCAATTATTGAAATGATTATGATAGGATATAATGAGGTTATGGTTATGAATGTGGATCAATGCATGTTATGCAAGTTATATGCTATGTGTTAATGATGTTATGCATGTTATGCAAGTTATATGCTATGTGTTTGAGATGTTATGCATGTTATGCAAGTTATATGCTATGAGTTTGAGATGTTATGCAAGTTATGCAAGCCATATGCTACATGTTCATGATGTTATGCAAGTTATGCAAGTCATATGCTACATGTTCATGATGTTATGCAAGTTATGCAAGTCATATGTTACATGTTCATGATGTTATGCAAGTTATGCAAGCTATATGCTATATGATCATGATGTTATGCAAGTTATGCAAGTGTTCATGATGCTAGTTGCTATGATAAACATTGATCCACTATGACACCATGATTATGCAAGTTTGGTGTATGATTATATGCAAGTTCATATATGATATGTTATGCAAGTTTGGTGTATGATTATATGCAAGTCCATATGTGACATGTTATGCAAGTATGGTGTTCGATTTTGTGCAAGTAACATGTGCAAGTTTACACCTTAGTATGATATGCATACATATGAAAGTTGACCCCTTTACATGTCATACATACATATGCAAGTTTACCCCTTTGTCTGACATAAGAAACTTATGCAAGTTAACCTCTTTATGACATATGTGATTCATGCAAGTTTGGGTTGATTATTTATGCTAGTTGGGTTTGATGCTATATGCATGTTGACACCTTTAAACCCATGTTGATGCTAATGTGTTATGCAAGTTGAACCCATTGTATTTGGGATGAATCTTCCCTTTTATGTCATGTAGCGAATTACGTGGGGAACGATGGGGTTAATAAACATGCTAATGAAATTGTGTGAAGTTGGTATGATTATGCATACCAAAAAGTGGATGGACATAATTGAGTCAATTATGTACATCGTTAAAATTGGAATTAATTAGGGAACATTAATTCGGGGGTGATTAATTAGGTGTAATTAATCGACTAAGACACGAGGTTGGACCCTTTTGTAGCGTAAGACTGCCCGGAACCGACCGGCAAATCCAGCGGCTACAAATGATTGGCCCAATGTGATAGGTCTTAGGCACAAACCAAATACGTGACAAGTGTATAGACACGAGGTTAGACTCGGTTATGGCGTAAGGCTGCCCGGACCCAACCGGCAAATCCAGCTACCATAAAAGATAGTCTAATGTGAGAGGTCTTTACAACGGTTACGTTTTTAATTAATTAAGAAACACATAACCAGATAAGCATGTAGTGGGCATGAGGGGTTAAGTGGGTGCCTTGGGTGGCATGTGGAAATCAAGTAGGTGCCTTGGGTGGCATGAGGAAATCTAGTGGGTTGCCTTGGGTGGCAATAGAAAATACGATTAGATGACTTAACCAAGTGGAAACATGTAATTAAACATGATTAAAGGGTTAAGTGGGATGCACTAGATAAATTGACAAGCATAGGTGGTAGCTTGTGGGGGCCCATTTCAACCAGTAACCCATATGTATCTTATTGGGCTCGACCCATGTCGAGGATGGGACACGCGTACTGGGCTTGATTATAAGAGGCCAAAACGGGGTAGCGGTGGCAACGCGAGTCCAACGGGTTTCATATGCGTGTGTGGACCCGGGCTGGTAGGTAAGACGTTGTTGCATCGTGTAGATATAATTCGCGCACCATTTGTTGTATCGGGATGCCACTTTGGGGAGTGATACACCCCACTGTGGGGCCAGCATGGGTATCTACGGTAGGGAGCCGATCGCTTGGGAGTAGTGGGTACACCTAGTGGAGATAGGGGCAGACGGCACCTATGTAGACAGCTAGGGGTACACGAAATTACTGGGTAAATTTTCTAAGTCCTTGGGAGGGATCAACCTTTAAGTAGGAATGACTGTTGTGGTGCAGTTAGTAATTATCCTTCGGTGGGTAGATGCGTCTTTACGGTTATCTTAGTTTATCCTATGTCTAGTTGGCTACTTAGTGTAGTCATTTATCCCCAGTCATCCCGTACCAAGTTTATATCATACCCTAATCACTTTAGTAATTGTGTTGTTAAAGTTATAGGGCTCACTCAGACTTATGTCTGACCCCGTTGTTTTTATCTTTTCCCCCTCAGGTCCTCAGGTTGGGCCTAGCACTAGTGGGCTTTGATCAGACTTCTTTATCTATCTTCTAGAGCTTGGACCGTGATGTAAAGCCCAGTTTATCTTTTCTTTTATGGCTATTGTTTATGGAGTGGGATTATGTACTTATGTTTTTATCAGGATGGATATTTAGTACTTGACTCTTTATGGTGTTGTAACTAAACATGTTTACCTTCTGCTGCTATGAAATGATGTTTTAGATTTTCCAAGTATTTATATCTGTCTTGTGTAATTTTTATGTTCTGTATTCACTTAAAATGGTCCACCGAAGTTAAGACATTCCCTTAGTGAGTGACCTTAGCGGGTGTGGGGTGTTACACTGTTCCAGGCCCTTGGGACTTCTATTCCGTCTATAGTCCTGAGCTTAAAGGTGCCGTCGAGGAGCTTTTGATCGATGACAAATGGACCTTCCCAGTTGGGGCCAAAAACTCCTGTTGCGGTCATGATCTTCTTTAACACTAAGTCTCCCACTTCGAATATTCTATTCCTGACCTTTTGATTGAAGTGCCGGGCAATTCTCCTTTGATGGGCGACTATCCTAAGCTCCGATTCAGTCCTATTTTCTTCGAGTAAATCGAGGGCTTCAAGCTGCAACTTTTCATTCTCTTTCTGGTTACAGTGAATTCTGTGGTGAGTAGGAACCTCTAACTCCACAGTTATCATTGCTTCCGATCCAAATGCCAGAGAGAATGGAGTATGCCCCGTCGCAGTTTTATGAGTCGTACGTTAAGCCCATAGTGCAAGCGGCAGTTCTTCAATCCAGTTACCCTTAGCTTTCTCGAGACGCTTCTTAGTGGTGGATTTCAGGATTTTGTTGATTGCTTCAACTTGCTCGTTGGCCTGCGAGTGGGCAACTGCTGCGAAGCTTTTCTGAATGTGATATTTGTCGCAAAAGTCTTTGAACTCATCGCTTTCAAATTGCGTGCCATTGTCAGTGATGATCTTCTGCGAAATTCCAAATTTGCATATGATGTTTTTCAAAACAAAATTGATCACTTTTCTTGATGTGATGGTTGCCAGTGGCTCAGCTTCCGCCAATTTAGTGAAATAGTCCACATCAACTATGGCGTACTTGAAACCGGATTTTGCAGTAGGTAATACTCCAATCAAATCTATGCCCCAGACAGCGAATGGCCATGGACTCAACATTTGTGTCAACTCAGTCGATGGAGCTCTCGGAATCTTTGCAAATTTCTGGCATAGGTCACATTTTTTAGCAAAGATCATAGAGTCGAGATCTACCTCTGGCCAGAAGTAGCCATATCGAAGAACTTTTTTGGCTAGAGTTTGTCCACCTACATGTCCGCCACAATCTCCTCCATGTAATTCTGCTAGGATTGCTTTGGATTCCTCCTTTGTTACACATCGTAGCAAAGGTGTTGAATATCCTCTCCTGTATAAGTGACCATCCTGAACGAGATACAAACGGGACTTTAGGAGCAACTTCTTGCGATCCTTCGGGTTTTCAGGAAGTGTCCCATGGAGTATATAATTCTTGATGGAGGTCATCCACGAGTATGGCTCGTCAGCTGTCTCCATAACCCAATCTATATCAGATTCTTCAACCCTAGAACTAGATAAAACTTCAACTGGAACTAGGCCGAAGATTTGAGGATCTCCGGCACTAGCCAGCTTTGATAAAGAGTCGGCTTTCCAATTTTTTCCTCTAGGGATATGAGAGATAGAATAATACTCTAGATTGTCAAGAAACCCTTTACTTTGCGTAGATACGTTGGAAGATTTCCGCTCTTGGTCTCAAATTCACCTTTGATTTGAGAAACCATCAATTGTGAATCGCTGAAGATCAACAAACTCCTCAGGCTTAACTCTTTCGCAACTTTCAATCCTCGGAGCAAAGCTTCATACTCGGCCTCGTTGTTTGTGACTGGGAATTCGAATCTTAGAGCATAGCATATCTGTCATCCTTCTGGAGTTTCAAACACGATTCCTGCCCCAGAACGGTATTCATTCCTAGCACCATCAACGAAAAGCTTCCATCTGGCGACCAACTCATTGGTTTCTTCCATTTCCTCTCCTCTATCAGTGAACTCGGCAATAAAATCAGCTAGGGGTTGCCCATTTATTGCTTTCCTGGGGTGATAAGTGACATCGTACTGACTGAGCTCAATATTCCATTTTAGTAATCTCCCTGAGTTTCTGGACGGAACAACACTTGTTTCAAAGATTGATCTATAAGGACCTTGATAGAGTGAGATTGGAAATAAGGCCTGAGCTTCTGTGATGCAATAAGCAAAGCATATGCAAGCTTTTCGATCTTCAGATAATTCATCTCTGCCCCGGTAAACCTTTTGCTGACGTAGTATACCGGCCACTGAATTTTATTTTCTTCCCTGACGAGGGCTGTGCTTAGAGCATGGGATGATACTGCAAGATATAGGAACAGGCTTTCTCCATCTTTTGGTTTTGACAGCATCGGAGGTGATTCCATGTGCTTGATAAGATCCTCAAATGCTTGCTAGCATTCAGGAGTCCACTGGAAATTCTTCCTTTCCTTTTTCAATGCATCAAAGAGGGGAATGCACCTGTCCGTCGCCTTTGAAATGAAGCGGCTTAAAGCTGCCACCTTGCCATTCAAACTTTGGAGTTCCCTTTTAGTCCGCGGAGCTCGCATTTCTCGCAAGGCAACCACTTGTGATGGGTTTGCTTCAATGCCCCGGGTGTTGACCATGAAGCCAAGAAACTTTCCTGAAGCTACACCAAATGAACATTTGAGTGGATTTAGCTTCATGCGGTATCGCCTTAGGATTTGAAACATTTCGTCAAGGTCTTCCATATGACTTTTTGCTTCCTTGGATTTTACCAACATGTCATCAACATAGACCTCCATGGTTTTTCCAATTTGCCCTTTGAACATCGAATTCACCAGACGTTGATACGTGGCACCTGCATTTTTCAAACCAAACGGCATTACCTTATAACAATACAAACCGCGATCAGTTATGAAACTAGTACTATCCTGGTCTGGCTCATGCATCATGATCTGATTGTAGCCTGAATATGCGTCCATGAAAGACAATAGTTCAAGCCCTGCCATTGCATCGACAAGCTGATCAATTCGAGGTAGGGGGAAACTGTCTTTTGGGCACGCTTTGTTTAGATCAGAATAATCAACACACACCCACCATTTGCCATTTGACTTTTTTACAAGAACTGGGTTGGACACCCATTTAGGACAGGTGGACTCGCGAATGAAGCTGTTCTTTAATAGCCTATCCACTTCATCCTCCAAAGCCTTAGACCTCTCAGGGCCTTGCATCCGTCTTTTCTGTTTCACAGGATGTATGCTAGGATCAATGTTCAGCTTATGCACAATCACTTCCGGAGATATTCCACACATATCTGAATGGTTCCAAGCAAAGACATCCAAATTCATCTTTAGAAAAACAATCAATTCTTTTCACAGCAAAGGATCCAACTGAGAGCCTATCTTTACCACCTTATCCGGATCGTTATCATGGACCTGTATAGAAATGGTAGCTTCAGCCGCTGTTGCCCGTTCCTCCCCTGCACTGGTTTTTCGCGGATCCATATCTTCTTGCATGTCGTTGTATTCTCCAGCACATGGGGAGGTCATTAATTGCTATAAGGGGGCTTCATGGATGCAGAGAGGAGTCTCTACATCCTTCTTGATGTCATACTTGCGAGCTTCAATCAACTCTGTCATATAGCAGTCTCTCGACTCTTGAGGATCTCCTTTGATTACTCCCACTCCGTTTGCAGTTGGGAACTTCATCGTCAAACACCATGGAGCAAGAGCTATCTTGAAAGCAGCTAGTGCTGGTCTTCCCAAAAATGCATTATACCCTGACAGCGAGTCTATTATCACAAAAGACTGCATCATGGAAACTTGCTTCTTCCCCTCACCAAACTCTACGAGGAGATCGATTACACCAATAGGCTGAGTTGGTACACCAGTGAAACCGTGTATTTTATTTTTACTTTCTCGCACATTATCCATGGACAACCCCATTTTAGAGAAAGTATTGTAAAACAGGACATTTACAGATGCCCCGTTATCAATCAGTACCTTCTTCACTATTGCTGGACCCAAGCCAATAGTGATCACCATTGGGTCAATGGTTGGAGTCAATATTCCACTGGAATCCCGATCTCGGAATACCACATCTTCCCGTGATATTTTTGGTATTTTCCAACGAAGTGAGTTACTGCAAACTTCAAATCCATTTTCTTTTGAAGCACTGCCTAGTTCATTTGTATACCTGACAATATCCTCCCCGGTATCTCCTGCAGGATGAGGTCCACCACTGATTGTGTTGATAACAGGTCGAGAACCATTTGCAGGTGTTCTTCTGTCTTGACTTGGATGAATCTGCTGCCCTTGAGTAGGCTCAGTATCCGACGAACGTTTCACGTACTCCTGAAGACGGTTCTTTCTTATCAACTCTTCAATTAGATTCCTCAAGTGCCGACACTCATTTGTGTCATGACCTGGTCGATTATGAAATCGGAAAAACCTCCCTGAATTTGCAGCTTCTTCGGACACCTTTATTGGTTTCGGGCTCGGATAATCCTCCGTAGCTTTAGTTGCCATGTATATGTGCTCAAGCGTATCATTCAACGGAGTAAGGTTGGTAGGCTTGAAGAAGCGTCACTTTTTAAAATCCTTATCATTCTTGGCATCATTACCGTTTCCTCTTTTTTGCCCCCCACCTGAATTTATCTGATCGGTTTTTGTAGAAGCTTCTTTTTTCTCCAGAACCACATTAGTTTTGGTCTTGCCAACAGAGTAAATAGGATCATCTTCAAGACTCATGTATTCCTCGGCTTTGTCATAGAATTTCTCTAATGTGTTGGGCTTCTTTCACTTTAATCACCTTCCAAATTCAGAATGTTTATCTATGCCCCCCTTCAAGGCCATTAGAATTAGCCTTGGCTCGTGGGACCCTACTTCAGCAGCGGCAGCATTAAAACGACTTAGAAAAGATCTAATCGTTTCACCCGGGCTTGTTCCAACTCGTTGAGGGACATAATATCTCTAACCTTCGTTGTCTGGAGGCGGAATTGGTCTTGAAAACATCTTGCTAGTGTGAAAAAATTATCAATAGATCAGGGAGGCAATTTAGTGAACCATAATGATGCTACTCCTTCCAAGTAAACTGTAAAGTACAAACACTTAAGCTCGTCGGTTGCTTGGGCCCCATCCATGTGTTGGTCGTATCGAAACAAAAACACATTGGGGTCACCTGTCCCATTGTAGTCTTGGATTGTAGGTGGCTTGAATTTCCGTGGGAAGGTTGCCTTTTTGATTCTCCCAGTGAGAGGCGTTTTTGATGGCGCGAACTCCCATTCAGCCTCATTATAATTTCGAGATTTTCATTCTTTCATAAGTTGTTGGACCATTTTCAGGAGGCGTTCCCTCTCGTGGAGGCTATCTGCGGGGCAGACGCTTTAGTCTTGACCGGCGGCTTGCCTAAGCAAGCCATCACGGTTGTGACTCCGGGGTCCTAGTCTTTCATCATTAGAAAGTGCCCCTTTGGCAGAATTGGCTGCTTGACGAGAAGTAATCCCCGCGTTATGGTTTTGATCAACATGCTTTGAATTCTCATGCTTTCCTCTATTAGGATCAGAGATATGTTGGATAGATTTTTCTCAGTTCGGACTAGAGGAAGAAGACCCGGTACCCTCTGCATGAGCAGTCCTTGTGACCACCTTTGCTGTAGCGGTTTGAAGAGCAAAGAGTGAATCTAGCCTTGCCATTATGGCTTTGTTAGCTATTTCCTGTTGTTGTGTCAGACCCGCGACGGCTTGATCAAGCTCGGCTCTTGTGACATTCACGCCTCCATTCGATGTTTCGCCTACTTCAAACCGGTTAACGGCGGGGGTTTCCTCTCGATTTCCCTCGTTAGATGCTCTAGCCCTTATTTCCTTATTTGCTTTTGGCGCCATTATTTCAGAAAGCAGCTTGAACTTTGAGGATAGTTCGTCAGAAGGCCCAACTCGTAGATTCGAGTGGCCTATTTTGAGACTAGGCTTAAAAGCTCCACTAGGCTTAAAAGCTCCAAGATCTTCACAATATACTTGATGTCAGAAAGTAGATCGGCCCCACGGTGGGCGCCTTATTGTTTACACCAAAATTTGGCAAAACAACTAAAGTATTTCTTAACGCGTTACCGAATCGGAGGCGAGATGCTTAGGAAGCATGTCACCTTTTCAAAGGCAAGACGTAAGAATACCTTTTTTATTATGTGAGGCCATATCTAATACATGAAAACATCAAAATATAGAAAGAAGACAAGAGTTTATAGTGGTTTGACCTTTGAGGAGGTCTACGTCCACTCTTAAGAGAGAATTTTATTATCAACAAGTTGTTTACAAGGTAACATCACTCATACATTCGACCAAACTTTCTCTCACACACATCCTTCCATTTGAATTGCTGAAAATGGTAGAGAAATATCTTGGACAGCGAGGAAATCTCCTTATTACCAAGCTTTGGCCATGGATCTTCGACCTTAAGCTCTATCATATATCATTTGTGGAAGCCATGATTCCATGCTCCATTGACCTTTGTTGGATTATGAAGAATAGATGTTGGAATGCTTGAAGAAGTCCAAAAAGCAATTTGGCAGCACCTCCACGTGTTTCCAGAAAAGTCCCTTTAAAATGACTGAGGTAGGGTGTTATTTATAGGCGGAGGAGTGGCTGAAATCTTGTATTCAGGGTTCTGGTCAGTATTTTTGGGTATTTACAAGAATGCCACTGTCGGTTGTCACCAGCTGTCAAGCTGTTTTATACTGTTTTGACCGACCAGGAGCCTTCATTGAAGGGAAAGACGACCAGGAGGCTTAGATGCGGAGCGGACCGATCAGATGCAAACGAACGACCAGGAAGCTGAACCCAAAAAGCGGACCAACTAGAGCAGGAGAAGCAAGAATGGAGTTGTCTTCTGGAAATGCGGACCGACCAGACGTCTGTGAACATAACAGAATTGGCTTCTGAAATATGGGATCGACCTTGGGAGAAAAACGACCTGGAATTTGTGAGGAAAAGGACGACCAGGGCTTCTAAGAGAAAAAGGACGACCAGGGACTTCGTCCATTACAACCAACCCTTCTTGAAGAAATGATCTGAAGGACTCTGACCGATTGGGAGCTCTATGAGAATTGACCCCTTCTTAATCGTTACTGAACCGACCCGTATAAGTTCGTCAATAACCCATCAGTTATACACATCGATCTTAGTGGATAACACCTTTCTTTAGTCATGGGTTACTCGAATCTTAGTACTAAGTCATTTTATTTCATATCCCAAAGTTACAAATCATTTCGTAATAATATTTTTCAAATATTTTTAAATCATATTTCAAAATCTCGGGGTTTCAAATCGTCGAACTTTACATCCAAATAACTTGGAAAATTCTACTTTGTTCGATAATTGGAAATCAGGGTTTTCACTTTACAACACAATTTAGTTTAAATCTAGTATTGTACAAATTTAACCTTTACAAATTTCTAAATAATAGGGTTTATAAACCACTTTAATTTATAGACCATATCAAGTTTCCATGGTAATAAACTTCAAATTGTCTTGCAAAAATAGCATATTTGATATATTCAACATTTTTTGAAATTCATTTATTCTTAATACTAATCCGAAGTAAGAGATAATTCAAAAAACTTATTTTCAAATCCAAACTATGTTATTAATCCAACTTGTCCATATATTGGTCGATGTAAGGCAAAAGGAAGGGTTCATAGATATGATTGACCCATCATGAATATATCAAATAGGTAAAGGTAAATAAAAAATCATGATGAGGCAAGGAAACACAAATCACAACAACCCGCGAAGGGATAATATTATGCTTTCAAAACATTCATTACTATTTCAATTTTATTCCAATTATTCCAAATTTCATCTTAATTCATTTTTGAATTCAATTTATTTTTTGCAACAATGAAGATGTATTTTATTTAAATTTTGCTCATAGATATACCAAATTACTTTAATTGAACAAAACATTTTATTAAAATTTATCCAAATGTTTACCTAAACGGTTTTAAGTAATTCTCAACGCTAAAATTGGAATCATATGGTCATCACACTTTCGAAACTTGAAAATAATCACTGATGATGTCCGGATCATCAACAGAATTATCCTCCAGGACTAGAATGAGATTCCATATCTGTCAAGTATATATTGGATTTCGTATATATGTTGATCGGACATATATTCAAAATCCTTACATACTCGATAGTCCGATCTCGATGTCAAATAAAAAACTCAAAACCCTTATCATAAATTATATTTCAAAATAATCACACTTTTCAAAACGATTTACTTAGTTTCAGAATAATTTATATAGATTTCTAAATACGTTCTCTCAAACATAATACTCCGGGACCTCATTCTAGGGTATTTCTAACCCTATCTCTGATGAGATATTATAACTCTGATGAGTCCTATCTTTGTTCAAATACGTTGTACCCCATAGCTTTGTATAAACCAAAGCTCTGATACCAACTGTAACGACCCGCCATTTTGCCTGATTCTCGCCGGTAATTAAACCAACTTAAATTTTTCATAAAGACGGATGGTTATGGGTACTAACATATTTGAGCACAACAACAGAACTTTTTATTTCAATACAAAATTTTACATTAGAGTTACAAATAAATTAGAGTATACCGGAAGCTCAGCGGAAACAAAATTCTCACAGCGGAAGAAGTAAAACCAAAATAAAGTGCTAGCTCCAAGCCTGAATCCAACTTTGAAGACTAAACCTGCAAACTAAACTATTAGCCACCCGCGAAAATTTTTGGGCACCCAGAGTTTAGGTGTGAAAACAATAACCTCTAGGTCAGTTGTGGGAATGGTCCGAGAACTCAAAACAATTTTTATTTTCGATTTATTTTAATGTTGGGAAAACTCATCGGACCACGCCGCTAATGCGGAACAGGTTTCCTCCATGTGAATTCCCATGTACAGAAATCAGCAATGACTTTGGAAAATGAAGCTATCATAAGCTCGTCCATATCACACAATGCAAGCGCACACCAAATGGGTGAGTTTTGTCTTATTATGGCAAAAAATGCTTTAATACATGAAAATCCACTTTTAGTACTATCATTAGTGCATAGTGTTGAAAACCATTTCACAAATAAATATATAAATCTTAAGAGCATAGTAACTATGCCCATGTACGTAGTTTTACCAACAAACGAAAGACTTGTATTGCTTGTTAGGTTTTCCAATATAATGGTTCCTAGCACGAAAGATCACTCGAGGACACGAAGCTAAGTATCTCCCGGTTAACAACCAAACACGGACAACGAATACATAGCGCGAAAGTATATATCCCGGTTTTCATCCAAACATTGGACACCATATGTTCTTTATTTCCTCAGGTTTCGAGGTAGATCTACCGCCGCAGCTTTCGATTTTCACTAGAAATTATGTATACAACCTAACCACCGGTTTACCATCAATCCGGGGTGTGAGGTTCGTCGATGTCACGATATACACAAAGTTATGCTTCAATAAGCAGTGCTTTAATCATCACTAGTTCATTTCATAACTCGAGTATTCCACACTGACAATTCACGACATGTCACTGATTTCCATCAAAACATAACCTCTAAGTTCGTATATCTTAGAGACAAGAATGATTTATTGCCACAAATCCGATATATAATAACAGAAATCAGTGTTACGCAGTCAATTTCAACGTCAGACACACAATCCATACAAGTCCGTTCTGGGTCTGAACGGGACAACAATCCAAAAATTTGCAAATTCATTCAGATCTCATGCCACTTATAACCTCGTATCGGGTGATCGGCCCAAACGAGACATCAGCCGTCAATCCGAATAATTTTAAGATTATGGGTCTTCACTTATCGATTTCCAAGTCTTCAATTTCTTTATAATGTCGTATTATTACTTGGAATGGTTTTCGAACATACATTCAATCTCGGTCTTTCCAAGTAATAAGCGCATTCTTAAACAAACTATGGATTATACAAGTTTTGATTCAAATCTCCTTCCAAGTCGTTGTCAATTTATTTACAAACCAAGTTGGATTCACTCGAATTTCATATAGCCCGGTTATCGTCTTAACCCTTCCTTGAAATTTATTTTTCATTTCAAATCTTATATTTCATATCATGATTCTTTTATTCATTGTTAACCTTTTCATAAATTTCCAAATTTCCAAATCTTAAATTGGTTTAAATTCAATTCACGATAATTCAAACAGTTTGTATTTCGAGTAGAGTTAAAACACCTTATTATTCGATATCAATTGGTAAACCAAGCAACTATTTGATTTCCATAATAATTTGTATTTTCTCCTCATATTGAAAGTTCTACTAACCTCAAACCCACTCATTTTCTTTTACGTTTTCAAACTTTCAATATCTTACTTAAAATCAGTAATATTCAAATAAATTTCATACGAACTAATTTTAAGTTCTTTCAAATATTTAAAATATTAACAACTCTTTCCATAAATTTGAATAATAATTCATGGTTATAGTCCTTTAAACCAAATCATCTGCAAAGAAGAAAAGTTATAACAACGCTAAAAGCGTTACCAAAAGCGCTGAAAATGGCTATTTAGAACAAATAGCTTCAAAATTATTCAAATTTTGAATATTTCAACTCACATCACTTTTATATAATAAAATATAATTTAACATAATTTTTTCCAAGTTTTTAAAATTTTAATAAACCTAATTTTATTCGATTTTCCTTTACGGTCGCCGAACTGCACGTACAACGACCTTTTCAAATTTTGTTTTAAACGTAACTTGAAAACTATATGTTAGAATTTAAATTTTCCCTTTTATTCAAAAACTATCATTAATAGGATTTCGACGTTTCTCGTTTCATGTCAATCTTATTTAAAACGTTCAACTTATAGTCGTTTGAAAATTTTAATCGATATTAACGAACTGCCGCTACGCGACGCGTTCAATTCAAGTCACATAACGATTTAATATATATCGGCTAATTTCTTTCCAAAATACACTTAAATTTTCACAATTTAAATTTAAAACCATATTCCGATAATATTTTATATATTCACATTTGTAACACCCTGAACTACACTTAATGTTAATGTTTAGAAATTAAAGAATAATTAATCTCAGACGTGAGAATTAAAGGAAACGGGTTGCGCCATTGTGTTCGTCTCGGAATTCTGGTTGAGATTGAGTCCGAGTTTGCGTGATTTGGACTTCGTATGAAGAAGTTATGGCCATCCGAAGTTTCAGAAAATTCAAAACAGATTCAGAAAATTCAAATTTCGAAAACTCAGCCCGAGCAGGCTGGGCGGGAAAAATTCCCGCCCAGACTGGGGGTCGACCTGGGGGTCGACCTGCCCCAACCAGGTCGACATGGGTGTCGACCCTAGGGTCGACCTGGGGGTCGACCTGTCCCAACCAGGTCTACATGGGTGTCGACCCTAGGGTCGACCTGGGGGTTGACCTCCCTGGTCGAGCCCAGGTGACCTAGGTGCACTGATTTGGGATCTGGGCTGTGTTTTGGTGGCTAGTGACGAAATCTGACGGCTCTAATCTGATTTAGGGTTAATCTAATGGCCTAAAACACCTAACTACTCTTATAAATACAACCTAATCCTACCCTAAAACTCATTAAAATTGGAGACAACGTCGTCATGTCGTCAAATTGCAACTAGAAGGAGCCGCCACAAAATCAAGGAAGAAGATTGCCAATCAACTCCTCCTAATCCACTTCTGATCAACTTCCAATCTACTTCTAAGAAGCTAATCTTGGAGTTTGTGAGTTTCTATACCTATAATAACCCAATTTCTAAACTAATTAGATAAGATATAATGAGATCATATGGTTATGCTTGCGGATCAATGGATATTATGTCATATGTTTGTGATGTTAGTTGTTAATCACTATGTTAACATTGATCTATTATGACACCATGTTTATGCAAGTTAAGTGTTTGATTTTATGCTAGAATTACACGTGAAGTAAGTGACATGATTATGCAAGTTTAACCTATGAGTTTGGATCTATAATATGCATAATATATGCAAGTTGTTTGGATTTATGATATGCATAACATATGCAAGTTTGCTTCTTTTATGTCATGAATAACATATGCAAGTTTACCCCTTTGTATGACATACATACATATGCAAGTTTACCCCTTTGTTTGTCATGCATACATATGCAAGTTTACCCCTTTGTATGACATAAGTAACATGTGCAAGTTTATCCCTTTATGATGATCTATGACATGTACGCAAGTTTATCTCTTTATGGTAGATCTATGACATGAATACTTATGCAAATTACCCTCTTTATGACATATGTGATTCATGCAAGCTTGGGTTGATTATTTGTGCTATTTGGGTTTAATACCATGATCATATATGCAAGTTGACACCTTTTAAACCCATGTTAATGCTAATGTTATGCTAAGTTAAACCCATTGTATTTGTGATGAATCTTCCCTTTTATGTATGTCATGTTAGCGTATTACGTGGGGAACGATGGGGTTAATATTCATGATAATAAAATTGTGGTGAGATTGGTATGATATTACATACCATTAATGGATGGACATAATGAGTCATTTACGTACATCGTTTAATTTGGAATTAATTTGGGAAAATTAATTCAAAATATGGGGGTGATTAATTAGGTGTAATTAATCGACTAAGACACGAGGTTGAACCCTTTTGTAGCATAAGACTGCCCGGACCCGCCCGGCAAATCCAGCGGCTACAAATGTCGGTCCAATGTGAGAGGTCTTAGGCATAAACTAAATACGTGACAAGTGTAAAGACACGAGGTTAGACTCTGTTATGGCGTAAGGCTGCCCGGACCCAACCGGCAAATCCAGCTGCCATAAAAGCAGTCTAATGTGAGAGGTCTTTACAAGGTTACGGTCTTAATCAATTAAGAAACACTTAACCAGATAAGCATGTAGTGGGGAATGAGGGGTTAAGTGGGTGCCTTGGGTGGCATGTGGAAATCAAGTAAGTGCCTTGGGTGGCATGTGGAAATCTAGTGGGTTGCCTTGGGTGGCAATAGAAAATACGATTAGAATACTTAACCAAAGTGGAAATATGTAATTAAACATGATTAAAGGGTTAAGTGGGATACACTAGAAAAGGGACAAGCTTAGGTGGGTAGCTTGTGGGGGCCCATTTCAACCAGTAACCCAAAACTTATCTTTGTGGCCTCGACCCAAGTCGAGGACGGGACACTCATACTGGGCTTGACTATAAGAGGCCAAAACGGGGTAGTGGTGGCAACGCAAGTCCAACGGGTTTCATATGCATGTGTAGGCCCGGGCTGGTAGGTAAGACGTTGTTGCATCGTGTAGGTATAAGCTGTGCACTCTTAAGTTGTATCAGGTTGCCACATTGGGGAGTGATACACCCCATTGTGGGGCCAGCACGGGTATCTACGTTAGGGAGCCGATCGCTTGGGGAAGTAGTGGGTACACCTAGTGGAGATAGGGGCAGACGGCACCTATGTGGTTAGCTAGGGGTACACGAAACTACTAGTTAAATTTTTAAGTCCATGGGTGGGATCAACCTTTAAGTTAGGAATGACTTGTGTGGTGCAGTTTAGAAATTCACCCTTGGGTGGGTAGATGCGTCTTTACCGTTATCTTCAGTTATCCTATGTCTAGTTGGCTGCTTAGTGTAGCCATTTATCCCCAGTCGTTACCGTATATCAAGCTTATATCTTACCCTAGTTACTTTAATGATTGTATTGTTAAAGATATAGGACTCGCTCAGACTTATGTCTGGCCCCGTTGTTTTTATCTTTTTCCCCCCTCAGGTCCTCAGGTTGGGCCTAGCACTAGTGGGCTTTGATCAGACTGCTTATTTTCTCTCTTTTGGAGCTTGGACCGCTGAAGTAAAGCCCAGCTTATCTTTTACCTATGTCTATTAGTTTATGTAGTGGGATTATGTACTTTTAATTATCAGGATGGATATTTAGTACTTTACTCTTGTTTTACGGTTTAGATATTGTAACCAAACATGTTTACCTTCTGCTGCAATGAAATGATGTTTTAGTTTTCAAGTATTATTTATATCTGTCTTGTTGTAATTTTTCTGTTCTATATTCACTTAAAATACTCCACCGAAGTTAAGGCATTCCCTTAGTGAGTGACCTTAGCGGGCATGGGGTGTTACACGTGGTATCAGAGCGAAGTTACCAGAATAGATAAAATATTTAGAAAAACTATTTTTCTAAAAACATTTTTGGAAGAAGTATTTTCAAAAACATGTCTTTTAAGAGAAAAGTTTTTGAAAGAGAAGCATAATCCCCAATAGCCATATCTTTATCTTTCGAATTCTCCGTTTTGAATCTTTCCTTTTTCATTTCAGCATGGCTGAAGATCTTAACTTTTCGGAGTGTGTAGCGATACCAGTATGGTATAGGAGGTTGATGGAGGCTAGGGCCGCCGCTGCGGGTCCAGCCAATGTTCCTCCACCAGATGCACCCGCTCCTCCTCCTCCTCCTCCTCCTCCTCGCGCGGATACTTTTGCTAAGACTTGCAAGGAATTTAAGGCTATGGGAGGGAAACCTTTTCAAGGATCAGAAACTTTTGTGGAAGCTAGGGATTGGCTTAAGGAGGTGGAAGAATTGATAGATATCTTTGAGATGGAAGAAGGAAAGAAAGTCAAGTTAGCTTCTTGGTTAATGAAGGGAGAGGCCTCGTTCTGGTGGGAGGTCACTAATGTAGAACGCCCTGTTGAATCTTGGGCGGATTTCAGGCAAAGGTTTGTGGCAAAGTTTCTCTCACGTGTGGAAGAAAATCTGTATATGGAAAGGTTCTTGACATTAAAGCAAGGAAAATTATCAGTGAAAGAATATGTCAACAAATTTAATCAGCTAGCAAGTTTTGGCATAGACATGGTGAATACGCCGGAGAAGAAGGCTTTGAGGTTCGTTAAAGGCTTGAATGAACCGATGCATGGGTTGGCTATGACCCACATCCCTATGGGGGCCACCTTTGAGAAGCTAGTAGACATGGCACTCATGCATGAGGAAGAGAAGGGCCCCAATGCTAATAAGGCACCCGAGAAGAAAGGAGATCAGAAGAGACCTCAACAGCAACAGCAAAACAAGGGTGGGAAAGGCAACGGTGGCAAGGGAAAGAAGAAGTGCTTCAACTGTGGGACACCAGGCCACCTAAGCAAAGATTATCGGAAGAAGAAGAAGAATGGCTGCTTCCACTTTGGCGAAGCAGGGCATCTAGTGAAGGACTGCCCAAAGAAGGGGCAGAGGACGGGATCTACCTCAGGAGGACAGGTGCAAGCTCTTATGGCACCAGGTCAGGCAAGGGGGCAAGTTCAGGCTCTCGCGGTTCCACCGATCAGGAAAGAGGTAGAACTATTTCCGTTGAAAGTCTAGTTTTTCTATTTGATCATCCTGTCCGAACTTTATTCGACTTTGGCGCATCGCATTCGTTTATCTCATCATCATTAGTTGAGTCACTGCACTTAGACACCAGTCTAGTAGATGATCTCTTGGTTGTTTCAAACCCAATTGGGGGCTCCACTTATTTGTCCATGATGTGTTTGGGTTTGAAAATTTCCATACTTAGCATTGAGTTTAGATGTGATGCTTTTGTTTTGGGCTTCACGGGCTATGGGTTAATTCTGGGCATGGACTGGTTATCCAGTAATGGTGCCGTTCTTGATTGCGAAAGGAGAGTTGTTAGACTCATGACCCGCTTGGGTAACACTCTCGAGATCTCTTGTAATCCCATGGATTATGTTATGCTAAGTTATCTTGAATCGCTTGACGCTTCGGTCGAGAGTTTGCGGTCTGTTAGAGTGGTCCGAGAATACTCGGATGTGTTTTAGGAGGTGAAGGGCTTACCCCCGAAGCGGGAGATAGACTTCCAAATATATCTGGTAGACAATGCCAAACCAGTATCTTTGCCAGTGCGCCACATGGCTCCTCGTGAGAGGAGGGAACTCAATAAGCAAGTAGGGGAGTTTCTTGAGAAGGGGTTTATAAGACGAAGTATATCGGAGTGGGGTGCTCCAGTAGTTTTTGCCACGAAGGCGGATGGGTCCCTCAGACTTTGTGTAGACTATAGAGAACTCAATAAGCTTACAAAGAAGAATAGACACCCATTGCCGAGGATTGATGATCTCTTTGATCAGTTGGTTGGCGTCTCAGTGTTTTCGCAGTTGGACTTGGCCATGGGGTTTCATCAGTTGAGAGTGGCTGAGGATAGCATAGATAAGACTGCCTTTAGGACCCCAGATGGTTTCTATGAGTGGCTTGTGATGCCCTTTGGTTTGACGAACGCCCCCGCATACTTTGTTGATCTGATGAGTAGGGTGTTCAGGGAGTATCTTAATAAGTTCGTGGTGGTCTTTGTGGATGACATCTTGGTCTTTTCTAAGAGCGAAGAAGAGCATGCCCTACATCTTAGGGAAGTGTTGGAGACTCTTCGAGCGCATAGCCTTAAGGCTAAATTCTCTAAATGTCATTTTTGGAGGAAGGAAGTGCGATTCTTAGGGCACGTGGTCTCCAAGGAAGGGATAGTTGTGGATCCTGCGAAGGTAGTGTCCATCCAAGATTGGAAGGTTCCTAAGAATGCTACCGAGGTGAGAAGTTTCTTGGGGTTGGCTGGCTACTATAGGAAGTTTATCAAGGACTTCGCGAAGATATCAGCCCCGTTAACCCGCTTGACGAAGAAGAATCTAGTTTTCAGATGGGACGTAGATTGTGATGATGCGTTCCAACGGTTAAAGAGAGCTTTAACCACAACTCCAGTCTTAGTGTTGCCAGATGGGAGTAAGCCATTTGTTGTTTATACCGATGCTTGTGGGACAGGACTAGGCGCAGTCTTAATGCAAGAGGGAAGGGTAATAGCCTATGGGGGAAGGCAGTTGAGAGTGCATGAGAAAAATTACCCTATGCATGATCTAGAGTTGGCCGCTATTGTTTTTGCGCTTAAGTCTTGGCGCTATTATCTTCTTGGCGAGAGGTTCGAATTGTTCACTGACCACAAATCATTGAAGTACTTGTTTTCTCAATAGGATTTGAACTTAAGACAGCAAAGGTGGATGGAGTTCTTAGCGTCCTATGATTTTGATATAGCATATACCCCTGGCAAGGGTAACGTGGTGGCAGACGCCTTAAGCAGAAAAAGGTTGTCCTTGAGTCCATTGTTCGTTGAACGACGAAGCTTGGAATTTATCTCGATGTTTGACTTCAGACCTTCCATTGACTTTGTACCCGGTTTGCTAGCATCCTTAGAGGTCAGACCTACTCTTTTGGGAAGGATTGGCGAGGCACAACGGGACAACCCACAGTTGGTTGAGTTAGTAAAGAAGCTCATAAGAGGGGAGTCGTCCAGCCATTTGAGTAGGTACACCCTTGATGATAAGGGGTGGTTGCGTAGAGACGGTCGACTTTGTGTACCACAAGACGAGGGTTTAAGGAAGGCTATACTTGATGATGTACATCGTTCGAAGATGACCATTCATCCCGGTGGGGACAAGATGTACCAAGATATGAAGCGAGTTTTCTTTTGGGCCGGTATGAAGAAGGATGTGGCTGAGTATGTCGCTAGATGCTTGGTGTGCCAACAAGTGAAAGCGGAGCAAAAGAAACCCGGTGGGCTGCTTCACCCATTGGAGGTTCCGCAATGGAAGTGGGATAACGTCTCAATGGACTTTGTCGATGGGTTACCGAGATCGAGGAAGGGTAATACGGGAATTTGGGTTGTGGTAGATAGACTTACTAAGAGCGCCCATTTCATACCCGTGAAGAGTAAGAGGACTGCTCCATGGCTAGCTTCAGTCTACATTCGAGAGGTAGTTCGATTGCATGGTGTACCTTCTAGCATAGTGAGCGTTCGAGATCCTATCTTCAATAGTGAGTTTTGGAAAAGTTTGCAAGAGGCGGTAGGGACTCAATTGTGTTTGAGCACCGCATATCATCCTCAGACGGACGGCCAGACCGAGAGGGTGAATCGTATTCTAGAAGACCTTTTGAGGCTATGTATCTTAGATTTTGGAGTTACATGGGAAGAGCATCTTCCATTGGTGGAGTTCGCGTATAACAACAGCTTTCAGTCTAGTATTGGCATGGCTCCTTTCGAAGCTCTTTATGGAAGGCCTTATCGGTCACCTACATGTTGGTGGGAATCTACGGATAAGATCTTGCTTGGGCCCGATATGGTTAGAGAGACTTCGGAAAAGATTGATTTGATTCGAAGAAGGATTAAAGCGGCGCAAGACAGACAGAAATCTTACGCGGATAAGAGGAGGACGGATCTTGAGTTTAATGTTGGGGACATGGTGTTTGTCAAAGTATCTCCATTACGGAATGTTGTTGCCTTTGGGTCCGTTGGGAAGTTAGCACCAAGGTTTGTAGGGCCGTTTCCTATTAAGGAAAAGATTGGACGGATGGCATATAGAGTGGAGTTGCCCGAGAGACTTAGTGGTGTACATCACGTATTCCATGTGTCACATTTGAGGAACTGCCTACATGAGACCGCGGAGGTGGTAGAGCCGAGCTTGCTTAGAGAAGTGGAGGTAGATCGTGATGCGACGATTCGACGAGCTCCTACTCGCATTCTTGGGTCAGAGATCAAGAAGTTGAGGAACCGAGAAGTTCGACTAGTCAAAGTACAATGGGGAGATGACGAGAGCAACGCTACTTGGGAGACGGAAGCGAAGATGCGTTCATTGTACCCTTTCCTTTTCGAGGGTATGTCTTTTAATTTCTCCTTTATCGCTTATCTAGTACTTGTCTCATCTTTAATATGTCCTCTCGTTAATACCTTTGACCTTTAGATAGGGTAAACCTATAGTTGAAACATGTGTTTGAGACATGTTATGATTGATGGATGCGTGTGGATGCAAGTGTTTGCTAGTGGTTGCTCGTGGATGCATATACACACACTTTAGACACTAGATCGGCTCAGTCACTTCATGTTGCATATTGCATATAACTGTGTGTAGGTAGCTAAATTGATGGATGTATAATGGTTGTGTTATCATATGGATGATGCATTTTTGTGTATGATTGTGCACACATGTGGAAATAATATGTGTCGATAGGGTTCTTTTGCATACATATTGGATGCATGGCACTATCATGGTTTGCATTAAGGAGGTCAACTGAATCAGTAGACCGCCTGATTTTGCATTAGATAGGGAACATATACACACACTTCTTGCATATGTTCATACAACATTAGAAACTTTAAGGACAATGGATGCCAGTGTTTGATGGTTTAGTAGATGGTTGTTTGGTTGGTAGGGTACGTTCTTCTTGACTTAGAGATTTCGGGGACGAAATCCTTTAAGTAGGGGAGAATGTAACACCCCGAACTACACTTAATATTAATGTTTAGAAATTAAAGAATAAATAATCTCAGACGTGAGAATTAAGTGAAACGGGTTGCGCCATTGTGTTCGTCTCGGAATTCTGGTTGAGATAGAGTCCGAGTTTGCGTGATTTGGACTTCGTATGAAGAAGTTATGGCCATCCGAAGTTTCAGAAAATTCAAAACAGATTCAGAAAATTCAAATTTCGAAAACTCAGCCCGAACAGTCTGGGCTGGAAAAATTCCCGCCCAGACTGGGGGTCGACCTGCCCCAACCAGGTCGACATGGGTGTCGACCCTAGGGTCGACCTGGGGGTCTACCTCCATGGTCGAGCCCAGGTGACCTGGGTGCACTGATTTGGGATCTGGGCTGTGTTTTGGTGGCTAGTGACGAAATCTGACGGCTCTAATCTGATTTAGGGTTAATCTAATGGCCTAAAACACCTAACTGCTCATATAAATACAACCTAATCCTACCCTAAAACTCATTAAATTTGGAGACAACGTCGCCATGCCGTCAAATTGCAACTAGAAGGAGCCGCCACCAAATCAAGGAAGAAGATTGCTAATCAACTCCTCCTAATCCACTTCTAATCAACTTCTAATCTACTTCTAAGGAGCTAATTTTGGAGTTTGTGAGTTTCTATACCTTTAATAACCCAATTGCTAAACTAATTAGATAAGATATAATGAGATCATATGGTTATGCTTGCGGATCAATGGATATTATGTCATATGTTTGTGATGTTAGTTGTTAATCACTATGTTAACATTGATCTATTATGACACCATGTTTATGCAAGTTAAGTGTTTGATTTTATGCTAGAATTACACGTGAAGTAAGTGACATGATTATGCAAGTTTAACCTATGAGTTTGGATCTATAATATGCATAATATATGCAAGTTGTTTGGATTTATGTTATGCATAACATATGCAAGTTTGCTTCTTTTATGTCATGAATAACATATGCAAGTTTACCCCTTTATATGACATACATACATATACAAGTTTACCCCTTTGTATGTCATGCATACATATGCAAGTTTACCCCCTTTGTATGACATAAGTAACATGGGCAAGTTTATCCCTTTTTGATGATCTATGACATGTACGCAAGTTTATCTCTTTATGGTAGATCTATGACATGAATACTTATGCAAGTTACCCTCTTTATGACATATGTGATTCATGCAAGCTTGGGTTGATTATTTGTGCTAGTTGGGTTTAATACCATGATCATATATTCAAGTTGACACCTTTTAAACCCATGTTAATGCTAATGTTATTCTAAGTTAAACCCATTGTATTTGTGATGAATGTTCCCTTTTATGTATGTCATGTTAGCGTATTACGTGGGGAACGATGGGGTTAATATTTATAATAATAAAATTGTGGTGAGATTGGTATGATATTACATACCATAAATGGATGGACATAATTGAGTCAATTATGTACATCGTTTAATTTGGAATTAATTAGGGAAAATTAATTCAAAATATGGGGGTGATTAATTAGGTGTAATTAATCGACTAAGACACGAGGTTGGACCCTTTTGTAGCATAAGACTGCCCGGACCCGCCCGGCAAATCCAGCGGCTACAAATGTCGGTCCAATGTGAGAGGTCTTAGGCATAAACTAAATATGTGACAAGTGTAAAGACACGAGGTTAGACTCTGTTATGGCGTAAGGCTGCCCGGACCCGACCGGCAAATCCAGCTGCCATAAAAGACAGTCTAATGTGAGAGGTCTTTACAAGGTTACGGTCTTAATCAATTAAGAAACACTTAACCAGATAACCATGTAGTGGGGCATGAGGGGTTAAGTGGGTGCCTTTGGTGGCATGTGGAAATCAAGTAAGTGCCTTGGGTGGCATGTGGAAATCTAGTGGGTTGCCTTGGGTGGCAATAGAAACTACGATTAGAATACTTAACCAAAGTTGAAACATGTAATTAAACATGATTAAAGGGTTAATTGGGATACACTAGAAAAGGGACAAGCTTAGGTGGGTAGCTTGTGGGGGCCTATTTCAACCAGTAACCCAAAACGTATCTTTGTGGGCTCGACCCAAGTCGAGGACGGGACACGCATACTGGGCTTGACTATAAGAGGCCAAAACGGGGTAGCGGTGGCAACCCAAGTCCAACGGGTTTCATACACGTGTGTGGGCCCGGGCTGGTAGGTAAGACGTTGTTGCATCATGTAGGTATAAGCCGTTCACTCTTAAGTTGTATCGGGTTGCCACTTTGGGGAGTGATACACCCCACTGTGGGGCCAGCATGGGTATCTACGTTAGGGAGCCGATCGCTTTGGGAAGTAGTGGGTACACCTAGTGGAGATAGAGGCAGACGGCACCTATGTGGTCAGCTAGGGGTACACGAAACTACTAGTTAAATTTGTAAGTCCATGGGTGGGATCAACCTTTAAGTTAGGAATGACTGGTGTGGTGCAGTTTAGAAATTCACCCTTGGGTGGGTAGATGCGTCTTTACCGTTATCTTCAGTTATCCTATGTCTAGTTGGCTGCTTAATGTAGCTATCTATCCCCAGTTGTTACCGTATATCAAGCTTATATCTTACCCTAGTTACTTTAATGATTGTATTGTTAAAGATATAGGACTCGCTCAGACTTATGTCTGACCCCGTTGTTTTTATCTTTTTCTCCCCTCAGGTCCTCAGGTTGGGCCTAGCACTACTGGGCTTTGATCAGACTGCTTATTTTCTCTCTTTTGGAGCTTGGACCGCTGAAGTAAATCCCAACTTATCTTTTACCTATGGCTATTAGTTTATGTAGTGGGATTATGTACTTTTAATTATCAGGATGGATATTTAGTACTTGACTCTTGTTTTATGGTTTAGATGTTGTAACCAAACATGTTTACCTTCTGCTGCAATGAAATGATGTTTTAGTTTTCAAGTATTATTTATATATGTCTTGTTGTAATTTTTCTGTTCTATATTCACTTAAAATACTCCACCGAAGTTAAGGCATTCCCTTAGTGAGTGACCTTAGCGGGCGTGGGGTGTTACAACATTGAGTCCTAAAATTTCTTTACTTCAAAACTCGATTATTTCCAAATTTTCAAATATTCATTCCAAATTAAATCAAAATCTTACAATTTTTATTTTAAATCTCGTCCAATTACTCACAATTTATCATTAAACCATGTGCACACAAATGCTAAAATACATTTCAAATCCTTATCCGATCTATATTTTAAAACGACTTCTCTTTCAAAGTCGTTTTCACAACATCGGTTGATCGTTTAAAATTTTCAAATATTTGAAATTAATTCAAAATTTAATTGGCAAAAATAACCAAACCATGGGAGATAAGGCTATATTGTACATCATTAATATAAGAATATAAAATATGAATAGCACAAGAATTAAATACAGTATCATTCCTATTGACTATATCATACCCATCTATAATGCTATTCCAACATTTAATATCAACAGATTTTAAACAGGATTCCATTTCTGATTTCCAATTCAAAAAATATGTACCATTATAAATAGTTGGAGTACGAATGGACTGACCTCTTTAGACTGACAACTAGGGATCACCATTTACTCTAGAGTTAACCGAATACCTGCTCTGATACCACTTTTTGGATCTAGATTAACCATAGAGGGGGGTGAATAGGGTTTATTGGATTTTAGCGAGATATTAAAATATTCATAGATCACATAATAAAGCAAATATAGAAATGCAGAAAGTAAATGACACACAGATATACCCAGCTTCGGCAAAACCCTTCCTACTGCTGCATTCCTATGGTTTCTTCTAGGTAATAGAACAGATCCTGCTTACAAGACCATGTAAACTCGCGAACCCCTCGCTCTTATTCCAAACCTACGCTCAAAACCCTAGACTGATCTAATCCCCTAGATTAGATTTCCCTTGATTACAACCCTGTAACCAGTAAACCCTAGATTTTACAGGCTCTAGTAAACTGCCAGTTAACACCCTAACTGGATGACCTAGATTTTACAGACTCTAGAAACTGTTTGGACGGTTTACAGAGCAAATTAAAACATAACAAATATAAAAACAATTAAAACCCTAAGTGTTAAACGAAAGGTCATCCCCTTGGAAATTTGCCAGCCCATTTCTTTTGATGCATCCACTTTAGTTATGCCTGATCTCCTTTGTCTCTGGCAAAATTAAATGGCGGCTAGGATTTTATTAAATCCCCAAATCTTGTTCGATCAATCGATGATTTGATTTTCCTATGCTTCAAATTCCTACTGCTTGCTTTAAGATAGATTTGGATTTCTATGATTTGGGGAATTTTTGTCGATCGAAAAACGATGGATAAACATATGAGTTTCTATGGATTTTATATTTCGATTATGCTCTTGTTTTCGATTTCATCTATTGCCAGTGATGAGTGGTGAATATATAGGATAATATAATCCTATATCTTGCTCTGATTTCATATAATTGATTTGATCCGATTGCGTTGCTTTCCCTTTTTGATTTGGCTCAAATTCCTCTTTTGCTTTGATTGAGATGCTCCACTTTGAACCTAGTCTTGAATTCGGCTCTACAATAAATCTGGTGCATTCAAATTTTCCCATGTTGCCTTGATTAAGTTGAATCCCTTTGGCATGATAAATTGGAAACAAAATAAATGTTTTCCCTACGTGATTGAATATGTTAAAAAGAAATACACTTGCCAAAAATGATTGTCCAACAATGCTGTGATTTTCTGCATGATTTTCTTGTTGTTATAAAACCATTCTGATTTCAGGAAGCAATTAAAAACCTTTGCCAAATAAAACACTAGTGAATTGGTTTCTGGTAAGATTGGAAAGCAATCAAAAACTTATTGCCAAATATGTTATATTGAAATTCCTTGATGCTGAATTTGATTCATCCCCAATTAGCATTCCATATATGACAAAAACCACCATTCTTCACTGGTCCCGTGCATGAATTCTGGAATGATTTAAAAACTTGCCAAAGATGGATTTGTTCAATCTATTTTATTGAAATTTTCTCGACTATGTATTCTGGAAATCATTTGAAACATGATGAAATCCCAACCACATTTCAGTTTGCATTTATAGTGCAATCCAGTATTGTTTTCCCATGAAAATTGTTGTGGCACCCACTGAATATACTTGTACATACTTCTTTATGTACTCTTTCTATATGCACTGAATTGTTCCACACACCATCATTGTCTCTATTCAGAACTGTTTAACTTTGTACACTAATGCCATATACTTGAATGTTTTATTAGCCTTGTTGCACCAGAACATGTTGTTGCTATACTTGGCATTACTTTAATTTTCTTGGCTATCTTCACTGTCATGAAGAACTAGGATTCGTGCTCACAACTATACTGTTGAACTAGCTGCACATTTGTTGTTATTGCCACCACCTGAAATGTTATTGTATCATCCATGAACTGCTATGTACACGTGATCATATGAAACCTTTGGTATGCACCATTGCATGTACTTATCACCCTTGTGCATATTGAAAAGCTGTTGTACATTGAGTTGCACATGTTGCCTATTTTGGTCTTGTTTGCTCACTGAAATGCATTCACCATTGTTGTTGTTCCATGCTATGTGTATATGCCCATTCATATACATGCATTACTCATACATGCTGTCTTGACCAGTGTGACTTGATTTTGTGGTTAGCACATTGTGCAAATTACACCATTCTTGTATATGTGAAATTATACATGCAAACCATATTAATGTAGACTTGTGCCTTTTTTTGCTAGGCCATATTCATTAACTTGCATTGCCTGGTGCTTGCATTTTTTAGTGCAGTACATTAAGTACTTGAACTTGAGCCACTGTCCTATTGTTTTGTTCATTTTAACTTGAGTTGATCACTTAGTTGGTCTGGTTGATCATGGCGTTACTTGATTTTTTCTGGCTTCATTTGTATATGCCCACATTAGAACTGAAATGCTATGTCATCTGACCTGGCTTTGTACATGATTGTCATGCTGCATTGTTGTGTTAACCATGGTTTAACTATGCATGCTTGTGTTTGAGGAGCTCGACCATGTGTTGACTGCCTTGCACTTGAATGTATTGTTGGCCCTTGTCTCACTGTTGTGCTCGACCATGATTGTTTCTTGAGTATGCACTAAGTTTAGTTTGTCCATGTGGCTGCTCCTTAGATGCTATACTGTATTTTGAGTGGCGAGGCAGTGCACACGTGTATATTTATACATGTGTGTATATGCAGTCAATTAGACAAATTTCCAGTCCTTGGACAATAATATTTGTATATACACACTATCTGCCTTGTGGTATTTAGAGTGTATCACTGTGAATATCACAAGCTGTCTAGACACATATGGATGGATATATATATCAGATCAAGTCATGAAAAATGATGAGAAATCCACCAAAATTCTGAGGCAAATAAAATTTAAAAAAAAATAAATTTTATATTTGCTAGAATATGAAATTATTTGTGTTCCAGATACCATGTGTGTGTTTCTGTATGTGACAGGTAAACAGATGATGACTGGACTGACTGTGAGCTGTGAAGACAGAAGACAAAAGACTGTATATAAGTGTCAATATGTAAATATGTCAGTGTATGTATGTAAATATGACTGTATACTGAGTGTTGAGTCTGAATGTATGTACAAAATAAGTGATTGAGTGATTCTGTAGTGAGGAGCTGATATGTATATGAAATTGAAATGTATTGTATAACAGAGATGTACAAATAGTGGAGTTGTTAAGATTTGTACTGTTTGAAAGTTTGAAATAAAATACTCTATTTAAATAAAATACTGTGTGAATATTTGAATTTCTGTACAGTCATATTTTATTTAAATGGAAATATTATATTCATGTCTATGACATATATATGAAACAGCACAATAACAAACACATTTATAATAATATATATTTGGTTGTTATCATCAAACAAAAATCAGATAATTATGTATACAACAATGTTATATACAATCCTTTATTTGGTCCTGACCAGCCTCTCTGTAGGCAAAATCATTGAATAACCCAACGCCACCCAATAGCCTTTTGATTGATAAACTACTGCTGTAGTCAAGGTATGCCCAATGGGTGGTTTCGCGCAGACCCAACCTCTGCGAGTACAACCAGAGCGCTGCCACTGCACAGAGGACCACCATGGAGTACCTTACCACGTCCCCAGGAATCTGCGTGCTTCCTTCCAGTCCCACTGAGACAACAAGCAGAATATCGATAAAGTAATCGATTGGACGTGAACCTCTCGTGCCTCAAGACACCATGATGGTCTATCCCGTTGGGTTCTTCACCTTCAGACATGCGAACTGGCCTAAGCGCATCCCACTAACATGTTATTAGTCCAAATGTCTAAACTTTTAATTATGCGCTAGCTCTGCCTCGGCCGGTTTCTAGTTAATTTGGTTATTTCCAATCATATTAACTTCTTATTCAAGTTACTAAGTTCTCTCTGAGCCCATTATATCTCTAAGGAATAGACCTCTCTTGCTTATTAATTTCTGTTATAACTTAGCCCCTTTTAAGTTCATTAATAAGCCCATAACATTTATTCTCTAGATTATAATTCAAGGTCTGTAATCTATAATATTTTTACATTGTTACCTTGTTATTCATCATCCAATTTCAAATTACAATACCATGTTCTACTTAATGTGTCATTAATTAAATCCTATCACAATTAGAAGGTTTCCATTTAACATGGTACTTAATTTATAATTAAGTATAACTTATTTTATTCCATATAAGTTTTCTTACTTCATTCAGTTTTGTACCGCCTGAGCGGGCTTCCGGTTATTATTAATTTCTTTTATTAGACTTCATAATTCTCTTTTATAAGTCTACCAATAATAAGTCGGCTTCATTCTTTTTCATTAACTATGACTTGGTTTATTACAACCTCTTCTTGTTATTTATTTCTTTACTTAGTTCTTTTAACTAAGGTTTTTCAATAAGTTTCTTTCCATTTATTATAACCTATGTTATAATTTCCACTTGTCCCTAGGACAAGCCCACCTATTATCTTCCACTCTTTCATTCATACTTAATCATAATAAGTTATTATCATTCCCCGTTCATTCCAATTCTTATACTGTCATTCCAGCTAGTATTGTTTACTTATTAACTTAGTTTTCTTAATTAAGGCTTATTAATAAGTTTTCCCTTTTTTATTAATTATAACACATGTTATAATTCCACTTGTCCCTAGAACAAACCTACATATTATACAACATTCTCATTAATGTAATTAATTATAGTAGGTTATATTCCTCGTTTATCACATTTTCTTTGGTTCTTTTACATTAACCAAATTTTTACTGTTGTAACATTTATCTCTTTACTGTCTTGTGAATTTTCACACATTCCATTTATGTTCATATATTTATATAATTGTTGAGGCACCAGACCCCTCACATTAAGTTGACTGCTTGTGGATACTGGATTTGCCGGGCGGTTCCGAGTAGGCTTTTACCACTAGTTGAATTTAACCTCGTGTCATAGTGCGGTTACAAATATTTAATTACTGTAAATTTTGCATACAATTTAGCCATATCTATTCTTTATCATTATTCCAAATTTCACTATAATTATATTTACAACCTTTTGACATAATAATATTCTTAAGCCATTATTCATGTTTATCATAAATTCCATAATTACAGCATTTACAGTAAATTCCAATTCAGATAGACGATTAATGAAAATAGGTCATATACAACAATCAGTAGATTAAATCTCAATTACCCCAATTATTCGCAATTCCATTGTAACTTGACTTACAATATCCAATTAAAAGATTATTGGAATAGATCTATATACAACTCTGATCCTTTCAACATTTTTTAACATATTTAATACCTAATTTCTGCAATTATCAATTGTTCATCAGATTAAATATAACGAGGAATACAAACGATAAATATACCGTTATTTAAAATGGTATAATTTAGATACACTCACCTAACAGCTTTCCAATCCATGAATCTGATCCGGATCTGTTATTCCATGGCCTTCCTAACTGAATCTATAATCCAAATAACTATGGATTCATAAATTTAATACAAAAGAAGTGGGAAAAGAGAAAGAAACCTATATAAACCAGATTCAAGGACTTACCTCACGCTGATCAGAATTCTGAACACCAATTTATAGATATATATATATATATATATATATATATATATATATATATATATACATTCTTTTCCTTCAAATCTTGAATCAGAATTTCCTAAGACCAATTATTTTATTTTCTAAAGATATTTGAGGAGGAAAAAGAATGGCAGAGCCTAGGCAGCATCTCAAAAAATATGAGATTTAGGCTAGGCCATGCTAGTCTATTTATAGGTGTACAAGGAAGTCTAAACTATTAGATTTGATCCCTTAAAATCCAAACCGCACACATCAAAAAATCCACGTCACAAAAACAGATCTGGACCGGCTCGGGATGACCCTAGAGTCGACCCGCCCCTACGTGGGTCGACCCATAGGTCGACCCCACCCTTCTTGCGTCGACCCAGGCAGCACATGGGTCGACCCATCTGGGTGCACGTGTGTTTTCTGGGACGCTGTTTTTGAATTTGACGTTTTTAATTAACAACGTTTAATTACTTGCCCCTTTTTACTCATTTGATTTGTTTTATACCTTTTATACAACATCACTAAGTTTTAATTTTACTTATATATATACACATAGCTTTTCAATTATTTAATTTATTGTTATCTTTCGCATACGTTCTCCATTTTGGTCATGCCATGTAACGACCTAAACTTCCCCGGTCTCCGAAGAGAAGAGAAAGAACGGATTGAGTTGAGAACACGACAAATCAGAACACAAACAATAGAACATTTCATTGCTTATTACAACAATTTACATCAGAGTACAAGAATATTCCAGATTATGAATAAATATTACATATTTGATAAATATTAGAGATTTACAAATCACAATGCAGCGGAAAATAATACAAAACACAACTGAAAGAAATACGTGGATACAGAGCGTTCCGAATATCATTCCAACTGTAAACCAGGATCCTGTGAATATAAATCTACAAAACCAAAACTACTAGCTACCTGTGTGGAAAATAGGGGCACCCAGAGTTTAGGTTAAAACAATAAACTCCAGGTCAGTCATGTGACTGGTGTGAGAACTAAAACAGTTATTTAATATTTTCTTTAAAAATAAAGTAAATCAAGGGACCACGCCGTATAACACGGAACGGGTTTCATCCCGAGAATACCAGTGCATAAGACAAACATCGCAATGCTTTTTGGAAAAATGAAGCTATTATAAGACTCAGCTCCTATCACACAATGCAACACAAGCCGGAGGATAGAGTTTTACATTATAATAGCCAAACATGCTTGGTACGTTTAAAACAAATCATTTTGATACTATTATAGTGTAAAGTGTATGAAAACAACTTCTAATATAAATGTATCAATCATAGACGACATAGTATCCCATGCTACTATGTCGCCAATACTAGGCTGTACAATCAAAACTGATATGTCACATATTGGAAATTGGATTTCCGTCATGAGTGGAGGCCAAGGATGGCTCCTCACCGCTTCGAGACACTCTAGCAAATGCCTCAGGACTCGCTCAGAGAACCCTTGGATCGGTTGGGCCGGTCCTCCCTTACATTTGAGGATTGGCAATTCCTGAACACACGTTTCCTGTCCCATAGGACCTATATCCATCGGTTCCGTAGAAACCGATATATCCGAGGCGCCTCGCAATCCAACAACCATATAGGTAAAAATATAAAAATGTCAGGGCTTGGAAAACCCTAACACCACCCATAGCTAGAAAGAAATGTCATGTTCTCCCAACGGTCCGATCCCGTTTTTAACTCATACCGAGGTATGAGGCTTGCAAATAAACGCTATACACAAAGCTATGCTATATTAAAGTCATGCTTTGATCATCAACCACAAGACTCTGCTTTTCAACAGAAGCCTTGATCATCTTCATCTCAGCATGCCACACTGGCAATTCGCGCCATGCGACTGATGTCTATCGATATATAACCTCTGAGCTCGTATGTACACCCCGTATTTTCTATGAACATAAAAGTATGAAAACAAAGTATACTTAACTTTTGAAAGAAGAATTAAGGGAAAAGGGTTACACCACTGTGTTCGTCTCGGCATTCTGCCTGAGATAGAGCCCGAGTTTGCGTAAATCGGACTCTGTATGAAGAAGTTATGGAACTTAGAAGTTTCAGGAATTTAAATAAATTAAAACAGTTCGAAACTCAAACCACACACCCGGGCTGGGCGGGAAATTTCTCGCCCAGGACCCAGGTCGACGTGGGTCGACATAAGTCGACCTCCCCCCTATTTCCAGATCCGAGGACTGGTTCGTTTTTCTGCATTTGGATGCCCGTTCTGACCAAATTCGTTGATCTATATGTTATTTAAACACCCCCAAACCCCACTTTCTCTCCACACCAAACCATTGTAACGCTATGCTGCCTCAGTACTAATTAAAATAAATCAATGGCGTCTCTACTCTGCTGAAACCTAAGCTAGAACTAGTGCTTCTTCTTCTTCCAATCTGAATAGGATTAAAAGAGAATAACTACAACCCTTTTTCTTTTAGAATCCAACCAAGGTGAGTACAATTATTTTCAGATATGAAATTTAATTATGATCTTGACATGGTTATAATTCTGAATTTGAGATTATGCATATTCTTGTTTATCAGATCTGTTTTTCTGTGTAGATCTATCTTATTAATATTATAGTAAATATTCTGTATCTCTTCCTTCCTTCTGTTCTATAACCAGGCTACCACGAGCCTGAGCCAAATCTCATAAGAGATTGACACGCGAACGCTAAATTTGGGGAAAATAGTGAATGATGCATAGTTAGACATGACTGATTTGTGACTAATTTGAGAATAGAACATATGTTGTAATTTAAGATCTAGATCTGGGCATATTATATATGATAGTCTGTTATTTGGAAGAAGGAGAATTATTGTGTATATAACTTTGGCGCAAAGATCTATATTATAATAGGATAACTATTAAATGTGAATACGCCTAAATGGGGATTTTGGATATTTGGCATACGCTGAAATCAAGCTATAATTTGGCATAATTCGCATTGTATATCATGATTTGGGGTTTTTGGAGAATATTCTGTACCGTGTAAATTTAACTAAAATTTGGGGCATATGTTATATTGTGAATTATGACCGTAATTTGGGCATGTAAAATTAGGCTTAATTTTATGATTAGGCGTGGTATGTCAATGGAATTTTAAGAGATGATTAAATCTGTTAAATTGCCTAATCTGCTAAATCTGTTGAAACTGAATACAGTAAATTTGAGGTATGAAAATTTGTAGGCTCGATCTAAAATTGAGAAAAACAAGTTAATAGAACTTTGAATAATCTGTTGTAACCTGTAAAGGAGTTTTATTTATTGAATTGGCATAATTAGTCTGATATTGGCATAATCTTTGAATGAATATTTAGTTAAAAATAAGAATGCTGAGACACGAGGTTAGACTCTGTTTGCGGTAGAAGCCTGCCCGGACCCAACCGGCTTAACCAGCAACCGCAAACTGTCAGTCTAATGTGAGAGGTCGTAGGCATAACTGAAAGATGCTTAAACACGAGGTTAGGTCTGGCTTGCGGCAGAAGTCTGCCCGGAACCGCCCGGCACATCAAGCGGCCACAAGATACCGACCTAATGTGAGAGGTCTGTGCATTAGTAATTAATTAATGCAAATCTAGGATAAATATGATGCCTAAAACGTGTTGGGTGGATAAGGTTAAATCAACTGGGCTGATGAATATAATAAACCCGTTTCGTGAATCTGTAGGCCCAATACAAGGTTAGGTGAAACACTCTGTAAGTCTGTTAATCTGTAAATCTGATCCGTTATACTGAAAACTTGTTAACCTGTTTGTCTGATCTGAGAACTAGTTAATCTGAACTTTGTACATCTGAAATCTGTAAGCAAGTTAATCTGAAATCTGTTAGTATGGGGACACAAGGTTGGGAGGGGAAATTACTTGTGTCATCTGTTGTGTGGGACCTATATTAGTCTGTAACCCTTTCTGGTATCAAAACTATGACCCAACAGTAGTTAGGGGTCTAGGGCATGCTTACTGGACTAATTATAAGAGGTTCATTCTGATAATGGCGAGGGGTGTTGATGGTGCATTCCAACCGGGTCATGTGCGTGCATGGATCCGTTCTGCTCTGAGGATGTAAGACGCCGTGACATCTGTAAATAGGTCTGTGTCTTTCTATAGGTTGCCACTTTAGGGAATGATACACCCTTCTGTGGGGCCGGCACAGGGTATTTATGAATTAGGGAGTCGATCGCTTGGGGTAGAATTTAGGGTATAC
Organism: Allium sativum; assembly: GCA_030737875.1. NCBI lineage: Eukaryota > Viridiplantae > Streptophyta > Magnoliopsida > Asparagales > Amaryllidaceae > Allium > Allium sativum. Next base: position 167,543,499 of record CM060923.1, read on the forward strand.
CTAGTTCTGTATGTTTCTGTTGGGGTACCGTCTGTTTCTGTTGGGGTGGTAACACCTGTCTGTTTCTGCGTGGTACCGTCTGTTGGGGTGGTAAAGGCCAGTCACTAGTGTACACCTAATTCTAACATTCTGTCTCCGTAGGGATTATTCTGTTTTCATCTCTGATTCCATTCCTGCTTCTGTTTATGTACCGTATGTCTCTGTTGGGGTGGTAAAGGCCCATTACTAGCACTCTGTTTTTATAGAGATCATTTTGTTTCCATTTCTGTTTCAGTTTAGACATTAGGGTAACACCTAATCCTATTATACTAGTATTAGTGCAGAGAAGTGAAAACCAAGTAAGAAGCTTAGCTTAGCCTACATCATTCTGTTTCTTCTTTTAACCTGCTACTCCTGTTACGGTTATCTCTCATCCAGTTTTATTTACATGTCATGATACTGTTATCTGTTTATATGCTGAAAGTCACTGGACTCGCCAGACTTTATGTCTGACCCCATTTTGTTTTCGCCTCTTTTCTTTCCTCCCCCTCCCCAGGTACTCAGGTTGGGAACGTAGGAGCTTGATTTAGATTTCTCTCTGCTTGAAGTGCTAGAAGTGCTTGAAGTATTGCTTGGTTTTGACTCTACCTATTTATTTCATTCTCTATTGGGGATTATGGATTTAAAATTATGTACTCTGAAGGCTTTTGTACAAGACTGATATTTATGTACTTGAATTTCGGTATTGTGGTTTTGAAAGATGTAACCAAACTTATTTCTGTTTCCGCTGCAATAAAGTTATAAAAAATTTCAAGTACTACTTTAAGTATCTATCTTGTAATATTCTGTTCTGTTTACTTATATCGCTCCATGAAAGTTAATGCATTCCCTTAGTGAGTGACATTAATGGACGTGGGGTGTTACACTTGGTATCAGAGATGAAGGTTACCAGATTAGGTAAAGGTTTTTGAACTATTTTCAAAAAGGTTTTAAAAGGAAGTATTTTCAAAAGGAAAGTTTATTTTGAAAAACATAGTCCCCAAAGCCATATATCTATCTTTTGATTTTTTGTTTAATCCTTGTTTCCTTCTTTTCTGAGTCTCCTGGGCTCCTGGTTTTCTGGGAGGTAACCTCATCGCGACATGGTTCCTTAGGCATGATGAGACTACAGCGCCTGTCGAAGGGCAAAGAAGTGCCTAAATTCCATCTGTAGCCGCAGTAATTTCGCCTACGGTTAATCCTCTTTCGAGCTTCGCAGGGTTTTCCGCGCGATGGGGGCAGCTTTAGAGAAAGTCTTGTTAACATGTAAGAAGACTGGTTGTTTTTAGTGCGGTGAGACAGGACATCTGATCAAGGATTGCCCCAGAAGGCAAGGGCAAAGGGAAGAATCTTCTAGAAGGTAGGTGAATACTCTCGTAGTGGGTGGACAAGATAGAGGTGGAAAATTTTCTGTAGAAAGTTTAATTTCCTTATCTGATCATTCTGGCTTTTTGATTCTGTAGTTGAGTCTCTGCGCTTTAATACTAGTCTTGTTTCTGATCCCATTATAGCCTCAAACCCCATAAGGGTTATGACTCATCTGTTTGTGATAGGTTGGGTTTAAGGGTATTTGTGTTAGGCGTTAAGTTGACTATGATGCATACATTCTGGGTTTAGTGGGATATGGTGGGGTTTTACCATGCTTAGTTTCCTAAGAATCATTTGATAATTTGATTTGTACCAGTAGTCTATAAGTATCTGAATATTTATGAAAAGGATAGGGGTTTTTTTTACTCGAAGCGTGAAGTAGATTTCCAGTTTTGACATTGTTTAATGGGAGTAATTCTCTGAGTGTCAATCTGATGTTGATTTCGGTCTTTGGGGTTGATACGTAGGGATTTATTCTCTTAACCGATGTCTAATGGGAACAGAACTTTTGTTTTAATTGCACTTGCTTCTATCACTCGGCTGTATCCTATCGATCGAGTCTTCGACCTTTAGGTAGAAATTAATGGGTGTAAACATGTGTTTGAGACATGTTGTGTTTGATGGTTGTAAGTGGATGCAAGTGGTTGCTAGTGGTTGCTCGTGGATGCATATACACACACTAGGCACTAGATCGGCTCAAAAACACTCTCATACTGCATATGGATGTGTGTGCATTTTTCAATTTTTGTGGATGCAAAATGATTGACTCATCACATTGATGTTTCTTTAGGATGAATGGTTATGCACTCATATAGAAATGACGTGTATTAAATACGATTTCTTGCATACATAATTGGACTCATGGTACTAACATAATTCGCATTGAGGAGGTCAACTGAATCAGTAGACCGCCTGATCTTTGCATTAGATAAGAGAAATATACACACACTTTTGCATATATTCATACAACATTAGAAGTTTTCTAAGGACAATGGATGCTTGTGGATGATGTTTGAGTAGATGGGTGATTGGATGGTAGGACACATTCTTCTTAACTTGAAGATTTCGGGGACGAAATCCTTTAAGGTGGGGAGAATGTAACACCCCGTATTTTCTGTGAACATAAAAGTAACAAAACAAAGTATACTTAATTTTTAAAAGAAGAATTAAGGGAAACGGGTTACGCTGTTGCGTTTGCCTCGGAATTCTGCTTGAGATAGAGTTCGAGTTTGCGTAAATCGGACTCCATATGAAGAAGTTATGGCACTTAGAAGTTTCAGGAATTTAAATAAATTAAAATAGTGCGAAATTCAATTCACACACCCTGGATGGGCGGGAAATTTCCCGCCCAAGACCCAGGTCGACCAAGGGGTCGACTTGGGTCGACATAGGTCAACCAGGGAGTCGACCTGGGGGTCAACCTCCCCCTTATTTCCAGATCCGAGGACTGGTTCGTTTTTCTGCATTTGGACGCCCGTTCTGACTAGATTCGTTGATCCCTGTGCCATTTAAACACCACCAAACCCCACTTTCTCTCCACACCAAACCATTGTAATGCTATGCAGCCTCAATACTAATTAAAATAAATCAATGGCATCTCTACTCTGCTGAAACCTAAGCTAGAACTAGTGTTTCTTCTTCTTCTAATCTGAATAGTATTAAAAGAGAACAATTATAACCCTTTTTCTTTTAGAATCCATCCAAGGTGAGTACAGTTATTTTCAGATATGAAATTTAATTATGATCTTGACATGGTTATAAATTTGAATTTGAGATTATGCATATTCTTATTTATCAGATCTTTTTTTCTGTGTAGATCTATCTAATTAATATTATAGTAACTATTATGTATCTCTTCTTCCTTATGTTCTATAACCAGGCTACCACGAGCCTGAGCCAAATCTCATAAGAGATTGACGCGCAAACGCTAAATTTGGGGAAAATAGTGAATGATGCATAATCAGACATGATTGAGTTGTGACTAATTTGAGAAAAGAACATATGTTGTAATTTAAGATCTGGATCTGGGCATACTATATATGATAGTCTGTGATTTGGAAGAAGGAAAATTATTGTGTATATGACTTATGCGCAAAGATCTATATTATAATAGGATAACTATTAAATGTGAATACGCCTAAATGGGGATTTTGGATTTTTGGCGTACGCTGAAATCAAAGGCTATAATTTGGCAGAATTCGTATTGTATATCATGGTTTGGGGTTTTTGGAGAATATTCTGTACTGTGTAAATTTAACTAAAATTTTAGGCATATGTTATATTGTGAATTATAGCCATAATTTGGGCATGTAAAATTAGGCTTAATTTTATGATTAGGCGAGGTATGTCAATGGAATTTTAAGAGATGATTAAATATGTTAAATTGCTTAATCTAAAATTGAAAAAAAAACAAGTTAAAAGAACTTTGAATAATTTGCTGTAACCTGTAAAGGAGTTTAATTTGTTGAATTGGCATAATTAGTCTAATATTGGCATATTATGTGAATGAATGCTTTAGTTAAAAATAAGAATGCTGAGACACGAGGTTAGACTCTGTTTGCGGTAGAAGCCTACCCGGACCCAATTGGCTTGACCAGCAACCGCAAACTGTCAGTCTAATGTGAGAGGTCGTAGGCAAAACTAAAAGATGATTAGACACAAGGTTAGGTCTGGCTTGCGGCAGAAGTCTGCCCGGAACCGCCCGGCACATCCAGCGGCCACAAGCTACTCACCTAATGTGAGTGGTTTGTGCATTAGTAATTAATTAATACAAATTTAGGATAAATATGATGCCTAGAACGTGTTGAGTGGATAAGGTTAAATCAACTGGGCGGATGAATCTAATAAACCCGTTTCGTAAATCTGTAGGCCCAATACAAGGTTAGGTGAAACAATCTGTAAGTCTGTTAATCTGTATATCTAATCCGTTAGTCTGAAAACTCGTTAACCTGTATGTTTCATCTGAGAACTAGTTAATCTAAACTTTGTACATCTGAAATCGGTAAGCAAGTTAATCTGAAATCTGTTAGTATGGGGACACAAGGTTCGGAGGGGTAATTACTTGTGTTGTAACGACCCGGATTTTTGCCCGACCCGATCGACCGCAAGATCGACCAAGACCGCTCAAAATCCGAATACGTTAACTTTGGAAATACAACACATCAGAAAATATAACAACAGACTTTTATAAACATCATAATAATGTTACATCAGAGTACAGAACATATCAGAGTACACTGATAAATAATACAGCGGAAGATTTAATTTCAACAAAACTAATACAATGCAGCGGAACAATTCAATTAACACAGAGGAAGGCCATCAATGCTCTGGACACAACTCTAAGCTTCGATCCAGAATCCTACTCAATACATCTGCAAAATAAGCTACTCGACTGCCCGTGTGGAAAAGAGGGCACCCGAGTTTGCAAAGTGAAACTAACTACGGGTCAGTCATGGGACTGGTGTGAGAAATCTTTACTTAACTTATCTAATAAGGAGGCTAATCATAGGACCACGCCGCTAAAGTGGAACGGGTCTACTCCATTGGATTGCCAGTGCATAAATAAAGTAAATCGTTAAAACAACGCAATTCTTTTTAGAAAAATGAAACCATTATAAGACTCAGGTCCCATCACACAATGCAACGCAAGCCGGAGGATAGAGTTTTACCTTATAATGGTCAAAAATGCTTGATACGATGAAAACGGATTTGATACTATTATTAGTGTATGTATGTTTTAAAAACATTTCAATCATAATATATTAATCATAGATGGCATAGCTACCATATACTATGTCGCCGCACTAGTTCTACAATCAAAACTGCATGATGTCGTATTGGAAATTAGGTTGGTTTCCATCATGATTCAAGGCTAGGAACGATCCCCTGACCGATTCGAGACACTCTAGCAATGTCTCAGGATTCGGACGTTGGCGAACCCTTGGATACAGCAGGGACGGTCCACCAATAGTGCAATGGGTTGGATTGGCAATTCCTGAACACACGCTTCCCGATCCTATTGGACCTATAAATTGACCATGGCAACCAATAAAAATCCGAGGCGCCTCAAAATCCATCAACCACATAAGTAAAATGTCAGGCCGTGTTAAACCCAAACACCACTTCTAGCTAGAAAGAAGCGTGTGCACTCCCTGCGTTCCTTTGCTCCGTTTTTGACTCTACCGGGGTGTGAGGCTCGCGAGGCAACGAAATACACAAAGCTATGCCTAAATAGGCTATGCTTTGATCATCATCCACAAGGCTCTGCTTTTCAACAAAGGCCTTGATCAATTGCATCTTGGCATGCCACATTGACAGTCCATACCATGCGATTGATAACTATCAACACACAACCTCTAAGGGTGTTAAGCAAGAGAATAAATTCTCCGCCACCAACGGTTGTATATTAATAGAAATCAATTCACATAGAACGAAATTCAACGTCGGACACACATCCATTTACAAGTCCGTTCTGGGTCTGAACGGAACCGGAGGCACCTTATACCTCGCATATCCGAACGATCAACAATACGTCTGGACAACTACCACTGGAACCTTTTCAAGGCAGCAACTCCAATCAAAGGCATCAGTAGTCCTCATCCATTCGATGTGAGGATCGCCGGTCTTCAACCACCGTCTTCATCTTCTACTTTTAATCGTCGTAGTAATTATTCAGAATGGATTAAACTCGGTCATTCCGAATAACTCGCGTATTTTTATAATTAAAAATCAAGTGTTATAAGGATACATCCAACGCCTCTTTCCAATTCAGAATATTCTTTAAATAAAATATTCATATTATTAGGGAAAGGTTCCCATTAATTTTATCAAAGATAAAATCTTTTAAATTTATTCTTAAATCTTATTTTCAAAGATTTGTTAAAATTCCAATTCAGTTTTAATATCAAAAATCACTACTTTACAATTATTCCAACTTAAGAAATAAATCTTATTTTTAACTGGGTTAAAGAATCAATGTCATTTAAAAACATTGTTCACGAAAAACCCAAAAATCATTTTCCAATAAATAAATATAAATTAAAATACCAATAATCTTACTCGAAAGATTTATTCTTTATTTAAAAGAAATTCTTCGTTTAAAAAATATTCTTTATATAAAAGATATTCTGAATCGGAAAGCGACTCAATCATTTACCATATAACTTTGGTTACATGGATTTCATACATCGTATGTAAATGAGAATAATAATAAATAATCATCAAACCATCCATTCAACATCCAAAGTGAAGTTCACAACTGTGTGAGCATTAAAATGAAATAATAATGCTCATCGCAGCCTGTCAATCTATCGATTGACATAAGAATAAATATTGGGACTAGTGTATATCAATAACATCCCAATACCCGTGTAGGGTTTTCAGCCAACAACAGGACATATAAATAAATATTTGGTTAATGAATTTAACCAATTTTGAATACTAGCAACATGTTGATAAAGATGGACAAAAAATGATATTTTATTCCTAATGTCGAAGTAAAATATATTTGACTCGCATAATTTCTTTTACATTTCTAATATATAATAGAGTGTAATTTATTTATATGACCTTATTGTGGATGACAAATAAAAGGATAATTTTCATTATACTTTATTTGTATGTAATTATTCTTAACATAAAAGAAATAATCTCATTTGTATATATTTTAAGGTATAACTCAACACATAAAATGTTAATTTTAAATTGCATACAAATTCTAATTTATGCATTAACATATAAAGATATCATTTTATCTCGCCTATACATTCTAAACTATGCTTAGACCAAGAATATGATTTTTATATTTGAATATAAATTCTAATGTTAGTTTGCAAATAAGAATGATTTTTATATTTGCATATAAATTCTATGTTGTGTTATGCAGATAAAAATGGTTATTATATTTGCATATGAATCCTATAATATGTTATGCAAATAAAAATGGTTGTTATATTTGCATATAAATCCCATCTCAACAAAAGGTATAAGAAGTTCCATTTTGCTGACAATTCTAATTAACAAAAGGTAATTTTTGTTTCAACTATTATATTTTTAACAAAAGTAAATATTTGACAGAAATAATGATTTTGTTTTAACCATTACAGTTTGACAAAAGTGACAAAATGTATTTCAACTATTGTAAATTGATAATGGTGAATGTTTATGCTTCATTCTTTTAAGCAACACAAAAATGGATAATTTGCCTCATTCCTCTAAAATGAAAAAAGTGAATACATTTGTCTTAACCTTTTAAAATGACAAATTAAATAATTTTGTCTCATTCTATTTAAATGATAAAAATGTATCTTTTTGTATTGCAACAAAAGGACAAATAAACCTTATCTATCTAGTACTCTTTTTATTTTAGCTAAGATGACACTAAAAATAAATCTTTTTATTATAATCTATGATGAAACTAAAAACATTTTATTTAATTTAACAAAATTACAAAAAAGATGAATTCATTTTATCATAATCTTTTTATTTACTCTAATTTAAAAGTAAAATAATATTTTTAATCCTATTCTTTTAGCAATATCTAAAATGTAATAAAAGTGTAACTCCTTAAACTATGCTTTTTATTTACATCTAAAATGCAAATAAAAAGGTAATATCTTAATTTATGATTTATTTGCATCAAAGAATGCAAATATGAATTCAACTTTTAATACGGTGTTTATTTGCATCAAAAAATGCAAATAATAATTCGACTTTTAAACACGGTGTTTATTTGCATCAAAGAATGCAAATAAAATAAATACGATATTTATTTGCATCTAAATATGCAAATAAAAATATAATCTTTTAATTTAATCTTTATGCTTTTTTGCAACTAAATTTACAAACAAAAATGTAACTTTTGAAATCATATTTTTATTTCCATCTAAAATACAAAATAAAAATGTCATATTCATTCTAGTGTTTTGTTTGCATTTATAATTGCAAAAATGTAATTTTAACTCTAATGTTTGTTTGCATCTAAAATTGCAAATAAAAAGGTAATATCTTAATTTAATATTTAAATCATTTATTTAATTAATTCAATCTTACATTTAAATTCACCGGGGCCACATACGACCTTTAAAAATTCCATAAAAATTATTTCTAGCTATGTTTTGATGATACGGTCCTAACAAGACTAATTTCGTCGAATTCTGAGACCGTTTGAAAAATGGTCATTTTCTAGTCAATCGAATTTGACTGTAATTGACAAAACACGTTTTCTTTTGCCCCGCTCACATATTAATTCTAAAAGTTATAAAAATTGAAACCTAGCAATAATTTGATATTTCAGTTCCAACAAAATTGGTTTCATCAAAAACGGAGGTCATTTGAAAAATGGCTATTTTTAATATTAAAATATATATATATATATTCTACAACGACTATTCTGATTTTTAAACTGGGCATAACTTTTGATTCCCGCTATGAAATTTCGATTTTTCGGATTCGTTGGAAAGATATTTTTAAATAGATTCTAATATTTTTTGGTTTCACTAAAATCCGATTTATTTTGCATCCTGTACAGTCAGTCAAATTTCAAGTTTGACTTTTTAAACTACCGTGCTATTTCTAACTCCTTTTATAATTAGAATAAAATTTCTCATTCTGACTTCGATTAAAATAATTTTTTCATCGTTATTATTTAAAATAAATTATTTCAACCATTAATATTTCATTAAAAAATTTAAATTGGTTCGGAATTTGCGGGTTGTTACATGTGTCATCTATTGTGTGGGACCCATATTAGTCAGTAACCCTTTCTGGTATCAAAACTATGACCCAACACTAGTTAGGGGTCCAGGGCACGCTTACTGAACTAATTATAAGAGGATCATTCTGGTAATGGCGAGGGGTGTTGATGGGGGCATTCCAACCGGGTCATGTGCGTGCATGGATCTGGTCTTCTTTGAGGTTGTAAGACGCCATGACATCTATAAATAGGTCTGTGTCTTTCTATAGGTTGCCACTTTAGGGAATGATTCACCCTTCTGTGGGGCTGGTACAGGGTATTTATGTATTCGGGAGCCGATCGCTTAGGGTAGAATTTAGGGTACACCTAGTTCTGTCTGTTTCTATTGGGGTGGTAACATATGTCTGTTTCTGTGTGGTTCCGTCTATTGGGGTGGTAAAGGCCCGTCACTAGCGCACACCTAATTCTAACATTCTGTCTCCGTAGGGATTATTCTGATCCCGTTCCTTCTTCTGTTTCTTTATCGTTTGCCTCTATTGGGGTGGTAAAGGCCCATTACTAGCACTCTGTTTCTGTAGAGATCATTCTGTTTTCGTTTCTGTTTAAGTTTAGACATTAGGGTAACACTTAATCCTGTTATACTAGTATTAGTGCAGAGAAGTGAAAACCAAGTAAGAAGCTTAGCTTAGCCTATATCATTCTGTTTCTTCTGTAAACCTGCTAGTCCTGTTACGGTTATCTCTCATCCAGTTTTATTTACATGTCATGATACTATTAACTGTTTATATGCTAAAAGTCACTGGACTCGCCAGACTTTATGTCTGACCCCGTTTTTTTCTCCTCTTTTCTTTCCTCCACCCCCCCCCCCCCCCCCCCAAGGTACTCAGGTTGGGAACGTAGGAGCTTGATTTAGATTTCTCTCTGCTTGAAGTGCTAGAATTGCTTAAAGTATTGCTTGGCTTTGATTCTACCTATTTATGGCATTTTCTGTTGGGGATTATGGCTTTAAAATTATGTACTCTAAAGGCTTTTGTACAAGACTGATATTTATGTAATTGAATTTCCGTATTGTGGTTTTGAAAGATGTAACCAAACTTATTTCTGTTTCCACTGTAATAAAGTTATAAAAAATTTCAAGTACTACTTTAAGTATCTATCTTGTAATATTCTGTTTTATTTACTTATATCGCTCCATGTAAGTTAATGCATTCCCTTAGTGAGTGACATTAATAGATGTGGGGTGTTACACTTGGTATCAGAGCTGAAGGTTACCAGATTAGGTAAAAGTTTTTGAACTATTTTCAAAAAGGTTTTAAAAGGAAGTATTTTCAAAAGGAAAGTTTATTTTGAAAAACATATTCCCCAAAGCCATATATCTATCTTTTGATTTTCTGTTTAATCCTTGTTTCCTTCTTTTCTGAGTCTCCGAGGCTCCTGGCTTTCTGGGAGGTAACCTCATTGCGACATGGTTCCATAGGCATGATGAGACTACGGCGCATGTCGAAGGGAAAAGAAGTGCCTAACTTCCATTTGTAGCCGCGGTAATTTCACCTATGGCTAATCCTCTTTCGAGCTTCATACGGTTTTCCGCGCAATGGGGGCAGCTTTAGACGTCTGATCAAGGATTTCCCCAGAAGGCAAGGGCAAAGGGCTGAATCTTCTGGAAGGTAGGTGATTGCTCTTGTAGTGGGTGGACAGGATAGAGGTGGAAAATTTTCCGTAGAAAGTTTAATTTCCTTATCTGATCATTCTGGCTTTTTGATTCAGTAGTTGAGTCTCTGCACTTTAATACTAGTCTTGTTTCTGATCCCATTATAGACTCAAACCCCATAAGGGTTACGACTCATTTGTTTGTGATAGGTTGGGGTTTGAGGGTATCTGTGTTGGGAGTTAAGTTGACTATGACGCATACATTCTGGGTTTTGTGGGATATGGTGGGGTTTTACCATGCTTAGTTTCCTAAGAATCATTTGATAATCTGATCTGTACCAGTAGTCTGTAAGTATCTGAATATTTTTGAAAAGGATAGGGTTTTTTTTTTTACTCGAAGCGTGAAGTAGATTTCCAGATTTGACATTGTTTAATGGGAGTAATTCTCTAAGTGTCAATCTGATGTTGATTTCGGTCTTCGGGGTTGATACTTAAGAATTTATTCTCTTAACCGATGTCTAATGGGAACAGTACCTTTGTTTTAATTGTACTTGCTTCTATCACTCGGTTGTATCGTATCGATTGAGTCTTCGATCTTTAGGTAGAAACTAATATGTGTAAACATGTGTTTGAGACGTGTTATGTTTGATGGTTACAAGTGGATGCAAGTGGTTGCTAGTGGTTTCTCGTGGATGCATATACACACACTAGGCACTTGATCGGCTGAAAAACACTCTCATACTGCATTTGGATGTGTGTGCATTTTTCAATTTTTGTGGATGAAAAATGATTGACTCATCACATGGATGTTGCATTTGGATGAATGGTAATGCACTCATATAGAAATGATGTGTATCAAATAGGATTTCTTGCATACATAATTGGACTCATGGCACTAACATAATTCGCATTGAGGAGGTCAACTGAATCAGTTGACCGCTTGATCTTTGCATTAGATAAGAGACATATATTGTGACGATCCCAAAATCCGAGGGGCGGTATTATGGATAATCATTGTAATATAACACATTAATCATCATAGCAGAGTACAGATAATAGCAAAAACAATAAATAGAATAATTTTACATGGATATGACAGCGGAATCACAACATGTAATAACATCAGAATAGCATATCGTGGGATATAACTTAGTAAATAAAAAGGAAAGTGATCAGTCATCATCGCCAGAGGCGGAATACATACATGCAGTGAGACATAATAAGGGTATCAGTCTACATCGCCGAAGGCGGTACATATACATATAATAAGAAATACGGAAAGTAAATCAGTCTGCATCGCCAGTGGCGGGATCATAATATAAGGACAATAATGGCGGAAAATGTCAAAGTCATCTCTGTGAAGTCAGCCTCGCCACGAGCCAAAAATGCACTCTATGCAGCAGTGCAGAGCCAAAAACAACCTGTCACCTGTATACTAGGCTGCCCGTATGAAAATAAGGGCACCCGCGTTTGCAAAGTGAAACAAACAACGAGTCAGTCATGGGGACTAGTATGAGGAATCTATTTAACATTTTAAACAACAGTGATAGCAAATCATAGGACCACGCCACTTTCGCGGAACGGGTTTACTCCAGTGATTGCTAGTGCATTTAAAACAAAGTAAATTCTTTTAAAACAATGCAATGCTTTTAGAAAGAATGAAGCCATTATAAGACTCAGGTACCATCACACAATGCAACGCAAGCCGGAGGATAGAGTTTTACCTTATAATAGCCAAATATGCTTGATACGTATAAAGCAAAATCATTTGATATTATTACTAGTGCATATATGTTTCAAAAATGAATAGCATCATAAATATCAATCATAGGCGGCATAGCTACCATCTACTATGTCGCCATACTAGTTCTACAATCGAGTCCGTTATTTCGTATTGGAAATTGGATTTCCGTCATGAGTCGAGGCAAGGGGCAAGCTCCTCTCCGCTTCGAGACACTCTAGCAAATGCCTCAGGACTACGCACTCTGGGCAACCCTTGGATCTTCAGGGCCGGTCCTCTCTTACGTTTGAGGATTATTTATTCCTGAACACACATTTCCCGGTCCTTACAGACCTATAATCGAGGCGCCTCGCATTCCAACAACCACAAAGGTGAAAAGTAGATATATATGTCAGGGTTGGTAAGTCACTGACACCACCATAGCTAGAAAGAAACGTCGTGCTCTCCCTGTAGTCCGTATCCCGTTTTTAACTCATACCGGGGTGTGAGGTTCGCGAATCTACGAAATACACAAAGCTAGGCCACGTAGACCGTGCTTTGATCATCATCCACAAGACTTTGCTTTGCAACAGAAGCCTTGATCATAGCATCTTGGCATGCCACATAGGCAGTCCACTCCATACGATTAATTTCCATCGATATATAACCTCTGAGCTCGTACGTCTTAGAGAAGGGCGTTAAGCAAAAGAATAAATTCTCCGCCGCCAAACAGATATATATTTAACAGAGATCAATCAGTATAGAACAAAATCCAATGTCAGACACACAGTCCATTTACAAGTCCGTCCTGGGTCTGAACGAAACCGGAGGCGTCAATTCCTCGCAAATCCGTACAATCAACACATACGTTCAGACGGCTACTACTTCCATCCCCTTCTGGTAGCTACTCCGGTCAGGAACCTCAGTAGCGCCCATCCAACCGATACGAAGATCGTCTGTCTTGAATCGTCTTTGCATTTTCCAATTCGAATCGCTCGATAAATTATTTGAAATGAGTGTTAGCTCGGCCTTTTCAAATAATTCACGTCATTAGAATTTAAATCGATTCTTTTTATGGTTATATTATTCGACATCCATCTTTCAGTTCTTTAGTGTTATTTTTGCGTCAAACACATACAACCATCAAATATCAAACAATTCAAGCCCAATTGGTTTATTTGCAATCTATGTTGCTTATAATATTTTATAACGATTTTTCGCCATTTTTATTTATTTAAAAATGACCATTTTTAATTAAACGATGTTTCAGGTCGTGTCGTGGCACTGGCGCTGTTTTTCCCTTAATTTGTTTTAAACATATCGGAAAATCTAACCGTTGGATTTCTACAAAGTCTATATCAGTGGGAGGATATTCCCAAAGCGAACCCAACGGTTCCAGTTTCGTGAAAATCCGACGGTCGGATCTCCCACACTAGTCGTTTGAAGTTACGGTTTCAAAATTCGAACTGCAGCGTCGTTATTCGATTTAATTTAATTATATTTATATTTATATATAAATATAAACGATTCTGGCGCTGTTTTTCTTCAGATTTGAATTAAACATTCCGGACAATCCAACCGTTGGATTTTTACAAGGTTGGTGCCGTTGGAAAGATATTTCCAAGGCGAACCCAGCGGTTGCGGTTTTGGGAAAATCCGATGGTCGGATTTCTCGCACTAATTGTTTCAAATTACGATTCCGAAACACGAACTGCACGGCCTCTATTCCTTTTAACTAAATTTATATTTATATATATATATAGTTCATTCTATTATTTCAACTATAGTCCATTCTATATTTTCAACTTCTTTTACACTTCAAATATTTCACTAACGCCTTAATATTTCGAAAAATTTCGCCATAACGTCCTTTGTACGGGGAGGGGTTTGGAAATTTATTGGGCCGTGTTAGGTACCCAATAAATCCTAAAAAGCATTCACATATTTATAGTGATATATTTTGGTGTTTACGGGGGAGCATGTACTGATAATCACTCCAGAGAATAAATTCCCGTCACCCCGTTTCCGTGTGGAAATAAATAGTCCATGTGCCGTATCTAATAACTAAAGCAACGTGATTATTGTCAACTCCAGACCCGTGTGGGGTTTTTATTAACCTGGCAATTTATCGTTATATTTTATATAGTCCATATCAGTCATCAGTTCAACCTGTAGTATATAGTCATCGCCATACAAGCCTCTTGCTTGTATGGTAAATCTTCCACCTCGTCACACAAGCTCCAATTGCTTATGTGGAATATGATGAAGTATGCCTATCGTCATGAAGTATGCCATGTAGTGTAGTTCAAAATTAATTGTTACTATCCTATGGCGTTGTTTATTATTTCACACAGAATAACCAGCACTCCGCATCCAATGGCATTCACAGGAGTTAATATATAAATAAAATTGCGCAGCCAACTCATCAAGGTTTACCTATTTGTCGGGCACGCAAATAATTTCTTTACTCTACAACTAATTCACTTTTCCTGTTCAACACATGTATATATATGCAGAACAAAGCTAATAATAATATTTCTAGCAAACTATTATTTATTTCAACACGTGTGTATTTTTAACTAAGCGTATACATGATAAAAGAAATATTTTTATCATCAAAAATATTTATTCGACACGTGTGTATTTTTAACTAAGCGTATACATGATAAAAGAAATATTTTTGTCATCAAAAATATTTATTCGACACGTGTGTATTTTTAACAAAGCGTATACATGATAAAAGAAATATTTTTGTCATCAAAAATATTTATTCGACACATGTGTATTTTTAACACTTCATATTTACAATAAAGGTGTAGTTTTTATTGTCGATTCATTTTATTTTTAAAAGATGATAACATTCAACACATGAATTTCAACTCGACGAACAAATTGCAATTCAACACATGAATATTCTATATAATTTGTATATATATAAAAATGTGATTTTTATCGCAAAAGCTATTTGTTTAAATTCAAATAATATTCAACACATGAATCTCAACTCAACGAATGAATTGCAACTCAACACATGAATATTCGATATAGTTTGTATATATATAAAAATATGATTTTTATCTCAAAAGCTATTTGTTTAAATTCAAATAATATTCAACATATTAATTTCTACTCAACGAATGAAGATTATTCTAACACATAAATATTTCAGAAAATTTCGGCAGCATAACGGCAGGGTAGTTAAAACCGGGACCGTCCCTAGTACGGCTCCTCGCTCTACCTTAAAACCTCACGGTTTTTGACAATGGGGATCATGCATCTAGTTCGCACGCAGGCGGCATGTTTTATTTTCAATTCCACAATCCTATTCTAATTTGTTTCAACCACAAGAGGGTATTTTTCAACCACAAAGGTATTTTTCAACCACAATATCAACCACAAACAATTATTTCCAACCATTCGTCATACTATATAATATCACGTCAATCACAAGTAATAAATATCGTCCATGGTCTGTGGACGAGGGGAGTATATATATATATATATATATATATATATAATATATATAATAATTCACTTGCATTTCATCACAATTCAAAGCATATATGTTTCATTCAACGCTTGTATAATTTATACATCGCTAATATAACTTATACAACACATGTACATGAGGTATACAATGCGTATATAATTTACACTTCACGTATATAATTTATACAACGTGATTTCATTCACATAAATAGTTTAGATTCCTCACATTGGTTATTGCAGTGCTAAAAATCGTAGGAAGGTCAGAAAAATCCGCGGCTTCTTTTAGAATGTAGAGAGCCTCCTTGCGGTCACGGTGTCTCCTGTTTCATCAAATTTCGTTAAAGAACGAAAAAGATATTGTTTTTTAAAGTTTTACAACGCTTTATAGTGTAAAAACAGTTTAAAATTATATAAGCCGTTAGTTTTCAAACCTGCTCAAATTTAGGTTTAGATTTTTCTCTCGATTCGTTGCTCTATAGGTTGATCAGACTGTCGGACGTCGTCGAGGGAGGGAAGAGCTTTCTGGTGGCACCAGTCTCCTCCATTTCGACGTCGAGATGAACCCTGGGCGGCGGCTTAAACGTGCCGACTTAGGAGCGCCATAACTCGATGGCGACGCCTCTGATGGTGGCGAGACTGGTTCGGATGTGGAGAGGGGACTACGGCGGTCAGAAGCTTCAACAGGCGGAGGCGGCGAAATCGACTGAGGCGGCGGCAAAGTCGACGAGAAGCTTCGTGCTTACTGAGTCGTCCAATATCGCTGGCGGCTAGGGTTTCGTTCGTATTTTTTTTTTATAAAAGAAAATTTCCTATTGGTCCGAGCTTTATAGGAAGTTTTAAATAGTGTTTTTGCAAACGGACTCCTTTTTAAACCCAACGACTGTCGCCCCTAGCTAAATACCCCCATTCTGGACACAATGGGATATGTTTCGCTGGCCAATTCGATTGTTACAGTCAGTTATTTTTCAATTTAAAATATAAAACATTCGATATTTAATTTAAACGTACATTTCAATTTTCCAGGGCCACAAACTGAATCGAAAAATTCCAGAAAAGTAAATCTAGCTTTGTTTTGACAATACGGTCCTAACAAAACCAGTTTCGTCAAATTCTGAGCTCGTTTGAAAAATGGCCATTTTTAGGTCGACCCATTTTAACAAAATTTGACCAATTACATTTTCTTTTGCCCCGCTCACATATTAGCTTCAAAAATTATGAAATTTGAAACTTAGCAATAATTTGACATCCCGGACCCAACAAAAGTGGTTTCGTCGAATTCCGAGGTCGTATGCAAAATATCAATTTTCAAGGGCTATATATGCTATATAGCGACCTTTCTGAAAATTCATTTGGCCATAACTTTTGATTCCCGCTATGAAACTTCGATTTTTCAGATTCGTTAGAAAGGTATTCATAAACAGATTTAAATATTTTCAGTTTCGCTAAAATCCGTTATATTTTCCACCCGGTAAAGTCAGACAAAGTTTGTATTCAAAATTTCAAACTGCCATACCATACCCAATTCTATATTTTATTGAAATAGGCTATTTCAATTATTCAAATTTCTTGGTAATAACCTAATTTAAAAATTTTAAACTGGTTCACATTTTCCGGGTTATTACAATCTCCCCCACTTAAAACTTTTCGTCCTCGAAAAGGAAATAACAGCTAAGCAGGAAATAAAACGTAAATGCAAAGTATTGTAAAGGTACCTTGCACCGGAGTTAGTCAGATATGTCCACTCTGCATTTGGGATAGGCTTGTTTAATGCTTTCCTCGGTCTCCCAATTACAGTCTCTAGGATCACTACTCCACTGCACTTTGACTAGATGAATCTTTTTCCTCCTTAGCTCTCTAGTTTCTTTGCCAACTATCTTTAATGGCTCTCTTCTGAGTGCTAATTCTGGAGTTATGTCAATATCATGTTGTTCTGCTTCTTCCACAACAAGATCTGGATCATGAACATGTTTTCTGAGTTGAGATACGTGGAACACATCATGTATACCAGGCAACCAATTAGGTAATGAAACCCTATATGCAAGAGTTCCAATCCGTTCAAGTATAGGAAAGGGACCAATAAATCTCGGTGCCAACTTCCCAGTCTTGCCAAATCTGATTACTCCCCGCATTGGAGAAACTCTTAAATAAACATAATCGCCCACGGCAAACGATATATCCCTTCTTCTCGCATCAGCATAACTTTTCTGTTGGCTCTATGCGGTTTTCAATCTCTTCTTAATGAAATCGACTTTATCCGATGCTTCTCGAATCATATCGGGCCCTAACACAAGTCTGTTGCCAGGTTCTACCCAACATGCGGGAGATCTGCACGGTCTACCGTATAATGCTTCAAATGGAGACATTCCCAAACTTGCTTGATAGCTATTGATGTAAGAGAATTCGGCTAAATGTAAATGATCTTCCCATGAACCTCCGAAATCAATAACGCAAGCCCGCATCAAATCTTCAAAAATTCTATTCACTCGCTCGGTTTGGCCGTCTATCTGAGGGTGATAAGCGGTGCTTAGATTTAATTTGGTTCCCAATTCTGTATGGAATGCTTCCCAGAATTTACTAGTAAATAGGGGATCTCTATCACTGACTATACTGAGTGGCACTCCATGAAGTTTAACTATTTCTTTGAAGTAAATCTGTGCTACACTTTGAGCCGTTCTGTTGGATCGGACACGTATGAAATGGGCAGTCTTCGTGAAGCGATCTACGATTACCCATATACTGTCATTTCCTTTTCTAGTTCAAGGCAAGCCATCAATGAAGTCCATCGAGATTTTCTCCCACTTCCATCCTGGAATTTCAAATGGTTGTAATAATCCAGCCAATTTCTGCTGATCGCTCTTAACTAGCTGACAAGTGGGGCATCTGCTAACATATAATGAGATATCTCTTTTCAAAGCTCTCCACCAAAATGTGCGCTTGATATCGTTATACATTTTGCTCACACCGGGATGGATACTTAATTTGGATTTGTGGCACTCATCAAGTATTTCTCTTCTGAGCTCAGGAAGGTTCGGGATGCAAATTCTGCCCTTTAATCTTAGAACTCCTTTGTCATCGAGTCGGAAACTTGTGGATTCACCTCCTTTGACTCTCTGACTGATTCTTTGAATAAATTCATCGTCTTTCTGAAGGGTCGAGATCCTGTCTATTAATGGAGACGTGATGACAAAACTGGCGATGATTTCATTCTTTCTGCTGAGAGCATCTGCGACAACATTGGCATTCACTGGAGTGTATAGAATTTCAAAATCGTATGCTGCAAGGAATTCTAACCAACGCTGTTGTCTCAAGTTTAGATCTTTATGAGTGAAAAGATATTTCAAGGATTGATTATCGGTAAATAGTTCGAATTTCTCGCCCAGTAAATAATGCCTCCAGATTCTTAAAGCAAACACGATAGCTAACAACTCAAGATCATGAGTTGCATAGTTTCTCTCATGCGGCTTCAACTGACGACTGGCATAAGCGATCACTTGGCCTTTTTGCATTAACACTGCGCCTAGCCCTCTAATAGAAGCATCTGTCCATACAGTCAAGTCTTGGTTGCCTTCTATAATTGTCAATACTGGAGCGGTTGTCAACTTCAGTTTCAGCTCCTGGAAAGCTTCTTCACATTCGGGAGTCCGTTTGAATTTCTCATGCTTCTTTGTGAGCTTTGTCAATACACCAGATATCGTTGAAAAATCCTGAATGAATTTCCGATAGTAACTAGCCAATCCAAGGAAACTTCGAACTTCCGTGGGAGTAGTAGGTTGTTTCCAGTTCTGAATCGCTGTAATTTTGCTTGGGTCTACAGCAATACCTTCTTTTGATATGACATGGCCTAGGAACTTAACTTCATTCTGCCAGAAGACACACTTAGAAAATTTAGCTTTCAAGACATTTCTCCTTAGAATTTTCAACACTTGTTCTAAATGTTTTGCACGCTCATCTTCCGACTTGGAGTAGATTAAAATGTCATCGATGAAGACTAGAACAAATTTATTCAATAAACCACGAAACACTCTGTTCATAAGATCAACGAAGTATGCCGGAGTGTTACACCAAGCCGAACGGCATTACTAACCATTCGTAGAATAAATCGGGACCCCTGAAGGCTGTCAAAGGAACACAGTCTTCGGCTATATGTAATTGGTGGAAACCTATAGCTAGGTCCATTCTGGAGAATACTGTTGCTCCATTTAATTGATCTAACAGATCATCTATTCAGAGCAAGGGATATTTGGTCTTCATTGTCTGTTTATTGAGATCTCGGTAATCAACACAAAGTCTTAGAGTACCGTCTGATTTCGGGACAAATACTACTGCGGCTCCCCAAGCTGAAAAGCTCGGTCTGATTAGACCTTTCCAAAGCAATTCTCGGGTTTGACTACTTAACTCTTCTTTTTCTTTTGGGGCCATTCTTCTTATTGGATGTACTACTGGTCGGGCGTTAGGAATTAAATCTATCCTGAATTCAATTTCTCTTTGCGGCGGTAAGTTTTCTACTTCTTCAAACACGTCCGCAAAGTTTTTAACGACTGGTATCTTTTCTAATGAAGGGGGAGTAACTTCTAAAGAAGACCAAAATTCTGTTCTATTAATTTCGGAGCCATGGCATCGTATAGTGATATGCCCGAATTTTGTTTTAACTTTCACTATTCTTTCGGCACATCTAACTTCGGCCTCATATTTTGCCAACCAATCAAGTCCCAGAATAATATCAAATTCGGAAAGGTCCGTGACAATCACTTTAAAAGAGAACTTATAGCAAGAATAAGAGACAGGCACTCTACAGTATGAACTGAGACTAACAGAACCTCCTATCGGGTTTTGAACTTTAATTGGTTCTTTAAGTTTTCCTTGTTTCAATTTTAACTTGTGAACAACGTTACCAGAAATGAAGCTACGTGATGCACCAGTATCAAAAAGTACAGAAACAGGAATATTTTTAATGGTAAGGGTACCTCCCAAGACGTCGGGTTTACCTGATCCATCGGTGGTAGCTGGCGGGGTATTCCCGTCATACACATGAGCCACTTGTGCATTCTGCTTCAGAGGACAGTTCCTGCTATAGTGCCCCTTCTTATGGCAGTTGTAGCATTCGGCTGAGTCATTTTCCTTTGGTTTCCTCGGAGCTTTGCATACATTAGAAAAGTGACCTGGCTTCCTGCAGTTGTAGCAATTTCCTTTGGAGATCTTTCCAGGTTTCTGAGTAGCGGCCGCTGTAATGCTAGACTCGGGTTGATCTGTTGAAGCCTTGCGCTTATTCCCAGCTTGGCTTTTGGCGCGGTCTTGGCTAGCTTGCCTTTCATCCATATCTTCATAATTGCAAGCCATTTCCACTAATTCTGAAAAGGAGAGTTTGATGTTGCTCATAGCTTTGTCGTGGTACTTGTGCTTTAGCCCAAATATGAATCTCTTGTTCTTTGCTTTGTTGGTCGTAATCAGCTCTGAAGCATAGCGCGATAACTGGGTGAACTTATTTAGGTAATCCTGAATAGAGAGATCTCCTTGCCGGAGATTAGCAAACTGCTCTCGCATCCTCTCTAGAGCCTGTTCAGGTACAAACTTCTCATTGAACATAGTTTTGAATTGCTCCCAAGTCCTGACAGTACCTGCTGCATCCTCTGAGGTAATGGCATCCCACCACAGCTCTGCTTCCTCTTGGAGGAGCCAAATACCAAGCCGTGCTTTGTTGTTGGTTCCCATACCCATGCCTTCAAAGATTTCTCACAGGTCTTCAACCAAGCTATAGCCTCGGTCACTGTACCAGTGCCAGTAAAAGGTTTTCCCCCAAGGTTCCTATACCTCTTTGCTACTTTGTCTAGCTCAAAGTCTTCGGGTGCTGGTGGCTGAACAATAGGGCCTTCCACAACTACGGGGATATTCCCCCGTCCTCCTGCTGCATCTCCTCGGCCTCCACGGCCTCCTCTAGCTGCTGCTGCTCGTGTAGCCATCTAAGAGAATACTGTATAAGCAAGAAAAGAGTCAAGCTCACAGATTTGATAATTTTCATAAATGATAAAGCAGGGGAATACAAGGAAAGATAATGATGATGTACTGATCAAATTGTTTTGCTAATCTGCTTAGCTCATTCTAGGACATTGCTAATCCTATCTCTAATGAGCTATTCGCATTAGAACACTACTGATTCTATTCTGACGAGGTGTTTAATGTGTTAGATCCCGGAACTAAGGTTAACCAAAGCTCTGATACCAACTGTGACGATCCCAAAATCCGAGGGGCGGTATTAAGGATAATCATTGGAATATAACACATTAATCATCATAGCAGAGTACAGATAATAGCAAAAACAATAAATAGAATAATTTTACATGGATATGACAGCGGAATCACAACATGTAATAACATCAGAATAGCATAGCGTGGGACATAACTTAGTAAATAAAAAGGAAAGTGATCAGTCATCATCGCCAGAGGCGGAATACATACATGCAGTGAGACATAATAAGGGTATCAGTCTACATCGCCGAAGGCGGTACATATACATATAATAAGAAATACGGAAAGTAAATCAGTCTGCATCGCCAGTGGCAGGATCATAATATAAGGACAATAATGGCGGAAAATGTCAAAGTCATCTCTGTGAAGTCAGCCTCGCCATGAGCCAAAAATGCACTCTATGCAGCAGTGCAGAGCCAAAAACAACCTGTAACCTGTATACTAGGCTGCCCGTGTAAAAATAAGGGCACCCGCGTTTGCAAAGTGAAACAAACAACGAGTCAGTCATGGGGACTGGTATGAGGAATCTATTTAACAGTTTAAACAACAGTGATAGCAAATCATAGGACCACGCCACTTTCGCGGAACGGGTTTACTCCAGTGATTGCTAGTGCATTTAAAACAAAGTAAATTCTTTTAAAACAACGCAATGCTATTAGAAAGAATGAAGCCATTATAAGACTCAGGTCCCATCACACAATGCAACGCAAGCCGGAGGATAGAGTTTTACTGTAACGACCCAGAAAATCTGAACCAATTTAAAAATTTTAAATTGGCCAAAATAATGGATTTTAAATATTTAAAATAAATATTTTAAATAATGGCGATGAAAACTGAGTTTGAATCGACAATTGAAAACGAATATAATTAATTATAATTATAAATAAGGCCTGAAAGGGCGCTGTAGTTTCAAAAATCGAATTCAAACTTTGTCGGACTGTATCGGGTGCAAAATAATCCGGATTTTAGTGAAACCAAAAATATTTAAATCTGTTAGTGAATACCTTTCTAACGAATCTGAAAAATCGAATTTTCATAGCGGAAAGCAAAAGTTGTGGCCGAATGAATTTTCAGGACGGTCGCTATGGAATTTATATAGCCCGTGAAAATGGCCATTTTGCATACGACCTCGGAATTTGACGAAACCACTTTTGTTGGATCCGGGATGAGAAGTTATTGCTAGGCTTCAAATTTCATAATTTTTGAAGCTAGTATGTGAGCGTGGCAAAAGAAAATGTGTGTTGGTCAATTACAGTTAAATTGGATCGACCAAAAATGGGCCTTTTTGCAAACGGTCTCAGAATTCGACGAAACTAGTTTTGTTAGGACCGTATCGTCAATACAAGCTAGAAAATATTTTTCTGGAATTTTTAGAGTCAGTATGTTGCCCCGGTAAATTGAAATGTGCGTTCAAATTTAATATTGAATGTTTTATATTTTGGATTTGAACGGAAACTGACTGAAACAGTCGAATGGGCCTACGAAACATATCCCATTGTGTTCAGAATGGGGGTAAAACGCTAGGGACGACAGTCGTTGGGTTTGAATTGGGATTCATGAGTGAAAGGGGTATTTTCGAAATTTAAAAATATATAAATAAATAAATTTCATTGGTCGAAAGCTTTTCTCTCTCCCCGATTCCCTTCGCCGACGAACGACGGAAATTACCCCAGACCTTCTCTCCTCGATTCCTCTCAATCAGCACAAAATTAGACCTCCATCCTATTGGGAATTTTGTAGAGCGTGTCGAGACCTTCCAATCCATACCAAGTTTGATTTTTTTCATTGAGTATATCGCTCGAATCAAAGCCACGAAGTTCGCCGTTTGCAACCGCCGCCGTGGGTTCCTGACGCCGTCGAACTGAAGATGGGTCCCAGCGCCGGAAAGCCCTTTCCACCCCCTACGTCGTAGTGCAACCTGATCTGGACATCGAGCTACGGAATTTGCGAAAATCTAAAACCTAGATTTGAACGAAACTGAGGTATAACGTCAGTTTTTATTTTAAACTGATTTTAACAGTTTTAAAGTGTTGCAAACCTTTGAAAAATTATATCTTTCTCGTTCGTTAACGAAATTCGATGAAACAGGAAACATCGTGACCGTGTGGACGCCTTCTACATTTTAAAAGAGACCGCATATTTTTCTGAGCCTTCTGCTATTTTTGGTGGAGTGGAAACCCAATGTGAGATTTCTAATTTATAAACAATGTGGAAAACGACGATGTATAAATTATATAGTCGATGTATGAGTTATATAAGCGTTGTACATCTCTTGTATAAGCGTTGTATAAGTTGTACGTTCGATGTATAAGTTATATATGCGTTGTAAAAATTATATATGTGTTGAAATAAAAGTGAATTGCTATATATAAATATTTATATATATATACGCCCCCTCGTCCACAAACCATGGACGATATTTATTGGTTGAGATTGTTGTGAAAATTGATTGATAGCGAATGATTGTTTGGGATTGTTTGTGGTTGATATTGATTGATTGAGGTTGAAAAATACCCATTTGTGATTGGGAAATATTTGATTGAAACCACATAGGATTAGTTTGTGGAAATGAAATAAATATATACATGCCGCCTGCGTGCGAACTAGATGCATGATCCCCATTGTCAAAAACCACAAGGTTTTAAGGTAGAGCGAGGAGCCGTACTAGGGACGGTCCCGGTTTTAACTACCCTGCCGTTATGCTGCCGAAATTTTGAATAATATTCGTGTGTTTGAATTATTTTCATTTGCTTAAACTATAATTATTCATTGTATAGAAAACCTTCATGTGTTGAATTGATATTCATTCGTTGATTAGAAATTCATGTGTTGAATGGTATTCGCGTTTTAAATATAAAAATCACATTTTTATCTATATATAGAAACTATAGAAAACCTTCATGTGTTGAATCGATATTCATTCGTTGATTAGAAATTAATGTGTTGAATGGTATTCATATTTTGAAATAAATTGTTTGATAATAAAAATCACCTTTTATCGACTATATGAACTGTGTAAAATAATCTCGTTTTGAAAGAAATTGTTTCATAAGAAAAATCCTATTTTTATCACCAATATGAAATATATAAAATAATAGTGTTTTGAAATGAATTGTTTTACAATAAAAATCACATTTTTATTGTATGCATAAATCGTTGAAATGTGAAGTGTTAAAAATAGTCACTTGTTCAAAATAAACATATATGAGTTGAAATATTCATTAATTAGCTAATGAAATGATTTGCACCTATGTATGTAACATTAGAATGAATGGTGTTTTTAAACCAAATAGAAATCAAATATGAAGTTGAATAGAAAATGATAAATGATAAGAACTGTATATATATGTACATGCATATTCATTGAACAGGTTATAGCAAAGGGGCTAGAGAAGAGGAATAAAATTTTGTGCCCGACAAATAGGTACACATTTACTGTTTTGTTTGGGTGATGATTTTATGAGCCTGTTGGCTAGCCGCTTGGCTTTTTCTTTTTTTCTTTTTGAGATTAGAAGGACCGGGAAAGCTATTTGCGATTTCCCGATGCTCCCGGTGCAGGGGAGGTTATGGCGAAATTTTCCAAAATTTTAAGGCGTTAGTGAAATATTTGAAGTGAAAACGATATTGAAATTGTTGAATGAACTATTTTTATATAATTATATAAATATAAATAAAATTAAAATGAAACGTGGCCGTGCAGTTCGTATTTTGAAACCGTGATTTCAAATAACTAGTGCGGGAAATCCGACCGTTGGATTTTCCCGAAATCTCAACCGTCGGGTTCGCCTTGGAAATATCTTCCCAACGGCACCAACTTTGTAAAAATCCAACGGTTGGATTGTCTGGAATGTTTAATTCAAATATGAAGAAAAACAGCGCCAGAAACGATTATATTTATATATATATATATATATATATATATATATAAATATAAATATAATTATATTAAATCGAATAACGACGCTGCAGTTCGTGTTTTGAAATCAAAATTTCAAACGATTGTACCAGGAGATCCGACCGTCGGATTTTCCCGAAACTGGAACCGTTGGATTCGTTTTGAAAAGACCTTTCTAATGATGTAAATTTTGTGAAGATCCAACGGTTAGATTTTCAGATATGTGTAAATCAAATCTGAAGAAAAACAGCGCCACGGCCGCGTTATGGCCCGAAGCGTCGTTTTAAATAAGTGGGCTATTTTAAAATAAGTAAATATAGCGATAAATCATTATCAAGTGCCATAAACAATATGGAGTGGAAATAAACTGAATTTGCTCGATTTATGATGTATTTGATGGTTGAATGTGTTTGGTGTGAAAATTACATTAAAGAACAATATTGGTGTTGTCGAATAATTTAACCATTGAAATAAATTGATTTGAAATTCTAAATATGCGTGAATTATTTGAAAAGGCCGAGTTAATTCTCATTTCGAATAATTGACCGACGATTGAAATTCGAAGATGAAGACGGTGGTCGAAGACCGGAGATCTTCACCTCGTTTGGATGGTAACCGAGGTCCTAATTGGGAGGCATCCCGAAATATGGATAATGAGTGGTGATCGTCCAGACGTACGTGGTGATCGATTGGTTTGCGAGGTATTTAGTGCCTCCGGTTTCGTTCAGACCCAGAACGGACTTGTAAATGGACTGTGTGTCTGACATTGGAGTTTATTCTGTGTTGACTGATTTCTGTTAAATATACATCTGTTTGGCGGCGGAGAATTTATTCTTTTGCTTAACGCCCTTCTCTGAGACGCATGAGCTCAGAGGTTGTATATCGATGGACATCAGTCGCATGGCATGAATTGCCTGTGTGGCATGCTAAGATGCAGTTATCAGGGCTTCTGTTGAAAAGCAAAGTCTTGTGGTGATGATCAAAGCACCGCCTGTGTGGCGTAGCTTTGTGTATAACGTGAATTCGCGAGCCTCACACCCCGGTATGAACCTAAAACGGGAGAAGGACCTTAGGGAGGGCATGCGTTTCTTTCTAGCTAGGGTGGTGTCAGTGACCTACCAGCCCTGACATTTATATACTTTTCACCTATGTGGTTGTTGCTGTTGCGAGGTGCCTCGGTTTGATCGGACGATCCGGGTCCGATGGAGTCATTCGTTGGCTCGTTGACGCCCCAAAGGGCGGGGAAACGTATTGTTCAGGCATCGGTGGACCGGCCCTGATGATCCAAAGGCTTGACTGAGTACTTGCCTGAGACACGGGCTAGAGCGTCTCGAATTCGGTAAGGACTATCTTTTGCCTTGGTTCATGACGGAAATCCAATTTCCAAATACGACATCGTGCGGTTTTGATTGTATATATATATATGGCGACATGATATATGGTACCCATGCCGTCTATGATTGATAGTTATGATTTGAAATTGTTTTCAAAACATATTAACACTAGCAATAATATCAAATGCCTTTGTTTTATTCGTATCAATCATATTTTGGCCATTATAAGGTAAAACTCTATCCTCCGGTTTGCGTTGCATTGTGTGATGGGAACTGAGTCTTATAACGGCTTCATTTTTTTTATAAAAAGCATAGCGATGTTTAAAAGAAAGATTTGTTTTAAAGCACTGGCAATCCAATGGAGTAAACCCTTTCCACGAAAGTGGCGTGGTCCTGTGATTAGCCATATTATATATGTGTTGAATAGATTTCTCATACCAGTCCCATGACTGACTCGTAGTTTGTTTCACTCTCAAACTCGGGTGCCCCTTTTTCTACACGGGTAGCCTTGTATTCAGGTTTAGCTGGTTCTTTCTGGATAGCTGGAGCTGAAGATAGATTATATCATTTATCTCTTTTTATGCTGTTCAGCTCCTATTGTACATATTTTGTTTATTTCCGCTGTAGACTCTTATGTATAGCTGAACTGTATTTGTACTAAGTAAGATCCTGTATACTGTGTAACTCTGATGATTCCTTTTATCCAGTATATTTTATTGTTCATTATCTGGTGTATTTATTTAATTTTGTTCTGCTATTATCTGTTTCTGTGTTATATTCCAAAGATAACCCTTGTCTCCGTCGGAACGGGATTTCGGGTCGTCTCATCGTGGTATCAGAGCTTTGGTTAAGCTTAGTTCTGGAATATAACATTTGAACGAACTCGTCAGAAATAGAACCAGTAGTGTTCTAGGACGGGTGACTCTATACAGATAGGATCAGCAATATCCTAGTATGAGCAAAGCAGAGTGAAATTACACTTCGATAGACGCATTTACATTTGAAGTATTTGTCTCTATATTTTAAAAATTTCTTTTCTGTGACCTAACACTTGATCTGCCATTTGCAGAAGTACTAGAAAAATGAGTGCCAGAAACAGAAGGAATACAGAACCCGATTTAGAGGCTTTATTCAAGAGATATCAAAATCTGGGTGGAGCACAATTCTCGGGCAATGAATCTATTATTCAAACTCAAGCTTGGATGAGTTCTGTCGAAAGAATCTTTGAGCATATCCAGCTTAGAGATTACCAGAAACGGTTAGTAGCATCTTGGGCGCTTAAAGAAGAAGCTTTAATCTGGTGGGAAACAATCATCAAAGATAATCCAGAAGGTGATATCACCGGGGACAGATTCAAAGTGATTTTCCTAGAAAGATTTACTCCTCCCGAAGCAACCGAGAGATTATGTGATGAATTTTCTTATCTAATACAAGGTGATATGACCATCCCAGAATATCATAAGAAATTCAACAAATTTGCTCACTTTGCTCCTCATCTGATTCAAGATCCAAAGAGGAAAAATCTGAGATTTATTCATGGCCTGCAAAGGAGATATCAGAATAGTGTAATAAGGAATGTGAAGCTTCCTTTTTCTGAAATGATATACAAGGCTTATCAGTATGAAGATCTCCATAAGAAAGGAATGTTGCGCGATGAAGAAGAAGTCTGTTCTAGTGAAAAACAGAGTCGGAAACTGATATTCCTGAAGCCGGTATGAGGTCTGAGGGAAGTAAGAAGGCCAGTGCCAAGAGAAAAAGGGCCAAATCTAAGAAGGAACCCGTAACAACTGCTATTTGCTCTAACTGCAATAAGAAAGGACATTTGTCGATAAATTGCGGGCCCTTAAAGAAGCGGATAAAGAGTGGATCTAAGCCCACTAAGAACCAAAGATAACCCTTGTCTCCGTCGGAACGGGATTTCGGGTCGTCTCATCGTGGTATCAGAGCCAGGTTTCGATCCTGGGACCTGTGGGTTATGGGCCCACCACGCTTCCGCTGCGCCAAGAGAAAAAGGGCCAAATCTAAGAAGGAACCCGTAACAACTGCTATTTGCTCTAACTGCAATAAGAAAGGACATTTGTCGATAAATTTTGGGCCCATAACCCACAGGTCCCAGGATCGAAACCTGGCTCTGATACCACGATGAGACGACCCGAAATCCCGTTCCGACGGAGACAAGGGTTATCTTTGGAATATAACACAGAAACAGATAATAGCAGAACAAAATTAAATAAATACACCAGATAATGAACAATAAAATATACTGGATAAAAGGAATCATCAGAGTTACACAGTATACAGGATCTTACTTAGTACAAATACAGTTCAGCTATACATAAGAGTCTACAGCGGAAATAAACAAAATATGTACAATAGGAGCTGAACATCATAAAAAGAGATAAATGATAGAATCCATCTTCAGCTCCAGCTATCCAGAAAGAACCAGCTAAACCTGAATACAAGGCTGCCCGTGTAGAAAAAGGGGCACCCGAGTTTGAGAGTGAAACAAACTACGAGTCAGTCATGGGACTGGTATGAGAAATCTATTCAACACATATATAATATGGCTAATCACAGGACCACGCCACTTTCGTGGAACGGGTTTACTCCATTGGATTGCCAGTGCTTTAAAACAAATCTTTGTTTTAAACATCGCTATGCTTTTTATAAAAAAAAATGAAGCCGTTATAAGACTCAGTTCCCATCACATAATGCAACGCAAACCGGAGGATAGAGTTTTACCTTATAATGGCCAAAATATGATTGATACGAATAAAACAAAGGCATTTGATATTATTGCTAGTGTTAATATGTTTTGAAAACAATTTCAAATCATAACTATCAATCATAGACGGCATGGGTACCATATATCATGTCGCCATATATATATACAATCAAAACCGCACGATGTCGTATTTGGAAATTGGATTTCCGTCATGAACCAAGGCAAAAGATAGTCCTTACCGAATTCGAGACGCTCTAGCCCGTGTCTCAGGCAAGTACTCAGTCAAGCCTTTGGATCGTCAGGGCCGGTCCACCGATGTGGATTAAAATACCAGAACAATACGTTTCCCCGCCCTTTGGGGCGTCAACGAGCCAACGAATGACTCCATCGGACCCGGATCGTCCGATCAAACCGAGGCGCCTCGCAACAGCAACAACCACATAGGTGAAAGGTATATAAATGTCAGGGCTGGTAGGTCACTGACACTACCCTAGCTAGAAAGAAACGCATGCCCTCCCTGAGGTCCTTCTCCCGTTTTAGGTTCATACCGGGGTGTGAGGCTCGCGAATTCACGTTATACACAAAGCTACGCCACACAGGCGGTGCTTTGATCATCACCACAAGACTTTGCTTTTCAACAGAAGCCCTGATCACTGCATCTTAGCATGCCACACAGGCAATTCATGCCATGCGACTGATGTCCATCGATATACAACCTCTGAGCTCGTGCGTCTCAGAGAAGGGCGTTAAGCAAAAGAATAAATTCTCCGCCGCCAAACAGATGTATATTTAACAGAAATCAATCAACACAGAATAAACTCCAATGTCAGACACACAGTCCATTTACAAGTCCGTTCTGGGTCTAAACGAAACCGGAGGCACTAAATACCTCGCAAACCCATTGATCACCACGTACGTCTGGACGATCACCACTCATTATCCATATTTCGGGATGCCTCCCAATTAGGACCTCGGTTACCATCCAAACGAGGTGAAGATCTCCGGTCTTCGACCACCGTCTTCATCTTCGAATTTCAATCGTCGGTCAATTATTCGAAATGAGAATTAACTCGGCCTTTTCAAATAATTCACGCATATTTTGAATTTCAAATCAATTTATTTCAATGGTTAAATTATTCGACAACACCAATATTGTTCTTTAATATAATTTTCACACCAAGCACATTCAACCATCAAATACAACATAAATCGAGCAAATTCAGTTTATTTCCACTCCATATTGTTTATGGCACTTTATAATGATTTATCGCTATTTTTACTTATTTTAAAATAGCCCACTTATTCAAAACGACGCTTCGGGCCATAATGCGGCCGTGGCGCTGTTTTTTCTTCAGATTTGATTTACACATATCTGAAAATCTAACCGTTGTATCTTCACAAAATTTACATCATTAGAAAGGTCTTTTCAAAACGAATCCAACGGTTCCAGTTTCGGGAAAATCCGACGGTCGGATCTCCCGGTACAATCGTTTGAAATTTCGATTTCAAAATACGAACTGCAGCGTCGTTATTCGATTTAATATAATTATATTTATATATATATATATAAATATAATCGTTTCTGGCGCTGTTTTCTTCATATTTGAATTAAACATTCCAGACAATCCAACCGTTGGATTTTTACAAAGTTGGTGCCGTTGGGAAGATATTTCCAAGGCGAACCCGACGGTTGAGATTTCGGGAAAATCCAACGGTCGGATTTCCCGCACTAGTTATTTGAAATCACGGTTTCAAAATACGAACTGCACGGCCACGTTTCGTTTTAATTTTATTTATATTTATATAATTATATAAATATAGTTCATTCAACAATTTCAATATCGTTTTCACTTCAATTATTTCACTAACGCCTTAAAATTTTGAAAAATTTCGCCATAACCTCCCCTGCACCGGGAGCATCGGGAAATCGCAAATAGCTTTCCCGGTCCTTCTAATCTCAAAAAGAAAAAAAGAAAAAGCCAAGCGGCTAGCCAACAGGCTCATAAAATCATCACCCAAACAAAACAGTAAATGTGTACCTATTTGTCGGGCACAAAATTTTATTCCTCTTCTCTAGCCCCTTTGCTATAACCTGTTCAATGAATATGCATGTACATATATATACAGTTCTTATCATTTATCATTTTCTATTCAACTTCATATTTGATTTCTATTTGGTTTAAAAACACCATTCATTCTAATGTTACATACATAGGTGCAAATCATTTCATTAGCTAATTAATGAATATTTCAACTCATATATGTTTATTTTGAACAAGTGACTATTTTTAACACTTCACATTTCAACGATTTATGCATACAATAAAAATGTGATTTTTATTGTAAAACAATTCATTTCAAAACACTATTATTTTATATATTTCATATTGGTGATAAAAATAGGATTTTTCTTATGAAACAATTTCTTTCAAAACGAGATTATTTTACACAGTTCATATAGTCGATAAAAGGTGATTTTTATTATCAAACAATTTATTTCAAAATATGAATACCATTCAACACATGAATTTCTAATCAACGAATGAATATCGATTCAACACATGAAGGTTTTCTATAGTTTCTATATATAGATAAAAATGTGATTTTTATATTTAAAACGCTAGGGACGACAGTCGTTGGGTTTGAATTGGGATTCATGAGTGAAAGGGGTATTTTCGAAATTTAAAAATATATAAATAAATAAATAAATTTCATTGGTCGAAAGCTTTTCTCTCTCCCCGATTCCCTTCGCCGACGAACGACGGAAATTACCCCAGACCTTCTCTCCTCGATTCCTCTCAATCAGCTCAAAATTAGACCTCCATCCTGTTGGGAATTTTGTAGAGCATGTCGAGACCTTCCAATCCATACCAATTTTGATTTTTTTCATTGAGTATATCGCTCGAATCAAAGCCACGAAGTTCGCCATTTGCAACCGCCGCCGTGGGTTCCTGACGCCGTCGAACTGAAGATGGGTCCCATCGCCGGAAAGCCCTTTCCACTGCCTTCTAAAACATCGGGCCTTTCCTGAGCAGACGAAGATGCAGGCACTTCTGCTACTTCATTTATATGTGCTGCTTCAGATTTCCTTGAGGGTGGACACTCCCGTGCAATATGGCCTGCCTGGTGGCACTTATGGCATTTCCTGTCCCCATGGGGGTTCCATTGATCTCAGTTGGGTTTGTGGAGTGCCGGTTTCTTTCTCTCGTTATCGGTTCCCTACCATCGCAGCCGTCATGAATTTTAAAGAGTTTGATCTTATCTTGGGGTTAGACTGGTTGACCAAATATGAAGCTGAAGTTAAATGCGCCGACAGAGTCGTAAAGGCGAAGATTAAATCAGGTGATTATATAACCATTCCCTGTGAAGGTCAGAATGCTAATAGAAAAGACTTCTGGGCAGCTTTGAATGTTTCTCCAGCCCAAATTGAAAATGTTCCTGAAGTCACAGAGAATATTCCTGACCTCATTAAAGACATACCTGTCGTCAAGAACTATGCGGACGTGTTCGAAGAAGTTGTTCGCTTACCTCTGCAGAGAGAAATAGATTTCAAAATTGCTTTAATTCCTAATGCAAGGCCGGTAGTTCACGCTATTAGAAGAATGTCCTTGAAAGAGAAGGAAGAATTAGACAATCAAACACGACAGCTAGTATGGAAGGGCCTGATCAGGCCTAGTTTCTCTGATTGGGGAGCAGCAATGGTGTTTGTCCCAAAATCTGACGGTACTCTACGGCTATGCGTGGATTATCATGATCTGAACAAACGGACAATAAAGAACAAATATCCATTGCCGCGGATTGATGATTTGTTGGATCGATTAAATGGAGCACAAGTATTTTCACGAATGGACCTAGCTACAGGTTTCCATCAACTTCGAATTGCCGAAGAGTGTGTTCCAATGACAGGGTTCAGAGGTCCCGACTTATTCTACGAGTGGTTAGTAATGTCGTTCGGCTTATGTAACGCTCCAGCTTACTTCGTCGATCTAATGAACAGGGTATTCAGAGGAGTATTGAATAAATTTGTTCGGGTTTTTATTGACGATATTCTAATCTTCTCTAAATCAAAGGCCGAACATGAAAAGCATTTGGAACAGGTTCTAGAAATCCTCAGAATGAATGTATTGAAAGCCAAGTTTTCCAAGTGTATCTTTTGGCAGGAAGAAGTAAAATTTCTGGGCCACGTTGTATCGAAAGAAGGAATCGCTGTGGATCCAAGTAAAATCACAGCTATTCAGAATTGGAAACAGCCCAGTACCCCCACTGAAGTCCGCAGTTTTCTCGGATTGGCTAGCTATTATCGGAAGTTCGTTAAAAACTTTCCGAAGATATTTGGTCACTTAACGAAGCTTACAAAGAAGCATTCTAAGTTCAAATGGACTCAAGAGAGTGAGGAGGCTTTCGAAGAGCTGAAGTTGAGATTAACGACAGCTCCAGTGTTAACCATCATCGACGGCAACCAAGATCTAAAAGTCTGGACTGATGCTTCTAGAGAAGGCCTTGGCGCAGTGTTAATGCAAAGAGGCCAAGTGATTGCCTATGCTAGCCGTCAACTGAAGCCGCACGAGAAAAACTATGTAACTCATGATATTGAGTTATTGGCTATCATATTCTCTTTGAAAATCTGGAGACACTATCTTCTGGGTGAGAGATTTGAACTGTTTACAGATCACCGGTCGCTAAAATATCTGTTCACTCAGAAAGACTTGAATTTAAGGCAGCAACGTTGGCTGGAGTTTCTTGTAGCATATGACTTTGAAATTATATATACTCCAGGAAAAGCCAATGTCGTGGCCGATGCGTTAAGCAGAAAGAATGTAATGATCGCCAGTTTTATTATCACGACTTCATTGCTAGATAAAATATCTGCTCTTCAGGAAAATGATCACTTCATTCGGAAGATCAGAGGGATAATTCAACAAGGCGAACCCTCGAGTTTTCAAGTAGACAATGATGGGATTTTAAGGCTCAAAGGTCGAATCTGGGTCCCTAACATTCCTGAACTTCGAAAGGAAGTACTGGATGAATGCCACAAGTCAAAACTCAGTATCCATCCGGGAGTAAGCAAAATGTATAATGACATCAAACGCACTTTTTGGTGGAAGTCGATGAAAAGGTACATTTCCTTATATGTTAGCCGATGCCCTACTTGCCAGCTAGTCAAAAGTGACCAACAGAAATTGGCTGGATTATTACAACCGCTGGAAGTTCCTGGCTGGAAGTGGGAACATATTTCTATGGATTTCATCGATGGTCTGCCCAGGACCAGAAAAGGAAATGACAGTATTTGGGTGATCGTAGATCGCTTCACGAAGACCGCCCATTTTATACCTGTCAAATCAAATAGAACCGCTCAGAGTCTGGCGTAGATTTACTTCAGGGAAATAGTTAGACTACATGGAGTGCCGCTCAGTATAGTTAGTGATAGAGATACAATATTCACTAGCAAATTCTGGGAAGCATTTCAAGTCGAGCTGGGAACGAAGTTAAACTTGAGCACCGCTTATCATCCTCAGACAGACGGTCAGACTGAGAGGGTGAATCGCATTTTAGAAGATCTATTGCGGGCTTGTGTTCTAGATTTCGGTGGATCATGGGAAGACCATCTGCATTTGGCTGAATTCTCTTATAATAACAGCTACCAGGCGAGTCTGACAATGTCGCCATTCGAAGCATTGTATGGTAGACCGTGCCGATCTCCTGCTTGTTGGGTCGAGCCTGGAAATAGACTTGTGTTAGGGCTTGATATGATTCGAGAAGCTGCCGACAAAGTCGATTTTATTAAGAAGCGATTACTCGCCGCTCAAAGCCGACAAAAGAGCTATGCCGATAGAAGAAGAAGAGATATATCCTTTGAAGTTGGCGACTATGTATATTTGAAAGTATCGCCGATGAGAGGAGTTATCCGATTCGGTAAAACTGGAAAGTTGGCACCCAAATTCATTGGTCCGTTTCCTATTCTGGAACGGATCGGAACTCTCGCTTATAGGGTCAAACTGCCTAATTGGTTGCCTGAAATTCATGATGTATTTCACATATCTCAACTTCGAAAGCACGTTCATGATCCAGACTTGATCGTGGAAGAAGCAGCTCAACATGACATTGAAATAACCCCAGAATTAGCGGTGAGAAGAGAGCCGCTAAAGATAATAGGCAAAGAAACCAAAGAGCTGAGGAACAAGAAGGTTCGCTTAGTCAAAGTGCAATGGAGTGGAGATCCGCGAGATTGTACTTGGGAAACGGAGGAGAGCATTCAGAAAGCTTATCCTAGATGCCGAGTAGATATCTCTGATTGACTCCGGTGCAAGGTACATTTACCCTACTTTGCACTACCATTCAATTCTCTACTCTATTGTTATTTTCTTTTCATAGATGTTCACTTTTAATTATATAGTCTGAATGATTTTTAAGGGGTATAGGATTTGATTAGTATATTTTTGAAGGTTAAAAACAATTGGATTGGTTGTTGTGTTGTGTGATTGTAGATTTATCAAACCACTTTCGACTTTGTTCCTTTTCGGGGACGAAAAGTTTTAAGTGGGGGAGATTGTAACGACCTAGAAAATCTGAACCAATTTAAAATTTTTAAATTGGCCAAAATAATGAATTTTAAATATTTAAAATAAATATTTTAAATAATGGCGATGAAAACTGAGTTTGAATCAACAATTGAAAACGAATATAATTAATTATAATTATAATTATAAATAAGGCCTGAAAGGGCGCTGTAGTTTCAAAAATCGAATTCAAACTTTGTCGGACTATACCGGGTGCAAAATAATCCGGATTTTAGTGAAACCAAAAATATTTAAATCTGTTAGTGAATACCTTTCTAACGAATCTGAAAAATCGAATTTTCATAGCGGAAAGCAAAAGTTGTGGCCGAATGAATTTTCAGGACGGTCGCTATGGAATTTATATAGCCCGTGAAAATGGCCATTTTGCATACGACCTCAGAATTTGACGAAACCACTTTTGTTGGATCTGGGATGAGAAGTTATTGCTAGGTTTCAAATTTCATAATTTTTGAAGCTAGTATGTGAGCGTGGCAAAAGAAAATGTGTGTTGGTCAATTTACAGTTAAATTGGATCGACCAAAAATGGGCCTTTTTGCAAACGGTCTCAGAATTCGACGAAACTAGTTTTGTTAGGACCGTATCGTCAATACAAGCTAGAAAATATTTTTCTGGAATTTTTAGAGTCAGTATGTTGCCCCGGTAAATTGAAATGTGCGTTCAAATTTAATATTGAATGTTTTATATTTTGGATTTGAACGGAAACTGACTGAAACAGTCGAATGGGCCTACGAAACATATCCCATTGTGTTCGGAATGGGAGTAAAACGCTAGGGACGACAGTCGTTGGGTTTGAATTGGGATTCATGAGTGAAAGGGGTATTTTCGAAATTTAAAAATATATAAATAAATAAATAAATTTCATTGGTCGAAAGCTTTTCTCTCTCCCCGATTCCCTTCGCCGACGAACGACGGAAATTACCCCAGACCTTCTCTCCTCGATTCCTCTCAATCAGCTCAAAATTAGACCTCCATCCTGTAGGGAATTTTGTAGAGCGTGTCGAGACCTTCCAATCCATACCAAGTTTGATTTTTTTCATTGAGTATATCGCTCGAATCAAAGCCACGAAGTTCGCCGTTTGCAACCGCCGCCGTGGGTTCCTGACGCCGTCGAACTGAAGATGGGTCCCAGCGCCGGAAAGCCCTTTCCACCCCCTACGTCGTAGTGCAACCTGATCTGGACATCGAGCTACGGAATTTGCGAAAATCTAAAACCTAGATTTGAACGAAACTGAGGTATAACGTCAGTTTTTATTTTAAACTGATTTTAACAGTTTTAAAGTGTTGCAAACCTTTGAAAAATTATATCTTTCTCGTTCGTTAACGAAATTCGATGAAACAGGAAACATCGTGACCGTGTGGACACCTTCTACATTTTAAAAGAGACCGCTTATTTTTCTGAGCCTTCTACTATTTTTGGTGGAGTGGAAACCCAATGTGAGATTTCTAATTTATAAACAATGTGGAAAACGACGATGTATAAATTATATAGTCGATGTATGAGTTATATAAGCGTTGTACATATCTTGTATAAGCGTTGTATAAGTTGTACGTTCGATGTATAAGTTATATATGCGTTGTAAAAATTATATATGTGTTGAAATAAAAGTGAATTGCTATATATAAATATTTATATATATATATACGCCCCCTCGTCCACAAACCATGGACGATATTTATTGGTTGAGATTGTTGTGAAAATTGATTGATAGAGAATGATTGTTTGGGATTGTTTGTGGTTGATATTGATTGATTGAGGTTGAAAAATACCCATTTGTGATTGGGAAATATTTGATTGAAACCACATAGGATTAGTTTGTGGAAATGAAATAAATATATACATGCCGCCTGCGTGCGAACTAGATGCATGATCCCAATTGTCAAAAACCGCAAGGTTTTAAGGTAGAGCGAGGAGCCGTACTAGGGACGGTCCCGGTTTTAACTACCCTGCCGTTATGCTGCCGAAATTTTGAATAATATTCGTGTGTTTGAATTATTTTCATTTGCTTAAACTATAATTATTCATTGTATAGAAAACCTTCATGTGTTGAATTGATATTCATTCGTTGATTAGAAATTCATGTGTTGAATGGTATTCGCGTTTTAAATATAAAAATCACATTTTTATCTATATATAGAA
Organism: Allium sativum; assembly: GCA_030737875.1. NCBI lineage: Eukaryota > Viridiplantae > Streptophyta > Magnoliopsida > Asparagales > Amaryllidaceae > Allium > Allium sativum. The sequence continues at coordinate 167,582,352 of CM060923.1, forward strand.
ACTATAGAAAACCTTCATGTGTTGAATCGATATTCATTTGTTGATTAGAAATTCATGTGTTGAATGGTATTCATATTTTGAAATAAATTGTTTGATAATAAAAATCACCTTTTATCGACTATATGAACTGTGTAAAATAATCTCGTTTTGAAAGAAATTGTTTCATAAGAAAAATCCTATTTTTATCACCAATATGAAATATATAAAATAATAGTGTTTTGAAATGAATTGTTTTACAATAAAAATCACATTTTTATTGTATGCATAAATCGTTGAAATGTGAAGTGTTAAAAATAGTCACTTGTTCAAAATAAACATATATGAGTTGAAATATTCATTAATTAGCTAATGAAATGATTTGCACCTATGTACGTAACATTAGAATGAATGGTGTTTTTAAACCAAATAGAAATCAAATATGAAGTTGAATAGAAAATGATAAATGATAAGAACTGTATATATATGTACATGCATATTCATTGAACAGGTTATAGCAAAGGGGCTAGAGAAGAGGAATAAAATTTTGTGCCCGACAAATAGGTACACATTTACTGTTTTGTTTAGGTGATGATTTTATGAGCCTGTTGGCTAGCCGCTTGGCTTTTCTTTTTTTCTTTTTGAGATTAGAAGGACCGGGAAAGCTATTTGCGATTTCCCGATGCTCCCGGTGCAGGGGAGGTTATGGCGAAATTTTCCAAAATTTTAAGGCGTTAGTGAAATATTTGAAGTGAAAACGATATTGAAATTGTTGAATGAACTATATATATATATAATTATATAAATATAAATAAAATTAAAACGAAACGTGGTCGTGCAGTTCGTATTTTGAAACCATGATTTCAAGTAACTAGTGCGGGGAATCCGACCGTTGGATTTTCCCGAAATCTCAACCGTCGGGTTCGCCTTGGAAATATCTTCCCAACGGCACCAACTTTGTAAAAATCCAACGGTTGGATTGTCTGGAATGTTTAATTCAAATATGAAGAAACACAGCGCCAGAAACGATTATATTTATATATATATATATAAATATAATTATATTAAATCGAATAACGACGCTGCAGTTCGTATTTTGAAATCGAAATTTCAAATGATTGTACCGGGAGATCCGACCGTCGGATTTTCCCGAAACTGGAACCGTTGGATTCGTTTTGAAAAGACCTTTCTAATGATGTAAATTTTGTGAAGATCCAACGGTTAGATTTTCAGATATGTGTAAATCAAATCTGAAGAAAAACAGCGCAACGGCCGCGTTATGGCCCGAAGCGTCGTTTTGAATAAGTGGGCTATTTTAAAATAAGTAAAAATAGAGATAAATCATTATAAAGTGCCATAAACAATATGGAGTGGAAATAAACTGAATTTGCTCGATTTATGTTGTATTTGATGGTTGAATGTGTTTGGTGTGAAAATTACATTAAAGAACAATATTGGTGTTGTCGAATAATTTAACCATTGAAATAAATTGATTTGAAATTCTAAATATGCGTGAATTATTTGAAAAGGACGAGTTAATTCTCATTTCGAATAATTGATCGACGATTGAAATTCGAAGATGAAGACGGTGGTCGAAGACCGGAGATCTTCACCTCGTTTGGATGGTAACCGAGGTCCTGATTGGGAGGCATCCCGAAATATGGATAATGAGTGGTGATCGTCCAGACGTACGTGGTGATCGATGGGTTTGCGAGGTATTTAGTGCCTCCGGTTTCGTTCAGACCCAGAACGGACTTGTAAATGGACTGTGTGTCTGACATTGGAGTTTATTCTGTGTTGATTGATTTCTGTTAAATATACATCTGTTTGGCGGCGGAGAATTTATTCTTTTGCTTAACGCCCTTCTCTGAGACGCACGAGCTCAGAGGTTGTATATCGATGGACATCAGTCGCATGGCATGAATTGCCTGTGTAGCATGCTAAGATGCAGTGATCAGGGCTTCTGTTGAAAAGCAAAGTCTTGTGGTGATGATCAAAGCACCGCCTGTGTGGCGTAGCTTTGTGTATAACGTGAATTCGCGAGCCTCACACCCCGGTTTGAACCTAAAACGGGAGAAGGACCTCAGGGAGGGCATGCGTTTCTTTCTAGCTAGGGTGGTGTCAGTGACCTACCAGCCCTGACATTTATATACTTTTCACCTATGTGGTTGTTGCTGTTGCAAGGCGACTCGGTTTGATCGGACGATCCGTGTCCGATGGAGTCATTCGTTGGCTCGTTGACGCCCCAAAGGGCGGGGAAACGTATTGTTCAGGTATTTTAATCCACATCGGTGGACCGGCCCTGACGATCCAAAGGCTTGACTGAGTACTTGCCTGAGACACGGGCTAGAGCGTCTCGAATTCGGTAAGGACTATCTTTTGCCTTGGTTCATGACGGAAATCCAATTTCCAAATACGACATCGTGCGGTTTTGATTGTATATATATGGTGACATGATATATGGTACCCATGCCGTCTATGATTGATAGTTATGATTTGAAATTGTTTTCAAAACATATTAACACTAGCAATAATATCAAATGCCTTTGTTTTATTCGTATCAATCATATTTTGGCCATTATAAGGTAAAACTCTATCCTCCGGTTTGCGTTGCATTGTGTGATGGGAACTGAGTCTTATAACGGCTTACTTTTTTTTATAAAAAGCATAGTGATGTTTAAAAGAAAGATTTGTTTTAAAGCACTGGCAATCCAATGGAGTAAACCCGTTCCACGAAAGTGGCATGGTCCTGTGATTAGCCATATTATATATGTGTTGAATAGATTTCTCATACCAGTCCCATGACTGACTCGTAGTTTGTTTCACTCTCAAACTCGGGTGCCCCTTTTTCTACACGGGCAGCCTTGTATTCAGGTTTAGCTGGTTCTTTCTGGATAGCTGGAGCTGAAGATGGATTCTATCATTTATCTCTTTTTATGCTGTTCAGCTCCTATTGTACATATTTTGTTTATTTCCGCTGTAGACTCTTATGTATAGCTGAACTGTATTTGTACTAAGTAAGATCCTGTATACTGAGTAACTCTGATGATTCCTTTTATCCAGTATATTTTATTGTTCATTATCTGGTGTATTTATTTAATTTTGTTCTGCTATTATCTGTTTCTGTGTTATATTCCAAAGATAACCCTTGTCTCCGTCGGAACGGGATTTCGGGTCGTCTCATCTACCTTGTAATAGCCAAATATGCTTGATACGTATAAAGCAAAATCATTTGATATTATTACTAGTGCATATATGTTTCAAAAATGAATAGCATCATAAATATCAATCATAGGCGGCATAGCTACCATCTACCATGTCGCCATACTAGTTCTACAATCGAGTCCGTTTTTTCGTATTGGAAATTGGATTTCCGTCATGAGTCGAGGCAAGGGGCAAGCTCCTCTCCGCTTCGAGACACTCTAGCAAATGCCTCAGGACTACGCACTCTGGGCAACCCTTGGATCTTCAGGGCCGGTCCTCTCTTACGTTTGAGGATTATTTATTCCTGAACACACGTTTCCCGGTCCTTACAGACCTATAATCGAGGCGCCTCGCATTCCAACAACCACAAAGGTGAAAAGTAGATATATATGTTAGGACTGGTAAGTCACTGACACCACCATAGCTAGAAAGAAACGTCGTGCTCTCCCTGCAGTATGTATCCCGTTTTTAACTCATACCGGGGTGTGAGGTTCGCGAATCTACGAAATACACAAAGCTAGGCCACGTAGACCGTGCTTTGATCATCATCCACAAGACTTTGCTTTGCAACAGAAGCCTTGATCACAGCATCTTGGCATGCCACATAGGCAGTCCACTCCATACGATTGATTTCCATCGATATATAACCTCTGAGCTCGTACGTCTCAGAGAAGGGTGTTAAGCAAAAGAATAAATTCTCCGCCGCCAAACAGATATATATTTAACAGAGATTAATCAGTATAGAACAAAATCCAATGTCAGACACACAGTCCATTTACAAGTCTGTCCTGGGTCTGAACGAAACCGGAGGCGTCAATTCCTCGCAAATCCGTACAATCAACACATACGTTCAGACGGCTACTACTTCCATTTCCTTCCGGTAGCTACTCCGGTCAGGAACCTCAGTAGTGCCCATCCAACCGATACGAAGATCGTCGGTCTTGAATCGTCTTCGCATTTTCCAATTCGAATCGCTCGATAAATTATTTGAAATGAGGGTTAGCTCGGCCTTTTCAAATAATTCACGTCATTAGAATTTAAATCGATTCTTTTTATAGTTATATTATTCGACATCCATCTTTCAGTTCTTTAGTGTTATTTTCGCGTCAAACACATACAACCATCAAATATCAAACAATTCAAGCCCAATTGGTTTATTTGCAATGTATGTTGCTTATAATATTTTATAACGATTTTTCGCCATTTTTATTTATTTAAAAATGGCCATTTTTAATTAAACGACGTTTCAGGTCGTGGCGTGGCACTGGCGCTGTTTTTCCCTTAATTTGTTTTACACATATCGGAAAATCTAACCTTTGGATTTCTACAAAGTCTATATCAGTGGGAAGATATTCCCAAAGCGAACCCAACGGTTCCAGTTTCGTGAAAATCCGACGGTCGGATCTCCCACACTAGTCGTTTGAAGTTACGGTTTCAAAATTCGAACTGCAGCGTCGTTATTCGATTTAATTTAATTATATTTATATTTATATATAAATATAAACGATTCTGGCGCTGTTTTTCTTCAGATTTGAATTAAACATTCCGGACAATCCAACCGTTGGATTTTTACAAGGTTGGTGCCGTTGGAAAGATATTTCCAAGGCGAACCCAGCGGTTGCGGTTTTGGGAAAATCCGATGGTCGAATTTCTCGCACTAATCGTTTCAAATTACGATTCTGAAACACGAACTGCACGGCCTCTATTCCTTTTAATTATATTTATATTTATATATATAAATATAGTTCATTCTATTATTTCAACTATAGTCCATTCTATATTTTCAACTTCTTTTACACTTCAAATATTTCACTAACGCCTTAATATTTCGAAAAATTTCGCCATAACCTCCTTTGTACGGGGAGGGGTTTGGAAATTTATTGGGTCGTGTTAGGTACTCAATAAATCCTAAAAAGCATTCACATATTTATAGTGATATATTTTGGTGTTTACGGGGGAGCATGTACTGATAATCACTCCAGAGAATAAATTCCCGTCACCCCGTTTCCGTGTGGAAATAAATAGTCCATGGGCCGTATCTAATAACTAGAGCGACGTGATTATTGTCAACTCCAGACCCGTGTGGGGTTTTTATTAATCTGGCAATTTATCGTTATATTTTATATAGTCCATATCAGTCATCAGTTCAACCTGTAGTATATAGTCATCGCCATACAAGCCTCTTGCTTGTATGGTAAATCTTCCACCTCGTCCCACAAGCTCCAATTGCTTATGTGGAATATGATGAAGTATGTCTATCGTCATGAAGTATGCCATGTAGTGTAGTTCAAAATTAATTGTTACTATCATATGGCGTTGTTTATTATTTCACACAGAATAACCAGCACTCCGCATCCAATGGCATTCACAGGAGTTGATATATAAATAAAATTGCGCAGCCAACTCATCAAGGTTTACCTATTTGTCGGGCACGCAAATAATTTCTTTACTCTACAGCTAATCCATTTTTCCTGTTCAACACATGTATATATATGCAGAACAAAGCTAATAATAATATTTCTAGCAAACTATTATTTATTTCAACACGTGTGTATTTTTAACTAAGCGTATACATGATAAAAGAAATATTTTTATCATCAAAAATATTTATTCGACACGTATGTATTTTTAACTAAGCATATACATGATAAAAGAAATATTTTTATCATCAAAAATATTTATTCGACACGTGTGTATTTTTAACTAAGCGTATACATGATAAAAGAAATATTTTTGTCATCAAAAATATTTATTCGACACGTGTGTATTTTTAACACTTCATATTTACAATAAAGGTGTAGTTTTTATTGTCGATTCATTTTATTTTTAAAAGATGATAACATTCAACACATGAATTTCAACTCGACGAACAAATTGAAATTCAACACATGAATATTCTATATAATTTGTATATATGTAAAAATGTGATTTTTATCGCAAAAGCTATTTGTTTAAATTCAAATAATATTCAACACATGAATCTCAACTCAACGAATGAATTGCAACTCAACACATGAATATTCGATATAGTTTGTATATATATAAAAATATGATTTTTATCGCAAAAGCTATTTGTTTAAATTCAAATAATATTCAACACATGAATTTCAACTCAACGAATGAAAATTATTCTAACACATAAATATTTCAGAAAATTTCGGCAGCATAACGGCAGGGTAGTTAAAACCGGGACCGTCTCTAGTACGGCTCCTCGCTCTACCTTAAAACCTCGCGGCTTTTGACAAAGGGGATCATGCATCTAGTTCGCACGCAGGCGGCATGTTTTATTTTCAATTCCACAATCCTATTCTAATTTGTTTCAACCACAAGAGGGTATTTTTCAACCACAAAGGTATTTTTCAACCACAATATCAACCACAAACAATTATTTCCAACCATTCGTCATACTATATAATATCACGTCAATCACAAGCAATAAATATCGTCCATGGTCTGTGCACGAGGGGAGTGTATATATATATATATATATATATATATAATAATTCACTTGCATTTCATCACAATTCAAAGCATATATGTTTCATTCAACGCTTGTATAATTTATACATCGCTAATATAACTTATACAACACATGTACATGAGGTATACAATGCGTATATAATTTACACTTCGCTTATATAATTTATACAACGCGATTGCATTCACACAAATAGTTTAGATTCCTCACATTGGTTATTGCAGTGCTAAAAATCATAGGAATGTCAGAAAAATCCGCGGCTTCTTTTAGAATGTAGAGAGCCTCCTTGCGGTCACGGTGTCTCCTGTTTCATCAAATTTCGTTAAAGAACGAAAAAGATATTATTTTTCAAAGTTTTGCAACGCTTTATAGTGTAAAAACAGTTTAAAATTATATAAGCCGTTAGTTTTCAAACCTGCTCAAATTTAGGTTTAGATTTTTCTCCCGATTCGTTGCTCTATAGGTTGATCAGACTGTCGGACGTCGTCGAGGGAGGGAAGAGCTTTCTGGCGGCACCAGTCTCCTCCAGTTCGACGTCGAGATGAACCCTGGGCGGTGTCTTAAACGTGCCGACTTTGGAGTGCCAGAACTCGATGGCGGCCCCTCTGTTGGTGGCGAGACTAGGTCGGATGTGGAGAGGGGACTACGGCGGTCAGAAGCTTCAACAGGCGGAGGCGGCGAAATCGACTGGGGCGGCGGCAAAGTTGACGAGAAGCTTCGTGCTTCCTGAGTCGTCCAATATCGCTGGCGGATAGGGTTTCATTCGTATTTTTTTTTATAAGAGAAAATTTCCTATTGGTCCGAGCTTTATAGGAAGTTTTAAATAGTGTTTTGCAAACGGACTCCTTTTTAAACCCAACGACTGTCGCCCCTAGCTAAATACCCCCATTTCGGACACAATGGGATATGTTTCGCTGGCCAATTCGATTGTTACAGTCAGTTATTTTTCAATTTAAAATATAAAACATTCGATATTTAATTTAAACGTACATTTCAATTTGCCAGGGCCACAAGCTAAATCGAAAAATTCTAGAAAAATAAATCTAGCTTTGTTTTGACAATACGGTCCTAACAAAACCAGTTTCGTCGAATTCTGAGCTCGTTTGAAAAACGGCCATTTTTAGGTCGACCCATTTTAACAGAATTTGACCAATCACATTTTCTTTTGCCTCACTCACATACTAGCTTCAAAAATTATGAAATTTGAAACTTAGCAATAATTTGACATCCCGGACCCAACAAAAGTGGTTTCGTCGAATTCCGAGGTCGTATGCAAAATATCAATTTTCAAGGGCTATATATGCTATATAGCGACCTTTCTGAAAATTCATTTGGCCATAACTTTTGATTCCCGCTATGAAACTTCAATTTTTCAGATTCGTTAGAAAGGTATTCATAAACAGATTTAAATATTTTCAGTTTCGCTAAAATCCGTTATATTTTCCACCCGGTAAAGTCAGACAAAGTTTGTATTCAAAATTTCAAACTGCCATACCATACCCAATTCTATATTTTATTGAAATAGGCTATTTCAATTATTCAAATTTCTTGGTAATAACCTAATTTAAAAATTTTAAACTGGTTCACATTTTCCGGGTTATTAAATATATACACACTTTTGCATATGTTCATACAACATTAGAAGTTTTCTAAGGACAATGGATGCTTGTGGATGATGGTTGAGGAGATGGGTGATTGGATGGTAGGACACATTCTTCTTAACTTGAAGATTTCGGGGACGAAATCCTTTAAGGAGTGGAGAATGTAACACCCCGTATTTTCTGTGAACATAAAGGTAACAAAAAAAAGTATCCTTAATTTTTAAAAGAAGAATTAAGGGAAACGGGTTACGCCAATGTGTTCGTCTCGGAATTCTGCTTGAGATAGAGTCTGAGTTTGCGTAAATCGGACTCCGTATGAAGAAGTTATGGCACTTAGAAGTTTCAGGAATTTAAATAAATTAAAACAGTTCGAAATTCAAATCACACCCGGGTTGGGTGGGAAATTTCCCGCCCAGGACCCAGGTCGGCTAGGGGGTCGACCTGGGTGTCGACCAGGGGGTCAACCTGGGGGTTGACCTCCCCCCCTATTTCTAGATCCGAGGACTGGTTCGTTTTTCTGCATTTGGACGCCCATTCTGACCAGATTCGTTGATCCTTATGTTATTTAAACACCACCAAACCCCACTTTCTCTCCACACCAAACCATTGTAACGCTAAGCTGCCTCAATACTAATTAAAATAAATCAATGGCGTCTCTACTCTACTGAAACCTAAGCTAGAACTAGTGCTTCTTCTTCTTCCAATCTGAATAGGATTAAAAGAGAACAACTACAACCCTTTTTCTTTCAGAATCCAACCAAGGTGAGTACAGTTATTTTCATATATGAAATTTAATTATGATCTTGACATGGTTATAAATCTGAATTTGAGATTATGCATATTCTTATTTATCAGATCTGTTTTTCTGTGTAGATCTATCTAACTAATATTATAGTAACTATTTTGTATCTCTTCCTTCCTTCTGTTCTATAACCAGAATACCACGAGCCTGAGCCAAATCTCATAAGAGATTGACGCACGAACGCTAAATTTGGGGAAAATAGTGAATGATGCATAATTAGACATGACTGATTTGTGACTAATTTGAGAAAAGAACATATGTTGTAATTTAAGATCTAGATCTGGGGATACTATATATGATAGTCTGTGATTTGGAAGAAGGAGAATTATAGTGTATATGACTTAGGCACAAAGATCTAAATTATAAAAGGATAACTATTAAATGTGAATATGCCTAAATCGGGATTTTGGATAATTGGCATACGTAGAAATCAAAGGCTATAATTTGGAATAATTCGTATTGTATATCGTGATTTAAGGTTTTTAGAGAATATTATGTACTGTATAAATTTAACTAAAATTTTAGGCATATGTTATATTGTGAATTATGACCATAATTTGGACATGTAAAATTAGGCTTAATTTTATAATTAGGCGAGGTATGTCAATGGAATTTTAAGAGATGATAAAATCTGTTAAATTACCTAATCTGCTAAATCTGTTGAAACTGAATACGGTAAATTTGAGGTATGAAAATCTGTAGGCTCGATCTAAAATTGAGCAAAACAAGTTAATAGAACTTTGAATAATCTGCCGTAACCTGTAAAGGAGTATAATTTGTTGAATTGGAATAATTAGTCTGATATTGGCATAATCTGTGAATGAATACTTTAGTTAAAAATAAGAATGCTGAGACACGAGGTTAGACTCTGTTTGCGGTAGAAGCCTGCCCGGACCCAACCGGCTTAACCGGCAACCGCAAACTGTCAGTCTAATATGAGAGATCGTAGGCAAAACTAAAAGATGCTTAAACACGAGGTTAGGTCTGGCTTGCGGCAGAAGTCTGCCCGGAACCGACCGGCACATCCAGCGGCCACAAGATACCGACCTAATGTGAGAGGTCTGTGCATTAGTAATTAATTAATGCAAATCTAGGATAAATATGATGCCTAAAACGTGTTGGGTGGATAAGGTTAAATCAACTGGGCGGATGAATCTAATAAACCCGTTTCGTAAATCTGTAGGCCCAATACAAGGTTAGGTAAAACACTTTGTAAGTCTGTTAATCTGTATATCTGATCCGTTAGCCTGAAAACTTGTTAACCTGTTTGTCTGATCTAAGAACTAGTTAATCTGAACTTTGTACATCTAAAATCTGTAAGCAAGTTAATCTGAAATCTGTTAGTATGGGGACACAAGGTTAGGAGGGGAAATTACTTGTGTCACCTGTTGTGTGGGACCCATATTAGTCATAATCCTTTCTGGTATCAAAACTATGACCCAACAGTAGTTAGGGGTCTAGGGCACACTTACTGAACTAATTATAAGAGGTTCATTCTGATAATGGCGAGGGGTGTTGATGGTGCATTCCAACCGGGTCATGTGCGTGCATGGATCCGGTCTGCTCTGAGGATGTAAGACGCCATGACATCTGTAAATAGGTCTGTGTCTTTCTATAGGTTGTCACTTTAGGGAATGATACACCCTTCTGTGGGGCCGGCACAGGGTATTTATGTATTAGGGAGCCGATCACTTGGGGTAGAATTTAGGTTACACCTAGTTCTGTATGTTTCTGTTGGGGTACCGTCTGTTTCTGTTGGGGTGGTAACACCTGTCTGTTTCTGCGTGGTACCGTCTGTTGGGGTGGTAAAGGCCCGTCACTAGTGTAAACCTAATTCTATAATTCTGTCTCCGTAGGGATTATTCTGTTTCCGTCTTTGGTTTCGTTCCTGCTTTTGTTTCAGTACCGTCTGTCTCTGTTGGTGTGGTAAAGGCCCATTACTAGCACTCTGTTTCTGTATAGATCATTCTATTTCCGTTTCTGTTTCAATTTAGACATTAGGCTAACACTTAATCATGTTATACTAGTATTAGTGCAGTGAAGTGAAAAGCAAGTAAGAAGCTTAGCTTAGTCTATATCATTCTATTTCTTCTGTTAACCTGCTACTCCTGTTACGGTTATCTCTCATCCAGTTTTATTTACATGTCATGATACTGTTATCTGTTTATATGCTGAAAGTCACTGGACTCTCCAGACTTTATGTCTGACCCCGTTTTGTTTTCGCCTCTTTTCTTTCCTCCCCCTCCCCCCCCCCCCCTCCCGGTACTCAGGTTGGGAACGTAGGAGCTTGATTTAGATTTCTCTCTGTTTGAAGTGCTAGAATTGTTATTTCTTGGATTTGATTCTACCTATTTATGGCATTCTCTTTTGGGGATTATTGCTTTAAAATTATGTACTCTGAAGGCTTTTGTACAAGACTAATATTTATGTACTTGAATTTAGGTATTGTGGTTTTGAAAGATGTAACCAAACTTATTTTTGTTTCCGCTGCAATAAAGTTAAAAAAAAATTCAAGTACTACTTTAAGTATCTATCTTGTAATATTCTGTTCTGTTTACTTATATCGCTCCATGAAAGTTAATGCATTCCCTTAGTGAGTGACATTAATGGACATGGGGTGTTACATTGTACGTCTCAGAGAAGGGCGTTAAGTAAGAGAATAAATTCTCCGCCGCCAAATAGATATATATTTAATAGACATCAATCAACACAGAATAAAATCCAATGTCAGACACACATCCTTTTACAAGTTCGTTCTGGGTCTGAATGAAACCGGAGGCACCTTATTCCTCGTCCCATATGTTAATACATGAGAGAGGTCCTCGCATATCCGGTCGATCTCCAAGTACGTATGGACAATCACCACTTATTACCTCGTCTTGGGTGTACAGCCCAATCAAGACATCAGTAATCATCCAAACGATGTGAAGACCTCCGGTCTTCAACTACCCTCTTCATCGTCGACTTATCGTCGTATTGGTTATTCAGAATGGGTATAAACCCGACCTTTTCGAATAACTCGCGTATATAATAAACAAGTGTTATAAAAACACAACATACGCCTCATCCCAATTCTGAATATTCTTTTATTTAAATATTCATATCCTTTGGGAAAGGTTCCCATTAATTTTATCAAAGATAAATTATTTAAATTTATTCTTCAATCTTCCTTTGGATATCAATTCAAACCATATTGAGGTTTTCCAAACTTGTCGGGATTAACGCTTCTTACCGAAGTAATCATTTAATTTCCTAATCCCTACCTATTCATCCCATGGAGAAAATTGCTATGACTCCATAACTAACAACACGATGTTATCGGTAAAATTGATTACCATTTCCCGTTCAAATCTAGTTAAAGATTTAACTATCACTTGGAGCAAAACTGGTAGTACTCCATTCTCGATCTTCCCGAATTTGATAATTTAAATTATCACGTTCTCTTTTCAATCTAATTAATGATTCATTAGAAGTACACTTAGTTTTAATCTTCCCAAAAATCAATATTAATGATTATTTAACTTTGGAAACACAAACATGTCGCATCGACAATCTACACCGTATTATTGATTTCTGCTGATATATAACCTCTGAGCTCGTACGTCTCAGAGAAGGGTGTTAAGCAAGAGAATAAATACTCCGCCACCAAACAGATATATATTTAGCAGAGATCAACCATACAGTTCGAAATACAATGTTAGACCTGTAATCCTGTCCTTAACTGGGTTAAAGAACCAATGTAATTTAAAACACGGTTCACAATAAACCCAAATCCTCTTCCACAAAAATGGAATCTTCACGGAAAACAGATCAATATATAATTGATATCAATTTCCGTATCTGACTAATAATATAAATGGAATAACGACAAAGCCTTTTAAATTCCATATATATTAACAGTCTTCCTCCAAAGAAGCTCATTTTGATTATTATCAAATAGAATTCCATTCAATTCCAATTTAATATATTAAATTGAAAAACTTTACGTTGGAAAATTCCCGTTAAATCTTAATAAAAAGATTTATAAATTCCAAATCACATTTCACTGTAAATTGGGTTAAAGAACGAATGTCGTTAAAAACACAGTTCACAATAAACCCAATTCACATTCCATTTTCAATTCCAATTAAATGTTAATTAATTGGTAATTCTTCTTTAAATCTTAATTAAAAGATTTATTCTTTTCTCACGAGGTTTTAAGAACTGTGTCATTTAAAACATAGTTCACGACAAATCCAAAATCCAATTCAATATTAAATACAAGGCTCTGTATAAAAATTATATCGCCTTATATTCAATATCAAATTCTGAAATCAACAAATAACATATTGGGAATAACGATATATATCTTCCAAATTCCTCCACAATATCCGCATAATCACGGAATCCAATATCGAAATATTCCGATGATAATTTCGATTCAAATCCATTCCAATTCATATATTGGAAATTCTGGTTATTTTTAAAACCATTTCAAATCCAATTTATTTATTTTAAAATATTGGATTTATAATTCTAGTTCATAACTAGTTCATTTCGATAAAAATGTATTTTTATCTTTTCAAATATGGAAATTTTCATCCTAATTTTTTCCAAATCGTTTATTATGATTTTACACAAATTATTGATATTTTTAATAGTCTTATCAAGGCTTGTACAGTCGATTTCCATAAACGGTCATCGAAATGCACTTACAGTTACCTTTTCCAAATTTGATTTGGACATATTTCCAAATCCAACCATTAGATTTCAAATCTCTTGTATTCGTTGGAAAGCACTTTTCGATACAAACCCAACGGTTTCGGTTTTAGAGAATCCGACGGTCGGATCTCCCGTAATGTCCATTCGAAGTCAATGGTCGAAATCGCGAACTACCGCGGCTCGGCGCGTTCTATTCAGGCCATTAAAAATATATAATATATACATTATATATATTTCGTCAATTTCCATTTAAAACGTATTTTTATAAATCGTTTTAAATTCGTTTTCAAAACGATTTCAACTTCATATTCAATTTTAAATAAAAATTGAATATTCCATATCAATAATATATAAATGATAATATTTTCAAAACATTAGATTTTGAAATCATTTCTTTTGCGATATTCATTATAAAAATGAATTAAATCGATTTAAATATCGTTCACATCAAAATGGCGTTAATCTAATCAACACGGCTTTATATATTTAAATATATTCGTGTCCATCTCAAATCGGACATCAAAATCGAATTTTGATCTTTTACTGAATATTATTTTAAAATATTAGTTATTTTAAAATATTTTATATTCGTCAATTTAAAACATTCATTAATTTAAAATATTCGTTCTTTCCGAATTGGAATCAGACACAGCCAATTACCATATAATTTTATTTATATGAATTTCATACACACATGTACGTAGTAATAATCAAACACAGTCAACCATCATCCAGAGTGCATTCTACAACTGCATAAGCGTAAAATTCCAGAAAAATAAATCTGGCTATGTTTTGATGATATGGTCCTAACAAAACTAATTTCGTCGAATTTGGAGACCATTTGAAAAACGGTCATTTTCCAGTCGATTAAATTCAAACTGAAATTACCAAACACGTTTAAATTCACCACGCTCATGTATTAATTCCAAAAATTATGAAAATTGGAATCTAGCAATAATTTGACATTCCGGATCCAATAAAAGTGGCCTTTTTGAAAACGGAGGTCGTTTGCAAAATCGCTATTTTTAAGGGCTATATTTCCAAGCGACTATTCTGAATTTTCAACTGGGCATAAATTTTTATTCCTGGTATGAAATTTGGATTTTTCACATTCGTTGGAAAGATATTTTTAAACAGATTCATATATTTCTAGTTTTGCTCAAATCCGTTTTATTTTGAATACTGTACATTCATTTGAAATTTGAAATCGAATTTTCAAACTACCGCGCCATTTCCAATTCCTTTTATAATTAAAATAAATTTTTATATTCTAACTTCGATTCAAATAAATATATACATTCTAATTATATTCAAAATAAATTTCTTGTCGTTATTATTTAAAATAATTCATTTTAAATATTCCAAAAATTCATTAAAATGGCAAAATAAATTTTTTAAATTGGTTCTGATTTTCCGGGTTGTTATAATCTCCCCCACTTAAAAATCTTTTCGTCCTCGAAAAGGAACGGAGCTAAAAGTTGTTTAACTAATCAACTCAACTTTCAGTTTGGCTTTCATTCTTCAACTTTTCAGTTTCTAAGAATTTTTCAGTTCTTCAAAAATTTGGCTAACACACTAAATTTTTGAAAAAATTCGCCATAACCTCCTTTGTACGGGGAGACATTTAAAACAGCAATTCGCCACGCAGGGCCCTCACCAATCCAAAAGAAAAAGAGAATGCCAAGCAGCCAGCCTTAGGCTCATAAACATTTTAAAAGAAAAAGAAAATTGCCAAGCGGCCAGCCTTAGTCTCATAAACATTTTAAAAGAAAAAGAAAATTGCCAAGCGGGCAGCCTTAGGCTCATAAACATTTTAAAAGAAAATGAAAATTAGTAAACACGTACCTATTCGTCGGGCAAAAATTTTTATTTCTCTTCTTAATCGTTTATCCATAACCTGTTCAACAATGTATGTATATACATGTATGCATTTCTAAACAAAACAACCAGCAATCAATTAGTTGATTATCTTTTCAAATTCATAATTTGTATATATATAAATCCATTTTTGATGTCAAATCACAACAAATAACCCTATCAAGTTTTGGTTCTCACACCAGTCAATTGGAATCATATAGATATCCCACTTTCGAAACTCGAACATAAATGCTGATGATGCGATCTCTATCATTAGAACCATGCCCGGGCGACTCGAGTGTGATTCTATATCTATCCAGTATATTTGAGGCTTCGTATACACGTTTGCAAGGCATATATGCAAAATCTCCATATACTAGATTGTCCAAATCAATTTAAAATAAATATTCAAATACGTTGAATAAGGTTAAATTTTCAAAACAATTTTTTTTTTCATTTTTATTTTAAAAACACTCTTCACACTCGATATAGGATACTATTGATCCTATCTCTAACGAGTCATTCTCATTGGATATTAGTAATCCAATCTCTGATGAATTCTTTCATTCGGTTCTAATATGTCTTGTTCTCGAGCTCTGTAAAACCAAAGCTCTGATACCAGGTGTAACGACCCGAACTTCCCCGGTCTCCGAAGAGAAGAGAAAGAATGGATTGAGTTGAGAACATGACAAATTAGAACGCAAACAAAAGAACATTTCATTGCTTATTACAACAATTTACATCAAAGTACAAGAATATTCCAGAGTATGAATAAATATTACACATTTGATAAATATTAGAGATTTACAAATCACAATGTAGCGGAAAATAATAGAAAACACAACTGAAAGAGATATGCGGATACAAAGCTTTCCGAATATCATTCCAGCTGTAAACCAGTAACCTGTGAATATAAATCTGCAAAACCAAAACTACTAGCTGACCGTGTGGAAAATAGGGGCCCCAGAGTTTAGGTTAAAACAATAAACTCCAGGTCAGTCATGTGACTGGTGTGAGAACTAAAACAGTTATTTATTCTTTACTTTAAAAATAAAGTAAATCAAGGGACCACGCTGTATAACACGGAACGGGTTTCCTCCTAAGAATACCAGTGCATAAGACAAACATCGCAATGCTTTTTGGAAAAATGAAGCTATTATAAGACTCAGGTCCCATCACACAATGCAACGCAAGTCGGAGGATAGAGTTTTACCTTATAATAGCCAAACATTCTTGGTACGTTTAAAACAAATCATTTTGATACTATTATAGTGTAAAGTGTATGAAAACAACTTCAAATATAAATGTATCAATCATACATGGCATAGTATCCCATGCTACTATGTCGCCAATACTAGGCTCTACAATCAAAACTGAAATGTCACGTATTGGAAACTGGATTTCCGTCATGAGTCGAGGCCAGGGATGGCTCCTCACCGCTTCGAGATACTATAGCAAATGCCTCAGGACTCCCCGTAGAGAACCCTTGGATCGGTTGGGCCGGTCCTCCCTTACGTTTGAGGATTCGCAATTCCTGAACACACGTTTCCCGGTCCTATAGGACCTATATCCATCGGTTCCGTAGAAACCGATATATCCGAGGCGCCTCGCAATCCAACAACCATATAGGTAAAAATATAAAAATGTCAGGGCTTGCAAAACCCTGACACCACACATAGCTAGAAAGAAACGTCATGTTCTCCCGACGGTTCGATCCTGTTTTTAACTCATTCCTAGGTGCGAGGCTCGCGAATTAATGCTATACACAAAGCTATGCTATATTAAAGCCATGCTTTGATCATCAACCACAAGACTCTGCTTTTCAACAGAAGCCTTGATCATATGCATCTCAGCATGCCACACTAGAAATTAACGCCATGTGACTAATGTCTATCGATATATAACCTCTGAGCTCGTACGTCTCAGAGAAGGGCATTAAGCTAGAGAATAAATTCTCCACCGCCAAATAGATATATATTTAATAGACATCAATCAACACAGAATAAAATCCAATGTCAGACACACATCCTTTTACAAGTTCGTTCTGGGTCTGAACGAAACCGGAGGCACCTTATTCTTCGTCCCATAAGTCAATACATAAGAGAGGTCCTCACATATCCGGTTGATCTCCAAGTATGTCTGGACGATCACCACTTATTACCTCATCTTGGGTGTATAGCCCAATCAAGACATCAGTAATCATCCAAACGATGTGAAGACCTCCGGTCTTCAACCACCGTCTTCATCATCGACTTATCATCGAATTGGTTATTCAGAATGGGTATAAACCCAACCTTTCCGAATAACTCACGTATATAATAAACAAGCGTTATAAAAACACAACATACGCCTCATTCCAATTCTGAATATTCTTTTATTTAAATATTCATATCCTTTGGGAAAGGTTCCCATTAATTTTATCAAAGATAAATCATTTGAATTTATTCTTCAATCTTCCTTTGGATATCAACTCAAACTATATTAAGGTTTTCCAAACTTGTCGGGATCAACGCACCTTACCGAAGTAATCATTTATTTAATTTCTCAATCCCAACCTATTCATCCCATGGAGCAAATTGGTATTACCCCATAACTAACACCGTGGTAAAATTAATTACCATTTCCAGTTCAAATCTAGTTAAAGATTTAACTATCGCTTGGAGCAAAACTGGTGATACTCCATTCTCGATCATTTCACGAATTTGATAATTTAAATTATCACATTCTCTTTTCAATCTAATTAAAGATTCATTAAAACTCCACTTAGTTTTAATCTTCCCAAAAATCAATATTAATGATTATTTAACTTTGGAAACACAAACATGTCGCATCGACAATCTACACCGTACTATTGATTTCTACCGATATATAACCTCTGAGCACTCACGTCTCAGAGAAGGGTGTTAAGAAAGAGAATAAATTCTCCGCCACCAAACAGATATATATTTAGCAGAGATCAACCATACAGTTCGAAATACAATGTTAGGCATGTAATCCTGTCTTTAACTGGGTTAAAGAACCAATGTCATTTAAAACACGGTTCACAATAAACCCAAATCCTCTTCCATAAAAATGGAATCTTGACGGAAAATAGATCAATATATAATCAATATCAATTTCCGTATCTAACTAATAATATAAATGGAATAACGACAAAGCCTTTTAAATTCCATATATATTAAAGTCTTCCTCCACAGAAGCTCATTTCGATTATAATCAAATCGAATTCCATTCAATTCCAATTTAATATATTAAATTGGAAAACATTACTTTGGAAAATTCCCGTTAAATCTTAATAAAAAGATTTATAAATTCCAAATCACATTTCACTGTAAATCGGGTTAAAGAACGAATCTCATTAAAAACACGGTTCACATTAAACCCAATTCACATTCCATTTTCAATTCCAATTAAATGTTAATTAATTGGTAATTCTTCTTTAAATCTTAATTAAAAGATTTATTCTTTTCTCACGGGGTTTTAAGAATGGTGTCATTTAAAACACAGTTCACGACAAACCCAAAATCCAATTAATATTAAATATAAGGCTCTGTATAGAAATTATATTGGCTTATATTTAATATCAAATTCTGAAATCAACAAATATCATATTGGGAATAACGATATATATATATATATCTTCCAAATTCTTCCACAATATCCGTATAATCACAGAATCCAATATCGAAATATTCCGATGATAATTTCGATTCAAATCCATTCCAATTCATATATTGGAAATTCTGGTTATTTTTAAAACCGTTTCAAATCCAATTTATTTATTTTAAAATATAAGATTTATAATTCTAATTCATAACTAGTTCATTTTGATAAAAATGTATTTTTATCTTTTCAAATATGGAATTTTTTATCCCAATTCTTTCCAAACCATTTATTATGATTTTACACAAATTATTGATATTTTTAATAACTTATCAAGGCCCGTACAGTCGATTTCCATAAACAGTCATCGAACTGCACTTACAACGAACTTTTCCTAATTTGATTTGCACATATTTCCAAATCCAACCATTAGATTTCAAATATCTTGGCTTCGTTGGAAAGCACTTTTCGATACGAACCCAACGGTTCCGGATTTAGGAGAATCCGAAGGTCGGATCTTCCGTAATGTCCATTCGAAATCAATGGTCGAAATTCGCGAACTACCGCGGCGTGGCGCGTTCTATTCAGGCCATTAAATATATATATTATATATATTTCGTCGATTTCCATTTAAAACATATTTTATAAATCGTTTTAAATTCGTTTTCAAAATGATTTCAACTTCATATTCAATTTTAAATAAAAATTGAATATTCCATATCAATAATATATAAATGATAATATTTTCAAAACATTAGATTTTGAAATCATTTCTTTTTCGATATTCATTATAAAAATGAATAAAATCGATTTAAATATCGTTCACATCAAAATGGCGTTAATCTAATCAACACGGCTTTATATATTTAAATATATTCGTGTCCATCTCAAATCGGACATCAAAATCGAATTTTGATCTTTTACTGAATATTATTTCAAAATATTAGTTATTTTAAAATATTCTATATTCGTCAATTTAAAATGTTCGTTAATTTAAAATATTCATTCTTTCCGAATTGGAATCAGACACTGCCAATTACCATATAATTTTATTTATACGGATTTCATACACACATGTACGCAGTAATAATCAAACACAGTCAACCATAATCCAGAGTGCATTCTACAACTGCATAAGCGTAAAATATAAATAATTAACGCTTACAACAGCCTGTCAACCCATCTATTGACATACAACTAAATATTGGGATTAGTGTATGTCCAATATCATCCCAATACCCGTGTGGGGTTTTCAAACAACACTGATTATTATTTGTGCAGTTGGGCAATGTGTAAAATATATCGTCCTAGTCAATATCAGTTAAATGTGTGTACATAAACAAATCGTCCCATTTATAAATGAATATTTATTTTATTCATATACACGTTAAAAATTATATTTTTAACTATAAAATATTTTATTCAACACATGAATATTTTATTCCATTCCACATCACAATCAATTTTCACAACACATTATAATCAAACAAGTCGTCCATGGTCTGTGCACGATGGTGTCGAGTGCTGCTAAGCACCGTCTGCATCCTAGTATATATTTTAACTAGAAAATAAAATTTAAAGTGAGAATTTCTCATCTTTGGGATCCACTTCTCCATTCTATATTGTCGCTCAGATTTGTTATTTAGATTCCAACTCAATCTATTTCACGCTGTACATAGTAAAAATCATATTTTTAATATGATTTTTATATATTTAAAAATCGCTATCTTCACAACTAAAATCACATTTTTATTTCGCTACTTCATATATAAAAATTGCATTTTTATATCCCTACATATATAAAAAAGATCATAATTTTATATCGTTATATATATATAATCAAATTTTTACATCGCTATATATATATATATATATATATATTATAAATCACTTCTTTTTCTGTTATACATATAAATAAAAATCACATCTTTATATGTAAAAATCACATTTTTATACCGCTATCTAGATAATAAAAATCATATTTTTATATCGCTTCTATATAAATAAAAATCACATTTTTATTTTACTGAAAATATTTTCATAGCTTTTCTATTTTCTAAATAGTATACAGACGATATAAAAACATATTTTTATCTTCCTACCAATATTTTCATATCGTGCACTAGTTAAAAATCGCATGTTTAATTACATAATTCAATAAAAATGAAATTAAAAGCTCACCGTCGGATGAGGTGGTCGATGGAGGCTCGGGGGATGCTCAGTTGGTCAGCGGCAGCGAGATCTGGTGGTGGTGGCGGAGAGTTTCAGTGGGCTTTCACGCGTAGGAAATAGAAAATTTATATTTTTATCGAAGAGGGAGCCTCGGGGTCGGAGATGGGGTGGCGGGTGGTGGCGCAGGTGGTTGCTGAGGTGGCAGGGAGGTCGCGCCGGGTCATGGGTGGTCGGAAGTAGCGGGGGTGGGCGGATTTGGTTATGGGTTTCGATTTAGAGAGAGGGAGAGAGAACGGAGCAGAGAAGGGAGGAGCTAAGGGGGTGTGGTGGCCCACGTCGACGGCAACGGCGTCGCTGCTGCGGCGTTGGAGGAGG
Organism: Allium sativum; assembly: GCA_030737875.1. Lineage (NCBI taxonomy): Eukaryota > Viridiplantae > Streptophyta > Magnoliopsida > Asparagales > Amaryllidaceae > Allium > Allium sativum. The sequence continues at coordinate 167,604,121 of CM060923.1, forward strand.
CCGCGCGCCCCTTCTTTTTTTTTAATTTAATTTTCTCAGATCTAAAAATGAAGAGAGAGAGGAGGGAAGGAGATATAATAATATATATAATTTAATTTATTTTAATTCTCCATTAAAGTTGATTTTCCGTTCAAACTCCAAACAAAACCCAACGACTAACACTCCTAGCTAATTACCCCATTCCGAACACAATGAGATATGTATCGTAACCAAATTCGGCTGCTATGATCAGTTTCCGCCAAATTTAAAATACAGATCATTATATTTTGAATTCAAACGCACATTTTAATTTACCTGGGCCACATACGGACTCCAAAAATTCCATAAAAATAAATCTAGCTGTTTTTTGATGATATGGTCCTAAAAAACTAATTTCATCGAATTTGGGGACCGTTTGAAAAACGGTCATTTTCCAGTCGATTAAATTCAAACTGAAAACACGTTTAAATTCGCCGTGCTCACATATTAATTCCAAAAATTATGAAAATTGGAATCTAGCAATAATTTGACACTCCGGATCAAACAAAAGTGATCTCGTAGAAAACGGAGGTCGTTTGCAAAATCGCTATTTTTAAGGGCTATATTTCCATAGCGACTATTCTGAATTTTCAACTAGGCATAACTTTTTATTCCCGCTATGAAATTTGGATTTTTCACATTCGTTGGAAAGATATTTTCAAACAGATTCAAATGTTTCTGGTTTCGCTCAAATCCGATTTATTTTGAATCATGTACATTCATTTGAAATTTGAAATCGAATTTTCAAACTACCACGCCATTTCCAATTCCTTTTATAATTAAAATAAATTTTTATATTCTAACTTCGATTCAAATAAATATATACGTTCTAATTCTATTCAAAATAAATTTATTGTCGTTATTATTTAAAATAATTCATTTTAAATATTCAAAAAATTCATTAAAATGCCAAAATAAATTTTTTAAATTGGTTCTGATTTTCCTAGTTGTTACATGCCATATACTTAAACGAGTCAGAAAATCACCACGAACGCGTTTGTAAATGTCTCGGGTCAAATTCTGAAAATACATTCTTTCGTATTTTCCTTTTTATTATTAACATAAAAATACGGGGTGTTATATGTACAAACTAGATAACCTAGGCTATCATCAAAAACAAGAATTTTATGAATGCATCAAGAATCAGAGAAGGTGTAACAACCCAAACATGAGCTTAGCCCATATTTGCACTATTTTAACAAAACTCACGTTATAGTAAACCATTTCAGCAAACTTACTTATATAATGCATCAACAAGACATGAATTCAAACTAGAAAGTGTGAGAGAACCTCACCTTGACTGGATTCAAATATTTTGGGCTTTGTTTTGTTGGAAGGAGAAATCTTGAAGTACTACAGTTTCTGTAGGAGAAAGGAACCAGACATGCAACAAGTAATTCATCACGGAAACTTCATTTTCTCTGATTCTAGAGATTTTCAAGAATATACCACTAACTTAATCTCTGATTTGTAGAAGAAAAGGGAGATTGAACTTTCTTTTATTATCAATTTAAATTTGGAGTTTGAGGTTTTTAATTTCTTTGAGAGGTGGCTATGGTTCCTTCCTGGTAAAAATTTAGGAAGGAAGGAGAGAATGAGAAAAGTTTACGTATTTCTCACCTTTCCCCCATTTCCAGAAATTCCTATGGGCTTTGGATTTAAATTCCATTAGCCCATTCAATTAAGTGTTTCAAAATACAAAGTACTGCAAAATTACTCTTAACAACATAACACTAAAATAAAACAACTTAACACATTTTAACAATACACTAAACAACAATCATTGTTTTAACCTTATAAATTTTAAACACACAAGTCTAAATAAATTTTAAAACATTTTAAACGTTATTTTAAAGTAGCACACACTAAAATTCACATTTCCTGGAAAACACCCATTTTTCACATTAATCATTCAAACCCAACTTTCTTAAGTTCTAATATTACACAAACCTCATTATTTTAACACAAATGATTCTATATAATCATATTATAATTATTTTAACATAAAAATATTATTTCCAGTCAACATTTACACTTTTATACTTTTATTTACGACATATGTAAATTTAAAGGCACATTTTCAATGAAAACCCACTATTCACAATAATTCACCAATTTATGACATTTACACTTATTAATATATTTTAACACAAGGTTTTCACATGAACACATACAATGAGATTTTCAAGCATGGCTTTAAACACTATTTATTTTATGTTATGATATTAAAATCTTACATTTTCCATATATAAATTTACACTTTACTAATTATCTTGTTGAAACAAGACAATTCATATTGAAAATATATGTTCACTTAAATACTGGTTACTAATCAATATTTTATATTTTTAATATTTATTTTATCATCAAAACATAATATATAAACACAGACTGAGATAAATTTTCTTATAATTCTAAATGAATTTAATTTATTCCAACACACAAAATTTCCATAATCACAAATTTCTTATTTCTTATCCTATAAAATTATATGAGTTAGGCTCTGTAAGTTGTATTATATTCTTCTTTGTTTTAAAATCACAAAACACACTTTAATCTGTTTACCCTGGGTACCCAAAAACCCGGGTTATTACAACTAATGTTAATTCCCGACTTCCCTTATAAGTTTAAACCACTATCAGTCTATGGTAATCATTATCTTTGTGTTTCTCAGTCCCCTTTGAAAGGAAGGTTGATTCCATTCAAGCTTGAGCTAGGTACTTTGCTATGTATCAAACTTGTTCAACATGCTGGAGTTTTGGTTGTTTCTCATTGTTCTGGTGTTTCATCACTGTTGAAGTTTGGGGTTTTGTGCTTGTTTTAGGCTGTTGTTGATTTGTATGCTTGTCATCGTTTGAGCTTCAGGTGCGTGTTTTATGTTGTAAGTATATCATCTTGGGTGGTAGTGGGTTGTTCTTGAGTTGTTGTGTTGTAGTTTAGCTTTAGGTTTTGTTGTTTTTTCTTGATGATTTGCTGGTTGATTGTAATAAAGGTGTTATTGTGGTTCTTCTAGTAGTTTATGTTGTTTATTTCCGGGACTTTGGCTGGATATCATTTGTGTATTGGATTTTCTTTTCTTTGGTGATAATCTAGTGCTACTCCGGAGTGTCTAATGTTATTTTGTCACCCTGCGTGGTGTAATGATTTTCATCCTGTATGTGACATTATAGTAGTTTAGGCTTGTTAGCATAACTCCTGTGTTATAAGCTAGTCTAGTTTCCTAGTTAGTAGATAGACAATCATTCTAACTCCTAGATCTTGTATGTATTTATTACTTGTTGTAATGAAAAGGTAGACTATCCACTATAAAAACAAGCTAGCATTGACAAAAAACATATAATAAATATAGTTAGCAAACTGAGAGACGATTGCTTGACTTTATAGTTAGAAGTATTCTTATACATACATTCATGATCTAATCAACTTATGTCCCGCTACCAAAAAATTGTATAATTTAATTCTAAAGTGCAACATTTTATCTTTTACACCTCCTACATGTGTCATTCATACAAATTTTTCCTTCAATTTACAAAATCATTATCATTGTGTAATTTAGTTTGCTTATCGTGTGCATCTCTTATATAGTTTATTTCCTCTTTACTACCAATTATACCTTGCATATATGGAGTTGTATTTATTCCCCTTCCACACAATCATAGAAAAAATTCTTTGAGCATTGACAAACTAATTTCTTGTGAACACCATTACAGTAATGACCCGAAAATTCGGTCCAATTTGAGCTGACCAAATAACACAAGTCTAACTCCAAATTGTACTGGAAATTCAAGAAATTAATAAAAAGAAGATAGAAGGTGAGGATAGATAAGATAGAACTAATAGAATAGAGGAAGAAGAAGAACATCATCAGAGTAACACGAACCTCACAAAGGAACGAATAATGTAACACCCCGTAATTCTGTGACATTAAGATTCTCAAATTAAAGTACAATTAATTTTTAAAAGAAAATTTAAAAGAAAAAGATCCATGCAGTTGTTTAATTTAAGTATTGTAACTAACATGAAAAAGAGAAGTAAGGAGAGAACAATAATTATTATTGTTCTAAGACTTATTAACAAAAGCCTCTGTAGCTCAGTTGGTTAAGGCATTGGATTTGTAGCATGGAGGTCGGGGATTCGAACCCCGACGGCGGCATAATTTTTTATCTTTGTTTTAGAGAGGGCCAACTGAACATGCAAATATATGTGCGTATACAAATTCAAAATTTGAAAGGATAAGAACGTACATATAAGGAAATAAAGAAAATATATATATACATATGAGAACATATATATATATATATATGCAAAAATATATGTATACGAAAGATAAAATTCAAGATAAGGCTACAGTCAATGAAATATGGCAACATCATTTGAATTTTGAAAATAAAATGAAAGTTGTGCGTATATATATACGCGTAAAATGGTCGTTAGAGGAATTGTATACATATAAGAATATTTCATGTGAATAAAACAGTTAAATAAATTCCAGAAATTCAAAAGTTTGAAAATCAAACTTTTACGCCAAAATAGCTTGTGGGACCCAATGCTGACTCAGCACTGCGTGTATGATAAGGTTTGGCTAGATTCATCTACGTACCTGGACTATTTTCTTAACTAGGTTCAATGCTGACTCAGCGTTGCGTGTATGATAAGGTCTTGAGCAGCTATATAAACAGCCCTAGTCTTCATTCTCTTTGCACCAATTCTCTTCTATCCTTATGCTGCTAAGATTCATGGCTTCTTCCCCTCCTCTAAATTTTCTTAAATAAATAAAATAAAATATGATTCAAGACGAGGAGATGCTGCTAAAAGACTTTTAAGGAGGGATTCAAATCAAAGTTTCAAGTGAAGAATTCAAAGGCTAGCTCAAACAAGTTTCAAGCAACGACGCACGAATCATAGCCACGCTTTCCTTCTTTTCTAGATCTATTTTCTGTAAGTTGGTTATTTCTAGATCTGAATATTTTTTTTTATTTGTGACATGAAATTAAAGGAATAAAGGAATATGCCAAATCTCTCTCTCTCTCTCTCTTCGAATCTGTGTTTATACTCTTGGACTGAATTAAGAACTATTATGATTCGAGGACAAATAAGACTGTAACCGTGACTATGACTATAGAACTGTGGCCTTTGAAAGCATATGCCTTTGGACTATGACATAAGCCTTTGATTTTGGGACATATAAACATTGCCTATGACAATGACTTATGACTATGGGAATTATTTTCCTTTTGGACTATGAACATCGCATATGACTATGGACATTTCCTATGACTGTGACTGTGACTACAAGGATTATTTCCTTGACTAGGCCTATACCTTTGATTTGGACATAAACTATTACTTATGACATAATGAGGACAACTGTGATTTTGACACCCATGATTTATGATTAGGAAAATATTGCTTTAGTTTTGTGATTGAGAAGTTAGGTCTAAACCCAATTATTTATTCTACCTGTTCCTTGGTTTTTCTTTGGTTTTAAGACAGTGGGAATTTACCTATTAAGTTAGGTCTACCCACGTTCTTGAACCTATTTTGCCCATTCTTTGGTTTTAAGACAGTGGGAATTTACCTATTTAGTTAGGTCTACCCATATTCTTGAACCTACATTGTTATCCAAACCTTTTTATGCCAATTATTCCTTCTTGTCATTTTGATTCATTCCCTTTTTATCTACGAATCTAGATTTATTTATAATCTAGGTTGAATCACGATTATTCGAACGGTGGGAATGCGATTTGGGGAAAAACATGGAAATGAATATGAACGTAATTGTAAACTTGGAAATTGGCATAATTTGGAATATGTATTATGACATGCATATTAAAATGAAAACGGGGAAATTTGACATGGATTAGGGAATATGTGATTTTGACATATTAAATTTAGCGTTAGTAAGTAAGCTAAATTTTAGGCATAAAATGTAAACTAGAAAAATAATTCTAGTTTTGCCATAAATTGTGAATTAGGATGTTAAACCAAGATTGGGTTAATTAAGGTTGATTTGGAATAAGTATATTAGCACAATTTTGAATTTATTCATAATTGTGAGCAATTGTCATGTTTGGAATAAATTATGGTTAGCGACACTAAATTTGGTATAATTTACATACCAAAAAGTATAAATATGATAAATAAGAGAGAATGGGCCATAATAATAAATGTGACAATGTACATTAAAAGAGTAGTAATGAAATAAGTAAATTAGGAGTAATTTACTTATGGAATTCGTCATAAATGTTAAATTGTTCATTTACCACAAAATATGTAACTTGGTTAAGTTTTGGCCATAAATTATAAACTAGGATATTTAATCTAGTTTCGGCAATGAAATAGGAAATGGCCTAAACTGCATGTTGGGTTAGGACTTGGGCCTAGAATATAAGTTACTAGTAGGCTTGACAAATAAATATAGGCCAAATTTGTCTAAAAAGGGGAAATGGGCTTTTGAAATAAATTGTTAACAATTTATAAACAAAAGAAAAGTATTTTGATAACATCCCTTTTTATAACACATAGACCAGAAGGTTCTAGGGTGACAGAGAGGATAGTGTCTAGGCTTGGGTTTGGAAAATACAAGTTTCCTGCCCTCCCTGGCTATCCCTAACTGATCCGAAGGACGGGATGGTTGTTTTCAAAACCGGATTTGGAAATTAATCAAAAAACCCTTTGAACTTAGAAAACATGAATATGCCTAACCCGAGGTTAGACTGAGTTGCGGTGTAAACCTGCCCGGAACCGACCGGCACATCCAGTAACCGCAGCAATATCTGTCTAATGTGAGAGGTTGCGGCTTTAATTTATTAATTAAAGCTAGAACAAGAATGGGAGAGTTAAGTCCATAGAAACACTTAACCAATTTAACACAGTTAAGCAAGAATGGGTGGGTTAAGTCCATAGGAACACTTAACCGACTTAACAAAGTTAAGCTAGAATGGGAAGGTTAAGTCCATAGGAACACTTAACCAACCAAACACGGTTAAGCTAGAATGGGAAGGTTAACGAACACTTAACCAACTTAGCACAGTTAAAGCTAGAATGGGAGGGTTAAGTCCATGGGAATACTTAGCCAAATTAACATGTTGACTAGACTAGAAGGTGGGGTTAAGTAAAGTTAATACACTTAGCCAATTTAACATGTTAATTAGACTAGAGGTTGGGGTTAAGTAATACACTTAGCCAAATTAATATGTTAACTGGACTAGACCATAGGGTTAAGTAAACTTGAACGCTTAACCATCAGAATATGATAAATGAATAGGGTTAAGTAAAAAGCATGAAGGGATAACACTTAACCAGTGTAATAGGAAAAGGGAAGAGGGTTAAGATAGCTTGAATCGACTAAAGACACTTAACCAACCCAACCTGGCGAGAAAGAAAACTAAGTAGTAGACCTCAGTTGAAAAAGGGACTAAGTAGTAAAACTTAGTTAAGAAAACAAGGAATTTGGAAACTAAGTGGTAAACCTTAGTTAGTAGAACTAAGTAGTAATTCTTAGTATAACACGAAGGAGCAGACATCCATCTGGTTTTAAGAAGGCTCCAACGAATTGGGTTACGAAGCCCGAGGCTTCGAGGGGACGTGAGGGTACTCTTGGTATCCCTCTGTGAGGCTGCAGATGATCATCCTGGGCTCACAGAGGTTAAGGTCTGCATTAGAAGAACCGAGGGTATGCCTTGGTTGCAATATATATATGGCAACCTAAAGACTAGGATGGACCGGCGTGATTCGGCGAGAAAACGGTAGCCCTGTGATAGCAACTCGTCGTCTACCATCCATCTTGAGTCAGTCGAGATACATGAAGCGGAAAGGCGGAGAACTCCAAAAGACCATAATTGCTATCTAGTTATGGGTGAGGATGGCCATAGGATAGTGGGGCACCGGGGGCCGGCGTATAGTTCTCATTTTACAAAGGGTGCCTTTCATTAGTTGAGGGAGGGGTCAAGTGGGACCATAGCCACTGGAATAAAAACAGACCTTAGCATCTGCATCGGCAGATATCTGAAAGCTCCCGACCGAGTTCTGTATTCCTTGATTTGCCCTGTCACAGGACTCGGACTGCACATTACAGGACATGTGCATCTAGACAAGCGATAACGATTCGCGATACATGCGTGGGGAAGTATAGGAACATATACCACTCTAGGTAGTGTGTCTTAGACTTGGGGGCATCGTTCGACAGGTAGCGTAATCCCTAGTTGGACTAGGTGGCATAAATCCGAGAAGCGTTCAGCAGATAGCGTAAACTCTATTTAAATCTAGAAAGCACCTGATAGAAAACCCTAGATTTGATCTAGGTAATAAATAATGAATGTATGCCGGAAGGCAATGGAAAATACAGGGATTGGGATCACGTTATCGTTACTAGTTGGGACACTAGGTAAGTGGTGCAGAGATATAGAAATCAGTATAACAAGGAAATAGCGAAGCGGCGAAGTATTAGAGCGAAGCGGCAAAAGTATTAGAGCGTATCCAGTTTATCTTATCTTAGCATATCTTGTGATTACCTTGTCCAATCTTGTTGACCCTATCGTCATGGTGTAATCTTGTATTCAGTTAATTCATGTCGTTTTGTTTTCCATGTTCACATGCTAGAAGTTACTGAACTTACTCAGGCTTTATGTCTGACTCTGTTTTTCTTTCGTCTTCTTTTCTTCCGTTTCCCCCCCCCCCCCAGGTAGTAGAGGAGGGAGTAGTATAGCTCAGGTTAAGTTGGACTGTCACTCTTTCCCAGCTTGAAGATTTATCGAAGTCTGCTTGGATTCTCTTATCAGATGCTATGGCTGGCTCATGCAAAAATTGGGGAATATAAATGTTGTTTTATGCTTCTTTATTTTGTAAGACAGATGATACTCTGATATTGTAAAGAAATCATTGTACAAATTATTTTATCAACAAAGCAAAGTTTTATCTTCCGCTATTTAATTTCTGTCTGTCTTGTAATTTATCTGCATCTTTTACCCTAAATGCTCCACAGAACTTAGTGCATTCCCTTTGTGAGTGACACTAACGGATGTGGGGTGTTACACGTGGTATCAGAGCAGAAGGTTACCGGATCAGATAAAGATTTGAAAAATTATTTTTCAAAATAGTTTTTAAAGAAGCATTTTCAAAAGAAAAGGATTTGTTTTAAAGGCATATTCCCCAAATCCATACGCATTGTCTCTTCTTCCTCTGTTTGAATTCTTGTCTCCTTCTTTCTTGAGTCTCTGGAGCTCCTGGCTTTCTGGGAGGTAACCTCATCGAAGGGCAAAGTAGTGCCCGACTTCCATCCATAGCCGTAGTTGTTTCATCTACGGGCAGTTTTCTTTCAAAGCTTATAAGGTTTTCCGGACGATGGAGGCAGTTTTCGAGAGATTTGTCAACATGACTACACACGGAAGGGGATGAGGAGTTTGGCTAAGGAGCATAACCCTAGGATGAGGAATTCATGGATGTAGACTTAGCACACGAAGGAGGAAGAAATTATAAAGCCTAAGACAAGAGGAAGTATCTTTACTAGGGTATGATAGGGCATATACTTAAGGACAAGGGCAAGAACGAGGACGAGATTTTCAGAAGGACAAGTACATGCTTTCGCCACCAAGCGTACCTAGGAGAAAGGTAGTCCGGTTGGAAGAGTCTAGTTTTCTGTTCGTGCTATTTCCTTAGGTTCTAGCGCTTCTCATTTGTTCATATCCACTTTCATAGTTGGGTCTCTGCACCATAGTACTTGTATAGTAGAAAGATCCCACTAGAGTCTCAAATCCAATTGGTGGTCCGACCAGTTTATTTTTTTGTTAGTAGGGATTTGAGAATAGCTATCGAGTTTGCTTATGTCATCTCACGTAGATCGTCTAAATTCGGGGGAGATATTCCTTGGGTGCTTGTCTGATATTGGTTTAGGCCTTTGGGGCTTGTACTTGAGGAATGTCGAGTTCGACTAGGATGGTTTGCGTGAGAGATGAATAGTTGTGACAGGCGCTCTAAAAAGCGCGTAGTGATCTTTCAACCCTTATAGTTATGGCATGGTGGATAAGGGAGAGACCTCTAATCATACACTTGGTACCGTGATTGACATCTGTTTATTTTGGAAATGGAGGTTAGGAACTTCACAATCGTGAAGATAAATTGTTTAAGATACAGTGGAGTAAAGCTCAAGAAGGCTAGATACTAGCAACATGCCCTTTTTCCTTAAGGGTGCATCCTTGATTTCTCTGTTTAGGAGCTTTACGCGTAGTTGTTTCTCTCTTTCCAAAGTATATCCTCTGGGTCGTATCTGTGATCCTTAGGTAGAAGCCAATGGATGTAAACATGTATTTGAAACATGTTATGGTTGAATGGTTGCAAATGGTTGCTCGTGGATGCATATGCATACATATTAGGCACTAGATCAAGTTCGAACGCTCTCATATTGCATTTACATATATGCATTTGTTTATAAGTTGAACTTGATATGATATCATATGGACGTTGCATATGGATGAATGGCTGTGCACGCATGTAGTATTTACATGACTAGGGATGTTTGCATGCATGATTGGATGCATGGCACTAACATGATTTGCATTAAGAAGGTCAACTGAATCAGTAGACCGCCTGATTTTGCATTAGATAGAGACATATACACACACTATGCATATGAACATGAAAGCATTAGAAATCTTTTAAGGACAATGAATGCCTGTGATTGAATGGTTGAGTAGATGGGTGATTGGATGGTAGGACACATTCTTCCTAACTTGAAGATTTCGGGGACGAAATCCTTTTAAGTGGGGGGGAATGTAACACCCCGTAATTCTGTGACATCAAGATTCTCAAATTAAAGTATAATTAATTTTTAAAAGAAAATTTAAAAGAAAAAGATCCATGCAGTTGTTTAATTTAAGTATTGTAACTAACATGAAAAAGAGAAGTAAGGAGAGAACAATAATTATTATTGTTCTAAGACTTATTAACAAAAGCCTCTGTAGCTCAGTTGGTTAAGGCATTGGATTTGTAGCATGGAGGTCGGGTGTTCGAACCCCGGCGGCGGCATAATTTTTTATCTTTGTTTTAGAGAGGGCCAACTGAACATGCAAATATATGTGCGTATACAAATTCAAAATTTGAAAGGATAAGAACGTACATATAAGGAAATAAAGAAAATATATATATACATATGAGAACATAAATATATATATATATGCAAAAATATATGTATACGAAAGATAAAATTCAAGATAAGGCTACAGTCAATGAAATATGGCAACATCATTTGAATTTTGAAAATAAAATGAAAGTTGTGCGTATATATATATGCGTAAAATGGTCGTTAGAGGAATTGTATACATATAAGAATATTTCATGTGAATAAAACAGTTAAATAAATTCCAGAAATTCAAAAGTTTGAAAATCAAACTTTTACGCCAAAATAGCTTGTGGGACCCAATGCTGACTCAGCACTGCGTGTATGATAAGGTTTGGCTAGATTCATCTACGTACCTGGACTATTTTCTTAACTAGGTTCAATGCTGACTCAGCGTTGCGTGTATGATAAGGTCTTGAGCAGCTATATAAACAGCCCTAGTCTTCATTCTCTTTGCACCAATTCTCTTCTATCCTTATGCTGCTAAGATTCATGGCTTCTTCCCCTCCTCTAAATTTTCTTAAATAAATAAAATAAAATATGATTCAAGACGAGGAGATGCTGCTAAAAGACTTTTAAGGAGGGATTCAAATCAAAGTTTCAAGTGAAGAATTCAAAGGCTAGCTCAAACAAGTTTCAAGCAACGACGCACGAATCATAGCCACGCTTTCCTTCTTTTCTAGATCTATTTTCTGTAAGTTGGTTATTTCTAGATCTGAATATTTTTTTTTATTTGTGACATGAAATTAAAGGAATAAAGGAATATGCCAAATCTCTCTCTCTCTCTTCGAATCTGTGTTTATACTCTTGGACTGAATTAAGAACTATTATGATTCGAGGACAAATAAGACTGTAACCGTGACTATGACTATAGAACTGTGGCCTTTGAAAGCATATGCCTTTGGACTATGACATAAGCCTTTGATTTTGGGACATATAAACATTGCCTATGACAATGACTTATGACTATGGGAATTATTTTCCTTTTGGACTATGAACATCGCATATGACTATGGACATTTCCTATGACTGTGACTACAAGGATTATTTCCTTGACTAGGCCTATACCTTTGATTTGGACATAAACTATTACTTATGACATAATGAGGACAACTGTGATTTTGACACCCATGATTTATGATTAGGAAAATATTGCTTTAGTTTTGTGATTGAGAAGTTAGGTCTAAACCCAATTATTTATTCTACCTGTTCCTTGGTTTTTCTTTGGTTTTAAGACAGTGGGAATTTACCTATTAAGTTAGGTCTACCCACGTTCTTGAACCTATTTTGCCCATTCTTTGGTTTTAAGACAGTGGGAATTTACCTATTTAGTTAGGTCTACCCATATTCTTGAACCTACATTGTTATCCAAACCTTTTTATGCCAATTATTCCTTCTTGTCATTTTGATTCATTCCCTTTTTATCTACGAATCTAGATTTATTTATAATCTAGGTTGAATCACGATTATTCGAACGGTGGGAATGCGATTTGGGGAAAAACATGGAAATGAATATGAACGTAATTGTAAACTTGGAAATTGGCATAATTTGGAATATGTATTATGACATGCATATTAAAATGAAAACGGGGAAATTTGACATGGATTAGGGAATATGTGATTTTGACATATTAAATTTAGCGTTAGTAAGTAAGCTAAATTTTAGGCATAAAATGTAAACTAGAAAAATAATTCTAGTTTTGCCATAAATTGTGAATTAGGATGTTAAACCAAGATTGGGTTAATTAAGGTTGATTTGGAATAAGTATATTAGCACAATTTTGAATTTATTCATAATTGTGAGCAATTGTCATGTTTGGAATAAATTATGGTTAGCGACACTAAATTTGGTATAATTTACATACCAAAAAGTATAAATATGATAAATAAGAGAGAATGGGCCATAATAATAAATGTGACAATGTACATTAAAAGAGTAGTAATGAAATAAGTAAATTAGGAGTAATTTACTTATGGAATTCGTCATAAATGTTAAATTGTTCATTTACCACAAAATATGTAACTTGGTTAAGTTTTGGCCATAAATTATAAACTAGGATATTTAATCTAGTTTCGGCAATGAAATAGGAAATGGCCTAAACTGCATGTTGGGTTAGGACTTAGGCCTAGAATATAAGTTACTAGTAGGCTTGACAAATAAATATAGGCCAAATTTGTCTAAAAAGGGGAAATGGGCTTTTGAAATAAATTGTTAACAATTTATAAACAAAAGAAAAGTATTTTGATAACATCCCTTTTTATAACACATAGACCAGAAGGTTCTAGGGTGACAGAGAGGATAGTGTCTAGGCTTGGGTTTGGAAAATACAAGTTTCCTGCCCTCCCTGGCTATCCCTAACTGATCCGAAGGACGGGATGGTTGTTTTCAAAACCGGATTTGGAAATTAATCAAAAAACCCTTTGAACTTAGAAAACATGAATATGCCTAACCCGAGGTTAGACTGAGTTGCGGTGTAAACCTGCCCGGAACCGACCGGCACATCCAGTAACCGCAGCAATATCTGTCTAATGTGAGAGGTTGCGGCTTTAATTTATTAATTAAAGCTAGAACAAGAATGGGAGAGTTAAGTCCATAGAAACACTTAACCAATTTAACACAGTTAAGCAAGAATGGGTGGGTTAAGTCCATAGGAACACTTAACCGACTTAACAAAGTTAAGCTAGAATGGGAAGGTTAAGTCCATAGGAACACTTAACCAACCAAACACGGTTAAGCTAGAATGGGAAGGTTAACGAACACTTAACCAACTTAGCACAGTTAAAGCTAGAATGGGAGGGTTAAGTCCATGGGAATACTTAGCCAAATTAACATGTTGACTAGACTAGAAGGTGGGGTTAAGTAAAGTTAATACACTTAGCCAATTTAACATGTTAATTAGACTAGAGGTTGGGGTTAAGTAATACACTTAGCCAAATTAATATGTTAACTGGACTAGACCATAGGGTTAAGTAAACTTGAACGCTTAACCATCAGAATATGATAAATGAATAGGGTTAAGTAAAAAGCATGAAGGGATAACACTTAACCAGTGTAATAGGAAAAGGGAAGAGGGTTAAGATAGCTTGAATCGACTAAAGACACTTAACCAACCCAACCTGGCGAGAAAGAAAACTAAGTAGTAGACCTCAGTTGAAAAAGGGACTAAGTAGTAAAACTTAGTTAAGAAAACAAGGAATTTGGAAACTAAGTGGTAAACCTTAGTTAGTAGAACTAAGTAGTAATTCTTAGTATAACACGAAGGAGCAGACATCCATCTGGTTTTAAGAAGGCTCCAACGAATTGGGTTACGAAGCCCGAGGCTTCGAGGGGACGTGAGGGTACTCTTGGTATCCCTCTGTGAGGCTGCAGATGATCATCCTGGGCTCACAGAGGTTAAGGTCTGCATTAGAAGAACCGAGGGTATGCCTTGGTTGCAATATATATATGGCAACCTAAAGACTAGGATGGACCGGCGTGATTCGGCGAGAAAACGGTAGCCCTGTGATAGCAACTCGTCGTCTACCATCCATCTTGAGTCAGTCGAGATACATGAAGCGGAAAGGCGGAGAACTCCAAAAGACCATAATTGCTATCTAGTTATGGGTGAGGATGGCCATAGGATAGTGGGGCACCGGGGGCCGGCGTATAGTTCTCATTTTACAAAGGGTGCCTTTCATTAGTTGAGGGAGGGGTCAAGTGGGACCATAGCCACTGGAATAAAAACAGACCTTAGCATCTGCATCGGCAGATATCTGAAAGCTCCCGACCGAGTTCTGTATTCCTTGATTTGCCCTGTCACAGGACTCGGACCGCACATTACAGGACATGTGCATCTAGACAAGCGATAACGATTCGCGATACATGCGTGGGGAAGTATAGGAACATATACCACTCTAGGTAGTGTGTCTTAGACTTGGGGGCATCGTTCGACAGGTAGCGTAATCCCTAGTTGGACTAGGTGGCATAAATCCGAGAAGCGTTCAGCAGATAGCGTAAACTCTAGTTAAATCTAGAAAGCACCTGATAGAAAACCCTAGATTTGATCTAGGTAATAAATAATGAATGTATGCCGGAAGGCAATGGAAAATACAGGGATTGGGATCACGTTATCGTTACTAGTTGGGACACTAGGTAGGTGGTGCAGAGATATAGAAATCAGTATAACAAGGAAATAGGGAAGCGGCGAAGTATTAGAGCGAAGCGGCAAAAGTATTAGAGTGTATCCAGTTTATCTTATCTTAGCATATCTTGTGATTACCTTGTCCAATCTTGTTGACCCTATCGTCATGGTGTAATCTTGTATTCAGTTAATTCATGTCGTTTTGTTTTCCATGTTCACATGCTAGAAGTTACTGAACTTACTCAGGCTTTATGTCTGACTCTGTTTTTCTTTCGTCTTCTTTTCTTCCGTTTCCCCCCCCCCCCCCCCAGGTAGTAGAGGAGGGAGTAGTATAGCTCAGGTTAAGTTGGACTGTCACTCTTTCCCAGCTTGAAGATTTATCGAAGTCTGCTTGGATTCTCTTATCAGATGCTATGGCTGGCTCATGCAAAAATTGGGGAATATAAATGTTGTTTTATGCTTCTTTATTTTGTAAGACAGATGATACTCTGATATTGTAAAGAAATCATTGTACAAATTATTTTATCAATAAAGCAAAGTTTTATCTTCCGCTATTTAATTTCTGTCTGTCTTGTAATTTATCTGCATCTTTTACCCTAAATGCTCCACAGAACTTAGTGCATTCCCTTTGTGAGTGACACTAACGGATGTGGGGTGTTACAAATAACATATAATATATATAACATAACTTGAAATATACATCTGTATTTGAATATACATCATTATCAAAGTACATCACTTACAACACAGCGGAAATAAACTATAGCTATATGATCCTGAAGCCTCCTGGTCCAGCTCTTCAAGTGTATCTGTAAAATCCTGACTACTTGACTGCCCGTACAAATTTAGGCACCCAAGAGTTTAGGGAAACAAACAAATAAACTCCGGGTCAGTCATGGGACTGGTATGAGTAAAACAATTTAAAATAGTTATACAGGTATATGATATCTCATAAGACCACGCCATGAATACGGAACGGGTTTTCCCTTATGAGAATCCAACATCTTTGACAAGCAATATCATTCTGATATTATAATAATGTCTAAACACAAATAGATATCAATCTAGCAGAACGCTTTCATCTCACGTTCTACATATATAGTATACAATCAAAATCGCAAGCACGTATTGGATAATGGATTTCCAACTATGACAAGGTATGGAACCACCTTCCGATCAGTGTACTCTAGGAACGATACACTGGAGTTCAACAAGAACATCTTGCAACTCAGCCACACATGACCGACCACTCATTTCGCTTGAGTGTATCGAATGTACATCACCAACGGTTGGGATCAACAACCGTTTCCCGTACATATATGGGACAGCATTGATAGATTAAAGAGGAAAATGAATATTCTCTAGATAGGTGATTATACACCCTACTTCGGTGCGACCGACTTAGCCATGTTGCCTGCCCGATTTCTGTCATTTACCGGATGTGAGGCTAGAAGCTACGCTTATCTTTTCACATACCACATCTTCAGTCACTTAGAATGTCACATCGTCATACCCTCTAAATCACAAATTGATTTTCCCAAAAATACCATGGTTATAAGCTAAGAGAAACTAATTCCTCCGCCACCAACGTAAATACGTTTGAAACGACCAACTTACATGATCTACCAGATATACTCTGTCAGACCTTCGTCCATACAAGTTGTCCTGGGACTGGACAAACCGAAGGCACTATTCAGTATATCCATCTTAGGCACTGTTATCTAAGATTTATACAACAGCCCTAGCACTTTACTCCGTCTTCAATTTTCTTTGGAATATATGATTCGCAACGCTTATGCCAATACAGAGTGGTTCTTTGGATAATAATCCAACCGGTCTCTCCATATTAACAACATTAAAATGGTCAAAACTTCGATAGTCTGTGATTAATTATCAAAGAAAACACGAGTGCACACAACGATATCATTTCCAAATGGAAATTCTACCAATCAATCATCAATCATATATATCTATCCATATATATATATATATATATATATATATATTTCCTTATTTTCTATGTTTAGAAAATACACGTTATTAACACTGGGAAACATTTCCATTTGTTATTTACATATCACTATCATTTCACAACTATCAGTCCCTGACTGTAAACTAGTAGGAGAACAATTCTCTAAGTATAAACCCCGAAGGCCGAAACCAACATCAGATCGACACTTAGAAAACTATTCAATTTACTAGTCTCTAGTCAGTTTCTAATTTTGCTTAACTCTATTTGATTAACTCTGTTCGATTAACTCCCTTCGATTAGCTCCTTTTGTTTAACTCCTTTCGATTAACTCCTCTATTTATTTTCCCAATAAATAATCCTTTATTCTATTTATTTACTAAATAAATAACCCTTATAATACCTTATTTATTCATTCTAATTATTTCCTTTAATAACCCTATTCATTTATTCTAAATAAATATTCCCTTTTTAATTCTATTTGTAAATGATTTACAAATATTTTCCTCACTGTTTCTATTTGTAAATGTTCTACAAATATTTCTCCTTTCTATTTCTATTCTATTTATTCCAACAAATAAATAATTCCTTTATTATAACTTATCCTTCGATTTTATAAATATTTTCTTTTATAAAAACCCTTTTCCTTTTTTATGTAAAATCGATCGATTTTATATAATTAATTCATTTTCAAAATACACTTTGAAAATCCCCTTTCCCACATCCAGTATTTCTTATGGTATTTAACACACCGTATAACATCGATGAATATCGTCCAAACACACATAATCAACAATAGATTATATATCACATCATATATCACAATATATGGATCGCAGTAAAATAAATGTTGAGGAATCCAGTTGGATTCCTCCAACCTGTTTCCCTGCATCCACAGATGTTAAACAATATAGATAACATCACTTTCAGTTCCATATGATATATTCTGTTAAATAGAATCAAATATAGAATTTCAACTAACTGACTAGCAGTTCAATCAAACAATCAACACACATTCAATCAGCCAATATTTAACAGTTCTAAAAATACAACATGCAATTATAAACTGTTTAGAGTTAGTGAGATTTACTCACATTTGCAGTTCGTCATTAAAGAACGATAAACTGTTTTTTGATTTGAATCAAACAGTTTATTTCGCGATAAATTCGTACGAGCACCAATCCACTTTCAGTCAATTCCATGGCGTAGCCACCATCCATACGATCTCAACGGATCTTGTTTTGCTGAAAACCGATATCGTATGACAAAGATACGATTTATATAAGTTAATACAATTTAAAATTAAATAAAACTTGAATTCAGATTAAAGAAATTGGGCCTTATCTTTTCAATTAAATCCCCGACCCATTAACCAATTTAAAACCCCCACCGTATCCTTTTCATTCATCTCCCCCAAACATGCCTGACTCCAGAAAACAAAAGCTCCTCGTTAACCCCATTTTTGACCATCCACCGCCACCTCTCCGTTCATCAATCGCCATCACTACCACCGCCAGATGAACCTGCGCCTCATCGTTCACCTAGTCGCCACCCTGAAGTTCTCCTCGGTCCCATCTATCAAAATCGAACTGGTGCCCTAGAACAACGACAACCACTGTCGCATTCCGCCACCAAGCACCGCACCTACCAAAACTACCCTTCTCCGACTCGTTTTTCCGACCCCGAGCTCCTCGACGACTCCCCTTGGCCTCCGATGTCTCTGAGTTCCCCCACGACCCCGGCCTTGTCCACTGGTTTGAAATGGAGCTTCCCCAAACACCATCGCACAAAATCCTGTGCGTATCACAACGAAGATCTCAACCTCACGATCTCTACGAACACAACATTTCGCGATTCAGTTGGCTATTTGATTTTATTTCGGTTTTATTTGCTCATGAAATTTAGTTGAGGAAAAAGAAAGTGTGGCGGCTGAGAGGATGATTTATAAGGGAACGGGATTGTTTTGTGGTTGAAAGAAAAGAGACGTGGCTATGTTTATGTCCATAATTACTTAGATATTGAGGGTACTTCATTTCATGTTATTTCGTTTGTTTACGGACTGCTAGAGACAGAAATAAACATACCGTCGTAACCAGCGATGCCCCACGATCCCAAAAATGTAATAACGTCGGTATGTTAACTCATATTGTGAAACCCAAAAATGTTGATTACAGGGTGCATAATTCTTCAAATAAAAAGTTGCTTATTTAATAAATTAAAAATTACAATATAATTCTAAAACTTAAATCATCACTATTTCCCAAAAGAACCTTGTCTAAATTCAAACCCGATCTCTAGTTATATCGAATAAACCGTTACGGTCGATAAACGATTCTATAGCGACTATTTTAAAATTGATTTGGACATATCTCAAAATCTATACGACGAAATCCTGATTTTTCTCTTCCACTAGAAAAATATACTCCACCAGCTCCACACGTTTCTTGTTTCACAGAAATTCGATTTAAAACGAACCCTGTATACTCAGTTGAAGTTCAAATCGCCAAATAGCGAACTGCCGCGCCATTTCAAGCTCTATTTTAATTATATTATAATTCTACGTTCAAACGGACGTCGATTGGATATATTCGTCAATATAATCCAACTCTAAGATGAATTAAATCTTAGGGATGACCCCGTTCACAGAATATTGTGATTTCCAATATTTTTGATTATTTCTGAATTAAATATATTATTCTATTATTTAATTTAATTAAATATTCCATATAATTAAATTTAACGACGATTTAATTCCCTAAATCACTATTTATATAATTAAATAAATTAATTATAATACCTCTGCCAATGCGGGTCACTACAATCTTTCCCACTTAAAAATAATTTCATTCTCGAAATTGCTAAGTTAGAGGACGACCCTATCTATTGGAATTCCTAAGATTTGTTTACCCTTTATTTCTGATTTCAACTGAACCAATTAATATCAACTAAAATATTTATTCATTCCGACTAACTAAAATTTTCAAAAATTCTGAAAATTATCTAACACTTTGAATTTTCGGAAAATTTCGCCATAACCTCCTTTGTACAGCCCTATCGGTAAAACTCCAACTCGCCTCTCTAGGCCTTCTCCAACCAAAAAGAAAATCAAACAGCCAAGCGGCTTGCCAATTCAGCTCATAAATCTCATGCTCATATCAAATATAAACTTGTACCTTTTTGTCGGGCATATCAACTCTATCACTTCACCTGTCATCAATCCACATATACCAATGTCATTTCAACCCAATTCCAATCTGTTTTTTTCCACAAATCCAACCATTCGCTTATACCTAAGTCGAATTCAATTTCAAATGAAAGTCACATTCTTGATTCCAAACTCTTAACCCATCAACTCAATTCCATTTCAGATTATTCTCTAATCAAATCCAGTTTTATTTAACTTGGTTCGAGTTGAATTCTAATTTACTTATTTGTTTTTACCATCTCGATTTATTTAACTTAACAAGTTAAATTTAAATTTCAAGATTTAAATTCCTGGGTTTTATTTGAATTCCATTTTGAAATCATAATAACAATTCAAAACATTTGAATATCTTGAACAACTTGTTTTTCTAAACAATTTCAAAAACAATTTCAAAAACAATTTCTTTGGTAGTAATCCATCACTTAGCAACTTGAAAATGACACTGATGATGTGGCCATCATCATCAGAGTTATTTTCCAGTGATTGAAGTGAGTTCAATACTATATCAGCTTTCAAAACCATTTCTCAAACACTTCCACTTTGAAATATATTTCAAATACCATTCACACTGCTTTAAACCAATTTAAAATCTCCTAGGATTTTAAAATTTCCTTATACTTAATCCAGATTCATTTACAAACACTTTTCCAATTTCTGGGATTTTAATTCCAATTAATTCTGATTTAAATTCAATTTTAATTCATTTCGATTCCATATATTTCACTTATATGAATTCTGATTGGTTATATATAACCATTTCACATTTTATAATCTTATCTGATTATAATTACTACCAACACATCCTATATATGATAATATATCACATATCCTTACTGTGTTGGTCCATCGTATTCAAGTGTTTATTTACTCCTACCGATACAGTGGATCAAACTGATCGACCAGAACCCATAAACAACTCAACCAATGAATCCCCACAATATAAAACCATTTTATATCAACTAACAAATACGTTCACTCTTATATATACACTCAACTCAATCTAGGGTATTACTATCCCTATCTCTACCAAGTCACGCCACAAAGCTAAGGTAATTCTTAACTTAAGCTCTGATACCAACTGTAATGACCCGAAAATCCGGTCCAATTTGAGCTAACCAAATAACACAAGTCCAACCCCAAATTGTACTGGAAATTCAAGAAATTAATAGAAAGAAGATAGAAGTTGAGGATAGATAAGATAGAACTAATAGAATAGAGGAAGAAGAAGAACATCATCAGAGTAACACGAACCTCACAACGGAACGAATAACATATAATATATATAACATAACTTGAAATATACATCTGTATTTGAATATACATCATTATCAAAGTACAGCACTTACAACACAATGGAAATAAACTATAGCTATATGATCCTGAAGCCTGCTGCTCCAGCTCTTCAAGTGTATCTGTAAATTCCCGACTACTTGATTGCCCGTACAAATTTAGGCACCCAAGAGTTTAGGGAAACAAACAAATAAACTCCGGGTCAGTCATGGGACTGGTATGAGTAAAATAGTTTAAAACAGTTATACAGGTATATGATATCTCATAAGACCACGCCGTGAATACGGAACTGGTTTTCCCTTATGAGAATCCAACATCTTTGACAAGCAATATCATTCTGATATTATAATAATGTCTAAACACAAATAGATATCAATCTAGCAGAACGCTTTCATCTCACGTTCTACATATATAGTATACAATCAAAATCGCAAGCACGTATTGGATAATGGATTTCCAACTATGACAAGGTATGGAACCACCATCCGATCAGTGTACTCTAGGAATGATACACTGGAGTTCAACAAGAACATCTTGCAACTCAGGCACACATGACCGATCACTCATTTCGCTTGAGTGTATCGAATGTACATCACAAACGGTTGGGATCAGCGACCGTTTCCCGTATATATATGGGACAACATTGATAGATTAAAGAGGCAAATGAATATTCTCTAGATAGGTGATTATACACCCTACTTCGGTGCGACCGACTTAGCCATGCTGCAAGGCCGATTTCTGTCATTTACCGGATGTGAGGCTAGAAGCTACGCTTATCTTTTCACATACCACATCTTCATTCATTTAGAATGTCACATCGTCATACCCTCTAAATCACAAATTGATTTTCCCAAAAATACCACGGGTATAAGCTAAGAGAAACTAATTCCTCCGCCACCAACGTAAATACGTTTGAAATGACCAACTTACGTGATTTACTAGATATACTCTGTAAGACCTTCGTCCATACAAGTTGTCCTGGGACTGGACAAACCGAAGGCACTATTTAGTATATCCATCTTAGGCACTGTTATCTAAGATTTATACAACAGCCCTTGCACTTTACTCCGTCTTCAATTTTCTTTGGCATATATGAATCGCAACGCTTATGCCAATACAGAGTGGTTCTTTGGATAATAATCCAACCGGTCTCTCCATATTAACAACGTTAAAATGGTCAAAACTTCGATAGTCTGTGATTTAACTATCAAAGAAAACACGTGTGCAAACAACGATATCATTTCCAAATGGAAATTCTACCAATCAATCATCAATCATATATATATATATTTCCTTATTTTATATGTTTAGAAAATACACGTTATTAACACTGGGAAACATTTCCATTTGTTATTTACATATCACTATCATTTCACAACTATCAGTCCCTAACTGTAAACTAGTAGGAGAACAATTCTCTAAGTATAAACCGCGAAGGCCGAAACCAACATCAGATCGACACTTAGAAAACTATTCAATTTACTAATCTCTAGTCAGTTTCTAATTTTGCTTAACTCTATTTGATTAACTCTGTTCGATTAACTCCCTTCGATTAGCTCCTTTCGATTAACTTCTTTCGATTAACTCCTTTATTTATTTTCCCAATAAATAATCCTTTATTCTATTTATTTAATAAATAAATAATCCTTATAATACCTTATTTATTCATTCTAATTATTTCCTTTAATAACCCTATTCATTTATTCTAAATAAATATTCCCTTTTTAATTCTATTTGTAAATGATTTACAAATATTCTCCTTTCTATTTCTATTTGTAAATGTTCTACAAATATTTCTCCTTTCTATTTCTATTCTATTAATTCTAACAAATAAATATTTCCTTTATTATAACTTATCCTTCGATTTTATAAATATTTTCTTTTATAAAAACCCTTTTCCTTTTCTATATAAAATCCATCGATTTTATATAAATAATTCATTTTCAAAATACACTTTGAAAATCCCCTTTCCCACATCCAGCATTTCTTATGGTATTTAACACACCATATAACATCGATGAATATCGTCCAAACACACATAATCAACAACAGATTATATATCACATCATATATCACAATATATGGATCACAGTAAAATAAATGTTGAGGAATCCAGTTGGATTCCTCCAACCTGTTTCCCTGCATCCACAGATGTTAAACAATATAGATAACATCACTTTCAGTTCCATATGATATATTCTGTTAAACAGAATCAAATATAGAATTTCAACCAACTGACTAGCAGTTCAATCAAATAATCAACACACAGTCAATCAGCCAGTATTTAACAGTTCTAAAAATACAACATGAAATTATAAACTATGTAGAGTTAGTGAGATTTACTCACATTTGCAGTTCATCGTTATAGAATGATAAACTGTTGTTTGATTTGAATCAAACAGTTTATTTCGCCATAAATTCATACGAGCACCAATCCACTTTCAGTCAATTCCATGGCGTAGCCACCATCCATACAATCCCAATGGATCTTGTTTTGCTGAAAACCGATATCGTATGACAAAATACGATTTATATAAGTTAATACGATTTATATAAGTTAAAAGATTTAAAATTAAATAAAACTTGAATTCAAATCAAAGAAATTGGGCCTTATCTTTTCAATTAAATCCCTGGGCCATTAACCAATTTAAAACCCCCACCGTATCCTTTTCGTTCATCTCCCCCAAACATGCCTGACTCCAGAAAACAAAAGCTCCTCGTTGACCCCATTTTTGACCATCCACCGCCACCTCTCCGTTCATCAATCACCATCATTACCACCGCCAGATGAACCTGCGCCTCACCCTTCACCTAGTCGCTACCCTGAAGTTCTCCTCGGTCCCATCTATCAAAATCGAACTGGTGCCCTAGAACAACGACAACCACTGTTGCATTCCGCCACCAAGCACCGCACCTGCCAAAACTATCCTTCTCCGACTCGTTTTTCCGACCCCGAGCTCCTCGACACCTCCACTTGGCCTCCAATGTCTCTGAGTTTCCCCACGACCCCGGCCTTGTCCACTGGTTTGAAATGGAGCATCCCCAAACACCATCGCACAAAATCCTGCGCGTATCACAGCGAAGATCTCAACCTCACGATCTCTACGAACCCAACATTTCGTGATTTAGTTGGCTATTTGATTTTATTTCGATTTTCTTTGCTAATGAAATTTGGTTGAGGAAAAAGAAAATGTGGCAACTGAGAGGATGATTTATAAGGGAACGAGATTGTTTTGTGGTCGAAAGAAAAGAGATATGGCTTTGTTTATGTCCATAATTACTTAGATATTGAGGGTACTTCATTTCATGTTATTTCGTTTGTTTACGAACTGCTAGAGACAGAAATAAACACACCGTCGTAACCAGCGATGCCCCACGATCCCAAAAATGTAATAACGTCGGTAGGTTAACTCATATTGTGAAACCCAAAAATGTTGATTACAGGGTGCAGAATTCTTCAAATAAAAAGTTGCTTATTTAATAAATTAAAAATTACAATAAAATTCTAAAAATTAAATTATCACTATTTCCCAAAAGAACCTTGTCTAAATTCAAATCCGATCTCTAGTTATATCGAATAAACCGTTACGGTCGATAAACGATTCTATAACGACTATTTTAAAATTTGATTTGGACATATCTCAAAATCTATACGACGAAATCCTGATTTTTCTCTTCCACTAGAAAAATATACTCCACCAGCTCCACACGTTTCTTGTTTCACAGAAATCCGATTTAAAACGAACCCTGTATACTCAGTTGAAGTTCAAATCGCCAAATAGCGAACTACCGCGCCATTTCAAGCTTTATTTTAATTATATTATAATTCTACGTTCAAACTGACGTCGATTGGATATATTCGTCAATATAATCGAACTCTAAGCTGAATTAAATCTTAGGGATGACCCCGTTCACAGAATATTGTGATTTCCAATATTTTTGATTATTTCTGAATTAAATATATTATTCTATTATTTAATTTAGTTAAATATTCCATATAATTAAATTTAACGACGATTTAATTCCCTAAATCACTATTTATATAATTAAATAAATTAATTATTTGCCAATGCGGGTCATTACAATTACTATAAAGAATCCTAAGTTCTTATAATTAGGATCATTGACCATGCTGAGGAGTACTTAAGAAGTATCAAATTGAAGTCCAGTAAAACGTCGGTAATGAAATAAAGAAAGTTTAGAATATGAAATGAAGTTGGACGCGGATAGAACATGGCCATCACATAAATGTACATGTTCTAGAAAATGGTTTTCTTTCCCTGAAGAAATTTAACCAAATGAGTTATGACTCAATATTAGGGCTGTCAATTTCCTACATGACCCGAAAATCTACATGGAAATTAGCAGGTTAACCCAGCCCGTTTAATTGGCTGGTCATATTCGGGTCAACCCGGATTTGACCCGTTTTTAAACGGGTGGGTTTACCAAACCTGATTATATACTGGATCTCTTCCATACTGTCAGTATTTTATGAATGTTCTTAGTGTTATTCTTTTATGTATGCAGTAATCAGCATGCTCGTATATTCTTATGTAAGCTGTTATATTTTACTAATTTATTCTTGTATGCTATTAGTTATATTTTACTTATAACAACTGTATCTCTTCCATACTGTTAGTCTTTTATCTATGCAGTATGCTCATATATTCTTATGTATGAGGAATGATTTTTGGATATGGTGATTTCATGCTTTATATATGTGTTGTATGTTGGTGATTTTGTAACTTGTTGCATGTTTGTGATTTTGTGAATTGTTGTCTGTTAGTGATTATATAATAGTGGCTCTTTTGTTGTTTAAATTAGTGGGTAATATTTGTCAATGGGTTAAACGGGTAAACTTGACCAGACACGACTCGACATGACCCCTTTAGTTAAACGGGTTACACGGGTCGGGTTGAGTCAACCCGTTTATAAACGGGTCGGGTTAGGGTTGGGAAAAAAAATGATCCGTTTTATAAACAAGTTGACCCGACTCGTTTATAAATCAACCCACTCGACTTGACCCGACCCGAACTCGACCCGACACAACCCATTGACAGCCCTACTCAATATACAAAAAAGAATCAAATCATTACATCCTTTAAAGAAAAGGAGAAAGAAGTAAAAATTAGAGTTGATCACACCCTAAATTTAACGTTCAATGATACAAGTATAATAAGTAGTCATTATAAAAATGAGCATAACTCATAAAGAGATGAAATTACACAATTTCATGCCGTGGTAGTAAGAAATAATGCTTATGAGGAAAAGCTTTTACTAATGCATTTAATGACAATAACTATCGAGAAAATGTGAATGTTGTAAGGATAAGTGCCCTTAGCCATCTAAGTGATTTGCCAAACTAGATGAAATGAATGGAAATGATAAATATGGAAAGAACTGACTTAATATAATGCAAAATTGAAGAAAAACATACTGAAAATATACATATCTAAGAACAAGACTTGAGCGGCCAAAAGGATGCTAGAAAATGATTAAATGATAAGCTGATAATTTTCAAATGTGGAAATGAAGGGTAAAAATAATGATTGATGAGAAGGAAGTAAAACATAATGAAGTAACATAGAAGATAAGTAAATTTGGAACAAGCGTTGATGTAACTGAAAAATATAAAGAAGCTATGAAAAATAAGTTAAACTTGAAAATATGTTTAAAATTCTTGAAACATGCATTTAATAAGAAGTTCATGAAAGCACAAAGACAAGTTGTGTACCTAGAGGTAATATTTTAATTTTGGAGAAAGAAAATAAAGATGAGAGAATGAACATGCTGAGAGAGCATAGTGGTGGTAATAATAATGAACGCGCAATAAATTATTTTATGGATGATGTAAATAATGGTAGTAACATCGTCGGATGTGCTTTTGCTTCCCAGTGTATGACATACGTTAGATTGAGAGATGGATGAGTTTTACGTTTCCATATTTATTGTTTTTGTTGATCGTTTCAAACAACACTAGAATGATTTTTTTGTCTCGGTTCTTATCACGTCAGCGTTCATTGCAGATGATGTATGGTGAAATTGCTAATCAAAAAGAGAAAAAAAAAAGTTTATGAAGATTGAACTCATTTTCTGATGATAATAATAAGTTACGCAAAACGCTTTTAGGTGCACATCTGTTTTTCCTAAATAAAAAATTTGAAAGTTATTAACATCTCCCGCTCTAACTTTCTAACTTTCAAATTCACGTCAATTATGGAGAGTATGTATACAAAAGTCTATTAAAGTAAACAATATTATCAAACCCAAGAAAATATGACGTTTGAAAAACTTGATTCAATGGAAATGTTGGAAATTAAACCAAGCATTTATAGCTTATGAATGCAATTAGTTGTTTAGTACTTAATGTATGCATGTATCCATACAGTAGGTAAATGCATGATGTTTCCATTTGTTCTATCTAACAGTTCAAACAAATAAAATTCTTTCTTTTTTTTTCTTTTATAACTTGTCATATTTGGCTCATTTGGCAATATTTTTTTATTGATAATAATCTGAGGGGGCCAAATAAAATTTAAAAAAAGTTTAAAGTACTATGTTTTGCGACAACTGAGGGTTTTGATCAGAATATTACAAAGTTTTCTGTTCCCTCTTGGAAATCAAATTTAAATTTCAAAATCCTTCAGAATAAGGCAAATAATAATAAAAAAAAAAAGATAGAAACAAACTTAGAAAGAGAACCAAATTCTCCAAATATTCAGTACTCTGAATTTGGCTAAATAAAGCGAGTTAGAGTGGGAGATTTAACCCCAATTCGCTTGCAATTCTCGACGTCAAGATACAATTAGGGTTCTAAATGGGTTTATTTGCTTGTTTTCGTGTCAAAGATCGTGGTCGAAAGAAGGATAAGCCGATTTCTAATTCTATAGCATCCAAGAATCGAGTAAGTGAAACCTCAGCTGAATATCACATTTTTATGGTGAATTTGGCTTATGCTTAGAATATTCTGCAGATTCCCTCAGCGACGAACAGTCAGCTAAAAAATGTGATTCTTTGTGAAGGTTGAACTCTAGTTTTGAACAAATGTGTTTCTTTGCCGTATTATGATTATCTGAATTTTAAATTTTTTTTATTTTTGTTTCAATTTCTTCTTGTAAGATCCATCTAGTAACAAACAGCGTCGTTCAAGTTTACAGCAGAATTTTGACAGAGAGAATTCTGGCGAAGAACTTAAAAATGAGGTGAGTCATAAGTTTCAATGCAATCATCATGTTATGTGTAGAAAAAAAGGGTAAAGTAGAAGCTATTTAAATGTATATTATCTGGTTTTTAAAACAACATTTAATTTATTGAGTTGCTTGTTCGATGTTATAGATTCAAACTATAAAATTAAATATATTATATATCATCATGTTATATGTTATACATAGCTTTGACGTTCATAGTTTCATTCAATACTAGTAGGAAGATATTTTTAAAAATACTGCTTAATATGATATATGAATGATTCTTAAAATCTCAAAAATCCGAACGATCCATTGTAACTGTTGGTAACCGTAGGTGGAAAGTATGTTATTGTTTTTTCAATCTCAAATTTTGTAAATTTTGTTACCACATTGACAAAAAATGTGGCATTCTCGGAACATTCTGGAAGAATGCTAAAATTTCCAAAAAATAATGTACACGTTGATTTTTTATTAGTTAAATATAAACATCCATGTATTTGTCTTTGTTTCATTCTTATTGGTTCATAATGCATCTTTGTTGTATCACTGCCATACATTATGTTCTGTTGTATGAAAGGTTGAGCTCGTGAAGTCTTGTAGTGTACGGTTGGAAACACATGTAGAAGTCCAGAGAGTACCAGAGCAGTCAACTGTTCAAATTAAAACTATTGGCAATGATGATATTCCTATAAACACATCTAGTAGAACACCTCGGCTGGGCGATCAACTTGAGGACACGTCTGAAAATAATCCTGAAAGGTATAGCTGTAGGCGTGTTACATTACGGTTGTGTGTAAGCATCTGTATTTATTGATCTTATCACAAGGTTTACTATTCTTTTCACGTATGTCTGGAGTTTGAAGTGTTTATAATTTTTATATATCAATCTAATTTCAGATATAAGAGAGGATCATAGTCAGGCGCACAATAATAATGCCTTTTGTTCCCATAGTTTGCCAGATGAAACGACTTGGTAAAGTGTACAATAGGCGCACATACAATAATGCCTTTTGTTCTCATGGTGGACCTGTTCTAGTTTCCTTTTCCATGATCGAATAATAAGATATAAAATCACGTATTATATAAAATTGTGGTTTTCAACATTGCTTCCGTTCTCTTTGCATGTTGTAGAGTGTAGAAAGTTAATCAAGCTTTATAGTTGAAGGCCAGTGTGGAAAAAATAACTTGATTTTATACAATTTTCTGAAGAGCAAGTCTTTTTACTTTATTGTTTATCATGTATGAAAGTATGAAAGAGATTTATTATTTGTTAGCGTACTCCAAATGTTTGAACGAGCCAAGGTTTTTTTGCCAATCAATTAGCATCTGCTATATATATATATATATATATATATATATATATATATATATATATATATATATATATATATATATATATATATATATATATATATATCATTCTGAATAACTTATGACTATTTATACAATGGGTCTACATTTTCCCGTTTAAGTATGTTTATGTCTAGAGAGTTACTGTGTGAATTATATTAATGTTTTATGTGTACGATATGATCAAACTACCAGATGACTTTACAAAATCACAAAACAAATAACATAATATGAGATAAACTTACTAAAATTGCAAAACAAATTATGTTAATCATATTTCGTTAATTTGTGATGTATAAAAGTATTTACTTTTAATATAGACCAAGGTTGCATAATGGTTTTGCATCTTTTGTGCTGCCATAGATAACGCATGATAGGATTAAAGTAATCTGTATAATAATCACATTTCTTCTCAAACTAAAGTAACCTCATCTTTAGATGAAAATGCTAGAGCATAAGGTAAACCTGTCTTCAATATATTATATATCTCTTCAGGATACTGCTCTGATGAATATTACATGCAAAACAGGTTGGTTCACTCTGATGAAGCAGATAAAGGTAACTCATTAGGTAAGCTAGAGAATCAGGGTGTTCAGAATCTCTCTCTTCAAATTGATGATCAAATCAAGCACGGTGCTTCACCTTGTGCAACACCTCTAAGTTCAAGTGAAGACATGTACAGTCCAAGGATGCACACACCTGCATCAGTTGGGAAAGTTGACTCTGTGGTCGAAACCGAGTATGTGTGTCCTATGCTTAACCGATCAAGTGACAAGTCAACAGAGAATTCAGGTATAATTAAAGAAACACCACAGCTTGTTATCCCGAGTTTATCCGAGTGGTTAAAACCACCTGCAAATGATGAAAACTGGAAATATAAGAGCTCTGTTAAGAGTCCTAATGTTGATAGACCAATTATGGGACTTGTTGCTACTCACTGGAAAGAAAACGAGCCTTCTCGTGTTTCACCCAAATGGTTTGATGGAAATGGAATTCCAAATTCAACAAACAAGTATAAGGAGGTAAGTAATCAGTAAAACATTTACCTTGTCATGGTTGGATATATATATAAGACTTGGTTTAGTTCTAATTAAACATACAGGCCAGGGCGTTCATTGTACTCAGGTCCAGACCAGGGGCAAGTCCACCAAGCCTCTAGGCTTGGCAAGCCACCTAGGATGGGAAAATTTCTTCCATGTAAATGGATACATGTACATAACAATTTATCTCTACTACTAATAAAGAGAATTCAATGAATAAGATTTCCACGGTGTCCTTTTGAAATTCCGAAAATAACCTCATCCATCAACAAAATTCCACTTTCGGTTTGCAACCTCTAACACATTCTCTCCCGGGCTACCTATCAAGGAAATTTACTACCAATTTTCCCCCGATACAACCATCAAGACAATTTGAAATAAAATGTTGTGGTTACCAATAGTTTCGCACTTAAAGCACGCACATCCTTCCACTCATTTTTTTGTTAAGTAAATAAATAAATATCTCCATGTATTAGATGCATGTATACGCAGTTTACTAGTTATTTTTAGTGATTTAGCATTGTGATTCAATTCCCATTAGCCTCATTTCTGTATTCATTTATATTTGCTTGGAATTGTCAATTTTAGAAAACAAATATTGATGTATATTATCTTTGTTTCCAGCAAACTGCTTATTATTTCCCAAAAAAGGTCAAACATGTAACTTCAGAAAAAAAAAAAACTTTGAAAATATAATAATGAATATACATATAAAAACATCTTCCACACAAAAGTGCAAGGTTTGCGTTTTTTCCATCAACTTTTTTCCTTTTCATCTGTCAAAGTTCAGGGTTAATTTATCGTTTCTAAAAAGGCATATAAGCGCAGAATGTTAATCCATAATACATTTTTAAGAAAGCACCAATCGTATTGTTATTTTATTTAACTGCCACTTTGCAACTTTATTGATAACACTGAACATTCGTAAAATTATATCAGTGTATCTAATTGGTGAAAAATAATTGCATTTTAATTATTCATACTGGGTGCATTGATAATATATCCTGGAGCCATGTCTATGAGTTAAACAAGGTAGGTACGAAACTTGGATGATAACTACAATTATGTCAACGTCTGATTCAATATTTAAAACTATTTTAGATATTATATTTGGAATAAGACCAAGTTGATTGTGACTTTAACTTAGTTTAGTGAAGTACTCCAGCTTTGTTTCTCTTTGTAGGAAAGGCTTCTTCATACTTGTTTGCTATTTTATCCATATCTGCAATTCTGAATAAATAAAACTAATCAGGATCAGAAGGTTAGCTGGCATGCCACCCCTTTTGAAGAGAGGCTTGAAAAAGCACTATCAGATGAGAAGCTATTTCCTAGAAGGTTTGTTCCTTATTTTGTAGCTTGTAACATCAAGTTTTTATCTTATTTCTTTCAAAAGAGTTTGTAGTTTGCTGGTATTAGTACCTACTCAAACAGTATATGGTATAGTTTGCTGCATCTGCAGTTAAGTTATTTTCATCGGTTTTGCTTCAGATGTTGTAGATGCAGATTATATTCTGTGCTAGCCTCTTCATATGTTTAGTATAACCGATAAGGAAAACAACAGTAATATTACATATTTTGACTAATTTAATTTTAGTCCCTCCTCTTGCCATGAGCAGGACGAAATTACGAATAATGAAGGCCAGTTCTTCAATATTTACTTCAATGTCTAACCTATGTCAATTAGTTGGACATCTCCTTTCATGGAAAATAAAATATAGGGCTGTTATGGTAGAAAACCATTATCATACTAATATCATTGGTAAGTCAAAAGTGACCATTGAGTCTTAACGTTATTGTAGATAGAATGATCGTTGGCATATCGATAAACTGTTAATCCGTTCATTTGTATTGATAAATTTACCAATACACAAGAACATTAAAATAATTATTGCATTAAGATTTTGATAATGATGAAATGGTAGTTGTTTTGTTAACGATTCCAACTTTATCAGCATTTTGTTTTATTCTAGTTGATATAGATTTTTTATTTTATTTTATTTGATTCATTACAAATTATTTATGGCCACTTCAATTACCATCCCAACAGGAGCTTTATTCCCCTCACAAAAGATTAAACCAAGTAAATTTTATATCGACCAGATTAACGTTTGTAGTTCATGTTCAAAACGACAAAGATGCACTTTATAGTCACAAAATAAGTAGCTTATGTGTCTTTAAACCACTTTCACAAGCGACGTCGAAATATGGTCTCATGGGTCTGAGAATAATAGCACAAATTTGACTAGAAACGAAAATTTACAAAATGACATCTTTATTAATAGTTGGAATAGGAAAAGAATTTTTGATACGGTTGCGAAGTTCCAAAAATACCACTGCATGCAAACAAAAGAGGTCACGAGTTCGAATCTCACCAAGAGCAAAGTTAACATGTATTTTTAAATGGAAAATTTTAACATAAAGTTTGTTTACAAATTCAAAACCATGTTCTTGCAAAAAATATTACAATTTTATTCTATATATTTTTCAGTTTATTTCTAATAAAATCATGTTGAAAATTTAATGTTACAATGTTTTTCATATGCACAAAGGAATTTTTTGTGATATGAATTCAGGATATTTGATAGCAAATGTAAACACCTTTGGTAGAAAAGCTCTACTTTCTTTTTTTTTTTTTTTTTTTTTTTTTTTTTTTGGGGGGTCAAAATGACATAACCTCACGTCATAGCACATTAAGTTTGGACAAAAAACACTGTGCCTGATTTATTTGTTACTACTGAGATTAATGTTGGTGACTCATTCTTAGAACATGCCATCTCAAACTGAACTCTAAAACTTTCAGAAGCTAAAGTCAATCCAACTAGTGCTACAGATCAATTGCGCTGTCACCATTTTTCCATTTTACTCCAAACACCATATATATTTTTGTGGTTGATACAAAGAAGTTGACAACACTAAGAATAATTTATTTGAATTAAGATACGAAACATCAAAATTTATTTGATCAATTGAAAACTCAGATTAAATTAAATAGAATAAATTAAAGACTAGAAATATTGGAGTTTTGTACGCAGCGGAAGTTTGTCAAAACACCCGAAAAACATAATCTTTTTCACCCAATCATTTGAAAATAAATTTGATTGAAAATAACAACACAATAAATCAGAAATAATAGCAATACACAAATATTTCATTCAACCACCCTCTTTATTGATTCACCAAAAATAAATTTTGTTTACACTCAAATGGATCAAAATAAAAAATAAACAAAATACAATTGAATCAATAACCTTATTGAGAAAGGGAAAGAATATCTAGATGACTACAAATATTGTTGGAGAAGAAGAACGATGAACAACGACAACAAACCTAGGTGTATTGATCTAACCAAAAAGACTGCATATATAGGTGATTAGAAGTGAAGACCTAGGCAAATTTTCAAATTGCCCCTTCAAAATATCTTTAGAATATAATCATTTGTTTCTTTCATTTTATGATAGAGTCAATCAATCAATCGAATCAGATCAATTAATTGATTACATCCTCTTCATAAAATATTTGAATAAAAAATTCGACACGAAACAAGCTAGTCAAGCATGTAGACAGAAGAAAAGAAAAGGACAGTACAGAATAGGTTAATTTCAAGAAAGGAAGGTTATGGGTTTAGATGGGATTTCAACAGTAATTTATGGGGTTTACTAACTTTATGAAAATAGACGGGATGCATAAAGAAAAACACAGGGTGCTAATAGATTATCCCATTATTTATTATATCATGAAACAATAACATTGCTATCTTAGATTTTGAAGTTAGAATAAAACTAAAATAAAGAAACATTACCCTGAACTGTACTGAGAATATCTTTTTAGTATCCAATACATCTTCGAATTGTCCATGGTTAGAATTAATTGAAATGGTGAAAAATAAAAACAAATTTATAATGACAGGTAAAATTATCTCCCCTATTGATTTTGATATTTATTTGCCATCACCTTTACCATTAAGAATGATAAATTTACGGTTACAATACCAATAACATTATTATGCCAATGTAGCTCGGTAATGCATATCAATTGTTTGATACTGGTATGGTGATGGTAAGTTACCATAACAGTGCTAGTAAAATACAAATCATATGCTGCACAGTTTGTTTTGAATATATAACTTTACCGGAAGCTTTATTCATGTATCATTGGGTTTGGTTATTGTGGATGCTTGATTTATGGACCAAATTTCTGAAACTGTGTCTCAAGAGTGAAGAGGAGATCACATACAAATTGCTCACAACAGATCCTGCTTGCTCAAGCAGAATTTTTTTGCACTGGGTAGATGATATTTATGTTAAAGCAGATTTAAAATTTTTAAGTCAATATCTCATGAATAAAAATGTATGGAAGTGTAACTAAAAAAAACTAGTAAGTTTCCAAGTCTAACCTTGATACTTATGTACCTTTTTTTTTTTTTTTCCTTTTTTTTACAACCAGGGGTCTGAGTGGAGGATCAGTTAACGTAACTGATGAAGGCGAAGAACGTGACACAGCTGTATCTAAACTTCAACTCTGCTCATAATTTTCCAGATTTGCAATGTTTTCGGGCTCGAAAAGTGTCTTTTGTTTTCTCCATTTCATGCTTTTGAGAAATCTATGTACATAACATCATGGGTGGTACAAGGAGTTTTTTTTTCTTTCCCTTTGTTCTTAAACATAGAGTATATCAGTTTCTGAACTTGATCTTTAATGCCATTTACATGCCCCTTTTTTCAATTAATTATCTGAAACAGCTTCTGTTTTTTTTTCCTGCTATGTTTCTTACTCTCATACACGCGGTAGCACACACGGGGTTCCTAGATTGTTTCAGTTTTGTAGCAATCATTGGATATTATTTTGTATGTGGATGCACCTTCTTCTTTATTTTGATATTTTGACAATAGTGAATATAAGCTTAGGTCCTTAAAGTTAAACTTGTAGCACAATAACTTCTCAAATTTTTTTTTTTATAAATTAGATTTTTGGAATGTGGAAATCAGGGAGGCACTTCTTTTTTTGTAGTTTATGCGATGCGGCTCCCTTCGTAGCTATTCATCTAAAGCGGGTCCTTTTCTTCTATAGCAACGTGTTTTTTTGTTAATTTTGCGTTGTATTTTTTCTTTCTTTTTTTTTTTTTTTTGAAATTGTAGATAATCATAGAATTATTCTATAAAAAAAATGTTGAAATATCAGCAATTTTTTTTTTTTTTTTTTTGAATAAATGCAGATACTTTTTCAATTTTTCATATTGTATGCTACATATATTAAAAGAGGTAAGAAAAGTTGTAGCGACGTCTGCAATCATTATAAATAATTATAGTCATATCTGCAATTGCTTTACCGTATAATGCAAAAATGTATTACCCTATGGAAAAGTTGCTGGTATTTCTGCAAATTTTGCAAACTGTTGCATCTTTTTCAGCAATTTACCGAAAATAAAATATTTTTCATTTGTATGCAATTCTATCATTTTTCTGATGATTTTTCTGCCATAGATTGATGTTTAAACATGAATAGGTTTTGAATTTAAAATTTTGTAGCAAATTAGCAAAAAAAATGAGTGTAAACCTGCAAATTTTCAAAATATTGCTGGAATTCGCTGGATAGTCGATTTTTTTTCTAAATCATTTTTAGGTTGTTTTCTTGCATGAATATGAAGATAATTATGTGTTGAAAAAAACTTCGAAGTTTGACAAAATTTTACATTGATTTTTGAAAAATAAGCACTTAATTTACAAAGTTTTTAGATAAAGAGTTTTTTTGTATTTTGAAACTTAAACTGAACTTGAACCAAACTGTCCTTTTTGGAATTTAATCAATGAACAAATGCATATGAATTGCAGTCATTTATGCAATTTTATAATTGTATAAGTGTACGAAATTATTTTGTTAACGATTGCATATATGTCACGATCGAGAATTTCGCTAAAATCTGGTTTATTTTGAATCCTGTACATTCATTTGAATTTTGAAATCGAATTTTTGAACTACCGCGCCATTTTCAATTCCTTTTATAATTTAAAATAAATATTTATATTCTAACGACGATCTATATAAATATATACGTTCTAATTCTATTTAAAATAAATTTCTCGTCGTTATTATTTAAAATAATTCATTTTAAATATTCAAAATTCACTAAAATTGCCAAAATAAAAATTTTAAATTGGCTCAGATTTCCGGGTTATTACAATATACTTGCGCAATTTTTTGGATTAATAATTGTGGAATTTTTTGCAATTTTTTTGGCGAATAATTATGGAAATTTGCGTAAATTTTCATTGAATAATCATGGAAGTTTTCGCAATTTTTGAATATAAATGCATGAATGTTTGCACTTATTCACTATAGTTAACTTAATTTTAGAGACCTAATTTTCATACTTTTATTGATAATGATGTTTTGTCTATTTTGAAACTTAATAAGGACTTCAGACAAATTGTTCCAACAATATTTTACTATCTTCCATTGTAAAAAATGAGGATAAATTTTTTTTAAGAAGATTTTTTTTTCTCTTCTAACTGCTCTCATACATGCTCTTGTAAGAGCTTGTAGTTTCTACGTTACTTCAGTTCTATGAAAATTAGACTATAATATTTTATTTTATTTCAATACACCATCCTCTTTATTTTGATGAGTGTTACGGTACGCACTTTGCTTGTGCTGATAATTGTTAACACCAAAAAAGGATGCTAACACCCAAGAATGTGAGAAGACACCACTAAAATGCAGAAAACAAGGTTAAAAGAAAAT
Source organism: Allium sativum (assembly GCA_030737875.1). NCBI lineage: Eukaryota > Viridiplantae > Streptophyta > Magnoliopsida > Asparagales > Amaryllidaceae > Allium > Allium sativum. Next base: position 167,642,152 of record CM060923.1, read on the forward strand.
AAATGCAGAAATAGTAAAGTAGAGCAGAAATTTATAGTTCTTCAGCTTCTAGTTTGGCCTACGTCCACTCTAAATGAGGATTTCATTTGTAACAACCTGTATTTTGAATAACATGTTATAACGTAAATCAAGGCAGAATTAAATATTAAAATCTGAATCAAGGGAAACGGGCTGTGCCATTGCGTTCGTCTCGGAAAAATACGCGAAATAGAGTCCGAGTTTTCGAAAATCGGAGTCCGTATGATCCAGTTATGGCCCGTTAAAGTTGTCAAAAAAAATTCAAGTTCAAAAACAGTTCAAATTTCAAATCTGGAGCCAAACAGACTGGGCGGGAAAGTTTCCCGCCCAGCCCCCAAGTCGACTGGGGAGTCGACACACCCCAGTGGGTGTCGACTGCCCAGTCGACACCCCTGTCGACCTGGGTGGTCGAGCCAGTTTAGCCTGGTGCACCTGTTGTCCCCTTTGAGTCAGTTTCTGGCCCTGTGACGAATTCTGATGGCTAGGATCTAAACTAGGGTTAATCCTATGGCCTAAACTAACCTAAACTTCTATAAAAAGACCCTAAGACCTAGCCTAAACCCACACAAATCAATCCTACAACGAAGTTATGCCAAAATGCTCCCTAATCATGGCCTCCATCTTCATCTTGAGAGCTTCTAAGGCAAAAAGGAGCAAGCTTTCTTCTTTCTATCAAAGGAGCTACTTATTCTCAAGGCTATTTGCGTTGCTACATCATTCCTAGAGCTTCTACAACGTCTCTATCTTGTTTTATTATGTTCTAGTTCTCATAGCCACGCTTTGTAAGCCCTATTCTACTCTTAGATTTAAACTATGAACTTAATATGACATGTAGCAAGTTGAAATGAGACTTTTGTGTTATGCTTGCCTTGTATTTCATGCATAGATTCATTCATGACCCTTTTGATCTATGTTTGTGGACCTAATGTTTACCTATCATGAATCTAGTACCATTTATGTTGACTTTTGGGTGGAAAGCTATGAGCTTTATGTGGTGATTGTGCATAAATGCAACATAGAACCCCTCATAACCTTGATATTAACTTGCCATGATGGACCTATATGCTAATCACAAGTTTATCACCCTATTTGCTAAGTTTAATGCCATACATGTGTAGATTGGAATTGGACCTAAGTGCAATATTTGCCTTGAACCTATCATTGTATGCATAGATCTATTCATGCCTCTCTTGATCTATGATTGTGGACCTATCATGAACCTAGTACCGTTCATGTTGACCTTTGGGAAAAATGCTATGAAATGGATTATGGTTTATGCATGTTAACAAACCTTAACCCCTCATGTTCCTTAAAATGCATATGATGATATTGAACCTATTTGCTATGCACTAGTTTGGATTGTCACCCTATGTCAACTATTACCATGTTACCACCCTATTTGCTAATTATGCTATCATACATGTTTGTGGCCAAATCACCCTTATGCTATTATGCATGCTTGAGGCCAAAGCACCCTTATGTTATTATGTATGCTTGAGGCCAAAGCACCCTTATGCTATTTGATATGCTTGAGGCCAAAGCACCCTTATGCTATTTGATATGTTTAAGGCCAAGTCACCTTTTATGCTATCATACATGTTGAGGCCATATGCTAGTATGTTGAACACCTTTGGCTCAAATATCACCACGTTTAACTTGTGATAGACTTTGCCACCTTATGCCCACCTTGTCATATTGTTATATTTCCTTTTGATCTATTTGTGTTGATGCGAACTTACGTGCGATGGGGTTACGTTATGGGTAAACTTAAATGACATGAAACATGACTTGAAAATATGACATGTGATTATGCTTGAAAACATGAACGTGGACATGACATGTAGAAAACATGAAAGTGGCCAACTCGAGGTTGGGTTGAGTTTGTAGCATAAATCTACCCGGAACCGACCGGCTTAACTAGTAGCTACAAACAATAGGACCCAATGTGAGTAGTTGGTCATGTCGCGCTTAAAACCCGAGGTTAGACTAGGTTGTGGTGTAAAGCTACCCGGACCCGTCCGGCTTAACTAGTAACCACAACAAGGTCTAATGTGAGAGGTTGGGGTGCATTAAGTTAATTAATGCCACATGATAGGGATAAGTCATGGACTACTTGAATACTTAACCAATTAAACACGATGGATTGGTAGGGTTAAGTCATGAACTACTTGAATACTTTACCAATTAAACACGATGGATTGGTAGGATTAAGTCATGGACTATTTGAATACTTAACCAATTAAACACAATGGATTGGTAGGGTTAAGTCATGGACTACTTGAATACTTAACCAATTAAACACGATGTATTGATAGGGTTAAGTCATGAACTGCTTGGATACACTTGACCAACTCAATACATGGTTAGGATAGGGTTAACCACACTTAACCCGCTTGAAATCCTAGTTACGTGGTCCTTTTCAACAGTAACCCACTAGGGAGTATCATGGATACCCTATGACTAGGCTAGGGTGGGGCACGATTACTGGGCTGATTGTAAGAGACCAAAAGAGACGGTTGAATGGTGCACCAGTTAAGTTCAGGCGGACCATGGTCGTGCACATTAAGTCCGGAGTTGAACATGGGCACCAGTAGGTTTAGACTGTGCGTGCTTGTTTTGTGTCTGTGGTTTACACTCTAGGACTGGATACACCCTAGGGTGGACCTTGCACAGTTAACTATATTCCATGATTAAGCCGTATGACACCGATACACGACGAGTTAGGCTTATAGGGAGCCGATCGACTAGACCGAGTAGTTGGACCTTGATTTAGGTCATCTCATGAGTTTGGGCCAATATTGGGCTAAGGGATCATTTCTTGTTTATACTTGACATGGATTGGAATACTAGTACACTTGGTGCAACTTAACCTTGTATATGCGATGCCACTCTTGTTAACTTTTCACCATGCCAGTTATCATCCTATGTTTCATCTCTGTTTTACATGTCCAGTTAATTTTATTAGTTTTTATACTAATAGTAGGTAGGACTTACCAGTCTTTTTGACTGACCTGTTTTCCTTTCGCCTCTTTTCTTCCGTCCCCTCCCCCCTCCCCCCCCCCAGGTTCTCAGGGTGGGAACACTAGCACCTAGCTTGGATCTTTAGCTTGCTTTCTGGATAGCTCATGTACGGTTTGGACTTGAGCTCGCTATGGCTTTACCACGTCTGCTTTGGGGGTAGTTTACTTTATTTTATTTCCAGTTTTCAGTTTATGTTTCTAGACTTGTAGTAGTTGGAAAATAATGACTTAGTACTTTTGATGTAAGTTGATTATGGTTTTGAAATAGTAGTTTTATCCGCTGCTTTACTTACTCTGTTTTACTTATATGTTCTGTCTTGTGATATCTTTATGCATGTTTACCTTGTCCAACACCCCTCCAAAGCTAGTGTACTTGCAAGAGTGACCCTGGCAGAGGTGGGGTGTTACATTTGGTATCAGAGCATAAGGTTTTTACTAGACCGAACAAAAGTTAAAAAAAAACCTTTTGAAAAACTATTTTCAAAACCAATTAAGTATTTTCTAGTTTATTTTAAAAGGCTATTCCCCAAAAGCCATTAGCACTATCCTTTGTTTCCTCGTCCTGAATCTATCTTTTTCTTCGTTTCAGTATGGCCGATAATTTTGCCATTCTGGAGGGCGTGTCAGTACCTATTTGGTTTAGAAGGTACATGGAGGCAAGGGCGAATGAAGCCGGCCCCGCGGACATTTCTCCTCCTCCCCCCGTGGCTAACATTCCTCCTCCTCCCGTAGCTGAGGTTCCTCCTCCTCCTCCTCAGCATCCACAAGCGGATTTCGCAAAGATTTGCAAGGACTTTAAGGCGATGGGTGGCAAGAATTTTATTGGGACGGAGACTTTTGTTGAGGGAAGGAATTGGTTGAAGAAAACTGAAGACCTTTTTGCTATCTTTGATATAGAAGACCGTAGGAAAGTTCTGTTAGCGGTATGGCTGTTGAAAGGGGAAGCTGCATATTGGTGGGTAGTCACCACCACTACTAGGCCAATTCAGACTTGGGATGACTTTAGGAGAAGGTTTGGACTGAGGTTTCTATCATCGACAGAAGAGAACCTTCAAATGGAGAGGTTCCTATCACTAAAGCAAGGGGACATGACCGTTAGGGAATACGTGGATAAGTTTAATCAGCTTGCTCGGTTCGGTTTAGACTTGGTTAACACAACTCAGAAGAAGGCCCTACACTTTGCTCTAGGATTGAACGAGCCATTGCACGCTTTGGCCATGTCTCACATACCCATGGGGGCGACCTTCGAGAGTTTGGTAAATATGGCCCTGCTTCAAGAGGAAGATAAGAGTGGTAAGAAGGAAGTCAAGTTGAATGAGTCTCAAGGCAAGAAGGTAGATTCCGAGAAAGGAGGCAAGGACAACAACAACCGCAATGACAACAAGACCAAGGAGACAAGGAAGTGCAACTTCTATGGGATCACTAGGCACATAGCCAAAGACTGTAGGAAGAAGAAGAGAAAGTTGGACGAATGCTTTCATTGTGGAGAGTCTGGACACTATAGCAAGGATTGCCCGAAAAAGCGGGGACAAGGGAAAAGGCAAATTTAGCGAGTAGGACCTCCTGGAGGACAACTACAGGCTCTCAACGCTCTTCCAGGTCTTGATCGAGGTAGTATTTCTGTAGAAAGCCTTGTTTACATTTCTGGTTTTCCTGTTCGAACTTTATTTGATTCTGGCGCATCGCATACCTTTATCTCTTATGACATTGTTGAAAGTTTGCACCTAAGTACTAGTCTAGTTGAGGATCCCGTTAGAGTTTCAAATCCAATTTGGGGGTTCCGCCCATTTATCTATGATTTGTGTGGATTTGAAGATTTCTATTTGGACCGTAGAATTCATGTGTAATGCTTATGTTCTCGGGTTTATGGGATACGGGTTGATTTTGGGCATGGATTGGTTGTCCAGTTATGGAGCCATTCTTGATTGTGAGCATAGGGTAGTGAGGCTCATGACTCGCCTCGGTAATACCCTAGAAATTTCTTGTAACCTTATGGATCCCGTCATGTTATGTTATCTTGAATCTCTTGACTCGTCCATCGATGATCTTCAATCTGTGAAAGTGGTCCGAGAATATTCTGATGTTTTGACGAAGTAAAGGGGTTACCCCCTAAACGCGAGATAGACTTCCGTATTTATCTTGTTGATAATGCCAAGCCAGTTTCATTGCCTTTTAGGCACATGGCCCCGCGAGAAAGAAGAGAGCTTAGCAAGCAAATCAAGGAGTTGCTTGAGAAAAATTTCATTAGGCGAAGCATTTCAGAATGGGGTGCTCCGGTGGTATTCGCTACTAAGGCGGATGGTTCGCTTCGTCTATGTGTTGATTATCGTGAGTTGAACAAGCTGACAAAGAAGAATAGACACCCGTTACCGAGGATTGATGATCTCTTTGACCAGCTTGTTGGTGCTTCTGTTTTCTCTCAGCTCGATCTAGCCACCGGATTCCATCAGCTTAGAGTGGCTGAGGATAGTATTGATAAGACTGCGTTTAGGACTCCAGATGGATTCTTTGAATGGCTAGTCATGCCGTTCGGTTTGACTAATGCACCCGCATACTTTGTTGATTTGATGAGTAGGGTGTTCAGGGAGTTCCTTAACAAGTTTGTGGTTGTCTTCGAGGATGATATTCTGGTCTTCTCTAAGGATGAGGAAGAGCATGCTACACATCTCAAGGAAGTGATGGATACGCTTAGAGCTCATCAGTTGAAAGCCAAGTTCTCCAAATGCCATTTTTAGAGAAAGGAAGTTCGGTTTCTTGGACATATAGTTTTTAAGCAAGGCATAGCTGTGGATCCCGGAAAGTGGTTGCAGTTCAAGACTGGAAAAATCCTAAGAATGCAACTGAAGTAAGAAGCTTTCTCGGTCTGGCAGGCTTTTATAAGAAGTTCATTAAGGACTTCACAAAAATATCAGCCCCTCTTACTAAGTTAACAAAGAAGAATTTAGTCTTTGCATGAGACTTAGAGTGTGAGCTTGCTTTTCAAAAGGCTTGAGAGAACCCTTACCACAACTCCAGTTCTAGCATAACCCAATGGGGGTAAGATTTTTACCGTGTACACCGATGCATGTGGCACTGGATTAGGTGTTGTCTTGATGCAAGAAGGAAGAGTGATATGTTATGGGGGGTAGGCAACTTAAAGTTCATGAGAAGAACTATCCCACGCATGATTTGAAGTTGGAGATATGGTCTTTGTGAAAGTTCCTCCCTTGCGTAGTGTGGTTCATTTTGGAGCAGTTGGGAAGCTAGCACCAAGGTTCGTAGGACCCTTCCCTATCATAGAGAGGATTGGGAAGATGGCTTATAAGGTGGAATTGCCCGAGAAGCTGGCCGGAGTGAACAATGTTTTTCATGTCTCACATCTCCGAAAGTGCCTACATGAGTCATCCGAGGTAGTTGAGCCTAGCATTCTTAAAGACGTGGAGGTAGAAAAAGAGGCAACTTTGAGGCGAGCTCCTATTTGTAACTTGGGAACGGAGATCAAGAAGCTGAGGAATCGAGAAGTCAAGTTAGTAAAGGTTCAGTGGAGTGAAGCCGATGAAGATGCAACTTGGGAAACCGAGGAGAAGATGCATGGGCTTTATCCATTCCTTTTTGAGGGTACATTCTCAATCTCTTTTCCTAGTTAGCATATCTTTCTTTTGCTATCCATGTTTATCTTGTTATCTCGTTAACCTTGTCATGAGAACCTTAGGTGGAAACCCTTTGGATGAAACATGTATTTGAAACATGTTATGCTTGATGTTTGCAAGTGGTTGCAAGTGTTTGCAAGTGGATACTCGTGGATGCATGATACACATTAGGCACTAATATCGGCTCACACACTTTCATATTGCATATGCATGAATGCTTATACTTATTCATGGATGAAACTTGTTATGCTATCACATGGATGTTGCATATGGATGAATGTTATGTGCACTCATGTAGAGATTATGAATTATGTTAGGAATTTGCATACATATGGACTCATTTCACTAACATACTTTGCATTAAGGAGGTTTACTGAATCAGTAACCGCCTGATTTTCGCATTAGATAAGTACATATACACACACCTCTCGCATATGATCATACAGCATTTAGAATCTTTTAAGGACAATGACTGCTCGTGGATGATGTTTTGAGTAGATGGATGATGGATGGTAAGATTCGTTCTTCCTAACTTGAAGATTTCAGGGACGAAATCCTTTAAGGTGGGGAGAATGTAACAACCCGTATTTTGAATAACATATTATAACGTAAATCAAGGCAGAATTAAATATTAAAATCTGAATCAAGGGAAACGTACTGTGCCATTCCGTTCGTCTTGGAAAAATACGCGAAATAGAGTCCGAGTTTTCGAAAATCGGAGTCCGTATGACCCAGTTATGGCCCGTTAAAGTTTTCAAAAAAATTCAAGTTTAAAAACAGTTCAAATTTCAAATCTGGAGCCAAACAGACTGGGCGGGAAAGTTTCTCGCCCAACCCCCAAGTCGACCGGGAAGTCGACTTGGGAGTCGACACAGCCCAGTGGGTGTCAACTTCCCCGTCGACACCCCTGTCGACCTGGGTGGTCGGGCCAGTTTGACCTGGTGCACATGCTGTCCCCTTTGAGTCATGTTTCTGGCCCTGTGACGAATTCTGATGGCTAGGATCTAAACTAGGGTTAATCCTATAGCCTAAACTAACCTAAACTTCTATAAAAAGACCCTAAGACCTAGCCTAAACCCACACAAATCAATCCTACAATGAAGTTATGCCAAAATGCTCCCTAATCATGGCCTCCATCTTCATCTTGAGAGCTTCTAAGGCAAAAAGGAGCAAGCTTTTTTCTTTCTACCAAAGGAGCTACTTATTCTTAAGGCTATTTGCGTTGCTACATCATTCCTAGAGCTTCTACAACGTCTCTATCTTGTTTTATTGTGTTCTAGTTCTCATAGCCACGCTTTGTAAGCCCTATTCTACTCTTAGATTTAAACTATGAACTTAATATGACATGTAGCAAGTTGAAATGAGACTTTTGTGTTATGCTTGCCTTGGATTTCATGCATAGATTCATTCACGACCCTTTTGATCTATGTTTGTGGACCTAATGTTTACCTATCATGAATCTAGTACAATTTATGTTGACTTTTGGGTGGAAAGCTATGAGCTTTATGTGGTGATTGTGCATAAATGCAACATAGAACCCCTCATGACCTTGATATTAACTTGCCATGATGGACCTCTATGCTAATCACAAGTTTATCACCCTATTTGCTAAGTTTAATGCCATACATGTGTAGATTGGAATTGGACCTAAGTGCAATATTTTCTTTGAACCTATCATTGTATGCATAGATCTATTCATGCCTCTCTTGATCTATGATTGTGGACCTATCATGAACCTAGTACTGTTCATGTTGACCTTTGGGAAAAATGCTATGAAATGGATTATGGCTTATGCATGTTAACAAACCTTAACCCCTCATGTTCCTTAACATGCATATGATGATATTGAACCTATTTGCTATGCACAAGTTTGGATTGTCACCCTATGTCAACTATTACCATGTTACCACCCTATTTGCTAATTATGCTATCGTACATGTTTGTGGCCAGATCACCCTTATGCTATTATGCATGCTTGAGGCCAAAGCACTCTTATGCTATTATGCATGCTTGAGGCCAAAACACCCTTATGCTATTTGATACTTTTAAGGCCAAGTCACCTTTTATGCTATCATACATGTTGAGGCCATTGGCTAGTATATTGAACACCTTTGGCTCAAATATCACCACGTTTAACTTGTGATAGACTTTGCTACCTTATGCCCACCTTGTCATATTGTTATGTTTCCTTTTGATCTATTTGTGTTGATGCGAACTTACGTGCGATGGGGTTACGTTATGGGTAAACTTAAATGACATGAAACATGACTTGAAAATATGACATGTGATTATGCTTGAAAACATGAACGTGGACATGACATGTAGAAAACATGAAAGTGGCCAACTCGAGGTTGGGTTGAGTTTGTAGCGTAAATCTACCCGGAACCGACCGGCTTAACTAGTAGCTACAAACAATAGGAACCAATGTGAGTAGTTGGTCATGTCGCGCTTAAAACCCGAGGTTAGACTAGGTTGTGGTGTAAAGCTACCCGGACCCGCCCGGCTTAACTAGTAACCACAACAAGGTCCAATGTGAGAGGTTGGGGTGCATTAAGTTAATTAATGCCACATGATAGGGTTAAGTCATGGACTACTTGAATACTTAACCAATTAAACACGATGGATTGGTAGGGTTAAGTCATGGACTACTTGAATACTTAACCAATTAAACACGATGGATTGGTAGGGTTAAGTCATGGAGTACTTGAATACTTAACCAATTAAACACGATGGATTGGTAGGGTTAAGTCATGGACTACTTGAATACTTAACCAATTAAACACGATGTATTGATAGGGTTAAGTCATGAACTGCTTGGATACACTTGACCAACTCAATACATGGTTAGGATAGGGTTAACCACACTTAACCCGCTTGAAATCCTAGTTACGTGGCCCTTTTCAGCAGTAACCCGCTAGGGAGTATCATGGATACCCTAGGACTAGGCTAGGGTGGGGCACGATTACTGGGCTGATTGTAAGAGACCAAAAGAGACGGCTGAATGATGCACCTGTTAAGTTCAGGCGGACCATGGTCGTGCACATTAAGTCCGGAGTTGAACATGGGCACCGGTAGGTTTAGACTGTGCATGCTTGTTTTGTGTCTGTGGTTTACACCCTAGGACTGGATACACCCTAGGGTGGACCTTGCACAGTTAACTACATTCCATGATTAAGCCGTATGACACCGATACACGATGAGTTAGGCTTATAGGGAGCCGATCGACTAGACCGAGTAGTTGGACCTTGATTTAGGTCATCTCATGAGTTTGGGCCAATATTGGGCTAAGGGATCATTTCTTGTTTATACTTGACATGGATTGGAATACTAGTACACTAGGTGCAACTTAACCTTGTATATGCGATGCCACTCTTGTTAACTTTTCACCGTGCCAGTTATCATCCTATGTTTCATCTCTGTTTTACATGTCCAGTTAACTTTATTAGTTTTTATACTAATAGTAGGTAGGACTTACCAGTCTTTTTGACTGACCTGTTTTCCTTTCGCCTCTTTTTTTCCGTTCCCCCCCCCCCAGGTTCTCAGGGTGGGAACACTATCACCTAGCTTGGATCTTTAGCTTGCTTTCTGGATAGCTCATGTACGGTTTGGACTTGAGCTCGCTATGGCTTTACCACGTCTGCTTTGGGGATAGTTTACTTTATGTTATTTCCAGTTTTCAGTTTATGTTTCTAGACTTGTAGTAGTTGGAAAATAATGACTTAGTACTTTTGATGTAAGTTGACTATGGTTTTGAAATAGTAGTTTTATCCGTTGCTTTACTTACTCTGTTTTACTTATATGTTCTGTCTTGTGATATCTTTATGCATGTTTACCTTGTCCAACACCCCTCCAAAGCCAGTGTACTTGCAAGAGTGACCCTGGCAGAGGTGGGGTGTTACATCATTTCTCTCTCCATTACAAGATACATAATCGATCTCATTTTACATTTTTTATGATGCTTTACAATAATTCTCTCCCTTCTCTACAGTCTCTTGATAATTCTGTATCTCTCTCGAATATCTTTCAATCTCACTAGTAGCGGAGATTATAGGATTAGATCTTCGATAATCTTGCCCGGTGATGAACTTCGATGATTTCTCGATGAGAATGATGATGGAGATCTTTGAATAATGCTTGAAGAAGCTTTGATGGAGCTGTAAAAGCTTGAGCGTTGCTGGAGATCGAAAATGGAAACCCTTCGTTGGAGAAATTCTAACCCCTTTTATGTGTAAGGGAGTCCGATATTTATAGGTTAGGGATGAAGCGTGAGGGAGTTCATGGGGTAGTGCACACGGTCCACGTGAGTTGACCGACGATCCATCATATTGACTGGCGATCCAGTACAAAATCTTGAGTGATCCATGGAAGCTCATGTTCCATGTTTGTACACTTCAGTACGCTCTATGTTTTCATGTTTTATTCACGTGGTATCTGATTATACCCCACGATCCATCGTTATGCCATCCTTCAAACACAAACGGTCCATCTATGCACACGTGTGTATGTGGATGAACGCTCCTTGCTCAAACTCGATTTATAGAAGACACAGGCGATCTAGCTTTCCACATGATATGCAACAGTGTGAAACATTGAACATGATCCCTTCTTATATGCATGGGAGACTCATGCATTTACGCAGCCACGAGACATCATGTGTGTTGCCAGGTCATCCATCATGCTAACTCCACGATCCTTTATTTATTCTTGCGACTCATGATTTACACTACTATGATCCACATTATTTCATGCTGCACTATATCAAACTGCAGGTTGCCGATCCATTATGAACAACTTCAGGTGCAATAACACACGACCCATCCTACTCAACTGCTATCATCGACCCATGGTTGTACATCACAATCAATATGTATGTGTGTGTGTGTGTCTATATATATATATATATATATATACACACACTGCGGTGCAACAATGTGAAACATTGAACATGATCCCTCCTTATATGCATGGGAGACTCATGCATTTACACAGCCACGAGACATCATGTGTGTTGCCAAGTCATCCATCATGCTAACTCCATGATCCTTTATTTATTCTTGCGATTCATAATTTACACTACTACGATCCACATTATTTCATGCTACGCTATATCAAACTGCCGGTAGCCGATCCATTGTGAACAGCTTCATGTGTAATAACACAAGACCCATCCTACTCAGCTGCTATCACCGACCCATGGTTGTACATAACAATCAATATGTATGTGTGTGTATGTGTGTGTGTGTGTGTATATATATATACATACATATATACTGCGGTCCATGTATCTAAAATAGGAATGGTTCATGTGTCTATGTGATTGCACAATCCATGTAGTGATCTTTGCTTCCAAATCCATTCAAACATATGTTACACGATTCCATGAGCTAGGGTCCATGCAGGCCCACATCTCACAATAAGATTGATAAGTGTAACACCCCACATCCGTTAAGGTCACTCACAAAGGGAATGCCTTAACTTCAGTGGAGCATTATGGGTACTGGAACCAAAATATTACAAGACAGACATATATAAAACAACAGAAAGTAAAGTGGAAGTACTTCAAATCATTTATTAAATATAATTGTTTACAATAAAAACCCATCAACTTCCAATACCCAATTACATAGCTAAAATATCTGTCTATCTCAAAAACAAAGAAGCATAAAAATAAACTGTAGTATTCCCTAATAAAGCAAAGCAAGCCATAGCCAAGAGAAATCCAAGCCGTACATGAAAGAGCCTTGGAGCTTGGTAAGATCTGAACTAAGCTGTATTCCCACCCTGTGAACCTGGGGGGAGGGGGGAAACAGAAGAAAAAGAGGCGAAACAAACCGGGTCAGTCATAAAGACTGAGTAAGTCCTAGTGACTTTCAGCATAAAAATAGGTAAGATAACATGCCATGAATAAACTGAAAGTAAACATAAGCATGATGACAAGATGAGCTACGGGCACGATAACTAAGAATAACATCATATGATTTTTGTCATGTATAACATTGCTAGGTTCCCACTCAAGATGAACCAAGTATAATTTCGCAAGATTTCTGTCAAACAACGCAAGATTTCTCTGCTTCACCATTTAAAATATTCCTATGATATCTATTTGCTCTGCACCGCCCGTACTAGTATCCCAACCCGTGCCATGCGTTGACTATAAAATGATCCCTTGCCCAATGTCATGAAATGACCCATTACTTGGTCTCATGAAACGATCTATTAATCGATCGGCTCCCTACAAGTCCTATCTCGTTCATGTGTCTGTGTCATGCGGCCCTATCACGAATGTAGTCACCTATGCTAGGTCCACCATAGAGTGTATCAAGCCCTAGGGTGCCAACCACCGACACGAATCAAGCACGCACAGTGTAAACCTACTGGTGCCCAATGCCTGCTTTTTCAACTCCGGACTACGTGCACGAGCATAGTCCGCCTGAACCTACAATGGCGCACCAACTCAGCCGTCGTTCTGGTCGCTTACAATCAGCCCAGTAATCGTGCCCCACCCTACCTAGTTCCAGGGTACCGTGATACATCTAGTGGGTTACTGCTGAAAAGGACCGCGTAACTAGGGTTTCCGTCCAGTAGGTTAAGTGTTGTCATTTAAATTCGAGACTTAACCGATCAATCTAGCATGTCAAGTTGGTTAAGTGTGGTCATTCAAGTTCGTGACTTAACCCGTCTACATGTCATGTCAAATTGGATAAGTGTTGTCGTTCAAGTTCATGACTTAGCCCTATGATTCATGTGTCAAGTTGGTTAAGTATGTTCAAGCGGTTCATGACTTAACCCTACCAAATCATCATGTCAAATTGGTTAAGTATGTTCAAGCAGTTCATGACTTAACCCTATCAAGTCATCGTGTCAAATTGGTTAAGTATGTTCAAGCGGTTCATGACTTAACCCTATCAAGTCATTGTGTCAAATTGGTTAAGTATGTTCAAGTGGTTCATGACTTAACCCTATCAAGTCATCGTGTCAAATTGGTTAAGTATATTCAAGCGGTTCATGACTTAACCCTATCAAGTCATCGTGTCAAATTGGTTAAGTATATTCAAGCGGTTCATGACTTAACCATATCATGTGGCATTAATTCATTAATGCACCCCAACCTCTCACATTAGACTAGTTGTTGTGGTCACTAGATTCGCCGGGCGATTCCGGGCAGATTTACACCACAACCTAGTCTAACCTCGGGTCTTAAGCACGATATGACCAACTACCCACATTGGATCCTATTGTTTGCAATCACTGGATTCACCGGGCGGTTCCGGGCAGATTTACACTGCAAACTCAACCCAATCTCGAGTTGGCCATTTTCAAGTTCATTCTAATGTCATGTCCATGTTCAAGTTTCATGTCAAGTTCATGTCTAGTTTCATGGCGAGTTCCATGTCAAGTTTCATGTTTTCACTTATGCCTATTATCAAGTTAATGATTCATATTCATAACCAATTCATGTTTCAAGTTCATAAGCATGCTTACGTGCCTTCTAGATGTCCAATACATACCAACTACCCAAAACCAAACTTAGGCGCGTTCATATTAAACTTTCTCCAAGTCATAAATTATCATATATGTTTCTACTCCAAATTTTATATAATTAACATATGCCTAAGTTCTAGGTTACATGTCAGTTTTACATATGCCCAATTCATACCAAATTTACATATGTTCGATTCATGCCGTTTTACATGTATGCCAATTTTATGCCATTTTAATGTATCAAGTTCTAGCTAAAATTACATGTATTAAGTTTCATACCCAATAAACCCAAATCATGATTCATGATGTAGTTATCCCAAACTATAATCTTTTTATTACAATACATGTCAGTTGCCCAAGCATAATACAAGTTTATGCCAATTATCAAATTTACAATTGCTTTCATGTTCAAATTCCCAATTCTACATATGCCTAACTAACATAATCCCAAATCTTTTGATTTGAACTTACATAGTCCCAAACTCGTGATTTAATTTACATGCCAATTCATGTATGCCTACTTCATGCCAAATTATTTATGCCAATGCCCAAACTTGCAATTTCAATTATATTGACAATACCCAAATATCCAATTTCATGTTAATGGTAGTAATACCCAAATATCCAATTTTTATGTTATGCCATCAATTCCACCAAACACATATATTCCACTAGGAAATATTCCAATATTTCCCCCGTATACCATTGCACGTATATCATAGTTTAGGCCTAGGTCCGAAATTGACCTAGTTTCATCAAAAGAAAATAAATAGGGGAAGGTAGAATTTTGCATAAAAATAAGATCAGAGAGAAAAACATCATCACAGGCATGAAGATTACAACTTGGTAATAATATCAATATGAATCAAGAAAACTGATTTACAACAGGCTGAATAGATCATAAAATAGACATGGGAATAAAGATAGACAAGTCTCAAAACTCAAGATCCAAGAAGCAACAAAAATAGATTGATAAACATACTTAAATCCAATTTCACTTCATTACATGCCCATATTATATTTAAATATTTTAATCTGAAAATAACTAGAACTTACAGATCGTGGTCTAAGAAATTGAGATGCAGAAGTTGAATCTAGAAACTAGTCGTCGATTTGTTGAATCGATGAATTCTGATTTGATTGAAGAAGAAAATCCCCAATATGCAATTTCAAGCCGTAGTCTTCAAGAATTAGTCTTCGTGTTTTATTTTAATTTATCTATTTTGATTTTCTCAGAGGCAGCATAAGGACAGAATGAAATGGTGTGAGAGAATGGGGCTAGGGGGCTGTTTATATAGGTTTAGAGTCATGAATCTAGACTGAAAACGTGTCCAAAAACATCAGAATGAACCCATGCTGAAAACCAGTTTTTGGTACCAGGTCGACCATAGGGTCGACCTAGTCCCTGGGAGGTCGACCATAGGGTCGACCATAGTGTCGACCTGGTCCTGGGCGGGAAAATTCCCGCCCAGTCTGCCCTGGGGTTTGAATTCGAATTTCGAATTCGAATTTCGAGCTGTTTTTAGTTCTGAAATTCCTGAAACTTCGGAGGGTCATATCTTCCTCATACGGAATCCATTTTTCGAAAACTCGGACTTGTTTCCAAGTAGAATTTCGAGACGAACGCAATGGCATAACCCGTTTCCCTTGATTCTTATTTTTAAATTTAATTCTGCCTTGATTTATGGTTTTAACATGTTGTTAAAATTCGGGTTGTTACATTCTCCCTTAAAGGATTTCGTCCCTGAAATCTTCAAGTTAAGAAGAATGTGTCCTACCATCCAATCATCCATCTACTCAATCATCAATCATAGGCATCCATTGTCCTTAAGAGATTTCTAATGCTGTATGAACATATGCAGAAAGTGTGTGTATATGTTCCTTATCTAATGCAAATGATCAGGCCTGATTGATCTTCTTAATGCAAAATATGTTTAGTGCTATGAATCCAACATGTATGCAAATAGTCCTAGTCACATAAACATTATATGTGTGCACAAACATTCATCCATATGCAACATTCACATGATAACACATTCAATTTCATCCATAAACAAGTATAACCACTCATGCATATGCAATATGAAAATGTGTCTGAGCCGATCTAGTGCCTAATGTGTGTTATGCAATCACGAGCAACCACTAGCAGCCACTTGCAACCACTTGCAACCATCAATCATAACATGTCTCAAACACATGTTTACACCCAATTGTTCCTACCTAAAGGTATAGTCGAACGATAGAAGCAAGTAAAAACCTTGTGCCCATTAGGCAATGTCAAAACTGGAAATCTATGTCATATATATACTGATTTGGAGAAGAACTCCCTAAGCACTAGCCCCGAAGACCGAAATCAACATCAGGCTGACACCCAAAGAATTACTCATCACAACGAATATATACAATTCTAGGAAATTAAGCATGATGGACTCCTTTTTGGTCACAAGGAAATCCCTTCCTAAAACCAACCCGTATCCTATAAAACCCAAAGAGTTTAGTCAACCCAAGGACACCCTAAAGCTCCAAAATGTATTACTAACAGACGAGTCATGCTCCCTATGGGGTTTCTAATAGAAATGGGATTGAGAATAGGACCGAAAGGGTATACTTGAAAGATAGCATGCAAATAAGCTCTACAGGAAAAGACGGATCAAGGATATACTCTTAAAAAGAGATATGGTACACGTATCTAGTCTTCAATCTTTTGAGTCGCATTTCCTTGAGCTTAACTCCATTGTGCTTTCACCGTCTTTAACTTCACAATTTTGTAGCTTCTTAATTCTTGTTTCCAAAATTAAGTTGGAACTCCTTCCACTGTTGCCTCTCGTTCCACTTTTACTTATTCTTCTTCTAGTATACTCGGCTTAAACATAACTGTGTACTCATGGTTTCATGCAAGCTCTCCAAAATTCACTAGTGAATCCTGGATCTTGTTTACTCACTACAAGGTATTCCACGCAGAAGAACTATCTCTTGAAAACAAACAAATGTCAACCATGTTGCCGAATGTACTTACTAAGGTGATTTTCTATAACTCATGCATAAGCGAAATGAAACTTCCGCCTTAGTGGTGAACACTACTCGAGTGGATCGATAAATGTATCAAGAGATTCTAGGTAACTAAACATGGAAGAACCCTAAGGGTTACACTAGACTTCGAGGGCATTACCAAGGCAAGTCAAGCGTCTAAATACCCTCTTTTCATACTCGAGAATGGTACCATTTCTGGACAACCACTCCATCCCTAGAATCAACCCATAGCCCAAAAACATAAGCTTTACTTCTAAACTCAACACTTAGCATAGACATTCTCAAATCCAAACAAGTCATGAATAAATGAGCCGATTCCCCAACAGGATTTGAGACAAAAATGGGATCCTCTACTACACTAGTACTAAGGTGCAGAGACTCAACTATCGAAGCAGAATTAAAAGGATGCGATGTACCAAAAACAAAGTTCCCACGGTATGATAGAAAAGAAAAGCTAAACTTTTAACAGAAACGTTACCACCTCTCTTAGGTATGCTAGTAGTGAGAGCATACAATTGCCCTCTCGACGATCTTGTCCTTTGCCCTTGTCCTTGTCCTATGATTCTTAACTACATGTCCCTTTTTACCATACCAACGATGTTCTTTCTTGTCATGGGTTTTATTATTCTTTTACTTTGACCTCTTTCCTTTCACCTTTTCCTCCTTTGTGGATTAAGCCATATCAACAAGTTTCTCCTCCTTAGGCTTGTGTTCTTTATCCTCGTTCTTACTATCCTTGTATAGCTTGTTGACAAGTTTCTCGAAAGCTACCTCCCTCACACGGCAACCCTACAAAGCTTGAAATATGATTAGTCGCAGATGAAACTACTGCGACTACTGATAGAGGTTGGGCACTCCTTTGCCCTCCTACATGTGTCGTACACCTACAAAACTATGGTGAAAAAGAAAGAGAGAAGAGACTCAAGGAGAGAATCAAAAGATAGTGCATATGGCTTTGGGGAATATGCCTTTCGTAAAACAAAACTTTTCTTAGAAAAATGCTTCTTTGTAAATGTTTTGAAAATAGTTTCAGAAGGTTTTTAAAAGCTTTTGCCCAGTCTGGTAACCTTCTGCTCTGATACCAAATGTAACACCCCACATCCGTTAAGGTCACTCACAAAGGGAATGCCTTAACTTCATTGGAGCATTATGGGTACTGGAACAGAAATATTACAAGATATACATATATAAAACAGAGGAAAGTAAAGTGGAAGTACTTCAAATCATTTATTAAATATAATTGTTTACAGTAAAAACCCATCAAATTCCAATACCCATTTACATAGCTAAAATATCTGTCTTGCTCAAAAACAAAGAAGCATAAAAATAAACTGTAGTATTCCCCAATAAAGCAAAGCAAGCCATAGCCAAGAGAAATCCAAGCCGTATAAGAAAGAGCCTTGGAGCTTGGTAAGATCCGAACTAAGCTGTATTCCCACCCTGTGAACCTTGGGGGGGGGGGGGGGGGGGGAGAAACGGAAGAAAACGAGGCGAAACAAACCGGGTCAGTCATAAAGACTGAGTAAGTCCTAGTGACTTTCAACATAAAAACAGGTAAGATAACATGGCATGAATAAACTGAAAGTAAACATAAGCATGATGACAAGTTGAGCTACAGGCACGATAACTAAGAATAACATCATATGATTTTTGTCATGTATAACATTGCGAGGTTCCCACTCAAGATGAACCAAGTATAATTTCGCAAGATTTCTGTCAAACAACGCAAGATTTCTCTGCTTCACCATTTAAAATATTCCTATGATATCTATTTGCTCTGCACCACCCGTACTAGTATCCCAACCCGTGCCATGCGTTGACTATAAAATGATCCCTTGCACAATGTCATGAAATGACCCATTACTTGGTCTCACGAAACGATCTATTAATCGATCGGCTCCCTACAAGTACTATCTCGTTCATGTGTCTGTGTCATACGGCCCTATCACGAATGTAGTCACCTGTGCTAGGTCCACCATAGGGTGTATCAAGCCCTAGGGTGCCAACCACCGACACGAATCAGGCACGCACAGTGTAAACCTGCTGGTGCCCAATGCCTGCTTTTTCAACTCCGGACTACGTGCATGACCATAGACCGCCTGAACCTACAATTGCGCACCAACTCAGCCGTCGTTCTGGTCGCTTACAATCAGCCCAGTAATCGTGCCCCACCCTGCCTAATTCCAGGGTACCGTGATACATCTAGTGGGTTACTGGTGAAAAGGACCGCATAACTAGGGTTTCCGTTTAGTAGGTTAAGTGTTGTCATTTAAATTCGAGACTTAACCCCATCAGTCTAGCATGTCAAGTTGGTTAAGTGTGGTCATTCAAGTTCGTGACTTAACCCGTCTATGTGTCATGTCAAATTGGCTAAGTGTTGTCATTCAAGTTCATGAATTAGCCCTACGATTCATGTGTCAAGTTGGTTAAGTATGTTCAAGCGGTTCATGACTTAACCCTACCAAATCATCGTGTCAAATTGGTTAAGTATGTTCAAGCGGTTCATGACTTAACCCTATCAAGTCATCGTGTCAAATTGGTTAAGTATGTTCAAGCGGTTCATGACTTAACCCTATCAAGTCATCGTGTCAAATTGGTTAAGTATGTTCAAGCGGTTCATGACTTAACCCAATCAAGTCATCGTGTCAAATTGGTTAAGTATATTCAAGTGGTTCATGACTTAACCCTATCAAGTCATCGTGTCAAATTGGTTAAGTATATTCAAGCGGTTCATGACTTAACCCTATCATGTGGCATTAATTCATTAATGCACTCCAACCTCTCACATTAGACTAGTTGTTGTGGTCACTGGATTCATCGGGCGGTTCCGGGAAGATTTACACCACAACCTAGTCTAACCTCGGATCTTAAGCGTGATATGACCAACTACCCACATTGGATCCTATTGTTTGCAGTCACCGGATTCGCCAGGCGGTTCCGGGCAGATTTACACTGCAAACTCAACCCAACCTCGAGTTGGCCATTTTCAAGTTCATTCTAATGTCATGTCCATGTTCAAGTTTCATGTCAAGTTCGTGTCTAGTTTCATGGCGAGTTTCATGTCAAGTTTCATGTTTTCACTTATGCCTATTATCAAGTTAATGATTCATATTCATAACCAATTCATGTTTCAAGTTCATAAGCATGCTTACGTGCCTTCTAGATGTCCAATACATACCAACTACCCAAAACCCAACTTAGGCGCGTTCATATTAAACTTTCTCCAAGTCATAAATTATCATATATGTTTCTACTCCAAATTTTACATAATTAACATATGCCTAAGTTCTAGGTTACATGTCAGTTTTACATATGCCCAATTCATACCAAATTTACATATGTTCAATTCATGCCGTTTTACATGTATGCCAATTTTATGCCATTTTACC
The DNA here is from genome assembly GCA_030737875.1 of Allium sativum. Taxonomy (NCBI): domain Eukaryota; kingdom Viridiplantae; phylum Streptophyta; class Magnoliopsida; order Asparagales; family Amaryllidaceae; genus Allium; species Allium sativum. The sequence continues at coordinate 167,662,720 of CM060923.1, forward strand.
GTATCAAGTTCTAGCCAAAATTACATGTATCAGGTTTCATACCCAATAAACCCAAATCATGATTCATGATGTAGTTATCCCAAACTATAATCTTTTTATTACAATACATGTCAGTTGCCCAAGTTCATAATACATGTTTATGCCAATTATCAAATTTACAATTGCTTTCATGTTCGAATTCCCAATTCTACATATGCCTAACTAACATAAGCCCAAATCTTTTGATTTAAACTTACATAGTCCCAAACTCGTGATTTAATTTACATGCCAATTCATGTATGCCTATTTCATGCCAAATTATTTATGCCAATGCCCAAACTTGCAATTTCAATTATATTGACAATACCCAAATATCCAATTTCATGTTAATGGTAGTAATACCCAAATATCCAATTTTTATGTTATGCCATCAATTCCACCAAACACATATATTCCACTAGGCAATATTCCAATATTTCCCCCGTATACCAACGCACGTATATCGTAGTTTAGGCCTAGGTCCGAAATTGACCTAGGTTCATCAAAAGAAAATAAATAGGGGAAGGTAGAATTTTGCATAAAAATAAGATCAGAGAGAAAAACATCATCACAGGCATGAAGATTACAACTTGGTAATAATATCAATATGAATCAAGAAAACTGATTTACAACAGGCTGAATAGATCATAAACTAGACATGGGAATAAAGATAGACAAGTCTCAAAACTCAAGATCCAAGAAGCAACAGAAATAGATTGATAAACATACTTAAATCCAATTTCACTTCATCACATGCCCATATTATATTTAAATATTTTAATCTGAAAATAACTAGAACTTACAGATTGTGGTCTAAGAAATTGAGATGCAGAAGTTGAATCTAGAAACTAGTCGTCGATTTGTTGAATCGATGAATTCTGATTTGATTGAAGAAGCAAATCCCCAATATGCAATTTCTAGCCGTAGCCTTCAAGAATTAGTCTTCGTGTTTTATTTTAATTTATCTATTTTGATTTTCTCGGAGGAAGCATAAGGAAAAAATGAAATGGTGTAGAGAGAATGGGGCTAGGGGGCTGTTTATATATGTTTAGAGTCATGAATCTGGACTGAAAACGTGTCCAAAAACATTAGAATGAACCCAGGCTGAAAACCAGTTTTTGGTACCAGGTCGACCATAGGGTCGACCTAGTCCCTGGGAGGTCAACCATAGTGTCGACCTGGTCCTGGGCGGGAAAATTCCCGCCCAGTCTGCCCTGGGGTTTGAATTCGAATTTCGAGCTGTTTTTAGTTCTGAAATTCTTGAAACTTCGGAGCGTCATATCTTCCTCATACAGAATCCGTTTTTCGAAAATTCAGACTCGTTTCCAAGCAGAATTTCGAGACGAACGCAATGGCATAATCCATTTCCCTTGATTCTTATTTTTAAATTTAATTCTTCCTTGATTTATGGTTTTAACATGTTGTTAAAATTCGAGTTGTTACAATAAGTTTCATAAGTATGGATCGCAGGTGATTCACAAATATACTTCGTTCCTCCGAACTGATCCTAGTGCCACGATCCAACCTTGCATTTGACCCATCACTTCCGTTATAGACGATCGATCATATTTATATATGAATTCATTGCGATCCACAACCAAGTAAGTATATACGACTCATTTAACGACCCAAAATCCCCGGCCGACCTAGACCGAACGAGAATGCAGACTGCTTGAGAACACGACGCATTGTAACACATAACAATAGAAACTTTTATTGCTATTACAACAATTTACATCAGAATACCAATAAGTACATAGCGAAAAATAAATACAATTACCAGAGAATAAATTACGTACAATGCAGTGAAAATACTATGTATAAATACAATGCACAGCGGAAATACATCGACTAACACAACTGAAAGAGATACATGGGTACAAACCTTTTCGAATATAGCTCCAGCTGTAAACCAAGATCTTGTAAATAGGAATCTGCAAAACCTAGCTGCCCATATGGAAAGTATTGGCACCCAGAGTTAGATGAAAACAATAAACTCCAGGTCAGTTATGGGACTGGTGTGAGAACTTAAAACAGTTATTAAACTTGTCTTTAAATTAGTTGAATAAATCATGGGACAACGCCGTATGACACAGAACGAGTTTACTCCACATGAATATTAATTTAGAAATAAAACAACGCAATGCTTTTTGAAAAATGAAGCCATTATAAGACTCAGGTCCCATCACACAATGCAACACAAATCAGAGGATAGAGTTTTACCTTATAATGGCCAAACATGCTTGGTACGCTTTAAAACAAATATTTTTGATATTATTATAAGTGCATAGTGTAACAAAAGAACTTCAAATATAAATATATCTATAATAGACGACATGAGCGTCCCATGCCACTATGCCTCCATATAGGTTTACAAGTAAAACCGTAAAGTCGTGTATTGGAAATTGGATTCCATCATGAACCAAGGCAAGGGATCTTCCTTTCTGATTCGAGACGCTCTAGCCCGTGCCTCAAGATTCACTAATAAGTGCACCTGGAGCGGTAGGGCCGGTCCACTCCTATGTTTGTGGATTAGTAATTCCCGAACAATACGTTTCCCTTCCTATGGGACATAAAATCTGGTTAGTATGTCGACCAATGTGGCCTTGTGCGGCCATATCTAAGGTACCTCGCTATCCATCATCCAAATAAGTAAAATGTCCGGGCTCCATACCATGACATCGCTTCTAGCTAGAAAGAAACGCACATCCTCCCTGTTGTTTTTCATCCCGCTTTTGGTTCATACCGGGGTGTAAATGTAACGACCCGGATTTTTCGGCTATTTGAATTCGAGTATTTATTTTTTTAAATATTATATTTGAATTATTTATAGAATTTAATATCGAATTCGTTAATTAAACGATGACTGAACGTTTAAATTTAAATTATAAAATGAACTCGAATGGCGCGGTAGTTCGTAAAATTGAGTTTGAACTTCAATTGATTATACAGAATCCATCTTAAGTCGGATTTCTGTGAAATAAGAAACATCTGAATCCAAATCAAATTTTAGAATAATCGTTGTGGAATTGTTTATAAATCATAATGATTTATTTAGTATAATTTAATATTGGTTTCGAATTTGGATAAGATTTTTGAGACGTAGTTATAATTTAGTTTTTAGAATTTTACTATAATTTATAATTTGGAAAATAAGCAACTTTTTATTTGGAGTATTTTACACCCTATATCAGCATTTTGGGGTTTTAAAGAATTAGTTAACTTGTCTATCTTATTAATATATGATTGTGATCGTGGCACACTGCTGTGCATGACGGTACTTTTATTTTTGTCGATAGCAGGTCGTATGCGGACGAAGTTTTATATAATGGGGTACGTTAACTTTAAACTAAAAATCATTGGTCACCGTCTATAAACATTTTTGGTCATTTCACATAAAATCAAACGAAGATAAAAATACACACATATGCTATACCTAGCAAGCAGATGGACACACTGATAATATAGCATGTCTAGTACCATACCTTCATAGCTAAATCAACATTTACAGTAAACCGAAATGAGAAAAAGTCATGAAATCTCACTATAACTCTACCCACGATCTAAACCCATCAGTGAAATGAAATTTCACTATAACCCTTCCATACCAATCAAATCCATGAGCCTAGAGCCTATGTCATAAAGCTAAGGTCCTACGCACGTACTGAGTGAAAAGAAATTGTGTCTATCCAATATAGAAACCAACTATATATATAAACCAGTGACTTCAATTCTTTTTCTCAAAATAAACACAGTATTTCCTTTTCTTTCTCTTTTCAAAACAAAAAATAAAAATTTGTTTCCTTTTCTGAAACCATACATTAATTTGAATGGATCAGAAACTGTATCAATTTTTATTGAATATATAAAAGTTTAGTCCCATCTTTTGCCTACCTTATACCCTCTCTTTCCAGATATTCACGCAAACATCCCATCTCAACCATCAAGGTACATGACAACCCATGCACGACCATCTCCCCAAACCAACGGAATTCAATTCCTATGATGTATGAATGAAGCGACAACGTTTCTATCCTCTTCCCCCTTCTGTCTATTTAAGCACGGCATACCCATTTAATTTCAGCAAGCTTGCCTCCATTACAAAGCTTATAAAATCAAAACTAGAATTGGGAAGGGAAGTAGTTGAATGGAGGGATGGAGTTTCAACTGGTGTGTGATTCTTTCTAGATAGTTCGGGTTTCCATAATGTAGAAAGAGAAATAAGGTGCGGTGGAGAAGCAGAAGGTGGGGAGTTCATGGCGTGGATTGTTCTTCAGGAAATGGAGTTTATTTTTCCTACTCGAGATAAACATGGTGACCTGGCGGCGAAATGGTGATGAGAAGGCGGAAGAAATGATGGGTTTCTGGTGGTGGACAGTTGCGAGTAGGTGTGCATGAGACGATGTTACTGAATGGATAGGTAACGATCAGTAGGAGGTCACGGTGGCAAGATAATGTGATGATTATCATTTTGAGTGGCTTGTAGCTGAGCGTTGCATGCGGAAAGAGAAGGAGAACTGGGAAGGCAGCGATTGTGAAGGCAGGGAAAATGGCGTGTTTAAATGGTGCTAGAGCATTGTATAACGTGAGGAGGTTAAAGAGGAAAGTGGCGGTGGCTTCGTGTGACGTGAGGGATATGGGAGGCGATGAACTTCTGATCGCTGGGAGGGGTGTAGTGTCATTGAATGAGTCGAGGTGTAGTTGAGAGCTGTACGGTTCGCATGGTGACAGCCCAAAAGCGCGGTGGTGAGGGCAATATTAGGGAAAGGAAGTTGCAGGTTGCGTTTTATTCATGGGGAGAAGTGGGAGTATGGGTGTGGATTTTAAATCAGCAGGTTGCGTGGATTTTGGGCCTTGAGGCTTATTATTAAAAAAAGGAGAAGAAATGATAAAGTGTTTTGCTGAAGGGTAGAAATCGGTTTAGCAGAAGGATTCAAAGAAGGTAGGCCTAATCATGGTCAAGGTGGCTTTAATCATGGGATTGGAAGTAAATAACGGTAATTAATATTTAATTAATATATTAACTTATATATATAGTTCATGAAGATTAAATTATCATGGAACGTGACCAAAGGAAAGAAGGAAAGGGAGAAAAGATCGAGATTGGAGTTGTTCCGGAAGAACAATGAAAACTAATCAGAGAGGATAGAGGCAGATGACGTGTTATGGTAATTAAATATAACTGAGTTAATTAATTTATTATTAAAAGGGTAATTTAAAAATAGTTTATATTATATACGTTCGTATTGTAACAGCTGTATCTCGGGAATACGTTATCGGAATTAGACGAAAGTTAATTCATTGGTATCGTAGAAACAGATGCTACGCTGTCAAGCTAGTTTGGTCAGAAACGGAAGCAGTTGGATTTCGTGTAATTTTAAATGTCTATTTAAAATTATACGAAACCACGTGACAACCGTCAACTGAAATTAAAGAGGTGAGTTAACTCTCACACTTTTCTGGAATCCTATGATGTGATTAAATTCATATAATTAAATTTAATTGGTTGATTTGATGCCTTGGATGCCTATGGTTGATTTAATGGTTGACGTGAATTATGTTATCATTGTTTAATATAAAATTATATGTTGTTATAAAATATTATCATGATCTGTGATGCAAGGAAGAACAGGTGGGAGGAATCAAACCAGATTCCTCAAATATTTAGTATGTTATTTATTTCATATTACCTATGAACTGATTAAACCTGTTGACTTTAAACATGTTCATTGATGAATATTGTTGGTTTTTGAATCAACATATAGTATTGGTTGAGGAATTTATAGCAGTTGGCCCAAATATACACTATTTTTAAAAAAGATTGATTTACCGTCAGGTAAATCAATAGAAATAAAGTTATAAAATTTATTTTATAACTGAAGATCGATTTTCGAAAATCTATTATTTTAAATGGAAGTTTATAAAAGGAAATAAATATTTATTATTTATTGATTTACATTTATAAGTGATAGTTAAATGATTTTAATATGTAAATTCTTATATTAATAAGATTGCCAAGCAAGTGAGTATAAATTAACGTGACGATTAATAACCGAGTTCAATGGTTTTAAGAAACAACTGAAATAGGATTATACTGATATTGATTATTATTTATTTAATAATAATCATTGTAAATGGAAATATTTAAATTAATTATATTATTAATTAATTTAAATAAAAGGCTGATTGGAGTTGATTAACAGATTAATCAAGTTTGGGTTGAACAAGTCAATTGAAATGGATGATTAGATTGGTTTGTTAAAGTTTAATAGTAGAATGTAGAGTAAACATTTTTATTTGATTATTATCTATAATAATCGAAGTGGCAATACTAGAATTTGAAATGTATTTATGAAGGTTTATAAAGTTTAAAACACCGTTTATAGTTTAATGAGTATTTAAGTGATTTGATATTTAAAATAATATGAGATATGTTTGAAATTGAAGTTTTAATCAAAATGATTATTTGAAATTATATATATATATATAATTGGATTTTATAAAATCCAAGAACTCGACGGAGTTATTGAAAACCAAGTTATTAATATAATGTAAATGATTTAAATTATTGAACGGATTATTTATATGACCGGTAAATGGAATAAAAGCTGAAGATGTGAAATTTAATAATCGGAACCAAGCTAGAGATCGGTTGAGTTAAATGATTTTCTAAGTATTAATCTGATGTTGATTTCGTCCTTCGGGGTTGATATTTAGGAGATTATTTTCTTAACTTATTTACGGTTAGGGACTAGGGGGAGTATTGAATGGAAATCGAAACGAAAACCCGAACATGAATTAAATTGGTGGGACGAGTTAGGTTGAGATGTTGCAATCTGAATTCGCTATATAAAATAAGGAATGAGATTTTATTGAAATATAAAGTAAATAGATTTCGAATAAACTTATCAGAAGTTTCAATAAAGGATTCTATGTTTTTTAATCGAGGCTCGTATGCGATGGTTTAAAAGGATTATTAAAGTTATTCGAGAATATTGTAAATAAAAGTTTACTAAAAGTGCTTAAGATGGTAATAAGATTCCAAAGAGTGAGTATGGTATTTTAAACCATGATTTGAAAAGTTTATAAGTTGAAGAAGATGAGTTTGAGTGAAATATTACCTTTGAAATAAGAAGTGAAAGTCGTGTTTCAAATATTGAGAGATTTAAAGATTTTGATTAACGAATGGAAAATAAAAAGGGACAAGTGACGCTGTAGAATAAACCAGTGGATCTATTTTGTTTTTATGGTTGTTTACAATAACCAACTATCAAAATCTATTCCAACGATATTGGTACGGAAAGACCGGGATCGAAATTATATTCGAAAACCATTCTGACTAATAAATACGAATACGTCGAAGATGCTAATCGAGATGGAGCAATTGAAGACCGTAGATCTTCATAAAACAAGAGAGTTACTTAAAATCTCTAGCTGATCCCTAGAAATATACTGTGATTCAGTCGTGGTTGAAATCTATGGGTTGCAAGGACTACTCGCTACTGATCTATAAGGTGATTTCTGGGATGTGGTAGGAGAGTGCCTTCGGTTCATTCTGTTCCTGGATGACTTGTATGGACGATGTAAACGGTGGCCAGATGTTCCAAAAGTCGATTATAACCTCAAGCCTCACAACCGGGAAACGAAAAAAATCGGATAGGCAGCATGACTATGTGGGTCGCCCCCATTAGGGTATATCGTCACCATCTAGAGAATATTCATTTTTGTTACTTCTTTTCATTTTTGTATCTCCCGGGAAAACGTTAGCTGCACAGCCGTAAGGTGACAATATATTCGATACACTCAAAAGAAATGAGTGGTCGGTCATGTGTGGCCGGGTTGCAAGACGTTCTTGTTGAACCCAGTGTATTCCTCTCTAGAGATACACTATCGACAGGTGGATCCATACCTTGTCATAGTCGAAATCCAATCTCCAATAAGTGTTGCGGTTTTGTTTGTATACTATATATGTGGAGCGAGAGATGCAAGCGTTCTGCTAGATTCTATCTACTTGTATTTAGACACTATTATAATATCAGATATTGATTTCAAAATGGTTTGGGTAATAGTAAGGTAAAAACCGTTCGTGTTTATGTGTGGACTGGTCTGACTTTTATCCTTTTCTTCCAAATTGATTTTCAAAGTTAAGCAAGTTGTTTGTGTTATGAATTTATCAGTGAAAGTATTCCAGACTGATCCGGGTGAATTTTTCTTTGCTTCCAATGTGCTCGGGTCAGACCGAGCATATTACCAGGTTAGGTATCGCTTGGAGCTTCAGAAAAGGAGGTGAAGTCGAGATGTATTCCATATATTTAATGGTACTAGTTTATTTCCACTGTGTGTTGTATTGATATAAATGTATACTCAGATGCTGTAATCATATATATATAGTTCTTTTTGTACAAAGTATTATTGATTATTATATTTTGTCCATTTCGTTATGAGACTCTGATCTTCCTTTTCTTTTATTCTAATATTTCCGTCTTTCTTCTCTCACCCTCTAACTTCTTTCTACTAGCTTTCTGGATTTTTGATACTTAAATTTGGACACGAGATGTAATAGTGTCAAGATTCGTGTGTCAGAGCTATTGGTTTAGGAATAACCTTGGCTCTGTGGTGTAGCTCGAAAGAGATAGGGTTAGTAATACCCTAGATCGAGTTGAAGTGTATATATATAAGAGAACGTATTTGTAAATTTTATATATTCAAACGTTTTGTATTATGTTGTTTGATCGGTTCAGGTTGAACTAACAAATTGATACAATATTGTTTTGTAAAGAGGGTAAATGAAATTATTTTGCCCAAATTATATTTTTATACATAAAAGAAATAATTTTATCAAGTTATTGATATATTGGTGTGTTTGATTGATTGGAATATATTCAAATTCGATTATACATTTGCATGGTTCAATTAAACCAGAGGGAAATTTAAAGTGTGAAAGTAAATTTTAAAATGAAATTAAATTAACCGGAATTTAACTATAAGTTAAATAAAATTTATAAGTAAAAAAACAATGATTTGGGTTATATTGATTGTGATTATTTATTTATTGGATATTAAAATGGTCGATAATAAAATTCATCAACAAAAATGAATTGAAAACTAAGAGAAGTAAAATACACGATAATGAATACGAATGAAAATTAATATGAAATAAAACTAGATGATTTAACTCTGCATCTGTTATTGGCATTGAATATTGAATTAGTGCAGGTTAGAAGAGGAAAACTGTTGGTTTATTTGCTTCGTGATTAAAGTATGGGTTTCTCGACAAATAGGTAAACCTTAATATTATATTATATGGGTGATTGATTTTGTACCCCTGAGTTGGGTAGCCACTTGGCTTTGTTTTCTTTTGATCGACATGTAAGGCCGGAATGGCGAATTGTAGTTGTTTGGATCGAATAATACAGAGGAGGTGCTGACGAATTTTTCGTAAATTTTTGGAACTTAGAAATATTTTTGAAAATTTTTTAATTAATTATTTTGAAAATAATTGGATATGAGTATTCTTCTTACATAGTAATTTTGGGGACGAAATTCTTTTAAGTGGGGAAGAATGTAACGACCTGGACTTTTCGGCTATTTTAATTCGAATAATTAAATTTGTTTTAAATATTATATTTGAATTATTTATAGAATTTAATATCGAATTCGTTAATTAAATGACGATGAACGATTATATTTATATTTAAATTATAAAACGAACTCGAAACTGCGCGGGAGTTCGTAAAATTGAGTTTGAACTTCAACTGATTATACATAATCTGTTTTAAGTCGGATTTCTATGAAACAAGAAATGTCTGAATCCAATTGATAATATTTTTCTAATGGACAGTTGCGAGTAGGTGTGCGTGAGGGGAGTTTTGACGGTGTTACTGGATGGATGGGTCACGTTCAGTAGGAAGTCACGGTGGCAAGATAACGTGATGGTTATCATTTTGAGTGGCCTGTAGCTTAGCGTTGCATGTGGAAAGAGAAGGAGAACTGGGAAGGCAACGGTTGTGAAGGCAACGGTTGTGAAGGCAGGGGAAACGGCGTGTTTAAATGGTGTTGTAGCATTGTATAATGTGAGGAGGTTAAAGAGGAAAGTGGCGGTGGCTTCGTGTGACGTGAGGGATATGGGAGGCGATGGACTTCTGATCGCTGGGAGGGGTGTAGTGACCTTGAACAAGCCGATGTGTAGTTGAGAGCTATACATTTGGCATGCTGACAGCTCGGAAGCACGGCGGTGAGGGAAATATTAGGGAAAGGAAGTTGCAAGTTTCGTTTTATTCATGGGGAGAAGTCAGAGTATGGGCGTGGATTTTAAAGCAGTGGGCTGCGTGGCTTTTGGACCTTGGGCCTTATTATTAAAAGAAGGAAATGAAATGATAAAGTGTTTTGCTAAAGGGTAGAAATTGGTTTAACAGAAGTATTCAAAGAAGGTAGGCCTAATCATGGTCAACGTGGCTTTAATCATGGGATTGGAAGTGAATAACGGTAATTAATATTTAATTAATATATTGATTATATATATAGTTCATGAAGACTAAATTATCGTGGAAGTGACCAAAGGAAAGAAGGAAAGGGAGAAAACATCGGGATGGAGTTGTTCCGGAAGAACAATAAAAACTAATCAGAGAGGATAGAGGCAGATGACGTTTTATGGTAATTAAATATAACTGAGTTAATTAATTTATTATTAAAAGGGTAATTTAAAATTAGTTTATATTATATACGTTCGTATTGTAACAGTTGTATCTCGGGCATACCTTATCGAAATCGGCCGAAACTGAATTCGTTGGAATCGCAGAAACGGATGCTAGGCTGTCAAGCTGGTTTGGTCATAAATGGAAGAAGTTGGAATTTCGTGTAATTTTAAGCGTCTGTTTAAAATTATACGAAACCACGCGACAACTATCAACTGAAAATAAAGTGGTGAGTTAACTATCACAAATCCTATGATGTGATTAAATTCATATAATTAATTTTAATCGGTTGATTGGATGCCTTGGATGCCTATGGTTGGTTTAATGGTTGACGTGAATTATGTTATCATTGTTTAATATAAAATTATATGTTTTCTATGAAATATTATCACGATCTGTGATGCAGGGAAGAACAGGTGGGAGGAATCAAACTGGATTCCTCAAATATTTAGTATGCTGTTTATTTCATATTACCTATGAACTGATTAAACCCGTTGACTTTAAACCTATTCGTTGATGAATATTGTTGGGTTTCGAATCAATGTATAGTAATGACTGAGGAATTTATAGCAGATGGCCCAAATATACACTGTTTTTACAAAAGATTGATTTACCGTCAGGTAAATCAATAGAAATGAAGTTATAAAATTTATTTTATAACTGAAGATCGATTTTCAAAAATTTATTATTTTAAATTGAAGTTTATAAAGGGAATTAAATATTTAATATTTATTGATTTACATTTATAAGTGATAGTTAAATGATTTACTATGTAAATTCTTATATTAATAAGATTGCCAAGCAAGTGAGTATAAATTAACGTGACGATTAATAACCGAGTTCAATGGTTTTAAGAAACAACTGAAATGGGATTATATTGATATCAATTATTATCTATTTAATAAAAATCAAAGTAAATGGAATTATTTAAATTAATTATATTATTAATTAATTGAAATAAAAAGTCTGATTGGAGTTGATTAACGGATTAATCAGGTTTGAGTTGAACAAGTCAATTGAAATGGACTATTAGATTGGTTTGTTATAGTTTAATGGAGAAAGTAGAAGGTAGAGTAAACATTTTTATTTGATTATTACCTATAATAATCAAAGTGGCAATTACTGGAATTTGAAATGTATTTATGAAGCTTTATAAAGTTTAAAACACAGTTTATAGTTTAATGAGTATTTAAGCGATTTGATATTTATAATAATATGAGATATGTTTGAAATTGAAGTTTTAATTAAAATGATTATTTGAAATTATATACATATATAAATAAATATATATAATTAGATTTTATAAAATCCAAGAATTCGACGGATTTATTGAAACCAAGTTATTAATATAATGTAAATGATGTAAATTATTGAACGAATTATTATAGTTATAAACTTTAATATGACCGGTAAATGAAATAAAAGCTAAAGATATGAAATTTAATAATCGAAACCAAGCTGGAGATCATTTGAGTTAAATGACTTTCTATGTATTAATCTTTGTTTTTTCTCGGCCTTCGGGGTTGATATTTAGGAGATTATTTTGTTAACTGATTTATAGTTAGGGACTGGGGAAAGTATTGAACGGAAATCAAAACGAAAACCTGAACATGAATTAAATTGGTGGGACGAGTTAGGTTGAGATGTTGCGATCTGAATCCGCTATATAAAATAAGGAATGAGATTTTATTGAAATATAAAGCAAATATATTTCGAATAAACTTATCAGAAGTTGTAATAAGGGATTCCATTTTTTTAATCGAGGCTCGTATGCGATGGTTTAAAAGGATTGTTAAAGTTATTCAAGAAGATTGTAAATAATAGTTTACTAATAGTGCTTAAGATGGTAATAAGATTCCAAAGAGTGAGTATGGTATTTTAAACCATGATTTTAAAAGTTTTATAAGTTGAAGAAGATGAGTTTGAGTAAAATTGTACCTTTGAAATAAGAAGTAAAAGTCGTGTTTCAAATATTGAGAGGTTTAAAGATTTTGATTAACGAATGGAAAATAAAAAGGGCCAAGTGACGCTGTAGAATAAACTAGTGGATCTATTTTATTTTTATGGTTGTTTATTTTATAGTTAAATAACCGACTATCAAAATATGTCCCAACGATATTGGTACAGAAAGACCGGGATTGATATTATATTCGAAAACCATTCCGACGAATAAATACAAATACTTCGAAGATGCTGATCTAGATGGAGCAATTGAAGACAGTAAATCTTCATAAAACAGGAGAGTTACTTAAAATCTCTAGCCGATCCCTAGAAATATACTGAGATACTGTCGTAACTGAAATCTACAGATTGCAAGGACTACTCGCTACTGATCTATAGGGTGATTACGAAGATGTGGTAGGAGAGTGCCTTCGGTTCATCCTATTCCTGGATGACTTGTATGGAACGATGTGAACGATGGCCAAATGTTCCAAAAATCGGGCAGGCAGCATGACTATATGGGTTGCCCCCATTTGGGTATATCGTCACCATTTAGAGAATATTCATATTTGTTACTACATTTCATTTCTGTATCTTCCGGTAAAACGGTAGCTGTGCAGCCATAAGGTGATAATATATTCGATACACTCAAGAGAAATGAGTAGTCGGTCATGTGTGGCCAGGTTGCAAGATGTTCTTGTTCAACCTAGTGTATTCCTCTCTGAAGATACACTATCGGCAGGTGGATCCATACCTTGTCATAGTCGGAATCCAATCTCCAATAAGGGTCGTGCTTTTGTTTGTATACTATATATGTGGAGCGTGAGATGCAAGCGTTCTGTTAGATTCTATCTACATGTATTTAGACAGTATTATAATATCAGAATAAGATATTGATTTCAAAATGGTTTGGGTAATAGTATGGTAAAAACCGTTCGTGTTTATGTGTGGACTGGTCTTACTATTATCCTTTTCTTCCAAAATGATTTTCAAAGTTAAGCAAGTTGTTTGTGTTATGAATTTATCACTGAAAGTATTCCAGACTGATCCGAGTGAATTTTGCTTTGCTTCAAATGTGCTCAGGTCAGACCGAGCATATTACCAGGTTAGGTATCGCTTGGAGCTTCAGAAAAGGAGGTGAAGTCGAGACGTATTCCATATATTTACTGATACTAGTTTATTTCCGTTGTGGGTTGTATTGATATGAATGTATACTCTGATGCTGTAATCATATATATACAGTTCTTTTTGTACAAAGTATTATTGTATATTATATTTTGTCCATTCCGCTATGAGACTATGATCTTCTTATTCTTCTATTCTGATATTTCTTTCTTTCTTCTCTCACCCTCTAACTTCTTTCTATTAGCTTTCTGGGTTTTCGATACTTAAATTTGGACACAAGATGTATTACTGTCGAGATTCGAGTGTCAAATTTCCGAATCGCTATAGTAAAGATTGCGAATTAATGCTATACACAAATCTATGCCATATTAAATCTATGCTTTGATCATCATCCACAAAGTTCTGCTTTTCAACAAAAGCTTTGATCATTGCATCTCAACATGCCACATTGTTAATTCATACCATACAATTGACATCTACCGATATATAACCTCTGAGCTCATACGTCTCAGAGAAGGGTGTTAAGAAAGAGAATAAATTACCTGCCACCAAATAGATATATATAGTTGAGATCAATTAATATAACACAAAATACAATGTCAGACACACAATCCATTTGCAAGTTTGTTCTGGGTCTGAACGAAACCGGAGGCACCTTATTCCTCGTCTCATGTGTCCAATACAGGAGAAAGGTTCTCGCATATCCGGGCAATCAACAAGTATGTCCGGACAACTACCACTACAGCCCCTTCAAGGCTGCAACTCCATCCAGGGCATCTGTAGTAATCCATTCGATGTGAAGATTGTCGATCTTGCAACGTCTTCAATATCTTCGACATTTTATCGTCGTAATAGTTATTCATAATGGGTTAAACCCGATCATTCCGAATAACTTGCGCACCTTATAATCAAGTGATATATAAACCAGCATATATCGTTTTGCAATAACGATGTCAATATCTTCCAAATTCCTCAACGATACTCGTATAATCACGGAATCCAATATCGAAAATATCCGAAGATAATTTTCATTTAAATTCATTCCAATTTATGTGTTGGAAACTTCTGGTTATGTTAAAACCATTTAACATCCAATTTATTATTTTAAAAACCATTAGATTACTATTCTAGTTATTAACTAGTTCATTCAGATAAAAAATATATTTTAACTTTTCAAATATGGAATATTTCATCCAAAATCTTTCCAAGATTTATTATGATTTTACATAATTTATTCATAATTTTATTAAGGCCTTTGCAGTCGGTTTCCAATATCGGCCACAGAATTGCATCCATAATAATATTTTTCCAAAACTGATTTGGACTTAAATTAAAATCAAACCGTTGGATTTCATAAATTCTCATTTTACTGGAAATCTCATTTCATTACGGTTCCAATGACTCCAATTTCAGCAGGATCTGACGATCGGATCTCCCGGTATGTCAGTTCGAAGTTAAGGGTTGACGTTCGCGAACTATCGTTGTGCGACACGTTCTATTCAAGCTCGAATTCGATTTATAAATTTATTATAAATTGAAACGCTTCAAACAAATTTTTATAAATTATATACAATATATAATCATCTTTGAAAACTCGTTTCGATCGTTTATCTTTAGAAATTGCACATTTCACTGTTCCGTAAATTTCAATATTTTTGTATCCATCCAAAATCGGACATCAAAATCAAACTTCAACTGTTAATTGAGTATTATATTAAAATATTCGTTTTAATCTGGATTGAAATGAGACTCAACCAATTACCATATAATTTTAGTTACATGGATTTCATACATCACAAGTATTCAACAGTAGCTATAAACAATCATTAAACATCCAATTCACATCCAGAGTGCGCTTACATCCATATAAGCCTTAAATAATTATTTAACGCTTGTGTTTGCCTGTCAATCAATCAATGAACATTCAATCCAAAACACTTGAGAATGGTGTCAATAAAATATCATCCCAATACCCGTGTGGGGTTTTCAAAAAAAAAAATTATTTATTTATTCCATCTAATCGATATTATTTAAATGAGTGAACATAAACAAGTCGTTCGACTTGTGAATGAATTTTTAATCCAATTTCAACTACCACAAATAATTTAACATTATTTTTAACATGTTAATTATTTCAAATTCACATTCAAATCATAAATCAAATAATTATCCATTGCCATTTAAGGCGTCACAAAGTGTCTGTCCACATTGTTTGAAATACAAGTGTCGTAGATTCAAACAATGCTTCTAATAACAAATAAACTTGGTGAATGGTTCATGTGTTGAACTTAAGGGATATCTCATGTAACAGATAAAAATCCGCATAGGATATTAATATGTTTTCAGTTATAAAAATTAATAACTATACGAAATATTTGAGTGAGAGAGTTATCACATTGGTCGGTTTGTCACTAAATAACTGTAAACGGTCGATTGACAGAATCAGACGTTTTCCTCCGCCAAAAATTAAGAGCTCCAAATCAGTTTCATTGTGAAGCTCACGTTGATATGGTTCCAAGGCATCTTGAATTGCTGGATTTCGTATTCGTATGAAAAAATTATGCATTTTCTAAGTTTCATGTATGTATATATGTCATTAACACTAACATAATTACTAATTAATCACTTAATCACTCTCCTCATCCCCTTCCTTCTCCAAATGCACGTCATACATCAGCCCACCTCCAAATGCACGCTGCCCATGTATTACTCGACCAAAATTCTCTCCGAATCGCTCCAAACTTTGCATACAAGTGTTATTCTACCTCACGAACTCCAAAACAACAATGGAAGCTTCAATTTGCTAAAAATTAGATCCCTATCTCTCTTTTTCTGATGCTCGAAAAATTCTGCAAACACTCAACCAAATTGATGTTGGTTGAAGCTAATTGTCATACGTACTCAAATATATATGTATTTGGATTTATAAACTTGTATTTAATTTGATTTTGATTTTTGGAAGGGGAGAAACTCACACTGGAATGAAAGAGTGGAGGCAACATGAAATTTTGGGATTTAGGTTAGGTTTAGGAAGTGTTAAGTATGTTATATAGTTTGGGAAATTATTTTTTTAGTAGTTTTATATTTTATTATACTATGATATCGTTCATTTTCATCGTTTAAAAATCCATATGATCACATACAGATTCCGTTTTCAATGAAAGTTGAGATGTAGTTACTCTCCAACATTATGACCCCAACGAAACTAGTTTCGTTGAATTCCGAGTCCGTATGCACAAACACGAATTTTTTAAGTCAAAATATCGACTGTTTTTCATAGTAAAATCATGCATGGCCACATACTGATTGTAAAAATCACGAAATTTCGAATCCTACCATTATTTAATATTACGAATTCAAAAAAAATGTTTTTTAGATTTCCAAAGTCGTCTCAATAATATTCTTTTGTAAAACCGCTCGAATTATTATATCGAACAGTTTTATCGCGCCCGGCCACATACTTAGTCTGTTTGGCGCGAAATTTGAAATCTAGCAATAATTTAATATCCTGAATCCAAAAAAAATTATTTCGTCGAAAACGGAGGTCATTTGCAAAATATGTATTTTTAAGGGCTATGTAATATTAAAATATTAATAAATTCAAAAATAGTTTAAATAAATAATAATAATAAATTAATATTATCATATATAACCAAATAAAATATCGTATGGATGTAAAATAAACATACTTGAGTTTATAACTCGATATTTCAATTTTCTAGTTAAACAATGCTCAATTTATATAAAAATCTTCTTGTTTAAATAAATAAATCGTTATATGTTTATAAACGATTTCATAGCGACTATTAGGAATTTTAATTTGGACGTAACTTACAATTTATAAAGTTAAATCTCAATTTCTTATGTTCGTTAAAAAGATACGAATAAATAGATTATAACATTTCTTGTTTCTTCCAATTTTGATATATAATGAACATTGTACATTCCTTCTGTTGGTTAACTTTTGGACCAAGCCACCAAGATTCACACGGAAACCCAATATGAAGCCTCACTTGGGAAAGATTTGAAAACTCGTTCGTGGTCACCTAACCATTTTCGACTCTTGACTAATGCACCATGATCCGCTCACGTACATGCTCCACGACCCGCTCGTGCCTATGTTCCACGACCCGATCCCAAAGTCAAAGAATGAAGGCCACGACTTGGTCTTCCACGATCCGAAAGATCAGGATCTGATGACACCTGTCCATAACTGCCATCTTGACCATTTCTCTACCTACTCATGAACCAGTCCGAGATCCTTGGGATTTGTGGCACGTGTGACCACGAACCGCCTACGGATATCACCTATAAATAGCCCTACGCTTGGCCTTTTTCAGGATCTTTTGGGAGTTTGGAGTGTTCTTTCCACCATTATTGTTCTTTTATCATTTCTTATCAGTTTCAGCTCAAAATTACCGAGTGAATCATTATTGTAAAAGTGAGATTGAGAGAAATCACTGTTTGTACTTGAATTCTACGTATAATCAAGGATATAAGGTGGATGTAGGCTCGTTAACGCTGAACCACAATAAATCTTGTGTGTTTTCTGTGTTTTCTTTCATTTCTAGATATTAATCTCTGCATATTCAGATATTTTGGGTGTTAGAGCTATTTTTGGATCTAACATTTTGGTGCTTTCACTAAGAGCTGAAGTCTCACCCTATCGGATTATTACTCTACTGTTTGGATATTCAAGTCCGAAGAAAATAGTCTAAATCTCCACTGTTTTGATTTTTTAAGAATTTAGCAAACTCAAGGCATTATGGCTCGAAAGAAGTCCAAGGATGCACGAGCTTCGCAAGCGAACGAAGCTACAAATGAAGGTAATGAAGAAAGCGTTCAAGAGCAGGTCGAATTGGAGTCTCCGGATCGTGAAGAGGAGGGGGCAATCCGACCCGGCGATGGCATCACGACTCGAACAACAGATGGCATCACGACCCGGTCTAAGGACAATGCCACGAGCCGCCCCGCTCACATCACCACAAACCGACTCCAGGGGGGCACCACGAGCCAACGTCAGGAAGGAACCACGAGCCATCAACAGAGGGGGACCACAACCCGAAATGACAACCAGACCACAACTCGCCTGGAAAGGAGATTATGGCTCGTTCTGCTCATGCTGGTGCTTCTGCTCGACCAGTCTCGAGTTATTTACGTATAAGAGATAATGTTGATGATAAATTTAATCCTTCCGCTCCAGCTACTGAAGGAGATCTTTCCCGCATCCTTGATATGTTGGGGAGAATGAATGACGAGTTGGCAACCCAAAGATAAGAGAGCTCCCTATTACGACAGAACCTCACTGCATTGGACAGGCGCATTGATGATCTCCAAAGGCAGAGGACACCTCCGCTAGCCCGTCCTTTGACTCCAGAGTACTCGTCTTCGTTTGGGGAATATCCAAGACCCCCATGGCGACCATTAGAAAGGATTGAAAATATAGAACAACTTCAATTTGGATCGCTTCCTTCCCGAGAAGAGGCATCACTTCACCTAGGACCCGTCAACCATAATCTACATAATCCTGCAGCGCTTCCTAAAGCATAGGTCGATAGTGATCCTATTGAGAATCAACCACCGCAACCCCCTCGCCGCGTGATTGACCGTGGCTACAGGGGGCAAGGAAGCTCTGCTCAGGCTCCAGACTTCGTGGCAGCCCATCGAAGGAATGATGGAGGCCCCCGCAGGGAAAGAAGCGCTGATCCTGAATCTACAGTGACTCATGCTGATGTTGAAGCAATGATTAGGCAGATCATGGTGGATAGCCGTGGGCAAAGAAACGAAGATTGGCGTATAGAACGCCGTCATACGCCCTTCACCGATGATATATTGGAAGTTACATTCCCAAGGCGTTTCAACATGCCAACTGTGAATCGTTACGCCGGCAGGACAAACCCAGTTCAACACCTGATGAGGTACTCGTGCTCCATGAATGCCGCTGCAGCCTCCGACGCCGTAAAGTGTAAAGCGTTCCCGATATTCTTGGAAGATGTGGCATTACTGTGGTTCTCCCACTTGCAAGTACGATCGATATCCAGTTTCAGGGAACTGAGTGAAAAATTCGTGAACCAATTTCGGCTTCAAGCTTAGAGGTCTAAAAATGTCATGGAGTTATCCCTTATTAAACGACGTCCTGACGAGACTCTAAGGTCGTATCTGGATCGTTCCAACCTAGCTGTCACAGAGGTCAGAGACCCTCACGAACAGATTGTCTTGATGGCCTTAATCGACGGGGTGGACAAAGATATTGAATTCGGAAGGTACCTAGCTGGCAAGCCGCCACTGACTAGAGAGATATTCTATGAAAAATCTAATATTCGCCTGTGTCAGGAAGAAATATATGCCGGAAGAGGAAGGCCACCGACAAAGAAGATATTCAAAGCAACGTGGCCATTAAGCTGACATGAGACCGCTTAGGGAAAGTCGAGGTGAATGTCGGAAATAAAAATGGTCGCCAGCCGAGAAATAACAGTCGGAAGAAGAACCGGGGGAATGATTCCCAGTGAAGGCCTTGATCCAGGCCATTTGAGAACTTCACACCATTAAATGATACACTAGAGAACATCTTTATGGATACTTATAATGTTCTCTAATACAAGCGGCCTCCCCCGAGGGATTCGACGGAGAAAGAACGCGAAACTGGCAAGTTCTGCCTCTTCCACCAGGTTCATGGTCACTCCACCAACGAATGTCGCCATTTGAGAGATGTGGTTGAAAATCTACTCCGAGAAGGAAAACTAGACAAGTATAAGGTGGCTCCAAGAGATCGTGGGCAAGCTGGACAGGCCCCGAACCAAAACCAACCCGTTGCTAGACCTACCCTTTAGCAGAAAGGGAAGAATATTGTAATCAACACCATAATCGGAGGGCTTCATTTGGGAGGACATAGCTTCAGGGCAATGGATCAGTATGTCAATGCAGCTAAACAACACCGTGAAGTTAGAGAATGCAGTAACCCTGACAATTCTGCTCCAATCAAACAGCAAAAGACAATGTCCGATGATGTTATATTCCGCAGTAGATAGAGTATTGGAGTCCATACCCCAACTGAAGACCCATTAGTGATCACAGTCACTATTGGTCCGGCTATAGTCCAAAAAGTTTTGGTGGATAATGGAAGCCCTGTCAACCTTTTGTTCAAGAAAGAATTTGATCAGATGAAGTCAGAAGCAAAAGAATTGAAGCCTTGCGAGGGATGGGTCCGCGACTTTAATGGAGCCTCAACTGCCCCAATTGGATACGTAGAATTGTCAATCACCCTGGGAGAAGGAGATCGTCGGAGGGTGAGGATTCTCCCTTTATGGTCTTGGATGTAGAATCACCGTATAATGTCTTTTTGGGCCGACAGGCCCTGGCAGAATTTAGAGCCTTCATTGCGCCCTGGTGTCTTTTGTTGAAATTCCCGACGGATGCAGGAGTAGGAATAATTAGAGGAGATCAAGTCGTTGCATGAGCATGCTACATAGCAGAGCTAAAGTTGCTGCGCAAAGGAAGAGATGTAGAGACAAAAGGCGCTTCCTCCCCTCCAAGAGAGGAAACGTCGTAGCAACTAAAGAAAATAACCCTGGGAGAGTCGCCCAGAGAACTGCCGGAGGACATAGATCCCAGAGAAGACAAGGAACCTGGGGTGCAGAATGGCGACTCCCAATGAAACAATTGTGGATGTACCAATCGATGATAGTGACCCAGAGAAGGTCCTAAAGATTGGATCTCAGTTGGACCTTCTTCGAGCAAGAGAATTAACAGATTTCTTGAAATCTAATTTGGATGTGTTTGCCTGGACCCATGCTGACATGTGTGGAATATCTCCCTCGATCATGAGCCATTCATTAAGCATCAATCCAAAGCATCCACCCGTCAAACAGAAAAGACGAATGCTTGGCCCAGAGAGGTCTGCTTCCCTGAAGGAATAAGTAGAGAAGCTGAAAAGTAATGGGTTCATCAGAGACTCAACCTATCCAGAGTGGATTTCAAATCCGGTCTTGGTAAAGAAAGCTAACGGAAAGTGGCGCCCTTGTATTGACTTCTCAGACTTGAACAAAGCCTGCCCGAAGGACAGTTTTCCACTACGGAGAATCGATCAGTTGGTGGATTCAATGGCAGGTCACGAACTCCTCATGGATGCCTACTCCGAATATAACCAAATCCCTATGCACATTCCGAACCAAGAGCATACTAGCTTCATTACGGATCTAGGGTTATATTGCTATGTCGTGATGTCATTCGGTCTGAAGAACACCGGTGCTACCTACCAACGATTAGTGAATAGAATGTTCTACAACCAAATCGGGAAGACAATGGAGGTGTATGTCGACGACATGTTAGTGAAGTCCAGACAATCGTCCAACCACACTGCCGACTTAGCAGAAATGTTTGATATCCTCCGAAGATACGGGATGAAACTTAATCCTATGAAGTGTTCATTTAGGGTTGCCTCTAGGAAGTTCTTAGGATTTATCATCAGTTCGTGTGGAATTGAAATCAATCCAGACCAAATCACGGCAATCAGAAACATTCAAAAACCCAGACAAATCAAAGATGTGTAGAGCCTTACGGGAAAAGTAGCTACGTCGAGTAGATTTATCTCCAAAGCTATGGACAAGTGTATTCCGTTCTTCGATTTGATAAAGCGAGGAAAGCGCAATTTCGAATGGACTCCCGATTGTGTAGAAGCATTTCAGAACCTTCTGGATCATCTTGAGAGACCCTCGATACTATCAAAACCGATCGATCACCAGGACTTATTTGTGTACTTGGTAGTATCACCCCATGCGATAAGTTCAGCCTTGGTGAGGGAAGAAGATAAGATTCAGAGGCCAGTGTACTATGTGTGCAAAAAGTTGGCGGCAGCCGAGCGAAACTACCCAAGAATAGAAAAGCTCGCGTACAGTTTACTGATCGCTTCAAGGAAGCTTCGCCACTATTTTCAAGCTCATCCTATCACCGTGTACACTGAACCCGCTTAGACAAGTTTTGCAGAGGCCAGAGGCAGCAGGAAGACTACTCAAATGGAACATTGAGTTAAGTCAGTTTGATTTGAATTTTCAGCCCCGAAGATCGAAAAGGGGGCAAGTACTAGCAGACTTTATAGCAGAGTTCACTATCCCGGAGGATGATGTAGTGAGTGAAGAAGCTGATTCTCCGAAATAATTTCTTGACCCAAACGCCTGGAAATTATGTACTGACGGCGCCAAGAATGACATATGATCTGGCGTTGGAGTTGTGCTTGTAACTCCCGAAGACCGATCAATATATTACGATCTCAGATTAGAGTTTCATACCACGAATAATGATTTTGAGTATGAAGCCCTGATTGTCGGGCTGAATCTTGCAAAGGAGTTGGAGATAACGAAGCTAGACATCTTTTGTGACTCCAAGTTGGTTGTGAACTAGGTTAATGAAGAGTTTCAGGCCAAGAGTCCAAGACTGATATCATATTTGAAAGAAGTGAGGAAGTTGCTGGATAACCTTGATCACTACAGCATATCCCATATCCCTCGAGAGGAGAATCAAAAAGCAAACAAGTTGGCAAAGATGGCTAGTTTCGACAATCCTGAAGACACCGTGCTAGTCCCAATTGAAGTATTGCAATCTCCAAGCGTTGATCAGATGGAAATTTATCCTGTATTGGAAATTGAACCAGAAAGGGAGTCGTGGATGACACCCTTGAATAACTTCCTAATGAATGGAATGCTTCCGACTAAGAAGAGCGAGAGGCGTGCGGTTATCCGAAAAGTCTCCATATATATCATGCAAGGCGAAATCCTATATAGGCAGGGATTCTCGATGCCTCTCCTCTGGTGCATATCCCATGATGACATCAAGCATGTACTAAAAGAAGTGCACGAAGGTGAATGCGGTGACCATACTGGTGGACAAACGCTAGCAAAGAAGATATTGCGGTATGGCTATTTCTGGCCTACCGTAAACAAAGACACAGCTAAATATGCACGGCGATGTGATGCATGCCAAAGATTTTCCAAGATCCCTAGGGAACACCCTAGTCAGTTGAAGACGATGATGAGCCCGTGGCCTTTCGCTGTATGGGGGACTGACATTATTGGAAGTCTCCCCAAAGCAAAGGGTGGAGCAAAGTTCGCCATTGTGGCCGTGGATTACTTCACAAAGTGGGTCGAAGCAGAACCATTGAGTACGATCACGACCAAGCGAGTAATTAACTTCGTCATCAGAAAAATCATATGCCGATTCAGGATTCCGAAAGTCGTCATAACAGATAACGGAACCCAATTTGATAGCGCAGAATTCAGAGACTTTTCCCAGAAGTACCACATCGAGAAAAGATACACCTCTGTGGCACATCCGCAATCGAATGGGCAGGTCAAAGCGGCAAATAAAGTGATTAAATCCACTCTGAAGAAAAGATTGAAGCGGGCCAAAGCCATGTGGGTCGATGAATTACCCTTGGCATTATGGGCCTACAGGACAACTTATAAGTCGGCGACGGGCCACACACCTTTCTCCCTCGCTTTCGGAGAGGAGGCGGTCATCCTGATTGAATTAGAAGTACCTTCTCACAGAACCACTTATTATGACCCGATGACCAATAACGAGCTGCTCCTTGAATCCTTGGTCATGGTTGAAGAAAAGAGGGATGAAGTCGACCTGCACGCCTTGAGGCATAAGCAGCAAATCGCCCGATATTACGATAAAAAGGTTCGAGCCCGAACCTTTGAACCTGGAGACTTGGTTCTGAAACGTGTCTTTCCACCCCCGGTGCATTTGGGGCCACAGTGGGAAGGACCGTACACCATCCTACGTAGGCTTGATAATGGAACCTTCAAGTTAGCAACGATGATGGAGACGAAATCCCCACTATAAAAATATCTTGTGTCATTTACTTTTACTGTCATGCTTATTTATTTTGCTATTTTTTATCTATGTGAACTATTACCATTATGAAATTCTATGAAATCCTGACACGATCTTGAAACACGTAATTCAAAAATGCCCTCTACTAAAACAAGAAATCACATGATCTAAGTCCGAGTGTGTACCGTCAATGCCCCGGTTCTGATGATCTGAGGAGTACGAAGGACAAAGAATTGTCCGCGAGACGTGAGGGTGCACCATGATTAAATGACCATCTCGATAACACTCTACCCTTGACATTCGATGGGAGAGTATAAAGGCGCTAGAGACTTAGCGCCACTAAAGAACTCTTACCCCGCTAAAGGATCGGGGAGCAGACTGAAAGCTGAGTCCAAATAAACCCCTCATCTCCAAGCCTGGGGGACAGCATACATATGACTCTAATCAATCCTCAATAAGCCCTGACCAGGTGTCATATTAATGATTGATTGGGGGCATATCAATACACATTTACGTGTAGTGCAGGAATTTTTAATATTGATCACATATGACTTTAATTTAGTTACGATTATATTTAATATCTGTGACTTAGAATGATAAACTTGAAGATATGGTAAACTTGTAAATGATAAACTCGCAGGTACGCGATGATTCAAAAGAAATAGGTTTTCATTTACTAAGTTTGGATTTACAAAATAAAGCTAATCAAAAGGCGAGGGCCATACTCGCAGCTACATCATAAGGCCAGTGGAAATACTAAAAAGAATGACATAATTAAACTAGCACTACTTGGGCTTTGGGGACGACCTCAGCCTCTTCTCCTTCTTTTTCTTCTCCGTATCCTCCTTATCGGCATCATTTTTATCCTGTTTCCTCTTCTTCTTGTCAGAAGGAGGATCCATTGGAAGGTTGGCAGACTGGACTGCAAGTTGCGTGGTTATCGATTTACCGGACAACTTTATGATCATCTCAGAGCTGGAAGCAGCTGCAAAGATCGGTTGTACATCTAGAGGCTGTTGTTGCTTATCCCTCTTTGCCTTGATTTCAGCCAGAGTCTCGCTGTCATCATCTTTGGTCTCCCATATGATATCTACATCCTCCTCTTTGTCCTCGTGGCCGTCATCGGTATCGTCAAGGGCTCCAATAATTTCAACATCTTTTGGAGCAGCCGTGCTTGATACCCCCGTAGCCTCCTTAGTTGTCTCAACCTCGGTTTGCTTTGCATCTTCGGGGATGATCTCAGTAACTGGGGGCAAGCTGACCTTCTCGACCTCAGCCCGCTTTTCTGCAATCTTCTTGATGGACTTGACACCTATATTACGAGAAGCAACAGTTATTAGTTTGGGAGAAAGTGTGGCCTCTTTAATTGATTGCTCTGCAATACGGCGACAAGTTATAATAGCTTCGACAAATTGTGGAGAAAATGTGGAGATACCTTCCGCTGATTATTCGGTCGAAGTTGCAGTGGAAGCCCCAACGGCAGGAGGAACTGGGGCTTCGGAGATCAAGGGATCATCTGGACTGTATTCCTCAACTTCAGAAGTTTTGGGTTCTGGTGCCGAGCTGGAACCCTCATCGATTTTTGCTTTGCCCTTGAGATCAGATTTCTCTTTCTCCATGGCCTCTCAGATCATACGCCTACCCTCTACTAAAGCCTCAGCTTCTCCGCCCTTGAGGAAAGTCTCCATAAGTTGGCCTTCATCAATCTCCTCAACCTTCAACCGCTGCTTTCCCCCCTCGACAGTCATATCCCAGACAATAGCTAAAGTGGTGTTATAATCCTTGATCCAAGAGATGTCTTGGGTTTGAATAACCTGAGCAAAGAAGTCCATAAGCAGCTCCTCAAATCCTTCTATTTCCTTCTCGGCTACAGCAAGATTAGCAGTGGCGGTGGAGGCCGACCTAAGAGCTGTGTTAGCATTACTCTCTACAAGAGCTGCCCGTTCCTCAGCATGGGCAAGTTTACCATTTAAGCTTTCCCTCTCCTTTTCCCAAGCAGCCTTTTCCGTAGCAAAGCAATCTTGTGCAGCCTTCAGCTCAGTGTTAGCAGTTTTAAGATCCTCAGTCTCCCTCTTTAAAGCCATACGTACGCTCTTGGCTGTTTAAATCAAGCTCATGATGAAAGCGTTTCTTGGCATTCTGTAGCTCAGTCTTAAAATTGTCAGCATCCTGTTGAGCTAAAGCAAGAAGAGCCTGTGTATCCTCAAGATCCTTTACTGCTTTATTCCTAGCCCTAGCATCATTATCAATTTTTACTCTGGCCGTGGCTGCCTCTGTCTCTAGAGTACGGATAACATCGAAAAGATTCTTGGCATGTTCCTTCATTATCTTATATTGCTTGGCTACATGGGCGATGTGTCCCACAACTTCGATATCCCAGTCCTTAGGAACCGGTTCTAAGTTTGGGACGAAGACCATTCTCTCAAAATAGATCTCAGGAAATTGTTTCCACAAGCGCTTCAGTTTAGCCTTGTTATCAGGGGCCAAAGTCACCTCCTGCGTAGTAGTGGATTCCATGTGACGTTGACCAGAAGGAACCAGAGCTGCCTTTTCTTTGTCTTTAACTGGCCCCTTATTCTTATCTTTGGGTCCGTGATGCTTCTTAGAAGTTTTGTCCTGAGGAGGTAGGCCTTTTGGAGGAGTTGGAGCCTTGGGAATCTCTTTACCCCCAGTATGTGGCACTTGGCGACTGTGGGACTTCCTGGGATCCTGTTTAGAAGGAGAGCGAGAGCACGGGGAATGAGGTTGATAGGAATCATGGCGTCTTTGACTATCCCCCCACGACTATCGTTGCGATCGTGCTCGGACACGGAAGAAAGCCTTGGAGTATTCTCGCGAAGAGCACGGAAAGAGTAAGAGTAACGACGAGGCATGTTTCCTACAGAAAATAACAAATGGGAGTCCGGATTATGAATATGATTAGTGTAAAAGTGTTGTGAGAAGTGGTGCATGGGGTTTGTGTGCCCATGTAATCCCCCCCAACAGACCAAGGCCCGAAGTTTGGCTCGTCTGCGCAATTTCTTTATCTTTGGTAGGAGAGGTTTCTCCATCGAATGTAGGGAAGAAGGTTCCTCTACGAAATCTCCGTAGGTATAAAGGTCATCTGGAAAGGGGATCTTTTCTAAACCCTCAAGTATCATATCCTCTGTTAATGTAGGTTCCACTGGTGGTGGAGTCTTCAGGGGAGACTGTCCTTTAGAAGAAAGATCACCCTCCGGTTCATTAACCCGAGCTTCGTCTCCTTTGTATATATTTAGATCCTCATCATCCTGGTCGATCATTGGAGAAGGACTTTTAGGAATCTCAGCTCCTGTTGTCCCTTCTCCCCTCGCCGGAGGTATGCTACTAGACTCCCCAAGAGTAGGGGGCACATACTTGTAATTCCTGCCACCCGAGCCTAGCCCGAATCTTATGTCCAAAAGATGGTGTTTGTGAAGATTCTCGTCGGTGATACACTTCTTGATTCTTAGGAAATCTGATTTACTTTTGAGGAGGAGGGACAGTCGGTCTTTATATATCGAATCTTCTGTTTTTGCAAAGTTGTGATGTGATTAGAACTTTAATTTTGCAAACGAAGCATGCATTGAAAGATTTAAAGCATACTTGATTGTAGCCACTTCCTCGCACATCCGGCTTGACGCTTTATGTAAAACCAATCAGATTTGGCATCCCCTATGTTGCTATGACTGTCCGATAAAACCTTTTTGCTGGCAGTTGACTCGAAGAAAGAGAAATTCGGAGTCCCTGTGGAACGATGTTTGAAATGATAATAGAATTTCAAATCCTTGAAAGTGAGCTCGGTCTGTAGAACCTTTACATATGCAAAGTATAGGGTATACAAAGCCGCGTAAGCGTTAGGATGGAGTTGCATGGGGGCAATGTGTAGTCGTCTTAGGAGATCAATGACAATTGAAGGAAATGGAGGAATAGCGCTTACCCAGCACATGAGATGGCTGACAGTCACGTACCCTTCTAGGGCATAATGAGGCCTATCTCCATCTTCTGGAGTTTTCACTTCATCCCAAGAAATCCTATGTCTTAATCATATTTTCTTAAGCCTTATATTATCCAATTTGGAAGCTAGAGAATCAGTGAGCTTCTCTTTCTCTACTTCCTCAACACCTGGGATCTCGTCAGGAGCCCAATCATCTTCTTCCTCTTCTTCAGGCGATGTGCTCTCAGAAGAATTCGATTTTGTATCTGTTTCATACTCGGAGCCAGAATTACTCCAGTCCGAGCCTGACGGGAGCACGTCAGGATTGTGATATTTTAAGAACTCTGGATCTGCTCTCATTTCGGATATTCTTGAGGAGCGTCTATCTGACATGGCTGTGTTGGCGAGTAAACAAGAAAGATTAGGATGCAGTAACCCGCGAACCCTGTGCATGTGCAAGTGTTGATGTGTACAAATGTGCATAATACTGGAAAATAGACACACAAAATAAATTGGATAAAGGTAATGTTAACCGGCCTTTTGGTCCGGTCACCAAAAGTACTCCAGACACGCTCGACTCAACATATCGCGTGATATTACAGCCCGGAGGTGTCGCCAATATCATCCGGGGGCCAGTATCAGAAGGCTCGAATCTGGCCACTAGCAGGATGATGCAACCTCCATCAGTATCCGTCCGCATCCAAGCCGAAGGCGAGCCGTCAAGCGGGTCCGGGCGTAGCGCCGGTGAGGGTCCGAAGCCCCACAGTCCCGGCGGAGATCGACCTAACCGGTGGGCACCGCCCGATTCATTTGATTTTCTCCATGCCGGAAGCTCAGATTCCTTCACTTCGGACCACCTAAATGATAGATTCCTTCACTTCGTGCTGAGGAGCTTCGACGCCCCAAAAGAACCAACATACCGCGCCAACGAACCTCGGCCATGTCCCCTCCAAACAAACTTCCCCCCCTGCCATGGTGCGGAATTTCGTAACTCCAAGGTACGAAATTTCGTACCATACAAGGTGGAAAATTTCGTACCTCGTAGGTACGAAATTTCGTACCTTGAAGGTGCGAAATTTCATACCTTGAAGGTACGAAATTTCGTACCTAGCAGGTACGAAATTTCGTACCTGGGAGGTGCAAAATTTCGTACCTCCACCCAGGTACGAATTTTTCGTCGCCGACAGCTGGACGCGCGAATTTCCTGAAGATGGTCCCCATTTCTACCTACTCCTACCTAACCCCTACCTAACCACTTCCTATAAATATCCCACTACCTCACACTTCAAAAGAGGGAGATTCTTGGGCTTTGTGACCTCCATAAAGCTTCATTAATGGCATCTCCTCTTTGAGGAAGAAGAAGGGAAAACTTGTCCATTTTACTATTTCTTGCAAATATGACTATTGTAGCTTCATATATCATAGTCAATGAATGTAATGAGAGGATCTCAACCTTGTAATCTTTCAAGTGATCAATAAAATTCCTACAACTCTTCAAAGTGGACATAGGCCCTTCCTGAGGCCGAACCACTATAAATCTCTTATGTTATTTACTGTTTATGTTCTATAATATGTTCTTGTCTATGCGGCCATATTTATAATTCCTAGTAATTAGGAATCTTTAGTGCTTGCGACATTTTTTCTCGTCAACATTTGGTGCTTTCACTGAGAAAACTCGAATTTTGCGCCTTTGTCGCACCTTGTCATCTCGACCCCCGACGAGCTTAAGGTTCCTTGCTAAACCTGTTGTTGAGTCCGCTCACGATGACAAAGCGACCAAAGAACGCAAAGATCGGCTCTTCAGCCGCTGTCGAGGATGGGACATCCCTACAACCTCAACATCGAGCCCCGGACCTCTCGCCTCGGCCTCGAGCCTCCCACGGGGTTCGAAACTCGCACCTCACGGGCTTCGAAGCTCGAACCCCACGAGGTTCGAAACTTGAACCCTACGAGGCTCGAAAACTCGAACCCCCACGGGGTTCGAAACTCAAACTCCACGGGGTTCGTACCCTCGATCCCCAAGAGGTTCGAAAGTCCCTCGCCTCTGCCTCGATCCTCCACTCCACTACTTTGGATTCCTCGACTCTGCATCCCGCCTCACTCGGCCTCGACTGCGTCTCAGTTGGCCTCGACTCCGCCTCACTCGACTACGCAATAACATCGGCAACTCCTCGACCACTCTCGCCCAACAAGGAAGACCAATCACAAGGACTAGGAGGCTCGACCACTAATGAAATCGTCCCTCCTACTGTGGACCCCAAAGCGCTCGCAACACAAGCTCAAATCCACGCACTTAATGAAAAATATGAGAACACGGATGTCGAGCTCAACCCAGCATTAAGGAATAACATCGACCTTATGCGACAACTTCAAGAAAGTCAACGCATCGTCGATCGACTTAACCTAGCTCAGAACAACACTCGACCTCGACCAATAGTCTCATAAACTTCCTCTTCCGAGTCAAGGGGCCCACGTCAAAGAAGGAGGTTAAGTATCGGTAACGACGTCGTCGCTCGTACCAATGCCCTCGATAACGGCAACAGCGATGGTCATGACAATGACAATGGCGACCGAACTACATTCACATATAACGAGGGGCACAGTACCGAGACCGCTCTTGCTCGATTATCAATGACGGACCAGATCTACGAACCAACCTCTTCCTCGACACAACTCGATGACCGCTAATCAAGATGATGGGCCCGCTATTCCAGGATCCGCATCAATCCGCTCTTCATCAAGGTCCGCTTATAGATGTCGAAGACATGGAGGAAGACAATCCGGACGTCCAGCATAGGAAACGCCCTCGCAATAGGACCCCGGAACCTCGCCAAAACCCATGGGTCCCGATGGTGGATCCCCATCCAACATACCTTCCCGACATGGTCCGAAGGATCATGAGTGAGAGGCAAGGAAACATGCATGATTCATGGGAAGCGCACATTAGGCGCAACCCCTTCACCAGGATGGTAAATGAAGCAGAATGGCCACGCCGCTTCAGCATGCCACAGATGCTGCTCTATGATGGCACAACCGACCCATGTACCTTCTTAAATCAATATGAATGACAAATGGACTCGAGTCGGGGCAATGATCCGGTCAAATGCAAGTGCTTCCTAGTCTTCTTATCAGGAACCGCTTTATTATGGTTCTCTTGCCTCCCACTCGATTCCATTAACAATTTCAGCCAATTAGCAGCAGAATTGGTCAAGCAATTCAGAGTGCACATCCCGACTCCGAAGAATGCCCTCACCTTGTATAACCTATGCCAAGGACTCGCCGAGTCGCTCAAAAGCTACCTCTCCCGGTTCAATGTCGCGCTCGCCGAGGTCAAGGATCCAGATCCTTGCACCGTACTCTGTCAACTAGCCAAAGGTGTCATCCCTACTTCCAAATTCGGGGCATGGATCGATCGGAACAGCGAAAAAGCCTCGACGCTTTCCATGAAAAGGCTAGGCAATACTTATGTTAAGAAGAGGCGAGACGAAACCGACTCCCCAGGGCCGGTCTTCCCAACAATCCACATGCGGGTGCCATAAATGACAATGTCAAAGGGAAACAGAAAGTAAAGCTCTTTGATAAGGACACGGGGGCAGGCCCCTACAAACAAAGACCGAATAGCAGTAGGCAAGGCGGCCGCAACAACGGCCAAGTTTCTACGGAACCCAAAAATCCCATCTCTCACCGGACATACAAGATCTACAACCCACTGAATGAAGACTTGGAAACAATCTACCGGCAAACGTGCAACACGCTTCAATACAAGAAACCATACAACAGGGAGTCCACTAATCATGAGAAGAATACCTGCAAGTACTGTCGGTACCACGACATGTACGGGCACAATACCAATAATTGCCATCAATTCAAAGATGTAATCGAAAGGCTTGTCCGCGAGAAGCGCCTTGAACAGTACGTCCGAAAAGCATCATGACTCTCGCCGGCACTAAGAGGAATTCCAGCAAAACCTAATATTGGTCGCAATTGACACTGGTACCTCTCACCCTCCCCGAGTGGCGGAGGACCCACTGGAAACGGATCTCCTTCCACTTGTGGACCCCGAAGCTCCTGCGGCTCAAGCACAGATTCACACGCTTAATAAGAAATATGAGAATGCAGCTCTCGCGCTAGTCGTTGAAGATCAACATCAACCTTATGCGCCAACTCCAAAAAAAAAATCAATGCATCGTCATTCTACATCAGCTTGCTTAGAACCGCGCCCGCTAGCGGTATACCGCATCAGAAATTTCCTCTTTCGAAGATAATGGCCAACGGCGAGGAAGGAGATTCAGCCTCATTAAAAACATCGCCATCCACTCCAACATTCGCATGGTGACAACAACAATAACAGAAAGGAAATGATGATCAAACAATCATCACTTACGGCCAAGGAACACGGTAACAAACCGGGTTCGTGTAACCAACCTTCTACTCGGAAGAGCCCAACTGTCGCCGCTTGCAACCAAAGTCCCGCTCTTCCAGTAACTCGTCAGACCGAAGTACCTCCAAATCCGGGTGCACACCAGCTCGCCCAAACTCGAAAGCTATACCAAAACCAGACCTCCACCGAATTACATCACTCGAGGGGAGCATAAAAAGAATGATCAAGAATCCTGCCACCGATTTGAAAGCTTGACTCGAGCGGTAGGAGGAAGCTTTCAATACCTTCCTCGCCAGATAAGAAGCACTTTAGATCCGACTGGCCAAGCATACATTACGGAAGCAAGTACCGATGCTCCTCCACCATTGATCCAGGACTTGGGGGCAGCCCCGCAAACTAACCGACTAGCTGACGTCACTCCTCGGAATGGTGCTGGTCCCGCTACACTCGGGGGCACCCCTAATCCCGTCATCGCTCCAGCTCGATGCGCTTCGATTGGTCAGGCTTTGTAGTTGGAAATGTTGCTCAAGCACCAACGCGTGCAGCTTTGGATGGACTCGTCCCATGGTTTCATGAGTCAGAATTACGCTCGATGTTGCCCCTCGAGTTGTAGTCCAATAGAACCTTCCTCTCAATCATCTGACTCCCAACTTGGACGTTAGCACTAGGGGCACCAGTGCCACAATGGTCAATCGAAATCAATTGCTTGCTATCGAAAATGGGCCAGAGATCGCAGGTGTCATCCGTCGGTACACTCCAGGAATTATCCATTCACTAGGATTGCACGCAAAGCTGAGTGGCCCTGACACTCCAACACACCACATGGGGCATTCAATGAAGGCACGACTGACCTCTAACCTCGAAAATATCAGGGTCACCACAAGAAATGGAACGCGTCATCTCGGCCGTCCCCGGCTTTGATGCTCAAGCCCCCGCTATGAGGACTCAAACTGCTATGAGTCCATACTTATCGCCTTTGCTTCTAGCATCCAAATGGACCAAGTTCAATTCAACCGACTTCCACAACATCATGCAACCGAAGTTGGAGACTCCCGGATTGCCAAAGGTCTTCTGCCAAGAAGGTGCGCTAGGCTCCAAAGTCCAGGACTAGATTACGACCTCTGTAATGCGGCGGGAGCCCAACCTCCGATTGTCGCCGACACGATCCATGGATCGTAAGGGAATCGCGGGGGCACACTCACGGTGTTTGCGAAAGTAGTATGAGGCGTAACCCATTCACTTCGGCTAGCCATAATTCCAAATGGCGCTGGTGGCGCCAGCACTCCGATATGCCGACGCCATAAAATGCAAGCAGTTCCCCGTCCTTATACAAGACGGCTCTATTATGGTTCCGTCGACTTCCACCGTGAACTATCTCAACTCTCGACTAAACCGCCAAAAGAACGGTCCCGCAATCCAGGATGCACGTCGTGATACCCAGAGACACCTTCTTAGTCTCGAACGGTTACCAAGGCATCTGTGAACTCTTAAAGGCCACCTCGCAAAATCCAACACCGCCTTTGCCGAAGTCAAGGAACCCACTCCTCGAGTCATGCTCGTTCAGCTTATAAAGGGCATGCCACCTGGTTCCAAACTTGGGGCATGGACTGATCAAAAACAATCAAGGATTCAAAAGATCTTCCACGCGAATGCCGACTACTTCCTATGCCAAAATTTAGCATAAAGGAATCAAGCTCCTACCCTCAACATCCTACCTCGTGATGACGCCCAGAATTCCAACAACTCCGATTCCACCACCCTGCACAATCTTGCTCACACCTGCAGCGTCAAAGGTAGTCGCAACAATAAAGGGAAGTGCCTTTGACTTCCCTCTTTCCGCAGCTATACTACTTTCAACAACACCCCCGAGAAAATCTATCTCACAACCTACAACTCCCAACCGTGCAAAAGGCCCAAGCCTAAATGCCCGACGAACGCGCCAAGGGACTCTACATGATATTGTCGGTTCTACACCGTCTGCAGATACAACACGAACATGTTTCGCCACTTGCAGAACAACATCAAAGATTCCTATTGCACAGGATCTCCAAGCCACTCGACGCTCATCGAGGGTTCCCACTACGCGGAACCTTCGAGCCACTCGACGCTCATCGAAGGTCCGCACTGCATAGGGTCTCCGAGCCACTCAACGCTCATCAGAGATTCCCACTAAACAAAAACTCGATCGACAATTAATTCCTCAAGATCATCCCCCGGGCTCATCAGGACTATGGCAACAATAAGCATCCATGCCTCACAACTCGCCTCACGTGGGTCGCCTTTTGCGCCGATCTAGTTGATATCAGGCCTCAAGTGCTGTAAGCCTTCCAAATGGCTTTTGTCAGACCTACAATCAACCATTATGACTAATTCGTATACGCGGGCACGCTGCACTGGATCAACATCTCCGACCCGGGAACTGGTCCCTTGGATCAAGCTTTAATCAGCAACGAGTACCCCGATACTTCAACTCCATAGTCCACCATAAGGACCTCAACATCAGAAACCTCATCTTACAACGGGTCCTTCCTCCACCAGCAGGCCTCGCCCCTCGATAGGAAGGCCCACACTCATACAACGGAAGCTCAGCGATGGAACTTTCAAACCCTCAACCATGGACGGAGCCGAACTCTCAAGGGCATGGAACAACGAACATCTTCACCTCTACTCTACATAACTTAATGTACAATCAATTCAGGCCTTTCAATGATGTTTTGCTTTCCTACAATTTGAGGCATTGCAAAGGCTACTACCACCAGAGATATCCGTAGAAGTGATGTTCAGTTTCCCGCCTCCCTTCCATGTTTGCTCCATGCATGACATGTTTGGTTATTCCTAACAACCAGCTTGCACTCAAACTTCCGACCGCCGTACCCGCCCCTAACATTAGGGCCGGCACCGCCGTTTCAACCGCGAACCAACCCCGCGGCCTAACAACATTGGCAATGACCGGCGCCCCGAGCACGGGAGCCGGCCATGCCACTCGAGTCACCGGCCCGCGGCGCGACCGAGTATAAATAACCTCTAACTCGAATCGTTCTCCCAAGTCCCGCACGACTTGGGGCTGCCCAACATGCAGCCGGGAGCGATAAACATTTCCCCTGGCTACGGGTACTTGTCGAATCTCGGCACAGCACCGAGATCGATGTTAAATCGTTTCCCCGAAGCCCTAAAGGCTTAGGTGCAACTCACGGCCATGATCGGATCCTACGGGCTGATGATCGGAGCTTTTCTCCGGAGAATAAACGACGTCGTCCCTCGCTCGAACCCGATGAACGAAGGGAGAGCCACCCTCTGGACAGACCGCATAACGCGATGTCATACGCCTCCGCTACTCTTGGGATTAACCCCGGGCGACCCAAGAAAAAATAGCAGGCGCTCTAGCCTGGCTTCACAAACTACGAGTTTCCTAAGCTGAAGGAAACTTACTAGAAGCCTGCGCTCTAACTTACCCCTCTGGAACAACAACCCAGCTCTAACTTACCCCTCTGGAACAACAACCCAGAGCGTGGTACTCTGTCTCACCCCTCTGGAACAACAACCAAGAGCGCGGTACTCAATCACACCCCCTGGAATCACCAGCCTGGGGCACAACACTCACAATCGCTTTTTTGTTAAATGTAACGATAAGTATGCCCATGCAAGTACGGGACGCCCGAAAACATGGATGGAACATCCGAACAGTTAACACAAAATGCGATCTTTACTAATTCATTTTCCATTTCACAAACACGTAAGACAAACTACATGTCTAACATCTCTTCTCTCTGGTGACAGGGTATTCATGAATACCACACCATGTCTTTGAGCACCAAAAGCGAGGACCACACTCGCATATACTATTGGTTCACTTAACCCAAGGCATCTTTAATTCCTTTAACAACTTCTGATGCTACTCATCCTTTTCTTTTCTTTCGTCTATACAGGTTCAATACCGGCAGGTCGCCACCAATGACGGGCCCTTTCCTTCTAGAACCGCTTCCTCCTCCTCTACTCCGCACAAGAGTAATGGATTCATGAGGCATCGATGCACGCCTTCCGCCATCATCCTCGACGCTTGTAATCATCATAGCCTCCCCAAGAGCAATACATGGCAACGGCTTAGGGACGATGTAAGAAGCAAGGACCAATCCAGCATGGGTGTCTCCCCAAGCCTTCTTGGTGCCTAACTCCGCTCGCTTCTCAGAATCTTCGGCAGTCTTCTAATCAACTAAGTGCCTGGCCCGGAGCCACATAATGGCATCTGCTACATGTGTGCTAAGGGTCCTCTCGCCCTCTTCTAGCGGGCGTCACCGGCGGCTCTCCTTATTCCTAGCCTACTTAGAGGCCCTCTCCTTCTCCGCCTCAGCATCGACCTACCTCCTCGCCACCACGGCAGCTGATTTCTCCTGGGCATCCTTACTAGACTTTGCCCGGGCACCTTGTATGGCAGCCTCATCCTGTCCGTCTTCCCCTCCGACTTTGCCACCAGCCGGGCTTCCTGATTCTCCACCCCAGCTTGCATTTCTTGCCCATTTACACCAGCTACGCCCGTTGCATGAGCACTTCGACCAGCCACAACTTCTCCTCCTCCAAGGAGGATCATAAAACATGGGACTCCAAAGCCATGGGTTCTCCTACTTCTCCAGATTGTTCCCGCTGTGACTAGAACTGGGACCCGAACGCTTGAGGAAGTACGGGGGCAAAGCCTGGCATTACCTCCGCTCAAAGGGCAAGTACACGAGCGTGCGGGCAGTCTCCTACCCATCTCCGCACTAGTTTACTCATCACAGGAACTGAGGAGGATATCCACCAGCTTCCGCGCTGGCATTTCCATCGCCACAACCGTAGGGGAAACCATTCTAAGGAGGAACATACACCTCGCCACGAGAAGGACCCGAACCCAAAAACTTGGGTCTCAGAAACTTCTAAGCTCCCAGTAGTACTGGACAGACCAGGCATAGAGGCCCGAACCGAAGGGCAGAGGAAGCAATACAATCGCAGTTCCCTGAGGAACTGGAGAACTTAGATAAATTCTCAATACGCAAATTAAAAAAAATCCATATTTCAATGCAAGTTCTTGGGTCTCCATGGCCGGTTCATTGGGTTTGCAAGGTCTCAGCGCCCTACCTGCAAACTCATAATTAAACGCAACATTAAGCTAACTCACACCCCTCGATCCATACCTACAAGCGCATCGAAACGCGGTGACGACACCTAGTTTGGATAACTATGGCAGTAGTTACCGGTAAACATCAGCACCATTTTCCGAATCGGATAACGACCCCAACATAATTGGGTTGGAGACTAACGACTCACCATATGCTCGCATCTTG
Organism: Allium sativum; assembly: GCA_030737875.1. Taxonomy (NCBI): domain Eukaryota; kingdom Viridiplantae; phylum Streptophyta; class Magnoliopsida; order Asparagales; family Amaryllidaceae; genus Allium; species Allium sativum. The sequence continues at coordinate 167,700,961 of CM060923.1, forward strand.
CGCTCGTATCCGAGCAATCAGTCTGAATAAGTTCATTTCCAGAATCATTCGTCAACCAATTGTGTTAAGTTCAACTTCAATTACCGATCAGGCATGAAACATTGAGCAATGATCCAAGCCTGCTAGCTCGTATCTGACATCGAGAAGAATCTAGTAGGTACCCGGGCCTGGGGAAACCCTCTACGGATTGTCACACCGGCCTGGCAATCTCATGACCTGATCAAATCCCCTAAAGTCTCTGCACTGACATCATCTTCACAGCATCCTACAGAACCACCATCTTTAGAGCACCTTCACCTTGCAACGAAGGAAATCCGGAGCCAGAGTTCAGGCCCTGGAGGCTTCTCGGCTTCCATCATTACTCGGACTCCACAAAAAGCTGACGCTTCGGAACATTGTGGCAGCCTTTAGTCTCAACAACTAATGCCACGGCCATCACCAACCGCCAGTGCAACGCCTAAGTTAAGATGCGACCGCATCATGGTTAGGTTATTGATCGAATCCCAAGACTAACCGCTTAACTATGTGTCGATATCTTACACAAGCATTCAAGCTGACAATCCAAGCAGGTCCATACCTTGAGGACCACGTCGCGAGACCAAAAATCACTAATCACTATCCCTCATATGGCGCCATGCAAAGGTTCAAGTTTGCAAACTCAAGATCGAAGACTGGGTTTGACAAAGTCGTGGGAGTGTGAAGTTATGTCTCATGCTCCCGCGCGTCGGCTTAGTTGTCATCTCCTCAACCAAGATTCGAACTCCTAAAGAGCGTGAAAGATTTAATAAGCATTTGGGACACAAAGCCCAATCCCGTATTCACGCATGCTTGGCAACCTTTATCCAAATTCCTAATCCCGTTTCCCAAGATCCATCGCTCCACGTTCTTGGGCACCAAATCTGAAAGTCCTCTTACTTTCCACATCTCTCTTCCCTTCTCCCAAAAACCTAACAATACCTCGAACAACCAAAGTACAAAAGAAGTATTTTGGCATCCGCCAAGCCCTACAATGATTTTCTATCCGAAGAAGAGGAGAAAGGAAGTAACTACAATTAGGGGATCGGTATGCCCCAAACGAACGTTCCAAGGTCGGAATTTGAGATCGTACACCTAAATACAACTACATCCACTTATCTTTGAAGCACTGGCTACCAAGTCAATCACGACTCAACGACCACTTGCATACTCACCAAATGTTCAATCATCAAAGCGCCCGCATACGTACATCCCCCGCAAGTGTCAAGTCGCCTAAAACGCGCGACGACGACACTATGCAGCTACTAAGTAATGCGAGTGCGACACAAAACCAACAGCGGCTCGCTCACAGTTCCCCAACGAGCGTGCCCAGTAACTAACATGTCTTTCCTATAACGTGCAGGATAAATCCGCAACCCAAATACCATCTCAACTTTCATTCCAAAGCACATCATGTCAAGACAAGGCGTCAAGACAAGACGTACTTTGAGGGGCAAATGTTAACCGGCCTTTTGGTCCGGTAACCAAAAGTACTCAAGACACGCTCGACTCAACATATCGCGTGATATTACAGCCCGGAGCTTTTGCCAATATCATCCGAGGGCCAGTATCAGAAGGCTCGAGTCTGGCCACTAGCAGGATGGTGCAACCTCCATCAGTATCAGTCCGCATCCGACCCGAAGGCGAGCCGTCGAGCGGGTCCGGGCACAGCGCCGATGGGGGTCCGAAGCCCCACAGTCCCGACGGCGATCGACCTAGCCGATTAGGTCGAAACTGAGGCACCGCCCAATTCATCCGATTTTCTCCATGCCGGAAGCTCAGATTCCTTCACTTCGGACCAGCTAAATGATAGATTCCTTCATTTCGTGCTGGGGAGCTTCGACGCCCAAAAAAACCTACATACAGCGCCAATGAACCTCGGCCACGTCCCCTCTAAACAAACTTCACACCCTGCCAAGGTGCGAAATTTTGTACCTCTTAGGTACAAAATTTCATACCTTACAAGGTGCAAAATTTCGTACCTCCTAGGTACAAAATTTCGTAACTTGAAGGTGCGAATTTTCGTACATTTCGTACCTTGAAGTTACGAAATTTCGTACCTAGCAGGTACGAAATTTCGTACCTGGCAGGTGCAAAATTTCGCACCTAACAGGTGTGAAATTTCGTACCTCCACCCAGGTACGAACTTTCCGTAGCCGACAGCTGGAGGCGCGAATTTCCTGAAGATGGTCCCCATTTCTACCTACTCCTACCGAACCCCTACCTAACCACTTCCTATAAATACCCCACTACCTCACACTTCAAAAGAGAGAGATTCTTGGGCTTTGAGACCTCCATAAAGCTTCATTAATGGCATCTCCTCTTTGAGGAAGAAGAAGGGCAAACTTGTCCATTTTACTATTTCTTGCAAATATGACTATTGTAGCTTCATATATCATAGTCAATGAATGTAATGAGAGGATCTCAACCTTGTAATCTTTCAAGTGATCAATAAAATTCCTACAACTCTTCAAAGTGGAAGTAGGCCCTCCCTGAGGCCGAACCACTATAAATCTCTTGTGTTATTTACTGTTTATGTTCTGTAATATGTTCTTGTCTATGCGACCATATTTATAATTTCTAGTAATTATGAATCTTTGGTGTTTGCAATATTTTTTGCCGTCAACACATAATAATGGTCATTGTATGTCGCTGAGCTATGTTACTGTTCAATCCAGAAAGTTCATCTCGAAGGCTCTAACCTAACTGTCCATTGGTATATTAGAATTGCATCGCATTTTTCAATCAACATGTGTATCAGATTTTTTAGTAAAGCTGGCTTGTTGAAGTCTCAGGGTTCAACTCATGGCATAGGTGTCAGATCGTGGAAAAGAGACCGGCTCGTGAAAGACGGATCGTCAATAAGTCACGCTCGTGGAGGAACTTTGGCTCGTGAGACATGCATCGGATCGTGGGACAGTCCATCTCCCTACTTTGCTTTACCCAAATGACTCGTGAGAAACCCCCACACGATCCGCTCCACTTCCTATTTCCACGAACCGACGCTCCCCCATTTCCACGACCCGATCCGCCATCCAATTCAGCACTTCGCCTTCATCTATGGTCCCTCCATCACACTATTGCCACGAACCGAGTCGTTACCCCATCCACGAACCACTCTGGTAAATCTCATCTTCTTCCTCGCTATCACCCTCCTTCCTCCATAAATCCATTGCAGCATCGCCATCCTTAAAAACCTTAACACTGCTAGCTCCACCACCCTAATCATCCGAACTTGTAAAAACTCGAGAGGAACATAGAGAAACGAGAATGAAATTATATGAGAGCATTCTTAGGACAATTACCTTTCTAATTTTAGTTAGGGGACGAAATTGTTTTCTGGAAATCACAAATTGGGATTTTTGATATAAGAAGAAGGGCGGTGGCAGTAAAAAGAAGAAGGAGAAGAGGAGTGAAGAAGAGGAGCAAGCTTATATAGCCATCGAAGTGGCTCTTGGTCTCCTCTTTTCCTTTGTATTCGAAATGGATCGGCCCAGCGGACCGTGAGCGCCATGGCGAGCCTAACATAGCTCGAACGAAGGCCCAACTCACCATCAGTTCGTGATCTACGTTTGACTACGAGGATCACGACTCGATGAATTCCTCTACATTATTAAAAAAAACTTACTTGACAAATTGGTCACAATGCGCCCCGGAATCCAAAAAAGTAAAATTTGAATAAAGAAATGATCGAATATTCAATCTGATATTTATACCCATCAGAGAAAGTAACTCTTTGAAGCAGGTCGATGTTCCAAACAGACACGACCATTGATCTGCATCATTTCATGAAAGGATAGCTCAGCAGTTTCGAAGCACCTTCCATCCTTGATAAAACATACTTCGAGGGGGCAAAATGTTGGTTAACTTTTGGACCAAGCCACCAAGATTCACATGCAAGCCTATTATGAAGCCTCACTCGGGAAAGATTTGAAAACTCATTCGTGGTCACCTAACCATTTTCATCTCATGACTACTGCACCACGATCCGCTCACGTACATGCTCCACGACCCGCTCGTGCCTATGTTCCACGACCCGATCCCAAAGTCAAAGAATGAAGGCCACGACTTGGTCTTCCACGATCCGAAAGGTCAGGATCTAATGACACCTGTCCATAACCGCCATCTTGACCATTTCTCTACCTACTCACGAACCAATCCGAGATCCTCGGGTTTTGTGCCACATGTGACCACGAACCGCCTACGGATATCACCTATAAATAGCCTTACGCTTGGCATTTTCAGGATCTTTTGGCAGTTTGGAGTGTTGTTTCCATGATTACTGTTCTTTTATCATTTCTTATCAGTTTTAGCTTAAAATTACTAAGTGAATCATTATTGTAAAAGTGAGATTGAGAGAAATCACTGGTTGTACTTGAATTCTACGTATAATTAAGGATATAAAGTGGACGTAGGCTCGTTAACACCAAACCACTATAAATCTTGTGTGTTTTCTGTGTTTTCTTTCATTTCTAGATATTAATCTCTGCATATTCAGATATTTTGGGTGTTAGAGCCATTTTTGGATCTAACACCTTCGAAGTTTAAAACTAAAATTTCAAATTCTTGATTGGCAGTTTTTTGGAGCATTTTGGAGAAAAAGAGAGAACTCGGTCTCATGGCGTCCTCTAATCTTACATCCTCAAAATCTCTTTCCAAATTAGTCACTAGAGCAGATTCTGATCACAAAGTTAAAAAAAACTCCTGATATTTCTTCATCGAAACAACATGCAAAATGAGGAGTTTCACAATCATAGTTTGTCACGAAGTCTATATCTGGGTTCCAAATTGGTATTTCCAGATCTAGTTCCTACAGATCAGGCAAGTTTTACTTCACTTAATTTCATGTAATCAAAAAAATGGAGTTAAGCAGTATCATAGAATCATCCTCATCAGAATGTTGTTCAACTCGAATATTATGAGCCAATCGTTAGAGATAACCTCAAAATCGCTGCTATTAATGATAATCTATTGAATAAAGCTAGGGATAAATGGTCTAATTCGATTGTGTTCTATGTTTACAGTAGAAAAACCTACTATACTTTCTTGAAATATCATATAGATAGGAACAGGAAACTGAAGGGTAATTATCAGCTATATTCGAGAGGCAATGATTTTTTCTTACTTAAATGTGAATTAGCATAAGATATTGATAGAATTCTTGCCTTAGGACCTATTTTTACAATAAAAGGCCGATCTATATGAAAAATGGGTTCTTGGTATGAAATAAACAAAGGAGTTTCTTAATAGAAATCCAGTTTGGGTAAAACTGCCTTATTTAGATCTTGTTTTTGGTCAGTTGAAGCCATAAGTAAAATAGCTTCATTGTTGGGTGAGCATCTTAGAATGGACAATTTTACAGAAAATGCTTGTTGAATTTCCTATGCTAGAATTTTAGTTGAAATCAGTATTGATTTTGATTTTCATGAAAGAGTTCCCATTCAATGTGATAATGGTGTAGTTGTCTGGAAAAACATGATATATGAATGGGTGCCTTATTCATGTGCATCTTGTAAAGTGTTTGGCCATTCAGACGAGATGTGTAAATCTACTAAGATTTGGGTTTCAAAGAAATCTTCTATTACGAGTAGTAAAATGGAATTAGATGGGAAAAATGAAAGTCAGGATAAACAAATGATAGATATGGTAGTACATCCTAACATTGACACCGTAGAAAAATGTATGAGTAAACTTGATTTTATGGAAAAACAATAGTTTATTTCAAGGAACCAAGGAGATGAATGTATTTCTGTTGTTGGGATAACTGTTGATAGTAATAGAGAGTTGGTTAACTCCATTCCAAGGGTAATGTCAAGTAATGATGGGGTCATGCATGGAGGTAATGTTCAAGATAAAAGATGTGAAAAGAATGATGCTGAGTTAGATAATATCTATTGCTGATAGTCAAATGGAAAATGGTAGTGAGGATCATTTTAAAATAGGTGATGATGATAATGAAGATAGAATTAATGGATATGATAATTCCTTCAGTAGTTTCAAAAGAAGAAAGGTTAAATTTAAAAATGAGAAATCAAAAGGTAAGGGCAGTTTCTTGTGTAATGAACCTTTAGTCGAGACCAACCCTGAGTGGGTCAAATTGGTGTCACAATTTCAGAACAGATCCAAATCTAAGAAGGTTAAAAATGATGGGGGTATTGCTGTTGGAGTAATGGAAGGAGGAATTTCTAAGAAGTAATCCTTTTGGTCTTTTCTATGCTCCATTTTATTATGCTGGATTTTGTTGGGTAATTCTCTTAAGTTGTAACTTTGTGGTGCTTTTGCGTATGTTGGAGTTTCTACATCTAGTGAGATGGTTTAGTGGTGGTTTGTTTGAAGTGTAGCGGTGTTGACTTTCATCAGGTTTGTAGTTCGGAGTTTGTGGCATTTTGCTATGTTATGTATATGTGGGAGCTGTTTGGTGCTTCAGCTTTGTTATGTATGCTGGGCTGTTGGACTATGGTTTGATGGGCTTTTGGGCTTTCTCTTGCAGGCATGTTGTTGTTCTTGTTTCTTCTGGTCTTTTGGTCTTGTAGTGTGTCTGAGTGTTTGTTGTATTGTGTCTTATGGTAGTGTTTCAGTGATGTGTTCTCTTCTTTTTGAGTTGGCCTTTTCTTTTTGTAAAGTATTTGTTGTGTGTGTTGTAATTTTTTGTCAACTCAAAAGTTTGCACCCTTCAATTTCTGTAATTAAGTACCCTTGCTTGCTCTAAAAAAAACTAAAATTTCAAACTACCACGCCATTACAAGCTCCTTTTAATTAAATTATAAATTTATATGCTCAAACTTCGATTTAAATAAATTTTATGTCATTTGTTCTCAAAATAAATCATTTAAAATATTTAATTTCCATTAAAATCAATTAAAAATAAATTTTAAATTGGTTCCAAAATTCCGAGTTGTTACAATCTCCCCCACTTAAAAACTTTTTCGTCCTCGATAATGTAACCGAGCTAAAAGTTGTTTAACCAACCAACTCAAATTTCATTCTGGCTTGCATTCTTTAGCTTTTCAGTCTTTAAGAACTTTCTAATTCCCCTGAAATTTGGAAAATGCCTTAGATTTTTGAAAAATTTCGCCATAACCTTCTTTGTACAGGTCAGGCACCTAATAAATCAACACACATCAAACAAAGCAATTGTGACTTATCAACACTCAATGGAGATGTGTGAATAATCATCCCTTGACCCGGTGACAGGGATTAGTCATGATCCATGTGCCGTATCTACTACAAGAGAGACATGTATATTTTTGTCATCTCAAGAACCAGTGATAAGATTTTATTATTAAATCCTGCCATTTCCTTTATATGTTTATTAAGTCCATAATCAGTCCTTAGTTCAACCTATAATTTATCCCTTGCCATACAAGCATCAAACAAGTGCATGCTCATATGGTAATCCAAACCTCGTCATATAAGCACCGAAGAATTGCATGCTTATATGGATATGCTATGCTATGATGTCCTCTGTATATGCTATGCGGTGTAGTCCAAACCAGTTTACTATCCTATGGTATATGTTTAATTTCACACAAGGATCCATCACAGTGCATCCAATTCACTCACATCAATATAATAATAAAATTGTGCAACCAACTAAATAAGGTGCACCTGTTTGTCGGGCATGCAACTTTTTCTCTACTCAGCTTTAAGTCAATAACCTTTTCAGCACACACACACAGACACACACACACGCACACACACACACACAAACACACACACACACACACACACACACATATATATATATCCAATTCGAACTAATTTTCATTTCAGTTTAACATAACCCAATTCAAATAAATAATAAGTATTTTCGTATATTCAATATCCAAAATCGCCGAAGGTTTTATATAATTTATTTAAATCAGACGTCACAAGTAAACAGGAAATCAATCAATCATACAAACAATCAATTGATTAATTAAATTTCTAAACATATAACTTTTATATACTCAAAAATATATTTTCTAAGATTGGATTATATATATAATCACAAATCTATACTATATTATAATTACCGAGTTGGCACCCGAGCTCTCACAAGCCCTCTGGGTATTCTACGCTTATCTAAAGCTGAATCGCCTCAATCCACCTTTCACGAATTTCTCCTCCCAAACCCTACCTCATATTCAATCGCTTCGCATTTTTCTTCCTCCCATCTATATCCCATACCCTTCTCTTCCCCAAACCGTCATGTCCATTCTGCCTTCCCACAATTAAAAACCCAACAGTCACGAAATTAGAAGTCAAAAAGCAAATCACGATACGCTCTGCTTTCGTGCCCTTTCCCTAGCAAATAAACCCTGTTTTAATATCTCCAAACCCTAAGCCTAGCCTAACCCTAAATATCTCCTACGATGAATCCGTCTTCACCATGGCAGCCATCTTCAACAACCCATCGTCGTTGATTAGCAGTTTTCTCTGGATTTGCTTGAGGTCGACAGATTGTCTCACTCTTCTTTCTGTTGATGAAATGAAAATTTCTGCTGGCATTTTTTGTATAACAGTTTCAGATAGCGAGGATAAGGTAAGATTACTACATTTACTATGAAATTACTGTCGAATCCTCTTAATTTTTACCCTGCTGCTTATGGTTGACGGTATTACTTTAAACTTGCTACATAAAAAATTAAATGTGATTTTATATAGTTATATGATTTTCAATGTGACAACTTAAAAATTGTTACTGCGTTTGAAAGAGAGAACTTCGGTTATGATGTTGATGTGCTTGACTGAATTTCTGCAACAAAAATGATTTTCTTCTGTTAAGAAGGTTGCTTATTTATGTAGCATCAGGGATAACCAGAATTTATGCTAATGAAAATATATCCTTATTTTCATTAGAGTACATGATATTTTCATTTATGTCCAATTTTAGATGTTTAATTATGGACATACATATGCTGCATATTCACACAGTTCTCAGAGAAAAAGTTCCTTTGATTTTGATTTCTACATTGATTAGGTTTTACTTTGAGCAGATAAATATTTTGAGTTCTTCCTATTACTATTCGATATTAATGTTTCTAAGCGAATTCCATCCTTTTACATGTATAGGTGTAAATTTTAGTTGATAATTTGGAATTTTCCTGGATGAAATGCCTTGGCTCTAAAAAGTTTCAACTGTTCTGTTACTATGCTAGGACTATTTGGATTTTATATGGATAGAAAAATTTAATATACAAAATTTTACAAAGCTATACATGTTTAATCAAGATGGCTAAAACTGTTTTGAAACGAAACATTTTTAATATGAAACAGTAGATTGTATTTTAGACAAAACTCTTATATACTCTTGCCTCTTTCTATTTTTAGAAACAAGTGTAAACTACAACATTCTTTTAGGTTAAATACAATAGTTTTGGAATTTTTTTGGCCAATATTACTCAATTGAAATATGTGAGTGTATTATGGATAATATAATTTAGTACACACATTTTAAAAGGCTACTTAGGTTACATTATGATGATTAATTTTGTTTCCCAATATGTATGTTATTTTTAGCGTAGCATTGTTACCTATTTGGGATGAAACTAAATTATTAATTTGATGATTTTTTCCCATATCTTTTAGTTCATCCCTGGATTTGCGAGCCTTTAGAAGCAAAAGTAGCATGGTTGTAAAAGGTATTATTCAATGAATTTTCTGATGCCACATATTTTGTATTGTGTAGATAATTTTTAAAAGTTTGGAACATTATTAGTGGGTATAAATATCAGTATTTTCCCTAACATGTTCTATAGCATTCAACTATGACAATTTAGCATCCTTGCTTTTTGATTCCATTTGCCATAAAATCTTGGAAGTCCTATATATGTGCATAAGTAGGAAAAATAAGTGCCAAAGTACTATTACTTGCCCAATACTTAAATCAAGTTACATCGATGTATTTCTTCGAATTAATGGAAAATAAACATGCTCATTTTTATCAGTGTTTCAATGTGTCAATGCTACAACCATAATTTATTATTTCATACCTTCTATCAACTATCAATACAAGTTATAATGTACTAATTAATGAAATCATGTGCAAGTTAATGCTTTTATAATTTAACTTCAGTATTGATTAAATGATATACACCGAAAAATTATTGACCATGGATTATGTTTAAATAGGTAAAAGAACATATTTGTTTACACTTTAAACTAATTTAGAAAAGCTAATGCACCCATTTGTATTGTCAATTCTAAATATTTTGTCACATGAACACTTGCATAGGTTTAAAAAAAGAAAAAGAAAATAAAGAAAAGTAAATTGGCTACCTCATTTGCTTCATATACTTAGGGTGTACAGGTTGGTTATATTATTTTAGTGTTAACTCGAAAATCAAAGAACTTCAGTTTAGTGGTTTAGATTTTCGTTGATGTTGTAGAGTTTCTGGTCGTTTGGTGACAGTTTTTTCATTCACCTAGCCAAATGAAATAAAAAGGAGTCAAATGTTATCCAAATCGTTTGATAATTTATTCATTTTCTAAAATGAACTTCCTCTAGCTTTCCCTGCCTGTTGATGATAATGATTTTTATATTAGTACCATTTCTAATAGTTCTTAATTTTTATGAGTAGAATTTGACTGTAAACACTGAACCTTTTGATATATCTTGATTTTTATTATTAGAGACTGGCAAAGCAATTTTAAATATGCTACCTATGAACTTTTTTGAAAATCTGGAAAGATAGTTTTTTTTAGTATTATAATATTTTGCTTTTAATTTTAATTTAGAAATATTTAATTTCTATGATAGGAAAATTAAGGTTTTGTAATTTTCCTAAAATTGCTTTACTATTATTAAATGAAAATAGAAATCTTAATATTTGGCCAAAGAAAATGCTCTTGAATTTAAACAAAAGTCCTTATTCTACATATCACGTTCTTTCTTAATTTTACCATTCCATATTTTAACTGCATTTGAAGAAACTGGAGCATTTTGACTTTTTAACTTTCGAACTTCAAATTGTTCTCTCTTTTTAAAAACAACTATAAAAACTCATGTACAGATACATTAATTTTTCTTCTTCTTTGTGTTACTATGGCATTATTTAAGCATTTCATAACACTTAACAAAAAAATTGAGTTGTCTACAATTTCTGTTGTCTGAGTATTTTCATTCTTAAAATTTCTTTGGTCTATAATCTTCTGAAACTAATTGCATTTTTTGCTCCAGCTCAACGTTTTAGGTGGTCGCTATGAAAATTGCAGCAGTATTCATTTGTTCATCTGCTTATTTTCTGACTTGTTGTACGTTTTACATAAGTACAGAGTAATAAAGTTAACTCATGGTTGCAGATAGAAAAATCATTGACTTTATGATTTTTTTGGTTGCAGTTAGTTCTAATATTTATCCAATTGACTTTATGTCTTACATGTATGTTTGCTGCAAATAGCTATTAAAATTACTTTCTCTTAAATTATGCCTGATTCTTTTTTGTTAAAATGATAGTATGGAACCTAACTATTTATTTATTATTTTCATATAGTTGCTATGAAAGAATGATTTTTGCCTTATAATTTGCAGAGACCATGAGATTATTAAGTTAATAAGTAAGGTAATCATGTTTTCTTTATATTTTATCTTATGATTTTATATGATTATTCAATTGCAAGATGCACGTTTGAATGTTTCATTCTTCTCATTGAAATATGGTTGTTTTCTTAAGAATTAAAATAGCTACATTATGGGCATATAACTCATTATGAGCTATGTCATTCTTTTACTAGATTTGATTGTTGTAGTTTGACTTTCCTTATAAGTTCCAGGTTATGAAATAACAATGTTAGCAATATATATGTCCACTTCAATGGATGATACAGCTTCTATACTGGACCAAAAGCTTATACAATTGAATTTAGTGCTGGATTGTACTAAACCGATTTAGTTTGATGGTAATGAGGAACATTTGTTTCTAATAGAACAATGAAACTTAAAAAAACAAGTTGGGAGATTTTGGTTAGCTTTCATCAAAATATTCCAAATGCTTTTTTTTCTGTAGGGAAAAAAAACTTGGGACAAGATAATGTTTCTGGATATTTGTCTTTCAAAAAGATAGTTGTGATAACATATAGCTAATAACAACAGCTTTTTTCTCCTCCCATGGGTATCAAATTTGCAATTTTTTTGGTTGCTCAGGTAAGTTAATAATATTCTACTTTACCATTCTCAGGTAACTGCTCTTCCACTAAAATTCAACACCAAAAATGTTGAGAAGTTTGTTTAAGCGTTGTCATTTCATGGTTTGAGACTAGATGAATAATGTTCTCATGTGTTACTTCTTTTCATTAAAATGGTTTCAGCAGATATCTTCAATTACCTTATTTATGTCTACTTGCTGGGCAGTTATACTTATTTATTTGTCTTATAAGTTAAATAACTATTATGTTCTTATGATCAACTATTGATGTCAACAAACTTTATTGTGTATTTTACTGTGTAAAGTATACACTACTTATTAGTAACAGTTAACGGATCACGATAGCGTTAATTTTTTAGTAGCATGCCCTAATATATCCCATTTCATGTATACAGATTACGCCATCCAAATGAGGTAACATGAGCTCAACTTTTGGCTAATGCCCATTCCTCGGTATTTCGCGGTTAGCTTCCGTCCACCTATGCGTCTACTTTTCCTAATCGTTGGGATGCTAAAAGTCGTCATGGCCTACTTTGAGGTAAAACCCTTCTTGGCGGTTTTCTTTTTGTTTCACATGTTACGAAATCCATTGAACTTACAGAGTATATTTGTTCCAGATGTTTTTTCACGAAAACTGTGTCTCGGTGCATGAAACAGCAATAACATAGAGTTTGTATGGACATAGACATGGTTAATAGGCATGATTGATGCCACATTACCTTAACTACTCATAAGATGGTGTTAACATGTGTAGTCGGCTTATGAATATGTATTTGAATTAGTAATGTTATTTTTCTCGAAAAGGTTATGTTTTGTCAGTGAAAAATAATCAATATCCACTTTAATCTAAACTTTACAAAGCCATTTAATCTACATTTGTATTAAGTTCCTTATTTATGTGCTAATTGAATTTAGTTATAAAGAATGCACTTACTCTAATCCATATCAATGTGTTTGAATTTGCAACTATTCTTTTCCACAATTTAAGGAAAATTGGGTTGCTTATAACGACAATAAATGTTTGTCTTGATGTTATTGAAACTCACACATATTTTTTGATGGAAAATTTTCAATTTTTTAGTAATCATTTTATTTTTAAGTATATTGGTTGTAGATTCTTTTTTCCCAATAGTGATAACATTGACCTCCTCAATTTCTGGGTCCTAAGAAAAAATTAAAGTAATATTAATGCATCTCATTTCAAATACTAATAGTATATATAGTGTTAATAGTATGATAGTCAGACTATAAGAAACCTTTGCTGGATCTATAATATATTTTTTATTTGGAAAAAGGTTAACTTCTGTCGCTCGAAAAAAAAGCACGAAATCCTAAACAAATGTTGTGAAATTCTTAATCAACTACCATAATATAATTTATTTTCTACCAACCTGATAATGCGCAAATCCTCTCATCTTGATATTGTTGATATGGTTAAATAGTTATCTTCGTTTAATTGCCGATAATTCTGTTTATTCGAAGCTTTCGATGTAAGCTTATGTTCTCTCTATTTTAGGAAGCATTTTATTCCACTAATGGAACAGTACGCATTGAGCTAGCTAATTTTCTCTTTATTAGCCATTACTGTGTTTATATATACTACAATTTTAGAAATCCAGTGTCAATTCAAAGACTCAGTATACATACATCCATAATAATGATTATGCTTTGAACGCTGCTGAGGTAATAACAATGATAAAACATGTACCTTTGTTATCTTCTAGAAGCTCAAATAGTCGTTCTTGAAAAAAGCTTTTACATAATGCATTGATAACAAAAAATTTATATTCCTTGCATGAGTGGCTAATAGGGTTTGATTTTCATGTTTGCATCCAATAGCTGTCCTCCTATTGTTCCTTGGTTAAAGCCATTTCCTAATGTAAGAATTGTTTGCAATAATTGTTGAAATTTCATAGAATTCTTTACCTCTTAAGGTACATCATCAGTCATGTGTAAATTAGAACATAGATTATCCACTTAAGAAAGCTTTTCTATCATATGTGGCACAATAAAGACAAATAAATAAACAATAAGAAGATAGGCTGAATGGTAAGAATGAATTGTACAAGTTTAATACAGAAGGAGCTTCGTGTTTTTTTAACAAAATATAATCTTTAGAAATTTATTTACAGCAAATTTTACAAACAATAATTGCCCTCTTGATTGAAAATTATATTAAAAAGTTGTTCCACTCATTATTCATTACGTTTTATTCTCATGCAATAGAATAAATCCAATAACTAGAATAGAAAATTACCATTAATATGCAATACAAAATGTAAGAAACTATTGTCATGTTCCATGCATAAGTGATTTGAGCTTTACATTGATTTATTATATATACGTCTGTCATTGTCATGGTAATATGGTTTTTAATCACTTCGATCAAAATTTAGTATCACAAAACAATTAATATACATATTATTAGTTAAAAAAATTATTACTAAAATGGGAAACATTAAATTAAAATATGCTTTTAGATTCTATGGTATATCTATAATTTTAAATTATTATATTTTAAATTACTAAAAGTACGATTTTAGACGCAAGCAAATTGTTTATTATGATTGAGGTACTACCTTGCTTTAATTTCCTGAAATTTTTCAGAGATTAAGTTGCAAGTCAGGCAGGACAATGATAAAATACAAGTTCGATGTTTTAATTTATCAATATCATCAATAAGATTTATATTTTTCAAATCATTGTTAAATTAGAACTGAAAGTGTGTTATTCGATTTGGACCGACCATTGTACACTCATGTTATTTCATATATTTCACTTTCTGTCACTGTAGAGTAAGTTTGATTTTGGTATACATAAATAAAAAACTGATTATGCTATGTTATTGTTTCCACGACTGATATTAGAGTCTTCTCTGCTTAACTTGCACTCTTTTTTATTTAACCTCCTTTTTCTGTAAACTTAAGTCGAGTATAATACATGGAGTGAGGACTGTAATTTGTTACCTGTCCTGTATAAAATGACGACAACAATGGTACGTGTTACCAAGTATGAGGGCGGGCTAAATCAAATTAAGCTATATATTCTTTTCAGATTTAGGTGTGATTATGTACATAAATATTAGTCAAATTTGATTTTATCGAATTTTAACATTTTTTTCAAGTGTGTTTTCAGACAAAATTGATTTCAAAAATTGCTGTCTCTTGCGCTGATTCTTTTTAGTGAGGAGGCAAAGTATATAATACAATTATATATATGTATTAACTATTAACCATAGCATCCATATTTATTCATTAAAAGATATTACCTGAGTGCATATTTTGACCATCGTGTTCAGACCAATCCAAACCTATTTCATCCAAAATAACGTGTCCCTATTCCTTCTTTAAGTACGGAAACTATCCCGGATCTTTTACACAAAATTTTCTCTCTATTTGCTATTAGGTTATGCACTCATTTTAATGTGTTCCTCTTAGACAATATAACGCAGCGTGTCTTTGTACATCGGTTGATACTTATAATAAATCGTCTTTGCATTAATTTTTGTTTTTGTCTATTCAATTTTAGTATGCATGTATATTTGATTTTTGACGTTTTACACTCCCAACATTAAGTCAAAAAACAAGCTCCATTTTTCCTTCTTTTACAATCAATTTCCTACCAAGATAGCATATAAATTTTTATTTATTTATCTTTTTACTCCAACAACATGCTTGGTCATATAATTTATCATGACCTATGTTTCCTAAAATATCCTAAAGCTTTCCTCAACCCCACCGTCCGTTTTGACAACTTAGTCGGCATGCTTTATCAATTAGTTGGAACATATTTCATACCTAACGTTTTGGCTCCCCTACCTTCCCCCCTCCACTGGATATTGCAGCTTGAACTTACCATATTTTCAAAATGCTTTGCACTGAGTGCATAGGAATACCAATGGATCTTTGTCGCGTTAGCTTCTTACCCTCCCCACTTTCAATGGATATGAATATGATCACCAAGTGATGTTATGTTGTTATTTTTTTTATAGAGGTAGCAGAATAGAATTACTGACCACATAGTGATGTCAAAATAAATCAAGGCATATCTACCCTACAGGCTACAGAGGTATAATATGAGATTGACTTTTCTTTTTGCAGTTTTAGCGATTATTTGCATCTCCCGGTTTGGTACTGTATTTTGTATTCTCTAATGATTCAACTTTTTTCCTTTGCCAGTTTACTCCTATATACTATGCATTTGCCTCACCCATAGGATTACAGAATGAATTTAACTCTGTTTACTGTTCATTTCTTAAACCTATACGCTATTAAGACAAACATATTCAGCTTTAACCGGATAATAAACAACCATGCTATGCTGGTACTTTTATTTGAGGTGTAAGCATGATGCTTAAATGACTCATTCGTATGCATGGAGGCATTTATTATTTTTGCAGGTTGCTCTTTACATTTTGGCCAAGCTATTGTAGCTGAAAGAAACAAAACGAGCAAGCTGCCTTAAGTGACATTTTATCAAGCTGTGTGGCACTGATCTATAATATAATTCAACTCCTTTTGTTTTTTTTCTTGGTGATAAAAGCCTGTATAACTAATTATTTGGGCAAGTATTACTTCTGTTGCTTGATATTTTTGTCCTTGCTTCTTTCTTGTTTCAGCGTCTTTCAAAAAATGCAGGGACCCTGTATATTGCCTGGTTTTTTTCATATGAAATTAAACACATGATTGTAAGCTTTCCGTTAAAAAAAAAAATCAAAAGTTGCTTGGTGGTTATTATCAAGGCAGGTTCCATTTTCAGGATTGACTGTTATATTGTGATCTTTAGTTAATAATTGGATAAACGTTCTAATTTTGATGCTTCATCAATTAATTATTTTCAGTCATTCGATTTAGCAACTTATCAATTCCTTTATATATAAATTTTACTACCCCTTTCTAATAATGTTATGGCAGTTGATATTTATATGTTCACATTACTATTTTTGGTTATAATCAATGTCAACATCAATTAGATCTCTATTATATCTTCCTATTTTCCTTTTTGGTTTCAAACAGTTTTCTTAGTGAATAAAACCAATTAAAAATGTTGGTGAGCTATAGATCTCCACATCTCTGTACAAAGCATAAAAAGTAGTGAAGTTAATTATGGTAGTAAGTAAATTTGGATTGTATTCCCAGTTTTCTTTGATTTGTATTGGTTATTTTATGTCAAGTTGTTATTAAAGACCAAGCTGTAGACAATATCATAGTGGGCACCTGGAATCTATCAATTCTAAAAGTTAGGTAAATAATGAAACCATTAAATCGACCAGCATCGTATCAGCCCACACAGTTTTAACATTTTGATTAATCCTTAAATTTATAAGAGTTATCCATGCAATTTAACAGTAGGGAAAGGTTAGGAATTTAATAGTAGCAGTACTCTTAAGATCAAACATAAACTCGATTACGTCATAGTTATCTTCCAATTTTGTAAATCTACGGCTTCGAAAATGGAAAAAACCTCATGCATGCGTAAATACAAAGCGTAACGTTAAAACCTTGAAAAAACCTCTAAACCAACCAATGTGAAACACATGATTCTTCAAATTTGAAAAAAAGTTATTGTTTTAATTTTTAATTTATCATATTGTCAATTTAATAAATAATCAGTAAACATTATTGGCACATATTTTACAAATTATTATTGAGTTGAACCTCTTTTAAATTAAAAAATAAGAACATTTAAAATTTTGGGTTAAAAATTTGCTATAGAATTAATCTAATTAATATTTGTTATGAAGTATTCAAAAATAATTATTTCGAAGTTCAACATATTAATTGTAGTTTGTTAGAAACACTGAAAATAATGTTTAACACATTCCTTATAATCTGACCTGTTCAACCACTAGACCTATCAATCTTGCACCAACATGGTTCAACTCACGGTTCGGTCTTTGAAACTTTGAATTGAACAAATAGCATCTGTACAGTACAACGATGAGTGAATTGTAGAACTGAGTTATAAAATCTAGACTTCGATATAAGAAACAACTGGTACTTTAACGAAATAGATTCAAGTATTTTTTATTCAAGTATTTTTTATATTAAAGTTCATATGTTAAGATTAACCAAACGAGTGATTTGACAAGTACATATGAAAATAGGTTAAAAAAGTAGCATATGTATAATTTTCGGATCACAAAACACAACTTTTAATGATATGCAATGATGTGTGCATTTACATATATCAGAGCATGATTTGATTGAGTAAGTGACTTTATATTAGAAAGTGTATCATCAACTCAAAAGTCACTCCATCGTATACTATATAATGATATATAATGAGTAATTGAACTCTGTTAAACGAAATACGATTAACTGGTAGCGAAGTTGAGTAAACTTCTTTCTAGAAGTTTGTATATTTAAGAGCAATATACAATGTTACAATTAATTTCTTTCAAGTAGTAGTTTACAAAATCATACAAGATTAGCTTTTGCTCTTACAGTCAACACATAACAATGACAAACCACTCCACATGTTGGTATATATCTACCAGAGCATGTATTTACTCAACTATATATTGCTTTATCACGAGGAATTTCAACTAAACAACAATCATTTTAGTTAAAAATGGAGAAATCATATCACAAAGTATGTTTCTAATTTTAATTATCTAAATCATATGCCGAATATTAAGATTATTAAGATATTAGAGACTAAACAATGTGTTCAATTTTTCTTTAAAATCGCATCATGTTATGATAGAAATTATAATAATATTTATATTTGATATTGTAGTAAAGTTTGATATCATCTGTAAGCAGAATGCGCCTATTATTTCAAAAATATTTTTGTCCTACCCGTGTGCGAAGCACGGGTTCGCACTTGTATGTTACTCATAAATGTGTCACTCTCAACTCATTCTAGGGCATTACTAACCCCATCTTTAACGAGTTTCTCATTCTAGAATACTACTGATCCTATCTCTAATGAGTATTCTTAAATAGAATGTTGTTAATTCTATCTTTCATGAATTCTTTCGTTCGGTACTAATGTGTCTTGTTCTCGGACTTTGTAAACCAAAGCTCTGATATCAACTTTAACGAATCGAAATCCCCGGCCGGCCTAGACCGAACGTGAACGCAGATTGCTTGAGAGAACGATGCATCAGAACATAGAACAAAAGAAACTTTCTTTACTATTACAACAATTTACATCAGAGTACAAGAATACTAGAGTACCAATAAATACATGGCGGAAAAATAAATACAATTAACAGAGAGTAAACTACATACAATGCAGCGGAAATACTATGTATAAATACAATGCACAGCAGAAATACATCAATTAACACAACTAAAAGAAATACACGGATACAAAGCTTTCTCCAGGTGTAAACCAGTATCCTGTAAATAGAAATCTGCAAAACCAAAACTACTAGCTGCCCATGTGGAAAATATGGGCACCCAGAGTTTAGGTGAAAACACTAAACTCCAGGTCAATCATGGGACTAGTGTGAGAACTTAAAACAGTTATTAAACTTGACTTTAAAATAGTTGGATAAATAATGGGACCACGCTATACGACACGGATTGGGTTTACTCCACATGAATATAAATTTAGAAATAAAATAATGCAATGCTTTTTTGAAAAATGAAGCCATTATAAGACTCAGGTCCCATAACACAATGCAACACAAACCAGAGGATAGAGTTTTACCTTATAACGGCCAAACATGCTTGGTACGCTTTAAACAAAATTTTGAAATTATTATAGGTGCATAGTATAGCAAACAACTTCAAATTTAAATGTATCAATCATAGACGACATGATCGTCCTATGCCACAATGTCGCCATATGTGTTTACAATTAAAACTGTAAAATAGTGTACTGGAAATTGGATTCCATCATGAACCAAGGCAATGGATCTTCCTTTCTAATTTGAGATGCTCTAGCCTGTGCCTTAGAATTCACTCGCAAGTGCACTTGTAGCGGCAAGGCCGACCCACTCCTATGTTTGTGGAATACTAATTCCTGAACAATACGTTTTCCAGTCCTATGGGACCTAAAATCTGGTTAGTATGTCGACCACTCTGGCCTTGTGCAGCCATATCCAAGGTACCTCGCTATCCATCATCTACATAAGTAAAATGTCTGGGCTCCATACCATGACGTCACTCCTAGCAGAAAGAATCGCATGTCCTCCTTGGTGTCCTTCATCCCATTTTTGGTTCATACCGGGGTGTGAAGCTCGCGAATTAATGCAATACACAAAGCTATGCTTTATTAAAGCCATGCTTTGATCATCATCCACAAAGTTCTACTTTTCAACAAAAGCTTTGATCATTGCATCTCAGCGTGCCACATTGTTTATTCATACCATATACAATTGATGTGTACCGATATATAACCTCTGAGCTCATACATCTCAGAGAAGGGTGTTAAGCAAGAGAATAAATACTTCGCCACCAAGTATATATATATATATAGTAGAGATCAATTAATATAGCACGAAATACAATGTCAGACACACAATCCATTTGCAAGTTCATTCTGGGTCTGAATGAAACCAGAGGCACCATATTCCTCGTCCCATATCTCCAATACAGGAGAGAGGTCCACTTATATCCGGACAATCAACAAGTACGTACGGACAACTACCACTATGTAACAACCCAAAATTTCTAAACCAATTAAAAAATTTAATTTTAGCTATTTTAATGGATTTTGAATATTTAAAATGATTTATTTTAAATAATAATGACGAAAAATTTATTCAAATTGAAGTTAGAACGTATAAATTTAATTTAATTATAAATAGAGTTGGAAATGGCACGATAGTTTGAAAATTCGATTTCAAATTTCAATTGAATGTATAGAATTCAAAATAAATCGGATTTCAGTAAAACAAGAAACGTTATAATCTGTTTAATTATATCTTTCTAATAAATGTGGAAAATTGAGATTTCACAATATAAATTGAAAGTTATGCCCAGTTTAAAATTCAAAACAGTCGCTATGGAATTTATATATTTTTAATATAATATGTAGCCCTTAAAAATAGCCATTTTGCAAACGGCCTCCGTTTACGATGAAACCACTTTTGTTGGATGCGGAATGTCAAATTATTGCTAGGTTTCAAATTTCATAAATTTTGGAATCAATATGTGAGCGCAGTAAATTTAAATGTATTTTGACAGTTTCAGCTTGAATTTAATCGACCAGAAAAAGGCCATTTTTCAATCGGTCTCCAAATTCGATGAAATTAGTTTTGTTAGGACCGTATCATCAAAACATAGCTAGATTTATTTTTCTGGAATTTTTTTAGTCAGTATGTGGCCCTGGTAAATTAAAATGTACATTTAAATTCAATATATATTGATTTATATTTTAATTTGAAGAAAAACTGATTGAAACTGTCGAACTGGCTTACGAAACATATCCCATTATGTCTGGAATGGGGGTATTTAGCTAGAGTCGATAGTCGTTGGGTTTGATTTGGAGTTCAAGTTGATAAACAAGTAAATTTGGTAATAAATATTAATAAAATAATAAATAAAAGGTGTAAAATGGTCAAAACCCTCACATTCTCTATGTAGGTCAATGCCACAGAAATCGTCCGCCTCCAAGGAATTAACGACCAGATTTTTCGAAAATTAAACCCCCAAATCTCCCAATCCAAGCGAAATTAGATCTAACTTCTAAAGGCAAAATTAAAGAGCGTGATGAGATCTCCTTTTTCAACGGTAATGATCGAATTTAATTTAGTGTGGTAGGTGGATTTGTGGATCAAGGTAGATGGAGGGTGCGAGCTGAACGGGGTGGGGTGGTGGAGATATGCGGCGGCTTCATGGTGGCACTCTCCGATTGTGGTCCGGCAGTCCTTGGAGCAAGCGACGACGGGTTTCTCAAATTGGGTAATTCGATCGGGGAAGATAATTAGCAGGGGGGTTAGTGATTAATTAGGATTAATTAGTTTATTAATTATTTTAATTATATTCATTATGTAATTAACCTTTAAAATATGATACCTTTTTCATACGAGGTCGGAATACGATGATTTTAGTCACGTTGGAATCGTGGTGAAAATATCAACATGATAGAACTGACTAGAACAGAAATAGAGAAAATTAGAAATTGAGGCAAATTCAAATCTGAACAGAAAAGACAATCCTTCAATAAAAACTAGCGGGGTGGAAACGAATGTGAGAACTCTCTCTCACTCAAATTATTTTACAGTTATTATATAATAGGTTGCAGATGGGGCTTAGTAGCTCCTAACACTATTTTTTTTGTACAGATCATGGTTGATTGTTTGTTTGGAATGTGATTGGGATTGTCATTGATTGATATTGTTGTATATAATATTATTTATATAAAATGTATATAAAAATTATCATGAAAATAAAATAAAATAAATATTCATTTACAAATCGGACGGTTTGTTTATGTACACCCATTTAACTGATCTTGATTGGGATGATATGTTATACACAATTCCCATGTGCACAAATAATAATCAGTATTTGTTGTTTGAAAACCGCACACGGGTATTGGGATGATATTTGTCATACACTGATCCCAATAAATAGTGGTATATCAATCGATGGGTTGACAAAGTCTATAAGCGTTATTTATTTATTTTAATGCTTACACAGTTGTAAAATGCACTCTGGATGTTGTATGAATTTTTAATGATTATTTATCATTATTGTTGTATACATGCGTTGTATGAAATCCATATAACTGAAATTATATGGTAATTGATTGAGTCTGATTCCAGTTCTGAATTAACGAATATTTTAAAATAATATTCAGTGAATATTGAAATATGAAGTCGTATTAAGTAGTTAGACTCCATTTTAACACGAACACAATTTTCTGTTGATTTTATAATGAATATCAAAAAGTGATTTCAAAATCTGATATTTTGAAAATATTATCATTTTAATATTATAATGATATAAAAGATTCAGTTTTGATTTAAAATTGAAATAGAAGTGGGAGTCATTTTAAAATGAATTTATAAATATTTTATAAATACGTTTTGAGGGAAATCGACGAAATATATATTATATATATTTGTTTATTTATTTATTTAATGGCTTGAATAGAATGCGCCGCGCAGCGACCGTTCGCGAATTTTGACCATTAACTTCAAATTGATATAACGGGAGATCCGACTATCAGATTCTCCTAAAACCAGAACCGTTGGGTTCGTATCGAAATGAGCTTTCCAATGAATACAAGAGATTTGAAATCTAACGGTTGGATTTTAATATATTTCCAAATCAATTTTCGAAAAGGTCGTTATGGATGTAGTTTGGTGGCCGTTATTGGAAACCGACGGTACGGGCCTTGCTAAAATTATTAAAAATATGGAAAAATTGTGTAAAATCATAATAAATGATTTGAAAAGATTTTGGATGAAAAAATCTAGTTTTGAAAAGATAAAAATATATTTTTATTGAAATGAACTAGTTAATAACTAGAATAGTAATCCAATTATTTTCAAAAATAAATAAATTGGATGTGAAAATGGTTTTAAAATAACCAGAATTTTCCCATGAATAAATTAGAATAGATTTGGAATGGAAATAATCTTCGGAATATCTCGATATAAGATTCCGTGATTACATGGATATTGTTGAGGAATTTGGAAGATACATACATCGTTATTCACAAAACCATATCCGTTGGTTTCAGAATTTGATATTGAATATAAGCCGATATAATTTCCATTCAGAGCCTTATATCAAATTGGATTTTGGGTTTGTCGTGATCGGTGTCTTAAATAACACTGTTCTTAAACCCAGTTGAGAAAAGAATAATCTTTTAATTAAGATTTAGTGAAGTTTACCAATTAATTAATATTTAATTGGAAGTGAATTAAAATTGGATTTTGGGTTTGTCGTGAACGGTGTCTTAAATAACACTGTTCTTAAACCCAGTTGAGAAAAGAATAAATCTTTTAATTAAAATTTAGAGAAGCTTACCAATTATTTAATATTTAATTGAAATTGAATTGAAATTGGATTTTGGGGTTTATAATGAACAATGTTTTAAATAATAGTCGTTCTTCAACCCAATTAACAGTGAAGATATGATTTGGAATTTATAAATCTGTTTATTAAGATTTAATGGAAAATTTCCAAAGTAAAGTTTTCCAGTTTAATATATTAAATTGGAATTGAATGGAATTCGATTTGGTAATAATTGAGATGAGCTTCTGTGAATGAAGACCGTTACTATTTATGGAATTTAAAAGGACTTACTGCTATTCCACTTATAGTATTAGTTTGTTATGGAAATTTATATCGATTATATACTGTTATGATTTCCGTGAAGATTCCACTTTGATGGAAGATGATTTAGGGTTTATTATGAACGGTGTTTTAAATAACATTTGTTCTTTAACCCGAGTAAAAGCAGGATTAATTTCCAAAAAGTTGAATAATCATTAAGTATGATTTTTAAGATTAAAACTAAGAAGAGTTTTAATAAACCTTTAATTAGTTATGAATGAATGAATGGTGATTAAATTTACCAAAATATGAGGTTGGATATAAACCAAATATTCTTGGTTGTTGATATTGATTGTGATTGATTAATTGTTTGGATTGTGCTCGACTAGTTTATGAGCAAATATGCTTTTACATTTAGCATTGGGTTGGGTAGAAATATTTGTATGCTAACATCTTGTGAAACACTTCACGATTTGACTATGAGATGTTTAGAGATGTTGTTGAGTTCATTTCAAATTTAATGAATGATTTTGAAATGATATTTTTCTCAAGTGAAAAGAAATGC
Source organism: Allium sativum (assembly GCA_030737875.1). Classification (NCBI taxonomy): domain Eukaryota; kingdom Viridiplantae; phylum Streptophyta; class Magnoliopsida; order Asparagales; family Amaryllidaceae; genus Allium; species Allium sativum. The sequence continues at coordinate 167,725,854 of CM060923.1, forward strand.
ATTCCCGATTTTGGACAGGGAATGTTTTATAAAAATGTTTTATAAAACAGAAAGGATTTCGAGGTCTAAACCCGATGTTGTCGAAATGATTTCGAAATGTATTATGTGTTTGATATTATGGTTCATCACGTAATAAATTAGTTGCTATTGATGATATATATGTTGGGTGGCGGAGAATTTATTTTCTTCCTTAACACCCTTTTTTGAGACATATGAGTTCAAAGGTTATGTGATTAATAGTGACTGATCATATGTGTGAATTGCTAATGTTAAGTACTATATTTTGGAAAGTACTTGTGATTATTATGCTGTGAAATGATTTTCCCTGCTTCGGGATATAAAAATGATTTAGTATGTGACCAAAGATTCTGGTGACCCGAACGACTAAAAGTATGGGTATTATAGCCTTAAATGACTTTGGGCGGTGTATTTACCTCAAGGGCGTGTGTGAAAACCCGTAATTTCCCCGTAAAGGAAAGCGTCGGATAGTTCGAGAACAAGCCACAGCAGAACGCATACAAAAGAACATTTCATTGTATATTACAACAATGCGTCAGATTACAAGAATATACAGAGTAAAAATGAATATTACACAGAGATATCAGAGATTTAAATTACATTTAAATACAACGCAGCGGAAAATAATACAATACACAACTAGAAGAGATATACGGATACAAAGCTTTCCGGATATCATTCCAGCTGTAAACCAGGATCCTGTGAATATAAATCTGCAAAAACCAAAACTACTAGCTGCCCGTGTCAAAATAAGGGCACCCAGAGTTTAGGTTAAAACAATAAACTCCAGGTCAGTCATGGGACTGGTGTGAGAACTAAAACAGTTAATCTTTATTCTTAAAGTTAGGTAAATCAAGGGACCACGCCGTATAACACGGAACGGGTTTCCTCCCAAGAATACCAGTGCATAAAACAAACAGCGCAATGCTAAATAAAGAAAAATGAAGCTGTTATAAAACCCAGGTCCTATCACACAATGCAACGCAAGCCGGGGGATAGGGTTTTCCCTTATAACAGCCAAAGAATGCTTGATACGTTTAAAACAAATCATTTGATACTATTATAAGTGCATAGTGTATAAAACAACTTCAAATCATAAGTATCAATCATGGGCGGCATGGGTACCATATATCATGTCACCATACTAGTTCTACAATTAAAACCGCACATGTCACGTATTTGGAAATTGGGTTTCCATCTATGAACCGAGGCAAAAGATAGTCCTCAACCGATTCGAGATGCTCTAGCCCGCCCCTCAGGATCAGAGCTCGAGTGACCCTTGGATCGCCAGGGCCGGTCCACCGATGTGGATTAAACTTAAACCCTGAACATGCGTTCCCCCACCCTATGGGGTGTAAGTCTGGTCCGTCCGCCGACCAGAATGCATCGGCCGAAACCGATATAACCGAGGCGCCTCGCAACAACAACAACCACATAAGTCAAACTCGTCAGGGCGTGTAAAACCACTGACGCCACTTCTAGCTAGAAAGAAACGCATGCCCTCCCTGAGGTCCCTCTCCCGTTTTTGGTTCATACCGGGTGTGAAACTCGCGAAGCAAACGTTACACAAAGCTACGCCACAAAGGCCGTGCTTTGATCATCACCACAAGACTTTGCTTTTCAACAGAAGCCTCGATCAATTGCCACTTAGGCATGCCACACAGGCACTTCACTCCATGCGTTTGATATCCATCAATATATAACCCCTGAGCTCGTACGTCTCAGAGAAGGGCGTTAAGCAAGAGAATAAATTCTCCGCCGCCAAGCAGATATATATTTAATAGAAATCAATCGCACGGACTAAAATCCAATGTCAGACACACAGTCCATTTACAAGTCCGTTCTGGGTATGAACGAAACCGGAGGCACCTAGTACCTCGCATATCCATCGATCTCCAAGTACGTCTGGACGATCCCTAACTGTTTCCATCTTCTTGGGTGTACAGCCCAATCAAGATCATCAGTAATCACCCGAACGACATGAAGACCTCCGGTCTTCGACCGTCGTCTTCATCTTCGACACCACGTCGAATCAGTCATTCAGAAGGGGATAAACCCGGTCTTTCTGAATAACTCGCGTATATATTATAAAAGTGTTACACAAACACAACATACGCCTCATTCCAATTCAGAATATTCTTTTATTCAAATATTCCTATACTTTGGGAAAAGTTCCCATTAATTTTATCCAAGATAAATTCTTTAAATTTATTCTTTAATCACCTTTGAATATCAATTCAAACTAGTCGGGATTAGCGAACCACACCGAAGTAATCATTTATTTTATTTCCCAATCCCAACCTATTCATCCCATGAAGTAAAACTGGTAATACTTCATATCTAACACCACAGTGTTATCGGTAAATTCAATTACCATTTCACGTTCAAATCTAATTAAAGATTTAACCATCGCCTGGAGCAAAACTGGTGATACTCCATTTTCGATCATTTCAATCTAATTAAAGATTCATTAAAACTCCACTTAGTTTTAATCGCTAACTGGGTTAAAGAATCAGTGTCATTTAAAACACGGTTCACGATAAACCCATAATCACATTCCATTAATTATCGGGTTAAAGAACAAGTGTTATTTAAAACACTGTTCACGATAAACCCAAAAATCAATACCAATTCAATTCCAATTAAATATCGTTTAATTGGTACACTTCATTAAATCTAAATAAGAAGATTTAATTTTTTTTCTCAACTGGGTTCAAGAACAGTGTTAGTGAAGACACCATTCACGACAAACCCCAAATCGCATTTGATATTCAATACAAGGCTCTGCATAGAAAATATATCGGCTTATATTCAATATCAAATTCTACGACTAACAAATGTCGTATTGGAAATAATGATATAAATATATATCTTTCAAATTTCCATAACAACATCTGTATAATCACGAATTCCAACATCGAAATATTCCGAAGACAATTTCGATTCAAATCCACTCCAATGCAATCATTGGAAATTTTGGTTATTTTCAAAACCCTCTTCAAATTCAATTTATTTATTTAAAAATAAATAGAATTATAATTCTAGTTCAAAACTAGTTCATTTCGATAAAAATCTATTTTTATCCTTTCAAATATGGAGTTTTTCATCCCAATCCTTTCTAAATCATTTCTTATGATTTTACACAAATTATTACTATTTTTAATAATTTTATCAAGGCCCGTACAGTCGATTTCCATCAATGGCCATCGAACTGCACTTATAGCGACCTTTTTCAAATTTGATTTGGACATAATTCCAAATCCAACCGTTAGATTTCTAATTTCTAATATTCGTTAGAAAGCTCTTTTCGATACGAACCCAACGGTTCCGGTTTTAGGAGAATCCGACGGTCGGATCTCCCGTAATGTCCGTTTGAAATAAATGGTCGAAATTCACGAACTGCCGCGGCGCGGCGCGTTCTATTCAGGCCATTATATTATATATATAATATATATAATATATACTTCGTCGATTTCTATTTAAAACGAATTATATAAATAGTTTTGAATTCGTTTCAAAAACATTTTCAACTTCCTTTTCAATTCAAATCACAATTGAATTCTTCTTTATAGATTCGTTTTAAAATTCATTTCTATTCAATTCAAATTTCAATTCAATTTGAATTCGTTTTCAATTCAATTCATTTCGAAATCGTTTTCAATTCAATTCATTTCGAAATCGTTTTCAATTCACTTCATTTCGAAATCGTTTTCAATTCACTTCATTTCGAAATCGTTTTCAATTCACTTCATTTCGAAATCGTTTTCAATTCACTTTGAAATCGTTTTCAATTCACTTTGAATTCGTTTTCAATTCAATTCATTTCGAAATCGTTTTCAATTCACTTCATTTCGAAATCGTTTTCAATTCAATTCATTTCGAAATCGTTTTCAATTCAATTCATTTCGAAATCGTTTTCAATTCACTTCATTTCGAAATCGTTTAAAATCGATATAAATATCGTTCACGTCAAAATGGCGTCAAACTAATCAACACGACTTCATAAATTTCTATTTTCAAATATTCTATTTCAAATATTTCCATTTCTAAACTGGAATGAGGCCCAATCAATTACCATATAAAATTAATTATATGGATTTTCACACAACACATGTATATAATAACATTGAAAAATGATCAACCATCAACCAAAGTGCACTACACTGTATAAGCATCAAATAAAGATATCTAACGCTTATAACAGCCTGTCAATCAATCGATCGACATATTTAATCAATCAGGATGAGTGAACTTCAAATTTCATCCCAACACCCGTGTGGGGTTTCAAACAATCAAACGCATATTTTATTTGTGCAGTTGGGCGATGTGTAAAATTTATCGACCCAATCGATATCAGTCAAATCAGTGTATATAAACAAATCGGTCGATTTGTTTATAAATATTCATTTATCCATTTTCACGTTAAAAATTATATTTTTAACGATAAAACATTTTATTTTAACACATGAATTTCTATTCAGTTCATTTATCCAATAAAATGATATTTTTATTTTTCTAACATATTTTAGAAAATTTCGGCGGCATAACGGCACGATACTAGAAACGGGATAAGGCCTAGCCTTGTCCCCGGTCTAAGAATGGCCACCGCCATACCCATATCAATCAAATCACTTTCGTTATGCAAACCACAAAATTTGGAGTAAGAGTCTAACCTAGCCTTACTCCTTCGCCTTATAACGGCGCACGTCTAATCCTAACCAATTTATCGATTCGATTTTCCACACCACAAACCACATTCAAACCAATATCGCAATCAATCACCAAACAGCCAAACAAACAAGTCCATGGTCTGTGGACGATTGTGTCGGGTGCTACTAAACACCGTCTGCATCCTAGTATATATATATATAACTAGAAATTAAATTGAAGAGTGAGAAATTCTCACCGAAAGCTATCCAATACCACGACACTCCTATTGTAGAGATCTTCGTCGTTTTCGCCTTTTCTTCTCCTTTGTTGCCCGTAGCCACTACATATAGAAATCATACATTTTTATATTTCGATGTCTTTAAAATAAAAATCACATTTTTATTTATTCACTTTCAATTTAAAAATCATATTTTTATAATCACTTCATATATTTAAAAATCGAATTTTTACTATGCTATTCAATATATAAAAATAAGCATATTTTCACATCGCTACTATATAGGTAAAAATTATATTTTTATAACGCTATTCTCTATATAAAGATTTCGCCTTTTCAAAAATATAGATTTCATCATTATAAAATTCATCACTTTACTTCAACGTATATAAAATAAAAATCAGATTTTTATTTCGCTACATATACAAAGATGATATTTTTATATTCTCTATCCTATAAAGATTATATTTTTAATACTTTAAAAATATAAAAATCATATTTTTAATATTTCTATATAGTAAAGATTATATTTTTAATACTTTAAAAATATAAAAATCATATTTTGATTATCTTCCTTATATAAAAATTATATTTTTACTTCGAAGTTCAATATATAAAAATTCTATTTTTACCACTTCTATATAGTAAAGATTATATTTTTAATACTTTAAAAATATAAGAATCATATTTCACTCCTTCTACTTAATAAAATTCCGGCTTTTCTATTTTCAAAATATGATCTTTTCTATTCTAAAAAAGATGTGATCTTTTTCTATTTAAAGTTTAAATCTTTTCCTTTTTAAAAATTCAAATCTTCTTCCCCTTTTAAAATCTTAGAATAAAATAAAATCAGTTTTATTTCTTTTAAAAAAATCAGTTTTATTTCTTTTAAAAAAAATCAGTTTTATTTCTCCTTTTTAAATACAGTTTTCAATCTTTTAAAAAAAATCCGTTTTCAATCCTTTCTTTTTTTTAAAAAAACCAGTTTTAAAAAATCCTAAAAATCAATCAGTTTTAAAACTCCACTATTTATATAAAATAAAAATAAATTAAATAAATTAAAAAAAACTTACAGGGGGGGCGTCGGCGGTTGTTGGTGGCGCGCGGGACCAGGGTGCGGCTGCGTCCGATTTGGGGAGGGTGGCGACGGGTTTTAAGGGAGAAGGGAGGCTGCGTTCGTTTCAGGCGGAGGGGAAGGGGTCCGCGAATTCATCGGCGGTGGGGCGCTGGTCCCTGGCGGCGTCGACGGGGCTGAGCATCGCGGGCTTCTGCGATTCGCCTTCTTCTTCTTCTTTTTTTTTAATAAAAAAATCGTTTTCGATTTACAGAAGAATGATCGGGGGGGGGGGGCAGAAGGTTTTAAGGGGGGAGAGAGAAATGATGTTTTTTTTTATTTTATTTATGAAAAGTTGACTTTTACATACGACCTCTAAACGAGGCCCACCGCCTGTCGTCCATAGCGTTTTACCCCCATTCCGAACATAATGGGATATGTATCGCAAGCTGATTTTATCGTTTCGATCAGTTTCCTTTCAATTTACATTTAAATCACTTTATTGAATTCTAAACGTACATTTCGAATTACCGAGGTCACATACAAACTCTAGAAATTCCCGAAAAATATTTTCTAGCTTCATATTGACGATACGGTCCTAACAAAACTAGTTTCGTCGAATTCTGAGACCGTTAGAAAAATGGCCAATTTCCAGTCGATTAAAATCAACTGAAATGGTCAAAACACGTTTTCCATTTGCCACGCTCACATATTGATTCGAAAAATTATGAAATTTGGAATCTAGCAATAATTCGACATCACGGACCTAACAAAACTGGTTTCGTCGAAATCCGAGGTCATTTGCAAAATGTCCATTTTTAAGGGCCTGAATTCCATAGCGATAATTCAGAATTTTCGACTGGACATATCTTTTGATTCCCGCTACGAACTTTGGATTTTTCGGATTCATTGGAAAGATATTCACTATTAGATTCCATTATTTTTGGTTTCACTAAAATCCGGATTGTTTTGCACCCGGTACATTCAATGGAAGTTTGAAATCGAATTATCGAACTACCGCGCCATTTTCAATTCTATTTATAATTATATATAAATATTTATATTCTAACGACGACGTATATAATATATACGTTCGAATTATATTCAAAATAAATTTCTCGTCGACACTATTTAAAATAATTCATTTTAAATAATCAAAATTCGCTAAAATTGCCAAAATAAAAATTTTAAACTGGCCCAGATTTTCCGGGTTATTACAATCTCCCCCACCTAAAACTTTTCGTCCCCGAAAAGGAATAAAGTCGAAAGTGGTTTGATTAATCAACTCTACGTTCGATCTGGTTTCCATTCTCCAACTTTTCAGTTTCTGAGAATTTTCAAAATTTCAAAAATTTGGCTAACACCCTAAATTTTTGAAAAATTTCGCCATAACCTCCCCTGCACCGGGAGCATAGGGGAATTTCAAATAGCTTCCCCGGTCCTTCAGATCTCAAAAAGAAAAAGAAAAAGCCAAACGGCTAGCCAATAGGCTCACAAAATCATCATCACCCAAACAAAACAGTAAATCATGTAGTAAACATGTACCTATTTGTCGGGCAAACAAATTTTATTCTTCGGCTCTAGCCTCCTTGCTATGACCTGTTCAATGATATACATGTATATGCAAGCAGATGCGACCAATTTTCAATATAACTCAATATTTGATGCTATTAGGCATAATGGTTCAAAATTAGCAAACAAATGAACAAACAACACAAACATCAATCAATTAGTGAATTAGAGTTTCAAATTCATAATTTTGATGCATAGTCAAAAATCAGATTTTTGATGCCAAATCACAACAATAGGCCCTATCTAATTTTGGTTCTCACACCAGTCAATAGGAAATATATAGAAAGCCCACTTTCGTCACTCGAACATATATTCTGATGATGATGCATCAATCATCAGAGTTCTCTCGGGGCGACTTAGAAGGTGATTCTATATCTATCCAATATATTAAAATTTCGAATACACGCGGATCAGACGTATACGCAAAATCTATATATACTGGATTGTCCACATCAATATAAATAAATAACCAGATACGAATAATTGATTTAAATTTTCAAAACAAAAATTTGTTTTCACTTTTATTTTAAAAATTTACTCTTCACACTCGTTCTAGGATACTACTGATCCTATCTCTAACGAGTCATTCCATTGGATATTGCTAATCCAATATCTGATGAATTCTTTCGTATGGTTCTAATGTGCCTTGTTCTCTGAGCTTTGTAAACCAAAGCTCTGATGCCAACTGTGAAAACCCGTAACTTCCCCGTAAAGGAAAGCGTTGGATAGTTCGAGAACAAGCCACAGCAGAACGCATACAAAAGAACATTTCATTGTATATTACAACAATGCGTCAGATTACAAGAATATACAGAGTAAAAATGAATATTACACAGAGATATCAGAGATTTAAATTACATTTAAATACAACGCAGCGGAAAATAATACAATACACAACTAGAAGAGATATACGGATACAAAGCTTTCCGGATATCATTCCAGCTGTAAACCAGGATCCTGTGAATATAAATCTACAAAAACCAAAACTACTAGCTGCCCGTGTCAAAATAAGGGCACCCAGAGTTTAGGTTAAAACAATAAACTCCAGGTCAGTCATGGGACTGGTGTGAGAACTAAAACAGTTAATCTTTATTCTTAAAGTTAGGTAAATCAAGGGACCACGCCGTATAACACGGAACGGGTTTCCTCCCAAGAATACCAGTGCATAAAACAAACAGCGCAATGCTAAATAAAGAAAAATGAAGCTGTTATAAGACCCAGGTCCTATCACACAATGCAACGCAAGCCGGGGGATAGGGTTTTCCCTTATAACAGCCAAAGAATGCTTGATACGTTTAAAACAAATCATTTGATACTATTATAAGTGCATAGTGTATAAAACAACTTCAAATCATAAGTATCAATCATAGGCGGCATGGGTACCATATATCATGTCGCCATACTAGTTCTACAATTAAAACCGCACATGTCACGTATTTGGAAATTGGGTTTCCATCTATGAACCGAGGCAAAAGATAGTCCTCAACCGATTCGAGACGCTCTAGCCCGCCCCTCAGGATCAGAGCTCGAGTGACCCTTGGATCGTCAGGGCCGATCCACCGATGTGGATTAAACTTAAACCCTGAACATGCGTTCCCCCACCCTATGGGGTGTAAGTCTGGTCCGTCCGCCGACCAGAATGCATCGGCCGAAACCGATATAACCGAGGCGCCTCGCAACAGCAACAACCACATAAGTCAAACTCGTCAGGGCGTGTAAAACCACTGACGCCACTTCTAGCTAGAAAGAAACGCATGCCCTCCCTGAGGTCCCTCTCCCGTTTTTGGTTCATACCGGGTGTGAAACTCGCGAAGCAAACGTTACACAAAGCTACGCCACAAAGGCCGTGCTTTGATCATCGCCACAAGACTTTGCTTTTCAACAGAAGCCTCGATCAATTGCCACTTAGGCATGCCACACAGGCACTTCACTCCATGCGTTTGATATCCATCAATATATAACCCCTGAGCTCGTACGTCTCAGAGAAGGGCGTTAAGCAAGAGAATAAATTCTCCGCCGCCAAGCAGATATATATTTAATAGAAATCAATCGCACGGACTAAAATCCAATGTCAGACACACAGTCCATTTACAAGTCCGTTCTGGGTCTGAACGAAACCGGAGGCACCTAGTACCTCGCATATCCATCGATCTCCAAGTACGTCTGGACGATCCCTAACTGTTTCCATCTTCTTGGGTGTACATCCCAATCAAGATCATCAGTAATCACCCGAACGACATGAAGACCTCCGGTCTTCGACCGTCGTCTTCATCTTCGACACCACGTCGAATCAGTCATTCAGAAGGGGATAAACCCGGTCTTTCTGAATAACTCGCGTATATATTATAAAAGTGTTACACAAACACAACATACGCCTCATTCCAATTCAGAATATTCTTTTATTCAAATATTCCTATACTTTGGGAAAAGTTCCCATTAATTTTATCCAAGATAAATTCTTTAAATTTATTCTTTAATCACCTTTGAATATCAATTCAAACTAGTCGGGATTAGCGAACCACACCGAAGTAATCATTTATTTTATTTCCCAATCCCAACCTATTCATCCCATGAAGTAAAACTGGTAATACTTCATATCTAACACCACAGTGTTATCGGTAAATTCAATTACCATTTCACGTTCAAATCTAATTAAAGATTTAACCATCGCCTGGAGCAAAACTGGTGATACTCCATTTTCGATCATTTCAATCTAATTAAAGATTCATTAAAACTCCACTTAGTTTTAATCGCTAACTGGGTTAAAGAATCAGTGTCATTTAAAACACGGTTCACGATAAACCCATAATCACATTCCATTAATTATCGGGTTAAAGAACAAGTGTTATTTAAAACACTGTTCACGATAAACCCAAAAATCAATACCAATTCAATTCCAATTAAATATCGTTTAATTGGTACACTTCATTAAATCTAAATAAGAAGATTTAATTTTTTTTCTCAACTGGGTTCAAGAACAGTGTTAGTGAAGACACCATTCACGACAAACCCCAAATCGCATTTGATATTCAATACAAGGCTCTGCATAGAAAATATATCGGCTTATATTCAATATCAAATTCTACGACTAACAAATGTCGTATTGGAAATAACGATATAAATATATATCTTTCAAATTTCCATAACAACATCTGTATAATCACGAATTCCAACATCGAAATATTCCGAAGACAATTTCGATTCAAATCCACTCCAATGCAATCATTGGAAATTTTGGTTATTTTCAAAACCCTCTTCAAATTCAATTTATTTATTTAAAAATAAATAGAATTATAATTCTAGTTCAAAACTAGTTCATTTCGATAAAAATCTATTTTTATCCTTTCAAATATGGAGTTTTTCATCCCAATCCTTTCTAAATCATTTCTTATGATTTTACACAAATTATTACTATTTTTAATAATTTTATCAAGGCCCGTACAGTCGATTTCCATCAATGGCCATCGAACTGCACTTATAGCGACCTTTTTCAAATTTGATTTGGACATAATTCCAAATCTAACCGTTAGATTTCTAATTTCTAATATTCGTTAGAAAGCTCTTTTCGATACGAACCCAACGGTTCCGGTTTTAGGAGAATCCGACGGTCGGATCTCCCGTAATGTCCGTTTGAAATAAATGGTCGAAATTCACGAACTGCCGCGGCGCGGCGCGTTCTATTCAGGCCATTATATTATATATATAATATATATAATATATACTTCGTCGATTTCTATTTAAAACGAATTATATAAATAGTTTTGAATTCGTTTCAAAAACATTTTCAACTTCCTTTTCAATTCAAATCACAATTGAATTCTTCTTTATAGATTCGTTTTAAAATTCATTTCTATTCAATTCAAATTTCAATTCAATTTGAATTCGTTTTCAATTCAATTCATTTCGAAATCGTTTTCAATTCAATTCATTTCGAAATCGTTTTCAATTCACTTCATTTCGAAATCGTTTTCAATTCACTTCATTTCGAAATCGTTTTCAATTCACTTCATTTCGAAATCGTTTTCAATTCACTTCATTTCGAAATCGTTTTCAATTCACTTTGAAATCGTTTTCAATTCACTTTGAATTCGTTTTCAATTCAATTCATTTCGAAATCGTTTTCAATTCACTTCATTTCGAAATCGTTTTCAATTCACTTCATTTCGAAATCGTTTTCAATTCAATTCATTTCGAAATCGTTTTCAATTCAATTCATTTCGAAATCGTTTTCAATTCACTTCATTTCGAAATCGTTTAAAATCGATATAAATATCGTTCACGTCAAAATGGCGTCAAACTAATCAACACGACTTCATAAATTTCTATTTTCAAATATTCTATTTCAAATATTTCTATTTCAAATATTTCCATTTCTAAACTGGAATGAGGCCCAATCAATTACCATATAAAATTAATTATATGGATTTTCACACAACACATGTATATAATAACATTGAAAAATGATCAACCATCAACCAAAGTGCACTACACTGTATAAGCATCAAATAAAGATATCTAACGCTTATAACAACCTGTCAATCAATCGATCGACATATTTAATCAATCAGGATGAGTGAACTTCAAATTTCATCCCAACACCTGTGTGGGGTTTCAAACAATCAAACGCATATTTTATTTGTGCAGTTGGGCGATGTGTAAAATTTATCGACCCAATCGATATCAGTCAAATCAGTGTATATAAACAAATCGGCCGATTTGTTTATAAATATTCATTTATCCATTTTCACGTTAAAAATTATATTTTTAACGATAAAACATTTTATTTTAACACAAGAATTTCTATTCAGTTCATTTATTCAATAAAATGATATTTTTATTTTTCTAACATATTTTAGAAAATTTCGGCGGCATAACGGCACGATACTAGAAACGGGATAAGGCCTAGCCTTGTCCCCGGTCTAAGGATGGCCACCGCCATACCCATATCAATCAAATCACTTTCGTTATGCAAACCACAAAATTTGGAGTAAGAGTCTAACCTAGCCTTACTCCTTCGCCTTATAACGGCGCACGTCTAATCCTAACCAATTTATCGATTCGATTTTCCACACCACAAACCACATTCAAACCAATATCGCAATCAATCACCAAACAGCCAAACAAACAAGTCCATGGTCTGTGGACGATTGTGTCGGGTGCTACTAAACACCGTCTGCATCCTAGTATATATATATATAACTAGAAATTAAATTGAAGAGTGAGAAATTCTCACCGAAAGCTATCCAATACCACGACACTCCTATTGTAGAGATCTTCGTCGTTTTCGCCTTTTCTTCTCCTTTGTTGCCCGTAGCCACTACATATAGAAATCACACATTTTTATATTTCGATGTCTTTAAAATAAAAATCACATTTTTATTTATTCACTTTCAATTTAAAAATCATATTTTTATAATCACTTCATATATTTAAAAATCGAATTTTTACTATGCTATTCAATATATAAAAATAAGCATATTTTCACATCGCTACTATATAGATAAAAATTATATTTTTATAACGCTATTCTCTATATAAAGATTTCGCCTTTTCAAAAATATAGATTTCATCATTATAAAAATCATCACTTTACTTCAACGTATATAAAATAAAAATCAGATTTTTATTTCGCTACATATACAAAGATGATATTTTTATATTCTCTATCCTATAAAGATTATATTTTTAATACTTTAAAAATATAAAAATCATATTTTTAATATTTCTATATAGTAAAGATTATATTTTTAATACTTTAAAAATATAAAAATCATATTTTGATTATCTTCCTTATATAAAAATTATATTTTTACTTCGAAGTTCAATATATAAAAATTCTATTTTTACCACTTCTATATAGTAAAGATTATATTTTTAATACTTTAAAAATATAAGAATCATATTTCACTCCTTATACTTAATAAAATTTCGGCTTTTCTATTTTCAAAATATGATCTTTTCTATTCTAAAAAAGATGTGATCTTTTTCTATTTAAAGTTTAAATCTTTTCCTTTTTAAAAATTCAAATCTTCTTCCCCTTTTAAAATCTTAGAATAAAATAAAATTAGTTTTATTTCCTTTAAAAAAATCAGTTTTATTTCTTTTAAAAAAAATCAGTTTTATTTCTCCTTTTTAAATACAGTTTTCAATCTTTAAAAAAAAATCCGTTTTCAATCCTTTCTTTTTTTAAAAAAAAATCAGTTTTAAAAAATCCAAAAAATCAATCAGTTTTAAAACTCCACTATTTATATAAAATAAAAATAAATTAAATAAATTAAAAAAAACTTACAGGGGGGGCGTCGGCGGTTGTTGGTGGCGCGCGGGACCAGGGTGCGGCTGCGTCCGATTTGGGGAGGGTGGCGACGGGTTTTAAGGGAGAAGGGAGGCTGCGTTCGTTTCAGGCGGAGGGGAAGGGGTCCGCGAATTCATCGGCGGTGGGGCGCTGGTCCGTGGCGGCGTCGATGGGGCTGAGCATCGCGGGCTTCCGCGATTCGCCTTCTTCTTTTTTTTTTTTTATAAAAAAATCGTTTTCGATTTACAGAAGAATGATCGGGGGGGCCAGAAGGTTTTAAGGGGGGAGAGAGAAATGATGTTTTTTTTTATTATTTTATTTATGAAAAGTTGACTTTTACATACGACCTCTAAACGAGGCCCACCGCCTGTCGTCCATAGCGTTTTACCCCCATTCCGAACACAATGGGATATGTATCGCAAGCTGATTTTATCGTTTCGATCAGTTTCCTTTCAATTTACATTTAAATCACTTTATTGAATTCTAAACGTACATTTCGAATTACCGAGGTCACATACTAACTCTAGAAATTCCCGAAAAATATTTTCTAGCTTCGTATTGACGATATGGTCCTAACAAAACTAGTTTCGTCGAATTCTGAGACCGTTAGAAAAATGGCCAATTTCCAGTCGATTAAAATCAACTGAAATGGTCAAAACACGTTTTCCATTTGCCACGCTCACATATTGATTCGAAAAATTATGAAATTTGGAATCTAGCAATAATTCGACATCACGGACCTAACAAAACTGGTTTCGTCAAAATCCGAGGTCATTTGCAAAATGTCCATTTTTAAGGGCCTGAATTCCATAGCGACTATTCAGAATTTTCGACTGGACATATCTTTTGATTCCCGCTACGAACTTTGGATTTTTCGGATTCGTTGGAAAGATATTCACTATTAGATTCCATTATTTTTGGTTTCACTAAAATCCGGATTGTTTTGCACCCGGTACATTCAATGGAAGTTTGAAATCGAATTATCGAACTACCGCGCCATTTTCAATTCTATTTATAATTATATATAAATATTTATATTCTAACGACGACGTATATAATATATACGTTCGAATTATATTCAAAATAAATTTCTCGTCGACACTATTTAAAATAATTCATTTTAAATAATCAAAATTCGCTAAAATTGCCAAAATAAAAATTTTAAACTGGCCCAGATTTTCCGGGTTATTACAGCGTGGGAGGTGCATCGTCAGTGCAGCCTACTCCATCGTGGAAGGTGCACACACACACACATATATATATATATATATATATATATCAAGTTGGAAGGTTGGACCCTTTGCCTTGTCTAAAGGGAACCCGATATTTGGTTGCATACTTGTTTGTATGTATTGTGATATTTTGGAATTCATATTTCCAAAGATTTTGGTTTGAGGTTCCAAAGTGAAATCTACTTTGATATGAAATCTAGATATGTATTTCAAATGATTTGAAATAAGAAATCGGGAAATAAAGTCCAAAGGAATAATTTCTGTAAAGTGAACTGGATTTGGAAAATCTAAATTTGGGATTAAGCCTAAATGGGTAGATTCAGGAATTACATGTTGTATGATGCATTGTAGATCAGTTATTGTATGATGCATTGTAGAATCCTGCTAAATGAAATAATCTGCAAAACCAAAACTACTGACTGCCCATGTGGAAAATATGGGCACCCAGAGTTTAGGTAGAAACAATAAACTCCAAGTCAGTCATGGGAGTGGTGTGAGAAATAAAAACAGTTATTAACTTTATTTTAAAATATGGTAAATCACGGGACCATGCCGCATGTCATGGAATGGGTTTACCCCCATGAATACCAGTGCATAAACAATGACTGATCTACAATGCATCATACAACATGCAATTCCTCAATCTACCCATTTAGGCTTAATCCCAAATTTATATTTCCCAAATCCAATTCACTTTACAGAAATTATTCCTTTGGACTTTATTTCTCGATTTCTTATTTCAAATCATTTGAAATACATATCTAGATTTCATATCAAAGTAGATTTCACTTTGGAATCTCAAACCAAAATCTTTGGAAATATGAATTCCAAAACATCACAATGCATGCAAACAAGTATGCAACCAAATATCGGGCTCCCCTTAGACAAGGCAAAGGGTCGTACCTTACCAACCCGATATATATATGTGCACCTCCCACGATGGAGTAGGCTACACTGACGATGCACCTCCCACGCCCTCGAGGAAAATACACCACCCAAAGCCATTTAAGGCTATAATACCCATACTTTTAGTCGTCCGGGTCACCAGAATCTTTAGCCACATACTAAATCATTTTTATATCCCGAAGCATGGAAAATCATTTCACAACATAATAATCACAATTACTTTCCAAAATATAGTACTTAACATTAGCAATTCACACATATGATCAGTCACTATTAATCACATACCTTTGAGCTCGTACGTCTCAACGAAGGGTGTTAAGCAAGAGAATAAATTCTCCGCCACCAAATAGACATATCATCAATAGCAACTAATTTGTTACGTGATGAACCACAACGTCAAACACATAATACATTTCGAAATCATTTCAACAACATCGGGTTTAGCCCTCGAAATCCTTTCTGTTTTATAAAATATTTTTATAAAACATTCCTTGTCCAAAATCGGGAATACATTTCTTTTCACTTAAGAAAAATATCATTTCAAAATCATTCATTAAACTTGAAATGAATTCAACAACATTGCTAAACATCTCATAGTCAATTCATGAAGTGTTTCACAAGATGTTAGCATACAAATATTTCTACCCAACCCAATGTTAAATGTAAAAGCATATTTGCTCATAAACTGGTCGAGCACAATCCAAACAATCAATATTAACAACCATGAATATTTGGTTTATATCGCACCATATGTTTTGGTAAATTTATCACCATTCATTCATTCATATCTAGTTAAAGATTTATTAAAATTCTTCCTAGTTTTAATCTTAAAAATCATACATAATGATTATTCAACTTTCTGGAAATTAATCCTACTTTTACTCAGGTTAAAGAACAAATGTTATTTAAAACACCGTTCACAATAAACCCTGAATCATCTTCCATCAAAATGGAATCTTCACGGAAATCATAACAGTATATAATCGATATAATTTCCGTATCAAACTAATACTATAAGTGGAATAGTGGGAAGTCCTTTTAAATTCCATAAATAGTAATGGTCTTCATTCACAGAAGCTCATCTCGATTATTACCAAATTGAATTCCATTCAATTCCAATTTAATATATTAAATTGGAAAACTTTACTTTGGAAAATTTCCATTAAATCTTAATAAAAAGATTTATAAATTCCAAATCATATCTTCACTGTTAATTGGGTTAAAGAACGACTGTTATTTAAAACATTGTTCACTATAAACCCCAAAATCCATTTTCAATTCAATTCCAATTAAATATTAATTAATTGATAAACTTCTCTGAATCTTAATTAAAAGATTTATTCTTTTCTCATCTGGGTTTAAGAACAGTGTTATATAAGACACTGTTCATGACAAACCCAAAATCCAATTTTAATATTTACTTTAATTTAATTATAAATAGAGTTGGAAATGACGTAGTAGTTTGAAATTTCAATCTTAAATAAATTTTTCGTCATTATTATTTTAAACAAATCATTTTAAATATTCAAAATTCATTAAAATTGCTAAACTAAAAATTTAAATTGGTTTAGAAATTCCGGGTTGTTACACATTGTAGCCCCTTCAAGGCTGCAACTCCACCTAGGGCATCAGTAGTAATCCATTCGATGTGAAGATTGCCAGTCTTGCACCGTCTTAAATATATTCGACTTTTGATCATCGTAATAGATATTCAGAATGGGTTAAACCCGGTCTTCCCGAATAACTTGCGCACCTTATAATCAAGTGATATATAAACACATCATATGCCTCATTTCAATCTAGAATATTCTTTTATTCAAATATTCATTATACTGGGAATTATTTCCATTAATCTTATCAAAGATTTGATTCACTTAAAGTTTTGTTTAAATCCTTCTTTGAAAACAATTGCAAAAGATTTTGTATTATCTTTTAACAATCGTAAACCGAATTAAGGTTTATATAACTAGTCGGGATTATTAAGCCTTACAGAAGTAATCATTTATTTTATTATCCCAATCATAACCTATTCGTCCCATGGAGCAAAATTAATAGTACTCCATATCTAACACCCATCGTTTTTATTGGTAAATTTAATTACCATTTCACATTCAAATCTAATTAAATATTTAGCTACCACATGGATTAAACTGGTGATACTCCATCTCAAATACTTCTTGTGTTTGGTAAATTTAATTACCATTTAAATTCCAATCTAATTAAAGATTCATTAAAACTCTAACTTAGTTTTAATCTTCAAATCACTACTTAATGATTATTCAACTTTTGGTAATCAATATTATCTTTACTTGGGTTAAAAAACAAATGTCATGTAGAAATACCGTTCACAATAAACCCAAAATCATCTTCCATTAGTATGGAATCTTCATGGAAATCTGAACAATTTATAATCGATATAAATTCCGTATCCGATTAATACTATAAGTGGAATAACAACAAATCCTTTTAAATTCCATAAATAGTAAATGCCTTCCTTAACATAAGCTTATCTCGAATTAATCGAATCCCATTGAATCCCAATTTAATTGAATAAACTAGAAAATTTTATTAAATCTTGAATAAAAGATTTCTTCTATTCACAAATGGGTTTAAGAATAGTATTATTGAAGATACCATTTACGACAAACCTAAATTCCCATTCTCCATTTAATTCCAAATTAATTTATTAAACTGGAATACTTCATTAAATCTTACTTAAAAGATTTATTCTATAGCTTTCATTTCTATAGAGTTTAAGAACAGTGGTATTTAACTCACCATTCACAACAAACCCAAATCCAATTTGATATTAAATATAAGGTCTTAAATGGAAATCATATCGACTTTCATTCAGTATCAAATCCTAAAACCAACAGATATCGTTTTGGAATAATGATATCAATATCTTCCAAATTTCTCAATTATATCTGTAGAATCACAGAATCCAATATCAAAAATATTCGAAGATAATTTTTATTTAAATTCATTCCAATTTATGTGCTGGAAACTTCTGGTTATGTTAAAATCATTTACCATCCAATTTATTATTTTAGAAACCACTATACTAGTTGTTAACTAGTTCATTCGGTTAAAAATAACTTTTAACTTTTCAAATATGGAATATTTTGTCCAAAATATTTCCAAATCATTTATTATGATTTTACATAATTTATTCATATTTTTAATAATTTTATTAAGGCATTTACAATCGGTTTCCAATATCGGCCACTGAACTGCAACTATAGCGACTTTTTTTCAAAACTGATTTGGACTTAAATAAAAATCAAACCACTGGATTTCAAAATTTCACATTTTATTGGAAATTTCATTTCATTATGGTTCCAACGACTCCAATTTCAGGAGAATCTGACAGTCGGATCTCCCGGTATGTCAGTTCGAAGTTAAGGGTTAACGTTCGCGAACTATCATTGTACGACACGTTCTATTCAAGCCCGAATTCGATTTATAAATTTTGATTATAAATCAAAACGCTTCAAATCCATTTTTATAAATTATATAAAATTTATATAATCATCTTTGGAAACTTGTTTCAATCGTTAATCTTTGAAAATTGCACATTTCACTGTTCTGTAAATTTCAATATTTTTGTGTCCATCCAAAATCGAACATCAAAAACGAACTTCAACTGTTAACTGAATATTATATTAAAATAGTCATTTTAATCCGGATTGAAATAATACTCAACCAATTACCATATAATTTCAGTTACAGGGATTTCATACATCGCAAGTATTCAACAGTAGCTATAAACAATCATTAAACATCCAATTCACATCCAAAGTGAGCTTACATCCATATAAGCCTTAAACAATTATTTAACGCTTATATTAGTCTACCAATCAATCGATTGACATTCAATCTAAACACTTGAGATTAGTCCAAATCAAATATCATCCCTATACCTGTGTGGGGTTTTTAACCAATAGATAATTAATTTATAAATTATTTATTCCGTCTAATCAATATTATTTAAATTAGTGAACATAAACAAGTCGTTCGACTTGTAAATGGATTTTTAATCCAATTTCAACTACCATAAATAATTTAACATTGTTTTTAACATGTTAATTATTTCAAATTCACATTCAAATCATAAAACAAATAATCATCCATTGCCATTTAAGGCACCATAAAGTGTCCATCCACATTGATTGAAATACGAGTATCGTAGATTCGAACAACGCTTCTATAACAAATAAAATTGGTGAATAGTTCATGTGTTGAACTTAAGGGATATCGCATGTAACAGATAAAAATCCACAATTAATATGTTTTCAGTTATAAAAAGAAATAACTATATAAAATATTTGAGTGAGAAAGTTATCACATTGATCGGTTTGTCACTAAATAACTATAAACGGTCGATTGACCGAGTCAGACGTTTTCCTCCGTCAAAAATTGAGTCGAGCTCCAAATCACTCCAAATCAATTTCATTGTGAAGCTCTCGTCGATTCGGTTCAACGCATCCTGAATTGCCGAATTTCGAGTTTGTACGAAAAAGTTATGCATTTTCTAAGTTTCATGTAAATATATATGTCATTAACACAAACGTAATTACCAATTAATCACCTTAATCACTCTCTGCATCCCCTTCCTTCTTGAAATACACAACACGCAGCAGCCCACCCCCAAACGCATGCTACCCGTATTTCACTCGACAAAAATTATCTCCGAATCGCTCCAAACTTCGGATATACGTGCTATTCTACCTCACGAACTCCAAAACAACATTGAAAGCTTCAATTTGCTAACAATTCGAGCCCTAGCATAAGTTACTTAACCAATCAAACTAAGAAATTTTAGCGTGCCCAAACATCACCAAACTCGACCAAATGGATGTAAGTTGAAGCTAGTTTCCATATGAACTCATATATATATATATATATATATATATATATATATATATATATATATATATATGGATTTATAAACTTGTATTTAATTTGATTTTGATTTTTAGAAGGGGAGAAACTCACGTTGGAATGAAAGAGGGGAGGAAACGTGAATTTTGGGATTTAAGTTAGGTCTAGGAAGTGTTAAGGATGTTCTATAGTTAGGAAAATTATTTCATTAATAGTTTTATATGTTATTGTACTCAAATATCGCTCATTTTCATCGTTTAAAAATCCATGTGATCACATACGGATTCCGTTTTCAATGAAAATTGGCGTGCCCACTTGAGTCGAATTTTGGGATTTAGGTTAGGTCCGATTGTAGAATTTGAAATTTCAACTGTCAATATTAGAATGAGTTTTGATCACCACTTGAGTTATATTACAATGATTTATTCCAAGATCAATCGTGCTGATCGGTTCCATCATATCGATTGCACCGCTGATGTTCCTGAAAAGAAGAGCTTCTACATCTCTGTGGACGAATACTTCCATATTGATTTACCCACCGACAATGTGTAAGTTACAACATATAATTCCAAAGTACGATGTGACTTGGTTTTCTAGCATAAGCAAGTTATCTACACATGATGGTCTATTTCCGTCATATAAAAAATATTACTCGCACTGCACAGATTTACACTTCTCACTTCCCCTGCTTAATACTCAAAATCTAATTAGTCAACACATATTGGCTTCCTTTGGATTCCGAGCATTGGTTATATGGGTTTATTATTGAAAATAAAGCATACCTTGACTGTATTGAATGCCAAGCATGTAACTTCTAGTTGCTTGAAGTTGGAGTAACTACTGCCTTGGTTTAAAAACCATTCTTGTTAGGCCTTGACAACATACAAATTTCATTTGTAAGGCTCAATAGTTCTAGTGGGAAGGATAGTTGGGAAGTCGTCTCCCTTGATTGGTTTAGGAGTATTGGATGATTATGCTAGGGCTCAAACATCACCAAACTCGACCAAATGGATGTAGGTTGAAGCTAATTGCCATACGAACTCAAATATATATGTATTTGGATTTATAAACAAGTATTTAATTTGATTTTGATTTTTGGAAGGGGAGAAACTCACGTTGGAATGAAAGAGGGGAGGAAGCGTGAATTTTTGGATTTAGGTTTGGTTTAGGTACTATTAAGGATGTTATATAGTTAGGCAAATTATCATTTTTAGTAGTTTTATATTTTATTATACCCAAGTATCGCTCATTTTCATCGTTTAAAAATCCGTGTGATCACATACGAATTCCGTTTTCAATGAAAATTAACATGCAGTTACTCTCCGACATTATGGACCCAACAAAACTGGATTCGTCGAATTCTGAGTCTGTATCCACAAATAACGAATTTTTAAAGTCAAAATAATTATTGTTTTTCACAGTAAAATCACGCACAGTCGCATACTGATTCTAAAAATCACGAAATTTGGCATCTTACCATTATTCAATGCTACGGATTCAATAAAAAAATTTCGTCAAATTTCGAGGTCGTCTCAATAATGTTTCTTTGTAAAACTGCTCCAATTATTACACTGAACGGTTTTATCGGGCCCGACCACATACTGAGTCCGTTTGGTGCGAAATTTGAAATATATAAATAATTTAATATTCTAAATCCAAAAAAATTATTTCATTGAAAACGGAGGTCATTAGTAATATATGTATTTTTAAGGGCAATATAATATTAAAATATTGATAAATTCAAAAATAGTTTAAACAGATAATAATAATAAATTAATATTATCATATATATCCAAATAAAATATCAAATGGATGTAAAATAAACATACTTGAGTTTATAACTTGATTTTTCAATTTTCTAGTCAAACGGTGCCTAATTTACATAAAAAACTTCTTGTTTAAATAAATAAATCATTATATGTTGGTACTTACCATGTTATTCGGTGACTTTGCCTGTTGACAAGTTGGGTTTGATGTTGTCATATGGTGATGGATGGGACATTGTGGTCATCATGCATTGATGTTGTCGTATGGTGATGGATGGGACTCTGTCCTACATTAGATTATGTTTTGGGGAGCCACCTAGTTTTGGGCTCGTGAAATGCTGTAGCAGTTGTGTAGTTTTATTTTACTGTTCCCCCGCTACTACCATGTAATTGTACACAACAAACAGTGTCTTCATATACTTATATATTAGCTATTGTGTATTGATGTAACTCTACTACTGTTTGTAGTATGTTTTTTACCATGTAATGTTCTCCCTACGTGGAGGCATATATTTTATAGTCTAGCGTATAGCTAGCTCCAGTGTTGTAAGTCTGATAGGTAGAGTGGACAAAACTCTATAAACTCCGTAGGTGGTGGACGGTCCACCTTAAAAACAGAATTAGTTGATTGTTAACAACAATCACCTGTACTATGCAGTATTTTTGCTACTGGTTATAATAAAAAAGTGTTACGGAAAACTATAAAAACTGGTTGGCTATGCCAAAAAAAATCGTTATATGTTTATAAACGATTTCACAACGACTAATAGAAATTTTAATTTGGACATAACTTACAATTTATAAAGCGAAATATCAATTTCTTACATTCGTTAGAAAGATATGATTAAATAGATTCTAACGTTTCTTATAACATCCAATTCTGATTCATAATGAACATTGTACATTCATTTAAACTTTAAAACTAAATTTTCAAACTACCACGCCACTACGAGCTCGTTTTAATTAAATTATAAATTTATAAGGTTAAGCTTCATTTTAATAAATTCTATGTCGTTTATTCTCAAAATAAATCGTTTAAAATATTTAATTTCCATTAAAATCAATTAAAAATAAATTTTAATTTGGTTCCAAAATTTCGGGTTGTTACAACTCAATCCATCAATTGTGCGATCCAATAAATTAGTCTTGAATCGTGTTTCTTAACGGGATTAACAATGATAATGCTTTGCATGTGAATTATGTTTATAAAAAATTTATAATTCTTAATATAACCAAGAAAAATGATTTGCACGAATATTTATTTATACATCTGCATTGAAATCATATCTAATTATTTTGAATTTATATTTCTAAATTGTAGTATCTAATTTTTATTTTGTTTTCATTTTTATTTATGTTGTTAATTAATAAATAACAATAATGTAATGTATGTCTATTTGTTAGATCCTATGTTTAAACGATATTAAAATTTGGAAATATGTACAACAATGTAGTTTGGGTTTGTAAAATATTTTTGTTGTTGGATCTTATTTTTAAGTA
Source organism: Allium sativum (assembly GCA_030737875.1). Taxonomy (NCBI): domain Eukaryota; kingdom Viridiplantae; phylum Streptophyta; class Magnoliopsida; order Asparagales; family Amaryllidaceae; genus Allium; species Allium sativum. The sequence continues at coordinate 167,749,966 of CM060923.1, forward strand.
ACATATTAAGCTAAAGTTACGTAGGGGTGTTTTTAGATGTTCGTGACGGGATCAAAAGTTTAGATTTTCAAGACTGCTATTAATAAAATATATTGTTGAATTTATAATTTTTAAAATGATAAATTTCCCGTAAGATGGTGGAGTTGATATAGTGTCTTCCCTTTCAAGTTTCGAATTCGGTACTTTTCAAACAATATTTTACCGTTCCCTCTGAAAAATCAAGACAATTTTCCTCTAAGAAGTAATCAAACCATATATTTGAATTTTGAATTGATCAAATTTTCCTCCAGGAAGATTAAAAGTCTGTTGGGTTCGAAATTTGAGTTTTATATTTTAGGTTTCCGTATATGTTTTTAGAAAGGTGCAAAGTGAAGAAGTGGAGAAGGCCTAATCATTGGCAAAAGTAAATATGAGGAAGAGAGAATATAGTTTTCAAATATACAACCGAGTGAACTTCGGTTATGAAATCATGATTAGAAACTATAAACATAACATGATCATCTTCTTTCAGTAGCAAAGAAACATTTTTCCTTAGTAATTGTGAAAAGGAAATATCCTCGCTACGAAGCAGGGCTGATGCCTATGCATTAGCGTTTGCCAACAATTATGTTTGATGTTAATTACACTTGCATCGTATGTGAATTTTACATTAGTCGCAAATTCAAACGTATTCACCCTCTAATGCTTCCTATTGGTTACTCAATGGAAATATTACATAGACATCCAACATAATTTTTTTACGATTGAATTCAATTATTACTTTTGCATTCACTTATTACCTCGCACACTTTACTTATATTATACCTAGTATTACATTTCTTCAACTACAACTTTCATGTGTGGATGTTGATACACTTGGCATGAACAATTGTTTTTTCCCGTTACTCTCGAGTTATCTGCATTGTTTGCAATAACGACTATTAAGGAGTTTGCATCCATTAACAAAAACCCCAGAGCAAGGTTGTATGCGAACTGCAAGTAAATTCAATTTTCATGATAAGGACTAATTAAGTACAGAGCATGGGAGAACGAAGAACAAGATCGATGTCAACCACGAAGAATATTTTAAAACTGGATTAGCTTAGTAACAGTGATTACACCAAGCTTGGATAGTGTCGAAAACAATGCTATTGATGAAAACCAATGAAGGAAAGACCAAGTAATGGTAAGTCAGTGTGTTATGAAAAATAATTCATAAACAATAATATAATGGTTACCGACGCATCAACTTACAATTTTTAAGAATTATGTAGAATAACATTGAAATTGGGGAAAATACATATATCAGATCTTGAGCTTTTATAATTTGTCTTTTTAAATATAGCACTTACATATATGATTGACGTACATGTATTTTCATATAGCTGCAAAGTTGAAGATAATCTTACTCCTCGATATGTCCACTCCGCAACTTCAATTCCTACTCTCATAGGAATTTGGAAGGAGAACCCTTACCGAGTGAGTGCTCGGTCCACACCCAGCCTACCCAAAAAAATCCAACTCTTCCGATTGCGCGAATTCACTCTAGGTAACCCTATTGTTGAGAATATGGATAGTCAATCTCTAGGGTTGACATCTTGTAACCTATTAATAGTTCCATCAAAAGGGGCACAAGCTATTGGTAATTAATTGAGCTCATATATATAAAGTTATATTTGTACATATCAGTATACGATATCAAAGTATAATTGATTTTGATTTAAATAAAATTAATTAATGCAAACTTAATTGAATATTTGATTGGTCGATCGTGTGACAAATACAAGTTGGCCTAAGAAGAGGTAATAGGAGGGGGAGTAATGTGCATCTAGATTTGAGTTAGCAGAAGAAAAACATGAAAATTTGCTCACTTCTTCTCTCTGTAAATACAAATTCAAGGAACTACTTATACTTTAAACTTTTGCAACCTCTCTTGCTAGTTTTAGTTGTGTACCTACCCTATAATAGCCCGTTCTCGGTCCCCCTTTCCAAATGCAAGGAGCTACAATAATTTTCAGTAGTATGCATCGATCACTAGCAATAGCGGTGTAGATCTTGGATATATACAAGATCAATATATTAAGTCGTGCTTGTAAGGCATTAATCTCTTAGATAACCTCTTATTTACAATATATATGCGCTATCTATTAACAATTTAAACAATTTTATATAGGTGCCCTTAATTGTAAATACATTAGTTCATATAACAATTTACGTAAAATAATTTATTTAGTAAAAAGTTAGAAGTCAAATATGTATGTACATATTATAATTTGGTCACGTGTACACACTTTAATACATATCATATGTTAGCCATAAAAATGGTTAATACTCCAAATCAATTGATTTTGGTCGATCCGAAAGGGTGATCGTCCTCCCTTTGGTTGATGTATTAAAAAGTATTTTGAGGGGACTAAACACTTGTCTTTCAAATCTTCCAAAAGCCTTTTTTAGTCAAAATATAGGGATATAATAAGATTCTGGCTTTCGGATTTACGGAAAGCTTAAGGGCCGGATACCTAACAAATTTAGACTTGTAATAATAAATAAGCTCGAATTTCATCCAATTTTGTCGGTCATTACCTCAGTCAGGGGATTCTACCTCTAAATTATCCTTAAGACAAGTAAAATAAGAATATTATATTGTACAACTCATTAAAAAAAATATTGAATTAGTAGCACCCCTTAAGAAGGACTTTGGGTTTCAATAACTGATTCCCTTTCCTCTTCGGGCAAAGATTTGTTGTTTTCAGTTTCCCATATTTCATCCTCTCTAATGGATCCCAAAATTGGAATTTGGATATAAAGAAATAAATAAAGAATAAATCTAATGTAACTGGACGTTAGATGGGCTAATAGCTGATATGATTAATCTCCCACTTAGAATTAAAATCCAAAAGTTACGATTCTCAGTTTCCTCTTTATTAATTGTTGAATAAGATTACAGAAATTAAGTATTAGCATCAAAAATAATGAAGATAAATCGATATTAAGAACCATGGAGAAGTGGTCTAATAACCAATAGCCTATCAGGAGGGATAATACTGAGCTTTCAAAATTTGCTTTCATAGTCTCAAAAGGAGAAGCAAAGGATCTTTTTTCAACCGGGAAAGCCCCTATCGACATAACCAACGGGCAACGGCTTAAGAATTACCGTCTCAAAGCGAGGAGCACTAAGTTTGTTATTCTATTCAGTTTGCTTGAAAAGGAAGTACATGAAAATGTTAGGCTTCCACCTATTAGGCTCTGCACGAACATGCATCGTTCATAGATGGAGAAAGACCGGAAGCTCCAGCGGATCTGCTCTTCCAAACACTCAGTTAAAGCCAAAGCATTCAAAAATTCCCATTCGAAGAACTTTATAGTAATAAGTCCCCTTGCAAGGAAAGGTAACAAGCGCCCCTACGTGGCTTTTGCATGCGCTCTTACCAAAGGACTGAAACAAAGCCCATAAGTCGGAAGAAGGGTCAAACCGCATTTATAAATACGACCCTAGAGGTCCAAAACCATGATGGACTTTTCATTCTCAATCTTGTATTCTTAAAATAAAATTTACTTGTAAACAATTTGGGGGAGAATTGCCTATAACTCTTGAAGTTTTTAATAAAGAAATTCAGTCATGCCTTTAAGGGTAATGTTTGTATATTAATTTAATTAATATTTTATTACCCTGTGCTAACTTCGCAGATACATTCCTCAAGATGTACGTAGATATTGCATCATATCCAAAGTCTCTTTCGTTTGTCGCTGAGAATCTTTAGTAATAAGATTAGATCTCTGCATCTGCTATTGGTATGGATAGTCCAAAACCTTGTCATGACTTATTTGCCAATGGATCAATAAACCCTTTAGCTTATCTATAACCTTAGGCCTTTCAACTAATATCTAATAAGGCCTTTGTAGACCGTTTGAAGCCCGATAAAACAGTGTTTACCTAAGACGAATTAGTATAACCCGGAGCCCATCTTTTCCCTCCTTATACTTTCAGAAGTCCCAGCCATCGGTTACCAAAAGTATATGAATGCCCTGGAGTGGATAACGAAATCCCTTATTCATCCATTCTTTTTAAGACCATAGGGATATGTTGAAACCATAAAGAAAATATTGATAATCAAACTAACCTCTAAAAATATTTCTCTCTTTAAAAGTCTCGAAAATCTCATGATTGACTTTGTTTTCTATATGAAATCTCCAAAAACTTTCTATGAGAGCTCAATTATGAAAGCAATATTTATATTTTAGTTGTTCCTTCCATAAACAAGAAGTGTTATTGAAAAACCTTGTTTTGGGTGTTAGCTATAAATTTGGCTAACATTTTTTGTGCTAAAAGGTGGGCTTGAACCTCCATAACCCTCCGACCTCTTCACTTTATTGAATTTTTCTTTTAAAGAATAAATGAAGCCTCATACATAAGAACTTGGAAAGGTTTGTGAATGATCGCATAAACCTCAAATAATGTTTCGTATGAATCAAAGGATAAGATTCATGGGAAAAGGAAGGGTCCTTGCGAAACAGAAAACATTCCCAAGGGATAAGGTATAGGCCCAAAAGTAATATACGAACACCTCCACTGTTCGAGGAAGGAAAAGAAGGTTGACTCCTTCATATGAAAACAATCAAAGAAAATTTAATTAAGGAAAATTGAGACTAAGGCTAAATCGGCTTCTAAAGAAGGAAAAGGTATTATATCCTCAGACAACAACTTCTAAATGTGGACAAAGTGTTAATTAGGTCAGAGTAGGGATCTTCTGCACCATTTGAAATAAGATAACCTATGTGGAATTAAGATTCCATGAAGAACAAATGTTGTGAATGAAGGCAATAAATATGGTTAATCATAGAAGATTGAAGCTTACAAATTGGATGATGAATGGTGGCCAAATTGTTGCCTAGGAACGTGCACATAAATATGCACATTTATGTTCATACATTTATTCTTGTTTTAGTTAAAAAAATAACATAAGTGGGATATTTTTACATGTTTTAACCAAAAACCGAAAATTCTCAAATTATCATGCATTCACCTTCTTGTTAGGGCAAAACAATCATTTGTGCATGTATTATTTTTGATAAAATGTACCTGTTCATTTTCATGTATCTTATAGGAATTTAGGAGAAAAAATGAAGTATTCACATGAAGTTTGCATGGAGATATGCATGCACAAAGTGGATACAAAGGAATGGAGATGAAATTGATTCACACACAACTTAGTGGAGGACCCTACCCATTATCACTCTTTCTTTAATGGAACAATTAGGAGCTAATATATTGGCTAATGGAGACAAAATAGGCTTCATGCACTTTTAATGATTCATTAGTGGATAAAGACAAAGTGGAAGCTTCATGAAGAGGGTATTCTTGGTAGTCCCAAAAAAAAATGATTAGGGTTATGGTTATATAAACATGTATAAATACCCTTATATGTCACATAAACAGATCCTCTCTTTTAGTTAGCTTAGTTGGGAGGATCAAAGCTCTCTTTCTCTTTAATGGATACATAGATAATTTTCCTCTTATGTAATTATTTATAATGTAATTTTAATTCAGGCAATTTTATTTCATGTTTTTTACTTTATGTCAATAGTGTAGATCTCTTTTATTTTATGCAAGTAGTTTAGTTTATTCTTGTTATTTAGTTCTATCATTCCTTTTGTATTTGTTTATGTTAAAATCTACAATTATTAGCATGATTATATAAATGAGTAGGAAAACCCCTTCAACTTAGGGGTAATGAAGCTCTATTCATTATGTATGTTGGCAACAAAATATGTTTTAAACACCCAAGATTCTCAATTACTAAAGAATTATAGTTTCATGTGGAAATATGTGCAGAAAACAGTAAATAACACAAGAGATTAATAGCGGTTTGGTCCCGTGGGGGGCCTATGTACACTTTGGAAGAGTCGTCGATATATTATTGACAATAAAGAGTTACAAGCTTGAGACTATCACATAACAACCCTTCACACAACATTTCTTAGTATTTTGACGTCATAATTACCATATATGAATATCAGGAAAAATACACTTTTGCACTTCTTCTTCCTCAAAGCAAAGATGCCATTATAGAAGTCACTTGGAGCTCTCAAGAGATGTCAAATCAACCAAAATCCAACCACCTTTGAAGTGTGAGCTTGGGGGTATTTATAGTGCAGTGGTTAGGTGGGAGTAGGTAGGAGTAGAGTATCACAACAGTAAATCTCGGACCCCGGAGTATAAGCCTCCAGAAACTCGGATCCCCCTCATCTCTCCTAGGAAACTCGTACCCCTCACCGGGGTAGAATTTCGTAACCCATAGGGTACGAAATTTGTACACCGTGGGGAACGTTGAATTCTAGAGTGAACGAGGCGAGGCTAGAGGGGCTCGAGACTTAGGGGTCCGAAATATAGGGGTTCGATATGATGGATATGACATAGCTTAGAGGGGTTATGAGGCTCTTGTCCGCATGACCTTTTCCCGACTTGTTTCCTTAGCTTCTTGGCGACCCCTCGGGCTATAAAATCATGCGATGTGTTGAGTCGAGCGTGCCTTGTGTGCTTCTAGGAACCGGACCAAAAGGCCGGTTAACATTTGGCCCCCCTCCCAAAGTACATCTTATCTTGACATGATGTGCTTTGAGTTGATAGAAGTATTCTGTTGAATCAACGAATTCCTGTAAACTCATGAATGTAAACGTTAGTAATCAACTCTAGTTTACGTTATAGCATAAACGAGTTGTTGCCGGTACGAGGTCGTGTACACGCTTACACATTTTCACGTGGTTTTGCACACTATAACCGAAAGGAAACAAAAGGAAATGTAGTATGCTTGTATTGAATAAGTGAGGATGTAAGCGATTCTGTGTGACGTATTTAGGCGTACATCACGTACTTGTATGCGTGCTCTCATATAAACATGTACACATATACGATGTCATGTTGTAAACATAAGTTTATATCTTGTACATTTACATATTATATATATATATATAGTTTTTTTTTTGAAAACCTATAACCTAAGTTTGGGGTACGATAATTTCGTATCCCGCATGGGGATAAGAAACTTCGTGTCCTAGTCGGATACGAGATTTCGTACCCCATTGGGGTACGAGAGTTCGTATCCCCAAATGGGATATGAAATGTCGTTGGGTTGGGCCTATTTCCCCTCCTATAAAACTGTGCATCCCCCTCTTCTTCTCTCCTCTTCTTTTACTTTCTTTCTTTCCTGCGATTTGAGTTTGAATCCGTGACTCCAAAACCAATAAATCTCAAACGACTAAGGTGACAAGTACGTGGGTTTCCCGATGCATAAAACCCTTCTTTGAGCTCAACCATGGTTCTTGGAGTTTCCCAAAGCGGATCTCGAGGTGGATTGGGACTAGTCGTGACTTTAGGCTTCAAATCAGAGCTCGGGGGATGAAGGACCGCATTCTAATTAGCAGTTGAGATAGGCTTTCGGGTTCAAGTGTGCGTACGAGCTCGAGACTCGGAGAGAAAGGAGAGCGGGAGTTGTGTTGATGGGTTTGGAGAAGGAAGGGGAAGGGGAGATGAAGTGTCGGCCGAAATTGTAGAAATTCATACTCATTAGAGGGGTACGAATTTTCGTACCCCTCAGAGGGGTATGAATCTTGGTACCCTTTGTGGGGTTACAAAATTTTGTACCCCCGGTAGGGGTTACGAGATTTCTGACCCCGTAAAGGGTGTACGAAATTTCGTACCCCTTACCGAGGGTACGAGATTTCATATCTTTAAAGGGGTACGGGGTTCTTGCTGGCCTCGACATTTTGAGTGCACCTTATCCATACTTCTCCTTCCTTGTTCGAGATTCGAATTCCGTACAACTTGTTCCTGGGTTCGCGTTGCACTCGCGGCAGTATACGACCGGGGTCGATACTCACTGTAACCATACTTGGATCGATGATTTAGCTTGGAACATAGGAATAGAGCATATACTTGGACTATGACCGAACGTATAGAACAATTGGCCATATTTCATCGATTACAATCATAATGTAGTCGTGCTTCGACGAGAACCCGGGAATGTTAGTTGACTGCGACGAAGGTTACAATCCTCGGGACTTGTGCTCGTCGCCATAGCCCAAGTTCCTGAGTTACAAACTGTATTATTGTGGTTTTGCACAACACCGCATGCACATGTTAGTTCAACCCAACACGAGGGGTACAGGTTATACAACTGCTATGTCTAACGCTATTATGTTGAAAGTATAACTAGAAATGAAGGGAAGGTCTATGAGGGAGCAGACTTCGGAAGCCGAGGCTTCATTGCCTTCGTCATACACATCTGATTCAACTTGCATTGCTAGCTCAGAGGGCAGTGAGCTTGAGACTTCCGGAAGGTCCGCTCCTTCTCAAGCAACAAGTTTGTCGGAAGCGTCTGATGGTGGGGAGCAGCCAGAAAGACAACACTCACTGATTAAGCATGAAGAGGTAAAGCATGTAGATATTGTTGAGGAAAACGTGTTGGTGGTGCCAGATATGTTGGCGAACGCGGTTATTCTTGAAAATCCACAGGATTCGATCCCATCACATATGGGTGCTACGGTGGTAAGGCGCATGGCGTTGCGGTTTCGCATTCCTGAAGGAGATGTTCTTGCGCCCGGAAAGGACGGCAGGGCTCACACACCACGGGAGGGATACACTGCCTGGAATTGGAAGGTTTGTATCACTAGGTGTGTGCCCTCGGCTAACAATTTCATTCGGGATATGCTGCACTACTTTCGCCTTGTGCCATCGCACCTTCATCCGAATGCGTATGCTTCCATTTTAGGTACCTACTCTTGCAACTAGAACTCGTCGGAGAGGATATTTGGTATTTGTTTCAATTGAAGAGGAAAGCTAACATCTCGTCATCTCTATACTTCCTGGGGGCTTCGCCCAGCACCAAGTTTTTTATCGGGATATAAGCATGATTGCTTCTTTATGCGTTGTCCCCCTAGATTTGCTAGGAGATGGTTGGAAGGAAGGAAGTATTCTACTTCACGTTTATTACTTAACTCACAGATTTATCGACTTGTGTTTGACTTTGTTTTCATATGGCAGGAAATCCTGAGGCGCCCACGAACGTTGAGTACCAATAGCGTCTCGAAACTTTATTGGCGATTTCGGCTGAATCACGTTACATTGAGAGCATTCTAACTCAAGAGCGTCTGCATCATGTAGGGCTGCTCCTTGACGATCAAATAATAATCATACCAATCGTCATCGGTGGTGGAAAGAAAGTGGATGCCGGGAAAGAGGCAGGTTCCCCGAACCCCTGCCAGGCTTAAGCCGCACAAAGCCACGAAGACTCGGGAGGAAACTGGCAGGGATGAGATCGGCGATGTGGAGGAAGTTTCCAGGGGTGAGGGCCTGTCGACCGTTCATGTTCTTCTTATGACAGCTGAGGCACAGATAGAAACGTGTACTTGGTCGCAGCCCCCGGCGACTCCCTCTGAGACCGCCACTTCACTCGAGGAAAAGGGCCAGTTAGATGGGCTTAACAAACTCCTGCTAGAAATGTTTTCTTGGCCTAGTGCCACAAATATGGAAGAACTAGCTTTAGATGCGAGGGAGATCACTCCTTCGGGCGGACCACTATCTGGTTTGTTGAGCGCAACTTAGGGTACACATTCATATACAATGCATGACACAACATTTGTTTTGATTTGTAGGGTGTTTAAGTCTAAACTCTAAACTGTTTCTTTGGCAGTGATATCGCTAGAGAACGAGGAGGTCAAGGCTATGGGTACAGAGGTCGTCAAGCCTCGAGGAAAAATTTTCTTGATGGCTTTAGAAGAGAGACCAACTTGTTTGGCTACATTTCGCCTTCACTTGATCATTGTATCGAACACTGTCACAGTGAACAACCCCGACAGTCTCCGACTCCTCCACCTCTGATTCGGTCATTTGGGGAAGACTCCAGGTTCGACGTAGCGGGCTCCAGATATTCCTCGTTGATAGCTCCCCTCCACACTAAAGCTTTGGCTCCTACCTATGCCCTAGAGGGGAAGAGTCGGAGTCGGAGTCCAGTCATAAAATGTAGAAGGAGTTGGTGAAGAAGAAAAAGAAGGATCGGGCGGTTCCCGAGACTTAAGAGATTTCCGTTGAGGAGGGGAAAGCACTATTAAAGCAAAAGTCCCCCTAAACTATTTTGACGAACTGGTGTTCCTTCCAGATATCAGCTCGATTCCTCGCGAAGATATCGAGGAGGTGTGTGTGCAGTTGAAGGCTGCGTATTTCCAGGAAAAAGATCTTACTAAGTACTCCTTACACCTCTCGAACTTGATTAGGAAGAAGAACGTAGAAATCCAGAGTCGGGGGCTGACTATTGTTGCTGAGTGGACCACTGTCCGGAATTTGGAGAAGGAGATAGGTAAATCCGCTTCTTGTGGTGTAAGTATTTATTTTTTCGTAGTTGCACCCTTGAATGCTAACTTTTTATCATTTTTGTCGCAATGAAGATGAAGGAGATGTATGAGAATCTAAAGAAGGAGGCAGAGCATGTAGCTTCGGCTTCAAAGATATAGCAGTCTCACTAACAACAGAGAACATGGCTCTAAAAAGGGATAAGGCTAAGTTGGAGAAAGTGAACGCTGAACTAGAGAAAGACAATGAACCAGTATCTCAGTTTCAAACAGATAATGAGGCGCTAAGGAAGGAGAATGAGAGGTTGAGAGCTGAGAACAAGGGGACTCATAAGCTTCAAGAGGAGGTTGCCGTGCTAAGGAGGAAACTGGAGGTGGATAAGAAGGAGAAGGAGGAAGCCTAGGCTAGTAACAAGGAGGTGTTGGGTTCGGTGCATGGATTGAAGGCCGAGTATCAGAGGGAAATGGACAGCTTGAGAGAGGAGATCGAGGATGTAGAACTCAGGGCCTCCCTAGAGGAGCACATCTGAAACCTGTATGTTAAGGATTTAAGATTTCACAGGGTCTCATAGGTTAGATATTTCCCTCGGGTGCTGGCTCAGACGTGGGAAAGGCTGGTGCCGTATGAGGCTTGGCTCCGTCAGATGGATGTGGGATCATTAAATGAGGACTAGCTGATTATAGATCTCCTGACTGATAAGGAGTGTGGCAAACTGGAGGAAGGGAGGAGGTTGCTGCGAGAGGACGACGAGAGGGAGAGACTGGCGAGTTGTTCTGCCGAGATGGGAAAGTCTGTTCCTACGGAGAGTGTGGTCGTTACTGATACATTTGCAGAGGGAAGCTCCTATAGGCCACCAGCTCAAGCATCTGCCATAACCGGTGGTCCCACTGTCCTAGTTCAGACCTCAGCTGAATATGACCCCGAACATTCGGGATTAGGAGCGGCGGGATCTGCTTTTACCGACACAGCATGCACCCTTCCTATTATTCCTATACCATCCCTTTCTGAAGGTAAATTTTCACTACCGTGAATACCCTAAAATGATGTGGTTACCAAATTCGCACAAACTAAACAGTTGTGGTTTTACTGTGCAACCCCATCTGGAGCTGATGTGACATCGGGCTTCATCCCCGTGTTTCCCGAACAACAGAGTCTAGATTGGGACTTCAAGGAATACAGTTCATGGAGGAGAGTTGTCATGTGGATACGTTTTTGAACATCAAGCTGAGATCCCATATTTATAAAGGTCTCTTGGAAGAAGGAGAGGTCATGGACGGCCAAAGCATCCAGGCGTTGTTCCCAGTGGAGGCGAATGTACTGGCAATGCAGGCTATGGTGGAAGCTCAGAAAGCACAGATGGTGACAAAGTTCAAAGAATAGTAGGAGAAGAGGAGGCAGGTGAGGCTTTTAGGCAGGAAGCACAGGCAAAGGCTAGGAAAGAGGCCAAGGAGAAAGTCGCCGATGTTGTGGCAAAGAAGAAAACTGATGCCGAGTTAGAGAGGGAAAGGAGCCGTCGAAGAGGTTAGGAAGAAGAAGGCAGCCGACGAGGCCTAGTTAGAGTGAGTTGCTGAGGAAGCTAGGAAGAAGAAGGAGGATGCTGAGGCGAAGAAGAAGGAGGATGTTGAGGCTAAGCAGGGGGCTGTGGAGACTTATGAGAAACTCAAGGCCGATGACATTTTGAAGCTCAAGTCCAAGAAGCTAGCTGATCGGGAGGCTGCCAATGATGAAAAGAAGAGAGCAGAGTCGGAGGCCAAGAAGGCCTGTGGAGAGACTGATGCTATGTTGGCTCTTGCCTCCAGCATTTCCCCCAAGTTGCTACAAAGTATTTCCCCTAGGGGGATCATAGGGATTTCAAGTGGCGAGGAAGATGGTGGAAAGCGCGCCTCGGTTTCTCACGAGTCCATCATTACTGCAAAGGGCAGTGGAGGGAGAAGCAGGAGCGGATTCGGAAAGAAGAGGCATGTTACTGGTGACCCATCTGGCGCTGAATCTGTACAAAAGAAGAAAAGAAATAAGTAATATGAGTAGCGTTAGTAATTGTTATATGTATTACCAGCATTCTTGTTATGTAGGCCGATAGAACACACGACTACGACCCTCACTTTTGGTCCTTCAAGGCACGGTCTGGTTTTCATGTACACCATGTCATTAGCAAGAAAAGATATTAGATATGTAGTCTGTTTTGGATGTGTGAAAAAGGAAGTATTAGTTAACTTTATTTAAAATCGCATTTCGCGTTAAGTGTTCGAATGTTCGTCTCATGTTTTCCAGTGTCTTGTAGTTGCACAAGGGTACTTGTTGTTACACTTACATAAATGTGATTGTGATCCCGCTCTGGGAAAGTCCATAATCGTGTGGTGATCACGCACTTGCTCCTCTCGAGGGGTTTCCTTTGTTCAGGAGTCTCGAGGTGCATGGAATCCAGGCTATGTGCCCTCTTTCCAGGACTGCCCAGATTTCATTAGTCCTAAGTCGTGAGAAGGCATGGACGTTGCGATTCGTGCGATTTTGGCTCTGCCACTGTTCCTTCGGGTTTAAAGCTCGAGGGCGCCGTTTATTCGCCAAATGGTCCCCGGATCCGAACCCGATGGGTTGGAAGGTGGACGACGGGTTTCCCCCAAGTCTGGAGACTTAGGAGCGAAAGATTTATACACGGTCTCGTCACTTGGTCGAGGTTCGAGAGCTACCGGGATCCTGACCCGATGGGTTGGATAGAGCCATGGGAGTGGTTGGTCTCCCACTAGTTTGGCAGGGGGTTGCACCCAAGTCTGGGGACTTGGGAGTGGAATAATTTATACTCGGTCTCGTCGTTTGTTCGAGATTCAAGTAGAGTTATTTATAATCGGTCGCGTCGTGGGCTCAGGACTCAAGAGGTGTTATTTATAATCGATCTCGTTGTTGGCTCGAGACTCGAGTAGTGGTACTAGCACCTGTGCTCAGGGTGTCGAACCGACATTGTTTGTGTTTGGCCTCATCATTGGTTCGAGGCTTGAATGGTAGTACCGACTCGATGCCGATCATGTGCTCGTGTGTCTGTGTGCGTAAGCCAGTTCTGATGGTTAATCAAACATATTATGCAGGAAGTAAACATATCGAGGACACAGAAAATTAAACATCATCTTTAATAATAACTTTGGCAGTAACAGCCTTTACAATGCCTAAAAATTTCAAGAAAACAAAACATCTTTGGAACACAGAAAAACTGTACACTAAGTTATGTGAAGTAGCGACCTATATGTTCGATGTTCCATGCCCTTTGGAGCTCGTCTCCATTTATGGTCGTTAGCTTGAAAGTTCCATCTCTGATCCTCTGTTGTATGACGTAGGGACCTTCCCAACGAGGACTGAAACCAGTCGGTGTGGGAAAGATCCATTTTAGGATGAGTTCGTCGATATTAAGATCCTTGTGGCGGACTTTAGAGTTGAAGTATCAGACTACCCGTTGACACTCAGCGGTAGCTCTGAGCTCGGCTTCATTCCTTTTCTCTTCGAGTAAGTCGAGTGATTCCAAAATCAAGTCTTAGTTGGTCTTTGGATCGTAATAGGTAACTTGATAAGATTGAAGCTTTAGCTTTATGGGAATGACAATTTTGGATCCATAGGCGAGGATGAATAAAGTGTGGTCGGTCGTTGACTTATGGGTGGTTCGGTAGGCCCATAGGGCCAAAGGGAGCTCGACTGCTGTAACAACATGCATTTTACGTATCGGAAGATCGTAAAATATTTTTATTTTATTTTTTAAGGGTTGGATCATTCTCATCTTTTTGTATGTTGCTTATGGGGATGTGAAACATGTCTATAATTTTTACCAATTTTGTTCGCGACCATTTTGCCCCTACCAGTCTTGTACAGGGAATAACTTTTGACTTAGGTTGAATCAGAGGGCGAGACCTATGCCATTGGAAAGGAATTGATGATTGCCTTTCCGTAGAGTAGTTACATTAAAATTTTGGCTCAGCGGTTTGGAAGAAACCGCTATTTTAAGGTTTTTCAGTTGGCTATCCAAGTTTTGCGAGTCTAATGGCTGATTTGGGGAAGGCCCATTAGTAGGCTGATGGAAGGGTATAAATAGGGGGTGAGAGATATGGGAAATGGTTTAGTTTCTCATTCTCCCATTTGGTGCCTTGTGCTCCTCCTTCCTCTAACAACTTCCCACCATTAGAAATCATAATTCAAGGAGGGAAATCATAGATCTACCCCATTGGAGGCTTGATCTACATCAATTGAGGCAAGGATTCATCAGATAAGGTGTTTGGTGCGAGGTGCTTGCTGTCTGGATTCTTATTTCATCAAATTTAGGTTGTTTTGGATAATCAATGAGTGATTTACATCTCTCACATGGATTCAGTGAAGTATATGAATGTTTGATAATGTTTTTCACCAAATTCAAGTGTTTAATCACAGATCTACGCCATATTAAGTCCATTTTCATATTAATCACCCTATGATCTGATTTAACAAGTTTAGATAGGTAATTTCTATGCTATTTCATATGATTATGCAAGTTAGATCCACAATTTAGATCATATGTTCATTTATTTTGGTTTTTGGTGAAATTTGCATAATTTGATGATAATTGTCATTTTCATGATGTTAGTGGTTTCATAACCTGCTTATGATTGTATTGGATGTGTTGGATGATTTGGTTTGTCGAACGAATCATTTTGGCGAAGTTTTGGTCGAAATTGGAGTTGCATTGGAGGATGTAGGTTTTGGGTCGAACATGGTGTGGGTCGGTCGAACCATGGTAATATTTCTTGGAGGAGAAGAAATGGGTCGGGTCGGTCCATACTGGTCAGGTCGGTCTCAATTGGGTCGATCCGATTTGGAGTTCTAGTTTTGGAGCAAGCTGTCGGTCGTTCAAAGCTGATTGGGTCGGTCTCGATGGGTCGGGTCGGTCATGATCTGGTCGGTCCGAATATTGAAGTATTGAAGGATTTGACTGGTCGGTCAGTAGATACTCGGTCGGTCATGTTGGGTCCGTCAAGCACTTCAGGGTTGGTCGCTCCTGAATGGCTGGGTCGGTCACAAGATGAAGTTGGGTCTTATAGGAGTACAGCCGAACAGTTTGGTGTGGTCATGGCTTGGGTCGAGCACCGACTGGGTCGGTCTGGCTTGGTGTGGTCTAGTCGAGCAGAACAGGGTCGTTTTTCTGAAAATTTATATTTTCGGGTACGACCTGGACTTGAAGAAAAGGTCTGAAAAAATATTTTTCGAGGCAAATCCCCAAACCCTACTCAAGCCACAGCGCAGTGGTGTAATTTAGCTAGGTGATGGTGTGACTTTGAAGTAAACTCAAGCAGGGATATTCGAAGTGTTGAATACATTCGTTGATCGGTGTAGAACAACGAATGGTATGACAACTCAAAGGTGTCCTGAGTGGGGTGATAATGCTATAGACTATATTGAACTTTATATTGAAGTTGTTTGGTCTGATGGTGATGGTGGCTTCGACGAGAGTCCAAATGGGGATGTCCGAAGTGATGTGATTAGTTCGTTGTTTGTTGTATACAGCGAATGTGGAAATGACTCAAGGATGTATTGAGTTCATGTGAAAGAATGACTCAAGGATGTATTGAGTTCATGTGAAAGAATGACTCAAGGATATATTGAGTTCGTGGGTAATGGATGCTCTAAGGTGTTATGAGCTTATGGATAGTTGCAAGGGATGATGACTAAAGATATGAAGGCCAAGGGATTATTGTGTCGTAGGTTCTAGCAGGACCAAAACAGGGGTATAATAGGGGTACCTAAAAGACCGGATGTAGGTCGAGTACCTTGGGTATCGTTGAAAATGCCTAGGTACGTATCGATGCAAATGCGTATGGGGTTTTGCTAGGACTGGGGTTACCATTAGCCCTTGACGGATGGCAGTGTGGGCTAGTCATACGATTACGATGGTTTCAAAGCAGGGTTAGCGGTGATAGCTAGAGTCAGTCATGGATGATTGGTTATTCTGTTTGTACCATCTCACGTGGATTATCCTAAGTCGATGGAGATGTTCCTTGAGAGTTTGACTGATATTGGTTTAGGACTTTAGGGAGGGTGCTTGAGGGATGTTAAACTCGATTAGGATTGTCTACGTGAGATCTAAGTAATTTGGATGCTATGAGTGTTATCGATGGTTGTTCTGATTGCCATGGATGAATTGTTGTTACCTTGGATGTTATGGATAGTAAAGGCTATCACTGTCCGATGTGACGGAAGATGGGAGTTGAGTTCTTCTCTGGTGTTTGGTAGATTGGTTTGTTAATCTACCTATCCTCGTATACTTTATTGATGAAGTTTGTTAGTTGTTTTATCGCTCACTAAGACTGTTGTCTGACTCAAGGTTTTATGTTTCCTCTTATTACCTTGGGTTGTTCATCCATTTTTGGGTTGGCAGACTAGGTGGCAGGTGACAGGTGATAGCTTAGTAAAGACGATGTAGCAGTTCAGAGGCGAGCAAGAGGCTAGCGTACTATCTCTCTTACTATATAGTATTTGGGTTTTCCGCTGTTTGTTATTCCACTACAACAAAAACTCCATATTACAACTTTAATTTTACAATGGTGGTAAATGCACCGTTGTAATAAATGTTTTTTACAACTTATTTCCAGAAAAGTTGTAATAAACTTATTTTTAACAACTGTGTTATTTTGACAGTTGTAATAAAAGCCTATCACAACTTTTAATTTTTGACTGTTGTAATATATGAATATATTGTAATATAATTAACAACTAATAATTAATATTTAATACATTAATATTGATTATTTATAATTAATAACTAATAATTACTATTAATAATCAATTAGGAAGTAATAATCAATAATCAATCCATAATATTTAATACTTAGCAATTAAGAAGAATAATTAAAAATATAGTTAATATTACATAATTACTATTAAATAGTTAATAATTAAAATATAATAATTAATGCTAATCATGAACAATCAACGATTACTATTAATAATTAAGAAGTAGAGATTAATAATTAAGAAGAAGAGATTAATAACTAAGATTATATTTAATAATCGAATGATTAATAAGAAATCTTTGATAATTATAAAGTAATACTTATTATTAGTATTTATATTTAATAGTTATGGGTAATAATTATGTTTAACATCCAATATTTCAAAAAATGTTTAAATTTTTCTAGACAAAACTTATAATATATTGAAATTTTCACAAATTAATTTTTAAAAAAAATCAATGAAATAAATTTTTTATAAAATATCCAAAATTTCAAAAAAATCAATGAACTAGAATTTTTGAATGGTTACATAATAATTTCTTTTAATTTTCGCATCATTCCTTGATAATGTGTATGTGTTGTTTATTTGAGTCTTTCTTTGACCTTAAATATCGAACATACGGTTAAATATGAAAATAAAATCAAGGTACCCGCGTTTGGCTCTACAGTTGAATTTTTGGCTCCAAACGCAAAAATTTCCCTCCAAAGCAATTTCTTCTGGCTTCGAAATCTAACTTTTCGTACCTCCGAACCAACCAAAATTTTCCTGTTCCCAGAATATTATTTATCACGTTTCCTCTTCCTTCGGCAATAAATAAAGAGCCGCTCCCCCAACCGCCTTCTTTTCTCCCATCTTCGTTCTCGTCTATTATCGCTCCCCATTTTCTATGATTCACATCTCCCCCATCGCCAGTTTTCTCCTATGTTGTTAGTTCTCCTTTTCGCCACTCTCCAGATCCCCTTTTTGATTTGCATGCCCCTTCAGATTTGTTTTTTAAAGATCTAAACTCAGTTTTTCCACATCCTTTCGAACTATTTCTCCTCCAATTGGCCTTCCATCCCTTATTGAAGCCTTTTCTGGGATCTGCCACCCGTTGTCTAGCAAAAAACACAAGGCCATACTGGTATCTATTGTAACAACCCGTATTTTTGAATAACATGTTATAACATAAATCAAGGCAGAATTAAACTGTAAAAGTCTGAATCAAGGGAAACGGGCTGTGCGATTGCGTTCGTCTCGGAAAAATACGCGAAATAGAGTCCGAGTTTTCGAAAATCGGAGTCCGTATGACCAAGTTATGGCCCGTCAATGTTTTCAGAAAATTACAAGTTCAAAAATAGTTCAAATTTGAATTTAGAATTCAAATTCAGCCAAAACAGACTGGGCGGGAAAACTCCCGCCCAGACAGGTCGACTGGGGGGTCGACACTAGGGTCGACCTCCCCCTAACCAGGTCGACACTAGAGTCGACTTGGGGGTCGACCTGGGGGTCGACCTCCCTGGTCGGCCAGGTCGGCCTGGTGCACTTAATTGTGCTGTTTGGACCTGTTTTGGAGGCTTGTGACGTGATTTGATGGCTCGGATTGGATCTAGGGTTAATCCTATGGCTAATACTATCCTAATCTTCTATAAAAAGACCCCTAAGCCTAGCCTAAATCACCATTATTCAACCCTACAACTAAACTATGTCAAATTTGTTCCTCTCATGGCCTCCACTCTCATGCTAAAATTTCTAAGTTTATTTATATGAGAGATTTTGAGTTCATACAAGTGTTTTCAAGCTTGTATGAGTGTTCTTAGTTTGCATTCAAGTCAAGTTGCAACATTTCTATTACAAAGCAAGGGTTTTTATTGATTTGGCTCAAGGGTTTTTCATTTGGAGCTTTCATATTTGGGTCTTTTTGGTGATTGCATAAGGGCTTCGTCTCAATCTTTATAATAAATATTCATTTGTGTCTTCGTAGCATTGTAAGCCCTTTTCTACTTTCTTTTTTTTGAACTCTAAAGTTAAATGAATGATGCAAGTTTGGGTTGATCATTATGATATGCAAGTTTGGTTGATCATTATGTTATGCAAGTTGGTTCAATCATTATGTATGACACATGTTGTTATGATATGAAAGTTTGGGTTGATCATTATACACATGTTATCATGTTATGCAAGTTAAACTTGAGTTTGTGAGCTTAAAGCTTTATATTAAAGGTTGCATTTTGGCAACATGGAAGTTATCATATCCCTTATGATAACTTGCATGTGAGGCTAAATGCGAACTTCTAGCAACTTCTACATGTCATTTATCATCATGTATCACTTACATGCTAAGTTTGGTTTTATGCATACTTTTGAAGCCTAATAATGCAATATGCAAGTATAAGAACATATGTACATTTCATATGCCACCATGTTAAACTTGTGGCTTCAACACCTTTTTGTCATGATTATGCCAAGTTCCCTATTTTATCCTTTATGCGTTGTTGCGATTATGTAAACGATGGGATTACGTTGGAGTTGGGTAACATTATGACATAAACATGGTTCTTATAACATGACGTG
The DNA here is from genome assembly GCA_030737875.1 of Allium sativum. Taxonomy (NCBI): domain Eukaryota; kingdom Viridiplantae; phylum Streptophyta; class Magnoliopsida; order Asparagales; family Amaryllidaceae; genus Allium; species Allium sativum. The sequence continues at coordinate 167,769,584 of CM060923.1, forward strand.
ATATGTTAACATGTAATTATGTTTTGGAAACATAATGGACATGACACTTAGAAAATATGAGTGTGGCCAACTCGAGGTTGGGTTGAGTTTGTAGCATAAATCTACCCGGACCCGCCCGGCTTAACTAGTGGCTACAAACAATAGGACCCAATGTGAGAAGTTGGTCATGTTGTGCTCGAACCCGAGGTTAGACCAAGTTGTGGTGTAAAGCTATCCGGACCCGCCCGGCTTAACTAGTAACCACAACAAGGTCTAATGTGAGAGGTTAAAGCACATTAAGTTAATTAATTCCTCCTGATTAAGGTTAAGTCATGGTCCACTTAATACTTAACGAATTTTGGCTTGATGGGTTAATCGGGGTTAAGTCATGAACCTTGGGTACACTTAACCAATTTAATCCACGTTTGGATCGGGTTAACCACATTTAACCCGTTAAGAAACCCTAGTTGCGTGGTCTTTTTCAGCAGTAACCCTCTTGATAGTATCATAAGACCCTAGGGACTAGGCTAGGGTGGGGCACGATTACTGGGCTGACATGTAAGTGACCAAAACGACGGCTGTGTAGGTACGCCGGTGTAGGTCCAGGCGGACTATGGTCGTGCACATAGTCCGGAGTTGGAAAATCAGGCACGGGTACCAGTAGATCTAGACTGTGCATACTTGATTTGTGTCCGAGGTTGACACCCTAGGGCTTGATACACCCTAGGGTGGACCTAGCGCAGTTAACTACATTTCATTTTTGGGTCGTATGACACCGACACTTGACGAGTTAGGCTTATAGGGAGTCGATCAATTAGACCGTGTAGTTGGACCTTGATTTAGGTCACCTCATGATATTGGGCCAAGCTTGGGCCAAGGGATCAATTCTTGTTTTTACTTGACATGTTAGAATGCTAGTACACCCATGGTGCAAAACTTAACCTTGATTATGCGATGACACCTTTATCTATCTTGTTAGTTAATCACCATGTCAGTATGTTGTTATCCTTATGTTCATCTCAGCTTCTCATGCCAGTTAATTTTACAAGTTCATGGACTGATAGAAGTTAGGGCTTACCAGTCTTTGTGACTGACCTGTTTTCTTTCGCCTCTTTTCTTCCGTCCCCCCCCCCCAGGTCCTCAGGGTGGGAACATTGGAGCTTAGCTTGGATCTTTATAGCTTGCTTACTGGATTTGCTCATGTACGGTTTTGGACATTGAGCTAGCTATGGTTTATCACTTCACTTTGGGGATAGTACTTTATGTATTTCAGTTTTTCAGTTTATGCTTTTCTCTAGACTATGTTTGTTGGAAAATAATGACCAAGTACTTTGTTGTAACTTAACTATGGTTTTGAAATGCTAGTTTTATCCGCTGCTTTACTACTCTGTTTTACTTATATGTTCTGTTTTGTGATATCTGCATGCATGTTTACCTTGCTTAACGCCCCTCCAAAGCTAGTGTGCTTGCAAGAGTTACCCTGGCGGAGGTGGGGTGTTACATTTTGTATCAGAGCATAAGGTTTACAAGATTTGAGCAAAAGTGTTTTTGAAACTTACCTTTTGAAAAACTATTTTCAAAACCAATTAAGTATTTTCCAAGAAAAGTCTAGTTATTTTAAAAAGGCTATTCCCCAAAAGCCATAGCACTATCCTTCGTTTCTTCGTTCTGAATCTATCTTTTTCCTTTTTCAGTATGGCCGATCTTAACCTTCCCGAGGGAGTGACCATTCCCGGATGGTTCCGGAGGTACTTGGAAGCTAGGGCCAACAATGTGGGCCTAGAAAATACCCCCAATATAACTGAGGTTCCTCCTCCTCCTCCTCCTCAGAATCCGCAAACAGATTTCGCTAAGATTTGCAAAGACTTTAAGGCGATGGGTGGCAAGAACTTTATTGGGACGGAGACTTTTGTGGAGGCAAGAAATTGGTTGAAAGAAACTGAAGATCTCTTCGCCATCTTTGATGTGCAAGATCGTAGAAAGGTTTTATTGGCAGCATGGTTATTAAAAGAAGAAGCTGCTTATTGGTGGGAGGTCACCAATGCTACGAGGCCTATAGAGACTTGGGCCGACTTTAGGACAAGATTTGGGCTTAAGTTTCTATCATCAGCTGAGGCGAATCTGCAATTGGAGAAGTTTATATCTTTGAAGCAAGGGGACATGACAGTGAGGGAGTATGTGAATGAGTTTAACAAGCTCGCCTGATTCGGTTTGGACATGGTTAATACTCCCCAGAAGAAGGCTTTACGCTTTGCACGAGGGTTGAATGAGCCATTACAAGGTTTAGCCCTATCTCATATACCCATGGGGCCACTTTTGAAGGACTAGTAGACATGGCATTGCTTCAAGGAGACGATAAGAATGGCAAGAAAGAAGTCAAGCCTAATGAGACTCAAGCCAAGAAGACAGACTCCAAGTGGGGAGGAAATCAGAGCAATCAGAACAACAAAAACAACAAGAACAACAAGGGCAACAAGGCCAAGGCAAAGGATCCAAGAAAATGCCACTACTGTGGGAATGTTGGGCACATAGCTAAAGACTGTAAGAAGAAGAAGAGGAAGTTGGGCGAATGCTTTCATTGTGGAGAGACTGGACATTTTAGCAAGGATTGCCCCAAGAAGCAAGGACAAGGGCAAGGGCAGAATCAGCGTGCAGGACCTTCTGGAGGGCAAGTGCATGCTCTCAACGCTGCTCCAGTTCAGGATCGAGGTAGTATTTCTGTAGAAAGTCTTGTTTATATTTCTGATTATCCTGTTCGCACCTTATTTGATACTGGCGCATCGCATAGTTTTATTTCTTCTGACATTGTTGAAAGTTTGCACCTAAGTACTAGCCTAGTTGAGGATCCCGTTTGTGTTTCAAATCCAATTGGGGGTTCCGCCCATCTATCTATGATTTGTGTGGATTTGAAGATTTCTATCTTGACCGTAGAATTCACATGTAATGCTTATGTTCTCGAGTTCACGGGATATGGGTTGATCTTGGGCATGGATTAGTTGCCCAGTTATGGAGCCATTCTCGATTGTGAACATTGGGTGGTGAGGCTCATGACTCGCCTAGGTAATACCCTAGAAATTTCTTGTAACCCTAGAGGTCCCGTCATGTTATGTTATCTTGAATCTCTTGACTCGTCCATCGATGACCTGCAATCTGTAAGGGTGGTCCGAGACTATCCTGATGTCTTTGAAGAAGTTAAGGGGTTACCCCCTAAACGAGAGATAGATTTCCGCATTTATCTAGTCGATAATGCAAAGCCAGTATCATTGCCCGTTAGGCACATGGCCCCACGTGAAAGAAGGGAGCTCAGTAAGCAAATCAAGGAGTTGCTTGAGAAGAATTTTATTAGGCGAAGCATTTCGGAATGGGGTGCCCCGGTGGTATTCGCTACTAAGGCGGATGGTTCGCTTCGCCTATGTGTTGATTATCGAGAGTTGAACAAACTGACAAAGAAGAATAGGCACCCTTTACCGAGGATTGATGATCTCTTTGACCAGTTCGTTGGTGCTTCTGTTTTCTCTCAGCTTGATCTAGCCACTGGATTCCATCAGCTTAGAGTAGCTGAGGATAGCATTGATAAAACTGCGTTTAGGACTCCAGATGGATTCTTTGAGTGGCTTGTCATGCCATTCGGTTTGACTAATGCACCCGCCTACTTCGTAGACTTGATGAGTAGGGTGTTCAGGGAGTTCCTTAACAAGTTTGTGGTTGTCTTCGTGGATGATATTCTGATCTTCTCAAAGGACGAGGAAGAACATGCCAGACATCTCAAGGAAGTGATGGATACGCTTAGGGCGCATCAGTTGAAAGCCAAGTTCTCCAAATGTCATTTTTGGAGAAGGGAAGTTCGGTTTCTTGGACATATTGTTTCTAAGCAAGGCATAGCGGTGGATCCCGCGAAGGTGGTTATGGTTCAAGACTGGAAGACTCCTAGGAATGCAACCGAAGTAAGAAGCTTTCTCGGTCTGGCGGGCTACTATAGGAAGTTCATCAGGAACTTCGCTAAAATTTTGGCCCCTCTTACTAAGTTGACGAAGAAGAACTTAGTCTTTACATGGGACTTGGAGTGTGTGCTTGCTTTTCAAAAGCTCAAAAGAGCCCTTACCTCAGCTCCAGTTTTGGCATTACCCGATAGTGGTAAGATGTTTACCGTGTACACAGATGCATGTGGCATGGGGTTAGGTGCTGTCCTGATGCAAGAGGGAAGAGTGATATGTTATGGGGGTAGGCAACTTAAAGTTCATGAGAAGAACTATCCCACTCATGATTTGGAGTTAGCGGCGATCGTCTTTGCACTCAAATCCTGGCGCCACTATCTTCTAGGCGAAAGGTTTGAGTTGTATACTGATCACAAGTCACTCAAATACCTCTTCTCGCAAAAAGATCTGAATCTAAGGCAGCAAAGGTGGATGGAATTCTTGGCATCTTATGACTTCGAGATAGCTTATACCCCTGGCAAGGGTAATGTTGTGGCGGATGCACTAAGCAGAAGGAGATTGACTTTGAGCCCCTTGTTCATTGAGATGAAGAACTTAGAATTCTTGGCAACCTTTGATTTCACGACGGCTGTTGAGTCGATGACGGGTTCATTAGCATCCCTTGAGCTTAGACCCACACTTCTTGATCAAGTTGGGGCTTCGCAGAAGGAAGATCCACAGATAGTCGAGGTCATGGACAGGTTGATTCGTGGTGAGACGTCTAGTCATCTTGCTAGATATATTATTGATGATAAGGGTTGTCTAAGGCGTGATGGGAGATTATGTGTTCCTCGAGTGGGAGATTTAGTCCATAGAGTTCTTGAAGAAGCGCATCACTCGAAGATGACTATACATCCTGGAGGGGACAAGATGAATAGGGATATGAAGTGCATTTTCTTTTGGGATGGAATAAAGAAGGATGTGGCAGAGTATGTTTCAAAGTGCATGGTGTGCCAACAAGTGAAAGCCGAGTCAAAGAAACCAGGTGGGCTATTACATCCATTGGAGGTCCCGGAATGGAAGTGGGAGAGTATTTCTATGGATTTTGTGGATGGATTGCCTAGGTCAAGGAGAGGGAACACAAGCATATGGGTCATAGTTGACAGACTTACGAAGAGTGCTCACTTCATCCCAGTAAAGAGCAAGAGGACCGCATCATGGCTAGCATCTATTTATCTTCGAGAGATAGTGCGGTTGCATGGAGTTCCTTCTAGCATAGTTAGCGATCGTGACCCAATTTTCACTAGCCAGTTCTGGAACAGTTTGCCAGAAGCGATGGGTACACGATTGAATCTGAGTACAGCCTATCACCCCCAGACGGATGGCCAAACCGAAAGGGTGAATAGAGTGCTAGAAGATCTCTTGAGGCTTTGTGTTCTCGACTTCGGTGGTACTTGGGAAGACCACCTTCCTCTTGTAGAGTTTGCGTATAATAATAGCTATCAAGCCAGCATAGGGATGGCACCATTTGAAGCTTTGTATGGAAGGCCGTGTAGGTCACCATCTTGTTGGTGGGAGACAACAGATAGGCTTATACTTGGGCCCGATATGGTACGGGACACATCCGAGAAAGTTGAATTGGTGAGAAGAAGGATGAAAGCGGCCCAAGATAGACAGAAATCCTATGCTGACAAACGAAGGGCAGATTTGGAATACGAAGTGGGAGACATGGTTTTCGTGAAGGTTTCTCCTTTGCGTAATGTGGTACGTTTTGGAGCAGTGGGGAAGCTGGCACCAAGGTTCGTGGGACCCTTCCCTATCATAGAAAGAATTGGAAAGATGGCTTACAAGGTGGAATTGCCCGAGAAGCTAGCCGGAGTGCATAATGTCTTTCATGTCTCGCATCTCCGAAAGTGCCTTCATGAGTCCACTGAGGTGGTTGAACCAAACATTCTTGAAGACGTGGAGGTAGAGAAAGAGGCAACCTTGAGGAGAGCTCCGATTCGTATTTTGGGAACAGAGATCAAGAAGTTAAGGAATCGAGAAGTCAAGTTGGTGAAAGTTCAGTGGAGTGAAGCCGATGAAGACACAACTTGGGAAACCGAGGAGAAGATGCGTGGGCTTTATCCATTCCTTTTTGAGGGTACATTCTCGACCTCTTTCCTAATTAGCATATCTTTCTTTTTATCCGTGTTTATCCTGTTTATCTTATTATCTCGTTAAACTTGTCATGAGAACCTTATGTAGAAACCCTTTGGATGAAACATGTTATGCATGATGGTTGCAAGTGGTTGCAAGTGTTCGCACGTGGATACTCGTGGATGCATGATACACATTAGGCACTAAGATCGGCTCACACACTTTCATGTTTCATATGCATGAGTGCTTATAATTATTCATGGATGAAACTTGTTATGGTATCACGTGGATGTTGCATATGGATGAATGTTATGTGCACTCATGTAGAGACTATGAGTTATGTTAGGAATTTTCATACATATGGACTCATTTCACTAACATACTTTGCATTAAGGAGGTTTACTGTATCAGTAACCGCCTGATTTTTGCATTAGATAAGTACATATACACACACCTTTGCATATGATCATACAGCATTTAGAATCCTTTAAGGATAATGACTGCACGTGGATGATGTTTTGAGTAGATGGATGATGGATGGTAGGATACATTCTTCCTAACTTGGAGATTTCGGGGACGAAATCCTTTAAGGAGGGGAGAATGTAACAACCCGTATTTTTGAATAACATGTTATAACATAAATCAAGGCAGAATTAAAATGTAAAATTCTGAATCAAGGGAAACAGGCTATGCCATTGCGTTCGTCTCGGAAAAATACGCGAAATAGAGTCCGAGTTTTCGAAAATCGGAGTCCGTATGACCAAGTTATGGCCCGTCAAAGTTTTCAGAAAATTACAAGTTCAAAAACAGTTCAAATTTGAATTTAGAATTCAAAATCAGCCAAAACAGACTGGTCGGGAAAACTCCCGCCCAGACAGGTCGACTGGGGGGTCGACACTAGGGTCGACCTCCCCCCCAACCAGGTCGACACTAGAGTCGACCTGGGGGTCGACCTCCCTGGTCGGCCTGGTGCACTTAATTTTGCTGTTTGGACCTGTTTTGGAGGCTTGTGACGTGATTTGATGGCTTGGATTGGATCTAAGGTTAATCCTATGGCTAATACTATCCTAATCTTCTATAAAAAGACCCCTAAGCCTAGCCTAAATCACCATTATTCAACCCTACAACTAAACTATGTCAAATTTGTTCCTCTCATGGCCTCCACTCTCATGCTAAAATTTCTAAGTTTATTTATATGAGAGATTTTGAGTTCATACAAGTGTTTTCAAGCTTGTATGAATGTTCTTAGTTTGCATTCAAGTCAAGTTGCAACATTTCTATTACAAAGCAAGGGTTTTTATTGATTTGGCTCAAGGGTTTTTCATTTGGAGCTTTCATATTTGGGACTTTTTGGTGATTGCATAAGGGCTTCGTCTCAATCTTTATAATAAATATTCATTTGTGTCTTCATAGCATTGTAAGCCCTTTTCTACTTTCTTTTTTTTGAACTCTAAAGTTAAATGAATGATGCAAGTTTGGGTTGATCATTATGATATGCAAGTTTGGTTGATCATTATGTTATGCAAGTTGGTTCAATCATTATGTATGACACATGTTGCTATGATATGCAAGTTTGGGTTGATCATTATACACATGTTATCATGTTATGCAAGTTAAACTTGAGTTTGTGTGCTTAAAGCTTCAAGCTTTATATTAAAGGTTGCATTTTGGCAACATGGAAGTTATCATATCCCTTATGATAACTTGCATGTGAGGCTAAATGCAACTTTTAGCAACTTCTACATGTCATTTATCACCATGTATCACTTATATGCTAAGTTTGGTTTTATGCATACTTTTGAAGCCTAATAATGCAATATGCAAGTATATGAACATATGTACATTTCATATGCCACCATGTTAAACTTGTGGCTTCAACACCTTTTTGCCATGATTATGCCAAGTTCCCTATTTTATCCTTTATGCGTTGTTGCGATTATGTAAACGATGGGATTACGTTGGGGTTGGGTAACATTATGACATAAACATGGTTTTTATAACATGACGTGATATGTTAACTTGTAATTATGTTTTGGAAACATAATGGACATGACACTTAGAAAATATGAGTGTGGCCAACTCGAGGTTGGGTTGAGTTTGTAGCATAAATCTACCCGGACCCGCCCGGCTTAACTAGTGGCTACAAACAATAGGACCCAATGTGAGAAGTTGGTCATGTTGTGCTCGAACCCGAGGTTAGACCAAGTTGTGGTGTAAAGCTACCCGGACCCGCCTGGCTTAACTAGTAACCACAACAAGGTCTAATGTGAGAGGTTAAAGCACATTAAGTTAATTAATGCCTCCTGATTACGTTTAAGTCATGGTCCACTTAATACTTAACCAATTTGGGCTTGATGGGTTAATCGGGGTTAAGTCATGAACCTTGGGTACACTTAACCAATTTAATCCACGTTTGGATCGGGTTAACCACATTTAACCCATTAAGAAACCCTAGTTGCGTGGTCCTTTTCAGCAGTAACCCTCTTGATAGTATCATAAGACCCTAGGGACTAGGCTAGGGTGGGGCACGATTACTGGGCTGACATGTAAGCGACCAAAACGACGGCTGAGTAGGTACGCCGGTGTAGGTCCAGGCGAACTATGGTCGTGCACATAGTCCGGAGTTGGAAAATCAGGCACGGGTACCAGTAGATCTAGACTGTGCATACTTGATTTGTGTCCGAGGTTGACACCCTAGGGCTTGATACACCCTAGGGTGGACCTAGCGTAGTTAACTACATTTCATGTTTGGGCCGTATGACACCGACACTTGACGAGTTAGGCTTATAGGGAGCCGATCAATTAGACCGTGTAGTTGGACCTTGATTTAGGTCACCTCATGATATTGGGCCAAGCTTGGGCCAAGGGATCAATTCTTGTTTTTACTTGACATCTTAGAATGCTAGTACACCCGTGGTGCAAAACTTAACCTTGATTATGCGATGACACCTTTATCTATCTTGTTAGTTAATCACCATGCCAGTATGTTGTTATCCTTATGTTCATCTCAGCTTCTCATGCCAGTTAACTTTACTAGTTCATGGACTGATAGTAGTTAGGGCTTACCAGTCTTTTTGACTGACCTGTTTTCTTTCGCCTCTTTTCTTCCGTTTCCCCCCCCCCCCCAGGTCCTCAGGGTGGGAACATTGGAGCTTAGCTTGGATCTTTATAGCTTGCTTACTGGATTTTCTCATGTATGGTTTTGGACATTGAGCTAGCTATGGTTTATCACTTCACTTTGGGTATTTCAGTTTTTCAGTTTATGCTTTTCTCTAGACTATGTTTGTTGGAAAATAATGACCAAGTACTTTGTTGTAACTTAACTATGGTTTTGAAATGCTAGTTTTATCCGCTGCTTTACTACTCTGTTTTACTTATATGTTCTGTCTTGTGATATCTGCATGCATGTTTACCTTGCTTAACGCCCCTCCAAAGCTAGTGTGCTTGCAAGAGTTACCCTGGCGGAGGTGGGGTGTTACATCTATGGTGTTCGTGGATCAAGATGATCTCAATGTGCTTGGCTATCTCATGGCGTCTGTGCATCTTAGGGTTACTGTTTCGGACATGGTAGGTCTTGGATCTGGTATGAAGTCATAGTTTTAGAGAGATTTCATGATTTTCTGGCTTTGGATCTGTCCAGGGTGATGGCTGGGTTATCTTCTATCACTGAAGTATGGAGGCTTTGTCACTACGTGGTGTGGTATGTTTGTCTTGTGCTTCAGTTGTTATTATGCGAGTTTCTTAACCATGGTATGTTCACGACCCTGGTTTTATTTTTCTTGTGTACTTTCACTTGAACCTTATCCATGTTTTTTTGCTTTGTGAACGAGCACATAAACTTAAATTTATATCCCTTATCGATGCATTTTTAAGAGGTAAAAACCATTACTTTTGCACTATGAATAAATTTAGTAATCATGAGTTCGAACAAAAAAGTTACAGAGATCATTAGAGAGAACCTATATGAAAACAATCCCTTGTAGCAAATACTTTTAAAGATGCCAAAACATTAGGCACATGTTGGATTTGCGCAAATAAAATAATGAGAAAATTCATTTCAATGTGAAACAATAATGACAATGATATGTACAGATGATTTTTTAATTTTACATAACTCGAATTAAGTAAAGCATAGCTTTTGTTCATTGAAGGTAATCCAAGTTGAATAAAAGTAATGTATTTTAGACTAAGTTCATTAATGATTCTAAATATATACATTAAACTGCTTGCACTTTATATCTTAAGCTTAATAATAACACTACCAAACCTCAATTAATATAGGAGTTAGCCCAATGTCAATGTATCCAAATTTAAGTTAGTACTATTAGTTATGTTGTTCATATCCAACTTAATGAGAAAAGTAGCGCAAAACATTAGAAGTTGATCTTACATCTCAAGTTTCAGCAACAAAAAATCGATCGTCAGACATAAAAGCAGTGAATAGCATGTCAACAACTTAAGAGCAGGGAATGTGTTCTTATTTAAAGTCAACATTTCAATTATATTTATGATTACAACTAAATGGAAATTTTTGAAGAGTCATGCACGCATAGGGTGCTTTGGTATTCTAAACAAACTAAATTATCTTAAAATGCATTACACTTTTAATCCATAAAAGAGAGTCATAGTACATTTTGATTTCATCCCAGAAAATGAAACTTCCTGGAATTCAGAAGAAAAACTGGCCCAGACCATATAGTTAACTATACACATTGCATACTATACCAGTTTTTTTATCATTGAATTTTTCTTATGATCATTTCATCCCAATCTTGGCTTTGAATGAATATAGAATAAATCATAAATTAAGACAGACTAAAATATGTATATTACACAATTAATTTTGTTCGAAATGAAATTAGGCAATGATCGATGCTTCATTTAATGTTCAACCAAGAACATGCTAACTTTGTCTTTGAGCATTGCCCTTTTAGTCACATGGGTAGAGCTGCAACTCATGTCAACACTGATTACCATGACCATTGAATGATTTTGTTACCTCTTGAAAGCCTTTTGTGTTTGTGCAGTAGCATAACCGTGTATTGCTGACGTTGACCCAAGACTGCAAATAATATGTTCTTCGGGTAATATCTGAGGCAAGATTTTCAAATTATATAAGTTGCCATCCTATTATGAGTATCACATTATATCTTATGTATCTGCATTCATCAAGTACAAAAGCTTGCAGGTTTATTCATCAAAAAGGAAAAAGACTAAAAATGATTCTCACCGAAATAACATACATTAGACAAAATACTGCTAACTGTTTGTCTTTGGGAAGTATGTTGAATCTTTTGTCAGTAAATTGGGATGTCGTGATATGTACCTACATGTTACAAAACCCAAGCATATCATACGAACTTATTACATCTGGATAAGAAATGGAATTTTTTGTCAGTAAATATAGATGTCATGGTATGTACCCACATGTTACAAAACCCAAGCATATCCTATGTATCTGCATTCAAAGGCATATGCTCTGTTGAAGCTGGCTTCTTTATTCCATACCAAAGAACTAACAAAAAGAATGATTTCTATACTATTTTTCATCAAACTTGAATAACATGATGTATATATACATGTATCATTTCAGAAAATGGAAGCAAAATTTGACAGTGGACTGCATTAATCCTGGTATAGTTCGCACAGTGCTGACAAGAGAACATAAAGCGTATCTCAGGGGTCAGTGATACAATCTCAATATGCTTTCTTTATTGTATGTATACTACATAATATGATATGAAGTGAAATTAATATTGTTTGTAGATTCTGAAATTAGGGTTCTGAACAAAAGATGAAGGAGGATTTTAATGGGATGGATATCATGGATTTGCATGATGCTCTTTAGAAATTCTGTATTTGAGATTCTGTGTTTGACGCATGTGTGATGCTTTATAAACGTGTGCTACTATCCATTTATGTACTTAGAGCTATCTGTATGATTTGTAAATTCAATGTATTACGTAAAAAATACGATGAGAGTTTGAAAAAACTAATATATTGTTTTGGTTCATGTTTTAAGTTTGTTTGATATCTTATAATATGTTATGAAATGAATTCTTTTTTTAGTAATATGTATATAATTTGTGCATATGTTACAATTGTAAAATAATAGTTGTAATAAAATATATTATAATGGTTTTAAATAATTGTAAAAATTATAACAACAGTGGAGCATAAAAGTTGTAATAAAGTTTATTACAACGGTGGAAAAAAGTTGTAAAATACACATTTTACAACAGTGTCGTAACAGTACAAAAAAGTTGTAAAAGAATTCAGTCTATTACAACTTCTTAATAGACGACGGTGGGTCCGCCGTTGTAAAAAGTCTATTACAAGTTTTTTCCACCGTTGTAACATGGTCAATTTGTTGTAGTGTTCTTCTCTGGGTGATGTAGTGAGGCAAACTTGTACAGACATATGTTGATATCCTGGTGTATGGATATACTCCCTAGTAGTTTTGGATATTTGAGATTTCTGCTCAAACATACTTCACCACTATTACCTGTTGTATATATATGTTCTATTATATTTTATCCTTGCGTTGTGAGATTTTCGATCGGTTCCGCTTGTGTTAACATACCTTGATGATCGTCCATAGCTTCCGGGCACACCTTTCAGCGCAGTTTTCCTTTTGTTCAGTGCAGGGGTTGTGGGCGGTTATCATATTTGGTATCAGAGCTCTGGTTAATGATCTTAGCCAAGGTTCTGAGACATAATTACGTATGAGAGACATATCTGTAGATTTTAGTTGGATATTTACTATATATTTTAGCATATATAGTAGTAGTGTTTGTACTTCTTTAGTATTTTATCTTGTAAGAGGGCTAATCACTCTATTTTAGATTTAGAATGAGTCGTCAAACCTCTAGGAGTGAGTTTGGAATTGGAGGAGTAAGAGACGGAAGCCAATTGGGAGCTTTAGCAGTTGGACCGGAATACTTGGTTATGTTTAGGGCGGCTATGATGGCAGCTGCTATGTCAAGGATACCCATTTCAGAAGCGGTAGTGGAGCATGGTGTTCCTGTGCAAGTACCCAGAAAGGATTCTACTAAGCGACAGAGAGATTATTCTCCCACCGAGGAAGAAGAAGAGTTAAGAAGAAGTAGGGCATTGGAGCACCTTCGACGCCGAGTTAAGGAGCGAGCAGAAAGAATTAGTGTTGCTTGGGACTAGGCTTTTGGAACCAGACATGAGCCTCAGGAAGAAAAAATTTCGGGCACCAGAACTGGAAAGAAAATGAATAATAAGAAGAAGCAGAAGGGAAAGGTGACTTGCTTTAACTGCTGACAGAAGGGCCATTTTTCCAAGGATTAGAAGAACCCAAAAGCTGAGAATAAGTGCTTCAAGTGTGAAAAGCCTGGGCATGAGAAAAAGGATTGTCCTAATTTTCTGAAGAATAAGCAACCAGGAGAAGCATGTGTTATGGAAGCAATTCTGATCTCCTATTGCTTTCCCGATGAGAATTAGAAGGAGCTGTTGTTTTGGATACATACTTTTTGCTAAGGTAGTTGTTGAGTTCTATTTGGTACTTGAGCATCGCTTTCATTTACCTATAATATGATTGTATGCCGAATAAGTTTGGAGCTTGAAGTTTTAATAGACCTTTGGTTGTAGCTAATCTAGTATGGGTTAATCTTCTGTTTGCATACTTTGTGGATCTAGTATGGTTTGATCAAGGATGCTTATTTATGGATGGATGCTTAGTGTGACTTTCACTGGGTTTAGGATCATCTTGGGCGTAGATTGGCCCAAGAGGTATGCGATAAGTGTGAATTGCGAAAAGATAGAGGTGAAAGTCGGGAATGTGGAAGAGCGAAAGGTGTTAGTTCGGGGTAAACCCGAGGATAGTGTTTTTGTGAGTTGTTCTATTCGCTTGTGATTCCACAAGAAGACTTGTCATCTTTGCTAATCGCTAATGAGTACGAGGATGTATTTGACGAAGTCAAAGGGTTGCCGCCGCATCGTGAGATCGAGTTTAGGATCAATTTGGTCAAGGGTGCTAGACCAACTGTTATTACTCTTAGGCGGATGGCGCCTAAGGAACAACGAGAGTTGGAGGTGCAAGTTAGAGACCTTTTGGGAAAAGGATTCATTCGGAGGAGTGTTTCCGAATGGGGTGCAAAAGTCGTGGCAGATGGCTCGTTGAGATTGTGTGTGGACTATCATGAGCTGAACAAGGTGACTAAGAAGAACAAGTATATGTTGCCAAGGATTGATGGCTTATTCGATCAGCTCCACGAAGCCAAAGTGTTTTATTAGATGGATTTGGCAACGAGATTCCACTAATTGAGAGTGGTGAAGGATAAAGTTGTGGCCTATGCAAGTCGATTGCTGTAGCCGCATGTGAAGAATTACCTAACTCATGATTTAGAGTTGGTGGCAATTGTGTTTGCTCTGAAGAAGTGGATACATAACCTATTGGGAGTTCAGTTCGAGTTGTTTACGGATCATAAGTTGTTGAAGTATCTATTCTCCAAAAAGGATTTGAATCACTGACAGCTACGATGGTTAGAGTTTCTAGCATCGTATGATTTTGGTATAGCCTATACTCCTGGAAAAGGCAACACAGTTGCAGATACATTAAGTAGAAGACACGAAAGTTCGGGAGTGATGTTTTCAAAATGGAAGAGCCTGGAGTATTTGGCAAGGATTGATTTCAGGCCAAGGTGCGAATTGGAAGCTGAAATGTTGGCAAGCTTATCGATACGACCTACTCTTATCGAAAGGATTAGCGAGAGTCAAAAGCGAGATGCTAGGCTTGTCGACTTTATCCAGGGTTTGGAACCAGAGAATAAAGAGTTCGAAGTCGATCGAGAAGGTTGGCTTCGAAAGAAAGGACGATTAGTTGTTCATGATATTGATGGATTGAGAGATGAGGTTCTGAGAGAATGTCATCAACTCGAAGTCGGCGATTCATTCCGGTGGTAATAAGATATATCAGGACATGACGCAAGTTTACTACTAGGAAGGTATGAAGCGAGATGGTTGGAAAATTCATTTCCAAGTGTATGAACTGTCAGTTGGTGAAAGTCGAGCAGAAGAAGCAGAGTGGTTTGCTTCAGCCACTGGAAGTTCCTACGTGGAAGTGGGAGCAAGTATCAATGGATTTTATCAACGGACTACCTTGAACCAGGGCAGGAAATGAAGGGATTTGGGCCATTGTGGATCGCTTGACCAAAAGTACGAGATTCATTCCTGTCAAGTCGACTAGGACGGCATCGAAATTGGCTGAACTTTATGTGAAATGGATAGTTCGATTCCATGGTGTCCCAAAGAGTATAGTGAGTGACCAAGATCCATTATTCACGAGTGGATTTTGGAAAAGTTTGCAAGAAGCTTTGGGAACCGAGTTGTGCTTGAGTACGGCATATCATCCCCAAACTGATGGTCAGACTGAGAGAGTCAATCGAGTTTTGGAAGATCTCCTGAGGGCTTGTGCATTAGACTTCGATAGATCATTGGAGGACTATCTACATTTGGTTGAGTTTTCTTATAATAAGAACTACCAGTCGAGTATTGGGATGGCACCATACGAGGCGTTGTATGGGAGGCCGTGCAATTCTCCGGCCTGTTGGTTAGAGACTGGAGATAAGTTTGTACTTGGGCCTGAAATGATTAGGGAAACCTCTGATTGTATCGAGATCATTCGGCAACGAATGAAGGCAACCCAAGATCGTCAGAACAGCTATGCTGACAAACATCAAAATGATTTGGAATTCAACGTTGGTGGTATGGTTTTCGTGAAGATTTCGCCATTGAAGCATGTGGTTCAATTTGGAAATAAAGGGAAGTTAGCTCCTAGGTTGTTGGGCCGTTTCCGATAGATGAGCAAATCGGAAAGCTCGCGTATAGGTTGATTTTACGCGAGAGATGTAGAGTGTGCACAATGTTTTTATGAGTCGTTTTTATGAAAATATTCGCAGGATCTGGATGTGGTAGTACCTCCGGAGTAGTACGTCGACCTTATAGTTGAGTTCGTATTTATGAAATCTCGTAAGCCGCTTCGTGTTATGGCGAAAGACATGAAACAGCTTAGAGAAAAGACGTTTAATTTAGTTAAGGTACAATGGAGTGGGGATGACGACGATGTTACGTGGGAGACGTGGGAGAGTATAAATACGACCCATCCAAACTCTTCTTCCGTATGACCCATTGATATCGCGACATCATTATTACTTGTTGATTTTGTTGTTATCCTTGTTGTTTGATAGAATTCCACGTGCTAGGATAAGGCTATGGATGCATTGCTTGATGGTTGCTAGTTTGGGTGATAGAATTGGCTTCTCATGGATGATAGACATGCGGAATTGTTGTGATTACTTGGAACTTCGGGGGCAAAATTCTTAAGGGGGAGAATGTAACAAAAATTTTATTTTATTCTCTGAGGGTTGGATCATTCTCGTCTTTTGGTATGTTGCTTTCGGGGATGTGAAACATGTCCATAATTTTTACCAATTTTGTTTGTGACCATTTTTCCCCTATCAGTCTTATGCAGGACTCAGGCCGAATCAGAAGGCGAGACCTGTGCCATTGGAAAGGAATTGATGATTGCCTTTCCGTAGAGTGGTTACATTAAAATTTTGGCTCAGCGGTTTGGGAGAAATCGTTGTTTTAAGGTTTTTCAGTTGGTTGTCCAGGTTTTGCGAGTCTAATGGGATTATTTGGGGAAGGCCCATTAGTGGGCTGATGGAAGGGTATAAATAGGGGGTGAGGGATATGGGAAATAGTTTAGTTTCTCATTCTCCCATTTGGTGCCTTGTGCTCCTCCTTCCTCTAACACCTTTCCACCATTAGAAATCATAATTCAAGGAGGGAAATCATAGATCTACCCCATTGGAGGCTTGATCTACATCAATTGAGGCAAAGATTCATCAGATCAAGGTGTTTGGTGCGAGGTGCTTGCTGCCCGGATTCTTATTTCATCAATTTTAGGTTGTTTTGGAGAATCGGTGAGTGATTTACATCTCTCACATGGATTCAATGAAGTATTTGAATGTTTGATCATGTTTTTCATCAAATTCAAGTGTTTAATCATACAACTATGCTAAGTCCATTTTCATATTAATCACCTTATGATTTGATTTAACAAGTTTATATAGGTAATTTCTATGCTATTTCATATGATTATGCAAGTTAGATCCACAATTCAGATCATATGTTCATTTATTTTGGTTTTTGGTGAAATTTGCATAATTTGATGATAATTGTCATTTTCATGATGTTAGTGGTTTCATAACATGCTTATGATTGTATTGGATGTGTTGGATGAGTTGGTTTCATCGAACGAATCGTTTTGGTGAAGTTTTGGTCGAAATTGGAGTTGCATTGGAGGATGCAGGTTTTGGGTCGAACATAGTGTGGATCGGTCGAACCATGGAAAGATTTATTGGAGGAGAAGAAATGGGTTAGGTCGGTCCATACTGGTCAGGTCGGCCTCAATTGGGTCGGTACGATCTGGAGTTCTGGTTTTGGAGTAGGCTGGTCAGTTGTTCAGAGCTGGTCGGGTCAGTCTCGATGGGTCTGGTCTGTCCGAATATTGAAGTAGTGAAGGATTGGACTGGGTCGGTCAGTTGATACTGGGTCAGTCGTGTTGGGTCGGTCGAGCACTTTAGGGTCGGTCGCTCCTGAATGGCTGGGTCGGTCATGAGATGAAGTTAGGTCGGTCAGTCCTCTTTGGGTCATGCAGGAGTACAATCGAATAGTTTGGTGTGGTCATGGCTTGGGTCGAACACCCTTTGGGTCGAGCACCCTTTGGGTCGAGCACGGATTGTGTCGGTCTGGCATGGTCTGGTCCAGTAGAACAGTGTCGTTTTTCTGAAAATTTATATTTTCGAGTACGACCTGGATTTGAAGAAAAGATCTGAGAAAAATATTTTTCGGGGTCAACCCCCCGAACCCTACTCAAGCCACAGTGCAGTGATGTAATTTAGCTCGATGATGGTGTGACTTCGAAGTAAACTCAAGTAGGGATATTTGAAGTGTTTAATGTGTTCGTTGATCGGTGTAGAACAACGAATGGTATGACAACTCAAAGGTGTCCTGAGTGGGGTGATAATGCTATAGAATATATGGAACCTTATATTGAAGTTGTTTGGTTTGATGGTGATGGTGGCTTCGACGAGAATCCAGATGAGGATGTTCGAACTGATGTGATTAGTTCGTTGTTTGTTGTATACAATGAATGTGGAAATGACTCAAGGATGTATTGAGTTCATGTGAAAGAATGACTCAAGGATGTATTGAGTTCATGTGAAAGAATGACTCAAGGATGTATTGAGTTCGTGGGTGATGGCTGCTCTAAGGTGTTATGAGCTTATGGATAGTTGCAACGGATGATGACCAAAGATATGAAGGCCAAGGGATTATTGTGTCATAGGTTCTAGCAGGCCTAAAACATGGGTATAATAGGGGCACCTAAAAGACCGGATGTAGGTCAAGTACATTGGGTATCGTTGAAAATGATTAGGTACGTTTCGATGCAAATATGTACAGGGTTTTGCTAGGACCGGGGTTACCATTATCCCTTGACAGATGGCAGTATGGGCCAGTCATACGATTACGATGGTTTCAAAGCAGGGTTGGCGATGATAGCCAGAGTCAGTCATGGATGATTGGTTGTTCTGTTTGTACCATCTCACGTGGATTATCCAAAGTCAAGATGTTTCTTCAGTGCTTGACTGATATTGGTTTAGGCCTCTTGGAAGAGTGCTTGAGGGATGTTAAACTCGATTAGGATTGTCAATGTGAGATCTAAGTAATCTGGATGCTATGAGTGTTATCGATGGTCGTTCTGATTGCCATGGATGAATTGTTGTTACCTTGGATGTTATGGGTTGTAAAGGCAATCACTGTCCTATATGGGGGAAGATGGGAGTTGAGTTCTTCTCTGGTGTTTGGTAGATTGGTTTGTTAATCTACCTATCCTCGTATACTTTATTGATGAAGTTTGTTAGTTGTTTTATCGCTCACTAAGACTATTGTCTGACTCAAGGTTTTATGTTTCCTCTTATTACCTTGGGTTGTTCATCCATTTTTTGGTGGGCAGACTAGGTGGCAGGTGACATGTGATAGCTTAGTAAAGATGATGTAGCAGTTCGGAGGCGAGCAGGAGGCTAGCGTACTATCTCTCTTACTATATAGTATTTGGGTTTTCCACTGTTTG
Organism: Allium sativum; assembly: GCA_030737875.1. Classification (NCBI taxonomy): domain Eukaryota; kingdom Viridiplantae; phylum Streptophyta; class Magnoliopsida; order Asparagales; family Amaryllidaceae; genus Allium; species Allium sativum. The sequence continues at coordinate 167,788,781 of CM060923.1, forward strand.
ATATACTTCTCTGGGTGATGTAGTGAGGCAAATTTGTACAGACATATGTTGATATCATGGTGTATGAATATACTCCCTAGTAGTTTTGGATATTTGAAATTTCTGCTCAAATATGCTTCACCACTATTACCTGTTGTATATATGTTCTATTATATTTTATCCTTGCACTGTGAGATTTACGACAGGTTCTGCTTGTGTTAACATACCTTGATGATCGTCCATAGCTGCCTGGCACACCTTTCAGCGCAGTTTTCCTCTTGTTTAGTGAAGGGGTTGTGGGCGGTCGTCACAACTGCCCATAAGCCTCCGACCTTTTCCAAATGCTTCTTAATTATGGATTTAATCACTTTGTTGACATCCTCGACTTGTCCATTCGCCTGAAGGTGAGCCATTGCCGAGAATCTCTCTTCGATGTTGTACCGTTGGCAGAAAGTCTTGAAATTTACGCTCTCATATTGGGTTCCATTGTCTGAAATGATGGCCTGGGAGACTCTATAGTGGGTGATGATATTGCGAACGACGAATTTGATTACTTTCTTGGTGGTGATCGTAGAGAGAGCTTCGGCTTCCTCCCTTTAGGTGAAGTAATCAACCGCGACGATGGCATAACATGCCCTACCTCTGACCATCGGAAGAGTCCCAATGATGTCTATCCCCCACATGGCGAACAACAAAAGGATGACCATTTTCGTTAACTTGTTAGGTGGGGCTCTTGGGATCTTTGAGAAGCGTTGGCACTTGTCACATTTGCGAGCGTAATTTGTGGCGTCTTGATCGAGTGTGGGCCAGAAGTATCCATATCTGATGATCTTTCTTGCTAGGGTTTGCCTCTAATGTGGTTGCCGCACTCGCCTTCGTGCACATCCATCAGTACATGGTCGGCGTCGTCGTGGGCTACGCACCGGAGTAGTGGGATATAGAAACCTCTGTGGTAGAGCACTCCATCCAGGATGATATAACGAGATGATTGGCGAGTGAGCGCTCATCTTTGTTTGTAGCGCCACGGGAGGGCCCCATGCAGCAAGTAGTTCTTGATTTTTGTCATCCAAGGTTTGGGCTCGGATTCGATCTCTGTTGTCATTATTGAGGCAGTCTACATCTGATTTATGCTTGGAGATTCGAGTACTTCAACTGGGGCAAGCCCCATAAGCTGTGCATCCTCGGAGCTTGCCAACTTGGATAATGAGTCTGCTTTTTCATTATGTTCTCAGGAGATATGCGTGATGACGTAGTGGTCGAAGTTGGTGAGCAGTTCGTGAACCTGAGCAAGGTAGGGAGCAATCCGTACCCCTTGGCTTGGTATTCCCCTTGTATCCGATGCACGATGAGTTGCGAGTCAGAGTAGATTTAGATGGCTCTGATGTTAAGTTCGATTGTGATTCTAAGTCCAGCTATTAAGTCCTCGTATTCTGCGTCGTTGTTGGTAGCAAGGAAGTTGAGCTTCAAAACATAGCATATTGGGTGCTCTTTTGGTGTGATAAGCACGACTCCGATGCTAGAGCACTTATTATTAGAAGACCCATTCACGAACAGCTTCCATTGAATGTTTAGAGTCTTAATATCCTTCGAAGGAGGCTCCTCCGGGATGGTGAATTCCATTATGAAACTGGCGAGGGCTTGTCCGAGGACGGCTCAATGAGGGATGAATGTGATTTTAAACTAGCTCAGCTCTTTGTTCCACTTTAGCAATGGTGCAGATGCCTCAGGCTGCTACAGGACCTATCGTAGCGGTTGATCAGTATAGACTTTGATAAGGTGAGACTGAAAGTATGGTCGTAGCTTCCAGGAGGAAATCAACAGGAAGTAGGCTAGCTTCTTGAGCTTTGGGTGTTTATTTTCTGCCCTCGTTAATCTCTTGTACAGTAAACGGGTCGTTGGACGCGATCTTTGATGTGTACGAGCGCTGAGCTGATTGCCTGCATGGAGACAACTAAATAAACATATAAGTCCTCGTGGTCCACAAGTTTGGACAAGATAGGTGGTCGCTCTAAGTGATTCAAAAGGTTCATGAATGCGGCGACACATTCTAAGGTCCATGCGAAATTGCGCTTCCCATTTCGGAGTAAGTTGAAGAAGGGAATGCATTTATCAGTGAGTTAAGAGATGAATTGACTTAAAGTGGCGACCTTCCCATTTAAACTTTGAACGTCCTTGATGCTCTGGGGGCTTGAATGTCTTGGATAACTTTGAACTTATCTGGATTGGCTTCGATGCCTCGAGAATAGACAATGAAACCCAAAAATAATCCCGATGCAATGGCAAAAGAGCATCTCAAGGGATTGAGCTTCATGTCATACTGGCGGAGGATATCGAACATTTCGGAGAGGTCACGGATGTGGTCATTCGATATTTTTAATTTTACAAGCATATCGTCAACGTATACCTCCATAGATCTTCAAATCTGGTCCTTAAAAATGAATTTGACCAGTTGTTGGTAAGTGGCTCCGCATAATTAAGACCGAAGGCCATAACGCGGTAGTAGTAACTCGAGATCGGTTATGAAAGAGGCATGATACTGGTCGGGGAGATACATCGGAATCTGATTGTAGCCTGGGTAGGCGTCTATAAAGGATAAAAGCTGGTATCCATTGGTTGAATCAATAAGTCGGTCGATCTTCGAGAGTGGGAAGCTATCTTTGAGACATGCCTTATTTAAGTCGGATAAGTCGACACACGTTTGCCACTTGCCGTTTGCTTTCTTGACCAGGACTGGGTTGGAGATCCATTCAAGATAGTAGGCTTCTCGGATGAAGTCGTTGTTGAGGATACTATCTACTTCTTCTTTAAGTGCGTTGGACCTTTCGATTCCCAAGAATCGACGTTTTTGTTTGACCGGAGGCTGCAAGGGGTCGAGAGTTAGCCTATGGCAAGCGATCGCAGGGTCAATGCCACACATACCAGAGTGGGTCCAAGCGAACACATCTAGGTTGGACCTTAGGAATTCCACAAGATCTTCTTTTACTATGGGGTGGAGCTACGATCCTACTTTCAAGACCTTTGTCAGGTCGTTAGGGATGACTGGAACATCCACCATAGGATCAACTGGGGTAGCCCTTTCGGAGTCGGGCTCTTCGTCCTCCCTTGGATCGAGATCATCGGAAAGACAACATTGGCACCTGAGCAAAGGCTCAAACACCTTTGATTGCTATGCGGAGATGGTCTTGGCGCAAGAAGGTAGAGGCACGGTCTTGCCTTTGGCCTTGTTGCACGCGTTCTTCCATTCTATTGCGTGGCAATCTCGAGTTGTTGCTTTGTCACCCTTGAATGTGTCGATCCCGTTCTCTGTTTGGAACTTCATTAGGAGAAACCATGGTGACATGCAGACTCGGAATTCTGCAAGGAAGAGATGTCCAAAGAAGACATTGTATGGAGAGATGACGTCGATAACCACAAAGGTGAGTATTCGGACCCGGCTCCGATCCCCGTCTCCAATCTCTATAGGTAGGTTGACCTTGCCGATTGGATGATTGAAAGATCCGTTAAAGTCGTGGATCGTTGAATGGTAGGTTTCAAGTCTTTGGCTTCCAAATTCATCAGATCGTAGGCAGCTTTGAATATGATATTGACTGAACTTCCCGAGTCAATCAGTATCCTTCGGACGGAGGCAAGACCAATTTGAGCTATGATCACGAGAGGGTCTATGGTTGGGATCTCGATTCCCATAGATTCTCTTTCGTAGAAGATAATATCATCCTACATCATCTTCTGAAGCTTGGCGGGGACAGACTCATCCAAAGTGGAGCAGGCTTCATAAGTAGCATGTTTTATGAAGTTTGCATATTATTCGATTCTCCAGAAGCTTTAATGCGTGTGATGAGGCCCACCACAGATCCTATTGATCACGATACCCCGCCTTTGATCAGATGGACTCGGTGTCGTATTGGCAGGTGTTGGAAGTGCGAATGTTGGAGGACCCGTAGCTTCTTCGGGAGGAGCAAGGTCCTGAATGTACTGTTCCAGTCGTTTCTCGCAGATGAGCTTTTCGATCGCATCCCTGATGAGGAGACAATCATTAGTATTTTCCCGTACATATCGTGGTATTGTTAGTATCTGGTGAAGTTCTTCTCACGGTCAGTGGATTACCTGGTGTTTGGTCTTTTATACTGGTGTGTGTTACAAGTTTCCAAATAGATCATCTCCATATCTTGATTAAGTGGAGTGTAGGTTCCGCAATTTTGGTAGCGACCGGGCTTCCTGGGCTCCACTGGACCCTAATTGTTGTTGCAACCGCCTTGTCTGATGCCCGCTATTCAGCTTTGGTTTGTAGGGGACTGCCCCCACTACCCTTATCGGGTAACTCTCCAATTTGTTTTCCTTTGATGTTGTCCTCGATGGTGTCGGCGTGTGGATTGTTAGAGTGGTTGCTGGGGGAAGCTCGATTACATCTCGCTCCTACTTGACACAGGAATTGTCCGACATTTTTGTAAAAAGCTTCAAGGCTCTTAGGTTATTTTCCGTCGATCCATTCTCCAAATTCAGAAGTAGGGAGGACACCTTTTGCAAGCTGGAAGAGTACGGCGTGGGGCACTGGATCATCGACCTCGGCGAGGGCGATGTTGAATCGAGGAAGGTAGCTTTTGAGAGATTCCGCAGGCCCTTAGTAAAGATTCGACAGGGTAAGCCCATTTTTTGGGGTCGGAACGTGCATTTTGAATTGCTTAACCAGGTCCGGCGCCAATTGGCCGAAGTTGTTGATAGAATGAAGTGGGAGGCGAGAGAACCATACAAAGTTGTGCCTGAAAGGAAGACGGGGAAGCACTTGCATTTGACTGCGTCGGTGGCCCGGCTAGAGTCCATTTGCTACTCATTGTGGTTTATGAAGGCATAGGGATCGGTCGTGCCGTCATAGAAGGCCATTTGTGGCATGTTGAAGCACCGAGATGACTTGACCTCGTGTACGACCCTAGTAAAGAGATTACGCCTCAAGTGGGTTTCACATGATTCATTGACGTTCCCTCACATACCTCTCATGATCCTTCGGATCAGGCCGGGGAGGTATGATGGATGTGTATCTTCCAGTGGAATCCATTAGTTTCGACAAACTTCGGGAGTTCTGTTTCGTGGACGTCTTTCATGATGCACATTCGGCTCGTCCTCTTCCATGTCATCGACATCGATGGTCTGTTTTGGTATGGCTGGTGAGGTTGAGCGGGCTGGTGTGCATCCTGATCCGGAAGCACTTGGGTTTGCTGGGCTGCCGGAAGTGTAGGCCCCTGGTTCTGAATAGAGAGTGGTGGGTTCTATCGAGGAGGGAGCCGGTTACTCGGACCAGGCTCATCGTTGATAACCAACCGAGAACAGTCACGGTACTATGTTCCCCCGCTTTAAGTTATAGTGGTTCGATCACCATTTGTATTTCTATTGTCGTTGCCGCTAGTATGGGCATTGGAGCGAACGACGACGTTATTAATGAGGCTGAACCTCCTTCTTTGACGTGGGCCCCTTGATTCAGAAGAAGAAGTTCCCAATATAGTACGGCGTGGTCGGGTGTTGTTTTAAGCAAGTTGAAGTCGATTGATGATGCGTTGAGTTTCTTGGAGTTGGCGCATAAGATCGACGTTGTTTTTCAATGCTTGAGTGAGTTCAAGAGATGTACCTTCGTATCACTTATTAAGCGCGTGGATCTGCGCTTGGGTTACGGAAGCTTCGGGGTCCACAAGATGAAGGATGTCGGTCTCGGTCGGGATATCCACCGGCTGAGGTTGCTGAGATTTTCCAGCTGCAACAGAAGAGTCGATCATTTGATTCTTTATTCGGTTAACCATCGTAAGCGGACCCAACGATATGTTATGGTCGGAACATAAAGTGTGTCAAAGTTGAGTTGAAGATGTGTGACAAAGACGCAAATCCGAGTTTTCTCAATGAAAGCACCAGAATATTGACGGCAAAATATGTCGTAAACACCCAAGATTCTAAATTACTTAAGAATTATAGTTTCACGTGGAAATATAAGTGTGGAAAGCAGTAAATAACACAAGATATTTATAATGGTTCGGTCCCGTAAGGGGCCTACGTCCACTTTGGAAGAGCCACTGATATATTATTGACAATAAAGAGTTACAAGCTTGAGACTATCACATGACATCCCTTACAAACATTTCTAAGTATTTTGAGGTCATAATTGTCATATATGAATATTAGGAAAAAGACACTTTTGCCCTTCTTCTTCCTCAAAGCAAGGATGCCATTAAAGAGATCACTTGGAGCTCTCAAGAGATGTCAAATTAGCCAAAATCCAACCACCTTTGGAGTGCGAGCTTAGGGGTATTTATAGTGGAGTGGCTAGGTGGGAGTAGGCAGGAGTAGGGGACCACAACAGTAAATCTTGGACCCCAGAGTGCAGGCCTCTAGAAACTCGGATCCCCCTCATCTCTCCTAGGAAACTCATAACCCTCACTGGGGTACGAAACTCATAACCTATGGGGCACGTTGAATTCTAGAGTGAATGAGGCGAGGCTAGAGGTGCTCGAGACTTAGGGGTCCGAAACATAGGATTTCGAGATGATGGATATGGCATAGTTTTGAGGGGGTGTGAGGCTCTTGTCCGCATGACCTTTTCGTGGCTTGTTTCATTAGCTTCTTGGCGACACTTCGGGCTATAACATCACGTGATGTGTTGAGTCGAGCGTGTTTTGTGTACTTTTGGGAACCAGACCAAAAGGCCAGTTAATAAAGCAGATGCAACATATTTTGATTTTTATGCTCCCTTTTTGTGCTTAATGAAAATATGATTATGTAAAAGAAGTCAATGTTTAAATTGAATTTTGATGGCCTATATTTCTAAACAATAGTTAATAGGACATGGTTATAACAGATTTGGTTTTCATCTTTTTGTCATTTTCATGAGAGTTAAAAAGTGGGTTGGTGGTTATGCTAAAGTTTGATGGCTTATGATCACACTTATGACCAAAAAAAAGATATCACAATTTCATAATTTGTTGAACTATATGATCTAGAAAGTGGATTTATTCTTAAGTTGTCATTTAATCTTATTGTTTTTATCAATTTTAGTTTGCTAGTTTAGTTATAGTTGTAGTTAACAATCTTAAGTTTAGTTTAATTTGATTGAATATAATTAAAATTATTTCTTTTCCTGTGGATTGACCTGTATTCCCACGTACTACAAGTGTATGCCGTGCGCCTGCGATTTTATGCACTTCGCGACGGTTTTCTAAACGATAGAATATTCGTTGTCAAACAAAGTTTGGTACCATTGCCGGGGAGAGAATTTGATTTTAGTTTTATTCTTAAAATTAACTTTCTTGTTTGTTGTTCATCTTAAAATAAAATAAAAAAGATTGTGTGTTTGTTTTGTTTCATTTCACTTTTGTTTGTTTGTTTGTGTGTTTGTGGCATTTGTCTTTGTGCTTGTTTGATCAAGTTGGTGTTTTTATTTTTCATTTGTTCTAGTTTTATTTTTGTCTCTTTACAAAAAAAAGTTACTGCATTTTATAGTTTGTTCGACTGTTGTGTTCACTTGCATTTATGCATTTGTTTGTGTGAATTTGTTAGTTTGCCTTCCCTTAGGCTTCATTGAAAAAAAAGTGTTGTTTGATTCTGTGTTTTCTTCCCCTGTATATTGTTTTTGCACTTTCAGTTTTCTTCCTTTCAATTGCATTAGTGGTTTTACAAGTTGCAACATTTTCACTACATTCATACTGTTGTCTTCACAAATTGCTGTTCCATTGAAATTTTGCATTTCCATTTCAAAATTATAAACTGTAACATTCATTGTTTACAAACTACTCACACTCTATTTACAAACTACACTACAGTGACTACTCTATTTTGCACTATTTTCTGAAATAGGCTATTGCATGGAATGTGATTTTGTTGACATCTTTTTTTGAAGATGTCAACAAAACACTCCATCCTGATTGGTGGAAATCAGAGGGACCCATATGGACCCCCCGATTTCCACCAATCAAGGCCGAGTGTTTTTCAAACCCCATTCCACTGCCACAAGTTCTTCAAACTCCCCCATCACACTGCTTCTCCTACAAATCATAACCAACCTTATCACCACAATACAACAAAACAACCAACTCTTCTAAACAACAGACCATACAGCTTCAGCCAAGTAAATAACTAACTACACTTCATTTCCACTCATCACACAAACACCAGCATACCTGAAACCATTCAATCACCACCAACCTTCCGACAAACCACAAAACTTCACCATACTACACCCACGCACAGTGCACACTAAGAACCACATCATCATCTTCACAATTCAAAACCTCCTTGCTGCCCTCATCGCTCTGCCTGTCACACTTCTTACCACCAACCATCACTGTCCATACCCCAAATCTCCACTCATACTGCTGTTTCATACTGCCTTTTCACAAACGCCCATTCATACGGCCTCCATTCAGTTCAAACAAAACCCACCGATACAATCACCATACTTCACAAACAAACTACATTCACCACTCACTGCTGCTTCAACCACTTCTACAGTTACCACCTCCCTACCATTCAATACTTCATCAACCTCCTCATTCGACAAGCCTCATCAGCTTCAGTGACAAATCAAGTCATCCATATACAAATCGCCAGCAGTTACCCACCTACACAAAACAAGACATACGGTACACAGAGTTACCACATACTACGCAAAACCAACCCATCAATACACCAGCCACCTCCAAGTTGCATATGCAGCTTTATTTTACTCCTCGACCACAAACAGACACGAACCCTAAATCAAATTAATTGCACCAAAAGTTCAACCTGCCTTCGTCAGCATCAAACTCCCTTCGGAAATCACCAAACCCCAAATCACTATAATCGTAAGTCCCCACTTCAACATCCAGTCACAAAAAATCTCCTTCACGCACAGCCAGATTTCAAATTTCCGTTTTCCGATTTAAAAAAAAGGGATAAAAAAGAAATTTCGTTTTAATAGATAAATTGGGAATGGGAATTTCGTGCTTTACAGAGAAAAGCATATGGAGGGTGTTGTGGGCTCTTTGACTTATTACTTGGGCCGCGTTCTCTGATTGATTAGGGATTTAATGTTTATTTTAAAGATAAGGGTGTTGGGCCTTATATTGTAGTGGGCCGTGCTGTTTGTTTTAATTAAGTCGTAATCTTTTTTCTTTTGTTAAGCTAGAGTTCTTCCGTTAATTTTAGTCTTTTACCTTTTTTTTTTTAAAAAAAAGAAAGAGTGCGCTTGGAGCTTTCGGATGGACCAATTTTGAGTTTTAGTATAGTTTTATATGTTTGGGTCTTTTTGTTTAGTTTGTCTTTGGTTTACTCCCTTTGTGTAACTTTTTTTTCCTTCTCTTCTCCCAAAAAATAGAGGTTTGTTTGTATTTAAGTTTGCCATTGATGGTTTGTTTCGGCTTTTTCTATAAAAAGACATCAATTGTAAATACTTTTCAGGTTGCAAATAACAATAATTGCTCATGAGAATTGCGCTGATCTGCTTGCTAAAGAACAATCGCGCTGCTTTGCTTCCCGGTTAAAATAAATTGCTAAAAAAATCTGCATGTTCTGGTATTGTACTCTTCTCCCTTGTTTTAATTTCATTGCATTGTTGTTTGCTTGCATTTCACAATAAAAAAATCATTCGTGGTTGCATTGGTAATTCACGTTTAATTTCCGTTTTGCATTCATCTTATTTTTGTTTTTATTTTCTAAGGACATCATTATATTTGACAAATTGGTTTATTTCTAACAAAGTATTTCTCGGTGTCTAGACCATGCTAGGGTAATAACCGTTTATAAATATTACGGTGATTCGTAAATATTATAGCGGTTGTTCCTCTGAAGGTACGTAAAACTTCACTGCATTGCTCGGGTGATTCCCGGTGCACCGATAACTCCTGCCCATTAACTGGCTGAGAAATCTTTTGTTGAAATTAATCTAATAGTCATTATATAATTTTCATTCATATTGTTGCTTTAGTTTCATGCATATATAAAAAAACAAAAAAAAGCTTTCACTTTTATGAATATTTATTTCCTTTTCTCACGATAGTTGAGAAAATCAATGTTATCCATATAATTTCACACCAAATTCATATGGATATTTTGATAACAATTATTGTACAAACAATTTGGATTTTGCACCATAAAACTTGCAAAATAACGATCAACCCTCAACTTTGGAAACAAGCATTCAATATTTACTTGAACAAAGTCAACGAATGAATGAATGGTATAATTCATACTTGTGCAACAATTCAAGTCCAAGTTTTCAAAATAATCAAAATTCAAATGCAAATGATTTTGATTATATCCCTTTCCAATTCAATTTGGAACTCCAAAATGAATTTCAAAGTCAAAATGAAAATGTGAATCACTTTTCAAATGATTTTGGCAATGAGAATTATTTCAATTGCGGTGCAACTGAAAACTTTTGTTCTCAACAATTTCAAATTGAAAATTCTCATGTAAATAATTATAAATTTGATTTTGTTGAGCAAATGAACGAAATTGACGATCATTACACGGATTTGTTGTATGAAACATACTTGGATTTTCATGAGAAACAAAATCAAATCCAAACGTGTGACGTCGAACATTAATCCACCTTTTACCACAATCGATGATTTCGAAATAACAACTTTCGAAAATGGAAAATGACAATCTTAACGAAGTTGTTAATAATACGGTAATTGAGTTGGATTTCAATTCTTTTGAGAGGGTGGAACCAAATCTCAAATTCGATATTCCTTTTTCTGAAAATAACGAATTTCAAATAACAACTTTCGACTTTGAAAATGATATAAACAATGAAGTTGTGAATAACTCAAAGAAAGACAAATTTGATGAACACAATTTTTTTGGACTTTTTGAAGATGAGTTGAATTGTGAAAGTGTAGATTTGAATCACCATTTGCATTTTGAAATCAATATTTTTGAACAAATTTTCAATGATAAATTTTAAATTCCAATTAGTGGATTTAAACATGAATTTCAACCATTTATTCAATCTACCGCAAAAACCATCGAAAATAATCTAACTCATTCGATATTTAATAAAACGATATTCGTTTTTCCAAACGAACATTTAACTTTGAAATCTTTTACGATTTGGTTTTTCAAGCTTAATCTGTGTCTCTCATACATGAAGAGACAAATGAATTGGCCTTTAAAAGAATGTTTCGTTTACTTTTTGTTAATATTTTTTTATATAATGTAAATATTTTTTTTCTTTTCTCTTGTAAATATAAGGCATATTTTCAAAATCTTCTTTTCTTTTCTTTTCTCCTTCCACTTGGGTTGCCTATGGGGACACAGTCCAAATCAAGTGTGGAGAGGGGGGGAGGGAGTTCACATTTATTTTGGTTTTGCATAATTTTTTCTTTTCTTCCTTCATTCAAAAAAAATAAAAAGCATTTTAACTTACTTTTAGTTGGCACGATGAAGTACATATACGGTTTTGGTCGTATGATTAAAATATTTTGAAAACCACTTTTGTTAACGGATAACGAATGGAAAGTTTGAATGATGAGCAAATTTAGTGTAACTGGTATAGAGGGAGATTCGTACGTGACGAGGATGAAATGTTTTATAAATTGTAATATGATTAATAGAATGGTTTATTTAGACTACTTGCGATAACATTTTAGATCTTTTATGCGAAGTTGTGCCAAGATATTCTTGCTTAATTTTCTCTCTTTCAAAAACAAAAGAAAAATAAATGAAAAAAGAAAAAAATTAATAATAATAAGCAATCGAAGGGCATCCAACATTGCTTGTAAACCTAGCATTGGTGTGCAAACCTGTAACACCCCGAATTTTCTGTTAACTGTATATTAACAAATTAAAGTATAATTGATTATAAATGAAAGAATTAAGGGAAACGGGTTTCACCATTGCGATCGTCTCGGAATTCTGCTTGAGATAGAGTCTGAGTTTGCACAAATCGGACTCCGTATGAAGGAGTTATGACCTTCGGAAGTTTCAGAGTTCAAATTAAAATTCAAACAGTTCAAATTCAATTCAAAATTCAAAATCAGAACCAAACTGGGCTGCGCGGGAAAATTCCCGCCCAGGCACCAGGTCGACCAGGGGGTCGACCTGGGTGACCAGGTGTAACACCCCACGTCCGTTAGTGTAACGACCCGTGTTTTTCGACCATTTGAATATGAATATTTAAATTAGTTTAAATATTTTGTTGGGAATATTAATGAAATTTAGTATTTAATTCGTTATTAAAACGAAGTTCGAACATTATAATTTATATATATAATATAAAACGAGCTCAAAAATGGCGTGCAGTTCGTAATATTTGGTTTTGAACTTCAACTGAGAATATAGGATTCGATATAAGTCGGATTTCTGTGAAACAAGACACGTTGGAGCCGTATTGGCGATAGCTTTCATATGAAAGAGAAAAATCCAGATTTCGTGTTATAGTTTGATAGTTATGGCCAAATCAAATTTTGAAATAGTCGCTATGGAAAATCGTTATTAAATTATAGGCCTTTAAAATAGCCGTTTTGCAAACGGACTCAGATTTCGGCGAAATCAGTTTCATTAGAACCGTATCGCTAAATTATTGTATGGTGGTGAACTGCGTGGAAAACCGATGTCGTATATGGCCACGGTAGCCGTAAACGCCCATGTAATTTCTATAGCGCGTAATTAATTCAATATAGGGATATTTGAGTGTAACTGGAGCAGACGATCGAATTAAGCCATGAAACCAGTTCCGTTGAGTTCGTATCGTCGATTAGAGTCAGGATATGTATATAGTTTGTTATTTTTAGAGATCGAGAAATTTGGCGTTAAAAAGGGTAGGGCGGTTCGGGGTAAAAAAAAATAGCCTTCCGGGGCAACAGTCCCAGAATGCGATGAAATTAGTGTCGTTGGGTTCATATCGAAAATTTATTATCGATGTTCGTAGTTTCAAGTGGATTTGATTTATCTGGTGACTGTGAAAAAAATTAAACGCGTGTTCATTTTTGGTTTCATAAAGGAAATTTTTTCATACGACCTCGGATTTCGACGAAACTTGTCCCATTGGATCCGGAATACCTTTTTACACTAAGATTGACCTTTTTATCAGAAAAACGAAAATCTTTTATGGTGATTTTGGTGTGTTATTTCACGACGAAGTATCATTTAATAATATTTTAACCATTTGTTCCTACCTAAAGCTATCTGAACACAACTCCATACTAAAAGTATTTCGTACTGAATAAATGCGAAATTCACGGTAGCCACTCTACATCCTTACAACCCGATACCCTTTCTTTTCAATAGCAGGTGTATTTCCATTGTCTCCAAATTTCATTTTCGTGCCGACCAAGTTTTTCTTGGCATTGGCGACCAACAGCTGACCTATAACCTTTCTGCAAACCTACTCTAAATTGCCTTGCCACCCACGTATTTATTTTCCTATAAAACCCATCGAACTGCTCCATTCTGCTTTGCTTCAGTAATACAGAAAAGCACCACCCTTCACCAAATTAACATCCAAACAACTCCATTACACTCTCGAAATTCCTGGAACCAATTCCGTTGCTTCCTCTAGCCAAGAACCTCATATTGGTGTTAACTTCCGTGGGTTCAGTGGTGCATACGAAGAGGAGTTTTCTCAAAACCAAGGTCAACATGTTGTGTACCGACCGGAAACTGGGCATAAAGGCACGATGATCGAGTATGTATGGAGGGAGACAGAGCGCGTCGAACTGGGTGAGGTTTCTGGCATCGGTCGTCGGCATTGGGGGCTATCAACTGACAGGGTCAGATCGACGGTCAGTGGACGGGCTGAGGCGCAGCGGTCCGGTCTTGAAGTCGAGCTGTGGAAACGAGATGCTGGAGCTAAGTTTGTTTGAACACGTGAATGGGAAGAAGGAGCTAAACTGTCGGCCTGACTGTGGACGGGGAAACAAAGACTGAGAAACAATGAAGCAGTGAACCAACGAAACATACACATTGAGGAAGTGGGGAAAACATTTTGATGTGAAGTATTTTTGAACAAGGAGATATGCATGGAAAAGAACTAGAAGGTTAGCAGAAAGTTGGTGAAAGGTAGAGCAGCACGGGGTTCATTTCGGGCGTGAAGACTTGCGTACCTGGGAATGTATAACAAAAGAACAGAAGCATCAGCCTGGCCGATCGTTTTGGGACCCTAAGCAATAATTGAACCAATCAGAATCCGTCAGACTCATACCATTGAACACAATATTCTGGAACGGAGATGGATGGGACTAGAATTAAACGGAATCTTTAATTAAATTAAACGTCTGTTTAATTTAATTAAAACGAGCTGTTGACAGCAAAATCAGATCAAGGTGAGTTAAACTCACTCAGTTTTCCCATTTATATTTTATATAAATTGGGTTTTTATTTTGTGTGCTCTGCTTGCTGATGGTTGCCTGTTTGCTAGTTATACCTATTTGTTGATTTAACTGATGAAATTAAACTGTGTTTAATTTCAGTGAAATTCCAAATCGTTGTTTTAACGATTGGATCCAATAAAGGTAACTCACCTTGGTTGGTCACGTTTATTTATAAACGTGTTTAAATGATTGAATTGTTTGAATTGTTTGTGGTTAATGTTAAATGGTTGTTATTTTAGTTTATCAGTTAAACAAAACTGAACAGTCTGATTTGAGAAAACCATTTGAATACAGGGAAGAACAGGTTGGAGGGATCCAACCGGATTCCTCAAATGTATTATTTATTTTCATATTATCATATATGAACTGATCTGTTTGTGTGATTGATTTGATGGGTGATTATTGACTGGATATCCAACATCTGTTTGGTTTAAACCAATGGGCGATATTGGTTAAGTGTTTGGCAGAGTATGGCCTTTAAAACCAATCGAGTTATAGATATTGATTCACCGTCAAGTGAATGGATAGAGTTGAGGTTATAAAATTTATTTTATAACCAGAGTTAGATTTGAATTATATTATTTGATTAAAAGTTATTTAAGAGAAATAAATAAATATTTTATTTGTTTAAGACTTTGATTTGTTATGAATTTATTTTGCAAAGCAAATGCTGATGTTAATCAGATTTACCAGTTGAAGAATAAGAAATGAATCAAATGGTTAAACCTTGAAAATTTGTTTTGTAAGGAAAACAAATAACTAGAATCTATTTAAATTAATTATATTTTTAAAGCGAGGATTGTTGAAATCGGTTAATGAGATAATCAAGTTTTTGAGTTAATTAAATCGACCGTTTGGAATTAGAATTGTTTATCAAGTTAATGTGTTTTGACTAAAATAGTTAAATGAATATTGTTTGAATTTAAATAAGGATTTAAAAGGGATTTAATATTTAATTTAGTTAATAAAGGGGATTAACTACTAAAGTAGTAAATGATTGAAATAAGTTATTATTTTAATTAATGATGAATTTAGGAAAATATTTTTAAATGGGAATTCATTTAAAAAGTTACCGAATGTGAGATGCAAGCCAATTGAATGGTGAAAGGAAATAAACGTACTCAATTATATGAATTAAGTGAAAGGAGATTACGATAAAAAGGGTTTATTATAAACCAGAGGCTTTAAGTGAGATTTAAAGTGAAAAGCGTTAACTTTACATTAACGTTATTTGAAAACGAGATCTAGTAAAAAGGAGAATTTTAAATGAGATTTAAAAATAGGAAATTGAATATAGTTATTCGAGATAGAATTAGCCAAACATAGTTATTCAAGATGAGTTGCCATTGCGTACGACTGCTAGCGAAATTCGCAGGGCTGCAGATAGCCTACGGCGGTCGGATGTTTCCTGAGGGAATCAGGCGTAACCATTGTGATCGCTGTGATCTAGAGTCAAGCGAATGGAGTTAAGACGAATGTTAATTAATCAATTAGAGTTATTCAAATATCGTATTTTTGAATATTAAAAGAATTGGAAGTTTCAATCTAACAAAAAGGAAATTAGTTGTCAAAGGCCAAATGATGCTAAATACTGAACCAGTGAAACTCATTGGAGTGTCATGTTTGAAACACTGTATATTTTGATAGTTAAAACACCGACTATCAAATATGTCCAATACGATTGTTGGTACGGAAAGACCGGGATCGAATGTATTCGAAAACCATTCCGACCAACAAATACGTGAAGATATCAGAAGATGATCGTGATGGAGCATTGAAGACCGTTGAATTTCATAAACGGAAGAACCACTAATATTCTCTGCCTGGCAAGCAGAGATAAACTGTGATTCTGTCGTAGTTGGAATCTACGGATTGCAAGGACTTCTCGCTACTGATCCATGGGGTGATTCCTATATATTGGATGCGGTAGGAAAGTGCCTTCGGTTCATCCTGTTCCTGGATGACGTATATGGACGAGTGTCTGACAGAGTATTTCCAAAGGATCATGTACGTTGATTTCTTCAAACGTACGATAGTTGTTGGCAGGGAATTGCCATTCTCTAGCTTACTGCTAGAGTATTTTTGGGGTCGTCAATTAGTGATATCTGACGGATCTGACGATGTGGCATTCAAAGTGAATGGTGATCAGATATTCAAGAATAGACTCTGACCTCAAGCCTCATCAACCGGGAAAGGACAAAAATCGGGCAGGCAGCATGGCTATGTGGGTCGCTCCCATTAGGGTGTATGATCACCTATCTAGAGGAAGTCCTATTTGTTTCTTAAATCTATGTTTCGATGCTGTCCCTTTTCGGGAGACGGTTGCTGATCCCAACCGTCGGTGATATACATTCGATACTCTCAAGCGAAATGAGGGATCGGTCATGTGAGGACCGGGTTGCAAGAAGTTCTTGTTGAACCCAGTGTATTCGTCTCTAGAGATACACTATCGGAAGGTGGACCCATACCTTGTCAAGTTGGAATCCAATCTCCAATAAGCGCCTGCGGGTTTTGATTGTATACTATATATGTGGAGCGTGAGATGCAAGCGTTCCACTAGATTTCTATTTACTTGTGTTTAGACATTATTATAATATCAGACAAGATATTGGTTTCAAAAATGTTTTGGGTTATCGTAAGGTAAAAACCGTCCGTGTTTATGTGTGGATTTGGTCTTACGATTATCCTTTTCTTTGAAAAGGTTTTGAACTTTAAAATCATGATTGGATGATTTACCCTTATTACTGTGCGAGTTTATCTCACTCTGGTTCACCAGACTGACCCGGTGTTTTGTAAATGCTCGGGTTAGACCGGGTTGTACAGGTTCAGGTTATCAACTGCTATGAAGAGACGAGCTGGAAGAGTCCAGACGTATGATATTACTACTATTCCGTTGTGTGTTGTATATGGGAACAAGCTATTATAACTGTCCCATGGTATGATGTACTCTGATACTGTAAGTATTTTAAAGCTTTCAATAAAGATTATTTCTGTATTATATTTTGTTCCGCTGCGATGTGAGACTCTGTGTGGTGTTTCTTCTTCTTCTTCTATTCAATATTTCTACCTTATCTATTCTCACCCTCTAACTTCTTTCTATTAATGATCTGGAATGTTCGATGTCTGAATGGTCAACACGGTAGTTGATGTTGATTTTCGGAGTCGAAAATCCCGGTTCATTACAGTGGTATCAGAGCTATTGGTTAAGTAATTACCTTGGCTCTGTGGCGTGACTCAGTAGAGATGGGGTTAGTAATACCCTAGATTGAGTTTGAGTGTATATATATGAGCGCGTATTTGTAAATTGTTATAAAAACTGTCTTATATTGTATTGATTGGTTTGTCGAGTAGTTTATGGATTCTGGTCGATACAGTAATGCAAACTGTGTCGATAAGTGTTTCTAAACTCTTGGACAGAATAATTCGACACAGTATGTTTTTGAAAGAGGGTAAATGAAATAATTTTTCCCAAATTATATTTTGATATAAAAGAATGATTAATATTTGGAGTATTATAGTATATTGGATGTGTTATAATGGAATGGTTATGTAAGTAACCAATCAGAATTCCTATGGATATAATATATGGAATCAGATGAATTAAATCTGAAATCTAAATCAGAATTTGAATTAAAATTCCCAAAAGTGGGAAAGGTGACTGCAAATGAACTTGGATTGAATATATGAGAAATTTAAGATCCTGGGAGATTTTAAATTTGTTTTACAAACTTTGAGGTGGTATTTTGAAAGATTTCAAAATGGAAATGTTTAAATATGATTTTGAATGGTTATATAGTATTGAACTCACTTCGATCGCTGGAAAATAATTCTGATGATGACGGCCGCATCATCAGTGTTCATTTTCGAGTTCTAAGTGACAGATTACTACCAAAGATTGTGTTTTGGATTGCTTTGAGGAAAACAAGTGTTTTGAATCCTGAGAAGGAATAATTGATTTTTGAAAGAGCTGAACTGTTTAAAAACTTCCAGGGAAATTGTTTGAAAAAAAAAGCAAAAATTGTAGATAGAAATTTGTGAAAGCAAATATGAAATGAATTGAAACCAATTAACTGGAAATTGAATCAGGATATAATATATCAAGTAGAATCAGATTTTGAATTGGAGACAGGAATCTGAAATGATATTGGGTTGGTAAGTCAAGAGTTGAAATTGATGATGGATGATGATTAAGTTAAGAATGGGATTTGGGTTGGACGCGTGAAGGATTTGACTTTGAGGATAAAATTGGAACTTTGTTGGGGATGCATTTGTATAAGCTGACAGGGTAGCAGAGGGAAATGATATAATGATATGCCCGACAAAAAGGTACACGTTTACTTTTATATGGGTTTGGTGATTTGTGAGCCTATATGGCAAGCTGCTTGGCTGTTTATTTTCTTTTGATTGGAGAAGGCCTAGAAAGGCGAGTTGGAGTTGTACCGATTGAGCCATACAGAGGAGGTGCTGGCGAAATTTTTTCGAACATTTAAAGTGTTAGAAAATTTTCGATATTTTTGAAAATATCTATATACAGTATTGAATTGGGTTCTAATTTAAAAACAAAATTAGATTTGAAATTAATGAATTTATAACATTCTTTCTTACCTTAGCAATTTCAAGGACGAAATTATTTTAAGGGGGGAAGAATGTAACGACCCGTGTTTTTCGACCATTTGAATATGAATATTTAAATTAGTTTAAATATTTTGTTGGGAATATTAATGAAATTTAGTATTTAATTCGTTATTAAAACGAAGTTCGAACATTATAATTTATATATATAATATAAAACGAGCTCAAAAATGGTGTGCAGTTCGTAATATTTGGTTTTGAACTTCAACTGAGAATATAGGATTCGATATAAGTCGGATTTCTGTGAAACAAGACACGTTGGAGCCGTATTGGCGATAGCTTTCATATGAAAGAGAAAAATCCAGATTTCGTGTTATAGTTTGATAGTTATGGCCAAATCAAATTTTGAAATAGTCGCTATGGAAAATCGTTATTAAATTATAGGCCTTTAAAATAGCCGTTTTGCAAACGGACTCAGATTTCGACGAAATCAGTTTCATTAGAACCGTATCGCTAAATTATTGTATGGTGGTGAACTACGTGGAAAACCGATGTCGTATATGGCCACGGTAGCCGTAAACGCCCATGTAATTTCTATAGCGCGTAATTAATTCAATATAGGGATATTTGAGTGTAACTGGAGCAGACGATCGAATTAAGCCATGAAACCAGTTCCGTTGAGTTCGTATCGTCGATTAGAGTCAGGATATGTATATAGTTTGTTATTTTTAGAGATCGAGAAATTTGGCGTTAAAAAGGGTAGGGCGGTTCGGGGTAAAAAAAATAGCCTTCCGGGGCAACAGTCCCAGAATGCGATGAAATTAGTGTCGTTGGGTTCATATCGAAAAGTTATTATCGATGTTCGTAGTTTCAAGTGGATTTGATTTATCTGGTGACTGTGAAAAAAATTAAACGCGTGTTCATTTTTGGTTTCATAAAGGAAATTTTTTCATACGACCTCGGATTTCGACGAAACTTGTCCCATTGGATCCGGAATACCTTTTTACACTAAGATTGACCTTTTTATCAGAAAAACGAAAATCTTTTATGGTGATTTTGGTGTGTTATTTCACGACGAAGTATCATTTAATAATATTTTAACCATTTGCTCCTACCTAAAGCTATCTGAACACAACTCCATACTAAAAGTATTCCGTACTGAATAAATGCGAAATTCACGGTAGCCACTCTACATCCTTACAACCCGATACCCTTTCTTTTCAATAGCAGGTGTATTTCCATTGTCTCCAAATTTCATTTTCGTGCCGACCAAGTTTTTCTTGGCATTGGCGACCAACAGCTGACCTATAACCTTTCTGCAAACCTACTCTAAATTGCCTTGCCACCCACGTATTTATTTTCCTATAAAACCCATCGAACTGCTCCATTCTGCTTCGCTTCAGTAATACAGAAAAGCACCACCCTTCACCAAATTAACATCCAAACAACTCCATTACACTCTCGAAATTCCTGGAACCAATTCCGTTGCTTCCTCTAGCCAAGAACCTCATATTGGTGTTAACTTTCGTGGGTTCAGTGGTGCATACGAAGAGGAGTTTTCTCAAAACCAAGGTCAACATGCTGTGTACCGACCGGAAACTGGGCATAAAGGCACGATGATCGAGTATGTATGGAGGGAGACAGAGCGCGTCGAACTGGGTGAGGTTTCTGGCATCGGTCGTCGGCATTGGGGGCTATCAACTGACAGGGTCAGATCGACGGTCAGTGGACGGGCTGAGGCGCAGCGGTCCGGTCTGAAGTCGAGCCGTGGAAACGAGATGCTGGAGCTAAGTTTGTTTGAACACGTGAATGGGAAGAAGGAGCTAAACTGTCGGCCTGACTGTGGACGGGGAAACAAAGACTGAGAAACAATGAAGCAGTGAACCAACGAAACATACACATTGAGGAAGTGGGGAAAACATTTTGATGTGAAGTATTTTTGAACAAGGAGATATGCATGGAAAAGAACTAGAAGGTTAGCAGAAAGTTGGTGAAAGTTAGAGCAGCACGGGGTTCATTTCGGGCGTGAAGACTTGCGTACCTGGGAATGTATAACAAAAGAACAGAAGCATCAGCCTGGCCGATCGTTTTGGGACCCTAAGCAATAATTGAACCAATCAGAATCCGTCAGACTCATACCATTGAACACAATATTCTGGAACGGAGATGGATGGGACTAGAATTAAACGGAATCTTTAATTAAATTAAACGTCTGTTTAATTTAATTAAAACGAGCTGTTGACAGCAAAATCAGATCAAGGTGAGTTAAACTCACTCAGTTTTCCCATTTATATTTTATATAAATTGGGTTTTTATTTTGTGTGCTCTGCTTGCTGATGGTTGCCTGTTTGCTAGTTATACCTATTTGTTGATTTAACTGATGAAATTAAACTGTGTTTAATTTCAGTGAAATTCCAAATCGTTGTTTTAACGATTGGATCCAATAAAGGTAACTCACCTTGGTTGGTCACGTTTATTTATAAACGTGTTTAAATGATTGAATTGTTTGAATTGTTTGTGGTTAATGTTAAATGGTTGTTATTTTAGTTTATCAGTTAAACAAAACTGAACAGTCTGATTTGAGAAAACCATTTGAATACAGGGAAGAACAGGTTGGAGGGATCCAACCGGATTCCTCAAATGTATTATTTATTTTCATATTATCATATATGAACTGATCTGTTTGTGTGATTGATTTGATGGGTGATTATTGACTGGATATCCAACATCTGTTTGGTTTAAACCAATGGGCGATATTGGTTAAGTGTTTGGCAGAGTATGGCCTTTAAAACCAATCGAGTTATAGATATTGATTCACCGTCAAGTGAATCGATAGAGTTGAGGTTATAAAATTTATTTTATAACCAGAGTTAGATTTGAATTATATTATTTGATTAAAAGTTATTTAAGAGAAATAAATAAATATTTTATTTGTTTAAGACTTTGATTTGTTATGAATTTATTTTGCAAAGCAAATGCTGATGTTAATCAGACTTACCAGTTGAAGAATAAGAAATGAATCAAATGGTTAAACCTTGAAAATTTGTTTTGTATGGAAAACAAATAACTAGAATCTATTTAAATTAATTATATTTTTAAAGAGAGGATTGTTGAAATCGGTTAATGAGATAATCAAGTTTTTGAGTTAATTAAATCGACCGTTTGGAATTAGAATTGTTTATCAAGTTAATGTGTTTTGACTAAAATAGTTAAATGAATATTGTTTGAATTTAAATAAGGATTTAAAAGGGATTTAATATTTAATTTAGTTAATAAAGGGGATTAACTACTAAAGTAGTAAATGTTTGAAATAAGTTATTATTTTAATTAATGATGAATTTAGGAAAATATTTTTAAATGGGAATTCATTTAAAAAGTTACCGAATGTGAGATGCAAGCCAATTGAATGGTGAAAGGAAATAAACGTACTCAATTATATGAATTAAGTGAAAGGAGATTACGATAAAAAGGGTTTATTATAAACCAGAGGCTTTAAGTGAGATTTAAAGTGAAAAGCGTTAACTTTACATTAACGTTATTTGAAAACGAGATCTAGTAAAAAGGAGAATTTTAAATGAGATTTAAAAATAGGAAATTGAATATAGTTATTCGAGATAGAATTAGCCAAACATAGTTATTCAAGATGAGTTGCCATTGCGTACGACTGCTAGCGAAATTCGCAGGGCTGCAGATAGCCTACGGCGGTCGGATGTTTCCTGAGGGAATCAGGCGTAACCATTGTGATTGCTGTGATCTAGAGTCAAGCGAATGGAGTTAAGACGAATGTTAATTAATCAATTAGAGTTATTCAAATATCGTATTTTTGAATATTAAAAGAATTGGAAGTTTCAATCTAACAAAAAGGAAATTAGTTGTCAAAGGCCAAATGATGCTAAATACTGAACCAGTGAAACTCATTGGAGTGTCATGTTTGAAACACTGTATATTTTGATAGTTAAAACCCCGACTATCAAACATGTCCAATACGATTGTTGGTACAGAAAGACCGGGATCGAATGTATTCGAAAACCATTCCGACCAACAAATACGTGAAGATATCAGAAGATGATCGTGATGGAGCATTGAAGACCGTTGAATTTCATAAACGGAAGAACCACTAATATTCTCTTCCTGGCAAGCAGAGATAAACTGTGATTCTGTCGTAGTTGGAATCTACGGATTGCAAGGACTTCTCGCTACTGATCCATGGGGTGATTCCTATATATTGGATGCGGTAGGAAAGTGCCTTCGGTTCATCCTGTTCCTGGATGACGTATATGGACGAGTGTCTGACAGAGTATTTCCAAAGGATAACGTACGTTGATTTCTTCAAACGTACGATAGTTGTTGGCAGGGAATTGCCATTCTCTAGCTTACTGCTAGAGTATTTTTGGGGTCGTCAATTAGTGATATCTGACGGATCTGACGATGTGGCATTCAAAGCGAATGGTGATCAGATATTCAAGAATAGACTCTGACCTCAAGCCTCATCAACCGGGAAAGGACAAAAATCGGGCAGGCAGCATGGCTATGTGGGTCGCTCCCATTAGGGTGTATGATCACCTATCTAGAGGAATTCCTATTTGTTTCTTAAATCTATGTTTCGATGCTGTCCCTTTTCGGGAGACGGTTGCTGATCCCAACCGTCGGTGATATACATTCGATACTCTCAAGCGAAATGAGGGATCGGTCATGTGAGGGCCGGGTTGCAAGAAGTTCTTGTTGAACCCAGTGTATTCATCTCTAGAGATACACTATCGGAAGGTGGACCCATACCTTGTCAAGTTGGAATCCAATCTCCAATAAGCGCCTGCGGGTTTTGATTGTATACTATATATGTGGAGCGTGAGATGCAAGCGTTCCACTAGATTTCTATTTACTTGTGTTTAGACATTATTATAATATCAGACAAGATATTGGTTTCAAAAATGTTTTGGGTTATCGTAAGGTAAAAACCGTCCGTGTTTATGTGTGGATTTGGTCTTACGATTATCCTTTTCTTCGAAAAGGTTTTGAACTTTAAAATCATGATTGGATGATTTACCCTTATTACTGTGCGAGTTTATCTCACTCTGGTTCACCAGACTGACCCGGTGTTTTGTAAATGCTCGGGTTAGACCGGGTTGTACAGGTTCAGGTTATCAACTGCTATGAAGAGACGAGCTGGAAGAGTCCAGACGTATGATATTACTACTATTCCGTTGTGTGTTGTATATGGGAACAGGCTATTATAACTGTCCCATGGTATGATGTACTCTGATACTGTAAGTATTTTAAAGCTTTCAATAAAGATTATTTCTGTATTATATTTTGTTCCGCTGCGATGTGAGACTCTGTGTGGTGTTTCTTCTTCTTCTTCTATTCAATATTTCTACCTTATCTATTCTCACCCTCTAACTTCTTTCTATTAATGATCTGGAATGTTCGATGTCTGAATGGTCAACACGGTAGTTGATGTTGATTTTCGGAGTCGAAAATCCCGGTTCGTTACAGTTAGTGTCACTCACAAAGGGAATGCACTAAGTTCTATGGAGCATTTTGGGTAAAAGATGCAGATAAATTACAAGACGGATAGAAATTAAACAGCGGAAAATAAAACTTTGCTTTATTGATAAAATAGTTTATACAATGGTTTCTTTACAGTATCAGAGTATCATCTGTCTTACAAAATAAAGAAGCATAAAAACAACATTTATATTCCCCGATTTTAGCAAGAGCCAGCCATAGCATCTGAAAAGAGAATCCAAGCAAACTTCGACAAATCTTCAAGCTGGGAGAGAGTGGTAGTCCAACTTAACCTGAGCTAAACTATTCCCTCCTTTACTACCTGGGGGGGGGGGGGGGAGAACGGAAGAAAAGAAGAAAAGAAGACGAAAGAAAAACAGAGTCAGACATAAAGCCTGAGTAAGTTCAGTAACTTCTAGCATGTGAACATGGAAAAACAAAACGACATGAATTAACTGAATACAAGATTACACCATGACGATAGGGTCAACAAGATTAGACAAGGTAGTCACAAGATATGCTAAGATAAGATAAACTGGATACACTCTAATACTTTCGCCGCTTCGCTATTTCCTTATTATACTGGTTTCTATATCTCTGCACCTCCTAACAAGTGTCCCAACTAGTAACGATAACGTGATCCCAATCCCTGTATTTTCCATTTCCTTTGGGCATCCATTTATTATTTATTACCTAGATCTTAATCTAGGTTTTTCTTATCAAGTGCTTTCTAGATTTAACTAGAGTTTACGCTGTCTGCTGAATGCTTCTCGGATTCAGGATTTATGCCACCTAGTTCAACTAGGAATTAAGCTACCTGTCGAACGATGCCTCCAAGTCTAGGACACACTACCTAGAGTGGTATATGTTCCTATACTTCCCCACGCATGTATCGCGAATCGTTGTCGCTTGTCTAAATGCACATGTCCCGTAATGTGCGACCCGAGTCCTGTGTCAGGGCAAATCAAGGAATACATAACTCGGTCGGGAGCTTTTCACATATCTGCCGATGCAGATGCTAAGGTCTGTTTTTATTTCAGTGGCTATGGTCCCACTTGACCCCTCCCTCAAATAATGAAAGGCACACCTTGTAAAATGAGAACTATACGCCGGCCCCCGGTGCCCCACTATCCAATGGCCATCCTCACCCATAACTAGATAGCAAGTATATGGTCTTTTGGAGTTCTCCGCCTTTCCGCTTCGCGTATCTCGATTGACTGAAGATGGATGGTAGACGATGAGTCGCTATCACAGGGCTACCGTTTGCTCGCCGAATCACGCCGGTCCATCCTAGTCTTTAGGTTGCCATGTATTGCAATCAAGGCATACCCCTGGTTCTTCTACGCAGACCTTAACCTCTGTGGGCCCAGGCGGATCATCTGCAGCCTCACAGAAGGATACCAAGAGTACCCTCACGTCCCCTCGAAGCCTCGGGCTTCGTAACCCCATTCGTTGGAGCCTTCTTTCTACTCAGACAGACATTCGCTCCTTCCCGTGTTATACTAAGAATTACTACTTAGTTTTACTGACTAAGATTTACCACTTAGTTTCCAGAATTGTTGTTTTCTTAACTAAGGTTTACTACTTAGTTCCCTTCCCCGTCAATTTGGATTGGTTAAGTGTCATTAGTCAATTCAAGCCAACTTAACCCTCTTCATTCATCCCGTTATACTAGTAAAGTGTTGTCAGTAATTCATATTGACTTAACCCTACCACAAACCAAGTTATATTTGTTAAGTATTTCTTATTACTTAACCCTACCCGTTCATCCTTTATTGGTTAAGTGTTCCTTTTTAACTTAACCCTGCCCGTCTGTTTTAACTAACATGTTATTAATGGTTAAGTATTATCCCTTCATGTTTTAGACTTAACCCCATTCCTTTATCACAACCTGATGGTTAAGTGTTCAGGTTTGCTTAACCCTATGGTATAGCCCAGCTAACATATCAAATTGGCTAAGTGTATTAGATTTTTCTTAACCCCAACCTCTAGTCTAGTTAACATATTAATTTGGCTAAGTGTATTAACTTTACTTAACCCCTACAAGCCTCATTTTGCTACCTTGAGTTTGGTTAAGTGTCTCTATGGACTTATCCCTCCCATTCTAACTTAACTGTGTTTAAATTGGTTAAGTGTTCCTATGGACTTAACCCTCCCATTCTAGCTTAACTGTATGGCCCTAACCCCACCCACCAGTCTGGTTATCATGTTGAATTGGTTAAGTGTCTTATTGAACTTAACCCTACCATTCTTGTTCTAACTTTAATTAAATGAATTAAAGCCGCTACCACTCACATTAGACAGGTATTGTTGCGACTACTGGATGTGCCGGTTGGTTCCGGGCAGGTTTACATCGCAACTCAGTCTAACCTCGGGTTAGGCATATTCGTGTTTTCTAAGTTCAAAAGGGGTTTTGATTAGTTTTCAAATCAGGTTTTGAAAGTAACCATCCCGTCCGTCGGATCAGTTAGGGATAGCCAGGGAGAGCAGGAAACTTGTATTTTCCAAACTCAAGCCTAGGCACTATCCTCTCTGTCACCCTAGAACTTTCTGGCTTATTATTAAAGGAGATGTCGTTAATAACCCTTTAATTTGTCTAAATTCACATTTCCTCATTTAGGCCAGATTCTATGGGTAAATTATTCCTAATTTACTTATTTCCCAGTTTCTCTTTTAATGTAAATTGTCTACATTTATTTCTATGGCCCATTTCCCTTCCTAAATGGATGCCCGAAGGAAATGGAAAATACAGGGATTGGGATCACCTTATCGTTACTAGTTGGGACACTAGTTAGGCGGTGCAGAGATATAGAAACCAGTATAATAAGGAAATAGCGAAGCAACGAAAGTATTAGAGCGTATCCAGTTTATCTTATCTTAGCATATCTTGTGACTACCTTGTCTAATCTTGTTGACCCTATCGTCATGGTGTAATCTTGTATTCAGTTAATTCATGTCGTTTTGTTTTTCCATGTTCACATGCTAGAAGTTACTGAACTTACTCAGGCTTTATGTCTGACTCTGTTTTTCTTTCGTCTTCTTTTCTTCCGTTCTCCCCCCCCAGGTAGTAAAGGAGGGAATAGTTTAGCTCAGGTTAAGTTGGACTGCCACTCTCTCTCAGCTTGAAGATTTGTCGAAGTTTGCTTGGATTCTCTTTTTAGATGCTATGGCTGGATCTTGCTAAAATCAGGGAATATAAATGTTGTTTTTATGCTTCTTTATTTTGTAAGATAGATGATACTCTGATACTGTAAAGAAACCATTGTACAAACTATTTTATCAATAAAGCAAAGTTTTATTTTCCGCTGTTTAATTTCTGATTGTCTTGTAATTTATCTGCATCTTTTACCCAAAATGCTCCACAGAACTTAGTGCATTCCCTTTGTGAGTGACACTAACGGACGTGGGGTGTTACACGTGGTATCAGAGCTGAAGGTTACCAGATTAGATAAAGGATTTGAAAAATTATTTTCAAAACGGTTTTTAAAGAAGCAAGATCACTAGTTAGGCGGTGTGTGTGTATGTCTTTATCTACTGTAAAATCAGGCGGTCTACTGATTCAGTCGACCTCCTTAATGCGAGTCATGTCAGTGCCATGCGTCCAACCATGTATGCAAGCATCCCTAGTTATGTAAATACTATACGCGTGCACGGCCATTCATCCATATGCAACACCCATATGATAACATATCAAGTTCAATTTACAAACAAATACATATCTGTAAATGCAATATGAAAGCGTCTGAACTGATCTAGTGCCTAATACGTATGCATATGCATTCACAAGCAACCATTAGCAACCACTTGCAACCACCAACCATAACATGTTTCAAATACATGTTTACATCCATTGGCTTCGACCTAAGGATCGAAGATACGACCTAGGTGACATACTTTGGAAAGAGAGAAACAATTATGCGTAAAGCTCCTAAAACAAAGAAATCAAGGATGCACCCTCAAGGAAAAGGGTATGATGCTAGTATTTAGCCTTCTTGAGCTTTACTCCACTGTATCTTAACTAATTTAACTTCACGATTGTGAAGTTCCGGATCTCCATTTCCAAAATAAACAGATGTCAATCACGGTACTAAGTATATGTACTAAGATAATTAGAGGTTTCCCTCTTATCCGCCATGCCATAACTATAAGAGTCGAAAGGTCACTACGTGCTCTTTGGAGTGCCTGCCACAACTATTCATCTCTCATGCAAACCATCCAAACCGAACTTGACATTCCTCAAGTACAAGCCCCAAAGGCCTAAACCAATATCAGACAAGCACCCAAGGAATATCTCCTCCTAATTTAGACGATCTTCGTGAGATGATATAAGCAAACTCGATAGCTATTCTCAAATCCCTACTAACCAAAGATAAACTGGTCGGACCACCAATTGGATTTGAGAATCTAGTGGGATCTTTCTACTATACAAGTACTATGGTGTAGAGACCCAACTATGGAAGCAAATATGAACTAATGCGAAGCGCTAAAATCCAAAGGAAATAGTACGAACAGAAAACTATATTCTTCCAACCGGACTACCTTTCTCCTAAGTACGCTTGGTGGCAAAAGCATGTGCTTGTCCTTCTGAAAATCCCGTCCTCGTTCTTGCCCTTGTCCTTAATTATATACCCTATCATACCCTAGTAAAGATACCTCCTCTTGTCTTAGGTTTTATAATTTCTTCCTCCTTCATGAGCTAAATATACATCCATGAATTCTTCATCCTAGGGCTATGCTCCTTAGCCAAACTCCTCATCCCTTTCCGTGTGCAGTCATGTTGACAAATCTCTCGAAAGCTGCTTCCATCATACAGAAAACCCTACTAAGCTTGGAAGAAAACTAACCGCAGGTGAAACTACTACGGTTATAGATGGAAGTCGGGCACTACTTCGCCCTCTGATGAGGTTACCTCCCAGAAAGCCAGGAGCCCCAGAGACTCAAGAAAGAAGGAGACAAGAATTCAAACAGAGGAAGAGAAGATAATGCATATGGCTTTGGGGAATATGCCTTTAAAACAAATCTTTTCTCTTGAAAATGCTTCTTTAAAAACCGTTTTGAAAATAATTTTTCAAATCCTTTATCTAATCTGGTAACCTTCAGCTCTGATACCACGTGTAACACCCCACGTCCGTTAGTGTCACTCACAAAGGGAATGCACTAAGTTCTGTGGAGCATTTTGGGTAAAAGATGCAGATAAATTACAAGACAATCAGAAATTAAACAGCGGAAAATAAAACTTTGCTTTATTGATAAAATAGTTTGTACAATGGTTTCTTTACAGTATCAGAGTATCATCTATCTTACAAAATAAAGAAGCATAAAAACAACATTTATATTCCCTGATTTTAGCAAGATCCAGCCATAGCATCTAAAAAGAGAATCCAAGCAAACTTCGACAAATCTTCAAGCTGAGAGAGAGTGGCAGTCCAACTTAACCTGAGCTAAACTATTCCCTCCTTTACTACCTGGGGGGGGGGGGTGGGAGAACGGAAGAAAAGAAGACGAAAGAAAAACAGAGTCAGACATAAAGCCTGAGTAAGTTCAGTAACTTCTAGCATGTGAACATGGAAAAACAAAACGACATGAATTAACTGAATACAAGATTACACCATGACGATAGGGTCAACAAGATTAGACAAGGTAGTCACAAGATATGCTAAGATAAGATAAACTGGATACGCTCTAATACTTTCGTTGCTTCGCTATTTCCTTATTATACTGGTTTCTATATCTCTGCACCGCCTAACTAGTGTCCCAACTAGTAACG
Source organism: Allium sativum (assembly GCA_030737875.1). Lineage (NCBI taxonomy): Eukaryota > Viridiplantae > Streptophyta > Magnoliopsida > Asparagales > Amaryllidaceae > Allium > Allium sativum. The sequence goes on from CM060923.1 coordinate 167,818,931, forward strand.
ATAAGGTGATCCCAATCAAGGGAACCTGGTCAGAAAACGCGACCAAATACATCAGAACGAACAAGGTGCAGAAAGCTGGAAAAACGGGGGGGTCGACTATGTAGTCGACCTGGGTGCCCCAGGTCGACTACCCAATCGACCTGGGTAGCCCAGGTCGACTACCCAGTCGACCTGGGTGTCTTGGGCGGGAAAATTCCCGCCCTGGCCAATCCAGCCCGATTTTGAAATTTGAATTTGTTTTCTGTCTGTTCGAATTTTAATTCCGAAACTTCCGGAGGCCATATCTCCCTCATACGGACTCCGATTTACGCAAACTCGGACTCGTTTTCATGCAGAATTCCGAGACGAACGCAATGGCGTAGCCCGTTTCCCTTGATTTTGATTTTAAATTTTAATTCTGCCTTGATTTTTGAAACTTAGCGTTACAGAATCACGGGGTGTTACACCAGGTCGACCATAGGGTCGACCTGGGGGTCGACCTGGTTTGGCCCTGGCTGGCCTGGTCGGGTTTTGGTCGAATTTCTGAGCTCTAGTGTGTCACTAGGGCTGAGTTATCACATTTTGGTTGGCTCCTCTCGAAGTGAATGGTCCAGATTCGTCTGTGATCATCTGACGGCTCAAATCAATTTGAAATTCTATATAAACAACTCAAGTCACCAACCTAAATTCACATAAAAATTAGATATGGAGCCGCCATGCTATCGGAAGGAAACTAAGAGGAGCCTCCACTTGTAGAAAAGCTAAGAGACGAATGAATCTAATTCATATTCAAAATCAAAACAACGTTAGTCTACCCAAAGGAGCGCATCTCAATTTCAGAACTCAGAATCCAGAATTCAAGTTCATCGATCGTTGTAAGTCCAGTTACATTTGAGATGTGAATGGAAATAGAACGTGATTTGATATGGAATGGAAATTGGAATTACGCTATGTTGTATAATGTTAATAATGTAAATTTATACATATATGTTGCGGTGATTTCATTGGAATGTTTGTGGATTAATTTAGTTCATGTCGCATCTATTCAAATGAAATGCCAGTTGTGTAGTTCATGTTACAATCTACACCTATATGTTTATAAGATTAATATAGGTTGTATGTGTTATGTCCAAGTTAAGATTCATGTATGTATTTTATGCTGAAACCTCTATGCCTACATGATTGAGTTTATATACATGTTCATATATTCATATGTTTGTGATTGAGTTGCAAGTTCCTAATTGGATCCATGCCAAGATCCACTTTAATACATGTTTCATGTTGTAATTAGACATATGATTAGATCTAGTTTACACCCTTGCAATGAAATTATACATAAGTTATGGACATGTCATATGCTAGTTATGTTCGATGTTATGCTTAAATCTAAACATGTTTAGGCTAATGTTGTCTAAATCATATGCTAATTTATGTGACACCTATTTGGTTAGATCCCTATTTCAATGCAAGTTCACATATTTGAAAGTTGATTTAGGCTATGTTGCAAATTCACATGTATGTTGATTTAGTCTATGTTGCAAGTTCACACCTATGACATTCATGTTGACTATTTTGCAAGTTCACACCTATGATGCTCATATTTACTATGCCAAAAATGTCAAGTTTACACCTATGTCATGTTTGTGATTATGAATCTCTTATGCCAATTTTGTGTACGCTAAATTAGGCTAAGTTTTTAGCCTAATATTATATGTTAAAAACCACGCGAACGAAAGTTAGGCTAAGATGGTTAGCCTAATACTTAGACGGGGTAACGTTGGGATAAATTGGTAATTATAGGAAAAACTTGACATAAAAATATATGAAATTGGCATGTTTATCACATGCCAAAATTGGTGGCATTTAAACGATATAAATTCTTATACCAAAAAGGTTAAACTTGGAATGTGGGCCATAACATTTAATTGTTGACAAATTTTCATATAACAAGTAATAAAGGCAAATATGTAAATTTAGAAATACGAGTATGCTTAACACGAGGTTGGATTGAGTTGTGATGTAAACCTGCCCGGACCCGCCCGGCTGTCCAGTAGTCACAACAATACCTATCCAATGTGGGTGGTTAAGCATGGAGCCCAATAAGGACCTGAGGTTAGACTGAGTTATGGTGTAAATCTGCCCGGAACCGACCGGCACATCCAGTAACCATAACAATATTTGTCTAATGTGAGTGGTCGGTGCTTTAAAAGGCTAAGGACAGACAAGTCAGGATGGTAGGGTTAAGTTAACTAAAACACTTAACCAATTCAACATGTTAATAAACTGATGGGTGGGGTTAGGTAAATACAGACACTTAACCACTTAACATGTTTGACTAGAAAACCCTAGTAACGAAGGACCCGTTTCAGCAGTAACCCGAATTAGGTTTCATGGTACCCTGAAACTAGGCAGGGTGGGGCATGATTACTGGGCCGATTGTAAGCGGTCAAAGCGACGGCGGTGTGTGCAACAGTGTGGGTTCTAACGGAGTGCGGGCGTGCACACACTTCGGAGCAGGCAAACAGGGCACTGGGGGCACCAGTAGTTTAACCTATGTATTCTAAGGATTTTGTCGGGCTGCCACCATGGGTCTTGATACACCCCATGGTGCGACCAACATAGTTATCTACAATCTTTGGGGCCGTGTGACACATATGTTTATGCGAGTAGGAGCCGATCTTTAGAAAGGGGAACACTTCACCCTCAGCATGGGGTGCCAGTCGGAATAAACACAAGTAGGTGCAGAGATATAGTGTGGGGTGCGATAGTATATTCGGTTCTAAACTACTTTACCTTAGTTTACGATACTTTCCTATTTCCAGTTTATACCTATCATGCCCTTATTCTTATTCTCATACTGAAGAGTCACTAGACTTACCAGACTTTATGTCTGACTCTATTTTTCTTTCGTCTTCTTTTCTTCCGTTCCCCCCTGGTCCACAGGGAGGAAACAACTCAGCTTAGTCAGACTCTTTGCAAGCTTCAAGATAGTAGATGTATGGTTTGGACTCTCCTTCATTGGCTATGGCTTTTGGACACACTCAATGGGGATTTATGCAGTTTTAATTATGTCTTATGCTTCTTTATTCAATAATCAAGACAGAAATGTTGTTGTAATGTTTTGGAAGTGATTGTAAAACAATTATGGAAATGTATGTATGAACACGTATTTATGAAATAAAAGTCTGTTTGTTTTCTGCTACTTATATATATGTGTTTATATATCTGTCTTGAGTTTATCCGTGACTTTTACCTATAAACCTCCACCAAAGTTAAGGCATTCCCTTTGTGAGTGACCTTAATGGAGGTGGGGTGTTTCACTTGGTATCTGAGCATAGGTTTACCAAATAAGATAAAAGTTTTTGAAATTATTTTCAAAAGAGAAGTTTAAAGAAGCATTTTTCAAGAAAAAGTTTTGATATTTTAAAAGGCATAATCCCCCAAAGCCATATGCACTATCTCTCTATCCTTTGTTTTGAATCTTTCCTTTTTGTTTCAGCATGTCTGGAGATCTTAACCTTCCAGAAGGGGTACCGATACCCGGCTGGTTCAGGAGGTACCTAGAGGCTAGGGCCAATGGCGCTGGCTCTGCAGACATTCCTCCTCCAGTGGCAGCGGTTCCTCCTCCTCCTCCTCCTCGTGGAAATGCTTTTGCAAAGACATGTAGAGATTTCATGGCTATGGGTGGGAAGGACTTTTATGGAACTGAATCCTTTGTAGTAGCAAGAAACTGGCTAAATGAGACTGAGGATCTGTTTTTCATCTTCGAAGTTGATGACAGGCAAAAGATACAGCTAGCAGTATGGTTGCTTAAAGATGAAGCATCTTTTTGGTGGGAGATCACCCATGCTGAGAGGCCAGTGGAAACATGGGAAGATTTCATGATGAGATTTGAGATGAAATTCCTCTCCCAAGCAGAAAGAAGCCTGCAGATGGAGAAGTTCCTAACTCTTAAGCAAGGAAGTATGACGATCAGGGAGTACGTCAATTAGTTTAATCAGCTGGCCAGATTTGGGCTGGACTTAGTAAACACCCAACACAAGAAGGCTCTTCGCTTCGTCAAAGGTCTCAATGAGCCTCTACACAGCCTTGCTATGACCCATGTATCCACGGGAGCGACTTATGAAAGCTTGGTGGACATGGCATTACTATACGAGGAAGACAAGGGCAAGAAAGAGACAAAGGTGGAAGAAAAGAAAGAGGGCTTACAGGCTAAGAAAACAGACTTCAAGAAAGGCGGGAAGAACAATAAGTCCCGTGAAAAGAGAAAGTGCAATTTCTGTGGCATTGTTGGACATATAGTGAAAGACTGCAGAAAGAAGAAGGCGAAGATGAGTGGTGGTTGCTTTCATTGCGGAGAGACTGGACACTTGGCTAAGGACTGCCCAAAGAAGCAAGGGCAGGGACAGAGGGCTGGATCCACTTCAGGGGGACAGGTTCATGCACTGGGGGTGCCTCCACAGGAACGAGGTAGTAATATTTCTGTAGAAAGTGTAGTTTATCTCTATGATCACCCAGTTCGCACTCTCTTTGATTCTGGTGCATCACACTCCTTTATTTCATCTGCTTTAGTAGAATCTCTGCACCTAGACACTAGTATGGTAGAAAATCCCTTGGTTGTTTCAAATCCAATTGGGGGCTCAACTTATTTGTCGATGGTTTGCTTAGATTTGAAAATCTCTATTCTAAGTGTTGAATTTAGATGTAGTGCCTTTGTTTTGGGTTTCTCGGGACATGGATTGATCTTAGGCATGGACTGGTTATCCAGTAACGGTGCCATTCTTGATTGTGAGAAGAGAATGGTTAGGCACTTGACTCGGCTCGGTAACACTCTAGAAATTTCCTGTAATCCCTTGAATGCTGTTATGCTTAGTTATCTAGAGTCGCTTGATGCTTATGTTGAGAATTTGTAGTCGGTTAGAGTGGTCCGGGAATATCCGGATGTCTTTGAGGAGGTAAAGGGCTTACCTCCGAATCGGGAAATAGACTTCCGCATATATCTTGTGGATAATGCAAAGCCCGTAGCTCTGCCTGTTAGACACATGGCTCCAAAGGAGAGAAAGGAGCTCAGTAAGCAAATTAAGGAGCTTCTCGAGAAGGTGTTTATAAGGAGTATATCAGAATGGGGTGCTCCAGTGGTGTTCGCCACCAAAGCAGATGGTTCACTACGTCTTTGTGTGGACTATAGGGAGCTAAACAAGCTGACTAAAAAGAATAGACACCCTTTTCCCAGAATCGACGATTTGTTTGATCAGCTTGTAGGTGCATCGGTTTTCTCCCAACTTGATCTGGCTACTGGGTTCCATCAGCTCAGAGTGGCTGAAGATAGCATTGATAAAACGGCGTTCAGAACCCCAGACGGTTTCTTCGAGTGGCTTGTCATGCCTTTCGGCTTGACAAACGCACCTGCTTATTTCGTAGACCTAATGAGCAGGGTATTCAGAGAATTTCTCAATAAGTTCGTGGTGGTCTTCGTAGATGATATTTTGATCTTCTCAAAGAATGAGGAAGAACATGCTCAACATCTGAAAGAGATCATGGAAACTCTTCGAGTTCATCAGCTAAAAGCCAAATTCTGCAAGTGCCACTTTTGGAGAGAAGAGGTAAGGTTTCTTGGGCATATAGTGTCCAAAGAAGGGTTGGCTGTGGACCCCGCGAAAGTGGTGGCAGTGCAAGATTGGAAGACACCAAGAAATGCAACTGAAGTCCGAAGCTTTTTCGGGCTAGCAGGTTTTTACCGAAAGTTCATTAGGGATTTCGCAAAATCCTCAGCTCCACTCACAAGGCTAACAAAGAAGAATCTAGCATTCGCTTGGGATTTGGACTGTGATATTGCTTTCCAACGCCTAAAAAGGGCTCTTACAACAGCCCCAGTTCTAACTTTGCCTGACGGAAGCAAGATGTTCACAGTATACACGGATGCATGTGGAACGGGACTAGGCGTTGTTCTAATGCAAGAAGGAAGGGTAGTAGCTTATGGTGGAAGACAATTGAAAGTTCATGAGAAGAACTACCCAACCCACGATCTTGAGTTGGCCGCCATCGTCTTTGCACTCAAGTCTTGGCCCCATTATCACCTAGGTGAGTAGTTCGAATTATATACTGACCATAAATCGTTGAAGTATCTTTTCTCACAGAAAGATCTTAACTTGAGGTAGCAAAGGTGGATGGAGTTCCTTGCCTCATATGATTTTGAAATTTCCTATACTCCCGGCAAAGGCAACGTAGTAGCAGACGCGTTGAGCAGAAAGAAACTGACCTTAAGCCCTCTCTTTGTGGAATGGCAAAGCTTGGAGTATATAGCAAGTTTTAACTTTAGGCCCTCCTCTGATTTTGTACCGGGTTTGTTAGCATCTCTTGAAGTACGCCCTACTCCCTTGGACTCAATAAGGACTGCACGACGTGAAGACCCTAAGCTCGTTGATGTGATTGATAAACTTATTAGGGGTAAAACTTCTAGTCATCTCAGTAGATACACCATCGATAATAAGGGTTGGATAAGGCGGGATGGAAGACTATGCTTCCCACAAGCAAGGGAGTTTATAAAGAAGGTTCTTGAGGAAGCGCATCATTCCAAGATGACTATACACCCTGGCGGAGATAAGATGTACAAGGATATAAAAAGAACTTTCTTTTGGAGTGGCATGAAGAAGGACGTGGAAGATTTCGTTTCTAAGTGCATGACCTACCAACAGGTCAAGGCGGAACAAAAGAAGCCTAGAGGACTGCTTCTTCCTGTAGAGGTCCCACAATGGAAGTGGGATAGCATTTCAATGGACTTCATTGATGGGCTACCTAGGTCGAGAAGGGGCAATACTAGCATTTGGGTAATAGTGGACATGCTTACAAAAAGCACCCACTTTTTACCTGTCAAGAGTAGAAGGACTGCTTCATCTCTAGCGTCTCTCTATCTTAAAGAGATAGTTCGACTCCATGGAATACCCTCTAGCATAGTGAGTGACAGCGACCCCATCTTTACGAGCGAGTTTTGGCGGAGTCTGCAAGAACCTGTAGGCACACAGTTATGTTTGAGGACATCCTATCACCCCCAAACTGATGGTCAGACAGAAAGGGTGAATAGAATATTAGAAGATCTTTTGAGACTGTGCGTCCTTGACTTCGGAGGGACATGGGAGGATCATCTTCCTTTGGTGGAATTCGCCTACAACAACAGCCACCAAGCCACCATCGGTATGGCGCCCTTCGAAGCTTTGTATGGAAGACCGTGCCAATCACCAACTTGTTGGTGGGAGTCTACTGACAAACTTATACTTGGGCCAGACATGATTCGAGAGACTTCAGAAAAAGTAGACTTGATACGAAGGAGAGTGAAGACTGCCCAAGATAGGCAAAAATCCTACGCCTCAAAAGAAGGACCGACCTTGAGTTTGAGGTTGGGGACAGGGTTTACCTTAAGGTATCCCCTTTAAGGAATGTCATTCGCTTTGGATCCGCAGGAAAGCTAGCACCAAGATTTGTAGGACCATTCCCTATTATCGAGAAGATTTTGAAAATGGCTTATAGAGTAGAGCTACCTAAAAGATTAACTGGGATTCACAACGTCTTTCACGTTTCTCATCTCCGAAAATGTCTACATGAATCTGTGGAAGTGGTGGAGCCAAGCATTTTAGAAGAAGCCGAAGTGGAACGCAAAGCAACTATAAGGAGAGTTCCAACTCAAATCGTAGGAACCGAAATCAAAAAGCTACGCAACCGCGAAGTCAAGCTCGTCAAAGTTTAGCGGAGCGATGCCGAGGAAGACGCGACTTGGGAAACTGAGGACAGAATACGCGCGGCTTAACCTTTTCTTTTTGAGGGTACATCTTTGATCTCTCTTTTTCCTTAAGTTGTGCTTGTATCTATCTTTTTAGGTATATCTCCTCGATGTTATCTTTTATACTTAGGTAGAAACTAATGGATGTAAACATGTATTTGAAACATGTTATGATTGATGGCTGCATGTGGTTGCAAGTGGTTGCTCGTGGATGCATATACACACACAACCTAGGTTTTAGATCGGCTCAGTCACTTCATATTGCATATGCATATGTGTATTCATGTTTGTATGTGGTTGAGACTTGATATGTTGTCATATGGATGTTGCATTTATATGAATGGTTGCGCACTCATGTAGAATGATGAATAGGGAAAATTTTGCATACATAATGGATTCATGACACTTACGTGATTTGCATTAAGGAGGTCAACTGAATCAGTAGAACGCCTGATTTTGCACTAGATAAGGACATGTACACACACTATGCATATGATCATGAAGCATTAGAAGTCTTTTAAGGACAATGGACGCCTGTGTTTGTTGGTTGAGTAGATGGATGATTAGATGTTAGGATTTACAATCTTTCAGACTCGAAGATTTCTGGGATGAAATCATTTAAGGAGGGGAGAATGTAACACCCCGAATTTTCTATTAACTGTATATTAACAAATTAAAGTATAATTAATTCTAAATAAAAGAATTAAGGGAAACGGGTTTCACCGTTGCGATCATCTTGGAATTCTGCTTGAGATAGAGTCCGAGTTTGCACAAATCGGACTCCGTATGAAGAAGTTATGACCTCTGAAGTTTAAGAGTTCAAATTAAAATTCAAACAGTTCAAATTCGATTCAAAATTCAAAATCAGACCCAAACTGGGCTACGCGGGAAAATACCCGCCCAGGCACTAGGTCGACCAGGGGGTCGACCTGGTTTGGCCCTGGCTGGCCTGGTCAGGTTTTGGTCGAATTTCTGAGCTCTGGAGTGTCACTAGGGCTGACTTGTCACATTTTGGTTGGCTCCTCTCGAAGTGAATGGTCCAGATTCGTCTGTGATCATTTGACGGCTCAAATCAATTTGAAATTCTACATAAACAACTCAAGTCACCAACCTAAATTCACATAAAAATTAGAGAGGGAGCCGCCATGCTGTCGAGAGGAAACAAAGGGGAGCCTCCACTTGTAGAAAAGCTAAGAGACGAACGAATCTAATTCATACTCAAAATCAAAACAACGTTAGTCTACCCAAAGGAACACATCTCAATTTCAGAACTCAGAATCCAGAATTCAAGTTCATCGATCGTTGTCAGTCTAGTTACGTTTTAGATGTGAATGGAAGTAGAACGTGATTTGATACGGATTGGAAATTGGAATTACGCTATGTTGTATAATGTTAATAATGTAAATTTATACATGTATGTTGCGGTGATTTCATTGGAATGTTTGTGGATTAATTTAGTTGATGTTGCATCTATTCAAATGAAATGCAAGTTGTGTAGTTCATGTTACAATCTACACCTATATGTTTATGAGATTAATATAGGTTGTATGTGTTATGTCCAAGTTAAGATTCATGTATGTATTTTATGCTAAAACCTCTATGCCTACATGATTGAGTTTATATACATGTTCATATATTCATATGTTTGTGATTGAGTTGCAGGTTCCTAATTGGATCCATGCCAAGATCCACTTTAACACATGTTTCATGTTGTAATTAGACATATGATTAGATCTAGTTTACACCCTTGCAATGAAATTATACATAAGTTATGGACATGTCATATGCTAGTTATGTTCGATGTTATGCTTAAATCTAAACATGTTTAGGCTTATGTTGTCTAAATCATATGCTAATTTATGTGACACCTATTTGGTTAGATCCCTTTTTCAATGCAAGTTCACATATATGAAAGTTGATTTAGGCTATGTTGCAAATTCACATGTATGTTGATTTAGTCTATGTTGCAAGTTCACACCTATGACATTCATGTTGACTATTTTGCATGTTCACACCTATGATGCTCATATTTACTATGCCAAAAATGCCAAGTTTACACCTATGTCATGTTTGTGATTATGAATCTCTTATGCCAATTTTGTGTACGCTAAATTAGGTTAAGTTTTTAGCCAAATATTATATGTTAAAAACCACGCGAACGAAAGTTAGGCTAAGATGGTTAGCCTAATACTTAGACGGGGTAACGTTGGGATAAATTGGTAATTATAGGAAAAACTTGACATAAAAATATATGAAATTGGCATGTTCGTCACATGCCAAAATTGGTGGCATTTAAACGGTATAAATTCTTATTCCAAAAAGGTTAAACTCGGAATGTGGGCCGCAACATTTAATTGTTGACAAATTTGCATATAACAAGTAATAAAGACAAATATGTAAATTTAGAAAACACGAGTATGCTTAACACGAGGTTGGATTGAGTTGTGATGTAAACCTGCCCGGACCCGCCCGGCTGTCCAGTAGTCACAACAATACCTATCCAATGTGGGTGGTTAAGCATGGAGCCCAATAAGGACCCGAGGTTAGACTGAGTTACGGTGTAAATCTGCCCGGAACCGACCAGCACATCCAGTAACCATAACAATATCTGTCTAATGTGAGTGGTCGGTGCTTTAAAAGGCTAAGGACAGACAAGTCAGGATGGTAGGGTTAAGTTAACTAAAATACTTAACCAATTCAACATGTTAATAAACTGATGGGTGGGGTTAGGTAAATACAGACACTTAACCACTTAACATGTTTGACTAGAAAACCCTAGTAACGAGGGACCCGTTTCAGCAATAACCCAAATTAGGTATCATGGTACCCTGAAACTAGGTAGGGTGGGGCACGATTACTGGGCTGATTGTAAGCGGTCAAAGCGACGGCGGTGGGTGCAACAGTGTGGGTTCTAACGGAGTGCGGGCGTGCACGCACTTCGGAGTAGACAAACAGGGCACTGGGGGCACCCGTAGTATAACCTATGTATTCTAAGGATTGTGTCGGGCCGCCACCATGGGTCTTGATACACCACATGGTGGGACCAGCATAGGTATCTACAATCTTTGGGGACTGTGTGACACATATGTTTATGCGAGTAGGAGCCGATCTTTAGAAAGGGGATCACTTCACCCTCAGCATGGGGTGCTAGTCGGAATAAACATAAGTAGGTGCAGAGATATAGTGTGGGGTGCGATAGTATATTCTGTTCTAAACTACTTTACCTTCTTCATTGGCTATGGCTTTTTGACACACTCTATGGGGATTTATGCAGTTTTAATTATGTTTTATGCTTCTTTATTCAATAATCAGAACAGAAATGTTGTTGTAATGTTTTGGAAGTTATTGTAAAACAATTATGAAAATGTATGTATGAACATGTATTTATGAAATAAAAGTCTGTTTGTTTTCCGCTGCTTATATATATGTGTTTATATGTCTGTCTTGAGTTTATCTGTGACTTTTACCTATAAACCTCCACCAAAGTTAAGGCATTCTCTTTGTGAGTGGCCTTAATGGAGGTGGGGTGTTTCAAAACCCGCCAAGCTCTGTCCTAACTCTCACGTCATTCCGCGAGGTAGTGCATGTGTAAGATACCTTGGTCTCATTTTATGAGTTGGACACCTAGGGATTACCGGAATCTTATTGACAAAGTCAGCGTCGGTCTGCACAATCTGCCAAGCTCTGTCCCAACTCTGGTATACCTTGGTCTTTTCAGCTACGTGTTTGTAAATAATAATAATGTAAATAATTTTTAAAGAGAGAGTAAGCACTTGAAATCCAAGCACTATCTTTACTTATTTGACCAAACTTGTTAACCAAAAGGAAATTAAGATGCCATTTTACGATTGTTGATAATCGATTATAGAATTGATTTCATAATTGCACCTTGTTTCAACCAAAACAACAGGCCAAGCTAGAGGAGATTATAACGATAGCCAGATTTTTTTTTGAAGTTTTGATTAGTAACGAACTAAAATTTCATAGCGACGAGCCAAATTTGTATTAACTCACTCGTGTTAAATTTAAAAGTAAATTATCCATTTGTAAATATTCTTTGAAAGCTTGCATTCCCCTCGTAAATCTACTCGAATCTTGCATTTATAAATATTTTTTGCATTTAACATTTGGATTTTGTATGCATTATCCGCTGAAAACCCTCACGAGACAACACTCGTCCTACAGCGGACACCCAGAGGTTTAACAGCTTGTAGCAAACACTCAATGCAATCGTGCTCCCTATGAAAATAGATTTATTCTAATTTTTTTTTTGTTTATTCGAGGACGAATAAAAAGATAAGTGTGGGGGTATTTTATGTGCACATAAATATGCACATTTATATTCATACATTTATTCTTGTTTCAGTTAATAAATAACATAAGTGGGCTATTTTTACAAACCCAGAATTCTCAAATTATCATGCATTCATCTTCATATGGAGGCAAAAGGGTCATTTGTACTTGTATTTAATTTTGATAAAATTTACTTGTTTATTTTCATGTGTCTTATAGGAATTTAGGAGAAAAAATGAAGTGTGCACATGAAGTTTATATGGAGATATGCATGCATAAAGCGGATACAAAGGAATGGAGATGGAATTAATTCACACACAATTTAGTGGAGGACCCTACCGATTATCTCTCTTTCTTTAATGGAACAATTAGAAGCAAATGTATTGGCTAATAGAGACAAAATAGGCTTCATGCACTTTTAATGATTTATTAGTGGATAAAGACAAAATGGAAGCTTAATGAAGAGGATATTCTTGGAAGTCCCCAACAAAATGGATTAGGGTTAGGGTTGTATAAACATGTATAAGTAACCTTACATGTCATGTAAATAGATCCTTTCTTTTAGTTAGTTTAGTTGGAGGATCAAAGCTCTCTTTCTCTTTAATGGCTACATAGCCAATTTCCCTCTTATGTAATTATTTTAATGCAATTTTAATTCAACCTATTTTATTTCATGTTTTTTTTTACTTTATGTTAGTATTGTACATCTCTTTTATTTTATGCAAGTAGTTTAGTTTATTCTTGTTATTTAGTTCTCTCATTCATTTCTTTTTATTTATGTTAAAATCTACATTTATTAGCATGATTACATACATGAGTAGCTAAACCCCTTCAACATAGGGGTAATGAAGCTCTTTTGATTATGTAGATGCAAAATATTTTGATTTTTATGCTCTCTTTTTGTGCTTAATGGAAATATGATTATGGCAAAGAAGTGAATGCTTAAATTGAAATTTGATGGCCTATATTTCTAAACAACAGTTAATAGGCCATGCTTAGAATAGATTTGATTTTCATCTTTTTGTCATTTTCATGAGAGTTAAACAAGTGAGTTGGTGGTTGTGTTGAGGTTTAATGGCTTATGTTGAGCTAATCAATAACACAAATATGCCATGCTTAGGATTAATACATCAATTAATCACACTTGTTATCAATCTTAGTTTGCTAGTTTAGTTGTAGTTGTAGTTAACAATCTTAAGTTTAGTTTAATTTGATTGGATATAATTAATATTATTTCTTTCCCAGTGGATCAACCCGTATTCGCCACATACTACAAGTGTACGCCGTGCAGTTTTATACACTTCGTGATGATTTCCTAATCGATACAATATTCATTGTCGAACACCTACTTATAATCAAGCTTTGGAAATATGCGATGCCATGTTCCTACAAATAAAATAGACGATAGACGCTTATGTGCAAGGAACAATCTTTGAGGGAGAAATGATCAAAGACTATGAGGCTTTTGCTCAGAAATGGCAAAGTGACATAGTTAGTAACAAGTCACTCCTGGTATAAGATGAACGGGGAATCAAGTGGCACCAATAAAACCTTCCCACAATGGTTACCAATGGAAAATTTCAAAAGAAAAGCATTTAATAATGGGAACCAAGGATCATGGTTAAAGAATAAGAATTTAAGAAACGATGTTTCGAATGGAAAGGCAAAGATTAACCATCCATTTGAATATGACTTGGTTACTTCAGTGGAAAATCATGACTAAGGAAGTACATGACTATGGCCTTCAATGAAAAAGGAACTAAAATGTGAAAGGAACGAAGGAGGAGATTATTGTTATTACTACTTAATGAATGGATACAAAACCAATAAGTGTAAAGCCTTCCAAAAAAGGATATTTCATCTTTGTAGACAAGGAAAAATGATAGGATACATAACGGATTGTAGTTAAAAAAGGACTAATGGAAAAGAATTCTTATAAGTATAACAGTCAAAACTACACCAAAAATTATAATTTTTACTTGGTTGGGGGTAAGACACCCTTTCATAAATGGATTAACCTAAAAAGTCCTTAACATAATTGAGGCAAGTCCCGAAAGGGAGAGGGTGTAAGCTTCTGATATTCGACACTTAGTCAAATTCCTCAGCAATGCCAGGGTCCTTCCCTAAAAAAAGGAAGGGGATAAGCCCAGGGCATCACACTCCCGTCTCCAATCCCGGGTATATCTGAGTGCCTTATAGAGGGAGGAGTGTAAGCCCAAGACATATAAGCCTGGACCCACAAGCCTTTAATCGTGTATCAGGGACAGGTTAAGGCTCCCTCTAGAGGAGAGACGGGTAATCATTGATGCACAAGCCCTGGTTTCAAATGAAGTATGCTCTTCCTTTGATCTTTTTAAGATCAAGCATGCCTCTTCTTCGACATAAACACGCACCACGTCAGTTTATGTCCCACCCGCAGAAGGGAATGAAAGCTCTTAGAGAGCACTAAACCATGCTAAGCCTCTGCTATGAAATATGAGTGCTTATGGATTTTGAAATTTAATACCAAATCAATCAACGGGGAAATCGATTCTTGATTAAATTTTGAATATTCGAAATCTTAAGGAAAATATTAAACTTAAACTTAATTCGCACACTTTGTTCAAAAAAATGAGAAGTTTACCTCGATTTCTAGTTCAAAGAAATTAGGACGATATGAAGGATTTATGAGAAAACTCTGATTCTTGTTTGAAAATATTCTATTTGCAAGAAAATAAAGAGAGGAATAAGGAGATGTTCATTTATAAAGGAAGTCCCTAATCATGTGACCATTGGATCAGATCTGGATGGATAAATGATAGTACCGAGAGTTGGAAAAGTTGAATTGTCACTGAAATTAGATGCTAGCTGGAATAATTGACTTTAAAAGTTAAGAACACCCCTTCACTAGAGGAAGGGGCAAATGTTAGTGCCAAAAATAATGAAGATAAATTGATATCAGGAACCAAGGAGAAAGGGGTGTAATAACCAACAGCCTATCATAAGTGATAATACTAAGCTTTCGATATTTTCTTTCAGAGCCCAAAATGGAAAATCAAAGAATCTCTTTTCATACGAGAAAGCCTCTATCGACATAAAACAAAGGGCAGTAGCTTCAGAATTACTGTCACAAAGAAAGACCATTAAGTGTGGTATTCTTTCCAGTTTGCGCAAAAAAGAAGTACATGGAAACGTTAAGCTTCCACCAATTAAGGTATGCATGAACTGCATCGGGCATAGATGGAGAAAGGCTAGAATATCTAGGGGATTCACTCCTCCAATCACTCAGTCAAAGACAAAGCATTCAGAGATTCCCCTTCGAAGAACTTTACATTAATAAGTCCCCTCGTAGGGAAAGGCATCAGAAGCCATTGCTAAGCTTTCGCATGGTCTCCTACTAAAGGACCGAAACAAAGCCCATAAGTTGAAAGAAGGGTCAACCGACATCTATAAATACGACTCAAGGGGTCTAGAATCGGGACAGACTTCTTAGTTCTCAATCTTTTATTTTTAAAATCAATTTGCAAACCCTATTTTGTAAATCAATTAAAGAAAATGTGCCTGCAACTCTTGAAGTTCTTAATAAAGAGATTCAATCAAGCCTTTAACGTAATGTTTGTATATTAAATTAATTGATATATTATTATCCTATGCTAACTTCGCTGGTACATTCCTTGAGATGTACGTAGATATATCATCATATCAAAAGCCTCTTTCATTTGTCCCTGAGAAACTTTAGTAATAAGATTAAATCTCTACATCTGCTATCGGTGTGGACCGTTCGAAACCTTATTATGACTCATTTACCAATGGATCCATAAACCCTTTAGCTTATATATAACCTTAGGCTCCTCGATTAATATATAATAAGGCCTTCGTAGATCGTCCAAAGCCTAGCAAACGATGGTTACCCAAGATGAATTAGTACAATCCAAAACCCATCTTCTCTCTCCTTATACTTTTGGAAGCCCCAACAATCAGTTATCGAAAGTATACCAATGCCTTGAAGTGGATAATGAATTCAACTAGTCATCCTCCCTTAATAGGACTGAAGGGATATGCTGAAACCATAAAGAAAACATCAATAATCTGACTATCTATGATCAAATTTCTCACTTTAAAAGCCTCCTAGATCTCATGGTTGACTTTGTTTCATATAGGAATTCACCTTTGGAAACCTCCGAAAATTTTCTACGAAAGCTCAATTATGAAAGCAGTATTTAAATCTAACCCGTTCCTTCCATAAACAAGAAGTACTATGGTATAACTCCATTTTGGGGTATTAGCCTTAAATTTGGCTAACATCAAGAAATCCCCAAACTGATTTATGTATTTAGGTTTTTCACTCCACACCTGTGGTTATAGATTTTGGATTGAAATTAATCACCCTAATTCTAGACCCATAGGGTCATACTTATAGGTGCAGGTTGACCCCTCCTTCTATTGTTTGTGTTTCGTCTTGATGCTTTCATGGGGGAAAATTCGAAGGCTTACTAAAGGCATGTCCAACAAGATGCGACTTGTGCTTCCAATATAGCCTAAGGAGAGAGTATGTCCTTTGACATGATTGTTGAGGGGTAACTATACATGGTATGAGAAGTGATGGATATTTTTCTGGAACCTTTTCATTTGAGAACCTTAAGAGCTATATTTATTTCTTCATCCAAAAATGAAATTTTCAAAAAGATACGCCCTTTGGTTTTTATTGAAATGGCTTTCTCTTTAAGTGTTAGAAGCTCTTTGTCTTTGATGACTTTTACCTAAGATTTCTCTCTTTCTTTTAATTTTAGGTTTATACATCCTTCGGCTTTGATATAGAGCCCTTGATTTCTTCAAAAGACTATATTCCTTCTCCCAGCTTCCTTAAGAGCTTGACTCTGTATTTTGACCTTCTTTCACTGTGTGTACTTTGGAAAATATTTAGGGCTAACATCACAATTCTTTAATAGTCAACTACCTTATAAAAAAAATGGTGACTCTAGGGTTCCCATCCTTCCCACCGCATGACTTCATCTACCTCATTGGGATTGTAAGGTCGCTACTTTGTTCTGGTCATCGCCAGGCGCAATTTTCGGCTAATCACCATTATTATTAATATGATCCATTGCATCTCCTCATTGGCAGCGTGATTCCTAACGAGGTCTGCAACACTCTTATCTCGTCTATCGAGGCGTCTCCTAGATTAAAGGTGCCTCTTTAAACTATAATTCCCTTTTATCTCCCATTGGTAGGCGGTTCTGGCGGTAGAAGTTGGAAGGCTTCTATGATAGGTGAACTTCGCTTACCTAGTTTGGATGATTCTGGCTCCAAATTTGTTGAGTTCGGTATTGTGAACAATGAACACCACACTTTTGTACCCAAGTGTATGCTCGATAATCTATCATCAATTGGGGTAATTTTGTTGTTTTATATGTGATCGGTTCCTAACCGTTTTATGTACATCTCATTGAGTTTATAAAACGCGTATTAAAACCATTTGGAGGGTTTGAGTTGTTCACTTGGGAGAACAGTCACTTTCTCATCAAAATTTGAGAAAGTGGATGATCTCGACTGAAATATTTTTTGGTGGTTTGTATTTCTATGATTCAAAACTAGTTCTATTGAAAAAATGGTTTCCATGTTTTTGTTATTCCAAAGATGTTTTCAGCTCTCTTCCAATTTCGGCGAATTTTGATATTTCAAAAAAGCTGTGGGAAGTGGACATAATCTACCCGATAGCTAGTGTGCTAGGTACTTCATCAATGATGGATGAATTCGTGACTATGACAACTAAAATAAGGTTCGTTAAAGTTTCCGTTGAAGTTAGTGCCCCATTTAATTCCCCTTGTGCGATTAATGTTGATTTTTTTAATGGTAGATCGATGAGCCTTCTTGTAACTTATGACTATAAGCAACCTAATTGTGGGTTGGGTATCACGTTCGACCACTCTCAATCCCAACGTACAGCTTTCAAGAATAATTTGGTTCTTAGATGCTCAGTTGATATGCATGCTACTCTAGTTGTTCCACTTTTTGTGGTCAAGCCTCCTGCTTCACCTATTATGGTTAAACCAGCCGCTAGAATGGTGGTTGAGCATCTTGCCACTGACGACCTTGGTGAATTGCAATAGGTGGCTGAAAATGACACTAACTTGATGGCCACTTGCGGATTTACCGCTCCGTTGATTGCTAGTGTCAAGGTCGTGAACCACTCTTTTACCACCGGTCGTGCTCCTTCTTCTTCTTGTGCCTCGCTGTGGCCTCTACATGTTTAAACCCTTACATGCTTCATTTTCATATTGTTCAGCTTATTATACATGCTCTTGTGCTTGCTTCTCATGCATTTCAGCCTATCGCACATACTCCAATGGCTACTTCTCATGCATTTCAGCTCATTGCTCCACATACTCCAGCTTTGGATTTGGCTCTCTCCAATTATACCTAGCGGCAGCCCTCTGCTACTACTGCTATTTTGGAAAATGATCCGCAGGCCGAAGCTTCACAGCCAAATGCTTTGAGTTCCCTAAGTGCACTGATTCCCCTTTAAGTAATCGATGCTTCCATTTCCAAGTGTGAGTCTCCTATTTCGGATTAGACCTCAAGCACGGGCCAGTGACTTGTAACTATGGTCCCGAGCGTCATCACAACTGTGAATTGGATACTCAAGCTCTAATAAAATTATTAACTCTGAATCTAGATCGTTCGAAATTTTGATTGCGATCGATTTTCATCGGCATAGGATTGAAGGTTGCTTCATGCATCATCTTTTCCTTGATTGGTTCAAGATTTGGTTGGTTTTGCTAGTGCCGTGGTAGGACAACTTATGCTGGTTATGGTCTGCTTGACTTGTTTGGGGTTTTTGCAACGAATCTCTTATCATTCTTTGTTTATCTTTACCTTTTCTTGTAATGTTACCTTGAGCTACAGTGCTTATCTTTTGTGGCAATATATTTTCTTTTATTTAAAGTAATAATAATTGTTTAATAGTTATTATTTAATATTTACTAAAATTCAAACTTAGAATTCACTTAACTCATATCAAAAATTGCACATACACATACATATGTACTTCTTTGTATGTGTCTAAAATATTTTAAAATATATTTAAACAATATATACACAATGTTGTGTATTTTAAATAAAAAATTAAATAGATAAAAATTGATTTCGATTGTTCTACTTATTTTATGTAAATTCACGTATTTAAATTTTTATTAAAGATATTTTAGCTCATAATTTTTGTTGAGGCTGGGCCAGTCCATAGCGTACTTAAAAATTAATTTCAAAAAAGACCCAATCAAAATAAATCATTTATTGAATCTTTATCAGGTCCATGTATTCTAAATTCATCTAGAATTTTCTAAGTTTCTTTCAAATAAATTAATATTTTATGCTTTTTTCATAAGTAAAACGGTATTAAGTTTAATTTTGAACCAAATATATAATAATAAATATGTCAAATACATCCATGTGTGTATAATGCAAGTTCAACATACAAATAGTATACATAGTTAATATATATGGACAGTTTAGCTAAATTCCCTGTTAAGTTTCAAAATATACAGAAACTCTTTGTCTTAAAAATTCATAAATTAGATCGTTGATTTTTGAAAATCATCAAAAAAAATCATAAATCAAAGTAAAAAATTGCTAAACATCAAAACTTTATTCAATACATAAGCATCTTCATATTCATATAAGAAAAGTATGAAAAATGCCTTTAAAAATCACATTTCAGCAAAATCCTGCAAATTTTTGAAAAATTGCAGACATCGCAATAACTATAACAAAATGTTACATGCTTTTATACAATTTTTGCTGATTTATTCAAACTTTTAAAGTCAATGTCTAGACATATTCAAACATTATATTATTGCAGAAAAATAATCAAAAAATGATGTACATTGCATTTAAATGAAAATTAGAGCACTTTTAGTGAAATTACGGAAATAACTATAATTGTACAAAAAAATTGCAGGCATGTCTGCAATACACTGTGGAATAATTGTAGATATGTCTATACTTATTCGCATTAAGTGCAGACATTTCTACATATGTTTTTTCAAATTTTTATTATCTACAATCTATGCAGTTAAAGCCCAGCATATCCCCGCTATAGCCTATAGCGCTCTTCAACCGCTACGTTATTTCAGTTTAGTGTTGATGAACAGTAGATCAGCTTTTAGCCCCGTTATGTTCCGCTGCATCCAACGACTTTTAGCGTCTCCTTTAGCAGTTTTAATATATAGAGCTTGATTCGACTAGTTCTCTTTTAAAAAAATCGGTAAATTTTGCATAAAGAGCTAAATTTAAGGTATAAGTGCCTAATATATGGTAACAATAAATTACACTCATCAAATTTACCTTGCATAACTATGATATTCCTTGATTACATTTTATAAGATTAATTAATATTAATTTCTTATACACATATATTTTGAGAAGGATGATGAATTAATTTCTAGATATTTTGTTTTCCATCTAATTAATCTTTTTGCACCTCCACTATATCCCCGCTTTAACTTCGCTACACGTTTTTGCACCTTCGCCGTTGTAGAACCGCTAAGCATATTAACTGCATAGTCTGCAATACATTATGTCAATAAATGTAAATATGTTTGCACTTATTCACAGTAAGTGCCGACATTTCTGCAACTCTTTTAACCAGTAATATCCGTTAATATTTACAATTTTTTGAATTTTTAAGTAGCAAAAAAAAAAAAAAAAAAAACCGAAAATGTGTTGCTACTGTAAAACATGGACCAGCTTTATAATCAAACTAAGGGAGGGATTCTCTTTGAATTAAGTTTGATTTTTAGGATGCCTCCAAAATTTTCACTAATTATATGCATATAGGTGTTGGGATTCACATAGCAATAAACATGTTGACCATAATTTATGCCTTTGTTGTCCATAGTTTATTTTCAAATTATATTAAATGATAACATATGCATATACATAGTTTACTTCTATATACATACACATAGTATATTAGAAAGTTATTTACCTAATCCAAAATTTACAAATATTCAAAAATAATTAATATGGAAAGAAAGCAGTTAGTAAGGAGAGGAGAAGACATATGAGTTATCACGTTTAATTAACTTATCTTTAACGCTATCTCAAAAAATTGAACACTCAAACACACACACGCACATATATATATATATATATATATATATATATATATATATATATATATACACTTATTTGAATTCCTAGAGACTATGTTCCAAAATAGAATAGCACACAATCGCGCGTGTATGCGCATACACACCTTCACACACATATCCCCATATATATATATATATATATATATATATATATATATATATATAAAGTTTGTAATATATTGCATGTTTTAAAATCATACAACGACTTGAAATCTGCTTTAATTTAATATTGATTCAAAGGTTCTATAATATTTCGCAAAAAGTGAAACAACTTTTAAATAAACATCGACAACAATCAATGCACTAATAGATACGATTAATTTCCAACCTAAAATTGTTTGTTTGTTTGTCTGTCTTTTGTTTGTATAAAATAATGATTTCTAAATCATTGAAAAAAATTTGATTAGACAAATTAGGCATATATAGATTTACTGTAAAATTAATTAGACTTAAATTATATATATAATATGAACACATGATGAAAATGTAATAGAAAATGTCGGATCTAATTATATTATCATGATGGACATATAGTCGATTAATATCAAATATGAACTTTGAATCAACTAAATTAAAATATAGAGAGATTAGATGTAACATGTGTAGGATTTAAACTTCGTTAACAATGTAAATATATAATATGAGAAATTAGATTGCCAAGAGATTCAGCCTAAGATTTTCATCTTGAGTGGATAATAATAATTCGATTCTATTGAATTAACCTCTGGATTTTGCAAGGATCAAGATGCAAATAATACCTTGAATGTTACTGACAGGCATAAACCTTGAAATATGAATCATTTGAATATGTGATTTACAGTTTAAATATCATTTCAATTTGTAGTTAAAAATTGTGAATTACGATTTGGAGCTCACTTTAAAATCCTTTATATATAGTGAAACACCGCAACATTTTAGTACTCCCATTCAAAATTTACCTATTTAATTCATAATTAAATATTTTCCTTCTCTTTTTATTTTTTGTAGAAGAAATAGAATCAAAGAAAATAATCAAAGTTCATTTCATAAATGAGATTTAAGTGAGTCATAATGATGAGTAATTGACAGAGATTCAATTCCTTTCTTATTTGCTCATTTTGATTTTCAAATCACATTTGAATCCTCTTGCCTTCTTAGTCAAGCATGTGAGTCTCATGAAATTAACTTAACTACTAATCTATTTACACTCACTTTAAGTAATTTAATGATACCATAGTCTATGTGTCAGTACACATATTTTTTATATAAAAATATTATTAAATGATAATGGTATTTTAAAAAATCAAATAAATTTTAATAATTAATATTCCATAAATATTAAATAATTTATATAATTCATAAATTAATTAAATCATATGATTTATTCAAAGCATTCATTTATATAGTTGTGCAATTCAAAGTGTAAATTAGTCAATGCGAATGTCCATAAGTTGGCGTAACACCCAAAGATTTCCACGACAGTGAAAATTAGCGTATAACGATGTAATACGCAGGGGAAAACGCAAGAGAATAGTAACACAGTGTTTATGGTGGTTCGGCTTGTTGAAGCTTATTTCCACTCTAGTAATTTTGTATCTTATTAATCAACTTTTTACAAGTTACAAGGTGGAATCAGTATTTCTCTCGAGATTACAAGAGACATGTGGATCACAAGTGCCAAATTATTGGTAGGAGGAAGAAGAAGTCTTCTAATGGTTGTCCAAAGCTTGGAGGAAGGAGAAGAGGCTTACAAGTGCTCAAGAAGCCATGCTAAGTCAAAGAAGTGGTTTAAATTTTTCTTCCTGAAGTGTCCAGGCTTGTTCAAGAGCGACAAAGTCTCTTCCAAGTGCCAAATCTCCAAAAAGAAGCCAAGTTCCAAGGATCCAACCCCAATTTTGTATTAGGAAGGGGTATTTATACGATGAAGGGAGCAGGTTGGAGAAAAAAACATGGGCACATGGCCCAAGTTTTTCTTCTTTTGAGATCATTACCGATCTCGGGATCGGTACGTATCCCGGAATACTTTGTCGTTTTTGCTCTATCTTCAAAGCCCCTGATTTCCCTTTCTCCTCCTTTATATTTGTATCCCAAAGGCCCCATAAAATGCCCAGTTGGAAGTCTTCCACTGGTGTCGATCCCTGAAGCCTTAAGGGATACAACATTCTTTCACAGATCCCAAAACACTTGCAATATTTCGATGGTATACGGAAGTTGTATCGATCCTGAAGCTTCTGGGGAGTTGCATTGATCCAGAGCACTTTGTGTTCATTGCGTTCGTCTCTGAATTCTGGTTCAGATGGACCCCAAGTTTGCGTAAATCGAATAAGTATGAAGAAGTTATGAACCTTAGAAGTTTGTATATATAAGGAAGTTATTTAAAAATATATTCAAACAATTTAAACCGAAGACAACGCAGAAATCAACACGTAGAAAAGGACCATTGGGGGACGACCCGACCTTTACCTGGGTTAGCCCATGCATAAGAGGGGTCGACCCAATAGCATGCTGGGCGAATTCTTACTATTATACCTGGACTGTTTTGTTTGCCAGGTTCATTCGCTGACTCAACGCTACGTTTATGGCTTAGATTGGGAACCTAATATCTAATAGTTAAGAATTGGCTCTGTTAATCTATAAAAAGGTGCTCTCTCTCTCTCATTTTATCTACACACAATTATTCTTCACCTTTCCCTGCATCTATGACATATTCTAAATTAAATAATAAAATGGGGGGATGCTGCTGAAATCTAGATTAACAAAGAAGATTCAAGATCTGTAATCAACCTCCAACATTGCAATCAACATACAACTCTGCATACAGCCTTTTCTACAGTGACATATATATACTATTGGAGAATGGAGTTTTGATGACAACACCCTTATTATATGCTAACACTTTTTGTATAGAATAAACATATATATATGTGTGTGTGCAGGAATTATATACTGGAAATATTACCGAAGACTATACATTTATAAAGATGATAGAGATTCAAAGATCAGAGAAATTTTCAAGACTCATGAGTAATCAAGATTTTAAGAGTTTAAGATCAATATAGTTATAGAGTCTAAATTTTGTAAGACTCTAAATAGCACTCCAGGTTTAAATTCAAATTCAAATTCAAATTTTCAAATTCTGATTTTCAATCCTCAGTCCTCTCTGTTTTATTTTTCTATTTTATTCTCAATCCTCTCTATTTTATTTTTCTATTTTGTTTCTATTTTTGTTCTTCTTGGTTTTTCAAACTTAATTTTTTTATATACTTTATATCTATACTTTATATAGTTTAAAACCTTATAATTTTATAAATATATTTATATAGTTTAAAAGTATATTTTCATATGATTTTCTATCGTATAATATTAATTTACAACACTAGAATTTTACTCAAAAATTGCCAGAATTAGTTTTATATCAAAATACTTGAAAAATGTTTTGAAAATGAAAAATACACATGACTATGTCGACATAGCAAAAAGTGTATGTCGACATATAACAGCTATTTTTTCTAATTTTGAAGGGAAGTGTCTTTTCACTTTTTGGAGCGCTTCAGAACTGTTGCAACACTTCATACTCTATAAAAAGAGGTTAAAACCGAATTTTTTAACATATCTTCTTCTCTAACTTCATACTCTTTCATCCCACCATTATTCTTAATCATTTTTATGGTTTTTACACTTTACTCGACCGAATTCAATTCTGTTTTGATAAAACTTCTTCTCTCTACAATCTCTTCTCTCTGAATCAAGTGCTATTGAAGAGTTATAAGGTTGTTTTGTAATTGGTTGGGTTGAATAAACCTTGTTGTGAGTCAAAGAGGAGTCGGTGTGTCCTTGTGGGCCGTGAAATCAAGGAAATAGGAGTCGGTGTGTTCTTGTGAGCCGTGAAATCAAGAAAGTAGGAATCAATGTCTCCTTGTGAGCCATGAAATCAGGAGGTGTAATTGACTATTGAAAGAGTAATAAAACTCTGCACAATCCAGCGTTGTGCGGGACTGGACGTAGGAGTGATCCGAACCAGTATAAAATCCGGTGTATTCTTTCCTTTTCTGCATTTTTATTTCTGTTTATCTTGCATTTGTGTTTGAATCTGTGTCTGTGATTGTGTTTGTGTTGTTTGATTCATTCTATAATTCCCTTTAGTTTTAAGTTTTGGTTAAATTCTTACAAACACTATTCACCCCCTTCTAGTGTTTACTTTTCCTTAACGATCCATTCCGCAGTCCCTAACAATTGGTATCAGAGCAAGGTCTTTCAAAAAGTTCATAATCTGATTTTTGAAAATAGTGATAATGGCAACCAACACTTGTAGCAATAATAGTTTTTTTTATAGAGGGTCAATCCACTGTTAGACCACCATTGTTTAATGGTAGTAATTATTCATATTAGGCATGTAGAATGAAAATTTATTTACAGTCTGTAGGATTAGACACGTGGAATAGCATACAAAATGAATATGTTGAACCCACAACTGCATTTGCACAATGGACAAATGAACAAAAGGTTGCTGCACAGAGCAATTCTAAAGCCATGAATATGTTATTTTGTTTAATAGATAGAAATGAGTATAGTAGAGTATCAGTTTGTAAGACTGCTTATGAAATCTGGAGAACTTTAAAAGTTACTCATGAAGGAACTAGTAAAGTTAAACAGACTAAGATAAGCATGCTAGTTAATCAGTTTGAATTATTCAAAATGAACGAGAATGAGTCTATTTTAGATATGTATTGCAAATTTCAAGAGATAGTGCATTCACTAACTGCACTTGGAAAAAACTTATTCAGAAGCAAATCAAGTCAAAAAATATTAAATTCATTAACTCAAGAATGGGATCAGAAGACTTTGACTATAGAAGAAGCCAATGATGTCAATGAAATGAAAATTGAAGAGTTAATTGGGAATTTGATGTCATATGAAGTTCAATTATAGAAAAGAAAAGAAAATATGTCGATTGAAAAGAAATCTATTGCACTGAAAGCAACAAAAAATGATTTTGATTCAAGTAGTGAAGATGGTGAAGAAACAACACTCATGACAAATCATTTTAGAAAATTTCTAAAATATAGAAGGAAGGGTTAAAATCAAGCAAAATTAAATGACGGACGATATCTTAACTGCAACAAACCAGTTCATATAAAGAGAATGTGTCCATTTCCAAATAAATCTACTCAACAAACGGACAACACCAATTCATCAAGGAAAAGGAAGAAAGCATACGCAGCAACATTAGACGATTCAGATTCATCATCAAGTGATGAAGAATCAGAAATAGGAAATACTAATATATGCTTTACAGCAATTCAGAATTCAGAAGATCATGAAGAAAAGGATGAAAAAAACCGGGTATGCATTAATTAAATTTTAATTTTATTTGGTTGAATGGTTTCTTTGTTTGTTTTTATTTAAATTTAAAACTTTAGGAAATAAATTTTTGAAATTTGAAATTAAAATAATAATATAATATTAAATAACCAATAAATTAATAAAATAAATTGTTTGAAAATCCAATTTCCTTTTGAAATAAGCCTTGTATGTCGACATACAGAAATATACATGTCGACTTATATAACAGTTTTGAAATTTAAATTTTGAATTTCAAAAGTTTAAACTTTCAAACTTCCCTCCAATCTTTTCACTAACTCCCAAGGTCTGAAAAGGTGTCCTTTCAATCTAAAAAGTTGTTCCTATTCAATTCATATTCATTCAATTCATTTTCTATATATATCCATCCATTCTACCATTCATTCACAACTAAAAACAATATTCTTCATATCTATTCTCTTCAAAATTATCATATCAATGGCTTCCTCAAATTCATCTCAGAAACTGAAGATAACCAAAACTATAAAAGGTTATCTTTACAACGACAAAGTGGGCATCAAAACCTATAGTATCTATTTAGCAAATGCTAAAGTTAACATAGGTGTTTTCGCCGTCTTTAGTGACTTTCCATCTTATGATCTCGCCTCTCTTTTCAACACAACAAAGTCTTGAGACTAATTGACTCTCGTGAAAACGATGAAGTATGTTATCCCAAACTCGTGAAGATGTTCTATGCGAATCTCAACCGCGGATTTTATCAAGGCAACGAAAACCAAATTTGGAGTAGTGTCAAGGGAACTCAAATTGTTCTCGATGTCGATCTTTTAGGCGAAATTCTAAATTGTAGAAGCAAGGGCAAGGATTTCTCAACTTTCACTATCGATGAAACCGATATGGAAACCTATCACGATATCTTTGAAGATGGTGCTCCAATGTATTTCAAAAATCATTTCTTTCGTCCAAAAACAAGAATTGTCAACCTTCCCCTTCAACATACCATTACTCCTCATTCCGGAAATTACAACAATCCAACTCTTAAAGTCCAAAAGACTCTCTTTGCCATTATGGGTAATTACCTTATAAATTGGGCCGATATGATTCTAAATAAATTTAAGCCTATAGATGTATCTTCAAGAGAAAACACTCTCTACTATGGTGTTTATCTCACTCGCATTTTCAAATACTTTGGAATTGATCTTCACGGAGAAGAATTTGTCCCTAGAAAAGTGTTTGACGCATCAAACATTCTTCTCATGCAAATTCCTCTCACTTTCAAACCTTACGAGACATATGAGGCCAAACAAGCTCGATTGCAACAAGAACAAGACCCAATGGAAGTCGAAGAAGAAGAAGAGACTTCTACGGAAAGCATTGAGTATCCAACCTCAAAGCGCAACCACAAAGACACGATTGTTCAAAATCAAGTGAAAATTGTCAAAAATCAAAAGAAGCTTAACACGAAGCTTTCCAAAATATCCAATTCCATGGTCAAAATAGGAAGAAAGCTTGGAATTTCATCTTCCTCATCATCATCTGAAAACTAGGCTATCTAGTTTAATCTATCTTTATGTATTTCCTTATATTTGCTTTCGAATCTTGTATTAAAAATGTTTCTTGTTTAGTTGGATGTATTTGCTTTCTATTAAGTAATGCATGGAATTTTATTTCTGATTAAATCATCTTTATGTTTCTGAAAAAGCATAAAAAATATTATAATATTACAAGAGTTAAAAGTATTCAAAAATTCAAAATTTTCAAAAAACATACTATAGTATGTCGACATGACAAAACATTTATGTCAACGTATAACAGACATATTTTCAAATCTTTTCAAATTTTGAAATTAAAATAACTACTCATGTCCGTTCAAAATCCAATGAATTCCAGACCCTATTTAAGTACATTTCTTCCAGAAAACTTCATTATTCCATTACTCCTTCCTTAATCATTTCTCATCAAATCCATGGCAAATCCTATCCATAATCTTAGTGAAAATCTAGAAGAAACTCTCAATTCATTCAAAAATATTCTCTCTATCATTCTACGAAATCAGCGTCATCTTGAATTAAGTCAAATAAAGATGTTTGAACAACAAGAAAAGCACTTTGACGCAATGCGATGGCTAATCTCTTCTCTTTTCAGAGATGAAGAAAATAATCTCGCAAAGGCTCCACCAACCAAAGAAGATGAAGATTGGGAAGTAATTAAGAAGGATCCTATCTTTGGAGAAGATGGTTGGGTTGAAGTTCCAAGAAACGTTTAGTTGTTTGATACGATTTGATTGTTTTGTTTAATTATTCTAAAACATATGTTGTGGTGTGATTTAGATTATATTGTTTGAAACTTGTATATATTAAGACATATGGTGTGATTTACTTTGGTTTGTATATATATCAGACAAACATATGTAAATAATACTTGGATTGGTTTGTATTTAATCAGCATTATGCTATGTATTATTATAGATTAAAGGTAGTGTTCTACTTGGAATTAGTTAATAGATTAAGGGGGAGTATTTTTAGGAATATAACTTAGGTTCTAGGGTTGTATAACTTGGGGGGGGGGGTAATCCTTATAATTTCTTTTTGATAATGCCAAAGGGGGAGAAATTATAATATATAGGCATAATTTATAAGATTCTTACAGACGGGGAGTATAGAAGGAACATCATCAAACAGGTATATACAAGTATGATATTTTATAAACTAAGGTTGTCATCATCAAAAAGGGGGAGATTGTTGGAGAATGGAGTTTTGATGACAACAACCTTATTTCAATTATCATTGATTATAAAATATATGCTAACACTTTTTGTATAGAATATATATATATATATATATATATATCTGTGTGTTTGTGTGTGTGCAGGAATTATATACATGAAATATTACTGAAGAATGTATAGTTATAAAGATGATAGAGATTCAAAGATCAAAGAAATTTTCAACACTCATGAGTATTCAAGATTTCAAGAGTTCAAGATCAGTATAGTTATATAGTCTAAATTTTGTAAGACTCTAAATAGCACTCCAGGTTCAAATTCTAATTCTAATTTTCAAATTCTGGTTTTAAATCCTCAATCCTCTCTATTTTATTTTTCTATTTTATTCTCAATCCTCTTTATTTTATTTTTCTATTTTATTCTCAATCCTCTCTGTTTTTTTTCTATTTTGTTTCTATTTTTATTCTTCTTGGTTTTTCAAACTTAAATTTTTTATATTCTTTATATTTATACTTTATATAGTTTAAAACCTTATAATTTTATAAATATATTTACATAGTTTAAAAGTATATTTTCATATGATTTTCTATCATATAATATTAATTTGCAACACTAGAATTTTACTCAAGAATTTTCAGAATTAGTTTTATATCAAAATACTTGAAAAATGTTTTGAAAATGAAAAATACACATGACTATGTCGACCTAACAAAAAGTGTATGTCGACATATAACAGCTATATTTTCTAATTTTGAAGGGAAGTGTCTTTTCACTTTTTGAAACGCTTCAGAACCGTTGTAACCCTTCATACTCTATAAAAAGAGGTTAAAATAAATTTTTTAACATATCTTCTTCTCTAACTTCATACTCTTTCATCCCACCATTATTCTTAATCATTTTTTTTTGGTTTTTACACTTATATTTGCCGAATTCAATTCTGTTTTGATAAAACTTCTTCTCTCTACTCTCTGAATCTAGTGCTATTGAAGAGTTAGAGGGCTGTTTTGTAATTGGTTGGGTTGAATAAACCTTGTTGTGAGTCAAAGAGGAGTTGGTGTGTCCTTGTGGGCCGTGAAATCAAGGAAATAGGAGTCGGTGTTTTCTTGTGAGCCGTGAAATCAAGAAAGTAGGAATCGGTGTCTCCTTGTGAGCCGTGAAATTAGGGAGGGTGTAATTGACTATTGAAAGATTAATAAAACTCTGCACAATCCAGCGTTGTGCAGGACTGGGCGTAGGAGTGATCCAAAC
The DNA here is from genome assembly GCA_030737875.1 of Allium sativum. Taxonomy (NCBI): domain Eukaryota; kingdom Viridiplantae; phylum Streptophyta; class Magnoliopsida; order Asparagales; family Amaryllidaceae; genus Allium; species Allium sativum. The sequence goes on from CM060923.1 coordinate 167,849,379, forward strand.
CAGTATAAAATCCGATGTGTTCTTTCCTTTTCTACATTTTTATTTCTATTTATTTTGCATTTGTGTTTGAATCTGTGCCTGTGATTGTGTTTGTGTTGTTTGATTCATTCCATAATTCTCTTTAGTTTTAAGTTTTGCTTAAATTCTTACAAACACTATTCGCCCCCCTCTAGTGTTTGCTTTGCCTTAACGATCCATTCCGCAGTCCCTAACATATATATACATATATATATATATATAGAGAGAGAGAGAGAGATAATCTCATCTTTACCAAGACCCGCTGTGAGTTTCATGTTATTTTCAGATCTGATACCTAGAATTATATCATGACAGTAATTGGATCTAGAACATATAGTACCTATAAGTTATACCTGTTTTTTTATTGTTGTTCACCTATGCTGATTGTTATAGTAATATATGTTCTTTAACTGTCAATTGATTAACTAGTTATGTGTGTCTATCTTCCTTTCCCTATTTCTATTGTTTTAATTTATTTTTAGTCTTGCCTATATGCCTATTTTATACAATTTGATTTGGTTCTTTTTACTCCTTCTATTTTTTCCTTTTGTTTACACTAAACCTAGGCCATTGAAAGCCTAGGCCATGTCCGATTTAAGATTGCGTATAGTTAAAAATGGGATAATAAGAAATGACATGAAAAAATTGAATATGGACATATTATAAATCGATGACTTTTTGACTATAATTTGGGAAAGGGATAATAGGCATATACTTGCACTTGCTATAATTTAGGGAATACAATAAAAAGTGATAATATGCATAAACCTGTACATGTTGTAATTTGGGAAATGTAATTGAAAGGAATAATACGCATATATATAAACATGTTAGATTTCACTTAATACATACATTAAGTAAAGGACATGTTAAAATAATATAAGTATCAGAGGCAGATTAGGTAAACTGAATTACTATAATAATTACATACATCTGGGAAGGTGTTGGTTTTGGGAAAGGGTTGTACACACATAATAACATGTAATATTACAACCACGCTTATTAATGAACCTAAACCTGCTAGGTTAAGCCTGATTATTAATAAACTAAGTGGTCCCTCGTTCTGCTGTTGTATTGGGTTTTGGGGACTCTTAAATCCTAGTTACTTAGGAATATAAGCTTAGGGGGTTTCGCTTGTGTCAATCTTATTGTGTGGAACCCATATCGGTCAGTATCCCTGTTGGTATTTTGTTAGAGGGCCTCGCACTAGGTAGGGGTCAGGGCAAGTTTTACTGAACTGGATAATACGAGGTTCAAACGAGAAAGGTGGGTATAGGCGCGTTCCAACGGAGTCATGAGCGTGCATGGGTCCAATTAGGGAAACTAAGTAGCTGTAACACCAGTAAATAGGTTAGTGTTATATAATTTGCAAGGTTAGGGAGTGATACATCCTACTATCGGGGCTAACACAGGTTTTTTATGCCGTAAGGAGACGATCGCATGGGTAGTAATTAGGGTAACACCTAATCCTGTTATGTAATTAGGGTAACACCTAATCCTGATGTAATCCCACTGTTTCTGTTAAGTAATTAGGTTAACACCTAATCATGTTCTTGTTGTGTAATTAAGTTAATGCCTAATCCTGTTCTACTAGTATTGGTGCAGAAACATGTTTTTAGGGATATAATGAGAAACATTACTCAATCACTGTTTATCCTGTTTATTCATGCTATTATTATTTATCTTTTTTGGATGTTGCCTTATACAATATTGTACTTTCTCATCTAGTTTCGTTTATCTGTCTTGATATCTCTATTTTATGTATATACTGAAAATCACAGGAACTCGCCAGGCTTTATGTCTGACCTTTTTGTTTCTCTTCTTACTACTCCTTCCCCCCAAGGTCCTCAAAGTGGTAGTACTCCTCAGTGATGAGGACTTTCTCTTTCAGCTTGGATCTGGAATTTTTCAGGTGTACCGCTTTGATTTACTTTCTACTCTGTTATGGCTTGCTATAAGGGATATGGCTTTATATTACTGCACTCTATTATTTTGCATTATGCGACAAATGGATTAATTGAGGCTTTTGGGTTTTGATGTAACTGGTTTGATGATGTAACTTGATTTGAAACAATGTTTTATTTTCAATAATAAAGTTAATTTTTTTCGTTGCTTATTTCTATCTATCTTGTGAAATTCTGTTACTATTTACCTATTGTTCTTCACGAAACTTAATGCATTCTCTTATGAGTGACATTAACGGTCATGGGGTGTTATATTTGGTATCAGAGCTGAAGGTTACAAGATCGAAGAAAAGTTTTGAAAAATTGTTTTCAAAAGCAAAGTATTTTCAATAAAAACCTATTTTTGAAAAACATATCCCTCAAGCCGTATTCAATATTCTCTCGATCTATTGTTGAATATTTTATTTCTTCTCTTTTCAGCATGTCTGGGGCACCCAATCTTCCTAAGGGCATTCCACTACCGACATGGTTCCGTAGGTATCTAGAGGCTACGGCACCGCCGAAGTTCAAAAAGATGCTCCACCCGCAGCAGCAGCCGCAGTAGCTCCACCGCTGTGAGTATATAACTTTTGTAAGGACTTTCGCGCTATAGGAGGAAAATCCCAAGAGCGTTGTTGAGGCGTTAAATTGGCTTGGAGAAACGGAGAACATGTTTGGACTTTTTGAGCTCAACGATAGGAGGAAGATACAGTTGGCCCCATGGCAACTGAAGGATGAGGCTTCATACTGGTGGGAGGTGACACAGGCAGGACAACCAGTAGCTACTTGGGATGATTTCAGACAAAGATTTGAGATAAAGTTTCTATCTCAGGCGGAAGAAGGATAACAGATGGAGAGATTCTTGGCTTTGAAACAAGGGGACGTGTCTGTCAAGGATTATGTCAGTAAGTTTAATCAGCCGGCGAGATTTGGTCTGGACTTGGTGAATACTCCCCATAAGAAGGCACTTAGGTTTGTGAGAGGTTTGAATCAACCTCTCCAAGGACTTGCATTATCTTATATACTGATGGGGGCGACGTTTGAGAGGCTGGTTGATATGGCGTTAATGCACGAATATGGCAAGATGAGAAGAAAGACAATAAGGATGAGGAGACACAAGCTAAGGGCGAGAAAAAGAAGTGGTGGCCCAAGAAGGGAGCACAAAAGAAAGGATGGAACCCTGATAAGGATCAAATCAAGAAAGATGTCAAGTGTCCTAGTTGTGGAGCTTTGGGTCATTTTGTGAAAGACTGCAGAAAGACAAAGAAAGACTGCTTTAATTGTGGTCAAGTGGGGCACTTCACTAAACAATGCCCGAGAAAGCCAGGACAATGGGCAGGATCTTCTGGACAAGTACATGCTCTTGAGGCTAGTGGACCTGATCGAGGTAGGAAAGTCATTGTTGAAGGTATGATATACCCTTTTGACTATCCTGTTAGAACCCTCTTTGATTTTGGTGCTTCTACTTCATTTATATCTAGTTTTGTAGTAGATAGTCTGCCCCTTAATACTAGTATAGTCTCTGATCTTGTAGTATTATTAAACCCCATAGGAGGTACGACTCATTTATCCATGATATGTAGGGGTCTGAGAATTTTTATTTGGGCATCGAGTTTGAATGCGATTCATACATGATGGACTTTATGGGCTATGGTTTGATTCTAGGAATGGATTGGCTAGCCATGTATGGTGCCATCCTAGACTGTGAGAGGAGGGTGGTTAGGCTTCTGATGTGGCAAGGAAGAACTCTCGAGATTTCATGTGACCCACGGGGATCAGTTATGCTCAATTTCATAAATTCGCTTGATGCTTCTGTTGAAGAATTGCGATTAGTACCCATAGTCAAAGATTATCCAGATGTGTTTGATGAGGTTAGGGGATTACCTCCGAGGCGTGAGATAGAGTTTCGGATTTATTTGGTAGAGAATGCGAAGCCAGTCGCTTTATCGGTGTGCCACATGACTCCTAGAGAGAGGAGGAAGCTCAGCAAGCAAGTATGGGAGTTATTCGAGAAAGGATTTATTAGATGGAGCATATCAAAGTGGGGAGCTCCAGTTGTCTTTGCAACTAAGGCAGACTGCGTGGACTATAGAGAGCTGAATAAGCTCACCAAAAAGAATAGGCACCCATTTCCGAGGATTGATGAGTTGTTTGATTAACTAGTAGGCGCATCAGTTTTCTCGCAGATGGATTTGGCCATAGGATTTCATCAGTTGAGGGTGGCAGAGGGCCGTATCGATAAGACTGCATTCAGAACTCCAAACGGTTTCTTTGAGCGGCTGGATATGCCTTTAGGGCTAACCAATGCACCCGCATATTTTGTGGACATGATGAGTAGGGTGTTTGGAGAGTTTCTGAACAAGTTTGTAGTGGTCTTTGTGGATGATATTATGATCTTCTCAAAGAGTGATGAGGGGCATGCTCTACACTTAGGAGAGGTTCTACGCACTCTTAGATCACATCAGATCAAGGCAAAATTTTCTAAGTGTCACTTTTGGAGGAAGGAAGTAAGGTTCCTAGGGCATGTAGTCTCCAAGGACGAGATAGCAGTGGACCCCACTAAAGTCGTCGTAATTCAAGATTGGAGGGTTCTAAAGAATGCGATGGAGGTGAGAAGTTTTCTACGGTTGGTAGGCTATTACAGAAAGTTTATCAAGGATTTTACATGGATATCAGCCCCACTCACCCAATTGACGAAAAAAAACTTGGTTTTTTCATGGAGCATTGATTGCGAGGATGCCTTTCAGAGATTGAAGAGGGCTCTGACAATAACCCCAGTTCTGACTCTCCCCGATGGAAGCAAGATGTTCATGGTCTAACAGATGCTTGTGGCATAGGACTTAGTGTCGTTCTGATGCAAGAAGGAAGGGTAGTATGCTATGGTAGGAGATAGTTGAGAGTTCATGAGAAGAACTACTCTAGCCGTGATCTAGAGTTGGCTGCAATAGTGTTTGCATTGAAGTCTTGGCGACATTTTCTACTTGGAGAGAGATTTGAGCTATACCCGGATCATATGTCGCACAAATACTTGTTCTCACAGAAGGATCTCAACCTAAGGCTGCAACGGTGGATGGAGTTCCTAGGGTCCTACGAGTTGGAGATAGCTTATACCCCGGGCAAGGGTAATATGTAGCAATGGATGCATTGAGTAAGCAGGGGATGACTTTGTTTCTTCTATTCTTAGAAAGACGTAGCATGGTGTTTATATCGACCTACGATTTTAAGCCATCTACGGATTTAACATTGGGATTATTAGCATCATTGGAGGTGCGACCAATCTATGCAGCGAGAGGACCCGTAGGTAGTATACATCTTGGATAGGCTTGGTAGAGGAGAGACTTCTAGTCATCTAGCTAGGTATACGTTGGACAAGAAAGGGTGGATAAGATAAGATGGAAGGCTATGTGTCCCTAGAATTAGGGAATTGCTAAAGGCAGTGCTTGAGGAAGCTCATCATTCTCGGATGACTATCCATTCGGGCGATGACAAGATGTATCGTGACTTGAAGAGAGTTTTCTTTTGGACTGGTGTAAAGATAGACGTGGTGGAATTCGTAGCCCAATGTTTGACTTGCCAACGAGTAAAGGATGAACAAAGGAAACCTGGTGGATTTCTTCAGCCCTCGGATGTCCCACAATGCAAGTAGGAGAGCGTCTCTATGGATTTAATCGTTAGATTTCCCCGATCGAGGAAGTGAAATACGAGCATTTGGGTGATACTATAATGACTTACGAAGAGCACTCACTTTATTCCTGTCAAGAGTAAGAGGACGATAGCTTGTCTAACATCGGTATATCTTTGAGAGATAGCCCAACTTCACGGGGTACCTTCTAGTATAGTATGTGATCGTGACACCATCTTCACTAGTGAGTTTTGGAAGAGCTTACAAGAGGCGTTAGGTACATAGCTATGTTTGAGCACGGCATGCTACCCTCGGACCGGTGGACATACTAAGAGGGTGAATAGAGTTGTTGAGGATCTCCTGAGACTATGTACCCTAGATTTTGGAGGGACTTGGGAGGAGCATCTCCCATTGGTTGAGTTTGCCTATAACAACAGTTACTACTCGACCATAGGCATGACACCCTTCGAAGCGTTATATGGATGACCTTGCAGATCGCCAACTTGTTGGTTGGAGTCTACGGATAGAATTCTACTTGGACCTGAGATGATTCGAGAAACTTCCGAGAAGATTAATCTTATCTGCTAAAGAACGAAAGCAGCTTAGGACAGTCAGAAATCATACGCTGCTTAAAGGAGGACCAATTTGGAATTCAAAGTAGGAGATATGGTCTTTATTAAAGTATCGTCGTTGAGGAATGTAGTTTGCTTTGGCTCGGTAGTGAAGTTGGCACCAAGATTCGTAGGGCCATTCCCTATAGTGGAGAGGATAAGTCTGATGGCCTATATATAGGATTAGACTAACGGACAGACTGATAGGTGTACATGATGTGTTTCATGTTTTCCATTTGAGGAAATTTCTACATGATGAAGTAGAGATAGTGGAGTCGAGCACACTTGAGGATATGGAAGTCGAGAAGGAAGCATTGGTAAGAAGAGTTCCTACTCATATTCTTGGATCATAGGTTAAGAAGCTACACAATAAAGAAAACAGATTGGTGAAAGTAGAGTGGGGAGAAGACAACGAAGAAGCAATGTGGGAACCCGAAGACAAGATTGCACTTCTTACCCTTTTCTCTTTAAGAGTATGTTCGTAATTTCTTTTCCAAACTTTTAAATTCCCATTTGCTTCTATCATTCAAGTATGTTTGTCCTATCGTTCGAACCTTCGATCCTTAGGTAGAATCCAATGGTTGGAAACAAGTGTTGAGACATGTTATGATCGATGGTTGCAAGTGGATGCAAGTGTTGGTTAGTGGTTGCTCGTGGATGCATATACACACTAGGCACTAGATCGGCTAAAGCTCTTACATATTTCTTATGGATGGGTGTACATTTTAATTTTCTATGGATGGAAAATGGGTAAATTATCATATGGATGTTGCATTTTGGTGAATGATTATGCACAAATAGATTATGCACAAATATAGAGCTTATATGTTATACTAGGACTCTCTTTGCATACATATTGGATACACAACAAAAACATATATTACATTAAGTAGGTCAACTGAATCAGTCGACCGCTTGATTTTCACACTAGTGTAACACACAACGCATTTGTATATGTTCATACAAGCACTAGAAATTCCTAAGAAAAATGGATGCCAGTAGGTGATGAACGAGTATAAGGTTGTAGGTGGTTGTTAAAATAATAGCATTCATCGGGGACGAAATCCTTTAAGTAAGGGAGATGTAACACCCCAAAATTTAATACACCATAACCATACTATAAAGACAATAAAATGAATATTATATAATTAAATATTTAGAATTAAGTGAAATCGACTTTACCTTGAGTTCATCTCGGAATTCCGGTTCAGATGGACCCCATTTTTCGTAAATCGGATAACGTATGAAGAAGTTATGAACCTTAGAAGTTTGTATATATAACGAAGTTATATATAAATATATTCAAAATAATTTAAACCTAAGACAACGCAGATTAATGCAAAGAAAAGGACCGTTGGGGGATGACCCGACCTTTACCTAGGTCGACCTATGCATAAGAGGGGTTGACGCAATGGGTTGGTGGGTCAACCCAGCAGCATGTTAGGCAAATTCCTGCTGTTGTACCTAGAATTTTTTGTTTGCTAGGTTCATTAGCTGACTCAACGCTACGTGTATGGCTTAGATTGAAAACCTAATATCTAGCGGTTAAGAATTGGCTCTGTTATCTATAAAAAGGGGCTATCTTTCATTTTATATACACATAATTATTCTTCACTTCTCTCTGCCCCCATGACATATTCTAAATTAAATAATAAAATGGGGAGACGCTGCTGAAATCTGGATTAACAAAGAAGATTCAAGATCTGTAACCAACCTCGAACCTTGCAATCAACATACAACTCTGCATACAACCTTTTCTACAACGACATACATATATAGAAAAAGAGAGATAATCTCTTCTTTACCAAGACCCGCTGTGAGTTTCATGTTAATTTCAGATTTGATACCTAGAATTATATAATGACAATAAATAAAAGTGGATCTAGAACATACAATACCTATAAGTTATACCCGTTCTTTTATTGTTGTTCATCTATGCCGATTGTTATAGTAATATATGTTCTTTAACTATCAATCGATTAACTAGTTATGTGTATCTATCTTTCTTTTACCTATTTCTGCTGTTTCAATTTATTTCCAGTCTTGCCTATATGCCTATTTTATACAATTTGATTTGGTTCTATTCTTCTCCTTCTATTTTTCCCTTTTGTTTATGCTAAGCCTAGGCCATTAAAAGCTTAGGCCATGTACGATTTAAGATTGTATATAGTTAAAAATGGGATAAAAAGAAATGATATGAAAAAGGAGAATATGGGGATATTATAAATTGAGGACTTTCGGATTATAATTTGGGAAAGGGATAATATGCATATATTTGTACTTGTTGTAATTTGGGGAATTTAATAAAAAAGGATAATATGCATAAACTTGTACATGCTGTAATTTGGGAAATGTAATTGAAAGAAATAATATGCATATGCGTGAACATGTTAGATTTGACTTAGTACATACGTTAAGTAAAGGACATGTTAAAATAACATAAGTACCAGATATAGGTTAGGTAAACTGAATTATTATAGTAATTATATACATCCGGGCAGGTGTTGGTTTTGGGAAAGGGTTGTACACACATAATAATTGTAGCGACCCGAACTTCCCCGGTCTCCGAAGAGAAGAGAAAGAATGGATTGTCTGAGAACACGACAAATCAGAACACAAACAGAAGAACATTTCGTTGCTTATTACAACAATTTACATCAGAGTACAAAATATACCAGACCATGAATAAATATTATGCATCAGAAAAATATCAGAAATTTAAAATTACAATGTAGTGGAAAATAATATAAAACACAACTGAAAGAGATACACGGATACAGAGCTTTCTGAATATCATTCCAAATGTAAATCAGGATCCTGTGAATATAAATCTACAAAACAGAAACTACTAGCTTCCTGTGTGGAAAATAGGGGCACCCAGAGTTTAGGTTAAAAACAATAAACTCCAGGTCCGTCAAGTGACTGTTGTGAGAACTAAAACAGTTATTAAATATTTACTTTAGAAATAAAGTAAATCAAGGGACCACGCCGTATAACATGGAACGGGTTTCCTCCCAAGAATACCAGTGCATAAACAAACAACGCAATGCTTTTTGGAAAAATGAAGCTATTATAAGACCCAGGTCCCATCACATAATGAAACGCAAGCCGGAGGATAGGTTTTCCCTTATATTAGCCAAACATGCTTGGTACGTTTAAAACAAATCATTTTGATACTATTATAAGTGCATAGTAAAACGACCTGAACTTCCCCGGCCTCCGAAGAGAAGAGAAAGAACAGATTGTCTAAGAACACGACAAATCAGAACACAAATAGAAGAACATTTCATTGCTTATTACAACAATTTACATCAGAGTAACAGAATATACAGAGTATGAACAAATATTATACATTTGATAAATATCAGAGATTTACAAATTTACAATGCAGCGGAAAATAATACAAAACACAACTGAAAGAGATACACGGATATAGAGCTTTCCGAATATCATTCCTGCTGTAAACCAGGATCCTGTGAATATAATATCTACAAAACCAAAACTACTAGCTGCCCGCGTAGAAAATAGGGGCACCCAGAGTTTAGGTTAAAACAATAAACTCCAGGTTAGTCATGCGACTGGTGTGAGAACTAAAATAGTTATTTAAAACTTTACTTTCAAATCAGGTAAATCAAGGGACCACGCCGTAAAACATGGAACGGGTTTCCTCCCAAGAATACCAGTGCATAAAACAAACATAGCAATGTTTTTTGGAAAAATGAAGCTATTATAAGACTCAGGTCCCATCACACAATGCAACGCAAGCCGGAGGATAGAGTTTTACCTTATAATAGCCAAACATGCTTAATATGTTTAAAACAAATCATTTTGATACTATTATAGCGTAAAGTGTATGAAAACAACTTCAAATATAAATGTATCAATCATAGACGGCATAGTGCCCCATCCCACTATGTCGCCATACTAGGCTATACAAATTAAACTGAATGCCATGTATTGAAAATAGGGTTTCCTTCATGAGTCGAGGCAAGGAATGTACTCGCCGGCTTCGAGACACTCTAGCAAATGCCTCGGGATCTCCCGCAGTAAACCCTTGGATCCTTCACGGCCGGTCCTCCCTTACGTTTGAGGATTGGTATTCCTAAACAAACGTTTCCCCGCCCTATCGGGCGTCTATGAGCCAGATGACTTAATATCCATCGACTCCGTAGAGACCGATATATCCGAGGCGCCTCGCATTCCAACAACCATATAGGTAAAATATAAAAATGTACGAGCTTGCAAAACCCTGACACTACCCATAGCTAGAAAGAAACGTCATGTCCTCCTGGGGTCCCTTATCCCATTTTTAACTCATACCGAGGTGTGAGACTCGCGAATTAACGGTATACACAAAGATATGCTATATTAAAGCCGTGCTTTGATCATCAACCACAAGACTCTTCTTTTCAATAGAAGCCTTGATCATTTGCATCTCAGCATGTGTAACACCCCGTGTATTCTATAACTGTGGAATTAACAAATTAAAGTATAATTAATTTGAAATCAAAGAACTAAAGGAAACGGGATACGCCATTGCGTTCGTCTCGGAAAAATACACGAAATAGAGTCCGAGTTTTCGAAAAACGGAGTCCGTATGAAGAAGATATAGCCTCCGGAAGTTTCTGAATCAAGTCTAAAATTAAAAATCGGGCCCAATTGGCCAGGTCGGGAAAAGTCCCGCCTAAGACACCCAGGTCGACTGGGCTGTCGACCTGGTCTAGCCAGGTCGACAGGGCTGTCGACAGGGCTGTCGACAGGCATGTCGACCTGGTCCAGAGCCAGGTCGAACCCAGCCCAACCTGGCTGGCCTATTCTCTGTTAGTCGATTTTCTGCAGTCTGCTTTGTCATTAGGGCTAGGTGGCAGGCTCTAATTGGTCTCTCTTTCGAATGAATGGCTACGATCAATCCAAGCAACATCGATGGTCCTAATTAGTTCATAAACTCTATAAAATGACCCTAGACTCTACCTAGGTTTCTTACACAATTCTCTAGCCTCCATTGCTCTCTTCTTCTAATTAAAAATAAAAATGGCGTCTCTGCTCTGCTGGAATTAAAACTAGAAGATAATCAACATCAGCCTAAGCAACTCAATTCAAACTAGAGATTAAAGTTTCTACAAAGATTCTACAACAAGTTAAAGTTCTTTCTTTAATCCAATCAAGGCAAGTACAGTTATTCTCCACTATAAACGTTAATTATAATTTTGATATGCATTTAAAACTGAGTTTGAGGTTGTATGTATATTCTCTTCTGTTGGATCTGTTTTCTGTGACTGTTCTGTATTCCTTTCTTCTTTTCTGTTTCTATAGCCAGACTACCACGAGCCTGTGCCCAATCTCATAAAGAGATTAACGTATGAACGCAAAATTTGGGACAATTAATGAATGATGCGAAATTTGACTTTAAATCTGAAGCATAAAACATATTGGACATGTGACTTGGGATTGGATGCATAAATTTGGCTATGAACATGCAATTTATATATTGCATGCATAGAGTATGTTGTAATTTAGATTTGTAACTAATTAGAACATATGTTATTTAGGTCGGTAATTAATTAGAAAAAAATAAGCATATGTTATAAACTAGTTTTAGACCTATGCATATTCTGTGATAAAAGAAGAAGAGGAACCACTGTAAGATTACATATGATTTGAGACTTTGGACAAAATGCATATAAAAGTCAAGATTTGATTTTTAGAAGATATGATTTAAAGATTTAGATTGTTGGGTATAGTTTGCATAATGATTCATGACTTAAAAAGAAGAAGATATGGAAGCTTAGGTGTAAAAGATTTGCATTAATTAGGATATCTATTATTGTGATTACACCTAAATAGGGATTTTTGGATATATGGCATGCATTGGAATTAATGGTTATATTTGGTATAATTTATATGTGAATCTGCTGTAAGATGCTAGTTTAACAAAAAATTGGAACATATGTTATATGGCAAATTATGTCCATATTCTGTGCTATGTAACTTTATGCAAACATGGAGTATATGTTGTGAATCATGACAATTATGTAAGCATATGAATTTAGACCAATTTATGATTGGGCAAGGCATGTAAATAGAACTTTTAGAAATATTAAATTTGCTAAATCTGCTAATTTGTCTAGTTGCCTAAACTACTAGTTTTGTTATATTGCCTAGACTGCTAATTAGATTGAAATGCCTAATCTGTTAAATTTGTCGGTTGAAATGCCTAACCTGTTATATGCCAAAATCTGCTAAGTTGCTATATCCGTTAAGTCATATAAAATCTGTTATCTGCTATGTTGATATAATCATCCTGTGATTGATATAATCTGAATTGGCATATATATATTGGGCGTGCGCATAAACGGTAAATTATTAATTAATTGGCCGCAAAGATAAACATGGCTAACTCGAGGTTAGAATGAGTTTGCGGCGTAAATCTGCCCGGAACCGCCCGGCACATCCAGTGGCCGCAAACAATAGGTTCTAATGTGAGAAGTTAGTCATAACATGCGTAAGACACGAGGTTAGGTCTGGCTTGTGGCAGAAGTCTGCCCGGAACCGCCCGGCATATCCAGCGGCCACAGGCTACCGACCTAATGTGAGAGGTCTGTGCATTAATAATTAATTAATGCAAAATCTAAGATAAGAATGACGTCTAAAACGTATTGGGGAAAATGGGGTTAAACCAAAGGGATTAATAGATGTAGTAAAACCCGTCCATGAATCTGTAGGCCCAATACAAAGTTAGACAAATCTGAAAAATCTGTACATCTGATCCGTTAGTCTGAAAACTTGTTAACTAAATTTGTGAACTAGTAAATCTGAATTCTGTATGTCTGAACTTGTAAACAAGTTAATCTGAAATCTGTTAGTCTGGGGACACAAGGTTAGGAGGGGAATTACTTGTGTCATCTGTTGTTTGGGACCCATATTAGTCAGTAACCCTTTCTGGTATCAAAACTTTGACCCAATAGTAGGTAGGGTCCGGGCACGCTTACTGAACTAATTATAAGTGGTTCATTCTGATAATGGCGAAGGGTGTTGATGGTGCGTTCCAACCGGGTCATGTGCGTGCATGGACCCCGGTCTGCCTCTGAGGATGTAAGACGCCGTGACATCTGTAAATAGGTCTGTGCCAATTGGTTGTCACTTTAGGGAGTGATACACCCTACTGTGGGGCCGACACAGGATATTTATGTATTAGGGAGCCGATCGCTTGGGTAGGGTTTTAGGGTACGCTTAGTTCTGTCTGTTTCTGTTGGTACCGTCTGTTTCTGTTGGGTGGTAACACCTATCTGTTTCTGTGTGGTACCGTCTGTTCGGGTGGTAAAGGCCCATTACTAGTGTACACCTAATTCCACATTCTGTCTCCATAGGGATAAATCTGTTTCTTCTTCTGTCTGTTTCTGATCGGGTAGTAAAGGCCCATTATTAGCATTCTGTTTCTGTTAAAGTATTCTGTACCCGTTCCTGCTTCAATTTAGACATTAGGGTGACACCTAATTCTGCTATACTAGTATTAGTGCAGAGAAGTGTAAAACAATAGTTTATATCATTCTGTTTTTCTGTTATATCTGCTACACCTGTTATAGTTATCTCACATCCAGTTTTATGTTCATATCATATTATTATTATCTGTTCATATGCTGAAAGTCACTGGACTTGCCAGACTTTTTGTCTGACCCTTGTTGTTTCGCCTCCTTTCTTCCGTTCCCCCCAGGTTATCCAAGGAGGGAAATACTTTAGCTTGATCCGGATTTCTCTTTGCTTGAAGTGCTTAAAGTATGGCTTGGCTCTGTATTGCTTCCGTTCCATGAGGATTATGATTTTAAACTATGCATTTTGAAGGCTTTTGTACAAGACTGATATTTTGTACTTGAATTCTGAAATTGAAAGGATGTAACCATATTAATTTCTGTTTCCGCTGTAATAAAGTAAAAAATTTTCAAGTACTGTTTTATCTGTCTTGTAAGTTTCTGTTCTGTTTACTAAAATGCTCCACCAAAGTTAAGGCATTCCCTTTGTGAGTGACCTTAACGGTGGTGGGGTGTTACACTTGGTATCAGAGCAAAAGGTTACCAGATTAGATAAAAGTTTTTGAAAACTATTTTCAAAAAGGTTTTAAAATGAAGTATTTTCAAAATTAAAGCTTATTTTGAAAAACATGATCCCCAAGAGCCATACATCTTTCTTTCAGTCCTTTTTGTATTGAACCTTTCCTTTTTCGTTCCAGCATGTCTGAAGCATCTGAGATACCAGAGGGTGTTCATGTACCCGGTTGGTTTCGTCAATATCTTGAGGCTAGGACCGCCGCTGCAGGTCCAGCAAATGATCCCCCTCCTCCACCCCCTCCTCGTGCAATTGCTTTCTCAAAGATCTGTAGAGATTTTAGGGCCATGGGTGGGAAGGATTTCAAAGGAACTGAATCATTCGTAGAAGCAAGGAATTGGCTCAAAGAAACTGAGGATCTATTCGTTATCTTCGAGGTGGACGATAGGCAGAAGGTACAGTTGGCAGTATGGCTGCTCAAAGACGAAGCTTCCTACTGGTGGGAAGTCACTAACGCCGAGAGGCCGGTTGAGACATGGATGGATTTCAGAACAAGGTTTGAGACAAAATTCCTCTCGCAAGCTGAACGAAGTTTACAATTGGAAAAGTTCTTGTCTCTTAAGCAAGGAAGTATGACGGTCAAGGAATACGTCAACCAGTTCAACCAACTAGCAAGATTCGGATTGGATTTAGTCAACACTCAACATAAAAAGGCTCTTCGCTTTGTTAAAGGATTGAACGAGCCACTGCACAGCCTAGCCATGACCCATGTACCCATGGGAGCAACTTACGAGAGATTGGTGGACATGGCACTACTGCACGAGGAAGACAAGGGCCCGAAAGAGACAAAGAAGGAAGAACCACAGAATAAGAAAGCGGGGCCCAAAAAGGAAACACAAAAGAAGGATGAGAAGTCTGAAGATAAGAAGGGGAAAAGTGCTTTACTTGTGGGAGCTCAACTCATCTGAACAAGGATTGCAGAAAAAGGAAGGGCGCTTGCTTCAACTGTGGGGAGATGGGACACTTCACTAGGGACTGCCCGAAGAGACGAGGACAAGGAGGGCAGGCGAACACTCTTGAGGCTAGTGGCTAGGATAGAAATAGGAAAATTTCTATAGTAGGTTTAATTTCTTTATCTGATTGTGACTTTTTCTGATTTTGGTATTTTGATTTTGTAATCGATACTCTGCACTTTAATGCTAGTATTATTTCTGAATTCCGCTATAGACTCAGACCCATAAGGGTTATGGATCATCTGTTTGAGACTGGGGTTTGAGGGATATCTGTGTTAGGCGTCAAGTATGACGCATACATTCTGAGTTTTCGTAGGGTATGATTTTATCATGCTTAGCTTCCTAAGGATCATTAGGGAACCTGATCTGTATCAGTAGTCTGTAAATATCTGAATAATTCTGATTTCCAGTTTTGACATTGTCTAAAGAAGGTAATCCTCTGAGTGTCAATCTGATATTGATTTCGGTCTTTGGGGTTGATACTTAGGGGAATTATTTTCTCAACCAATGTCTAATGGGAACCAAGTCTTCGTTCTATCTGTACTCGCTTCCATCATTCGACTGTATCCTATCGATCGAATATTTGAACTTTAGGTAGAAACTAATGGGTGTAAACATGTGTTTGAGACATGTTATGTTTGATGGTTGCAAGTGGATGCAAGTGGTTGCTAGTGGTTGCCCGTGGATGCATATACACACACTAGGCACTAGATCGGCTCAAAAACACTCTCATACTACATATGGATGGGTGAGCATTTTTCAATTCTTGTGGATGCAAAATGGTTGATTCAGCACATGGATGTTGCATTTGAGTGAATGGTTGTGCACTCATATAGAAATAATATATATCATCAGAATTCTATTGCATACATGTTGGACTCATGGCACTGACATAATTCGCATTAAGGAGGTCAACTGAATCAGTAGACCGCCTGATCTTTGCATTAGATAAGGAACATATACACACACTTTTGCATATGTTCATACAACATTAGAAGTTTTCTAAGGACAATGGATGCTTGTGGATGATGGTTGAGTAGATGGATGATTGGATGGTAGGACACATTCTTCTTAACTTGAAGATTTCGGGGACGAAATCCTTTTAAGTGGGGGAGAATGTAACACCCCGTGTATTCTATAACTGTGGAATTAACAAATTAAAGTATAATTAATTTGAAATCAAAGAACTAAAGGAAACGGGATACGCCATTGCGTTCGTCTCGGAAAAATATGCGAAATAGAGTCCGAGTTTTCGAAAAACGGAGTCCGTATGAAGAAGATATAGCCTCCGGAAGTTTCTGAATCAAGTCTAAAATTAAAAATCGGGCCCAATTGGCCAGGGCGGGAAAAGTCCCGCCTAAGACACCCAGGTCGACTGGGCTGTCGACCTGGTCTAGCCAGGTCGACAGGGCTGTCGACCTGGTCTAGCCAGGTCGACAGGGCTGTCGACAGGGCTGTCGACAGGCATGTCGACCTGGTCCAGAGCCAGGTCGAACCCAGCCCAACCTGGCTGGCCTATTCTCTGTTAGTCGATTTTCTGCAGTCTGCTTTGTCATTAGGGCTAGGTGGCAGGCTCTAATTGGTCTCTCTTTCGAATGAATGGCTACGATCAATCCAAGCAACATCGATGGTCCTAATCAGTTCATAAACTCTATAAAATGACCCTAGACTCTACCTAGGTTTCTTACACAATTCTCTAGCCTCCATTGCTCTCTTCTTCTAATTAAAAATAAAAATGGCATCTCTGCTCTGCTGGAATTAAAACTAGAAGATAATCAACATTAGCCTAAGCAACTCAATTCAAACTAGAGATTAAAGTTTCTGCAAAGATTCTACAACAAGTTAAAGTTCTTTCTTTAATCCAATCAAGGCAAGTACAGTTATTCTCCGCTATAAACGTTAATTATAATTTTGATATGCATTTAAAACTGAGTTTGAGGTTGTATGTATATTCTCTTCTGTTGGATCTGTTTTCTGTGACTGTTCTGTATTCCTTTCTTCTTTTCTGTTTCTATAGCCAGGCTACCACGAGCCTGTGCCCAATCTCATAAAGAGATTAACGTATGAACGCAAAATTTGGGACAATTAATGAATGATGCGAAATTTGACTTTAAATCTGAAGCATAAAACATATTGGACATGTGACTTGGGATTGGATGCATAAATTTGGCTATGAACATGCAATTTATATATTGCATGCATAGAGTATGTTGTAATTTAGATTTGTAACTAATTAGAACATATGTTATTTAGGTCGGTAATTAATTAGAAAAAAATAAGCATATGTTATAAACTAGTTTTAGACCTATGCATATTCTGTGATAAAAGAAGAAGAGGAACCACTGTAAGATTACATATGATTTGAGACTTTGGACAATATGCATATAAAAGTCAAGATTTGATTTTTAGAAGATATGATTTAAAGATTTAGATTGTTGGGTATAGTTTGCATAATGATTCATGACTTAAAAAGAAGAAGATATGGAAGCTTAGGTGTAAAAGATTTGCATTAATTAAGATATCTATTATTGTGATTACACCTAAATAGGGATTTTTGGATATATGGCATGCATTGGAATTAATGGTTATATTTGGTATAATTTATATGTGAATCTGCTGTAAGATGCTAGTTTAACAAAAAATTGGAACATATGTTATATGGCAAATTATGTCCATATTCTGTGCTATGTAACTTTATGCAAACATGGAGTATATGTTGTGAATCATGACAATTATGTAAGCATATGAATTTAGACCAATTTATGATTGGGCAAGGCATGTAAATAGAACTTTTAGAAATATTAAATTTGCTAAATCTGCTAATTTGTCTAGTTGCCTAAACTACTAGTTTTGTTATATTGCCTAGACTGCTAATTAGATTGAAATGCCTAATCTGTTAAATTTGTCGGTTGAAATGCCTAACCTGTTATATGCCAAAATCTGCTAAGTTGCTAAATCCGTTAAGTCATATAAAATCTGTTATCTGCTATGTTGATATAATCATCCTGTGATTGATATAATCTGAATTGGCATATATATATTGGGCGTGCGCATAAACGGTAAATTATTAATTAATTGGCCGCAAAGATAAACATGGCTAACTCGAGGTTAGAATGAGTTTGCGGCGTAAATCTGCCCGGAACCGCCCGGCACATCCAGTGGCCGCAAACAATAGGTTCTAATGTGAGAAGTTAGTCATAACATGCGTAAGACACGAGGTTAGGTCTGGCTTGTGGCAGAAGTCTGCCCGGAACCGCCCGGCATATCCAGCGGCCACAGGCTACCGACCTAATGTGAGAGGTCTGTGCATTAATAATTAATTAATGCAAAATCTAAGATAAGAATGACGTCTAAAACGTATTGGGGAAAATGAGGTTAAACCAAAGGGATTAATAGATGTAGTAAAACCCGTCCATGAATCTGTAGGCCCAATACAAAGTTAGACAAATCTGAAAAATCTGTACATCTGATCCGTTAGTCTGAAAACTTGTTAACTAAATTTGTGAACTAGTAAATCTGAATTCTGTATGTCTGAACTTGTAAACAAGTTAATCTGAAATCTGTTAGTCTGGGGACACAAGGTTAGGAGGGGAATTACTTGTGTCATCTGTTGTTTGGGACCCATATTAGTCAGTAACCCTTTCTGGTATCAAAACTTTGACCCAACAGTAGGTAGGGTCCGGGCACGCTTACTGAACTAATTATAAGTGGTTCATTCTGATAATGGCGAAGGGTGTTGATGGTGCGTTCCAACCGGGTCATGTGCGTGCATGGACCCCGGTCTGCCTCTGAGGATGTAAGACGCCGTGACATCTGTAAATAGGTCTGTGCCAATTGGTTGTCACTTTAGGGAGTGATACACCCTACTGTGGGGCCGACACAGGATATTTATGTATTAGGGAGCCGATCGCTTGGGTAGGGTTTTAGGGTACGCTTAGTTCTGTCTGTTTTTGTTGGTACCGTCTGTTTCTGTTGGGTGGTAACACCTGTCTGTTTCTGTGTGGTACCGTCTGTTCGGGTGGTAAAGGCCCATTACTAGTGTACACCTAATTCCACATTCTGTCTCCATAGGGATAAATCTGTTTCTTCTTCTGTCTGTTTCTGATCGGGTAGTAAAGGCCCATTATTAGCATTCTGTTTCTGTTAAAGTATTCTGTACCCGTTCCTGCTTCAATTTAGACATTAGGGTGACACCTAATTCTGCTATACTAGTATTAGTGCAGAGAAGTGTAAAACAATAGTTTATATCATTCTGTTTTTCTGTTATATCTGCTACACCTGTTATAGTTATCTCACATCCAGTTTTATGTTCATATCATATTATTATTATCTGTTCATATGCTGAAAGTCACTGGACTTGCCAGACTTTTTGTCTGACCCTTGTTGTTTCGCCTCCTTTCTTCCGTTCCCCCCAGGTTATCCAAGGAGGGAAATACTTTAGCTTGATCCGGATTTCTCTTTGCTTGAAGTGCTTAAAGTATGGCTTGGCTCTGTATAGCTTCCGTTCCATGGGGATTATGATTTTAAACTATGCATTTTGAAGGCTTTTGTACAAGACTGATATTTTGTACTTGAATTCTGAAATTGAAAGGATGTAACCATATTAATTTCTATTTCCGCTGTAATAAAGTAAAAAAATTTCAAGTACTGTTTTATCTGTCTTGTAAGTTTCTGTTCTGTTTACTAAAATGCTCCACCAAAGTTAAGGCATTCCCTTTGTGAGTGACCTTAACGGTGGTGGGGTGTTACAGCATGCCACACCGGCATTTCACGTCATGCGACTGATGTCTATCGATATATAACCTCTGAGCTTGTACGTCTAAGAGAAGGGCGTTAAGCAAGAGAATAAATTCTCCGCCGCCAAGCAGATATATATTTAATAGAGATCAATCAACACAGATAAAATTCAATGTCAAACACACATCCATTTACAAGTTCGTTCTGGGTCTGAACAAAACCGGAGGCACCTTATTCCTCGTCCCGTGTCCAATACAGTAGAGAGGTCCACGTATTTCCAATCGATCTCCAAGTACGTCAGGACGATCACCACTTATTGCCTTGTCTTGGGTGTACGACCCAATCAAGACATCAGTAATCATCCAAACAATTTGAAGACCACCGTCTTCATCGTTGACTTATCGTCGAATCAGTTATTCAGAATGGGTATAAACCTGGCCTTTCCGAATAACTCGCGTATATAATAAACAAGTTCTATAAAAACATAACATACGCCTCATTCCAATTTATAATATTCTTTTATTCAAATATTCTTATACTTTGGGAAAGGTTCCCACTAATTTAATCAAAGATAAATTCTTTAAAATTTGTTCTTTAATCTTCCTTTGGATATCATTCAAACCGTATTAAGGTTTTCCAAACTAGTCGAGATTAACACACCTTATCGAAGTAATCATTTATTTAATTTCCCAATCCCAACCTATTCATCCTATGGAGCAAAACTGGTATACTCCATAACTAACACCACAGTGTTATCGGTAAAATTAATTAACATTTCCCGTTCAAATCTAGTTAAAGATTTAACTATCGCTTGGGGCAAAACTGGTGCTACTCCATTCTCGATCATTTCCCGAATTTGATAATTTAAATTATCACATTCTCTTTTCAATCTAATTAAAGATTCATTAAAACTCCACTTAATTTTAATCTTCCCAAAAATCAATATTAATGATTATTTAACTTTGGAAATACTAACATGTTGCATCGACAATCTACACCGTACTATTGATTTCTGCCAATATATAACATCTAAGCTCGTACATCTTAGAGAAAGAGTGTTAAGAAAGAGAATAAATTCTCCGCCACCAAACATATATATATTTAGCAGAGACCAACCATACAGTTTGAAATACAATGTTAGACATGTAATCCTGTCTTTAACTGGGTTAAAAAACCAATGTCATTTAAAACACGGTTCACAATAAACCCAAATCCTCTTCCATAAAAATGGAATCTTCATGGAAAATAGATCAATATATAATCGATATCAATTTCCGTATCCGACTAATAATATAAATGGAATAACGACAAAGCCTTTTAAATTCCATATATATTAACAGTCTTCCTCCATAGAAGCTCATTTCGATTATTATCAAATCGAATCCCATCCAATTCCAATTTAATATATTAAATTGGAAAAACTTTACTTTGGAAAATTTTGGTTAAATCTTAATAAAAAGATTTATAAATTCCAAATCACATTTCACTGAAAATCGGGTTAAAGAACGAATGTCGTTAAAAACACAGTTCACAATAAACCCAATTCACATTTCATTTTCAATTCCCATTAAATGTTAATTAATTGGTAATTCTTCTTTAAATCTAAATTAAAAGATTTATTCTTTTCACGCTGGGTTTAAGAACGATGTTAATAAAGACACCATTCACGACAAACCCAAAATCAAATTCTATTCAATTCCAATTGAATACTAATTAATTGGTAAACTCTTCTAAATCTTATTTAAAAGATTTAATCTTTTCTCAACTGGGTTTAAGAACAGTGTCATTTAAAACACAGTTCACGACAAACCCAAAATCCAATTCAATATTAAATACAAGGTTCTAAATAGAAATTATATCGACTTATATTCAATATCAAATTCTGAAATCAACAAATATCGTATTGGGAATAACGATATATATATCTTCCAAATTCCTCCACAATATTCGTATAATCATGGAATTCAATATCAAAATATTCCGAAGATAATTTCGATTCAAATCCATTCCAATTCATATATTGGAAATTCTGGTTACTTTTAAAAACATTTCAAATCCAATTTATTTATTTAAAAATATTGGATTATAATTCTAGTTCATAACTAGTTCATTTTGATAAAAATATATTTTTATCTTTACAAACGTGGAATTTTTCATCCAAATTCTTTCCAAATCATTTATTATGATTTTACATAAATTATTGATATTTTTAATTATTTTATTAAGGCCCGTATAGTCGATTTCCAAAAACGGTCATCGAACTGCACTTACAGCGACCTTTTCCAAATTTGATTTGGACATAATTCCAAATCCAACCGTTAGATATCAAATCCCTTATATTCGTTGGAACGCTCTTTTCGATATGAACCCAACGGTTCCGGTTTTAGGAGAATCCAACGGTCGGATCTCCCGTAATGTCAATTCGAAGTCAATGGTCGAAATTCGCGAACTGCCGCGGCGCGGCGCGTTCTATTCAGGCCATTAAATATATATAATATATATGCTATATATATTTCGTCGATTTCCATTTAAAACGTATTTTATAAATCGTTTTAAACTCGTTTTCAAGACGATTTCAACTTCAAATTCAATTTTAAATCAAAATTGAATATTCCATATCATTAATATATAAATGATAATATTTTCAAAATATTAGATTTTGAAATCACTTCCTTTCCGATATTCATTATAAAAATGAATAAAATCGATATAAATATCGCTCGCGTCAAAATGGCGTTAATTTAATCAACACGACTTTATATATTTAAATATTTTCGTGTCCATCCCAAATCGGACATCAAAATCATATTTTGATCCATTACTGAATATTATTTTAAAATATTAGTTATTTTAAAATATTCATTATTCGTCATTTTAAAATATTCGTTAATTTAAAATATTCATTCTTTCCAAATTGGAATCAAACACAGTCAATTACCAAATAATTTTATTTATATGGATTTCATACACACATGTACACAACCATAATTAAACATAGTCAACCATCATCCAAAGTGCATTACACAACTGCATAAGCGTTAAATACGAATAATTAACGCTTACAACGGTCTGTCAACCAATCGATTGACATACAACTAAATATTGGGATTATTGTATGTCTAATATCATCCGAATACCCATGTGGGGTTTTCAAACAACAAAAACTGATTATTATTTGTGTAGTTGGGCGATGTGTAAAATACGCCATCCCAATCCATATCAGTCAAATGTGTGTACATAAACAAATCGTCCGATTTGTAAATGAATATTTATTTTATTCATATACATGTTAAAAATTATATTTTAACTATAAAATAATTATCTCAACTCATGAATATTTTATACAGTTCATTTATACAATAAAAATGATATTTTCATATTCCAACATTTTTAGAAAATTTCGGCAACATAACGACGCGATACTAGAACCGGAATAAGGTCTAGCCTTATCCATTGCCTAATAATGGCTCGCGCTATGTACATACCAATTCTAATCAATTCATTTTATTTTCCAAACCAAATTCAACCAAATAATCCAATCAACCAAATAACCAAACAAACATGGTTTCAAACAAAGGTTTCGATTGCTACTAAGCACCATCTGCATCCTAGTATATATTTTTAACTATAAAATAAATTAAAGTGAGAAGTTCTCACCTTTGGGATCCACTCCGTCATCTTTAATTGGCGGATTTTGTCGTCACGCTCCGTTTTGTCGTTTTCTCGCACTTGAATTCGCCTCTTTGGCTCTAGAATTTGCACACGACCTTCAATCTTCACCAAACTTTGTCACTAGCCTAAACGCGCCATTCCGGACAACTTTTGTTTAGTGGACTTTCTTCCAAAACTGCACCAATTCACCGGAAATCGCGAAAAATAGCAGTAGGTCCGTTGACTTCGGACGCGATTTCCGGACAGCTTCGTAATCCAAAATAGTACTTTCATATACCAAATCAAAGAGAAAATTGTGCTCTTTGATTTTGGTATTGTGGAGTTTTGGCGAGAAGCGCACCGTTTGAGAGTTATTGGTGAAATAGTGACAGAGTGTTTTATGCAAAACGGGATTTTTGGAGAAAAATGGGTTTTTTGAGGAGGAGTGGCCCATGGCCAGAGCTGGGTGGTTGGTGGCGACGCAGGGGCTGTGCGGGCGGCGGAGGTGGTTCAACGTTCGGGGTGGGGCCCGTAGTGGCGGTGGTGGGTGGTTTTAGGATTTGGGGCTTAGGGTTTTTACAATTCAAAGAGGGAAAGAGGAGGAGAGAGAGAGGAGGAGGTGGTGGAGGGTGGTGCGGCGGCGCTAGGGGGAGAGAGCGGTAGCGTGGAGGGGGAAGAGGGGCTGAGGACATCGTGTTTTTTCTCACGTTGAAAGAAGATAGAGAGAAAGAGAAAGAAATGGGGGGGGGGGGGGTTTGACCAATATATAATTAATTTAATTTCAAAAAGTTAGTTTTTCATTCGACCTTCAAAACGAACCCAACGACTGTTGCCCCTAGCTAAATACCTCCATTCCGGACACAATGGGATATGTCCCGTTCGTTAATACGACTGTTTCGATCAGTTTCCGTTAAAATTAAGATACAAATTAATATAACTTTCAAAATTGATTTTTAATGTACATTTTAATTTACCGGGGCCACATACTGACTCCAAAAATTCCAGAAAAATAAATCTAGCTATGCTTTGACGATACAGTCCTAACAAAACTAATTTCGTCTAATTTGGAGACCGTTTGAATAACGGTGATTTTTTAGTCGATTAAATTCAAACTGAATTGACCAAACACGTTTAAATTCACCACGCTCACATATTAATTCCAAAAATTATGAAAATTGGAATCTAGCAATAATTTGACATTCTGGATCCAACAAAAGTCGTCTCGTCGAAAATGGAGGTCATTTGTAAATTCGCTATTTTTAAGGGCTATATTTTCCATACCGACTATTCTGAATTTTCAACTGGGCATAACTTTTTATTCCTGCTATGAAATCTTGATTTTTCATATTCGTTGAAAGATATTTTCAAACAGATTCAAATATTTTTGGTTTCACTAAAATTCGGTTTATTTTGAATCATGTACATTCATTTGAAATTTGAAATCGAATTTTCAAACTACCGCCCCATTTCCAATTCCTTTTATAATATAAATAAATATTTATATTTTAACTTCGATTTAAATAAATTTATAGGTTCTAATTCTACTCAAAATAAATTTCTAGTTGTTATTATTTAAAATAATTCATTTTAAATATTCAAAATTCATTAAAATTGCCAAAATAAAAATTTTAAATTAGTTCTGATTTTCCTGGTTGTTACAATCTCCCCCACTTAAATTATTTTCGTCCTCGAAAAGGAACGGAGCTGAAAGTTGTTTAACTAACCAACTCAACTTTCAGTTTGGCTTTCATTCTTCAACTTTTCGGTTTCTAAGAATTTTCCAATTCTTCAAAAATTTGGCTAACATCCTAAATTTTTGAAAAATTTCGCCATAACCTCCTTTGTACGGTAGACATTTAAAACCACAACTAGCCACGCAGGGCCCTCACCATCCGAAAAGAAAAAGAAAAAGCCAAGCGGTTAGCCAATCGTCTCATAAAATCATCCAAACCCAATAAATTTGTAAACATGTACCTATTTGTCGGGAATACCATTTTATTCCTCTTCTCTAGCCTCCTTGCTATGACCTGTTCAATGTTTATACATGTATAGACATGCAATTGCAATCAATTTTCAATCCAGTTCAATATTTGATTCAAATTGGCTTAATGGTTCAAAATTTTAATTAATCAAACCAATAATCAAACAACACAATAAGCAATCAATTAGTTGATTATCGTTTCAAACACATAACTTATATACATATAAAAATCCATTTTTGTGTGTCAAATCACAAACAATAAATTCTAGCTAGTTTTTGGTTCTCATACCAGTCAATTGGAAATATATAGATATCCCACTTTCGAAACTCGAAAATAAATACTTATGATGCTGCAGCGATCATCAGAATCATGTCCGGGCGACTAGAGTGTGATTCTGTATCTGTCCAGTATATTTAAGGCTTCGTATACTCGTTTGCAAGGCGTATCTGCAAATCTTTATATACTCGATTGTCCAAATTCAATTTAAAATAATATAATCAAATACGTATAACTAGACTGAATTTTTCAAAACAAAATTTGTTTGTTTTTAAAACAAAACATTACTCCTCACACTCGTTCTAGGATACTACTGATCCTGTCTCTAACGACTCATTCTCATTGGATTTTACTAATCCAATCTCTGATGAATTCTTTCATTTGGTTCTAATGTGTCTTGTTCTCAAGCTCTGTAAACCAAAGCTCTGATACTAAAATGAAACGACCCGAACTTCCCCGGTCTCCGAAGAGAAGAGAAAGAACGGATTGTCTGAGAACATGACAAATCAGAACACGAACAGAAGAACATTTCATTGCTTATTACAACAATTTACATCAGAGTACCAAAATATACAGAGTATGAACAAATAATATACATTTGATAAATATCAGAAATTTACAAATTTACAATGCAGCGGAAAATAATACAAAACACAACTGAAAGAGATACACGGATATAGAGCTTTCCGAATATCATTCCAGCTGTAAACCAGGATCCTGTGAATATAATACCTACAAAACCAAAACTACTAGCTGCCCGTGTGAAAAATAGGGGCACCCAGCGTTTAGGTTAAAACAATAAACTCCAGGTTAGTCATGTGACTGGTGTGAGAAATAAAACAGTTATTTAAAACTTTACTTTCAAATCAGGTAAATCAAGGGACCACGCCGTATAACATAGAACGGGTTTCCTCCCAAGAATACCAGTGCATAAAACAAACATAGCAATGCTTTTTGGAAAAACGAAGCTATTATAAGACTCAGGTCCGATCACACAATGCAACGCAAGCCGGAGGATAGAGTTTTACCTTATAATAGCCAAACATGCTTGATACGTTTAAAACAAATAATTTTGATACTATTATAGCGTAAAGTGTATGAAAACAACTTCAAATATAAATGTATCAATCATAGACGGCATAGTGCCCCTGTAATGACCTGGATTCTTATGGGATAATTTTAAATATTTAATATGGATTTAAATATTGGGTGGATAAATATAAAAGGAATTTTTATATTTAGTTATCAATTTAAAAATCGATAATATGATTTATTTCGAATTTATATAATTATCGAGAAGCTGAAATAATTGAATTCGAATTATAGTTTGAATCAGAATAGTTCAGATGGTCAGTGTCAGTGGTTGGGTTCAAAAAGGAGTTCTGGATCAGGTTGGTACTTTAATTTAAGGACACGGGTCCTAAAACAAATTAAATTAAAACCAAAAATATCATAGACTTGTGGTCCGAAACAAAACAACAAGGAGAAACTAAAGCAAAACCCATGGCTCCTTTACATCCACAAACTAAAGCAAAACCCATGGTCTCTCTGTCTCCACAAACTAAACCAAACACCTCAAATAAAAGGGGCCGATCCTCCCTTATTTCATTTGCAAACATATCGAGTTCACCAAATAAAATTAAAAGAGGGCGCAATTCAAATCAAAAGCAACGGGACATCGTGGAGCTCGCAGGTGGTTCGAAGAGGGATTGGAAGTGGCGTCGTACCAAGGGTTGCTGTCGCGATAAACATCGTTGCGTCACTGGTGGAGGGTTTTTGAGGGTTCATTGATGTTCGGATGGCATCCGAAGGGCGTGGATTAGGGTTCATCATAGCGAAAAAACCGAAGCTCAATCCAGAACCAAAAACGCTCGCGAGGTCAACCAGGGAATGGACAATGGCATTGTAAGTAGAAGGGGGCCTCGACTCTCTGACGGGTGTGCGATTGGACTCGCGATGGTGGAAGTGTGGGTCGCAATGGGTTCTGGTAGGACTAGAGGAAGTGTCGCAGAAGATTTGAATGGGATTTGAGCTCGACACAAAGCTGCGTTTGTTGCCACAGCAAAAACAGGGAAGGAGAAGTATAGAAGTGATAAGGTAAACATTTTAATTAAATTTAAAAATACATAGTTTAGTTAATCTTATTTGTTAAGTTAAATTAGTTAATAACATGATTAGGATTTTTCTTAAGTTAAATTAGAAATGGTGTAATTGGGATTTTAGTTAAGTTAGTGTATGTGTATATATATATGTATATATATAAAACTATTGATAACCCTACCTGTTAGCAATGACCAGGTTGCAAGGATTAACTAAAATATATGTGAAAATAATTTGTAAGATTTAAGAATTGATTTTACAGTCCTAAGTAGTTAGCTAGTTACAAATAAATTTGTAAACTTGTCATTTAGTATGAAATTAAGTTTAAATTTGGAATTAGTTACATGGAAAACTAATTAATTAAATTAGTATATTTATTACAACCAAAATTAGTATACTTTTAGAAAATAAAATGTCATTTGACTGTTAAACTGGAATTCGGAAGTTTAGAAAATTAAATTAAATTTTAATATATTTTTAACATAGGACTATGTTAAGAAACTTATTCAGGCTATTTTTAAAGTTCAGAATTTTCTTATGCAAGGTTAAATCGAATCAAATCATTCATGGGGAGTTCGGAGTCTCAGAAATCACTAAAAAGGATATTTAAATGGGTACAAGTCGCAAATAAATCATGGTGAGTAAATCTCACTCACCTGTTATTTAGAATTATTTTTATTAACTAAAAATAATTGTTATTGCTTGTTTGAATGCTGTTTGGTTGATTTAAATAAATTAGTTATTTAGGGTTGACTATTATATATATTGGGTTGATGATTGGTTGGATTCCCGCAGTCTCATTAGCGGATGCCCGCGGTACCATAGCGGATGATTTCCCTATGCGCCCCACAAATATATATTAGTGGATGACCTTCATACCGCGATATCCTGCCTCGAAGCAGGATTGGTATTATTTGTTTTGACTAACGTCTGTGGATGCAGGAAAAACAGGTTGGAGGAATCCAACAGGATTCCTAAAAAATATATAATCTGTTTGTTTATTTATTTGCATATATACTGTCATATATGATGTGTTAGAAAAATAAATAATTGGTTGCTTTGTGTGTTTAAATATCGCTGGCCTAAGTATTGATATTTAAAAATATCGAAAAAGGGTATTTGAGATTTAAAAAAAGGAATTCTATTTTTATAAATAGAATTTGAATTTTTAACGAACTATAGAAAATATTAACTTGTTTTGGATATATATAAAACGAGTATTGAATTTATAAAATTTGTTTATAAATCAAAATGTGGGATTTGAATTGAATTTATAAACTTTGTTTATAAATCAAAATGTGGGATTTGAATTGAATTTATAAACTTTGTTTATAAATCAAAATGTGGGATTTGAACTGAATTTATAAACTTTGTTTATAAATACATAGTGTGGGATTTTAAGTGAAGTTATAAACGTTGTTTATAAATAATGAATAGAATTTGAATATAGGAATGTAAATTGAATTTAAATAAAGGATTCAAATAAAGTTAAAAATTGAATTTGAATATGGAATTCAAATAGAAGTAAAATATATTAAAGAGTTAAATAACAAATTTAGTTAAAACGATTGTTATAGTTAAAATAGATTGGACAGGTATAGACATACAGGAGACAGGTATGGGATAAAATTAATGAAGGTATAAATAGAATGCTCGACAAAAGGTACGTATTTAATTCATATATGAGATTTTATGCGCCGTATCGGCTAGCCGCTTGGCATTTCTTTTTCTTTTTGGATTGGTAAGGGCCATGGGAGGCTATTTGAAATATCCCGATGCTCCCGGTACAAAGGAGGTTATGGCGAATTTTTCCGGGAATTTAAGGAGTTAGAATATTTTTAAGATAATTTGATAGTTAGAAATCAACGTATCGATATATATAGAAGTCGATAAGGAAACGAACTTAGAAATAGAATAGTATAATCAAAAAGGAAGACTAGGAATAAAATCTAATAAGAATAGAAAGAGAAAGAGTATACGTGTTTAAAAGTGAAGAAGTAGTTGTGTGGTATTGATTATTCGAGTAAGTAGTCATATCTGTTTTGATGTTATAAATGTTATTCAGTCAAGGTCTGAGAGGGAATTATACCCCAACTTGATTGATTTCATTATTAACAAATAAATAGTAAGATTCCAGGCTCGAAGATCAATGTTGGATAAGAGTTAGTTGAATATAGTATTTGGGTTGTCGTAACGATATTTTTACACAACATCCGTTTTAACCCAAATGAGTGTAAAATTGGAAATAGAATAATAAATATTTCCTTAGTATAGAAATAAATGAGATCGGAAAAGAGATAAGTAATTGGAATATTTTCCAATTATAACTAGCATATATTTTCTAAGTTTAGAAAATAAAGGAAGGCGATATTCAGAAATGTTTTCCAAATAGCATAAAAGGCCAATATGGTTATTGAAAATATTTGGTTAACAGATATTGGTAAAGAAATGGAAAAGTGATTTAATTAATGGAATATTAATTAAGGGCTCGGTGATTGTTTGATAATTGGATGAACACTTGTTTTCTTCGATAGTTAAATCATCGACTATCGAAACACTTGTTTTTATTCGATAGTTAAATCATAGACTATCGAAGTTTTGACCATCGTTGTCAATATGGAGAGACTGGTTGGATTATTATCCGAAGAACCACTCCGTATTGGCAGTAGCGTTGTGAATCAGATTATATAAAGATAATAGAAGACGGAGTAGAGTGCAAGGACTTTTTCTATTAATAGGAATTGTGCATTCGATTCATTCTGTTCCTGGGTGACTTGTATGGATGAATGTCTGACAGAGTATTTCCGGAAAGGTCACGTACATTGATTTCTTCAGCCGTACCAAGAGTGGAAGCGGAGAAGGAAATTTCTTTAGCTAACACATAATGTACTGTTGTAGACGTCAATTAGTGATTTTAGATGGATCTGACAATGTGGCATTCGAAGTGAATCTGATGTGATGATAAAGCGTAGCCTCAAGCCTCAACAACCGGGAAATGACAGAAATCGAGCAGGCAACATGGCTATGTAGGTCGCACCTATTAGGGTGTATAATCACCTGATCTAGAGTTTCATTCATTTCTAAAAATCTATTGTCGATGCTGTCCCATTTGGGAAACGGTTGCTGATCCCAACCGTTGGTGATATACATTCGATACACTCAAGCGAATGAATGGTCGGTCATGTGTGGCTGAGTTGCAAGATGTTCTTGTTGAACTCGGTGTATTCTCCTCTAGAGATATACCAGCGGAAGGTGGTTCCATACCTTGTCATAGTTGGAAATCCATTACCCAATAAGTGCTTGCGGTTTTGATTGTATATTATATATGTGGAACGTGAGATGCAAATGTTACACTAGATTGTTATTTACTTGATTTAGACAATATTATAATATCAAAAGAGTTTTGATATAAAGATTATAGTTCCTTTCAAAGGGATTTTGAAAATTAAATCAAGTGTTTGGATTCTCATAAGGGAAAAACCCATTCCGTGTTATACGGCGTGGTCTTATGAGATATCACTTAGTTTTCTGAAACTGTTTACTCATACCAGTCCCATGACTGACCCGGAGTTTATTTTGTTTTGTTCTACCTAAACTCTTGGGTGCCTAAATTTGTACGGGCAATTAAGTAGTTCAGGATTTTACAGATCTATCTAAAGGAGCTTGGAGCAGGAGGCTTCAGCGTTAGTTATATAGAGTTTTGTTCCGCTGTGTTGTAAGTGTTGTACTCTGATAAGTGTATGTATATAGTTAATATTTTGTATTTCAAAGATATGATATATTATATTTTGTTCTGCTGCGATGTGAGATTATGTGTTGTTGTTTATGTTCTTCTTCTATCTTCTTCTTCTAAAAAAATGTTTCGTATTTTCATGATATTTGGGTTGGACGTATGATGTATATAGTCAACTCTGATGTTGCGGAAATTTGGGTCATTACAGTTGGTATCAGAGCTTAGGTTGAGCGAATACCTAGGCTTGTTGGAATGTGCTCATTAGAGATAGGATCGGTAATATCCTAGAATGAGTTAAGTGTGTATATATATACGAGAGAGCGTATTTGTTATTTGATATAAAAACTTTTTTATATTGTGTTAACTAGTCTGTTGAGTGAATTATGAATTCTGATCGAATAGTGGGACGCTACGACGTCGATAGGAGTTCATAAACACTTGAACAGAAGATTGGACACGATATTGTTTTAAATGGTTGAGTTGATTGTTAGAATTATAATCGAATTAGATTAAAAAAACTGAAATAGTTATATATATAACCAATGGAATTTGTATATGAAATCAAATATACAAATGTGATAAATTGAAATTGAATTCCAACTAGAATTCTGAATTTAAAATCCTGGGAAGTTGGAAAATATTTTCTAAAGTATATTAAAATAAAATAGTTTTATTTTCAAAGGATTTTTGAATAAAAATCATTTGAATGGATTTTTAATATGATAATGCACTGAACTCACTTCAGTGGCTGGGAAATAATTCTGATGATGGTCGCAACATCATCAGTGTTTATTTTCGAGTTTCTAAGTGATGAATTGCTGCCTTAGAAAAGTTTTTGATGGAAATTTGTTTGAAAAGAAAACAAGTTGTTTGAAAATTCAAATGTTTTGAATTTGAGATAGATATAAATATATGTATAGATTTATATTACTTCAAAGGAATTTTGAAATGGGAATTGGAATATAGATTTCAAATAGAAGTGAAATGGGAATTGGAATATAGAATTCAAATAGAAGTAAAATAAAGGAATTTGAATATATATGTAATTCAAATAGAAGTGAAATAGAATATGAATTCAAAGGAATTCAAATGAGTTTGAATAAAGAAATTCAAATGGAATTTGAATATTGCAAATATAAAGGAAATTCAAATATAGAGTTTGAATAAAGAAATTCAAATGGAATTTGAATATTGTAAATATATAGGATTTGAATTTTAGAAGTGAAATAGATCGGGAATATTATTTGAAATGGATTGGATATATATTAAAAAATATATCAGAATGGAGTTGAATTTATTATAAATAAAGTTAAAACGTTTATATTTATAAATATAACTAAAACGAGCTCGCCGTGGCGCGGTAGTTCGTAAATTGGCGGTTCGAACTTCAATTTAGTATACAGAACTCAATTGAAGTCGGAATTCTTTGAAATAAGAATCGTCGGGACCGGTTGAATAATAGTTTTCTAATGAAAGGGAAAATCTGGATTTCGTCGTATAGATTTTGAGATATGTCAAAATCAAATTTTTAGAAAAGCAGCGCAAGAACCATTATAAAACCATAACGGTTTAATTAAATAAATAAAAGGATTTTTAGGAAATAAAATCCAAATTGGCATTAGAAAAATCCAGGCTGGAGATATAAAATAAATTTGAACTCCAGTGAAGTAAGTGGAATGATTTTTAAGACAAAAATCATATTTTAAATGGTTAAATAGAATTAACTAAATTGGAAAATAATTAGTTAAAGGAAATTTGAATTGAAAATGGGTTTTTGGATAAGTGAAAGAGATTGAGAATTTATATTCGAAATCGAATATATAACTCGAGTTGAAAATATAATTGGATTAGTTTATAATTAAGTTGACATATATTTGAACAAGTTATATTCAAATAAAAAGGGTGAAATAGGCAAAACGGTTAATTAGCAACTAGTTAATGGGAATTTGAATGATTGAAATTAAATTTAACTTAAGTAAGTTAAATGGATCGAAATGAATAAATTGAGTAAAATGAATGTGAATGAAATATGAATTTGGTGTGAATAAAGGAAAAACCAATGGAGTTAAAAAGGAAATATATTTGTAAAACAAATATAAAGGAAATATATTTGTAAAACAAATACAAAGGAAGCCATGTGCAAACAAATAGAAGGAAAATATTTATAAAAACATTTACAAATAGAATTTAAAAGGAAATATTTGTAAAACATTTACAAATAGATTCAATGGAAATATTTATTTATAGAAAATAAATAGAATGTTATAAATGAGATATTTATTTGTTAAATAAATAGAATTTAATCAAAGGAATATTTAGAAGATGAATAGAAAATGGAAATCTGTTTTTAACAGATAAATAGAAAAGATTAATTTATAAATAACAGTTTATAAATTAAATTAAATATTTATCATTCGATAAATGGAATATAAAAGTCTGAGCTTATATAGAGAAGAGATATTGGTTTTTAACACCGATAGTTTTAAATAGAAGGGGTACGCAACACTTGTATAAGTGAAGTAACGTAATTAAAAAGAACATTTATAAAGTGAAGAACCGTTACTAAAAGTAAATCTTTATAAATGAATAAACATTATCCAAAAGGAGTTATTCGAATAGGAGAAGTCGATTAGTGTTAGAAATAATCGATTAGAGTTAGAATAAATCGATTTGAGTAAGAATTAAGCAGGTAGGGTTAATTAGTTAGGGTTAATTCGTAGAGTTAATTGAATATTAGTTATTCAATTAGAATTTATCGAATATTTGTTATTCAAATTAAGAGTTAACCAGATAGAGTTAATTGAACATAGTTAATCGAATTAGGATTTAATTGAATGTTAGTTATTCAATTAAAGTTGATCGAATATATTTATTGAGATAGAGTTAGTCAAGCATAGTTACTCAGGATAAGTTGCCATTTCGTATGACTGCTAGCGTAATTCACAGGGCTGCAGATAGCCTAGGGCGGTCGGATGTTTCCTGAGGGAATCAGGCGTAACCATTGTGATCGCTATGATCTAGAGTCAAGCGAATGGAGTTAAATCAAATATAGTTTATTCGAATAGAGTTAAAGGAGTTAATCGAATATTAGTTATTCGAATAGAATTAAAAAGGTGTAAATCGAATATAGTTTATTCGAAGGAAGGTTTTCGAATCTAGTTATTCGAAAGAGAGATTATCGAATATAGTTATTCGAAGGGAGGAGTTATCGAATAGGGATTTATTCGAAAGAGAGTTGCGTAAGGAAGTTTGAAATGTTGAGTATCAACATAAGTAAGATTTTGAAAAGTTAATGGGTTTGTAGCACTTTTCCTACCTTAGCAATTTCGAGGACGAAATTATTTTAAGTGGGGAAGAATGTAATGACCCAGATTCTTATGGGTTAATTTTAAATATTTAATATGGATTTAAATATTGGGTGGATAAATATAAAAGGAATTTTTATATTTAGTTATCGATTTAAAAATCGATAATATGATTTATTTCGAATTTATAAAATTGTCGAGAAGCTGAAATAATAGAATTCGAATTATAGTTTGAATCAGAATAGTTCGGATGGTCAGTGTCAGTGGTTGGGTTCAAAAAGGAGTTCTGGATCAGGTTGGTACTTTAATTTAAGGACACGGGTCCTAAAACAAATTAAATTAAAACCAAAAATATCATAGACTTGTGGTCCGAAAAACAACAACAAGGAGAAACTAAAGAAAAACCCATGGCTCCTTTACATCCACAAACTAAAGCAAAACCCATGGTCTCTCTGTCTCCACAAACTAAACCAAACAACTCAAATAAAAGGGGCCGATCCTCCCTTATTTCATTTGCAAACAAATCGAGTTCACCAAATAAAATTAAAAGAGGGCGCAATTCAAATCAAAAGCAACGGGACATCGTGGAGCTCGCAGGTGGTTCGAAGAGGGATCGGAAGTGGCGCCGTACCAAGGGTTGCTGTCGCGATAGACATCGTTGCGTCACTGGTGGAGGGTTTTCGAGGGTTCATTGATGTTCGGATGGCGTCCGAAGGGCGTGGATTAGGGTTCATCATAGCGAGAAAACCGAAGCTTAATCCAGAACCAGAAACGCTCGCGAGGTCAACCAGGGAATGGACGATGGCACTGTAAGGTAGAAGGGGGTCTTGACTCTCTGATGGGTGTGTGATTGGACTCGCGATGGTGGAAGTGTGGGTCGCAATGGGTTCTGGTAGGACTAGGGGAAGTGTCATAGAAGAGTTGAATGGGATTTGAGCTCGACACAAAGCTGCTTTTGTTGCCACAGCAAAAACAAGGAAGGAGAAGTATAGAAGTGATAAGTTAAACATTTTAATTAAATTTAAAAATACATAGGTCAGTTAATATTATTTGTTAAGTTAAATTAGTTAATAACATGATTAGGATTTTTCTTAAGTTAAATTAGAAATAGTGTAATTGGGATTTTAGTTAAGTTAGTGTGTGTGTGTATATATGTATATATATAAAACTATTGATAACCCTACCTGTTAGCCATGACCAGGTTGCAAGGATTAACTAAAATATACGTGAAAATAATTTGTAAGATTTAAGAATTGATTTTACAGTCCTAAGTAGTTAGCTAGTTACAAATAAATTTGTAAACTTGTCATTTAGTATGAAATTAAGTTTAAATTTGGAATTAGTTACATGGAAAACTAATTAATTAAATTAGTATATTAATTACAACCAAAATTAGTATACTTTTAGAAAACAAAATGTCATTTGACTGTTAAACTGGAATTCGGAAGTTTAGAAAACTAAATTAAATTTTAATATATTCTTAACATAGGACTATGTTAAGAAACTTATTCAGCCTATTTTTAAAG
Source organism: Allium sativum (assembly GCA_030737875.1). Lineage (NCBI taxonomy): Eukaryota > Viridiplantae > Streptophyta > Magnoliopsida > Asparagales > Amaryllidaceae > Allium > Allium sativum. Next base: position 167,885,936 of record CM060923.1, read on the forward strand.
TTCAGAATTTTCTTATGCAAGGTTAAATCGAATCGAATCATTCATGGGGAGTTCGAAGTCTCAAAAATCACTAAAAAGGATATTTAAATGGGTACAAGTCGCAAATAAATCATGGTGAGTAAATCTCACTCACCTGTTATTTAGAATTATTTCTATTCATCAAAAATAATTGTTATTGCTTGTTTGAATGTTGTTTGGTTGATTTAAATATATTAGCTATTTAGGGTTGACTATTATATATATATATATATTGGGTTGATGATTGGTTGGATTCCCGCAGTCTCATTAGCGGATGCCCGCGGTACCATAGAGGATGATTTCCCTATGCGCCCCACAAATATATATTAGTGGATGACCTTCATACCGCGATATCCTGCCTCGAAGCAGGATTGGTATTATTTGTGTTGACTAACGTCTGTGGATGCAGGAAAAAACAGGTTGGAGGAATCCAACAGGATTCCTCAAAAATATATAATCTGTTTGTTTATTTATTTGCATATATACTGTCATATATGATGTGTTAGAAAAATAAATAATTGATTGCTTTGTGTGTTTAAATATCACTGGCTTAAGTATTGATATTTAAAAATATCGAAAAAGGGTATTTGAGATTTAAAAAAGGGAATTCTATTTTCATAAATAGAATTCGAATTCTTAACGAACTATAGAAAATATTAACTTGTTTTGGATATATATAAAACGATTATTGAATTTATAAACTTTGTTTATAAATCAAAATGTGGGATTTGAATTGAATTTATAATTTTGTTTATAAATCAAAATGTGGGATTTGAATTGAATTTATAAACTTTGTTTATAAATCAAAATGTGGGATTTGAATTGAATTTATAAACTTTGTTTATAAATATATAGTGTGGGATTTTAAGTGAAGTTATAAACGTTGTTTATAAATAATGAATAGAATTTGAATATAGGAATGTAAATTGAATTTAAATATAGGATTCAAATAGAGTTAAAATTGAATTTGAATATGGAATTCAAAAAAAAGTAAAATAGACTAAAGAGTTAAATAATAAATTTAGTTAAAACGATTGGTATAGTTAAAATAGATTGGACAGGTATAGACATATAGGATACAGGTATGGGATAAAATTAATGAAGGTATAAATAGAATGCTCGACAAAAGGTACGTATTTAATTCATATATGAGATTTTATGCACCGTATCGGCTAGCTGCTAGGCTTTTCTTTTTCTTTTTGGATTGGTAAGGGCCATGGGAGGCTATTTGAAATATCCCGATGCTCCGGGTACAAAGGAGGTTATGGCGAGTTTTTCCGGGAATTTAAGGAGTTAGAATATTTTTAAGACAATTTGATAGTTAGAAATCAACATATCAATATATATAGAAGTCGATAAGGAAACGAACTTAGAAATAAAATAGTATAACCATAAAGGAAGACTAGGAATAAAATCTAGTAAGAATAGAAAGAGAAAGAGTATACGTGTTTAAAAGTGAAGAAGTAGTTGTGTGGTATTGATTATTCGAGTAAGTAGTCATATCTGTTTTGACGTTATAAATGTTATTCAATCAAGGTCTGAGAGGTAGTTATACCCCAACTTGATTGATTTCATTATTAACAAATAAATAGTAAGATTCCAGGCTCGAAGATCAATGTTGGATAAGAGTTAGTTGAATATAGTATTTGGGTTGTCGTAACGATGTTTTTACACAACATCTGTTTTAACCCAAATAAGTGTAAACTTGGAAATAGAATAATTAATATTTCCTAAGTATAGAAATAAACGAGACCGGAAAGAGATAAGTAATTGGAATATTTTCCAATTATAACTAGCATATATTTTCTAAGTTTAGAAAATAAAGGAAGGCGATATTCGGAAATGTTTTCCAAATAGCGTAAAAGGCCAATATGGTTATTGAAAATATTTGGTTAACAGATATTGGTAAAGAAATGGAGAAGTGATTTAATTAATGGAATATTAATTAAGGGCTCGGTGATTGTTTGATAATTGGATGAACACTAGTTTTCTTCGATAGTTAAATCATCGACTATCGAAACACTTGTTTTTATTCGATAGTTAAATCACAGACTATCGATATTTTGACCATCGTTGTCAATATGGAGAGACCGGTTGGATTATTATCAGAAGAACCACTCCGTATTGGCAGTAGCGTTGCGAATCAGATTATATAAAGATAATCGAAGACGGAGTAGAATGCAAGGACTTTTTCTATTAATAGGAATTGTGCCTTCGATTCATCCTGTTCCTGGGTAACTTGTATGGATGAATGTCTAACAGAGTATTTCTAGAAAGGTCACGTACATTGATTTCTTTAACCGTACCAAGAGCGGAATCGGAGAAGGAAACTTCTTTAGCTAACACATAATGTACTGTTGTAGACATCAATTAGTGATTTTAGATGGATCTGACAATGTGGCATTCGAAGTGAATCTGATGTGATGATAAAGCGTAACCTCAAACCTCAACAACCGGGAAATGATAGAAATCGGGCAGGCAGCATGGCTATGTAGGTCACACCTATTAGGGTGTATAATCACCTGATCTAGAGTTTCATTCATTTCTAAAAATCTATTGTCGATGCTGTCCCATTCGGGAAACGGTTGCTGATCCCAACCGTTGGTGATATACATTCGATACACTCAAGCGAATGAGTGGTCGGTCATGTGTGGCTGAGTTGCAAGATGTTCTTGTTGAACTCGGTGTATTCTCCTCTAGAGATAACCAGCGGAAGGTGGTTCCATACCTTGTCTGTAATAACCCGAAAATCTGGGCCAGTTTAAAATTTTTATTTTGGCGATTTTAGCGAATTTTGAATATTTAAAATGAATTATTTTAAATAATAACGACGAGAAATTTATTTTGAATATAATTCGAACGTATATATTATACGCGTCGTCGTTAGAATATAAATAATTATATATAATTATAAATAGAATTGAAAATGGCGCGGTAGTTCGATAATTCGATTTCAAACTTCAATTGAGTGTACCGGGTGCAAAACAATCCGGATTTTAGTGAAACCAAAAATAATGGAATCTAATAGTGAATATCTTTCCAACGAATCCGAAAAATCAAGATTTCGTAGCGGGAATCAAAAGATATGTCCAGTTGAAAATTCTGAATAGTCGCTATGGAATTCAGGCCCTTAAAAATGGACATTTTGCAAATGACCTCGGATTTCGACGAAACCAGTTTTGTTGGGTCCGTGATGTCGAATTATTGCTAGGTTTTAAATTTCGTAATTTTTCGAATCAATATGTGAGCGTGGCAAAGGAAAACGCGTTTGACCATTTCAGTTGATTTTAATCGACTGGAAATTGGCCATTTTTCCAACGGCCTTAGAATTCGACGAAGCTAGTTTTGTTAGGACCGTATCGTCGATACGAAGCTAGAAAATATTTTTCGGGAATTTATAGAGTTAGTATGTGACCCCGGTAATTTGAAATGTACGTTTAAAATTCAATATAGTGATTTAAATGAAAATTAAACGGAAACTGTTCGAGACGATCGAATCAGCTTGCGAAACATATCCCATTGTGTTCGGAATGGGGGTAAAACGCTATGGACCACAGGCGGTGGGCCTCGTTTCGAGGTCGTATGAAAAAGTCAACTTTAGATTGAAATTAAAAATAATTAAATAATTAATATATATTATTATACAACCTTAGCCCCTTTACTTTCTTCCCCAAACCCACGTCAGAAAAAAAGAGAAAAAAAAAACCCAGACGCCTCGTCGATCGCGCCCTCTCTCCTCGAACCCACCCTCACTTCGGCGATCAGCTCCCCCTCCTTCCCCGTCCAACCCCTTCTCTCTCCGCCCCCTTCGAGCGAAACCGCCCTAGTCCGCACCTCCCACTCACCTGAAGACCGCCGCAAGCCCCACGACCGCCCCGGGCCAGCCGCGACTTCCTCCCCCGCGCCTGCAGATCATCCGCACCCACACCTCCACCAAGCTTTGATTTCTAAAAAGAAGAAAAGTGAGTTTTTAATTTATATACCACATTGTAGAAAATTTCAGATTTTTAGCATGTATTATAGCATAGAAAATTCAGATTTTTAGCATGTATTATAACGTAGAAATTTCAGATTTTTAACACGTTTTTATATGTTAATATTTAAATTAAAAATATGATTTTTATATTTTTAAAAGTATTAAAAATATAGTCTTTACTATATAGGTGATGTCAAAATATGATTTTTGTTTATGTAGAGAGTTAAAAATATAATTTTTACATGATCGGGATATTAAAAATGTCATCTTTATATGTGTAGAAAAATAAAAATGAGATTTTTTTTATAAAGATGAAACCTTTATTTTAGAAAAGGCGAAACCTTTATTTTAGAAAAGGCGAAATCTTTATTTTAGAAAAGGCGAAATCTTTATATGGAAAATAGCGTGATAAAAATATAATTTTTATCTATACAACCTAGTAGTGAATAAAAAAATATGATTTTTATATGTTGAACTTCGAATTAAAAATATGATTTTTATATATTGAATAACGAAGTAAAATTCGATTTTTACATATGTAGTGAAAGCGGACAACGGAAGCGACAAAAAGGCGAATCGACGAAGTCTTCTGCATTAGAAGTGCCGTGGAGCTAGGATAGCTATAGGTGAGAACTTCTCACTCAAATTCTACTTTTCTAGTTATATATATATATATACTAGGATGCAGACGGTGCTTATTAGAAGCACCCGACACCCGTCCACAGACCATGGACTTGTTTGATTGGTTGTGTAGTTGGTTAGATTATTTGATTTGGATTGGATTGTTTTGGTGAAATTGAAATTGATATGATTGATGTGTGAATGGCGTGGGCCTTCATTAGACCGGGGATAAGGCTAGGCCTCGTCCCGTTTCTAGTATCGTGCCGTTATGCCGCCGAAATTTTCTAAAATATGTTAGAAAATAAAAATATCATTTTATTGTGTAGATGAATTGAATAGAAATTCATAGGTTGAAATAAAATGTTTTATCGTTAAAAATATAATTTTTAACGTGAATGTGAATAAATGAATAGTTATAAACAAATCGGCCGATTTGTTTGTATATACACTGATTTGACTGATATTGATTGGGTCGATAAATTTCACACATCGCCCAACTGCACAAATAAAATCTGTGTTTGATTGTTTGAAACCCCACACGGGTGTTGGGATGAAATTTGAAGTTCACTCATCCTGATTGATTAAATATGTCGATCGATTGATTGACAGGCTGTTATAAGCGTTAGATATCTATATTTGATGCTTATACAGTGTAGTGCACTTTGGTTGATGGTTGATTATTTTTCAATGCTATTATACATGTGTTGTATGAAAATCCATATAATTAACTTTGTATGGTAATTGATTGGGCCTCATTCCCGTTTTAAAATAGAAATATTTGAAATAGAAATATTCGAAATGGAATATTTGAAAATATCAATATATGAAGCCGTGTTGATTAGATTGACGCCATTTTGACGTGAACGATATTTATATCGATTTTAAACGAATTCAAAGTGAATTGAAAACGATTTCGAAATGAATTGAATTGAAAACGAATTCAAAGTGAATTGAAAACGATTTCGAAATGAATTGAATTGAAAACGATTTCGAAATGAAGTGAATTGAAAACGATTTCGAAATGAATTGAATTGAAAACGAATTCAAAGTGAATTGAAAACGATTTCGAAATGAATTGAATTGAAAACGATTTCGAAATGAATTGAATTGAAACGAATTCAAATTGAATTGAAATTTGAATTGAATAGAAATGAATTTTAAAACGAGTCTATAAAGAAGAATTCAATTGTGATTTGAATTGAAAAGGAAGTTGAAAATGTTTTTGAAACAATTCAAAACTATTTATATAATTCGTTTTAAATAGAAATCGACGAAGTATATATTATATATATATAATATAATGGCCAGAATAGAACGCGCCGCGCCGCGGCAATTCGTGAATTTCGACCATTTATTTCAAACGGACATTACGGGAGATCCGACCGTCGGATTCTCCTAAAACCGGAACCGTTGGGTTCGTATCGAAAAGAGCTTTCTAACGAATGTGATAAATTAGAAATCTAACAGTTGGATTTGGAATTATGTCCAAATCAAATTGGAAAAAGGTCGTTGTAAGTGCAGTTCGATGGCCATTGGTGGAAATCGACTGTACGGGCCTTGATAAAATTATTAAAAATAGTAATAATTTGTGTAAAATCATAAGAAATGATTTGTGAAGATTTGGGATGAAAAACTCCATATTTGAAAAGATAAAAATAGATTTTTATCGAAATGAACTAGTTTTGAACTAGAATTATAATTCTATTTATTTTTAAATAAATAAATTGAATTTGAAAAGGGTTTTGAAAATAACCAGAATATCCAATGATTGCATTGGAGTGGATTTGAATCGAAATTGTCTTCGGAATATTTCGATGTTGGAATTCGTGATTATACAGGTGTTGTTATGGAAATTTGAAAGATATATATATATATATATCGCTATTTCCAATACGACATTTGTTAGTCGTAGAATTCGATATTGAATATAAGCCGATATATTTTCTATTCAAAGCCTTGTATTGAATATCGAATGTGATTTGGGTTTGTCGTGAATGGTGTCTTCACTAACACTGTTCTTGAACCCAGTTGAGAAATGATTAAATCTTTTTATTTAGATTTAATGAAGTGTACCAATTAAACGATATTTAATTGGAATTGAATTGGTATTGATTTTTGGGTTTATCGTGAACAGTGTTTTAAATAACACTTGTTCTTTAACCCGATAATTAATGGAATGTGATTTTGGGTTTATCGTGAACCGTGTTTTAAATGGCACTGATTCTTTAACCCAGTTAAAGATTAAAACTAAGTGGAGTTTTAATGAATCTTTAATTAGATTGAAATGATCGAAAATGGAGTATCACCAGTTTTGCTCCAGGCGATGGTTAAATCTTTAATTAGATTTGAACGTGAAATGGTAATTGAATTTACCGATAACACTGTGGTGTTAGATATGAAGTACTACCAGTTTTACTTCATGGGATGAATAGGTTGGGATTGGGAAATAAATGATTACTTCGGTGTGGTTCGCTAATCCCGACTAGTTTGAATTGATATTCAAAGGAGATTAAAGAATAAATTTAAAGAATTTATCTTGGATAAAATTAATGGGAACTTTTCCCAAAATATAGGAATATTTGAATAAATGAATATTCTGAATTGGAATGAGGCGTATGTTGTGTTTGTGTAACACTTTTATAATATATACGCGAGTTATTCAGAAAGACCGGGTTTATCCCATTCTGAATAACTGATTCGACGTGGTGTCGAAGATGAAGACGGTGGTCGAAGACCGGAAGTCTTCACGTCGTTTGGGTGATAACTGATGATCTTGATTGGGCTGTACACCCAAGAAGATGGAAACAGTTGGTGATCGTCCAGACGTACTTGGAGATCGATGGATATGCGGGGTACTAGGTGCCTCCGGTTTCGTTCAGACCCAGAACGGACTTGTAAATGGACTGTGTGTCTGACATTGGATTTTAGTCTGTGTGATTGATTTCTATTAAATATATTTCTGTTTGGCGGCGGAGAATTTATTCTCTTGCTTAACGCCCTTCTCTGAGACGTACGAGCTCAGGGGTTATATATTGATGGATATCAAATGCATGGAGTGAATTGCCTGTGTGGCATGCCTAAGTGGCAATTGATCGAGGCTTCTGTTGAAAAGCAAAGTCTTGTGGTGATGATCAAAGCACAGCCTGTGTGGCACAGCTTTGTGTAACGTGAATTCGCGAGCCTCGCACCCCGGTTGTGAACCAAAAACGGGAGACGGACCTCAGGGAGGGCATGCGTTTCTTTCTAGTTAGAAGTGGCGTCAGTGGTTTTACACGCCCTAACGAGTTTGACTTATGTGGTTGTTGCTGTTGCGAGGCGCCTCGGTTATATCGGTTTCGGCCGATGCATTCTGGTCGGCAGACGGACCAGACTTACGCCCCAAAGGGCGGGGAAACGTAGTGTTCAGGGTTTAAGTTTAATCCACATCGGTGGACCGGCCCTGTCGCTCCAAGGTCACTTGAGCTCTGACCTGTGGCTCAGGCTAGAGAGTCACGAATCGGTTGAGGACTATCTTTTGCCTCGGTTCATAGACGGAAATCCAATTTCCAAATACGTGACATTTGCGGTTTTATTTGTAAACCTATATGTGGCGACATGATATATGGTACCCATGCCGCCTATGATTGATACTTATGATTTGAAGTTGTTTTATACACTATGCACTTATAATAGTATCAAATGATTTGTTTTAAACGTATCAAGCATTCTTTGGCTGTTATAAGGGAAAACCCTATCCCCCGGCTTGCGTTGCATTGTGTGATAGGACCTGGGTCTTATAACAGCTTCATTTTTCTTTATTTAGCATTGCGCTGTTTGTTTTATGCACTGGTATTCTTGGGAGGAAACCCGTTCCGTGTTATACGGCGTGGTCCCTTGATTTACCTAACTTTAAAATAAAGATTAACTGTTTTAGTTCTCACACCAGTCACATGACTGACCTGGAGTTTATTGTTTTAACCTAAACTCTGGGTGCCCCTATTTTCCGCACGGGCAGCTAGTAGTTTTGGTTTTGCAGATTTATATTCACAGGGTCCTGATCAACAGCTGGAACGATGCTCGGAAAGCTCTGTATCCGTGTATCACTTCTAGTTGTGCTTTTGTATTATTTTCCGCTGCTTTGTAATTTAATGTAATCTCTGATATTTATCGAATGTAATTTATTCATTTCTACTCTGTATATTCTTGTATCTGATGGAATTGTTGTAATAACAATGAAATGTTCTTCTATATGCGTTCTGTTGTGGCTTGTTCTCGAACTATCCGACGCTTCCTTTTACGGGGAAGTAACGGGTCGTTTCATTGTCATAGTTGGAAATCCATTACCCAATAAGTGCTTGCGGTTTTGATTGTATATTATATATGTGGAACATGAGATGCAAACGTTCCACTAGTTTGTTATTTACTTGATTTAGACAATATTATAATATCAAAAGAGTTTAGATATAAAGATTATCGTTCCTTTCAAAGGGATTTTGAAAGTTAAATCAAGTGTTTGGATTCTCATAAGGGGAAAACCCGTTCCGTGTTATACGGCGTGGTCTTATGAGATATCACTTAGTTTTCTGAAACTGTTTTAAACTGTTTACTCATACCAGTCCCATGACTGACCCAGAGTTTATTTTGTTTTGTTCTACCTAAACTCTTGGGTGCCTAAATTTGTACGGGCAGTCAAGTAGTTCAGGATTTTACAGATCTATCTAAAGGAGCTTGGAGTAGGAGGCTTCAGCGTTAGTTATATAGAGTTTTGTTCCGCTGTGTTGTAAGTGTTGTACTCTGATAAGTGTATGTATGCAGTTAAGATTTTGTATTTCAAAGATATGATATATTATATTTTGTTCCGCTGCGATGTGAGATTCTGTGTTGTTGTTTCTGTTCTTCTTTTATCTTCTTCTTCTAAAAAAATGTTTCGTATTTTCGTGATATTTGGCTTGGACGTATGATGTATATAGTCAACTCTGATGTTGCGGAAATTTGGGTCATTACAGTCCCATCCCACTATGTTGCCATTATAGGCTCTACAAATAAAACTGAATGTCACGTATTGAAAAATGGATTTCCTTCATGAGTCGAGGCAAGGAATGTACTCCTCGCCGGCTTCGAGACACTCTAGCAAATTCCTCAGGATCTCCCGCAGTAGACCCTTGGATCCTCCAAGGCCGGTCCTTCCTTACGTTTGAGGATTAGTATTCCTGAACACAATTTCCCCGCCCTATCGGGCGTCTATGAGCCAGATGACTCAATATCCATCGGCTCCGTAGAGACCTATATATCCGAGGCGCCTCGCATTCCAACAACCACATAGGTAAAATATAAAAATGTCTGGGCTTGCAAAACCTTGACACCATCCATAACAAGAAAGAAACGTCATGTCCTCCTTGGGTCCCTTATCCCGTTTTTAACTCATACCGAGGTGTGAGGCTCGCGAATTAACGCTATACACAAAGCTATGCTGTATTAAGAACGTGCTTTGATCATCAACCACAAGGCTCTGATTTTCAACAGAAGCCTTGATCATTTACATCTCAGCATGCCACATAGGCAATTCACGCCATGCGACTGATGTCTATCGATATATAACCTCTAAGCTCATACGTCTCAGAGAAGGGCGTTAAGCAAGAGAATAAATTCTCCGCGGCCAAACAGATATATATTTAACAGAGATTAATCAACAAAGAATAAAATCCAATGTTATACAAACATCCATTTACAAGTTCGTTCAAGGTCTAGACGAAACCAGAGGCACCTTATTCCTTGTCCCGTGTCCAATACTGGAGTGAGGTCCTCGCATTTCCGGTCGATCTCCAAGTACGTCTGGACGATCACCACTTATTACCTTGTCTTGGGTGTATGACCCAATCAAGACATCATTAATCATCCAAACGATGTGAAGACCTCCGGTCTTCAACCACCGTCTTCATCGTCGACTTATCGTCGAATCAGTTATTCAGAATGGGTATAAACCCGACCTTTCCGAATAACTCGCGTATATAATAAATAAGTGCTATAAAAAGACAACTTACGCCTCATTCCAATTCAGAATATTCTTTTATTCAAATATTCTTATACTTTGGGAAAGGTTCCTATTAATTTTATTAAAGATAAATTCTTAAAAATTTATTATTTAATCTTCCTTTGGATATCATTCAAACCATATTAAGGTTTTCCAAACTAGTCGGGATTAACGCACCTTACTGAAGTAATCATTTATTTAATTTCCCAATCCCAACCTATTCATCCCATAGAGTAAAACTGGTATTACTCCATAACTAACACCACGGTGTTATCTGTAAAATAATTTCCATTTCCCGTTCAAATCTAGTTTTTGATTTAACTATCGCTTGGAGCAAAACTGGTGCTACTCCATTCTCGATCATTTCCCGAATTTGATAATTTAAATTATCACATTCTCTTTTCAATCTAATTAAAGATTCATTAAAACTCCTCTTAATTTTAATCTTCCCAAAAATCAATATTAATGATTATTTAACTTTGGAAACACTAACATGTCGCATCGACAATCTACACCATATTATTGATTTCTGCCAATATATAACCTCTAAGCTCGTACGTCTTAGAGAAGGGTGTTAAGCAAGAGAATAAATTCTCCGCCACCAATCAGATATATATTTAGCAGAGACTAACCATACAGTTCGAAATACAATGTTAAACACGTAATCCTGTCTTTAACTGGGTTAAATAACCAATGTCATTTAAAACACGGTTCACAATAAACCCAAATCCTCTTTCATAAAAATGGAATCTTCATGGAAAACAGATCAATATATAATCGATATCATTTTCCGTATCCGACTAATAATACAAATGTAATAACGACAAAGCCTTCTAAATTCCATATATATTTACAATCTTCCTCCACAGAAGCTCATTTCGATTATTATCAAATCGAATCCCATCAAATTCCAATTTAATATATTAAATTGGAAAACTTTGCATTGGAAATTTTCCGTTAAATCTTAATAAAAAGATTTATAAATTCCAAATCACATTTCACTGTAAATCGGGTTAAAGGAATGTCGTTAAAAACACAGTTCACAATAAACCCAATTCACATTCCATTTTCAATTCCAATTAAATGTTAATTAATTGGTAATTCTTCTTTAAATTTTATTTAAAAGATTTATTCTTTTCACGCTGGGTTTAAGAATGGTGTTAATAAAGACACCATTCACGACAAACCCGAAATCCAATTTTATTCAATTCCAATTAAATATTAATTAATTGGTAAACTCTTCTAAATCTTATTTAAAAGATTTAATCTTTTCTCAATTGGGTTTAAGAACAGTGCCATTTAAAACGCATTTCACGACAAACCCAAAATCCAATTCAATATTAAATACAAGGTTCTGAATAGAAATTATATCGGCTTATATTCAATATCAAATTCTGAAATCAACAAATATCGTGTTGGGAATAATGATATATATATATATCTTCCAAATTCCTCCATAATATCCGTATAATCACGGAATCCAATATCGAAATATTCCGAAGATAATTTCGATTCAAATCCATTCCAATTCATATATTGGAAATTCTGGTTATTTTTAAAACCATTTCAAATCCAATTTATTTATTTAAAAATATTGGATTATAATTCTAGTTCATAACTAGTTCATTTTGATAAAAATATATTTTTATCTTTATAAACGTGGAATTTTTCGCCCAAATTCTTTTCAAATCATCTATTATGATTTTACACAAATTATTGATATTTTTAATAATTTTATCAAGGCCCGTACAATCGATTTCCAAAAACGGTCATCGAACTACACCTACAGCGACTTTTTCCCAATTTGATTTGGACATAATTCCAAATCCAACTGTTAGATTTCAAATCCCTTATATTCTTTGGAATGCTCTTTTCGATACGAACCCAACAGTTCTGGTTTTAGTAGAATCCGACGGTCGGATCTCCCATAATGTCAATTCGAAGTCAATGGTTGAAATTCGCGAACTGCCGCGGCGCAGCGCGTTGCGTTCTATTCAGGCCATCAAATATATATATTATATATATTTCGTCGATTTCCATTTAAAACGTATTTTATAAATCGTTTTCAAGGCGATTTCAACTTCATATTCAATTTTAAATCAAAACTGAATATTCCATATCATTAATATATAAATGATAATATTTTCAAACATTAGATTTTGAAATCAGTTCCTTTTCGATATTCATTATAAAATGAATAAAATCGATATAAATATTGTTCGCGTCAAAATGGCATTAATTTAATCAACACGGCTTTATATATTTAAATATTTTCGTGTCCATCCCAAATCGGATATCAAAATCATATTTTGTTCCATTGCTGAATATTATTTTAAAATATTTGTTATTTTAAATATTCATTATTCGTCATTTTAAAATATTCGTTAATTTAAAATATTCGTTCTTTCCGAAATGGAATCAGACACAGTCAATTACCATATAATTTTATTTATATGGATTTCATACACACACGTACACAATCATAATCAAACATAGGCAATCATCATTCAGAGTGCATTACACAACTGCATAAGCGTTAAATATGAATAATTAACACTTACAACAGCCTGTCAACCAATCGATTGACATAAAACTAAATATTGGGATTAGTGTATGTCCAATATCATCCCAATACCCATGTGGGATTTTCAAACAACAAACACTAATTATTATTAGTGCAGTTGGGCAATGTGTAAAATACGTCGTCCTAATCCATATCAGTCAAATGTGTGTACATAAACAAATCGTCCGATTTGTAAATGAATATTTATTTTATTCATATACACGTTAAAAATTATATTTTTAACTATAAAATAATTATTTCTATTCAAATATTTTATATAGTCATTTATACAATAAAAATGATATTTTTATTATTCCAACATTTTTAGAAAATTTCGGCAGCATAACAGCGCGATACTAGAACCGGAATAAGGTCTAGCCTTATCCCTCGCCTAATAATGGCTTGCGCCATGTACATACCAATTCTAATCAATTCATTTCATTTTCCAAACCAAATTCAACCAAATAATCCAATCAACCAAACAAACATGGTTTCAAACAAAGGTGTCAGTTACTACTAAGCACCGTCTGCATCCTAGTATATATTTTTAACTAGAAAAAAATTAAAGTGAGAAGTTATCACCTTTGGGATCCCTCCATCATTCTTTAATTGGTGGATTTTGTCGTTGTGCTCCTTTTGTCGCTCTCGCACTTGAATTCGCCTCTTTAGCTCTAGAATTTGCATACGGCCTCCAACCTTCACCAAACTTTGTCAATAGCCTAAACGCGCCATTTCAGACAACTTTTACCTAGTGGACTTTCTTCCAAAACTGCACCAATTAGCCGGAAATCGCGAAAAACATCAGCAGGTCCGTTAACTTCGGACACGATTTCCGGACAGCTCCGCAATCCAAAATAGGAGTTTCATATACCAAATCGAAGAGAAAATCGTGCTCTTCGATCTTGGTATTGGTGAGTTTTGGCTAGAAGCGCACCGTTTGAGAGTTATTGGCGAAATAGTGAAAGGATGTTTTGTGCAAAACGGGGTTTTTGGAGAAAAATAGGTTTTTTGAGGAGGAAGGGCCCACGACCGGAGCTGGGTGGCTGGTGGAGGCGCAGGGGCTGTGCAGACGGCGCAGGTGGTTCACCGGTCGGGGTGGGGCCCGTAGTGGCGGTGGTGGGTGGTATTAGGATTTGGGGCTTAGGGTTTTTGCAATTCAAAGAGGGCAAGAGGAGAGAGAGGAGCGGAGGAAGAGGAGGAGGTGGTAGAGGGTGGTGCGGCGACGCTAGGGGGAGGGAGCGGCAGCGTGGAGGGGGAAGAAGGGCTGAGGACATCGGGTTTTTTTTCTCATGTTGAAAGAAGAGAAAGAGAAAGAGAAAGAAAGGGGGTTTGACCAATTTACAATTAATTTAATTTTTAATTTCAAAAAGTTAGTTTTTCATTCGAACTCTAAATCGAACCGAACGATTGTCGCCCCTAGCTAAATATCCCATTCCGGACACAATGGGAAATGTCCCGTTCGCCAATTCGACTATTTCGATCAGTTTCTGTTAAAATTAAAATATAAATTAATATAACTTTCAAAATTTTAATTTACTGGGGCCACGTACTGGCTCCAAAAGTTCCAGAAAAATAAATTTAGCTATGTTTTGACGATACGGTCCTAACAAAACTAATTTCATCGAATTGGGAGACCGTTTGAAAAACGGTCATTTTTCAGTTGATTAAATTCTAACTAAATTGACCAAAAACGATTAAATTCACCATGCTCACATATTAATTCCAAAAGTCATGAAAATTGGAATCTTACAACAATTTAACATTCGGATCCAACAAAAGTTGTCTCGTCGAAAACGGAGGTCGTTTATAAAATCGCTATTTTTAAGGGCTATATTTTCCATAGCGACTATTTTGAATTTTCAACTGGGCATAACTTTTTATTCCCGCTGTGAAATCTGGATTTTCCAAATTCATTGGAAAGATATTTTCAAACAAATTCAAATATTTTCAGTTTCACTAAAATCCGCTTTATTTTGATTCATGTACATTCATTTGAAATTTGAAATCGAATTTTCAAACTACCGCGCCATTTCCAATTCCTTTTTTAATATAAATAAATAATTATTTTCTAACTTCAATTTAAATAAATTTATACATTCTAATTCTATTCAAAATAAATTTCTCGTCGTTATTATTTAAAATAAATCATTTTAAAAATTCAAAATTCATCAAAGTTGCCAAAATAAAATTTTCAAATTGGTTTTGATTTTCCGGGTTGTTACACATAGTGTATAAAACAACTTCAAATATAAGTGTATCAATCATAGGCGGCATGGGTACCATCTATCATGTCGCCAATACTAGGCTCTACAATCAAAACCGAAATGTCATGTATTGGAAGTTGGATTTCCATCTGTGAACCATGGCAAGGGATCGTCCTTACCGCTTCGAGACAATCTAGCCTACCATGTCTCAGGCAAGTACTTAGTCAAGCCTTTGGATCGTTAGGACCGGTCTACACGGAGTGGATTAAAATGCGTGAATAATGCGTTTCCCCGCCCTATGGGGCGTAAATGAGCCAGATGACTCAATATCCATCGGCTCCGTAGTAACCGATATATCTGAGGCGCCTCGCTTTCCATCATCCACATACGTAAAATGTCTGGGCTCCATACCATGACACCACTCCTAGCTAAAAAGAAACGCATGTCCACCCTGAGGTCCTCTCCCATTTCTGGTTCACATCGGGGTGTGAGGCTCGTGAATTAACGCTATACACAAAGTTATGCTATATTAAAGCCGTGCTTTGATCATCAACCACAAGACTCTGCTTTTCAACAGAAGCCTTGATCATTTGCATCTAAGCATGCCACACAGGCAATTCACGCCATGCGACTGATGCCTATCAATATATAACCTCTGAGCTCGTACGTCTCAAAGAAGGGTGTTAAGCAAGAGAATAAATTCTCCGCCACCAAATAGATACATATTTAATAGAGATCAATCAACACAGAATAAAAGCCAATGTCAGACACACATCCATTTACAAGTTCGTTCTGGGTCTGAACGAAACCAGAGGCACCTTATTCCTCGTCCCATATGTCCAATACAGGAGAGAGGTCCTCGCATATCCGGTCGATCTCCAAGTACGTCTGGACGATCACCACTTATTACCTCGTCTTGGGCGTACAGCCCAATCAAGACATCAGTAATCATCCAAACGATGTGATGACCTCCGGTCTTCAACCATCGTCTTCATCGTCGACTTATCCTAGAATCAGTTATTCAAAATGGGTATAGACCCGGCCTTTCCGAATAACTCGCATATATAATAAACAAGTTCTATAAAAACACAACATACGCCTCATTCCAATCCAGAATATTCCTTTATTCAAATATTCTTATTCTTTGTGAAAGGTTCCCATTAATTTTATCAAAGATAAATTCTTTTAAATTTATTCTTTAATCTTCCTTTGGATATCAATTCTAAACCAAATTAATGTGGATCAACTAGTCGAGATTAGCGAACCTTACCGAAGTAATCATTTATTATATTTCCCAATCCCAACTTATTCATCCCATGAAGCAAAACTGGTAATACTCCATATTTAACACCTTGGCATCATCGGTAAATTTAATTACCATTTGCCGTCCAAATCTAATTAAAGATTTAACCATCGCTTGGAGCAAAACTAGTGATACTCCATTCTCGATCATTCCTTGAATTTGATAATTTAAATTATCACATTCACATTTCAATCTAATTAAAGATTCATTAAAACTCTAATTCAGTTTTAATCTCCAAAATCATAACTTAACGATTATTCAAAGTTAAGAAATTAATCTTATCTTTAACTAGGTTAAAGAACTAATGTCGTTTAAAACACAACTCACAATAAACCCAAAATCCCATTCCATAAACAATGGAATCTACATGGAAAACAGATCAATATATATAATCGATATAAACTTCCATATCCAACCGATAATATAAATGGAATAACGGCCAAGCCTTTTAAATTCCAGGTATAGTAACAGTCTTCCTCCACATAAGTTCCCTTCGAGTACTACCAAATCAAATTCCATTCCATTCCAATATATTTTATTAAATTGGAAATCTTTACTTTGGAAATTTTCCTTTAAATCTTAGTAAAAGATTTACAAATTCCAAATCACATTTCACTGTAAATCGGGTTAAAGAACGAATGTCGTTTAAAACACAGTTCACAATAAACCCAAAATCACATTCCATTTTATTCCAATTAAATATTAATTAACTGGAAACACTAATAATCTTAATAAAAAAAATATTCTTTTCACACGGGGTTTAAGAAGAGTGTTAATGAAGACACCATTCACGACAAACCCAAAATCCAATTCTTTTATTCAGTTCCAATTAAATATTGATTAAATGGAAAACTTCACTAAATCTTAATTAGAAGATTTATTCTTTTCTCAACTGGTCTTAAGAACAGTGTTAATGAAGAAGCCATTCACGACAAACACAAAATCCAATTCAATATTAAATACAAGGCTCTGAATAGAAATTATATCAGTTTATATTCAATATCAAATCCTGAGACCAACAAATATCGTATTGGGAATAACGATATATATATCTTCCAAATTCCTCCACAATATCTGTATAATCACGGAATCCAATATCAAAATATTCCGAAGATAATTTCGATTCAAATCCATTCCAATCCATATATTGGAAATTCTGGTTATTTTTAAAACCATTTCAAATCCAATTTATTTATTTAAAAATATTGGATTATAATTCTAGTTCATAACTAGATCATTTTGATAAAAAAAATATTTTTATCTTTACAAACGTGAAATTTTTCACATGAATTCTTTCCAAATCATTTATTATGATTTTACACATAATATCGATATTTTAAATAAATTTATCAAGGCACGTACAGTCGATTTCCATAAACGGTCATCGAATTGCATTTATAGCGACCTTTTCCAAATTTGATTTGGACCTAATTTCAAATACAACTGTTCGATTTCAAATCTTTTATATTCGTTGGAAAACACTTTTCGATACGAACCCAACAGTTCCGATTTTAGGAGAATCTGATGGTCGGATATCCCGTAATGTCAATTCAAAGTCAATGGTCGAAATTTGCGAACTGCCGCGGCGTGGTGCTTTCTATTCAGGCCATTAGATACATATAATATATATATATATATATATCGTTGATTTCCATTTAAAACGTATTTTATAAATCGTTTTAAATTCATTTTCAAAACGATTTCAACTTCATATTCAATTTTAAATCAAAGTTGAATATTCCATATCATTAATATATAAATGAAAATATTTTCAAAACATTAGATTTTGAAATCACTTCTTTTTCGATATTCATTATAAAAATGAATAAAATCGATATAAATATCATTCACGTCAAAATGGCGTTAATCTAATCAACACGGCTTTATATATTTTAAATATTTTCGTGTCCATCCCAAACCGAACATCGAAATCATATTTTGATCCATTGCTGAATATTATTTTAAAATATTCATTACTCGTCATTTAGAATATTCTTTAATTTAAAATATTCGTTCTTTCCGAATTGGAATCAAACACAGTCAATTACCATATAATTTTATTTATATGGATTTTATACACACATGTACACAATAATAATCGAACATAGTCAACCATCATCTAGAGTGCATTATACAACTGCATAAGTGTTAAATATAAATAATTAACGCTTACAACAGTCTGTCAACCCATCGATTGACATACAACTAATATTGGGATTAGTGTATATCCAATATCATCCTAATACCCGTGTGGGGTTTTCAAACAACAAAAACTGATTATTATTTGTGCAATTGGGTGATGTATAAAATATATTGTCCCAATCCATATCGATCAAATGTGTGTACATAAACAAATCGTCCGATTTGTAAATGAATATTTATTTTATTCATACACAAGTTAAAAATTATATTTTTAACTATAAAATATTTATTTCGACACATGAATATTTTATACCGTTCATTTATACAATAAAAATGATATTTTTATTGTTCTAACAATTTTAGAAAATTTCGACAGCATAATGGCGCGATACTAAAACCGAAATAAGGTCTAGCCTTATCCCTCGCCTAATAATGGCTCGCGCCATGTACATACCTATTCTAATCAATTCATTTTGTTTCCCAAACCAAATAATCTAATAAACCAAACAACCAAACAAACATGGTTTCAAACAAAGGTGTCGGGTGCGACTAAGCACCGTCTGCATCCTAGTGTATATATTTAACTAGAAAATAAATTAGAGTGAGAAGTTCTCAACTTTGGGATCCACTCCTCCAGTTTCATTTCTGAATTTCTGAACCGTTTGGATTTTCCTGTAATGTCAACGCAATACTTTTTCACGCTATTGATAGTAAAAATCACATTTTTAATATGATGTTTATATATTTAAAAATCATATTTTTATATCGCTCTATATATAAAAAATCATATTTTTATATAACTAAAAATCAAATTTTTATATAACTAAAAATCAAATTTTTATATAACTCTACTACTTATATAAAAATCACATCTTTATATTTTTAAAAATCTTGCCTTTATATTTTTTAAAAATCTTGCCTTTATATTTTTTAAAAATCTTGTCTTTATATTTTTAGAAATCTTGCCTTTATATTTTTTTAAATTTTTGTCTTTATATTTTTAAAAATCCTGCCTTTATACTTTTAAAAATCTTTTCTTCATATTTTTAAAAATCTTGCCTTTATATTTTTTAAAAATCTTGTCTTTATGTTTTTAAAAATCTTATTTTTAAACCATTAAAATTTATATTTTTAAATAGGAATTAAAATCAAAAAGCTTACCCAATTTGATTGAAGGATGGGGGGTTTTCTTGGTGGCAACGCAGGAGGTGGTCCTCGGTGTTGGGGTGCTCGCGTCAGTCGCAGGGGGGTGGCGCAACCTAGGTGGTGGTGGTGCGGAGCAGAGGGCGGTGGATCTATTTGGGTCCTTTCAGGTGGGGCACCATTCTATTCAGATGGTTTGAGGGGGGGAGAATTCGAACGAAGAAGGTGCCAGGGGGGTGTCGCGACCTCTGGCGGCAGTGAGGGAGGGGCTCCGGCGAAGGGGGAGGGCGGTCTGATCGAAGGCGGCGGCGATAGCCCCTGGGCGGCAACGAAAACGAGAACGATGTTTTTTTATTTCTTTTTTTGATCTTGAAACTGAACGGGGAAAGTAAAATGAAGGGGGCTTAAATATATATATGTATATATATATAATTCTCTCCAAAAAGTTGACTTTTCATCCGAACCCCAAACGAGACCCAACGACAGATGCCCCTAGCTATTTACCCCTATTCCGAACACAATGGGATATGTTTCGAAAGTCAACCCAACTGTTTCAACCAGTTTCCGCTAAATTTAAAATATAAATCATTATATTTTAAATTCAAACGCACATTTTATTTTACTAGGGCCACATACTGACTCCAAAAATTCCCGATAAATAAATCTAGCTATATTTTGAGATACGGTCCCAACAAAACTAATTTCGTCAAATTTGGAGACCGTTTGAAAAACGGTCATTTTTCAATCAATTAAATTCAAACTTAATTGACCAAACAAGTTTAAATTCACCGCGCTCACATATCGATTCCAAAAATTATGAAAATTGGAATTGAGCAATAATTCGGCATTCTGGATCCAACGAAAATGGTCTCGTCGAAAATGGAGGTCGTTTGCAAAATGGCTATTTTTAAGGGTTATATATTATATAAATTCCATAGCGACTATTCTGAATTTTCAACTGGACATAACTTTTTATTCCCGTTATGAAATCTGGATTTTTCACATTCATTGGAAAGATATTTTCAAACAGATTCTAATATTTCTAGTTTTACTAAAATATGGTTTATTTTGAATCCTGTACATTCATTTGAAATTTGAAATCGAATTTTCAAATTACCGCGCCATTTCCAATTCCTTTTACAATTAAAATAAATATTTATATTCTAACTTCAGTTTGAATAGATATATACATTCTAATTCTATTTGAAATAAGTTTCTAGTCATTATTATTTAAAATAAATCATTTTAAATATTCTATATCCATTAAAATAGCCAAAATAAAAAATTTAAATTGTTTCTGATTTTCCGGGTTGTTACAATCTCCCCCACTTAAAATCTTTTCGTCCCCGGAAAGGAACGGAGTTGAAAGTTGTTTAACTAACCAACTCAACTTTCAGTTTGGCTTTCATTCTTCAACTTTTCAGTTTCTAAGAATTTTCCAATTCTTCAAAAATTTGGTTAACACCCTAAATTTTCGAAAAGTTTCGCCATAACCTCCTTTGTACAGGGAGACATTAAAACCGCAACTAGCCACGCAGGGCCGTCTCCATCCAAAAAGAAAAAGAAAAAGCCAAGCGGCTAGCCAATCGGCTCATAAAAGCATCCAAACCCAATAAATTAATAAACATGTGCCTATTTGTCGGGCATACAATTTTATTCCTCTGCTTAGCTTCCCTGCTATGTCCTGTTCATTTTATACAAATGTATACGCATGTAATTTCAATCAATTTTCAATTCAGTTCAATATTTGCTTGATTTGGCTAAATTTAACATTCATTCTCATATTGGTTGAATTAATAGTCATTCCAATATTTTTATTAGTTATACTAATAATCACACATCACAACCAGCAATCAATTAGTTGATTAATTTTCAAATTCATAACTTTGATATATATACACAAAATCTTGTTTTTGATGCCAATTCACAACAATTACCCTATCTAGTTTTGGTTCTCACACCAGTCTAATGGAAATATATAGAAATCCCACTTTTGAAGCTCGAACATAAACTCTGATGATGCCATGGTCATTATCAGAATCATCTCCGAGCTGCTAGAGTGTGATTCTATATCTATCCAGTATATTAAAACTTCGAATCTACGTTTGCAAGGCGTATACGCAAAATCTTTATATACTCGATTGTCCAAATTCAATATAAAATAAATATTCAAATATGTATAAAATGGTTTAAATTTTCGAAACAAAATTTGTTTTCATTTTTATTTTAAAAACACTGCTCTTCACACTCGTTCTAGGATACTACTGATCCTATCTCTAACGAGTCATTCTCATTGGATATTACTAATCCAATCTCTGATGAATTCTTTTGTTTGGTTCTAATGTGTCTTGTTCTCGAGCTCTGTAAACCAAAGCTCGGATACCAAATGTAGCGACCCGAACTTCCCCGGTCTCCGAAGAGAAGAGAAAGAATAGATTGTCTGAGAACACGACAAATCAGAACACAAACAGAAGAACACTTCATTGCTTATTACAACAATTTACATCAGAGTACCAGAACATACAGAGTATGAACAAATAATATACATTTGATAAATATCAGAGATTTACAAATTTACAATGCAGCGGAAAATAATACAAAACACAACTGAAAGAGATACACGGATACAGAGCTTTCCGAATATCATTCCAGCTGTAAACCAGGATCCTGTGAATATAAATCTGCAAAACCAAAACTACTAGCTGCCCATGTGGAAAATAGGGGCACCTAGAATTTAGGTTAAAAACAATAAACTCCAGGTCAGTCATGTGACTGGTGTGAGAACTAAAACAGTTATTAAATCTTTACTTTAGAAATAAAGTAAATCAAGGGACCACGTCGTATAACACGGAACGGGTTTCCTCCCCACAATATCAGTGCATAAACAAACAGCGCAATGCTTTTTGGAAATGAAACTATTATAAGACCCAGGTCCCATCACACAATGCAACGCAAGCCGGAGGATAGGGTTTTCCCTTATAATAGCCAAACATGCTTGGTACATTTAAAACAAATCATTTTAATGCTATTATATGTGCATAGTGTATAAAACAAATTCAAATATAAATGTATCAATCATAGGTGGCATGGGTACTATCTATCATGTCGCCAATACTAGGCTCTACAATCAAAACCGAAATGTCATGTATCGGAAGTTGGATTTCCATCTGTGAACCAAGGCAAGAGATCGTCCTTACCGCTTCGAGACAATCTAGCCTATTATGTCTCAGGCAAGTACTTAGTCAAGCCTTTGGATCGTCAGGGCTGGTCCACACGGAGTGGATTAAAATGCGTGAATAATGCGTTTCCCCGCCCTATGGGGCGTAAATGAGCCAGATGACTCAATATCCATCGGCTCCGTAGTAACCGATATATCCAAGGCGCCTCGCTTTCCATCATCCACATAAGTAAAATGTCTAGGCTCCATACCATGACATACTCCTAGATAGAAAGAAACGCATGTCCTCCCTGAGGTCCTCTCCCGTTTCTGGTTCACACCAGGGTGTGAGGCTCGCGAATTAACGCCATGCACAAAGCTATGATATATTAAAGCCGTGCTTTATCATCAACCACAAGACTCTGCTTTTCAACAGAAGCCTTGATCATTTTCATCTCAGCATGCCACATAGGAAATTCACGCCATGCGACTGATGTCTATCAATATATAACCAATGAGCTCTTACGTCTCAGAGAAGGGTGTTAAGCAAGAGAATAAATTCTCCGCCACCAAATAGATATATATTTAATAGAGATCAATCAACACAGAATAAAATCCAATGTCAGACACACATCCATTTACAAGTTCGTTATGGGTCTGAAAGAAACCAGAGGCACCTTATTCCTCGTCCCATATGTCCAATACAGGAGAGAGGTCCTCGCATATCTGGACGATCTCCAAGTACGTCTGGACAATCACCACATATTACCTCGTCTTGGGTTTACAGCCCAATCAAGACATCAATAATCATGCAAACGATGTGAAGACCTCCGGTGTTCAACCACTGTCTTCATTGTCGACCTATCCTCGAATCAATTATTCAAAATGGATATAAACCTGGCCTTTCTGAATAACTCGCGTATATAATAAACAAGTTCTATAAAAACACAACATACGCCTCATTCCAATCTAGAATACTCATTTATTCAAATATTCTTATTCTTTGGGAAAGGTCCCCATTAATTTTATCAAAGATAAATTCTTTTAAATTTATTCTTTAATCTTCCTTTGGATATCAATTCTAAACCAAATTAAGGTTGATCAACTAGTCGAGATTAGCGAACCTTACCGAAGTAATCATTTATTATATTTCCCAATCCCAACCTATTCATCCCATGAAGCTAAACTGGTAATACTCCATATCTAACACCTCGGTGTCATCGATAAATTTAATTACCATTTGCCGTCCAAATCTAATTAAAGATTTAACCATCGCTTGGAGCAAAACTGGTGATACTCTATTCTCGATCATTCCTTGAATTTGATAATTTAAATTATCACATTCACATTTCAATCTAATTAAAGATTCATTAAAACTCTGTTTCAGTTTTAATCTCCAAAATCATTACTTAACGACTATTCAAAGTTAAGAAATTATTCTTATCTTTAACTGGGTTAAAGAACTAATGTCGTTTAAAACACAGTTCATGATAAACCCAAAATCCCATTCCATTAACAATGGAATCTTCATGGAAAACAGATCAATATATATAATCGATATAAACTTCCATATCCAACCGATAATATAAATGGAATAACGGCCAAGCCTTTTACATTCCATGTATAGTAACAATCTTCCTCCATAGAAGTTCCCTTCGATTATTACCAAATCGAATTCCATTCCATTCCAATTTATTTTATTAAAATGGAAATCTTTACTTTGGAAATTTTCCTTTAAATCTTAATAAAAGATTTACAAATTCCAAATCACATTTCACTGTAAATCGGGTTAAAGAACGAATGTTGTTTAAAACACAGTTCACAATAAACCCAAAATCACATTCCATTTTATTCCAATTAAATATTAATTTATTGGAAACACTAATAATCTTAATAAAAAGATTTATTCTTTTCACACAGGGTTTAAGAACGGTGTTAATGAAGACACCATTCACGACAAACCCAAAATCCAATTCTTTTATTCAATTCCAATTATATATTAATTAAATGGAAAACTTCACTAAATCTTAATTAGAAGATTTATTCTTTTCTCAACTGGGCTTAAGAACAGTGTTAATGAAGAAACCATTCACGACAAACCCAAAATCCAATTCAATATTAAATACAAGGCTCTGAATAGAAATTATATCGGCTTATATTCAATATCAAATCCTGAGACCAACAAATATCGTATTGGGAATAACGATATATATATATATATATCTTCCAAACTCCTCCACAATATCTGTATAATCACGGAAAACAATATCAAAATATTCCAAAGATAATTTCGATTAAAATCCATTCCAATCCATATATTGGAAATTCTGGTTATTTTTAAAACCATTTCAAATCCAATTTATTTATTTAAAAATATTGGATTATAATTCTAGTTCATAACTAGTTCATTTTGATAAAAAATATATTTTTATCTTTACAAACGTGAAAATTTTCACCTGAATTCTTTCCAAATCATTTATTATGATTTTACACATATTATTGATATTTTTAATAATTTTATCAAGGCCCGTACAGTCGATTTCCATAAACGGCCATCGAATTGCACTTACAGCGACCTTTTCCAAATTTGATTTGGACATAATTCTGAATCCAACCATTCGATTTCAAATCTTTTATATTCGTTGGAAATATCTTTTCGATACGAACCCAACGGTTCCAGGTTTAGGAGAATACGACAGTCGGATCTCCCGTAATGTCAATTCGAAGTCAATGGTCAAAATTCGAGAACTGCCGCGGCGCGACACGTTCTATTCAGGCCATTAAATATATATAATATATATATATTATATTTATTTCATCGATTTCCATTTAATTCGTATTTTGTAAATTATTTTGAATTCGTTTTCCAAATGATTTCAACTTCATATTCAATTTTAAATCAAAGTTGAATATTCCATATCATTAATATATAATGATAATATTTTCAAAACATTATATTTTGAAATCACTTCTTTATCGATATTCATTAAAGAAATGAATAAAATCGATATAAATATCATTCACGTCAAAATGGCGTTAATCTAATCAACACGGCGTTATATATTTTAAATATTTTCGTGTCCATCCCAAATCGGGCATCGAAATCATATTTTGATCCATTACTGAATATTATTTTAAAATATTGGTTATTTTAAAATATTCATTACTCGTCATTTAGAATATTCTTTAATTTAAAATATTCATTCTTTTCGAATTGGAATCAGACACAGTCAATTACCATATAATTTTATTTATATGGATTTTATACACACATGTACACAAAAATAATCGAACACAGTCAACCATCATCCACAGTGCATTACACAACTGCATAAGCGTTAAATATAAATAATTAATGCTTACAACAGTCTGTCAACCCATCGATTGACATACAATTAATATTGGGATTAGTGTATGTCCAATATCATCCCAATACCCGTATGGGGTTTTCAAACAACAAACACTGATTATTATTTGTGCAGTTGGGCGATGTGTAAAATATATCGTCCCAATCTATATCGGTCAAATGTGTGTACGTAAACAAATTGTCCGATTTGTAAATGAATATTTATTTCATTTATATACACATTAAAAATTATATTTTTAACTATAAAATATTTATTTCGACACATGAATATTTTATACAGTTCATTTATACAATAAAAATGATATTTTTATTGTTCTAACATTTTTAGAAAATTTCGACAGCATAACGGCACGATAATAGAACCAGAATAAGGTCTAGCCTTATCCCTCGCCTAATAATGGCTTGCGCCATGTACATACCAATTCTAATCAATTTATTTCGTTTCCCAAACCAAATAATCCAATCAACCAAACAACCAAACAAACATGGTTTCAAACAAAGGTGTCGGGTGCTACTAAGCACTGTCCGCATCCTAGTATATATATTTAACTAGAAAATAAATTAGAGTGAGAAGTTCTCACCTTTGGGATGCACTCCTCCAGTTTCATTTCTGAACCGTTTGGATTTTCCCGTAATGTCAACGCAATCCTTTTTCACGCTGTTCATAGTAAAAATCACATTTTTAATATGATGTTTATATATTTAGAAATCGTATTTTTATATCATTGTATATATAATAAAAATAATATTTTTATATAACTAAAAATTGAATTTTTATATAAATAAAAATCGAATTTTTATATAACTAAAAATCGAATTTTTATATAACAAAAAATCGAATTTTTATATAACTCCACTGCTTATATAAAAATCACATCTTTATATTTTTTAAAATCTTACCTTTATATTTTTTTTAAATCTTGCCTTTGTATTTTTTAAAAATCTTGCCTTTATATTTTTAAAAATCTTGCCTTTATATTTTTTAAAAATCTTGTCTTTATATTTTTAAAAATCTTGCCTTTATACTTTTAAAAATCATGTCTTTATATTTTTTAAAATCTTGCTTTTATATTTTAAAAAATCTTGTATTTATATTTATAAAAAACTTATTTTTAAACCATTAAAATTATATTTTTAAACCATTAAAAATCATATTTTTAAACCATTAAAAATCATATTTTTAAATAGGAATTAAAATCAGAAAGCTTACCCAATTCGATTGAAGGACGGGGGGTTTTGTTGGTGGCGTCGCAGTAGGTGGTCCTCGGTGTTGGGGTGCTCGCGTTAGTCACAGGGGGTGGCGCGACCTAAGTGGTGGCGGTGCGAAGTAGCGGGTGGCGACTCTATTTGGGTCCATTTAGGTGGGGTCGTCGTTCTATTCAGGTGGTTTGAGGGGGAGAATTCGAACGGAGAAAGGGCTAGTGGGTGTCGCGGTCTCTGGTGGCGGCGAGGGAGGGGGCTCCAGCGAAGGGGGAGGGCGGTTTGATCGAAGGCGGCGGCGACGGCCCTTAGGCGGCGACGAAAATGAGATCGATGTTTTTTTTAAATTTATTTTTCTGAACTTGAAACTGAACGGGGGAAATAAAATGAATGGGGGGGCTTAAATATAAAATATATTTTATTTAATTCTCTCTAAAAAGTTGACTTTTCATCCGAACTCCAAACATGACCCAACGACTGATGCCCCTAGCTAATTACCCCCATTCTGAACACAATGGGATACGTTTCGAAAGCCAACTCGACCTTTTCAATTAGTTTCCGCTAAATTTAAAATATAAACCATTATATTTTAAATTCAAATGCACATTTTATTTTACTAGGGCCACATACTGACTCCAAAAATTCCCAATAAGAAAATCTAGCTATGATTTGACGATACGGTCCTAACAAAATTAATTTCATCAAATTTGGAGACCGTTTGAAAAACGGTCATTTTCAGTCGATTAAATTTAAATTAAATTGATCAAACACGTTTAAATTCACCATGCTCACATATCGATTCCAAAAATTATGAAAATTGGAATCGAGCAATAATTCGACATTCCGGATCCAACAAAAGTGGTCTCATCGAAAACGGAGGTCGTTTGCAAAATGGCTATTTTTAAGGGTTATATATTATATAAATTCCATAGCGACTATTCTGAATTTTCAGCTGGACATAACTTTTTATTCCCGTTTTGAAATCTGGATTTTTCACATTCGTTGGAAAGATATTTCAAACAGATTCAAATATTTTTGGTTTTACTAAAATCCAGTTTATTTTGAATCCTGTACATTCATTTGAAATTTAAAATCGAATTTTCAAACTACCACGCCATTTCCAATTCCTTTTATAATTAAAATAAATATTTATATTCTAACTTCAATTTGAATAAATATATACGTTCTAATTCCATTCAAAATAAATTTCTAGTCGTTATTATTTAAAACAAATCATTTTAAATATTCAAAATCCATTAAAATAGCCAAAATAAAAAAATTTAATTGGGACTGATTTTCCGAGTTGTTGCAATAACATATAATATTAAAACCAGGCTTATTAATGAATCTAAACCTGTTTTGTTAAACCTGATTATTAATAAGCTAGGAGGTCCCTCGTTCTGTTGTTGTATCGGGTATTGGGGACTCTTAAATCCTAGTTACTTGTGGACAAAAGCTTAGGGGATTTGGCATGTGTCAATCTTGTTGTGTGGAACCCATATCAGTCAGTACCCTTGTTGGTATTTGGTTAGAGGGCCTCGCACAAGGAAGGGCCAGGGTATGCTTTACTAAACTGGATATTAAGAGGTTCAAACGAGGAAGGTGGGTACTGGCATGTTCTGGCGGAGTCATGAGCGTGCATGGGTCCGATTAGAGAAACTAAGCCGCTATAACACCATTAAGTAGGTCTGTGTTATATAAGTTGCTAGGTTAGGGAGTGATACACCCTACTGCCAGGGCTCACGCAGGGTATTTACATAGTAAGAAGCCGATCACATGGGTAGTAATTAGGGTAATACCTGTTCCTATTGTAATCCTACTGTTTCTGTTAAGTAAATCGGTTAACACCTAATCCTGTTCCTGTTTGTAATTAGGTTAACGCCTAATTCTTTTATAATAGTATTGGTGCTAAAATCTTTTTTAGGGATATAAATGAGAAGCAATACTCGAACACTGTTTATTACTGTTGTTCCAATTTATCTTGTTTACTTGTTGCCTTATATGATACTGTACTTTCTCATCTAGTCTTGTTTATCTGTCTTGATGTCTCTATTTTCTGCATACACTAAAATCACTGGAACTCGCGAGGCTTTATGTCTGACCGTTTTGTTTCTCTTCTTTCTCTTCCTTTCCCCCTCAGGTCCTCAAAGTGGTTGCACTCCTCAGTGACTAGGACTTTCTCTTTTAGCTTGGATCTGGACTTTCTCATATGTACCGCTTTGATTTACTTTCTACTCTGTTATGGCTTGCTATGAGGGATATGGTTTTACATTACTGCACTCTTTTATTTTGCATTATGAGACGAATTAATTGAGATTCTTGGTTTTTTATATAACTGGTTTGATGGTGTAACTTGATTTGAAACAATGTTTTATTTTCCATAATAAAGTTATTTTTTCCGCTGCTTATTTTTATCTGTCTTGTGAAATTATGTCATTGTTTACCTATTCTGCTTCATCGAAACTTAATGCATTCTCTTATGAGTGACATTAACGAACGTAGGGTGTCACACTTTGTAGGGATACGAAATAGCCTATGACGACCTATAAAGGTTGTTTGAATATTGATCCAATCCAGGGCATGTTGTGGGGATACACACCAATCACAGTGAATGCGGGGATACATACCAATCCTCGAAGTTACGGTGATACGTACCAATCTCGAAAGTGTTAGATAGATTTGCTGAGTTGTCTAGAGTTTGGGGATACATACCGATCCTAAAGGATGGTTTATATAGATCCCCAAATACTTTGCCATCTGAGAGCTATTTGACGAGCCGAGATGACCGCAGGTGTACGACTCCATATTGACTTGTTCTCTAGGTAACTGGATGACACTTATGAGCCATTTAGCCGTGCGATGGTCATGTTGTCTCGACCTGGATTTTCTTTTAATAGCCAGGCCAAAAGGCCAGGTAACACTTTCCCCCTAAAGTATGTCTTGTGTGAACATGACGTGCTTTATATCGAGGTAAGCGTCTGGTGCAGGAAGAGATCTCCAAGTTGTATCCAGTGAATGGTCATAAACTTTCAATTGAGAAGCGTATACCAGGAAGTGTGTTTCTTCGAAGCGGTTGCGACACTTTTGTTGAAGCTTATTCGAGTGGGAAATTCCAGCATTATTGGGAATTCTGATTGCTCGGACTGGAAATTGTCTGGTTGCTCAGGTGGTGCCTAATTTCTGTTGATTCAAGAAATCAAACATCAATCTCCGTCTCCCGCTTACACCGGGCATAAACGAGTCATCGTCGAGAAGGTCACGTATGCACTCACACGTTTATACGTGATTTTTCATGTTGCGATCGTAGTTGTAATTGTAGAACATAATGAAGTCGATATGTGATGCAGCGCAAGGAACGATGGTTTGGTTCCGGCTCAGTATTTTGTTGTTGTAGTGTTGCTTTCGGCTCCTATAAGCTGCTTTGTGGAATTGTTTATTTGTTTGTTGTCGGTGTCGTTTGTTTTTCTTTGTTGTTGGTGTTGTTTGCTTTCAATTCATTTCTCATGTTGTAATTTGTTTGGTTTCTTAGTAATTTGGTTTCAGTGTCGGTGTGGTGTTATCGGTGTG
The DNA here is from genome assembly GCA_030737875.1 of Allium sativum. Classification (NCBI taxonomy): domain Eukaryota; kingdom Viridiplantae; phylum Streptophyta; class Magnoliopsida; order Asparagales; family Amaryllidaceae; genus Allium; species Allium sativum. The sequence goes on from CM060923.1 coordinate 167,917,207, forward strand.
AGTTGTTAGGGGGTGTAAAACGCCTATACATATATGTAACGGCTGGAAATTTCCGACTGCTCGAGAGTCAGAAATTCCGAGACGTTAGTGAAAGAATTTAGAGGATGAGAAAGAAAAGATAGAACTAATAGAATAGAAGAATAAGAAGAACACCAGAATCATCAGAGCAACACGAATCTCACAGCGGAACGAATAACATATAATATATAACATAACTTTGAAGTAAACAGTTATATATATACAATAGCACTTATCAGAGTACAACACTTACAACACAGCGGAAATAACTATAGCTATAAAATCTTGCAGCCTCCTGCTCCAAGCTCTCCAAGTATATCTGTAAATCCCGACTACTTGACTGCCCGTACAAATTTAGGCACCCAAGAGTTTAGGGAAAACAACAAAGTAAACTCCGGGTCAGTCATGGGACTGGTATGAGTAAAATAGTTTAAAACAGGTATAGGATATCTCACAAGACCACGCCGTGAATACGGAACGGGTTTTTCCTTATGAGTATCTAAACAACTTTGACAAGCAATATCATTGTGATATTATAATAATGTCTAAGTACAAATAGGTATCAATCTAGCAGAAACGCTTGCATCTCACGTTCTACATACATAGTATAAAATCATAAACCGCAGGGCGCTTATCGGAGAATGGATTCCAACAGACAAGGTATGGGAGCACCTTCTGAATAGTGTACTCTAGAGGTGATACACTCAGGGTTCAACAAGAACGTCTTGCAACCCGGCCACACATGACCGCTCACTCATTTAGCTTGAGTGTCGCGAATATATTGCCACCACGGTTATAGGCCATCAAACCGTCATCCGAAGATACAGAATCAAAAAGAAGTATAAATATGGATATTCCCTAGATCGGTGACAATACACCCTGCTTGGGAATGACCCAACTAGCCATGCTGCCTAGCCCAACTTTTGTTACTTCCTGGTGTGAGGCTAGAAGCTACGTCTATCTTCAGAACATCTGATCACCATTCACTTTGAATGCCACATCGTCATACCCGCCAAATCACAAATTGACTTATCCAAAAAAAACACGGGTATATAGCTAAGAGAAACGAATTCCTCCGCCACCAAACGTGAATACGTTTGAACAGATCAACTTACGCGATCCATTGGATATACTCTGTCAGACCTTCTTCCATATACGTTGTCCTGGGATTGGACAAACCGAAGGCACTATTCAGTATATCCATCTTAGTCACTGTTATCTAAGACTTATACAACAGCCCTTGCACTTTACTCCATCTTCAATTTATCTTTGGCATATATTGCTCGCAACGCTTATGCCAATACAGAGCGGTTCTTTGGATAATAATCCAACCGGTCTCTCCATATTAACAACGTTAAAATGGTAAAAACTTTGATAGTCGGTGATTCAACTATCAAATGAAAACATGTCGGTGTACAAACAACGATCTTATTTCCAAATGGAAATTCGATCGATCAATCATCATATACATATATATGTTCATATTTCCTTATTTCATATATTTAGAAAATATATGTTATTAATCATTGGAAAACATTTCCATAGCTTATTTACGCATCACTATTATTTCGCAACTATCAGTCCCTAACTGTAACTAGTATGAGAACAATTCTCTAAGTATCAATTCGGAAGGTCGAAACCAACATCCGATCGTCACTTAGAAAACCGTTCAACTTACCCTCTCCAGTCAGTTTCTGAATTTGTTTAACTCTATTTCTTAAATTCTTATCATGAAAACATTTCATTTTCTATGTTTAGAAAACATATCTGACTATATTTGGAAAACGTTTTCCAAAACTCATTTACGGATTTCCATTGAACGTTGTATAAAACATCGTTTCGCTTAATCCATTTATCGCTTATTCCTTAACTTTATTCCTAATCAACCTTTTAGATCGAACCACAACTATTCCTTTGTCAATTCTGAAGTCAATCAAGTTGGGGTATAATTACCTCTCAGACCTTAATTGAACAACGTCCTTTACTGTGAAATAGATGAAGCTCATCACTCACTTTTTACAATCATCTGTTTACGCAAATTCTCGGATTCAGGTTACGAATCCACTTCTTATATGACAACGTTTGATTATAACTATAACGTTATAATTCCTACTTCTGCAATATCTAACCTAAATTATAACTTTATCTCCTAACTCGAATAATTTAACAGACACAAAATTTCTAAATCAATAACTAAATCTTGATTTAAACCCTGGAAAGTAAATAGTACTTTCCCAAATTCGCTATAATCGAATTCGACGTATAACTCTCTTTCGAGTAATCTTTATTTGATTAACTCTTCTTCGAATAACCTATATTCGATTATCTCTCTTCGAATAACTCATATTCGAAATATCTCTCTTTCGAATAAACAATATTCGATCTCTTTCTTTCGAATATGCTATATTCGAAAATCTCCTTTCAATTTACTAATCGATAACTCCTTTTGATCAAACTAAAATCGATAACTCCTTTAACTCTATTCGAATAACTAATATTCGACTTATTCCTTTGGATCAACTCATTTGATTAACTCCTTCGAATAACTAATTCGAATAACTTACCTTCGAATAACCAATATTCAATTTACTCTAACTCGATTAACTTAATTCTAATCGATTTACTCCATTTCGATTCAACTTAATTCAAATCGATTAACTTAACTCAAATTGATTAACTCCTTTCTAATAACTAAATTCGATTTAACTCTAATTGAATAACTAATATTCAATCAACTCTTACGTGTTTAACTCAATTTGAATAAGTAATTCGAATCACTCTAATGTGTTTAACTCTATTCAAATATCAAATTCGAATAACTCATTTCGAATAACTAAATTCGATTAACTCTTTTAACTTTACTCGAATAACTATATTCGATTAACACCTTCTTTCGAATAACTATATTCGATTAACTCTTCGACTAACTCCTTTGGATTAACTAACTTCGAATAACTCCTTTGGATTAGCTAACTTCGAATAACTCCTTTGGATTAACTAACTTCGAATAACTCCTTTGGATTAGCTAACTTCGAATAACTCCTTTGGATTAACTAACTTCGAATAACTCCTTTGGATTAACTAACTTCGAATAACTCCTTTGGATTAACTAACTTCGAATAACTCCTTGGATTAACTAACTCCGAATAACCAATATTCGATAACTACTCTTCGAATAAATAATATTCGGTAACTCTTCTCAAATGAATAACATTTGATTTCTCCACTCGAATAAACTATATTCGATTACTCTTCCCTCGAATATACTATATTCGATAACTCTACTTCGAATAAGTGATATTCGGCAACTCTACTCGATTAACTCCACTTGGATAACTCTATCTGGTCAACTCTAACTGGTCAACTCTAACTGGTCAACTTTAACTGGTCAACTCTAACTGTTTATCTTTAACTGGTAAACTTTAACTGGTTAACTCAAATGGTTTAACCTAACTTGATTTACTTGTCTCGATTAACTGAACTAATCCACTTAGTTTAACTTAGTTAATTCACTTTGATTAACTCTAACCGATTTACTTAGTTTAACTCAGCTAATTCACTTTGATTAACCCAACTAATTTACTTCGATTTACCAATTAGTTTAACTTGACTAATTTACTTAGTTTGACGCAACTAATTCACTTTGGTTTACAAATTAGTTTAACTTAACTAAGTCACTTAGTTTGACGCAACTAATTCACTTTGATTTACCAATTAGTTTAACTTAACTAATTCACTTCGATTAACCGCTTAGTTTATCTTAACTAATTTACTTTGGTTAACCTAACAAATTACTTTGTGTAACTCTATTCGAATAAGTAATTTGAATCACCCTAATGTGTTTAACTCTATTCAAATATCTAATTCGAATAACTCATTTCGAATAACTAAATTCGATTAACTCCTTTTATTAACGTTTATTCATTTCAAAAGATTTCCTTTTTACAACGTTTATCCATTGATAAAGATTTACTTTTTACAACGTTTATCCATTTATAAAGATTTACTTTTTACAACGTTTATCCATTTATAAAGATTTACTTTTAGTAACGGTTCTTCACTTTATAAATGTCCTTTTAATAACGTTTCTACTTCTCTATATAAGTCCAGACTTATATATATTCCATTTATCAACGATAAATAATTTATTTAATTTATAAAACATTATTTATAAATTAATCTACTTCAATTTATCTGTTTAAAACAGATTTCCTATTTAATATCTCATTTAAATCCATATCGTGTTATACCGTGTGCGAAGCACGTGTTTAAATCTATCCTTGTATAATTCTATTTATTTTCCCAACAAGTGTTCCTTTATCTATTCCCTAAATAAATATTCCTTTATTCCATTTATTTATAATCTAAATAAATGTTCCTTTATTTATTTCCTAAATAAATAAATGTTTTCATTTTATAAAATCCTATCGATTTTATAAATAAGATTTATTTTCAATATAAACATTGAAAATTCCCTTTTTACATTCTAGTACCACCTACGGTGTTTAACGTGTCGTATAACAATGATCGGTATCATTCAAACATATGAAATCAATAACAGATTTCATAACACATCATATATCACAATATATGAAAAACGGTAAAATAAATGTTGAGGAATCCAGTCGGATTCCTCCAACATGTTTCCCTGCATCCACAGATGTTACACAATAAAATATACATCAATTTCATTCCAACATGAAATATACTGATGAACTGAATCAATATTTGATTGTCGTTTATATATATAACTATATCTATGTTTCAATCAAATCTATTTAACAGTCCAAACTATCAATACACAACAATCAAATCATTTAACACAGTTTATATAAAAATATAAACTGAGGAGAGTTAGTGAGTTTTACTCACTTTGGCGCGTTAATCGTTAAATAACGGTTTGCGTTATTTGACTACGACGGGCAATTTATTTCACCATAAATTGTAACGAGCTCAGATGGACTTGCGGTCAGTCCCATTGTGTAGTGTCCGTCCATTCGATCCTATCGGATCTTGTTTCGCTGTATTCCGATAATATATGGCCATGTTATTCAATTTACAACTTAATGTACAAATTCAAATTTAAATTAAACTACTTAATGGGTTAAATGGGCTTTACCCTTTTATTTTCCTCCTGGACCGTTAACAACCTACATGCCCAATTACCCAAAGCCATTTCACCAGCGTCCCACCCCCATACGCGTTCAGCCCAAACGAATTGCTTCTTCCCCGAATCCCTTCTCCTTTCTACCCGCGTTGACCTCCTTATTTTGACCGTCATCTGCCATCGCTTCTGTCACCAAACTCCGGCGCCACTATCACCACTGAACTTGCCATCCCGGACTCCTCCTGCCAGTCATGCCAATTTCTACCTCGCTCTCCCCTAGCGATACGCGACTTCGGTCATCCTTTGCTGGCGGCGACACAAACCAGCGCCGAACTTTACCAAATATTTCAGCAAGTGAGGATTCCCACCCTTAATACGAATACGAGCTTCGATTTTTGCCTTCTACTCACGAATTTGCATCCAATCCCAACCCTAGGGTCCTCCGCTGTATACTGCAGTGAACGAAATAGGCTCGATACCCCAACAATCCATACGAGAATGAAGTTCCAATCTGCCAGGAGTACAACCGTAGTTATGTAGGAATTTATACATTTTATTTTGGATTTCTTTGAAGGTGGATTTTGTTTGATTTTGAAGATATGTATTTGCTTATGTTGGAATAAGTTTGTGGCGGCTCATTATTTCGATCAGAGGAAGGAATCATATTAGGTTTCGTTTGTAAAGGCATTATATAGGATTTTTTTGTTTCGAATGTATGGATCTTCTGAGTGCCAAGTATTTGTGCCAAGTATTTTGTTTTGAACCAAAGAAAATGGTCGGTTGAAATGAGTGCAACGTGGTCCTTTGTTAAATATTATAAAGTTTGCCCTCATGTTTTATAAAGAATTTCCTTTCTTTACAACTGTTGTCGACAGAAGTAAACATACCGTTGTAATCAGCTTGGTGCCATGATCCCAAAAATATAATAATACCGGTAGATTAACTCATATTTTGAAACCCTAAAATGTTGACCACAGGGTGCAAAATACTTCAAATAAAAAGTCACTTATTTAATTAATTAAAAATTTCCATAAAATTCCAAAAATTAAATTATCGCTATGTCCCAAAAGAACCTTGTCTAAATTCACGCCTGATATCTAGTTATTTCAAATAAACCGTTACGGTCGATAAACGATTCCATAGCGACTATTTTAAAATTAGATTTGGACATACATCAAAATCTACCCGACGAAATACCGATTTTTCTCTTCCACTAGAAAGATATACTCCGCCAGCTCCACACGTTTCTTGTTTCACAGAAATCCGGCTTAAAACGAATTCTGTATATTCAGTTGAAGTTCGAATCGCCAACTTGCGAACTGCCGCGACGTTTCAGGTTCGTTTTAATTATAATTATAAATTATAAGTTCGAACGTTGTACTTTAAGTTATCGATATCGCCAAATCGATATATAAATCATTAAATAAATTAATGATTCGACAGCTAACAAAACGCGCCATTACAATATAAGCATAGGGGGTAAGTTGTAACGGATTAGTTCCGAGATAAAGTTTTTTGGTTGTCTCCATTATTACGAAGGCAATTTCCTTCTTCTGAATTTGGGTATTCCGCGTGAATCATCAAATTTGAAGACCAACCTTTCGGCATCGAGAAGATCAACAACGAAAGATTGGTGAGACATCCAAATTCACAGCATCGTGAAGATTAACGTGATTTGGTAAGACTGATAATTCCATTTCATTAATTCATACATAGATCCGCTTCCAATCGAATTCCTGGACTGCTTATGCATCATTTGGTATCAGAGCCAAGGTTTCCTTTCAATTTGATTGGAAAATTTCAAGTGTGATTTGAGAATTCTGGTACTGAATAGAGTCATTAATTTTCATCGATTGCGATTTTGATTGGAAGAGCCAGATCTATTCCTTATTCTTCGTTCTAGCATTTTGGTTTTGAATCTTGGGAAGACAGAGCCAGTATTTAGATTTTAATTCGATAACTTGAGTACTGGTACCTAGTTCGATTGTTCCTGAAGTCAAAGCATAATTTGTTAATAGTTGATCATTGTAATTAATTATATTTGAGAAGATATAGCAAATGGAGCAAAGAAGAATTGCTAGGTGGGATAAAGGGATTGAACGTCTAGAGAAAATTATTCTAAATTTGAATCGTGAATGGTGGAATAGAAAATCACTTATGTCCGAGAATGTTTCTGGTGTAGATGAAGATGAAGAAAAGATTTTTTTCAAATGATGAAGATTTTAATTTGAGCGTGAGGAAAGATCATCCAAAAACAGACAGAGAAGAAAAACTCTATTTTTCAACACCACTTCAATTTGATGAAGAAGAGTGGGAGTTCTCAAAATCAACACAATTCAATGGAGAAAACTGTGATTTTTCAAAATCATTACAATTTGGAGAATATGTGGATTTTTTAAAACCACCACGATATGATGAAGAAGAAGAGGATATTGTTACATGAGGTGAATTGAATTTACTAGTGGAACCTAACGCCATAGGAAGTGAAGAAGTTCCAGAAGCAATGAAACCATTAACATGTGATTTTGGAGATGTACATCCAAAAACTATGTCTTATAAATTTTTGTTAGGAAATTATGTTGGTGAATTTCAAAAGGATTATGAACAAATATGTTATCCAGATAATTTTAATAAAGAAATACCAGAGGAGTATGATTCAGAGAAAGGAACGCCGATCTCGTTTCCGGCATCATCAATAATGTCGGTTCCGAATCATAGAGAAAAAGCAACTGGTATTGATATTACTCATGTTCGGGTACCAGTATTGAACATCATCCGTTTCGAGGTTATTTGGTTTCGGTATTTTTCTTTTCTATGTCATCTAATCAAGCGGAAGCGGTGAAACACTTTATTTTCTTTATATTGTCACTCAAGTGGTATCGGCTTTGTTTTAGTTGATTTCGGTGTCGGTGACACTACAAGGAATAATTTATGTTTCAGTTTGCTTTTCTTAGTAGGATCTAGTGAAATAAAAGTTGAATAAAGAATGATGCAATGGTCGAAGAGTCTTCCTAGATTCGAGGATGAATTCTTCTCAACTTGGGGAGGATGATGCAGTGCAAGGAACGATGGTTTGGTTCTGGCTCGGTATTTTTCTGTCATAGTGTTGCTTTCGGCTCCTGTAATCTGCTTTGTGGTGTCGTTTGTTTTTCTATGTTTTTGGTGTCGTTTATTTTCGTTTCGGCAAGTTGTAATTTGTTTGGTTTCGGTGTCGTTTTATTTTGGTTTCGGTGTTGATGTAGTTAGAATTCGGTGTTGATGTAGTTAGATTTCGGTGTCATTGTGATTGAAACACCCCACCTCCGTTAGGGTCACTCTCAAAGGGAATGCCCTAATTTTGGTGGAGGTTTATAAGTATAAGTCACAGATATACAAGACAGATATAAAAACACATATTTGTAAACAGCGGAAAAACAACAACTTTTACTTCATAAAAGCAAATACGTGTTACAACAACATCACCATGATTGTCTTACATCCTTTCCAAAAACATAACATAACACTTTCATAATCTGTCTTGATTACATTATTTAAAGAAGCATAAATAAAACATAGATAAACTGCAAAAGCCCCATAGTGGTTGTCCAAAGCCATAGTTCAAAACGAAAAGGTCCAAGCAATACATTTCTCCTCTCCAAGCTGGATGTTAAGGCTGGTCAAGCTGCAGTGTTCCCTCCCTGTGGACCTGGGGGGGGGGGAACGGAAGAAAAGAAGACGAAAGAAAAGTAGAGTCAGGCATAAAGCCTGAGTAAGTCTAGGACTATTCTGTCTATGAATAAAGAACTGGGTATGATAAGTATAAACAAGAAGTGGGAAAGCACTATAAACTTGGTTAAGTTGTCTAGGGTCGAATATACTATCGTACCCCATGTTAATCTCTGAACCCATATAAACTAGTTCCCAACTGGCACCCCATAATCAGGGTGATGTGATCCATTCTATGATGATCGGCTCCTACTCGCATAGTTACATGTGTCTTACGGCCCCCGATGTTGTAGTTACCTATGCTGGTCCCACCATGGGGTGTATCAAGTCCCATGGTGGCGGCCCGACACAATCCTAGAATGCACAGGTATGCTACTGGTGTCCAGTGCCTTATTTTTCTGCGCCGGAGTGTGTGCACGCCCGCACCCCGTTAGAACCTACACTGCTACACCACCGCCGTCGATTTGACCTCTTACAATCAGCCCAGTAATCGTGCCCCACCCTGCCTAGTTTCAGGGTATCATGATACACCTTCTAGGGTTACTGCTGAAAAGGGCCCCCCGTTACTAGGTTTTCTATCTCTAGCCAACATGCTAAGTTGGTTAAGTGTTTTCTAACCTAACCCCCACCAGTTCGTTTAGTTTAGCATGTTCCATTTTGATTAAGTCTTTAGTTCACTTAATCCTAACAATCCTGACTCAGCCTTAATTGTCTTATTAAAGCCTTGACCTCTCACATTAGACAGGTATTGTTGTGGCTGCCTGTTGCCGGTTGGTTCCGGGCAGTCTTACGCCACAACTCAGTCTAACCTCGGGTCCTTATTGGGCTCCATGTTTAACCTCCCACATTGGATAGGTATTGTTGTGACTACTGGACAGCCGGGCGGTTCCGGGCAGGTTTACATCACAACTCAATCCAACCTCGGGTTAAACACATCGTATGTTCTACATTTACATATTTTGTCTTTCTTCTTTATTTTCTTATATGTAAATATTTGCGGCCCATTATTAAGTTAATGGTGTAAAGGTTACACCAATCATGGGCCCAACCCATACTTGAATTTGGGCCCTTCTACTTTATATTTTCATTTATTAATAAATTTAACCCAACGTTATTTTCCCTCGTTTAACACGTTCGTTTATTATATATATGTTGGGCTTAGCCTTTTTAAGCCCAACCTAGCCATGCGAAAAGGGGAGGCTTAAAGCATGATTACATACACAAGGAGGGGAATGTGAACGCATGAACTTGCAACATAACGTTGGAACTACAAAATAGAAACTGGTGTACTTGCATAGTAGTAATGTATACTTTGGTCATAAAGCATAAGTGACATGAATCAAAGCATGTAAACTTGTAGTTGAGATAAGAATATCACTATTGACACATAGGCTTAACTACAACATAAACCTATATTTTTATTCAGGCATAATGTCAAACATAAGCAAATCATGTTCATAGGATTACTACATGTTTACAAAGGTGCTTACTTTTGTTACTAACACAAAAGTTTAGTTCAACTTAATCATGATTTTAAATCTATTCACATAACCATGGCATAAATATTTCTAACATGAAATCATGATTTTTACTTTAGTCATGCAAACTTGCAAAAGGGATTTTTGAATCTAACCTAGCTATGTACCACATATGTCATCATATAATTCTTGTTAACAATATAGACCTAACATGGATTTCAATTATGCAAAATATCAATCATAGCCTAGTCATATTCATAAGTTTGCAAATAGGTTTTCTAGTACAAAAGCATGGCTTAATACATAGATCATGGTGCCAAAATTTCAACATAGTTTCATATGAACTATAATAACCCAAATTTGTTCCAATTACGTACAAAATGATTTTTGTACAAAAATATACATTATGATGGCATAGTAGCAAAACCCCAAACTTGCATGAATTTCAATTAATCAACTACATACATGTAGCTTCAACATGGATTACATAATTTGCGAATATTCCAAACGTATACTTGCATAAAACTACCGCAAACATGTAGTTTTTTATAATGAATAACATAATTCGAGAATATCCAAACGTATACAATATCCCAAATCGATAAGAATCGTAGTAACGCACAAATATGAATTATTTTATCGCCACAAATCAAGTATACAAACCAACACAATTATTTGTTCATACCAAAATAATACTCTACTTACAATTGTGTGGCGAATTCCCCAATTTAGGAATTTGGAGATGCGATTCCTTGTTGATTTGATTTGATTAAGTTGCTTTATGCTTTAGAATTTGCCTCCTAATCCTCTCTCCAATTGGTGGCTACTCTTAGTCGTTCCTCAGCAACATGATGGCCTTGTTCTTATTTTTGAATGAATAGATTAGGTTGAGTCTAGGGTCATTTTTTATAGGGGTTATGAACTGATTAGGACCATCGATGTTGCTTGGATTGATCGTAGCCATTCATTCGAAAGAGAGACCAATTAGAGCCTGCCACCTAGCCCTAATGACAAAGCAGACTTCTGAAAATCGACCAACATAGAATAGGCCAGCCAGGTTGGGCTGGGTTCGACCTGGCTCTGGACCAGGTCGACAGCCCTGTCGACAGCCCTGTCGACCTGGCTAGACCAGGTCGACAGCCCAGTCGACCTGGGTGCATTAGGCGGGAGTTTTCCTGCCCTGGCCAATTGGGCGCGATTTTGGAATTTAAACTTGTTTTTCTGAGCTGTTTTATTCTGTTCGAATTTTAAACTTAATTTAGAAACTTCCGAAGGCCATATCTTCTTCATACGGACTCCGTTTTTCGAAAACTCGGACTCTATTTCGCGTATTTTTCCGAGACGAACGCAATGGCGTATTCCGATTCCCTTAGTTCTTTGATTTGAAATTAATTATACTTTAATTTGTGAATTTCACAGTTATAGAATTCGCGGGGTGTTACAGTGGTGTTATTGGTGTGAGTTGTAAGGGGCTATATGTAATAACGCGGAAATTCTAAGCCAATTTAAAAATTTTATTTTGGCTAATTTGATGAATTTTGAATATTTAAAATGAATTATTTTAAATAATAACAACAAAAAATTTATTTTGAATAGAATTAGAATGTATATATTTATATAGATCGTCGTTAGAATATAAATATTTATTTAAAATTATAAAAGGAATTGAAAATGGCGCGGTAGTTTGAAAATTCGATTTCAAAATTCAAATGAATGTACAGGATGCAAAATAAATCGGATTTTAGCGAAACTGAAAATACTAAAATTTATTAGAGAATATCTTTTCAACGAATCCAAAAAATCTAAATTTCATAGCGGGAATCAAAAGATATGCCCAGTTGAAAATTCAGAATAGTCGCTATGGAATTCTGGCCCTTAAAAATGGAAATTTTGCAAATGACCTCGGAATACGACGAAACCACTTTTGTTGGATCCGTGATGTCAATTTATTGCTAGATTCCAAAATTTGCAATTTTTCGAATCAATATGTGAGCGTGGCAAAGGAAAACGCGTTTGACCAGTTTTAGTTGATTTTAATCGACTGGAAAATGGCCATTTTTCGAACGGGCTCGGAATTCGACGAAACTGGTTTTGTTATGACCGTATCGTCAATACGAAGCTATAAAATATTTTTTGGGAATTTTTAGAGTCCGTATGTGGCCCCGGTAAATTGAAATGTGCGTTCAAATTCAATATATAGATGTATATGTTGATTTTGACGAAAACTGATCGAAACGACCAAATCATCTTATGATACTTATCCCATTGTGTTCGGAATGGGGGTAATTAGCTATGGACGACAGTCGGCGGGTTCATTCCGAGGTCAAAATAAAATGTTTCTTTTTGAAATTAATTAAATAAATAAATAAAATAATAACTCTCTCCTCTCTCCTATACCTTCAGCCCCCCCCCCTCTGGTCAAAATTAAACGCGCTCAGCCCCCTTTCTTCAAAACCGATCCTTGTTGCCTCCTCACCCATCGCCGCCCTCCCTCCGTCCATCCTCCGCCCTCTCCCTCTAAAAACCGTCGCTCCTCTACCATCGATCCCCCCTTCCTCTCTCGTGCTCCCTCCTCTTTGGGGCTGAAGACGCGCCCAATCAACATCCGCCGCACCAAGTGGAGCAGCGCCACCCCCAGCCTCACGCGCAGCCCTGGTCCTGCCTCCTCCTCCGCTCCCTTCTCTCCCCTTTTCTTCAGTCAAACCCGGAGGCCCACGTCCCGAAACCCCAACGCCGGAGCTCCACCGTCGCCCCAACCCATCGCCCGCGACCACCAACCGTGACTTCACCTCCCCGGCCTCCTCAACTGACGTGAAACCCCCCTCCTCGGAAAAGGTGTGTTTTTATTTTATTTAGTTAATTTAGTTTTTAAAATACTTGAATTAGTTTTGTTATTAAATAAAAAAATGATTTTTATTCTATAGGAATATAATTTTTATATGATAGGAATACTAAAAATATAATTTTTACATGATAGGAACAATAAAAATATGATTTTTATAAAGTAGAGATAATAAAAATATGATTTTTATAAAGTAGAGATAATAAAAATATGATTTTTATAAAGTAGAAGTATTAAAAATATGATTTTTATATTATAGAGATAATAAAAATGTGATCTTTATTAATGTAGAGTAATAATAAATATAACTTTTAAATGAGTAGCGATATAAAAATATTATTTTTATACGGGTTGCATAATAAAAATGTGATTTTTATTTGAATGAAGCGATAAAAATATGATTTTTAATATATGAACTTCATGTTGAAAATATGATCTTTGTTTATAAAAGTTACGATTTTTATTTATAGTTAAAGAGGTAAATATATATATATATATATATATATATATATATAATTTTTATGTAAGCAAGAAGTTAAAATATAATTTTTGACATATACTTCATGAAATAGACTATGTTGGAAACATAACGAAGAATTCCTACATATGAAGAGTCGCGGAGTTGGATTTAGCTATTCTGTGAGAACTTCTCACCTTTAATTTTAATTTTCTAGTTATACTATATACTAGGATGCAGACGATGTTTAGTAGCACCTGACACCCGTCGTCCACAGACCATGGACGGCTTGTTTGTTTGTTTGATTTTGATGTGTAGTTGATTGTGTGATTTGAAATGAAATAAAATATTTATAGAATTAAAAATATTTTATGGTTAAAAATAGAATTTTTAACGGGTATATAAAATAAAATAAATATAAACAAATCGGACGATTTGTTTATATACACACATTTGACTGATATTGATTGGGACGATAAATTTTACACATCGTCTAACTGCACAAATAAAATATGTGTTTGATTGATTGAAACCCCACACGGGTATTGGGATGAAATTTGACATACACTAATCCCAATAATTAGCTGTATGTCAATCGATTGATTGACAGACTGTGCGAGCGTTGAATATTTATATTTAATGCTTATACAGTGTAGAATGCACTATGGATGATGGATTGCTGTTTTCATTATTGTTATACACATTTGTTGTGTGAAATCCATATAATCAATTATATGGTAATTGACTGTGCCTGATTCCAGTTCAGAGTTATCGAATATTTTAAAATATTTGAATAGAAATATTTGAACAGAAATATTTGAATAGAAATATTTGAAATAGAAATATATAATGGCCGGAATAGAACGCGTCGCGCTGCGGCAGTTCGCGAATTTCGACCATTGACTTCGAATGGATATTACGGGAGATTCGGCCGTCGGATTCTCCTAAAACCGGTACCATTGGGTTCGTATCGAAAAGAGCTTTCTAACGAATATTAGAAATTAGAAATCTAATGGTTGGATTCGGAATTATGTCCAAATCAAATTTGGAAAAGGTCGCTGTAAGTGTTGTTCGATGGCCGTTGAAGGAAATCGACTGTACGGGCCTTGATAAAATTATTAAAAGTATTAATAATTAATGTAGAATCATAAGAAATGATTTAGAAAAAATTGGGATGAAAATCTCCATATTTGAAAGGATAAAAATAGATTTTTATCGAAATGAACTAGTTTAGAACTGGAATTATAATTCAATTATTTTGAAAAATTAATAAATTGGATTTGAAATGGTTTTGAAAATAACCAGAATTTCCAATATATAAATTGGAAATGGATTTGAATCGAAATTATCTACAGAAAATTTCGATATTGAATGTCGTGATTATACATATATTTTTATGGAAATTTGAAAGATATATATATATATCGTTATTTCCAACACGATATTTGTTGGTCGTAGAATTTGATATTGAATATAAGCCGATATATTTTCTATTCAGAGCCTTGTATTTAATATCAAATGGGATTTGGGTTTGTCGTGAATGGTGTCTTTATTAACACTGTTCTTAAACCCAGTTGAGAAAAAGATTAAATCTTTTTATTTAGATTTAATGAAGTGTACCAATTAAATAATATTTAATTGGAATTGAATTTGAAATGATTTTTGGGTTTATCGTGAACGGTGTTTTAAACAACATTTGTTCTTTAACCCGACAATCAATGGAATGTGATTTTGGGTTGTCGTGAACGGTATCTTTAATAATACTGTTTTTAGACCCAATGGTGTTAAGAAAATCAGAAATTAAATAAAGATTAGTTAAGTTGAATGGTTTCTTGGTTATTGATCTGATGTTGGTTTCGGCCTTCGGGGTTATTACTTAGGGAATTGTTCACTTGCTAATTTACGGTTAAAGGCTTGTAGAAATGAATGTGATTATCGGTTTATCGTGAACCGTGTTTTAAATGACATTGGTTCTTTAACCCAGTTAAAGATTATAACTAAGTGGAGTTTTAATGAATCTTTAAATAGATTGAAAAGTGAATTTGATAATTAAAATTATCAAATTCAAGGAATAATCGAGAATGGAGTACCACCAGTTTTACTCCAGACGATAGTTAAATCTTTAATTAGATTTAAACGTGAAATGGTAATTGAATTTACCGATAACACCATGGTGTTAGATATGAAGTATTACCAGTTTTACTTCATGGGATGAATAAGTTAGGGTTGGGAAATTTAACAGTTGATTACTTCGGTAAGGTTCGTTAATCCCGACTAGTTTGGATAAACCATAAGTTGGTTTGAATTGATATTCAAAAGAAGATTAAAGAATAAATTTAAAGAATTTATCTTTGATAAAATTAATGGGAACATTTCCCTAAGAATGTGAAATTTAGCAACTAACTGAAGGTTAGTTAAGATGAATGGTTTCCGGGGTATTGATATGATGTTGGTTTCGGCCTTCGGGGTTAATATTTGGGGAATTGTTCTCTTACTAATTTACGGTTAGTGACTAATGAATTGGAATGAGGCGTATGTTGTGTTTGTGTAACACTTGTTTATTATATACGCGAGTTATTCGGAAAGACCGGGTTTATCCCATTCTGAATAACTGATACGACGATAAGTCGAAGATGAAGACGATGGTCGAAGACCAGAGGTCTTCGCGTCGTTTGGGTGATTACTGATGATCTTGATTGGGCCGTACACCCAAGAGTAGGGAATCAGTTAGTGGTCGTCCAGACGTACTTGGAGATCGATGGATAAGCGAGGTACAAGGTGCCTCCGGTTTCGTTCATACCCATAACAGACTTGTAAATGGACTGTGTGTCTGACATTGGATATCATTTTGTGTGATTGATGGATATTGGTTGCATGCAGTGGTTTGCCTGTGTGGCATGCTAAGATGCAAATGATCAAGGCTTTTGTTGAAAAGCAAAGTCTTGTGGTTGATGATCAAAGCACGGCCTTTGTGGCGTAGCTTTGTGTAGCGTTGATTCGCGAGCCTCACACCCCGGTTGTGAACCAAAAACGGTAGAGGACCTCAGGGAGGACATGCGTTTCTTTCTAGTTAGGAGTGGCGTCAGTGCTTGAACTGGCCGACGAGTTTGACTCATATGGTTGTTGGAATTGGAGGCGCCTCGGATATATCGGTGACTATGTGAAGCCGATGGATTCATTTGCTGGCTCATTTACGCCCCAAAGGGCGGGGAAACGTAGTGTTCAGGAATTTTAATCCACATCGGTGGACCGGCCATGTCGCTCCAAGGGCCCACCTTTGTCTGGGTCCTAAGGCTCGGGCTAGAGAGTCTCGAAGCGGTGAGGACTATCTTTTGCCTCGGTTCACAGATGGAAATTCAACTTCCAATACGTGACAATTTCGGTTTTGATTGTAAACCTATATATGGCGACATGATATATGGTACCCATGTCGTCTATGATTGATACTTATGATTTGAACTTGTTTTGACACTATACACTTATAGTAATAATAAAAGATGAAATTTAGCGTATCAAGCATTCTTTGGCTATTATAAGGTAAAACCCTATCCTCCGGTTTGCGTTGCATTGTGTGATGGGACCTGGGTCTTATAATAGCTTCATTGTTCTTTATTTAGCATTGCGTTGTTGTTTTATGCACTGGTATTCTTGGGAGGAAACCCGTTCTGTGTTATACGGCGTTGTCCCTTGATTTACCTAACTTTAAAATAAAGATTTATAACTGTTTTAGTTCTCACACCAGTCACATGACTGACCTGGAGTTTATTGTTTTAACCTAAACTCTGGGTGCCCTTATTTTCGACACGGGCAGCTAGTAGTTTTGGTTTTGCAGATTTATATTCACAGGAACCTGGTTTACAGCTGGAAGGATATTCGGAAAGCTTTGTATCCGTATATCTCATTCAGTTGTATTTCGTGTTATTTTCCGTTGCTATGTAGTGTATTGTAATCTCTGATATTTTATAATGTATAATATTTGTTTATACTCTGTATATTCTTGTATTCTGATGGAATTGTTGTAATAAACAATGAAATGTTCTTCTGTTTGTGTTCTTTTGTGTGTTGTTCTCAATTCTATCCGGGCTTTCCTTACCGGGGAAGTCCGGGTCGTTTCATTTGGGTATCAGAGCTTTAGTTTACAAAGCTCGAGAACAAGACACATTAGAACCATACGAAAGTATTCATCAGAGATTGGATTAGTAATATCCAATGGGAATGACTCATTAGATATGGGATCAGTAGTATCCTCGAACGAGTGTGAAGGGTATGTTTTTAAAATTGAAAACAATTTTTGTTTTGAAAATTTAAATCAATTATCCGTATTTGATTATTTATTTTGTATTGATTTGGACAATCAAGTATATAAAGATTTTGCGTATACGTCTGATCCACGTGTATTAGAAAATTTAATATACTGGATAGATATAGAATTACACTCTAATCGCCCGGAGATGATTTTGACGATGGAGCTCCATCATTAGGATTTATGTTCGTGTGACGAAAGTGGGATGCCTATATATTTCCATTAGACTGGTGTGAGAACCAAAATTAGATAGGGCTTATTGTTGTGATTTGGCACCAAAAATGTGCTTTTTGACTATATATCAAAGTTATGAATTTGAAATGATAATCAACTAATTGATTGATGGTTGTGTTGTTTGATTACTGTTTTGATTAAGTGAATGTTGAACCTTTAGCCAAATTGAACCAAATAGTGAATTGTATTAAAAAAATTGTCGCATTTATGCATGTACGTACATTGAACAGGTCATAGCAAGGAGGCTAGAGAAGAGGAATAAAATTGTTTGCCCGACAAATAGGTACATATTTATTGTATTTCTTGAGTTTTGGGTGATTTTATGAGCCGATTGGCTAGCCGCTTGGCTTTTTCCTTTTCTTTTGGATTGAAGAAGGCCATGGGAGGCTATATGAAATATCTCGAAGTCCCCGGTGCAGGGGAGGTTATGGCGAAATTTTTCGAAAATTTAGGGTGTTAGCCAAATTTTTGAAAAATTTGAAAAGTTCTTAGAAACTGAAAAGTTGAAGAACTTAAGCCGTAATGAAAATAATGGAAGTTGAGTTGATTAGTTAAACAACTTTCGGCTTCGTTCCTTTTCGGGGATAAAAAGTTTTAAGTGGGGGAGATTGTAATAACACGGAAGTTCTGAGCCAATTTAAAATTTTTATTTTGGCTAATTCGATGAATTTTGAATATTTAAAACGAATTATTTTAAATAAAAACGACGAAAAATTTATTTTGAATAGAATTAGAACATATATTTTTATATAGATCGTCGTTAGAATATAAATAATTATTTTAAATTACAAAAGGAATTGAAAATGGCGCGGTAGTTTGAAAATTCGATTTCAAAATTTAAATGAATGTACAGGATGTAAAATAAATCGGATTTTAGCGAAACTGAAAATATTAAAATCTATTTGAGAATATCTTTCCAACGAATCCGAAAAATCAAAATTTCATAGAGGAAATCAAAAGATATGCCCAGTTAAAAATTCAGAATAGTCGCTATGGAATTCTGTCCCTTAAAAATGGAAATTTTGCAAACGACCTCGGAATTCGACGAAAACACTTTTGTTGGATCCGTGATGTCAAGTTATTGCTAGATTCCAAAATTCGCAATTTTTTGAATCAATATGTGAGCGTGGAAAAGGAAAACGCGTTTGACCAGTTTTAGTTGATTTTAATCGATTGGAAAATGGTCATTTTTCAAACGGTGTAGGAATTCGACGAAACTATTTTTGTTAGGACCGTATCATCAATACGAAGCTATAAAATATTTTTCGGGAATTTTTAGAGTCCGTATGTGGCCCCGGTAAATTGAAATATACGTTCAAATTCAATATATAGATGTATATGTTGATTTTGATGAAAACTGATCGAAACGACCGAATCAGCTTACGATACTTATCCCATTGTGTTCGGAATGGGGTAATTAGCTATGGACGATAGTCGGTGGGTTCAATTCCGAGGTCAAAATAAAAAGTTGCTTTTTGAAATTAATTAAATAAATAAAATAATAACTTTCTCCTCTCTCCTATACCCTCAGCCCTCCCCCCTCTGGTCAAAATTAAACATGCTCAGCCCCCTTTCTTTCAAACCGATCCTCGTCGCCTCCTCACCCATCGTCGCCCTCCCTCCGTCCATCCTCCGCCCTCTCCCTCTAAAAACCGTCGCTCCTCCACCATCGACCCCCCTTCCTCTCTCGTGCTCCCTCCTCTTTGGGGCAGAAGACGCGCCCAATCAACATCCGCCTCACCAAGTGGAGCATCGCCACCCCCAGCCTCGCGCGCAGCCCTGGTTCCGCCTCCTCCTCCGCTCCCTTCTCTCCCCTTTTCTTCAGTCAAACCCGAAGGCCCACGTCCCCGAAACCCCGACGCCGGAGCTCCACCGTCGCCCCAGCCCATCGCCCACGACCACCAACCGTGACTTCACCTCCCCGGCCTCCTCAACTGACGTGAAACCCCCCCTCCTAGGAAAAGGTGTGTTTTTATTTTATTTAGTTAATTTAGTTTTTAAAATACTTGAATTAGTTTTGTTATTAAATAAAAAAATTGATTTTTATTCTATAGGAATATAATTTTTATATGATAGGAATACTAAAAATATAATTTTTACATGATAGGAACAATAAAAATATGATTTTTATAAAGTAGAGATAATAAAAATATGATTTTTATAAAGTAGAGATAATAAAAATATGTTTTTATAAAGTAGAGATAATAAAAATATGATTTTTATAAAGTAGAAGTATTAAAAATATGATTTTTATATTATAGAGATAATAAAAATGTGATCTTTATTAATGTAGAGTAATAATAAATATAATTTTCAAATGAGCAGCGTTATAAAAATATTATTTTTATATGGGTTGCATAATAAAAATGTGATTTTTAATTGAATGAAGCGATAAAAATATGATTTTTAATATATGAACATCATGTTGAAAATATGATCTTTGTTTATAAAAGTTACGATTTTTATTTATAGTTAAAGAAGTAAAAAAAATTATGTAAGCAAGAAGTTAAAATATAATTTTTAACATATACTTCGTGAAACAGACTGCGTTGGAAACATGACGAAGAATTCCTAAATATAAAGAGTCGCGTAGTTGGATTTATCTATTATGTGAGAACTTCTCACCTTTAATTTTAATTTTCTAGTTATAATATATACTAGGATGCAGACGGTGTATAATAGCACCTGACACCCGTCGTCCACAGACCATGGACGGCTTGTTTATTTGTTTGATTTTGATGTGTAGTTGATTGTGTGATGTGAAATGAAATAAAATATTTATAGAATTAAAAATATTTTATGGTTAAAAATAGAATTTTTAACGGGTATAGAAAATAAAATAAAATAAATATAAACAAATCATACGATTTGTTTATATACACACATTTGACTGATATTGATTGGGACGATAAATTTTACACATCGCCCAACTGCACAAATAAAATATGTGTTTGATTGATTGAAACCCCACACGGGTATTGGGATGAAATTTGACATACACTAATCCCAATAATTAGCTGTATGTCGATCGATTGATTGACCGACTGTGTGAGCATTGAATATTTATATTTAATGCTTATACAGTGTAGAATGCACTCTGGATGATGGATTGCTGTTTTCATTATTGTTATACACATTTGTTGTGTGAAATCCATATAATCAATTATATGGTAATTGATTGTGCCTGATTCCAGTTTAGAATTATCGAATATTTTAAAATATTTGAATAGAAATATTTGAATAGAAATATTTGAATAGAAATATTTGAAATAGAAATATATAATGGCCGGAATAGAAAGCGTCGCGCTGAGGCAGTTCGCGAATTTCGACCATTGACTTCGAATGGATATTATGGGAGATCCGGCCGTCGGATTCTCCTAAAACCGGAACCGTTGGGTTCGTATCGAAAAGAGCTTTCTAACGAATATTAGAAATTAGAAATCTAACGGTCGGATTTGGAATTATGTCCAAATCAAATTTGGAAAAGGTCGTTGTAAGTGTAGTTCGATGGCCGTTGAAGGAAATTGAGTGTACGGGCCTTGATAAAATTATTAAAAATATTAATAATTAATGTAAAATCATAACAAATGATTTAGAAAGAATTGGGATGAAAAACTCCATATTTGAAAGGATAAAAATAGATTTTTATCGAAATGAACAAGTTTTGAACTGGAATTATAATTCAATTATTTTGAAAAATAAATAAATTGGATTTGAAATGGTTTTGAAAATAACCAGAATTTCCAATATATAAATTGGAAATGGATTTGAATCGAAATTATCTACAGAAAATTTCGATATTGAATGTCGTGATTATACAGATATTGTTATGGAAATTTGAAAGATATATATATATATATATATCGTTATTTCCAACACGATATTTGTTGGTTGTAGAATTTGATATTGAATATAAGCCGATATATTTTCTATTAAGAGCCTTGTATTTAATATCAAATGGGATTTGGGTTTGTTGTGAATGGTGTCTTCATTAACACTGTTCTTAAACCCAGTTAAGAAAAAGATTAAATCTTTTTATTTAGATTTAATGAAGTGTACCAATTAAATAATATTTAATTGGAATTGAATTTGAATTGATTTTTGGGTTTATCGTGAACGGTGTTTTAAATAACATTTGTTCTTTAACCCGACAATCAATGGAATGTGATTTTGGGTTGTCGTGAACGGTATCTTTAATAATACTGTTTTTAGACCCAATGGTGTTAAGAAAATCAGAAATTAACTAAAGATTAGTTTAGTTGAATGGTTTCTTGGGTATTGATCTGATGTTGGTTTCGGCCTTCGGGGTTATTACTTAGGGAATTGTTCACTTGCTAATTTACGGTTAAAGGCTGGTAGAAATGAATGTGATTATGGGTTTATCGTGAATCGTGTTTTAAATGACATTGGTTCTTTAACCCAGTTAAAGATTAAAACTAAGTGGAGTTTTAATGAATCTTTAAATAGATTGAAAAGTGAATTTGATAATTAAAATTATCAAATTCAAGGAATGATTGAGAATGGAGTACCACCAGTTTTACTCCAGACGATAGTTAAATCTTTAATTAGATTTAAACGTGAAATGGTAATTGAATTTACCGATAACACTGTGGTGTTAGATATGAAGTATTACCGGTTTTTCTTCATGGGATGAATAAGTTGGGGTTGGGAAATTTAACAATTGATTACTTCGGTAAGGTTCGTTAATCCCGACTAGTTTGGATAAACCATAAGTTGGTTTGAATTGATATTCAAAAGAAGATTAAAGAATAAATTTAAAGAATTTATCTTTGATAAAATTAATGGGAACCTTTCCCTAAGAATGTGAAATTTAGCAACTAACTGAAGGTTAGTTAAGATGAATGGTTTCCTGGGTATTGATCTGATGTTGGTTTCGGCCTTCGGGGTTAATATTTGGGGAATTGTTCTCTTACTAATTTACGGTTAGTGGCAAATGAATTGGAATGAGGCGTATGTTGTGTTTGTGTAACACTTGTTTATTATATACGCGATTTATTCGGAAAGATCGGGTTTATCCCATTCTGAATAACTAATACGACGATAAGTCGAAGATGAAGACGATGATCGAAGACCGGAGGTCTTCACGTCGTTTGAGTGATTACTGATGATCTTGATTGGGCCGTACACCCAAGAGGAGGGAATCAGTTAGTGGTCGTCCAGACGTACTTGGAGATCGATGGATAAAAGAGGTACAAGGTGCCTCCGGTTTCGTTCAGACCCAGAACGGACTTGTAAATGGACTATGTGACTGACATTGGATATCATTTTGTGTGATTGATAGATATCGGTTGCATGGAGTGGTTGCCTGTGTGGCATGCTAAGATGCAAATGATCAAGGCTTTTGTTGAAAAGCAAAGTCTTGTGGTTGATGATCAAAGCACGGCCTTTGTAGCGTAGCTTTTTGTAGCGTTGATTCGCGAGCCTCACACCCCGGTTGCGAACCAAAAACGGGAGAGGACCTCAGGGAGGACATGCGTTTCTTTCTAGTTAGGAGTGGCGTCAGTGCTTGAACTGGATGACGAGTTTGACTCATGTGATTGTTGGAATAGGAGGCGCCTCAGATATATCGGTGACTATGTGAAGCCGATGGAGTCATTTGTTGGCTCATTTACGCCCCAAAGGGCGGGGAAACACAGTGTTCAGGAATTTTAATCCACATTGGTGGACCGGCCCTGTCGCTCCAAGGGCCCACCTGTATCTGGGTCCTGAGACTCGGGCTAGAGAGTCTCGAAGCGGTGAGGACTATCTTTTGCCTCGGTTCACAGATGGAAATTCATCTTCCAATACGTGACAATTTCTGTTTTGATTGTAAACCTATATATGGCGACATGATATATGGTACCCATGCCGTCTATGAGTGATACTTATGATTTGAACTTGTTTTGACACTATACACTTATAGTAATAATAAAAGATGAAATTTAGCGTATCAAGCATTCTTTGGCTATTATAAGGTAAAACCCTATCCTCCGGCTTGCGTTGCATTGTGTGATGGGACCTGGGTCTTATAATAGCTTCATTGTTCTTTATTTAGCATTGCGCTATTGGTTTATGCACTGGTATTCTTGGGAGGAAACCCGTTCCGTGTTATACGGCGTTGTCCCTTGATTTACCTAACTTTAAAATAAAGATTTATAACTGTTTTAGTTCTCACACCAGTCACATGACTGACCTGGAGTTTATTGTTTTAACCTAAACTCTGGGTGCCCTTATTTTCGACACGGGCAGCTAATAGTTTTGGTTTTGCAGATTTATATTCACAGGAAGCTGGTTTACAGCTGGAAGGATATTCGGAAAGCTTTGTATCCGTATATCTCATTCAGTTGTATTTCGTGTTAATTTCCGTTGCTATGTAGTGTATTGTAATCTCTGATATTTTATAATGTATAATATTTGTTTATACTCTGTATAATCTTGTATTCTGATGGAATTGTTGTAATAAACAATGAAATGTTCTTCTGTTTGTGTTCTTTTATGTGTTGATCTCAATTCTATCCGTGCTTTCCTGACCGGGGAAGTCCGGGTCGTTTCACTGTAAAACTCTTATAAATATAGGCATAGGAGGTTAGTTGTTGAGGATTAATTTCGAAGCATAGGAGGTAAGTTGTAAAGGATTAATTTTGAAATAAAGTTTTTTGGCTGTCACCATTATTACAAAGGCAATTTCCTTCTTTCGAATTTGGGTATTCCGCGTGAATCGACAAATTTGAAGACCAACCTTTCGGCATAGAGAAGATCAAAAAAAGATTGGTGATACATCCAAACTCACGGCATCGTGAAGATCAACGTTATTTGTAAGACTGTTAATTCCATAGCATTTTTGTTAATTCATACATCGATCGACTTCCGATCGATTTCCTGGACTATTGCTGCATCAATACGTTTGGGCGTATGATTGCAAAGGTTTGCTCTTGAACCAGGATTGACCCAGGCGCCAAACAAGTGCACTCGGATGACTGAGTATTTGGTGAGTACATGAGTGGTCATTGATTCGAGCTTGATTTAGACATCGAGGCATTATAAACAAGTGAATACGATCATAGTTTTGTTTCAACTTCGTGTGTACCGATTCTGAAATTCGTATCTCGAGAATACCAATCTTGCTAGTACCGATCCCAAAGTGCATGGCGCAAATATACCGGTCCCTAGAATACTGATCCTACCAGTACTGATCCCGAGGTGCATGGACCAAACATACCGATCCCGAGTTCCTTCTCTCCTTACTCTTCCTTTCTTTTCAATACTGTAACAATCCGGAAAATCAGAACCAATTTAAAAATTTTATTTTGCAATTTTAATGAATTTTGAATATTTAAACTGAATTATTTTAAATAATAACGACTAAAAATTTATTTTAATTGAAGTTAGAATATAAAAATTTATTTTAATCATATAACGAGCCTGAAATGGCGCGGTAGTTTGAAAATTCAATTTCAAATGAATGTACAGGATTCAAAATGAATCTGATTTCAGTAAAACCAGAAATATTTGAATCTGTTTGAAAATATCTTTCCAACGAATGTGAAAAATCCAGATTTCATAACGGGAATAAAAAGTTATGTCTAGTTGAAAATTCAGAATAGTCGCTTAGGAATTTTATATAATATATAGCCCTTAAAATAGCGATTTTGCAAACGACCTCCGTTTTTGATGAAAGCACTTTTGTTGGATCCAGAATGTCAAATTATTGTTATATTCCGATTTTCATAAATTTTGGAATTGACATGTGAGCGTGGTGAATTTAAACGTGTTTGGTAATTTCAGTTTGAATTTTATCGACTGTAAAATAACCGTTTTTCAAACGATCTCCATATTCGATGAAATTAGTTTTGTTAAGACCGTATCGTCAAAATAAAGCTAGATATAATTTTTCGGTAATTTTTGGAGTCAGTATGTGGCCCCGGTAAATTGAAATGCACGTTAAAATCAATTTTGAACGTCATATTAATTTATATTTTAAATTTGAAGAAAACTGATCGTAACAATCGAATTGGCTTACGAAACATATCTCATTGTGTCCAGAATGGGGGTATTTAGCTATGAGCGATAGTCGTTGGGTTTGATTTAGAGTTTATATCAATAAACGAGCATTTTTCGAATAAAATAATATATATATATAAAGAAATTTGAAACCCTAATTTTCCTCATATCATTATCAGCCGCCAAAATATAAAAACGACGGTCCTCCTCTTCCAATTTTCGCACCCCAATCCCTCCCAATCCAAGCAGCAACTTCGAAAAATTATAATTGCAAAATCGAAGGACGTTTCAAGGGCTTTCAATCAAGATTGGTGTGATCGACAATGATGGAGGTTTGGGAGCGAATTTCATGCCCAAAGGGACTGCCGTCGCACCCAATTTGAGGTGCCAGGGGTTCATCGATCGAACTCCTACTTGCGGCGTTGGGACGTGGTGCGGAGGCGCACCACGTAGTGGTGCGCGATCGTCGAACGACGGCTTCAGTAACAGGTGGCGATGGTGGATTACCTTCGAGCAACGAAACGGGGGTTCCAGACTTTAAACAGTGAGCATTTTTTATTTTTTATTTTTATGTATTTAGTTAATTAATTTAGTAATTAAATTTTAAAATGAAGAAAAAAATATTGTTTAAAATCTGATTTTTAAATATAAATAGAATTGAAAAAAAAATGTAATTTCTATATAAATGACAATGTTTTTAAAATATGAATAAAAATGTTTTTAGAAATATAAATTACATTGAATAAAACTGTTTTTAGAAATATAAATTACATTGAATAAAAAATATTTTTCAGAAATATAAATTACATTGAATAAAAATGTTTTTTTAGAAATGTAAATTACATTGAATAAAAATGTTTTTAAAAATATAAAATAACATTGATAAAAATCATTGTTTTTTAATATATATACATAGCATTGAAAAATATAAAAATGTGATTTTTATTTAAACGACTTCGATATAAAAATGTGATTTTTATATGAAATAATATTGTTTTAAAAATGAAATTTTTATATGAAATACCTTAGATAAAAATCGGATTTGTATATATATATATATATATATATGCCATAGTTTAAAAATTCAAATTTTAATATATGTATACATAGCATTGTAGAAATATGATTTTTAATATAAATAACATTGGTTGAAAATGTGATTTATAAATATAAATAGCGTTATTTAAAATTTTAATTTTTAATATATATACCGCGTGAAACAGATTACGATGAAACTGACTAGAAGCAGAACGGAATCCAAATCGTTCGCTAAAGAATGACGGAGTGGAAACCAAAGGTGAGAACTTCTCACTCAATTTATTTTTCTGGTTAAAATATATACTAGGATGCAGACGGTGCTTAGTAGCACCGGACACCTTTGTTTGAAACCATGGATGTTTGGTTGACTTTTGGATTGATTGATTTATTTTGGACGATAATTGAATTGGTTGGAATTGGTATGTATATGGCGCGAGCCAGTATTAGGTGAGAGATAAGGCTAGACCTTATTTCGGTTCTAGTATCACACCGTTATGCTGCTGAAATTTTCTAAAAATGTTAGAATAATAAAAATATCATTTTTATTGTATAAATGAACTATATAAAAATTCATGTGTTGAAATAAATATTTTATCATTAAAAATATAATTTTTAATGAATATATGAATGAAGATAAATATTCATTTACAAATCGGATGATTTGTTTATGTACACACATTTGACTGATATTGATTGGGACGATATATTTTACACATCGCCCAACTGCACAAATAAAATCTGTGTGTGTTGATTGAAACCCCATACGGGTATTCGGATGATATTCGACGTACACTAATCCCAATTGTTTAGTTGTATGTCAATCGATTAGTTGACAGACTGTTGTAAGCATTAATTATTTATATTTAATGCTCATGCAGTTGAGTAATGCACTCTGGATGATGGTTGACTGTGTTTGATTATTGTTGTATACATGTGTTATATGAAATCCATATAAATAAATTATACAGTAATTGACTGTGTCTGATTCCAATTCGGAAAGAACGAATATTTTAAATTAACGGATATTTTAAAATGACGAATAATGAATATTTTAAAATAACTAATATTTTAAAATAATATTGAGTAATGGATCAAAATACGATTTTGATGTCCGATTTGGGATGGACACGGAAATATTGAAATATATGAAGTCGTGTTGAATCTGTTGATTAGATATGCGCCATTTTGACGCGAACAGTATTTATATCGATTTTATTCAATTTTATAATGAATATCTAAATGAGTGGATTTCTAAATCAGATATTTTGAAAATACTATCATTTATATATTATAATGATAAGGAAAATTCAATTTTGATTTAAAATTGAAAATGAAATTGGAATCGTTTTAAAACGAATTTATAAACGATTTATAAAATATGTTTTAACTGGAAATCGACGAAATATATATAATATATATATTTAATGGCCTGAATAGAACGTGCCGCGCCGCGGCCGTTCGCGAATTTCGATCATTGACTTCGAATTGATATTACGGGGGATCCGACCGTCGGATTCTCCTAAAAATGGAACCGTTGGGTTCGTATCGAAAAGAGCTTTCCAAAGAATATAAGAGATTTGAAATCTAATAGTTGGATTTGGAATTATGTCCCAATCAAATTTGGAAAAGGTCGCTATAAGTGCAGTTCGATGACCGTTTATGGAAATCGACTGAAAGGGCCTTGATAAAATTATTAAAAATATTAATAATTTGTGTAAAATCATACTGAATGATTTGGACAGAATTGGGATGAAAAATTCAATATTTGGAAAGATAAAAATATTTTTTTATCGAAATGAACTAGTAATTAACTAGAATTATAATCCAATTATTTTTAAATAAATAAATTGGATTGAGAATGAGTTTTAATATAACCGAATGTCTAATATATGAATTGGAGTGGATTTTAATGGAAACCATCTTCGGAATATTTCGATATTGGATTTCGTGATTATACAGATATTGTTATGGAAATTTGAAAGATATATTTATATCGTTATTTCCAATACGTTATTTGTTGGTTTCAGAATTTGATATTGAATATAAGCCGATATATTTTCTATTCAGAGCCTTGTACTTAATATCAAATGGGATTTTGGGTTTGTCGTGAACAGTTTCTTAAATAACACTGTTCTTAAACCCGGTTGAGGAAAGAATAAATCTTTTTATTAAGATTTAGTGAAATTTTCCAACTAATTAATATTTAATTGGAATTGAATAAAAGAATCGGATTTTGGGTTTGTCGTGAACGATGTCTTCAGTAACACTGTTCTTAAACCCCGTTTGAAAGGAATAAACCTTTTAATTAAGATTATTAGAGTTTCCAGTTATATTTGGTAATTGGAATAAAATGGAATGTGATTTGGGTTTATCGTGAATTGTGTTTTAAATGACATTAGTTCTTTAACCCAGTTAAAGATAAGATTAATTTCTTAACTTTGAATAATCATTAAGTAATGATTTTTGAGATTAAAACTGAATTAGAGTTTTAATGAATCTTTAATTAGATTGGAATGTGAATGAGATATTTAAATTTATCGAATTCATGAAATGATCGAGAATGGAGTATCACCAGTTTTGCTCCAATGATAGTTAAATCTTTAGTTAGATTTGAACGTGAAATGGTAAATAATTTTACCGATAACACTATGGTGTTAGACATGGAGTATTACTAGTTTTTCTCCATGGGATGAATAGGTTGGGATAAGGAAATATAATAAATGATTACTTCGGTAAGGATCGTTAATCCCGACTACTTTGGATAAACCATAATTTGGTTTGAATTGATATCCAATGGAGGATTAAAGAATAAATTTAAAGAATTTATCTTTGATAAAATTAATGGGAACCTTTCCCAAAGGATATGAATATTTAAATAAAAGAATATTCTGAATTGGAATGAGGCATATGTTGTGTTTTTATAGCACTTGTTTATTATATACGCGAGTTATTCGGAAAGGCCGGGTTTATACCCATTTTAAATAACTGATTCGATGATAAGTCAACGATGAAGACGGTGGTTGAAGACCGGAGGTCTTCACATCATTTGGATGATTATTGATGTCTTTATTGGGCTATACACCCAAGAGGAGGTAATAAGTGGTGATCGTTCAGATGTACTTGGAGATCGACTGGATATGCGAGGACCTCTCTCCTGTATTGGACATATGGGACGAGAAATAAGGTGCCTTTGGTTTCATTCAGACCCAGAACGAACTTGTAAATGGATGTGTGTCTGACACAGGATTTTATTCTGTGTTGATTGATCTCTATTAAATATATATTTGTTTGGTGGCGGAGAATTTATTCTCTTGCTTAACACCCTTCTCTGAGACGTACGAGCTCAAAGGTTATATATTGATAGACATCAGTCGCATGGCATGAATTGCCTGTGTGGCATGCTAAGATGCAAATGAGTAAGACATTTGTTGAAAGTCAGATTCTTGTGGTTGATGATCAAAGCACGGTTTTAATATAGCATAGCTTTATGTATAGCGTTAAATCGTGAGCCTCACACCCCGGCATAAACCAGAAACGGGAAAGTACTTTGGGGAGGACATGTGCTTCCTTCTAGCTAGGAGTGGTGTCATGATATGGAGCCCAGACATTTTTACTTATGTGGATGATGGAAAGCGAGGCGCCTCGGTTATATTGGTCACTACAGGGCCGATGGATGGTTTGTTCGCTATACTGACCAGTTTTACGCCCATAGGGCGAGGAAACGTATTGTTCAGGCATTTTAATCCACTTCGTGTGGACCGACCCTGACGATCCAAGGGCCCACCTGTGTATGGGTCCTGAGGCTCGGGCTAGAGAGTCTCAAAGTGGTAAGGATGATCCCTTGCCTTGGTTCACAGATGGAAATCCAACTTCCAATACGACATTGTGGTTTTAATTGTAGAACTAGTATGCCAACATGATATATAGTACCCAGGCCGTCTATGATTGATACATTTATATTTGAAGTTGTTTTTAAACACTATTCACTTATAATAATATCAAAATGATTTGTTTTAAACGTACCAAGCATGTTTGGCTATTATAAGGAAAAACCCTATCCTTCGGCTTGCGATGCATTGTGTGATGGGACCTGGGTCTTATAATAGCTTCATTTTTCCAAAAAGCATTGCGATGTTTGTTATATGCACTGGTATTCTTGGGGTAAAACCCGTTCCGTATTATACTGTGTGGTCCCTTGTTTTATCTAACTTTAAAATCAAGCTAACACTACACCATATCAGCCAATTTGGCACAGATGGATGCGGACATGTAATACGGGTGAAAGTCGTATCATATTTGATGGTGCTCAGATCCATATCAAATTACATTTTGCGATCCGCGTCACCCCAAATGCCCTAAATCTAACCGTCCATCAACGAAGCCCCGGATTAGTTATTTTGATACGGCTTTGGGCCAAATTGAATCTGTATCATATTGTGCATCCCATTGGGCACTCCGAATAAAAGTTTTGGTCGCTTCCTTTTCCATTTGTTTTACTTTAATGATGACCGAAAACCCAAATTAGGGTTTTCGGTCACCTAATCGAGCCTCCACCTTCGACAGGGACGAACAACCCTGTCCTTCGCCAGAAACGCAACAACCTTACATCTCCATAGCCCTCCTTCGACAGCGCAGGTATGTGTTTCAATTGAATTTTGGCTTGAATGACTGATAGTAGGGAACAAATTGAAATCTTTGTGTGATAGTTGATTGCTACTTTGTGTTAGTACTTCGTGTGTTAGCTGTTTCGATTGAATTGGTTTGTGTAAGTGTGTTTGTGTAAGTGTGTTAGGGACGGATCTGTGGTTATACCCTAAAATCAGATAAATCAAATTTGAATTATGTTTTGTGATAATGTAAAAAACATCTAAATGTTTGTTAGATTGCGGTATATTTTTTGTTAGAATTGGCATTGGATGTAGGTATAATTTTAGATTGCGGTATACAGTAGCGGAGCTAGGACCAGAATTTGGCGAGGGAACTATCTAAATAGTCGGAGCTAGGACCAGAATTTTTGCGTTATACAGTCAGCAAATCTGGATATAGACTTAATGTTGGGAAATATTCGATATATGTTCCGATACAACATCTCGATGCAAAATACATACCAGCAAAAATCAATTTTTTTTTATGGTGATCTATGCATCATCTATATTCTTTAAGAAAAGAATGCACTCATTTGTAACCCTGTTATCTGATGTTAATTTAATAGGTTTGTTGAAAAATTTGGTCGATGGATTATTACTAGACTTTCTGGTTAATATTTTAATAGGCGATCCACCAGGTGGATGCATTTTAGCTTACGTGTAGGGTCGGGTATCCACGCTTATTAGCTTTATCCAAACGTCGGATGCTGCTGCAATTAACCTTAGTAAAAAGCTGCTTTCACTAGCAACTTTTCCCTTACTTTGTAGCAGAGACTTTAGTGTAAGTAATCTTGCACTACACAGTCTACTTCAAAGAAACTGAAAGTTGCAAGTGAAAGCAGATTTTTCCAAAGGTTAAGTGAAGGGGCATTCGACATTTGAATAAAGCTTATAAGCATGGATAACTGACCCTGCACGTGAGCTAAAATGCATCCACTTGGTG
Organism: Allium sativum; assembly: GCA_030737875.1. Lineage (NCBI taxonomy): Eukaryota > Viridiplantae > Streptophyta > Magnoliopsida > Asparagales > Amaryllidaceae > Allium > Allium sativum. The sequence continues at coordinate 167,949,979 of CM060923.1, forward strand.
GATTGCCTAGTAAATTCTTAATCAGAAAGTCGAGTATGTGTGTCATTCTACGATGATGATTCGATATCTTTAGACGTTGGAGCAGGTATATATTATTTTACACTTATCTCTACGTAGTATCTTACATAAGAACTGAATGGACATGTACTTGTGTGCACATCTTGAATATTCTTTTCGCTTATTTGTTCCTTTATGTGTGTATATGAGGATGTTCTGTATGCTAAGGTATGAACTACCAGTGTTGCACATGGACTACACTTCAGGTTATTCTTCTTTTGGGTTTGCATTTTTAATGACTATCAATTTTCCACTCCTATGTAGTATGTACAGTTAATTTCATTTAAACGATATGGTCACATAGCAAAACCAGTTTACAATGTGTATTCATTAATTTTTGAGACATATACTGATCGACTACACAAACACATGGACGGCGCTCGACTAGTCGCGACTAGTCGTCGACTAGTCTACTAATCGAGATCAAACCATCGACATGAAGTCTGGACTTGCTTTTTGTATGAATTTAGGCCATATGGGTAGAAATTAGTCGACTAATCGACTAGTCGATTCAACTAGGTTGTTATTGGGCCAGTGAAGTATTTGTACATAAACACACTGATCGACTACCGTTAAATTACACAAACACACTGATCGACTACCGTCAACTATACATCCAACTCTAATTCCCTCAACTATATACCCTGCGACATTGATTTTTTGTTACCATTGTTGTTATCACTTTTTCTACCAAAATTAACATTCAATGGCGCATTCTGAACGTACTCTGCTGAATACAGATCTTGTAAAGAAGAGTCCTTATAAAGAAGAGTTCTTGTATTTCATATTTTGGACTGATTCTACAGCAGGATAAATCTTTGGAAAACAAAACTCAATTAGTTTCATTTTATATCTGTATTAACATACAGTACTTAGCTCTTTATTCATGTTTGCATCTCAGTCACAGTGAGTTACAATGTCGATCTACTGTCCAGCTGTGAAGTATTTGTAACTTGTTTCTTGTATTTTATAGGCAGTCCTGTTGGAGAGTATGGTGCTTTTGTGTTGCTGGAACTGTAACGACCCGGATTTTCAGCCGTTGAATTCTGAATATTTAAATTTGTTTTAAATATTTTATTTATAAGAAATTATTTAATAAAACGATATTTAAACATATAATTTATAATTATAATTTATAACGAGCTCGAAATAGTCGCGGTAGTTCGTAATTTACGATTTAAACTTCAACTGAGTATACAGGACTCGTTATAAGTCGGATTTCTGTAAAACAAGAAACGTTGGAACCGTATTGATTTTAATTTTCATATGGAAGTGAAAAATCGAGATTTCGTCTTATATATTGTGAATTATGTCCAGATTAAATTTTCAGAAAGTCGTTGTGGAATCGTATATAGGCCATAACGGTTATTTAAATACATTTAAGTATCGGTCTTGAATTTGGACAAGATTCTTTTGAAGCGTAGTTATAATTTAATTTTTAGAATCTTATTGTAATTTTTAATTAATTAAATACGCAACTTTTTACTTGGAATATTGTGCACCCTATATTGATATTTTGGGATTTCACAATATAAGTCAACCCACCGATATTATTCTATTTTTGGGATCATTGTATCTCGCTATACATGATCGCATTCTTACTTCTGTCCGTAACGGCTCATACATGAACGTAATTTTAGACAACGAAGTTCGAAAATTCTCATTATAAACTACTTAGCCAAACCTCAATAATTTTATGAAATTTGAAGCAATAGTAAATTGTGTCTTAAAAAAAACTTTAGTAGTATTTCCCTAGTCTGGTGACAAATTCAAATGGTTTCCGCACTATAACATGCACTAATGTTCACTCCAATGCATGAGGATTCACATTCTCAAAAAGACGCCATTTACCTTTTAATGAAACAAATGTTTTGGTCTGTTACAAATCTACAATGAAACATGGTTACATTATATCAAGTTATAACTGCCACTGTATAAAATTTAATAAATGCACATGCCTTTCCTGAACACATCAATAAATTGACACAAATTATGTTCAGGTGTGAATCTCAAAATATATCATCGGCTACTAAATCTAATGTAAATAGATCTTTGAAAATCTTGTTCATATCATAAAATAGTCTGATCAAATATTACGAAATCAAAACAAAATCTGATCAAAATTCCTGTGCATGACCTCTGAAAAGAAAATCCATGAATAATCTTATCCAAGTTAAAGAAATCTTGACGTATACAAATCTATACAGAGAACACCAAAATCTTTACTTATTCAAAATCTAATTTCACTTTCGAAAATCTATCCAAATCTAAAAGGCTGGCAAAATATATGGAGAAAACTTGTACAAATATTTTGTTTAGCACTATGAAAAATCGAGGTGATTAGCGCCTGAAAAATCTTGGTATATGGCAATCTGAATGAAATCTGAATGAGAGTACATGCAAAACAGTAGCAAAACTCTGCCTATAGTGTAAACTTTGGCACATGATATCTGCGCATATATGGTACTCCCCACGTGCATGTTTAATCCAAACTATAAGTCTAAGTTGAAAAAATCACCTACTCTAATTCCTATTACTTGGAAATCAAGCTTTCCAAGCTTATATAACCACAAGTTTTCCCATTCCTATTTCTTAATTCATTTGTAAACAAAATCCCCAGCAAACCAAGAAAATCGCAAGACTTCAAAATCAATTAAAAATAGAAAACAGAACGAAAATCGGTGATTCTGGATCCCTTTGAAATGTATGCAAGAGGGCTTCAACCCAATATCTAGGTCAATCCGCTCGAACAAGAGAAGTGAATCGCATTTCTTCCTTTACAGCGTGAACAAGTTCGATCTTAAGGGGTTTTAATGCTGGAGTTCGGTTATTTGAAAATTCGAGGAAGGTGGAGGGAGTATTGACTGATGGTATGTGAAGGTAGGGTAAAGAGGAGTAGGAGGCGCAGGGTATGGCGCCGGTCTGGTCGGATATCATCGCCGGAGGCAGTGGAATTTTTTGTTTAAAGGGGTTTTTGTTGATGGGGTTTTCTAGCTCGAAGGGGTGGACTGGGAGTTCGACGTTGCTGGCGTCAGGGGGTCCCAGAGGTGTGAAGTGATTGAGGGTCGAGAAGCCAACTCTGGTGAACTGTGGGAGGCCGCACAGGGGAAGGGTGAGGTCGATGTGGTGATTTGGTTGAGAGAAATACTTGTTGTTTCACGGTAAGAAGTGGAAAAAGGTGGAAATGATCTGGGTATGGGCCAAACGAGTTATGAATGGGCTTAAATAACAACTAAGGTATAATTATTTAAAACATTTAATCATTGAAGCCGTTTGAATATAATAAAAATTTATAACATCGATATATCACATTTCAATGTTATTAAATTTGGCGAATACTGTTCAAACGGGAATATCGAGTTTGTTGTTGATGGTTTTTAGCGGGTTTAATCAATAATAAAAAGGTAACTAAGGAGATAATGTATAGTTATAAGTTAATAAGATTCAAATTTTATCTAAAAACTTATAATAAGCATATCTCTTCATACGTTTACAAAATTTCGCTAAAACAAGATTTGTTGGAATCATAACGATGAAATCTACGCTGTAGAACTAAGGTGGCGGAGAACAGAGTTACTGGAATTTCATAGGGAAAATTAAACGTCGGTTTCATTTTAAATGAAACAAAAGCAGAACCGTCAACTGCAAACCAAGGTGAGTAAACTCACTAACTCTGCTTCGTTTATATTTTTATATAAACGAGTTTTAAATAAATTTTATACTGTGTGATGGTTGTTTGGCTGAATGATTGATAAATTGGTTGATATAGTTATATCATTGATCGTTTAATAATTTTGTTCACCATGATATTTCATATTTATGTGAAATTAATGTTGGTTAACATCTGTGGATGCAGGGAAACAGGTTGGAGGAATCCAACTGGATTCCTCAACATTTATATTATTGTTCGTTATTTACTGTGATTGATTATGCTGTGTTGAGTTACCCTGGCCCTAGAATTTTGGTATTTAAATACCGTAAAATATTCTCGAATAGAAAATAAAATTTGAGATTTTAAAAGAAAATATATTTTTCCAAAAAAAAAAAATTAAAGTGTTATTTCAAGTATAGTTAAAAGGTAGAAACTTGTTTTAACAAGAAGTTGATTTTAAACGAGTATATAAATTAAGTAAATAAGTTATCGTTGGATAAATTGAAATAAAAAATTCAAATTTGAATTTATATGAAAATGTGGAAATCGGTTTTGAAACCAATATTTGAGTTAAGATTTGAACTTAGAAAATTATAAAGGAATATATTTACGGTTAAAGTGAATAGTGGTTTAAAGGAAATATTTTGCAAATGAAATACTTATAAAGGAAATTTAGATGATTTGGAATATGAACCCAAATTGGAAATTGAGAAAGAAAAAAGAAATGGGAAATCGTTTTAAAAGAAAACGATGTGTTTTAGTTCAAGATTCAGAATATAAAATAAATTGTGATAACGTTTCATAGATTGGAATGGTTATAAAGGAATTTAAAGGATAAATTCGATGGTGAATTTGAATTTTGAATTTACCTGAAATGGAAAATGAATTCTGAAGTTCAGAATATAAATTGAATATAGACTTTTCAGATGAGAGTTATTTAGTGGAATTCGATTATATCGAATTTAGAGAAGTAGTTATTTTACTTTCCGTTTGAAACAAATTTAATAACTTAATTATTTATTTATTTACTTATTGATTTATTTATTTATTTAAATAAATAAATACAAGTTGCATTTTGATAAACCAAATATTTTTAATATCAATTTTAAATGCTGCTATTATAATAAATGTTTTGGTAAATCTAAATAGAAATTTTAACATTGCCGTTATAATAACTGCTTTAACAGCGATCTTGTAATGACCAGCATTAGCAGAGGTATTATAATTAATTTGTTTAATTATATAAATAGTGATTTAAAAGGATTTAATGGTCGTTGAATTAAATAATGGTGAATATTTAATTAAAATAATAAATTAAATAATATATTTAATTCTGAAATAATCAGAGTTGGCTGAAATGGCGATATGGTGTGAACCGGATCATCTATGATATTTAATTCATCTTGGAATTGAATTTGAATAACGAATATATTATATAAACGACAGTTTGAATGTATAATTATATTTTAATTAAAATCGAGCTTGAAATGGCGCTGCAGTTCGTAAATTGGCGATTTGAACTTCAACTGAATGTACAGGATTCGTTTTAAGTCGGATTTCTGTGAAACAAGAAACGTGTGGAGCTGGTGGAGTATATCTTTCTAGTTGATGAGAAAAATCGGGATTTCATTGTGTAGATTTTGAGATATGTCCAAATCAAATTTTAGAAAAGTCGCTGTGGAATTCCTTTATAATTTATAAAGGAATTATTATATTTTAAAAAGGAATTTCAATATAAATCGAATATCGGGTTAACCCAGAAGTGAATATCAAGTTAGAAATTCATATAGGAATATTCTAGAGCTGTATGGTATGCCACTGTGAATATAGACGATAATATTTATTTTTAAATATTAAATTTAAATATATTTAAATATTTAAATATGTTATTTAGAGCGTTAAAAATAGCCACTTTTGCAAACGAAGTCGGAATTCGATGAAACCAGTTTTGTTGGATCCGCAATATCAAATAGTTGTTAAATTTCCAGTTTCGTGATTTTTAGAGTCACTGTGTGGCCGCACGGATTTTTAGAGTGAGAAACAGTCAGTATTTCGACAGTTAAAAATATGCTGTGTGAGCATACAAAGTCGGAATTCGACGAAACCTGTTTCGTTGGGACCGTAATGTCAAACTCTAGCTACATGTCCAGTTTGGTGATTTTTGGGCATCGTGTGTGATCACACAGATTTTTAGAAGTCAGAAACATGTATAAAAATATAAAGAAAAATATAAAATAAAATATCCTAATCTATATTTGGTCAAAACAAGGACCACGCAGCCTTCTCCCTCAACCACAAATTCTACCTACCACAAATACAAATATATAAGACGCCGATAGTCTTTATAGTGAACGGTTCACAAAAATAAAAATAAAAATCAATCCTCACAAATTTCTATAAATCATAATATGAATATCGTTGGATTCAGAAAAGGGTTCTCTTCGATTTGATGCTGCTTTTGCTGAGTTCGATCTACTTCTGTTCACTGTGAACAGGCGCTGAAATAGCTAGGGTTGAACGCTACGAGCAATTAAGGCATTGTTGTTTGAATTCGAGGTTGTTTTTGGATTTAGGGAGGGAATCCGCACCTGGTATGGATTTTTGGGCGATTTTGGTGGTGATAAAGGTCACGACCTGTACTGTTGGGCGGAGGATGGGTCTGCGTCGCATGTTTCTGGAAGAGCTCGAGTGTGGTGAAATGGAGATGGAGTGGTACGTTGTCGAACGTGGTGATGTTTGGTGAGATTGATTTTGAAATTCATGGAGAGATGAAAGAACGGTGGAGGCTAAAGGAATGGGAATCGCTACTGTGTGTTTGAGGAGGTCACGGTATTTTCGATTTTGGGAAGAAGGAGTTTCGGGCCTGGGTGTTTAAAGCGGTGTTGGGCCTTAGGAAAATGGGGTGAGCCCAATAAATTTAAGTAAATATAGTTGTGTATATTAAAACTTTATTGACTTAAAAGGATAATAACTTATTCATAAGAAATCTAAATTCAGCGAAACTGGATCCGTTGGGATCGTATGGACGAGCGCTACAACATGGAGCTGACTGGGAGTGAATCCGAGCTCGCTACAATTTATTGTAAAATAAATTGTCTGTCGAAATCAAGCGACAATTATCGTTATTTAAGGATGATAGTCCAATGTGAGTAAAACTCACCAACTCTGAACAGTTCTATTTTTACAATGTATTCTTAGAACTGCTAATTATCTATTGATTGTTGTGTGTTGACTGTTTATTTGAACTGCTAGTCAGTTAGTAGAAATTATATATATATATATATATATAAACAGTTAAATATTTATATGTGATTCTGTTATCATAATATTTCACAGTGAAGTGAAATCGATGTTAATTATATTGTCTAACATCCGTGATGCAGGGAAACAGGTCGGAGGAATCCAACTGGATTCCTCAATAGTTATTTTACTGTGATTTATATATTGTGATATATAATCTGACGTTGATTATGTGTGTTTGGACGACAGTTATCGTTGTTATATGGTGTGTTAAATACCATAAGAAATACCAGAATGTGATAAAGGGATTTTCAAAGTACAATTTGAAAATGATTTATTTATATAAAATCAATGGATTTTTATATTATAAAAGAAAAAGGATTTTGAATAAAAGAAATATATTTGTAAATCAAATATAAAAGGATATATTTGTAAAATGAATATAAAGGAAAAATATATTTGAGAAATCAAATATAAGGGAAATATATTTGTTAATCAAATATAAAGGAAAATATTTGTAAATAAATTAGAAAGAGAAATATTTGTAAACCATTTACAAATAGAATAGAGACCAAAAGAGAATATTTGTAGAACATTCACAAATAGATTAAATGGGATTATTTATTTATTTAGGAAATAAATAAAGTTTAAAGGATTTATTTATTTAGAAAAATAAATAACATTACAAGGAACATTTATTTAGAAAAATAAATAGGAATATAAAGGAGTATTTATCTAGGAAACGAATAGAGTTAAGCAAGAAGAGTTGATCAAATAAAGTCATTCGATTAAAGTAAATCAAAGGAGTAGTTAATCGAATATAGTTTATATTCGAAGGAGTTAATCGATATTAGTTATTCGAAGAAGTTAATCGATATTAGTTATTCGAAGGAGTTAGTCGATTATAGTGGTTCAAAAGGAGTTAGTCGATTAAAGTTAATCAAAAGGAAGTTAATCGAATATAGTTAGTCAAATCGAGTTAACCAAACCAAGTTAGTCAAAAATGGCAAGTCAAACCAAGTTAGTCAAGAATGGTTAGCCCAAACCAAGTTAGTCAAAAATGGCAAGTCAAACCAAGTTAGTCGAGAATGGTTAGTCGAACCAAGTTAGTCGAGTCGAATCAGTCGAACCAAGTTAGTCGAGTTAATCGAACATGGTCAGTCGAACCAAGTTAGCCGAGTTAATCGAATATGGTCAGTCAAACTAAGTAAGTCGAGTTAGTCGAGCCTAGTTAATCGAGTCGGGTTGGTCGAACCAAGTAAATCAAAAGGAGTAAACCAAGTTGAATTAGTCAAGACGAGTTAATCCAAAGGTGTTAATCGACATATTCGAATAGAGTTAGAGGAGTTAATCGAATATAGTTTATTCGAATAGAGTTAGAGGAGTTAATCGAATACAGTTTATTCGAATAGAGTTAGAGGAGTTATCGAATATAGTTTATTCGACAGGAGTTATGTAAATAGAGTAAATCAAATAGAGTTAATCCAATAGGGTCAGTCCAATAGAGTAAGTTTAAAGGAGTTAATCGAATATAGTTATTCGAAAGGAAGGTTAAGTAAGGAAGTTAGTTAAAGGAATTTAAAGTGAACTTTGCCTATTTCAAGGTTAGAAATGTTGTTCAGTTAAGGTCTGAGAGGTAATTATACCCCAACTTGATTGCCTTCGTTTTTAACTAAGGAATGGTTAAGGTTCGGCAGTAAAGAATGGTAAAGTGAATTTGTAATTAAAGGAAATGGTTGAGTTGGTATAGCGATGTTTTATCTAAACATCTGCTTAACCCAAACGTAGGAGTTTTGGAAATGTTTTCCAGTGTTAATAACATATATTTTCTAAACATTAGAAAACAGCAAATGTCGAATATAGGAAAACAGGAGATGAAAAATGAACTAAAGGATAAATGTTAAATGATGTTTGATCGATATAATTTCCACATGGAAATAATATCGTTGTTTGCACACTTGTTTTTCTTTGATAGTTAAATCACAGACTATAGAAGTTTTGACCATTTTAACGTTGTTAATATGGAGAGACCGGTTGGATTATTATCCAAAGAACCACTCTGTATTGGCATAAGCGTTGCGAATCATATATGCCAAAGATAATTGAAGATGGAGTAAAGTGCAAGGGCTGTTGTATAAGTCTTAGATAACAGTGACTAAGATGGATATACTGAATAGTGCCTTCGGTTTGTCCAGTCCCAGGATAACTTGTATGGACGAAGGTCTGACAGAATATATCCAATAGATCGCGTAAGTTGATCTGTTCAAACGTATTCACGTTTGGTGGCGAAGGAATTCGTTTCTCTTAGCTGTATACCCGTGTTATTTTTGGATAAGTCAAATTGTGATTTGGCGGGTATGACGATGTGACATTCTAAGTGAATGAAGATGAATGCCTGAAAGAGTATTTCCAGAAAGGTCACGTACATTGATTTCTTCAACCGTACCAAGAGTGGAAGCGGAGAGGAAAACTTCTTTAGCTAACACGTAATGTACTGTTGTAGACGTCAATTAGTGATTTTCGATGGATCTGACAATGTGGCATTCGAAGTGAGTCTGATGTGATGATGAAGCGTAACCTCAAGCCTCATCAACCGGTAAATGACAAAAATCGGGCAGGTAGCATGGCTATGTAGGTCGCACCTATTAGGGTGTATAATCACCTGATCTAGAGTTTCATTTACTTCTAAAAATCTATTTTTGATGCTGTCCTATTTGGGAAACGGTTGCTGAACTCAACCGTTGGTGATATACATTCGATACACTCAAGCGAAATGAGTGGTCGGTCATGTGTGGTCGGGTTGCAAGATGTTCTTGTTGAACCAGTGTATTCCTCTCTAGAGGTACACTAGCAGAAGGTGGTTCCATACCTTGTCATAGTTGGAAATCCATTATCCAATACGTGCTTGCGATTTTGATTGTATACTATATATGTAGAACGTGAGATGAAAGCGTTTCTGCTAAATTGATATCTATTTGTATTTAGACATTATTATAATATCAGAATGATATTGCTTGTCAAAGATGTTGGATTCTCATAAGGGAAAAACCCGTTCCGTTTTCACGGCGTGGTCTTATGAGATATTATATACCTGTTAAACTGTGTTTAAACTATTTTACTCACACCAGTCCCATGACTGACCCGGAGTTTATTTTGTTGTTTTTCCTAAACCCTTGGGTGCCTAAATTTGTACGGGCAGTCAAGTAGTCGGGATTTACAGATATACTTGGAGAGCTTGGAGCAGGAGGTTTCAAGATTTTAAAGCTAATGTTTTTCCGCTATTGTTTTAAGTGTCGTACTCTGATAAGTGCTATTATATACATAACTGTTATATTTCAAAGTTATGTTATATGTTTTCGTTCCGCTGTGAGATTTGTGTTACTCTGATGATGTAAGTTCTTCTTTTCTTCTTCTATTCTAAGTTTCTATCTTATCTATCCTCACCCTCTAATTTCTTTCATTAATTACCAGGATTTTTCGATGTTTTTGTTAGTCATCATCGTGTTTGTGTCGATAACCAAAGTCGCAAAAATCCAGGTCATTACAGTTGGTATCAGAGCTTAAGTTAAGAATTACCTTGGTTCTGTGGCGTGACTCGGTAGAGATAGGGTTAGTTATACCCTAGATTGAGTTGAGTGTATATATACGAGTGAACGTACTTGTTATTTGATATAAAAATTTATTGTATATTGTGGTGATTCATTGGTTGAGTTGTTTATGGCCTCTGGTCGATCAGTTTGATCCACTGTATCGGTAGGAATAAATAAACACTTGGATACGATGGACCGACACAGTATGGATATGTGATATATTATCATATATAGGATGTGTTGGTAGTAATTAAAATCAGATAAGATTATAAAATGTGAAATGTTTATATATAACCAATCAGAATTTATACAAGTGAATTATATGTAATTGAAATGAATTAAATCTGAATTTAGATCAGGATTGGAATTTAAAATCCCAGAAATGGGAAAGGTGTTTGTAAATGAATCTGGATTTAATATATGTGAATTTTAAGATCCTGGGAAATTTTAAAATTTGTTTACAACATTGTAAAAGGATATTTGGAATTGATTTCAAGGTGGAAATGTTTAAAAATGGGTTTTGAAAGTGATATAGTATTGAACTCACTTCGGTTGCTGGAAAATAGATTCCGATGTTGATCATGACATCATCGGTGTTCATTTTCGAGTATGTAAGTGACGGATTACTACCAAGGATTGTGTTTTGAATTTGTTTTGGGAAAACAAGTTGTGTTGAATTTCAAAAAAAGGAAAAATTGATTTTTGAAAGAGGTAAACTGTTTAAAACTTCCAGGAAGAAAAGGTTGTTTGAATCTAAACAAATTAAAGTAAAATTTGTAAAATCCAATAGAATTGGGATTGAATTAAAAGCCAGTAAGTGAAAATCATTTGAAATAGATTGATGTCAAGTGGAATTAGACTTGATTAGAGATAATCTGGAATTATATTGGACTAGTGAGTTATGGATTTGAAATCAAGAATAGTGCTTGGCTTTGAAATGATATTTGGCTTGGATAAGCGAATGGGTGTGTTGAGGATAAATTAGTCAGAGTTTGATTTGATTAATATTGGTATATGCTGAGTTGATAGCATATGGAAGTGATAGAGTTGATATGCCTGACAAAAAGGTACAAGTTTATATTTCATATGGGTTGAGATTTTGATGAGCCGAATTGGCAAGCCGCTTGGCTATTTGATTTTCTTTTGGGTTGGAGATGGCCCAGAGAGGCGATTTTTGGTTTTACCGATAGGGTTGTACAAAGGAGGTTATGGCGAAATTTTCCAAAAATTTCAAAGTGTTAGAAATTTTTCAGAATTCTTGAAAATTTTAGTTAGTCGGAATGAATAAATATTTTAGTCGATATTAATTGGTTCAGTTGAAATCAGAAATAAGGGGTAAACAAATCTTAGGAATTCCAATAGATAGGGTCGTCCTCTAACTTAGCAATTTCGATGACGAAATTATTTTAAGTGGGGAAGATTGTAACGACCCGCATTGGCAGAGGTATTATAATTAATTAATTTAATTATATAAATGGTGATTTAAAAGGATTTAATGGTCGTTGAATTAAATAATGGTGAATATTTAATTAAAATAATAAATTAAATAATATATTTAATTCTGAAATAATCAGAGTTGGCTGAAATGGCGATATGGTGTGAACCTGTTCATCTGTGATATTTAATTCAGCTTGGAATTGAATTTGAATAACGAATATATTATATAAACGACAGTTTGAACGTATAATTATATTATAATTAAAATCGAGCTTGAAATGGCGCTGCAGTTCGTAAATTGGCGATTTGAACTTCAATTGAATGTACAGGATTCGTTTTAAGCCAGATTTCTGTGAAACAAGAAACGTGTGGAGTTGGTGGAGTATATCTTTCTAGTGGAAGAGAAAAATCGGGATTTCATTGTGTAGATTTTGAGATATGTCCAAATCAAATTTTAGAAAAGTCGTTGTGGAATTCCTTTATAATTTATAAAGGAATTATTTATATTTTAAAAAGGAATTTCAATATAAATCGAATATCGGGATGACCCAGAAGTGAATATCAAGTTAGAAATTCATATAGGAATATTCTAGAGCTGTATGGTATGCCACTGTGAATATAGATGATAATATTTATTTTTAAATATTAAATTTAATTATATTTAAATATATTTATATATTTAAATAGGTTATTTAGAGCGTTAAAAATAGCCACTTTTGCAAACGAAGTCGGAATTCGATGAAACTAGTTTTGTTGGATCCGCAATATCAAATAGTTGTTAGATTTCCAGTTTCGTGATTTTTAGAGTCACTGTGTGGCCGCACGAATTTTTAGAGTGAGAAACAGTCAGTAATTCGACAGTTAAAAATGCGCTGTGTGTGCATACGAAGTCGGAATTCGACGAAACTAGTTTCGTTGGGACCGTAATGCCAAACTCTAGCTATGTTTCCAGTTTGGTTATTTTTGGGCATCATGTGTGATCACACGGATTTTTAGAAGTCAGAAACACATATAGAAATATAAAGAAAAATATAAAATAAAATATCCTAATCTATATTTGGTCAAAACAAGGACCACGCAGCCTTCTCCCTCAACCACAAATTCTACCTACCACAAATACAACTATATAAGACGCCGATAGTCTTTACAGTGAAAGATTCACAAAAAGAAAAATCAAAATCAATCCTCACAAATTTCTATAAATCATAATATGAATATCGTTGGATTCAGAAAAGGGTTCTCTTCGATTTGATGCTGCTTTTGCTGAGTTCAATCTACTTCTGTTCGCTGTGAACAGGCGCTGAAATAGCTAGGGTTGAACGCTACGAGCAATTAACGCATTGTTGTTTGAATTCGAGGTTGTTTTTGGATTTAGGGAGGGAATCCGCATCTGGTATGGATTTTTGGGCGATTTTGGTGGTGATAAAGGTCGCAACCTGTACTATTGGGCGGAGGATGGGTCTGCGTCGCACATTTCTGGAAGAGCTCGAGTGTGGTGAAATGGAGATGGAGTGGTACGTTGTCGAACGAGGTGATGTTTGGTGAGATTGATTTTTAAATTCATGGAGAGATGAAAGAACGGTGGAGGCTAAAGGAATAGGAATGGCTACTGTGTGTTTGAGGAGGTCACGGTATTTTCGATTTTGGGAAGAAGGAGTTTCGGGCCTGGGTGTTTAAAGCGGTGTTGGGCCTTAGGAAAATGGGGTGAGCCCAATAAAGTTAAGTAAATATAGTTGTGTACATTAAATCTTTATTGACTTAAAAGGATAATAACTTATTCATACGAAATCGAAATTCAGCGAAACTGGATCCGTTGGGATCGTATGGACGAGCGCTACAACATGGAGCTGACTGGGAGTGAATCCGAGCTCGCTTCAATTTATTGTAAAATAAATTGTCCGTCGAAATCAAGCGACAATTATCGTTATTTAACGATGATAGTCCAATGTGAGTAAAACTCACCAACTCTGAACAGTTCTATTTTTACAATGTATTCTTAGAACTGTTAATTATCTGTTGATTGTTGTGTGTTGACTGTTTTATTGAACTACTAGTCAGTTAGTATAAATTATATATATGTATATATTAATAAACAGTTAAATATTTATATGTGATTCTGTTATCAGAATATTTCACATTGAAGTGAAATTGATGTTAATTATATTGTCTAACATCTGTGATGCAGGGAAACAGGTCGGAGGAATCCAACTGGATTCCTCAACAGTTATTTTACTGTGATTTATATATTGTGATATATAATGTGATATATAATGTGATATATAATCTGACATGGATTATGTGTGTTTGGACGATAGTTATCGTTGTTATATGGTGTGTTGAATACCATAAGAAATACCAGAATGTGATAAAGGGATTTTCAAAGTACAATTTGAAAATGATTTATTTATATAAAATCAATGGATTTTTATATTATAAAAGAAAAAGGATTTTGAATAAAAGAAATATATTTGTAAATCAAATATAAAAGGATATATTTGTAAAATGAATATAAAGGAAAAAAATATTTGAGAAATCAAATATAAGGGAAATATATTTGTTAATCAAATATAAAGGAAAATATTTGTAAATAAATTAGAAAGAGAAATATTTGTAAACCATTTACAAATAGAATAGAGACCAAAAGAGAATATTTGTAGAACATTCACAAATAGATTAAATGGGATTATTTATTTATTTAGGAAATAAATAAAAGTATAAAGGATTTATTTATTTAGAAAAATAAATAAGATTACAAGGAACATTTATTTAGAAATATAAATAGGATTATAAAGGAGTATTTATCTAGGAAACAAATAGAGTTAAGCAAGAAGAGTTAATCAAATAAAGTCATTCAATTAAAGTAAATCAAAAGAGTAGTTAATCGAATATAGTTTATATTCGAAGGAGTTAATCGATATTAGTTATTTGAAGGAGTTAATCGATATTAGTTATTCGAAGGAGTTAGTCGATTATAGTGGTTCAAAGGAGTTAGTCGATTAAAGTTAATCGAAAGGAAGTTAATCGAATATAGTTAGTCAAATCGAGTTAACCAAACCAAGTTAGTCAAAAATGGCAAGTCAAACCAAGTTAGTCAAGAATGGTTAGCCCAAACCAAGTTAGTCAAAAATGGCAAGTCAAACCAAGTTTGTCGAGAATGGTTAGCCAAACCAAGTTAGTCGAGTCGAATCAGTCGAACCAAGTTAGTCGAGTCGAATCAGTCGAACCAAGTTAGTCGAGTTAATCGAACATGGTCAGTCGAACCAAGTTAGCCGAGTTAATCGAATATGGTCAGTCAAACTAAGTAAGTCGAGTTAGTCGAGCCTAGTTAATCGAGTCGGGTTGGTCGAACCAAGTAAATCAAAAGGAGTTAACCAAGTTGAATTAGTCAAGACGAGTTAATCCAAAGGAGTTAATCGATATATTCGAATAGAGTTAGAGGAGTTAATAGAATATAGTTTATTCGAATGGAGTTAGAGGAGTTAATCGAATACAGTTTATTCGAATAGAGTTAGAGGAGTTATCGAATATAGTTTATTCGACAGGAGTTATGTAAATAGTGTAAATCAAATAGAGTTAATCCAATAGGGTCAGTCCAATAGAGTAAGTTTAAAGGAGTTAATCGAATATAGTTATTCGAAAGGAAGGTTAAGTATGGAGGTTAGTTAAAGGAATTTAAAGTGAACTTTGCCTATTTCAAGGTTAGAAATGTTGTTCAGTTAAGGTCTGATAGGTAATTATACCCCAACTTGATTGGCTTCGTTTTTAACTAAGGAATGGTTAAGGTTCGGCAGTAAAGGATGGTAAATTGAATTTGTAATTAAAGGAAATGGTTGAGTTGGTATAGCGATGTTTTATCTAAACATCTGCTTAACCCAAACGTAGGAGTTTTGGAAATGTTTTCCAGTGTTAATAACATATATTTTCTAAACATTAGAAAACAGCAAATGTCGAATATAGGGAAACAAGAGATGAAAAATGAATTAAAGGATAAATGTTAAATGATGTTTGATCGATATAATTTCCACCTGGAAATAATATCGTTGTTTGCACAGTTGTTTTTCTTTGATAGTAAAATCACAGACTATCGAAGTTTTGACCATTTTAATGTTGTTAATATGTAGAGACCGGTTGGATTATTATCCAAAGAACCACTCTGTATTGGCATAAGCGTTGCGAATCATATATGCCAAAGATAATTGAAGACGGAGTAAAGTGCAAGGGTTGTTGTATAAGTCTTAGATAACAGTGACTAAGATGGATATACTGAATAGTGCCTTCGGTTTGTCCAGTCCCAGGACAACTTGTATGGACGAAGGTCTGAAAGAATATATCCAATGGATCGCGTAAGTTGATCTGTTCAAACGTATTCACGTTTGGTGGCGGAGGAATTCGTTTCTCTTAGCTGTATACCCGTGTTATTTTGGGATAAGTCAAATTGTGATTTGGCGGGTATGACGATGTGACATTCTAAGTGAATGAAGATGAATGCCTGACAGAGTATTTCCAGAAAGGTCACGTACATTGATTTCTTCAATCGTACCAAGAGTGGAAGCGGAGAGGGAAACTTCTTTAGCTAACACGTAATGTACTGTTGTAGACGTCAATTAGTGATTTTCGATGGATTCGACAATGTGGCATTCGAAGTGAATCCGATGTGATGATGAAGCGTAACCTCAAGCCTCATCAACCGGTAAATGACATAAATCGGGCAGGTAGCATGGCTATGTAGGTCGCACCTATTAGAGTGTATAATCACCTAATCAAGAGTTTCGTTTACTTCTAAAAATCTATTGTTGATGTTGTCCTATTCGGGAAACGGTTGCTGATCCCAACCGTTGGTGATATACATTCGATACACTCAAGCGAAATGAGTGGTCGGTCATGTGTGGCCGGGTTGCAAGCTGTTCTTGTTGAACCAGTGTATTCCTCTCTAGAGGTACACTAGTAGAAGGTGGTTCCATACCTTGTCATAGTTGGAAATTCATTATCCAATACATGCTTGCGATTTTGATTGTATACTATATATGTAGAACGTGAGATGAAAGCGTTTATGCTAAATTGATATCTATTTGTATTTAGACATTATTATAATATCAGAATGATATTGCTTATCAAAGATATTGGATTCTCATAAGGGAAAAACCCGTTCCGTATTCACGGCGTGGTCTTATGAGATATCATATACCTGTTAAACTGTGTTTAACCTATTTTACTCACACCAGTCCCATGACTGACCTGGAGTTTATTTTGTTGTTTTCCCTAAACTCTTGGGTGCCTAAATTTGTACGGGCAGTCAAGTAGTCAGGATTTATAGATATACTTGGAGAGCTTGGAGCAGGAGGTTTCAAGATTTTATAGCTATTGTTTTTCCGCTGTTGTTGTAAGTGTTTTACTCTTATAATTGCTATTGTATACATAACTGTTATATTTCAAAGTAATGTTATGTTATATGTTTTCTTTCCGCTGTGAGATTTGTGTTACTCTGATGATGTAAGTTCTTCTTTTCTTCTTCTATTCTAAGTTTCTATCTTATCTATCCTCACCCTCTAATTTCTTTCATTAATTACCAGGATTTTCCGATGTTTTGGTTAGTCGTCATCGTGTTTGTGTCGATAACCACGCAAAAATCCGGGTCATTACAGATCTTAACGTTGTCGTTATAATAAGTGTTCTATAATTCTAAACAGCGATTGTAACGCTGTTGTTAAAAGAAATGTTTTATAAATCAAATATATGGAAACAGCGATTGTAACGTTGTTGTTGAAATGAAATGAATTGGTCAACAAGGAAATAAGAAAATGAATTCAGAAATATTTTCCGGTATTAATAATGTATATTTTCTGAATATAGAAAATAAGGATTCGTGAATATTTAGAAATGTTTTTCTAACAGGAATAAGAGATATTTTCTCGAATGAAGGAATTATAATATTGAAAATGTTTTTCAAAGAATTGAGAGGGGAAATCAAGCTTCGAAAGATTACGAAAGATGGGAAATGAGAATTGTAAATGATAATATAATAAGGAATTAATTTAAAGGGGCCAATGTTGATTGATGATTGATCGATCGAATTCCTACCTGGAAATAAGATCGTTGGTTGCACACTTATTTTTCTTTGATAATTAAATCACCGACTATCGAAGTTTTTGACCATTTTTCCTTCGTCAATATGGAGAGACCAGGATCAGATTCATTATCTGGAAACCACTCTATATGGTCGTTAGCATTGCGGCCAAATATGATGAAAATAATTGAAGACGGAGTTATGCAAGTGCTATCCTATTTGCGGGATAGTGCCTTCGGTTTATCCAGTCCCAGGATAACGTGAACGGATGAATGTCTGACAGAGTATATCTAACGGATTGCGTAAGTTGATCTCTTCAAACGTACTTATGTTTGGTGGCGGAGGAACTCGTTTCTCTTAGCTTTATACCCGTGGTATTTTTGGGAAAATCAATTTGTGATTTAGCGGGTATGACGATGTGGCATTCAAAGTGAATGGTGGCCAGATGTTCTGGAAGATAATTCAAACCTCAAGCCTCACAACCGGGAATTGACAAAAATCGGCAGGCAACATGGTTATGTGGGTCGCATCCATTAGGATGTATAATCACATATCTAGAGAAATTCCATTTGCTTCTTTAAATCTATCGATGGTGTCCCTTCCGGGAAACGGTTGCTGATCCCAACCATTGGTGTAACAACCCGTATTTTCAATAACATGTTATAACATAAATCGAGGTAGAATTTAATTCAAAAATCTGAATCAAGGGAAATGGGCTATGCCATTGCGTTCGTCTCGGAAAAATACGCGAAATAGAGTCCGAGTTTTCGAAAATCGGAGTCCGTATGACCCAGTTAAGGCCCATGGAAGTTTTCAGAAATTTCCATAGTAAAAACAGATTTAAATTTTAAATTAAAAACAAGGATTAGGGCTAATTGGTGTCAGGCGGGAAAATTCCCGCCAGGACCCCCATGTCGACAGGCATGTCGACAGGGGTCCAAGGGTGTCGACTGCCCTGTCGACAGCCCTGTCGACACGGGGTGGTCGGGCAGTTTTTCCTGGCGCACCATTTTGATTTGGGCTTGGTCTTGTGGCTTGGTTCTAGAGATTTCCTAAATCTGACGGACCTAAACTAACCTAGGGTTAATCCTAGGGCTAAAAACACTCTAATCTTCTATAAATAAGCCCCTAATCCTACCCTAAAACCTCATTATTCATTCTAGCAACCAAACTATGTCAAATTGAATTCTCAAATGGCCTCCACCTAAAAACCCTAGCCTCCACCCTCTTCAAAAATCATTTCTATTAAGATTTTGATGTTCATACAAGCTTTTCTAAGTTGTATGAATGATCATTAGCTTGCATACATCATCAAGTTGCAAGCTTTATTTGCTAAGCTAGAGTTTTTGGGATTTTTGTTAATTGGAGCTTTATTTTGGGGTTTTATATGCTTGCATAAAGGGCTTCTCAATCTTTATTAGTAGATTTGTGTCTTCATAATAATTGTAAGCCCTCTTACCTTCATTTTAGAAACTCTAAAGTTAATATGTGATGAAAGTTGGGATTTATGCATGTTTAATAAGTTATGCATGCTTATGCGAGTTCACTATGCTATGTTATGCAAGTTTAATAAGTTATGCATACTTATGCAAGTTCACTATGCTATGTTATGCATGTTTAATAAGTTATGCATGCTTATGCAAGTTCACTATGCTATGTTATGCATGTTTAATAAGTTATGTATGCTTATGCGAGTTCACTATGCTATGTTACACATGTTTGACAAGTTATGCATGTTTATGCAAGTTCACTATGCCATGATTTGCAAGTTTAACAAGTTATGCATGTTTATGCAAGTTCACTATGCCATGATTAGCAAGTTTAACAAGTTATGCATGTTTATGCAAGTTCACTATGCTAAGTTATGCAAGTCCAACATGTTATGCATGTTTATTATGGTATGTGAGATTCATCATGTATGTTGTGCCAAGTTCCCTCTTTCTATCCTTTATGCGTTATGACGAATATGTAAGCGATAGAATGACGTTGGGGGTTTTGGGGTAAAACTTAAAAATACATGAAAATATAAGATTGGGAATTTACCTATTAAGTTAGGTCTACCCCTTGGGAATTTACCTATTAAGTTAGGTCTACCCAAGTAATTGCTAAACTTGTAATTATGGTTTGAAAATAAAGTGGACATGACACTTAGAAAACACGTGTGGCCAACTCGAGGTTGGGTTGAGTTTGTAGCGTAAACCTACCCGGAACCGACCGGCTTAACTAGTTGCTACAAACAATAGGACCCAATGTGAGAAGTTGGTCATGTGTACCTGGGACCCGAGGTTAGACCAAGTTGTGGTGTAAAGCTACCCGGACCCGCCCGGCTTAACTAGTAACCGCAACAAAGTCTAATGTGAGAGGTTAAGGTACAATTAAATTAATGCCTCATGATTAGGGTTAAGTCATGGCCCACTAATACTTAACCAATTTTGGGGATACGAGGGATTAAATGGGGTTAAGTGGTGAATTGTTGGTTACACTTAACTAATTTAATCCATGATTAGTGAGGGGTTAAACCACACTTAACCCTCTTAGAAAACCCTAGCAGCGTGGTCTGTTCCAGCAGTAATCCCAGTTTGGTATCATTCACAACCCTAGAGGCTAGGCTAGGGCGGGGCACGATTACTGGACTGATGTAAGCGACCAAAACGACGGCTGAGTGGTACAGCGGTGCGGGTCCAGGCGGGCTACGGACGTGCACGTAGTTCGGTGTTGGACAAACTCGAGGCACGGGTACCAGTAGGTTTAGACTGTTCATTATTGCTTAGGTGTCTGGGGTTGACACCCGAGGGCTTGATACACCCAAAGGTGGACCCAGCACAGTCTGACTACAACCATATGTGGGCCGTATGGACACCAACACTTGACGTGTTAGGTTTATAGGGAGCCGATCGACTAAACCGTTGGGCTGGACCTTGCATTAAGGTCACCTCATGCTATTGGGCCAAAGTTTGGGCTGAGGGATCAATACCTGTTATGTTAGTTTGCTAGTACACTATGGTGCAAAGCTTAATCTTCTTTATGTGATGACACCTTTATCTATTGCCAGCATATTCATCTCAGTTTCCATCATGATGTTAGCTTTATTAGTTTATAGACTGATCGTAGTAGGGCTTACCAGTCTTTTTGACTGACCTGTTTTCTTTCGCTTCTTTTCTTCCGTTTCTCCCCCCCCCCCCAGGTTCTCAGGGAGGGAACAGTGGTGCTTAGCTTGGATTTCTTGCTTGTTCGCTGGATAGCTCATGTATGTCTGGACATTGAGCTCGCTATGGCTTATCACTTTTATTTTTGGGGATAGCACTATGTATTTCAGTATTTCTGTTTATGTTGTACTAGACATATTTATTTTGGCAGATGACTTTATGATGTACTAGACTTGTTTTGAGATGGTTTGAGATATTCCGCTGTTTTATTCTCACTTACTCTGTTTTACATATATATTTATGTTCCTGTTCTGCCTTGATATATCATTATGCATGCTTACCCAGTTCTAACGCCCCCCAGAAGCTAGTGCCCCCGAAAGAGTGACCCTAGCGGAGGTGGGGTGTTACAAATTTGGTATCAAAGCATATGGTTTACAAGAAAGAACAAAAAGTTTCTAAAAAGACTTTTGAAAAACTATTTTCAAAACAAGTATAAAGTATTTTCCAAAGAAAAGTCTAGTATTTTAAAAGGCTATTCCCCAAAAAGCCATTAGCGTTATCCTTCGTTCCCTTGACCTAATCTTATCTTATCCTTCGTTTCAGTATGGCTGAGGATCTTGCCATCCCGGATGGAGTAAATGTGCCACTCTAGTATAGGAGACTTCTAGAAGCTAGGGCGGCAGCCGGCCCCGCAAACCCTACTCCCACTCCTCCTCCTGTAGTTGAGAATCCTCCCCCTAATGTCCCTCCTCCGGTGGTTCCTGCTCCCCCTCCTCCTGCAGTTAATATTCCTCCTCCCGTTGCTAATGTTCCTCCCCCTCCTGTTGCTGAGGCTCCTCTTCCTCCTCCTCCCCCTCAGCATCCTCAGGTTGAGTTCACGAAGGTTTGTAAAGACTTCAAGGAGATGGGAGGCAAGAATTTCCTAGGCACGGAATCTTTTGTTGAAGCTAGGAATTGGCTGAAAGACACTGAGGACTTGTTTGCTATCTTTGGGATTGATGACGAGAGGAAGATCTTATTGACAGTATGGCTTTTGAAGGATGAAGCAGCCTATTGGTGGGAAGTCACCAGTGGGACGAGGCCCGTTGAGACTTGGGCCGATTTGAGGGCTAGATTTGTGGCCAAGTTTCTATCTTCTGCTGAGGCGAATTTACAGATGGAGAAGTTCATTGCATTAAAGCAAGGTGATATGTCTGTTAAGGAGTATGTGAACAAGTTTAATCAGCTGGCCCGTTTTGGTTTGGATATGGTGAACACTCCGGAGAAGAAGGCTCTTCGATTTGCTAGAGGGTTGAATGAGCCGCTGCAGGGCTTGGCGATGTCACATATTCCGCATGGGGCTACTTTTGAGAGTTTGGTCAATATGGCTCTGCTTCAAGGAGATGGAAAGAAAGAGGTCAAGTCAAGTGATACTCAAGCAAAGAAGACTGATTCTCAAGGCAAAGGCAGTCAAGGTGGTCAAAGCAGTCAGGGGAATCAGAGCAAGAACAAGAAGGGGAACAACAACAAAGGCAAGGGAAAGTGCAATTACTGTGGTGTGCCTGGACACTTTGCTAAGGATTGTAGGAAGAAGAAAAGGAAGCTTAGTGGTGGATGTTTTTCCTGTGGTGAGGCTGGACACTTCAGCAAGGAGTGCCCGAAGAAGAAAGGACAGGCTGGACCTTCAGGAGGGCAAGTTCATGCTCTCAATACCGTTCCAGTTCCCGATCGAGGTAGTGTTTCTGTTGAGAACCTTGTTTATGTTTCTGATCTTCCAATTCGCACCTTGTTTGATTCTGGTGCATCACATAGCTTTATTTCATCTGATCTTGTTGATAGCTTGCACCTTAGTACTAGCTTAGTGGATGATCCCGTTTGTGTTTCGAATCCCATTGGGGGTTCTGCTCATCTATCTATGATATGTGAGGATCTGAGGATCTCTATACTCAGTGTAGAGTTCTCGTGTAGTGCGTATGTTCTTGGTTTCAAGGGATACGGATTGATACTGGGCATGGATTGGCTGTCCAGATATGGAGCCATTCTTGATTGTGAGCATAGGGTTGTGAGGCTTGTGACTCGCCTTGGCAACACCTTAGAGATTTCATGCAATCCGAAGGATCCCGTCATGTTGTGCTATCTTGAATCTCTCGACTCGTTAGAGGAAACCCTTCAGTCTGTAAGGGTGGTCCGAGATTATCCAGATGTTTTTGAAGAAGTTAAGGGGTTGCCCCCTAAACGAGAGATTGATTTTCGCATTTATCTGGTGGATAATGCTAAGCCTGTTTCTTTGCCCGTTCGGCACATGGCTCCGCGTGAGAGACGGGAGCTAAGCAAGCAAGTGAAAGAGTTGCTTGAAAAGAACTTCATCAGACGAAGTATATCCGAATGGGGAGCGCCTGTGGTATTTGCTACTAAGGCAGATGGTTCTCTTCGACTCTGTGTGGACTATAGAGAATTGAATAAGCTGACTAAGAAGAACAGACACCCGTTACCGAGGATCGATGATCTCTTCGACCAGCTTGTTGGTGCTTCTGTTTTCTCTCAGCTTGATCTTGCTACTGGATTTCATCAGCTCAGAGTGGCTGAAGATAGTATAGACAAGACTGCATTCAGAACTCCAGATGGATTCTTTGAATGGCTTGTTATGCCGTTCGGTTTGACGAATGCACCCGCGTATTTCGTGGATTTGATGAGTAGGGTGTTTCGGGAGTTCTTGAATAAGTTTGTCGTGGTCTTTGTGGATGATATTTTGGTTTTCTCCAAGGATGAAGAAGAGCACACGAGGCATCTTGTAGAGGTGATGGATACGCTTAGAGCGCATCAGTTAAAGGCCAAGCTCTCCAAGTGCCACTTTTGGAGAAGGGAAGTCAGATTCCTTGGGCATATCGTATCCAAGCAAGGCTTAGCGGTGGATCCCGCTAAGGTGGTTGCAGTTCAGGATTGGAAGACTCCAAGGAATGCAACCGAGGTGAGAAGTTTTTTAGGTCTTGCGGGTTTTTACCGGAAGTTCATCAAGGACTTTGCGAAGATATCCGCTCCTCTTACTAAGTTGACTAAGAAGAACTTAGTTTTTGCTTGGGATATGGATTGTGAGCTTGCTTTTCAGAGACTCAAGAGAGCCCTTACCTCTGCACCCGTTCTAGCTTTACCCGATGGTGGTAAGATATTTACCGTGTACACTGATGCTTGTGGCACAGGGTTGGGCGCCGTTCTGATGCAAGAGGGCAGAGTTATATGTTTTGGTGGGAGGCAACTTAAAGTGCATGAGAAGAATTATCCCACCCATGATCTAGAGCTGGCAGCGATAGTGTATGCACTCAAGGCTTGGCGTCATTATCTTCTGGGAGAGAGATTTGAGCTGTATACTGATCATAAGTCTTTGAAGTATCTCTTTTCGCAGAAGGATCTGAACTTGAGGCAGCAGAGATGGATGGAATTCTTGGCGTCCTATGATTTTGATATAGCCTATACCCCTGGCAAGGGGAATGTTGTAGCGGATGCGTTGAGTAGAAAAAGGTTGACACTAAGTCCTCTATTTGTTGAGATGAAGAATTTAGAGTTCTTGGCAACCTTTGATTTTTCTTTGACAGTTGAGTCGATGACCGGTTCCTTAGCATCTCTAGAGCTCAGGCCTACCCTTCTGGATCAAGTTGGGGCTTCGCAGAAGGAAGACCCCCAGATAATTGAGATCATGGATAAGCTGATTCGAGGGGAGACATCTAGTCACCTTGCTCGATATTCTATAGACGATAAGGGTTGGCTGAGGAGAGACGGAAGGCTTTGTGTTCCGATGGTGGAAGACTTGGTGAGGAAAGTCCTTGAGGAAGCACATCGCTCCAAGTTGACTATACATCCAGGCGGTGATAAGATGTATAAAGATATGAAGCGCATTTTCTTCTGGCCTGGGATGAAGAAGGATGTGGCCGAGTTTGTCTCGAGATGTGTTATTTGCCAGGGAGTAAAAGCTGAGTCGAAGAAGCCCGGTGGGCTATTGCATCCTCTAGAGGTCCCGCTATGGAAGTGGGAGAGTATTTCTATGGACTTTATTGATGGGCTTCCAAGGTCAAGGAGAGGGAATACGAGCATATGGGTCATTGTAGATAGACTTACGAAGAGTGCTCATTTTATTCCAGTAAAGAGCAAAAGGACCGCATCTGGACTAGCATCAGTATATCTTCGTGAGATAGTACGACTACATGGAGTCCCTTCTAGCATTGTCAGTGACCGTGACCCCATCTTTACTAGTCAGTTCTGGAACAGTTTGCAGGAAGCTATGGGCACAAGGTTGAACCTGAGTACGGCCTATCACCCACAAACGGACGGTCAGACGGAAAGGGTGAATAGGGTACTTGAGGACTTGTTGAGGCTTTGCATTCTGGATTTTGGTGGTGCTTGGGAAGACCATCTTCCTCTTGTTGAGTTTGCATATAATAACAGTTATCAGGCGAGCATAGGGATGGCACCATTTGAAGCTTTATATGGGAGGCCGTGCAAGTCACCTACATGTTGGTGGGAGACTACAGATAAGCTTATACTTGGACCCGACATGATCAGAGATACATCCGAGAAGGTCGAGTTGATTAGAAGACGGATGAAGGCGGCCCAAGACCGATAGAAATCCTATGCTGATAAGCGAAGATCCGATTTGGAGTTTGAGGTTGGGGACATGGTTTTCGTAAAGGTTTCTCCTTTGCGGAATGTGGTCCGATTTGGAGCTGTTGGGAAGTTGGCACCGAGATTTGTTTGACCCTTCCCTATCATAGAGAGAATTGGGAAGATGGCTTATAAAGTGCAATTGCCCGAGAAGTTGTCCGGAGTGCATAATGTCTTTCATGTCTCGCATCTCCGAAAGTGCCTACATGAGTCCGCTGAGGTGGTTGAACCTAGCATTCTTAAAGACGTGGAAGTAGAGAAAGACGCAACTTTGAGGAGAGCTCTGATTCGTATCTTGGGGACAGAGACCAAGAAGCTAAGGAATCGAGAGGTCAGGCTGGTGAAGGTTCAATGGGGTGAAGCCGAAGAAGAAGCAACTTGGGAAACCGAGGAGAAGATGCGTGGGCTTTATCCATTCCTTTTTGAGGGTACACTCTCAATCTCTTTCCTTTGTTAGCATATCTTTCTCTTTGCTATCCATGCTTATCTAGTTATCGTGCTAATCTTGTCATGAGAACCTTAGGTAGAAACCATTTGGATGAAACATGTGCTTGAGACATGTTATGTTTGATGGTTGCAAGTGGTTGCAAGTGTTTGCAAGTGGTTACTCGTGGATGCATGATACACATTAGGCACTAGATCGGCTCACACACTCCTCATATTGCATGTGCATGAGTGTTTATGCTTATTCTTGGATGAAATTTGTATGCAATCACATGGATGTTGCATATGAATGTATGATTGAGCACGCATGTAGATATTATACATTATGTTAGGGATTTGCATACATATGGATACATTTCACTAACATATTTTGCATTGACCTTTGCATTAGATAAGTACATATACACACACTTTTGCATATGTTCATACAGCATTTAGAATCTTTTAAGGACAATGATTGCTCGTGGATGATGCTTTGAGTAGATGGATGATTGGATGGTAGGATACGTTCTCCCTAACTTGAAGATTTCGGGGACGAAATCCTTTAAGGAGGGGAGAATGTAACAACCCGTATTTTCAATAACCTGTTATAACATAAATCGAGGCAGAATTTAATTCAAAAATCTAAATCAAGGGAAACGGGCTATGCCATTGCGTTCGTCTCGGAAAAATACGCGAAATAGAGTCCGAGTTTTCGAAAATCGGAGTCCGTATGACCCAGTTAAGGCCCATGGAAGTTTTCAGAAATTTCCATAGTAAAAACAGATTTAAATTTTAACTTAAAAACAAGGATTAGGGCTAATTGGTGTCAGGCGGGAAAATTCCCGCCAGGACCCCCATGTCGACAGGCATGTCGACAGGGGTCCAAGGGTGTCGACTGCCCTGTCGACAGCCCTGTCGACACGGGGTGGTCGGGCAGTTTTGCCTGGCGCACCATTTTGATTTGGGCTTCGTCTTGTGGCTTGGTTCTAGAGATTTCCTAAATCTGACGGACCTAAACAAACCTAGGGTTAATCCTAGGGCTAAAAACACTCTAATCTTCTATAAATAAGCCCCTAATCCTACCCTAAAACCTCATTATTCATTCTAGCAACCAAACTATGTCAAATTGAATTCTCAAATGGCCTCCACCTAAAAACCCTAGCCTCCACCCTCTTCAAAAATCATTTCTATTAAGATTTTGATGTTCATACAAGCTTTTCTAAGTTGTATGAATGATCATTAGCTTGCATACATCATCAAGTTGCAGGCTTTATTTGCTAAGCTAGAGTTTTTGGGATTTTTGTTAATTGGAGCTTTGTTTTGGGGTTTTATATGCTTGCATAAAGGGCTTCTCAATCTTTATTAGTAGATTTGTGTCTTCATAATAATTGTAAGCCCTCTTACCTTCATTTTAGAAACTCTAAAGTTAATATGTGATGAAAGTTGGGATTTATGCATGTTTAATAAGTTATGCATGCTTATGCGAGTTCACTATGCTATGTTATGCATGTTTAATAAGTTATGCATACTTATGCAAGTTCACTATGCTATGTTATGCATGTTTAATAAGTTATGCATGCTTATGCAAGTTCACTATGCTATGTTATGCATGTTTAATAAGTTATGTATGCTTATGCGAGTTCACTATGCTATGTTACACATGTTTGACAAGTTATGCATGTTTATGCAAGTTCACTATGCCATGATTTGCAAGTTTAACAAGTTATGCATGTTTATGCAAGTTCACTATGCCATGATTAGCAAGTTTAACAAGTTATGCATGTTTATGCAAGTTCACTATGCTAAGTTATGCAAGTCCAACATGTTATGCATGTTTATTATGGTATGTGAGATTCATCATGTATGTTGTGCCAAGTTCCCTCTTTCTATCCTTTATGCGTTATGACGAATATGTAAGCGATAGAATGACGTTGGGGGTTTTGGGGTAAAACTTAAAAATACATGAAAATATAAGATTGGGAATTTACCTATTAAGTTAGGTCTACCCCTTGGGAATTTACCTATTAAGTTAGGTCTACCCAAGTAATTGCTAAACTTGTAATTATGGTTTGAAAATAAAGTGGACATGACACTTAGAAAACACGTGTGGCCAACTCGAGGTTGGGTTGAGTTTGTAGCGTAAACCTACCCGGAACCGACCGGCTTAACTAGTTGCTACAAACAATAGGACCCAATGTGAGAAGTTGGTCATGTGTACCTGGGACCCGAGGTTAGACCAAGTTGTGGTGTAAAGCTACCCGGACCCGCCCGGCTTAACTAGTAACCGCAACAAAGTCTAATGTGAGAGGTTAAGGTACAATTAAATTAATGCCTCATGATTAGGGTTAAGTCATGGCTCACTAATACTTAACCAATTTTGGGGATACGAGGGATTAAATGGGGTTAAGTGGTGAACTGTTGGTTACACTTAACTAATTTAATCCATGATTAGTGAGGGGTTAAACCACACTTAACCCTCTTAGAAAACCCTAGCAGCGTGGTCTGTTCCAGCAGTAATCCCAGTTTGGTATCATTCACAACCCTAGAGGCTAGGCTAGGGCGGGGCACGATTACTGGACTGATGTAAGCGACCAAAACGACGGCTGAGTGGTACAGCGGTGCGGGTCCAGGCGGGCTACGGACGTGCACGTAGTTCGGCTTTGGACAAACTCGAGGCACGGGTACCAGTAGGTTTAGACTGTGCATTATTGCTTAGGTGTCTGGGGTTGACACCCGAGGGCTTGATACACCCAAAGGTGGACCCAGCACAGTCTGACTACAACCATATGTGGGCCGTATGGACACCAACACTTGACGTGTTAGGTTTATAGGGAGCCGATCGACTAAACCGTTGGGCTGGACCTTGCATTAAGGTCACCTCATGCTATTGGGCCAAAGTTTGGGCTGAGGGATCAATACCTGTTATGTTAGTTTGCTAGTACACTGTGGTGCAAAGCTTAATCTTCTTTATGTGATGACACCTTTATCTATTGCCAGCATATTCATCTCAGTTTCCATCATGATGTTAGCTTTATTAGTTTATAGACTGATCGTAGTAGGGCTTACCAGTCTTTTTGACTGACCTGTTTTCTTTCGCTTCTTTTCTTCCGTTTCTCCCCCCCCCCCAGGTTCTCAGGGAGGGAACAGTGGTGCTTAGCTTGGATTGCTTGCTTGTTCGCTGGATAGCTCATGTATGTCTGGACATTGAGCTCGCTATGGCTTATCACTTTTATTTTTGGGGATAGCACTATGTATTTCAGTATTTCTGTTTATGTTGTACTAGACATATTTATTTTGGCAGATGACTTTATGATGTACTAGACTTGTTTTGAGATGGTTTGAGATATTCCGCTGTTTTATTCTCACTTACTCTGTTTTACATATATATTTATGTTCCTGTTCTGCCTTGATATATCATTATGCATGCTTACCCAGTTCTAACGCCCCCCAGAAGCTAGTGCCCCCGAAAGAGTGACCCTAGCGGAGGTGGGGTGTTACAATTGGTGATATACATTCGATACACTCAAGTGAAATGAGTGGTCGGTCATGTGAGGGCCAGGTTGCAAGATGTTCTTGTTGAACCCATTGTATTCGCCTCTAGAGATACACTATCGGCAGGTGGTCCCATACCTTGTCATGTTGGAAATCCAATCTCCAATAAGCGCCCTGCGGTTTTCGATTTTATATTATACATGGAGCGTGAGATGCAAGCGTTCCACTAGATTCTATTTATTTGATGTAGACATTATTATAATATCACCGGATTTGATAACAAAGATATTTTGGTTATCGTAAGGTAAAAACCATCCGTATTTATGTGTGGATCAGTCTTACGATTATCTTTCCTTTCGAAAGGATTTTTAAAAGTTAAATCAATGGTTGGAGTTTACTCACACCAGTCCCATGACTGACCCAGAGTTTATTTTGTTTTGTTTTCCCTAAACTCTTGGGTGCCCAAATTTGTACGGGCAGTCAAGTAGTCGGGATTTTACAGATTCACTTGGAGGAGCTCGAAGCAGAAGGCTTCACCAGTTAGCTATAGACTATTATATTTTCCGCTGTGTACTGTGTTGTATCTGTAAACAGGAGTTTATAACTGTTCCAAAAATAGTTGTTGTGCTCTGTTGATGGTATGTGTATGCAAATACTGATTTGTGTTTCAAAGTTTATGTTATCTAATATATTTTATTTCGTTCCGCTGTGAGTTTGTGATCTTCATTTTCTTCTATTCTAAAAATTCTTTCTTTCTATTTCTCATCCTCTAACTTCTTTCTACTAATGATTCGTATTTCTGTGTCATTTAGGTTGGACGTGTGTTGTTATTAGTCGACCCAAAGGGTACGAGAATTCGGGCCATTACAGTTGGTATCAGAGCTGAAGTTTGAGTAGTCACCTTGGCTCTGTGGCGTGACTCAATAGAGATGGGGTTAGTAATACCCTAGATTGAGTTTGAGTGTATATATATGAGTGCGTGTTTGTAGCTTTGATATGAAAATTGTTTTATATATGTGAGTTGTAACGACCCGCAAATCCGTGCTATCTGAGTTGACTAAATACACCACACGTCCAACCCAAATAACACAGAAATACGACTCATTATTAGAAAGAAGATAGAGGATGAGAAATAGAAAGAAAGAAATATTAGAATAGAAGAAAAAACGAAGATCACAACTCACAGCGGAACGAATAAAATATATTCTATAACATAACTTTTGAAATACAAATCTGTTTTGTACATACATACATACCATCATCAGAGTACACATAACATTTGATCCAGCGGAAGTAACTCTAAATAACTAACGTTGAAGCCTCCTGCTTCAAGCTCCTCCAAGTGTATCTGTAAAAGCCTGAAACACTTGACTGCCCGTACAAATTTGGGCACCCAAGAGTTTAGGGAAAACAAAACAAAATAAACTCTGGGTCAGTCATGGGACTGGTGTGAGTAAACTCCAACCACTGGTTTAACTTCAAAATCCTTTTCGAAAGAAAAGATAATAGTAAGACCAGCCCACACATAAACATGGACGGTTTTTACCTTACTATAACCCAAAACACTTTGATACGAAAATCTAGTGATATTATAATAATGTCTACATCAAGTAAATAACCAAATAGCAGAACGCTTGCATCTCACGCTCCACATATATATATAAAATCAAAAACCGCATGGCGCTTATTGGAGATTGGATTTTCAACATGACAAGGTATGGGACCACCTTCCGATGATGTATCTCTAGAGACGAATACACCTGGGTTCAACAAGAACATCTTGTAACCCGGCCCACACATGACCGACCACTCATTTCGCTTGAGTGTATCGAATGTATATCACCAACGGTTGGACTCAAACCACCGTTCCCGAATGGGCAGAATCGATAGATTTAGAAACAAAAGGAATTTCTCTAGATAGGTGATTATACACCCTAATGGGTGCGACCCACATAGCCATGCTGCCTGCCCGATTTTTGTCCTTTCCCGGTTGTTGAGGCCTGAGGCTACGAATACTTACCATTCCTTGATAACACAATTCACTTTGAATGCCACATTGTCAGATCCGTTAATCACTAGTTGAGTTTGCACAAATATTCTGGATATTATGCTAAGGGATAAATCCGTTGCAACCATATACATTCATACAGACCAACCCATTTGATCATTGGAAATACTCTGTCAGACATTCGTCCATTTACGTTCGTTCTGGGATTGAACGACACCGAAGGCACTATTTCTATTACTAGAAAAGCCCTTGCACTTTACTCCGTCTTCAATATATTCAGCATACTTGGTTCGCAACGCTTATGCCGATACGGAGTGGTTCTTCGGATAATAATCCAACCGGTCTCTCCATATTGACAACGATGGTCAAAACTTCGATAGTCTGTGATTTAACTATCGAATAAAAACAAGTGTTCATCCAACATATCAAACCAATCACTGGGCCCTTTAATTAATATTTCATTAATTAAATCACTTTTCCATTTCCTCTATCAATACTTGTTATCCAAATATTTTAATAACCATATTGGCCCTTTTCGCTATTTTTGATTTCGTTTCCTTATCGAATTCTATATATATCGATATATAGATTTCTAATTTTCAAATTCCTTAAAAATATTCTATCTCCTTAAATTTCCGGAAAAATTCGCCATAACCTCCCCTGTATCGGGAGCATCGGGAAATTTCAAATAGCATCCCGGTATCTTCTAATCTCAAAAAGAAAAAGAAAAAGCCAAGCGGCTAGCCGATACGGCGCATAAAACTCATATATGAATTTAAACATGTACCTTTTTGTCGAGCACATAAATTTAAAATCTTCATATACTCCATCCCATATCTGTTTAACACATGTTCACCTGTTTTCAATTTAATTCAATACCGTCTAATCGTTTGAATTCAGTTTCGCCCGTTTATTCTTTAATTAGTCATTTTGCCTATTTCACCTCTTTGTTGAACATAACATGTTCAAACAAAATATTTAATTAGCTTAAATCCAAATTGAATTTCAAGTTTCCAATTCTAGCTTCCCTTTCGATTTCGAATATAAATTTTCAAATCGAATTTACTTATTCAAACCCCAATATTAATTCGAAAATTCATTAACTAATTTCAATTCAATTTAGTTAATTCCATTCAATAAATAAAAATCTGGTTTCTGTTTTCAAAAATCATATTCATTTACACAACTTGAATTCGCATATATTTTACAACTCAACTCTGAAATTTTCTAAATAGAAACTTCGGATTTTATTTGCTTAAAAATCCTTTTATAAAATTAAATAAACCGTTATGGTTTTAAAACGATTATGGCGCTGCTTTTCTAAAAATTTGATTTTGACATAACTCAAAATCTATACGACGAAATTCAGATTTTTCTCCTTCATTAGAAAACTATTATCAAATCGGTCCTGACGTTTCTTGTTTCAAAGAAATCCGACTTCAATTGGGTTCTATATATTCAATTGAAGTTCGAATCGCTATTTTACGAACTGCAGCGCTGCGGCGAGTTCGGTTTAATTTTATTTATAAATATAAACTTTTAAACTTCTTAAAATGAGTTCAATTCCATTTAATATATATATATTCATATATATTTCAAATTCCATTTGAATCTTTACATTTCAAATTCCATAGTTTTAAATCCTGTATTCAAATCCCATTTGAAATCCTTTATTCGAATTCCATTTCAAATCCTTTATTCGAATTCCATTTCAAATTCTTTATTCGAATTTCATTTCAAATCCTCTATTCGAATTCCCACTTTAATTCAACTCCTTTTTGAATTTCTATATTTGAAATTCATACTTGAATTTAAATATCCAAACTCCATTTAAATTTCTATTTGAAATTCTAAATGTTTCAAATTCCATTTCAAAATCCTTTGGATTTCCTATTTTGAAATCCTATTTGAAATTCCATTTCCCATTCTGCTTTGAAATCCTATTTCAAAGTTTATTTCAACTTCTATTTTTGGAATCTCATATTCAATTTTCTACTTGAATTTCTGTATTCAATTCCATGTTCAAATTCAACACTTGAATTTCTATTTCAAATCTCAATTCAAATTTCATATTTGAATTCCAATTCAAATCTCTATTCAAATTTCACATTTGAATCCATCTTTGAAATACTATATTTCAAATCCTATTCAATTCGTCTTTGAAATTCTATATTTCAAATTCTATTTTGAAATTCTACATTCAAATCTCTATTTGAATTTCTAATATTTCTTTTGAATTCAAATTCTATTTTCCATTCTAATTTCGTCTATTCAAAATCTATTTGAACTTCAATTTGAATTTCTAATATTCAATCCCCTTTTAAAATTCAAACATTTAAACTCCCTTTAAAATTCAAATATTATACTCAAATTTCATTTGAGTTATATATTTAAAAATTCCATTTCACATCCTATTTCTTTTAAACAAGTCTCGACTTCAATAGATATTTCTACTTTTCCTTGAAGATAGATTTCCCATTTCCAATTTCATACTTGTATTTCTATTTTTGAATTATCTAATGATAATTCTTTTACTTCATTTATAATTTCGTTATAAAAGAACTATTTATAAACTTCGTTTATAAAGAACTACTTGTTTATTTTTCAAAAACAAGGTTCATATTTTTATTTCCATTTAAACTTCTAATTCTATTTAAAAATAGAATTTCTCTTTTTTTTAAATCTCAAATGTCCTTTTAATTGGCCCAGTGATATTTAAACACACAAAGCAACGAATTATTTATTTTTCTAACACGTCATATATAACAATATATATGCAAACAAATAAACAAACAGATAATATATTTTTGAGGAATCCAGTTGGATCCCTCCAACCTGTTTTCCTGCATCCACAGATGTTAGCACATAAATAATACCAATTCTGCTTCATGGCAGAATATCGCGGTATAGAAGGTCATCCACTAATCATAGCGTGGGGCGTATAGGGTAATCATCCGCTATGAAACTGCGGGCATCCGCTAATGAGACTGCGGGAATCCAATCAATCAATCAACCCAATATATATATATATATAATAGCCTAAATAACTAATATATATAAATCAACCAGAAACATGCACACAAGCAACAAACAATTATTTTTAATAAAATAAAAATAATTCTAAAGGTGAGTGAGATTTACTCACCGGCGTTTTTATTTGTCGAATATCCAATGCAGCCAATGATATAGATTTCACGATGATTCCTTCATACGTCTGGTTTTTCCAATGTAAACACAATAAATAAAATTCCAGTTATCTAAGCATAATGATTTTATTAAATTAATTACTTTCGCCATGTATAACCTAAATTTCATATTCAAACAACTAGTCTAAAATTTTAATTCTTTACAACTACTTTCTTTAAATTAATTATCAACCTATAAACGAAGGCCAAAATAAACATTTAAATTCTAATTCAAAAATACCTTATGGCCAATGAATTTATCATCTCAACTTTATATTTTAATCTCAATTTGAACTAAAAATAAGTTTCTACTTAACTAAGTGATGAATTAATTTAAATTAGAAGATTACCTTAAGCCATTCTCTAATTTCCTTCTTCCTTCCAGTTCTGACTATCACCAAAGTCGAACCCTACTTCCCATCAATGTCAACACAGCTCCGCTTTCTTCCCTGGAACCACGACTATTTCCCACCATTTCGAGGTCACCGTGTCCTTAGCGGCAAACACTCCTCACCATTGTCGAGCAGAGGTGCCTCGTGAGTTCACCGAGCTCCTCAACAAGAATCTGAACCCTTCTGACAACCCTAAATCACCAGTCCTGGAGCCATCGCAACTCCTTGTCGATCGAATCCCCTTTCTTCAAATCTTCGAATGAACTTGCGAGCGCCTTGACTCAGGTCCTCTCCATCCATCGCGATGAACCCTAGGCAGCACTTCGAGATTATCGAGCTCTAGGAAGTAACTTCGATCGCGAGTGCTGCCCGTCCTTGGTCAAGCTTCCGGGAACTCCACGGCTTCGATTGCGACGCACGCCCTTGATTTTCGCGACTTAGAAGAGGAACGAGAGAAGAGGATTGAAGGTCTGGAATGGGATGGAAAAAGGAAGCAGGGTCATTTATATAGATGCGAACTGAGACAACGTACTAAGGCCATTAATCTGTTGTCTCATTGATATTGAGGGGGAGAGACAGATTTTACTGCTCGAGGAGAAAAGAGTCTGCGCAAATATAATTTTGGGTGGCTGATGTTTTGAATGTGTAGGTCGGCTCTGATTTTATTATTTTTTTCTTTTATTATTTATATTGATTTTATTTTAATTAAATAATCAAAATATTTCGCGGTCCTTAACTAGTAATCCCGAATCACTATTCAACCGTGACGACCGATGTTTCCAACGTTATTCACTATTTTGAATTCAACGAAACAGTTACTGAATTTCAATTCGACTTTATAGAGAAAACAACAATTTAAATTAACAATTTAAGTTAATTTCGATTTAAAATATAAATTGATTTCAAACAATTTTATTTATCTAAAATAATTGACCATTATCATTCTAATTCAATTATAATTTATGTTACCCGATTGAATTGTTTATATTCAGATTTAACTGTGAATTCCATATTATAGTTTCGCATTACAAGATTCGATATCAATTCATATATCGATTATTAAGTCAATAAATTTAAATTAAAAATTCATTTATTATTCCAAACCAATACATAAAAATAAATTTTAAATACTCAATATTACTGGCTAAAAATCCGGGATGTTACAGGTTTGGTGAGTGGTTTATAAATTCTGGTCGATAAAAGATGTACAACTATATCGATAGGTGTTTCTAAACTCTCAAACAGAATAATTCGACGCAGTATTGTTTTAAAGCGGGTAAATGAAATAATCTTGCCCAAAAATTATTTTGATATAAAAGGAATAATTTCTAAATTATTATATATGAATGTGTTGATTGTTATTACAATCAAATGGAATTATAAAATATTGGAGTGGTTGTATATATAACCAAATTGAATTTGTATATGAATGAGATATACAAATAAGCTATATTGGAATTGGATTCAAACAAAAATTTGTGGATTTAAATCCCGGGTGTTTAGAAAATATTTTCTGAAGTATTTTAAAGGTAATATAGCATTATTTGAAGGTATTTTTGAATGAGAATGGCTTTTAATGAGTTTGAAAGTGATTAAGCACTGAAATTACCTCAGTGGTGAGAAAATAATTCTGATAATGGGTCGCGACAATATCGGTATTCATTTTCAAGTTTCTTAGTGACGGATTGCTACCATAGTAATTTGGAAATCAAAATTTTGTTGGAAAAGGACAAGACGTTTTAGAAATTCAAATGTTTTGAATTGTGTTGATTATAAACATATGTGTATAAATATATATGATTTCAAACTAATTTGGAACAAAAACCGAGAATTTGAATTCTGAAATTAAAATTTAAGTTGAATAGATTGAAATGGTAAAATGTATCAAATAAATTGAAATTTAACTTAATAAAACAAAAATTGGATTGGAAATAACTCCGAATGAAATTAAATAAGGAGAAATGTTGAGATTCGAATTATTAATACGAATTTGACTTATGTATAAACAAGTCGAATATATATTGGATGTTGTTGTTTGGAGTTAAACTGTGGTGAAATTGAACTCAAGAAGGATAAGGGGGTTAATTTTTGAAAATAGAACTTAGTTTGGATTAGTGAACGGGAGTGAACTAATCAGAAGTTGATTAGAAATTTAAAAAACTGGAAGTTGGATTGATTTGAAACCAACTGGAAATGGATATATGTATGCTGAGCAGATATTGAGTGGAAGCAAATGCAAGAAATAGAATTTGCGCCCGACAAAAAGGTACATGTTTACAGTATCACTTGGGTTTGATGGTTATATGACCCTATGGGGCAAGCCGCTTGGCTTTTTGATTTTTTTTGGATTGGAGAAGGCCTAGAAAGGCGAGTTGTGGTTGTACCGATTGAGCCGTGCAGAGGAAATGCTGCCAAAAAATTTCAGAATTTAAAGTGTTAGAAAATTTTCAGAATTTTTGAAAATTTTCGTTAGTAAGAATAAATAAATATTTTAATTGAAATAAATTGGTCCCATTAAACTGAAGTTAAGAAGTGAACAAAAAAGGAATTTTTGGACCTAGTTAATAGGGATGTAGCATCTTTTCCTACCTTAGCAATTTCGAGGACGAAAATATTTTAAGGGGGAAAGAATGTAACGACCCGGATTTTCAGCCATTGAATTCTGAATATTTAAATTTGTTTTAAATATTTTATTTATAAGAAATTATTTAATAAAATGATATTTAAACATATAACTATAATTTATAACGAGCTCGAAATAGTCGCGGTAGTTTGTAATTTACGATTTAAACTTCAACTGAGTATACAAGACTCGTTATAAGTCGAATTTCTGTAAAACAAGAAACGTTGGAACCATATTGATTTTAATTTTCATATGGAAGTGAAAAATCGAGATTTCGTCTTATATATTGTGAATTACGTCCAGATCAAATTTTCAGAAAGTCGCTGTGGAATCGTATATAGGCCATAACGGTCATTTAAATATATTTAAGTATCGGTCTTGAATTTGGACAAGATTCTTTTGAAGCGTAGTAATAATTTAATTTTTAGAAGTTTACTGTAATTTTTAATTAATTAAATATGCAACTTTTTACTTGGAATATTGTGCACCCTATATTGATATTTTGGGATTTCACAATATAAGTCAACCCACCGATATTATTATATTTTTGGGATCGTGGCACCTCGCTTTACACGATCGCATTCTTACTTCTATCCGTAACGGCTCAGACATGAACGTAATTTTAGACAACAAAGTTCGAAAATTCTCCTTATAAACTACTTAGCCAAACCTCAATAATATTATGAAATTTGAAGCAATAGTAAATTGTATCTTAAAAAAAACTTTAGTAGTATTTCCCTAGTCTGGTGACAAATTCAAATGGTTTCCGCACTATAACATGCACTAATGTTCACTCCAATGCATGAGGATTCACATTCTCAAAAAGACGCCATTTACCTTTTAATGAAACAAATGTTTTGCTCTGTTACAAATCTACAATGGAACATGGTTACATTATATCAAGTTATAACTGCCACTGTATAAAATTTAATAAATGCACATGCCTTTCCTGAACACATCAATAAATTGACACAAATTATGTTCAGGTGTGAATCTCAAAATATATCATCGGCTACTAAATCTAATGTAAATAGGTCTTTGAAAATCTTGTTCATATCTTAAAACAGTCTGATCAAATATTACGAAATCAAAACAAAATCTGATCAAAATTCCTGTGCATGACCTCTGAAAAGAAAATCCATAAATATTCTTATCCAAGTTAAAGAAATCTTGACGTATACAAATCTATACAGAGAACACCAAAATCTTTACTTATTCAAAATCTAATGTCACTTTCGAAAATCTATCCAAATCTGAAAGGCTGGCAAAATATATGGAGAAAACTTGTACAAATAATTTGTTTAGCACTGTGAAAAATCGAGGTGATCAGCGCCTGAAAAATCTTGGCATATGGCAATCTGAACGAAATCTGAATGAGAGTACATGCAAAACAGTAGCAAAACTCTGCCTACAGTGTAAACTTTGGCACATGATATCTACGCATATATGGGACTCCCCACATGCATGGTTAATCCAAACTGTAAACCTAAGTTGAAAAAATCACCTACTCTAATTCCTATTACTTGGAAATCAAGCTGTCCAAGCTTATATAACCGCAAGTTTTCCCATTCCTGCTTCTTAATTCATCTGTAAACAAAATCCTCAGCAAACCAAGAAAATCGCAAGACTTCAAAATCAATTAAAAATAGAAAACAGAATGAAAATCTGTGATTCTGGATCCCTTTGAAACGTATGCAAGAGGGCTTCAACCCAATATCTAAGTCAATCTGCTCGAAGAAGAGAAGTGGATCACATTTCTTCCTTTACAGCGTGAACGAGTTCGATCTTAAGGGGTTTTAATGCTAGAGTTCGGTTATGAAAATTCGAGGAAGGTGGAGGGAATATTGACTGATGGTATGTGAAGGTAGGGTAAAGAGGAGTAGGAGGCACAGGGTATGGCGCGGGTCTGGTCGGCTATCATCGCTGGAGGCGGTGGAATTTTGTGTTTAAAGGGGTTTTTGTTGATGGGGTTTTCTGGCTCGAAGGGGTGGACTGGGAGTTCGACGCTGCTGGCGTCAGGGGGTCTCGGAGGCGTGAAGTGATTGAGCATCGAGAAGCCAATTCTGGTGAACTGTGGGAGGCCGCGCAGGGGAAGGGTGAGGTCGATGTGGTGATTTTGTTGAGAGCGATACTTGCTCTTTCACGGTAAGAAGTGGAAAAAGGTGGAAATGATCTGGGTATGGGCCAAACGAGTTATGATTGGGCTTAAATAACAACTAAGGTATAATTATTTAAAACATTTAATCATTGAAGCCGTTTGAATATAATAAAAGTTTATAACATCGATATATCACATTTCAATGTTATTAAAAACAAGTTTGGGCGGATACTGTTCAAACGGGAATATCGGGTTTGTTGTTGAGCGTTTTTAGCTGGTTTAATCAATAATAAAAAGGTAATTAAGGAGATAATGTATAGTTATAAGTTAATAAGACTCAAATTTTATCTAAAAACTTATAATAAGCATATCTCTTCGTAAGTTTACAGAATTCCGCGCAAAACAAGATTTGTTGGAATCATAACGATGAAATATACGCTGTAGAACTAAGGTGGCGGAGAACAGAGTTACTGGAATTTCATAGAAAAATTAAACGTCGGTTTCATTTTAAATGAAACAAAAGCAGAACCGTCAACTGCAAATCAAGGTGAGTAAACTCACTAACTCTGCTTCGTTTATATTTTTATATAAACGAGTTTTAAATAAATTTTATACTGTGTGATGGTTGTTTGGCTGAATGATTGATAAATTGGTTGAATTGGTTGACATAGTTATATCATTGATCGTTTAATAATTTTGTTCACCGTGATTTTTCATATTTATGTGAAATTAATGTTGGTTAACATCTGTGATGCAGGGAAACAGGTTGGAGGAATCCTACTGGATTCCTCAACATTTATATTATTGTTTGTTATTTACTATGATTGATTATGCTGTGTTGAGTTACCCTGGCCCTAGAATTTTGGTATTTAAATACAGTTAAATATTCTCGAATAGAAAATAAAATTTGAGATTTCAAAAGAAAATATATTTTTCCAATAAAAAATGAAGTGTTATTTAGAGTATAGTTAAAAGGTAGAAACTTGTTTTAACAAGAAGTTGATTTTAAACGAGTATATAAATTAAGTAAATTAGTTATCGTTGGATAAATTGAAATAAAAAAATTCAAATTTGAATTTATATGAAAATGTGAAAATCGGTTTTGAAACCAATATTTGAGTTAAGATTTGAACTTAGAAAATTATAAAGGAATATATTTACGGTTAAAGTGAATAATGGTTTAAAGGAAATATTTTGCAAATGAAATACTTATAAAGGAAATTTAGATGATTTGAAATATGAACCCAAATTGGAAATTGAGAAAAAACAAAGAAATGGGAAATCGTTTTAAAAGAAAACGATGTGTTTTAGTTCAAGATTCAGAATATAAAATAAATTATGATAACGTTTCATAGATTGGAATGGTTATAAAGGAATTTAAAGGATAAATTCAATGGTGAATTTGAATTTTGAATTTACCTGAAATGGAAAATAAATTCTGAAGTTCAGAATGTAAATTGAATTTAGAGTTTTCGAATGAGAGTTATTTAGTGGAATTCGATTATATCGAATTTACAGAAGTAGTTATTTTACTTTCCGTTTGAAACAAATTTAATAACTTAATTATTTATTAATTTACTTATTGATTTATTTATTTAAATAAATAAATACAAGTTGCATTTTGATAAACCAAATATTTTTAATAGCAATTTTAAACGCTGCTGTTATAATAAATGTTTTGGTAAATCTAAATAGAAATTTTAACGCTGTCGTTATAATAACTGCTTTAACAGCGATCTTAACGCTGTAGTTATAATAAGTGTTCTATAATTCTAAACAGCGATTGTAACGCTGTTGTTAAAAGAAATGTTTTATAAATCAAATATGTGGAAACAGCGATTGTAACGCTGTTGTTGAAATGAAATGAATTGGTCAACAAGGAATTAAGAAAGGGAATTCGGAAATATTTTCCGATATTAATAATGTATATTTTCTGAATATAGAAAATAAGGATTCGTGAATATTTAGAAATGTTTTTCTAACAGGAATAAGAGATATTTTCTCGAATGAAGGAATTATAATATTGAAAATGTTTTTCAAAGAATCGAGAGGGGAAATTGAGCTTGAAAAGATGGGAAATGAGAATTGTAAATGATAATATAATAAGGAATTAATTTAAAGGGGCCAATGTTGATTGATGATTGATCGATCAGATTCCTAAGTGAAAATAAGATCGTTGGTTGCACACTTATTTTTCTTTGATAGTTAAATCACCGACTATCGAAGTTTTTGACCATTTTTCCTTCGTCAATACGGAGAGACCGGGATCAGATTCATTATATGGAAACCACTCTTTATAGGCGTTAGCATTGCGACCAAATATGATGAAAATAATTGAAGACGGAGTTATGCAAGGGTTATCCTGTTTACCAGATAGTGCCTTCGGTTTGTCCAGTCCCAGGACAACGTGAATGGACGAATGTCTGACAGAGTATATCTAACAGATCGCGTAAGTTGATCTCTTCAAATGTACTTACGTTTGGTGGCGGAGGAACTCGTTTCTCTTAGCTTTATACCCATGGTATTTTTGGGAAAATCAATTTGTGATTTGGCGGGTAAGACGATGTGGCATTTAATGTGAATGGTGGCCAGATGTTCTGGAAGATAATTCAAACCTCAAGCCTCACAACCGAGAATTGACCAAAATCGGGCAAGCAGCATGGCTATGTGGGTCACACCCATTAGGATGTATAATCACCTATCTAGAGAAATTCCATTTGCTTCTTTAAATCTATCGATGCTGTCCATTTCGGGAAACGGTTGCTGATCCCAACCGTTGGTGATATACATTTGATACACTAAAGCGAAATGAGTGGTCGGTCATGTGAGGGCCGGGTTGCAAGATGTTCTTGTTGAACCCAGTGTATTCGCCTCTAGAGATACACTATCGGCAGGTGGTCCCATACCTTGTCATGTTGGAAATCCAATCTCCAATAAGCGCCCTGCGGTTTTCGATTTTATATTATACATGGAGCGTGAGATGCAAGCGTTCCGCTAGATTCTATTTATTTGTTGTAGACATTATTATAATATCACCGGATTTGATAACAAAGATATTTTGGTTATCGTAAGGTAAAAACCATCTGTATTTATGTGTGGATCGGTCTTACGATTATCTTTCCTTTCGAAAGGATTTTTAAAAGTTAAATCAATGGTTGGAGTTTACTCACACCAGTCCCATGACTGACCCAGAGTTTATTTTGTTTTGTTTTCCCTAAACTCTTGAGTGCCCAAATTTGTACGGGCAGTCAAGTAGTCGGGATTTTACAGATTCACTTGGAGGAGCTCGAAGCAGAAGGCTTCACCAGTTAGCTATAGACTACTATATTTTCCGTTGTGTACTATGTTGTATCTGGAAACATGAGTTTATAACTGTTCCAGAAATAGTTGTTGTGCTCTGATGATGTTATTTGTAGACAAATACTGATTTGTGTTACAAAGTTTATGTTATCTAATATATTTTATTTCGTTCCGCTGTGAGTTTGTGATCTTCGTTTTCTTCTATTCTAAAAATTCTTTCTTTCTATTTATCATCCTCTAACTTCTTTCTAATAATGATTCGTATTTCTGTGTCATTTGGGTTGGACGTGTGCTGTTACTAGTTGACCCAAAGGGTATGGGAATTCGGGCCATTACAGGAACTCAGGCTGTAGGCTATATATCATGATTCAGTTTTGCTGTCAAAGGAAACTTGAACTCCAGGCCGCTGACTATCGCGCTCAATCTTCCCGGCCGCGACTGGAGTTTTATCTGGCTGTTATCTTTTTACCTCATTTTTGTTACTATGTAATGTGATGAAAATCTTTGACAGTTTCCTTTTATTGTATATATTTGTATGTACATCGTGTTATATGACAAACCTTGTAAAGCTTTAAGTATATATATATATATATATATATATAAATTGTGTTATTCCTGTGTATACTTTGTGCTATGTATGCTCTGTGTTATGAAACATATGCGCTACAGTTTCTATTTTATATATACACACATATATGATATATATACATGGATATATATATATATATATATATATGTTAACACACGCATATAATTAGACACGGTCAAAGACCGTGTCTTATTAGACTTTAGATACGGCTAAAAGTCATATGATAATATATTGAGATACGGTTGGTAGCCGTATCTAAAAATTAGACACGCCACTTTTTGATACGGCTTTTTACCATGCCCAACAGCTTTAGATATGGCTAAAAACACAGCCTAATCAGCATATATGGTGTAGTGTAATAACTGTTTTAATTCTCACACCAGTCACATGACTGACCTGGAGTTTATTGTTTGAACCTAAACTCTGGGTGCCCCTATTTTCCACACGGGCAGCTAGTATTTTGGTTTTGCGGATATTATATTCACAGGATCCTGGTTTACAGCTGAAGCGATATTCAGAAAGCTCGGTATCCATCTATTTCTTTCAGTTGTGTTTTGTATTATTTTTCCACTGCTATGTATTCAAAAATAATTTAAATCTCTGATATTTATCAAATGTATATTATTTATTCATACTCTGTTATATTCTTGTACTTTGATGTAAATTGTTGTTATAAGCAATGAAATGTTCTTCTGTTTGTGTTCATATTTGTCATGTTCTCAACTCAATCCGGGCTTTCCCGAAAGGGCGGGTTTCGGTCATCTCAGCTGGTATCAGAGCGTTGGTTTACAGAGCTCGAGAACAAGACACATTAGAACCGAACGAAAGAATTCATCGGAGATTGGAATAGTAATATCCAATGAGAA
This sequence comes from Allium sativum, assembly GCA_030737875.1. Classification (NCBI taxonomy): domain Eukaryota; kingdom Viridiplantae; phylum Streptophyta; class Magnoliopsida; order Asparagales; family Amaryllidaceae; genus Allium; species Allium sativum. The sequence continues at coordinate 167,994,776 of CM060923.1, forward strand.
TGACTCGTTAGAGATAGGATCGGCAGTATCCTAGAACGAGTGTGAAGAGTGTTGTTTTTAAAAATAGAAATGAAAACAAATTTAGTTTTGAAAATTTCATCATATTATACGTATTTGAATAATTTATTTTAAATTGATTTGAACTATCGAGTATATAGAGATTTTAATATACGTCTGATCCATGTGTATTCGAAGCCTCAAATATACTGGATGGATATAGAATCACACTCTAGTAGCCCGGAGATGATTCTGATGATTGAGTACTCATCATCAGAGTTTATGTTCGAGATTCGAAATTGGGATATCTGTATATTTCCAATTGACTGGTGTGATAACCAAAACTAGATAGGGTTATTTGTGGGGAATTGGCATCAAAAATACAGGATTTTTGACTATATATAAAAGTTATGTGTTTGAAACGATAATCAACTACTTGATTGCTGATTGTGTTGTTTGATTATTGGTTTGATTAATTAAAATTTTGAACCATTAAGACAAATAGGAACAAATATTAAACTGAATTGAAAATTTGCTGCAATTGCATACATGTACATATATATGTGTGAACAGGTCATAGCATGGAAGCTAAGAAGAGGAATAAAATTGTATGCCCGACAAATAGGTACATGTTTACTATATTTCTTGGGTTTGGATGATTTTATGAGCCGATTGGCTTTTTCTTTTTCTTTTTGGATGATGAGGGCCCTGCGTGGCTAGTTGCGGTTTTAAATGTCTCCCCGTACAAAGGAGGTTATGGCGAAATTTTTCGAAAATTTGGGGTGTTAGCCAAATTTTTGAAAAATTAGAAAATTCATAGAAACTGAAAAGTTGAAGAATGAATGCCAGAATGAAAGTTGAGTTGGTTAGTTAAACAACTTTCAACTCCGTTCCTTTTCGAGGACGAAAAGATTTTAAGTGGGGGAGATTGTAACAACCCAGAAAATCGGAACCAATTTAAAAATTTTATTTTGGCAATTTTAATGAATTTTGAATATTTAAAATGAATTATTTTAAATAATAATGACTAAAAATTTATTTTAATTGAAGTTAGAATATAAAATTTTATTTTAATCATATAACGATCCTGAAATGGCGCGGTAGTTTGAAAATTCGATTTCAAATTTCAAATTTCAAATGAATATACAAGATTCAAAATAAATCGGATTTCAGTAAAACCAGAAATATTTGAATATTTTTTAAAATATATTTCCAACGAATGTGAAAAATCCAGATTTCGTTACGGGAATAAAAAGTTATGCCCAGTTAAAAATTCAGAATATTCGCTATGGAATTTTATATAATATATAGCCCTTAAAATAGCGATTTTGCAAACGACCTCCATTTTCAATGAAACCACTTTTGTTGGATCCTGAATGTCAAATTATTGCTAGATTCCAATTTTCATGATTTTTGGAATTGATATGTGAGCGTGGTGAATTTAAACGTGTTTGGTAATTTCAATTTGAATTTTATCGACTGGAAAATGACCGTTTTTCAAACGGTCTCCAAATTTGATAAAATTAGTTTTTTTAAGACCGTATCGTCAAAATAAAGCAAGATATAATTTTTTTGTAGTTTTTTGAGTCAGTATGTGGCCCAGGTAAATTCAAATGCATGTTAAAATAAATTTTGAACGTTATATTAATTTATATTTTAAATTTGAAGAAAACTGATCGTAACAGTCGAATTGGCTTACGAAACATATCCCATTATGTCCGGAATGGGGGTATTTAGCTAGGAGCGACAGTCGTTGGGTTTGATTTAGAGCTTATATCAATAAACGAGCATTTTTCGAATAAAATAAGATAAATGTATATATATATAAAGAAATTTGAAACCCTTATTTTCCTCATATCGTTATCAGCTGCCACAACATAAAAACGACGGCCCCCTTCTTCCAATTTTCGCACCCGAATCCCTCCCAATCCAAGCAGTAACTTCAAAAAATTATAATTGCAAAATCGAAGGACGTTTTGAGGGATTTCAATCAAGATTGGTGTGATCGACTATGGTGGAGATTTGGGAGCGAATTTCATGCCCAAAGGGGTTGTCGTCGCACCCAATTTGCGACGCCAGGAGTTCATCGATCGAGCTCCTACTTGCGGCGGTGGGACGTGGTGCGGAGGCGCACCACATGGTGGTGCGCGATCGTCGAACGACGGCTTCAGTAACTGGTGGCGATAGTGGATTACCCGAGCAGTGAAACCGGGGTTCCAGACTTTAAACAGTGAGCTTTTTTTTATGTACTTAGTTAATTAATTTAGTAATTAAATTTTAAAATGAAGAAAAATATAGTTTAAAATCTGACTTTTAAATATAAATAGAATTGATAAAAATGTAATTTCTATATAAATGACAATGTTTTTAAAATATGATTTTAGAAATATAAATTACGTTGAATAAAAATGTTTTTAGAAATATAAATTACATTGAATAAAAAATGTTTTTTAGAAATATAAATTACATTGAATAAAAATGTTTTTTAGAAATATAAATTACATTGAATAAAAATGTTTTTAAAAATATAAAATAGCGTTGATAAAAATCTTTTTTTTTTTTTAATGTATATATACATAGCATTGAAAAATATAAAAATGTGATTTTGGTATGAAATAACATTGTTTTAAAAATGAAATTTTTATATGAAATACCTTAGATAAAAATCGGATTTGTATGTATATATATATATGCCATAGTCTAAAAATTCAAATTTTAATATATATATATATACATAGCAGTGTAGAAATATGATTTTTAATATAAATAACATTGGTTGAAAATGTGATTTATAAATATAAATAGCGTTATTTAAAAATCTGATTTTTAATATATATACCGCGTGAAACAGATTACGATGGAACTGACTAGAAGCAGAACGAAATCCAAATTATCCGCTAAATAATGACGGAGTGGAAACTAAAGGTGAGAACTTCTCACTCTGTAACGACCCGCAAATCCGTACCATTTGAGCTGACTGAATATAACGCACGTCCAACTCAAATTGCACGAAAATACGAATCATTAATAGAAAGAAGTTAGAGGATGAGAAATAGAAAGATAGAAAATTAGAATAGAAGAAAATAGATAGAAGATCGCACTGAACAACAACACAGAGTCTCACAATCGCAGCGGAATAAAATATGATATATAAATAATTATTTTTGAAATACAACAGTATTTGGACTTACATACATCATCAGAGTACATTACATATACAACACAGCGGAATAAACTCTATATATTTAGTACTGAAGCCTCCTGGTCCGAGCTCTTCCAGATAAATCTGTAAAATCCTAACTATTGGACTGCCCGTATAAATTTGAGCACCCAAGAGTTTAGGGAAAACAAAGAAAAATTAACTTTGGGTCAGTCATGGGACTGGTGTGAGTAAACGATTTAAAACATCTTACTTAACTTGGAAAAAATCTTTTGAAATAAAAGATAACCGTAAGACCGATCCACACATAAACATATATAGTTTTTACCTTACGATAACCCAAAACATTTTGAAGTCAATATTATTCTGATATTATAATATTGTCTAAATACAAATAAATATCAATCTAGCGGAACGCTTGCATCTCACGCTCCATATATATAGTATACAATCAAAACCGCGGGCGCTTATTGGATATTTGATTCCGACTATGACAAGGTATGAAACCACCTGCCGATAGTGTATCTCTAGAGGGGAATACACTCGGTTCAACAAGAACGTCTTGCAACCCGGCCCACACATGACCGATCACTCATTTCGCTTAAGTGTATCGAATGTATATCACCAACGGTTGGGATCAGCAACCGTTTCCTGAAAAGGGACAGCATCGATAGATTAAAGAAGCAAATGGAATTTCTCTAGATAGGTGATTATACACCCTAATGGGAGCGACCCACATAGCCATGCTGCCTGCCCGATTTTTGTCATTTCCAGGTTGTGAGGCTTGAGGCTGGAACTTATCCTTGGATATAAAACATCTTCATTCACTTTGAATGTCACATCGTCAAACCCGCCAAATCACAAATTGATTTCCCCAAAAATATCCTGGGTATAAAGCTAATAGAAACGAATTCCACCGCCACCAAACGTAAATACGTTTGAAGAGATCAACTTACGCAATTTATTAGGAATACTCTGTCAGACATTCGTCCATACAAGTTATCCTGGGACTGGACAAACCGAAGGCACCATCCTGTAAACAGAACAGTCCCTGCAAAATTTCGTCTTCAATAAAATCTCTGACTCGTAACGTATACATCGAATCGAAGTGGAATTTAGATTCTGGTCTCTTCGAAAACGATAACGAAAAGGTCCAGATTTGATAGTCGGTGATTTAACTATCAAATATAAAATAAAACAAACAGATTTATTTCCATTGAATCTGCTAAGCCTTATTTAAATAATCTTTAATAATTAACTTTATGTGTATATTGATTTGAAAATATAAGTATTACTACTTATAACTTCTTATTAACAAATCTTACGTGATCATCTCATTCTTGGATATCTGTTTCATAACTGAAAATGATATACAACTCTAACACTCACTTCGAACACAAACTAATATGATCCATCGGATAATAGTGAAATCGATCAAGTTGGGGTATTTTAACTACCTCTCAGACCTTGAGTCGAAATCATTCGCATCGTCAAGATTTATAGGAATTAGATATCCAAAATATTCGACAATCCAACATTTGTAAATCCAATTGATTTCCAAAACTTAACCCATTTCAAATAACGTTGTTGTTATGAACCAGTGATCAAATTAATTTACTTTACTTAAATATTAAATTAGGGAATTTTAATCCAACCATTTGACTTGATTTCCTTACCCTCTGATAATTAAATTATCTTTAAACTATGCTTAAAAAAAAGATCAATTAAGTTAAAAACATTATCTTGTTTAATTTTAACTTCACCATTATCCTAGCCAACCTTTTAATTTAAAACATTATCAAATTTTTTTTAAACAATCATTTATTTAAACCTCTTTTATTAAATTAATTAAAACCAATTAATTTAATTATCAATTCCCATTCAAACAGTTGATCTGCATCAAACCAACTAATTGGCCGATTACAATTGATCTTTCCTTTAAATGATAAAACTAATCTAAAATAGTCCATTTAATTGTTTTCTTAAAAACAATTTATATCCAATTATTTAAAACTCAAGTTTATTTCTAAGTTACTTCACAGAAAAAGGCTTAGCAACTCCAACGGTATATAGTCGTTATTATAACAGACAACGTTTAAGTTGTTAACCCAAATTGCACAAACAATTATACAAATACAATTCAGTATTATCAACAGATAATAAAATAATTCAACATATATTAACTAATACAATACGTCAGACTGATATAATAACAGAACGGTGTTTGTTTCTGCTAACAGGGTGTTCAAACAATTCAGTCAATCAAATTTATAGAGGAATGGTGTTTATTCCTGCTAATAGAGTGTCAATAAAAATATAAATTTACGATAAACGTCATTAAACACAACTTAACTAATAAATAAATTGAACAACTAATTCAGAATTTACTGAATTTACATCTCATGACTGATCAATTTTTAACAGTTTACGCGTTAGCGACTAAATTCACATCCATTTATTTATAAAATTTTAAACCAATTTAAAGTTTCTTAATGAGTAAAATTTTTGATTCACGTTCGTTTCAATTTAACAGATAAACTTTAAGTATGTTCACAACAGAGCTATTGATTGACAAATTTGAGGCCTGACTGAGTACACATACTAATCCTAGATGTGTATACATTCTTGTTAGAACATATATAAATAAATAAACATAGATAAACTTATATTATTTAAATTTGGTTTTAACATTTAAATCTTATATATATATATATATATATATATATATATATATATATATATATATATATATATATATATATATATATATATATATATATATATATATATGGGCTAAGCCCCGGCCCATACTCAGTCACCAAAAGGGAACGCTGCACCAAAAGGGGACGCTGCACCCAAATCCGTTCCAGTTCCTTACTTCTTTTCTGTCTTATTATTTCTTTCTACATCTTTCTTTTTGCTCTTTATTCATGCTTTTCATTTGTTCTTCTTTACTGCGCCTAAGTCCTATCTTACCTATTTCTTCTCATACTTTCTTCTATTTCTTCATGTTGTTTCCATCCCAGCCGTTACTTCATATTATATTACATCTATATGAAATATGAAAACTGGCTGAGCATGTCCATATGTCAATAAAACAGTATACACTCAATGCTCCCATTCTATCTTCCCTTTTCTGTTCGTTCCATTAAAATGTTGAATCATCGGCCAAGCATGATAATACCTGAATCATTAAACTGTCAGATTTAAAAACTGATATGCGATCTTTTATTTCATTTAAAAATTGGAGCATATATGCATATTTGCGCCAGGATTACAGCACACATTTGATGCTATAGCATTACCATCATACCATGTGGATTATATCTTACTGTTGCATGAAAAAGTGATTAGTTTACTACATAACTTATACCCCTTTTTAACTCTTTTGTTTTATATATATATATATATATATATATATATATATATATATATATATATATATATATATATATATATATATATATATATATATATATATATATATATATTTCCATTTGATGTCTCCTGTTTTCTTGCTTCCATTAAATCTATCACTTAACTCACTCTTACCAGACGGACCAAGATCAAGGCAACACGTTTCATGTATGGTCACAGGCAACAAATGTTTTTGCAAACTTGCAAAAACAGAATGCATGTACACCCCTGTGTACACTCCCATCGTGCACATGCACGCTGCCTCCGTGCATCGACGAGCCACCACGATTTCGCCAGCAAATCTGACTGCCACCCTAGATCGCTCCCAACCAGTCAGTCCCGTACAAATACTCCCATATCAGCAACCACTTAAGTGTATATGCGTTGTCGGGTGGTCATGCATTACGTTCCCATTCCCTGTTGTACACGCTCCAGGCAAAATGATGCAGCTCCAGGCAAACAAAAGAAATGCACAACCAAACTTCCCCTGTTCCTCTTATATTTGAACACAAGCAGTGCACTAAGCAGTTGTGCACATGCCGCACACAGCCACACTGCTTCGACCATCGCCAGCAGTCCCCCTTCGCTTCCAGAATCCATCGACGCCCCCGCATCCTTTCTCGGATACACTGCGTCAGTATTTGAGTGTTTAACCCAGACTTACATTTTTAGTTACAAAATCGTTTTTTTAACTGTAATTTATATATATATATCTGCAAATATGTATATATTTTAAGTGATGTTAATTTTAAAATAAAACTATACTTAAGGTTAAACAACTTTTGTATTGGGAACAAATTCTCGAATGCACTAGGATTTTAAAGTTACAAATTTTGTTGATCTAAGGCAGTTGTTTTATCAAACAAAACAGAGCCTTGGTTTTGCTTTTGGCTACAAGCTGTATAGTTTGCAGGGACGGATCTATGTGTATCATTACCTGGGCTACAGCCTGGGTGCTCTTCCCCAAAAGTAAATACTATAAAGTATTATCTTTGCTACAAGTTCTTGATATGAGTTCAGCTTTATGTCTAAGATGATACATGTTTATTGCTTTATCTTTACTGTCATTAAAAAAAATGGTTTGTGACCTTTACTGAGTGAATAAGATATGTTAATGAAAATGAATATGGAAATATTAGGTGGCGTTTGGTTTGTTTTTTGTTTTGCATTTTGAGTTTTCAACATTAACTACACAAAATAGAGAGACTAAAGGGACGACAAAAGGAATGGAAGGAACATGGAGGGGACCATAGAGAGGTTGGAGGATGACGGAGAGGTTGGATTGTGTGTCGTTTATTCGTTGTTTCCGAAAATATGGAAAATAAGAAAAAGTTGTTTTTCGTTTTATGTGCTAACATCATTTTCTAAAACGGTCATTTTCCGTGGTTTATGTCTGTCGTTTGCAATTTTGTATTGACGAAAATCGAAAACTAAAAAGGGTGAACCGAACGCACCTTTATTTTCTTAACTCGGATCCTCTGTCCTATATTTGTAATTAGAGTGGGAAAACTCAAGATTTTGTTAACAGAATAGACTGTTCATTTATTGGCCGATGACAAGCAATACCAGACACGGCATGCTACCCGCTCTCGGACTTCAAACTGGTCATCGACATCAACCTGACTGGCCCATTCTTAGGCACCAAAGGCATGGCTCGAGTGAATGACCCAATACGAATAGGCTGCATCATTTCGACTTCAAGCACGACCTCCTTGACTGGTCCGAAATGTGACACATGCTCGAAGAATGCAGTGGTCAAGCCGACCAAAAACGCAACACTGGAACTGGGCAAGTATGACATCGGAGTGAATGTCCCCTGTCAGACTGGCGACGCTTTGATGACTGGGAAACGATGAGTTTGAGGCAGCAATGGCCAACTTTGCTGTTTTGAAAGCATATTGTGCACCATATTGTCCAGCCAGCGAAAATTACAGGATGTTTCATCTCTTCGTTCCTCACTAAAGCAATAGAAAAGAACGTAACACCATAGTCTTCATTTATCTAGCTGCTGCTCCTTTGATACATTCACGGACTATTACATGCAATTTTCAATACTATTTAGCTCTGTTCTTTTTCATCTTTTTATTTTGCCTTTTTTATTTAGCCCGGGTCGGAATATAATCCTGGCTCCGCCCCTGATAGTTTGCCTCCAGGTTTTTAAATGTTTCAGTTATCATGAAGTTCATTCAATAAACACATCCATAGATGTATATGCATGTCCTTGCAAACCAGTAACAATAGAGAGGTTACTCACTAACAAGCACCGTTCTAGATTTTCAGTTCGATGCTTTTACAGTTCCAGGTTTTGTTCAGATTTTATACCAGTAATCCAATTGACTCAACCAAACTAAAATCTCCCCATATGTACACTTGCAAAATCAGTATAACAATGGGGAATACATTCACTAACCAATACCTACTGTTTTGTATATTCATGTTACTGGCTTCCATTCAAACATACATGTATAAATATAAGCTCGCACTATCATGTCTATTATATCAGCAACCGATTCTACAAAGGAAAAGAGGTTTACTCATCAAGATTGGTCTCCTACATATGGTTTCAGATTTATATCCAAATGGTCAGTGCATGTTTCCTATCCTCTGTTCTTAGCATTTTATGTCCACAGGTTCCGGCTTTCAATCTGCTTTGCCATGGTTTTTGCTACCATTTTCATTCCAGTTTTGGTTGCCATATCCATTCTAGTTTTATGGTTGCTTTTTGTATGTGAAAATAGGATGGCATGTGTGTATTTATAGGTGTAAGAAACTGATAAAATAATAGGTATTAAATGATCTGTATGGGCAAGGAAAGCACACGGCAGATGGGCATGTTACATCTGTGTTGCTAGGTTGATTAGATATGATACAGCTATGTTCGAACGTGGTGGCTTCTGTGTATATAGTTGTGTACTGGTGTGTAGTGTGATGGAGGAAGCCTAGGGTATTAGCTACTCCTGTGATTGAAATAACCATTCAATGCATTCCTATATGTTTCCAAATCCAAGGCATGTGCCTATGCTTTGCCTTAAATCTTAGGTTAAGATGTGTGAACGGAAATGAGAGATTCTCGGCTATCAAATGGGTAGCAGCAGTATTGATTTTGAGAGAAATGAATGTGCATTAAACTTTTCCCAGGCCTCTGCAAACTAGTCTATGTAGCAGCATTAATGTGCACAAGCACATGTGAAATTTCGAAAAGAAAAAAGAGAGGTTGTAGGTTCTATAGCCATGCATTTGATTGAAAATGAACGTGATTGATATGGTTTCCATACTTAAATCTAGGAAAATGCATATGTGTGGTCATGTGCATATTGGTACGGTACATGGAAGGACAAAATGGTGGTAGCTATTGTTTAAGTTGTCCGAAATGGAGCTATGCATAGTTATATAATTGTCCCTACAGTTGATTGAAATAACAATTCAATGTAGCCTAAGTTTATCCAGCCATGTGGAGTAGATGTGAACATGGATTCTAAATGCTTTAAATGGTACAAATCAATTTCTTCATTTTATGACTAAAATCTTAAGTACAAAAGGTTTCATTGCTTATAAATGAAATCTTGATTCCTTATGCAGCCATTTACATCTTTATTGACATTTAATTTGACTTAAATGATGCTTATTTAAATCCACAAAGTTCTAAAAACCATTATAAAAATACAAAATAAAATAAGAAAACTTTTCTTGTTTGTATTACATTGGTTAAGATATTTTTAATCATGTAAATATATTATTCTTGAATTTTTCCCAATATTTATTATTCAAAATTTATTATTTTAACTCAATTACTGAATTAATCAAAATAATTGTATTACAAACTCACGCAAAAACCCGGGATGTTACACACTCAATTTATTTTCCTAGATAAAATATATATTAGGATGCAGACGGTGCTTAGTAGCACCCGACACATTTGTTTGAAACCATGGATGTTTGGTTGACTTTTGGATTGAGTGATTTATTTGTTTGAATTTGATTTGGGATGAGAATTGTTAAATCAAAATTTGGACCTAACACCCAAATTGTTCTGAAGCTTATAAAGTTTCAACTGAAGAATGAGAAAAAAAGGAAATAACACACAGAATTTATAGTGGTTCGGCGTTAACGAGCCTACGTCCACTTTATATATTATTGATTATACTATGAAAGTTAATACAATCAAGGATTTCTCTCAATATTTCAGTAGTTTGACAACAATGGCGGATTCAGTACTCAATATTGCCAAAAAGATCCCAAAAAATGCCAAGCTCCGGGCTATTTATAGCTGATTTTGTCAGGCGGGTCGTGGTTACACGTGGCACGAATCCCGAGAACATCGGATCGCATCGCCACCATTGAGGAAATAGTCAAATTAGCCGTTGTGGACAGGTGTCGCGATCTACTTGAAAATCGGATCGTGCAGCTGGGGAGAATTGGTCCAAATGACAGTTAGGGACGTGTCGCCAGATCCGTGCGTCTCGGATCGCTGAAGACTAGCTCACGCTTGAACGGGTCAGAGGGTTCGCCACGCATCAGGGGATCGGATCGATCAATATTGGGCAACAATAGATACACGGATCGGATCGCCTAGATGCGTCGTTTCGTTGATGAGATGGGGGCAATCCGTCGAGACGCGATCCTCCGTGGGCGAGTCGATAGTGTGCGATCCGTTCCTTCATATTCTTGGAGAATGTGGTTTCATGCTTTCCTCTTACGAATGATCCTGGGTGGCTTGGTCAAAAAGCGAGCCAACATTTTGCCCCCTCGAAATATGTTTTATTGATGATGGAACATGCTTCGAAGCTATAGAATCGTCTTTTCTCAACGAGTCGCGGATCAGAGAACGATTCTCTTTCTGGGATTTTTCAGAATCCTCATTTCTGAATTTATCGACTCGTTTCGCGGCTCGAGTCGCGGTCCGTTAGAAAGATATTCGTTCCGCTCTTGGGTGTGCACTTGGGCCTCGGAACGAAACGGGTTCCTCCTCGAGTCGTGGTGGGCCTTTGGTTCGCGGCCCGCCGGTCTTTCGTGGATCGAATAGGACAAAGAAAGGGAGACAAACGGTCGCCCTCTTTGCCTATATAAGCCGACCCTCCCCTCTTCACTTTCCTTCCTCTTTCTTTCTGCCGTATCGTTTCGCCTGCACTATCGAAGAACGAACCCAAGTTTTTCAACTCTCGAAAATCCAAGCATTCCCTCAATTTTTAGAAAGGTAACTCCACAAAAAGCATTCTTATTCGTGAACGCCGCTCTTTCATGAACTTTCTCGACTAATTTGAGGGAGAAACGATGGAAATTTGCGCTTTTCTGAAGAAAACATCAAAACGCCATGGCTGACTGACGTAGAGCTTGGAGTTCGAGGATGGAAAGGAGAGGAGGAAAACGAAGGAGGAAGAAGAAGAGGGAAGGCCGGTTCGGATCGTGGGCAAGGAGAGGAGAAGATGAAGGCGAGTGGCGAGACGAAAGATCGTGGTGGCAGCAAAGGCGCGTATCGTGGGGGTTGCAACGATTCGTGAAGGAGCGATCCCTTTGCCCTGCGATTCGATGGGGAGCGATCCCTTTGCCTTGCGATCCGAAAGGGGCGATCCCTCTGCCTTGCGATCCGACTCATAGTTGACGATGCGAAGAAATTTCAAACTTTAATCGACGCCTTATCACCATAAAATTCTGAACAGTTAGGCTAGGGCCCTGATGTTGAACTTTCTGGACTAAATGACTACATAATTCGGCTGCATATGACGACTAATATTTTGATGATCTCGATTGCTTTCATATTTTATTTTCAATGCTCACACAAGTACACACACCGGCACTTGCACACACGGGGATCGGGTAGTATTAATCTCATTGTTCATGCTTTCTCGTCCTAGCAGTAATGTCGAATGATCACTCTTCTTCAAGATCCGCAACAGAAGCAGAATCCGAGGCTCCTGAGCAACACAATCCCAGGACTCTTCCAATTAATCCAGGAGGTGAAAATTCTGGGTCTGAGTACGAGGCCACGGAATCAAATCCATCCGAAAATACTTCATCTAGCGATGATTCTGAGATAGACGAGCGAGCTCCTGACGAGATTCCAGGCACGCTCGGGATAGATAAATTTTCTGATTCTTTAGCATCCAAGCTCGACGATATAAAGCTTAAAAGAATCTTCTTAAGACACGGAATTCCTTAGGACGATGTCTTGACGCCCGGAAGCGAAGATAGACCCCACCTAGCTCCAGAAGGGTATGTGGCGATCAGTCGAACCATGTGTCTAGTAGGAGCTATTCCTCCGTTTCCTCCGATCGCCATCGAAACTTTAAGACGACTAGGTATTGCTCCGATGCAGCTTCATCCTAACGCCTACGCATCTCTATACTCTCTATATGTTGCATACGCGGAGATCCTACACGCCGAACTTAAATTTAGAGATCTGGTATTCTTCTTTCTTTTCAAGCATCGTTCTTCGGCAACTCCAAATTTCTCTTTCTTTGAATCGGTGGCGAATAGGAAAGTTTTGTACGACGGGTATAGCAACATAGGGGATCCTAAGTCCGATTGGTTTTATATAAGGAAACAGACCGGATGCTGACGAAGATGGCTCAAATCAAGTAAACTTTGATCTTCTAATCGAATATCTTGTTCAAGAAGTTTAGGCGTTAACATTCTCCCCCCTTTTTCTTTGTTTCAAACAGATCATGTCTTCCCGAAAACGGAGGGTCCGTTATACAACCATCGATTATCTATTCTTCATCAAAGCAGGTCTGACTTTCTGAGGATCAAAAAATGCATTACTGATGACAATCTTCATAAGCATCGTCTTCTGGATAGAAGATTTGGACTTGGCACTGGCGGCAAACCTTATAAGTACGTGCCCCCAACAGAGGGAGAGGGAACTTCACAAGCGATAGAAACAACTAAATTTCGCAAGAGTCCTTCTCCGATAGTCATCCAAGACGATGAAGACCTGAACATATACAGAGGAGATGAGGTCCGCGGTGACGTGTCCAAGGAAATTCCTATTTCTGCTCCAATTGAAACTGTTGCTCCCGGTGATTTGACAGAAGAGCAATTATTTGACGAGCTGAATAAAATCCCTCTACCCGATGATATATATACGGAGAAGGACTTTAGAGAGAGGCCTTTCTTCCCTGCTTCTGAAGAGACCATCGCTCCAACTAGAGGACAAGAAACTGGTCAGATGAGCCTGTCTCCAGGCCCGGGTCTGTTAGAGGGAATTATATGGGATGCACACATCACACACACTATCTGACCCTGCACTCTTATGTCGTGGGTATTCAAAGTTTTAATATGCTCTTCTCTTTTTTGTAGGAACGGTGTCTCGCAGGAAATCTTACTCGTATCGTTCTCTTCGTGAGGGCACACCCAGCCTTCGTCCGGATACTGAGCGCTCTCGTGGTCCTTCTCACAGGCCGACTTCCTCGCAGCCTCGATCTCCACCAAAATTGACCTCTACCAAACCTTCCAGCTACCCGGCAGTTCCTACAGGGGGAAAGAAACTTCCTAAAGAGTTAACTCCTCCAAAGAGTGCACCTTCCCACAGCCGGTCTTCAAAAAGGCATCAAGAATCTAAAGATAAGGGCAAGGATGCATTCAAAGAGCCTGAAAAGGAGAGGAGTGACATCATCCCCTCCAGCCAACCAGAGTTGGATGCTCCAGGGTCACGGGATTACATGCATGGTCCCGAGATCCAAGGCAGACTGGAAAAGCTTCGGGAACAATTCCCAGACATATTCTTTGACCGTATGACATTTGTTCCAGCCTTGGAACCGGTCCCCAAGAACTGGGATAGCGAGGTTGTCGGGCATATCCGCCATGTTGCCAGGCAGTATGAGATGATGAAAAAACATGCCGTTAACCTTTCTGAAGTCATCCGATCGCTTGAAATAGAAGCACACAGATCCAAGGCGAAACTTGAGAACAACGAGAGGGCCAGGACCAAAATGGAGAAGGACCTGGAAGATGCTCAATCCCAGCTTGCTTTAGCACGGAGGGACGTTGAAAATTATAAGATTGAATTAGAAAATGCTAAGAAACGCTTCCATTTGGAACTGGACTCCAATAGCCAAGAGAAAATGGCCTTAAAGAAGGAGGTCGAAGATCTCAAAATGGCCAACATCGAGTTGAAAACAGCACAAGGCCATTTTGAAGCTGAGAGGGTTGCTTGGGAGGCAGAAAAAGCGAGTTTAAAAGAAAGTTTAGCTTTGGATAAAGCAGAAAAGGTGATTTTAAATGACCAGGTCTCGGATGCGGAGAGACGGGCAGCTCTCGCCGAAAAGAACATTGAAAGTGCCATCGAATTGGCCACTGCTTCTAACAACAAGCTCCTCGCAAGAGAGAAGGAGATTGAGGGGTTTGAAGAGATGATTTTCGATTTCCTTGGCCAGGTTCTCAAAACTCGCAACATTTCGTGGATCCCGGATTACCATGTTACTTTGGCCAACTTATGGGATGCCATTGTGGAGGGTGAAAAACATAAATTGGGGGTCGAAGAAATCGATGAGGATGAATTGATGAAGAGCATCCTAAGAGACAATGAGCCTGAGGACCTGGCAGAGGGTCGCCGCTTGATTCTGGCGGAGATGGAAAAGGAGAGGGCCCTGGCTAAAGGTAAAGGCAAAGCTGATGAGGGCTCGAGTTCGGCTGTGGAGCCCAAGACCTCCGGGGTTGAGGAATACCATCCCGATGATCCATTAATCCCTTTGGGTCGAACTCCCATGGTCATTGGAGCCTCTGCAACTACTCAAGAAGGAGCATCTGCTGAAGGTATTTCTCTCTCTTCCCCATAATTTGTCAAAGCAATTGTGAACTATCGTCGTCTGGTAGAACAACCAATTGAATTAGTAATGTGCGTTCCTTCCGATACAGGTGGCGAGCCCGTCGACAAGGGTGCTGAAAAAGAAAAGGAAGTGGAGAAGGAGGCTGTCTTGCCAGGTGCTGGTATTGATGCATCTAAGCAGGCCGAGGTCACAACAGCAGAAAGAAGCATCCCGGCACCTAGCACTAATGTACCCAAAGATGCTGAGACCATCGAAGCCTTGAAAGACATAGATGGTCGCCATGTAGATGACGAAGAAGACATTATCGGCGCCAAAAAGGCCGACGATGATGACGAGGAAACCTTGGCCAGCCGAAAAGCCAGACAGGAGAAAGAGTTGGCTTCGAAGAAGGTGGGAGATGAGGCTTTGGACGTAGTCCCTCTTGCAGAATTCGATCCCAAAACTGGGATGATTGTGAAGATTCAGCCCAAATCCATCAGCCGACAGCTTCACTTTGCAAACCCCGATGATTTCCTGGCTTCCCTCTCTGGTAGAAGTACGAGAAAAGAGGTGGAAGAGGAATCTTCTGAGGAGTCAGATGTTCCCCTCATAGACAAAAGGAAGAGGAAGAAAGGGGATCCATCTGATGCCGACAAGGAGAGGTTGGAGAGGCAGAAGCAAGAGAAGAGGCCAAAGCGTAAATAGGATGTTTGTTGATATTTTGTCTTTAGGTTTTCCACTGGCCAGGAAGTGTAATTGTGAGACTGGCCCTCACTTTCTTTTCTAGGCTGTTTTTCACTTTGTTGGTTCGCAGTATATAAATGAAAGTTTATCTCTTTTTGCATCCTTATGTACCTGTATTCAAATAAACTTTCCATGCTTAGTCATAGGCCATCTAATGATAATTAAAAATCAGTCAAACAACAGATAGCCAAGGAAAAAATTTCATGTTGCGTTGCTGTTTTAATGTTCAGTATATATATATGAGTATATGTGTCCCCAATCAGTCGTTATCATAGCGCCTGACAGGGGTTTACTAAGAATTGGTTAGCCTTGTTGGCAGGTTGCCCCCTATTTCTGAATATGGGGGACTTAGAAGATTTCATAGGATAATTTCTCTTGTGGCACCGAATTTCCGACACCTTTCTCAGTGCTTAATTACGAACTTCTTTATACTCTCTTGACGATTGCTACGGTTAGAGTTTGAATTCAGTAGTTCAGTTGGTCCCCGATCCTTTAACAGGGAAAAAGTTCTTTCTCAGCGCTCAATCGGAGACGCTTTTATACTCTCTCTCTCTCTCTGGAGAGTTAGAGTTCGAGCTCAGCGATTCATTCGCTCCCCGATCCTGCAGCGGGGAAGAAGCTCTTTCTCAGTGCTCAATCGGAGACGCTTTTATACTCTCTCTCTCTCTGGAGAGTTAGAGTTCGAGCTCAGCGATTCATTCGCTCCCCGATCCTTCAGCGGGTAAGGAGCTATTTCTCAGCGCTCAATCGGAGACGCTTTTATACTCTCTCTCTCTCTGGAGAGTTAGAGTTCAAGCTCAGCGATTCATTCGCTCCCCGATCCTTCAGCGGGGAAGGAGCTCTTTCTCAACGCTCAATCAGAGACGCTTTTATATTCTCCTGGCTGTCGCCGAGGTTAATCTTTTGCTCAGGCGGCTCCGATCATGGTTCACCGCCATGTTTCGTGGACGTCATCTTCGCGTCCTTTATACTCTCTCTCTATTCTGGAGAGTTAGAGTCACGGATCAAGCAGTCTGCAATCATGTATGTTCATCAAACTCGTCCTAGGCGTATATTTTAATCCAAGCTTTGAGGATTGAAACCAATCGGACAAGCAGTTGGAGCTCTTGCCAAGGCTTTGAGTTCCCCCAAACAATCTACGGGAGGAACGGTTGGCAACAGACTTCGGATACCTGCATTATTCTTTTGATTTCCATAAAAATAAATAGGCAGATAAATAAAGATGCAATAAAGGTAAATGACACACAATATTTTATAGTGGTTCGGTCGAATCATGACCTACGTCCACTTTATAATCTTTTGCTTAAGGAATCAGACTATTCTAGGCAAGTCATGCCTTGTACATGGTTTTTTAACAAAGCAAAAGAATAAATTTGAAACTTTCATGTTAAATATGGCCGTAAATGTTGGGCATTCCACACTCTGGGGATTTCCTTTCCATCTACGGTTGCCAGCTTGAAGGTTCCATTATCAAGCTTGCTCAGAATGGAGTACGGTCCTTCCCACTTCGCTCCCATATGAGTTGGGGGTGGGAAGACACGTTTCAGAACCAAGTCTCCGGGTTCCCATGTTCGGGCTCGAACCTTTTTGTTGTAATATCGGGCGACCTGTTGTTTGCATCTCAAGGCACGCATGTCTGCTTCATCCCTCTTTTCTTCGATCATATCCAGGGACTCAAGGAGCAATTCATTATTGGTCATTGGATCATAATAAGTCACCCGGTGAGAAAGTACCTTTATCTCAACCGGGATGACTGCTTCCGTTCCAAAAGCAAGGGAGAACGGGGTGTGTCCTGTTGCCGATTTATAGGTTGTCCTGTAGGCCCATAGTGCCAAGGGCAATTCGTCAGCCCACATGGCTCTAGCCCGCTTCATTCTTCTTTTCAGAATGGACTTAATTACTTTATTTGCCGCTTCGACTTGTCCGTTCGATTGCGGGTGCGCCACAGAGGTGTATCGATTCTCGATGTGGTATCTTTGGCAGAAGTTTCTGAATTCAACACTATCGAACTGAGTTCCGTTATCTGTTATTACAATCTTTGGAATCCCAAATCGACAGATGATGTTTCTCACGATAAAGTTGATCACTCGTTTGGTTGTGATTGTAGTTAGTGGTTCAGCCTCGACCCACTTAGTGAAATAGTCTACGGCCACAATAGCGAACTTTGCTCCAGCCCTTGCTATGGGGAGACTTCCAATGATATCAATTCCCCACATAGCGAAAGGCCGTGGACTCATCATCGTTTTTAACTGACTAGGAGGTGCTCTAGGTATCTTTGAAAATCTCTGGCACGCATCACACCGTCGTGCGTATCTTGCTGCATCCTTGTTCATGGTAGGCCAGAAATAACCATGCCGCAACACCTTTTTAGCCAAGGTTTGCCCTCCAGTGTGGTCGCCACATTCGCCTTCGTGGACTTCTTGCAGCACACGTTTGATGTCGTCGTGGGCTACACACCGAAGGAGGGGCATTGAAAACCCTTGTCTGTAAAGAACTCCGCCTTGCAGAACATATCGGGCGGCTTTACGAATTACTTTACACCTCTCGCTTTTCTTGGTCGGGAGCGTTTCGTTCATCAGGAAATTCTTTAGAGGGGTCATCCAGGACTCCCTTTCTGGTTCCGTCTCTAGTACTAGGTCGATTTCCATTTGATCTATGCTAGGGGACCGAAGTACTTCAACGGGGGCTAGCCCAGTCATTTCAGGATCGTCGGAACTAGCCATCTTTGCCAACTTGTCTGCCTGCTGATTCTCTGACCGCGGAATATGAGATATGTTGTAGTGATCAAAATTATTCATCAATTCTTTCACTTTCTTTAAGTATAAAATCAATCTTGCACTTTTAGCTTGGAATTTTCCAGTGACTTGGTTCACAACTAACTTGGAGTCGTAGAAGATGTTCAGCTTTGTGACTTCTAGTTCCTTTGCAATCTTTAATCCGGCTATCAGAGCTTCATATTCGGAATCGTTGTTAGTGGCATGAAACTCCATTCGGATTGCTTAGGTTATCAATCGTTTTTCGGGGGTTTCAAGCACTATCCCAGCGCCGGATCTTTCGTCATTCCTAGCGCCATCAGTATATAATCCCCAGGCATTGGGATCGAAAAGTAATTTTGAAGGATCAACTTCTTCGTTTGCTATATCTTCCTCAGGGACGGTGAACTCTGCTATGAAGTCGGCTATCACTTGCCCCCTAATTGACCGTCTGGGCTAAAAGTTCAAATCAAATTGACTTAGCTCAATATTCCATTTGAGTAACCTTCCAGATGCCTCTGGTCTCTGTAGGACTTGCTTGAGCGGGTGATCGGTGTATATGGTGATAGGATGCGCCTGAAAATAATGTCGAAGCTTTCTAGAGGCGATCAGCAAACTATACGCCAACTTTTCTATCCGTGGATAATTACGCTCTGCTGCTGTCAATTTTTTGCTCACATAATATACAGGTCTTTGGACCTTATCCTCCTCCCTTACCAACGCTGAGTTGATCGCATGGGATGACACTGCCAAATACACGAATAAGTCCTCGTGATCTCTTGGCTTAGATAATATCGGAGGTTTCTCCAGGTGCCTGAGTAAATTCTGAAACGCTTCTACGCAGTCGGGTGTCCATTTGAAGTGGCGTTTTCCTCGCTTTATTAATTCGAAGAATGGGATGCACTTATCCGTAGCCCTGGAGATAAATCTGCTTAGTGCGGCCACTTTTCCGGCAAGGCTTTGCACATCCCTAATTTGCCTAGGTTCCTGAATGTCTCTGATTGCCGCGATCTGGTCTGGATTAATCTCAATACCACGGGAACTGACGATGAATCCCAAGAATTTTCCAGAGGCAACACCGAACGAACATTTGGTTGGGTTGAGTTTCATTCCGTACTTTCGAAGAATGCCTAACATCTCTGCCAAGTCAGTAGTGTGTTGAGAAGATTGCTTGGACTTAACTAACATATCGTCGACGTATACTTCCATTGTTTTCCCGATCTGGTTATAAAACATTCTGTTGACTAAGCGTTGATATGTAGCGCCCGCATTCTTCAGGCCAAAGGGCATCACCACATAATAATATAATCCCAGATCAGTGATAAAACTAGTGTGCTCTTGATCTGGAACATGCATCGGAATCTGGTTATATCCTGAATAAGCATCCATAAATGAGAGAAGCTCATGTCCTGCCGTCGAGTCTACCAACTGGTCAATCCGGGGCAACGGGAAACTATCTTTTGGACAGGCTTTGTTCAAATCCGAGAAGTCGATACACGTTCGCCACTTCCCGGCTTAAATGTACGTTGGCTTTCTCGTAGAATAACTCTCTGGTGTGGGGCGGTTTGCCTGCCATGTACCTCCCGAATTCAGTGTCCTTATCTACTCCGTCGATCAGTGCTGCGACAATGGTCGGTTCATGGGGATCTTTAACCTCAGTAGCGGCCAAATTGAAACGATCCAGGTATACCCTTAAACTCTCGCCTGGTCGCTGCTTGACAAGGAACAAATCGATCACACTTTTTGTCTTCTGTGCGTAGATACGGAATTGTTCTACGAACTTCTCACTCAACTCCCTGAAGCTAGAAATCGATCTCGCCGGCAAGCGAGTAAACCATAACAAAGCCACATCCTCCAGGAATATGGGAAACGCTTTGCACTTAACAGCGTCAGAGGCTGCGGCAGCGGTCATTGACGAAGAGTATCTCATCAGATGCTGGACAGGATCAGACCTACCCGCATATCGGTTCATTTGTGGCATGTTGAAACGCCTTGGAAAAGTCGCATCCAAAATATCGTCAGTGAAAGGGGTGTGACTGCGGTCGATCCCCCAATCTTCATTCCGTTGTCCACGGCTATCTGTCAGAATCTGGTGGATCATGGCTGCAACATTTGCACTGGTCAAAGGAGCTTCAGGGTCAGTGCCTCTGGCTCGGCGAGGTTCTCTAATTTCTCTTCCGGGAGCAGTCACGAAATCCGGAGCTCGGATAGGGCTTCGTTGCCCCCTGTTATCATGAGTATGTGTGCGGCGACGGGGCTGAGGTGGTCTGTTATGTACGGGACTGCCCACATCTCGAGCTCTGGAAGCTATGGCTTGATTGTTCACATTACGATTTGAGGGCCCCGCCCCCAGTGCTTCTTCTTCCTGTGATGGCAGGGTTCCGAACCGAAGCTGCTCTATGTTTTCGGCTCTTTCATATGGTCGTCGCGGAGGTCTCGGCGATTCTTCAGACGAAGAAGAATATACTGGGGTGAGTGGACGAACCGGCGGTGTTCTTTGCCTTGCTAGCTCATCAAGTCTTCTATCCATAGCAGTCAGATTTTGTCATAGGAATGAGCTTTCCTGCCTTTGGGCGGCCAATTCATCAAACAACCTCTCCCACATTTCAGAAAAGCGAGAGAGATCCCCCTCAGTAACAGGAGCAGCAGGATCATATTGTTCGTCGTCACCTTCTCTTATGCGCAAAGAACTTGAGCCGGGTCGAGCAGAGGGGCCAGGACGATAGGAGCGAGCCATAGGCTCCTTTCCAGGTCGAGTTGTGGTCTGATCATCAATTCGGATCGCTGCGGTTCGTGGGTGGCGGCTCGCAGCGCCCCCTTGAGGTCGATTCGCAGTCGCAGTGTGCGGAGGGTGCGAGGCGTTTCCTCGGGATCGAGTAACAACCCCTTCAGCAGTCCGGATCGCTTCGTTCTCATCGACTCGGAGTGTGGTGTCTTCGTCGGATCGGTTCGCCCCCTGCGTCCCAGCATCCAAAGCTTCTTCATTGCCCTGCTCGTGCACACTCTCTTCAATCGTTTCGTTGGTTTGCGAAGCTCGTGCTTCCTTAGATCTTTTTCCAGCCATGATATCCGAATCGCTGGAACCTTCAAAGAACCGAATAGTGAAGCTTTAGGATTGTCTTCTCAGTGAGAGCACCAGAATGTTAGATCAAAATTTGGACCTAACACCCAAATTGTTCTGAAGCTTATAAAGTTTCAACTGAAGAATGAGAAAAAAGGAAATAACACACAGAATTTATAGTGGTTCGGCGTTAACGAGCCTACGTCCACTTTATATATTATTGATTATACTATGAAAGTTAATACAATCAAGGATTTCTCTCAATATTTCAGTAGTTTGACAACAATGGCGGATTCAGTACTCAATATTGCCAAAAAGATCCCAAAAAATGCCAAGCTCCGGGCTATTTATAGCTGATTTTGTCAGGCGGGTCGTGGTTACACGTGGCACGAATTCCGAGAACATCGGATCGCATCGCCACCGTTGAGGAAATAGTCAAATTAGCCGTTGTGGACAGGTGTCGCGATCTGCTTGAAAATCGGATCGTGCAGCTGGGGAGAATTGGTCCAAATGACAGTTAGGGACACGTGTTGCCAGATCCGTGCGTCTCGGATCGCTGAAGACTAGCTCACGCTTGAACGGGTCAGAGGGTTCGCCACGCATCAGGGGATCAGATCGATCAATACTGGGCAACAATAGATACACGGATCGGATCGCCTAGATGCGTCGTTTCGTTGATGAGATGGGGGCGATCCGTCGAGACGCGATCCTCCGTGGGTGAGTCAATAGTGTGCGATCCGTTCCTTCATATTCTTGGAGAATGTGGTTTCATGCTTTCCTCTTACGAATGATCCTGGGTGGCTTGGTCAAAAAGCGAGCCAACAAGAATTGAATTGGTTGGAATTGGTATGTGTATGGCGCGAGCTAGTATTAGGCGAGTGATAAGGCTAGACCTTATTACGGTTCTAGTATCGCGCCGTTATGCCGCCGAAATTTTCTAAAAATGTTAAAACAATAAAGATATCATTTTTATTGTATAAATGAACCGTATAAAAATTCATATATTTTTAACGAATATATGAATGAAGATAAATATTCATTTACAAATCGGATGATTTGTTTATGTACACATATTTGACTGATATTGATTGGGACGATATATTTTACACATCGCCCAACTGCACAATTAAAATCTGTGTGTGTTGACTGAAACCCCACACGGGTATTGGAATGATATTTGACGTACACTAATCCCAATTATTTAGTTCTATGTCAATCTATTGGTTGATAGATTGTTGTAAGCGTTAATTATTTATATTTAATGCTTATGCAGTTGAGTAATGCACTCTGGATGATGGTTGACTGTGTTTGATTGTTGTTGTATACATGTGTTGTATGAAATCCATATAAATAAATTATATGGTAATTGACTGTGTTTGATTCCAATTCGGAATGAACGAATATTTTAAATTAACGGATATATTAAAATGACAAATAATGAATATTTTAAAATAACTAATATTTTAAAATAATATTCAGTAATGGATCAAAATATGATTTTGATGTCCGATTTGGGATGGACACGGAAATATTGAAATATATGAAGCCATGTTGATTAGATATGCGTCATTTTGACGCGAACGGTATTTATATCGATTTTATTCATTTTTATAATGAATATCGAAAAGAATGGATTTCAAAATCAGATATTTTGAAAATATTATCATTTATATATTATAATGATAAGGAAAATTCAATTTTGATTTAAAATTGAAAATGAAGTTGGAATCATTTTATAACGAATGTGTAAACGATTTATAAAATACATTTTAAATGGAAATCGATGAAATATATAATATATATATATATATATATATTTAATGGCCTGAATAGAACACGCCACGCAGCGGCCGTTCGCGAATTTCGACCACTGACTTCGAATTGATATTACGGAAGATCCGACCATCGGATTCTCCAAAAACCGGAACCGTTGGGTTCATATCGTAAAGAGCTTTCGAACGAATATAAGAGATTTGAAATATAACAGTTGGATTTGGAATTATGTCCAAATCAAATTTGTAAAAGGTCGCTATAAGTGCAGTTCGATGATCGTTTATGGAAATCGACTGAAAGGGCCTTGATAAAATTATTAAAAATATTAATAATTTGTGTAAAATCATAATAAATGATTTGGAAAGGATTGGGATGAAAAATTTCATATTTGGAAAGATAAAAATATATTTTTATCGAAATGAACTAGTTATTAACTAGAATTATAATCCAATTATTTTTAAATAAATAAATTGGATTGATAATGGGTTTTAATATAACCCGAATGTCCAATATATGAATTGAAGTGGATTTGAATGGAAATCATCTTCGGAATATTTCGATGTTGGATTTCGTGATTATATAGATATTGTTATGGAAATTTGAAATATATATTTATATCATTATTTCCAATACGATATTTGATGGTTTCAGAATTTGATATTGAATATAAGCCGATATATTTTCCATCAGAGCCTTGCATTTAATATCAAATGGGATTTAGGGTTTGTCGTGAACGGTGTCTTAAATAACACTATTCTTAAACCTGGTTGAGGAAAGAATAAATCTTTTTATTAAGATTTAGTGAAATTTTCCAACTAATTAATATTAATTAGAATTGAATAAAAGAATCGGATTTTGGGTTTGTCGTGAACGGTGTCTTCAGTAACACTGTTCTTAAACTCCGTTTGAAAGGAGTAAATCTTTTACTTAAGATTATTAGAGTTTCCAGTTACATTTGGAAATTAGAATGAAATGGAATGTGATTTGGGTTTATCGTGAACTGTGTTTTAAATGACATTAGTTCTTTAACCCAGTTAAAGATAAGATTAATTTCTTAACTTTGAATAATCATTAAGTAATGATTTTTGAGATTAAAACTGAATTAGAATTTTAATGAATCTTTAATTAGATTGGAATTTGAATGAGATAATTAAATTTATCGAATTCATGAAAATGATCGAGAATGGAGTATCACCAGTTTTGCTCCAATGATAGTTAAATCTTTAGTTAGATTTGAACGTGAAATGGTAAATAAGTTTACCGATAACACCGTGGTGTTAGAAATGGAGTATTACCAGTTTTGCTCCATGGGATGAATAGGTTAGGATTGGGAAATATAATAAATGATTACTTCGGTAAGGATCGCTAATCCCGACTAGTTTGGATAAACCTTAATTTGGTTTGAATTAATATCCAATGGAAGATTAAAGAATAAATTTAAAGAATTTATCTTTGATAAAATTAATGGGAACCTTTCGCAAAGGATATGAATATTTAAATAAAAGAATGTTTAGAATTGGAATGAGGCGTATGTTGTGTTTTTATAGCACTTATTTATTATATAGGCGAGTTATTCGGAAAGGCTGGGTTTATCCCCATTCCGAATAACTGATTCGACGATAAGTCGACGATGAAGACAGTGGTTGAAGACCGGAGGTCTTCACATCGTTTGGATGATTACTGATGTCTTGATTGGGCTGTACACCGAAGACGAAGTAATAAGTGGTGATCATCCAGACGTACTTGGAGATCGACCGGATATGCGAGGACCTCTCTCCTGTATTGGACATATGGGACGAGGAATAAGGTGCCTTCGGTTTCCTTCAGACCCAGAATGAACTTGTAAATGGATGTATGTCTGACATTGGATTTTATTCTGTGTTGATTGATCTCTATTAAATATATATCTGTTTGGTGGCGGAGAATTTATTCTCTTGCTTAACACCCTTCTCTGAGACGTACGAGCTCAAAGGTTATATATCGATAGACATCAGTCGCATGGCGTGAATTGCCTATGTGGCATGCTAAGATGCAATTGAGCAAGGCTTTTGTTGAAAAGCAGAGTCTTGTGGTTGATGATCAAAGCACGACTTTAATATAGCATAGCTTTGTATATAGCATTAATTCGCGAGCCTCACACCCCGATGTGAACAAGAAAAGGGAGAGGACTTCGGGGAGGACATGCGTTTCCTTCCAACTAGGAGTGGTGTCATGGTATGGATCCAAGACATTTTTACTTATGTGGATGATGGAAAGTGAGGCACCTCGGTTATATCGGTCACTGCGAGGTCGATGGATGGTTTGGTCGATATACTGACCAGTTTTACGCCCCATAGGATGGGGTAACGTATTGTTCAGGCATTTTTATCCACTTCGTGTGGACCGGTCCTGACGATCCAAGGGCCCATCTGTGTCTGGGTCCTGAGGCTCGGGCTAGAGAGTCTCGAAGCGATAAGGATGATCTCTTGCCTAGGTTTACAGATGGAAATTCAACTTCTAATACGATATTGTGCAGTTTTAATTGTATAATTACTATGGCGACATGATATATGGTACTCATGCCGTCTATGATTGATACTGAAACGACCCGCAAATCCGTGCTATCTGAGTTGACTAAAAACACCACACGTCCAACCCAAATAACACAGAAATACGAACCATTAATAGAAAGAAGATAGAGGATGAGGAATAGAAAGAAAGAAATATTAGAATAGAAGAAAAAACGAAGATCACAACTCACAGCGGAACGAATAAAATATATTATATAACATAACTTTTTGAAATACAAATCAGTAACTTTATATACATACCATCATCAGAGCACAACAGTCATTTCTGGAACAGTTATAAACACCTGTTTCCAGATACAAACAAGGTTCACAGCGGAATATATGATAGTCTATAGCTAACCGGTGAAGCCTCCTGCTTCCAGCTCCTCCAATTGAATCTGTGAAATCCCGACTACTTGACTGCCCGTACAAATTTGGGCACCCAAGAGTTTAGGGAAAACAAAACAAAATAAACTCTGGGTCAGTCATGGGACTGGTGTGAGTAAACTCCAACCACTTGTTTAACCTTCAAAACTCTTTTCGAAAGAAAAGATAATAGTAAGACCAGCCCACACATAAACATGGACGGCTTTTACCTTACTATAACCCAAAACACCTTGATACGAAAATCCAGTGATATTATAGTAATGTCTACATCAAGTAAATAACCAAATAGCAGAACGCTTGCATCTCATGCTCCACATATATAGTATAAAATCAAAAACCCGCATGGCGCTTATTGGAGATTGGATTTCCAACATGACAAGGTATGGAACCACCTTCCGATGATGTATCTCTAGAGGCGAATACACCTGGGTTCAACAAGAACACCTTGCAACCCGGCCCACACATGACCGACCACTCATTTCGCTTGAGTGTATCGAATGTATATCACCAACGGTTGGACTCAAACCACCGTTTCCCGAATGGGCAGAATCAATAGATTTAGAAACAAAAGGAATTTCTCTAGATAGGTGATTATACATCCTAATGGGTGCGACCCACATAGCCATGCTGCCTGCCCGATTTTTGTCCTTTCCCGGTTGTTGAGGCCTGAGGCTACGATTACTTACCATTCATTGATAACACAATCACTTTGAATGCCACATTGTCAGATCCGTTAATCACTAGTCGAGTTTGCACAAATATTCTGGATATTATGCTAAGGGATAAATCCGTTGCAACCATATATATTCATACAGACCAACCCATTTGATCATTGGAAATACTTTGTCAGACATCCGTCCATTTACGTTCGTTCTGGGATTGAACGAAACCGAAGGCACCATTTCTATTAATAGAAAAAGCCCTTGCACTTCACTCCGTCTTCAATATATTCAGCATATTAGGTTCGCAACGCTTATGCCGATACGGAGTGGTTCTTCGGATAATAATCCAACCGGTCTCTCCATATTGACAACGATGGTCAAAACTTCGATAGTCTGTGATTTAACTATCGAATAAAAACAAGTGTTCATCCAACATATCAAACAAATCACTGGGCTCTTTAATTAATATTCATTAATTTAAATCTCTTCTCCATTTTCTCTATCAATACTTGTTAACCAAATATTTTCAATAACCATATTGGCCCTTTACGCTATTTTTGATTTCGTTTCCTTGTCGAATTCTATATATATCGATATATAGATTTCTAATTGTCAAATTTCTTAAAAATATTCTAACTCCTTAAATTCCCGGAAAAATTCGCCATAACCTCCCCTGTATCGGGAGCATCGGGAAATTTCAAATAGCTTTCCCGGTCCTTCTAATCTGAAAAAGAAAAAGAAGAAGCCAAGCGGCTAGCCGATACGGCGCATAAAACCCATATATGAATTTAAACATGTACCTTTTTGTCGGGCACATAAATAAAAATCTTCATATATTCCATCCCATATCTGTTTAACACCTGTTCACCTGTTTCCAATTCAATTCAACTCAATCCATTCGTTTTAATTAAATTTTGAATCGTTTGAATTCAGTTTCGCTCAATTATTCTTTAATTAGCCTTTTTGCCTATTTCACTTCTTTGTTGAACATAACATGTTCGAACAAAATATTTAACTCGTTCATAACCAAATCGAATTTCGATTTCAATTCTAGTTTCCTTTTCTATTTTGAATATAAATTTTCAAATCGAATTCACTTATTTAAGGCCCAATATCCATTCAAAAGCTCCTTAACTAATTTCTATTCAATTTAGTTAATTCCATTCAATAAATCAAAATCTGGTTTCTGTTTCAAAAATCACATTCATTTACACAACTTGAATTCGCATATATTTTGCAACTCACTCTGAAATTTTCTAAATAGAACTTCGGATTTTATTTGCTTAAAATCCTTTTATAATATTAAATAAACCATTATGGTTTTAAAACGATTCTGGCGCTGCTTTTCTGAAAATTTGATTTTGACATAACTCAAAATCTATACGACGAAATTCATATTTTTCTCTTTCATTAGAAAACTATTATCAAATCGGTCCTGACGTTTCTTGTTTCAAAGAATTTCGACTTCAATTGAGTTCTGTATACTCGATTGAAGTTCGAATCGCCAATTTACGAACTGCATCGCTGCGGCGAGTTCGTTTTAATTATATTTATATATATAAACCTTTAAACTTCTTTAAAATGAATTCAACTTCATTCAAACTTCATTTTCCCTTTTATTTGAATTCTATATTCAAATTCAAATTTCACTTCTATAGAATCCTATATTCAAATTCCATATTTCAAATTCCGTTTGAATTATATAGTTAAATCCCATAGTTTAAAATTCCATTTGGATGCTATATTCAAATCCTATAATTTAAATTCCATTTGAATTCCTTTTTGAATTCTACATTCAAATTCCCTATTCAATTCTCTTCGAATTCAAATACTATATTTATTCTATTTGAATTTCAAATATCCAAACTCCGATTCAATTCTATTTTGAAATTTCAAATATTCAACCCCTTTTTAATTTTATCATTCAAATTCTATTTAAATCCTCTTATTTGAATTCTATTTCAAATCTTGTTTCAAAACTTCATTTGAATTTCTATATTCAAATCTCCTAGATTAAATCCTATTTGAATTCAATTTGAATCTCTTATATTCAAATTTCATTTTCCCTTTCCATTTGAATTCTAATATTCAAATTCATTTCCAACCCCATTTGAATTCTAATATTCAAACTTATTTTTAACACCATTTAATTTCTTCACTCAAATCCATTTGAATTCCCTTGAATTCAAATTCCATTTCAAAACCATTTGGATTTCCTATTTTGAAATCCTATTTGAAATTCTATTTCCAATTCTACTTTGAAAATCCTATTTCAAAGTTTATTTCAAATTCTATTTTGAAATTCTATATTCAAATCTCTATTCGAATTTCTTTATTCGAATTTCTTTGAATTCAAATTTTATTTTAATTCCTTTGAATTCAAATTCTATTTTTCATTCTAATTTCATCTATTCAAGTTCTATTTGAACTTCTATTTGAATTTCCAATATTCAATCTCCTCTTAAAATTCAAATATTTAAACTCCTCATAAAATTCAAATGTTATACCCAAATTTCATTTGAGTTATATATTTAAAAATTCCATTTCACAACCTATTTGAAATTTCATTTCAAATTCCAATTTCAAACTTGTATTTCTATTTCTGAATTATCAAATGATAATTCTTTTCACTTCATTTATAACTTCGTTATAAAAGAACTATTTATAAACTTCGTTTATAAAGAAACTACTTGTTTTTATTTTTCAAAAACAAGTTTATATTTTATTTCCATTTAAAATTCAAATTCTATTAAAAAATAGAATTTTCCCTTTTAAATCTCAAATATCCTTCCATGATATTTTAGCCCAGTGATATTTAAACACACAAAGCAACGAATTATTTATTTTTCTAACACATCATATATAACAATATATATGCAAACAAATAAACAAACAGATAATATATTTTTGAGGAATCCCGTTGGATTCCTCCAACCTGTTTTCCTGCATCCACAGATGTTAGCACATAAATAATACCAATTCTGCTTCGTGGCAGAATATCGCGGTATAGAAGGTCATCCACTAATCATAGCGTGGGGCGTATAGGGTAATCATCCGCTATGAAACTGCGGGCATCCGCTAATGAGACTGCGGGAATCCAACCAATCAATCAACCCAATATATATATATAGCCTAAATAACTAATATATATATAATAACCAGAAAGCATTCACACAAGCAACAAACGATTATTTTTAACGGAATAAAAATAATTATAAGTAAAAGGTGAGTGAGATTTACTCACCTGATTTGTATTCGTCGAATATCCAATTAATCCTGTATCGCGCAGCTACAAATATACTCGACTGAATTATTTTTGTACCTACAATTATTTATCTTAATTTAATGATTAAACGATTGTCAATTTAGCTACTAACTAAATTAATAAACTATTCTCTGTATTTTAAATTTTGTCGAACATTTGTACCTTGCTGTTATGCCAACTTCTCGACAAATCTACGAAATTTCTTCCAATAGCCCTCAATATATTGTAGATAGACTCCCCATAAAATCAAATACTGGATTCCTCTTATTCTTCTTTTTCTCTTGCGAGAACCTTCCCATAACAGACCAAAATTTGTCGAACAACAACTTCCCAAAATCCCTCACCAGACTTGTGGTTCTTCCAATTTCTACCACTAACGGCCCTGTATGAGACAGTAGCCTCAACTTCAATCACCCCATCCATTTGAATTTGCATCACATAATACAAATTGTTTTCATTTATCAAACTGGATTTCAAAACCAAAATTGTACCTTTTCATCACCATAAGACCAGACTTGACGTCCTTGCCGCGGCCTGCTACAGTGACTCAAGATCCAGAGGACTGCGATAGTTCCCACTTCGATCTATCTTCCACTGGTTCAACTCGTCACTCCCATCGTCGAGCTCCAGTCCACCATATCGCACCCAAAACCTCCGAATGTCCTAAACCAAGATCGACGCTGAAACCAACATCGAGCTTAACAAACCCCCGTCGCACCAAAATTATCGGCCTTCAGGACCATTTAAATCGCCCTTCCATCTCGACTGATTGATTTGGGATTTATTCAACTCGCGTCCCTTTGAGGGAACGAACGATTTCGATTAAAAGGAGAGACTCGGTTTTCTGAAATGTTGTTGAATGAGTGATGAGCAGAGGATAGGATTTCGTATGTTATATAGATGCAGATGGAGGGACAATCGTACCCAAAGCCATTAATTATGTGTTCCCTTGATAACGAAGAGGGAAGACAGAAAATTGTGCTCGAGAAGAAACATCTGCGTGATTTTACTACTTAGGGTAGCTTTAGGTGAGAGATAGGTCGGCTACATTTCTTATTATATTTTATTTTTTCTTATAAACATTGATTTGAATTTTATTTTATTTCCTGTTCGAAAATATCCCATGGTCCTTTATCTTCAACAGCGAACCCTTATTTTGACTGATGTTATAAGGTTATAATGCTGCTCTGAACTCAATGGAACCGATTCCGAGTTTTAATTCGACTGTACAGAAAAGATAATAATTTAAATTAACGATTTAAATTAAATCCGATTAAAAATATGAATTGTTTTCAAACAATTTAAATCCATGATAATAAATAATTATTATCATTCTAATTCAAATGAAATTTATATTAACGAATTGTTTCGATTTGGTTTTTTTTTAAATTATGTATTCAATTATTATCGATTCATATTACGATAATTCAATTATATTCAAAACAAATCGTATATCGATTATTAAATCGATAAATTCAATATAAGTATTCATTTATATTTCCAGTTAAATATTTAAACTAATTCAAATATTCATTACAAAATAGCTAAAAATTTGGGTCGTTACAGATACATTTATATTTGAAGTTGTTTTTAAACACTATGCACTTATAATAATATCAAAAAGATTTGTTTTAAACGTACCAAGCATGTTTGGCTATTATAAGGGAAAACCCTAACCTCCGGCTTGCGTTGCATTGTGTGATGGGACCTGGGTCTTATAGTAGCTTCATTTTTCCAAAAGGCATTGCGTTGTTTGTTATCTACACTGGTATTCTTGGGGTTAAACCCGTTCCGTGTTATACAACGTGGTCCCTTGATTTATCTAACTTTAAAATCAGGCTAATAACTGTTTTTGTTCTCACACCAGTCACATGACTGACTTGGAGTTTATTGTTTTAACCTAAACTCTTGGTGCCCCTATTTTCCACACGGGCAGCTAGTAGTTTTGGTTTTGCAGATATTATATTCACAGGATCCTGGTTTACAACTGAAGCGATATTCGGAAAGCTCTGTATCCGTGTATTTCTTTCAGTTGTGTTTTGTATTATTTTTCCGCTGTTATGTATTCAAAAGTAATTTAAATCACTGATATTTATCAAATGTATATTATTTATTCATACTCTATTATATTCTTGTACTCTGATGTAAATTGTTGTAATAAGCAATGAAATGTTCTTCTGTTTGTGTTCTGATTTGTCGTTTTCTCAACTCAATCCGGGCATTCACGAAAGGGCGAGTTTGGGTCGTCTCAAACTATCTCATTAAATATTAATTAAAAGATTTCTCTGTAAATACTCCCCATGCCAAAATGTAACTTTAAACGAGTTAAAATGATGTAGTTTAACTTTTCAATAGGTTAAAGTTGATGTTATTTAAGATATACACAACAAACCCAAACCAATTAATATTGAGTGTAAATATTGCATAGAAATTATTTCAGCTTATATTCAATATCAATTTCCATATTCAACAAATACTATGGGCGGAATAACGGTATAGTCACCTTTTTAATTCCTCGAATAGTACGAGCTTCTTCTATAGAATTTAATACCAAGTATATGAAGATTGTTTCCATCCAAATCCAATTAATTCATAACTAGAAGACTTTAATCTTATTAAAGTTTAATCTTCAAAAATATCATTGGACAGTTTCCGGAATTTCTTTTTTGATCTGTTCCAATCCTTGTATAGATAAATTAAAATTGGCCAGGTAAGTTCAGCACACTGGTTGTTGCATCCCTTTCCTTAGTTATGTACCTCATTTATCATTCCAAATCTCAGAGGTGGTGCAAAGGTAATAGTGGTTTCCGCATACTCAGTTTAGTTGAGTTCATCTGCTTCTTAAACTAGTTTATGTATTTCAAATATCCAAATTATCATTAAAACACTTCATTTATCATTAGAAAATGTTTACCAAAGATTTATATGAGAATCGTTAGGTTCAAAACCTTGAATCTTAACGTTGTTGAAAAAATATTGCAAAAAGCGTTGCTAAATAGCATAAATCAGCTTATTTGATTTAATTAACCATTTCGTTATTCAAAACTTCATATTAATCCAAATCACTTTTAAAATCATTTATTATGATTTATCATTATTTTTCTTGATTTTTAAAAAATTCAAAACAGTCATTTCTAAAGATTTCCCAATTTGGCCACTGAACTACAATACCGTGACTTTTATTCAAATTTAATTTGAACATAATTCAAAATCTATACATTGAAATCTCAAATTTCCTTTTTCATTTGAAAACTAATATCATTTAAAAACAAACGTTTTTCCTTTTAGAAAAATACGATTTAGTTTGCATCATGTACGTTCATTTGAAGTTTATGGTCAAAATTCGCAAACTACCGTAGGGCTATTAGCTCTATTCTAACCATATTTCAATTTCATATTAAAATTAATGCGGTTTGCTTTAAATATGTTTTATAAGTCATTTAAAACATATAAACTTTATTTCAAATCAATATTTCAAATATTTCAAATTTTAATTCAATTATTTATTATAATTGAATATTATATTATTATTATATTAATATTTTTAAAATATTAACTTTTTGAATCCCAAACTTTCCAAATCTTAAATTAAACATTATATCAACTTATTGAAACCTTCAATTTGAGTTTAAAACATCATTTATATAGCTAACTCAAATTCAATTTCAAAATCACTATTTCAAATTTATTTTACTATTGAACATGCCATTTTACATCAAATTCTCTTTCAAATTGATTTCCACCTATACAATATTTTTTCTATAGTTACTTTAATTTCATTTTTGCTCAGTTTTGGATATAGAACTCCAACTTTCATTTAAAAGCCTTGTTTTCACTTAAATGAATATAATATTCATTTATATTATCAGATTGGACTGAGACTTAACCAACACCTGTATAATTCCGTAAAATTGGGTATAACATATTAAGGGTGAAATATTAACATCTATAACAACCATGATTTTATCCATAGCAACCATTCAACAATTTAATAATATCTACAATATAAGTGTTACATAATTAACAGTTATAACTTATATGCAATTAAATTCACAACCATTCAACCAAATCAAATTACGATTATAATAAACATCCAAACATAGTTAAAGTAGTTCTCATATTCATTTCCACTCCACCAATCTTTTTGATAGAACACGAACTAGCATAACTTTTCACCGTCTTTGCTTTTCTTTTCCAAACTTTTTCTAAACAAAATATTTTTATTTTTTTATATGAGGAGGGGGTTTGGTCGTGACTTAAGAGGAGGGAAAGGGAAGGCCGTGAAGGATAGGAGGGTAGTGGCTTGTGATGTGGCCATAGGTGAAGGTGGAAGGGAGGGCGTGAGGGTGGTGGGACTATGTGTGGAGGTGGAGATGTGTGGTGGAAGGAGAGGAGGGTAGGATGGTGGTAGAAGGCTTAGACTAGGAGACGGAAGAAGATGTAAGCCATGAAAGTGTAAGGGGGAAAGGAGATGAGGAGAAGTGGATGAATGTAAAATGTGAGTGGAGGGGTAGGTTTATATAGGGTTTAAGGGTGCATGTAAGGCTTACACCTAAGTGGACATTTGTATCCTTCTTATGCAAAGAGGCATGCATGGAGACAAGTGATAGGACACTTGTCCACCCTTTAGGAAATGGAAACTAGGTAGCATTTTATACAGATGCTATTGTTTCATGTTATAAAAAGTTGTATAAAGTGCGTCAAATAAATGTTATCTTATGTTTAGTAAATACGATGCTCTAAATAACTTATTTTGATAAAAGTTGATATTATTATCAGTATATTTTTTGATCACATTTTACAGTTTTAAATATATTATACTATTATATAAACAAAATTTGAAACTGGTTTTATATAATCATTTTTAAATTAATAAATCCAAGTTCGTTTGACTATAAATTCTTATTGATAAGTTATAAAAAATCCTTTTATTAGGATTATACGACAAATTTGTCAATCACAATAAATTGATAAAACTTCCCAAAATAAATATAGATATTAAATTCAACTTATTATAAAGTTCAAATCATATTTCTAATTGGATACTTATATATCCAAAATCATTTAAATTTGCAAATTTCAAATTAGTCAAAAATCTATATCGATACAAACCCGATCTGGTTTGATGGCTGCACTAGTTTGGTTCTTGTGTCACTTGAACTTGTTTGTCATTTCAAAACTTTCTTGTGTTATGCTATATGTGATTCTTTTACTAGTGCAATTGTTGGTAACCAATGACCTGAACCACTTGTTACTGTGTATTGTCTTAACTTGAACTTGATTTGCACTAGTGTTGACAGTTTTGTGTCAGACTTGACCCTTGGTCTTTGGTAATGCTTGCAATTGAACTTGTGCTTGGTCTTGTCCACTTACCACCTTGATTTGCTAACTCAAAATAGAAAGCCTGTATTGCCATGTATTGCATTTTGATGGTTATTTTGCTATCCGACCTGTTTTGATACACATGGACTTGTCTATTTTAAATATATACTTGTATATACATATACATGTATTTGTGTTGGTGCAATATTGATTTGAATTTTGAAATACATTTGTGATCTCTTCTCATGGTAGATATAAGACTTTAATCTAAATTTCAGTCGGCACCAAAAAATTAATTGCAGACACTTAAAGTACACTGAGTTGATACAATTGATTTGACATTTACAGTAGTCCATGAGAAAAAATAACACATGCATGAACACTATAGTATTTGTAGTGTATCACTATAAATATTGTACCTTGTTCGAGTAAGTATATACATATATCTGACCCTGCCTATAAAATAATGGGAAACAACCCAAATAAATGAGGCAAATAAAAAATTAAATTAATTTTTATATACGCAAATTAAATTATTTATTTTTCGGTTTACTGTGTTATTCTAGTTTGACAAGTACGACGGACGGTTAGATAAATTCTGGATCGATCGCTAAAGATGAAGACATGTAGTGTATGAGTGACTTAGTGACAAATTGTAATTTAGTAGATGTAGTGAGGTAATATTTGTGCAAACTGAGTGTGTAATGTATTGTGATTGTAACAAATAAAGTGAGATCACTGATGTATGAAATTTGTACTATTAGATTGTGAAATAAATAAAACAACCTTTTTACAACGGGCAATCCCTATTGTAATAGGGGGTTTCACAACGGCCAATGCACCCATTGTATTGAGCTACATTGCAATAGGGTCACGTTTTATAATAGGCAATAAATGTTGTAAAAGGCCTTTTACAATAGGCATAACCTGTTGTAATATTCTTAACCACAACAGATATAAACCGTTGTAATAAATATCTATTACAACTATTTTTTCCTATTGCTAAAAAGATGGAAAATTTAAAAAAAAAAATCATTGATGCAACATATATAAAAAATGTACTCGCAGTTGTTAGAAATCAATACAAATTACATATTCACGTCATTTATAAAGTTAGCACATTCAATTCTTTTTATACATGTTATCACACATTTACAATAAATAACAAAGAACTACGTACATAGTACACAGAATCTTATTTCTCAAAAGAAGTTTGCAACTTCCATTTCAACATCCAATCCCTTTCTTGTTTCAATCCGGATGAAGCAAGCCCATCCACAGTCGCCAATCATGTCCCTTATACGACTGAGTCACATTCAATGCTGGAGAATTTTATAGGTGATGGTACAAAGAAAATATAGGTTAGATATATTATAGAATTAGCTTTGAAAATCTGAAACAAAATTAAAATTCAATGTCAAATTATTTTCAGCTATTTATAAGCAAATACTATTTATGTGCTTGTAGAACATTTTATGTATATATATCCATTTTTTATTTGGACAAAGTTCAAAATATACAAGGTCGAAAGACAATAAAAAAATATGAAAAACCTGCTAATACAAAGAAGGCAGGTGCAACATTAGTAACCACTATTATGAAACAAAAATATGGCAAACCTGCTAATACAAAGAAAGCAGGCAGTATTGATTCCAGGAGAAATCCTGTAAGTAACTGCAATGGAACAATTGGTGGAAGAAAATTATGTAGATGAAGTTAGACAAAATGTTATGAGCAACATTGGTTCTAAAAACTATTAACTCATTTAATATCATTCATTTAGTATTAATTAGTAACATACCTTTATATCTTCCTTAGTAACATACCTTCATATCTTCCTTACACAGGATGTTGGAAACACCTTTATTGTCTCTTGTAAAACTAGCCTATAATTTGTGCTAACTAGAATAATTATCAGTAATTATAATAACAAACAGAGATGCAAACATACCAATTTCCATAAAGCAGTAGCTATAGGTGTAGCTTAATAAAAATAGAAATTAGATTTCACCCAAATAATCCAATGTGTGTCGATATTGTATTCTAGAGAAGTTCACATAAGCTTTAACATATTAAATGTTTAAATATTGAGGACAAAGCTTCCCATTGAGGAGTCAACAATACAGTGTTGCTAGCAATTTTCTAAATTCAACTTGTTTGGATGTTATAAATTCGGTTAAGCTACTTTGCACCATGGTAACAGTGGCATGAGTTCGAAACCCGGAATGGCGTACTAAGAGCTTACCATATGCATACGCTAAGATCAGCCACTTAAGTGGTGCTCGCGGACCAGGCTAGGTGCACTCGGAAGGGTTTTATAACTCCGGTCGGTTTCCCTCTTGAACAAACTCAAGATTTTTTTTTATAAATTAATAGAAAAATCAAATCAAATGTTGTATTAAACATTTCAAGTCTTAATTATTTATTTAGGATCTTAAAATTAATTTAAATATATATCTATATATAACTATTCTATGAAAAGAAAAGATCTGATGTGTTTATCATACCTAAGTCACTACGATCGAATAACATATGCACATCATCATTTGTAGCATGCAAGTATATAAGCATATTGAAAAAAAATAAACCCAGTTTTGATTTCAAATTTGAACATAACACTTTACAGTTATATTTCTGATAATAAGTTATATTTCTACAAATACATTGGTGTAGTTGGGGATCATCGTCGTCTCTACTACCGACCTGTTGGCAAAGATTTGACTTTGTGGGATGAGTGAGAACTGGGTGAAGATAATATGACGCTCATGCAGGACTCCTCTGTGAAGACCCGTAACTTCCCCGTAAAGGAAAGTGTCGGATAGTTCGAGAACAAGCCACAACAGAACGCATACAGAAGAACATTTCATTGTATATTACAACAATGCATCAGATTACAAGAATATACAGAGTATAAAAGAATATAACACAGAAATATCAGAGATTTAAATTACATTTAAATACATAGCAGCGGAAAATAATACAATACACAACTAGAAGGAGATATACGGATACAAAGCTTTCCGGATATCGTTCCAGCTGTAAACCAGGATCCTGTGAATATAAATCTGCAAAACCAAAACTATTAGCTGCCCGTGTCAAAATAAGGGCACCCAGAGTTTAGGTTAAAACAATAAACTCCAGGTCAGTCATGTGACTGGTGTGAGAACTAAAACAGTTATTAATCTTTATTTTTAAAGCTAGGTAAATCAAGGGACCACGCCGTATAACACGGAACGGGTTTCCTCCCAAGAATACCAGTGCATAAAACAAACAGCGCAATGCTAAATAAAGAAAAATGAAGCTGTTATAAGACCCAGGTCCCATCACACAATGCAACGCAGCCGAGGATAGGGTTTTCCCTTATAACAGCCAAAGAATGCTTGATACGGTTAAAACAAATCGTTTGATACTATTATAAGTGCATAGTGTATAAAACAACTTCAAATCATAAGTATCAATCATAGGCGGCATGAGCGCCCCATCCCACTATGTCACCATATATAGGATTACAACTAAAACCGCAAAGTCACGTATTTGGAAATTGGATTTCCATCTATGAACCGAGGCAAAAGATAGTCCTCAACCGATTCGAGACAATCTAGCCTACCATGTCTCAGGATCAGAGCTCGAGTGACCCTAGGAGCGACAGGGCCGGTCCACCGATGTGGATTAAAATGCCTGAACACTACGTTTCCCCGCCCTTTGGGGCGCAAACGAACCAACGAATGACTCCATCGGTTCGAGAACGACCGATCAATCCGAGGCGCCTCGCAACAGCAACAACCACATAAGTCAAACTCGTCAGGGCGTGTAAAACCACTGACGCCACTTCTAGCTAGAAAGAAACGCAAGTCCTCCCTGAGGTCCGTCTCCCGTTTTTGGTTCATACCGGGTGTGAAACACGCGAGGTAAACGTTACACAAAGCTACGCCACAAAGGCCGTGCTTTGATCATCACCACAAGACTTTGCTTTTCAACAGAAGCCTTGATCATTTGCATCTTAGCATGCCACACAGGCAAACCATCCTATGCAACCGATATCAGTCACACAGAATGAAATCCGATGTCAGACACACAGTCCATTTACAAGTCCGTCCTGGGTCTGAACGAAACCGGAGGCACCTAGTACCCCGCATATCCATCGATCTCCAAGCACGTCTGGACGATCACTAACTGTTTCCATCTTCTTGGGTGTACAGCCCAATCAAGATCATCAGTTATCACCCAAACGACGTGAAGACCTCCGGTCTTCGACCATCGTCTTCATCTTCGACTTATCGTCGCATCAGTTATTCAGAATGGGATAAACCTGGTCTTTCCGAATAACTCGCGTATATTTTAAATAAGTGTTACACAAACACAACATACGCCTCATTCCAATTCATTAGTCACTAACCGTAAATTAATCAAGAGAATAATTCCCCAAATATTAACCCCGAAGGCCGAAACCAACATCAGATCAATACCCAGAAAACCATTCTGCTTGGCCAACCGACAGTTAGTTTCTAAATTTCACATTCATAGGGAAAGGTTCCCATTAATTTTATCCAAGATAAATTCCTTGAATTTATGTTTGAATCTCAATTCGAACTAGTCGGGATTAGCGAACCTTACCGAAGTAATCATTTGTTTTAATTTCCCAATCCCAACCTATTCATCCCATGAAGTAAAACTGGTTATACTTCATATCTAACACCACAGTGTTATCGGTAAATTCAATTACCATTTCACGTTCAAATCTAATTAAAGATTTAACTATCGCCTGGAGCAAAACTGGTGATACTCCATTTTCGATCATTTCAATCTAATTAAAGATTCATTAAAACTCCGCTTAGTTTTAATCTTCGACTGGGTTAAAGAATCAGTGTCATTTAAAACACAGTTCACGATAAACCCAAAATCTCATTCCATTAATCATCGGGTTAAAGAACGAGTGTTATTTAAAACACTGTTCACGATAAACCCAAAAATCAATATCGATTCAATTCCAATTAAATGTTATTTAATTGGTACCCTTCATTAAATCTAAATAAAAAGATTTAATCTTTTCTCAACTGGGTTCAAGAACAGTGTTAGTGAAGACACCATTCACGACAAACCCAAATCACATTCGATATTCAATACAAGGCTCTGAATAGAAAATATATCGGCTTATATTCAATATCAAATTCTACGACTAACAAATGTCGTATTGGAAATAACGATATAAATATATATCTTTCAAATTTCCATAACAACACCTGTATAATCACGAATTCCAACATCGAAATATTCCGAAGACAATTTCGATTCAAATCCACTCCAATGCAATCATTGGAAATTTTGGTTATTTTCAAAACCCTTTTCAAATTCAATTTATTTATTTTAAAAATAAATAGAATTATAATTCTAGTTCAAAACTAGTTCATTTCGATAAAAATCTATTTTTATCTTTTCAAATAGGGAGTTTTTCATCCCAGCTCTTTCTAAATCATTTCTTATGATTTTACACAAATTATTACTATTTTTAATAATTTTATCAAGGCCCGTACAGTCGATTTCCACCAATGGCCATCGAACTTGTAACAACCCGAAAATCTGGGCCAGTTTAAAATTTTTATTTTGGCCATTTTAGCGAATTTTGATTATTTAAAATGAATTATTTTAAATAAAATCGACGAGAAATTTATTTTGAATATAATTCGAACGAATATATTTATACGCGTCGTCGTTAGAATATAAATATTTATATATAATTATAAATAGAATTGAAAATGGCGCGGTAGTTCGATAATTCGATTTCAAACTTCAATTGAATGTACCGGGTGCAAAACAATCCGGATTTTAGTGAAACCAAAAATAATGGAATCTAATAGTGAATATCTTTCTAACGAAGTTAACAAACCGAGATTTCACTTTAGAAATGATAAGATATGTCCAGTTGAAAATTCAGAATAGTCGCTGTGGAATTTATATATATTTTATATAATATATAGCCCTTAAAATTAGCCGTTTTGCAAACGACCTCGGATTTCGACGAAACCAGTTTTGTTGGGTCCGGGATGTGAAGTTATTGCTAGGTTTCAAATTTCATAATTTTTCGAATCAATATGTGAGCGTGGCAAAGGAAAACGCGTTTGACCAGTTTCAGTTGATTTTAATCGACTGGAAAATGGCCATTTTCCAAACGGTCTCAGAATTCGACGAAACTAGTTTTGTTAGGACCGTATCGTCAATACGAAGCTAGAAAATATTTTTCGGGAATTTTTAGAGTTAGTATGTGACCCCGGTAATTTGAAATGTACGTTTAAATTTCAATATAGAGATTTAAATGTAAATTTAACGGAAACTGATTGTAACAGCCGAATCAGCTTACGATACATATCCCATTGTGTTCGGAATGGGGGTGAAACGCTATGGATGACAGGCGGTGGGCCCCGTTTTGAAGTCGAAAATAAAAGTTGCTTTTTGGAAAAAAAAAAATAAATTAAATAAAAAAATAAATAAATTAAAATTAACCCTCTCTATACCCTGCCCCCCCCCCCACGTTCTAATTTCATTTTTCTGAAATCAAAATAAAAAAAAAAAAAAGGAAAAAGGGGGACGGAGAGCTCGTCGCTCCTCCGATGAAGCCGCCACAGCGCCATAGGGCAACGCCACCACCCGCTCCGACCGATCCACCCTTCTCCGTCGAAGGCCTCTCGCACTCGCGACCTCTGGCACCGCTGCCTCCATCGAGTGTCGCTCCATTCACCGAGTTCGCCATTGAAGATG
The DNA here is from genome assembly GCA_030737875.1 of Allium sativum. Taxonomy (NCBI): domain Eukaryota; kingdom Viridiplantae; phylum Streptophyta; class Magnoliopsida; order Asparagales; family Amaryllidaceae; genus Allium; species Allium sativum. The sequence continues at coordinate 168,037,363 of CM060923.1, forward strand.
GTGAAGGAAGGGGCGTCAAGGCGAGGCGACCTCCGGCTTCGGATTGACTTCCGACCCCCCCCCCTTTGGTGGTGGCGACTGGAGTAAGTAACAGTTTTTTTTTTTATATATATAAATTCATATTGATTTTTTTTTCTTTTCTTTTCTTTCTCTCTTTTCAGTTTTTAAAAAAAAAAAAAGTAAAACAAACAGCTTAGAATAAAAATGTAGTTTCTAATAGGATGAATATAGTAGAATTTTTTTTTTTTTTTATATATGAAAAGAGTTTTAAAAATCAGAAATTTTATATGTAAAGCTTTGTTAAAAAGAAATCAGATTTTATAAAAGATTAGTTTTTTTTAAAAAAACATAGAAAGACTGGAATTTTGAAAATATAAAGTTCATATTTTTATATGAATAAAGAATGGATTTTTCATTATTTAAAGAACAGATTTTTAACATAGAAAATGTAAGGATTTTTACCAAAGAAAAGTTGAGATCTTTTACTAAAGGAAAGTTTAGATTTTTATCGTATGAGGCTTATATTTTTAGTCGCCATAAAGTTTATATTTTTAATCGTTGTAAATATGAAAAGGTATCATCTTTAATTGTAAAAAGAATTGGTTTTTATAAAATAGAATGAATATATTTTAAAAAAAACGAATTCAAATTGAATTGAAAACGATTTCGAAATGAATTGAATTGAAAACGATTTCGAAATGAATTGAATTGAAAACGATTTCGAAATGAATTGAATTGAAAACGATTTCGAAACGAATTGAATTGAAAAACGAATTCAAATAGAATTGAAAGCGAATTGAAATGAATTCAAATTGAATTGAAATTTGAATTGAATAGAAATGAATTTTGAAACGAATTTATAAAGAAGAATTCAATTTTGCTTTGAATTGAAATGGAAGTTGAAATAGGTTTTGAAACGATTTTAAAACTATTTATATAATTCGTTTTGAATAGAGAATCGACGAAGTATATATTATATATATTATATATATAATATAATGGCCTGAATAGAACGCGCCGCGCCGCGGCAGTTCGCGAATTTCGACCATTTATTTCAAACGGACATTACGGGAGATCCGACCGTCGGATTCTCCTAAAACCGGAACCGTTGGGTTCGTATCGAAAAGAGCTTTCTAACGAATGTTAGAAATTTGAAATCTAACGGTTGGATTTGGAGATACGTCCAAATCAAATTGGAAAAAGGTCGCTGTAAGTGCAGTTCGATGGCCATTGTTGGAAATCGACTGTACGGGCCTTGATAAAATTATTAAAAATAGTAATAATTTGTGTAAAATCATAAGAAATGATTTGGGAAGAATTGGGATGAAAAACTCCATATTTTAAAAGATAAAAATAGATTTTTATCGAATTGAACTAGTTTTGAACTAGAATTATAATTCTATTTATTTTCAAATAAATAAATTGAATTCGAAAAGGGTTTTAAAATAACCAAAATTTCCAATGATTGCATTGGAATGGATTTAAATCGAAATTGTCTTCGGAATATTTCGATGTTGGGATTCGTGATTATACAGATGTTGATATGGAAATTTGAAAGATATATATATTTATATCGTTATTTCCAATACGACATTTGTTAGTCGTAGAATTTGATATTGAATATAAGCCGATATATTTTCTATTCAGAGCCTTGTATTGAATATCGAATGTGATTTGGGTTTGTCGTGAATGGTGTCTTCACTAACACTGTTCTTGAACCCAGCTGAGAAAAGATTAAATCTTTTGATTTAGATTTAATGAAGTGTACCAATTAAATAATATTTAATTGGAATTGAATTGATATTGATTTTTGGGTTTATCGTGAACAGTGTTTTAAATAACACTTGTTCTTTAACCCGATAATTAATGAATGTGATTTGGGTTTGTCGTGAATGGTGTCTTCACTAACACTGTTCTTGAACCCAGCTGAGAAAAGATTAAATCTTTTGATTTAGATTTAATGAAGTGTACCAATTAAATAATATTTAATTGGAATTGAATGGATATTGATTTTGGGTTTATCGTGAGCAGTGTTTTAAATAACACTTGTTCTTTAACCCGATAATTAATGGGATGTGACTTTGGGTTTATCGTGAACCGTGTTTTAAATGACACTGATTCTTTAACCCAGTCACAGATTAAAACTAAGTGGAGTTTTAATGAATCTTTAATTAGATTGAAAAGATCGAGAATGGAGTATCACCAGTTTTGCTCCAGGCGATAGTTAAATCTTTAATTAGATTTGAATGTGAAATTTAGAAACTAACTGGCGGTTAGCCAAGCAGAATGGTTTTCTGGATATTGATCTGATGTTGGTTTCGGCCTTCGGGGTTAATATTTGGGGAATTATTCTCTTGATTAATTTACGGTTAGTGACTAATAAATTGGAATGAGGCGTATGTTGTGTTTGTGTAACACTTTTATAATATATACGCGAGTTATTCGGAAAGACCGGGTTTATCCCATTCTGAATAACTGATACGACGATAAGTCGAAGATGAAGACGATGGTCGAAGACCGGAGTTCTTCACGTCGTTTGGGTGATAACTGATGATCTTGATTGGGCTGTACACCCAAGAAGATGGAAACAGTTAGTGATCGTCCAGACGTACTTGGAGATCGATGGATATGCGGGGTACTAGGTGCCTCCGGTTTCGTTCAGACCCAGAACGGACTTGTAAATGGACTGTGTGTCTGACATCGGATTTCATTCTGTGTGACTGATATCGGTTGCATAGGATGGTTTGCCTGTGTGGCATGCTAAGATGCAAATGATCAAGGCTTCTGTTGAAAAGCAAAGTCTTGTGTTGATGATCAAAGCACGGCCTTTGTGGCGTAGCTTTGTGTAACGTTTACCTCGCGTGTTTCACACCAGGTATGAACCAAAAACGGGAGACGGACCTCAGGGAGGACTTGCGTTTCTTTCTAGCTAGAAGTGGCGTCAGTGGTTTTACACGCCCTGACGAGTTTGACTTATGTGGTTGTTGCTGTTGCGAGGCGCCTCGGATTGATCGGTCGTTCTCGAACCGATGGAGTCATTTGTTGGCTCATTGACACCCCAAAGGGTGGGGAAACGTAGTGTTCAGGCATTTTAATCCACATCGGTGGACCGGCCCTGACGATCCAAAGGCTTGACTGAGTACTTGCCTGAGACACGGGCTAGAGCGTCTCGAATCGGTTGAGGATCTTGCCCCTAGCCTCGGTTCATAGATGGAAACCCAATTTCCAAATACGTGACATTTGCGGTTTTATTTGTAAACCTATATATGGCGACATGATATATGGTACCCATGCCGCCTATGATTGATACTTATGATTTGAAATTGTTTTATACACTCTGCACTTATAATAGTATCAAATGATTTGTTTTAAACGTATGAAGCATTCTTTGGCTGTTATAAGGGAAAACCCTATCCCCCGGCTTGCGTTGCATTGTGTGATAGGACCTGGGTCTTATAACAGCTTCATTTTTCTTTATTTAGCATTGCGCTGTCTGTTTTATGCACTGGTGTTCTTGGGAGAAAACCCGTTCCGTGTTATACGGCGTGGTCCCTTGATTTACCTAACTTTAAAAATAAAGAATAACTGTTTTAGTTCTCACACCAGTCACATGACTGACCTGGAGTTTATTGTTTTAACCTAAACTCTGGGTGCCCTTATTTTCGACACGGGCAGCTAGTAGTTTTGGGTTTTGCAGATTTATATTCACAGGATCCTGGTTTACAGCTGGAACGATATCCGGAAAGCTTTGTATCCGTATATCTCCTTCTAGTTGTGTATTGTATTATTTTCCGCTGCTATGTATTTAAATGTAATTTAAATCTCTGATATTTCTGTGTAATATTCTTTTATACTCTGTATATTCCTGTAATCTGATGCACTGTTGCAATATATAGTGAAATGTTCTTTTATATGCGTTCTGTTGTGGTTTGTTCTCGAACTATCCGACGCTTTCCTTTACGGGGAAGTTGCGGGTCTTCACATTTGGTATCAGAGCTTTGGTTTACAAAGCTCAGAGAACAAGACACATTAGAACCATACGAAAGAATTCATCAGATATTGGATTAGTAATATCCAATGGAATGACTCGTTAGAGATGGGATCAGTAGTATCCTAGAACGAGTGTGAAGAGTATATTTTTAAAGTGAAAACAAATTTTGTTTTGAAAATTTAAATCAATTATTCGTAGTTGATTGTTTATTTATATTGATTTGGACAACCCAGTATATATAGATTTTGCGTATACGTCTGATCCGCGTGTATTCGAAGTTTTAATATACTGGATAGATATAGAATCATACTCTAGTGGCCCGAAGATGATTCTGATGATTGACTAGTCGTCATTAGTATTCATGTTCGAGTAACGAAGGTGTGATATCTATATATTTCCTATTGACTGGTGTGAGAACCAAAATTAGATAGGACCTATTGTTGTGAATTGACATCAAAACATGATTTTTGTATATGTATCAAAATTATGAATTTGAAACTCTAATTCACTAATTGATTGATGTTTGTGATGTTTGCTTATTTGTTTGCTAATTTTGAACCATTATGCCTAATTGAATCAAATATTGAATTGTATTGAAATTTGGTTGCGTTTGCTTGCATATACATATATATCTTTGAACAGGTTATAGCAAAGAGGCTAGAGCAGAGAATAAAATTTGTTTGCCCGACAAATAGGTACATGTTTACTACATAATTTCCTGTTTTGTTTGGGTGATGATGATTTTGTGAGCCTATTGGCTAGCCGCTTGGCTTTTTCTTTTTCTTTTTGAGATCTGAAGGACCGGGGAAGCTATTTGAAATTCCCCGATGCTCCCGGTGCAGGGGAGGTTATGGCGAAATTTTTCAAAAATTTAGGGAGTTAGCCAAATTTTTGAAATTTGAGAAATTCTCAGAAACTAAAGAGTTGGAGAATAGAAGCCAGACCGAGCGTAGGGCTGAATAATCAAACCACTTTCGACTTTGTTCCTTTTCGGGGACGAAAAGTTTTAAGTGGGGGAGATTGTAACAACCCGAAAATCTGGGCCAGTTTAAAATTTTTATTTTGGCCATTTTAGCGAATTTTGATTATTTAAAATGAATTATTTTAAATAAAATCGACGAGAAATTTATTTTGAATATAATTCGAACGAATATATTTATACGCGTCGTCGTTAGAATATAAATATTTATATATAATTATAAATAGAATTGAAAATGGCGCGGTAGTTCGATAATTCGATTTCAAACTTCAATTGAATGTACCGGGTGCAAAACAATCCGGATTTTAGTGAAACCAAAAATAATGGAATCTAATAGTGAATATCTTTCTAACGAAGTTAACAAACCGAGATTTCACTTTAGAAATGATAAGATATGTCCAGTTGAAAATTCAGAATAGTCGCTGTGGAATTTATATATATTTTATATAATATATAGCCCTTAAAATTAGCCGTTTTGCAAACGACCTCGGATTTCGACGAAACCAGTTTTGTTGGGTCCGGGATGTGAAGTTATTGCTAGGTTTCAAATTTCATAATTTTTCGAATCAATATGTGAGCGTGGCAAAGGAAAACGCGTTTGACCAGTTTCAGTTGATTTTAATCGACTGGAAAATGGCCATTTTCCAAACGGTCTCAGAATTCGACGAAACTAGTTTTGTTAGGACCGTATCGTCAATACGAAGCTAGAAAATATTTTTCGGGAATTTTTAGAGTTAGTATGTGACCCCGGTAATTTGAAATGTACGTTTAAATTTCAATATAGAGATTTAAATGTAAATTTAACGGAAACTGATTGTAACAGCCGAATCAGCTTACGATACATATCCCATTGTGTTCGGAATGGGGGTGAAACGCTATGGATGACAGGCGGTGGGCCCCGTTTTGAAGTCGAAAATAAAAGTTGCTTTTTGGAAAAAAAAAAAATAAATTAAATAAAAAAAAAAAAAAAATTAAAATTAACCCTCTCTATACCCTGCCCCCCCCCCCCACGTTCTAATTTCATTTTTCTGAAATCAAAAAAAAAAAAAAAAAAGGAAAAAGGGGGACGGAGAGCTCGTCGCTCCTCCGATGAAGCCGCCACAGCGCCATAGGGCAACGCCACCACCCGCTCCGACCGATCCACCCTTCTCCGTCGAAGGCCTCTCGCACTCGCGACCTCTGGCACCGCTGCCTCCATCGAGTGTCGCTCCATTCACCGAGTTCGCCATTGAAGATGGTGAAGGAAGGGGCGTCAAGGCGAGGCGACCTCCGGCTTCGGATTGACTTCCGACCCCCCCCCCTTTGGTGGTGGCGACTGGAGTAAGTAACAGTTTTTTTTTTTATATATATAAATTCATATTGATTTTTTTTTCTTTTCTTTTCTTTCTCTCTTTTCAGTTTTTTAAAAAAAAAAAGTAAAACAAACAGCTTAGAATAAAAATGTAGTTTCTAATAGGATGAATATAGTAGAAAAATATTTTTTTTTTATATATGAAAAGAGTTTTAAAAATCAGAAATTTTATATGTAAAGCTTTGTTAAAAAGAAATCAGATTTTATAAAAGATTAGTTTTTTTTAAAAAAACATAGAAAGACTGGAATTTTGAAAATATAAAGTTCATATTTTTATATGAATAAAGAATGGATTTTTCATTATTTAAAGAACAGATTTTTAACATAGAAAATGTAAGGATTTTTACCAAAGAAAAGTTGAGATCTTTTACTAAAGGAAAGTTTAGATTTTTATCGTATGAGGCTTATATTTTTAGTCGCCATAAAGTTTATATTTTTAATCGTTGTAAATATGAAAAGGTATCATCTTTAATTGTAAAAAGAATTGGTTTTTATAAAATAGAATGAATATATTTTAAAAAAAACGAATTCAAATTGAATTGAAAACGATTTCGAAATGAATTGAATTGAAAACGATTTCGAAATGAATTGAATTGAAAACGATTTCGAAATGAATTGAATTGAAAACGATTTCGAAACGAATTGAATTGAAAAACGAATTCAAATAGAATTGAAAGCGAATTGAAATGAATTCAAATTGAATTGAAATTTGAATTGAATAGAAATGAATTTTGAAACGAATTTATAAAGAAGAATTCAATTTTGCTTTGAATTGAAATGGAAGTTGAAATAGGTTTTGAAACGATTTTAAAACTATTTATATAATTCGTTTTGAATAGAGAATCGACGAAGTATATATTATATATATTATATATATAATATAATGGCCTGAATAGAACGCGCCGCGCCGCGGCAGTTCGCGAATTTCGACCATTTATTTCAAACGGACATTACGGGAGATCCGACCGTCGGATTCTCCTAAAACCGGAACCGTTGGGTTCGTATCGAAAAGAGCTTTCTAACGAATGTTAGAAATTTGAAATCTAACGGTTGGATTTGGAGATACGTCCAAATCAAATTGGAAAAAGGTCGCTGTAAGTGCAGTTCGATGGCCATTGTTGGAAATCGACTGTACGGGCCTTGATAAAATTATTAAAAATAGTAATAATTTGTGTAAAATCATAAGAAATGATTTGGGAAGAATTGGGATGAAAAACTCCATATTTTAAAAGATAAAAATAGATTTTTATCGAATTGAACTAGTTTTGAACTAGAATTATAATTCTATTTATTTTCAAATAAATAAATTGAATTCGAAAAGGGTTTTAAAATAACCAAAATTTCCAATGATTGCATTGGAATGGATTTAAATCGAAATTGTCTTCGGAATATTTCGATGTTGGGATTCGTGATTATACAGATGTTGATATGGAAATTTGAAAGATATATATATTTATATCGTTATTTCCAATACGACATTTGTTAGTCGTAGAATTTGATATTGAATATAAGCCGATATATTTTCTATTCAGAGCCTTGTATTGAATATCGAATGTGATTTGGGTTTGTCGTGAATGGTGTCTTCACTAACACTGTTCTTGAACCCAGCTGAGAAAAGATTAAATCTTTTGATTTAGATTTAATGAAGTGTACCAATTAAATAATATTTAATTGGAATTGAATTGATATTGATTTTTGGGTTTATCGTGAACAGTGTTTTAAATAACACTTGTTCTTTAACCCGATAATTAATGAATGTGATTTGGGTTTGTCGTGAATGGTGTCTTCACTAACACTGTTCTTGAACCCAGCTGAGAAAAGATTAAATCTTTTGATTTAGATTTAATGAAGTGTACCAATTAAATAATATTTAATTGGAATTGAATGGATATTGATTTTGGGTTTATCGTGAGCAGTGTTTTAAATAACACTTGTTCTTTAACCCGATAATTAATGGGATGTGACTTTGGGTTTATCGTGAACCGTGTTTTAAATGACACTGATTCTTTAACCCAGTCACAGATTAAAACTAAGTGGAGTTTTAATGAATCTTTAATTAGATTGAAAAGATCGAGAATGGAGTATCACCAGTTTTGCTCCAGGCGATAGTTAAATCTTTAATTAGATTTGAATGTGAAATTTAGAAACTAACTGGCGGTTAGCCAAGCAGAATGGTTTTCTGGATATTGATCTGATGTTGGTTTCGGCCTTCGGGGTTAATATTTGGGGAATTATTCTCTTGATTAATTTACGGTTAGTGACTAATAAATTGGAATGAGGCGTATGTTGTGTTTGTGTAACACTTTTATAATATATACGCGAGTTATTCGGAAAGACCGGGTTTATCCCATTCTGAATAACTGATACGACGATAAGTCGAAGATGAAGACGATGGTCGAAGACCGGAGTTCTTCACGTCGTTTGGGTGATAACTGATGATCTTGATTGGGCTGTACACCCAAGAAGATGGAAACAGTTAGTGATCGTCCAGACGTACTTGGAGATCGATGGATATGCGGGGTACTAGGTGCCTCCGGTTTCGTTCAGACCCAGAACGGACTTGTAAATGGACTGTGTGTCTGACATCGGATTTCATTCTGTGTGACTGATATCGGTTGCATAGGATGGTTTGCCTGTGTGGCATGCTAAGATGCAAATGATCAAGGCTTCTGTTGAAAAGCAAAGTCTTGTGTTGATGATCAAAGCACGGCCTTTGTGGCGTAGCTTTGTGTAACGTTTACCTCGCGTGTTTCACACCAGGTATGAACCAAAAACGGGAGACGGACCTCAGGGAGGACTTGCGTTTCTTTCTAGCTAGAAGTGGCGTCAGTGGTTTTACACGCCCTGACGAGTTTGACTTATGTGGTTGTTGCTGTTGCGAGGCGCCTCGGATTGATCGGTCGTTCTCGAACCGATGGAGTCATTTGTTGGCTCATTGACACCCCAAAGGGTGGGGAAACGTAGTGTTCAGGCATTTTAATCCACATCGGTGGACCGGCCCTGACGATCCAAAGGCTTGACTGAGTACTTGCCTGAGACACGGGCTAGAGCGTCTCGAATCGGTTGAGGATCTTGCCCCTAGCCTCGGTTCATAGATGGAAACCCAATTTCCAAATACGTGACATTTGCGGTTTTATTTGTAAACCTATATATGGCGACATGATATATGGTACCCATGCCGCCTATGATTGATACTTATGATTTGAAATTGTTTTATACACTCTGCACTTATAATAGTATCAAATGATTTGTTTTAAACGTATGAAGCATTCTTTGGCTGTTATAAGGGAAAACCCTATCCCCCGGCTTGCGTTGCATTGTGTGATAGGACCTGGGTCTTATAACAGCTTCATTTTTCTTTATTTAGCATTGCGCTGTCTGTTTTATGCACTGGTGTTCTTGGGAGAAAACCCGTTCCGTGTTATACGGCGTGGTCCCTTGATTTACCTAACTTTAAAAATAAAGAATAACTGTTTTAGTTCTCACACCAGTCACATGACTGACCTGGAGTTTATTGTTTTAACCTAAACTCTGGGTGCCCTTATTTTCGACACGGGCAGCTAGTAGTTTTGGGTTTTGCAGATTTATATTCACAGGATCCTGGTTTACAGCTGGAACGATATCCGGAAAGCTTTGTATCCGTATATCTCCTTCTAGTTGTGTATTGTATTATTTTCCGCTGCTATGTATTTAAATGTAATTTAAATCTCTGATATTTCTGTGTAATATTCTTTTATACTCTGTATATTCCTGTAATCTGATGCACTGTTGCAATATATAGTGAAATGTTCTTTTATATGCGTTCTGTTGTGGTTTGTTCTCGAACTATCCGACGCTTTCCTTTACGGGGAAGTTGCGGGTCTTCACAGAACTGCACTTACAGCGACCTTTTTCAAATTTGATTTGGACATAATTCCAAATCCAACCGTTAGATTTCAAATTTCTAACATTCATTAGAAAGCTCTTTTCGATACGAACCCAACGGTTCCGGTTTTAGGAGAATCCGACGGTCGGATCTCCCGTAATGTCCGTTTGAAATAAATGGTCGAAATTCGCGAACTGCCGCGGCGCGGCGCGTTCTATTCAGGCCATTATATTATATATATAATATATATAATATATACTTCATCGATTTTCTATTCAAAACGAATTATATAAATAGTTTTAAAATTCGTTTCAAAATCTATTTCAACTTCCATTTCAATTCAAAGCAAAATTGAATTCTTCTTTATAAATTCGTTTTAAAATTCATTTCTATTCAATTCGAATTTCAATTCAATTTGAATTCATTTCAATTCGCTTTCAATTCCATTTGAATTCGTTTTCAATTCAATTCATTTCGAAATCGTTTTCAATTCAATTCATTTCGAAATCGTTTTCAATTCATTTTGAATTCGTTTTCAATTCAATTCATTTTGAAATCGTTTTCAATTCAATTCATTTCGAAATCGTTTTCAATTCAATTCATTTCGAAATCGTTTTCAATTCATTTTGAATTCGTTTTCAATTCAATTCATTTCGAAATCGTTTTTTTTAAATCGATATAAATATCGCTCACGTCAAAATGGCGTCACTCTAATCAACACGGCTTCATATATTCCTTTATTTTCAAATATTCTATTTCAAATATTTCTTTTTCAAATATTTCCTTTTCAAATATTTCTTTTTTCAAAACTGGAATGAGGCCCAATCAATTACCATATAAAATTAATTATATGGATTTTCATACAACACATGTATATAATAGCATTGAAAATAATCAACCATCAACCAAAGTGCACTACACTGTATAAGCATCAAATATAGATATTCAACGCTTATAACAGCCTGTCAATCAATCGATCGACATATTTAATCAATCAGGATGAGTGAACTTCAAATTTCATCCTAACACCCGTGTGGGGTTTCAAACAATCAAACACATATTTTATTTGTGCAGTTAGGCGATGTGTAAAATTTATCGACCCAATCAACGTCATTCAAATAGGTGTACATAAACAAACCGTCTGGTTTGTAAATGAATATTTATTTATTCACATTCACGTTAAAATTATATTTTTAACGATAACACATTTTATTTTAACATATGAATTTCTATTCAGTTCATTCTTTAAATAAAATGCTATTTTTATTTTTCTAACTTATTTTAGAAAATTTCGGCGGCATAACGGCACGATACTAGAAACGGGACAAGGCCTAGCCTTATCCCCGGTCTAGTGAAGGCCCACGCCATTCACTCATCAATCAAATCAATTTCAATATGCAAACCACAAAATTTGGAGTAAGGGTCTAACCTAGCCTTACTCCTTCGCCTTATAACGGCGCACGTCTAATCCTAACCAATTTATCGATTCGATTTTTCACATCACAAACCACATTCAAACCAATCTCACAATCAATAACCAAACAGCCAAACAAACAAGTCCATGGTCTGTGGACGATTGTGTCGGGTGCTACTAAACACCGTCTGCATCCTAGTATATATATAACTAGAAAAGTAAATTGAAAGGTGAGAAATTCTCACCTATAGCTATCCTAGCTCCACGGCTCTTCCTTTGCAGAAGTCTTCGTCGTTTCGCCTTTTTGTCACCTTCGTTGCCCAAGGCCACTATATATATAAAAATCGAATTTTTATTTCAAAGTTCAATATATAAAAATCGAATTTTTATTTCAAAGTTCAATATATAAAAATCGAATTTTTATTTCAAAGTTCAATATATAAAAATCGAATTTTTATTTCAAAGTTCAATATATAAAAATCGAATTTTTATTTCAAAGTTCAATATATAAAAATCGAATTTTTATTTCGAAGTTCAATATATAAAAATTAAGTTTTCGCCTTTCTAAAATAAAGTTTTCGCCTTTCTATAATAAAGTTTTCAACTTTATAAAAACAAAGTTTTCGATTTTAAAGTTCGAATTTTTTTCCTATTTTAACATTAAATATAAATCAGTTTTACTTTATATATAAATCAGTTAAACATTATATAAAAAATCAGTTTTACATTATATAAAAAAAATCTGTTTTACATTATATAAAAAATCAGTTTTAAGAACTTAAATAAAAAAACAGTTTTTAAGAACTTAAATAAAAATCAGTTTTAACTCCTAAAACCAAAATCAGTTTTACATTATATAAAAAATCAGTTTTAAGAACTTAAATAAAAAAACAGTTTTTATTTTTTTTCTTTTAAACATTTTCTGTTTTAAATTCTGTTTTATAAAAATAAAATAAAAAATAAAATAAATAAATTAAAAATAACTTACAGGGGGGGGCGCTGCTTCGTCGGCGGCTTCCAGGGGCTCGCGGTGGCGTTCGATTCGGATCTGGGGGAGGGCGTCTCGTCTTCGTCGAGGAGGGCAGAGGGGGCGGGAAGCGGTCGGAGTAGGGTGATGGCGGGCAGAGGGGGCGGCGGCCTCCTAGAGCGGCGAAGGCGAATTTCGATTGGGGGGCGACGGGTTTGATTTAGGTTTTCCTTTCTCTTCTTTTTTTTTTTTTTTTATAAATGAAATCGGTATGAAATACTGGGGGGGCCAAGCAGAAGAAAAGGGGGAGAGAAATTTTTTTTTTTTTTATTTAATTATTAAAAAGTTGACTTTTACATATGAACTCGAAACGAGGCCCACCGCCTGTCGTCCATAGCGTTTTACCCCCATTCTGAACACAATGGGATATGTATCGCAGGCTGATTCGGTCGTTTGAATCAGTTTCCCTTTGGATTTTCATTTAAATCACTATTTTGAATTTTAAACGCACATTTCAAATTACCGGGGTCACATACTAACTAGAAAAATTCCAGAAAAATATTTTCTAGCTTCGTATTGACGATACGGTCCTAACAAAACTAGTTTCGTCGAATTCTGAGACCGTTAGAAAAATGGCCAATTTCCAGTCGATTAAAATCAACTGAAACTGGTCAAATGCGTTTTCCTTTGCCACGCTCACTCATTGATTCGAAAAATTATGAAATTTGGAATCTAGCAATAATTCGACATCACGGACCCAACAAAACTGCTTTCGTCGAAATCCGAGGTCATTTGCAAAATGTCCATTTTTAAGGGCCTGAATTCCATAGCGACTATTCAGAATTTTCAACTGGACATATCTTTTGATTCCCGCTATGAAATCTTGATTATTCGGATTCGGTAGAAAGATATTATCAATTAGATCCCATTGTTTGTGGTTTCACTAAAATCCGGATTGTTTTGCACCCGGTACATTAAATTGAAGTTTGAAATCGAATTATCGAACTACCGCGCCATTTTCAATTCTATTTATAATTATATATAAATATTTATATTCTAACGACGACGTATATAAATATATACGTCGAATTCAATTCAAAATAAATTTCTCGTCGATATTATTTAAAATAATTCATTTTAAATAATCAAAATTCGCTAAAATTGCCAAAATAAAATTTTCAAACTGGCTCGCATTTTACGGGTTGTTACAATCTCCCCCACTTAAAACTTTTCGTCCCCGAAAAGGAACAAAGTCGAAAGTGGTTTGATTAATTAACTCTACGCTCGATCTGGCTTCCATTCTCCAACTCTTTAGTTTCTGAGAATTTCCAAAATCTCAAAAATTTGGCTAACACCCTAAATTTTTGAAAAATTTCGCCATAACCTCCCCTGCACCGGGAGCATCGGGGAATTTCAAATAGCTTCCCCGGTCCTTCAGATCTCAAAAAGAAAAAGAAAAAGCCAAGCGGCTAGCCAATAGGCTCACAAAATCATCATCACCCAAACAAAACAGGAAATTATGTAGTAAACATGTACCTATTTGTCGGGCAAACAAATTTTATTCTCTGCTCTAGCCTCCTTGCTATGACCTGTTCAAAGATATATATGCATATGCAAGCAAATGCGACCAAATTTCAATACAAGTCAATATTTGATTCAGTTAGGCATAATGGTTTAAAATTAGCAAACAAATAAACAAACAACACAAACATCAATCAATTAGTGAATTAGAGTTTCAAATTGATAATTTTGATACATATCCAAAAATCATGTTTTTGATGCCAAATCACAACAATAGGCCTTATCTAATTTTGGTTCTCACACCAGTCAATAGGAAATATATAGATATCACACCTTCGAAACACGAATATAAATATTGATAATGCGGCCGCATTACCAAAATTATCTCCGGGCGACTAGAGTGTGATTCTATATCTATCCAATATATTAAAACTTCGAATATACGCGGATCAGACGTATACGCAAAATCTATATATACTGGATGGTCCACATCAATATAAATAGATAATCAGATACGAATAATCGATTAAATTTTCAAAACAAAAATTGTTTTCACTTTAAAAACATACTCTTCACACTCGTTCTAGGATATTACTGATCCCATCTCTAACGAGTCATTCTAATTGGATATTACTAATCCAATATCTGATGAATTCTTTCGTAGGGTTCTAATGTGTCTTGTTCTCTGAGCTTTGTAAACCAAAGCTCTGATACCAACTGTGAAGACCCGTAACTTCCCCGTAAAGGAAAGTGTCGGATAGTTCGAGAACAAGCCACAACAGAACGCATACAGAAGAACATTTCATTGTATATTACAACAATGCATCAGATTACAAGAATATACAGAGTATAAAAGAATATAACACAGAAATATCAGAGATTTAAATTACATTTAAATACATAGCAGCGGAAAATAATACAATACACAACTAGAAGGAGATATACGGATACAAAGCTTTCCGGATATCGTTCCAGCTGTAAACCAGGATCCTGTGAATATAAATCTGCAAAACCAAAACTACTAGCTGCCCGTGTCAAAATAAGGGCACCCAGAGTTTAGGTTAAAACAATAAACTCCAGGTCAGTCATGTGACTGGTGTGAGAACTAAAACAGTTATTAATCTTTATTTTTAAAGCTAGGTAAATCAAGGGACCACGCCGTATAACACGGAACGGGTTTCCTCCCAAGAATACCAGTGCATAAAACAAACAGCGCAATGCTAAATAAAGAAAAATGAAGCTGTTATAAGACCCAGGTCCCATCACACAATGCAACGCAGCCGAGGATAGGGTTTTCCCTTATAACAGCCAAAGAATGCTTGATACGGTTAAAACAAATCGTTTGATACTATTATAAGTGCATAGTGTATAAAACAACTTCAAATCATAAGTATCAATCATAGGCGGCATGAGCGCCCCATCCCACTATGTCACCATATATAGGATTACAACTAAAACCGCAAAGTCACGTATTTGGAAATTGGATTTCCATCTATGAACCGAGGCAAAAGATAGTCCTCAACCGATTCGAGACAATCTAGCCTACCATGTCTCAGGATCAGAGCTCGAGTGACCCTAGGAGCGACAGGGCCGGTCCACCGATGTGGATTAAAATGCCTGAACACTACGTTTCCCCGCCCTTTGGGGCGCAAACGAGCCAACGAATGACTCCATCGGTTCGAGAACGACCGATCAATCCGAGGCGCCTCGCAACAGCAACAACCACATAAGTCAAACTCGTCAGGGCGTGTAAAACCACTGACGCCACTTCTAGCTAGAAAGAAACGCAAGTCCTCCCTGAGGTCCGTCTCCCGTTTTTGGTTCATACCGGGTGTGAAACACGCGAGGTAAACGTTACACAAAGCTACGCCACAAAGGCCGTGCTTTGATCATCACCACAAGACTTTGCTTTTCAACAGAAGCCTTGATCATTTGCATCTTAGCATGCCACACAGGCAAACCATCCTATGCAACCGATATCAGTCACACAGAATGAAATCCGATGTCAGACACACAGTCCATTTACAAGTCCGTCCTGGGTCTGAACGAAACCGGAGGCACCTAGTACCCCGCATATCCATCGATCTCCAAGCACGTCTGGACGATCACTAACTGTTTCCATCTTCTTGGGTGTACAGCCCAATCAAGATCATCAGTTATCACCCAAACGACGTGAAGACCTCCGGTCTTCGACCATCGTCTTCATCTTCGACTTATCGTCGCATCAGTTATTCAGAATGGGATAAACCCGGTCTTTCCGAATAACTCGCGTATATTTTAAATAAGTGTTACACAAACACAACATACGCCTCATTCCAATTCATTAGTCACTAACCGTAAATTAATCAAGAGAATAATTCCCCAAATATTAACCCCGAAGGCCGAAACCAACATCAGATCAATACCCAGAAAACCATTCTGCTTGGCCAACCGACAGTTAGTTTCTAAATTTCACATTCATAGGGAAAGGTTCCCATTAATTTTATCCAAGATAAATTCCTTGAATTTATGTTTGAATCTCAATTCGAACTAGTCGGGATTAGCGAACCTTACCGAAGTAATCATTTGTTTTAATTTCCCAATCCCAACCTATTCATCCCATGAAGTAAAACTGGTTATACTTCATATCTAACACCACAGTGTTATCGGTAAATTCAATTACCATTTCACGTTCAAATCTAATTAAAGATTTAACTATCACCTGGAGCAAAACTGGTGATACTCCATTTTCGATCATTTCAATCTAATTAAAGATTCATTAAAACTCCGCTTAGTTTTAATCTTCGACTGGGTTAAAGAATCAGTGTCATTTAAAACACAGTTCACGATAAACCCAAAATCTCATTCCATTAATCATCGGGTTAAAGAACGAGTGTTATTTAAAACACTGTTCACGATAAACCCAAAAATCAATATCGATTCAATTCCAATTAAATGTTATTTAATTGGTACCCTTCATTAAATCTAAATAAAAAGATTTAATCTTTTCTCAACTGGGTTCAAGAACAGTGTTAGTGAAGACACCATTCACGACAAACCCAAATCACATTCGATATTCAATACAAGGCTCTGAATAGAAAATATATCGGCTTATATTCAATATCAAATTCTACGACTAACAAATGTCGTATTGGAAATAACGATATAAATATATATCTTTCAAATTTCCATAACAACACCTGTATAATCACGAATTCCAACATCGAAATATTCCGAAGACAATTTCGATTCAAATCCACTCCAATGCAATCATTGGAAATTTTGGTTATTTTCAAAACCCTTTTCAAATTCAATTTATTTATTTTAAAAATAAATAGAATTATAATTCTAGTTCAAAACTAGTTCATTTCGATAAAAATCTATTTTTATCTTTTCAAATAGGGAGTTTTTCATCCCAGCTCTTTCTAAATCATTTCTTATGATTTTACACAAATTATTACTATTTTTAATAATTTTATCAAGGCCCGTACAGTCGATTTCCACCAATGGCCATCGAACTGCACTTACAGCGACCTTTTTCAAATTTGATTTGGACATAATTCCAAATCCAACCGTTAGATTTCAAATTTCTAACATTCATTAGAAAGCTCTTTTCGATACGAACCCAACGGTTCCGGTTTTAGGAGAATCCGACGGTCGGATCTCCCGTAATGTCCGTTTGAAATAAATGGTCGAAATTCGCGAACTGCCGCGGCGCGGCGCGTTCTATTCAGGCCATTATATTATATATATAATATATATAATATATACTTCGTCGATTTTCTATTCAAAACGAATTATATAAATAGTTTTAAAATTCGTTTCAAAATCTATTTCAACTTCCATTTCAATTCAAAGCAAAATTGAATTCTTCTTTATAAATTCGTTTTAAAATTCATTTCTATTCAATTCGAATTTCAATTCAATTTGAATTCATTTCAATTCGCTTTCAATTCCATTTGAATTCGTTTTCAATTCAATTCATTTCGAAATCGTTTTCAATTCAATTCATTTCGAAATCGTTTTCAATTCATTTTGAATTCGTTTTCAATTCAATTCATTTTGAAATCGTTTTCAATTCAATTCATTTCGAAATCGTTTTCAATTCAATTCATTTCGAAATCGTTTTCAATTCATTTTGAATTCGTTTTCAATTCAATTCATTTCGAAATCGTTTTTTTTAAATCGATATAAATATCGCTCACGTCAAAATGGCGTCACTCTAATCAACACGGCTTCATATATTCCTTTATTTTCAAATATTCTATTTCAAATATTTCTTTTTCAAATATTTCCTTTTCAAATATTTCTTTTTTCAAAACTGGAATGAGGCCCAATCAATTACCATATAAAATTAATTATATGGATTTTCATACAACACATGTATATAATAGCATTGAAAATAATCAACCATCAACCAAAGTGCACTACACTGTATAAGCATCAAATATAGATATTCAACGCTTATAACAGCCTGTCAATCAATCGATCGACATATTTAATCAATCAGGATGAGTGAACTTCAAATTTCATCCTAACACCCGTGTGGGGTTTCAAACAATCAAACACATATTTTATTTGTGCAGTTAGGCGATGTGTAAAATTTATCGACCCAATCAACGTCATTCAAATAGGTGTACATAAACAAACCGTCTGGTTTGTAAATGAATATTTATTTATTCACATTCACGTTAAAATTATATTTTTAACGATAACACATTTTATTTTAACATATGAATTTCTATTCAGTTCATTCTTTAAATAAAATGCTATTTTTATTTTTCTAACTTATTTTAGAAAATTTCGGCGGCATAACGGCACGATACTAGAAACGGGACAAGGCCTAGCCTTATCCCCGGTCTAGTGAAGGCCCACGCCATTCACTCATCAATCAAATCAATTTCAATATGCAAACCACAAAATTTGGAGTAAGGGTCTAACCTAGCCTTACTCCTTCGCCTTATAACGGCGCACGTCTAATCCTAACCAATTTATCGATTCGATTTTTCACATCACAAACCACATTCAAACCAATCTCACAATCAATAACCAAACAGCCAAACAAACAAGTCCATGGTCTGTGGACGATTGTGTCGGGTGCTACTAAACACCGTCTGCATCCTAGTATATATATAACTAGAAAAGTAAATTGAAAGGTGAGAAATTCTCACCTATAGCTATCCTAGCTCCACGGCTCTTCCTTTGCAGAAGTCTTCGTCGTTTCGCCTTTTTGTCACCTTCGTTGCCCAAGGCCACTATATATATAAAAATCGAATTTTTATTTCAAAGTTCAATATATAAAAATCGAATTTTTATTTCAAAGTTCAATATATAAAAATCGAATTTTTATTTCAAAGTTCAATATATAAAAATCGAATTTTTATTTCAAAGTTCAATATATAAAAATCGAATTTTTATTTCAAAGTTCAATATATAAAAATCGAATTTTTATTTCAAAGTTCAATATATAAAAATCGAATTTTTATTTCGAAGTTCAATATATAAAAATTAAGTTTTCGCCTTTCTAAAATAAAGTTTTCGCCTTTCTATAATAAAGTTTTCAACTTTATAAAAACAAAGTTTTCGATTTTAAAGTTCGAATTTTTTTCCTATTTTAACATTAAATATAAATCAGTTTTACTTTATATATAAATCAGTTAAACATTATATAAAAAATCAGTTTTACATTATATAAAAAAAATCTGTTTTACATTATATAAAAAATCAGTTTTAAGAACTTAAATAAAAAAACAGTTTTTAAGAACTTAAATAAAAATCAGTTTTAACTCCTAAAACCAAAATCAGTTTTACATTATATAAAAAATCAGTTTTAAGAACTTAAATAAAAAAACAGTTTTTATTTTTTTTCTTTTAAACATTTTCTGTTTTAAATTCTGTTTTATAAAAATAAAATAAATAAATTAAAAATAACTTACAGGGGGGGGCGCTGCTTCGTCGGCGGCTTCCAGGGGCTCGCGGTGGCGTTCGATTCGGATCTGGGGGAGGGCGTCTCGTCTTCGTCGAGGAGGGCAGAGGGGGCGGGAAGCGGTCGGAGTAGGGTGATGGCGGGCAGAGGGGGCGGCGGCCTCCTGGAGCGGCGAAGGCGAATTTCGATGGGGGGGGCGACGGGTTTGATTTAGGTTTTCCTTTCTCTTCTTTTTTTTTTTTTTTTATAAATGAAATCGGTATGAAATACTGGGGGGGCCAAGCAGAAGAAAAGGAGGAGAGAAATTTTTTTTTTTTATTTAATTATTAAAAAGTTGACTTTTACATATGAACTCGAAACGAGGCCCACCGCCTGTCGTCCATAGCGTTTTACCCCCATTCTGAACACAATGGGATATGTATCGCTGGCTGATTCGGTCGTTTGAATCAGTTTCCCTTTGGATTTTCATTTAAATCACTATTTTGAATTTTAAACGCACATTTCAAATTACCGGGGTCACATACTAACTAGAAAAATTCCAGAAAAATATTTTCTAGCTTCGTATTGACGATACGGTCCTAACAAAACTAGTTTCGTCGAATTCTGAGACCGTTAGAAAAATGGCCAATTTCCAGTCGATTAAAATCAACTGAAACTGGTCAAATGCGTTTTCCTTTGCCACGCTCACTCATTGATTCGAAAAATTATGAAATTTGGAATCTAGCAATAATTCGACATCACGGACCCAACAAAACTGCTTTCGTCGAAATCCGAGGTCATTTGCAAAATGTCCATTTTTAAGGGCCTGAATTCCATAGCGACTATTCAGAATTTTCAACTGGACATATCTTTTGATTCCCGCTATGAAATCTTGATTATTCGGATTCGGTAGAAAGATATTATCAATTAGATCCCATTGTTTGTGGTTTCACTAAAATCCGGATTGTTTTGCACCCGGTACATTAAATTGAAGTTTGAAATCGAATTATCGAACTACCGCGCCATTTTCAATTCTATTTATAATTATATATAAATATTTATATTCTAACGACGACGTATATAAATATATACGTCGAATTCAATTCAAAATAAATTTCTCGTCGATATTATTTAAAATAATTCATTTTAAATAATCAAAATTCGCTAAAATTGCCAAAATAAAATTTTCAAACTGGCTCGCACTTTACGGGTTGTTACATCCTCCTGGGATAGGAATCTAATTTACTGTCCGACTGCTCCTTTCTATGTGGAGCAACTTGCCTTTCGCTTTTGGATCTACATGCGGAATAAGAAACCTTTCACGGAGTCCTTTTTTGAAAGCTATGATGGATTTGAGTTGGGTTGATGATTAGTTTCTCTTCTGTTATATCTATACTTATTGTTATTTCATGAACCTTGTTATTTTGTTGTTGTGATAGTGACCGGACACTTCAAACCAGGTTAGCTACTCTGTGCATGTGCAGAGTACCTATTCTTATCTCTCTATAAAAAGTGGTACGCCCACTATAAAAACGGCTTGCCTTGCAAAAAAAACAACGACAACAATAATAATAATATAAAAGGTGATTTGAAATCACAAAGATGTGCGGATGAGGCTAATGATGTACGGTTACCATCACCAAACTGCAGTAATTGAGGATAAAATCTTTCCACAACCCAACCGCCCGTTCATCTTCTCCACCACATATTCCATTGAATAATTCCAACTCGGCTATATAGCAAGCAGATGCCATTGAGACTGCACCCAGCTTTTGGGTATATCGATCCATTCAACTTTCGCTCAAAATACCACAACACTAATAATCGCTCAAAATCACCAAAACATCCCTAGAAAACTTTTGCTTAATACCGAAATTCAAACCATTAGAAGGACCGGTCTTAATTCCACAAACGCTACAAGCATCCCTCATCTTGACGTACAAATCTGAAATTGAGGAAGAAGCTAAAGCGAAAATTGAAGCAGTGAAAGAGAGATAAACATATCTTTTGTGGAGGCTGTGATTTAGAGTAGATTAGGGTTACTGAGAGGAAATGAGTTAGAGGATAGATTTTTATTTTGGTTAAGGCGGTTAGTGGGCCTAAAATATATGGTCAGTAAATTAAGAACTGAAGCGGATTTTTTGGAGTGGAGGGAAATATTTTAATCTCTTGAAATCAAAAGTTCTGTATATCTGAAAGATCGTAATTCATGTTTAACTACAACAAAAAAAATTCTTTTTATGACGTTTAAAAACCACTATAGAAACTTTCTATGACGATTCTATAAACTTCATAGACCAACATGTTGTTAAAAGTCCGATAGACATTATAGCGTGTAATTCTTGCAATAGAAAATGTACTTTTGTTGCCATCTTAAACAAGGTCATAGTGATACAACTGCTTTCTATAGCTTTTTGAAACGTACTATAGAACTTTTATGACGTCATTTGATTGTTATAATATGTTAACATGTAATATTATTATAGCACCTGTACACACTATAGAATCATTGTATCAAGCTTTCATGACGCATTGAAACACTATAAAAAATTCATTACTACCTATTGTAGCATCGTTTTGTTTCTATGAAAATTGTTTATTTCTTGCAAAATATTTTGCATGGCATTAGCTTATTGCTATCGTATAACAAAGCTGTAACAATTTTGCTTTTCATTGCATAGTTAGAAAGCTGTAACAATATATATATATCCATAATATTTTATACATGAAGAACTAAACATAAATATCTATGATAAAAAATACATACGACTGTAGCAAACCAAAACAATCACATACTAAAAGTATTTTCATGAACATCGACAAGCATGACCGATTTAAAGGTGAAAGAGTGACATCATGTACCAACCTCAAAAGGATCATACAACACCTGTCAAAAAAAAGCAAAAACATACGTATGTTAGTCAATATATACAAATATGTATAAGTACAAAAGATGTATCGACCAAAAACAAAAGAAAAGCAGAAATTTTAGCAGAATAAACTCAGGTTTAGATATGCTAGAGGTAATAAATTAGCTTTCACTTAAAGAATTTTGCACTCAGTTTTATCCATATTGATTGCAATTCATTTTCGCTTCAGCCTTTATCTCCTAAACCAAAACCCAATTCAGTTTACATTGCATCTAAATTCTTGTGCCAACTTATCTTGCTTATTCATTTGATCAAAACTTGAATTCCTAAAGGCATATTCTATCACTTCATTACTTAAATTTGTGGCATATCCTTTCTTCTCATATAAGCTTCGAAGTATTATGATCCATCTGCCAGTTTTAATGCAAACTAGTGCACATTTGTTTCAAATAGCAAGCACAACGAGCTAACCTGGCTTGTTCTTGCTGTTTCAAACAGCGAGCAAGCCAGGCTCGCTGCTTCAAACAGCGAGCACTGGCAGGCTCTCTGTTTCAAATAGCGAGCACTGGCAGGCTCTCTGTTTCAAATAGCGAGCACTGACACATGGCTCGCTGTTTGAAACAACGAGCACTGACTCCTGGCTCGCTGTTTGAAATAGCGAGGCTGCCTATGCACGCTATTTGAAACATCGAGCGTGGCTTGCTCGTTCTTTGAAACAGCAAGTCTGGCTTGCTTGAAGTTTTAGGCAATATATTCTTCGAGCACAATTGGCATATAAAACGAAGATATGCAATTCCATCATTTAAGAGAAGTATGCTTCAATGTTACATGACACTCCAAATTAGTCAAAACATAAGTGCTGAAAGTGAAGTTACAACTTACAGTTCTAAAAGTAAGGCATATTGGACCCACCGGGATGGAATTTTTTTTCTGGAAATAGGATGCTGGGATAAGTGACATCAATTGGAATGCCACTGTTGGCAAGAATCTGAGAGTTGGCCTGAGACATAATAGCAAAATAATTGTTTGGCCTAGTTAATAAATCCCAAAAATTCACATGAGTGCAACAAGGCCTAAAAGAATAAAATTATATTGATTTTAAACAAGAATACACCACAAAAGTATTAGTACAAACATGAAAGTTAATACTAGGTTGAAGAATCAATTACATTAACTATCAAAATGTCTTGTTATTAATAATTGACATTAAATTAAAGATAGATATTCAGAAAACTAGTAAAATCTATCACGGAAAAAGTCAATGTTTCAATACTCTAAATCAAATAAATAGGCTTGTTGTAGTAAGCTAACTTCATATATACTTATCTTATAAAGTTCATTCATTCAACTTAGAAGGGTGTAAAAGGATCTCCAATACTTCAACATAATTTCCCAATATGGCATGTGAGATTGGTTGATGTAGCAATTCTAATAAACAAATTGATCAAAATCTGCTCATAGTCCAACAAATTAACCATGTTGTAAAATATAAGATACTGGCTGAGTATAGGAAACCATACATGGCTGCACAAATTCCAAATCAGTAATAATTTAGAAGCTAGAAAAAATGTATACTCCAGTACATCCTAATACTTAAATAATCAATTTTTGGGACCATAGAGTGAGCACTTAGATGTTGTCACAGGAAAACTTGGGGCAACTACAATGAGATGTTAAATGTGATGCAAGTTTTGAATATTTAAGGTGTGGTGCTAAGAGACCCCGATATCCTCTTCCTAATACCACAATTAAAAAATAAAACTCATTAAATTTTGTATGCTTCACATTACCTCTCCATTCTAATCTCTCACTCAACCAGTATTTGTCGAACTAATCACGTAGTCAGCCCTAATCTGAAAACCCTAATCAACAATAATCGTTGTCTACTTCATCTTTTCCATGGAAAAATTCAAATTTTTACCGTTTGAATCCCTAAACTTACTTGATTGAGTTGACTAGAGTTGAGACAACGATGTATCTGCAGCTTTCTTCTTTCTCGGCATTGCTGCGGCATCGAACAATTTATCGTTGATCGGTCAATTAAAGAACTAGGATTTCGGAATGGAATGAAAGAGGAACGAATAAGAAACGAGAGAGAAACAGGGTAACGGTGGTGTGGTAACCCCTATTTTTTACATGAGGTATTAAGAAGAGTGTATTGGTAATTCTTGTAGTATTTTTTAGTACCAGTAATAAAAAGAGCAAATTGGGGTGCCCTTAGCACAACACAATTTAAATAGTTCATAATGGCGCATAATGACCCAAAAAAAGGAGTAAAAGGGAACTAGATAGCATACCACCAAATCCTGCATCATTGCCTGCAATCTCTAAAGAAGCCCAAGATAAACCTGGATAGGCAAAACATGAATTCCAGAGACATGAAAATGTCTAGCTGATGTCTAAAGCTTTAAGAAAACCACATCAACGCCCATTAGCAGAAAAGATGCTAAAAATAACTTGTAATGCTAGAGATATTCGCTCATGTTTCATAAGAATGGCATTATGTTTTAAGTTTATAATTCTGCTAGTATATGCAACAACTATTATCTTTAGCATACCAGATTTAAGTAACTTAACATATACATATGTAGGTCTCCAATACAGAAAATTAATATGGTTTGACATATAGTGGGGGCTCAACCTTAAGGTACCTTCGACATTTGCTACCACTCAGCTACAAAAATTGCCAACTACATCACATAAATGTTTTTATGATACATAACAAGTCGAAGAAAAATATTTATATACAAAAGGCACAAGAATAAGGATAGAAAATGGATTTTACATAGTACAGATAGTATATAATATACATAGTTTGCACTATCATTGGTTTAGTTTATGCCACACTATTAAATTTTGATATGCCTTGGTTATTTCATATTTTTATGTAATAGGTTTGAAGATATTTTGATATGTTTTTATTAAATTTTCATATGTTTTGATTAAATTTTGATATGTCTTAGTTAACTATTTAAATCAACTTTTATATGAATTTGTATTCATTGATTATAAATTTTCGAAGAAATTTTACTTTAATTTTAATCTTGATTTTTACCAAATGTGAAGCAATAATTTAAATGCAATAGAGATCAATTTTGTCCATTGAAACATTTTTAAGGATTTAACTAAGAACACGACTTATAAGTTATGACCTTTAGATTGAGATGGCTGTGAATACAGAGCTAAGGCTTCTTTAAATGTGTTATAGTACCTTCTCAGCACTTAATACAACACAAATCGATGGACCTATGTTAAACAGTCTAGTCGAGGCTGGGAAAACCGGAAAAACCGGCAAATTCTAAATTTTAACTAAATTGATTGCATATACCAATGATTAGTAACATATTTCAAAAGGTAGTTGTAGATATTAAAACTTCAAGGTAGAAAATAAAGTTGGAAAAATAATAGATATGAATGACGTGCTATTTAAGTTACATTCGTGAAGGATATTTAGCATTGTTAAAAAAATATTCATAAAAGAAGAAACTATATTCTTCTAACATATATAGTTTTAAGTATTTTCATTTGTACAGGATTAGATAAAAGCAATGATCGTCTTGATTAATAATCTTTTTCATAATAGTCCTCCAAAAAATAAGTTGAGTTTATTTATGGGGAAACTTAACCATAGCTCTATAGCTTAAATGTAATAAAAAATAAGGTATTGTGTGATAAACAAAGGTTTTATCGTATACTCTAATCACATAAACAATGTTAATCAAACCAAAATTGATATTTCAACCATTAGGTACTTTCACGTGCTCTCTGTTGGAAATATTGTAATGATTATTTGTCCCACATAGACAAATAATGAGGAGCAATTCTACATAAATACTAATCCTTTGAAATATATAGTGTGAATTGAAATAACATGGGCTTGGAAATGATGGCTTGGGCTTGTAGGAGTTGGGCCTATAAAATATTATTTAAAATGTCAAAAGATGGGCATTGGGGTTCTTGGGGTCTCGTGATCCATTAGACCACAAAATAAATCAGTCGACAAGCCAAAACTCAACCAGTCGACCGTTTTGCTCTCGAGTTAAATACGGTCGACCGGTGACTTTTTGGTGGTCGACTGGTTTCTTCCCAAAGGAAAGGGATGCGACGATGTACGGACGGAAATAGCCGTTGCAAACAGTCGTGACGTTTCTCTGAAAGGACGCCTCTTCGTTTGTTATAAATAGCAACGCCCAGAAATGTTTCAAATCACTTCGAAAGTGCTCTTCTTCTTTCTTTTATGATCTTCTGTAAACATATTCTGTTTGTTGTATCTTGGAGGAATTTCGCCTGCTTTTACTCTGTAAATTGTGGGGGCGAATAATTCCTTAAGGAAAGCGTTCACTACGTGCCTCAAACATCTGTTCCTCAATTACTGATTCATCGCAGTATAATTCACAACAATCTTAAGGAATTATAATGGCTACCACGTCCGAATCGGCGTACAAAATTATGAATCGGGAGTTTGCTAAATTAGATCGGTTTGATGGCACAAACTACACCCGTTAGCAAAATAAAATTATGTTTCTCCTTACCACATTTGAAGATTGCGTATGTCCTAGATGATAACTTGCCGCCAATACCACCATCAACTGACAAGGATACTGAAGTTGTGAAGGCCCAGAGAAACAAACGCGAGGAAGACGAAATTGTATGCAGAGACCATATTCTCAACACACTCTCGGATCGTTTATATGATCTTTTCACTTCAATCAAATCTCCGAGGGAAATCTGGAAGGCGCTGGAGACCAAGTATAGCAACGAAAAGCAAGACGTAGATAAGTTTCTAATTTACGAATTCTTCGAATTTAAAATGCTTGACAATGCATCGGTACTGGATCAAGTCCATGAGTTACAAGTTATTTTCAATAAATTGAAAAATGTTAAGATTGATATTCCTGAACCGCTACAAGTTGGCGCTGTTATGGCCAAACTTCCTCGCGGATGGAATGACTATAGAAAGAAACTTATGCACTCAACGGAGGAGTTCTCCATGGAAGAGATTCAAAAGTATCTTTTTATCGAAGAAGAAATACGAAATCGTGAAAAGAAGGTATTTGAATATGATTCAAATATACATGCAGTTGATACCAATAAAAAGGGGCATAAGGAATCTGGAAAGCGGAAAAGGGATAGCAATCAAAACAAGGCTAAAGGGAAGGACTGTTATTTCTGCGGAAAGACAGGGCATTTCAAAAGAGACTGCAGATTCTACAAAAAGGCAAAGAAGGAACAAGGACAAAGCTCCAATCATGGAAACAATAAATCAGATTCTGCGAATATGGTGCAACATGAGGGATCACCGATTGTTGCAACGGTGACAGAATTGAACTTGGCCGATAACACCAAGGATACCGACTGGTGGTATGATTCTGGTGCTACCGTATATGTCTGCAATAATCAGTCCATGTTTAGTTTCTATGAAAAAGTTTCTGATGACAACAAAGTTCTGATGGGCAATTATAATATATCAAATGTCATTGGAAAAGGGACCGTGGAGTTGGAATTTACTTCTGGAAAGAAATTGGTACTCCTAAATGTTCTACATGTTCCAGATATGAGGAAGAACCTTGTCTCGGCATGTCTTCTTGTAGTAAAAATGTAAAATGTGTACTAGATGGAAACAGTCTCATATTAACAAAAGGAGGAAATTTTGTTGGAAAAGGATATGCTTGTAACGGGTTGTTCAAATTAAGTATTAATAAAATGACTGAATTAGCTTATGTTCTTGATTCTTTCGATTTATGGCATAATAGATTAGCGCATCTAAATTTTAAATCTTTAAAATTTATGTCTAAGGATGGCTTGATCTCATATGAAAATAAAGATGTATCAAAATGTGAAATATGTATTGAAGCCAAAATGTGCAAAAAAGCCTTTTCCCAAATCTGAAAGAAATACAAAATTACTTGAGTTAATTCACTCTGATATATGTGAATTAAATGGTATTTTAACTAGAGGAGGTAATATATATTTCATTACTTTTATAGATGATTATTCTAGATATACACATGTTTACTTGCTTAAAAGAAAAGACCAAGCATTTGATATGTTTAAACTTTTCAAAACTACGGTTGAAATTCAAAAGAAAAAGAAAATCAAGGTGTTGCGTAGTGATAGAGGTGGAGAATATTTCTCTACGGAATTTTCTTCATTCTGTGAAGAAAATGGAATCTTACATCAATCAAGCGCACCATATACCCCACAACAGAATGGTCTAGCCGAACGCAAAAATAGAACATTAGTAGAAATGACTAATGTTATGATTTTGAATGCAAAGAAAAATATAAATTTGTGGGGAGAAGCACTTTTAACAGCATGTCATTTGCATAATAGAATTCCATTAAGGAAAACAAAAATATCTCCTTACGAGTTATGGAAGGGAAGAAAAGCAAGTTTAAAATATTTGAGAGTTTGGGGTTGTCTAACCTTTTATAGAATAACAGATCCAAAAAGGGTTAAATTAGGACCAAGGGCTTTGAAAGGTGTATTCTTAGGATAGGCTGAGAATTCAAAAGCATATCGGATACTAGACCTAGATTCTAATGTTATAATAGAATCAAGGGATGTAGAATTCATTGAAAATAAGTTTATATGTGGTTCCAGTCAAATATCATCTCCGACTCATGAAATTCCTGATAAAGAAAATGAGATGTCTCAACAAACTTCTTCTAACAAGAGGAAATCTTCAAATATACCACAAGAACCTAGAAGAAGTCAAAGAGAAAGGATAGCTAAAGATTTAGGACCAGATTTTATTTCACCTGATGATGTAATTCATCTAGTAATAGGTGATAGAGAGAACATTACCGGTGATATTATTTAGGTCCTAAATACAGAAGGTGATCCTAAAACTTTTAAATAGGCAACGGCCTCTAGGGATGCGACTTTCTGGAAAGAAGCTATACAAGATGAAATGGATTCAATCACGTCTAATAATACTTGGGAATTAACAGATTTACCTTATGGATCAAAACCAATTGGATCTAAATGGGTATTTCGTAAGAAATACAATACAGATGGTTCGATACAAACTTTCAAGGCAAGATTAGTTGCTAAGGGATTCAGACAAAAGGAAGGTATTGATTTCTTCGATACATATGCCTCTGTTGCAAGACTAACGTCCATTAGAGTTCTATTTTCTCTTGCTTCCATTCACGGATTGCATGTACATCAAATAGACGTAAAAACTGCTTTTCTTAATGGAAATCTGGATGAAGAAGTATACATGGAACAACCAGAAGGTTTTGTTATGCCTGGAAATGAACATAAAGTTTGCAAACTTGTTAAGTCTTTATATGGATTAAAACAGGCCCTAAAGCAATGGCATGAAAAGTTTGACTCTGTGATTCTATCCAATGGTTTTAAATATAATAATGTTGATAAATGTATCTATTCAAAATTTACTGATAGGTATGGTATCATTATATGTTTATATGTGATGATTTACTCATATTTGGCACTAATATGGAAGGCATTAATGAAACAAAAAATTATCTAACTTCATGTTTTTAAATGAAGGATTTAAATGAAGTTGATACTATATTGAGAATTAAGGTAAAGAAACATAGTAGTGGATATGCATTATGTCAGTCTCATTATATTGAGAAATTGCTTCTTAAATATAAACACTTAAATATTAAGGAAGCAAACAGTCCTTATGATTCTTCTATTAAATTGTTTGCAAATTCTGAAAGGGCAGTAGCTCAATTAGAATATGCAAGTGTTATTGGAAGTCTTACGTATGCAATGCATTGCACTCGTCCAGATATTCTGGGTTACGCACAGACCAAGTACTAAACATTGGAAAGCGTTACACAGAATTCTGGGTTACCTTAAAAGAACCATGGGATTTGGACTCAACTATGGAAATTTTCCAGCAGTTCTAGAAGGATATTCAGATGCAAGTGGTTCAACTCCTGAAAATGAAAATAGAGGAACTACTGGATGGATTTTTACACTTGGAGGCGGTGTTATATCTTGCGCCTCTAAGAAACAGACAGTTATAACACATTCTACAATGGAAGCTGAATTTGTTGTTTTAGATGCATCAGACAAGGAGGCAGAATGGCTAAGAAATTTATTGCTAGATATAGAGTTGTGGTCACAACCAATGTCAGCCATTTCTGTGTATTGTGATAGTGAAGCTTCACTGCCTAGAGCTTATAATAAAATCTATAATGGAAAGTCTAGACATATAAGTTTAAGACATGTATATGTCAGAGAATTAATTGTAGATGGAATCATTACTATTATATTTGTTAAATCAAAAGAAAACCTAGCAGACCCACTAACCAAAGGATTACCAAGAGAAATGGTGAAAACTACTAGTAGTACAATGGGTCTGAAGCCATTCTAATCACCTGCAATGGAAACCAAACCTTAAATTAGTCAAGGTTTAAAAGGTAAGAACAAGTTGCAGAAAAGTGGTTGATAAACATTGAATATCAATGTTTGTATTGTTACGTGGTGGTGATCATTTGTCTATAGTAACAAAGACGGAAAAAATGAACACCTATATGAACATAAGATATAGTATCTAATAAAGCTGGTAGAAACTTTATAAATGTTCATGAAAAACCAGGAGGAAATTAGTAACTGACATATGGTTATGATATTTTACAGAAGAATCATGATATTTATGTGTTTATATATTTCATTTCATCACAAAGGATTTTGGTTTAAGATATTAACTACCAAATATTCTATTGAAACTTAAATGTATGGACTAAGAAGAAAAGTTTAAATCGAAAGGTACTTTCTTGTATGCATAAATAAATAATATTACAATATTGTGGGGGATTGTTGAAAATATTGTAATGATTATTTGTCCTACATCGGCAAATAATGAGGAGCAATTCTACATAAATATTAATCCTTTGAAATATATATTGTGAATTGAAATAACATGGGTTTGGAAATGATGGCTTGGGCTTGTAGGAGTTGGGCCTATAAAATATTATTTAAAATGTCAAAAGATGGGCCTTGGGCCATGGGGTCTCGTGATCCATTAGGCCGCAAAACAAATCAGTCGACAGGCCAAAACTCAACCAATCGACCGTTTTGCTCTTGGGTTAAAAACGGTCGACCGGTGACTTTTTGGCGGACGAGTGGTTTCTTCCCAAAGGAAAGGGACGCGACGCTGTACGAACGGAAATAACCGTTGCAAACAGTCGTGACGTTTCTCTGAAAGGACACCTCTTCGTTTGTTATAAATAGCAACGCCCAGAAATGTTTCAAATCACTTCGAAAGTGCTCTTCTTCTTTCTTTTCTGATCTTCTGTAAACATATTATGTTTGTTGTATCCTGGAGGAATTTCGTCTTCTTCTACTTTGTAGATTGGGGGGGGGGGCGAATAATTCCTTAAGGAAAGCGTTCACTACGTGCCTCAAACATCTGTTCCTCAATTACTGATTCATCGCAGTATAATTCACAACACTCTCTAGAATACAAATTGCACTTTCACTACTATCGACCCTCCATAAATATAAATAAATAGAAGATTGGTCAAACTATGCTTATCTCAATACTATGTATCAACCTGTCACCTTAAGTTGACTGACAAAAATATTAATGAGGATGATGATAATCTTCAACTTACTATATTTATTCATACAAGTTATGTAAATAATTTATGTTACTGTATTTACAAGCAATACTCTCTATTCTATGTTAAAAACATATGTTATGCGATTTTGGCTAGCAAACAGTTACAAAATATAACTCGAATCGAGGGTATTACTACTTTGTACTAATGGCCTTGCAGAAAAAACATAAACAATAACTACATGCAAACCACATCCATGTTTTCTTAACATAAAAGGAAATCATATTTGCGCTTCAACAAAAACCAATATAGAAACTTGAGATAAATAACTTTCAAGAGTTATGATTCTTCTACCATAACTGAAGTGTCCTACATAATTCTGCAAATTACTTACAATTGTATGACTAATTATATGTTAATCGGCTGAGAAAATTCATATAACAACTGTCATCCAAGCATGAATGATAGCCAATAAACAGAAAAAATATAAACTATGTTGCAAACCCCAGCAAATTTCTACAAGTAATGATTCACCATAGTGTACATATTCAAATAAACCAATATATGTGATGTAGGATGTCCAAGGATGAGCCTCCAATCAACACATAATATAATAGGTACTAGCTATGATAAAGGCATAAAATATTGAATCTCACGATATCCCCTACAGCTCAATATTCCCTCTCCGGTCAAGCTTTAGGATAAATTCGGGTTTTTTCCACTTAATGATTTCATTAAAGTAAATTTCTAACCAGTTTAATGACTTAAACATACACCCAGATCAACATAAGGTTTAATGAAATGTAAACAAACAGAAGGGATTAGGACTAAATTGAAATTTATCAAAGAATTCTGATGATGAAACTCAACAATGAAGAAGTCTAACGAATGAATACTTATGTTTGGTTGCCAATGGTTCTAAGTTTTGATTACTAGCTTAACCTTAATTGTTCTTGATAATGTTGGTATACTGAAAGTATTCTTGATTATTACTACCAATATTATCAATAAGAATATAGTCATAAGCATTCAAATTATCATTTCAACAAGATTACTTGGAGTACTTGAAGTATCAGACACCGTACCTTCCTTTAATTCTACATCAATACTAGCCATTGTTGTGTCATGGATCAGGTCAACTGCACTTGGGTGCATAACATTTTCTGTCCTGTCTGAATTTGCAGAAACACCAGAGGTATGAGCATTAACAAATATAGTTAACTAATTATTATTTTTATGACTAATAGGATAATAACCCTTACTATTTGATATGACATGCACCAAAAATTGGATGTAAAATAATTGATCCCAAACTTATATATGAACAACCAATTTGACAGCAAGCCTATCATCAGACCCTAAAGTTGCGACAACCAACATAAAGTTTCATTACTAAAACTAAATAATGCAGAAAATCAAGCTCAAAATGTAAAAGTAAACAAAGAGAAATAATAATGGTTCACTATGGAAACACTAATGCTCAAAACATAGCAGTACAACATTAAAAACTGATGTGCTTAAATAAAGCAATGATTACCAATGCACAATAAAATAAAGCAATTGAACAAAAAGGAACATTCAGTTCCATAAGTAATGCATTAGATGGTCATGACAGGCGGTATATTTTTTATGAAATTTATAATCTAAATTAGCAGATGTTGTCTAAACATACATAATAATTAAAAAAAAGATAACCATTGGAATATTTAATAATTTAATGACCAATGAGGTTAAGCTAACAAATGATTTTATGCCTTATCTAATAGTTTAAAATAAGCAGCATACACCTATGATAATGAGAGAAAATGTATTGTTTCTAAAATAGTAAATGTGTTCTTTTTTCCTGTACATAATAGTTGTAAATATAACCTAATATGTGAGGGATTTGACATTAGACACTAAAGATTATCCAAGCACACAATCCTCATGATCGATTCTGCTAATGCCTACTATCAAACAGACTTCAAAATTTTGATAAGATGTTTTAAAGTTGAATTTTCTTTCTAAAGTAGTATTATGTTATCTATCTTACATCTCCTGATTTACATAAATGCTTATCATAAACCACATTCACTTATTATCAAAAACAAAGTTTCTACCTTACAATTTCCAAACACTTTGTACTCATACTACATAATCAAATGCACTACAAAATTAGCACATAGCATAAACAGCATAACGCCTCAAGAAAAACAACATTCTTCCCATTCTGATGAATCTATTGTATATTTCAAAAATATATTTTGCTTGCTAAAGCAGAATAGGGAACAATAATTATAGAGAATTTTGTTCAAATATTTAGTGAAAATCTACTGCATATTACAAAAATTGTACATCATTCTTGAAATATGTAAGTTGCTATTTCAATAAGCACGCAAATACCAGGAGAATCACCACAAAAAGGCCTAATGAGTCAACAAAATAAAGTGAGTAAGACTCTGATGAATCCCTTATTCCAAAAATCAATATATCAGTAAATTAAAGTTAGTTGTAGAACATGGTCTAAACTGTTCTGCAATCTAATTGTGAATGTTGATTTTAAAATAAATTGAAACTATATGAATTTCCAAGCAAACCATGACCTACGTTTATGTAGCTTCGTATTATATACAATATCGTAAGTGTTCCAAATTTACTAAACAAATTAAAATGAAGAAAAAAACACACAACAAATAATTATGCATTTGGCAATAAGAGCCAAGGGACCTATAGTCTAAAGAAGAAAACATATAGATTGTACCTCTTACCAAATAAATTATTAGAGGTCGTCTTCTCAAAAAGCCCTGGCAAAGCCTTAAACAGTTATACATCATCTTTTCTCCATTTTTTTTTGTGCATGACAACCAAATCTTCCAAAAAATTCTTCAACCTCAATTTTGAAAAAAATTGCATATGTTACTATACTTTGGCTATATAATTATCATATTTCACATATTACTCCATTATTTAAAAAGGAAAGGTTAAATTAAATGAAAATAAGAAAACATACCTTATACAAACTCTCTTCCCCTATTCTTCAACCTAGTTGTAGAATAACATCAACCCAAACTCACTTCATCACTATCTCACTAAATCAGTAAAAAAGAAAGAAAGAATACATAATTTTGAAATTAAAAGGAAAAAGAAGATGAGAATCTATCCATAAACACATTGTTGTACTTCATGCAAACTGCATTAGAACCCAAGTAGGAAATACCTTATGCCTGCTCGATAATGAAGGAATTGAGGTAACTGAAAAATAACATATAATATACTTAATCAGTTTGAAGGAAAAAAAATAACTTTGATTCCTTTAATAAAATGAATGATTTATGAAAAACATTACCTTCACTCCTATAAAGTTTTGAATAGAAAAAGAATGTAATTCTTATTTCTCAGTCGATTACATAGCGATGTACAATGTTTTATATACACAAAATAATGGGCTTTGAAGTATAGGCCCATATACAAGAACATTGGCCCATGGGATGGTTAAACCAATGCCTCGTCTGATAGAATACATAATGTAACGTAGTGCTGGGTATACACACGATTGTTTACTCTAATACGCCCCCTCAAACCTAACTTATAAGTTAGGGTTTGCTCTGAAATAAAAAATGGCGGCTCAAAGAGGCGATCTCTTCAAAAATTCATGCGATTCTTCTGACTTATCAAGAGATTCGCTTCAATCCTCTTCTTAGATGATGAGTCTAAGCTTTTGCGTTGACGATGAGTCCAATTTCTGTCAGTTTCATTCTGATTTGAGGTTGTTGTACTGGTATTACATCGTTCTTCTTGGATTTGCTGAGTGTTTGAGCTTTGGTGGTCTTTGCGTCTTGCTTGAGCTTTAGATTCGTCTTCGTTGTTACTGAGGTCAGATCTGAGCATGGATTTGCAGATGTGTAAGTTTTCCCTGTGCTTTATGAAGTTTGGTTTTGATAAAGGCTTCGTCAGAATGTCAGCCACTTGGTAAGTGGAAGGTATGTGATTAATTGTAATATTTCCTTTCATGACTTGTTCGCGCCCAAAGTAAATGTCGAGTTCCATGTGTTTTGTTCTTGAATGTTGAACTGGGTTCGCAGAAATGGCTATAGCACTTAGATTGTCACACCAGATTGTGGGATTGCCACTAATTTTGACTTTAACTTCTGTTAGTAGAGATTGAATCCACATTAATTCAGCTGTTGTGCTAGCAATGCTCCTGTATTCAGCTTCTGTGCTTGATCTAGACACAGTTGATTGTTTTTTTGCACACCATGATATAGGACAGTTGCCTAGGAATATACAGTAGCCTGATGTTGATTTCCTGTCATCTTTATCATTAGCCCAGTCTGAGTCTGAATATCCTGTTAAACTTAGGCTTTTGCTGTGCTTCATGCTTAAACATAGGTCAATAGTTCCTTTGAGATACCTTAGTATCCTTTTAACAGCTATCCAATGATCACTTAAAGGCTTGTGCATGTACTGACTAACCTTGTTCACACTAAAGGTTATGTCAGGTCTTGTGATAGTAACATATTGTAGAGCCCCCACTATGCTTCTATACTGCCTCTCATTATCAATAGGTTCACCTTTGTCTCTGCTAATTTGTATGCTGCTGACCATAGGAGTTGGTAATGAGTTTGCTTTGTCCATATTGGATTTTGTAAGAATATCTTTTATGTATTTTCTTTGATTTAGTTGAATTTCTCCATTGTGACTTCTGGTGACTTCTATTCCCAAAAAGTATGACAACTCCCCCAAGTCTTTGATTGAGAATTCCTTGTTTAGTTGCTTTGTAACAATCTGAATTTCTTCACTGCTGTTACCTGTAATTAAGAAATCATCAACATAAATAAGTACATAGGTAACAGTATTGCTAGAGAATTTGGTAAAGAGGGAGTTGTCAGCCTTTGTTGGATTGTAACCCAGTTTTGAGAGAGTTGACTTGAGTTTGTCAAACCAAACTCGTGGTGCCTGTTTGAGACCATAGATAGCTTTCTTTAGCTTGCATACACAATTTTCCTTTCCCTGTATTATAAACCCTTCAGGCTGATTCATGTAGACTTCCTCCTGCAAAATTCCATTCAGAAATGCATTATTTACATCTAGTTGCTTAATGGCCC
Source organism: Allium sativum (assembly GCA_030737875.1). Taxonomy (NCBI): domain Eukaryota; kingdom Viridiplantae; phylum Streptophyta; class Magnoliopsida; order Asparagales; family Amaryllidaceae; genus Allium; species Allium sativum. The sequence goes on from CM060923.1 coordinate 168,074,834, forward strand.
AGTTGTTATGTATGGCAATAGTTAGTATAACTCTTATGGTGGTGGGTTTCACGACAGGTGAGAAAGTTTCCCTAAAATCTATTCCATACTGTTGTGAATATCCTTTGGCCACCAGTCTTGCCTTATATTTTGATATAGAACCATCTGAGTTTCTTTTGATTCTGTAGGTCCATTTGCAACCTATGATGTTTTTGTCCTTAGGACATGGTACAAGAGTCCATGTGTTATTCTTCATAAGGGCATTATATTCCTCCTGCATGGCATACATCCACTTATTATCTTGTTTTGCTTGGTAATAAGTGGATGGTTCATCAAGGAACCCTTCTGTATAAAATATTTTTGGTTTAAAAATGCCACTTTTGCCTCTTGTGGTCATGTGATGTCTGTTTTGAACTTGAGTGGTGGTATCTTCTGTGTTCTGGTCAGCTGCCTGTAGCCTGTTGTCCTCTTGACTACTGTCACTAACACCTCTTTGTGAGTCTTCACTAGAGTTTTCAGGTGATTCAGTTGATTCCTGTACAGAAACTTCTCTGACTGGTGTGTGTTGGAGACTTGTGTCTTCTGTATTTACTTGATTTGGTAGAGAAGTGCTTTGCTCATAGACAGGAATAGTATCAACACATAGATCAGGTATGGCAGGTATAAATACTCTTGGATTGTAAACTTTCTTTGTTGTTCTGTATTTTTCATTGTTAAAAGGAAATACTCTTTCATTAAAAATGACATGTCTTGATATGTAAATTTTTCCATTATCATCTAGACACTTATAGCCTTTGTAATTAGGAGCATAACCTAGAAAAGTACATGGTGTTGACCTAAAGTCAAGCTTGTGTGAGTTATAAGGCCTTATATAAGGGAAGCATAGGCAACCAAAGACTTTTAGATCATCATACTTTGGTTTAATGTTGCTTATGATTTCAATGGGACTTTTAAAATTAAGTACTCTTGTTGGTAGTCTATTTATGAGATATACTGCTGTTGCAAAGGCATCAGGCCAGAATTTAAGTGGTAATGATGCTTGTGCCAGCAGTGTTAGTCCAGTTTCAACTATATGTCTATGCTTCCTTTCTATAAGCCCATTTTGTTCAGAAGTGTAAGGGCATGTTGATCTGTGAGTGATTCCTTTCTTGACAAAAAAATCTTTTAGAGATAAAAATTCTTTACCTCCATCAGTCTGAATCATCTTGACTTTGCTGTCCAGTTGATTTTCAGCATTTGCAATGAATTTTATAACTGCACTATGAGTCTCAGACTTTGATTTCATAAAATAAATCCACACATGTCTAGAATATGCATCAATAAAGGATATATAATAGTTATATTTGTAATCAGTGTTCACTGGGGCAGGACCCCATAGATCCACTGCAACTAGTTCAAGAGGCTTGTTATATACAGTTTCAGAGTTTTGAAACATAAGTTTGTGGCTTTTACCTAGTTGACAGTATGAACAGAAATAGTTTTCAGGAATACTGATTGCAATATTACTATTATGTAGAATTTGTTTCATAATCTTCATGCTAGGATGACCTAGCTTACAATGCCATATATCAAATTTCTTACAGATTTCATCATTTTTCAGTTCTGTCACATTACATGCATAAATCGATTTAGAATCACAACTATCTCTTGAGTCAACATCAAACTTGTAAAGGCCATTTTGTTCATTACCCTGCAAAATGATTTTCTTAGTTAGAAGGTCTCTAACCAAGCAGTTATTGGGGTAAAATTCAAAAGATACATTATTATCTTTAGCACACTGGGACACACTTATAAGATTTTTCCTTATATTGGGTACTCTTAAGAGGTTATTTAGAAATATTTGTCTGGTACCCTTGATACTAGTGTGGCCAGTGTGTGTAATGTGGGCAGTGTTGCCATTACCCATAGATAGAGATTGTTTACCTCTGTACTCTCTGTTACCAAGATTTAGATTACTTAGACTATTTGTCACATGATTTGTGGCACCAGAGTCTGGATACCAGGCGTCATCCTGAACATCAGTCATGCTAGCAATCTCATTTCCTCCTTCTTGAGTAGTTTTGTTATCACTCTGATTGCTAACTAGATTTGCTGCAGGACTGTATTGATTATTGTTAGCATTCTGACCTGTATTAAAGTTGTTGTTGAATCTGAAATAGCATCTGTTAGCAGTGTGTCCAACTTTATCACAGATTTGACATTTTGGTCTGTTGTTATTGCCTCTACCAGATCTTCCTCTTCCTCTGCCAGGCTGTCCACCTCTCTGGTATGCATTTGATTGATTCTTAGAACTATTTCCTTGTTCTTGAATCTTGAATTTGCTTGTAGTCAAGTTTACTTCAGTGTTTACTTCTTTCTTTTGTTGAAGTCTTCCTTCATGACTCAATAGCATTGAATGAACACTGTGTAGTGAGGGTGTTGGTTCTATTGATGTTATGAACGCCACAACAGCTTCATATTCTTCATCGAGGCCACTTACAATATAAAGAACTTGCTCATTTTCTGGAATTCTTTGACCTGTACAAGCTAATTGATCGCACAGATTTTTTATTTTCATCAGATAGTCATTCATTGTTAGATTTTCCTTTTTTATGCTTTGAAGTTGCCTCTTGTAATGCAGGATCCTTGCAGAGGATTGAGAGGTGAATATTCTTTGTAATGTTGACCAAATCTCATGTGAAGAGTTGCAACCTATCAGTTGTGGTAGCAAATTTGCTCCAACTGATGACATGATCCAAGAACTGATCAAATTGTCTTGTCTCTGGTAAGTACTAAATTCTGGATTCAGTACTAGTTTGTCTTCGGCATCTCGTATGTATTTTCCAGGGATTGTTTTGGTTCCATACAGGTGCTCTTCGAGCCCATATCCTTTTGCTGCAGTTTCGATTTGCAGCTTCCAGAGCAAGAAATTTGATTCATCGAGTTGTATTGAGATAAGTTGACTCTGTGGTTTTATTATGGATTTGATTGATTCTTGAGTTAAGTCAACTGATGATTGAGCTGTTTTTGATGTAGAGGTTGGTGAGGTTGAAGTTGCAGGCGGATTTGTTGGACCAGCCATGATCTGAAGAGAAATAGCGGTGAAAAACAAACAAGATTTGTTTGTGTATCCACTTGTGCAACCTAGTTATGCAGATGCAAGAACTTGATTCTTGTATCTGGTAATTATGGATGGCACAGTGAGAAGGTGTAGTAAAGAACTTGCTCCAAGAACAAAGCTGTGAAACCAGATTGCTTGAATACAAGGATAATTCTTGTATTGTAATTTTGGATGGCGCAACGGTGATGAAAACCAATTGAGGCTGAAGGTAAAAGTTGCAACCAGTGCAGATGATCTTTGATCACTGTGCGAGGATGGCACTTGCCTAATGATGAAGATTGATAGTAAATCAATCCCCTCAGGTTGAATCGTTGAAGGTTTTGGATCAGATAATGCTGTTAAGCAATATTTTGCTCTGATACCATATAAAGTTTTGAATAGAAAAAGAATGTAATTCTTATTTCTCAGTCGATTACATAGCAATGTACAATGTTTTATATACACAAAATAATGGGCTTTGAAGTATAGGCCCATATACAAGAACATTGGCCCATGGGATGGTTAAACCAATGCCTCGTCTGATAGAATACATAATGTAACGTAGTGCTGGGTATACACACGATTGTTTACTCTAATAACTCCTATGATGTTGAATCATCAAAATGAGTTTTTCTGTCTTTCCAAACTAATCGCAGTCCAAGTCCTTTCTGTTTCAAACTCGTCGTCGTTAGCTGCTGGTTCACCGATCGAATACTAATCCCTAACGTAGGGAATTTTTATGGGAGAGAGGTGGAGAAATCAAAGGAGAAAGCTGAAATCAGGAGTTTAGGGTAAGGATTTGAGTGAGATTCGCGACGAAAGTCGGTTTCAAACAAGGAATTTAGGGATTTGGATACAAGGAAAAGCGACTAGGAGAAATAGCAAATGGAATGTCGATCGGAGGGAATGTCGATGGAAGCGAATGCGTAAGTGGAGAGAGGATTTAGTTGACTGAATTGGAGGAAAGCGTGAAAAATTCGAGGGAATGAAAAATTAGAAGGATTCATGAAAAATTAGTTTTGTGAAGAAGAGGTTAAGAAAATTTCAGCGGCCAAAGGATTAGGAGGGAAGGGTGAAAATTTTGACCGCCAAAATTTTGCCAAATAATTTACTATTGTGTTGATGTCATGTCGTTGTTTACTTTTCATGGCCATGATTTTTTCCTTTTGACCATGATTTATTTGTTATTGCATTGGTAAATGTCATGGTTTACTATTCAAAGTCATGGTTTATCCTAATTAATAACAAGCATACTTAACTATAGCAAGTTGAATTATCGTGCAATCCTTGCTTGCTATCTATATATTATTTTCTTGTAGTGTTTTTAGATGTGTGGTTTTACAAATGATCTAATCGGTATCCGTAGTTAAATCTAAATTTCTATTATTTTCTAAAGTTAATAGCTTATGTAATGAGGTTCGTTTAAAATGCGAATTTTTACGATTTATATTGAAGTGCTCTAAAAATCAAGTGTTGTATAAATCTATTGGTGGAGATTGCTTAAAATAAAAAAAACATATTTTGATCACAACCGCCATATATGTTTTTGTTTAAATACATCAACAGCAAAGAGAAAATTACTAAGTAAGCAATAACATATTATTTTTATTAATTATTAAATTATTTAATAGTAATGATTAATTAATAACAAATAATTATCAAATATATTAATTATTAAATAGCAATTAGTAAGTTTATAATATCAATTATCAAATATTAGTTATTTGATCGTAGGAGTTTAATACTAATATAAACTTTGTATATTTATAATTTTAAAGTTATTTTAACATTTTTGAAATTTTGAACAATGTATCAAATGTTAATTTATGAAGTATTTAATACTAAAATATATATTATTCCTTAATTATTAAATATCAAGCATAAATGATACATGTTACTTCTCAATTTTTTAAATATTAATTCAACTAGCCAAAAAATTATTAAATATTAACTACTTATTAATTATTGGTTAATAAATATTAACCTTAATCATCCATTATTAAATATTAATAAATAATATTATATTGTTGATGATTAATAATTATAATGTAAATTATAGTTAGTAATTGGTAACCTATGATTAATATAATAGTATTAATGATTAATAATTAATTATTAAAAATAATAAATATTGATTATAAAGAAGCTTTATGATTATTAATTATTGGTACATATTACAACGGACATTATGACTGTTGTAAAATTAACACCTCTTACAATGTGGGCTCTTAAGACCATTATAAAACTGGCACCTATTACAACATGCATTTTGCGAACATTGTAAAATTGACATCTATAACAACGGGCATGAAATAACCGTTGTAATAGCATTTTATTACAACGGGCGATTATTGCCTCTTGTAAAGAAGGCGTTGCATAGGGTATCTATTACAACGGGCCTGAACTGACCGTTGTAACATCACTCTGTTACAACGGGCTGCCAATGCCGGTTGTAAAAATGATGTTGTAATAGAGTATTTCTGTTGTGGTCTTTCTTTGATTTCTCCAACCATTCTCTCCCTCTTCAGCACAAAGCGCATCATGCTCCTTCACTCTCTCCTCTCAACCTTCCTGATTTCATTTGTGTGGCTCTTTTACCGAACCAAGATTTCATTTTCAGATCTAACCCTATTTTCCCCCCAAATCTCTAATACCACTCGAAACCCCGGGCGATAATCCTTGGCCATCTTCGTCTCTATCTCCCCTTTATAATCAAGTGTGATGGCTTCTCTGAAGATTCTAATGCTTTTGGTTGTACCTTGCTTCGCTGACGTGTCTTCCGTCACATACGATTTTCTATAATGCGATGCATCTGGTACCCAGGGGACTCTGTGCCATTCATTGCCTGGTGAGTTATACTCCGATGTTAGTCTGACTGATTCAGGTGAAATGGGGATGTTGGTGGAAGTTCGGTAAGCGGTTTTGGGTATTTTCTATTGGCAAGTGAAGCTTAAGAGTTATGTCGACTTGTTAGATTTGTGGAGGTTCGTCACAGTCAAGGTATGACCAAGGTTCGCAGTAACTACTTTCTTTTCCTTAATTTTGCATTTACCAATTTGGTTGTGATGGTACTTTGGGGAGTTGGTTATTCAATATGGATTGGTAAGATTTTGATGGTGATGAGTTGGAGATAGAATGTAGGATGGTTTGTGGGTTATTGTCTTTGGCTCTTGGCAGTTGGTTCCCGAGTTTGGGAATGGGAGGCCATGAGTGCAGTTTCTGATCATTTGATGATGGTTGTTGTCTTTTGTGTTTACCAGTTTCGTGGAATCATGCTATTTTAATTAGTTTTGTGTTCTAGTTGGTAAACGATGATTTGGTCTAGTTTCTACTTAGTTTAGTTGGCAATTATGTGAAGCTCGCACTCGAACTTTTATGAATTGGTTGAGCATGCCTTCTCCTTCCTTTTACTTCCTGTAAGTACTATTGTAATTTTTTTATAATAATAAGTGTTATGGATCACTATGAAAACTGGTCGGCTTTGCCTAGAAAAAATTATTTGTCCAAAATTATGCAAATTCTAAGTTAAATATTTAATTCGTGCAAGTAATTATTTATTGTCAATGTGTATGAAATAGTTCATATATATACACACACACACATCTATTAAATAATATATATGTTTGTTATCATCAAACAAAAATCATATCAATATATTCAATAAAATCACTAGCCATTGTAGGAAATTCATTTAGATTCAACAAAGATTATGACATATGCAGAAAAAATAAATGAAAAAAGGGAAGAAAGTTAATAAAAGACAAAGATTTATAGTGGTTAGGCTGTTAAGTAAGCCTACATCCACTTAATGAACTTCTTTAGTGCACTTCTGCAAATTATGGATGTTTTGATTATAAATAGTTGAATAGTGAAGAATCTTAAGTGTAAGAGCTAACTGAAGTAGATCACAATAGGTCTTATTTGATATTGTGAAGGAGGGCATGGTTGAAGATTAATCTCAATAGAGTAATGGAAAGAAGGGATTATATGCTTTTCATGTTGGATATGGTCTTGTATTTATATGCATTTGAAGATGATTTGGACCAACGTATTGCATAACCAGGCTTATAAGAGGGAAGAGGAAAATATGAGCTCCTCTGGATTCAATTTGATGGATCGATGTTAATCCAAGGGATATGGATCAATACTACTACGTCGTCTTTGCGTTGGAGGAGTTCCATTCACTTCCATTCCTTGTTTCTGTCCTTATGACATTTCATATTGAGATTTTTACATTTGGACTTGGTTTGCTTGAACTTCAGACTTGATCCATGTTAAACTATTTTGTAACCTAGAAGATTCATCAACATCTTGAGATAAAACACAACAGATTGCAACCAAACTTGGAGGAGATACTAAAGGAGTAAAAGTCGTCATAATGCACGACCCACAATGGATAGTGTAAAACCCACAGGTGTCCATAAAGGATGGATCCATACTAGTCAATAAGAGATGGATTGGTATCGATCCGTCTCCTTAGCATTTGAAATTTCTTGAGTCCTAATGTGATCATCCTTTAAGAATTTTGGAATCTTTTAAATGATTCTAACTTTGTCTTACCTTCTAACTTCTGTGGACTTCTGATCGGTTAAAAAACCAGGTCATGATCTTCCCTCTAGAATATGTCTTTTTCAGGAATAAGAAGTGCTCTGAAACAAACTATCTTTTATTCTCCTATCTTGGTTAATTTGATTTGAGTATTCGATTGTTTTTAGAGAACTATCTTTAACTGGTCGTTGACTGCCTACTTTAGCATTTGAATTAAGTCCAACTATTTGTTGATAATATTTGATATTTTGGGTTCGAACTTCACAAGATGTTATGAAATGGGGTATATATGACGTATGAGGAATTTAGAGAGCATTAGGACCAATTTGATGGATCAATACTAATTCAAACCTATGATTGATACTGATCTATAGGATTATATAAATTAGGGCTGGAATATTTTACCATATTACCACTTACCAGCCATTACCAATCGCTACCAACGAAAGTGGTACCGAACAATCGGTAACCAATTTGATTGATACGGTATGCCAAACCATATGAAAATATGCGGTACGGTAATGGTAATTGAGCATTGAAAACGGTAATTACCATACCTACCACATATAAGTTTATTACGTAACGAAGACTTTTTAATATGTAACGATTTAATAAAATACCTAGAAAAACACTATTGCGATACAAGATTGAATGCAATTTTTATTATATACCTTAGAAACGGTGTAATTTAAATGGTATTTTTGTTCATACATAAAGTTTTCATGCATGTTTGACTAAGTAAAATAAGATATATGAATAATAATATAATAAAAAAATTAATATTTAATATTTTAACGTGAAATATTGTAAACAAAAAAATCTCAAACTAGTAAACGGTAAAAACTTATTACCGACCTCTACCAACCATTACCAACCACAAATCGAATTGTTGGTAACCGGTTTTTTTGGCTGGTAATGGTACGATTTTTCTATTACCATATAAAATCGGTACGGTAATGGTTTTGAGTACAAAGTTCCGGTACCGAACCGATTCCACCCCTAATATAAATTTTCAAAAAAAAAGGGGATTGTTATTGACACTCCAACCATTGTTAAGGGGGGACATTTTTTAAAACCACTCCACTGTTTATAAAAGTGTTAAGCGGCGTACAGACTTATTATTTTACACTCTTCTATCTTCCAATATTGTCTCATCCCCATAAACAAATATGCAAAACCCTAAATCAATTAAAAAACCTAATTTGGTGCTAACACTTCGAGCAAACTCAACTTTGCATGCGATTACATTTCTTTATCACGAACAGAATATAATTAATGGCCAGAATGAATAACATGAAACGCTCCTCACAAACCGATCCCAAATTAATCGAGAATGTGTTGAAAATGTACGCCAAATCAATTTAGGGTTAATTGTTTGATTGAATTATAGATGCATTCGAAAATGACTGTGTTTTCGGTGTATTTGTTTGATCCGCTATCATCGAGCTTGTGAAAAATGGTTTAATCGACATGAACGGAGTATCGTTGCAAAATCAAATTTATGTTTTCGACATGATTGATCATATTTTTAAAAAAAATTCATTGTTGGTTCACCGAATTATGTAAAGGAGGGTGAAATGTTAGTTACGGAGGTGAACGACAGTAGTTCTTGTTTTTGTTCAACAGAATATTGTCGTACTGTAAATTTTTGTTTGGTTTCAGTAATAAAAATGTTACTTTAAAAGTGTACTATGGTAAAATTAATTTTATTTGTTAAGGGGCTGCTCTCTTCATTGGTTCCCCTTAACAATTAATAACTTTTTTAAAAAAGGGTCCCCCCTTAACAATAATTGGAGTGTCAATAACAATCCAAAAAAAAAAAAAATCTACCCTTCATTAGCTCCCTGGCCGACCTATTCTTTTCGCTTTACCTATTTTTACCTTTGATTTTCCCAGGTGACTCGATCCATCCTGAACTCTAATCAAATGACCTATCGCTAAAGCTTCACATCCAATTGTCTCCCGTAGCCAAGCCCTACAGTTGTGAGTTCCTAACGTCGCTAACCTCTAACCTGGTACTCTTACTCTAGTTCGTTCTCAATCATTTACTTACACCTAAAACCGTAGTTCATTAATCCATAGTCTTATCTTACCACCGATCATCACTAGCTGTCTCCAAATGCAATCATGGACTCCTAATCGCTGCCGCTTCTCTCCTCGTGCGTTGTCTGAATTTTAGACATAGTAAAATTTATTTCAAGAGAAACCTAGTTTGTGTTTGATTTCTAGTTTATAGGTTAGTAACTTAAGGTTTAGCATGTTGGTGGATTAAATTTGAAATTGTGATGTTTTATTGACATTCAAACTTGGCTGGACCTAGCTTGGAATTGAAACAAATGATTTTGAACTTAAAACAATCAACTTTGAACTTAAACGTGTGTACACCTAATCTTAGGGTTGTTACGGTTGAACTGTTCAACCGCCAAACCGTACTAACCGTTTACATAGTTATCATCTATTGTTGTAATCGTGACGATAACGGTTGTGGATTTTGATAGCCGTGGATAACCAAATAGAACTTGTGAACCAGAACTTAAAACAACATATATGTGCAAAACCGATTACATGAAGAATACATTTATTTGAAATTGAACTGGATGACTGAATTAAAAAAAAATTGAAATTTACATATTCTTTGTAGCTTTGACAAACGCTGGATCATTAACGAAATGTGATCAAGTTTAATCATACTAGCAGTTAGATGGCTTCTTCATGCTATATATGCATGTCTAATGGCCCTCTTAAATGGAAAGCTTTCCATACCATTATGAGCAATGGATTTGTTGTCGATTTTTTTATCAAAATAGGTAAAGTTTTAAGATGAAAAAAGGATGGTACAGGTCACTTACACTGGTGCAAGTTGGCTATCTATGTAAGATGGTTTGTTTATATAGTGTTAGCCTGCCTTGTCGCAAGGTCTTCAAACGTTCAGGTGATACGATTGTGAACCATGAATATCAAAGTATCGTGCCTACACGAGAAGCAGGCTACGGGTTTGGGTTGAACTTGGTAGTTGACACCATCCATATAACTTTCTACATCACAAAACGAAGAGAAGCAGGGCTTCAGGTCATACCACCTTGGGTCGAATTCGACCCCGCATGCACCAAAGAGTCCTGCCATATGAACCATCTCGGGTAGGGTCGAATGGGACCTGGACCGAACTAAAGTAGACCAAAACACACCTGAAGTAGTTATTGAACATATGAACCTTCTCGGGTTGAATCAAGTGGAACCTGAACCCACCTGAAGCAGTTATTGAACATATGAACCATCTCGGGTCAGGTCGAATGTGACCCGAACCCACCTGAAGCAGTTACTGAACTAGAACGTGAGTCTATTCTTGTGGCTGCTTACGTGTTCCACTCGCCTATTATGTCGGATCAGCACATACTTTACAATGCATGAACCGACCTAAGTTCCCCACTAATTCCGAGATGCAGATGCTCGACACGTGGCGTTCGACTCGATCCAGACTGTTGCCTATGTATACATGAAGCGACAACAATTGTAGGGGATTTTTGGGCACTTGTTTGGCTCGCGTTCGCCATGGCTAGTGCTCAAAAAATGATACCCACTGTCATCTTCTATTAAATCAGTGAATTCAGAGAGAATTATTCATTGTAAATTGAGCTCTGAGGACAATACTTGTTGTAGTTGTAAATTCTTCGTTAATGGAAGAACTATGAAGTTAATGTAGGCTCGTTAATGCAAAACCACTATAAAAAAAAATTGTCTTGTTGTTTCTCTTTTTTTTCCATTATTTTCTCATATTTCGTGCACAAAACGCGATTTTTTGGGTGTTAGTGCCATTTTTTGGTCTAACATTTTGGTGCTTTCATTGAGATCAGAAGATACTCGGCGTTTATGGATTTTCCTATCTACTTGTTGGATCTCCAAGTCCGATGAGGAAATCCCATGAATTCTATATTTCCTATTGACTTTGCAACTGTGGTTATCACCAGACGTGAAGCCACCTACATGTTGTATAGCAGCAATGGTAAACAAAGACCAGAAACGAAGCCCAACATTTGGTCCGGGTCGAACTTGTCACCGGGTCGAATTCTCCTCTATATTTAACTTTCTCAGGTCGAGAAGCCCGAGTCCGACAACCCCCGTTCGAAGGAGTTTTTGGTTGATGGCATCTGAGTCGAAGTCCTCGGCATGAAGTGCCCGGGCCAAGTGACATGATTCGACCTGACCCGAAGGCATAATTCAACCCGACCCGATACAGCCATTTTTTGAAAAAAGTACATTTTTCGGGTGTGCTAACATCGTTTCAGAGAAAGCTTGGTCTTCCGAAATCGGATGAATCGGTTAGATCGATCCCCGTCTGCACTGCGGTGCCCCAGTTCCCCGCCGATGCTGCACCCGGACCTGCTACTTGGCTCGCCTTCGAGTCGTCATATATTTTAGCTAACAATAGTCGTCAAGGCTTATCAATCGAGATTCAGTGGATAGTTTGAGAATATCAACAGCAAAATGGCAACGACTGGGATTCATCCAAGAGCCATGACCCCTGTCTACTGATGTTATTTAATGTGAGTTCCTGAGCAAATTCAGCATGTTAACTATGACAATACATGGAGGGAACAATACGCCATAGATGGCCGACCGCAACGAAAATCCAACGTGTTGCTAGCTACAATGTTACCATAGATATGATGATTTTTATCTATTGCAACACATGCTTCAAGGTGTTAGTACAGATATCACACTGTGTTGCAGCAGCTGTATATATATTTGAATTAAAAATTTAATAAAATTATCAGACCGAGTAAAAACGATCCAACGGTCTACGTTATCAATCCACGTCAATTTGATTTTCCTTCATCACCTCAGCTCCATTGTCCACAAATTTTCATTTTCCCGCTAATATAATTCAGCCCTCATTTCTTTTTCACTTCAGAAAAAGTATAGCGTGTTCCTTTATCCAAAAGTAGGTTTTTCCAAATTCAACGAATTGCGGTTTCATTCCACTTCATTTTGAATTTTTCCCATCCGTCTCCTATTTTTTCCCCCAAAATTTGTTCCCAGATTCATCTACTTTTACCCAACGACAGCCCTAGCCCTAGATTTTCTGATAAGAGAGTTTGGATATCGATTTTAATTTGGACAACAAAACATTTGCGGCTTCATATCTACTTACAATGGTAAGATTCTTGCTACCAATCTTAATTTGTAGGATTTGAAGGTATGAAAACATTCAGATTTTGATGATGTTTATATATTGGTCAATTCCGGTTGATGTTGCCGTTGAATGATAACAAAGATCTGGTAGTTGTTTTAGTCGGGTTTTGTTGGGGTTTACGGATTTCGGTTTATCTTGGTATATCAGATATTAGTTTACTAGGATTTCAACTGCCTATCCAGTTCTACGTTTTGGAATTTTATTGGTTCACAAGTCCTTCATCAGTACATATATTTGTACTAATTTTTTCCTAGATTTATATACATATTTTCTCCCAAAAACCTGGTTTTTATTTATTGTTCTTCATTGAAAGCCTTGGGTTTTTGAAAGTTGAATGGAGATGATATGTACCATATATCATTGAGGAAGATTGCAGATTCGTATGGTTTTGTAAGCAATGTGCATGATGTATACTGATGTTGATTTCTTCTTTAAATGGGTACTGTTTGATCATAGTCAGGTTCATCCAGTTGTGGAATTGGCAGTTTGGGTCTTGAACTAGTTCGGTTGCCAATTAGACTTGTTATTGGGAACTTTTAAAATGTGACTAATACATTTATTGTAAACATGATACTGTAATGGATGATATAGTTGTTTAATGCATTATGGTGCCAAACATATTTGGTAAGGGATTTAGATCAGTATTTCTCTTGTATTTCATCTGTTATGGTTTTCAATTATGGAAATCCAAGTCAGATATGCGGTTAGAATTTGGTTGGTTAATTCACAGCTCTTTCTTGCACCTGCGGATTTTCTTGTTAAGTTTTGCATTCAGTGAACTAATTTGTGAATCCTATTGTTTCAAATACTGGATGTCACATTCAACGAACCAATTTGTGAATCTAAAACTCAGGTATTTGAAATACGATTAGCACATTGAAACGGTTTTGCAATGGTTATGATTATATTTGGGTATCCGAGAGATAAATTTTTTTCATTGATCTGCCAAAATGGTTTACTTAGGGAGATCTACTCAATGATGTTTAAGAACAGATTTGCTAGTGAAATGATCATGGACTGGAGATTGTTGGGGAATAGTTAAGGCATTGAAAAGGAGATTATTTGATTAATGGATAGTACAAGATCTGTTTCTAGAGAAATGTTACTAGGCAATTCCGAGTTTATTCATTTATGCAAGAGGTCATCCAAATTCATATATTCATCAAATGTGATTTCTACATTCAGATGATACTTGTTCATCAAATTCAGCCTTATTGTAAAAAAAACCTCATAATAGTTGTGCAGATTCTCAAGGACAGCCAGTATGGTTAGTGCATATCATGATTTTCTCATTTGCATAAGTATATATATATAAATATATATATGTAATCATACATACATAAGTTTATATATAAGTGCATTTTGTATAGTAAGTTATATATTTTGTGTTTATTTACTACACCTCTGTGCAAGTAAATAATATTATTTTCACCTTTATTTTGTGTATATAACTAATTCTTAGCACATTATGGTTCCTAGTTTAATTACTAGAATTCTTTATTTGGCGTAACAGAATTGTTGTATGACTTGTCTTACCCCTGTTTATGGCTACTACAATGTATGTAGGTACCCTATGCCATAGGGTTGTTGATGTCCTTGAACTATTTCTATGTTTCATTTCAACTTGTTTAGTTGCCTTCATTCCAGTTCGAGTGATGATCTTTTTCAAAATAGTTAGCCATGCAGAAACCTATGTCTTTGGAGGTTATTTAACCTCCAAAGTACATAGCTCATTTAACCCCTGATGCTTTGCATGATTTGAATTGGTCTTCAAACATACTAGAATGCATTTCCCCTGATGGTGTGTGGAATGTTGTCATGAATAATGAGGTGGTGCAAGAGCTTAAGGCATCTCTTGATGAAGGTCTAGTACGTTGTTCTTTTTCATTCCTCTTATTTCTTCTTAAGGTTGTTAGTTGATGCTAAAAGGATTAAATCTCAAGACCTTTAGATTGACAATCTACATATACACTTGTCATCTCAGATATACCACTGACCCGAGACCTCTCTTATGGACACCCAATTCATTTCTTCATTTTAATGTTCAACTAACATTTACGTTCTTGTTTACTACCAGTTTCATTTTATAGTTATCTAGAATGATTGGACTGTTTCATCATGCTAATATACTTGGTTAAATGCCCATGTTTTGAAAACAAAAATATTATTTAATTAATTGCCAATTTCTTCCAAGCAATAAGATAGTTTAATACAATCAAGATTATTTCAGCATGTGCCTAGAGTACTCAAGTTATGCTTTTCTTGTTCTTTACAATATTATCCATTTAAATTGATTGCCGATTTCTTCCAAGCAATAAGATGGTTTAATATATGTACTGCACTAAAAATTCTTTGCATTCTCAAAAAGTCAATAGGGAGCAAATATATGTATTCACATTTGCTTCTTATTTTTGTTAATTTGTGCTTGCAGGTGTAATAGCTTGAAGATTGGAAGAGTGGACGTGTATAGCAGAAGAAGAAATGCTGGTATAGTAGTATTAGATTATGTTTATTGATTAAGTGTATGTACGTTTATTGACAAATGTAATGAATTCAGATATTTTCTGTAATGAAGTTATTAATTCACAAATGGTGTAAACTTGAATTGTTTTTTCTTCTTAATGTGAGTAATTTTGTTTGTTGTTAGTGAAATAGCGGTTATAATTATAATATTATGAAATCTTTGATTAATAGCAGTTGAGGTGTAATTACTTTTAGCGGTTGTAAAACAAATTTTAACAACTACTAGAAACAATTGTAAAAAAGGTTGACTTTATTAGGGTTGCCAGCTATACTAGATATATTACAATTGTTTTTGGTGGTTGTGAAAGGGTATTTTTTGTTGTTTTGGTACTTGTGGCAACACCTGTACCGATGTTGCCATAGGGTCGCAAAGGTGTTGCCTTTGACTCTAAGGCAACGCGACAAAAGGCAACCCCGAAAAAGTGTTGACGCATATCATTTTTTGCCTATAGCAACACTTTTTGGCACCTACCGCGTCACTTCTCTGGGGTTGCCGTAGGCCATCTATGGCATAGTGGAAATTGCTTCCTGACGGCCTCCTTTTCAAGGGTTCCGACGGTGTATAGATTTCATTAGTGCAACCGACGATATTCGTGAACGGGTAGTGATCACCTGGTCAACATGATTTAAACCTATCCAACCGACCGAATCCTAAATGTCATTGATATGGAGAAGTCCGGACCCTATTCCAAAGATGACTCGTATGACCATTGTGATGATAATTATCAATGCAAGGATACTGGAAGGCGACCAAGGATCCCAACATTCCAAAGCTACACTTCATTCATATGACATGATGACGGACATATGTCTTGCAACTACTATCTGAGGAAATTAGCTGACCTTTGCAATGACCATTTGCTATCAACCGCACTGATGACGACCGGTTCCCACCTGAGAAGTGTTAAATAAACATACCTAGGTACCCAGAGTCAGGTACCCATTAAACATACATTGGCCATGATCGGGGATATAGATCCTCGTAAAGACGGTAACAACTTGACTACTCATCAACCACCATGCGACCTCAATCTAGAAATGAAAGCTTGAGATCAGAGAAAATGCAAATAAGCCATATGCTCTCTACTTCATACTGTTGTTGTGACAAAACGTACAAACAACGTTCAAAACCTAGCAAGCCATGCTACCGCACTAGGTTTATCCAATCTAGATTGACCAGCTGCTACGGCAGGCCTTGCAATGACCTGAGGCATCTAGATGATTATCTAAATGGAACACTGAATTGGACTAATTCGACGTTACTTATTTTTCTTGGAAGTTCGTCTCGGGATAAACATCGACAAATTTCATTGCCAAGTTCACTGCACTGAATAATGCTTCAAGAGCAGTAGTCAACCGATTATCTAATGAAAAATGTACAAGAACAAGACTTCTAGCGGCTAGCGTTTTGATGATATAACGTGAAGATTCACAATTCAACCCCCTTCACCGACCGTCTGTCAATCAACTAATGCCCTAGATGCAGAGGGCAACTAGGAAGCCCTAGCGTGAATTGTTCATGATTTCTTCATCTAACCAAAAGACAAATTATGTCCTTGCATGATCGTATTTGTATCCGAAGTACGGCTAACTGCTATAGTCTTGCTCGAAGCCTAGCAAGTTTAAGGTTTGGAATACTTAAGCGTGATGCTAATTAAATGTCTCGGCTCTTATCCCTGTTTTGGGATCGAAGGCATAGTTGTGCATGGATGAGACATGACTAACTTCCTAGCCACCATCCCATTTCCTGACATGAGCATTGCGAAGTTTCTATAAGCATGGAGTTCTTACTCTCCCACCGATTTCCATCATAGTACCGACAAGGGGTGATGCTACCATAAAGGGTCTTGATCTGACTATTTGTACCTCGTTTCTTGCCCTTGACGTGGGGGCAGGAAGGTAATTCAAAGGAAATGCTATCTCATCATTCGCTCGCAAGGTCAACCTAACCTTCTTTGTCATTTCAAGACCCCAAGCAAGATCTATTCATTTTTGGCATTTCCGCCCCCATAATAATCTTAAGAGATGTCCTTTGTCATCTAAAAAAAAATTCCGCAGTCATCTTATGGCATGGACAGGACAAAGCAAAATGGACCTGCAAAGAATATGCGATGCCATTTCCACTCAGAACATCACTCATTCCTTTAATATGATTATTTTTAAACCATGCCTCTTATCTTTGCATGCTTTATGAGTTATTGATGTGATTAACTTATATAAATTTATGTATAAATGGTGCAGGTTCCTAGATTCTTCAGCTGATCAGACTTCTAACACCCGCATGCAGAATTATGGAGTACTGTCATAACGAGCCAGATTGAACGACTCGTTTACAAAACTATACCCTCCGTTAGAGGAAAGATGCATTGCAAAAGGTGGATCTGAGCTGACCATCCACCCCTTAGCTCATGCAAGGCAGATCTCAAGACAATTGTGCATCGATCTATGTATTGCAAAGTCAGAGTCTAACTCCAAATGGACACAGTTCGACTATCCATATGGCTAGGTCCCGCGTTCGATGCCATCATATTACATAAATTCAAATAGAGGAAGCAACACTGCCCATCAATATACTTACTTTCCAATCATGCATTTTTCGTTTACGCGATTCCCGAGTTGTTGACATGGATGTAAATTCTATATAAACAATGCAGGTACCCAAAGTTTGTTATCAATCAGACCTTCCATAACTTGGTTAGGAGAGTGTAAAGCCTTGGCGAATGTGATTCGACTGTTCGCTAGCTTACTCTTGGCTGTCGCCAACAACCTGACATTGGTGAAGTTCAACCGTTCATTTGCTGTCTTTTTGCCCTTGACGCAGGGGGAAAAGAATAAACGCATATGACGTTGACATGTGTTATTTATACATGAGCATACTTATGAGTCCTCCCCAACCTCTAACCTTCGATCCGCTAGGCAAGATATAGAGATGTATTCGAGTGTGATAGGACAACCCAGCAAGTCGGCAACTCCATCCCTTGATCCAACGAGAAGAGTGCAATAATGACGAGAGCACAATCTTATGAACTATACATTGACTTTTTGTTCTTGACATGGGGACAAAAGTGAAATGCCAAGACAAGGATGAGTGTAAATTGACTGCTCCCCCCACGACTTTCATTGGCTCACGTTTCGACGAGCCGACCCAACTATGTGACCGACTAGACTTGGAAAGAGGAAAATAGGGCTAGACATTGACGCTCGATATGGCGACCTCCACTCCGCAGACTAAAGTAAGGGAATGATGCCTTAACAACATCCAACTCTTTCCCATGTTTCAATGGGACGAGAATAAATGATAGGGATGTGATCAAACATCCCTGATAGAAACCTTTGTCTTTGATGTAAAGGCGGGGGGGACGACGTCGAGGCAAATGTGATCCGACTGTTTGCCCGACTAACTCTAGTTCTCAGAGCTTCGACGGGAGTATAAAGGACGAACATTGATGTCCATAATTCTGAATCTCACGACTTGAGAGAGAGTATAAACGACGAACAACGACGCCTGTAACTCTAACCCAGACTGACTTCGGGAGAGTATAAAAAACGAGCCATGATGTACAAAACTCTAACTCTAATGTCTTGAGAGAGTGTATAAATCTATTGGGTTAGTGTGAATGGTGCACCACGATTTGAGATCACTAGACCCTAAACTCCAACTCACACGACTTGAGAGAGAGTATAATGGGAGATATTGCGACGTCCATATAAACTCCATCATCCTTTGGCCAAGGATATGAGTATAAAAGAATTACGAACCAGACGTCTGAATGACTTAACCCGGTTCCCATCAATACTGGGGGTATGGGAATAAACTTCTAAATTAACTTTGAACTTGTTTCGGATGCCACTCACGACTCAAATTTAATTGGAAGCTACATAGACTGTACCACGACACTTCGCACACTGATATTCAATCATTCTAAGCTTGATATCTTAGCACTTAGCATGTTTTCATTTCAAGCTAGAATTTCTTGTGACTTAAAGATCGAGTTTATGGCTTGCAAGACTAAGCGAATTATTCTATTTGAATTGCATATTCATTTATAGATATAGAGCATAGATGCGAAGGCCACACTTGTATACACCAATAAATGGCCGCATTCAAACGGTTGACGCCGATGCTGGAAGCTAAACTTTCCGCATGACTTAAGGCAGCGATCGAAAGGAGGCCTTGGGAGAGGGATGTTCAATAACATATCACACGACTTGAGGCAATAACCAAAAGGAGGCCTTGGAAGTGATATCTCAAATCGATGTGCATACCCCTTTGCGACTGACTATAGCCCAAGTGCAACGACGAGTGTCACCTTGCAAATGCATCGAATGGAAAATGCAATAGCTTGATGTAACGGCGCGATTTTCGACCCTCCGAAAACCGTGTCATTATTGAAAGAAATTAGAAGATGAGATAGAAAAGATAGAACTAATAGAATAGAAGAATAAGAAGTTATCAGAAATCTCACAGCGGAATTTAAAAATACAAATACATTACATCATAGGGTCTGATACATCATAATACATCAACAACTTACAACATCATAGTACATTCACTTAATAATACATCATGATATGGAAATACAAATCTAACTGGATACATAGGTGTAGTTAAAACTACTAGACTTGTCCTGCAACTTGAACTTCGCGAGGATTCCATTTGCCAACCTGAATTACTTGCCTACTCATAATAATCATTATGAGTACCCAAGAGTTTAGGGAAAACACAGAAAATAAACTCCGGGTCAGTCAGGGGACTGGTGTGAGTAAACATAGTTAAAAAGATGTACACGGGGAAAAATAAGGGATATGGTGTTCCGTTATTAACAGATTCAATTACTTCAGAAATCTTAAGCCCAATCCATAACTACTATATGGAAAACGACCCTTGTATTTTAATATCAAAACGTTTGATATTTATGATAGTATTTATCAAATAAATAATCATCTAGTGAATCGCTTGCATCTCACGTTCACGTACATAGAATAAAATCTAAAACCGTCGAGCGCTTATTGGAAATTTGGTTTCTAACTGACAGGGTATGGGAGCACCCACCGATCAGTGTACTCTAGAGAAGATACACTGGGGTTCAACAAGAACGTCCTGCAACCCGGCCACACATGACCGTCCACTCATTTAGCTTGATTGTAACGAATATATTACCACCTCCACGGTTGGGAATGACCCTTCCGATTACCGAAGTTACAGCAGTGAATATAGATTAAGAAACAAAAGGAATTACTCTAGATGGTGATAATATACCCTGCTTGGGTATGACCCAACTAGCCATGCTGCCTAGCCCAACTATTGTCTTTCTCGGGTTGTGAGGTTTGAAGTCACGTTACCGTTGACGGATTATTCTTCAACGTCTTTGAATGTCACACCGTCCTATCTGACAGATCACTCATTTGTTTCCACAAACATATTCTGGGTATAAGGCTAAAGAAACGAATTTCTTTGCCACCAACAAAATACACTTACGTAAAGTCGATGTGTAAAATCTGATCGATATACGTTGTAAGACATCCGACTGTTCGGATCTGTTCTGGGATTGAACAGACCGTAGATACTATTTTGAAATAGTCCTTGCATTCTTCATCTTTATCGATTTCGGTATACGTCGTATAAATCCGAGTCGAAGTGAAATGTAAATTCCGGACTCTTCGAAACGATGTACGAAATATCTTTTATAGTCGATAATTTATTTTCAGCTTAAATGTCTTTAATTCAGTTTGCACATCCTGTATTTATAATTATATATACAGTATAAAATTCTCAGGTTCATATCTGGATATCTTAAATGTCATTTACAATTGTGTAGTTAAAGTGTGTGCGACGCACACAAAATGTTATACAGTTTTTATCACTATTTGGAAGTGTATAGAAAAAGCCCGTGCTACGCACACGGTGTTAAATCTTGCTTATCATTGACTGTCAGACGATGTTCTATACTCTGATTTGATTTGTCAAATATTTATTTCTTTTATTTAAACTTAAATAAATTGTTTTATAATTTATTTAAGTTAAATTATCTTTTAGAACTCATGTTCTAACTCGACGAACTTCTTCGAACAACTTCGATTCTCTGACCTCACTGTCATCTTTACTGTTTCACTTGTTTATGCCATATTAAATAAAAACTCTATTTTTATTTAAATAATTAATTACTGATTAATTACTTTTAATTATTTAATTAAATTAAGATTGATTTAATTTAATTATTGTCTTTTGAAAATGATTCTTGTTTGGACTTGCCTTGCTAACTCCGGTGTTGCCAAACTCTCGTGCCCTGGTGTTGATCACTTCGAAAACGTTTCCAAACCCATGTTGCCAGACCTTCGTGCCAAGCCTTCGATCCCCCTCAAAACATGGTGATCCACCGATGGATCACTCGAAAATCACCGTGCCAAGTCTTCCCCTTTTCTTCTCCATTTTTCCATCGACTTCCTGTGCAAACGTGCACAGCTGTGCACGTGCACCACCTTCCCCGCCACCAGATCAACGTCGAACCTCCACCCACAAACTCCACTTCATCCACCGATCATCTCTGACGCCTTGCCACCACCCATCATCACCTCCACCTCGATTTCGCCCCCTCACCGCAACTTCCAGTACACGGTTCAAAAAGTACACCCCCTACATCGAGCTCGCACCACCACCTCCGACCACCTGAACACTTCGCACCGCCGCCACCAGCTCCGCCAAGTGTCGACGCCGCTCCACACCCAATTTTGGCCAACTCGCACCACCGTGGTTCCCCCCACGTCGTCGCCAAACCGATGAACCCATTTTTGCTTTCAAAACCTAAATCGAGTTCGTCAGCTCAAATCACTTGATGGAAAAATCATTGGGTATTTTTCTTGAGTTCCCCGATGTGTGCAGCTCCTCCACGCTCCACGATTTGGTCACCACCTTCGTCGTTCGCCGGAATTTGGTCAACATGTCATTTCGGCCATCTCAAGCTTTCTCCCTCATCCCAACGTTTAAAATCGTGAAACCACTTTTAAAAATCATCATTTTGTTTGTTGATTACATTCATATCTCTGTAATTCAATTCTACGATGTTTGAATTTTCGGGTTGAAATGTTGATACAGAGAATCATCTGTTTCCTTGCATTCTTGGTTTCAAAACATATATAGTTGATCCTTTATTCTTGCTATAATGTACATATATATTCTCGTATACAAGGTAACTCATCAATACACTTGTATGGTTTGTGTTTTTAGATCATCAAGGTTTAGTTTCAAATTACAGAGTTGTGTTTTGACAGGAAACAAAACAACAGTATTTTCCTTGATCAAGATTAAGGTGATGAACTCCTTACTATTTTATAAACACTTTCATACATGGTTTACTGGTGATATATACTTGGTGTTCTAGCATCTACAAGGTTGATAACAACATGATAGAACTTGCATTGACATATATGAACATGAAAGCACAAACTGTTTACAGTAAAACATGAAATCAAACTTGAACTTAGTGAGGTTTACTCACTTGAAAAGCTTTCACAAATTTCCTGCTGTGGATGGTTTTTGTTTTCAGCAAAGTGTTCTTGTGTTTTGTGAAAGACGATTTGCATGGATATGATGGTGTATTTATAGGCCAACTCTTCTCTTTAAACAATAGTTTTTCCCTTATGCTTTTAATAGTAAAAACCCACGTCTTCTACCTACCCCTTTCTCTCTCATTTGAATGGTCTAAACATTATACAGCATGTTTTTTTAAAGTACTTTCCACAAGAGATATTTCTACCAACGTCTCCTTGGTATCTCCTAAGTACAAGACTGTATGCTTTCATCAAATGCTCCCCTTGCTTGCATTAAATGCTCTCCATACTTACCATCACAAAACTTAAGAGAAAATAGTTTTCCTCTTTGATATTTTGTTTGTCTTCATTTTTAGTTCAGCCGCAAGTAATAGTGTAGGGATTAGGTGATGATTAAATTCAAATCTATTTCTAAATGATGGGGTTTTGGACTTGATTTTGTTTAAAGGTTGGACTATACTTCTTGCAAATGAACTTGGTGTATATATATACTTATATATATACTTAGGCCTTAGCATATGTATATAGAAATATATATATATGCCTATACTTTTCATGCTATACTTATATATATAAATATATAAATATATAGGTGTTAATCTCATTACTTGTTTGCTTAGTATATGACAACTTATACATGTTAGTTGTAAAATAGGAATTTCCACACTTATTTCATGTTGCTAGCTTCCCTACACTTCCTAATGTTATAAAATGTGTCGCCAATATTTTCTTAAGTTGTTAAAACATTCATACTTAATATATCTTGTAATAATTAAATTACAGTGTAAATCATATATGTATATACATACATATAAGTGATTATACATATTAATTGTTTGAGTTCTCTAGATACATTTAAATTTTCTTATTAAAATAAAATATCAGGTGCTCGAAAAATCCAGCCATTACAGACTACCCCACTTAAAAGAATTTCGCCCCGAAATTACATAAGAAAGATAGAAAGTTTCCAAAAGAAAATACTTCATAAACTGGTTGCTTTAGTACACATACACATACGACTAGTTTTATACTATCACTAGTCTCGATACATACAATAATACTAGACTTGACTACTCAAGTTCTAAACTGCCCCAAAATATACATACGTAACTATCCTCCTCGAGTCCCTGTCCTACTACTCGTCGTCAGAGATATCTATTATCTCTACGACCTCCTCGTCATCAGATATATTAAGGACCTCAACTACGTCCTCTGCATCAGTCTCCTTCTCGTCATCCTCTATATAAATCAGGCCCACTGGTGGTATTAAATATAGCCTCACCACGGGATATCCATACTCACCGAATACCTGTACTTCTCCTCCTGCCATGCGAAACTCGACGAGAACTTGTTCCAATCTATTCCATATCGCTGTCCTTTGGGCTACTTGTTCTTCTTTCTGGTTTCCCGTAGCAATGACTGGGGTTCCCGGAACAACTTGGTCTTCTTCTTCCTCATATTCTTCCTCATATTCTTCTTCATATTCTTCCTCTTCTTCGCCATCCTCATCTCCTTCACCATAACCGTCAACACTTCCTTCATCTCCTATCACTTCATCCTCATCAGTAAAGTCTTGGTGTCCTCCATCTTGTTCTATTGGTTCGTTCCTGCCAAACACCGATCCTTCTGATGATATGTGTGTACCTTCGTCATCGATGGGTGATCTCTCTCGGTTGTTGTCGGAATCTCCTACTCTTTGTCTCTTTGCTCGCAGCCTAAGAAACTGGAGTGGTGTCACCCTCTTTCTTGCCGTGGTCTTCCATACTGGAGCCATCTAACACGTAAGCAAGAATATAGAATTCATCAGTGATGTAAACATACAAGAGAGTTCATAAGTCCTAATAAACTGAATCCATAAAACACACATGCATATGCTCCCAGAAATGTAGAAATCAAAATTTCCTTACATTTTACCCATACCATAGTAAATCATACCTAACTCGTAGGAAAATCTGGGTATAATTTCTTTATCTGCTTCTCGGTCTCCCACGTACAGTCTTTCGGGTTTTCGCTCCACTGGATCTTTAGTAGCCTCACCACTTTGTTGCGAAGTTGCTTTCCCTCTCGGTCAATAATACTGAATGGATGTCTAATCACTGTCAAGTCTGGCTCAATCTCTATCTCTTGCTGAACAGAGGGTTCCAGAATTAATGATGGATTGCGCATACCTTTTCTCAAGTGTGATACGTGAAATACGTTGTGAATTCCAGCCATATATTCTGGTAATTCAACTTTATATGCTTGAAAACCAATTCTTTCTAAGACGCGGAAAGGTCCAACATATCTTGGTGCTAACTTTCCATATTTTCCAAATCTTACTACTCCCTTCATTGGTGAGATCTTCACAAAAACTAGATCTTCTATTTCAAATACTAAATCTCTTCGTCTTTGATCGGCATAACTTTTCTGGCGATCCTGGGCTTCTTTCATTCTCAGTTTCACTAATTCCACTTTCGTTGTCGCTTCTAGTATCATATCCGGACCAAGTACCAATTTGTTTCCGGACTCTACCCAACATGCTGGCGCTTTACAAGGTCTTCCATATAATGCTTCATATGGTGCCATCTGTATACTCGCCTGGTAACTGTTATTATATGAAAATTCTACTAGGTGTAAATGATCTTCCCACGACCCTCCAAAATCTAAAATACACGCTCTTAGAAGATCCTCCAATATACGATTAACTCTTTCCGTCTGACCGTCCGTTTGAGGATGGTAAGCTGTACTGAAATTTAATCTTGTTCCCAACGTTCTCTGCAAAGCTTCCCAAAATCTACTTGTGAAAATGGTATCTCTGTCGCTTACAATGCTCGTTGGAATACCGTGCAGTCGTACTATCTCTTTCATGAATACTTCGGCTAATGTTATGGCAGTGCGCGTTGGTTTCACTGGAATAAAGTGCGCACTCTTAGTTAACCGATCTACGATTACCCAAATCCCTTCGTAGCCTCTCCTTGTTCTTGGCAAACCATCGATGAAGTCCATCGATATCAATTCCCATTTCCAGTTGGGAATCTCTAATGGCCGTAATAGTCCCGCAGTCTTTTGATGGTCTCCCTTGACTTGCTGACAACGTAGACATTCATTTACGAAAGTAATGATATCTTTATTCATTCCTGACCACCAGAATACTCGTCTCATATCGTGATTCATTTTATGAATTCCTGGATGGATGCTCAACTTTGATGCATGGCATTCTTTTAAAACCTCCTGTCTTATCCCATCCACGTCAGGTACGCATAATCTGTCGTTTATTCTCAATACTCCTTGATTGTCCAACTCGAAGTCAGTCTCTTTTTTCCGTTTTTGACTCCTCGCATAATCTTTTCTAGTTTGGCATCCCTTTCCTGATTACTCATTATCCTTTCTTGGAGAGTCGGTGTGACTTCCAAAAGTGATAATATCGCATTTCTACTCAAGGCATCTGCCACTACGTTCGCTTTTCCCGGTGTATAAATGATATCTAAGTCATATGACGCAAGAAATTCCAACCACCGCTGTTGTCTCAGATTTAAATCTCTTTGCATGAACAGATACTTTAATGGTTTATGATCGGTGAAAAGTTCGAATTTCCCCCCTAGCAGGTAATGTTTCCACATCTTCAATGCGAAAACGACTGCCAATAACTCCAAGTCGTGAGTTGTGTAATTCTTCTCGTGAATCTTTAACTGCCTACTTGCATATGCAATCACTTGTCCCTTCTGCATTAACACCGCTCCTACTCCTCTTACACAAGCATCGGTGTATACCGCAAATCCGCTCGTCCCATCGGGAACAGCTAATACTGGTGCTTCTGTTAATCTCTTCTTTAGTTCTTGAAACGATTTTTCACACTTTGGGTCCCATATAAACTTTTGGCCCTTCTTTGTTAACTTGGTCAGATGTGACGATATTTTGGAGTAGTCTCGGATAAATCTTCGATAGTATCCCGCCAGTCCTAGGAAACTACGAATATCTGTTGGTGTTTGAGGTTGTTTCCATAGTTGTACTGCATCTACTTTAACTGGGTCTACTGATATCCCATCTCCGTTTACTATGTGCCCCAAAAATCTCACTTCCGATTTCCAAAAGTGACATTTTGAAAACTTTGCCTTCAACACGTGTTTCCTTAGAGTTTCTAGCACTACCCTAAGATGACCACGGTGCTCTTCTTCGGTTTTTGAAAAGATTAAGATATCGTCAATGAAAACGGGAACGAATTTATTAAGAATTTTCCTAAATACTCTGTTCATCAGATCTACGAAGAAAGCTGGTGCGTTGGTTAATCCGAACGGCATAACCAACCACTCATAAAAGAAATCTGGGCCTCTGAATGCTGTTAAAGGAATACAATCTTCAGAGATTCTCAGTTGGTGAAATCCTGTTGCTAAATCCATTTGGGAGAATACCGTTGCTCCGTGCAATTGGTCGAAAAGGTCATCAATTCTAGGTAATGGATATCTATTTCGGATGGTTACTTTATTCAATTCTCGGTAGTCTACACACAGTCGTAAGGATCCATCCGACTTCACTACAAAAACCACCGCAGAGCCCCAACTAGAAAAACTTGGTCGGATTAAGCCTTTACTCAGCAAATCCCGAGTTTGTTTCTCTAATTCCTGAACTTCCTTGGGAGCCATCCGTCTCTTTGGTTGAATCATTTGCCTAGCTCCTGGGACTAAATCAATTCGGAATTCGATCTCTCGATGCGGAGGCAAACTTCCGACATCCTCGAATACGTCCTTGAATTCTCTTATTACTTCCAAAGTGTCAAGACTTTCTTGAGATGCTTCTAAAGCGTATAGAAAACTACAAGTGTGAATTCCCGGTTTCCCACAAGTTATTCTAGCTTTTCGCTCTAAGCTAGTTATAAGGGTTATGATTTCTTTATCACATTTTATCTTGGCTTGGAACTTGCTTAACCAGTCTAATCCAAGTATAAAATCGAAACTTTTGAAGTGTAGAACATAGAATCAAATCGAAAAGAGTGTGAGAGATATAAGAGAGTTATATCCTCACAACACATTTTAAGCTCAGTTTATGGGGTTTGATACGCAAATGGGGTTCGGTGATATAATTGGTCTAAGGTCAAACTGATCTATGGTTTCGGCTGAAATAAAACTGTGTGAAGCACCCGTATCAAATAAAACACGTAGGTAAATTCCATTAAACTGTAAAGTACCTTCTAGCACTCCCTTCCCTTTCACATTCTGAGAAGTAGACGGTTCATCTTTGATTGTAAAAACCCTAGGCTGTGGTGCCCTCTTCATCAATGGACAGTCTTTCACCATGTGTCCTGGTTGATGACAATTGAAACAGAGATTCTTCACTACCATCTCGTTCCTTTGATGCTGGTTCTGGTTCTGATTCTGTTTCTGTTGTTGATTCTGTTGCTGAGGTTTTTGTTGCTGTCGCGGGTATTGCTGGGGTTTCTGTTGCTGTTGTGGGTATTGCTGGGGTTTCTGGTTCCCCTTTTGTTTGCAGAATCGTGCAATGTGTCCCTTTTGTTTGCAGTTATGGCATAGGACATTTTTAAATCTACCTTCAAGTGTCTGTTGTCCCGTCTTAGCTTGGCCCTGATTATCTTTCCAATCTGGGTTGATCTTTCTTTTCATGGCATTTCCCCCACTTGTCTCCCCAGTCTGGATCCTCGCTCCTGGTTTCTTTGCATCTAGTGCTTCATATCTAAGTGCTAGGTCTGCTAGTTCCACAAATGTCCCATCATCCTTCCTTTTAGATTATCTCTAAGACCAGCAACAAACATCTCGTTCTTTTTCAAAAGAGTATTTATCAGTTTCGGCCCAAAGAATGAAAGTGCGTTGAACTGGTTTTCGTACTCAGCGACTGTCTTGCTTTCCTGCTTTAAGTCAATGAAGTCTCGGTACATCCTTGTCCTTCCAGTAGCAGGTACATACTGACCTTCAAAAGCTTCTTTGAACACGGGCCAAGTAAAGTTTTCCTCAGGAGTGTTAGCAGTCTGGGCATCCCACCATATTGCTGCGGCTCCTTCCAAATTCCATGAAGCTAAGAGACGCTTATGCTCGTCATCCAACCTCAGTCCTTTAAAAATCTTCTCACATGATCTAATCCATGCTTGGACTCCGACCAGTGATTCAGTACCTCTGAAAATCTTTCCTCCCAGAGTTGTGTAATTCTTACAGACCGTAGCAAAGTTAGGCTGAGTTGGTGCTCGAATTACTTCAGTAGAATCCACTTGGGTCTGGTTAACAGTGTGTCCGTTTGTCGTAGTTGCTCCGCTTGCTCCTCGGCCTCTTCCTCCACGAGAACTCATTTTCAACTCCCTGAGTACACGGATTGAAATTTTATGACTCATCGGAAAAATATGTCAAGGGATTACCTAAGTAACTACGATCTACCTATACTAAAATATAGTTTTTAGTAAAATACGCTCTCTCACTATTTTAAAGCCTAAATGTTTCCGAAGAACATAGGCTCTGATACCAACTGTAACGGCGCGATTTTCGACCCTCCGAAAACCGTGTCATTATTGAAAGAAATTAGAAGATGAGATAGAAAAGATAGAACTAATAGAATAGAAGAATAAGAAGTTATCAGAAATCTCACAGCGGAATTTAAAAATACAAATACATTACATCATAGGGTCTGATACATCATAATACATCAACAACTTACAACATCATAGTACATTCACATAATAATACATCATGATATGGAAATACAAATCTAACTGGATACATAGGTGTAGTTAAAACTACTAGACTTGTCCTACAACTTGAACTTCACGAGGATTCCGTTTGCCAACCTGAATTACTTGCCTACTCATAATAATCATTATGAGTACCCAAGAGTTTAGGGAAAACACAGAAAATAAACTCCGGGTCAGTCAGGGGACTGGTGTGAGTAAACATAGTTAAAAAGATGTACATGGGGAAAAAATAAGGGATATGGTGTTCCGTTATTAACAGATTCAATTACTTTAGAAATCTTAAGCCCAATCCATAACTACTATATGGAAAACGACCCTTGTATTTTAATATCAAAACGTTTGATATTTATGATAGTATTTATCAAATAAATAATCATCTAGTGAATCGCTTGCATCTCACGTTCACGTACATAGAATAAAATCTAAAACCGTCGAGCGCTTATTGGAAATTTGGTTTCTAACTGACAGGGTATGGGAGCACCCACCGATCAGTGTACTCTAGAGAAGATACACTGGGGTTCAACAAGAACGTCCTGCAACCCGGCCACACATGACCGTCCACTCATTTAGCTTGATTGTAACGAATATATTACCACCTCCACGGTTGGGAATGACCCTTCCGATTACCGAAGTTACAGCAGTGAATATAGATTAAGAAACAAAAGGAATTACTCTAGATGGTGATAATATACCCTGCTTGGGTATGACCCAACTAGCCATGCTGCCTAGCCCAACTATTGTCTTTCTCGGGTTGTGAGGTTTGAAGTCACGTTACCGTTGACGGATTATTCTTCAACGTCTTTGAATATCACACCGTCCTATCTGAAAGATCACTCATTTGTTTCCACAAACATATTCTGGGTATAAGGCTAAAGAAACGAATTTCTTTGCCACCAACAAAATACACTTACGTAAAGTCGATGTGTTAAATCTGATCGATATACGTTGTCAGACATCCGACTGTTCGGATCTGTTCTGGGATTGAACAGACCGTAGATACTATTTTGAAATAGTCCTTGCATTCATCTTTATCGATTTCGGTATACGTCGTATAAATCCGAGTCGAAGTGAAATGTAAATTCCGGACTCTTCGAAACGATGTACGAAATATCTTTTATAGTCGATAATTTATTTTCAGCTTAACTGTCTTTAATTCAGTTTGCACGTCCTGTATTTATAATTATATATACAGTATAAAATTCTCAGGTTCATATCTGGATATCTTAAATATCATTTACAATTGTGTAGTTAAAGTGTGTGCGACGCACACAAGATGTTATACAGTTTTTATCACTATTTGGAAGTGTATAGAAAAAGCCCGTGCTACGCACACGGTGTTAAATCTTGCTTATCATTGACTGTCAGACGATGTTCTATACTCTGATTTGATTTGTCAAATATTTATTTCTTTTATTTAAACTTAAATAAATTGTTTTATAATTTATTTAAGTTAAATTATCTTTTAGAACTCATGTTCTAACTCGACGAACTTCTTCGAACAACTTCGATTCTCTGACCTCACTGTCATCTTTACTGTTTCACTTGTTTATGCCATATTAAATAAAAACTCTATTTTTATTTAAATAATTAATTACTGATTAATTACTTTTAATTATTTAATTAAATTAAAATTGATTTAATTTAATTATTGTCTTTTGAAAATGATTCTTGTTTGGACTTGCCTTGCTAACTCCGGTGTTGCCAAACTCTCGTGCCCTGGTGTTGATCACTTCAAAAACGTTGCCAAACCCATGTTGCCAGACCTTCGTGCCAAGCCTTCGATCCCCCTCAAAACATGGTGATCCACCGATGGATCACTCGAAAATCACCGTGCCAAGTCTTCCCCTTTTCTTCTCCATTTTGCCATCGACTTCCTGTGCAAACGTGCACAGCTGTGCACGTGCACCACCTTCCCCGCCACCAGATCAACGTCGAACCTCCACCCACAAACTCCACTTCATCCACCGATCATCTCTGACGCCTTGCCACCACCCATCGTCACCTCCACCTCGATTTCACCCCTTCACCGCAACTTCCAGTACACAGTTCAAAAAGTACACCCCTTACATCGAGCTCGCACCACCACCTCCGACCACCTGAACACTTCGCACCGCCGGCACCAGCTCCGCCAAGTGTCGACGCCGCTCCACGCCCAATTCTGGCCAACTCGCACCACCGTGGTTCCCCCCACGTCGTCGCCAAACCGATGAACCCATTTTTGCTTTCAAAACCTAAATCGAGTTCGTCAGCTCAAATCACTTGATGGAAAAATCATTGGGTATTTTTCTCGAGTTCCCCGATGTGTGCAGCTCCTCCACGCTCCACGATTTGGTCACCACCTTCGTCGTTCGCCGGAATTTGGTCAACATGTCATTTCGGCCATCTCAAGCTTTCTCCCTCATCCCAACGTATAAAATCGTGAAACCACTTTTAAAAATCATCATTTTGTTTGTTGATTACATTCATATCTCTGTAATTCAATTCTACGATGTTTGAATTTTCGGGTTGAAATGTTGATACAGAGAATCATCTATTTCCTTGCATTCTTGGTTTCAAAACATATATAGTTGATCCTTTATTCTTGCTATAATGTATATATATATATATTCTCGTATACAAGGTAACTCATCAATACACTTGTATGGTTTGTGTTTTTAGATCATCAAGGTTTAGTTTCAAATAACAGAGTTGTGTTTTGACAGGAAACAAAACAACAGTATTTTCCTTGATCAAGATTAAGGTGATGAACTCCTTACTATTTTATAAACACTTGCATACATGGTTTACTGGTGATATATACTTGGTGTTCTAGCATCTACAAGGTTGATAACAACATGATAGAACTTGCATTGACATATATGAACATGAAAGCACAAACTGTTTACAGTAAAACATGAAATCAAACTTGAACTTAGTGAGGTTTACTCACTTGAAAAGCTTTCACAAATTTCTTGCTGTGGATGGTTTTTGTTTTCAGCAAAGTGTTCTTGTGTTTTGTGAAAGTCGATTTGCATGGATATGATGGTGTATTTATAGGCCAACTCTTCTCTTTAAACAATAGTTTTTCCCTTATGCTTTTAATAGTAAAAACCCACGTCTTCTACCTACCCCTTTCTCTCTCATTTGAATGGTCTAAACATTATACAGCATGCTTTTTTAAAGTACTTTCCACAAGAGATATTTCTACCAACGTCTCCTTGGTCTCTCCTAAGTACAAGACTATATGCTTTCATTAAATGCTCCCCTTGCTTGCATTAAATGCTCTCCATACTTACCATCACAAAACTTAAGAGAAAATAGTTTTCCTCTTTGATATTTTGTTTGTCTTCATTTTTAGTTCAGCCGCAAGTAATAGTGTAGGGATTAGGTGATGATTAAATTCAAATCTATTTCTAAATGATGGGGTTTTGGACTTGATTTTGTTTAAAGGTTGGACTATACTTCTTGCAAATGAACTTGGTGTATATATATACTTATATATATACTTAGGCCGTGGCATATGTATATAGAAATATATATATATATATGCCTATACTTTTCATGCTATACTTATATATATAAATATATAAATATATAGGTGTTAATCTCATTACTTGTTTGCTTAGTATATGACAACTTATACATGTTAGTTGTAAAATAGGAATTTCCACACTTATTTCATGTTGCTAGCTTCCCTACACTTCCTAATGTTATAAAATGTGTCGCCAATATTTTCTTAAGTTGTTAAAACATTCATACTTAATATATCTTGTAATAATTAAGTTACAGTGTAAATCATATATGTATATACATACATATAAGTGATTATACATATTAATTGTTTGAGTTCTCTAGATACATTTAAATTTTCTTATTAAAATAAAATATTAGGTGCTCGAAAAATCCAGCCATTACACTTGATCACTTGGATAGCCCAATCACTTAAGTTTTGAAAGCATTGTCTCTTTTTCATACATGTCTAAATTGGTTGCATGAGGACCATTAAAAGGATGAAGAGTGATAGTCCACTGACTAGTCCCAACCTACTTCTGGACCAGAAGGCATAGATAAGGCTGGAGAAGAATTAGCTATCCTATCCTACTCATGGGTGTGATGCACTGCTTTGTCTCCGACTTTTCCCTTTGGTGAACGGAGGAAAATGACAGCACTTGAGGCGACTACAGTCTGACTTTTTGCTACCTGACTCTGATCCTTAGAGCCTGGATAAGAGACTAGAGATCAGTATGGCCTGAGTACCAACAGGTTGTTTTGCACCCAACTCCGACTCACAATTTGATGTAGGAGTATGAGTCCAGAGATGACATAAATTTTAAATGTACTACCCAGCTATACCCCATGACTGGATGCACATGATGCGAGCCTCGAGCAACATAATTCGATTGCCTGATTATGCAAATTCTTTATCCTCAGAGTTCTACAAGATCTTATACTACAACCAAAAGAATGACTCCTCAAGATTAACCCACATACATTTGAGCTACGGAACATCATCAAAATTAAATGATAGAAACCTGATTGATGGCTATTGAGTATGCGGAACCAAGGAGCCTGAAGCCAGTTTCCACCCACTTCAGGGCTTCACGCTGGGGGCACCAGCACCGAATTAGATAACTGGCAACAACTTCTTAGAGAAGGAGGTTAGATTTTCAACATTGTTCGATGCTTCTCCCAAGGTGGCACAATACAGCATGGATAACGTCAATCATAGCCCTTTCACATGGGACATCAGGGATTTCCACAATCCCCCAGACTTTAAAGTACCATCTCTAAAGGCCCACAACGGCATGGGATGATCCTACCATGCATCTGATGCACTGTATGCGCCGTATGGAAGTGTTATCGGCGTCGGACAACATCATGACTAAGTACTTTCTTCTACTCTTGCAGAACATTGCTTCTGTGTAGTTTCGACAGTTGGAATGCAAATCGATCAATTGTTGGAACGTGCTGGTCACATGTTTCATTGAGCAATTCAGGATCCACATAGCTTGGCCCAAAAGTATGGTGTGCCTTATTTCTATTAAGCAGAGGTACGGTGAGACCATCAATCATTTCGAGAAAAGTATTAATGCGGTGGTGATGTTGGTGGGTCGACCACTGTAGTGTCTGGCATCTTGGACAAAATGGATGCCAAAATCTCTCTTCAATGAGATTTACCTAGAGATCTTGATGAATTCTAAGTTGAGGCAGACAGATTCCTGCGACAAGAGGATGTTATCGCCGAGATGGGTGATCTTGATGTTTTCTTGACAAGGAGTGGAGGACCATCCAAGTATAAAATGATAAGGGGGAGGGAAGGTCCCTGAGAAAGAATGATAGGAATATGTGGTTCCAGAGAGAACTAGTTTAGTGATCAAGTCTACAATCTTGTTTGTTAAGCTTAAAGGAACTGAGCATGAGGAAAAATCATCAAGTGTGTGATGACTACTTCAGGCTATGCTGAAATACGAACGAAAGGGCTTGATTAACTCCCTAATGATGCTCATTAGCCTGCATTTTGATGAGTTAACTAAATTCTGCAACTAATTAGGTAAGAGTAACTAAATCCGCTGATGCTCGATGAGGCAATCCTTACTTTCTGACTAAAGTGAAGGGACAGTGCCAAAGTGAATGTGATTTGGCCATTCGCGTATTCAACTCTAACATTCACTGACTCGAGAGGGAGTATAAAATGACTTGGGATGGGTAAGACCGCTATTCCCATAATTCTGACCTGAAACTATGAAGGAAAGTGTAAAGGCTTAAGGATTGGAGGTCTGGTTAACTTAGCTCAACCCCCGCCGATGCTGGGGACATGAGCATTGACTTCACTTGTCCTAAAATGGCACTGGGAGCATGAGCATTGACTCATAGAATGACTTTGAAAGAAGACCCTGACTTGGCACATGATTTAAAACACATACACTATATTTTCAGACTAAGACGTGACTTTCCATACCCGCTCAAGCAAGCCAGCTTATGGGTCAAGCGTGATTTCAAAGACTTAAACCACAACTACATCAAATGGAAAGTGTGACAAACTTCTCTACTGCCTTATGGTTTTAATAGCCATGCCAGACACTGACTTGCATGATTTCAACAATATCTCGTACTGACTTGTACGTGGTCATTGGACTATAATGCGATCTGGAGGATCGTGGATTTCTTTGAAGAAGGTCTGACTCGACCATGCACTCAACATGTGCGATGAGACATAGTTTGACAATGACATGTGCATGTGCAATCACACTCGGGAGACAATGATCCAACACGACTTATGGCAAAAGAATTTGACCTGTTGATTCGACGATGCTTAAATGATTATTTGATCATCTCGATTACCCTAACCATAGGCTTTGGCCCAATAAGAACCAATGAAAGCAGTGTGATACATGACAAGCTATCTATGCAGGAAAAAGTCCAAGTGACAGAACTATTTAAGAAAACACAAGTATTGATTGCTATCTATTCAGGAATGGTCAGTTTGACGAATTCAAAGCATGTCTCATCTTTGATAAGGCGTGGGGGGCAAAA
Organism: Allium sativum; assembly: GCA_030737875.1. NCBI lineage: Eukaryota > Viridiplantae > Streptophyta > Magnoliopsida > Asparagales > Amaryllidaceae > Allium > Allium sativum. Next base: position 168,110,882 of record CM060923.1, read on the forward strand.
AGTTAGACTACCTTGTCGCAAGGATGTCAAACGTTCGAGTGATAGGATTGTGAGCCCTGAATATCAAAGTATCGTGCCTACATGAGAAGCTGGCTGCGGGTCGGGTCGAATTTGACCCCATCCAGATAACTTTCTACATCACAAAATGAAGAGAAACAGGGCTTCGAGTCGCACCACCTTGGGTCGAATTCAACCCCGCATGCACCAAAGGTTGCTGGCATATGAACCATCTCGGGTCGGGTCGAACGAGACCCGAACCCACCTGAAGCAGTTACTAAACATATAAACCATGTCGTGTCGGATCGAAAGGGACCCGAACCCACCTTAAGCAGTTACTGAACATATGAACCGTCTCGGGTAGGATCGAATGGGACTCGAACCCACCTAAAGCGGTTACTGAACATATGAACCATCTCGGGTCGGATTGAAAGGGACCAAATCCACCCGAAGCAGTTACTAAACTAGAACGTGGGCCTATTCTTGTGGCTGCTTACATGTTCCACTCACCTATTATGTCGGATCAGAACACACTTGAAAATGCATGAACCGACCCACGTTCCTCACTAACTCCGAGATGCAGTGGGTGCTCGACACATGGCATTCGACCCGATCTAGGTTGTTGCCTATATATACTTGAAACGACAACAATTGCAGGGGATTTTTGGGAACTTCTTTGGCTCGCATTCGCCATGGACAATGCTCAACAACTGATAATCACCGTCTTCTTCAATCAAATCAGTGAATTCAGAGAAAATTATTCATTGTAAATTGAGTTATGAGGACAATACTTGTTGTAATTGTAAATTCTTCGTTGAAAGGAAGAACTATGAAGTAGTTGTAGGCTCGTTAACGCCGAACCACTATAAAAATCTTGTTATCTTGTGGTTTCTCGCTTTTTTCCATTATTTTCTCATATTTCATGTTCAAAACATGGTTTTTGGGTGTTAGTGCTATTTTTTGGTCTAACATATAGTTCAAGGCTCAATGGACACGCAATAATCACTGCACTTTCCCTCAGTTAGCATTTGGAATTCAATTGTTCAACATAGGTTGGTTTCATTTTATTTTCAAAAGTCTTTCTACGGGGTTATACACCTAGGAATAAATGCACCTAATGGTCCTAAACATAACTTCTATTATGTGGAATGACTTCGAAATGCACTTCGCATCTAAAGTTAAAGGAAGAAATTCCCTTCATTTTGAATCGGAGTTTTCCTTCATTATGTATTCATCTTATATTCTCACTAAGGCTTCAACTCATGTTCCAACTCAGTAACCAATAACCTCGATAAGTCAGATTTCTGACTTGATGCATCCTTCTCTAAGAGTCTTTTATGAATCATTGAAGAGATGTCCCATTATAGTTAGAGCAAGGATGGTCAAGAACATTTATTTGAAGTTCAACATTTTAGTGGGGGTTGTCGAATTTCGATCAAGGGGAGAGTTTGTTGAGATGTTGCTGCCCACCGATTGTCATCTCTTATTGTGTTCTACCGATGTGGTACCTCCATTTAATATGTACATAGGGATGGCTCTCCAGGAGATGGGTGTTGCACCCTTCTAGATGTACCTTGAATGTTGTATTATTCTGACCTACCTCTATGTTCTTTTCATGCAAGCCTTCAGATGTCCATCGTCTTTTGATTTCAATAGGAGACAAGATTATCCTTTGTATGTTTTTATTAAGGTTAAAGGAATAGGCAGATCACACTTAACCTCTATAAAAAAGTTATTGACAATTAAAAACCAAATTTTCATTGTCCACTCTCCCGCAGGCTACCGCAGGATATGGTCTTCTTGAAGTAAGCATTTAGATCATGGTTTTGATATGAATATGAGGTTTAGATTTTTGATTAGGGTTTTTTTCTCACATCTCTTCCTACCTTAAATAGGGATATTGCACCTGAGGCTACTCTTAATGCATTGAGAGCGGTCCTGACATAAGAAAGTGATAAATAGTTCCTGTTGCGGAACGAACATATCCATAGATATGGGTTGCTACACTCTAAGAGGTTAGTTGTCTCATATGAGGTTCTTGCTCTTATTCATCCTAGAGTCTAGATTCTTTCTACTTCCACATCTCAAAGCACTTAGAGTGAAGCCCGAGGAGTAGAAGGCACATCAGGGGAGTCCGTTCGAGACAGTAGCTACGGGATCATACTCGGACAGGAACAACTAAAGGAGTGAGAATGACTTGAATTCCAAAAGAAGAAAATGAAGAAGCAGTTCAAAAAGAGGGCAAGTCCATGGCTTCTTTAAGCATATGAAAGAGAAATTATGGAGGAAGAAGAGTATATCTTAAGTGAAGAAGGAAGCAAGTCTGAAGAAGACTACGCAAAATCTTTTGATGAGACACCAAGGTAAGCGTAGTGCACCAATAGCTCGAGATTGGACACGACACAAATATCAATGCCTCAATATTATTGATCGAACTCTAAGTCATATGCCTAGAGGTGGAGATGTCGTTAGTGAATTTGGTAATGTTAACGATATATGTGTTATCCCTTGTGAGATCATTGGCGAATCATTTATGCCTATAGATTCAGACTTGATTACATCCTAGGTAATCACTTCAGAAGATGTATAGACTCTAACATTGGTGAAGGAGATGTGGTTTGTAGAGGAGTTAGACTGTAGATAACATGTCACATGCACTATTAGGACCACTAAAACTATCACGAACACTTTCCTCTCTGTTTGGGCCAGTCTTTTAAAAAAAATTGGAGAGCACCATGGCTCATGGTTACTTTGAAAGCTTTGAGCATACTTATTGGAATGACCACTTGTGAAGTTGGACTTTCAATCTATCTCCTCCCAACTTCTCCGTTCATAAATGATGGAAAAAGAAGAAGAAGAAGAAGAAGAAAAGAAGGGCAAGAGAGGACAGAAAAGGAGAAGACCAATGAATATGATAGGAGAAGGAAGAGAGGAGGAGAGGGACCATGATGGAAAGAAAGATGTTGAGGTTAGGATGCCCTCCAAACATATAAGAGTATAACAAGATCCCCTTAATCACCGCCCCTCTTTGAGGATCTCGTCTAGTTCTAAGAGTGAAGTGCTTATCTCTGATGGTCATTTGACTTTGATTTTTGTCGCTATTACTGCCTGAACTAATACTACCCCTGATATTTACCAAAATTTGAAGAGGGAATCATATAAGATGCTAGCAAGTCCTACCATTCTAACCAAGAACTTATTCATTGTTTTTTAAAAGGATTCAAGTTTGACAAAAATCTCATGCTAATTGATAAGAGGTAACCCTAAAAAATATCAAAGCTTGGAAGAAAGATGTAGATCAGCACGAAGTTTAACATTGTTCATTTAGAGAGCTCCCTACAATTTACAGGAGAACCTACACAAAAAATTTAACCCATGACTATGAGAGTGAAAAAAAATTGGATGCGATAAAGGAGAGTGGAGTCGATACGGAACAGCCGAGGAAGAATAAAGTAGAGGCACTGATGGCCAGGAAAGGTGTGAGGACATAGTACAGGATTTGAGCGATATTGGCAAAAAGCTGGTAGTTTTATATGAAATTTATCTCAGGAAAGCCAACTCCAATAAGGAGGCCACCCACTAGAGTCTCGAAGCTAAATAACAGATTACTTAGTCCAAAGCATTGACTATTATTTATCGAAGCCAAACAATATCAGCGTAGGGCATGGAGATCGCCTTGCTTCGAGAGCAAGTTTCTCAACTTCGAAAAGAGAAGAATTAGCTTGTTATTGAAAAATCCAATCTTCAAATAGCTTACTATAATAAAATGAAGCACCTTGATGCCACCATGTTTAACTTCTAAACGCTGACCATCATGAGAAAAGGATGCTTGTGCTTCTTGTGTGATAAGTTTGCCACACACTGGCGAAGTATAGAAAGAGATGATGGAGTAAGTCACCGTGTTGGGCTATATCGAAGAGCAGTTGGTCCGTCACTATCTAGATGAGAAATCCTAGAATGCTCTAGCAAAAGGAAGAGAAGAGGACAAGGCTTGTAGAGAGCGGTAAGCTTCAACTAAAGCAAGAAATTTGAGTACTCTAGTGTATGAAGGTGTTATGTAACAACCCGTATTTTCAATAACCTGTTATAACATAAATGGAGGCAGAATTAAACTGTAAAATCTGAATCAAGGGAAACGGGCTATGCCATTGCGTTCGTCTCGGAAAAATACGCGAAATAGAGTCCGAGTTTTCGAAAATCGGAGTCCGTATGACCAAGATATGGCCTCGCAAAGTTTCACGAAAAATTCCCAAATTAAAGTATACTTAATTAAGTGAAATGGGTTGCGCAGAGAAATATATATATATTGATATATATATATATAATTGAAAATTAAATAAATAAATATGCAAAAATGTTCAAAACAGCGAATTGGGAGAGGGGAATAACCGAACCGGCCGATTTTTGAGGTCGACCCGAGCTCGCTGGGTCGACTAGTGGTTAATCCAGGGTGTTTGGCTGTCAACCCGTGGGCCGATTCGCTCAAATGCAGATTTTGCATTTGGATGGTTCTCATGGTTCATCTTTAATCTAAAGGCCCTAGATGGTTCCTACACTTGACTTCTTCCCCAAGACATGCTTTGATGGCTTGGATTGAATCTAGGTTTAATCCTATGGCCTAAAACACTTGCCTAATCTATAAATAAGACCCTAACCTATCCTAAATCCTCATTATTAATTCATGCAACTAAACTATGGCAAAATTTTACCTCTCATGGCCTCCACTCTCTTCATAAAATTTCTAAATGGTTTCTATGAGAGATTTTCCATGCATACAAGTGTTTTCAAGCTTGTATGAGTGTCATTAGCTTGCATTCAAGTCAAGTTTCTATCTTTGCATCATAAAGCAAGGGTTTTGATCATTTTGGCTCAAGGGTTTTTATGTTAGAGCTTGCATTTTGGGTCTATTTGATTGCATAAGGGCTTTGTCATATCTTTTGTGCCTTCATAGCAATGTAAGCCCTTTCCCTACTCTTAGATATTAACTAAGAAGTTAAATGTTCATGTTGCAAGTTTGGGTTTGATCATTGAGTATGATACATGCTATCATGTCATGCAAGTTTATGAAGTCATTATCTTGATCTTGTGAGCTAAAAGCTACAACCTTTATGTTGAAATGTTGCATTAGGCAAAATGAGAACCCTCATAACCTTTATGTCAACTTGCATATGAAGTCATAACCCTTATATGATGATATATGCGAGTTACTAGTCATCATTCCATATCTTTTGTCACCATGATTCGCTTATGTGCCAAGTTTGGGTTTATGCATGTTTTGAGGCTTAAGAATGTAACATGCAAGTTAATGAACACATTTGTGCCTCATTTGCCACCATGATTAACTTGTGGCTTAATATCCATTTTTGTCATGCCTTTGCCAAGTCTCTTCTTTTAATCCATTACGTTGTCGCGAACGTATATGCGAGTTTAAAAGCGTTGGATTATGTTATGGGTAATTTCTAATGACATGAAAATACAACTTGAAAACATGACTTGAAATATAACATGGAAGTTGACATGTAAGTATGCATAAAAACATAAGCTTGGGAATTTACCTATTAAGTTAGGTCTACCCTTTGGGAATTTACCTATTAAGTTAGGTCTACCCAAATGCTTGAAAACTTGTAACATGTTTTGGAAAACATGATGGACATGACACTTAGATAATATAAGTGTGGCCAACTCGAGGTTGGGTTGAGTTTGCAACGTAAAACTACCCGGAACCGACCGGCCTAACTAGTAGTTGCAAACAATAGGACCCAATGTGAGAAGTTGGTCATGTTGTGCTTGAACCCGAGGTTAGACCAAGTTGTGGTGTAAAGCTACCCGGAACCGACCGGCTTAACTAGTAACCACAACAAAGTCTAATGTGAGAGGTGAAGGTGCATTAAGTAATTAATGCCACATGATAGGGTTAAGTTAATTTGATTAATGACTCTTAACCAAATATGACATGGACAAATGGGTTAAGTAATTTGATTAGGCTAATGATACTTAACAAAACATGACAAGGTTGGGTAGGTTAAGTAACTTGATTTTCCTAATGACACTTAACCATTTTTATATTACTAGTGGATGGGGTTAAGTTAACCAACACTAAATCAATCCAACGCGATAACTTGGTAAGGTTAAGTAAGTTTTCTTAATGACGCTTAACCGAAAAATACGGTTAACGAATGGGGTTAAGATTAGACTCAACTAGTCTAAACATGGAAATCGGATGGGGTTAAGTTAGCCTAGACTTAATTAATCCCACTTGGTAGTTTAATAGGGTTAAGTTAAACACTTAATTAATCTAAACATGATGAATTGATGTGGTTAAGTGACCTATACTTATCCAATCTAACTCGTTAATTTATTGTGGTTAAGTTAACCAATACTTAACCAATATAACGTGAAAACATGATAAGGCTAAGTCACGAATCGCTTGAATACACTTGACCGATTTGACTAAGTAAATTGATAGGGTCAAGTTAATATATACTTAACCAATCTAGAATGATAATTGGACGAGGTTAAGTCGTGAATTGCTTAATATACTTAACCAACTTGAGCATGATTTGTAGGGTTAAGCCTTGAACTTGGATACTTAGCCAATTTTGACAGGATTTATCCTGTCTTGTCTTTCACTAGTTGAGGGAGTGGTCTCGTGGGACCATAGCCACGTATAAGAAAAACAGACCTTAGCATCTACATCGGCAGATAAATCGAAAGCTCCCGACCGAGTCCTGTATTTCTTGATTTGCCCTGTGACAGGACTCGGATGGCACGATGTGATACATGTGCATACAGTCATGGAAAAGCGATTCACGATGAATGCGTGGGAAAAAGGGCGCGGTTGGCGGTTAGCGTAATCCCTAGTGGCCCTAGGTGGTTGAACCCAAACCGAGATACGAAAACGTGCAATAGGTAAGCATAATCCCTAGCAGCCCTAGGTAGCATAAGTCCTAGTTGTACAAACAATAATTCATGTTGGAAGACCCTAGCTAGGTTTAGGGTAACAGTCCAAACCGATCTTAAGGATCATGGAACTATGTTAAAGTAATATAGAATCTCATGGGAAAGCCCGTATGGTCTACGGCAAGGGACTGAACATTTACATGGAATAAAACATACAAGTTGAGTAACCTATATATGCGATATATTAGATTGACATGGACCATTACACGACTTTTGAGTGAGGGTCATTCTTGGTTAACACATGACACGGTGGGGATACTAGTACGGTAGGTGCAGAGCTAAAATACAGGGTAGATATCACGGGGCGTTATACGTGACAGATATCTTGGGGATATTATACTTGATAGAAACCTGACGATGTGATACCTTGTTTTATCTTGACATCGTAATTTATCATGACACCTTAGTTTATCTGAGTTCAGTAGTTCATCCTGTTATTTTGATTTAGCTTATCTATCTTGTTATCATGCTTATGTTCATCTCAGTTTCTCATGTCAGTTAACTTTACTAGTTTTTATGCTAATAGTAGATAGGGCTTACTCAGTCTTTTTGACTGACCCATTTTGTTTCGCCTCTTTTCTTCCGTTTCCCCCCTGGTTACAGGGAGGAAATACTGTTGTTTAGTTCGGACTTCTTCTGCTTGAAGGTCATCATGGAGGGCTTGGACTTTTCTTGGCTAATGGCTACTTTACTGTTTTTACTTGGGGAATAATTTATGAAAATGTCTTTATGCTTCTTTACTATTGCAAGACAGGTTTAGATGTACTCTGATGTAAAAGGCTTTAGACCTTATTTATTCATGTTATGAAAGTTTGATTTTACTTCCGCTATTTTATATGTTCTGTCTTGTGATATTTCTGTGCATGTTTACCAATAATGCCCCTCTAAAGCTAGTGCATTCCTTTGCGAGTGACCCTAGCGGAGGCGGGGTGTTACACGTGGTATCAGAGCAGAAGGTTACCCGACTGGGCAAAAGTTTTTAAAGACCTTCTGAAAACTATTTGAAAAAAAAAACCGTTTACAAAGAAGCATTTTTCAAGAAAATTTTCTTTTAAAAGAAAAAGGCTATTCCCCATAGGCCATTAGCACTATCCTTGTTTCCTTAATTGAGTCTCTTTTCCTTTCTTTCCTCCATCTGTAGTCACAGTAGTTTTAACTGCGACTAGTCTTTTCTACCTACGAAAGTGCTTTCCATACGATGGAGGTGGTTCTCGAGAGACCAGTGGCCGCGTTATAAGAAAGGATCGTGAGAAAGAAGGATAAAGGATACGAGCTTAAGGATGAGCAACTTGTTGGTATGGCTTAGTCCTCAAAGGAGGGAGAAAGATGAACAATGAAACCCATGACGAGAGAGTACCTTTGGCATGGTAAAACGGGGCGGATAGTTAAGTATTATGGGACAAGGACAAGATCATCGGGAGGGCAGTAGTATGCTCTCATTTCTAGAGTACCTCGGAAGGAGGGTAACGATCTTGTTAAAGGTTTAGTTTTTCTTCTCTATCATCCCGTTAGGACTTCGTTGTTCGTATCATTTAAGTCTGCTTCGATAGTTGAGTCTCTGCACCTTAAGTACTAGCATAATAGAGAATCCCATTTTTGTCTCAAAGTCCTATTGGAGAATCAGTCCATTTATACATGACTTGTTTGGATTTGGGAATGTCTATGCCAAGTGTTGAGTTTGGAAATAATGCTTATGTTTATAAGCTATGGATGGATTCTAGGGATGAAGTGGTTATCCAGTAGGGGGTGCCACTCTCGGTTTTGATAGGAGGGTAGTTAGACCTTTTGACTAGCCTTGGTAATGCCCTCGAAGTATCGGGTAACCTTTTTGATGTTCTGTCATGACTAGTTACTTAGAATCCCTTGATGCCTTTATTGGAAATTTGAAGCCCGATCGAGTGGTGTTCGCCAATAAGACGGATGGTTTACTTCATTTATGCATGGGTTATAGAGATCACCCTAGTAAGTGCGCATGATAACCTGATTGACATCTGTTTACTTTCAAGAGAAAGTTCTTCTACATGGAATGCCTTATAGTATATAAACGAGATCCAAGATTCACTAGTGAATTTTGGAAAGCTTGCATGAGATCATGAGTACGCAGTCATGTTTGCGTCAAGTATTCTAGGAAAAGGATAAGTGCAAGTGGAACGAGAGGCGACGAAGAAATGAGTTCCAGCTCATGTTATGGAAACAGGAATAAGAAGCTACAAAATCGCGAAGTTAAAAGACGACTTTGATGGTCAAAGACTAGATACGCGCATGATATCTCTTTTTGGGAGTATATCCTTGATCCCTGTTTTCTGTAGAGCTTACTTGTAGGCTATCTTTTGTGGACATCCTCTCGGTCCTATTCTCCGTTACAAACCCTGTAAGGAGTTTGTCCTGTTTATCTTCTCGACCCTGTTTCAGGGAATTCTAGGTAAAACCCTATGGATGTAAACATGTATTTGAAACATGTTATGATTGATATGGTTGCAAGTGGTTGCAAGTAGTTGCTCGTGGATGCGCGAATACACATAAGATACTAGCTCGACTCGGTCACATTTCATATTGCATATGCACGAGTATTTATACTTGTTTATGGATGAAATCGAATGTATTATCATGCGGTTGTTGCATATGAATGAATGATTGTGCACGCATATAGTATCTATATGACTAGGACTATTTGCATACATGTTGGATTCATGGCACTATACATATTTTGCATTAGAAAGATTATTCAGGCCTGATCATTAACATTAGCTAAGGAACATGTACACACACGTTTTGCATATATTCATACAGTATTAGAAATCATCTAAGGACAATGGTTGCTTGTGGATGATGTTTTGAGTAGATGGATGATGGATGGTAGGATATGTTCTTCCTAACTTGGAGATTTCGGGGACGAAATCCTAAAAGGTGGGGAGAATGTAACAACCCGTATTTTCAATAACCTGTTATAACATAAATGGAGGCAGAATTAAACTGTAAAATCTGAATCAAGGGAAACGGGCTATGCCATTGCGTTCGTCTCGGAAAAATACGCGAAATAGAGTCCGAGTTTTCGAAAATCGGAGTCCGTATGACCAAGATATGGCCTCGCGAAGTTTCACGAAAAATTCCCAAATTAAAGTATACTTAATTAAGTGAAATGGGTTGCGCAGAGAAATATATATATATTGATATATATATAATTGAAAATTAAATAAATAAATATGCAAAAATGTTCAAAACAGCGAATTGGGAGAGGGGAATAACCGAACCGGCCGAATTTTGAGGTCGACCCGAGCTCGCTGGGTCGACTAGGGGTTAATCCAGGGTGTTTGGCTATCAATCCGTGGGCCGATTCGCTCAAATGCAGATTTTGCATTTGGATGGTTCTCATGGTTCATCTTTAATCTAAAGTCCCTGGATGGTTCCTACACTTGACTTCTTCCCCAAGACATGCTTTGATGGCTTGGATTGAATCTAGGTTTAATCCTATGGCCTAAAACACTTGCCTAATCTATAAATAAGACCCTAACCTATCCTAAATCCTCATTATTCATTCATGCAACTAAACTATGGCAAAATTTTACCTCTCATGGCCTCCACTCTCTTCATAAAATTTCTAAATGGTTTCTATGAGAGATTTTCCATGCATACAAGTGTTTTCAAGCTTGTATGAGTGTCATTAGCTTGCATTCAAGTCAAGTTTCTATCTTTGCATCATAAAGCAAGGGTTTTGATCATTTTGGCTCAAGGGTTTTTATGTTAGAGCTTGCATTTTGGGTCTATTTGATTGCATAAGGGCTTTGTCATATCTTTTGTGCCTTCATAGCAATGTAAGCCCTTTCCCTACTCTTAGATATTAACTATGAAGTTAAATGTTCATGTTGCAAGTTTGGGTTTGATCATTGAGTATGATACATGCTATCATGTCATGCAAGTTTATGAAGTCATTATCTTGATCTTGTGAGCTAAAAGCTACAACCTTTATGTTGAAATGTTGCATTAGGAAACATGAGAACCCTCATAACCTTTATGTCAACTTGCATATGAAGTCATAACCCTTATATGATGATATATGCGAGTTACTAGTCATCATTCCATATCTTTTGTCACCATGATTCGCTTATGTGCCAAGTTTGGGTTTATGCATGTTTTGAGGCTTAAGAATGTAACATGCAAGTTAATGAACACATTTGTGCCTCATTTGCCACCATGATTAACTTGTGGCTTAATATCCATTTTTGTCATGCCTTTGCCAAGTCTCTTCTTTTAATCCATTACGTTGTCGCGAACGTATATGCGAGTTTAAAAGCGTTGGATTATGTTATGGGTAATTTCTAATGACATGAAAATACAACTTGAAAACATGACTTGAAATATAACATGGAAGTTGACATGTAAGTATGCATAAAAACATAAGCTTGGGAATTTACCTATTAAGTTAGGTCTACCCTTTGGGAATTTACCTATTAAGTTAGGTCTACCCAAATGCTTGAAAACTTGTAACATGTTTTGGAAAACATGATGGACATGACACTTAGATAATATAAGTGTGGCCAACTCGAGGTTGGGTTGAGTTTGCAACGTAAAACTACCCGGAACCGACCGGCCTAACTAGTAGTTGCAAACAATAGGACCCAATGTGAGAAGTTGGTCATGTTGTGCTTGAACCCGAGGTTAGACCAAGTTGTGGTGTAAAGCTACACGGAACCGACCGGCTTAACTAGTAACCACAACAAAGTCTAATGTGAGAGGTGAAGGTGCATTAAGTAATTAATGCCACATGATAGGGTTAAGTTAATTTGATTAATGACTCTTAACCAAATATGACATGGACAAATGGGTTAAGTAATTTGATTAGGCTAATGATACTTAACAAAACATGACAAGGTTGGGTAGGTTAAGTAACTTGATTTTCCTAATGACACTTAACCATTTTTATATTACTAGTGGATGGGGTTAAGTTAACCAACACTAAATCAATCCAACGCGATAACTTGGTAAGGTTAAGTAAGTTTTCTTAATGACGCTTAACCGAAAAATACGGTTAACGAATGGGGTTAAGATTAGACTCAACTAGTCTAAACATGGAAATCGGATGGGGTTAAGTTAGCCTAGACTTAATTAATCCCACTTGGTAGTTTAATGGGGTTAAGTTAAACACTTAATTAATCTAAACATGATGAATTGATGTGGTTAAGTGACCTATACTTATCCAATCTAACTCGTTAATTTATTGTGGTTAAGTTAACCAATACTTAACCAATATAACGTGAAAACATGATAAGGCTAAGTCACGAATCGCTTGAATACACTTGACCGATTTGACTAAGTAAATTGATAGGGTCAAGTTAATATATACTTAACCAATCTAGAATGATAATTGGACGAGGTTAAGTCGTGAATTGCTTAATATACTTAACCAACTTGAGCATGGTTTGTAGGGTTAAGCCTTGAACTTGGATACTTAGCCAATTTTGACAGGATTTATCCTGTCTTGTCTTTCACTAGTTGAGGGAGTGGTCTCGTGGGACCATAGCCACGTATAAGAAAAACAGACCTTAGCATCTGCATCGGCAGATAAATCGAAAGCTCCCGACCGAGTCCTGTATTTCTTGATTTGCCCTGTGACAGGACTCGGATGGCACGATGTGATACATGTGCATACAGTCATGGAAAAGCGATTCACGATGAATGCGTGGGAAAAAGGGCGCGGTTGGCGGTTAGCGTAATCCCTAGTGGCCCTAGGTGGTTGAACCCAAACCGAGATACGAAAACGTGCAATAGGTAAGCATAATCCCTAGCAGCCCTAGGTAGCATAAGTCCTAGTTGTACAAACAATAATTCATGTTGGAAGACCCTAGCTAGGTTTAGGGTAACAGTCCAAACCGATCTTAAGGATCATGGAACTATGTTAAAGTAATATAGAATCTCATGGGAAAGCCCGTATGGTCTACGGCAAGGGACTGAACATTTACATGGAATAAAACATACAAGTTGAGTAACCTATATATGCGATATATTAGATTGACATGGACCATTACACGACTTTTGAGTGAGGGTCATTCTTGGTTAACACATGACACGGTGGGGATACTAGTACGGTAGGTGCAGAGCTAAAATACAGGATAGATATCACGGGGCGTTATACGTGACAGATATCTTGGGGATATTATACTTGATAGAAACCTGACGATGTGATACCTTGTTTTATCTTGACATCGTAATTTATCATGACACCTTAGTTTATCTGAGTTCAGTAGTTCATCCTGTTATTTTGATTTAGCTTATCTATCTTGTTATCATGCTTATGTTCATCTCAGTTTCTCATGTCAGTTAACTTTACTAGTTTTTATGCTAATAGTAGATAGGGCTTACTCAGTCTTTTTGACTGACCCGTTTTGTTTCGCCTCTTTTCTTCCGTTTCCCCCCCCCCCCGGGTTACAGGGAGGAAATACTGTTGTTTAGTTCGGACTTCTTCTGCTTGAAGGTCATCATGGAGGGCTTGGACTTTTCTTGGCTAATGGCTACTTTACTGTTTTTACTTGGGGAATAATTTATGAAAATGTCTTTATGCTTCTTTACTATTGCAAGACAGGTTTAGATGTACTCTGATGTAAAAGGCTTTAGACCTTATTTATTCATGTTATGAAAGTTTGATTTTACTTCCGCTATTTTATATGTTCTGTCTTGTGATATTTCTGTGCATGTTTACCAATAATGCCCCTCTAAAGCTAGTGCATTCCTTTGCGAGTGACCCTAGCGGAGGCGGGGTGTTACATGTTACCCACTCTCTCGTTGACACGATTGTCATCTTGATTGTTGTTTCAGCTCCGGTAATAGAGACTCCCAAGATGATGTAAGGGTAAGGGATGGGAAGTTTTTTAAGGTATGCTTCTACACCAAGACCATTGCAGTAAGGAATCTCCTTTCGATTTTCAAACTTGAGGAACTTTTTCTCTCACCTAGATAGGTTGATCATCTGACTGCACATTTTCTCATGCTTTAGATTTTGAGATCTCCATGCCTATTCCATTGCCTTCTAGTGCCATATAATCCAAGACGATATTCACTCCTTTGACCCAGTTTATATTAGAGTTTTGGCTCCTATTCTAAACTTTACTTCCCAATCTAGCCACACTTAGAGCAAATTTAAGTGCTACATGATTTAAATTATCCATTAATACTCTCGGGAGGAGATATGACTAGCATTGAGTAGAGAGTTGACCATTAGAGAGAAAGAGACAAAGAAGAAAAAGGAAATTAAAGTTAAAGATATGCTCTAGTCCATTAAGAGCACATCCAAGGGATGTAAGCGTTGGGCTTATTAGGAATCAACTGTTGCAATGGACGAGCCCAATATGACCAATAAGGCTAAACTCACAACCGTTATTCCCATTAGCACTGCTCCTTCCATCAGTGAATCTAAAAGGCTAAGAATGATCATTATTAAACTTGAAAAGGGAACCAAGGGAAGTGAAAAGAAGAAGTAGCAGTGCAGGCTTATCCATCTTGTCTTTTAACATTGGTTATTCTATCGATATATATAGAGTTTGTATTTTTCTTCTCAGATTTTTGGGTTTAGGCTGGCTTTGTGCGAGTACCAATTCCCGTTTTTGGTTAGTTGAAAATTCTTACAAATGTATTGTGTATTGTTGATACCAAGATTTTGATTAATGCCAACAAAAGAAGTTGCAATGGAATTCATGTCTTAGAGATAAGATTATATATATATATATATATATATATATATATATATATATATACGACGATTCGTGTTAGAATTATGTTAAAATCTATCCTCAAGTATAACACGAATATAAAACCAAAGAATATATATTTTTATAAGGCTTTAAAAAGCCAGAAATATACAAAAACAGCTCTACCAGTCGACTGGTAGATAAATGACCAGTCAACTGGTCGGAGAATTTTTGTATATAACGGCTAGTTTTGAATTTTTTTATCTCAACGATTTAAAGTCTAAATTCAACTGGTCAACTGATGATTTTTTGACCAGTTGACTGACCCAGAAACTTTTTTTATAAAGAGTCACCTTCTTTCATGAAGAGATTTCTCTTCAGTGATCAAGGGAAATGGACACAACTTTTTACAGAAACTTTTCATAAAGAATTGATACCTTTCTATCATTATATATACACTTCATTTATGATTTCCAAATCACCGAATCATTCTATTTCTTATCTAATTTCTGAATTGCATTTCTACACTATTGCAATACAAAAGCTGTCCCAAGTTCAAATACTTGTTGAATCCTTGAATTTATTTAATATCACTTGACTCAACAAGCAATTTTCTTCCTTAAATCTTCACATTCAAATCACATACTCGAGGATAAGATTATAGGAAGGGTGTACTTAAACTGTTGACTATTCGTGTTGATTCAAGAACACAAAGCAGAAGTCAAAACACTTGTTATTGTTGAAGTCCTGTATAGTTGCTCAGGCGAGAGGCATCCTTGTTGGGGATTGGGTGTCGTTTCTTATTACATTTACTTTTGATATATTTCTATTACTTAGCTTTTATCTATGTAACTATTGTATATTAGCTAGTTAGTATATCATCTATATTTCTGCTATATCCATATAGATCCTGCTTAAGTCGTACACATCGATTTTTCATTTGGTATCAGAGCAAGGCCATCATTTAACCGTAAAACCGTCATATGACATTTAGATAATATGGATAATAACACTAGTACTAGCAATAACACCGGATATTCTGAAGGCCAATCCACTGCTAGACCACCTTTCTTTAATGGCATGAACTATAGTTATTGGGCTACACGAATGAGGATATACATGCAAGCAAATAGTTTTGATGCATGAAATATCACACAAAAAAATACACACAACCTACTACAATATTTACTGAATGGTCTACATCTGATAAAGCAAAGGCTAGTGCCAATGCTAAAGCTATGAACATGCTGCATTGTGCTTTAGATAGAAACGAGTTTAACTGGGTTTGTATGTGCAACACAGTGTATGAAATCTGGAGAACACTCAAAATTACTCATGAACGTACTAACAAGGTTAAACAAAGAAAAATATCTATGCTTAAGAATCAGTTTCAAAATTTTAAGATGAACGAAAATGAATCCATAAATAATATGTATTCACGTTTTCAAAATATTTATCACTTTTTGTTAGGATTAGGTGTAAAGTATTCTGGTTTTGATATAGTGTCAAAAATTTTGAACTCCTTAACGGACGAATGGGCAAGAAAAGTATTAGCAATCGAAGAAGTTAATGATCTCTCTGCCATGAAACTAGAAGAGTTGATCGGTAATCTTATGTCTTATGAAGTAAATTTGCAGGCAAAGAAAGCACAGGTATAGGATAAGAAGAATGTTGCTTTCCATGCTGAGAAAAAAGATTCTGATTCAAACGAAGAAGATATTGCTTTCGTAGCAAAAAAAATTAGAAAATTTCTAAAATACAGAAAAGGCCAAAGCAAAAATGTGAAAAAGAATTCATCAAAAGAGCCTGACCCTGCACTGGTAGAATGCTTTAATTGTCACAAACTGGACACTATCAAAAGAATTGTCCAGAATTGAAGAAAAATCACAAGAAGGAAAAATCAAAGAGACGAGCATTTTCAGTCACTTGGGATAACTCGGATTCATCTTCTGAAAGTGATAGCGACAGTGACAATGAGCAAGCAAACGTATGCTTCATGGCTAAGGATTATGATGTAAGTGATTTTACTTTTGATGAATTAGTTGAAATTAATACTGAAATTTTAGAATCTAGGAAAATGTTTAAGCGAAAGTTTAAACAAGCTAACGAAGATAAAAGGAAAGCAGAATTTGAGAAGATCTTTAAAAGATGAGAAAAAAAATTTAGAAAATGAAATTAGAAAATTACAAGAATCTCTTTCAGTAGCAAATTCTCAGATATCTATGTTGAGTCAAGAAATTGAGACTCAAAAGAATAAAAACGATTTATTAACTTCTGAGAATCATGATTTAAACACTAAAGTTAACATTATAGAATTAGAAAATTCTCGTTTAAAAATTAAGTTAGAAAGCATTTCTAGAAACGTTAGTAATTTTAACAATGGAAGAGAGAATTTATCTAAAATATTAGAAAACTCTCAACCAGTTTTTTGTAAGAAAGGACTAGGGTATGATAAAAAATTAAAATAAAAAAGGAAATCCAGTTCTAAAAATTCTAATATCAAACCAGGATTTTCTAGTAGCAAACTAAATATTTCTACTAAGAAAAAATACTCGGGAAATATTATTATATGGATTCCAAAGACAAATAATGGTCTTATTAGGAATAATTTTTTTTTTTTTTTTAGAATCTGTTCATTATAATGATAATTATTTTTTCAAAAGGGATCTTGAACCCTCTTGGGTTTGGCTTCCTAAGACTTAACCCTTAGGACCCTAACGGAGGAAGTGGGTAACATTGAATTTTTTTAAAATTATTTTTTTCAGGTCCCACTCAACAAAAACAGAGAAAAATGGATACTAGACAGTGGTTGCTCAAAACACATGACAGGAAACAAGGAGATGCTAACATATATCATTTACTCAAAGGGAGGAACAGTCACATTTGGAGATAATTTCAAAGGATATATCATCGGTAAAGGCGATGTGAGCAATTACGGTATATCTAATTCACCTCTTGTTTCAGATGTTTTATTGGTTAAGAACTTAAAACACAATTTATTAAGTATTAGTCAATTATGTGATAAAGGTTTTAAAATATCGTTTTTTGAAAATAAATGTAGTATATTTGATTCAAATCAAAATCTTATTTTTGAAGGAAATCGAGCCAAAAATATTTATATTTTAAATATGGAAGTTAATAATAATCCAAGTATGTGTTTATTAGCCAAAGACAATGATCCTTGGTTATGGCACAAACGATCTTGCCATATTAATTTTAAAACAATAAACAAGATATCTAAAAATGATCTTGTAAGAGGATTACCAAATTAAATTCAAAACTGAAAATTTATGCGATGTTGGTCAACTTGGAAAGTTAACCAAATCCTCTTTTAAATCTAAAAAGGTCATATCAACTTTACAACCACTTGAGTTACTACACATGGATTTATTCAGACCAACTCAAGTTCAGTCCGTAAATCATTGCAGATATGTGTTCGTAATTGTTGATGATTTTCAAGATACACTTGGACTATGTTTTTAAAGAATAAAAGCGATACTTTTGAATTTTTTTATGAATTTTGTCAAACAAATTCAAAATTTAACTGATTTAAAAATAAAAAAACATACGAAGTGATCATGGAGGAGAATTCGAAAATGAGAAATTTGATATATTTTGTCAAAAGAAAGGAATTTTTCATAATTTCTCTTTTCCTAGAACTCCACAACAAAATGGGGTTGTAGAACGTAAAAATAGAACTTTACAAGAATGTGCAAGAACATTATTAAATGGAAGTACACTACCAAAACATTTTTGGGCTGAAGCAGTCGCAACAGCTTGTTATGTTTTGAATCATGTTTCCATCCGTCCTCTTACTAAAAACACTCCATACGAGCTTTTTACTGGTAGAAAACCAAATATATCCTACTTCAAAAAATTTGGTTCAAAATGCTTTGTTTTAAATACAAAAGATCAACTTGGAAAATTTGATTCAAAATCTGACGAAGGAATGTTCTTAGGATATTCTGAGCGTAGCAAGGCTTATCGTATTTTCAATAAGAGAACCGGTAAAATCAAAGAATCACTTCATGTGTCATTTGACGAAAATATTATTCAAAATTCATTTAATTCAGATATTATGAAAAATAATTCTTCACATGATGATGATATTGAATATATAGAGAAGCTGAAAACATTATTCATAATAACATAGAGAATAATGCTACACAACTGAAGATAATATCAATAATCAAAATATTCCTATTAATGAAGTTCGATCTCCACCAAGAATATTACGAGACTATCCAACTCAAAATATTATTGGAGAAATAACTTCAAACGTAAGAACAAGAAGTCAACTTAATTTAGTAAGTAATGTAGCCTTCTTATCAAATATTGAACCTAAAAACCTTAAAGAAGCAGCAACAGATGAAAATTGGATAATTGCAATGCAAGAAGAATTAAATCAATTTGAACGTAACGAAGTATGGGAATTAGTTCCAAGACCGACTGATCAAACTGTTATTGGAACAAAATGGGTTTACAAAAACAAAGCAGATGAATTGGTTAATATCACTAGAAATAAAGCTAGACTTGTTGCACAAGGTTACAATCAAGAAGAAGGCATAGATTATGAAGAAACTTTTGCTCCAGTCACACGACTAGAAGAAATTCGAATACTATTAGCATACGCTTGTCATCACAACTTTAAACTATATCAGATGGACGTTGAAAGCGCTTTCTTGAATGGCTATATTAAAGAACACGTATATGTTGAAAAACCTCCACTATTTGCTCATGAAAAATATCCTGATCATGTTTTTAAACTGAAAAAGGCATTATATTGTTTGAAACAAGCACCTCGTGCTTGGTACGAACGTCTCAAAACTTATTTATTAGATTCAGGAATTCAAATTGGAAAGATTAATCAAACACTCTTTATCAAGAAAGATAATAAAGATATTTTAATAGTTCAAATATATGTAGACGATATTATCTTTGGATCAACGAGTAATCAATTATGTCAAGAATTTCAAAAATAATGACCAATGAATTTAAGATGTCACATATGGGAGAACTATATTACTTTCTGGGTTTGCAAATTAAGCAATTGTCACACGGAATTTTCATTAATCAAGAAAAATATTGTACTAATTTAATAAAAAGTTTTGGAATGGAAAACACATCAAGTAAACCTACAACAATGAGTACGATGACACATTTAGACAAAGATGAAAATGGTAAGAGTGTCGATCAAAAGCTATATCGAAGCATGATAGGTTCACTTTTGTATTTAACAGCAAGTAGACCGGATATTATGATGAGTGTTTGCTTATGTGCTCATTTTCAAGCAAATCCAAAAGAGTCACATTTGAGAGCAATTAAACGTATATTACGTTATCTTAGTAGTACTAAAGATTTTCGACTTTTCTATCCGAAAGACTGTTCCTTTGAATTAGTTTCATATAGTTATGATGATTTTGGAGGATCACAGACGGATCGTAAGAGTACAAGCGGAACATGTCACTTTGTCGATAAATCACTTATATCTTGGTTCAGCAAGAAACAAAATTGTGTTTCAATTTCAATATGTGAAGCTGAATACATATCTGCTGCACAAGCATGTGCTCAGGTAATAAATATATAGCAAACACTAAAAGATTTTAACGTAAATTTGTCTAATTCCACAATTTATTGTGATAATATTAGCGCAATAAATTTATCTAAGAATCTGGTAAACCATTCCAGAACTAAAAACATTGATATAAGACATCATTTCTTAAGAGACAATATTGAAAAACAAACAATTAATTTAGAGTTTGTAAAATCAGAAAATCAAATTTCAGATATCTTTAAACCCCTTTTAGAGAACTCTTTCATAAGACTCGGGCAAGAATTAGGAACTGTATCTTTCAAAGATCTCTAAAATGTTATTCGATTACTTTGTGCTTATGATTTCTTAATTTCTTTTTAATCAATTACAAAGGGGGAGAAAAATATCTCTCTTATGATTTGAATCCAAGCTATATGTGCTATAACATTTTATGATTCCATGCTACTTAAATATATGTGCTAACAATTTTTGTTACAGGAATCAAATGGTAAGTTTATAAATTTATGAACTAACAAATATATTGCAGAAACTCGGGGGAGCTAAACATTTAGGGGGAGAGAATCAGAAGTGTTGTCATCAATTAAAAAGGGGGAGAATGTTGATACCAAGATTTTGATTAATGCCAACAAAAGAAGTTGTAATGGAATTCATGTCATAGAGAAATGATTTTATATATATACACACACGATGAGTCATGTTAGAATTATGTTAAAATCTATGCTCAAGTATAACACGAATATACAAAACAAAGAATATATATATAAGGCTTTAAAAAGCCAGAAATATACGAAAACAACTCTACCAGTCGACTGGTAGATAAATGACCAGTCGACTGGTCAGAGAATTTTTGTATATAACGGCTAGTTTTGAAAAGTTTTTATCCAAATGATTTAAGTCTAAATTCAACCAGTCAACTGATGATTTTTTAACCAGTCGACTGATTCGACCCAGAAACCTTTTTTATGAAGAGTCACCTTCTTTCATGAAGATATTTCTCTTCAATGATCAAGGGAAATGGACACAACTTTTTACATAAAATCTTCATAAAGAATTGCTACCTTTCTATCATTATGTATACACTTCATTTATGATTTCCAAATCACTGAATCATTCTATTTCTTATCTAATTTCTGAATTGCATTTCTACACTCTTGCAATACAAAAGCTTTCCCAAATTCAAATATTTGTTGAATCCTTGAATTGATTTAATATCACTTGATTCAACAAGCAATTTTCTTCCTTAAATCTTCACATTCAAATCATATACTCGAGGATAAGATTATTGGAAGGGTGCACTTAAACTGTTGACTATCCGTGTTGATTCAAGTACACAAAGCAAAAGTCAAAACACTTGTAATTGTTGAAGTCCTGTATGGTTGCTCAGGTACTGACCTATTCCTCAGGGTTAATAGATGGCGTGATAGTGAATTCTGAAGAGGGGCTTCAGGACTGGACGTTGGGCGGGAAGTCCAAACCAGTATAAAATTCTCGGTGTTGTTTCTTATTGCATTTACTTTTGATATATTTCTACAACTTAGCTTTTACCTGTGTAACTATTGTATATTAGCTAGTTAGTATATCATCTATATTTCCGCTATATCCATATAGATCCTGCTTAAGTCGTACACATCAAATTTTCATATATGAATAAAATGTTATTAGTCTTTGAGTGGAACTTCATTGTGTACGCTTTAATTTTTACACTTCATTTTGTATATATTATAATTTAAGAGCACATAGATTCGCACTAGTAAGTTCGATGCTAGAATCTCTTGTTGGGCATGATGGACCCATGGTATCATTCCGTTTAGTATTTTTGTTTAACCATTCCAACATGTATTAACCTATGCCGTTGGATTTCTTGCATGCTTTAAGTTGTATCTTATATTTTGGGATAACCCATTTTGTTTCCCTCGATCCAGTTAATGATTTTAGAATGGTCAATGGATGAGTCTATCCCTATGCCTAGAGACTTATTCATTTCATATTTTAGATATTAAGTTTATTTATCTTCTATTCCTTAATCTGATTTGGGCCAAGTTCTGACCGAGGTTAGGACTGCTTCTATATACTTTGAGCAGGTATCCTATCTTTGGGAATCGACTTTCGTAGGTTGGGGATTCTAGAAAATGGTTCTTATCTTCAAGAATCGACCTCAATGGATGGGGTTTTTTGGGAATGATTCGTATCTTCGAGAATCGGCAATCTTAGTGGGTAAGGATTTTTTGAAATGATTCTAATCTTTGGGAATCGACCACAGCAGGTAAGGATTTTTTTTAAAACAACTCCTATCTTCAATATTCGACCATGTTAGGTAAGGATTTTTCACAATGATTCGTCAACCCTGACATGTAAGAGTTTTTTTGAAACAATAATTATCTTTTGGAATTAACCTCGGTAGGTGAGGTTTTTTCGGAAAAAATTGCTATTTTTGGGAATCAAGACCGATCAGTGAAAATTTTTGGAAACAATTTCTATCTTTAGGAGTCTCTGTAATGACCCGCATTTTCCAGCGGTATAATAATTAATTTATTTAATTATTTAAATAGTGAATTAAAGGATTTCATGGTCGTTGAATTAAATAATGGTGAATATTTAATTAAAATAATAAATTAAATAATATATTTAATCCTGAAATAATCATAATTGGCTGAAATGACGATATGGTGTGAACTGGATCATCTGTGGTATTTAATTCAGTTTAAAATTTGAATTAGAATAACGAATATATTATTTGAACGCCAGTTTGAACGTATAATTATATTATAATTAAAATCGAGCTTGAAATGGCGCTGCAGTTCGTAATTTGGCGATTTGAACTTCAACTGAATGTACAGGATTCGTTTTAAGCCGGATTTCTGTGAAACAAGAAACGTACGGAGCTGGTGGGGTATATCTTTCTTGTGGAAGAGAAAAATCGAGATTTCGTCGTGTAGATTTTGATTTATGTCCAAATCAAATTTTAGAAAAGTCGCTGTGGAATTCCTTTATAATTTATAAAGGAATTATTTATATTTTAAAAAAACAAATTTCAATATAAATCTAATATCGGGTTGACCCAGATTGAAATATCGAGTTAGAAACCCACATAGGATTTTTCTGAGCTGTATGGTATTCCACTGTGAATATAGACGATAATGTTTAATTTTTAATATTTAAATTTAATTAAATTTAAATATATTTATATATTTAAATGGGTCATTCAGAGCTGTAAAAATCAGCCACTTTTGCAAATGAAGTCGGAATTCGACGAAACTAATTTTGTTTGATCCGCAATATTAAATTATTGCTAGAGTTCAGTTTCCGTGATTTTTGAAGTCAGTATGTGGCCATACAGATTTTTAGAGTGAAAAACAGTCAGTATTTTGACGATTAAAAATATGTTGTGTGAGGAAACGGAGTCGGAATTCGACGAAACCAGTTTCGTTGGGACCGTAATGTCGGACTGTAGCTACCTGTCAATTTTCATGATTTTTGGATTTGATATGTGATTACAGGAAATTTTAATCAACGACAAAAGAATAAATATGATTAAAAATAAATTGTAGCTTACTTCATAAGCTAGTAATTTTCCTATAAATAGGACCATACTCTCCTTAACCCTAAAAACATTTTTTCCAAAGTCAATAAAATTCTAGTCGCCACCAGTGTTCTTCAGAAAACAAAATCGTGACCTTGGAAATCCAATATCAATTCAAATAAAATCTTTTAAATTCCCAAACTGATATTTTCGTGATTTGTTGGACCTCCTCTTCAATCTAGTATGATTTTTATCATACTCGAACAAGATTTCTGGAATGCGAAAACAGGAGCAGTGGCTAGGGTTAGCTTCTGCGTGAAATTCAGACATCGATTGACACGGGGGTGTTCGTATTTGGGTTTAGGAGGATAAGGAGCTTTGAGTGTGATTTTATTGGAGAGTTGTGTGATCTTTTTGTTCAGTAGTTGTTGTTGAGGGCGGTGGAAACCTGTAAACCGTGAACCAGAAAGGACAATGCGAGTTCATTGAGATTGGGAGGAGATGATGGAGATTTGGACAAGAAGTTCAATGATGTATCTCGTTTGAAATTTCAATGTGTAGAGGAGGAGTATGGAAGGAAAGAGCATCGAAAGTGTGGAGGTTAGGAGGACAACGTGCGGCATTTCCTAGAGTGGAAGAAGGATTGGAAATGGGTGGGCCTTAAGTGGGAATTGGGCTGATAAAGGGAAATAAAGGTGAAAGGCCCGTTTAGAAATAAAAGCTTAGTTTAAATTTGATTCAAATATGTATTAACTTTGTAATAGCATAACTTCCTCAAACTTAATCAGAATTTGACAAAACAAGATCCATTGGGATCGTATGGACGGGAACAACACAATGAGACTGACTGGAAGTCCATCAGAGCTCGTTACAATTTATCATAAAATAAATTGTCCGTCTGAATCAATCGATGGTTATCGTTATTAACGATGAACTGGCAATGTGAGTAAAACTCACCAACTCTAAACAGTTTATATTTTTCATGTTGTATTTTTAGAACTGTTGAAAATTGTCTGATTGACTGTGTGTTGACTGTTTGATTGAACTGGTAGTCAGTTAGTGGAAATTATATATATATATATATATATATATATATAAACCGTTAAATCTATATATGTTGATTCTGTTAACAGAATATTTAATATTGAACTGAAAGTGATGTTGATTATATTGTGTAACATCTGTGGATGCAGGGAAACAGGTTGGAGGAATCCAACTGGATTCCTCAACATTTATTTTACTGTTATTCATATATTGTGATATATGATCTGTTGTTGATTGTGTGTGTTTGAGTGATATCGATCATTGTGATATGGTATGTTAAGTACCATAAGAATACCAGAATGATATAAGGGGATTTTCAAAGTATAATTTGAGAATAATTTATTTATATAAAATCAATGGATTTTATATATAAAAGGAAAAAGGATTTTTAAAAGGAAATATATTATAAAAATCCAAAGAGTTAAAAAGAATATATTTGGGAAACAAATATAAGGGGGAAAATATTTGCAAAACAAATACAAAGGAAAAATATTGGTAAAACAAATAGAAAGAGAAATATTTGTAGAACATTTACAAATAGATTAAATGGGATTATTTATTTATTTAGGAAATAAATAAAATAAAAGGATTATTTTATTTAGAGAAATAAATAAAGTTATAAAAGGAATATTTATTCAGAGAATAAATAGGATTAAAATAGAATATTTATTTAGGAAATAAATAAGTTGTAAAAATGAATTATTTATTTAGAGAATGAATAAAGAAATATTTGTAAACCATTTACAAATAAAATAGAAAGAGAAATATGTGTAAAACATTTACAAGTAGGTTATAAAGGATATTAGTTTATTAAATAAATAGGATAAGAAAAGGATATTTATTTGTTAAATGAATAGAATAAGATAAAAGGAATATTTGTTTAGAAAACAAATAAGACATTATATAAGAAATATTTGCAACACATTTGCAAATAGAGTTGGAAGAGAAATATTCGCAAACCATTTGCAAATAGAATAGAGAAGGGAATATTTGCAAACCATTTGCAAATAGAATTTAAAAGGGTAATATTTGTAAACCATTTACAAATAAAGATTTAAAAAGGAAATATGGGTAAAGACATTTAGAAACAAATAGATTATAAAGGAAATATTTATCTTTGGATAAATAGATATATATAAGTCTGAACTTATATATGAAGAAGTAAACAGATAAAAGGAGCAGATTGATTTCTAAATGATATTTATAAATTAAGTTAAATATTTATCATTTGGATAAATAGAATATATAAGTCAGGACTTTTATAAAGAAGTAAGAATCGATTTCAACATCGATGTTTGAAACTGAATAAGGACAAAGACTTAATCAGTTAGGGTTAACCAGTTAGGTTAAACCGTAGAGTTAAACCAGTTAGAGTTAATTAGTTAGAGTTAATCGATAGAGTTAAATCGAACTAGAATTATTGAATAGAGTTAAATTGAACTAGGGTTATTCAAATGGAGTTAATCGAATTTAGTTTATTCGAATAGAGTTGATGGAGTGAATCGAATTTAGTTTATTCGAATAGAGTTGAAATGAGTTAATCTAATTTAGTTATTCAAAGAAGTGAATCGAATCAGAAATATTCGAAGTGAGATAATCGAATAGTAGATATTCGAAGTGAGATAATAGAATAGTAGATATTCGAAGTGAGATAATTGAATCAGAAATATTCGAAGTGAGATAATTGAATCAGAAATATTTGAAGTAAGTTGATCGAATCTAGTTATTCGACAAGAGTTAAATCGAATAAGATTTATTCGAAGAAAGAGATTATCGAATATAAGTATTCGAAAGTAAGCAAATCGAATATAAGTTATTCGAATAAGAGTAAATCTAGTAAGAGTTATTAGGTTGGAGTTATTAAAATAAGAGTTATAGATTAGAGTTAACCGAATATGAGTAAATAAATTAGTTGTCGTTATATATTTCAAGTTAGGAATATAAAAATCATATTAAAGATAATATATTTCGGATGCAGGAGATTATAACACCATGGTTATAATCACGTAAACTTGTAAAAAGAAGGGGGTTCGCAAACAGAATCTGAGGGTTCGTAAGGAAGTGTTAAAGAGTTAAAAAGGTGAACCTTATCTATTTCGAGATTTGAAAGGTGGTTCAGTTAAGGTCTGAGAGGTAGCTATACCCAACGTGATTGACTGCATTTTTAATTAAGAAATGGTTACGGTTCGAGTGTGAAGTGGTTAAGTGGATTTAGTAATTTAGTATAGTGGTTTGAGTCGTCATCGCAATATAGTTTTAAACATCTGTTTAAATCCCAATTAAGAAGTTTTGGAAATGTTTTCAAAACGAGAATCTGAACTGTTTTCTGATAATAGAAAATAAGAAATTAGAATATATGGAAACAGGAGATAAGTAAATTAATGAAATAAAGGGATAAATGTTGAATGATGATTGATCAATATAATTTCCTCCTGGAAATAATATCGTTGTTTGCACACGTGTTTTTCTTTGATAGTTAAATCACAGACTATCAAAGTTTTGACCATTTTAACGTTGTCAATATGGAGAGACCGGTTGGATTATTATCCAAAGAACCACTCTGTATTGGCATAAGCGTTGCGAATCATATATGCCAAAGATAATTGAAGACAGAGTAAAGTGCAAGGGCTGTTGTATAAATCTTAGATAACAGTGCCTAAGATGGATATACTGAATAGTACCTTCGGTTCATCCTGTTCCTGGATGACTTGTACGGATGAATGTCTGACAGAGTATTTCCAGAAAGGTCATGTACATTGATCTCTTCAACCGTACCAAGAGTGGAAGCGGAGAAGGAAACTTCTTTAGCTAATACGTAATGTACTGTTGTAGACGTCAATTAGTGATTTTCGATGGATCTGACAATGTGGCATTCGAAGTGAATCTGATGTGATGATTAAGCGTAGCTTCTAGCCTCACATCTGGTAAATGACAGAAATCGGGCAGGCAGCATGGCTATGTAGGTCGCACCTATTAGGGTGTATAATCACCTGATCTAGAGTTTCATTTACTTCTAAAAATCTATTGTTGATGCTGTCCCATTCGGGAAACGGTTGCTGATCCTAACCGTTGGTGATATACATTCGATACACTCAAGCGAAATGAGTGGTCGGTCATGTGTGGCCGGGTTGCAAGATGTTCTTGTTGAATCCAGTGTATTCCTCTCTAGAGGTACACTAGCGAAAGGTGGTTCCATACCTTGTCATAGTTGGAAATCCATTACCCAATACGTGCTTGCGGTTTTGATTGTATACTATATATGTAGAACGTGAGATGAAAGCGTTTCTGCTAGATGATTATTATATCGTGATTGATAGACATTATTATAATATCAAAAGGTTTTTTTGATATAAAGATATTTTGGATTCTCATAAGGGAAAAACCCGTTCTGTTATACGACGTGGTCTTATGAGATATCGTTTGATGGCTCAAACTGTTTTAAACTGTTTTACTCATACCAGTCCCATGACTGACCCGGAGTTTATTTTGTTTTGTTTTCCCTAAACTCTTGGGTGCCCAATTTTGTATGGGCAGTCAAGTAGTCGGGATTTACAGATATACTGGAAGAGCTTGGAGCAGGAGGCTTCAGGATTATATAGCTATAGTTATTTCCGCTGTGTTGTAAGTGTTGTACTCTGATAATGTTGTTGTATACATACACAGATTTATATTTCAAAGTTATGTTATACATATTATATGTTATTCGTTCCGCTATGAGGTTCGTGTTACTCTGATGTTGTGTTCTTCTTCTTCTATTCTAAGTTTCTATCTTATCTTTCCTCACCCTCTAATTTCTTTCATTAACTACCGGTATTTTCGATCCTTGGATGTTCGATATGTGTTGTATATCGGATAACCAAGATCGTCAAAACCCGGGCCATTACATCGACCTTAGCCAGTAAGGCTTTTTTGAAAATGATCCCTATCTTCGAGAATCGACCTCACATGAGAGGTTTTCTATATAATGTTCTTATCTTTTGGAATCGACCTCAGTAGGGGAGCATTTTTTAGTAGGAGTTTGCATATTTTAATTTGCAAGGAAAAGGGGAGTAAACATAGTTTTGTCAGTTCAAGAGCTGATTTTATTCATGTTTAAAAGAAAAAAATTAAGATATAGTGCCCCCGGTAAGGTCGTTGTTGTTTTTTTCATATAAGAATATGAGTGCAATTTTAAGAATAATATGGTCGTAGAAAATCGATGTTCCAAGCGAAGGGGATATGAGTTCTTTGACTGTCATGAGCTTGAAGATTCCATCGGAAAGCTTCTAAACAATCATATAAGGCCAATCTATATTTGATCTAAATATGTCGGTGTACATCATTACTTGTTTGAGGACGAGTTCTTTTATTTCAAATGTGCTTCTGTGTGCTTTCATGTTGAAGTGCATTACCACTTTCCTTTAGTGCATAGAGATCCCCAGCTCTGCTTATTCCTGCTCATCTAAATAGTCGAGCGTTTTAAGCAGTAGCTGCTCATTTTTCTTCTTGGCTAAAGTGTATCCACTGATGAGTTGGGACTTCCAAATTTACTAGGTTCATGGTTTCCATACCATAGAACAAAGCAAATGATGTTCAGTAATAGATTTTTTGATGTACTATAAGCCTATAACATAAGCATAGCTCATCAACCCCTTGTTTGGCCTTCATAAGAGGTTTCTTGGAAGTAAATTTGATGATCTTGTTCATTGCTTCTGTTAGGGATTGAGATGTTGATGATGTTGGTTTTGAGGACAACAACCTTGTTTCTGTTATATTGTTTTAAAATATATATTAACACCATTATTTAGAATATATATATATATTTATACAGGAAAACTATGCAGGTATTGATTATTGGAGACTATACAGTTCAGAGAATCAAGGTTTCAAAGTAGAAAAGTTCAAGATATAAGAATCATGAGTAATAGTGTCTAGATATCTTGTTAAAACTCTGGTTATCACTGAATTCTATTTTAAATTTCTCACTATTTTCAAATGATTTCAAAATTACTTTCTTGTTTTTAAATCAATTTTCAAAATGATTTCAAAATTACTTCCTTATTTTAAATCTATATCTTTTTATTATTAAATCTATTTTAACCCCTGAAATTTATTTTAACTTCTATTTTAAAATTATACTTAATATATTTAACCCCTAATTCAAATGTTTTTTACTTGCAAATTTAATACTTTTTTTATTATAATTACTTAAGTTTTCAATTTCCTTATTTATATTAAGTTTTAATATATTCATAGTTATATATATACTTTTATATATAGTTTTTTATCATTTTTTAATCATTTTAAAATATGTCTTTTAATATATATTTCTACTTGAAATATTTATTTTAATATAAAGGATATATTTTGTTTTAACTCAAAATTCACCATAATTTATTTAAACATTATTTTGTTTGATTTTTTGTTGAAAATATACTAGTATATGTCAACATGTATGAAGTACTATGTTGACATATATATACCATTTGATTGAAATTTAAATTTTGAAAAGTTGTGTCTTTTGAATTCAAATCTTTTCTGAATAATTGTGGCTGTCGAAAAACTATATATAGGTTTTAGATTTTGAATTTTTTAATAACTTCTCATCTCCTTCTTATTCCTTTCTTCCTTGACGTTGTTCTTCTTATTTTCTCAAAATCTATACTTATACGCTGCCGATTTTCAAAGAAATTATATCAATATTCTTCTCTATCAATTTTGAATCAAACTCTCTTTGAAATTCAAGTGCTACTGAATAGTTGTAGGTTGTTTGTAATCAAAGATCGGAAGACCAAGTTCTATAGAGTCAATACTTCAAAACTGATAGTGAGAAAATGTGTGATTGTAGCCCGTAAATCAACTAGGTATGATTGTAGCATGGAAATAAATTAGGCGATCTTGTAGCCTAGTAAATCAAGAGAGCACCCTATGCTCGGAAGCAGGTGGTGGTGGACCTCGTAGCCATTGAAATCGAGGATTGTAATTTGAAGATTATATTTAAAAGAAATTTGCACAACCTAACTTTGTGTGGGAGTGGATGTTGGATAACTTGAACCAGTATAAAATCTCGATGTGTACTTTCCGTTTGCTACTTTTTATATTTATTTTCTAACTCTATGTTTGATTATGTGGTTTGGATAACATTCTGTTCAATCCAAAAAGATTTCAAGAAATTAACAGAATCCATAAAACACTATTCACCCTCCCTCTAGTGTTTAGTTTGCCTTAAGATCCTTAATTTGCATCCCCAATAATTAGTATCTAAGCATTGGTTTTCAAAGTTTTCATAATCTAAATTTTTGAAAAGATTAAATGGCAATTTTTGAAGATTTTTATAACACTAATTCAAAATTATGCATTTCATCATTGTTTCTTAAGTCTGCATGTAATTTTATTGAAAAATCAAGTTATTAACTGAACCCATGTGTTGTACAGGAACAAATGTGTTACATGGCTATTGATGATTCAAAACTGGATGGTCAAATTATGCAAGTCAAAAGAGATAAATGGATTCTTGATAGTGGTTGTTTGAGGCTTCTGACGGGAAATCATGACTTATTGAATGATATAGTCTTTGAAGATGGAGGAATGGTCAATCTTGGTGATAACTCGAAAGGATATGTGATTGACATCAATGTCAGTGATTCTAAAACTCTTATTGTTTCTAATGTTTTATTAGTTTAGAATTTAAAACATAATCTACTTCGTATAAGTCAATTACGTTATAAAGGTCATACAATCAAAACTGAAAAAGACAAGTGCTTTATCAAAGATATTAATTCAAACTTAATTTTTGAAGGAATTAAAAAGAAAAATATTTACATCTTAAGTATGAAAAAATTCAGATGACAATTTATGTCTTTTGGCCAATATGAGTAACCCTTGGATTTGGCATAAGATATTCAGTCATTTGAATTTCAAACACCTATCTAGAATTATCAAGTTATCTACCAAATCCGTGTGTTGTAACGGAACAAATGTGTTACACGGCTATTGATGATTTAAAACTTGATTGTCAAATGGTGCAAGTCAAAAGAGATAAATGGATTCTTGATAGTGGTTGTTTAAGGCTTATGATGGGAAATCGTGACTTATTGAATATTATAGTCTTTGAAGATGGACGAATGGTCAATCTTGGTTATAACTCGAAAGGATATGTGATTGACATCAATGTCAATAATTGTAAAACTCTTACTATTTCTGATGTTTTATTAGTTTAGAATTTAAAACATAATATACTTAGTATAAGTCAATTATGTGATAAAGGTCATACAATCAAAACTGTAAAAGACAAGTGCTTTATCAAAGATATTAATTCAAACTTAATTTTCGAAGGAATTAAAAAGAAAAATATTTACATCTTAAGTATGAAAAATTCAAACGACAATTTATGTCTTTTGTCCAGTACAACTAACCCTTGGATTTGGCATAAGATATTCGGTCATTTGAATTTCAAACCCCTGTCTAGGATTTCAAAATTAGATTCAGTGAGAGGTTTACCCAAAATGAAATTCAAATTAAATAATTTATTTGACACCTGCCAATTAGGGAAATTAAGAAAAAGTTCGTTCTAATTAAAAGATGAGATTACTACTTTGAATCCATTAGAATTGCTTCATATGGATTTATTTGGTCCACCTCAAACACAATCAATAAACCATAGCAAATACGTATACGTAATTATCGATGATTTCTCAAGATTTACTTGTACTCTTTTTCTTAAGAATAAAAGTGATGCTTTTGATCTATTTAAAACTATTGCTAAGAGAATTCAAAATTTATTATCTTTAAAAATTAAAACTATACGGAGTGACCACAGTGGAGAATTTAAGAACGAAAATTTTGAGAATTTCTGTAATAAAAAGGGAATTACTCATAATTTTTCTTTTTCGAGAACTCCTCAACAAAATGGAGTAGTTGAGCGTAAAAATATGATGATGCAAGAGTATGCAAGAACTATGCTTTCTGATAGTAATTTACCAAAAAGATTTTGGGCCGAAGCTGTTGCAACAGCCTTTTATATTTTAAATATAATTTTAGTTAGACCATTAACTTACAAAACTCCATATGAACTTCTTTATAATAAGAAACCAAAGATATCTTATTTCACAAGTTTTGGAAGTAAATGTTTTATTTCAAATACTAAAGAAAATCTAGATAAATTTGTTCCTAATTCAGATAAAGGAATTTTTATTGGAAATTCAAATAGAAGTAAAGCATATATAGTCTTTAATTTAAAAACTAATACTATTGAAGAAACTCTAAATGCGACTTTTGATGTAAATTATAAAGATTTAGATCAAAACATAATGATGATGAATGTGGTAATAATAACGAATTAAATGAAATTAATCAACCTAATAAAAGAATTAGACTTTTAAGAGATCACCCTGTTGAAAATATATTAGGGGATATTGAATATGTAATTAGAACTAGAAATCAGTTAAATAACATGAGCAATATATTATTTATATCTAATTAAACCTAAAAATCCAATGGAAGCATCGTCTGATGACTCATGGATACTTGCTATGTAAGAGGAATTGAATCAATTCACCAGAAATGATGTATGGGAACTTGTTCCTAGACCAGAGGAAAAACAATAACATAAACTAAATGGGTTTATAAAAATAAAATTAATGAAATTGGTGAGGTTGTTAGGAATAAAGCATGATTAGTTGCTCAAGGATATTGTCAAGAAGAAGGAATATATTATGATGAAACCTTTGCCCCCGTAGCAAGATTATAAGCTATTAGAATTCTACGTTCTTTCGCTAATCATAATAATATCAAACTATTTAAAATGGATGCAAAAAGTGCTTTTCTAAATGGATTCTTCAAAGAAGATGTTTATGTTGAACAACCCCCATTTCGAGGAAGAAAAATTTCCATACCATATTTATAATTTAAAGAAAGCCTTATACGGATTAAAACAAGCACCTAGAGCCTGGTATGACAGATTAAGTACTTATTTGTTACAATCAAATTTTGAAATTGGTAAAGTAGATAATACACTATTTATTAAATAAATGAAAATGATATCCATTTAGTACAAATCTTAGTAGACCATATAATTTTTGGATCAATAAATAATAAAATGAATCAAGAATTCTCAGAAATCATGATGAAAGAATTTGAAATGATTCATATAGGAAACTCACTTTCTTTTTAGGACTTAAAATTATACAATTAAATAAAGGAATATTTATTAATCCAGAAAAATATGCTAGAGATTTAATTAATAAATTTAACATGGATCATACTAAAGGAAAACTCACATCTATAGCAACCAACGAAGCCTTAAGTGAAGACGATTCTTCGAAAGATGTAGATCAGCAATTATATAGAGGTATGATAGGATCTTTATTATACGTATCTGCAAGTAGACCAGACATAATGCATAGCATTTGTCACTGCACTCGATATCAATCACAACCTAAGGAAACTCACTTAAAAGTCGTAATACGTATTCTATAATATGTAAACATACATTAAACTTGGGTTTATTTTATCCTAAAATGATTCGTTCGATTTAATTTCATATTGCGATGATGACTATGCTAGCTGTAAATCAGACCGAAAAAGTACGAGTGTAACTTGCCACTTTTTAGGTCATTTCGTGGTTTCATGACTTAGTAAAAAGAAAAATATTGTTTCCTTGTCAACAACTGAAGCAGAGTATATATCTACTTCTATGGTTTGTTCTAAAGTAATATATATGTAACAAACTCTAAGAGATTTCTGATTAATTATAACTAAATCACCAATTTACTATTATAATACAAGTGCTATAAATCTAACTAAAAATCCTACACATCATACTAGAACAAAAAATATTGATGTGAGACACCATTTCCTTAGAGATAATGTAAATAAATTATTTCATAGAATTTTTAAAATAGAAAATCAAATTGTAGATATATTAACTAAACCATTATACAAAGCAACATTTTCTAAATCAAGAAGAGAACAAGGCATTTGTTCATTAACCAAAGTAAAATAATTAAATATATTAGTATAAATATATAATAAAACATAAAAAAAAAAAAGTTAAAAATTATACATATATGTCAACATACATAAAGTCATGTGTCGACATATAACTGAAAAGTTTTAAATTCCCTCCAAATTTAGTTATTTATCTTATTTAAACTCTCCACCTCGAAAATTCTTCCCTTCCCAATCATTTTCCTCTGTTATAAATTTTTTGAAATAATAAAACAATGGCTTCCACTTTAAATAACAACCAAACCAACTTCTCTTCGTTTCCTATGCCTACTCCTGGCCCGATTCAACAATCTATGCATGCAAGGGTTATCAAATTAGGGGAATCTATGAAAGATACCCTACAATTTCTCGTTGAAATTCAACTTCTATAACTCTGGATGTATAAAGAAGAAGAAAAGCAAGGGAAGACTGTTAGGAATCTTCAGAAATACATAATGGATAACCAGAATAACTGAATTATTATTGAAGATGATTCCTCCAATATTCGGGTTCACAATCCAATGGAGGAAGATGAAGAAGAAGAGGTGGAAGAAGATGAGGAAGTAAAATAAGATAATCAAGGAATGGATGAAGACAATCAAGTTATCTGCATCGACGAAGTTTGTTTTGATGAGGAAGGAAATGTGATTGAACAAAATGGAGAATTGTGCATCCCTTACCAAAATTATCCAATTCGCAAGTCTCCAATTGTCAAAAACAATCAATAGTTAGGTTTTGTACATTCGTGTTATCGCTACTATATGTAATTATTCATGTAAATATTTGCTAAATGTTCACGTATATTTGTAAATGACAATTAGTGTACTTGTAAACAACAATTAGTATATTCGCTAGAAGTTTGTACTTATGTGTCTATATTATACTCTTTAAGGTAGTTTTCTAGCGCATACAAAGATAGCATTTGATTTTTTGTACTTGTTTTAGATTAGAATAGTTTTAGGTTTATTAGTCTGAGTTTTAGATATTATAACTTTGTCTAAGTTTTAGGGGGAGTATTATGGTCAAGTTTGGATTATATAGTTTTTATTGATGGCAAAGGGGAAGAACTATAAAATAGGGCTTAGATTAAGGGGGAGTTAATAGTTTTAATAAGAGTTAATGGAGTAAAGGGGAGTAACTGGAGAATCAAGACATCATGTATGAATATTTCATAAACCAAGGTTGTCATCGTCAAAAAGTGGGAGAATGTTAGGGATTGAGATGTTGATGATGTTGGTTTTGATGACAACAACCTTATTTCAATTATTATTATTGTTATAAATATAACTAACACCATTATTTAGAATTTATATGTACAGGTGTATATATAGGAAAACTATGTAGGCATTGATTATTGAGGGCTGTACAGTTCATAGAATCAAGATTTCAAAGTAAAAGAGTTCAAGATACAAGATTCATGGGTAATAGTGTCTAGATATCTTGTTAAAACTCTGGTTAGCATTGAATTCTATTTTCAAACTTTTCTCACTATTTTCAAATGATTTCAAAATTATTTTCTTGTTTTTAAATCAATTTTCAAAATGATTTCAAAATTACTTCTTTGTTTTAAATCTATACCGATTTATTCTTAAATTTATTTTAACTTCTATTTTAGAAATATACTTAATATATTTTAACTCCAAATTCAAATGTTTTTTACTTAAAGATTTAATACTAATTTTATTATAATTACTTATGTTTTCAATTTCCTTATTTATATTAAATTTTAATATATTCACAGTTTTATATATTTACTTTTATATTATTTTTTAGTCATCTTAATATATGTCTTTTAATATATATTTCTACTTGAAATACTTTATTTTAATATAAATGATATATTTTGTTTTAACTCAGAAATCACCATAATTTATTTAAACATTATTTACTTTGATTTAAAAAATTATTTTTTGAAAATATACTAATATATGTCAACATATACAAAGTAGTATGTCGACATATGTACCATTTGATTGAAATTTAAAATTTAAAATTTAAAAAGTTGTGTTTTTTGAATTCAAAACTTTTATGAATGGTTGTGGCTGTTGGAAAACTATATACAACTTTAGATTTTGAATTTTTTATTAACTTCACATATCCTTCTTCTTCCTTTCTCTCCTTGACATTATTCTTCTTAATTTCTCAAAATCTATACCTATACTCTACAAATTTTCAAAGAAATTATATCAGTCTTCTTCTCTTTTAATTCTACATCATACTTTCTCTGAAATTCAAGTGTTATAGGCTGTTTTTAATCAAATATCACAAGATCAAGTTCTATACAGTCAATACTTTAATACTGATATTGAGAAAAGGTGTGATTTCATCCCGTAAATCAATTGGGTGTGATTGTAACCTGGAAATCAATTAGGTGATCTTGTAGCCTGGTAAATCAAGAGAGCACCCTGCGCTCGGAAGCAGGTAGTGGTGGACCTCATGTCCACTGAAATCGAGGATTGTAATTTGAAGATTATATTGGAAAGAAATCTGCACAACCCAGCGTTGTATGGGACTGGATGTAGGGAAACTCCGAACAAGTATAAAATCTCGTTGTGTACTTTCCTTGTACTGGTTTTTTTTATTTACTGTATCTGTGTTTGAATGTATGATTGTTGATATCTTGTATTTGCATAACATTCTGTTTAATCGAAAAAGATTTCAAGAAATTAATAAAATCCATAAAGTACTATTCACCCCCTTTAGTGTTTAGTTTGCCTTAAGATCCTTAATCTGCATCCCGAACATCTTCCACCTACTTGTTTGCCCATGGATGTCTTGTTATGGAAAAGTTTATCTTGATGTTGAATCACGTAAATAAATTTTGGAATTTGGTACTTTCAAACTATGTCCGATTATCAGTTATGATCTTTTATTGCACTCCAAACTTACAAAAGAAATTTTTTAGTCATAAAGTTAATAACTTTCTTAACGGTGATTGCGGCCAGCAATTCTTCTTTGGCCTACTTTAGAAGTTATCAATAACAACTATTGTGTATTTTGATCGTCTTTTGTAACGATCCGAAATCCCCCGATCTCCGAAGAGACAAGAAACAGTGGATTGCTTTGAGAACACAATGGATCAGAACACAAACATTAGAACATTTCATTGTTATTACAACAATTTACATCAGAGTACAAGAAAATTCCAGAGTATGAATAATT
Organism: Allium sativum; assembly: GCA_030737875.1. Lineage (NCBI taxonomy): Eukaryota > Viridiplantae > Streptophyta > Magnoliopsida > Asparagales > Amaryllidaceae > Allium > Allium sativum. The sequence continues at coordinate 168,148,764 of CM060923.1, forward strand.
ATTACACACTGGAAATACAATATCAGAGATTTCCAATTTTACATAGCAGCGGAAAATAATACATAAGTATAATGCATAGTGGAAAATAACAACTAACACAGCTGAAAAAAATACACTGATACAAAGCTTTCCGAATATAGCTCCAACTGTAAATCCAGGATCCTGTGAAAAGAAATATCTGCGAAAACCAAAACTACTAGCTGTCCGTGTGGAAAATATGGGCACCAAGAGTTTAGGTAGAAACAATAAACTCCAAGTCAGTCATGGGACTGCTGTGAGAACTAAAACAGTTATTAAATATTTACTTTAAAAGTTGGGAAATCATGGGACCACGCAGTATAACACAGAACGGGTTTACTCCAATGAATACTAGTTTAAAACATAAAACAATGCAATGCTTTTTGAAAAATGAAGCAATTATAAGACTCAGGTCCAATCACATAATGCAACGCAAGCCGGAGGATAGAGTTTTCCCTTGTAATAGTCAAACATGCTTGGTACGTTTAAAACAAATCATTTTGATATTACTATAAGTGCATAGTGTCAAAACAATTTCAAATATAAATGTATCAATCATAGACGGCATGGGTACCATATATCATGTCGCCATACTAGTTCTACAACTAAAACTGAAAAGTCGCGTATTGGAAATTGGATTTCGTCTATGAGTCGAGGCAAGGGATGGCTCCTCTCCGATTCGAGACACTCTAGCAAATGCCTCAGGATTACACACTCTGGGCAACCCTTGGATGCTTCAGGGCCGGTCCGCACTTACGTTAGTGGATTAATTATTCCGGAACACACGTTTCCTAGTCCTATCAGACCTATCTCTGAGCCACTAGGGACTCAATAATCAAGGTGCCTCATTCCATAATCCACATAAGTAAAAATGTTTGGGCTCCATACCATGACACCACTCCTAGCTAGAAAGAAACGTCATGCACTCCATGCAGTTTCTATCCCCTTTTTGACTCATACCGGGTGTGAGGCTCGCGAATTAATGCTATACACAAAGCTATGCTAATTAAAGCTGTGCTTTAATCATCAACCATAAGACTCTCCTTTTCAACAAAAGCCTTGATCCATGCAACTCAACATGTCACACTGTCAATCCATACCGTACCACTGATTTCCACCAATATATAACCTCTAAGCTTGTACGTCTCAAAGAAGGGCGTTAAGCAAGAGAATAAATTCTCCGCCACCAAACAAATATATATTTAGCAGAGATCAATGAATAAAGTATAAAGGAATACAATGTCAGACATACCATCCATTTACAAGTCCGTTCTGGGTCTGAACGAAGCCGGATGCACCTTATTACTCGTCCCATATGTCCAATACAGGAGAGAGATCTTCGCAAATCTGGTCGATCTCCAAGTACGTCTGGACGACCAGCACTTATTACCTCTTCTTGGGTGTACAACCCAATCAAGACATCAGTAATCATCCAAACGATGTGAAGAACTTCGGTCTTCAACCACCATCTTCATCGTCAACTGTTAGTCGTCGTATCAATTATTCAGAATGGGTTAAACCCGGTCTTTCCGAATAACTCGCGTATTTTATAATCAATAATCAAGCACTATAAAAACACGTCATATGCCTCATTCCAATTTAGAATATTCTTTTATTCAAATAATCACATCTTATGGGAAAGGTTTCCATTAATTTAGCAAAGATAAATTCTTTTAAATTTATTCTTTAATCTTCCTTTGTATATCAATTTCAAAAGATTTTATTTTATCCTTTAACAATTTCAAACCAAATTAAGGTTTATAAAAATAGTCGGGATTATCGAGCCTTACCGAAGTAATCATTTATTTTATTTTCCAATCCCAACCTATTCATCCCATGGAGCAAAACTGGTAGTACCCCATATCTAACACCCACGGTGTTATCGGTAAATTTAATTACCATTTCATGTTCAAATCTAATTAAAGTTTTAACTATCGCCTGGAGTAAAATTAGTGGTACTCCATTCTCGATCATTTCACGAGTTCGATAAATTTAATAACCTCATTCCCATTTCAATCTAATTAAAGAATTATTAAAACTCCATTTTGGGTTTTAATCCCAAGAATCATTCCTTAGTGATTATTCAACTTTAGGAAAATTTATCCTGTCTTTAACTGGGTTAAAGATGTAAAGACCCGCAAATTCCCACCCTTTGGATCGACCATAAACCACACAGGTCTGACCCAAAAAGTGAAAATCTACGAATACTTTAACTTTGGGCATACAACATATTAAAACAACAACAGAAGACTTTTATAACATATCATCATATAATGTTACATCAGAGTACAGAATATACATATCAGAGTACATTGGAATAAAATTACAGCGGAAGATAAATACAAAAAAAAGTAATATACTGCAACGGAAGAACACAGCGGAAGACTCTCTATCTCTGGACACAGCTTTAAGCTTCAACCCAGAATCCTGTTTAATATATCTGCAAAAATAGCTACTCGACTGCCCGTGTGGAAAATATGGGCACCCGAGTTTGCCAGTGGACAAACTACAGGTCAGTCATGGGACTGGTGTGAGAATTCTACCTAACCTATATAATATAATAAGGCTAATCACAGGACCACGCCACTTTCGCGGAACGGGTTTTCTCCTATGGATTGCCAGTGCATGACTAAAGTAAATCGTCAAAATAGCGCAATGCTTTTTAGAAAAATGAAACCATTATAAGACCCAAATCCCATCACATAATGCAACGCAAACCGGAGGATAGGGTTTTACCTTATAATGATCAAAAGATGCTTGATACGATAAACACGATATTATATAATAATAGTGTGCAACCAATTTGAAATACATCAAAGTAAATGTATCAATCCTAGACGGCATGAGTGCCTGTAATGACCCGCATTGGCAGAGGTATTATAAGTAATTAATTTAATTATTCAGATGGTGGGTTAGAGAATTTAATGGTCGTGGAATTTAATAATGATGAATATTTAATTAAAATAATATATTTAATTCTGAAATAATCAGAATTGGCTGAAATGGCGATATGGTGTGAACTGGATCATCTGTGATATTTAATTCAGCTTAGAATTGAATTTGAATAACGAATATATTCAATCGTCGACAGTTGAACGTATAGTTTATAATATAATTATAAACGAGCTCGAAATGGCGCTGCAGTTCGTAATTTGGCGATTTGAACTTCAACTGAATGTACAGAGTTCGTTTTAAATCGGATTTCTATGAAACAAGAAACGTGTGGAGCTGGTGGAGTATATCTTTCTAATGGAAGAGAAAAATCGGGATTTCGTCGTATAGATTTTGATGTACGTCCAAATCAAATTTCAGAAAAAGTCGCTGTAGAATTCCTTTATAATTTGCGACGCTTTATATACGTTATAAAAGGATTTTCGATATGAATTGAATATCGATAAATCTGAAATCTAAAATATCAAACTGTATATTCTGATATGATATTCTGGAGCTGTACGATATCATATTTGAAGATATACGATAATATAAATTTATTTATATTTAATTTAATAATATTTAAATATATTTATATATTTAAATGGGTCATCCAGAGCTTTATAAATAGCCACTTTTGCAAACGACCTCGGAATTCGACGAAACTAATTTTGTTGGATCCGCAACATCAAATTATTGTTAGATTTCAAGTTTCGTGATTTTTAGACTCACTGTGTGGCCGTACGGATTTTTAGAGTGTAAAATAGTCAGTATTTTGACGGTTAAAAATACACTGTGTGAGCATACAAAGTCGGAATTCGACGAAACCAGTTTCGTTGGGACTGGAATGTCGAACGCTAGCTACATGTCCAGTTTCATGATTTTTGAATATCGTGTGTGATCACACGAATTTTTAGAAGTCGAAAACGAGTTAAAAATGGAGAATATGCCGAGAATATTCCTCTTAGAAAATATCTAGATATTTTTATCACCCTATAAATACCCTTACAAAGTCTTAACCTAAGTTCATTTTTCCACCGAGGTCAACTTCTCAGCCTCCACACAAAAAAATGAACAAACGCAGTAAAAACAATGGTTTTAGAAAATCATTACAATTCAAATAAAATCCAAGAAAATACAAAGCAAGTGTCTTTGGATTTGTTGTGGGATTAGCTTCATTTCTCAATCAGTTGTGTAGGGTGCGATCCACCGTTTGGGTTTGCTGAGTTTCAGCAGTGAACTAGGGTTGCCAATCTCAAGGTCTTGGCGCATCGATGAGGGGTTGTGATGTTGTTTTTGGGATCAACAAGCAAAACCGCACCTTTGTGCTTAATTGTGTGGGGCGCGATGCGTTTTGGGTCCGGCGAGGGCTGATCGACGGAAGGGGATTTTGAGGCGCGAGTTGGCATTTGACGACATGGCGAGCTAGGTGGAGCTAGGGTCGGAATGGAGTTCACCAGCGAACTCAGGAGGGTGAGGGGATCAGCTCGACATCGAAGGGATGGACTCAGGCAGGGTGCGGTGAAAAGCGACATCAGGGTTCGTTCGTTGAGCAGCAGGTCGAAGTTGGCCGATGACACCGGAGTTGGAGCAGAGATGGTGGCAGGTGCGGTTTTTGATGGTGAACCGGATGGTGGTGGTTGCGAGGTCGGTTGATGGCCGACGGGGAAGCGGTGGATGGTCAAAGAGGAGGTCAACCATTTACTGGAGCACGGTCATTGAAGGTAATAGGGGAGAAATGTTCGATGTTGGGCCTGACGGGTTAGTGGTGAACCCAAATTGAATAAGGAAATGAAATTTAACAAATTTGTTAAAGGATGATAATTGTTTGGTTAGTAATGGTGAGAAGTAGCGGATTAGAATTTTATCTGGGAGAGGATGTTGTTTCGGTGAAGAAGGATGATAGGGCGGGTCTGGGCTTTTAGAATTTGAGACGGGCCAAATTATAAAGGTGAGGCCCATATTAGTATAATTTAAGTTTTTATTTAAATTAAGAAATCGTATAACGTATAAATGACATAACTCTTCCATACGATATCAGAATTGGACAAAACAAGATCCATCGGGATCATATGGACGGACACTACACGATGACACTGACTGGAAGTCCATCAGAGCTCGTTACAATTTATAGCAAAATAAATTGTCCGTCTGAATCAAGCGATGGTTATCGTTATTAACGATGATCGTCCAATGTGAGTAAATCTCACTAACTCTGAACAGTTTATAATTTAATGTTATATTTTAGAACTGTTAGATATTGGCTGATACTGTATGTTGACTGTTTGATTGAACCGCTAGTCAGTTAGTTAAATTTTCTATATTGATTCTGTTTAACAGAATAGAATTGAAAAGTGATGTTATCTATATTGTTTAACATCTGTGATGCAGGAAAACAGGTTGGAGGAATCCAACTGGATTCCTCAACATTTATTTTACTGTTTTGTATATATTGTGATATATGATGTGTTATATAATCTGTTATGGATTATGGGTGTTGGAATGATGTTGATCATTTTTATTCGATATTTTAAATATCATAAGAAACCCTGGGATGTAAAGGAAGAAGTATTTCAATGTATATTGAAATAAAGGAATTTTATAAAATCACAGGATTTTATAAAAGGAATTATTTATAAAACGAACACGGTTTTATAAAAGGGATATTTATTTAGAGGATAAATAGAAGTTATAAATAGGAAATATTTGTAACGGTAAATAGAAGTTATAAATAGGAAATATTTGTAACGGTAAGTAAACATTATAAAAAGGAAATAGTTGTAACGGAAAACGTAGTTTATTAAAAAGGAACTAATCGATGTTAGTTAATCGATTAGTGTTAAAAGTTAAAAAGGAACTAATCGATGTTAGTTAATCGATTAGTGTTAAAAGTTAAAAAGGAACTAATCGATGTTAGTTAATCGATTAGTGTTAAAAGTTAAAAAAGGAACTAATCGATGTTAGTTAATCGATTAGTGTTAAAGTAAAAGAAGTTAATCGATGTTAGTTAATCGATTAGAGAATAAAGTTGAAAGGAGATAATCGATGTTAGTTTAATCGATTAGAATAGAAGCAAGTGAGTTAATTCGAATATAGTTATTCGAATAGAAACAAATGAGTAAATCGAATATAGTTATTCGAATAGAAAGTAAAAGGGAATTATCGAATATAGTTTATTCGAAAAGAGTAAGTGAAATGAGTAAATAAATAGCGTTAGTCAAATAGTGGTAGTCCAATAGAGTTAATTGATAAGAGTCAATCGAATATAGTTATTCGAAGGAGGGTTAAGTAAGGAAGTTTGTTAAAGAAATATAAAGTGAACTTTGTCTATTTCAAAGTTAGAAATGTTGTTCAGTTAAGGTCTGAGAGGTAGTTCTACCCCAACTTGATTGGCCTCGTTTTAACTAAGGAATAGTTAAGGTTCGGTAGTAAAGGAATGGTTTGAATTGGCATCGCGATGGTTTGTTTAAACATCTGTCTAAGTCCACTGAAGAAGTTTTGGAAATGTTTTCCAAAGAAGAAACTAGAAATGTTTTCTAATAAAGAAAACAAGAAATGGAAATGTTTTCCATTGTTAATAACGTATATTTTCCAAATTTAGAATAAAAGGAATATTGAATATAGGGAAACAGGAGATAAGTAAATTAATGAACTAAGGAGATGAATGTTGAATGATGTTTGATCGATATAATTTCCATTTGGAAATAATATCGTTGTTTGCACATCTGTTTTATTCGATAGTTAAATCACAGACTATCGAAGTTTTGACCATTTTAACGTTGTTAATATGGAGAGACCGGTTGGATTATTATCCAAAGAACCACTCTGTATTGGCATAAGCGTTGCGAATCATATATGCCAAAGGAAATTGAAGACGGAGTTATGCAAGGGCTATCCTGTTTGCAGAATAGTGCCTTCGGTTCATCCTGTTCCTGGGTGACTTGTATGGACGGATGTCTGACAGAGTATTTCCAGACGATCACGTATATTGATTTCTCCAACTGTACCAAGAGTGGAAGCGAAGAAGGAAACTTCTTTTAGCTAACACATAATGTATGGTTGAGGACGTCAATCGGTGATTTGATGGATTTGACGATGTGGCATTCAAAAGTGAATCTGATGTGATGATAAAGCGTAGCTTCTAGCCTCATCATCCGGTAAATGACAGAAATCGGGCAGGCAGCATGGCTAAGTCGGTCGCACCGAAGTAGGGTGTATAATCACCTGATCTAGAGTTTCATTCATTTCTAAAAATCTATTGTTGATGCTGTCCCATTCGGGAAACGGTTGTTGATCCCAACTGTTGGTGATATACATTCGATACACTCAAGCGAAATGAGTGGTCGGTCATGTGTGGCCGGGTTGCAAGATGTTCTTGTTGAACCCAGTGTATTCCTCTCTAGAGGTACACGAGCGAAAGGTGATTCCATACCTTGTCATAGTTGGAAATCCATTACCCAATACGTGCTTGCGGTTTTGATTGTATACTATATATGTAGAACGTGAGATGAAAGCGTTTCTGCTAGATGATTATATATATACTGTGGTTGGTAGACATTATTATAATATCAAAAGGTTTTTGATATAAAGATATTTTGGATTCTCATAAGGGAAAAACCCGTTCCGTTACGCGGCGTGGTCTTATGAGATATCATTTACTTGTTCAACTGTTTTAAACTGTTTTACTCATACCAGTCCCATGACTGACCCGGAGTTTACTTTGTTGTTTCCCCTAAACTCTTGGGTGCCTAAATTTGTACGGGCAGTCAAGTAGTCGGGATTTTACAGATACATTGAAGAGCTGGAGCAGGAGGCTTCAGGATCGTATAGCTATTATTATTTCCGCTGTGTTGTAAGTGCTGTACTTTGAAAATGATATGTATATGCAAGTACAGATTTGTATTTCAAAGTTATGTTATGAAATATATTTATTCGTTCCGCTGTGAGATTCGCGTTACTCTGATATTGTGTTCTTCTTCTTCTTCTATTCTAAGTTTCTATCTTATCTTTCCTCACCCTCTAATTTCTTTCACTAATTACCAGGATTTTTCGACGTTTTGGTTATCGACGTCGTGCTTACGTCGATAACCAAAGTCGCTCAAAATCCGGGTCGTTACAGTTGGTATCAGAGCTTAAGTTAAGAATTACTTGGCTCTGTGGCGTGACTCGGTAGAGATAGGGTTAGCAATACCCTAGACTGAGATTGAGTGTATATATACGAGTGAACGTATTTGTTATTGATATAAAAATTTGTTTTATATTGTGAAGATTTATTGGTTGAGTCGTTTATGAGTTCTGGTCGATCAGTTTGATCCACTGTATCGGTAGGGATTTTGTAAACACTTGAATACGATGAACCATCATGGTATGTTTTGAAAAGAGGGTAAACGAAATAGTTTACCCAACGTATATTTTGATATATATTGGATATATCGGTTGTTATTATAATCGAGTAAGATTATAAATTAAATGGTTATGTAAATAACCAATCAGAATTCATATAAGTGAAATACGTGAAATCAGATGAGTTAAATCTGAAATTTAAACCAGAAATTGAAGTTAAAACTCTGGAGAAATTGGATAAGTGTTTGTAAATGGATTTGAATTAAAAATAAGGAAAATTTAAGATCCTGGGAGATTTTAAATTGTTTTACAAGCAGTGTGAATTATATTTTGAAATGAATTTCAAAGTGGAAATGTTTAAAAATGGTTTTATAGTATTGAACTCACTTCGATCGCTGGAAAATAGATTCTGATGATGACAGCTGCATCATCAGTATTCATTTTCGAGTTGTAAGTGACGAATTACTACCAAAGATACTGTTTTGAATTTGTTTTGGGAAAGACAAGTTGTGTTGAATTTCAAATGGGATTTAAAATATAGAATTGGAATTTTTAAATAGATTTGAAATATTAACCTGTTTTAAAAGAAATAAAATGAGAAGTTCCTTTATAAACGAAGTTTATAAATAGTTCTTTTATAAACGAAGTTTATAAAATGAAGTGAAGAATTATCATTGGATGATTCAGAAATATAAAAATACAAGTGCGAAATTGAAAGGGAAATTTACTTTTCAAAGGTAGAAATATCGATTTCAAAAGGGATTGAAACTGAGACTTATTTAAAGGAATTTGAATAAAGAAATTTCAAATAGAAATTGAATATAGAAATTCAAAGGGAGTTTGAATATATGAAATTCAATGGAAATGATATAGAATTTGAATATAGAAATTCAAATGGCGTTTGGATATAGAAAATATAAGAGATTTCAAATATAGGATTTGAATATCGAAAGTGAAATGAAAGTTGAATGTCGAGAATTCAAATAGAATTGAAAATGAAATTTGAATAAAGAGGATTCAAATAGAATTGAAATTGAAATTTGAATATAGAAGATTCAAAGGGAATTGAAATGAAATAAAGAGAATTCAAATAGATTTGAATATAGAAATTCAAATGAAATTCAAGTATAGAATTTGAATAAGAGGTTTGAAATGAAATTCAAATATGGAATTTGAATAAGAGAATCGAAATGGAATTTGAATATAGGAAATTCAAATAAAATTTGAAATGGAATTCAATTAGTTTATAAGTAAGTTAACATATATTTGAACATGTTATACTCAAATATGAAGGTGAAATGGGAAAACCAGTAATTTGAAAATCACTTAACGGAATAAGTTAAAACGATTGGATTAAGTTGGAATGAATTAGAAATGAATGGATATACATGAGATATGTATGGACAAGGTATAAAGGTATATAAATAGAGTGCTCGACGAAAAGGTATGTATTTAATTCATATATGAGATTTTATGCGCCGTATTGGCTAGCCGCTTGGCTTTTTCTTTTTCTTTTGGATTGGTGAGGGCCATGAGAGGCTATTTGAAATATCCCGATGCTCCCGGTACAAAGGAGGTTACGGCAAATTTTTCCGGGAATTTAAAGAGTTAGAATATTTTTAAGATAATTTGATAATTAGAAATCAACGTATCGATATATATAGAAGTCGATAAGGAAATGAACTTAGAAATAGAATAGTAAAATCAAAAAGGAAGACTAAGAATAAAATCTAGTCAGAATAGAAAGAGGAAGTGTATACGTGTTTGAAAGTGAATAAGTAGTTGTATGGTATTGATTATTCGAGTAAGTAGTCATATCTGTTTTGACGTTATAAATGTTATTCAGTCAAGGTCTGAGAGGTATTTATACCCCAACTTGATTGATTTCATTATTAACAAATAAATAGTAAGATTTCAGGCTCGAAGATCAATGTTGAATAAGGGTTAGTTGAATATAGTATTTGGGTTGTCGTAACGATGTTTTACACAACATCCGTTGTAAGCCAAATAAGTGTAAGATGGGAAATATAATAAAGAATAGTTCCTAAGTATAGAAATAAACGAGATCGGAAAAGAGATAAGTAATTGGAATATTTTTCAATTATAAATAGCATATATTTTCTGAAGTTTAGAAAATAAAGGAAGGCGATATTCGGAAAAGTTTTCCATATAACATAAAAGGCCAATATGGTTATTGCAAATATTTGGTTAACAAATATTGATAAAGAAATAGAGAAGTGATTTAACTTATGGAATATTGATAATGGGCTCAGTTGGATTTCAAAAAGGAAAATTTGATTTTTGAAAATTAAACTGTTTAAAATTCCCAGGGAAAGACTGTTGAGTTAAAAACAAATTTAACAGAAATTTGTGAAAGCAAGTTTGAATTAAAGTAAAGCCAGTAAAGTGGTAGCTGAGTTTTGAATTAGAATGATATCAAGGCAAATTTGATTGTGAGATTCAAATGTGAAGTGTAAGGTTATAATCAAGTTAAGAGTTGGGGATCAAGAACGAAACTTGAGTTGAAATGAAAATTTGGCTTGGTAAAAAGCGAATGGTGGTGTTGAGGATAAATTGATCAGAGTTTGGTTTGATTAATATTAGTATATGCTGAGTTGATAGCATATGGAAGTGATGGGGTTGATATGCCCGACAAAAAGGTACCAGTTTATATTATATATTGGGTATAAGATTTATGAGCCGAATTGGCTAGCCGCTTGGCTGTTTGATTTTCTTTTGGGATGAAGATGGCCCAGAGAGGCGAGTTGTAGTGTGACCGATTGACCAGTACAAAGGAGGTGCTGGCGAAATTTTTCGAAGAGTTAAGGTGTTAGAAAATTTTCAGGATTTTTGAAAATTTTCGTTGGTAAGAATTAATTAATAAATTTAATTAAAATTTAATTGGTTCAGTTGAAAACTGAAGTTAAGAAGTGAACAAATATGTTCTAACCAGTCGATAGGGTCGTTCTCTACCTTTTAGCAATTTCGAGGACGAAATTATTTTAAGTGGGGAAGATTGTAATGACCCGCATTGGCAGAGGTATTATAAGTAATTAATTTAATTTTTCAGATGGTGGGTTAGAGAATTTAATGGTCGTGGAATTTAATAATGATGAATATTTAATTAAAATAATATATTTAATTCTGAAATAATCAGAATTGGCTGAAATGGCGATATGGTGTGAACTGGATCATCTGTGATATTTAATTCAGCTTAGAATTGAATTTGAATAACGAATATATTCAATCGTCGACAGTTGAACGTATAGTTTATAATATAATTATAAACGAGCTCGAAATGGCGCTGCAGTTCGTAATTTGGCGATTTGAACTTCAACTGAATGTACAGAGTTCGTTTTAAATCGGATTTCTATGAAACAAGAAACGTGTGGAGCTGGTGGAGTATATCTTTCTAATGGAAGAGAAAAATCGGGATTTCGTCGTATAGATTTTGATGTACGTCCAAATCAAATTTCAGAAAAAGTCGCTGTAGAATTCCTTTATAATTTGCGACGCTTTATATACGTTATAAAAGGATTTTCGATATGAATTGAATATCGATAAATCTGAAATCTAAAATATCAAACTGTATATTCTGATATGATATTCTGGAGCTGTACGATATCATATTTGAAGATATACGATAATATAAATTTATTTATATTTAATTTAATAATATTTAAATATATTTATATATTTAAATGGGTCATCCAGAGCTTTATAAATAGCCACTTTTGCAAACGACCTCGGAATTCGACGAAACTAATTTTGTTGGATCCGCAACATCAAATTATTGTTAGATTTCAAGTTTCGTGATTTTTAGACTCACTGTGTGGCCGTACGGATTTTTAGAGTGTAAAATAGTCAGTATTTTGACGGTTAAAAATACACTGTGTGAGCATACAAAGTCGGAATTCGACGAAACCAGTTTCGTTGGGACTGGAATGTCGAACGCTAGCTACATGTCCAGTTTCATGATTTTTGAATATCGTGTGTGATCACACGAATTTTTAGAAGTCGAAAACGAGTTAAAAATGGAGAATATGCCGAGAATATTCCTCTTAGAAAATATCTAGATATTTTTATCACCCTATAAATACCCTTACAAAGTCTTAACCTAAGTTCATTTTTCCACCGAGGTCAACTTCTCAGCCTCCACACAAAAAAATGAACAAACGCAGTAAAAACAATGGTTTTAGAAAATCATTACAATTCAAATAAAATCCAAGAAAATACAAAGCAAGTGTCTTTGGATTTGTTGTGGGATTAGCTTCATTTCTCAATCAGTTGTGTAGGGTGCGATCCACCGTTTGGGTTTGCTGAGTTTCAGCAGTGAACTAGGGTTGCCAATCTCAAGGTCTTGGCGCATCGATGAGGGGTTGTGATGTTGTTTTTGGGATCAACAAGCAAAACCGCACCTTTGTGCTTAATTGTGTGGGGCGCGATGCGTTTTGGGTCCGGCGAGGGCTGATCGACGGAAGGGGATTTTGAGGCGCGAGTTGGCATTTGACGACATGGCGAGCTAGGTGGAGCTAGGGTCGGAATGGAGTTCACCAGCGAACTCAGGAGGGTGAGGGGATCAGCTCGACATCGAAGGGATGGACTCAGGCAGGGTGCGGTGAAAAGCGACATCAGGGTTCGTTCGTTGAGCAGCAGGTCGAAGTTGGCCGATGACACCGGAGTTGGAGCAGAGATGGTGGCAGGTGCGGTTTTTGATGGTGAACCGGATGGTGGTGGTTGCGAGGTCGGTTGATGGCCGACGGGGAAGCGGTGGATGGTCAAAGAGGAGGTCAACCATTTACTGGAGCACGGTCATTGAAGGTAATAGGGGAGAAATGTTCGATGTTGGGCCTGACGGGTTAGTGGTGAACCCAAATTGAATAAGGAAATGAAATTTAACAAATTTGTTAAAGGATGATAATTGTTTGGTTAGTAATGGTGAGAAGTAGCGGATTAGAATTTTATCTGGGAGAGGATGTTGTTTCGGTGAAGAAGGATGATAGGGCGGGTCTGGGCTTTTAGAATTTGAGACGGGCCAAATTATAAAGGTGAGGCCCATATTAGTATAATTTAAGTTTTTATTTAAATTAAGAAATCGTATAACGTATAAATGACATAACTCTTCCATACGATATCAGAATTGGACAAAACAAGATCCATCGGGATCATATGGACGGACACTACACGATGACACTGACTGGAAGTCCATCAGAGCTCGTTACAATTTATAGCAAAATAAATTGTCCGTCTGAATCAAGCGATGGTTATCGTTATTAACGATGATCGTCCAATGTGAGTAAATCTCACTAACTCTGAACAGTTTATAATTTAATGTTATATTTTAGAACTGTTAGATATTGGCTGATACTGTATGTTGACTGTTTGATTGAACCGCTAGTCAGTTAGTTAAATTTTCTATATTGATTCTGTTTAACAGAATAGAATTGAAAAGTGATGTTATCTATATTGTTTAACATCTGTGATGCAGGAAAACAGGTTGGAGGAATCCAACTGGATTCCTCAACATTTATTTTACTGTTTTGTATATATTGTGATATATGATGTGTTATATAATCTGTTATGGATTATGGGTGTTGGAATGATGTTGATCATTTTTATTCGATATTTTAAATATCATAAGAAACCCTGGGATGTAAAGGAAGAAGTATTTCAATGTATATTGAAATAAAGGAATTTTATAAAATCACAGGATTTTATAAAAGGAATTATTTATAAAACGAACACGGTTTTATAAAAGGGATATTTATTTAGAGGATAAATAGAAGTTATAAATAGGAAATATTTGTAACGGTAAATAGAAGTTATAAATAGGAAATATTTGTAACGGTAAGTAAACATTATAAAAAGGAAATAGTTGTAACGGAAAACGTAGTTTATTAAAAAGGAACTAATCGATGTTAGTTAATCGATTAGTGTTAAAAGTTAAAAAGGAACTAATCGATGTTAGTTAATCGATTAGTGTTAAAAGTTAAAAAGGAACTAATCGATGTTAGTTAATCGATTAGTGTTAAAAGTTAAAAAAGGAACTAATCGATGTTAGTTAATCGATTAGTGTTAAAGTAAAAGAAGTTAATCGATGTTAGTTAATCGATTAGAGAATAAAGTTGAAAGGAGATAATCGATGTTAGTTTAATCGATTAGAATAGAAGCAAGTGAGTTAATTCGAATATAGTTATTCGAATAGAAACAAATGAGTAAATCGAATATAGTTATTCGAATAGAAAGTAAAAGGGAATTATCGAATATAGTTTATTCGAAAAGAGTAAGTGAAATGAGTAAATAAATAGCGTTAGTCAAATAGTGGTAGTCCAATAGAGTTAATTGATAAGAGTCAATCGAATATAGTTATTCGAAGGAGGGTTAAGTAAGGAAGTTTGTTAAAGAAATATAAAGTGAACTTTGTCTATTTCAAAGTTAGAAATGTTGTTCAGTTAAGGTCTGAGAGGTAGTTCTACCCCAACTTGATTGGCCTCGTTTTAACTAAGGAATAGTTAAGGTTCGGTAGTAAAGGAATGGTTTGAATTGGCATCGCGATGGTTTGTTTAAACATCTGTCTAAGTCCACTGAAGAAGTTTTGGAAATGTTTTCCAAAGAAGAAACTAGAAATGTTTTCTAATAAAGAAAACAAGAAATGGAAATGTTTTCCATTGTTAATAACGTATATTTTCCAAATTTAGAATAAAAGGAATATTGAATATAGGGAAACAGGAGATAAGTAAATTAATGAACTAAGGAGATGAATGTTGAATGATGTTTGATCGATATAATTTCCATTTGGAAATAATATCGTTGTTTGCACATCTGTTTTATTCGATAGTTAAATCACAGACTATCGAAGTTTTGACCATTTTAACGTTGTTAATATGGAGAGACCGGTTGGATTATTATCCAAAGAACCACTCTGTATTGGCATAAGCGTTGCGAATCATATATGCCAAAGGAAATTGAAGACGGAGTTATGCAAGGGCTATCCTGTTTGCAGAATAGTGCCTTCGGTTCATCCTGTTCCTGGGTGACTTGTATGGACGGATGTCTGACAGAGTATTTCCAGACGATCACGTATATTGATTTCTCCAACTGTACCAAGAGTGGAAGCGAAGAAGGAAACTTCTTTTAGCTAACACATAATGTATGGTTGAGGACGTCAATCGGTGATTTGATGGATTTGACGATGTGGCATTCAAAAGTGAATCTGATGTGATGATAAAGCGTAGCTTCTAGCCTCATCATCCGGTAAATGACAGAAATCGGGCAGGCAGCATGGCTAAGTCGGTCGCACCGAAGTAGGGTGTATAATCACCTGATCTAGAGTTTCATTCATTTCTAAAAATCTATTGTTGATGCTGTCCCATTCGGGAAACGGTTGTTGATCCCAACTGTTGGTGATATACATTCGATACACTCAAGCGAAATGAGTGGTCGGTCATGTGTGGCCGGGTTGCAAGATGTTCTTGTTGAACCCAGTGTATTCCTCTCTAGAGGTACACGAGCGAAAGGTGATTCCATACCTTGTCATAGTTGGAAATCCATTACCCAATACGTGCTTGCGGTTTTGATTGTATACTATATATGTAGAACGTGAGATGAAAGCGTTTCTGCTAGATGATTATATATATACTGTGGTTGGTAGACATTATTATAATATCAAAAGGTTTTTGATATAAAGATATTTTGGATTCTCATAAGGGAAAAACCCGTTCCGTTACGCGGCGTGGTCTTATGAGATATCATTTACTTGTTCAACTGTTTTAAACTGTTTTACTCATACCAGTCCCATGACTGACCCGGAGTTTACTTTGTTGTTTCCCCTAAACTCTTGGGTGCCTAAATTTGTACGGGCAGTCAAGTAGTCGGGATTTTACAGATACATTGAAGAGCTGGAGCAGGAGGCTTCAGGATCGTATAGCTATTATTATTTCCGCTGTGTTGTAAGTGCTGTACTTTGAAAATGATATGTATATGCAAGTACAGATTTGTATTTCAAAGTTATGTTATGAAATATATTTATTCGTTCCGCTGTGAGATTCGCGTTACTCTGATATTGTGTTCTTCTTCTTCTTCTATTCTAAGTTTCTATCTTATCTTTCCTCACCCTCTAATTT
The DNA here is from genome assembly GCA_030737875.1 of Allium sativum. Taxonomy (NCBI): domain Eukaryota; kingdom Viridiplantae; phylum Streptophyta; class Magnoliopsida; order Asparagales; family Amaryllidaceae; genus Allium; species Allium sativum. The sequence goes on from CM060923.1 coordinate 168,165,179, forward strand.
CTTTCACTAATTACCAGGATTTTTCGACGTTTTGGTTATCGACGTCGTGCTTACGTCGATAACCAAAGTCGCTCAAAATCCGGGTCGTTACAGTGCCCCATCCCACTATGTCACCATATATAGGTATACAATCAAAACCGCGTGATGTCGTATTGGAAATTTGGGTTTCCATCTGAGTCAAGGCTAGGGAGGAGATCCTTACCGATTCGAGACACTCTAGCAATGCCCCAGGATTGGTACTCTGTCCAACCCTTGGATCCTGCAGGGCCGGTCCACACTTACTTTTGTGGATTGGTTATGCCTGAACACACGCTTCCCGGTCCTTTTGGACCTGTACTACGGCCAGTGGCGACCGCATAAACCGAGGCCTTGAACAATCCAACAACCACAATGAATAAATGCCAGCGCTGGTAGGTCCCTGGCACCACTCTAGCTAGAAAGAAACGTGTGCACTCCCTGCGTTCCCTTCTCCCGTTTTAGACTCTACCGGGCTGTGAGGCTCGCGAAGTCACGATATACACAAAGCTATGCCTAAATAGACTGTGCTTTGATCATCCCACAAGGCTCTGCTTTGCAACAATAAGCCTTGATCAAGTGCAACTTGGCATACCACATCAACAACTCATATCATGCGATCGGTAAATATTTAACATACAAAAGGGTGTTAAGCAAGAGAATAAATCCTCCGCCACCATGCATTTATATATTAAATAAAAACCAATTTAATTACATGAAATAAATTTCAATGTCAGGCATGCTATCCATTTACAAGTCCGTTCTGGGTCTGAACGAAACAACGTATCCGTCGATCTCCAGTACGTCTGGAAGATCATCACTTTTTACCTTGCCTTGGGGGATCAGTCCCAATTCAAGATATCAGTCACCATCAACCAAACGATGTGAAGCTCTACGGTCTTCAGTCACCGTCTTCATCTTCGACTCTTGATCGTCGTGATGATTATTCAGAATGGGTTAGACCCGGTCTTTCTGAATAACTCGCGTATTTGTAATTAAAACCAACCATACGCCACATTCCAACTTTGAATATCCTTTTAAATAAAAATTATTATTTATGTTAAAAGGTCCTCATTAATTATATCAAAGATAAAATAAATTACATTTTATTCTTTCTAAAAAGATTTATTAATATTCCAATTTTGATTTTTAATACAAAAATCATTATTACAAGATTATTAATTTCAATAAACCAATCTTCAAAATATGGAATTTCTACAGAAATCAAATCAACAAATAATCGTTATAAATTTCTGTATCTTTTAAATTTATAAAATAGATTTACAAATTTCAAATAGTAATTTCAGTGTAAATTGGATTAAAGGATAAATGTTATTTTAAAACATCGTCCACTGCAAATCCAATTCACATATCAATCACCAACATAATTGTTAAGATCTAATAATCTTAAATAAAAGGTTTATCTTAAAGATATTAATTTATTACTATATAAAAAAACATATTTTAAAATAATCAATAAAATATTCTTTATATAAAAGATTCTAAATGTAAAATATTCTTTATAATACAAATTCTTTTACAAAAATCCCTTCATTATATAAACATTCTTTATTTAAAAAGAAATTCTGCATTGGAATGCGACTCAACCATGCACCATATAATTTGGGTCATATGGGTTTCATACACTTCATGTATAGGGTAATAACAGGAAATAATCCTCAATCCATCCATTAACAACCAGAGTGACAATGTCAACTGTGTGAGCATTAAAATAAAACAATAACGCTCATCGCAGCCTGTCGATCAATCGGTAGACATATAATTAAACATTGGGATTTGTGTCAGTCAAGTATCGTCCCAATACCCGTGTGGGGTTTTCATCCAACAAACAAATAATAAATTATTTGTGCACTTGGGCGATGTGTAAAAATAATCGTCCCAATCACATAAACAAGTCGGATGACTTGTAAATGGAAGTGTAATATTCAATGTTGAATATACTAACATCACATTTAACACATCAAAATACAACATCACAAGCAAATATTTCAATACTCTTTATTATGAATATATGACAATAAAAATCGTGACTTTTATTTATTTACAAAAATGCATATTTTTGGTCTCATTCATTTTAATGACAAAATGAATATCTGACTTCATTATTTTTAATGTATAAAAATATACATCCTTAATTCATTCTCTTTAATGTATGAAAACATACATTTTAAATCCATTCTTTTTCTCAACATAAACAAATATGATGATTTTGTTTCTTAACTTCTAATGCAACAAAATGAGAATTTTGTCTAATCTTTTTCAATGAATAAAGATGTCTATTTTTACTTCATTCATTTTAATGTGCCAAAAATGTCCATTTTGTCTAATCCACTTTTAATATACAAAAATGAGTATTTTGTTTTAGTCTCTTTTCTTATGCATAAATGAAAATAAAAAGAATTCACATGTCTTGTTCTTTTATTTACCATAGAAATACCAATAAAATGATCAACATATTTTGGTCTTTTCATTTACAAAAGAAGTTGTAAATAAAGTGGTCCTCATATTTTTACTCTTTTCACTTACAATAGGAGTTGTAAATAAATGATTCTCATGTTCCTGTTCTTTTTATTTTCTATCGCACCAAAAATGTCGATAAAAATGAATCACTAACATTGTCTATTTTTATCGCACCAAGAATGTCGATAAAAATGAATCACTAACATTGTCTATTTTTATCGCACCATGAATGTCGATAAAAATGTATCACTAACATTGTCTATTTTTATCGCACCCAAAATGTCGATAAAAATGAATCACTAACATTGTCTATTTTTATCGCACTAAAAATGTCGATAAAAATGACAACATTAACCATTCTATTTTCATCGCGTTCAAAATGACGATAAAATATTCAACATTAACAATTCTATTTTTACCGCATTCAAAATGACGATAAAATATTCAACATTAACAATTCTATTTTTACCGCATTCAAACTGACGATAAAAAAATTCAACATTAACAATTCTATTTTTACTACATAGAAAATGTAAATAAATATATTTCTAAATTATATTCTTTTTATTTACATAACTGATTAACATGTTTTACTCTTTTTCTATTACAAAGAAAATGTAAACAAAGTGATTAACATGTTTTACTCTTTTTCCTTTTCAATGAAAATGTAAACAAAGTGATTAACATGTTTTACTCTTTTTCTTTTACAAAGAAAATGTAAACAAAGTGATTAACATGTTTTACTCCTTTTTCTATTACAATGAAAATGTAAACAAAGTGATTAACATGTTTTACTCTTTTTCTATTACAAAGAAAATGTAAACAAAATGATTTACATGTTTTACTATTTTTCTATTACAAAGAAAATGTAAACAAAATGATTTACATGTTTTACTATTTTTCTGTTACAAAGAAAATGTAAACAAAATGATTTACATGTTTTACTCTTTTTCTATTACAATGAAAATGTAAACAAAATGATTAACATATTATGTTCTCTTTTGTTTTACATAGAAAATGATTTTTATATTTCTGTTCATTTATTTACAAAAGCAATGTAAACAAAATGACTAACAAAACTTTATTTCTTTTCTTTCACCATATAAACATCAATAATGTGAATAACATATTTTTGGTCTTATCATTTACAAAAGAAGGTGTAAATAAATGATTAACCTATTTTGTAATGTAAAAATATGACCTTTTCTATTTTAAAATGTAAAAATGATAACTCCTTTATTTTAAATATAAAAAGGTCATCTTTTTATTTTCATCGTCAAAATTACATCTTTTGTTTTCAATATAAAAAGATTGTCTTTTTAACTCTTTTTATCACATCTAAATGTGTTCATTTATTTACAAAGAAATTTAAATAAAAACTTGTTCTTTTATTAATAACAGAAATGTAAATAAAAACTTTTTTTTTTAAGGACAAAAAAAATTCATTTGTGTACATGTTCTAAAAATAAAAGAGGATTTTATTTGTTTTACAAGTTCTAATCCAATCTTAACATATATATATATACTGAATAAAATATGTTATGATCTCATTTTAGATCCCATTTCTCCAACCGTAAATAAGATATATATAAATCCAAGCGGATTTGCAAATCATGTACAACAATCATTCAACAAACAACAATTATCACTCCAAACAACACCCAACATTTCAGGTCAGAATTAAACGATCAAACAATTATTTTTAATGCAAGAAAATAATTTATAATTAATTAAACAAATAAAATTAGAATCCTCACATTGAATTTTTGGCCAAAATTTTACTGTCTCCTTTTCAGCTGCGGTCTGCGCCATCGCGAAGCTCTTAATTTTGTGATTCCAACGCAATTTACGGTTCGTCAAACGGACCTCGTATGAAAGAGTTATGAATTTTTAAAGATCGGGTAATTAAATAATTAATTAATATTCGTGAAAATACCTAAAAATTTCACTGTCTCGGAATTGGACAAAATTAGTGTCCACGCGTCCATCTCGTCGCCACGATCCCAACGCACCTGACATCGTCGATTTTCGACTTCGTATGAGTGAGTTATGCAATTTTAAAGTTCTAGAAATTAATTAAATAATTTAAAAATAAAATAGAGAATACCCTCAGCCCATTGACCGCGAAACACTGTTCACCGCCGAACTTTGACCGCAATTTGCCGCTGCCTCAGGCCACGGGACCACCGCCAACGTCTTCGTCTTGGCGAGACGCACCACCAGCAGAAAGAGCCGCCCCTAAAGCTTCTCCGATCATCGGGAAATCGCCTAGAACGGATTTCGCCTCGCGGGTCCCACAGGCCGCCTCACACCTCCAAACTGCCTGAAATTTTCTAAGCATCTCCACCTCACGTAGACGAAGAACTTCCGTGTTCGTGACTTCGTCTAATTCTTCCTCGATTCACGGGAATTTCTTGATTTACGTTTTGAGCTTCTGAATTTCGAAAACAGCGAGCTTTAAGATGAGATTCCGGCGAATCCGAGCGCTGTTTGACAAAACCGACTACACCATTAGCTTCGTATCGTCGAGACCTTCGAGAGGACATATAATTTGCTATGGTTTGAAGAAAGTTTATTTTCGACAAATTTTAGAGGAAGAGAGAGCCGCCATGGAAATTGAGAAAAATGATGGAAAAGAGAAGTGGCTGCTGTGTATTTCGAATTTCAGCCCTAAATTCTGAGGAAAAAGATAATATATACTATGGGTCTACTTTTGGTTTGGGCCCAAATATCATTACGTGCCCAATTACTCAATTTTCAACTGTTTTCTTCAATTCAGAAATTCTTATAAATACATGCGAATTTCAAAATTAATAAATTTTTAAACATAATTATTTCAGGTCATTACGAACCCAACGAACCTGATTTCGTAATTTTCCGATTCCGTATGAATTTATTATAAATTTCCGAAGTCTGAAAATAGGCTGTATTTCCACTGTAAAAATTATACAGGCCACAAAATAATTCCAAAAATTATAAATTTTAGAATTTAAACTTAATTTAATATTCCGAATCCATAGAAACTGGTTTTGTCGAATTCGGAGTTCGTTTGCAAAAATTCTATTTTTCAGGTGTATATTTTAATATTTAAAAATACCAAAAATAGTGGAATTTTTCCGAAACTCAAAAATATAAGTTCTTATAGTCATTTTTATATGTAAACAACATTCTAAAACCAATGGAGATGGTTTCGGGTCCTAATTCCTTATTCTGCAAAATGTAGCATTTTGGTCCTTATAAATTTCATAGCGACCTTTCTAAATATTGAATTGGCCATAACTTTTGATTCCCGTTATGAAATTTCGATTTTTCGGATTCGTTGGAAAGATATTTTTTAATAGATTCTAATATTTTTTGTTTCACTAAAATCCGTTAAATTTTGCATCCTGTACGGTCAGTCAAAGTTCAAGTTTGACTTTTCAAACTACCGCGTTATTTCTAACTCTTTTTATAATAAAAATTAAATCATTCATTCTAACTTCGATTTAAATCAAATTTGTGATCATTATAATTTAAAATAGATTATTTAAATATCAAACTTATTAAAATCACTTAAAATAAATTTTTAAATTGGCCCCAAAATTCCGGGTTGTTACAAAAGAACTAATGTCATTTAAAACACAGTTCACGATAAAACACAAAATCCTCTTCCATTAAAATGGAACCTTCACGGAAAATAGATCAATATATAACTGATATAAATTTCCGTATTAGACTAATAATATAAACGGAATAACGACAAAGCCTTTTAAATTCCATATATAGTAACGGTCTTCCTTTACAGAAGCTCATCTCGATTATTACCAAATCGAATTCCATTCAATTCCAATTTAATAAACTAATTGGAAAACTTTACTTTGGAAAATTTCCATTAAATCTTAATAAAAAGATTTATAAATTCCAAGTCATATCTTTACTATTAATTGGGTTAAAGAACAATGTTGTTTAAAACATCATTCACGATAAACCCAAAAATCCAATTTCAATTTAATTCAATGAAATATTAATTAATTGGTAAACTTCTCTAAATCTTAATTAAAAGATTTATTCTTTTCTCAATGGGGTTTAAGAACAGTGTTATTTAAAACACCATTCACGACAAACCCAAAATCCAATTTGATATTAAATACAAGGCTCTGAATAGAAATTAATATCGGCTTATATTCAATATCAAATTCTAAAATCAACAAATGTCGTATTGGGAACAACGATATATATATCTTCCAAATTCCTCAACAATATCCGTATAATCACGGAATCCAATATCGAAATATTCCAAAGATTATTTCCATTCTGATCCATTCCAATTCATACGTTGTAAAATTTTGGTTATTTCAAAAACCATTTTCTAATCCAATTTATAAAAATCATTGGATTATTATTCTGGTTAATAACTAGTTCATTTCGATAAAAATATATTCTTATCTTTTCAAATACGGAATTTTTCATCCCTACTCTTTCCAAATCATTTATTATGATTTTACATAATTTTCCATATTTTTAATAATTTTATTTAGGTCCTTACAGTCGGTTTCCAATAACGGCCACTAAACTTCATCCATAGCGACCTTTTCTGCAATTGATTTGGACATAATTTGAAATCCAACCTTCCAAATTTAAATCTCATGCAATCATTGGAAAGCTCTTTACGATACGAACCCAATGGTTCCAGTTTTAGGAGAATCCGACGGTCGGATCTCTCGCTACGTCAATTTGAAGTTAATGGTCAAAATTCGCGAAAGGTCGATGCGCGGCGCGTTCTATTCAGGCCATTAAATATGTGTATATATATATATAATATCGTCGATATCTATTTAAATCGTACTTTATGAATCGTTTATAAATCCATTTTAAAACGATTCCAACTTCATTTTCAATTTTAAATCAAAATTGACTATTCTATATCATTATAATATTAAAATGATAATATTTTCAAAATATCAGATTTTGAAATCCATCTCCCTTTCATATTCTTTATAAAATGAATAAAATTGATCGATAAACCCGTTCGGGTTAAAATAGCGTATATTAACTTAACTCGACTTCATATACTTCAATATTTTCGTGTCCATCCAAAATCGAACTTCAAAATCATATTTTGATTATTCATTGAATATTATTTTAAAATATTCGTTATTTCTGAATCGGAATCAGACTCAATCAATTACCGTATAATTTTATTTATATGGATTTCATACATCACGTGTTTCAAAAACAGTGATAAACAACTATTAAACAGCCAATTCACATCCAGAGTGAAATTTGCTACTGTATAAGCATTAAATAATTAAATAATGCTTATCACAGTCTATCGACCCATCGATTGACATATAATTAAATTCAGGGGAGATGTAAATAAATTATCATCCCCTGACCCTTGTGGGGTTTTCAAACAACAACAGTTTATTTAAATTAATTATTGGTTAACAAATTTAACCAATTCTAATTCGGTTTGAATTATTTTTCAAATTAGCCAATTTTCACTGTTTAAAATTATAAATATATATTTATAATTTAATTTCAACTACCACATTAATGTTAACATTATTTTTAATATGTTAAACATTTCAATAACACAATCAACACATAATACAATCAATTAAATCGTCCATGGTTTGTAGACGAGGGAGGTGTGCTAACAAGCACCGTATACAGTTTATAATGATTAAGCTGATAAACATCTACACTGGTAATTCTATATATTTTTATATGTGAATACAATAACATGATAAAATATATTTTAGTGAGAAGGAGTTCTCAATTTGATTGGTTTTGGAACTGTTAAATAACGATTATTTTAATAAAATTAAACAAATGTTTAATTTTATCAAAAATTGTAACCAGCTCCAAATATGTTCCAGTCAGTTCCATCGCGTAGCTCTCGTCAATGCGAGTCCAACGCAATGAAAATCGTCCGATTCTGTTGTTGTACGAGAAAGTTATAGATGTTTGAACATTAATTACACAATTATTTAATTAATAATTTAAATCCTAATTACCATCTAATTTAATCAAGGCCATCGAATTCCTTTCTCCTTCTCGTTACTGTTGGAACCGTGAACCCATTTCCTCGTTGAGGTAAACCCGCCGCCACCGTCATTGGAAGGGGCCGGATCTTCATCGAAGACCCCACATCGACGCGCCTTGGCGTCGTTTGCCACCGCCCTGAGTGGCTCGCCACTCGCACCATCCTCCGCTAAGAAAACACGCTCCAAAGTCAAGCCCTTTCAGGCGACGAACCACCTATCTCAGACCATCATCTCTGATCAAAGTGGTATCAATTGGAAGATCTCTCGCAGCTCTAGAGTTTCCGTGTTGCGAGGTTCATGAATCGATTAGCAGATTTAAAGAAAATTTGGAAGATAGAATCGAACGATTTTAATCGTTCATTTCAAAAATGCGGAGGCTACTATAATGAATTGGCTAGGGCTTTGTTTTTTTATTTATATATAAATTTTTATATTATTTAATTCACGAAAAAGGAGATTTTGCATTCGAACTCCAAATCAAACCCAATGACTGTGTCCCCGAACTAAATACCCCAATTCCGAACACAATGGGATATGTTTCATAAGACAATTCTACTGTTTCGATCAGTTTTCCTTTGAATTTAAATATAAATCAATATATATTGAATTTGAACGCACATTTTAATTTACCGGGGCCACAAACTGACTCCAAAAATTACAGAAAAATAAATCTAGCTATGTTTTGATGATACGGTCCTAACAAAACTAATTTCGACGAATTTGGAGACTTTTTGAAAAATGGCTTTTTTTCTGGTCGATTAAATTTAACTGAATTGACAAAACACGTTTAAATTTACCACGCTCACAAATTGGTTCGAAAAATTATTAAATTTGAAACTTAACAATAATTTGACATTCCGGATCCAACAAAAGTGGTTTCGTTGAAAACGGAGGTCGTTTGCAAAATGGCTATTTTTAAGGGTTATTATATATTAAAAAATTATATAAATTCTACAGCGACTATTCTAAATTTTAAACTGGACATAACTTACAATTTATATTATGAAATCTGAATTTCCTACATTCTTAGAAAGATATAATTAAATAGACTCAAATATTTCTTGTTTTACTGAAATCCGATTTATATTGAATTTGTACATTCAATTGAAATTTAAAATCGAATTTTCAAACTACCATGCCATTTCAGGCTCATTTCAAAATTAAAATAAATTTATATGTTCTAACTTTGATTTAAATAAATTTTAAGTCATTATTATTTAAAATAAATCATTTTAAATATTCAAAATCCATTAAAATAGCTAAAATAAAAAAAATTAATTGGTTCAGAAATTCCGGGTTGTTACATCTTTTTCTGTGGAGAGCACACCGATAAGATTAGTTCCCAATATCGTTGGTCATTTGTGTCGAATTATTTGATGGGACTCTTGGTATTATGGAAAATCCCTAGCACTTGTCACTTCCTCCGGTGTAATCGTCGACGTTCTTTTTAATCTGGCTAGAAGTGTACATATCGTAGCACTTTCTTGGTAAGTGTTTGTCCCCTAGAGTGATAGCCACAATCACATTCCTGCACTTTCGTGACAACCATTCAGCTTCGTCACGAGTTACATACCGCAAAAGTGGTAAAAAGAAACCATGTTTATCGAGTCTTCTACCCTACATGAAAAAACTATGCACATTTTAGTGGTGCATTGTTCATGAATTTGGATCACTAGGCAAGGTTCCATGGACTAAGTATTCTTTGATTAGGATTATTTATGAGTTTGGCACTTCAACGATCTCTAGAAACCAATTGCAGGTCCATCTCATCAATGCTTGGGGTTGTCAAAACTTCTATCGGTACTGGTCTAGGAGAAATGCTTCTCCAAAACTACTTATCAAGGGACTCGACTTTCATGTTTTATGTTCGAGGAAACTGAGTAATGGTGTAGTGCTCGAGGTCATTAAGTAATCACTAAGTCTTCAATAGGTAGGGGCCAAATTCCAACCTTTTTGTTGAAATTCCCTTCGAACTTCGCAAATAATAAGTTTTGAATCACTAAAAGTTTGCAAGGCATCTTAACCCTTCTGCTATCTTCAATCCCACAATTAATGCTTCATACTATTGTCTGTTGGTGGTGGCGGGGAATTCCAATATGGAGGCGTAGCAAATAGAGTGTCTTTCAGCAATCTCAAGTACGAATCCATCTTCCTAGCAGTAATCATTCATCGTGCTATTAATAAATAGTTTCAATTGCATAACTATAACCATTGTTTACTCCTCATTGTCTTCCTTGATTGTGAACACTTCAATGATGTTAGCCACTGTTTTTCCATTGATCATTATTCATGGGTAATAAGTCATATCATGCTAACTCAGCATGATATTATATTTCAGCAATCGGCTTGAAGATTCCAAGTGGAATAGGACCTACTTCAGTGGTTGTTCAGTAAGCTCTTTTAAAGGGTAAGCTTCGAAGTATGGTAGTGGTTCTGTTGAATCTGTCAACAAACAACAAGCGAGAATTTCCACCTTCACATAGTTCTTATCAACACCTATAAACATTTTCTGATGTTTTACGTTAGTATTTGGGTTTGAGACTCTTTACGTACAAGTGTTGCACTTAACACATGGGAAAATATATCTTAGCAGATAAACAAATCTTTGACATCCATCAACTTAGAGGACATTGGGGGACTTCCATATGTCCAATAATTCTTCGAAAGCTATATGGCAATCAAAAGTCCATTCAAAGTTATTTTTACATTTCTTAAATGCATCAAAGAAGGGTATGCAACTATCTAGGGTCCTTCTAATAAAATGGCTTAGAGCTGCGATCTTCCTATTAAGGCATTGGAGTTCCCTCTTGTTCGTTGGAGCTTCAACATTCCTTAATGTAGCGATTTATATCAAATTCCCTTCAATGCCCCTTGCTTTATCCTAATTCTATAATCATTGAGTGATTGTCAGTAACACCCAAGAGTGCTTGACATTGTAAATGGTCCCGGTTATCGGGCTAATATCTAAGTCCTCCAGTCTTCGAGAGAACCATTAAACGTAGTTTTATATTCATGGAGGAAGTTGCACTATTGGTGTAACACCCCAGAATTGCTCAAAGATTATAAATTGGTAATATGTTAATTAAATATTCATAATTAAGTGAAACCGGCATTACCGTTGCGTTTGTCTTGGAATTCTGGTTTAGATAGAACCCAAGTTTGCGTAAAACAGACAACGTATGAAGAAGTTATAGGCTCTAGAAGTTTGAATACATATAAGAAGCTTATATATAAATAAAATTCAAAATAAAACCCAGATGAATAGTGGGTCGACCCGGATGAATAGTGGGTCGACCCATGGGTCGACCCGATGAACAGTAATTTTTGAATCTGGACCTGTTTGAACTTGGACTATTTTTGTATATATAATACATTTATTGACTTAGCGCTATGTGTACGGTTTGGATATAAAACCTAATATCTAAAGGTTAGAATTAACTCTACACACCTATAAATAAGTGGGTCTCTCCCATTCCATTACACATAATATTTCTTCATACTCTCTACCTCCAAACTATTCTGAAATAAAATATATGCAATGGGGGAATGCTGCTGAAGCCTGAATCTACAGAGATAATTCAAATACGAGACTTTCATACATACAACTTGATTTGGAGTTGGACTTTTCTACGGCATAGTGTTATATATAATTATCTTCACCAAGATTCACTGTGAGTTATAGTTATTTACAAATATGATTTCTTAAGCCTTGAACATGACAGTTAAATAAATTGGTTAGGATCTATAGTGTTAGTAAAAATAAATATTACACCTGTTTTCACTATAAATCACCTCTTCCTATGACCAGTTATATACATGCATGTGATGTTAATTAAACAAGTCGTACATGCCTGTGATGCTAATTAAACAAGTCATACCTGCTGTCGTTTAGAAACATAAAACATGCATACTAGCTGTAATTTAGAAATGAAAAATATTCATACCTGCTGTCATTTAGAAATGTAAAATATGCATACCTGCTGTCATTAAAACATGCATACCTTCTTTCATTTATAAATGTAAAACATGCATACCTGCTGTCATTTAGAAATGTAAAACATGCATACCTGCTGTTATTTAGAAATGTAAGACATGCATACCTGCTGTCATTTAGAAATGTAAAACATGCATACCTGCTGTCATTTAGAAATGTAAAACATGCATACCTGCTTTCATTTAGAAATGTAAAATAAATGTGAAATATGCATACCTGCTGTCATTTAGAAATGTGAAATATACATACCTGTTGTCATTTAGAAAAGTAAAATATGCATATGATTATGCATGCTGTAATTTGAGGATAATATGCATAAAATTGATACATGCTGTAGTTTGAGGATAATATGCATAGAATTTATACATGTTGAAATATGATAACATGCATGCCTGCTGTAATCTGGAATATGATAACATGCATACCTACTATAATTTGGGATATGTCAACATGCATGCCTGCTGTAATTTGAAATATAATGCATGTATGCTGTAATGATATGCATAAACCTGTACATACTGTAATTTTGGAGAAATAACTGATAAATAATATGCATATATGTGAACATGTTAAATTAGACTTAATACAGATGTTAAGTGAATAACATGCTATGAAAAATGTAAGTACCAGATGTAGGCTAGTAAATTGAATACATGTACATCTGGGAAGATGCTTGTTTTGGGGAAGGGTTGTATAATAATAATATTTACAGAAAAATGTAATATTGCAACCTTGCTTCTTAATAAACTTAAACTTGCTAAGTTAAACCGGAGTATTAATAAGCTAAGAGGTCCTTTATTCTTGTTGTTCTATCGGATTTTGGGACTCTTAAATCCTAGTTACTCCGAGGCACAAGGTTAGGGGGTTCGGCTTGAGTAAATCTATTGTTTGGAACCCATATCATTTAGTATCAATGTTTGGTATCTTATTAGAAGGGGCCTCGCACTAGGTAGGGTCCAGGGTATGCTTTACTGAACCAAATAGTAAGAGGTTCAAAGGTTTTGGGGGTGTTAGGGGCGCGTTTCCGACGGAGCCGTGAGCGTGCATGGATCCGGCTACGGGACCTAAGACATCAAAACACCTACGAATATTGTTGTGTTCTATAAGTTGTTGGGTTTGGGAGTGGTACACCTTACTATCGGGGATGACACAGGGTACTCAGATAATAGGGAGCCAATCGCCTAGTTAATAATTAGGGTATGCTTAAGCCTGCTGTTATATTTTTGATATGATACATGCATGTCTGCTTCGGGTGGTGTATCATAGGTGTCTGTTATGTAAGTAGGCTACACCTAATCTTGCCATTATATTTTGCTGTAATCCTGTTGATATGGTACATGCATGGCTACTCCAGGTGGTGTATCATAAGCATATGTTATGTAATTAGGGTACGCCTAATCCTGTTGTTAAACCTGTTGTGATGTAATTAGGTCAAATACCTAATCATGTTCCTTTTGTTATGTAATTAGGGTAATACCTAATCTTGTTAATCCTGTTATACTAGCATTGGTGCAGACTTAGGACCTAAGACAGGAGACATAAAGTTCAGACATTACCTGTTTTGGGATATAAATGTGAAGCATTATTCAATCATAATTTTATTCCTATCATATATTATGTTTAGTTTCATGACACTATACCTATCATATCTAGTCTTATTTACCTGTCTTGCCATTTCTAATTTATACATATTTGTAATTCACTAGAACTCGCCAAACTTTAAATCTGATACTTTTCGCTTGCTTCTTTCTTCCATTCCCCCTAGGTCAATAGAGTGGAAGCACTCAACAGTGAATAGGACTTTCGATAGTAGCATGGACTTGGATTTCTTGAGATGTATCTTTCTGACTTTACACCATCATGGCTTGTGGAAAGGATATGGTTTTGTTTTATGGCATTCTATTATTTTGTTTTAAAAACAGATTTGAAGTACTTTGTAAGTGATTGATGTAATTGGTTTTGAGAACCACGTTTTATTTTAGAAATAAAATTGAATGTTTTTCCACTGCTTATTTTATATTTGCTCTGTAAATTTCTGTACTGTTACCTATTGCGCTTTACGGAACTTAATGCATTCTCTTATGAGTGACATTAACGGACGTGGGGTGTCACACTTGGTATCAGAGCTGAAGGTTATAAGAACAGAGGAAAAGTTTTGAAAAATTGTTTTCAAAAAGCAAAGTATTTTCAATTAAAAATATGTTTTTGAAAAACATATCCCCTCAAGCCAAATTCGATATTCTTTCGAGCTCCTTTTGGATCCTTGTTTCTCTCTTTTTCTGAATATCTGGGGGCCCCGACTTTTCGAAGAGTGGCCCCAGCACAACACAGTTCCGTAGACATGTTAAAACTACGACACATGCCGAAGGGCAAGGAAGTGTCTAACCTCCATCAGTAACGGCGATAGTGTCACCAGCGGCTAATTTTCTCTAAGCTTCATAAGGATTTATATGCGATGGAGGCGACTTTCGAGAAACTTGTTAACATGCTGCACGAGGATGGTAGGAGAGCTAAGGAAGAAAAACAAAAATGGTGGCCCAAGAAAGGAAAACAACAAAATAAAGGTGGTAAGCCTGACAAGGCTCAGATCATGAAGGATATTAAGTGTCATGGTTGTGGAGCTATGGGTCATTTTGTAAAGGACTACAGAAAGACAAAGGGAGCTTGCTTTAATTGTGGACAGATGGGACACTTTACAAGAAATGCCCTAGCAAGTAAGGACAAAGTGGCAGGAACTTTTGGACAAGTACATGCTTTAGAGGCAAGTGGACCTGATCAAGGTAGGAAAGTAACGGTTGTAGGTTTGAATTTCCTTTTTGACTATCCTGTTCGAACCCTGTTTGATTTTGGGGATTAACACTAATTCATATTTAGTTCTTTAGTAAATAGTATGCACCTTAATACTAGTATAGTCCCTGGGCCTCTAGTAGTCTCACACCCCATAAGAGGATCGGCTCATTTATCCATGATATGTAGGGGTTGAGAATTTCTATCTTAGGCGTCGAATTTTGAATACGATGCATACATGCCGGACTTTATGGGCTATATTTTGATTCTAGGAATGAATTGGCTTGCCATGCATGGTGCTATCCTTGATTGCGAAAAGAGAGTAGTTAGACTTCTTACATGTCATGGTAGAACTCTTGAAATTTCCTACGACCCATGGAGGGGTCAGTGATGCTCAGTTTCCTAGATTCACTTGATACTTCTGTTGATGACCTTCGATCAGTGCCCATAGTTAGCAGGTTTCCAGACGTGTTTGATAAGGTTAAGGGATTACCTCCGAGTCATGAGATAGACTTCCGGATTTTACTTGGTGGAAAATGCGAAGTCAATCGCATTGCCAGTATGCCACATGGCTCCTAGAGAGATGAGGGAGCTCAGCAAGCAAGTAGGTTAGTTATTCAAGAAAAGAATTGCTAAAGACAGTGCATGAGGGAGCTCATCATTCTAGGATGACTATCCATCCAAGTGGCGATAAGATGTATCGAGACATGGAGATAATTTTTTTTTGGACTAAAATGAAGAAAGATGTAGCAAAATTTGTAGCTCAATGCATGACTTGCCAAAAAGTAAAAGCTGAACAAAAGAAACCGGGCAGATTGCTTCAGCCCTTGGATATCACGCAATGGAAGTGGGAGAGCATCTCTATGGATTTCGACGATAGATTTCCCCGATCGAGGAAGGGCAATACGAGCATTTGGGTGATAGTGGATAGACTTACAAAGAGTGTTCATTTTATTCCTGTGAAGAGCAAGAGGACGACCTTGTAGATCGCCGATTTGTTGGTAGGAGTCTATGGATAGACTTCTACTTGAACCTAACATGAGTCGAAAAACTTATGAGAAGATTGATCTTATCCAAAGAATGGAAGTAACTTAGGACGGATGGTTTATAGGGTTAACCTACCTGATAGACTAGCGGGCGTAAACGAAGTATTTCACATTTCCCATTTGAGGAAATGTCTCCATGATACGGAAGAGATAGTATAGCCGAGCACTCTTGAGGAAGTGGAGAAGGAAACATCAATGAGACGAGTTCCTACTCATGTCCTTGGATAAGAAATCAAGAAGCTACGTAATAAGGAAATCAGATTGGTTAAAGTGCAATGGGGAGAAGATCGCGAAGATGCGACGTGGGAACCCGAAGAAAGGATTCGTGCTTTTTATACTTTTCTTGAATTCTTTTCCAAGCATTTACTTTGCATTTTCTTATATCATTCTAGTTTATCCTATTGTTCGAACCTTTTCAATCCTAAGGTAAAATCCAATGATTGGAAACATTTGTTTGAAACATGTTATGATTGATGGTTGCAAGTGGATGCAAGTGTTTGCTTGTGGTTGCTCGTGGATGCATAACACACACTAGGTACTAGATCAGCTCAACCACTTACATATTGCATATGGATGTGTGTGCATTTTAGATTTTCTATGGATGGAAATGGATGTATCATCATATGGATGTTGCATTTTGATGTATGATTGTGCACACATATGGAGTTTACATGTTATATTAGGATTATGTGCATACATTTTGGATTCATGGCACAAACATATATTGCATTAAGGAGGTCAACTGAATCAGTCGACCGCTTGATTTTTCGCATTAGTGTAAGGACATATACACACACCTTTGCATATGTTCTTACAAGCATTAGAGATCTTTAAGGACAATGAATGCCTGTGGATGATGGATGAGTATATGGTTGTAGGTGGATGTTAGGATAGTAACATTCTTCTTAACTTGGAGATTTCGGGGACGAAATCCTTTAAGTAGGGGAGAATGTAACACCTCAGAATTTAATACGCTATAACCATGCTCAAAGATTATAAATTGGTAATAACTTAATTAATTATTCAGAATTAAGTGAAACCGACATTACAGTTGCGTTCGTCTCGGAATTCTGGTTCAGACAGACCCCAAGTTTACGTAAAATGGACAATGTATGAAGAAGTTATAGGCTCTAGAAGTTTTTATACGCATAAGAAGCTTATATATAAATAAAATTCAAAATAAAGATCCAGATGAATAGTGGGTCTACCCGGATGAATAGTGGGTCGACCTGTGGGTCGACCTAGGTGAATGATGGGTCGACCCAAATGAATAGTGGATCGACCCATGGGTCGACCCGGTGAACAATAATTTCTAAATCTAGACCTGTTTGAACCTGGATTATTTTTATATATATAATACATTTGCTTACTCAGTTCTATGTGTACAATTTGGATTAAAAACCTAATATCTAAAGGTTAGAATTAACTCCGTACACTTATAAATAAGTGGCTCTCTCCTATTCCATTACACACAATATTTCTTCATACTCTCTGCCTCCAATCTATTCTGAAATAAAAATATATGCAATGGGGGAATGTTGTTGAAGCCTGAATCTATAGAGATAATTCAAATACGAGACTTGCATACATACAACTTAGGTTGGAGTTAGACTTTTCTACGGCATAGTGTTGTATATAATTATCTTCACCGAGATTCACTTTGAGTTACAGTTATTTACAGATCTGATTTCTTAGGCCTTGAACATGATAGTTAAATAAAATTGGTTAGGATCTAAAGTGTTAGTAAAATAAATATTACACCTGTTTTCATTGTAAATCACATATGCTTATGAATAGTTATATACATGCATGTAATGTTAATTAAACAAGTCATACATGCCTGTGATGTTAATTAAACAAATCAAACCTATTGTTATATAGAAATGTAAAACATGCATACCTGCTGTCATTTAGAAATGTAAAATATGCATACCTACTGTCATTTAGAAATTTAAAATATGCATACCTACTGCCATTTAGAAATGTAAAATATGCATAGCTGCTGTCATTTAGAAATGTAAAATATGCATACCTGCTGTCATTTAGAAATGTAAAACATTCATACCTGTTGTCATTTAGAAATGTAAGACATGCATACCTGCTGTCATTAAGAAATGTAAAATATGCCTACCTGTTGTCATTTAGAAATGTAAAACATGCATACCTGCTGTCATTTAGGAATGTAAAACATGCATACCTGCTGTCATTTAGAAATGTGAAACATGCATACCTGCTGTCATTTAGAAATGTCAAATATGCATACCAGCTGTCATTTAAAAATGTGAAATATGCATATGCATGTTGTAATTTGAGGATAATATGCATAAAATTGACACATGCTATAGTTTGAGGATAATAAGCATAGAATTTATACATGCTGAAATATGATAACATGCATGCCTGCTGTAACGTGGAATATGAGAACATGCATACCTGCTGAAATTTGGGATATGTCAACATGCATGCCTGTTGTAATTTTGAATATAATTCATGCCTGCTGTAATAATATGCTTAAACCTGTACATTCTGTAATTTTGGGGAAATAACTGATAAATAATATGCATACACATGAACATGCTAAATTAGACTTAATACAGACATTAAGTAAATAACATGCTATGAAAAGGTAAGTACTAGATGTAGGCTAGTAAATTGAATACATGTACATCTGGGAAGGTGCTTGTTTTGGGAAAGGGTTGTATAATAATAAAATTTACAGAAAATGTAATATTACAACCATATTTATTAATAAACTTAAACCTGCTAAGTTAAACCAGAGTATTAGTAAGCGAATTGGTCCTTTGTTCTTGCTGTTGTATCGGGTTTTGGGACTCTTAAATCCTAGTTACTTAGGGGAACAAGCTTAGGGGGTTTGGCTTGTGTCAATCTGTTGTTTAGAACTCATATCAGTCAATATCCCTGTTTGGTATCTTATTAGACTAGGCCTCGCACTTGGTAGGGTCCAGGGCATGCTTGCTGAACTAGATAGTAAGAGGTTCAAAGGTTTTGGGGGTGTTACGGGCGCATTTCCGACGGAGTCGTGAGTGTGCATGGATCCGGCTACGGGACCTAAGACATCAAAACACCTACGGATATTACTGTGTTATATAAGTTGCTGGGTTAAGGAGCGGTACACCCTACTACCGGGGATGACACAGGGTACTCGGGTAATAGGGAGCCGATCGCTTGGGTAATAATTAGGGTATGCATAAACCTGTTGTAATATTTTTGATATGATAAATGCATGTCAGCTTCGGGTGGTGTATCATAGGTGTCTGTTATGTAAGTAGGCCATACCTAATCTTGTTGTTATATTCTGCTGTAATCCTGTTGATATGGTACATGCATGGCTGCTCCAGGTAGTGTATCACAAGCATCTGTTATGTAATTATGGTACGTCTAATCCTGCTGTGATGTAATTAGGTCAAATACCTAATATTGTTCCTGCTGTTATGTAATTAGGGTAATACCTAATCCTGTTATACTAGTATTGGTGCAGACTTAAGACCTTAGACATGAGACATATAAGTTCAAACATTACCTGTTTTGGGATATAAATGTGAAGCATTACTCGATCATAAGTTTATTCCTATTATTCTGTCCATCATGCTATTACGTTTAGTTTAAGTTTACCTTTCATGACATTGTACCAATCTTATCCAGTCTTATTTACCTGTCTTGCCATTTCTAATTTACGCATATTTTTAAATCATTGGAACTCGCTAGACTTTATGTCTGACCCTCTTCTCTCGCTTCTTTCTTCCTTTCCCCCTGGGTCATAAGAGTGGAAGCACTCAACAGTGACTTGGACTTACCGTAGTAGTCTGGACTTGGATTTCTTGAGTTGTATCTTTCTGACTTTACTCCGTCATGGCTTGCGGAAAGGATATGGTTTTGTTTTATGGCATTCTGTTATTTTGTTTTAAATACAGATTTGAAGTACTATGTAAGTGATTGATGTAATTGGTTTTGAGAACTACGTTTTATTTTAGAAATAAAGTTGAAAGTTTTTCCGCAGCTTATTTTATATCTACTCTGTAAATTTCTATATTGTTCCCTATTGCGCTTCACGGAACTTAATGCATTCTCTTATGAGTGACATTAACGGACATGGGTGTCACAATTGGTTGGACTTTGGTAGGTCGATTTTCAATTCCTATGTTCATCTCCATACCAAGATCATCCAAAATTTTGTTTTGATCATCCTTAGACATAGACATCCTACCCAAATTTTGAGCAGTGTACACATGGAGATTTTATTTTTTTGCTTAAAGTTGAGTTTCCTAATGAGAGTTATCCATTCCTTTTAAGTCAAATTCTGATTCACATCAGCAACATGCACCATATGCCCTTGACCTTGGTTTCTCCTTTTCCTATCAAAAGCGGATGAATATGCATGTTCTTCTTTTTAATTAGTAAGAAATTAGCAAACTTTCAAAGCTCTAATTGTGAATTTAAGTTCTAGACCTTGTAGATTTATGGTAGATATCTTAGAACTTCTCTTCTGTTCGAGTTCTTAATGAAAGCATCAAGTATTAGCAATACAGATGGCATCAACCCCAGATATGAGTGAAACCTCCAGTCTTTATAGGAAATTTAGATAAAATCAGCATATATCCTGACATATGAAAATAAAATAAATGAAAATGGGCTGTAAAATAAGTAAGAGACACAGATTTATGATGGTTCAGTTGTTAAGCAAGCCTTAGTCCACTTTTTGAACTTCTTTAATGATCTTATATCAATTATAAATGGATTCATTGCACTAATTGAATAGAGAAGAAACATAAGTACATGGGTTGATTAGAATAGATCACAATAGCTCATAGGTGATATTATGAAGGAGGGGATGGTTGAACATCAATTTCAGTAGAGTAATGGCAGGAAGCAATAAATTCCTTTTTTATGTTAGAGGTGGTCTACTTAGCGGGGCAAATCACCCTCTTGTTAATATATTATTGTAGGCATGTTTACTGTTGGTTATTACTGACATGTTATCTATTGATTAATAAGTGTAGACATCTATTAGTAGGATACATCATTATTCTACTATACCTTGGTTGTTATTACTTTAAACATCTACCGAGCAGAACAAAACTCATTCTGCAAGTAAATTAACTTGGATATGTGTTTAACTAAATAATTCCCAGTCTTCTACTAGTATATCGTAGTTAAATAAACCTTATTATATGGGAACCATTATGGTTTCTAAGCCTCTATTTTTGTGAAATTAATATTTTATACTTTGAAAAATGTTTAATTTTATTTTCATTTTTATATTTAAAGGTTGATTTAAGTATGATTTATTATGGATATTCATAATATTGATATATTTAAATGAATATTAAAGCCTTTATTTATCAATATGCTTTTAGTAAATTAAATGGAAGAATGTTTTGAATATTAACTTGTTTATCCAAACACGTTTTGAATCATTTCTTATTTATGAGGATAATTTATAAGTAATTTTGATATTTATAAAAGAAGTCTTTAAATGATTCTATATATTTGTACATAAAGATTATAAATGATTTTGAATATGTATTAATTAATTATAAAGGATTTTGGAATGCTTATAAAGATATATATTGGCTAAATTTTATTCTGAAGAGCTTTGTAAAGAAACTTGGAGATTTATGGATGTTCTATAAACAAAATTGAGATTTTAGTGAAGTGTTTTCCTTGATAAAAGAGTTTTTCAAAGGATATATAAGAGAAGTTATAAAAAAAAATATGTTTGAGATATTCTTATCTCTCTTTAAATGAAGTAGTTTAGTCCTTGATAATATGATTCTTTATGTATTTACTTAGATCGGTGAGATAAGTGTATGTACATGTGTGTGTGTGTGTATTTATATTTCAAAATAATGAAATAATGTCTTGTCAATGTCCCTATATCATTTGTATAAGTAGATGGAAATGTTTCCAAATATGTAAAGAGATTTAACTAACATGAGTTTAACTAAGCGAGGCCTGGGAATTACCATGGGTAATAAATCTTATAACGTATTGTATATGTTATCTGATAGTCAAATAACCGTGCTAGCATAAAAAATAATCAAGGAAAATCAAGATGTAAAGTTAAAGTGAAGGAATGTGAAGGCCAACAACACCCCAAAGGGAGCAATGCTAAATTTTCGACAGCACCCCTTCCAAAGTAAGTAAAGGACATAAAGAGAATTTCCCTCTGGTCAGAAAGCCCCGTTCTGGCTTTAACTGAAAGGGCATTAATTTTGGACCTAATAGCCTTGCAGAATGGGGCGAAAGAAGCAAGCCTGGGGGAAAGCATCGGAAGACACAAAGAAGGAGATAAGAGCTGGAAGCAGGCAAGCTTGCAGTTAGCGAAGACCTTCGATCGTATTCCAAAAGGCCCGTCTTTAATAATCAAAAAGGGCAACAACAAGGAAAGTTCATCCCTCAAGTACATAGAAAATGTATTCCAAAGCATGAGACTAGAAGGAAAGGTTAAAGAGCCAAGGTGAAGCCCATCCGTTTGATCAGATATCGAAAGAAGAATTCTTAGATTTAACCTCATCAAGGAGGGCCGATGAAGCGGCCTGGAATTTCGCTCGATCCGAATCAGTCGTTAAACCGATCTAGACCGTTCGAAACCCCTGATCGTTTTGAGAACACGACAGAATAGAATGCAGACGGAAGAACATTTCATTGTTTATTACAACAATTCCATCAGATACAAGAATATACAGAGTATAAATGAATATTATACAACAAAGAATATCAGATATTTAAATACAGTATTGCAGATTCATTAAAACTCCTTTTACTGGGTTAAAGAACTAATGTCATTTAAAACACAGTTCACGACAAACCCAAATCACGTTTTATTTATTATCGGGTTAAAGAACAAGTGTCATTTAAAACACCCTTCACGATAAACCCACAAATCAATTATATTTACAACCCATTTCAAATCCAATTTATTTATTTAAAATAAATGGGTTGTTACTTTAGTTCTAAACTAGTTCATTTCGATAAAAAGCTATTTTTATCTTTTCAAATATCGAGTTTTTCATCCCAATTTTCCCCAAATCATTACTTATGATTTTACACAAATTATTACTATTTTTAATAATTTTATCAAGGCTCGTACAGTCGATTTCCATCAACGGCTGTCGAACTGCACTTACAGCGACCTTTTCCAAATTTGATTTGGACGTATCTCCAAATCCAACCGTTAGATTTCAAACTTATAGTATTCGTTAGAAAGATCTTTTCGATACGAACCCAATGGTTCCGGTTTTAGGAGAATTCGACGGTCGGATCTCCCGTAATATCCATTCGAAGTCAATGGTCGAAATTCACGAACTGCCGCGGCGCGGCGCGTTCAATTCAGGCCATTATATTATATATATAATATATATTTCATCGATTTCTATTTAAAACGATTTTTATAAATAGTTTTAAATTCGTTTCAAAAACATTTCAACTTCCATTTCCAATTCAAATCAAAATTGAATTTTTCCTTATAAATTCGTTTTAAAATTCATTTCAATTCAATTCAAATTCGTTTTCTATTCAATTCAAATTCGTTTTCTATTCAATTCAACTCAAATTCGTTTTCTATTCAATTCAATTCAAATTTCTCGTCGATATTATTTAAAATAATCCATTTTAAATATTCAAAATTCGCTAAAATTGCCAAAATAAAAATTTAAAACTGGCTCGCATTTCCGTGTTATTACAGCCGAGAGGCAAAACCCAAAATAACACTTTTTCAAGAATAAAAAGGTTTTGTTTGAATTTCTGCTATTTTTTTTAAATAAACTCTAAGGAATCGACATTCTTCGCCAAAAGGTCCATCTTCGCATTTGTTTCATAAACCTTACGCGCCACGAAAGGCAATTATTCATTTAAACAGCTTAACTGAAAGTTAGAACTTCTATGATAGGCGTTTCGTAAGCAAGACAAAAGCTAATAAATCAGATAAAATAGATTTTGAAAATTTTGTTTCCCTTAAAATTTGAATGGGCAAGAGAGTAGCTCGATATTTTACTTCAATAAAACTATCAACGAAGTTAAAAATTATAACGTCGATGATATTATACCTCACAAGGCTAAAGGCAACACCTTTCGTTAGCCTCTTCGAATAAATTAAAACTTCACTCAACAAATATCAAGGAATCAAGGTAAACCAAAGGTTTAATTAGCCTTTGTTAAAGAGCTTTCGTAAGACGGGCCCATGAGGTGTAACCGTTAGACAATTTCCCTAACGGTTTCTATCTAAACCAATTATAAATAAACTCAAAATAGTAAAGCTTCTTGAAATAACGAAATAAAAGATCACACCTTGGATTAAATTAGCATTATTACAATAAATCATACAAATTACGATACAAATACGCACACTTAAGATTACTTTCCCTATGAAGACCGGAAGGGATTCTCGAGTAACATGCTAGACAGGCTAACAGTAGAACTCTCGCTTTCGACTGAGGATTATGAGAGAAATCTGGACCGTTGTTTCTAAAAATAATTAGAAAGTGAATTGTGATACTACTTATAATGTTAAAGTTTAACTAATTACATTGTTGTAAGTTTACGAGATAAGCAAGTCGAAGGCATAGTCAGAAGAAAGTTGATTAAACAATACAAACAGGTACTTGAGTCGAAGACCGAGAAAACTAGGCACAATATCCCGGAAGGCATCGTTCTCCCCAAGGTGTTAACCGATGTAGCATAATCCGTAGTAGGAGCCATAGGGAATTTTGCGGCATCAAAGGCTAATTTCTTCCTAAGAATGGCAGAGAATCATGGCAGTAAGAAGGAAAGAAGAAGTGTAGGCGACAACGGAAGGTCACCCGACAAACTGGGTGTCCCACTTAGTTAAGTCGTACACTTTACCCTAATTTGCATTAAGCAAGGGCTTCAAAAGAGGAGGAGCGGAAATTTTCAAACCACAAGGAAGGTTCCCCAAAAAGGATGAAGCAGGAACTTTTAAAACGAATGTTATCATGCCTAAACAATAAAACAGCAATGCTGAGAAAGGAACTTTAGAAAATCCAAAAAGAAAATTTTACTGCCTGAAGAAAGATAAGGACATAAGGTAAATAAGAAGAATGAGACTATTTATAAAGAAAACGTCTCCCCGAATAGCATCGAAAATGTGGAAAAGTCGAGAAGAAATATGGATGTCAGCTAAAGAAATTATTTTCCACAGACTAAAAAGACACATACGAGTAAATAGCCTATGAAAAAAGAGAACCAACAAGGCAAGTTTGTTCCTCAAATACACTAGAAAATGTATTCCGAAGCACGAGACCGAAAGGAAAGGTAAAAGAGCCAAGGAAAAGCCCATATGACAGATCAAATATTGAAAGAGGAATTCTCAGATCTAATCACGTCAAGGAGAATGCTGATTTAAAGATAACCACCGCTATAAGCCGAGAGTATGCATACGTCTATGCCTATCGCAAAATATTCTGACCTCAGTCGAAGGGTTTACCCTGAGAATACAAATAGAGAAGAATAGATAAAGTGAAAAGGCCTTCGTGCAAATATCAGATGGGATCCCGAAGCAACAAAAGGTGAAGGCAGAAGACCTTTGAGTGATAAAAGTGGGGAGAAGGTAGAAAAAGGGAATCTTCGAAGGCTGCCAAAGACAGGGGTAGAAAGGATAGCTCATTTTGGATACGCAAGGACTGTAATAAGTAAATGAAGCAACAATTACATTGCTTACTTATAAAGCCTAAGAGTAACACGACACAGCTGGCATAAAAAAAATTCAAGGAATCTGAATTCTGGCACTCTAAGCCTTAGAGACTGAACACGAAACAAAAATTAGAAGAGAGCCGAGATCCGCTGCAATACCATCCCTCTCACATTCAACCGAGAGCTCCCTTCGTCAGGACCACCAGAAGAACCTATTTTAACTTACCCCTAAGGGAATGCAACCAGTGTGCTCACAGAGCCTTTGCAATAAAACCCTATTGAATGACCGAAGTGGAGCATATAAGTCGAAGGAAGTGCCAATCCCCATCTATAAGTAGTACCCCAGAGACCAAAGGCAGGAGGATCATTTTTTCTTTTCCGAAATATTTGTGGTGCTTTGTACATTATTATAATCCCTTATTACAGGGTTAAGACCTGGCAACTAAATCATCTTGGATAGAGATTTGTAACATTGGATACGATCAATAAAATGAGAATATATATCGATTAAGTTAATCATGGAGGATCTTATTTTAATTTTATATTATTGTTACTTTTTCACCAACATTGCAGGTACAAAATGCAATCTATGCATGATTAGGTTTAATTCATACCCTGACCCTCATTCATTTTCGAGACCCTTAGATTATGATATTTGAGACTTTTTATAGTTCAATGACTCTAGTTATGTTATAAGGTTTGTGTTAGGATCACCCCATCAAACGACCTATAGAATTTGAATGCTTGATTGGAATTAAGGGAAGTTTTCCACTATTTCTTCAAACCTCTAATGAATTAAGGAGATTTATGAAAGCCTTTCATATGACAAATACAAAGAAGGATTAGTTTTCTTTAACTCGGTTTTGCGATCAGACAGGACTATCTAAGAATCTCAGTATAATCCTAAGGAGTAGGAATATAGGAAACATGACTCCCATTCAGGAAATTGAATTAAGGTTCGCAATCTATTTTCAATAGGAAATATACCTCTAGCACTCAAAAGTGGTATTTCTACAAGGTTTCCAGAGCATAGGCAATGTCTAACTCTTAGCTCAACTCTGCTTTGAAACGAAAGTTCTACAGGCAGTTCACATTTTCGGGGTGTTAATCATAAATTTGGCTAACAAACTGGCTATAAAGTCTAATCCAAAATCTTATTTTGGAAATATCTAGGAGAAATGTGTAAGCTATAGAACACAGTCATCCCTATGAATGACTCACTATGCATATAATTCTCTATTCTGTCTTCTAAACAAGTTATATGAAAATCTATCCACTAACGTTTAAGAGGTGAACTCCCCTCTATCCTTGTCTATATTTTCAAAGTAACCGTGATTGAATTTATCTTATTGTTATATTGAAAAATATTGATTGTTGTTTCGAATAGTCCAAGACCAGATCAATTTATCTGAATGCAAGTTCGATCCAATTGAATGACTAGTACGGAATATATTGAAAACGATCAAAACAAAGACAAAGATTTCGAGTGCAAGTGTTATTGCTACTCATCTCAAGGCTGGTTCCAAAATGAATGCAGCAGTAGCAGTGCCTCCAGTTCATTCAAACACCTAGAATAACTTCTATGGATGAATGTTATCATAAAATTTCCATCAAAAAGCAATAAACATTCAAAGTGAAATCTTCTCAAGAAAGGTGTAACACCCCAAACCCTAGTGGGCCTAGATTTTTCACAAAATGCTTAAATCAAAGTTTAATGAAGCTCAAGTTCAGTACCTGGTATCTTGACAAGAACCCAAGATGAATATGTCATAGTTCAAATAAATAACTCATAGAGGAAACGATTAAAATATAATAATAGTAAATACTTACTAAGATAATAACACTTTCTAAACAAGTGTCTCTAAGTTGAATAATCCCTATCTTCCATCTAACTTGTGGATTGTTGTGAAGAGGAGGTCAGAAATAAAATTATCATGAATGAAAATTATATACTTTTGAGTAGTTCATATATTATTGTATTTCCATTTTAGTAATATTAAGTTTATATAGGTTACAATACTCTTGCCTCCATGCGCAAACCGTACCCATCTACTCCTAAGTAGACCAAACCTAATAGTCAATATATATAGCTACATGCGTAAGGATCGCCTTGGTCATAGGTAATACCTATAGAACCCTCTATATTCTCCTCGATAGGACTCCATCGCCTTGCTATGAGAGAGTGCCACAACTACATCAGTAAAGGAAAATTTCATAAGGCCTACAACAGAGATGTTCCACCATCTAATAGGAAAACATCAAACAGCTTATGCATTGACTTGCTCTAATGCTCGAGCATCCACGATGTACTACCTAGTGCATACATTAAGGACACACATGTAATTGTTCTGTCTACTATTTAGGTTTCACTAACAAGGCCCAACTCATAAGAAACTAAGACGAGGATTTACTACATTTGTAAAGGATTCATCAGGCCTACAATACAGATGTTCTATTTGGTCCACCTCTTATCACAGTGGCTATGGCTCCACGTAGCCCCCACATAACTATTTGAAAGACCTTTTAAGAGCAAAATTATCATGCAACTGTAAACAATATAAACATCCAATTAGCATTACCTCTCATCCAGCGTCCCGATAGTGAAAAATCACTGACCTTTTGGATTAACTTAGTCTTTCCACATGCTCGTTGTTGATTAATGGTGACCAATATCCGTATGTGACTATCGTTATGGGCCCCACCCACTAAAAACCTACTCGTAAGCCGTATTCAAGTGTCATAATAATACCCTCCTCCATCAGAATTTTGGCAGCTTGTAAGGACAACTTTGTTAGGCCTATAATACAAATGCAGTCAAACCATACTCTTTTGATGGACCCTACAGATATGCCTTCGAGGATACATCTTTTCTAGGCCTACCTTGAAAGACCATCCTAGAGTATCCTCATGTCCCGTTGAATTCACTTATTACCTGCTTCTACGAATATATGGTCCATCATTAGGATGGGCTTTCTCGTTTCCATTGAATGTCTGATGGTACAGCTTCATTAGACCCTCATTCATATTCCTCGCGGACTGCAACAAAATGCACATTGTGAGATCAACGTGCTATGAATGATTTGGGATGGTACAACTTCATTAGTACCTCATCTAGATTTCTTTTGGACTGAACCAAATGCATTTACCTTTCTATTAGACCCTACATCTAATTTTGTTGTTAGAATTTAGCTTATTCCTATTTTCCTTTCCACACTTTTATCTTTTATTATGATACTAAACTCCCTTTTAGTTTCTTACATTATATGATAGCCTTAGCCTAAAATTGTGCCTACCTATCATAAATCATTTATCATAATAATTGCTTTACCTTTATTTCCATTTCCTGTATATCAAACGCAAGTCTTAGCCACATTATTTATTTATTCTTTTCTAGGTTTCTTAAGTATTTAACTTTATTGTTAGGTCTATTCATTTTATAATGCCTTTCTATTATATTATTTCTTTTTAATATGATTATTACCTCTATTCATTTTATAATGCCTTTTCGTTATATTATTTCTATACTTATCGTCTTTGTAAGTTTTATTCTAGGATGTTAGCTCTGTTCCACCAAGTTGATTACAGAAACTATACTAAAATCTATTTCCATATTTTTAACATAAAATAATTTAATAGATAATAAATCGTACTTACAAGATATTTCTTTTATTATTTTCCTAATGTGCAAAATATAGTAACATCCCTATTTAGCACTAATCCCACTTTCTTTACTTTAACTCTTGAAAATACAATATCATTCTTTTTATAGATTTAAATTATGGAAATATATCCGTTTTTACCTCAACCAACCAACTAAGTTATTACTAATCTCCAAATCAAGTTATACATTAAATTACCGTTTTTATTTCATTTCTCAATATTGACATTTTCATTGTAAATTTCTAACATTTAGGCTTATGCCTTTCTCTATAATTATACCCAGTATTACTTATATCTATTTGGATTAGATCTATTAAGACTGACATTCACATATAAGCACAATTTATTAAGATTTATGGTTTCAATACAAATAACTTCGTAACCAATTACCGTAATTAGACGGAGTATAACAATGTCAATTTCAGTGGTTTTAGTAGGAATACAATGATGTTGTATGTCATTACCATGAAAAGACATATACTTTAAATCCACTCACTTGGAAAAAGCACTCCAAGTTTTGGATCTGAATTTTAATCCAATTCTATTATGTATAGCCTTTCATTTTGTAATTATATTTGTATCCACAACAGGAATTTGCATGAATTATAGTTTTGGATCTAATTGAAGAAAATAAACAAACTATAAACTAGTTCCGCAAACCTTACTACGCATATACGACTTATTTTGGATATTTTTTTCCTAGATCTATAGTTTTCTGCCTCCCGTTTACAAATCAGAAACTCTAGATCTAAAGTACATAATTCCAGAAAAATCTGTGGAGAAAAGAAAACGGTCAAGTTTCCGTGCCCATTCAGAAAAATATGGGTTTGAAGGAAAGCCCTGCATGTTTATTCATAGATGTCGAAATCATTTGTCAGTCGGTTAAAATGGATTAAAACCCGAATGTTCACGACATAGTAAAAACATGCTATTTTAGCATGTATGGGTAAACCCCGTAACCCATGGGTCGACTTATGAGTTGACCCGACCTTTATAAAGGTCGACCCATATACGTAACACGGGTTGTTTTATGCGGTCTGCTCTAATTATTTAATATGTATTATTTTCTTTGTAATGATACATTTGCTAAAATGTTAACGGTAATAAATTTGCGTTCTTTGAAATTTACTTCGTCTTATGATGCGTGTTTGTTTTCAAATTCAAACATGCTTTATATATTTTCGGAATTTATACATGTTTATATTTATAAAATAAATATATTCATGAACATTTACATATTTATAGTTATTTTTCGATACGGAACTTTGAATGCCAATACGTTTCTCATACGAACTCTTTCTGAAACATATTATATATGTATATCAATCAAAATATCTCCCCGAACGCAGCGGTATAAGTCCCATGGCCAAATTCTGAAAATTCTGACAATGTTAATTTTCACTATTCATGATTATTTCAATTGTTTATTTATATAACAATGTGAGGTGTTATAAAAGGTAAACACGTGACCTCATCAACTAAAAAGTGGAAAAACAAGGTTAGAGCAGAGCTATGTTGTGAGCAACCATTAGGAGAAGTTATCCCAATTCTAGAATAAAAAATCTTTGGCTTGCTACATATAGGCATCGTAAGGCAATGTTAACACCCTTTTGGTGTCAAGGGATAAGAAAACATTGGTTGTCATATTCGTGACACAGTCTGGCTCTATGATGGCAGGGAGACTTAGGTAGACCCTCAAGTGCATTTCCTATAGGTGCATTCTAAAGGTGATACTTACCTTGCATAGTTGGAATCCAATCTTCAATCATGCTTTTATGGTTATGCTAGATTTAATAAATGTTACAATTTCATAATGTTTCATAAGAGTTTGAATCTAAATATTATTATAATATCATTGTATTTTCTAAGTGTTTTTGGTTATCATATGGTAGAACCCGTCTGAGTTTATGTGTGACATGGTCTTTTGAGATACCTTTTTATTTCAAAAAGATTTTGAATTATAACGAATAAAGTTTTGGTGACTTGTGTTTTCTCAAGTTAGTTTTCTAGGTTAACCTAGGCATTATTTTACGATAATTCTTGGGTTAAACTGAGCATGTTTGCTTTGTTAGCTTAGGTGTTGAAGCTTAGTAATAGAGCAGGGGATCCAGAAAGTACTTCTATATTTTTATTTTCTTTGGTTGTTGTGTTGTGTATTAAATCTTCAACATATGTAAGGATGAGTTTTATAACTATCCAAGGCTGATAATAGGCTAGTAATATACATTGACATGTACACACAATAAAATTTCTTTTTGTAAAGATTTATTTCTATCATATGTTATTTGACATATTTTGTGAGATTCTAATTCTTTCTTCTCGTTTCATCTAAAGGTCTATTTTTGGGATGTGACCAATATACAGATATTGTGGATGTATTAAGTTTCGTCTTTAGTAGGGGAAATGCGGTATTTTGCGTTTAGTATTGAAGTTGACATTAAGTGAGACATTAATGGGGTTAACTCATTTAAGATGGGGTAAGTGAGACCCTACAATGAGTCAGAGCATATATGTGTAATCTTATATTTATTAGTGATATAAACATCATTTGTGGTAATTTGTCGATTAAGTTTGAATCTGGGATTGTGGTTAATATTGGGCAGATAGTGCATCCATAAGAACTCCAAAACACTTGAACATCAAGATTGACACACAAATTTTGAAATTTGGTAAATGAACTAATTTTTAATTGCAATCTATTTTCTATATATAATTTTTTTCAAAAATAATATAGTACTCTTTAAATGTTTATAGTTGTAGAGTGATAGTGTTTTGTTATTGTCATATAGGGTTATTAATGCTCGTCCAGTTTGAGCATTGACAATTATTAGGTGTTTTGTAGACAATTTCCTTTTAATAGAGATTGAGTAAATAAAATAAAAGGGCATTGGAACGAACTCCTATGGATTAAGTTCCATAATTCAACCATAAGGCGTTTGGTATTAATGTTGGATTAGGATTTTTGACTTTAGAGGAGAGAATTTAAGTAGGAGATCTGAGACTTCAATCCGAGGACATTTTGAAAATGATTTCCAAAGTTATAGGAGTAATAATAGTATTAATATTAATTAAAATATTTGTTATTATGTATAAGAAAATTAAGAAATAAATTTATTTCCTTTTAATAGTTTGGAAGAGGAGTCTGATTCGTTTTGTGGTAATTAGAATAATCTTTTAAGTGGAGGTCATATGTTTGACTAGGCGGACATTATGATGCACTTAGTAAATTATCTTCTTCATCATTGTATAGACAAAATGAGTTCAAATACAAATGAACCCAAAGAAAATTGTAATTATATTTTGTAAATGTACATAAAATGGTTTCAAAAATAGGATTTCAAAATGAAAAGTTTTTAAGTTAATTACACGAGCAGCTAGGAAATAATTTCAAAAGGATATGGAACAACAATGGAGTATTTCTGAGTCTAGTTAGTGGAATATAAATGAGTACGAACATTCAGAATCATCCGATGGGAATGGGTTAATCTCGTAAGATAAAAAATTCTTTCTTGTCATAATTATATATTAAAAAGAACATAATAGAGAAATACTATTAAGTAAAATAAAAGATGAATAATATAATATGTTTTTATTATCAACTTCAATATTAAAATTCAAATAAATCATATTAGCAAACTGACTTAATTCTACAATTGGAAAACAAATCTATTCAAATCGAATGTCTAAATGATAGATCGAGGTTTGGAAACAAAATCCAATTCAGTTAGACGTTTGGTTATATACCAGGAAGTCTGATACAAGACTCGGGTTTTAACTCAGGGAAAGACTATTTAGAACACATAAAAATTTGACACAAATTGGAGGACACAAATTTTCAATCATTGGATTACCCTCGATTTCCACCTCCCACATAAGGACAAATCGATCCTACGGCTGAGATTTTGTGTACCATGATTTGTGTCAAAATTTTATGTTCAAATACCCACCTCCTTTAACTCATCTTTGAACTAGACATCTGGAAAATTTTGTTTTTTATAGGGGTGGTCTTAACATGATTTCTAATCTATTAACTCAAGCGCTTGAGTAAATTTTTTAGAAACAGTATTTCCCCAAAACCAAATGTCTAAAGCCACCTATCACACATTTGGGAACCTGCTTGTTCAATTATAAAGACACCTTTTCACTTTTATTTTTGTACCTCTTTACCATTTTTAACCTTAAATCGGTCTATTTAAAAATGGAAAATTTGTAAATTTAGGTTTGTTTTAAGAAGTTATTACATGTTTAGGCCTATTTTAAAAGTAATTACGGAAATAAGTCACTTTTGATCGCATGCACAATTTTTAGTTGGCTATATTTCAAAACTAAATTCATCTTTTTATGTGGCGATTTTTCAAAACTCGCCAGTATAGGAAAAATGGAAGTTAGTTGGCGATTTTCAAAAAATGCCAACTAAATTCACTTTTTTGTGTGGCAATTTTTCTAAAATTGCCAGTTGACAACTTTTGAAAAACCGTCAAGTAAAAATTTCTGCTTATGACCAAAACAGGTCCATATCCGTAATTACTTTCAAAACAGACCTAAATTTGTAATAACTTTACAAAAAGGGCCTAGATGTGCAAATTTTCCTTTAACAATCTAACCACTTCTACAACTTCCTGAATCAAATCAATGGCACCCAAAGCAAAAGTACTAAAGAAACCAAGAAAAGAACAACCTTCCACCGCTTCTGTAACAATCATGCCATGGTTAAGTTGGTAACGCTGATGAAGTACAAAGAAGGGTTTACTGGAATGCTTGGGAACAGAGCTTTGGTTCGAGAGAAAGACTTGGAGTTGATGGAGAAGGCACTGAAGAGCTTCAAAGATGTAATGGAGACGATGAATGATGATGGTGGGGAATAAAAAGCTTGCTGGAATGATATATTTGTGGTGCATAAGTGTACATGTTATTTCTTTGCATGTTGTGTACAACAGAGCATTATTTTAATAATGGGTCAAATATTAGTTGTTGTTGTGAAGTCCCTTATGTGTTCGGCCCATTAACTAGTAGATAATGTACATAAAGGGTAGAAAGCTCCTTAATGAAAGTGGTGAATGATTCCGAGAAATTGTTTTGTTCCATTAATTCTTTACCTTTCTGTTATGTTCATATTTTTAGGTGTTAGGTAAATTTCCTCTTGTGTTAGTGCTTGTTAAAGAAGTTGTATTTGCACCCTCGTAGCAGTGAGACTAGGGTTTGCCGGATTGATTCTGTGATTTGTTCCACTTCTTGATCGTGATTGTTGCTATTACTTCAACTGAAGTGAATTGTGGTGATTTTCCATTGATGCTCTGTTTTTATTTGTGTGAACCCCCCTTCAAGAAACAACATCCCATTTCATCAAACACCTTGTCAAACGCTTTGTGACGGCAAGGAATTTCGCTCGGTCCGAACCAGTCGCTAAACCGATCCAGGCCGTTCGAAACGCCCTTTCGTTTGAGAACAGGACAAAACAGAACGCATACAGAAGAACATTTCACTGTATATTACAACAATGCATCAGATTACAAGAATATACAGAGTATAAATGAATAAACATTACACAGAAATATCAGAGATTTAAATTACATTTAAATACATCGCAGCGGAAAATAATAAAATACACAACTAGAAGAAGATATACGGATACAAAGCTTTCCGGATATCGTTCCTGAAACGACCCGCAAATCCGTGCTACCTGAGTTGACTAAATACACCACACGTCCAACCCAAATAACACAGAAATACGACTCATTATTAGAAAGAAGTTAGAGGATGAGAAATAGAAAGAAAGAAATATTAGAATAGAAGAAAAACGAAGATCACAACTCACAGCGGAACGAAGAAAATATATTATATAATATAACTCTTGAAATACAATCTGTTTTGTACATATATACATACCATCATCAGAGTACACATAACATTTGATCCAGCGGAAGTAACTCTAAATAACTAACGTTGAAGCCTCCTGCTTCAAGCTCCTCCAAGTGTATCTGTAAAAGCCTAAAACACTTGACTGCCCGTACAAATTTGGGCACCCAAGAGTTTAGGAAAAACAAAACAAAACAAACTCTGGGTCAGTCATGGGACTGGTGTGAGTAAACTCCAACCACTTGTTTAACTTTCAAAATCTTTTCGAAAGAAAAGGTAATAGTAAGACCAGCCCACACATAAACACGGACGGTTTTTACCTTACTATAACCCAAAACACTTTGATACGAAAATCCAGTGATATTATAATAATGTCTACATCAAGTAAATAACCAAATAGTAGAACGCTTGCATCTCACGCTCCACATATATAGTATATAATCAAAAACCGCATGGCACTTATTGGAGATTGGATTTCCAACAGGACAAGGTATGGAACCACCTTCCGATGATGTATCTCTAGAGGCAAATACACCTGGGTTCAACAAGAACATCTTGCAACCCGGCCCACACATGACCGACCACTCATTTCGCTTGAGTGTATCGAATGTATATCACCAACGGTTGGACTCAAACCACCGTTTCCCGAATGGGCAGAATCGATAGATTTAGAAACAAAAGGAATTTCTCTAGATAGGTGATTATACACCCTAATGGTTGCGACCCACATAGCCATGCTGCCTGCCCGATTTTTGTCCTCTTCCGGTTGTTGAGGCCTGAGGCTACGCATACTTACCATTCCTTGATAACACAATTCACTTTGAATGCCACATCGTCAGATCCGTTAATCACTAGTTGAGTTTGCACAAATATTCTGGATATTATGCTAAGGGATAAATCCGTTGCAACCATATACATTCATACAGACCAACCCATTTGATCATTGGAAATACTCTGTCAGACATTCGTCCATTTTCGTTCGTTCTGGGATTGAACGAAACCGAAGGCACTATTTCTATAAATAGAAAAGCCCTTGCACTTTACTCCGTCTTCAATATATTCAGCATACTTGGTTCGCAACGCTTATGCCGATACGGAGTGGTTCTTCGGATAATAATCCAACCGGTCTCTCCATATTGACAACGATGGTCAAAAACTTCGATAGTCTGTGATTTAACTATCGAATAAAAACAAGTGTTCATCCAAACATATCAAACAAATCACTGGCTCTTTAATTAATATTCATTAATTAAATCACTTCTCCATTTCCTTATCAATATTTGTTAACCAAATATTTTCAAAAATTCTCTTGCCTCTTATGCCATTTGGAAAACGTTTCCAAATATCAACTTCTTTTATTTTCTATGTATTAGAAAATATCTTTATTTGCAATTGAAAACAATTCCAATCACTTATCTCTATCCCTTTTTGTTTATAACATTCGATTTTTATATTCACTTTACTATCGAATTCAATACGTCGATACAATGATTTCAAATTATCAAAGTATCTTAAAAATATTCTAACTCCTAAAATTTCCGGAAAATTTCGCCATAACCTCCCCTGTATCGGGAGCATCGGGAAATTTCAAATAGCTTCCCGGTATCTTCCTCAATCAAAAAGAAAAAGGAAAAGCCAAGCGGCTTGCCGATACGGCGCATAAAACCCATATATGAATTTAAACATGTACCTTTTTGTCGGGCATTACATTTATAAACTTCATATACCTCATCCCATACCTGTCTAAACCTGTTCACCTGTTTCCATTCAATTCAACTCAATCCATTCGTTTGAATTCAATTTTGAATCATTTGAATTCAGTTTCGCTCAATTTTTCTTTAATTAGCCTTTTTGCCTATTTCACTTCTTTGTTTGAACATAACATGTTCAAATAGAATATTTAACTTGCTCACAACTAAATTGAATTCCAATTTCAATACTAGTTTCCTTTTTGATTTCGAATATAAATTCTCAAATCGAATTCACTTATTTAAAGCTCAATATTCATTTGAAATCTCATTAACTAATTTCTATTCGAATTAGTTAACTCTATTAAATAAATCAAAATCTGGTTTCTGTTTCAGAAATCAACTCATTTCTCCACTGGAGTTCACATATATTTTATAACTCAAATCTGGATTTTTCTAAATAGAAATTTCGATTTTTATTTGCTTAAAATCCTTTAATTTAATTAAATAAACCGTTATGGTTTTATAATGGTTTTGGCGCTGTTTTTCTGAAAATTTGATTTTTACATAACTCAAAATCTATACGACGAAATTCAGATTTTTCTCTTTCATTTGAAAACTATTATCAAACCGGTCCTGACGTTTCTTGTTTCAAAGAATTCCGACTTCAATTGAGTTCTGTATATTCAATTGAAGTTCGAATCGCTATTTTACGAACTGCAGCGCTGCGGCGAGTTCGTTTTAATTATATTTATATATATAAACTTTTAAACTTCGTTTATATAAATTCAACTCTATTCTAATATATATATATATAGATATATATTCCAAATTCCATTTGAATCTTTACATTTCAAATTCCATAGTTTTAAATCCTGTATTCAAATCCCATTTGAAATCCTTTATTCGAATTCCATTGCAAATTCTTTATTCGAATTTCATTTCAAATTCTTTATTCGAATTCCCATTTCAAATCCAACTCCTTTTTGAATTTCTATATTTGAAATTCATACTTGAATTTAAATATCCAAACTCCATTTAAATTTCTATTTGAAATTCTAAATGTTTCAAATCCCATTTGAACTTCTATATTCCAATTTCTATATTTGAATTCTATTGAAATTCAAATATTCAAACTCCTTTTTAAATTCTATATTCAAAATTCCATAGTTAAAACCCATTTGAATTTCATATTCAAATCCCATAGATCAAATCCTATTTGAATTCAATTTGAATCTCTTATATTCAAATTTCATTTTCCCTTTCCATTTGAATTCTAATATTCAAATTCATTTCCAGCCCCATTTAAATTCTAATATTCAAACTCATTTTGAATCCTAATATTCAAACCCATTTGAATTTCTTCACTCAAACCCATTTTCAAATTCAACACTTGAATTTCTATTTCAAATCTCAATTCAAATTTCATATCTAAATTCCATTCAAATCTCTATTCACATTTCACATTTGAATTCTTCTTTGAAATACTATATTTCAAATTCTATTCAATTCTTCTTTGAAATTCTATATTTTCAAATTCTATTTTGAAATTCTTCTTTGAAATTCTATTTGAATTTCTTTATTCGAATTCCTTTGAATTCAAATTTTATTTTAATTCTAATTTCGTCTATTCAAATTCTATTTGAACTTTTAATTGAATTTCTAATATTCAATCTCCTCTTAAAATTCAAATATTTAAACTCCTTTTAAAATTCAAATGTTATACTCAAATTTCATTTGAGTTATATATTTAAAAATCCTATTTTGAAATTCCATTTCAAAATTCCAATTTCACGCTTGTATTTCTATTTCTGAATTATCAAATGATAATTCTTTTCACTTCATTTATAACTTCGTTATAAAAGACTATTTATAAACTTCGTTTAAAAAGAACTACTTGTTTTATTTTTCAAAAACAAGTTTATATTTTATTTCCACTTAAAAATTCAAATTCTATTTAAAAAAATAGAATTTTTTCCTTTTTAAATCGCCAATATCCTTTTTACGATATTTATATAAATTTACACTTCGGCCCAGTGATAGTTTAAACAACCAAATCAATCAATTTCCAATCATTTGATTTTAACACATCATATATGAATATGAAATCAAACAGAACAAACAAACAAATAGATAATATATTTTTGAGGAATCCAGTTGGATTCCTCCAACCTGTTTTCCTGCATCCACAGATGTTAGCACATAAATAATACCAATTCTGCTTCGTGGCAGAATATCGCGGTATAGAAGGTCATCCACTAATCATAGCGTGGGGCGTATAGGGTAATCATCCGCTATGAAACTGCGGGCATCCGCTAATGAGACTGCGGGAATCCAACCAATCAATCAACCCAATATATATATATATATAGCCTAAATAACTAATATATATAAAACAAGCAGAAAACATTCACACAAGCAACAGACAATTATTTTTAATGAAATAAAAATAATTGTAAAGGTGAGTGAGATTTACTCACCAGGATTTAAATTGCAAAACAACCAATAAATTTCCATTTCTTCTTGGCTGTGTATTTTCTCGAATAAATTCACACCTGCGATGATTTTATTCAAATTTACCGATTAAACATTTATTTAAATTAATTACTTAAATAAATAAATAACTTCCTATAATTTCCTCTTCTACTAATGGTTACTAAATAAATTCTAACTTAACCAATTTAAGCAAACCTGTGTATTTTTAAACATTAACTAATTAGGATATTTTTCTTTAAACTTTAAACTAATTAAGGTATTTAATTGAAATTACCTTAATCCATTTACTCCACTGTCAAACTCCTGCTTGTCATTAGAAGGATCGAACTCCAGACTTCACCAGTCTTCAAACAACCCACGGCAACACCCTTCGAACCCCTTCTCACTTGAATGTCGGACCTTCACACTCGATGTTGAGTACTGTTTTTCCCCCAAACCGACAGCTTTAACTTCACCATCGAATCCTCCGTCGAACCCTACTTATTGAACGTCGCCTCGCACCCCTCCAGCAGTCGCACCTTCATCGAGCTCGGTAGCAGCTCCACAACCTAAATCGAGTTACCCCCAAATCGCACTTCAGAGGATTTGATCGAACCCTGTATCGATGGTACGAGGGTGAAACCCTTTCGAGCATGAGAACATCGAATTCGAAATCGATTCCTTCATGTGAATTCTAATTTGCTCCTTCATCCTGACATCGCGGTTCGAACTTTGATTTCAACGGAAGAGGAATAATGATTTTTGAGTTCATTTTCTGAGGGACGGGAAGAAATAAAAATAGGAGTGAGGGGTTAGTCGCGATTTTATATAGACGTGGACAGAAACATATAGTACGAAAGCCATTAATCCCTTGTTTCTTTGATACTAAAGTAGGGAGACAGAATTTTGGCTCGAGGAAGGAGTAGCTGCGCGATTTTCAGTTTTTAGGTCGGCTGATGTTTATACCGAAAGGATTTTGATTAGATTTGTTTTTAATAAAATAACACCATTGTCTCGTGTCCCTAAATTTAAAATCCTAAACCCCTTTTAACTATAACGACTGATGTCTCCAAGTCATTTTGCTATTTCGAATAGGTTAAACAATTTAATTTGAACGTAATATAAAATAATCAATATAATATAATATAAAATTTTAACTCAAACAAATAAATCTCTTAAAAATAAATTATTATTGTCTATTGAAATAGAATCTATACTGCTCATTTAAGGGTTTAAACAAAATTTGATTTAAAAATATAATTAAATCCCAAACAGTTAATTCTATTGAAAATAAATTAATATTATCGTTCTAATTCAATAATTAAATCCATTCATATTTGAATAAATATTTAAACCATACTAAATATAAAAAAATAAATTAGCCAAAAATCCGGGTCGTTACATTCTTCCCCCCTTAAAATAATTTCGTCCTCGAAATTGCTAAGGTAGGAAAAATGGTACAAATCTATTTGTTTTCAACATCTCACTTATGCTGAACTCAACTCCTCGTATTTCTATGACTTTAATTTCAACCGAAACCTTTGGTCTTCATTCATATACATTCTAATTCATATTCATTTCAATTTATTTCAAATTGATTCTAGTCAATTTATTCACCTCGAACCATTTAACTTGCTTCAGTTACATTTTAATTCCAGAATCCAAATCCCTGGGTTTTCATTTCAAATCCTTTTGAAATCACTTAAATATATACATGTATATTTATTTCCATTTCAAATTCAAAACATTTGAATTTTCAAACCACTTGTTTTCTTTTAAAACAAATTTCCATCAAAACTTTTTCTAAGGTAGCAATTCATCACTTAGAAACTCGGAAATGAACACTGATGATGTTGCAATCATCATCAGAATAATTTCCCAGCCACTGAAGTGAGTTCAGTGCTTTATTATTTCAAAATCCATCTAAAATGATTTTCTTTCAACTCCTTCTAGAACAAAGCTATATTACTTTAATATACTTTGAAAAATATTTTCAACTTCCCAGGATTAAAATTCCAAATTCTGGTTTGAATTAAATTTTAATTCGTCTCAATTGTATATCTTATTCATATACAAGTTCTATGTGGTTCTATATAACCATTTCATTTCTATAATCGTATTTGATTATAATCCTGACAATCAACACATCCATATAATAATTCTAGAAAATTATTCTTTCTATATCAAAATAGAAATTTTGGGTAAAATTATTTCATTCACCCACTTAAAAACAATATCATGTCGTATTTTCTGTCCAAGTGTTTACAAACTCCTATCGACGTCGTGGCGTCCCACGATTCGACCAGAATTCATAAATTACCCAACAGTCAAGCCAACACAATATAAAACAACTTTTATATCAAC
Source organism: Allium sativum (assembly GCA_030737875.1). NCBI lineage: Eukaryota > Viridiplantae > Streptophyta > Magnoliopsida > Asparagales > Amaryllidaceae > Allium > Allium sativum. Next base: position 168,207,243 of record CM060923.1, read on the forward strand.
TAACAAATACGCTCTCTCGTATCTATACACTCAACTCATTCTAGGGTGCTACTGACCCTATCTCTAATGAGCACATGCCACACAAGCCTAGGTGTTCGCTCAACCTAAGCTCTGATACCAACTGAAACGACCCGCAAATCCGTGCTACCTGAGTTGACTAAATACACCACACGTCCAACCCAAATAACACAGAAATACGACTCATTATTAGAAAGAAGTTAGAGGATGAGAAATAGAAAGAAAGAAATATTAGAATAGAAGAAAAACGAAGATCACAACTCACAGCGGAACGAAGAAAATATATTATATAATATAACTCTTGAAATACAATCTGTTTTGTACATATATACATACCATCATCAGAGTACACATAACATTTGATCCAGCGGAAGTAACTCTAAATAACTAACGTTGAAGCCTCCTGCTTCAAGCTCCTCCAAGTGTATCTGTAAAAGCCTAAAACACTTGACTGCCCGTACAAATTTGGGCACCCAAGAGTTTAGGAAAAACAAAACAAAACAAACTCTGGGTCAGTCATGGGACTGGTGTGAGTAAACTCCAACCACTTGTTTAACTTTCAAAATCTTTTCGAAAGAAAAGGTAATAGTAAGACCAGCCCACACATAAACACGGACGGTTTTTACCTTACTATAACCCAAAACACTTTGATACGAAAATCCAGTGATATTATAATAATGTCTACATCAAGTAAATAACCAAATAGTAGAACGCTTGCATCTCACGCTCCACATATATAGTATATAATCAAAAACCACATGGCACTTATTGGAGATTGGATTTCCAACAGGACAAGGTATGGAACCACCTTCCGATGATGTATCTCTAGAGGCAAATACACCTGGGTTCAACAAGAACATCTTGCAACCCGGCCCACACATGACCGACCACTCATTTCGCTTGAGTGTATCGAATGTATATCACCAACGGTTGGACTCAAACCACCGTTTCCCGAATGGGCAGAATCGATAGATTTAGAAACAAAAGGAATTTCTCTAGATAGGTGATTATACACCCTAATGGTTGCGACCCACATAGCCATGCTGCCTGCCCGATTTTTGTCCTCTTCCGGTTGTTGAGGCCTGAGGCTACGCATACTTACCATTCCTTGATAACACAATTCACTTTGAATGCCACATCGTCAGATCCGTTAATCACTAGTTGAGTTTGCACAAATATTCTGGATATTATGCTAAGGGATAAATCCGTTGCAACCATATACATTCATACAGACCAACCCATTTGATCATTGGAAATACTCTGTCAGACATTCGTCCATTTTCGTTCGTTCTGGGATTGAACGAAACCGAAGGCACTATTTCTATAAATAGAAAAGCCCTTGCACTTTACTCCGTCTTCAATATATTCAGCATACTTGGTTCGCAACGCTTATGCCGATACGGAGTGGTTCTTCGGATAATAATCCAACCGGTCTCTCCATATTGACAACGATGGTCAAAAACTTCGATAGTCTGTGATTTAACTATCGAATAAAAACAAGTGTTCATCCAAACATATCAAACAAATCACTGGCTCTTTAATTAATATTCATTAATTAAATCACTTCTCCATTTCCTTATCAATATTTGTTAACCAAATATTTTCAAAAATTCTCTTGCCTCTTATGCCATTTGGAAAACGTTTCCAAATATCAACTTCTTTTATTTTCTATGTATTAGAAAATATCTTTATTTGCAATTGAAAACAATTCCAATCACTTATCTCTATCCCTTTTTGTTTATAACATTCGATTTTTATATTCACTTTACTATCGAATTCAATACGTCGATACAATGATTTCAAATTATCAAAGTATCTTAAAAATATTCTAACTCCTAAAATTTCCGGAAAATTTCGCCATAACCTCCCCTGTATCGGGAGCATCGGGAAATTTCAAATAGCTTCCCGGTATCTTCCTCAATCAAAAAGAAAAAGGAAAAGCCAAGCGGCTTGCCGATACGGCGCATAAAACCCATATATGAATTTAAACATGTACCTTTTTGTCGGGCATTACATTTATAAACTTCATATACCTCATCCCATACCTGTCTAAACCTGTTCACCTGTTTCCATTCAATTCAACTCAATCCATTCGTTTGAATTCAATTTTGAATCATTTGAATTCAGTTTCGCTCAATTTTTCTTTAATTAGCCTTTTTGCCTATTTCACTTCTTTGTTTGAACATAACATGTTCAAATAGAATATTTAACTTGCTCACAACTAAATTGAATTCCAATTTCAATACTAGTTTCCTTTTTGATTTCGAATATAAATTCTCAAATCGAATTCACTTATTTAAAGCTCAATATTCATTCGAAATCTCATTAACTAATTTCTATTCGAATTAGTTAACTCTATTAAATAAATCAAAATCTGGTTTCTGTTTCAGAAATCAACTCATTTCTCCACTGGAGTTCACATATATTTTATAACTCAAATCTGGATTTTTCTAAATAGAAATTTCGATTTTTATTTGCTTAAAATCCTTTAATTTAATTAAATAAACCGTTATGGTTTTATAATGGTTTTGGCGCTGTTTTTCTGAAAATTTGATTTTTACATAACTCAAAATCTATACGACGAAATTCAGATTTTTCTCTTTCATTTGAAAACTATTATCAAACCGGTCCTGACGTTTCTTGTTTCAAAGAATTCCGACTTCAATTGAGTTCTGTATATTCAATTGAAGTTCGAATCGCTATTTTACGAACTGCAGCGCTGCGGCGAGTTCGTTTTAATTATATTTATATATATAAACTTTTAAACTTCGTTTATATAAATTCAACTCTATTCTAATATATATATATAGATATATATTCCAAATTCCATTTGAATCTTTACATTTCAAATTCCATAGTTTTAAATCCTGTATTCAAATCCCATTTGAAATCCTTTATTCGAATTCCATTGCAAATTCTTTATTCGAATTTCATTTCAAATTCTTTATTCGAATTCCCATTTCAAATCCAACTCCTTTTTGAATTTCTATATTTGAAATTCATACTTGAATTTAAATATCCAAACTCCATTTAAATTTCTATTTGAAATTCTAAATGTTTCAAATCCCATTTGAACTTCTATATTCCAATTTCTATATTTGAATTCTATTGAAATTCAAATATTCAAACTCCTTTTTAAATTCTATATTCAAAATTCCATAGTTAAAACCCATTTGAATTTCATATTCAAATCCCATAGATCAAATCCTATTTGAATTCAATTTGAATCTCTTATATTCAAATTTCATTTTCCCTTTCCATTTGAATTCTAATATTCAAATTCATTTCCAGCCCCATTTAAATTCTAATATTCAAACTCATTTTGAATCCTAATATTCAAACCCATTTGAATTTCTTCACTCAAACCCATTTTCAAATTCAACACTTGAATTTCTATTTCAAATCTCAATTCAAATTTCATATCTAAATTCCATTCAAATCTCTATTCACATTTCACATTTGAATTCTTCTTTGAAATACTATATTTCAAATTCTATTCAATTCTTCTTTGAAATTCTATATTTTCAAATTCTATTTTGAAATTCTTCTTTGAAATTCTATTTGAATTTCTTTATTCGAATTCCTTTGAATTCAAATTTTATTTTAATTCTAATTTCGTCTATTCAAATTCTATTTGAACTTTTAATTGAATTTCTAATATTCAATCTCCTCTTAAAATTCAAATATTTAAACTCCTTTTAAAATTCAAATGTTATACTCAAATTTCATTTGAGTTATATATTTAAAAATCCTATTTTGAAATTCCATTTCAAAATTCCAATTTCACGCTTGTATTTCTATTTCTGAATTATCAAATGATAATTCTTTTCACTTCATTTATAACTTCGTTATAAAAGACTATTTATAAACTTCGTTTAAAAAGAACTACTTGTTTTATTTTTCAAAAACAAGTTTATATTTTATTTCCACTTAAAAATTCAAATTCTATTTAAAAAAATAGAATTTTTTCCTTTTTAAATCGCCAATATCCTTTTTACGATATTTATATAAATTTACACTTCGGCCCAGTGATAGTTTAAACAACCAAATCAATCAATTTCCAATCATTTGATTTTAACACATCATATATGAATATGAAATCAAACAGAACAAACAAACAAATAGATAATATATTTTTGAGGAATCCAGTTGGATTCCTCCAACCTGTTTTCCTGCATCCACAGATGTTAGCACATAAATAATACCAATTCTGCTTCGTGGCAGAATATCGCGGTATAGAAGGTCATCCACTAATCATAGCGTGGGGCGTATAGGGTAATCATCCGCTATGAAACTGCGGGCATCCGCTAATGAGACTGCGGGAATCCAACCAATCAATCAACCCAATATATATATATATATAGCCTAAATAACTAATATATATAAAACAAGCAGAAAACATTCACACAAGCAACAGACAATTATTTTTAATGAAATAAAAATAATTGTAAAGGTGAGTGAGATTTACTCACCAGGATTTAAATTGCAAAACAACCAATAAATTTCCATTTCTTCTTGGCTGTGTATTTTCTCGAATAAATTCACACCTGCGATGATTTTATTCAAATTTACCGATTAAACATTTATTTAAATTAATTACTTAAATAAATAAATAACTTCCTATAATTTCCTCTTCTACTAATGGTTACTAAATAAATTCTAACTTAACCAATTTAAGCAAACCTGTGTATTTTTAAACATTAACTAATTAGGATATTTTTCTTTAAACTTTAAACTAATTAAGGTATTTAATTGAAATTACCTTAATCCATTTACTCCACTGTCAAACTCCTGCTTGTCATTAGAAGGATCGAACTCCAGACTTCACCAGTCTTCAAACAACCCACGGCAACACCCTTCGAACCCCTTCTCACTTGAATGTCGGACCTTCACACTCGATGTTGAGTACTGTTTTTCCCCCAAACCGACAGCTTTAACTTCACCATCGAATCCTCCGTCGAACCCTACTTATTGAACGTCGCCTCGCACCCCTCCAGCAGTCGCACCTTCATCGAGCTCGGTAGCAGCTCCACAACCTAAATCGAGTTACCCCCAAATCGCACTTCAGAGGATTTGATCGAACCCTGTATCGATGGTACGAGGGTGAAACCCTTTCGAGCATGAGAACATCGAATTCGAAATCGATTCCTTCATGTGAATTCTAATTTGCTCCTTCATCCTGACATCGCGGTTCGAACTTTGATTTCAACGGAAGAGGAATAATGATTTTTGAGTTCATTTTCTGAGGGACGGGAAGAAATAAAAATAGGAGTGAGGGGTTAGTCGCGATTTTATATAGACGTGGACAGAAACATATAGTACGAAAGCCATTAATCCCTTGTTTCTTTGATACTAAAGTAGGGAGACAGAATTTTGGCTCGAGGAAGGAGTAGCTGCGCGATTTTCAGTTTTTAGGTCGGCTGATGTTTATACCGAAAGGATTTTGATTAGATTTGTTTTTAATAAAATAACACCATTGTCTCGTGTCCCTAAATTTAAAATCCTAAACCCCTTTTAACTATAACGACTGATGTCTCCAAGTCATTTTGCTATTTCGAATAGGTTAAACAATTTAATTTGAACGTAATATAAAATAATCAATATAATATAATATAAAATTTTAACTTAAACAAATAAATCTCTTAAAAATAAATTATTATTGTCTATTGAAATAGAATCTATACTGCTCATTTAAGGGTTTAAACAAAATTTGATTTAAAAATATAATTAAATCCCAAACAGTTAATTCTATTGAAAATAAATTAATATTATCGTTCTAATTCAATAATTAAATCCATTCATATTTGAATAAATATTTAAACCATACTAAATATAAAAAAATAAATTAGCCAAAAATCCGGGTCGTTACAGTTCCAGCTGTAAACCAGGATCCTGTGAATATAAATCTGCAAAACCAAAACTGCTAGCTGCCCGTGTCGAAAATAAGGGCACCCAGAGTTTAGGTTAAAACAATAAACTCCAGGTCAGTCATGTGACTGGTGTGAGAACTAAAATAGTTATTCTTTATTTTTAAAGTTAGGTAAATCAAGGGACCACGCCGTATAACACGGAACGGGTTTCCTCCCAAGAACACCAGTGCATAAAACAGACAGCGCAATGCTAAATAAAGAAAAATGAAGCTGTTATAAGACCCAGGTCCTATCACACAATGCAACGCAAGCCGGGGGATAGGGTTTTCCCTTATAACAGCCAAAGAATGCTTGATACGTTTAAAACAAATCATTTGATACTAATATAAGTGCATAGTGTATAAAACAACTTCAAATCATAAGTATCAATCATAGGCGACATGAGCGTCCCATGCCACTATGTCGCCATATATAGGTTTACAAATAAAACCGCAAATGTCACGTATTTAGAAATTGGATTTCCATCTATGAACCGAGGCAAAAGATAGTCCTCAACCGATTCGAGACTGCCTAGCCCGAGCCTCAGGACCCAGACTCAGGTGGGCCCTTGGATCGTCAGGGCCGGTCCACCGATGTGGATTAAAATGCCTGAACATGCGTTTCCCCGCCCTTTGGGGCGTAAATGAGCCAACTAAATGACTCCATCGGTTCGAGAACGACCGATCAATCCGAGGCGCCTCGCAACAGCAACAACCACATAAGTCAAACTCGTCAGGGCGTGTAAAACCACTGACGCCACTTCTAACTAGGAAGAAACGCATGCCCTCCCTGAGGTCCGTCTCCCGTTTTTGATTCATACCGGGTGTGAAACTCGCGAAGTAAACGTTACACAAAGCTATGCCACAAAGGCCGTGCTTTGATCATCACCACAAGACTTTGCTTTTCAACAGAAGCCTTGATCATTTGCATCTTAGCATGCCACACAGGCAAGCCATCCTATGCAACCGATATCAGTCACACAGAATGAAATCCGATGTCAGACACACAGTCCATTTACAAGTCCGTTCTGGGTCTGAACGAAACCGGAGGCACCTAGTACCCCGCATATCCATCGATCTCCAAGTACGTCTGGACGATCACTAACTGTTTCCATCTTCTTGGGTGTACAGCCCAATCAAGATCATCAGTAATTACCCAAACGACGTGAAGACCTCCGGTCTTCGACCATCGTCCTCATCTTCGACTTATCGTCGTATCAGTTATTCAGAATGGGATAAACCCGGTCTTTCCGAATAACTCGCGTATATATTATAAAAGTGTTACACAAACACAACATACGCCTCATTCCAATTCATTAGTCACTAACCGTAAATTAATCAAGAGAATAATTCCCCAAATATTAACCCCGAAGGCCGAAACCAACATCAGATCAATATTCAGAAAACCATTCTGCTTAGCTAACCGACAGTTAGTTTCTAAATTTCACATTCATAGGGAAAGGTTCCCATTAATTTTATCCAAGATAAATTCCTGAATTTATTCTTTAATCTATCTTTTGAATATCAATTCAAACTAGTCGGGATTAGCGAACCACACCGAAGTAATCATTTATTTTATTTCCCAATCCCAACCTATTCATCCCATGAAGTAAAACTGGTAGTACTTCATATCTAACACCACAGTGTTATCGGTAACTCAATTACCATTTCACGTTCAAATCTAATTAAAGATTTAACTATCGCCTGGAGTAAAACTGGTGATACTCCATTCTCGATCTTTTCAATCTAATTAAAGATTCATTAAAACTCCACTTAGTTTTAATCTTTGACTGGATTAAAGAATCAGTGTCATTTAAAACACAGTTCACGATAAACCCAAAGTCACATTCCATTAATTATCGGGTTAAAGAACGAGTGTTATTTAAAACACTGTTCACGATAAACCCAAAAATCAATATCAATTCAATTCCAATTAAATATCATTTAATTGGTACAATTCATTAAATCTAAATAAAAAGATTTAATCTTTTCTCAACTGGGTTCAAGAACAGTGTTAGTGAAGACACCATTCACGACAAACCCAAATCACATTCGATATTCAATACAAGGCTCTGAATAGAAAATATATCGGCTTATATTCAATATCGAATTCTACGACTAACAAATGTCGTATTGGAAATAACGATATAAATATCTGTATCTTTCAAATTTCCATAACAACATCTGTATAATCACGAAATCCAACATCGAAATATTCCGAAGACAATTTCGATTCAAACCCACTCCAATGCAATCATTGGAAATTTTGGTTATTTTTAAAACCCTTTTCAAATTCAATTTATTTATTTAAAAATAAATAGAATTATAATTCTAGTTCAAAACTAGTTCATTTCGATAAAAATCTATTTTTATCTTTTCAAATATGGAGTTTTTCATCCCAATTCTTTCTAAATCATTTCTTATGATTTTACACAAATTATTACTATTTTTAATAATTTTATCAAGGCCCGTACAGTCGATTTCCATCAATGGCCATCGAACTGCACTTACAGCGACCTTTTTCGAATTTGATTTGGACGTATCTCCAAATCCAACCGTTAGATTTCAAATTCCTAACATTCGTTAGAAAGCTCTTTTCGATACGAACCCAACGGTTCCGGTTTTAGGAGAATCCGACGGTCGGATCTCCCGTAATGTCCGTTTGAAATAAATGGTCGAAATTCGCGAAATGCCGCGGCGCGGCGCGTTCTATTCAGGCCATTATATTATATATATAATATATATAATATATATTTCGTCGATTTCCTTTCGAAATGAATTTTATAAATCGTTTTAAATTCGTTTTCAAAACGGTTTCAACTTCATATTCAATTTCAAATCAAAATTGAATATTCCAATTTAAAATTCATTTTAAATTCATTTCAAATTGATTTCAATTCAAATTGATTTCTAATTCAATTTCAATTCGTTCTCAATTCCATTCATTTCGAAATCGTTTTCAATTCAATTCATTTCGAAATCGTTATATATTCAATTCATTTCGAAATCGTTATATATTCAATTCATTTCGAAATCGTTTTCAATTCAATTCATTTCGAAATCGTTATATATTCAATTCATTTCGAAATCGTTATATATTCAATTCATTTCGAAATCGTTTTCAATTCAATTCATTTCGAAATCGTTTTCTATTCAATTCATTTCGAAATCGTTTTCAATTCAATTCATTTCGAAATCGTTTTCAATTCAATTTATTTCGAAATCGTTTTCAATTCATTTCTATTCGAAATCGTTTTCAATTCATTTCTATTCGAAATCGTTTTCAATTCATTTCTATTCGAAATCGTTTTCAATTCATTTCTATTCGAAATCGTTTTCAATTCATTTCTATTCGAAATCGTTTTCAATTCATTTCTATTCGAAATCGTTTTCAATTCATTTCTATTCGAAATCGTTTTCAATTCATTTCTATTCGAAATCGTTTTCAATTCATTTCTATTCGAAATCGTTTTCAATTCATTTCTATTCGAAATCGTTTTCAATTCATTTCTATTCGAAATCGTTTTCAATTCATTTCTATTCGAAATCGTTTTCAATTCATTTCTATTCGAAATCGTTTTCAATTCATTTCTATTCGAAATCGTTTTCAACTCATTTCTATTCGAAATCGTTTTCAATTCATTTCTATTCGAAATCGAATAAATCGATATAAATATCGTTTACGTCAAAATGGCGTCAATCTAATCAACACGGCTTCATAAATTTCTATTTTCAAATATTCTATTTCAAATATTTCTTTTTCAAAATAGTTTTTATTATCAAAATATTTCGTTCAACACATGACCAATCTCAATGAATGAGTACTGTCAACACATGAACTTTTATTTTATATCGATAAAGATGTAAATTTTAATATTAAAATATTTCGTTCAACACATGACCAATCTCAATGAATGAGTACTGTCAACACATGAACTTTTATTTTATAATATTCTTTATTTTTCAAATTGGAATGAGACCCAATCGATTACCATATAAAGTTAATTATATGGATTTTCATACAACACATGTATATCATAGCATTGAAAAATAATCAACCATCAACCAAAGTGCACTACACTGTATAAGCATCAAATATAGATATTCAACGCTTAAAACAGCCTGTCAATCAACCGATCGACATAATTAATAAATCAGGATGAGTGAACTTCAAATTTCATCCCAACACCCGTGTGGGGTTTCAAACAATCAAACACACATTTTATTTGTGCTGTTGGGCGATGTGCAAAATTTATCGACCCAATCAATGTCCTTCAAATAGGTGTACATAAACAAACCGTCCGGCTTGTAAATGAATATTTATTTATTCACATTCACGTTAAAAATTATATTTTTAACGATAAAACATTTTATTTTAACATATGAATTTCTATTCAGTTCATTCTTTAAATAAAATGGTATTTTTTATTTTTCTAACATATTTTAGAAAATTTCGGCGGCATAACGGCACGATACTAGAAACGGGACGAGGCCTAGCCTTATCCCCGGTCTAGTGAAGGCCCACGCCATTCACACACCAATCAAATCAATTCGTTATGCAAACCACAAAATTTGGAGTAAGAGTCTAACCTAGCCTCACTCCTTCGCCTTATAACGGCGCACGTCTAATCCTAACCAATTTATCGATTCGATTTTTCACACCACAAATCACATTCAAACCAATATCGCAATCAATCACCAAACAGTCAAACAAACAAGTCCATGGTCTGTGGACGATTGTGTCGGGTGCTACTAAGCACCGTCTGCATCCTAGTATATATATATATAACTAGAAAAAGAAATTGAAAGGTGAGAAATTCTCACATATAGCTATCCTAGCTCCACGGCACTTCATTTGCAGAAGTCTTCGTCGTTTCGCCTTTTTGTCACCTTCGTTGCTGCTCTCACTACATACGTAAAAATCACATTTTTACTTTGCTATTCAATATATAAAAATCGAATTTTTACTTCGATGTTCAATACATAAAAATCGAATTTTTATTTCAAAGTTCAATATATAAAAATCGAATTTTTATTTCAAAGTTCAATATATAAAAATCGAATTTTTATTTCAAAGTTCAATATATAAAAATCGAATTTTTATTTCAAAGTTCAATATATAAAAATCAAATTTTTACTTCGATGTTCAATACATAAAAATCGAATTTTTATTTCAAAGTTCAATATATAAAAATCGAATTTTTATTTCAAAGTTCAATATATAAAAATCGAATTTTTATTTCAAAGTTCAATATATAAAAATCGAATTTTTATTTCAAAGTTCAATATATAAAAATCGAATTTTTATTTATATAGATTCCGCCTTTTCCATTTCAAAGATCTAATCTTTTCTTTTACTTTTCAAAGTTTAAATCTTTTACCTTTTAAAAATTCAAATCTTTTAAAACCTTTTTAAAATTCAAATCTTTTAAAACCTTTTTAAAATAAAGAATCAGTTTTAAACATTTAGAAAAAAAAACTGTTTTAACCTTTTAATTAAAATCAGTTCAGTTTTCTTTCTTTTCTAAAAATTTCAGTTTTTTTTTAAATACCTTTAAAAATTCAGTTTCATTTTTTTTAACAAAATCAGGTTTTATATTTTTAAATCTAAATCAGTTTTTATCTGTTAAAATAAAAACAGTTTTCAAATCTGTTAAAATAAAACAGTAATAAAATAATAAATAAAAAGAAAAGAAAAGGAAAAAAATTGACTTACAGAGAGGGGGGGTTTTACTGGCGGCAGCAGGCTTAGGGGGGGTTGTCAGGTGATCGCGGGTTCGTGAGGGAGGCGGGGGAGGCGCGGAGTGCCAGAGCAGGTGGCGGAGGTGGGTCTCAGGCGAGGCTGTCTCGCTTCGATCGGAGGGCTGATCGATTTGGGGGAATACAAGGCGGGTTGGACGGCGGCTCTGGGCGGAGGCTGGAGGATGGCGGCGGCTCCGATCCCCCTTCGTCGCCGTCTCTCTTTTTTTTTTTTTATTACTTTGATTTCTGATTTTAAAGAAGCGGGGGGGGGCCAGAGTTAAAAAGGGGGAGAAGATTTTTTTTTTTCTTATTATTATTATTATTTAATTATTAAAAAGTTGACTTTCACATACGACCTCAAAACGAGGTCCACCGCCTGTCGCCCATAGCGTTTCACCCCCATTCCGAACACAATGGGATATGTCACGCAGGCTGATTCGATCGTTTCGATCAGTTTCCTTTAAATTTACATTTAAATCATTATATTGAATTTTAAACGTACATTTCAAATTGCCGGGGTCACATACTAACACTAAAAATTCCAGAAAAATATTTTCTAGCTTCGTATTGACGATACGGTCCTAACAAAACTAGTTTCGACGAATTCTGAGACCGTTTGAAAAATGGCCAATTTCCAGTCGATTAAAATCAACTGAAACTGGTCAAACGCGTTTTCCTTTGCCACGCTCAAATATTGATTCGAAAAATTATGAAATTTGAAACCTAGCAATAACTTGACACTGCGGGTCCAACAAAAGTGGTTTCGTCGAAATCCGAGGTCATTTGCAAAATGTCCATTTTTAAGGGCCTGAATTCCATAGCGACTATTTCTAATTTTAAACTGGACATATCTTATCATTTATAAAGTGAAATCTCAGTTTGTTAACTTCGTTACAAAGATATAGTTATACAGATTCAAATATTTCTTGTTTCGTTCAATTCTGACTTATATTGAATTCTGTATATTCATTTGAAATTAGAAATCGAATTTTCGAACTACCGCGCCATTTTCAATTCCTTTTATAATTATATATAAATATTTATATTCTAACTACGACGTATATAAATATATTCGTTCGAATTCTATTCAAAATAAATTTTTCGACGATATTATTTAAAATAATTCATTTTGAATATTCAAACTTCGCTAAAATGGCCAAAATAAAAATTTCAAACTGGCTCGCATTTTACGGGTTGTTACAATCTCCCCCACTTAAAACTTTTCGTCCCCGAAAAGGAACAAAGTCGAAAGTGGTTTGATTAATCAACTCTACGCTCGACCTGGCTTCCATTCTCCAACTTTTCAGTTTCTGAGAATTTCTAAAATTTCAAAAATTTGGCTAACACCCTAAATTTTTGAAAAATTTCGCCATAACCTCCCCTGCAATGGGAGCATCGGGGAATTTCAAATAGCTTCCCCGGTCCTTCAGATCTCAAAAAGAAAAAGAAAAAGCCAAGCGGCTAGCCAATAGGCTCACAAAATCATCATCACCCAAACAAAACAGGAAATTATGTAGTAAACATGTACCTATTTGTCGGGCAAACAAATTTTATTCTTCGGCTCTAGCCTCCTTGCTATGACCTGTTCAATGTAAGTATATGTATATGCTAGCAAATGCGACCAATTTTCAATACAATCAATATTTGATTCAATTAGGCTAAGTGGTTCAAAATTATCAAACAATTAAACAAACATCAATCAATTAGTGCCTTAGAGTTTCAAATTCATAATTTTGATACATATACAAAAATCATGTTTTTGATGCCAATTCACAACAATGTGTTCCTAACTATATAAGTTTTGGTTCTCACACCAGTCTAATGGAAATATATAGAAATCACACCTTCGTCACTCGAAAATAAATGCTGATGATGTTTCGAACCACCATCAGAACATTGTCGGGCTACTAGAGTGCGGTTCTATATCTACCCGGTATATTAAAACTTCGAATATACGCGGATCAGACGTATACGCAAAATCTATATATACTGGATTGTCCACATCAATATAATTAAATAATCAAATACGAATAAGTGATTTAAATTTTCAAAACAAAAATTTGTTTTCATTTTCAAAAATATACTCTTCACACTCGTTCTAGGATACTACTGATCCTATCTCTAACGAGTCATCCCATTGGATATTACTAATCCAATTATCTGATGAATTCTTTCGTATGGTTCTAATGTGTCTTGTTCTCTAGCTTTGTAAACCAAAGCTCTGATACCAACTGTGACGGCAAGGAATTTCGCTCGGTCCGAACCAGTCGCTAAACCGATCCAGGCCGTTAGAAACGCCCTTTCGTTTGAGAACAGGACAAAACAGAACGCATACAGAAGAACATTTCACTGTATATTACAACAATGCATCAGATTACAAGAATATACAGAGTATAAATGAATAAACATTACACAGAAATATCAGAGATTTAAATTACATTTAAATACATCGCAGCGGAAAATAATAAAATACACAATTAGAAGAAGATATACGGATACAAAGCTTTCCGGATATCGTTCCAGCTGTAAACCAGGATCCTGTGAATATAAATCTGCAAAACCAAAACTACTAGCTGCCCGTGTCGAAAATAAGGGCACCCAGAGTTTAGGTTAAAACAATAAACTCCAGGTCAGTCATGTGACTGGTGTGAGAACTAAAATAGTTATTCTTTATTTTTAAAGTTAGGTAAATCAAGGGACCACGCCGTATAACACGGAACGGGTTTCCTCCCAAGAACACCAGTGCATAAAACAGACAGCGCAATGCTAAATAAAGAAAAGAAGCTGTTATAAGACCCAGGTCCTATCACACAATGCAACGCAAGCCGGGGGATAGGGTTTTCCCTTATAACAGCCAAAGAATGCTTGATACATTTAAAACAAATCATTTGATACTAATATAAGTGCATAGTGTATAAAACAACTTCAAATCATAAGTATCAATCATAGGCGACATGAGCGTCCCATGCCACTATGTCGCCATATATAGGTTTACAAATAAAACCGCAAATGTCACGTATTTGGAAATTGGATTTCCATCTATGAACCGAGGCAAAAGATAGTCCTCAACCGATTCGAGACTGCCTAGCCCGAGCCTCAGGACCCAGACTCAGGTGGGCCCTTGGATCGTCAGGGCCGGTCCACCGATGTGGATTAAAATGCCTGAACATGCGTTTCCCCGCCCTTTGGGGCGTAAATGAGCCAACTAAATGACTCCATCGGTTCGAGAACGACCGATCAATCCGAGGCGCCTCGCAACAGCAACAACCACATAAGTCAAACTCGTCAGGGCGTGTAAAACCACTGACGCCACTTCTAACTAGGAAGAAACGCATGCCCTCCCTGAGGTCCGTCTCCCGTTTTTGATTCATACCGGGTGTGAAACTCGCGAAGTAAACGTTACACAAAGCTATGCCACAAAGGCCGTGCTTTGATCATCACCACAAGACTTTGCTTTTCAACAGAAGCCTTGATCATTTGCATCTTAGCATGCCACACAGGCAAGCCATCCTATGCAACCGATATCAGTCACACAGAATGAAATCCGATGTCAGACACACAGTCCATTTACAAGTCCGTTCTGGGTCTGAACGAAACCGGAGGCACCTAGTACCCCGCATATCCATCGATCTCCAAGTACGTCTGGACGATCACTAACTGTTTCCATCTTCTTGGGTGTACAGCCCAATCAAGATCATCAGTAATTACCCAAACGACGTGAAGACCTCCGGTCTTCGACCATCGTCCTCATCTTCGACTTATCGTCGTATCAGTTATTCAGAATGGGATAAACCCGGTCTTTCCGAATAACTCGCGTATATATTATAAAAGTGTTACACAAACACAACATACGCCTCATTCCAATTCATTAGTCACTAACCGTAAATTAATCAAGAGAATAATTCCCCAAATATTAACCCCGAAGGCCGAAACCAACATCAGATCAATATTCAGAAAACCATTCTGCTTAGCTAACCGACAGTTAGTTTCTAAATTTCACATTCATAGGGAAAGGTTCCCATTAATTTTATCCAAGATAAATTCCTGAATTTATTCTTTAATCTATCTTTTGAATATCAATTCAAACTAGTCGGGATTAGCGAACCACACCGAAGTAATCATTTATTTTATTTCCCAATCCCAACCTATTCATCCCATGAAGTAAAACTGGTAGTACTTCATATCTAACACCACAGTGTTATCGGTAACTCAATTACCATTTCACGTTCAAATCTAATTAAAGATTTAACTATCGCCTGGAGTAAAACTGGTGATACTCCATTCTCGATCTTTTCAATCTAATTAAAGATTCATTAAAACTCCACTTAGTTTTAATCTTTGACTGGATTAAAGAATCAGTGTCATTTAAAACACAGTTCACGATAAACCCAAAGTCACATTCCATTAATTATCGGGTTAAAGAACGAGTGTTATTTAAAACACTGTTCACGATAAACCCAAAAATCAATATCAATTCAATTCCAATTAAATATCATTTAATTGGTACAATTCATTAAATCTAAATAAAAAGATTTAATCTTTTCTCAACTGGGTTCAAGAACAGTGTTAGTGAAGACACCATTCACGACAAACCCAAATCACATTCGATATTCAATACAAGGCTCTGAATAGAAAATATATCGGCTTATATTCAATATCGAATTATACGACTAACAAATGTCGTATTGGAAATAACGATATAAATATCTGTATCTTTCAAATTTCCATAACAACATCTGTATAATCACGAAATCCAACATCGAAATATTCCGAAGACAATTTCGATTCAAACCCACTCCAATGCAATCATTGGAAATTTTGGTTATTTTTAAAACCCTTTTCAAATTCAATTTATTTATTTAAAAATAAATAGAATTATAATTCTAGTTCAAAACTAGTTCATTTCGATAAAAATCTATTTTTATCTTTTCAAATATGGAGTTTTTCATCCCAATTCTTTCTAAATCATTTCTTATGATTTTACACAAATTATTACTATTTTTAATAATTTTATCAAGGCCCGTACAGTCGATTTCCATCAATGGCCATCGAACTGCACTTACAGCGACCTTTTTCGAATTTGATTTGGACGTATCTCCAAATCCAACCGTTAGATTTCAAATTCCTAACATTCGTTAGAAAGCTCTTTTCGATACGAACCCAACGGTTCCGGTTTTAGGAGAATCCGACGGTCGGATCTCCCGTAATGTCCGTTTGAAATAAATGGTCGAAATTCGCGAACTGCCGCGGCGCGGCGCGTTCTATTCAGGCCATTATATTATATATATAATATATATAATATATATTTCGTCGATTTCCTTTCGAAATGAATTTTATAAATCGTTTTAAATTCGTTTTCAAAACGGTTTCAACTTCATATTCAATTTCAAATCAAAATTGAATATTCCAATTTAAAATTCATTTTAAATTCATTTCAAATTGATTTCAATTCAAATTGATTTCTAATTCAATTTCAATTCGTTCTCAATTCCATTCATTTCGAAATCGTTTTCAATTCAATTCATTTCGAAATCGTTATATATTCAATTCATTTCGAAATCGTTATATATTCAATTCATTTCGAAATCGTTTTCAATTCAATTCATTTCGAAATCGTTATATATTCAATTCATTTCGAAATCGTTTTCAATTCAATTCATTTCGAAATCGTTTTCTATTCAATTCATTTCGAAATCATTTTCAATTCAATTCATTTCGAAATCGTTTTCAATTCAATTTATTTCGAAATCGTTTTCAATTCATTTCTATTCGAAATCGTTTTCAATTCATTTCTATTCGAAATCGTTTTCAATTCATTTCTATTCGAAATCGTTTTCAATTCATTTCTATTCGAAATCGTTTTCAATTCATTTCTATTCGAAATCGTTTTCAATTCATTTCTATTCGAAATCGTTTTCAATTCATTTCTATTCGAAATCGTTTTCAATTCATTTCTATTCGAAATCGTTTTCAATTCATTTCTATTCGAAATCGTTTTCAATTCATTTCTATTCGAAATCGTTTTCAATTCATTTCTATTCGAAATCGTTTTCAATTCATTTCTATTCGAAATCGTTTTCAACTCATTTCTATTCGAAATCGTTTTCAATTCATTTCTATTCGAAATCGAATAAATCGATATAAATATCGTTTACGTCAAAATGGCGTCAATCTAATCAACACGGCTTCATAAATTTCTATTTTCAAATATTCTATTTCAAATATTTCTTTTTCAAAATAGTTATTATTATCAAAATATTTCGTTCAACACATGACCAATCTCAATGAATGAGTACTGTCAACACATGAACTTTTATTTTATATCGATAAAGATGTAAATTTTAATATTAAAATATTTCGTTCAACACATGACCAATCTCAATGAATGAGTACTGTCAACACATGAACTTTTATTTTATAATATTCTTTATTTTTCAAATTGGAATGAGACCCAATCGATTACCATATAAAGTTAATTATATGGATTTTCATACAACACATGTATATCATAGCATTGAAAAATAATCAACCATCAACCAAAGTGCACTACACTGTA
This sequence comes from Allium sativum, assembly GCA_030737875.1. Taxonomy (NCBI): domain Eukaryota; kingdom Viridiplantae; phylum Streptophyta; class Magnoliopsida; order Asparagales; family Amaryllidaceae; genus Allium; species Allium sativum. The sequence continues at coordinate 168,225,467 of CM060923.1, forward strand.
TAAGCATCAAATATAGATATTCAACGCTTAAAACAGCCTGTCAATCAACCGATCGACATAATTAATAAATCAGGATGAGTGAACTTCAAATTTCATCCCAACACCCGTGTGGGGTTTCAAACAATCAAATACACATTTTATTTGTGCTGTTGGGCGATGTGCAAAATTTATCGACCCAATCAATGTCCTTCAAATAGGTGTACATAAACAAACCGTCCGGCTTGTAAATGAATATTTATTTATTCACATTCACGTTAAAAATTATATTTTTTAACGATAAAACATTTTATTTTAACATATGAATTTCTATTCAGTTCATTCTTTAAATAAAATGGTATTTTTTATTTTTCTAACATATTTTAGAAAATTTCGGCGGCATAACGGCACGATACTAGAAACGGGACGAGGCCTAGCCTTATCCCCGGTCTAGTGAAGGCCCACGCCATTCACACACCAATCAAATCAATTCGTTATGCAAACCACAAAATTTGGAGTAAGAGTCTAACCTAGCCTCACTCCTTCGCCTTATAACGGCGCACGTCTAATCCTAACCAATTTATCGATTCGATTTTTCACACCACAAATCACATTCAAACCAATATCGCAATCAATCACCAAACAGTCAAACAAACAAGTCCATGGTCTGTGGACGATTGTGTCGGGTGCTACTAAGCACCGTCTGCATCCTAGTATATATATATATATAACTAGAAAAAGAAATTGAAAGGTGAGAAATTCTCACATATAGCTATCCTAGCTCCACGGCACTTCATTTGCAGAAGTCTTCGTCGTTTCGCCTTTTTGTCACCTTCGTTGCTGCTCTCACTACATACGTAAAAATCACATTTTTACTTTGCTATTCAATATATAAAAATCGAATTTTTACTTCGATGTTCAATACATAAAAATCGAATTTTTATTTCAAAGTTCAATATATAAAAATCGAATTTTTATTTCAAAGTTCAATATATAAAAATCGAATTTTTATTTCAAAGTTCAATATATAAAAATCGAATTTTTATTTCAAAGTTCAATATATAAAAATCGAATTTTTATTTCAAAGTTCAATATATAAAAATCGAATTTTTATTTCAAAGTTCAATATATAAAAATCGAATTTTTACTTCGATGTTCAATACATAAAAATCGAATTTTTATTTCAAAGTTCAATATATAAAAATCGAATTTTTATTTCAAAGTTCAATATATAAAAATCGAATTTTTATTTCAAAGTTCAATATATAAAAATCGAATTTTTATTTCAAAGTTCAATATATAAAAATCGAATTTTTATTTATATAGATTCCGCCTTTTCCATTTCAAAGATCTAATCTTTTCTTTTACTTTTCAAAGTTTAAATCTTTTACCTTTTAAAAATTCAAATCTTTTAAAACCTTTTTAAAATTCAAATCTTTTAAAACCTTTTTAAAATAAAGAATCAGTTTTAAACATTTAGAAAAAAAACTGTTTTAACCTTTTAATTAAAATCAGTTCAGTTTTCTTTCTTTTCTAAAAATTTCAGTTTTTTTTTAAAATACCTTTAAAAATTCAGTTTCATTTTTTTTAACAAAATCAGGTTTTATATTTTTAAATCTAAATCAGTTTTTATCTGTTAAAATAAAAACAGTTTTCAAATCTGTTAAAATAAAACAGTAATAAAATAATAAATAAAAAGAAAAGAAAAGGAAAAAAATTGACTTACAGAGAGGGGGGGTTTTACTGGCGGCAGCAGGCTTAGGGGGGGGTTGTCAGGTGATCGCGGGTTCGTGAGGGAGGCGGGGGAGGCGCGGAGTGCCAGAGCAGGTGGCGGAGGTGGGTCTCAGGCGAGGCTGTCTCGCTTCGATCGGAGGGCTGATCGATTTGGGGGAATACAAGGCGGGTTGGACGGCGGCTCTGGGCGGAGGCTGGAGGATGGCGGCGGCTCCGATCCCCCTTCGTCGCCGTCTCTCTCTTTTTTTTTTTTTTTTATTACTTTGATTTCTGATTTTAAAGAAGCGGGGGGGGGCCAGAGTTAAAAAGGGGGAGAAGATTTTTTTTTTCTTATTCTTATTATTATTTAATTATTAAAAAGTTGACTTTCACATACGACCTCAAAACGAGTTCCACCGCCTGTCGCCCATAGCGTTTCACCCCCATTCCGAACACAATGGGATATGTCACGCAGGCTGATTCGATCGTTTCGATCAGTTTCCTTTAAATTTACATTTAAATCATTATATTGAATTTTAAACGTACATTTCAAATTGCCGGGGTCACATACTAACACTAAAAATTCCAGAAAAATATTTTCTAGCTTCGTATTGACGATACGGTCCTAACAAAACTAGTTTCGACGAATTCTGAGACCGTTTGAAAAATGGCCAATTTCCAGTCGATTAAAATCAACTGAAACTGGTCAAACGCGTTTTCCTTTGCCACGCTCACATATTGATTCGAAAAATTATGAAATTTGAAACCTAGCAATAACTTGACACTGCGGGTCCAACAAAAGTGGTTTCGTCGAAATCCGAGGTCATTTGCAAAATGTCCATTTTTAAAGGCCTGAATTCCATAGCGACTATTTCTAATTTTAAACTGGACATATCTTATCATTTATAAAGTGAAATCTCAGTTTGTTAACTTCGTTACAAAGATATAGTTATACAGATTCAAATATTTCTTGTTTCGTTCAATTCTGACTTATATTGAATTCTGTATATTCATTTGAAATTAGAAATCGAATTTTCGAACTACCGCGCCATTTTCAATTCCTTTTATAATTATATATAAATATTTATATTCTAACTACGACGTATATAAATATATTCGTTCGAATTCTATTCAAAATAAATTTTTCGACGATATTATTTAAAATAATTCATTTTGAATATTCAAACTTCGCTAAAATGGCCAAAATAAAAATTTCAAACTGGCTCGCATTTTACGGGTTGTTACACGCTTCCACCTCAGCACCGCCACGTCAACAACCCCCTTCTTCCATCTAAATTCGCCCCAACCAGTCACCATATACAAACCCTACCACTCTTCACCAATTACATCCACCCTGTTCTTCATTTTAGAGTTGTTCGAAGAAATTCCACCAAACACTAATTTCATCAAACAAGCATGTTTGTGGGGCAAGACACTCAAGACCCCTACAAATTGGTATCAAAGCACGCTTCGGGGGTCGGATCTACAGATGGTCATCGGAATAACGGCGGTTCCCCACACTCCCACCGAATATTGAATCCCGATCCAAATCTATGGCCATGCCGGTTCGAAAATAACGATAGGATTGAGCACAATGTGATGCGGTTGAATCAGAGGCTTGATGATAGTGGGTTGCAGTTGAATCAGAGGTTGGATGGCATAAATTTGAGGTTCGATGAGATGATGGAACGATTAAATAGGAGATCACGATCTAGATCACCCAGATCTGATGCACCACCCCCAACTCAAATTCTTCCACCACCACCAAACCCACCGCCAAATCAAACCCTACCTCCACCTCGGATCCCAAATCAAGATTTACCACCACCTCCCTCCCAGAATGCACCTCCACTTCCTCCCAGACCACAACCACCCATTCGACCTTACATCCCTCTACCAAGAAATCCTCCATAACCATTGCCACGATATGCTCCTCGATATAATAATCCACCACTTCTCCCTCAAGAACCACGACCATACCCTCAGCCCTACGACTATCAACTTTATCACTATCCTTCACCACCATCACCACACCCTTATTATCAACCTAATCCCCACCATTACACTATCATGAAGCTTAACTTCCCTACATATTCGGGAGAGGAAACTATAGCAGATTGGTTGAGGCAGGTAGAGCAGTATTTTAGGCTCCATGGGCATGATGATCAGACTTGGGTGGACATTTGCTCCTTTTCTTTGAGGAAGGAAGCATTACAATGGTATTTTTGTATAAGGGAATAGTGGATCATGCAGAAACTTGGCCTATCTTCCAGGAGGAAATTCTGGTGCGATTCGATGGAAAGACCATACGAAACGTTGTGCAAGCTGAAGCAAACCACTACTGTGAGAGCTTATTTAAATAAGTTCGAACTGTTGAAGGATGTATTGGAGACTTTACCTCCTAAATTCGTGATGGACCGATTTATTGGTGGTTTAAAGGATGAGATTAGGTTTGATGTGTTAACATCAAGACCTAGTGATTTCAATGTGGCAGTAGCTATGGCCAAACTATTGGAGTCTAAACACCTGCTTTCTAGAAGAAACCCTAAAACCACTTACCTTCAAAATCCAAATGCCAAACCCACCCCCTCATCACACATTACCAAACCTTGCACTACCGAAGTTCCTACACCAGAACCCAAAGAAAAACTGACACCACTAGAACAGCTGGCCAAGAGTAAAGGGTTGACTCCTAATCAGTTGATTGAAAGAAGAAGGCAAGTGATATGTTATGGGTGCAATGAAAAATGGACCAAATATCATAAATGCAAAAATTCCCAAGTATATGTGTTAGAGGGGTTAATGCCTCTTGAATCAGGGGAAACTAAGGGTGCCGAAGATTTTGAGATTGTTGAAGCTAATGAAGTAGCACAAGTGGTTCAAGAAACACTCTCTATCACCTTGCAAGCTCTGTGGGATTCCTGCTCTTTCTACTATAAAGGTAACTGGAAGTATCAAAGGTAAACCAGTTCAAATTTTAATCGATTCTGGTTCTACGCACAATTTTATTAATGAGGAACTAGCCAAAAAATTAAATCTGAAAATTGATGAGACCCAAGAGTTTGTGGTGACTGTGGCCAAATGGGGATAAGCTGTCTGGATCTGGCATTTGCAAAGGGATTATTCTGAAGTGTCAAGGATGTGTAATGCCCGTGGACTTGTTGTTATTTCTTCTCGAAGGGTGTCAGATTATATTGGGGGCACAATGGATGAAGGCTATAGGGGAAGTGATGCTTAACCTGGAACAAATGCAGGTTAGATTTTACTACAATGGTAAGATGTATACGTAGCAAGGCATGAAGCAGGATGAGGTAAAGGTAGTTGATAATAAAAAGATTAATAAGGAGTGTCAACAAGGCCAGCTAACCATGATGATAAGCTTGCATAGTGTTACCACTCAAATCCATGCAGAACCCATTACCATTCCCATACACCCTGAAATCCAGGAAACCCTAAAAACTTGCCCCTCTATCACAAATCCAAACCCTACCCTACCTCCTCCAAGAGCTCATTACCATAAAATTCCCTTAATCCCCAATACTAAAACTATTAGCTTGAAGCCCTATCGACATTCCTTCCATATAAAAAATGAACTAGAGAAGATTGTAAAGGAAATGCTGATGGCTGGCATCATCAGACCAAGTAGTAGTCCCCATTCCTTTCCTGTGGTGATGGTTAGAAAGAAAGACGGCACGTAGAGGATGTGCATTGACTATAGAAGTCTAAATGCTCTAACTATTAAGGATAAATTCCCTATACCATTGATCGAAGACCTGTTTGATGAGTCACATGGCTCTAAGTTTTTTTCGAAGCTGGACTTAAGATCAGGATATCATCAGATTCATATGCATGAACCAGACAAATTTTAAGACACATGAAGGCCATTATGAGTTTGTAGTAATGCCGTTTGGATTGGTCAATGCCCCATCCACCTTCCAGTCGTTGATGAATGAAGTTTTTAAGCCTTACTTTAGGAAATTTATCTTGGTGTTCTTTGACGATATACTGGTGTACAGTAAATCATGGGCAGAACACTTAGATCAACTCAGTATGATAGTCCAGGTGCTAGACCGCAATCACCTCAGTATCAAATTGTCCAAGTGTCAGTTCGCAAAACCCTCTATTCAATACTTGGGTCATGTTATCTCTAGTGAGGGTGTAGCCATGGATCCAGAAAAGGTGGTAGCTATTAAAGAATGGCCATTTCCCAAAACTGTTAAGGCATTAAGAGGATTTTTCGGGGTTACTGATTATTACATAAGGTTTATTAAGGGCTATGGGGTGATTGCCAAACCTTTAACAAATTTGTTAAAGAAATATGCTTTTGTATGGAATGATGCAGCGGCTCTAGCATTTGAGAAACTGAAGAAGTGTGAATCCTCCAATATTGGCATTACCTGACTTCACTCTACCTTTCACACTGGAGTGTGATGCTTTTGGTAATGGCATTGGGGCTGTGTTGACTCAAAAGGGGAAGCCAGTTGCGTTTCTAAGTAAAGCTTTACATGGTAGGAACCTGAGCTTGTCTACTTATGAGAAGCAGCTTTTGGCATTCATAATTGCGACGAAGAGATGGAGCCAATACTTGATGGGAAGGAGGTTTGTGATAAAAACTGACCATCAAAGTCTTAAATACCTGCTTACTCAAAATCTATCAACAGGACTCCAGCATAAATGGATGGCTAAATTGCATGGTTTCGATTATGTTGTGGAATATAAATGTGGCAAGGAAAACAATGTTGCTGATTCACTATTAAGGAAAGAGGAATTGATGCAGTTAAATGAAGTATCATACGTGCAAACTCCATGGTTCGATGAGTTAAAGCAAACTTTGGCAGCTTCCCAATGGTATCATAAACAATTGTAGAAGGTAAAAAGTAATGAATTGTCTGATAAGTATAAAGCAACAGATGATCTGATTTATTACAAAGGGAAAATATTGATTGATCATCATTTGAACACTTTAACTCACGTCCTCATCAAAGAATATCATTCAACCCCTCTGGGTGGACATTCAGGTGTGAAGGCCACTATAAAGAGGTTGAAACTGGTATTTTACTAGAGCCAAATGAAGAAACAAGTAGAACAGTTCATCAAGTCATGTGATGAATGTCAGTGTAATAAAAGCGAGAATGTGAGTTACCCTGGTCTCTTGCAACCGTTGCCTATTCCAGAGAGGATATGGACAGATTTATCCATGGATTTCATCACATGTCTACCCAAAAGCCAGAAATACACAGTGATATATGTAGTAGTAGATCGATTGAGCAAGAATGCCCATTTCTTTCCACTAAGTCATCCCTATTCAGCTTGAGTTGTTACTTGAGGTGTTTTCTGTGTCATAAACCAGGGGAGTGGGTTAAGTGGTTGCCTTTAGCAGAGTATTGGTACAATACTACATGGAAGCAAACCACTAATGTCACTCCTTATAAGGCTGTATATGGTACGGATCCACCTACCTTGTTGTCTTATGTTCCCCATATTGCCAAAGTGGCGCTGGTTGAAGAAGAATTGTTCAATAGGGATATTATATTATAGTTTCTGAAAGATAGCTTGAAAGTTGCTCAAGAAAGGATGAAGAGGATGGCTGATAGGAAAAGAAGTGAAAGAAGTTTTGAAGTAGGAGATTGGGTGTACTTGAAACTACAACCTTATAGAAGCTCACTGCTAAAGATCAGAGGACCCATAAACTGTCATCAAAGTATTATGGACCTTACAAAGTCATGGAGAAAATAGGTGAAGTTGCTTATAAGCTGCAGTTACCTAATAATGTAAAAATCCATCCTGTTTTTCACGTTTCCCAGCTCAAAAGGAAGGTGGGTGATCAAATTATAATACAGCAGGATGTCCCCAGCTTTGTCGAAGAAATTTTGGATAGACAAATAGTTCCTAGAAATAATGATGATGTAGTTCAAATTTTGGTGAAGTGGAGGGATAAAACTGATGAAGAGGCTACCTGAGAAGATTACTGGCCGATGATCAGGAACTTTCCGACGCTGGACCTTGGGATAAGGTCCATTCTTCAAGAAGAGGGGAGTTAACAATTATTCCATGGTTAAGTTGGTAACGCTGATGAAGTACAAAGAATGGTTTACTGGAGTGCTTGGGAACAGAGCTTTAGTTCGAGAGAAAGACTTGGAGCTGATGGAGAAGGTATTGAAGAGCTTCAAAGATGTAATGGAGACGATGAATGATGATGGAGGGGGAATAAAAAGCTTGCTGGAATGATATATTCGTTGTGCATAAGTGTACATGTTATTTCTTTGCATGTTGTGTACAGTAGAGCATTATTGTAATAAATGGGTCAAATAGTAGTTGTTGTTGTGAAGTCCATTATGTGTTCGGCCCATTAACTGATAGATGATGAATATAAAGGGTAGCAAGCTCCTTAACGAAAGTGGCGAATGATTCTGAGAAATTGTTTTGTTCCATTAATTCTTTACCTTTCTGTTATGTTCATAATTTTAGGTGTTAGTTAAATTTCCTCTTGCGTTAGTACTTGTTAAAGAAGTTGTATTTGCACCCTCGTAGCAGTGAAACTAGGGTTTCCCGGTGTTAGCCCTCTTTTTGGCAAGAGTCTCAACGAACAAAGCCCAAACGCATAACCAAATGCAAGTCGCGCTCCAAGAGACTCATCAGGGGCGCTACATCAATCAATGGTATATCGGCCCAAATCCAACTCAGTCAGACTGACTGCGCATTACCTGAAAAGTCACTCACCAGGACGACCGAGTTTCTCGCTTCCAGAAAGAACTCGTCGACCGATTATCTCGGGCTAGCGTAAAAGGTTTCTACCGAGCCCGTCCACCTAATATCCCGACTTCCAAGGAGATAAACGCGGTCAACCATATGCGGATAAAGCTCTGCTTTTGATATGCCTCTTCACGGATGCTACGTCAGCCACAACTTTCGAGGATACTATTTATGAGCAGTGGAATCAGTCTTCCAGCCGCAATTCGAGCCAGTGGATGGATTCCACGTGTCTGGACCTTCCCGAAATGGCCGGACCATTTCGCAACAGCCTAAGCAGTATTCTTCACCTATAAATACCACCAATCTTAAAGAGGAAAAGGGACTTTTGGAGACTTTTGGCCAGACGGCTTTCTTCAAGCTTTTCATCTCTACTCTCCTCCATAATCTTAATCTCTCAAACGGAAGAAAGGAAAATAGTCATTTTCTTTCTTTTCTCCAAATAGAAAAGGCATTGTACTTGTAATCAAAAGAGATAAATAATATATAAAGTGGATGTAGGCATCGCCTTTGCCGAACCACTATAAAAATTCTGTGTGTGCTCCCCGTTCTTTTACTTTTTATTGCGTTTTTTTATCTTTATTCGTGTGTTGATCACGTGATTGGGGGTTGATCGTCACTAGTGACCAACTTTTGGCGTCAGCACTTTGGCGCGCCAGGTAGGGGAAGCGCACAGACACTGCCATCGAGCTCCTGCTTATCCCAGGTCATGGCAAACAAGCGAAAGAAAGATGCAACATCCTCTCGTCCCGCAAACGCCGATGCAGCCGATGCCTATGCTGCAGAAGCAAAGCCACGAAGTTTCCTCTCATGACAACATGTCTCGATTCCTTACCCGGGACGACATGGATAAAATCATGGTCGAACTCAGAGACCATATGACATCTCAGGGTAAAGTCCTTGAACTACAGCAGTAGTTGATGGATCACTTTCCCGATCGACTGGAAACAGGGTTGAATGCTTCAACATCAATTCCTCCATCGACCGAAGCTGGGGCAATAATCGATCTTCGGTCTGCACGGAATCAGGACACTGATCAGGCTACACCTTTATTTCATCCTGGTTTGGTTCCACCAACCGATCGATCCCAGCCGAGAATATCACTTCCAGCAACCAGCGCGGCTGCAACAACAGAACCTTAGGAGGCAGGCGACCAAGATCTAGGTCGTCTGGCAAACATGCCTCCACTCTTTGGAACATCTCGACCTACCGAATCAGTCGAACTACCACCGGGTCCCTCAGAATCAACGCCATTCCCATTACAACCCGGGATCTTGCCGCAGACCAGTCTAACCACTCTTCCTCTTCAACGAAGAGTTGGAGTAGCCTTCCCTTCGAACGAGGGAAGCCACCCTACCATGCCGGTCCTCACCGTAGCGGAAGAAAACGCTACCATAGACCCTCCTAACCTCGCTTCAAATGGGGGCAACCCTGGCCCCCGAACATCACATACTATGCTGGATCAGCCTAGACCTTTAGCTACAAATATGTCTCGATCCATAACTCATCAGGTTCCAGAGGGGCCATTCTGCCCAGAACCACCGGCCATATCTCACCTTCCCTCACACCTTCACTCAACTCTCGGAGGTCGATCCCAGCCAACGGCCGCCCTTCCAAGCATGCTTTTGTCGGATCCTCGTGCAGAACCCTCTCAGGATGCAGAGCTAAGTTCATGGCAACAACTCCTCGGAGATGGGAGTCAGCTTGCAAACATCGTCCGACGTTTCACTCGGGGCAATTCTTCGCAGCAAGACATAGACAATGTCAACCGCAGCCCCTTTACTAGAGAAATCAGAAATTCCCGAAACCCTCCGGACTTCGGTTCCCTGCCATCAAACCATACAACGGTCGCACTGACCCGACCATTCATCTTATGCGATACATGCGACATATGGAAGTACTTGGTGCATCGACCAGCTTCATGGCTAAGTGCTTTCCACTCTTTCTCAAAGATATAGCCGGTATGTGGTTTCGGCAGCTAACAACGGAGTCGATCGGTAGTTGGAATACTCTGGTCATCCGCTTCATCGAACAGTTTCGAGTGCATATCTCTCGACCGAAAAGTGTCATGTTTCTATCTACCATCAAACAGCGATCCGGAGAGACGCTAAGATCCTTCCTCAAAAGATTCAACGCAGCTGTAGCATCTGTCGATCGGCCCGAGCCATCGATGGTGTTGATGGCAGCCATCGTGGGAGTTTAGAAGAGATCAGAATTCTCAAACTCCTTAACCATGGATCCTCCTAAAGATATAGATGATTTCAACTCCGAGGCCGAAAGATTCCTCCGACAAGAGGATGCCAGCCTTGAGATGGAAAGCCTTGAAGTTTTAGTAGCCAAACAACAAGGTCCACTCAACGGCAATGGCCAGAATAAAGGAAGAGGAACAGCCTCGGAAAAGGATAAATGCAATGTACGACCTCGAAATGAAAACAAATATGATCGGTACACCGAGCTCAATTCCTCTTTGCTCGATATCTATCTCGATATGCGCGAGTCCTTCCCCACTCCAAGGCCACCTCAACGAGAACCGACCCAGACGGAACTTGACTCTGGCAAGCATTGTATATTCCACAACGTAGCTGGACATAATACAAATGATTGCCGACATCTGCGCGATCTCATCGAAGGACGAGTCAGAAAAGGGGAACTCGCTGAGTATGTCAAAAATCGCGCCCCGGCCACGCCGCCACGACCTTCTGCCCAAGCTCCTCAGGCTGGTCTGCGAGCTCCTAGAAATGGAAAGGACCCTGAGACTAGCACTCGCGGCATTATCATTAATTAGATTTTTTATTTTTTCTCTCGATGTATTTCTTTCAATAACAAGGACGCCTTGATGCTCTTTAATCAATCACTGTCCCCGTAGCTTTTCTTTGTAGTAGTCGCTTAGCAGTTATGAACTTTACTTTATGAAAAAGTAGATCATGTTGTGAAAATTTCTAAGCCGAGCATGGTTAATGCTCGCCCCCCGATCTATGTGGTTAGCGCGAAAGCCCACCACTACTTCAAACACCTACTCCTTTAAGTGAGAGAGGTCACATTTTCTTAAACACGAGTGTGGATTACACTCTCTTTCTTTACATCACGAGCGTGCCTAGCTCGTTAAACTAACTAACCCAACATGAGTTGAGCATGAGAAACACTTGCACTAAGCCGAGTATGGTTAATACTCTCCCTATCTAAGCTGAACCAGATTAGTGTTCGCCATTAAGCCGAGTATGGTTTATGCTCGCCCCTAAGCTGAGTATGGTTTATGCTCGCCACTAAGCCGAGCATGGTTTATGCTCGCCACTAAGACGAGCATGGTTTATGCTCGCCACCCTCTAAAGCCAAATGGAATAAAATGCTCGACCCATGGTTTGTTTTGTATTTGCAGGAACCAATTCTTATGGCGATCATCATCTCGGCCTTAATACGGTTCCCGATAGTTGTTGGTTTTCTGGCCTTAATACGACCTGGCATGGTCGTCGGATTTCTGGTCTTAACACAACATCGGACCATCAGTTTTCTGGCCTTAATATGGTCCGGCACGACCATAGCAGCTCGAGCATTTGTGCTTCGGTTCAAATTTCAGAACACACCTCCCTCTGTCGATGAAGATGCATTCTGAGGGGAAAAGTGTTAGCCCTCTTTTTGGCAAGAGTCTCAACGAACAAAGCCCAAACGCACAACCAAATACAAGTCGCGCTCCAAGAGGCCCATCAGGGGCGCTACACCAAGCAATGGTATATCAGTCCAAATCCAACTCAGTCAGATTGACTGCGCATTACCTGAAAAATCGCTCACCAGGACGACCGAATTTCTCGCTTCTAGAAAGAACTCGTCGACCGATTATCTCGGGCTAGCGTAAAAGATTTCTACAGAGCCAGTCCACCTAATATCCCGACTTCCAAGGAGATAAAGGCGGTCAACCATATGCGGACAAAGCTCTGCTTTTGATATGCCTCTTCACGGATGCCATGTCTGCCACAACTTTCGAGGAAACTATTTATGAGCAGTGGAATCAGTCTTCCAACCGCAATTCGAGCCAATGGATGGATTCCACGTGTCTGGACCTTCCCGAAATGGCCAGACCATTTCGCAATAGCCCAAGCAGTATTCTTCACCTATAAATACCACCAAGCTTAAAGAGGAAAAGGGAATTTTGGAGACTTTTGGCCAAACGGCTTTCTTCAAGCTTTTCATCTCTACTCTCCTCCAGAATCTTAATCTCTCAAAAGGAAGAAAGGAAAATAGTCATTTTCTTTCTTTTCTCCAAATAGAAAAAGCATTGTACTTTTAATCAAAAGAGAGAAATAATATATAAAGTGGATGTAGGCATCGCCTTTGCCGAACCACTATAAAAATTCTGTGTGTGCTCCCCGTTCTTTTACTTTTTTAATGCATTTTTTTTATCTTTATTCGTGTGTTGATCACGCGATTGGGGGTTGATCGTCACTAGTGACCAACTTTTGATGTCAACAGCCGGATTGATTCAGTGATTTGTTCCAGTTCTTAATCGTGATTGTTGCTATTGCTTCAATTGAAGTGAATTGTGGTGATTTGCCGTTGATGCTCTGTTTGTATTTGTGTGAACCCCCCTTCAAGAAACAACATCCCATTTCATCAAACGCCTTGTCAAAAGCTTCCACCTCAGCACCGCCACGTCAGCAACCCCTTTCTTCCATCTAAATTTGCCCCAACCAGTCACCGTATATAAACCCTACCACTCTTCACCAATTACATCCACCTTGTTCTTCATTTCAGATCTGTTTGAAGAAATCCCACCAAACCCTAATTTCATCAAACAAGCATGTCAGTAGGGCAAGACACTCAAGACCCCCACAGCTTCTCAACTAGCCGTGGTAATGAAAGGTTATACTCAAGAGTGACTATTTCATGGAACTACAGCAAATAAAAGGTTTAATGTTTTGAAGGAGAAAATACTTCTCATCGGGCTATTCTATAATCTACACAAATTCTATAAATATGAACTTCAAGATATCACTGTTCGGGAAGAAATTCGAACGGAATTTGATCAAAACGAGGTAGAAATGATTGGCTTGCCATCTTTATTTTCTACTCTAATTTGTGTAATTTAAAGAAACCTACAAATAAAGAAGGATGGATTTGAGCTAGTGTATCTGGGAAGACCGTAGAACTAAGCATGGGAATGATTGGTCATATACTTGTTAGTTCTTATGCAGGAAGGGAAGTAAGGGAAATGCCAAATTATCGTGTTCAACCTCATAATAAAGACACTTATGAAATTAGTTAGCACTAATAGGATGGGGGTTTATACCAGCGGATTTGCAATTGAGATCTTGGATTGTAAATAAAATGATTGTAAACACAATCATTCCTAATTGGGCATAATTAATAAATCTATGACAAAGATCAAAAGGCCCTATATTCAATTTTAGGAGGAACCCAAATAATTTATTTAAGATTCATTCTTGAAGAGATTAAAATATTTTGGGATCGTAAGCATTAACTATCATATATTCCGTGTAAAAACCCGTTACTTCCCCGTTGAGGAAAGCTCAGATAGTTCGAGAACAAGCCACAACAGAACGCAGACGGAAGGACATTTCATTGCATAATTACAACAATGCACCAGATTACAAGAATATACAGAGTATAAATGAATATTACACAGAAATATCAGAGATTTAAATTACATTTAAATACATCGCAGCGGAAAATAAAACAATACACAATTTGAAGAGATATACGGATACAAAGCTTTCCGGATATCATTCCAGCTGTAAACCAGGATCCTGTGAATATAAATCTGCAAAACCAAAACTACTAGCTGCCCGTGTCAAAATAGGGGCACCCAGAGTTTAGGTTAAAACAATAAACACCAGGTCAGTCATGTGACTGGTGTGAGAACTAAAACAGTTATTACTCTTTGTTTTTGAAGTTAGATAAATCAAGGGACCATGCCGTATAGCACGGAACGGGTTTCCTCCGAAGAATACCAGTGCATAAAACAAACAGCGCAATGCTAAATAAAGAAAGATGAAGCTGTTATAAGACCCAGGTCCTATCACACAATGCAACGCAAGCCGGGGGATAGGGTTTTCCCTTATAACAGCCAAAGAATGCTTGATACGTTTAAAACAAATCATTTTGATAGTACTATAATAAGTGCATAGTGTATAAAACAACTTCAAATCATAAGTATCAATCATAGTCGGCATGAATGACCCATACCACTATGTCACCATATATAAGTTTACAATCAAAACCGCAAGACGTCGTATTGGAAGTTAGGTTATCATTTATGGTATGAACCGAGGCTAGGGGCAAGATCCTCACCGATTCGAGACGCTCTAGTCCGCCCCTCAGGAACAGCCGCAACTTCCCCTTGGATCGTCAGGGTCGGTCCACCGATGTGGATTATTATGCCTGAACACTGCGTTTCCCCGCCGTTTGGGGCGTAAGCCTGGCCCGTCAGCCGACCAGAAGCATCGGCCGAAACCGATATCACGAGGCGCCTCGCTTTTCAGCAAGTAATAATAAGCAACATCCACATGAGTCAAACTCGTCAGCCAGTTCAAGCACTGACGCCACTCTTAACTAGAAAGAAACACATGTCCTCCCTGATGTCCGTCTCCCGTTTTTGGTTCATACCGGGTATGATACTCGCGAATCAACGTTACACAAAGCTGTGCCACACAGGCTGTGCTTTGATCATCACCACAAGACTTTGCTTTTCAACAGAAGCCTCGATCAATTGCCACTTAGGCATGCCACACAGGCAATTCACTCCATGCGTTTGATATCCATCAATATATAACCCCTGAGCTCGTACGTCTCAGAAAAGGGCGTTAAGCAAGAGAATAAATTCTCCGTCGCCAAACAGATATATATTTAATAGAGATCAATCACACGGACTAAAATCCAATGTCAGACACACCGTCCATTTACAAGTCCGTTCTGGGTCTGAACGAAACCGGAGGCACCTAGTACCCCGCATATCCATCGATCTCCAAGCACGTCTGGACGATCACCAACTGTTTCCATCTTCTTGGGTGTACAGCCCAATCAAGATCATCAGTAATCACCCAAACGACGTGAAGACTTCCGGTCTTCGACCATCGTCTTCATCTTCGACTTATCGTCGTATCAGTTATTCAGAACGGGATAAACCCGGTCTTTCCGAATAACTCGCATATATTTTAAAAAAGTGTTACACAAACACAACATACGCCTCATTCCAATTCATCAGTTACTAACTGTAAATTAATCAAGAGAATAATTCCCCAATTATTAACCCCGAAGGCCGAAACCAACATCAGATCGATATCCAGAAAACCATTCTGCTTAGCTAACCGACAGTTAGTTTCTAAATTTCACATTCATAGGGAAAGGTTCTCATTAACTTTATCCAAGATAAATTTCTTGAATTTATTCTTTAATCTATTTTTGAATATCAATTCAAACTAGTCGGGATTAGCGAACCTTACCGAAGTAATCATTTGTTTTAATTTCCCTATCCCAACCTATTCATCCCATGAAGTAAAACTGGTTATACTTCATATCTAACACCACGGTGTTATTGGTAAATTCAATTACCATTTCACGTTCAAATCTAATTAAAGATTTAACTATCGCCTGGAGCAAAACTGGTGGTACTCCATTTTCGATCTTTTCAATCTAATTAAAGATTTAACTATCGCCTGGAGCAAAACTGGTGGTACTCCATTTTCGATCTTTTCAATCTAATTAAAGATTCATTAAAACTCCACTTAATTTTAATCTTTAACTGGGTTAAAGAATCAGTGTCATTTAAAACAAAGTTCACGATAAACCCAAAATCACATTCATTAATTATCGGGTTAAAGAACGAGTGTTATTCAAAACACTGTCCACGATAAACCCAGAAATCAATATCAATTCAATTCCAATTAAATATTATTTAATTGGTACACTTTATTAAATCTAAATAAAAAGATTTAATCTTTTCTCAACTGGGTTCAAGGACAGTGTTAGTGAAGACACCATTCACGACAAACCCAAATCACATTTGATATTCAATACAAGGCTCTGAATAGAAAATATATCGGCTTATATTCAATATCAAATTCGACGATTAACAAATGTCGTGTTGGAGATAACGATATAAATATATATCTTTCAAATTTCCATAACAACATCTGTATAATCTTGAAATCCAACATCGAAATATTCCGAAGACAATTTCGATTCAAATCCATTCCAATGAAATCATTGGAAATTCTGGTTATTTTCACAAACCATTTCAAAGTCAATTTATTTATTTAAAAATAAATAGAATTATAATTCTAGTTCAAAACTAGTTCATTTTGATAAAAATCTATTTTTACCTTTTCAAATATGGAGTTTTTCATCCCAAATCTTCACAAATCATTTCTTATGATTTTACACAAATTATTACTATTTTTAATAATTTTATCAAGGCCAGTACAGTCGATTTCCATCAACGGCCATCGAACTGCACTTACAGCGACCTTTTTCAAATTTGATTTGGACATAATTCCAAATCCAACCGTTAGATTTCAAATTTCTAATATTCGTTAGAAAGCTCTTTTCGATACGAACCCAACGGTTCCGGTTTCAGGAGAATCCGACGGTCGGATCTCCCGTAATGTTCGTTTGAAATAAATGGTCGAAATTCACGAACTGCCGCAGCGCGGCGTGTTCTATTCAGGCCATTATATTATATATATAATATATATAATATATATTTCGCCGATTTCTATTTAAAACGAATTATATAGATAGTTTTAAATTCGTTTCAAAAACAATTTCAACTTCCATTTCAATCCAAAGCAAAATTGAATTCTTCTTTATAAATTCGTTTTAAAATTCATTTCTATTCAATTCAAATTTCAATTCAATTTGAATTCATTTCAATTTGCTTTCAATTCAATTTGAATTCGTTTTCAATTTAATTCAATTCCAAAGTCGTTTTCTATTCGATTCAATTCAAATTGGTTTTCTATTCGATTCAATTCAAATTGGTTTTCTATTCGATTCAATTCAAATTGGTTTTCTATTCGATTCGATTCAAATTGGTTTTCTATTCGATTCAATTCAAATTGGTTTTCTATTCGATTCAATTCAAATTGGTTTTCTATTCGATTCAATTCAAATTGGTTTTCTAATTCAATTTCAGTTCGTTTTCAATTCGAATTCAATTCGAATTCATTTATATTCAATTTCAATTCGAATTTCAATTCTATTCAGTTTCAATTCGAATTTCCATTCTTTTCAAAATATTAGATTTTGAAATCACTTTCGATATTCATTATAAAATGAATAAAATCGATATAAATATCATTCACGTCAAAATGGCGTCAATCTAATCAATACGGCTTCATATATTCCTATTTTCAAATATTCTATTTCAAATATTTCTTTTTCAAATATTTCTATTTCAAATATTTCTTTTTCAAATATTTCGTTCAACACATGACTAATCTCAACGGATGAGTACTGTCAACACATGAACCTTTATTTTATATTGATAAAGATGTAAATTTTATTATTAAAATATTTCGTTCAACACATGACTAATCTCAACGGATGAGTACTGTCAACACATGAACCTTTATTTTATAATATTCTTTATTTTCTAAATTGGAATAAGGCCCAATCAATCACCATATAATGTTAATTATATGGATTTTCCTACATCACACGTATATAATAGCATTGCAAAATAATCAACCATCAACCAAAGTGCACTACACTGTATAAGCATCAAATATAGATATCTAATGCTTATAACAGCCTGTCAATCGATCGATCGACATATTTAATCAATCAGGATGAGTGAACTTCAAATTTCATCCCAACACCCGTGTGGGGTTTCAAACAATCAAACACAGATTTTAGTTGTGCAGTTGGGCGATGTGTAAAATCTATCGACCCAATCAATGTCCTTCAAATAGGTGTACATAAACAAACCGTCCGGTTTGTAAATGAATATTTTATTTTATTCACTTCCACGTTAAAACTATATTTTTAACGATAAAATATTTTATTTAACTTATGAATGCTCTATTCAGTTCATTTATTCAATAAAATGATATTTTTATTTTTCTAACATATTTTAGAAAATTTCGGCGGCATAACGGCACGATACTAGAAACGGGACGAGGCCTAGCCTTATCCCCGGTCTAGTGAAGGCCCACGCCATTCACACATCAATCAAATTCAACAAACAACCAAATTCAAATCAAATCATCTAACTAATTTATACAACCAAACAAACAAGTCCATGGTCTGTGGACGATTGTGTCGGGTGCTACTAAGCACCGTCTGCATCCTAGTATATATATATAGCTAGAAAATAAAATTGAAATGTGAGAAATTCTCACCGAAAGCTATCCAATACCACGACTCTTCTTTGATATAAATCTTCTTCATTCTCGCCTTTTTGTCACCTTCGTTGTCCGCTTTCACTACATATGTAAAAATCGAATTTTTACTTCGCTATCCAATATATAAAAATCATATTTTTACTTCACTATTCAATATATAAAAATCATATTTTTACTTCGAAGTTCAATATATAAAAATCATATTTTTACTTCGCTATTCAATATATAAAAATCATATTTTTACTTCGAAGTTCAATATATAAAAATCATATTTTTACTTCGAAGTTCAATATATAAAAATCACATCTTTATATCATTAAAAATCACGTCTTTATATCATTAAAAATCACGTCTTTATATCATTAAAAATCACGTCTTTTCAATGACAAAAATCTAATCTTGCTTTGTTTAAAAATCTAATCTTTTGCCGTATACATACATATAAATTTCAGATTTTAATTATATACATATATAATAAAACTGAAAATAAATAAATATAAATAAAATAATAAAAGAAAAACTCACTGGGATGGTGGCGGGATGTAGCTGCGGCGGTTTCGGTGGCTCGGGTTATTAGGGGGGGGGGCTGCTGGCGCTCGCAGGTCAACGGGGTGGGGGAGTTTTGAAATGGCGGCAAGGGCTAGTGGTCGCAGCGGGTTCCTGCTCGAGACGGAGGGGCGCGAGGGGTTTTTGGGGTTGGCGATTGGGCGGTTTCGATTGTGGGGTTCTGGGATGGTTCGGGCGTCGCACGAGAGGAGGGGAGGGGGAAGAAGGGGAGGCGCCGGCGTTGGGAGGCCACCGCGAGAGCAGGCGATGGCGGGGGGGCGGTGGGAGGCGGCCGTTGATCTGGTGCAGCGTTCTTCCCCTTTTTTTTTATTTTGTTTTGAAATGAAACGAACGGGGGGGGGCAGAGAGAAATAAGGGGAGGGAGAGAGAATATATTTTTTTATTATTATTTTAATTTGTAAAAAGTTGACTTTTACATACGACCCCTAAACGAGGCCCACCGCCTGTCGTCCATAGCGTTTTACCCCCATTCCGAACACAATGGGATATGTATCGCAAGCTGATGTGATCGTTTCGATCAGTTTCCGTTAAATTTACATTTAAATCACTATATTGAATTTTAAACGTACATTTCAAATTACCGGGGTCACATACTAACTAGAAAAATTCCAAAAAAATATTTTCTAGCTTCGTATTGGTGATACGGTCCTAACAAAACTAATTTCATCGAATTCTGAGACCGTTGGAAAAATGGCCATTTTCCAGTCGATTAAAATCAACTGAAACTGGTCAAATGCTTTTTCCTTTGCCACGCTCAGATATTGATTTGAAAAATTATGAAGTTTGGAATCTAGCAATAACTTTACATCACGGACCCAACAAAAGTGGTTTCGTCGAAATCCGAGGCCATTTGCAAAATTCCCATTTTTAAGGGCCTGAATTCCATAGCGACTATTCAGAATTTTCAACTGGACATATCTTTTGATTCCCGCTATGAAATTTTGATTTTTCGGATTCGCTGGAAAGATATTATCAAATAGATCCCATTATTTTTGGTTTCACTAAAATCTGGATTGTTTTGCACCCGGTACATTCAATTGAAGTCTGAAATCGAATTATCGAACTACCGCGCCATTTTTAATTCTATTTATGATTATATATAATTATTTATATTCTAACGACGACGTATATAATATATACGTTCTAATTAGATTCAAAATAAATTTCTCGTCGATATTATTTAAAATAATTCATTTTAAATAATCAAAATTCGCTAAAATTGCCAAAATAAAAATTTTAAACTGGCCCAGATTTTCGGGTTGTTACAATCTCCCCCACTTAAAACTTTTCGTCCCCGAAAAGGAACAAAGTCGAAAGTGATTTGATTAATCAACTCTACGTTCGATCTGGCTTCCATTCTCCAACTTTTCAGTTTCTGAGAATTTTCAAATTCTTCAAAAATTTGGCTAACACCCTAAATTTTCGAAAAATTTCGCCATAACCTCCCCTGCAATGGGAGCATCGGGAAATCTCAAATAGCTTCCCCGGTCCTTCAGATCTCAAAAAGAAAAAGAAAAAGCCAAGCAGCTAGCCAATAGGCTCATAAAATCATCATCACCCAAACAAAACAGTAAGTTATGTAGTAAACATGTACCTATTTGTCGGGCAAACAAATTTTATTCCCTGCTCTAGCCTCCTTGCTATGACCTGTTCAATGTAAGTACAAGTATATGCAAGCGAATGCGACCAATTTTCAATATAATTCAATATGTGATTCAATTAGCCTTAATGGCTAAAAACTAGCAAACAAATAAACAAACAACACAAACATCAATCAATTAGTTGATTAGCATTTGAAATTCATAACTTTGATACATATACAAAAATCAGATTTTTGATGCCAAATCACAACAATAAGCCCTATCTAATTTTGGTTCTCACACCAGTCAATAGGAGATATATAGAAATCTCACTTTCGTCACTCGAATATAAACACTGATGATGAGGCCTCATCATCAGAATCATCTCCGGCCGACTAGAGTGTGATTCTATATCTATCCAATATATTAAAATTTCGAACACACGTTTGCAAGACGTATATGCGAAATCTCTATATACTGGACTGTCCTAATCAATACAAATAAATAATCAAATACGAATAATTGATTTAAATTTTCAAAACAAAATTTGTTTTCATTTTTTTAAAATACACTCTTCACACTCGTTCTAGGATACTACTGATCCTATCTCTAACGAGTCATTCTCATTGGATATTACTAATCCAATATCTGATGAATTCTATCGTATGGTTCTAATGTGCCTTGTTCTCTAGCTTTGTAAACCAAAGCTCTGATACCAACTGTAAAAACCCGTTACTTCCCCGTTGAGGAAAGCTCGGATAGTTCGAGAACAAGCCACAACAGAACGCAGACGGAAGGACATTTCATTGCATAATTACAACAATGCATCAGATTACAAGAATATACAGAGTATAAATGAATATTACACAGAAATATCAGAGATTTAAATTACATTTAAATACATCGCAGCGGAAAATAATACAATACACAACTAGAAGAGATATACGGATACAAAGCTTTCCGGATATCATTCCAGCTGTAAACCAGGATCCTGTGAATATAAATCTGCAAAACCAAAAATACTAGTTGCCCGTGTCAAAATAGGGGCACCCAGAGTTTAGGTTAAAACAATACACTCCAGGTCAGTCATGTGACTGGTGTGAGAACTAAAACAATTATTAATCTTTGTTTTTGAAGTTAGATAAATCAAGGGACCACGCCGTATAGCACGGAACGAGTTTCTTCCCAAGAATACCAGTGCATAAAACAAACAGCGCAATGCTAAATAAAGAAAGATGAAGCTGTTATAAGACCCAGGTCCTATCACACAATGCAACGCAAGCCGGGGGATAGGGTTTTCCCTTATAACAGCCAAAGAATGCTTGATACGTTTAAAACAAATCATTTTGATAGTACTATAATAAGTGCATAGTGTATAAAACAACTTCAAATCATAAGTATCAATCATAGGCAGCATGAATGACCCATACCACTATGTCGCCATATATAAGTTTACAATCAAAACCGCAAGACGTCGTATTGGAAGTTGGGTTATCATTTATGGTATGAACCGAGGCTAGGGGCAAGATCCTCACCGATTCGAGACGCTCTAGTCCGCCCCTCAGGAACAGCCGCAACTGCCCCTTGGATCGTCAGGGTCGGTCCACCGATGTGGATTATTATGCCTGAACACTGCGTTTCCCCGCCCTTTGGGGCGTAAGCCTGGCCTGTCAGCCGACCAGAAGCATCGGCCGAAACCGATATCACGAGGCGCCTCGCTTTTCAGCAAGTAATAATAAGCAACATCCACATGAGTCAAACTCGTCAGCCAGTTCAAGCACTGACGCCACTCTTAACTAGAAAGAAACGCATGTCCTCCCTGATGTCCGTCTCCCGTTTTTGGTTCATACCGGGTGTGATACTCGCGAATCAACGTTACACAAAGCTGTGCCACACAGGCTGTGCTTTGATCATCACCATAAGACTTTGCTTTTCAACAGAAGTCTCGATCAATTGCCACTTAGGCATGCCACACAGGCAATTCACTCCATGCGTTTGATATCCATCAATATATAACCCCTGAGCTCGTACGTCTCAGAAAAGGGCGTTAAGCAAGAGAATAAATTCTCCGCCGCCAAACAGATATATATTTAATAAAGATCAATCACACGGACTAAAATCCAATGTCAGACACACCGTCCATTTACAAGTCCGTTCTGGGTCTGAACGAAACCGGAGGCACATAGTACCCCGCATATCCATCGATCTCCAAGCACGTCTGGACGATCACCAACTGTTTCCATCTTCTTGGGTGTACAGCCCAATCAAGATCATCAGTAATCACCCAAACGACGTGAAGACTTCCGGTCTTCGACCATCGTCTTCATCTTCGACTTATCGTCGTATCAGTTATTCAGAATGGGATAAACCCGGTCTTTCTGAATAACTCGCGTATATTTTAAATAAGTGTTACACAAACACAACATACGCCTCATTCCAATTCATCAGTTACTAACCGTAAATTAATCAAGAGAATAATTCCCCAATTATTAACCCCGAAGGCCAAAACCAACATCAGATCAATATCCAGAAAACCATTCTTCTTAGCTAACCGACAGTTAGTTTCTAAATTTCACATTCATAGGGAAAGGTTCCCATTAACTTTATCCAAGATAAATTTCTTGAATTTATTCTTTAATCTATTTTTGAATATCAATTCAAACTACTCGGGATTAGCGAACCTTACCGAAGTAATCATTTGTTTTAATTTCCCAATCCCAACCTATTCATCCCATGAAGTAAAACTGGTTATACTTCATATCTAACACCACGGTGTTATCGGTAAATTCAATTACCATTTCACGTTCAAATCTAATTAATGATTTAACTATCGCTTGGAGCAAAACTGGTGGTACTCCATTTTCGATCTTTTCAATCTAATTAAAGATTTAACTATCGCCTGGAGCAAAACTGGTGGTACTCCATTTTCGATCTTTTCAATCTAATTAAAGATTCATTAAAACTCCACTTAGTTTTAATCTTTAACTGGGTTAAAGAATCAGTGTCATTTAAAACAAAGTTCACGATAAACCCAAAATCACATTCATTAATTATCGAGTTACAGAACGAGTGTTATTTAAAACACTGTCCACGATAAACCCAAAAATCAATATCAATTCAATTCCAGTTAAATATTATTTAATTGGTACACTTCATTAAATCTAAATAAAAAGATTTAATCTTTTCTCAACTGGGTTCAAGGACAGTGTTAGTGAAGACACCATTCACGACAAACCCAAATCACATTTGATATTCAATACAAGGCTCTGAATAGAAAATATATCGGCTTATATTCAATATCAAATTCTACGATTAACAAATGTCGTGTTGGAAATAACGATATAAATATATATCTTTCAAATTTCCATAACAACATCTGTATAATCCTGAAATCCAACATCGAAATATTCCGAAGACAATTTCGATTCAAATCTATTCCAATTCAATCATTGGAAATTCTGGTTATTTTCACAAACCATTTCAAAGTCAATTTATTTATTTAAAAATAAATAGAATTATAATTCTAGTTCAAAACTAGTTCATTTTGATAAAAATCTATTTTTACCTTTTCAAATATGGAGTTTTTCATCCCAAATCTTCACAAATCATTTCTTATGATTTTACACAAATTATTACTATTTTTAATAATTTTATCAAGGCCAGTACAGTCGATTTCCATCAACGGCCATCGAACTGCACTTACAGCGACCTTTTTCAAATTTGATTTGGACATAATTCCAAATCCAACCGTTAGATTTGAAATTTCTAATATTCGTTAGAAAGCTCTTTTCGATACGAACCCAACGGTTCCGGTTTCAGGAGAATCCGACGGTCGGATCTCCCGTAATGTTCGTTTGAAATAAATGGTCGAAATTCACGAACTGCCGCGGCGCGGCGCGTTCTATTCAGGCCATTATATTATATATATAATATATATAATATATATTTCGCCGATTTCTATTTAAAACGAATTATATAGATAGTTTTAAATTCGTTTCAAAAACAATTTCAACTTCCATTTCAATCCAAAGCAAAATTGAATTCTTCTTTATAAATTCGTTTTAAAATTCATTTCTATTCAATTCAAATTTCAATTCAATTTGAATTCATTTCAATTTGCTTTCAATTCAATTTGAATTCGTTTTCAATTTAATTCAATTCCAAAGTCGTTTTCTATTTGATTCAATTCAAATTGGTTTTCTATTCGATTCAATTCAAATTGGTTTTCTATTCGATTCAATTCAAATTGGTTTTCTATTCGATTC
This sequence comes from Allium sativum, assembly GCA_030737875.1. NCBI lineage: Eukaryota > Viridiplantae > Streptophyta > Magnoliopsida > Asparagales > Amaryllidaceae > Allium > Allium sativum. Next base: position 168,250,673 of record CM060923.1, read on the forward strand.
AATTCAAATTGGTTTTCTATTCGATTCAATTCAAATTGGTTTTCTATTCGATTCAATTCAAATTGGTTTTCTAATTCAATTTCAGTTCGTTTTCAATTCAATTTCAATTCGAATTCATTTATATTCAATTTCAATTCGAATTTCAATTCTATTCAGTTTCAATTCGAATTTCCATTCTTTTCAAAATATTAGATTTTGAAATCACTTTCGATATTCATTATAAAATGAATAAAATCGATATAAATATCATTCACGTCAAAATGGCGTCAATCTAATCAATACGGCTTCATATATTCCTATTTTCAAATATTCTATTTCAAATATTTCTTTTTCAAATATTTCGTTCAACACATGACTAATCTCAACGGATGAGTACTGTCAACACATGAACCTTTATTTTATATTGATAAAGATGTAAATTTTATTATTAAAATATTTCGTTCAACACATGACTAATCTCAACGGATGAGTACTGTCAACACATGAACCTTTATTTTATATTGATAAAGATGTAAATTTTATTATTAAAATATTTCGTTCAACACATGACTAATCTCAACGGATGAGTACTGTCAACACATGAACCTTTATTTTATAATATTCTTTATTTTCTAAATTGGAATGAGGCCCAATCAATCACCATATAATGTTAATTATATGGATTTTCCTACATCACACGTATATAATAGCATTGCAAAATAATCAACCATCAACCAAAGTGCACTACACTGTATAAGCATCAAATATAGATATCTAATGCTTATAACAGCCTGTCAATCGATCGATCGACATATTTAATCAATCAGGATGAGTGAACTTCAAATTTCATCCCAACACCCGTGTGGGGTTTCAAACAATCAAACACAGATTTTAGTTGTGCAGTTGGGCGATGTGTAAAATCTATCGACCCAATCAATGTCCTTCAAATAGGTGTACATAAACAAACCGTCCGGTTTGTAAATGAATATTTTATTTTATTCACTTCCACGTTAAAACTATATTTTTAACGATAAAATATTTTATTTAACTTATGAATGCTCTATTCAGTTCATTTATTCAATAAAATGATATTTTTATTTTTCTAACATATTTTAGAAAATTTCGGCGGCATAACGGCACGATACTAGAAACGGGACGAGGCCTAGCCTTATCCCCGGTCTAGTGAAGGCCCACGCCATTCACACATCAATCAAATTCAACAAACAACCAAATTCAAATCAAATCATCTAACTAATTTATACAACCAAACAAACAAGTCCATGGTCTGTGGACGATTGTGTCGGGTGCTACTAAGCACCGTCTGCATCCTAGTATATATATATAGCTAGAAAATAAAATTGAAACGTGAGAAATTCTCACCGAAAGCTATCCAATACCACGACTCTTCTTTGATATAAATCTTCTTCGTTCTCGCCTTTTTGTCACCTTCGTTGTCCGCTTTCACTACATATGTAAAAATCGAATTTTTACTTCGCTATCCAATATATAAAAATCATATTTTTACTTCGCTATTCAATATATAAAAATCATATTTTTACTTCGAAGTTCAATATATAAAAATCATAATTTTACTTCGAAGTTCAATATATAAAAATCACATCTTTATATCATTAAAAATCACGTCTTTATATCATTAAAAATCACGTCTTTATATCATTAAAAATCACGTCTTTATATCATTAAAAATCACGTCTTTTCAATGACAAAAATCTAATCTTGCTTTGTTTAAAAATCTAATCTTTTGCCATATACATACATATAAATTTCAGATTTTAATTATATACATATATAATAAAACTGAAAATAAATAAATATAAATAAAATAATAAAAGAAAAACTCACTGGGATGGCGGCGGGATGTAGCTGCGGCGGTTTTGGTGGCTCGGGGTTTTAGGGGGGGGCGGCTGATGGTGCTTGCAGGTCAACGGGGTGGGGGAGTTTTGAAATGGCGGCTAGGGTTAGTGGTCGCAGCGGGTTCCTGCTCGAGACGGAGGGGCGCGAGGGGTTTTTGGGGTTGGCGATTGGGCGGTTTCGATTGTGGGGTTCTGGGGTGGTTCGGGCGTCGCACGAGAGGAGGGGAGGGGGAAGAAGGGGAGGCGCCGGCGTTGGGAGGCCACCGCGAGAGCAGGCGATGGCTGGGGGGGGGGGGGGTGGGGGTGGGAGGCGGCCGTCGATCTGGAGCAGCGTTCTTCCCCTTTTTTTTATTTTGTTTTGAAATGAAACGAACGGGGGGGGCAGAGAGAAATAAGGGGAGGGAGAGAGAATATTTTTTTTTATTTTAATTTGTAAAAAGTTGACTTTTACATATGACCCCTAAACGAGGCCCACCGCCTGTCGTCCATAGCGTTTTACCCCCATTCCGAACACAATGGGATATGTATCGCAAGCTGATGTGATCGTTTCGATCAGTTTCCGTTAAATTTACATTTAAATCACTATATTGAATTTTAAACGTACATTTCAAATTACCGGGGTCACATACTAACTAGAAAAATTCCAAAAAAAATATTTTCTAGCTTCGTATTGACGATACGGTCCTAACAAAACTAATTTCATCGAATTCTGAGACCGTTGGAAAAATGGCCATTTTCCAGTCGATTAAAATCAACTGAAACTGGTCAAATGCATTTTCCTTTGCCACGCTCACATATTGATTCGAAAAATTATGAAGTTTGGAATCTAGCAATAACTTTACATCACGGACCCAACAAAAGTGGTTTCGTCGAAATCCGAGGCCGTTTGCAAAATTCCCATTTTTAAGGGTCTGAATTCCATAGCGACTATTCAGAATTTTCAACTGGACATATCTTTTGATTCCCGCTATGAAATTTTGATTTTTCGGATTCGATGGAAAGATATTATCAAATAGATCCCATTATTTTTGGTTTCACTAAAATCCGGATTGTTTTGCACCCGGTACATTCAATTGAAGTTTGAAATCGAATTATCGAACTACCGCGCCATTTTCAATTCTATTTATGATTATATATAATTATTTATATTCTAACGACGACGTATATAATATATACGTTCTAATTATATTCAAAATAAATTTCTCGTCGATATTATTTAAAATAATTCATTTTAAATAATCAAAATTCGCTAAAATTGCCAAAATAAAAAATTTAAACTGGCCCAGATTTTCGGGTTGTTACATTCCGCTTCGCTTCACAATGTGTATTCTTTGACGTCTTAAAATACCATCCTACCTCTCCTCTTATGAATTTATTCTAGCTAAAGAAGGTGGTACTAAAATTTCAATCTTATAACACTTCCTGAACGACATCCAGCTCATATAACGTATGAAGAATGGAATATTCAGTTGCAATGAAAAGACTTTAGTCAACCTTCAAACACTTTCACTCGACCAACACAAAAAATTCCATCTTCATATCCTTAAGAGACGGAATATCATTCAGAGCTTGAAATTTCTGAAGCATGCATTCATCTATTTTGTACACGATTTGACGCTTCGTAACTAGTGAGTCATTACTCAAAATCACACATCATTTGAAAAGAAATCTGTTGGTTTATAAAGGTCTTTCTCCACTAGAATGACTAAGCATGAGAAAACAATGGATAAATTTGTATTGGCTTTTGTAACGTCCCAGAATTTTAGCGATTTATTAATTAATTTATTCAACTATTTTAATATAGTTGTTTGATAATTTAAATGGTTTGGATTCAAATACTTTGAATATTTAAATTCATTCAAATTATGTAGTAATATCATTTAATATTTGAAATAGTCAGAAATACTCGGATTAACGATGTTATGTGAACTGGATATTTAATCGAGTTTATATTCGAATTATAATAACGAATATATTATATACACGACGATTGAACGTAAAATTATAATTGAGCTTGTAACATCGCGGTTGTTCGTAATTTTACGTTTTGAACTTCATCTAAGTATACAGGATTCGCTTTAAGTCGGATTTCTTTGAAACAAGAAACGTTCGAATTTATTGAGCTGTATTTTTCGAATGGAAGTGAAAAATTGAGGTTTCGTCTTGTAGGTTGTAAGTTATGTCCAAATCAAATCTTCAAATAGTAGCTATGGAATCATTTATAAGTCATAATGATTTATTAAATATAATTAAATATTGGTTTCGAATTTGGACAATATTTTCGAGACGTATTCTTAATTTGATTTATAGATTTTTTCTGTAATTTTTATTTTGGAAAATAAGAAATTTTCGTTTGACGTATTTTACACCATATGTCGGCATTTTGGAATTTCACAGAATAAGTTAATTTGTCTGTTTTATTATATTTTTGGAATTGGGACACATCGCTTGACACGATTGTATTTTTATCTTTGTTTGTAACAGTCCGTAATTAAAAGGAATTCTATGTAATAGATATGGTAAAAACTTTAACTTTTCAAAACAAATATACATATGCCTTATTATCCATTCTTCTTACTAGTGGAAACATACCTAACGGTATAACTAAAGTTTGCTGTGCGCCCTTTTATGTGTGAGAAATTTGATGAAACACGTTACGTACTTTGACATCATTTACTAAGTTATTTTTCATATCATGTTTTAATATATCAGCCATGTTTTATATCGGTTATATCATATTTATTTATGGTCTGTAGTTTTTAGGTTGCCACACGTAGGTGTATATATTAGAAAGTTTCTTTTTCCACGTTAAAGAGTTCATGACAACCCAACATTTTACCTCCATTCTTTTATTTAGTATTCGTGATTGCTCAGCATGTCAAACTAGACAACGAAAACACATGACAGTAGCATGGGATATATTCGGATCAGTAAATATAAAAATTGTATACAATTTTTTTTTTTTGCAGTACATGGTTTCTTTTGTTATGAAGTTATATATTTACTGGACACCACTGAAGAAGCATACACTGTATGTCCGAAGCAATCCTACCCTCTAGCTATGTATGTTAAGTCTTAGCTAGGAAATAAAACTTCATGCAGACCTATTCTAAGCTCTACTTACCCTAGTCCTTGCCTGCTAAGTAAACGACTTCTATATATACGAAAGCCTTCTCTGTTTGTTTTGGGTTCGAAGCTTTCTTTGATATTCTTTTAATGGTCGAAAGAAGAAAATAAAAATCATTTCAAAATTAATACTCAACAGAAAAAATTAAAACTAATGTATTTAACTCCTCAAAATATTCTCCTTATTCCTGTTCACATACTAGAGAGCTCGACATTCTTTTTTTTTCGAAGTCCCACGGCAGCGCCTAGGGTTCCTGTTTTGGAAAATACAAGCACTAATTCATGTTTTGGCGATCGTTTAGGAGTCTGCACTAAAATCCGCACCTAGTATACAAGTTTGTAAGAAATCTGTGCATATTTTTTGCACTGGTGTCTATTGTGTGAAGAGTTGTTTGAAGAACGCGAATCTAAACAGGGGTGCGAGTTCAATCAATGATATGGAGAGAATGAGTATTTGAAGAGAAGATTTTAGGAATATTTTGTTTGAGTTTGTGTTGAAGGAAAGATGAGGTTGTGTTGAAGATGTACAGGAGAGGCGTGATTCATTTGATGTTGGGGAAAAAGATATCCACATGGGTATGGGTTTTTACAAAGGGGTATGGGCCAGTTTTAGAAATGTGAGGCCCATAAATAAATTGAAAGAATATATAAGGGAGCTAGCAGCTGAATTCTGGAAGTTGGATGTGCGAATACAGGAAAGGGAGGAACTGTTTTAAGTGGGGCGGTGATGATATGTTAGATGGGCCGAACTATAGGGTAAAGCCCAATTTATAATTAAATTAATTTTAATCTTTAATAGTGTATTAGTTTAAAATAAATATATCTTTATCATACTTTTTCCAGAATCACGAACGGTCTGATCTGTTGGGATCGTGGAATCGTACGCTACATATAGAACCAGTCTTGAGCGATTTGGAGATCGTTTCGATTAATGGCGAAATTAAATGTCTGATCGAATCAATCAACTGTTAGTCGTTATTTAATGATTAACGACCATGGTGAGTAAACTCACTAACTCTGTCCAGTTTTATAATTTTATAAATATTATTTTATATTGTTAAATAATGATTAAATTTTTGTGTGATGGTTGATTGGATGATTTGCTTATTAATTGGTTAAAATAATATATATAATTATATATATAAACAATCAATTGAATGTTGATTCTATTTATTTTAATATCCCACATTGATACGAAATTAGTGTTATTTATGTTGATTAACATTTGTGGATGCAGGGAAACTGGTTGGAGGGATCCGACGGGATTCCTCAACAATTATAGTTATTTTTCATATATATATGCATTATATAATGTGACAAATAATCTGTGGTTGATTATAGTGTGTTGGGATGTTTAAATAACATTGACCCTGAATAATTGGTATTTAAACTACCATAAAAATATATCAGAAAAGAATTATATTTTTAAATCGAAGTTGAATTTTGAACAAACTAGACTATAATAACTTGTTTTAATTATATTAAAACAAATAGTTAGATTTATAAAAGATGGTTAGAAATAAAGTGGAATAATTATTATTAAATAATTTGAAATTAATAGGATGAATTTAGGAAGGGGAAATTGGAAAATCATCTAAAAGGAAAGCAATGAAATTATTTCGATGTTGAAATGTAAATAAGATTGAAATAAATTTTTAAGGGTTTATAATTAAAATTCGACTTTGTCGAATATATTGAAAATTATTTATTCTTATAAATTATATAATGAAATTCAGAATTTCACACAATAATTAAAATTTGGATTTATTACAAAATATGTATTAGAGATTTAGTTATAACTTATAAACGGAGTTTATGAAATAAAATATAAAGTATGAATTTATAAAATAACTAGATAATTGGAATTTTAATCTATAATGGTATTTATTATTTAAGTCAAGATTTGATTTAATAAAATGAGTCCACGTTTTTGTAGAGGAATATTATTCACGCTTTAAAGTGAATAATGGTTTAAAAGCAAACGTTTTGCAGATTAAATTTGTTATAAAAGGAAATTGGTAAATATTTGATACAATTTTGAAATTAAGAATGGAGTTATGGAAATTAGAAACTGATTAAAGATTAGTTATGTTGAATGGCTTCCTGAGTATCGATCTGTTGTTGGTTTCGGCCTTCGGGGTTGATGCTTAGAGAGTTGTTCTCTGACTAGCTTACAGTTAGGGACTGGTGGATGTAGAAGAGTAGTGATACGTGAATAGAAATTGAAATGTTTCCGATGTTAAAAACGTATAGTTACTAAATTACATTTTTATGTAATTAAGTTAAAGTTTATATTTTCAGGTAATTAAGATTTAAAGTAAGAAACTTACATTTTTATGTAATGAAAAGATTAGATTTTGATATTGCAAAATTACTTAATACAATGTAGATTATATTAAAAAGAAAAGTCACATTTTAATGCATATGAAATATATACATAATTTAGATTTATGTTAATGCATATGAAATATATACATATTTTAGATTTATGTTAATGCATATGAAATTTACATTTACATGTGAAAAGATTAAGAGACAAAATTATCATTTTAGTTTTGCATTGAAAGATATTAACAAAAATTATTATTTTTGCTTGGCATTGAAAGAATAACAAAGTTATTATTTTTGTTGCATTGAAATTAAACAAACAAAAATATATTCATTTTTGTAGAATTGAGGTTGACACCAAAATATATTGCATTTTTGTTAGGAAATTGAAATGACACAAAAATCTTCATTTTTGTTAATTGGAATGATACACGAATAATACGTTTTTGTGTGAATTGAAGGGTAAAAGAAAAATATACTTTGTTATATTTAGAATGTGTATGTGAATTAAAATAAAATAAACATTATTGTGTGTTATGTTATTTATCAAAATGTTATGAAACCAAGTGTTCTTTACTTGTTATGATAATCACAATAATGAAATGGATGAAGGAATTATATATAATTATATATTTATATAAATTAAAAGCAACGAATCAAGCATGGTAGTTCACATTTTAAAATTGTACTTTTAATTGATTATACCGAAATATCCGACCATCGGATTTTTCCAAAACTGAAACTGTTAGGTTCGCCTTGGGAAGATCTTTCCAACGATATGAGTTGTGTTAAAATCCAACGGTTAGATTTAGAGAAATGTGTGAAACAAATTTGGGTGAAAACAGCGCCAAGGTCGCCTATTGATTTGAAGCATCGTTAAATGGAATTTAATTATTTTTATATAAATAAAAATAAAGATTGATCGTTATAAATTAATATTAATGATATGAAATGATTTAAAATATATATATATGCGAGAATCATTTGAAAAGTCCGAGTTCAATCTCATTTCAAATGATTATACGTCGATCTAAGTCGAAGAGTTGAAGACGGTGACTGAAGAACCGACGATCTTCACATCGAATGGACGACGACTACTGATGCCCGTGATTGGAGTAGTTACCTTGAAGGGGCTACAGTGGTGGCCGTCCGGACGTATATGTTGATTGCACGGATATACGGGTACCTCCCTTCCGTATTGGACATACGGGACGAGGGTATCTCCGGTTTCGTTCAGACCCGGAACGGACTTATAAATGGAATGTGTGTCCGACATTGTACTCCTTTAGATTGTATTTATTGATTTTCAACCGAATGTATGAATAATTGGTGGAGGAGAATTTATTCTCTTGCTTAACACCCTTTTGTATATTTTGGCAAAGAATTAATAGTATGATATGAATTGACAGTGTGGCATACCAAGATGCAATGATCAAGACTTTTGTTGAAAAGCAGGCCTTGGGGTTGATGATCAAAGCACGGCTTGTTTAGGCATAGCTTTGTGTATAACGTAGCTTCGCGAGCCTCACACCCCGGTTGGAGTCTAAAACGGGAGAAGGGAACGCAGGGAGAGCAGCACGTTTCTTTCTAGCTAGAAGTAGTGACAGTGCTTAAACTGGCTAACATTTTACTTATGTGGATGATGGAATGAGGCGCCTCGGATGATAGGTCCTATAGGACCGGGAAACGTGTGTTCAGGAATTGCCAATCTGCAAAATCGTATGTGCGGACCGGCCCTGCAGCTTTCCAAGGGTTCATTGCGGGGAATCCTGAGACATTAGCTAGAGTGTCTCGAATCGGTAAGGAGCTCCTCCCTAGCCTTGACTCATGATGGAAACCCAATTTCCAATACGACCTCATGCGGTTTTGATTGTAGAACTAGTATGGCGACATAGTAGGATGGGGTACTATGCCGTCTATGATTGATACATTATAATTGAAATATTTTTGAAACATATATACACTAATAATAATATCAAATCCATTTTATCTTATCAAGAATCTTTTGACCATTATAAGGTAAAACCCTATCCTCCGGTTTGCGTTGCATTGTGTGATGGGACTTGGGTCTTATAATGGTTTCATTTTTCTAAAAAGCATTGCTTTGTTTAACAATTTACTTTATTTTATGCACTGGCAATCCAATGGAGTAAACCCGTTCCGCGTTAGCGGCGTGGTCCTGTGATTAGCCTTGTTATTAGATTAGTTAAGTTAGATTTCTCATACCAGTCCCATGACTGACTCGTAGTTTGTTTCACTTTGCAAACTCGGGTGCCCTTTTTCCACACGGGCAGTCGAGTAGCTTTTTGCAGGTATTTATCTCTTGAGCAGGATTCTGGATCGAAGCCTAAAGCTGTGTCCAGAGCATAAAAGTCTTCCGCTGTTTATTGTATTTAATTTATTGTAATTTATCTTCCGCTGTAATTTTATTCAATATACTCTGATATGTTCTGTACTCTGATGTAACATTATTGTGATGTTTATAAAAGTCTACTGTTATTGTTCTAATGTTGTTGTATTCCCAGAGTTAACATACTCGGGTTTTGAACGGTCTTAGTCGATTTTGCGATCGATTGGGTCCGGGCAAAAAAATCCGGAGCCGTTACAGTATACCCGTGGTATTTTTGGCGAAATCAATTTGTGATTTGGCGGGTATGGCGATGTGGCATTCAAAGTGAATGAAGATGTGACTTGTTAAAAGATACATTATGACCTCAAGCCTCATTAACCGGGAAATGAAAAAAATCAGGCAGGTTGCATGGCTAAGTGGGTCGCTCCTAATTAGGGTATATTGTCACCATCTAAAGAATATTAATTTTTCTACTTCATTCGATTCTGTATCTCCTGGGAATGGTTATATTGGTATACCAACCGTAAGGTGACAATATAATCGGAACATTCAAGTTAAATGAATGATCGGTCATGTGTGGCGGAGTTGCAAGATGTTCTTGTTGAACTCCATTGTATTCCCTCTATAGTACACTGATCGGAAGGTGGATCCATACCTTGTTATAGTTGGAAATCCATTCTCCAATAAGAGCCCGCGGTTTTGATTGTTTATTATATATGTAGAACGTGAGATGCAAGTGTTCTGCTAGATTGTTATTTACTTGATTTAGACACTATTATAATATCAGAAAAGTATTGATTTTAAGAATAGTTTGGGTTATTGTAAGGTAAAAACCATCCGCGTTTATGTGTGGATCGGTCTTACGATTATCTTTTCTTTTGAAAAGTATTTTGAAAAGTTAAACCGAATGGTTGGAGTTTACTCACACCAGTCCCATGACTGGCCCAGAGTTTATTTTTTTTGTTTTCCCTAAATTCTTGGGTACCCAAATTTGTACGGGCAGTCAAGTAGTCGGAATTTTACAGATATACCTGGAAGAGCTTGGAGCAGAAGGCTTCAACATTTGTTATATATATAGTTTATTTCCGATGTGATGTGTTATGTTGTACTCTGATAATGGTATGCATATATACTGTTACAAGTTTGTATTTCAAAGTTATGTTATATAATATATTTTACTCGTTCCGCTGTGAGATTCATGTTTACTCTTATTCTGTGGTGTTGTGATCTTCTTCTTATTCTATTCTAACTTTCTTTCTATTTCTCACCCTCTAACTTCTTTCTATTAATGAACTGATATTTCCGATGCTTGAATAATCATCATGGTATTTTGTGTCGATTTTCAGGGTCGAAAATCCCTGGGTCATTATAGTGGTATCAAAGTTGAAGGTTAAGTGATTACCTTGGCTCCGTTGCGTAACTCAGCAGAGATAGGGTTAGTAATACCCTAGATTGAGTTTGAGTGTATATATATGAGCACGTATTTGTAGATTGATATAAAATGGTTTTATATTGTGTAGTTTCATTGATTGAGTAGTTTATGAATTCTGGTCGATCGGTAGGATCCACTGTATCGATAGGGGTTTCTAAATGCTTGAATACAATGAACCGACACAGTATGTTTTGAAAAGAGGGTAAATGAAATAATTTTACCCAAAGGATATTTTGATATAAAGAAAAGTATATATCTTGAAATTATTATAGTATATTAGATGTATTGGTTGTTATTATAATCAAATAAGATTATAATTGAGATAGTTATAAATAACCTATCAAGATTCGTATAAAAGAGAAATATAAATTCAGATGAATTAAATCTGAAGACAAACTTGAATTGAAATGAAAACTCTGGAGAATAGGAAAAGGGTTGATATGAAATTTAGATTAAATACATGGAATTTTAAGATCCTAGGTGAATTCGTAAATCTTTTCCAATCATTTTGAAGGATATTTTGAAATAATTTCAAAATGGAAGTGTTTAAAAAGAATTTTTGAAGTGATATAGTATTGAACTCACTTCGGTCGCTGGAAAATAATTCTAATCATGATTGCAACATCATCAGTGTTCATTTTCAAGTTTCTAAGTGACGTATTACTACTAAAGATTTTGTTTTGACTTGTTTTGAGGAAACAAGTTGGTAAAAATTCAAATGTTTTGAATCACTATTATTATATGTATATATATATGATTTCAAACTAATTTGAAATAAAAAACCAGGAATTTGATTCTATAATTTAAATTTAACTTTTGAAGTTAAATAGCTTGAAAAGGTAAAAGTGAATAAATAAATTATAATATAACTTAAACAAAGTTAAATAAAATTAGATTGGATTAGAGATAATCTGGAATGGAACTGAATTGATGGGTTAAGAGTTTGGAATTGAGATTGGAACTGGAGTCTGAAATGGAATTTGGCTTGGACTTAAGAAAATGATTTGGTTTGAGGATAAAGTGATTGGAGATCAAAGTTGGGAATGCATGGATATATGCTGATTTGATGGTGAATAAAAGAGACAGAGTGAATGCCCAACAAAAAGGTACAAGTTTATGTTATATTTGAGTAGGAGATTTATAAGCAAATTGGGAAAGCCACTAGGCTGATTGGTTTTCTTTTGAATTGTTGAAGGCCTAGAGAGGCGAGTTGCAGTTATACCAATTGAGTCGTGCAAAGTAGACGCTGGCAAAATATTTGGGAACTTAAGTTGTTAGGAAATTTTCATGATTTTTGAAAATTTTCGTTAATATGAATGAATTAATATTTTAATTGGGATTAATTGGTTCAGTTCAAACTGAATCTAAGGAATAAACCAAATATTTTAATTTAGCTAATAGATTGATAGCATTTTTCCTACCTTAGTAATTTCGGGGATGAAATTCTTTTAAGGGGGGGAGGAACGTAACGTCCCAGAATTTTAGCGATTTAATAATTAATTAATTTAATTATTTTAATATAGTTGTTTGATAATTTAAATGGTTTGGACTCAAATATTTTGAATATTTAAATTTATATAAATTATGGAATAATATAATTTAATTTCAGAAATAGTAAAAAATAGTCGGATTAACGATGTTATGTGAATTAAATATTTAATCGAGTTTACATTCGAATTATAATAACAAATATATTATTTAAACGACGATTGAATGTAATAGTTGTAATATAATTATAATCGAGCTCGTAACGTCGCGCTAGTTCGTAATTTTATGTTTTGACCTTCATCCGAGTATACAGGATTCGTTTTAAGTCGGATTTCTTTGAAACAAAAAACGTTCGAATCTACTGAGCTGTATTTTTCTAATGGAAGTGAAAAATCGAGGTTTCGTCTTATAGATTTTAAGTTATGTCCAAATCAAATTTTCAAATAGTCGGTATGGAATCATTTATAAGCCATAACCATTTATTAAATATAATTAAATATTGGTTTTGAATTTGGACAAGATTTTTGAGATGATTCTTATTTTAATTTATAGACCTTTTATATAATTTTTATTTTGGAAAATAAGCAACTTTTCATTTGACGTATTTTAAACCCTATATCGGCGTTTTGGAATTTCACAGAATAAGTTAACATGTCTGTTTTATTATATTTTTGGAATCGGGACACATCGCTCGACACGATCGTATTTTTATCTTTGTCCATAATAGTCCGTAATTAAAAGGAATTCTATGTAATATATACGGTATAAACTTTAGCTTTTTGTTGAAACCAAAAAATGGCTACAACACCAAAGGTACTCTTGGAGCACTTCATCAAACGGTATGATTTGAGATTACAGAGCTACAAACACAAAATAAAAGGAAAATAGTAGAGAACAAAGAATTTTAGAGTGGTTCAATCAATTTAGACCTACGTCCACTATGGAATCATTTCTCATTATCATACTTGAGTTTACAAAGTACAACACTTTATACGTTTCACTCATTTTATGATATTTCTCTCTTTTCTCTCTCTTTGATCTAGATTTCACTTGAATACATCAAAGGAATGGTTTGATCTCTCTATGTATGGTAGAGATTGATGAATATCTTCAACACTTCAGCACTTGAGTGATTTTCCTTGATTACATGATGATTTTGTGTTAGATCTAGGCTTTAAAGAGGGTTGATGGAGATTAAAGAAGACTGAATTGAATTTGAGCAATTTCTAGTGGAGTTTGGAGAAGATTTGATGCATTTGTTGTTGAAGCAAGATGGATTGGGCTTGAGAAGCCATTAATGGAGCTTGGAGTGCTTGAGAGTGGTGGAGAAATGGTTTGGACAACCCTTTGGGGTAGAAAAATCGTTCCCTTAAATGGTTGAGAAGTGGGATATTTATAAATGTAGTTTGGAGGTAGTGACAAAGCTAAAAATGTGGTGTGCAGGTTTTAGGTCGGCCTCAAACTTATTTACAAAAATGCCACAGGGAAATTTTTCGACCGACCTGAATTATTTGCTGCCGACCAACTAGTTTACTTCTTGATGCCAACCCATTTTCATATATATGACCGATCCATTTTCACAAAATCACATGCATCTTTATACATATTGAGTTATCATCCAATCCATACATGCATGTGTAGAATAATTGGTCCATATTGCTTCCTCGTATTACACGTGACACGTTACTTATCTTGATAAATATTCTGTTACGCAAGCTTCAGGTTTTTCAAAGTTAACGTTAATTGGTATATATATGCTTTAATACCGATCCATATATATTTCACCTGGCCGAACCATATATGTCTTGAGATGCCAATTCATTTAATTACAGAATGTGCCACCGTGTTATTTAAAGTGCCGATCCACTTTTATAACTTTGCCATCGTCCAAGCTTTTGCTCCAGCCTTTACTGTTTGTTTTATCATAAAGCCACGTGTAATGTCACTTTGTTATGTCCATTCATACATGAATCCAGGGCCTTCCTTATACATTGATTTATTATCCAATCCCATTATACACGAAGGCCGCCATATTAACATTATACCGACCCAAAGTAATTATAGTACTGCAACTAAAATACAAATCAGCCAACCCGTATTCTCGTGTGAAGGCCAACCCATATATGAATATGCTTTGTTATTGCAGCCGACCAATGCATAGCAACGTAGTGACCAACCCCAATTAGTTCTTGTTGATCGACCCATTGGTGAGATGCTCAACCCAGTCAGCAGTCTACGGTGCTCAAGTTTGACCACGTGTTTGGATGACAAGTCTTGAACGAATGGTGCAGATCTATCGGGTTTCATGGCCTTACATGTTTTACACATTTGTACATGAAAATGCATGGATCCACGTGGCCTTAAAGTTGCTACTTATTTTCCTGGAAACAACTTTATTTCGTTGCTCCTTAGAAAAGTATTTTCTCCTTTATATTAAGACGTGATGTATCATTTAAACTAATGCATGTAAGTGAGCAATCCTTCTCAATTGTCCATCCATACATGAATGCAGCGCCCTTCATATATACAAATGACCGACCCGTCACTAACGAAGTGGCCGACCGACTCATGAAGAAGGATCTCTACTGATCCATTGTGTGTAATGCGGCTGACCGACCCAGTTGCTGCGGGGATGACTGACCGACCGTATGCCTTGGCGATGATCGACCGACCCAATTGATGTCGACCGACTCACTGCAACGCAATACGACCGACCTGAACCATTATTATTCCATGTTTCCAATATGATTACTTCATTTAGATAATTGATGCATTATTTTCTAAACCGCGTTAACAACGGGGCTAACATTTGCCCCTCGGAGCTTGTATTTTATTCATGAGAAATGCAAGCTTTGAAATGAATGTGATTGTTATAATTTACGTCAAGCATATCGATGGACTGCTAACATTCATTGTTGCTGGATCGGAATGAATTTAAATTAAAATTTTGTTGGCGATGATTCGCATTCAAATTCGTTCTTGAAATGTTCTGTTGCACAAACTTTGTTGCGTTAATTGATGCATCGGTTTTGAATTCAAGCCTTTATTGTTGATAGCGCTGTGCCAGTATGTGATTCCTAGGTTTTAACTCGAGCTCGAGTGCGTAGAACAAGCGAAATTTGCGTCGGATTGGTCGTGGCCGATTTTCACTTAAATGGTTGTGGCCAATTCACGCTAAATTACTTGCTTTACGTACTAACTTAGCCATTGAATTCTATCGAAGTGGTACACCTTCTAAAGCGAATGACGATTGTTTTTTTTTTCAATGCTACAACATGTTTTGCAACAACAAAAACATTGCATATTTCTGGGCTAATATTTTGTTATCGACTGCCCATATCGATAATAGATTAGTCGGTTAAAAAATATAGTCATAGCGAATCACTGTTATGAATTGAATGGAGTGTTGATACAGAATTGTTTTATTCAACGATTTATAATATATTGAGTATTATCAGTACGAACACGACATTCTAATTCTGAATTCGCATTAACGCTTAAGATCAACTAATTGACAAAAAGCCGACTATAGATTTCAAGCGTCATTGTTTTAACGACTTATATGATGGTGTACGATATTTCACATTTGGGAAATATGTATCTATGAATTATTTTCTACTTCCTTTTGGAGAAGCCTTGGATATTTATGCCCCTGTCTGGGAGGTCTTTATCCTTCACTATGGGAAGTATTTTGGCCTTTGTTGTGGAAAGAAAACTTGGTGCTCAATGTTCGTCTTCTTTGTCAATCAGTTCTGACATCGGAGATTCCATTGGATGCCCGCACTATGGAGAGGTCATTTATAGTCCAACGTTTGTCTTCTCTTGCCAGCTGAATCAACATGATAGATTTCACTGAGTATTGTTGATCTTTGCTATAGAGAAGTTGCCCTTTCTATGAAAAGAACTTTTGTTATTATGCCCCCACTTGGGAAGGGCTTTGAATTTCATGCCCCTGCTTGGGCTAAAATCTAACACTTGTCGCATGTGGGATATTCAGACACTACGCAAGTGAACTGGTTAATGTCCAACACCCGTCGCATCTGAAATGTTCAAACACTATGCAAGTTAATTGGTTAGTGTCCAACACCCGTCGCATATGAGATATTCAGACATTACACGAGTTAATTGGTTAGTGTTCAACAACCGTCGCATCTGGGATGTTCAGACACTACGCGAGTTAATTGGTTAGTGTCCAACACCCATCGCGTCTAAGATATTTAGACACTACACGAGTTAATTGGTTAGTGTCAAACACTTGTCGCATCTGAGATATTCAAACACTACACGAGTTAATTGGTTAGTGTCAAACACCCGTCGCATCTGAGATATTCAAACACTACGCGAATGATTTACATTCTTCATATCTGAGATTTCAGATTCTACGCAAATGTATTGACATTCTTCACATCTGAGATAATCAGATGCTACGCATTTGAATTTCGTCATCCTTCACACCTGAGATAATCAGATGCTACGCAAATGATTTACATTCTTCACATCTGAAATTTCAGATCTTACGCAAGTAAATTGACATTCTTCACATCCGAGATAATCAGATGCTACGCAAATGAATTTCGTCACTCTTCGCATCTGAGATAATCAGATGCTACGCAAATGGATTGGACAGCTGTTGTATCATTCCACATGACAAGCGCCATTTCCTTTGTCGAGCGTTTGACTTGGCGGGCTATCTCAGTTCAGGAACTGAGGTTTTTAACTTTGCAATCGGGGAAGTGCCCGCTCGACGAAAGTCGCAACCCTCTCGCCTGTTTGTCAATGCGCTTGTTCGTTGTTTGAACCTTTACAACTCTTCCCATTCACTTTCCAAGGCGGTGCTTTTCATCTTTTGCATTTGTGCATGTTGATGTTTACAACATTTGGCATTTGAACTAGATTTGTTGAGGTCTCCATATGTCGTCATATTTTGAAGGAACAAGTGCTTGACACATCCTGCAATATGAAATCATCTTTTAAGCAAGTTTTAAATTATCGAAAATATTGCAAGTAAGAGAGTTACTCAGGCAGATATGCTTTCAGTAGTAATATGATATTCTATTACAATCGCACCTTTACCAAGGGAGGTTTATATTTGTAAAAGAAAGTATATCAATTTTTTATAAGGACTGAGTAGTTCTTTTATGTAGAATGTTGACACATGCGGTCGTTATTCCAGATTCTTGGTATTGAAACTACATCAAGGGTTAACAATTTGTAGATGCCATCTAGAAGCTTTTGACTGATGACACAAGACCCTTGCCAGTTAGGCTCAAATACTCCAACACTAGCATTTACTGAGCTTTGGTATGGAAGTGCTTGGCGATTATTGGATGAACAAGAGCTTTTAATTCCATAGGAGTCATTGTTCTGTCGGACTGTACTCCTGAGCATTTGCGTAGCTTTGCATCTTCTCCCAGCTTTTATCGGCTGAGCAAGAACTATTTGATGTTGGAGCCTTTCCATCCGAACCCAGTTGATTGGTGGGTACGCTTTGCCCCTGGGTAGTTGGAAGAGAATTTATTGCATGCGATTTCCTGACATATTTTTGAAGCTTGTTCTTCTTAACCAACACCTCAATTGAGCTTTTTAGATATCTGCAATCATTACTCTGGTGGCTGGGCTGATTTTGGTAGTGGCAGAATCTTCCGGACTGCGCAGCTTTGTTTGAGATTTTCAATGCTGGTGGTTCTGGAAAATATTTTACATCCTTATTAGCAGAAAAATATGTTCTCCCGAGTACCATTTACAGGAGTCAACTCTTCGAGTTTGATAAAGAAAGATCTCTTACTATTATTCTCTTCTTTTCCTTCATCCTTGTTTTCCCTCTTATGCCCCGTGACATTCTTCTTATTGTCTTCCTGGTAGATGGGGAAGAAAGGACACTCAGGTTCATTTTTCTCTTTACCATGATAATTGTACTTTTCTCTGGTAAGATCTGAAATAGAGGAATACGCGTTTCATTCCAAACCGATGTTCTTTAGATAATTTGCAAGGTCAGTTTGAGAGACTTTGAGAGCATAGAGTTGGTTCAACAACATCTCATTTGAAGCATCAATTTTTAGATATAAACTGGCCATAGCATTGTTGAACTCTTCTCGAGATACAACATCTCTCGGAGCTTAGCCGATAGTCGGATTATTAGCTTTAGAAGTAGCAGAGACATCTTCAACAACATTAGCGGAAATCCTTGCAGCTTTACCGTGCTTTTACGAATCAACTCTTTGGGGAGAGCGGGATTTGCTTGCGCATTCAGAAGATCGTTTATCTTGTTGATAAAAGCTTGATTAGCATCCATTAAAGTTTTAGTAGAGGTTTATATACATTCATTTAAATTGGTGATAGCGGCGTTTAATTCGTCCCTAGTTACTCTGGCTCCGCCAGTCGAGATTTGGCCAATTTCAAAGTGATTAGTAAGTGGTGTAGCTTCACCGCCCATGTTGTGGGATGCTCCAACGGTTTTACTTGCAGTTTTCTTAGATTTAGCCATTATTTCGGACAAAGCTTTGAATTTTAGAGAGAACTCGTCCATTGGACTGGATCTTAGCTTTGGAGAATCGATAGTAGAAGCAAGATTGGAACTTCAATGCAAAGCTCTTAAATTTGAGAGAATAGTGAACGTGGCCCCACGGTGGGCGCTAAACGTTGAAACCAAAAAATGGCCATAACACCAAAGGTTCTCTTGGAGCACTTCACCAAATGGTATGATTTGAGAGTACGGAGCCACAAATAAAAAATAAAAGGAAAATAGTAGAGAACAAAGAATTTTAGAGTGGTTCGGTCAATTTAGACCTACGTCCACTATGGAATCACTTCTCATTATCATAATTGAGTTTACAAAGTACATCGCTTTATACATTTCACTCATTTTATGATATTTCTCTTTTTGATCTAGATTTCACTTGAATATATCAAAGGAATGGTTTGATCTCTTTAAGTATGGTGGAGATTAATGAATATCTTCAACACTTGAGCACTTGAGTGAGTTTCCTTGATTCCATGAGGGTTTTGTGTTAAATCTGGGCTTTAAAGAGGATCGATGGAGAATAAAGAAGCTTGAATTGAACTTGAGCAATTTCTAGTGGAGTTTAGAGAAGATTTGATCCATTTATTGTTGAAGGAAGATGGATTGGGCTTGAGAAGCAATTAATGGAGCTTAGAGTCCTTGAGAGTGGTGGAGAAATGGTTTGGACAGCCCTTCAGGAAGAAAAATCGGACCCTTCAATGGTTGAGAAGTGGGCTATTTATAGGTGTAGTTTGGAGGTAGTGGCAAAGCTGAAAATATGGTGTGCAGGTTTTGGGTCGGCCTCAAACTTATTTTCAAAAATGCCATTGGGTAATTTTCCGACCGACCTGAATTATTTGCTATCGACCGACCACATTATTTGCTGCCGACCGACCAGTTTACTTCTTGATGCCGACCCATTTTCATATATATGAATGATCCATTTTCACAAAATCACATGCAGCTTTATACGTATTGAGTTATCATCCAATCCACACATGCATGTGTAGAATAATTGGTCCATATTGCTTCCACGTATTACACATGACACGTTACTTATCTTGATAAATATTCTGTTACGCAAGCTTCAGGTTTTTCAAAGCTAATGTTAATTGGTCCATATATATGCTTTAATACCGATCCATATACATTTCACCTGGCCGAACCATATATGTCTTGAGATGCCGATTCATTTAATTACAGAATGTGACACCGTGTTGTTTAAAGTGCCAATCCACTTTTATAACTTTGCCACCGTCCAAGCTTTTGCTCCAGACTTTACTGTTTGTTTTATTATAAAAACACATGTAATGTCACTTTGTTATGTCCATCCATACATGAATACAGCGCCTCCCTTATATACTGATTTATTATCCAATCCCACTTACACGAAAGCCACCATATTAACATTATACCGACCCGAAGTAATTATAGTATTGCCACTAAAATACAAATCAGCCAACCCATATAGTGCATATGCTTTGTTATTGCAGCCAACCCATGCATAGCAACGTAGTGACCGACCCCAAATAATTCTTGTTGAACGACCCATTAGTGAGATGCTTGACCCAGTCATCAGTCTACGGTGCTCAAGTTTGATCACATGTTTGAACAACAAGTCTTGAACGAGTGGTGCATGATCTATCAGATTTCATGGCCTTACATCTTTTACACATTTGTACCTGCAAATGCATGGATCCACGTGGCCTTAAAGTTGCTACTTATTTTCCTGGCAACAGCTTTAGTTCATTGTTCCTTAGAAAAGTATTTGCTCCTTTATATTAAGATGTGATGTATCGTTTGAACTAATGCATGTAAGTGAGAAATCCTCCTCAATTGTCCACCCATACATGAATGCAGCGCCCTTCTTATATACTAATGACCGGCCCATCGTTAACGAAGTGACCGGCCGACTCATGAAGAAGAAGCTCGACTGATCCACTGTCTGTAATGCAGCCGACTGACCCAGTTGTTGCGGGAATGACCGACCGACCGTATGCTTTGGCGATGACCAACCGACCCGATTGATGTCGACTGACGCAAAACGACCGACCCAAACCATTATTATTCCATATGTCTGATATGATTACTTCATTTAGACAATTGACGCAATATTTTCTTAACCGCGTTAACAACGGGGTTAACACTTTTCAAAACAAATATATACATGCCTTATTAACCATTCTTCTTACTAGTGGAAACACATCTAACGATATAACTAAAGTTTGCTTGGCGCCCTTTTATGTGAGAAAAATTTGATGAAACAAGTTATGTACTTTAACATCATTTACTACGTTTTTTTTCATATCACGTTATATAATATATCAGCCATGTTTTATATCAGTTGTATTATATTTATTTATGGTCTGTAGTTTGTAGGTTGCCACACATAGGCGTATGTATTAGAAAGTTTCTTTTTCCACATTGAAGAGTTCATGACAACCCAACAATTTTACCTCCATTCTTTTATTTAGTATTCGTGCTTGGTCAGTATGTCAAATTTGACAATGAAAACACATGACATTAGCTTGGGATATAGCCAGATCATTAAATATAAAACATATATATATATAATATTTTGCAGTACATAGTTTCCTTTGTTATGAAGTTATATATTTACTGGACACCACTGAAGAAGCATACACTGAAAGTCTGAAGCCATCCTACCCTCTAGCTATGTATGTTAAGTCTTAGCTAGGAAATGAAACTTCATGCAGACCTATTCTGTAACGACCCGTGTTTTCCGACCATTTGAATCTGAATATTTAAATTAGTTTTAAATATTAGATAGGGAATATCAATGAAATTTAATATTGTAATCGTTATTTAAACGAAGTTAGAATGATATATAAATTATATAAATATAAATCGAGCTTGAAAATGGCGTGCAGTTCGTAATATTTGGTTTTGAACTTCAACTGAGAATACAGGATTCGATTTAAGTCGGATTTCTCTGAAACAAGACACGTTGGGACCGCATTGACGATAATTTTCATATGGAAGAGAAAAATCCATATTCCGTGTTATAGATTGATAGTTATGGCCAAATCAAATTTTGAAATAGTCGCTATGGAAAATCGTTATTAAATTATAGGCCTTTAAAATAGTCGTTTTGCAAACGGACTCAGATTTCGACAAAATCAGTTTCATTAGAACCGTATCGCTAAATTATTGTATGGTGGTGAATTGCGTGGAAAACCGATATCGTATGTGACCACAGCAACCATAAACGCCCGTTCAAATTCTATAGCGCGCATTCAAATAAATAAAGGGACATTTGAGTATAACTTGAGCAGATGATCGAATTAGGCCACGAAACCAGTTCCGTTGAGTTCGTATCGTCGATTAGAGTCAGGATATGTATATAATTTGTTATTTTTAGAGATCGAGAAATTTGGCGTTAAAAAGGGTAGGGCGGTTCGGGGTAAAACAGCCTATCGGGCAAACAGTCTCAGAATGCGACGAAACTAGTGCCGTTGGGTTCGTATCGAAAAGTTATTGTAAGATATCAAGGTTTCAAGTTGATTTGATTCATCTGGTGATCGTGAAAAAATTAAATGCGTGTTCATTTCTGGTTTTATAAAGGAATTTTTTTCATACGACCTCGGATTTCGACGAAACTTGTCCCAGTGGGTCCGGGATACCTTTTTACACCAAGATTAACATTTTTATCAGTAAACAGAAATCAATGGTGGATAGTTTTACGCGTTACTTTACCGTGAAGTTTCGTAAAATAGTATTATAACTAAACATACACTATATATATACATACAACGCAAAGCATGCCAATCCAGACATTTATCGCAGCCGACCAACTCTGAATTTCCTTTTGATTATACAATACACTGTGTCTCTATTCAGCTGCACGGTATAGTACCCAACCTTTTGAGAGAAACAGAAGCCTATAGACCCTATGTGTTTTCTTTTCAACAAATAAACACCGTGCCGACAAAGCCTTTTGAATTGTCCATTCAAGAAACAGCAACTCTAACTCTCGTCTGCAGACCTACCTTTTTACATAATATATTCAATTAAAAACGTGGCCAGCACGTCGTCTCCCCTCCTATAAAAGCCTTTGCTCCATTCATTTTTACTCTCGTCCCGGAAAAGGTGAGACAACATCATTTGAAAAAAAAAAATGCGAAAGGAAAATAAGAGGGAAGGGGACCTAGGGGAAAAGAGGGGGAGGATTTGGACATGAAAAGGGGCGGAAAGGAGTGGATGGCGTTGGAGGCAGTGAAGCGTGAAGGGTACAGGGACTTGCGTGAAGTAGGGAAATACAAGTCTGGAGGCGGGTTGTATGGAGTTGGAAATGAAGCAGTAAAGAAGAAGTGGTGGAGGGCATGCAGGCGTTCAAGACCTGCTGAGGACGTCCAGGAGGAAAGACTTCTGAGATCGGCCAAAACAATTTGAACGTAATCAGTATATTTTAAATTTTTGATTAATTACACTAATAATGATTAACAATAAATTATTATAATATAGTGGATTAATTTGAAATGAATTTTTTCCAGGCAATTGTTTGAAAAGGGATGAGCGTGGTGAGGGCATAAGAACTAGATGAGGCAAATAGAAGTAAAACGAGATTAGTTCGGACCTTAATATTTCCTAAGGATTTGTTGACCTGTGAACAAAGCGTAAACGGTTTAATTATAATTTAAATTAGTATTAGTGAATTAGAATTTAGATGTTAGTTATTAAAACTAGTTTTGGACGATGCAGGTAGCTGTGAACAGGCGAGATGCATGAAGGAGACTTGAGAGCAGAAAAGAAAAGAAGAATTGCTGCATTTTTAACTAAACGTAATAAGATAATTTACATATTGATCGGAGTTAAAATTATTAGATTAAAATGTGATAACTGAAATTTTTTAAATAACTTGTACATCTATTATTAGAATGGGACAAAACAATTTTACTGGAAGCGGAATTGACGAATGCAACAGTATGGAATGAATTTGGACAAGAATGGTGACAACTGGGAAATTTCAGCTAAATTGAACGTCTGTTCAATTTAACGGTAACCGAACCCCTTCAACAATGGGATCAAATCAGGTGAGTTAAACTCACTCAGTTACCCTTTTTATATTTTATATAAATTGGGTATTTTTATTTTGTGTGCTTTGCTTGCTAATGGTCGACTGCTTTGCTAGTTATCTATTTAACTGTGGATTTAAACGATGAAATTAAACTGTGTTTAATTTCAGTGAAATACCAAATCGTTATTTTTAACGATTGGTTCCAATAAAGGTGACTCACCTTGGTTGGTCACGTTTATCTATAAACGTGTTTAAATGGTTGCATTGTTTGAATTGCTTATGGTTGATGTTAAATGGTCGTTATTTAATTTATCAGTTAAACAAAAACTGAACCGTCTGATTTGAGATAACCATTTGAATACAGGGAAGAACAGGTTGGAGGGATCCAACCGGATTCCTCAAATGTATTATTTATTTTCATATGATCATATATGAACTGATCTGTTTGTGTGATTGATTTGATGGTTGATTATTGACTGGATATTCAACATCTGTTTGGTTTAAACCAATGGGCGATATTGGTTAAGTGTTTGGCAGAGTATGGCCTTTAAAACCAATCGAGTTATAGATATTGATTCACCGACAGGTGAATCGATAGAGTTGAGGTTATAAAATTTATTTTATAACCAGAGTTAGATTTGAATTATATTATTTGAATAAAAGTTATTTAAGAGAAATAAATAAATATTTTATTTGTTTAAGACTTTGATTTGTTATGAAGTTATTTTGCAAAGATGTTAATCAGATTTACCAGTTGAAGAATAAGAAATGAATTAAATGGTTAAACCTTGGAAAATTGTTTTGTAAAGAAAATAAATAATTAGAATCTATCTAAATTAATTATATTTTTAATTAATTTAAAGCGAGGATTGTTGAAATCGGTTAATGAGATAATCAAGTTTTTGAGTTAATTAAATCGACCGTTTGGAATTAGAATTGTTTATCAAGTTAATGTGTTTTGACTAAAATAGTTAAATGAATATTGTTTGAATTTAAATAAGGATTTAAAAGGGATTTAATATTTAATTTAGTTAATAAAGGGATTAACTACTAAAGTAGTTAATGTTTGAAATAAGTTATTATTTTAATTAATGATAAAGTTAGGAATATATTTTTAAATGGGAATTCATTTAAAAGGTTACCGAATGTGAGATGCAAGCCAATTGAATGGTGAAAAGAAATAAACGTACTCAATTATATGAATTAAGTGAAAGGAGATTACGATAAAAGGGTTTATTATAAACCAGAGGTTTTAAGTGAGATTTAAAGTGTAAAGCGTTAACTTTACATTAACGTTACGTGAGAGTGAAATCAAGTAGAAATGGGACAAGGGAAATAAGATCTCCAAAGTGGATAAGGGTTGAAATAATTGAAAGGAGATCGGTAGAAAGTGCAATTTGGGGATAAAGAAATGGGTCATAAGATTGTATAAATAAACCCAATTTATAAATGGGATTTGTTTTGAGACTGGAGTGAAATTTTGGTGTTGGATTACAACTGATATTTATCCGAGGATAAGAATGTTGTTGATCAAGGTCTGAGAGGTAATTAAAATACCCCAACTTGAACAACATCAGGATTATCTGAAGATAGTATTAGTTGGTAATCGTAAGAGACGTTAGTGGATATGTTGTAAAAATCTAAACAGCGAATTTAGCGCTGTTGTTATAATATATGTTTTGTAAATCTAATATAGCGATTGTAGCGCTTTTGCTATAGTAAATGGATTGTAAACCTAAACAGCGATTATAGCGCTGTTGTTTTGTAAATCTAAATAGTAATTATAACGCTATTGTTATAACATATGTGTTATAAATTTCTTTGTTAAAACTAATGGATTTCCGAATTTAAAAGACGGTTTGAAAGAAGATTTAAGTGGGTAATCGAATATAGTCATTCGAGCTAGAGTTAGTCAAACATGGTATTCAAGGTAAGTTGCCATTGCGTACGACTGCTAGCGTAATTCGCAGGGCTGCAGATAGCCTACGGCGGTCGGATGTTTCCTGAGGGAATCGGGCGTAACCATTGTGATCGCTGTGATCTAGAGTCAAGCGAATGGATTTAAATCGAGTATTAGTTAATCAATAGGAGTTAATTAAGTCGGGTTGATCAGTTAAAGTTGACCAGTTAAAGTTAATCAAATTGAGTTAATCCATTAGAGTTAAATTGAATTAGAGTTATTCGAATATCGTATTTTCAATATTAAAAGAGTTAGAAGTTTTAACTCAATAAAAGTAAACCAGTTTGTTAAAGGCCAAGTGATGTTGAATACTGAACCAGTAAACTCATCTGAGTGTCATGATTGAAACACTGTATATTTTGATAGTTAAAACACCGACTATCAAACCCGTCCAATACGATTGTTGGTATGGAAAGACCGGGATCGAATTTATATTCGAAAACCATTCCGACCAACAAATACGTGAAGATATCAGAAGATGATCGAGATGGTGCTGTGAAGACCGTTGATTTTCATAAACGGAAGAACCACTAATATTCTCTGCCTGGCAAGCCGAGATAAGCTGTGATTCTGTCGTAGTTGGAATCTACGGGTTGCAAGGACTTCTCGCTACTGATCCATGGGGTGATTCCTATATTGGATGCGGTAGGAGAGTGCCTTCGGTTCATCCTGTTCCTGGATGACTTGTATGGACGGATGTCTGACAGAGTATTTCCAAAGGAACACGTACGTTGATTTCTTCAAACGTACGATAGTTGTTGGCAGAGATTTGCCGTTCTCTTAGCTTCCAGCTAGAGTATTTTTGTGGACGTCAATTAGTGATATCTGACGGATTTGACGATGTGGCATTCAAAGTGAATGACGACTAGATGTTCAAGAGTTAATTCTGGCCTCAAGACTCATCAACCGGGAAATGACAAAAATCGGGCAGGCAGCATGGCTATGTGGGTCGCTCCCATTAGGGTGTATAATCACCTATCTAGAGGAAGTCCTATTTGTTTCTTAAATCTTTGTTTCGATGCTGTCCCTTGTCGGGAGACGGTTGCTGATCCCAACCGTCGGTGATATACATTCGATACACTCAAGCGAAATGAGTGGTCGGTCATGTGAGGGCAGGGTTGCAAGAGGTTCTTGTTGAATCCAGTGTATTCGTCTCTAGAGATACACTATCGGAAGGTGGACCCATACCTTGTCAAGTCAGAATCCAATTCCCAATAAGCGCCTGCGGTTTTGATTGTATACTATATATGTGGAGCGTGAGATGCAAGCGTTCCACTAGATTGTTATTTACTTGTATATAGACATTATTATAATATCAGAAAAGATATTGGTTTCAAAACTGTTTTGGGTTATCGTAAGGTAAAAACCGTCCGTGTTTATGTGTGGATTTGGTCTTACGATTATCCTTTCTTCTAAAAAGATTTTGAACTTTAAAATCATGATTGGATGATTCACCCTTATTACTGTGCGAGTTTATCTCACTCTGGTTCACCAGACTGACCCGGTGTTTTGTAAATGCTCGGGTTAGACCGGGTTGTACAGGTTCAGGTTATCGACTGCTATGAAGGGACGAGCTGGAAGAGTCCAGACGTATGATATTACTAGTATTCCGCTGTGTGTTGTATGAGGACAGCTTATCACTGTCCAGATGTTGATGTACTCTGATATTGTAAGTATTTTCAAAGTTCTCAATAAAGATTTACTTATGTATCATATTTTGTTCCGCTGCGATGTGAGACTCTGTGTGGTGTTCTTCCTCTTCTTCTATTCTAAAATTTCTTTCTTTCTTATCTCACCCTCTAACTTCTTTCTATTAATGATCTGGAATGTTCGATGTCTGAATGGTCAACATGGTAGTTTGATGTTGATTTTCGGAGTCGAAAATCCCGGTTCGTTACAGTGGTATCAGAGCTATTGGTTAAGTAATTGCCTTGGCTCTGTGGCGTGACTCAATAGAGATGGGGTTAGCAATACCCTAGATTGAGTTTGAGTGTATATATACGAGTGAACGTATTTGTAGATTTTATAAAAATTGTTTTATATTGTGGAGATTTATCGGTTGAGTTGTTTAGGAGTTCTGATCGATCAGTTTGATCCACTGTATCGATAGGGGTTTATAAACACTCGAATACGATGGGTCGTCACAATATGTTTTAAAAGAGGGTAAATGAAATAATTTTACCCAAATTATATTTTGATATAAAAGAATGATTAATATTTGGAGTATTATAGTATATTGGATGTGTTATAATTGAATGGTTATGTAAGTAACCAATCAGAATTCCTATGGAGATAATATATGGAATCAGATGAATTAAATTTGAAGTTAAACCAGAATTTAGGTTGAAATTGTGAAAAATTAGAAGAGTGTGAAAAGTAATTTTGGATTAAATGTATGTGAATTTTAAGATCCTGGGAGAATTTGAAAATATTTTCCAAGCATTTACATTTGGAGAGATTTCAGAATGAAAGTGTTTAAAATTGGAGTTTTGAAATGATATAGTATTGAACTCACTTCGATCGCTGGAAAATAATTCTGATGATGACGGCCGCATCATCAGTGTTCATTTTCGAGTTCTAAGTGACGGATTACTACCAAAGGTTTTGTTTTGAATTGCTTTGAGAAAGACAAGTTTGAATCCTAAAAAAGACTATTTGATTTTTGAAAGGTTTGAACTATTTAAAAACTCCCAGGGAAATTGTTGAACAAAGACAAAATTAGATAGAAATTTGTGAAAGTAAATATGAATTGAATTAAAACCATTTAACTGGAAGTTGAATTGGGATATAATGTATCGAGTAGAATCAGATTTTGAAATTTGGAGACAGGAATTTGAAATGGTGTTGGACTGGTAAGTTAAGAGTTGGAATTGATAATGGATTGAGATGGAGTTAAGAATGGGATTTGGCTTGGACGCGTGAAGGATTTGGTTCTAAGGATAAAGTTGGAATTTTGGGGATGCATTTGTATATGCTGACAGGGCAGAAGATGGAAAGGATATAATGATATGCCCGACAAAAAGGTACATGTTTACTTTTATGTGGATTTGGAAGTTTGTGAGCCGATTTGGCAAGCCACTTGGCTGTTTTATTTTCTTTTGAATTGGAGAAGGCCCAGAGAGGCGAGTTGTGGTTGTACCGATTGAGCCGTACAGAGGAGGTGCTGGCGAAATTTTTCGAAAATTTAAAGTGTTAGAAATTTTTCGATATTTTTAAAAATATTTATTCACAGTATTGAATTGGTTTCTAATTTAATACAAAATTGGATTTGACAGTTAGTGAGTTTATAACGTCCTTTCTTACCTTAGCAATTTCGAGGACGAAATTATTTTAAGGGGGGAAGAATGTAACGACCCGTGTTTTCCGACCATTTGAATCTGAATATTTAAATTAGTTTTAAATATTAGATGGGGAATATCAATGAAATTTAATATTGTAATCGTTATTTAAACGAAGTTAGAATGATATATAAATTATATAAATATAAATCGAGCTTGAAAATGGCGTGCAGTTCGTAATATTTGGTTTTGAACTTCAACTGAGAATACAGGATTCGATTTAAGTCGGATTTCTCTGAAACAAGACACGTTGGGACCGTATTGACGATAATTTTCATATGGAAGAGAAAAATCCATATTCCGTGTTATAGATTGATAGTTATGGCCAAATCAAATTTTGAAATAGTCGCTATGGAAAATCGTTATTAAATTATAGGCCTTTAAAATAGCCGTTTTTCAAACGGACTCAGATTTCGACAAAATCAGTTTCATTAGAACCGTATCGCTAAATTATTGTATGGTGGTGAATTGCGTGGAAAACCGATATCGTATGTGACCACAGCAACCATAAACGCCCGTTCAAATTCTATAGCGCGCATTCAAATAAATAAAGGGACATTTGAGTATAACTTGAGCAGATGATCAAATTAGGCCACGAAACCAGTTCCGTTGAGTTCGTATCGTCGATTAGAGTCAGGATATGTATATAATTTGTTATTTTTAGAGATCGAGAAATTTGGCGTTAAAAAGGGTAGGGCGGTTCGGGGTAAAAACAGCCTATCGGGCAAACAGTCTCAGAATGTGACGAAACTAGTGCCGTTGGGTTCGTATCGAAAAGTTATTGTAAGATATCAAGGTTTCAAGTTGATTTGATTCATCTGGTGATCGTGAAAAAATTAAATGCGTGTTCATTTCTGGTTTTATAAAGGAATTTTTTTCATACAACCTCGGATTTCGACGAAACTTGTCCCAGTGGGTCCGGGATACCTTTTTACACCAAGATTAACATTTTTATCAGTAAACAGAAATCAATGGTGGATAGTTTTACGCGTTACTTTACCGTGAAGTTTCGTAAAATAGTATTATAACTAAACATACACTATATATATACATACAACGCAAAGCATGCCAATCCAGACATTTATCGTAGCCGACCAACTCTGAATTTCCTTTTGATTATACAATACACTGTGTCTCTATTCAGCTGCACGGTATAGTACCCAACCTTTTGAGAGAAACAGAAGCCTATAGACCCTATGTGTTTTCTTTTCAACAAATAAACACCGTGCCGACAAAGCCTTTTGAATTGTCCATTCAAGAAACAGCAACTCTAACTCTCGTCTGCAGACCTACCTTTTTACATAATATATTCAATTAAAAACGTGGCCAGCACGTCGTCTCCCCTCCTATAAAAGCCTTTGCTCCATTCATTTTTACTCTCGTCCCGGAAAAGGTGAGACAACATCATTTGAAAAAAAAAATGCGAAAGGAAAATAAGAGGGAAGGGGACCTAGGGGAAAAGAGGGGGAGGATTTGGACATGAAAAGGGGCGGAAAGGAGTGGATGGCGTTGGAGGCAGTGAAGGGTGAAGGGTACAGGGACTTGCGTGAAGTAGGGAAATACAAGTCTGGAGGCGGGTTGTATGGAGTTGGAAATGAAGCAGTAAAGAAGAAGTGGTGGAGGGCATGCAGGCGTTCAAGACCTGCTGAGGACGTCCAGGAGGAAAGACTTCTGAGATCGGCCAAAACAATTTGAACGTAATCAGTATATTTTAAATTTTTGATTAATTACACTACTAATGATTAACAATAAATTATTATAATATAGTGTATTAATTTGAAATGAATTTCTTCCAGGCAATTGTTTGAAAGGGGATGAGCGTGGTGAGGGCATAAGAACTAGATGAGGCAAATAGAAGTAAAACGAGATTAGTTCGGACCTTAATATTTCCTAAGGATTTGTTGACCTATGAACAAAGCGTAAACGGTTTAATTATAATTTAAATTAGTATTAGTGAATTAGAATTTAGATGTTAGTTATTAAAACTAGTTTTGGACGATGCAGGTAGCTGTGAACAGGCGAGATGCATGAAGGAGACTTGAGAGCAGAATAGAAAAGAAGAATTGCTGCATTTTTAACTAAACGTAATAAGATAATTTACATATTGATCGGAGTTAAAATTATTAGATTAAAATGTGATAACTGAAATTTTTTAAATAACTTGTACATCTATTATCAGAATGGGACAAAACAATTTTACTGGAAGCGGAATTGACGAATGCAACAGTATGGAATGAATTTGGACAAGAATGGTGACAGCTGGGAAATTTCAGTTAAATTGAACGTCTGTTCAATTTAACGGTAACCGAACCACTTCAACAATGGAATCAAATTAGGTGAGTTAAACTCACTCAGTTACCCTTTTTATATTTTATATAAATTGGGTATTTTTATTTTGTGTGCTTTGCTTGCTAATGGTCGACTGCTTTGCTAGTTATCTATTTAACTGTGGATTTAAACGATGAAATTAAACTGTGTTTAATTTCAGTGAAATACCAAATCGTTATTTTTAACGATTGGTTCCAATAAAGGTGACTCACCTTGGTTGGTCACGTTTATCTATAAACGTGTTTAAATGGTTGCATTGTTTGAATTGCTTATGGTTGATGTTAAATGGTCGTTATTTAATTTATCAGTTAAACAAAAACTGAACCGTCTGATTTGAGATAACCATTTGAATACAGGGAAGAACAGGTTGGAGGGATCCAACCGGATTCCTCAAATGTATTATTTATTTTCATATGATCATATATGAACTGATCTGTTTGTGTGATTGATTTGATGGTTGATTATTGACTGGATATTCAACATCTGTTTGGTTTAAACCAATGGGCGATATTGGTTAAGTGTTTGGCAGAGTATGGCCTTTAAAACCAATCAAGTTATAGATATTGATTCACCGACAGGTGAATCGATAGAGTTGAGGTTATAAAATTTATTTTATAACCAGAGTTAGATTTGAATTATATTATTTGAATAAAAGTTATTTAAGAGAAATAAATAAATATTTTATTTGTTTAAGACTTTGATTTGTTATGAAGTTATTTTGCAAAGATGTTAATCAGATTTACCAGTTGAAGAATAAGAAATGAATTAAATGGTTAAACCTTAGAAAATTGTTTTGTAAAGAAAATAAATAATTAGAATCTATCTAAATTAATTATATTTTTAATTAATTTAAAGCGAGGATTGTTGAAATCGGTTAATGAGATAATCAAGTTTTTGAGTTAATTAAATCGACCGTTTGGAATTAGAATTGTTTATCAAGTTAATGTGTTTTGACTAAAATAGTTAAATGAATATTGTTTGAATTTAAATAAGGATTTAAAAGGGATTTAATATATAATTTAGTTAATAAAGGGATTAACTACTAAAGTAGTTAATGTTTGAAATAAGTTATTATTTTAATTAATGATAAAGTTAGGAATATATTTTTAAATGGGAATTCATTTAAAAGGTTACCGAATGTGAGATGCAAGCCAATTGAATGGTGAAAAGAAATAAACGTACTCAATTATATGAATTAAGTGAAAGGAGATTACGATAAAAGGGTTTATTATAAACAAGAGGTTTTAAGTGAGATTTAAAGTGTAAAGCGTTAACTTTACATTAACGTTACGGGAGAGTGAAATCAAGTAGAAATGGGACAAGGGAAATAAGATCTCCAAAGTGGATAAGGGTTGAAATAATTGAAAGGAGATCGGTAGAAAGTGCAATTTGGGGATAAAGAAACGGGTCATAAGATTGTATAAATAAACCCAATTTATAAATGGGATTTGTTTTGAGACTGGAGTGAAATTTTGGTGTTGGATTACAACTGATATTTATCCGAGGATAAGAATGTTGTTGATCAAGGTCTGAGAGGTAATTAAAATACCCCAACTTGAACAACATCAGGATTATCTGAAGATAGTATTAGTTGGTAATCGTAAGAGACGTTAGTGGATATGTTGTGAAAATCTAAACAGCGAATTTAGCGTTGTTGTTATAATATATGTTTTGTAAATCTAATATAGCGATTGTAGCGCTTTTGCTATAGTAAATGGATTGTAAACCTAAACAGCGATTATAGCGCTGTTGTTTTGTAAATCTAAATAGTAATTATAACGCTATTGTTATAACATATGTGTTATAAATTTCTTTGTTAAAACTAATGGATTTCCGAATTTAAAAGATGATTTGAAAGAAGATTTAAGTGGGTAATCGAATATAGTCATTCGAGCTAGAGTTAGTCAAACATGGTATTCAAGGTAAGTTGCCATTGCGTACGACTGCTAGCGTAATTCGCAGGGCTGCAGATAGCCTACGGCGGTCGGATGTTTCTTGAGGGAATCGGGCGTAACCATTGTGATCGCTGTGATCTAGAGTCAAGCGAATGGATTTAAATCGAGTATTAGTTAATCAATAGGAGTTAATTAAGTCGAGTTGATCAGTTAAAGTTGACAAGTTAAAGTTAATCAAATTGAGTTAATCCATTAGAGTTAAATTGAATTAGAGTTATTCGAATATCGTATTTTCAATATTAAAAGAGTTAGAAGTTTTAACTCAATAAAAGTAAACCAGTTTGTTAAAGGCCAAGTGATGTTGAATACTGAACCAGTAAACTCATTAGAGTGTCTTGATTGAAACACTGTATATTTTGATAGTTAAAACACCGACTATCAAACCCGTCCAATACGATTGTTGGTATGGAAAGACCGGGATCGAATTTATATTCGAAAACCATTCCGACCAACAAATACGTGAAGATATCAGAAGATGATCGAGATGGTGCTGTGAAGACCGTTGATTTTCATAAACGGAAGAACCACTAATATTCTCTGCCTGGCAAGCCGAGATAAGCTGTGATTCTGTTGTAGTTGGAATCTACGGGTTGCAAGGACTTCTCGCTACTGATCCATGGGGTGATTCCTATATTGGATGCGGTAGGAGAGTGCCTTCGGTTCATCCTGTTCCTGGATGACTTGTATGGACGGATGTCTGACAGAGTATTTCCAAAGGATCACGTACGTTGATTTCTTCAAACGTACGATAGTTGTTGGCAGAGATTTGCCGTTCTCTTAGCTTCCAGCTAGAGTATTTTTGTGGACGTCAATTAGTGATATCTGACGGATTTGACGATGTGGCATTCAAAGTGAATGACGACCAGATGTTCAAGAGTTAATTCTGGCCTCAAGACTCATCAACCGGGAAATGACAAAAATCGGGCAGGCAGCATGGCTATGTGGGTCGCTCCCATTAGGGTGTATAATCACCTATCTAGAGGAAGTCCTATTTGTTTCTTAAATCTTTGTTTCGATGCTGTCCCTTGTCGGGAGACGATTGCTGATCCCAACCGTCGGTGATATACATTCGATACACTCAAGTGAAATGAGTGGTCGGTCATGTGAGGGCAGGGTTGCAAGAGGTTCTTGTTGAATCCAGTGTATTCGTCTCTAGAGATACACTATCGGAAGGTGGACCCATACCTTGTCAAGTCAGAATCCAATTCCCAATAAGCGCCTGCGGTTTTGATTGTATACTATATATGTGGAGCGTGAGATGCAAGCGTTCCACTAGATTGTTATTTACTTGTATATAGACATTATTATAATATCAGAAAAGATATTGGTTTCAAAACTGTTTTGGGTTATCGTAAGGTAAAAACCGTCCGTGTTTATGTGTGGATTTGGTCTTACGATTATCCTTTCTTCTGAAAAGATTTTGAACTTTAAAATCATGATTGGATGATTCACCCTTATTACTGTGCGAGTTTATCTCACTCTGGTTCACCAGACTGACTCGGTGTTTTGTAAATGCTCGGGTTAGACCGGGTTGTACAGGTTCAGGTTATCGACTGCTATGAAGGGACGAGCTGGAAGAGTCCAGACGTATGATATTACTAGTATTCCGCTGTGTGTTGTATGAGGACAGCTTATCACTGTCCATATGTTGATGTACTCTGATATTGTAAGTATTTTCAAAGTTCTCAATAAAGATTTACTTCTGTATCATATTTTGTTCCGCTGCGATGTGAGACTCTGTGTGGTGTTCTTCCTCTTCTTCTATTCTAAAATTTCTTTCTTTCTTATCTCACCCTCTAACTTCTTTCTATTAATGATCTGGAATGTTCGATGTCTGAATGGTCAACATGGTAGTTTGATGTTGATTTTCGGAGTCGAAAATCCCGGTTCGTTACATATTCTAAGATCTACTTACCCTAATCCTTTCTTGCTAAGTAAACGACTTCTATAGATACAAAAGCCTTCTCTGTTTGTTTTGGGTTCGAAACTTTCTTTGTTATTCTTTTAATGGCTGAAAGAAGAAAATAAAAATCATTTCAAAATGAATACTCAACAAAAATTTTTTAAAACTGGTGCATTTAAGTCCTCAAAATATTCTCCTCGTTCCTGTTCACATACTAGAGAGCTCGACATTCTTTTTTTGTTGCTCGAAGTCCCATGGCAGTGCCTGGGGTTCCTGTTTTAGAAAATACAAGCGCTAATTCACGTTTTGGCGATCGTTTATGAGTCTGCACTGAAATCCGCACCTAGTATACAAGTTTGGTAGAAATCTATGCATATTTTTTTGCATTTGTGTCTGTTGTGTAAAGAGCTGTCTGAAGAACACAAATCCAAATAAGGGTGTGAGTTCAATATCAATGTTATGGAGAGAATAAGTATTTGAAGAGAAGATTTTAGGAATATTTTGTTTGAGTTTGTGTTGAAGGAAAGATGCGACTGTGTTGGAGATGCACAGGAGAGGCACGATTCATTTGATGTTGGGGAAGAAGATGTCCACGTGGGTATGGGTTTTTACAAAGGGGTATGGACCAGTTTCAGAAACGTGATGCCGATAAATAAATTAAAAGAATATATAAGGGAGCTTGCGGCTGAATTATGGAAGTTGGATGTGTGAATACAGGAAAGGGAGGAATTGTTTTAAGTGGGGCGGTGATGATATGTTGGATGGGCCGAACTATGGGGTAGAGCCCAATTTATAATTAAATTAATTTTAATCTTTAATAGTGTATTAGTTTAAAATAAACATATCTTTCTCATACATTTTTAGAATCATGAACGGTCTGATCCGTTGGGATCGTGGAATCGTACTCTACGTACTAGAACTAGTCTAGAGCAATTTGGAGATCGTTTCTATTTATGGCGAAATTAAATGTCTGATTGAATCAATCAACCGTTAATCGTTATTTAACGATTAATGACCAAGGTGAGCAAACTCACTAACTCTATCCAGTTTTATAATTTTATAAATATTATTTAATATTGATAAATAATGATTAAATGTTTGTGTGATGGTTGATTGGATGATTTACTTATTAGTTAGTTGAAATAATATATATAATTATATATATAAACAGTTGATTGAATGATGATTCTATTTATTTTAATATCCCACATTGATAAGAAATTAGTGTTATTTATGTTGATTAACATCTGTGGATGCATGGAAACAGGTTGGAGGGATCCGAATGGATTCCTCAACAATTATATTGTTATTTTTCATATATGCATTATATAATGTGACAAATAATCTGTGGTGGATTATTGTGTGGTGGGATGTTTAAAAAACATCGAACCTGAATAATTGGTATTTAAAATACCATAAAAATATATTAGAAAAGAATTCGAGTTTTAAAACGGGTAAATTCTATTTTTAAATAGAAGTCGAATTTCGAATAAACTAGAATATAAGAACTTGTTTTAATTATATTAAAACAAGTAGTTCGATTTATAAAAGATGTTTAGAAATAAAGTGGAATAGTAATTATTAAATAATTTGATATTATGAGGATGAATTTAGGAAGAGGAAATTGGAAAATCATCTCAAAGGAAAGCGATGAAATTATCTCGATGTCGAAATGTAAATAAGATTGTAATAAATTTGTAAGGGTTTATAATTAGGATTCGACTCTGTCGAATATATTAAAAATAATATATTCTTATAAATTATATAATGAAATTCAGAATTTGACGCGATAATTAATATTTGAATTTATTATTGAATATGTATTTGAGATTTAGTTATAACTTATAAACGAAGTTTATGAAACAAAACATGAAGTATGAATTTATAAAATAACTAGATAATTTGAATTTTAATCTGTAATGGTATTTATTATTTAAATCAAGATTTGATTTAATAAAATGAGTCCATATTTCTATAGAGGAATATTATTCAGGCTTTAAAGTGAATAATGATTTAAAAGCAAACGTTTTGCAGATTAAATTTGTTATAAAAGGAAATTGGTAAAATTTGAAATGATTTTGAAATTAAGAATGGAGATAAGGATATTAGAAACTGACCGGAGATTAGTTTTGTTGAATGGCATCCTGAGTATCGATCTGATGTTGGTTTCGGCCTTCGGGGTTGATGCTTAGAGAATTGTTCTCTTACTAGTTTACAGTTAGGGACTGACGGACGTGGAAGAGTAGTGATACATGAATAGAAATTGAATTGTTTTCGATGTTAAAAACGTATATTTTCCAAATATACAGAAAATAAGAAGTCATGGATAAATGGAAATGTTTTTCCAAGAATCTTGAGAGATTAAATGGGTTTTGAAGAATATATGGGCAAGGATATAAAAAGGGAATAGGGGAATGAATAAATTATTGATAATCTATTTAAAGGGGCTCGGTGTTGATTGATAGTTGATTGGTAAAATTTCCATTTGGAAATAAGACTGTTGTTTGTATGTATGTTTTCCTTTGATAGTTAAATAACCGACTATCAAAGTTTTTGGACCATTATTCCGTTGTCAATACGGAGAGTCCGGGATCAGGTTTATTATCTGAAAACCACTCAGTATGGGATTAGTGTTGCGAATCAAATATGACAAAGATAATTGAAGATGGAGTTTATGCAAGGGTTGTTCTAGAGATCCTAGGTAGAAATTACCTAAGATGGATTTACATAATAGTGCCTTCGGTTTGTCCAGTCCTAGGACAACATGTATAGACGAATGTCTGACAGAGTATATCTAATAGATTGCGTAAGTTGATCGCTTCAAACATATTTACATTGGTGGCGGAGGAATTCATTTCTCTTAGCTTTATACCTGTGGTATTTTTGGGGAAATCAGTTTGTGATTTGGCGGGTATGACGATGTGGCATTAAAAGTGAATGAAGATGTGACTTGTTAAAAGATAGTTATGACCTCAAGCCTCATCGACCGGGAAATGACAAAAATCAGGTTGATAACATAGCTAAGTGGGTCGCTCCCAATTAGGGTATATTGTCACCATCTAGAGAATATTCATTTTTATATTTCTTTCGATTCTGTATCTCCCAGGAATGGTTATGTTGGTATACCAACCGTAAGGTGACAAATAATCAAGCGAAATGAATGGTCGGTCATGTGTGGCTGAGTTGCAAGATGTTCTTGTTGAACTCCCATGTATCCCCTCTAGAGTACACTGATCGGAACGTGGCTCCATACCTTTTCATAGTTGGAAATCCATTGTCCAATAAGAGCCGGTGGTTTTGATTGTATATTATATATGTAGAACTTGAGATGCAAGCGTTGTGCTAGATTGCTATTTACTTGATTTAGACACTATTATAATATCAGAAAAGTATTGATTTTAAGGAATGTTTGGGTTATCGTAAGGTAAAAAACATCTGTGTTTATGTGTGGATCGGTCTTACAATTATCTTTTCTTTTGAAAAGGGTTTTGAAAAGTTAAACTGAATAGTTGGAGTTTACTCACACCAGTCCCACGGTGACTCAGAGTTTATTTTGTTTTGTTTTCCCCAAACTCTTGGGTTCCCAAATCTGCATGGGCAGTTAAGTAGTCGGGATTTTACAGATATACCTGGAAGAGCTTGGAGCAGGTGACTACCAAACTAACAAGTCTGCCTACTTTGAGTACTATAAGCATTTATAGTGGGCTTTCTTATGATGGTCCAAATAGATATTAGTACTTTATTCTCAATCTCTTATGTTTATGTTTTCGTTTCATCATTTTGTCTCATGTTGAAAAAATGGTTTTACTGTACTAATTTAGATGTGTTGGTTAAACACTGGCATTTTTCAAGTTTATTATGCAATTGTTTGTTCTCTAATGTGCTCTTTTTACTTGTGTGTTTGTCAACACTTATGTACATTTGTTTTCATGTCCATAACCACCTATAGTAGCATTTTTGTTTTCGATAATGACAAAAGAGGAGAATAATATGGGCTTCTATTTAAACACAAATCTAGTCACAAAATAAAAAATAAAAAATTCAAACCATTGGATTTGTTGGTCTTTATGTGAAGAGTGGTAATCAGGGACAATTTGATGGTTGAGATTTTGTGTCTTCCAATTTTTGTCTTATTTTTGTGCTCAAATAGGCTCTCCCAGAAATGATACATATGCATATAGATAGGGGAGTTATCATGTCGGTGTATCTATGTTGGGAAATGCAATGAGACCTGAAAATTAGTTTGATAAAATGTTAGGAAACAGATATGATGGTTGTTGTTTCACCCCGCTCCTTGAATCCAACAGCTCCCCATAAATTGCGCCCATATCCTGATTTTCCTGACCCCTATTTTTCGAGCCTTGTAGCATCTTCCATCTATATTATATCAATGCTTACTAGATTTTATAGTTGTCGTCATCAAGACAAAGGAGAATGTTAGAACCTCACTGCTTGAGTTTTGATGACAAATACTTATCAATCAAGCTGAAATTGTTGCATTTATTAACTTCCAACAAACCAATTATACAACTACGTACGTCAAGAGCTTATAGAAAATTGAGTTTTTAGCAAATGACAAGGCAATGAACTACCTTTCAAATAAATAAAAAACTAGAAAATATTCATGAGGGGCACAAGAATATCTTGTTGTTAAGCTACATAGGACTGACCAACCTATTAGTGGATAGTACCAAATATTCCATCACCATGGTCGGGATTGGCAACCTTATTGAAACATGAATTAGTATCCAATTTAGAATAGATGCTGATAATACCCTAATGGCAGTGACCGTCATAACCAAGCTAACTTTACCATTTTATAGTCATTTCTGATTGATGAGGCTTGAAGCTGACAATTACCAAACTAAGTGATATTTCATTTAGAAGGTTCATCGTCCTCTAATGGCAATGTGCTGATAATGTTCGTCTATATAAGTCTTTTATGGGTTTGAATGAGCTGAAGGCACTACTCCTACGACATCCATTTTGGAATCACCCTTGGGATTAGTATCAAATAACTCTTGCACTTCGAAAGCTCCATCTTTGATTACATGCTCGTAAGATGATTCAATTTGAATGCTTTGGTTGGACGAAGTGGCTTCTGGATAGCAAATCTGATTTCAGACTCATTGAAACAACTTTTGGTAGTTTCATGTAGACTCAATCCTAGCTCTTTAAAAAAAATAGACAAAGAGAAGAACGGAGTTCACCTCTTAACCATCTAGTGAATAGATTTCCTTATCATTTTCCCTAGGAGAATACAATGAGTTTTATACGTACAGTGAATCATCATTGGGAATGACTGTGCATATATCTCATGTGTTTCTCCTAGATATTTTTAGAGTAAGATTTTAGGTTAGATTTGATAGTTGGTTATTTAACTATCAAATAAGAACACATACATCTTGGAATTTTGTTACCCATGGAGATTATTATGTCTCATTTAAATAGATCTTTCATTTGAAAATTTCATTTCCAAGCACTTATTGAAGTATTATCTCATCAACCTAATTATAGTCATAAATATTAAAATGGATTTCTCATTTTCAAATGGGTTAAAAGAACTAAATTCGTTTTAAATTAACTTCCCAAGTTTTGATATCATAAAACAACGAACATTTATGGAAATAATATCTAATTCCAACATTATCTTCAATCTCGAACTAATACAATTCCTTAGATGCTAATGAAGTGATTAATTTAGGTATTTATTTACCTTTAAGAATACACTTTTACCTTTCGGAATAAATAAAGGCTTATCATCCCAAATTATTTATCTGAGTAAATGTTTTTCTCAAATCTAAGTTTAAATTTTTAAAACAAATTATATAAACTGGCCTCTCTTAAGCTTCATACTTCTTTTAAAATATATAAACAAAAATCAAATTTATTCACAAACTACTTGTGATGTCCAAGTATATTTGTAAAGTTTTTTACACACATCTAAACCCATTTACAAACTTTTTCATAGCTATTCGAACCATTTGTATAAACATTTATTCTAACAAACAACTTCAATAAGTAGAACCTCTTGATGAACTAATTTTACTTCAAAATCATTTCAAAAATAATTATATAAATTCGAAGTACTCTTAAGTAAACCAAATTATAATCCATCAATAATTTCTCAAGAATCATTTAACTGATACTAAACTTGATATGAATGTTGATTTAAAAATCAATTTACTTGTTTATTTTGAAAGGATTTAGCAATTCATAATGGTACATAATCAACAACCATTTTCTATAGCAGCATTAAGTGATAACCTAAAGGTTTACATAACATCGAATATGTAAACAAATGCATAATAATCTATCAAAGAAAGCATGTCTGCATTGATTAGCTTATAGATTTAAGTCTACAATAACATAACATTAAAATGGTGATTTATTTTACCAAGTATATGTTTAAACAACAATTCAATTTAACAAGTAGAATGGGGTTTTATTTTACTTTTAAAATGGTATCAATAGTTATTCAACTATTATAGAGTGAGGATATATTCTAATAAGAAGATGTTCGCATAGATAAATAAGTTAAACAAAGATGTGGATTTATTCTACAAATAAATGTCCAAGTATTTTATTCAATCAAGTTATAAAATAACGGGGGTTTACTCTGCTAAACAATGTCATGAATAACCTATTATAATTTTATTCAACCACTTAAAATGTTATGGACAAAGGAATACTTATTGTTCAAACTATTCTTTAATAGAAAGATGCTTTTCAAAGAATTAGCCCTACGAAAATTAAGTAATCTAAAACACATTCTTTTGTAACTCAATAGTTACAAGTTGCACCCTTTCTTAAATCATAACCAAATCTTAATAAAACCTTAATTTTTAATCAAAAATTAATGAATATTTGAACCTTTTATAAATAATAATTAAAAATTAAACCCTTAATTAATTATAATTAAAAATAATTTAAATAATTATTTAATAACAAATTAATAATTAACCATATATCTAATTAATAACTAATTGAAACCAATCTTATATTTAACTCATAAATAATTAAGAATTAATCTTACATAATTAAATAATTAATAAAAATAAATTTTAGATAATTAACTAATCTTATCTTTACTTAATTAATTAACAAACCTTGTTTAGTACTTAACTCATTATTAATAAAAAAATATAAATTAATTAATAATTAACCATTACATCCTTAATCATCACTAATAGTTAAATATTCTAAAATAGTTTCTAAGTATACAAATATAATTTTGCAAAAGTTGTTTTTTACTATAAAACTACATCCACATCAACTATTGCAATATGGACCATAACTTGAAAATTCGAATTTAGGCTTTATTTTTGAAAATTTGATGCATAAGCTTATTTACTTTTCCAAAACATAAGAGGACATGTTTGAAAATAAGATTGTTAAGCCTCCTTTTTACAAGGTTGTTACACATCGGATTTGGATGCACCAATTATTCAACCATCAAAGAAGATAGCTTTGAGAGATGGTTGGATCACTCAAAAATCGAATATGTAGGATGACATAATCTAATAACATATGGATTTGCTTAGATCATACTTTGAAGCTAGATAAATGTGCAAATGCCTAGCTTAAGCCCAGATAAGCATGTGCCACAGCCCTAGATCGAGTCGATATGCCATCACCTCAAAACTTCAGGTTAGATCTGCATACAGGGATTGACTTGGATCGGTAACTTGGATTAGTATACAATGAGCAAAAATATTGGAATGGCATGAAGTAAATGCACAAATGAATCATAGGGGTCGAATCGGCTCACCCATGCTTGAGTGAACTCAGATCGATATTGATGTAGTTCACCCACAAGTCGATATCAATCGGGAGTCCCGAGCATGGGT
This sequence comes from Allium sativum, assembly GCA_030737875.1. NCBI lineage: Eukaryota > Viridiplantae > Streptophyta > Magnoliopsida > Asparagales > Amaryllidaceae > Allium > Allium sativum. The sequence goes on from CM060923.1 coordinate 168,294,121, forward strand.
AACCTGTATGTAATCCTCTAACTTGGTCACCTCCACTACCCCGACTTCTCTATGTATTTCCAAGCCATTTTAGGCTTACTAGAACTATAAATAATGTAGATCATATAACACTCATAAGGGGATCTTCTTCTCTCTAAAAATGAAAGCTCTACTAAGTAAAAAAGTCAACTTCTTTTCTCTACTTTCATACAAACAAAGATTGTAGCTGTAATCTATCGGTATAAATAAGATGTTACACTAAGTGGACATAGGGAAAAGTTTTCCAAACAACTAAAAAAATATGTGTGTTCATTTATTTTTCTGCATTCTATGATAGTAGATTTGTGATTGTGATTTTTCAAATTTCATCTGGGAGTTAGTGATTGTTCGACCAAAAACAAGGCTACCATTTTTAGCATGCTAGGAAAGGGGAACCACGAATTGGAATTTGGTAAGCAAAAGGGTTGATAATAGCTAGAACCAGAATGAATACCTTTAAGGAAGAAGAGGCTGGAAATGAGGCAAGTCAGCTTCCTCAAGAGGAAACCCCTTCATCTACCTTATAAGAGAGGAGACGAATGATGAAATAAAGCAATTGCAAGCAAAGTTGGACCATTAAGCGGTGATGCAGTAGCTAGAGTTCATAATTAATGAATCATATTGAGAACGTGTTATGGGAATTACTAAAGTTTTAATTATATGGGAATTGCTAAAGTCTTAATTAAATAAAGGAACTATCTAGAGTTCATAATTAATCACAAGCACCTACTGGAACTAATTATATATCCTAGCCTTGTAATTTGCCTAGGCATTGAATGAATATTTCCTAATGAAAAAAATCTCTAGCAACTATCGAAGTTTGTTGTGTTAATCATTTGATCAGTTTCTCCTTCAACTCCTATTCTTTTACTGTTTACTGGGCTGCATCAGGTGGTATCAGAGCCCTGATCTGTTATGATTCTGCTTCAGCATGGATCCTCGAAGAGGTGGCAGAAATGGTGAGCACGAACTAATGCTACAGACCCAAGAGAAGAAGTAAACGAATTAAGGAGGCACGTTGAGATTCTGACCCAACATCTGGCTCAACTGGAATCATCCAACCATGATGATGATGAACAATACGAGTCAAAAAGTACATTTAACAATTCGTTTCACAATTGAAATCCACAACATGAAGCACTAGTTCGAGAAAATCAAAGGTGGGATATTAATTTCAAAATTGAAATTCTAGAGTTCAGTGGAAGTCTACAAGCTGAAGAGTTTGTGGATTGGGAAAACACGGTGGAAAGAATATTTGAGTTTAAATAAGTCCCAAACAACATGAAGCACTACAAGAAAAAGTAGAATAGAAATCACAGTTCTAACATCATCGTAAATTCAGCTAATGTCAAAAGTACTTTTTAGCATCGCTAATTTTTAAAGTGATGTTGTTGGTTTCTCAGACATCGATTTATTGAACGATTTATTGTACTTGTGCTATCCATTCACTTGAGTTCTCGGCCACATGTAATCTATATTTGATGCTTCTCCAATTCATGGATATGTTGACACATGAGGCGCCACATGTTTGTACTTTTGCCTCGGCCATTTTGATTCACCTGCACCTATATATGTGTATATACATACAACTGTATGTGTATATATGTATCGTGCATGTGTAATATTTATATTTGTGGGCTATATGAATGGAAAACGTGAATTTTCTATTAGCAGACCACTATATCTGAGTTGTGGCTGTTAAAAATCAACTAATTAAATGTTGGTTCTGATCAACAAACCAGCGTAGTTGTGTCGGGGCTGATCTGTGAGAACTAGAGTATATATATCAGACCAAGTCTGGAAAAATGATGAGAAACACACCAAAATTCTAAAGCAAATAAAATTTAAAATAAATTTATATTTGCTTGTATTTAAAATATATTTTTGTTTCAGTTTACTGTGTGCGTTTCTATGATAGGTATACAGGTGACTGGGTTGGATTGGAGCATAAAATCTATAAAAAGTATCAAAAGTGTTACACTGTGGAACAGTTGGTGGAGGTGCGTATTGAGGCACTCAGTGTAATGTATAACTGATTGTGTTGAGTGTTGTAGAGAGGTGATGAGTGTTGTAGCGAGGTGACAATGTAAAACTGATTGTGTAATGTATTGAATTGTGTATGAGAAATGTGAAATAAAATATTTAATTAAATAAAAATATTGTTTGAATATTAAATTCTGTGCAACAGTATTTCATTTAATAAATATTTATTTGTGAATATTAGGCACACATCCCTATTTTCAAACTTAATTAGGCTCACGTCCCTCCTATATTTTAAATGCAAACCCGCCCCCCTGTTTTTCATACTTCCGTGTTTTACATGTTTTGGCCAGAAAAACATGAGCTACTGTGTATTAAAAAAAAACTAAATTCTGGAAATATTTCAGAAGTCCACGCAAATTAAAAAAAAAAGTTGCATACGTGTATGTAACTATTACCAATAGTTGCATACATGTGTGCAAGTATTGCATAAGCTGTTTGGCTTGAAAATCTGGACCGAAACTTGCATACATGTGTGTAACTATTTGAAATACTTGCACACATGTATGCATGTTTGGCATAAAGAAATTTTAAGTGAAATTTAGCCTGCGGATTTGTAACGTCCTAGATTTTTGAACGTTAATTACAAATATTTAAATTCGTTTTAAATATTGATTTGATAATATAAATGGATTTTATATTGAATTTATTTATCAAAATGGAGTTCGAATATATATATAAATTTATAATTTAATTAAAACGAGCTCATAACGACGCGGTAGTTCATAATATTGAGTTTTGAACTTTAATCGAGTATACAGAATCCGATATAAGTCGGAATTCTTTTTGAAACAAGAAACATTTGAATCTATTTAATTACATTTTTCTAATTAAAGGAAAATTTGAGATTTTAGTTTATATAATGTAGGTTATGTCCAATTCAAATTTTCAAATAGTCGTTATGGAATTCGTTAATAAACGATAACGTTATTTAATAAAATACTAATGATTTTCATATAATTTTAATATCGTTTAACTCGGAAATGTTAACGTTGAGTTATAATTTCATTTTGGTTGATATTTGAAGCCGCATATTATTTATTTGGAAATACATGTCAACGCCCAACTAAGAATTTAATTAATTATTAACAAGCATTCTCCGTTAAAAATATAATTTCAACGTAACCATGATATGCGTAAAAATATTTATAATTAAGCATGCAACAGAAAATTGCAAAGGAAATGGAAGCTCATAATATGTACGTCTGCATATGAATACGAAGTTTGCAGAATAAAACATCAAATATTATTAAACAAAACATTTTGACACCCAAATGTAAGACTAAGTAAAGCCAACAAGTATAACAAATGAAATACAAGTTTGAACATCTTTCTTGAAGGGGCGGCATTTATATACCATACATGTATAAGTAAAACAGCAAGAAACAGTCCCATATCTACCGAACTATCTGACATACTATGTCCTCTTCACAGCATGAAATTTCAGTTCAGTAGCACACTAGGGGACAGCCGACCTACATAATGTAAATCCACACCCATGCCCAGATCAAATGAAAAGATAAGAGCACAGCTACCCTAGCCTACGCCTTATGTGTTGATTGGCATTGTTTTCATCTTCATCTTCCCGCCCTATATATATGTCGCCATACCCCCTCGTTCCTTCTGTTACCTAACTCCTTTCTGCCATTATTAAACCAACAGAGCCTCCACTTTAAAATGAAAATCAAAACTCCACTGCATAAATAATTTAACCACAAGTTCCACAAAATAAAATAATTCATATGAATGGCTACAAATCAAAATATATGCGCATCGAAGCTCACGTTATTCTGCTTCACTCTCAGATCAGACAACCTCAAAGTTTGTTGCGTAATGGTGAGCGCTGAGTGGAAGAAAAATGTGGTGCACGGGTTTCGAATACAAGGATTAGCAGTGAGGTGGTGAGGGTTTCGAATAGTATAGAGTAGAGGGATGGCGTATTGTTCGAAGCTGCATGGGAGAGTTGACGTGCTAGCATGGTGTTATGGGTTTAAATGGCTGACGTGGGTGAACTGGTGGTGTAGAAAAATGTACAGCATAGGGTGAAGTTTGCGTGAAGGAGGAATACCGTATGAAAAGAATGAAGTAGTTCATTTGTAAGGGACTGAGAAGGGGAGAGGAGCAGCTTGGATGGGGTTGCGTGAACAAGTGATATCTTTTGATGGAGTTCGATGGAGGAACGTGAGTGCTCCAGTGGTTGAAACATACAACAGCTTCGTGACATCGGATAGGAGCTCGGTTGGCTAGAGAGAGACGGGGGAAGGCCAGTGGTGCGTGCATGGATGAGAAGGTAGCCAGTATACATGATAAGGGAAGGGACCATTTCGTTTTAACGTGAAGGCTTCAGAAGGATTTGAAATTTTCAAAACATGAAGATAATGGAAATGTCTGTGCTGAGCGGGTGGGTTTTGGATGGATAATGGGCTGTAAAACAATGAAATGGGCCTCAACTAAAAATATAATAAAATAAAGAGGAGTAAAACAAGAATGAGGACGCTTCAAAAGGTTTGGAAAGTTTTAAAACAAAAAATAGGAAGATGGGAATGAGGAAACGGGTAGCGTGATGAAGCAGGCAGTTCGAATTTGAGGTGGAGGAAAAGAAAAATGGGCCGAGCAACGAATAGGAGAAGGAAATGTGATGTTGGGCCAAGGTAATGGTGAGCCCGATTAATAATAAAAATAAAAATAAGATTGTTTTAATAATTTATATTGTTTATACAAACTTGCTAATTAACGTGATAATCCGCTCATACGTTGTCAAAAATTGACGCCGTCAGAAGTGTTGAGACCGTATTGAAGAGTACTACATTATGGAACTGATTTGGACGAAGATGAAAACTATTAGAATTTGCAGTTAAATTAAACGCTTGTTTAATTTAACTAAAACAAACGACTCAACGACAAATCAAATCAAGGTGAGTTTAACTCACTCAGTTCTATCCCACTTATATTTGTATAAATCGGATTTTTTAATTTGTGTGTAATGTTTGCTAATGGTTGATGATTTGATGACTGTTTTCATGGATGTTGAATATTTTCAAATATCCATTTATTAAATTAAACATTTGTTTAATTTAATTGAAATAAATCGTTAATTTAACGATAGATTCCAAACGAGGTAACTTACCTTGTTGGTTACGTTTATAAAATATAAATGTATTAAATAAATAATTGGATGCTTCATTGGATGTTATTAATTGATTGTTGATTGTTAAACTGTTTATTTCCATTATCGTGATGAATAAATATATTGTTGAATTAAAATTGATGTAACCCATTGTGATGCAGGGAAGGACAGGTTGAGGGATCCAACCGGATCTCTCAAATATGTTGTTTATTATTTTTATGAATTGTTGAATGATTGAATTGATTGTTAATTGTTTGTTGTTTGATAAACCAGGGATGAAATTCTTTGAGTAAACTGGCAGCAGATGGTCAAATAATGAATCGGATTATAAATCTTGATTTACCATCAAGTAGATCGACTGAAATAAAGTTATAATTTTTTTTATAACTGGAAATAGATTTTTAAATCTATTTATATGAATTATTTTAAATAAAAGTTTTATTGAATGAAAAATAAATATTTATTATTATTATTATCGAGTTTTATAAGTAATTATTAAGTGATATTAGATGAGCAAAGTATAAAGCCAATTTTGGAAATTGATCAATGTTGTAAACAGTTTTCAAGAATTGAAATAAGTTCATAATTCGAATAGTTGAAATACTAAAAGGGGCTTTGTTGAGACGAAACCAAAATAAGTTTGAATTAAACTTATAAGACATTTTGTAAAGGGTTCTATTTATTAAGGCTCATATAAAATGTTGAAAGGATCTTTTAGAAAGGAAATAAATATGAGTTTGATTTAAGTAAACGTGTTGAGATTGAAATAAGGTTTTCCAAAGGAAAAGAGTATGGATTTAAAACCCATATTTATATAAAATAGTATATGGAATTTCTGTGATATTTATCAATTTCAAAGTATTAGTTACACGAAATATTTTGGGAATATTCTTATTTTTATTAGAAGAAGTAAAAGCTGCATATTTAAGATTTAGAAGTCTGATTTACAAATGGTAATTTTAAAAGAGGCCAAGTGACACTGTGTACTGAAGCAGTGAGTCCATTTTATTTTATGGATGAATGGTTGTTATTTTGATAGTTAAATAACCGACTATCAAAATCTTGCTAAGCCGTTGTTGGTATGGAAACACCGGGATCGAATTTATATTCAAAAACTATTCCGACCAGCAAATACGTAACGTTGAAGACAGAAGATGGAGCAATTGAAGACCGTGGATTTTCATAAGCGGTAGGGTTTCTTAAAATCTCTGGTAAACTCCCCCCGGTTTTAAAATGATTTATATATATATATATATATATATATATATATATATATGTATTAAATGTTTTAACCAGAGATATACTGTGATTTTGTTGTGGTTGGAAATTACGGATTGCAAGGTCTTCTCGATACTGATATGTTGGGTGATTCCTCGGATGCGGTAGGAGGGTGCCTTCGGTTCATCCGATTCCTGGATGACTCGTATGGACGAATGTCTGACAGAGTATTTCCTGAAGGTCACGTACATTGATTTTTACAAACATACTTCTGTTTGGTGGCAGAGAAAATAACTTCTCTTAGCTTATCGTCCAGAGTATTTTTGTGGACGTCAATTGGTGATTTGTTTGATCTGATGATGTGGCATTCAAAGTGATGTGCTGTTCTAAAAAGGAAAACGTAGCCTCAGGCCTCATCAACTGGGAAATGACAAAAATCGGGCAGGCAACATGGCTAGGTGGGTCATACCCAAGTAGGGTGTACTATCACCAATCTAGAGAAATTCCTTATTTGTTCTTCTTTCGATTCTGTATCTCCACGGATGTGAGGTAGGTCCTTAAAACCTCATGGGTGATAATACATTTGCTACACTCAAGCTAAATGAGTGGGCGGTCATGTGTGGCTGGGTTGCAAGACGTTCTTGTTGAACCCCAGTGTATCCCCTCTAGAGTACACTAATCGGAAGGTGATCCCATACCTTGTCATAGTTGGAATCCAATCTCCAATAAGAGCCCCGCGGTTTTTGATTTTATAATATATATGTAGAGCGTGAGATGCAAGCGTTCTGCTACTTGGTTATTTACTTGATCTACATCACTATTATAATATCAGAATAGTATTGATTTCAAAAATGTTTGGTTATAGTAAGGTAAAAACCGTTTGTGTTTATGTATGGACTGGTCTTACTATTACCTTTTCTTTCAAAAGTTTTTTTTTTAAGTTAAGCGATATGGATATTATCTATAACCTAGTGAGTTGTACTCACGCTGGTTCACCAGACTGATCCGTGGCGTTTGTAATGTCAAGGATCAGCCAGAGTGTGCAGGTTTGGGTTATTGGATGCTGAGAAGTTCAGAGACGAGCTGGAGGAGCCCAAATGTATGATATATATATAGTATTATTCTGAAGTGTGATGTATTTGAGGACAGGTTGTTATAACTGTCCAGATATTGCCGTACTCTGATGATTGTAAGTACATTTTTTTCAAGCTTTCAATAAAGATATATTTCTGTATTATATTTTATTCCGTTGTGATGTGAAACTCTGATTCGATGTTGGTTCTTCTTCTTTCTTCTATTCTAATCCTTCTATCTTATCTTTCTCACCCTCTAACTTCTTTCTCTTAATGCTTTTCTTTTCTGTATAATTTGGGTTGACTGTGGTAGTTAAATGTTGGCTTAAACTGTATGGAAAAGTTGGACGTTACAGCTTGTTTCACACATGTGTGGTACTTTTCTGTTTTAGTGCACGCTTGAATGCAAATGAATGTGAACTAATTTGCATGGCTACGAATTATTGCACACTTTTATGCAAGAATTATGCAATACTTGCACAGATATATGCAATAAAACAAACACAGACGCATGACTGGAATACTTGCACAGATGTATGAAGGAAAATTCAAATATATGCATACTATTATGCATTTAACTGCAGTTTCGCTGTTTTGCTTTTTGTTTTTGTTTTTGATGCCTTGTTTGATGGTTTTTTTATTTGAATTTTTGTCTAGTGCATGTTTAATTTAAATAAGAATATACGTTTTTTTTAGTGAATTTTCGAAAAATATGGACTAAATTTACAATAAGTTTATGACCGGATGTGAGCCTAATTTTAAACTTAATAGGGACATGTGCCAAACGGACCCTATTTATTTTTGTATATGATATGAGAAAACAACATAAACAAGCCATCATACACATCAGTATAAAGCCATCACAGACATCAGTCAAAAGGTGATATGGTAAAATACTTATTACAACAGTTAATTAATTATTTTATGATGTCTTTAAGCTGCTTTGACATCGTCCTTTAACTGATGTAAAAAAGAGGTACTTTAGACATCATCGATGAAGACATTTCTCTCGAAAAATGAAGACATCGTTTTCTAGCCGATGTCTATGTGAAGTTTTCTTGTAGTGAAGGTGAAATTAGTAGCCATCAAAATAAAAGGAAGAGCTTCTTCTTGGTAGGAACAACTGAGAATGAAGAGGGAAAGAAGAGGGAAAAGTAAAATCAATAATTGGGAAAAGATGAAAAAGAAGTTAAAAGAAAATATTTTGCCTACAAACTATATACAACCATGTTTCAGCGGCTTCAAAATTTGCATCTAGGAGGCAGGTCTGTTCATGATTATACTGAAGAGTTTTATCAGTTAGTCTCTCGAAATGACTTATCTAAAGGTGAAGAATAGTTGGTTGCACGATATTTGGGAGGACTGCGTTTAAATATTCAGGAAGCACTGGACCTTCATAGATTCTGGTCAGTTTGAAAAGCTTATCAGGCAGCTTTGGCTATTGAAAAAGGCCAAACCAAGGTAGATAAGTCTAAATTTCGTACCACTCAATGCCAAGACATAACTGCCCACCAACGAGTTAACACCAATAATCAGGCTAGAGATTCACAAAACACAACTATGCCACGAAAGAATACTTCTGAATTTATTAGCACACAAAACAAGAGCAAAGGAGCTGAATTTAAATGTTTTAAATGTAACGAGCCAGACCACACTTCAGCTGCTTGTAGACGGGAACGGGGATAACAACTCATGATTGATGGTGGAGAACATAGTCAAAGCACAGAATATGAGGGCGAATCGGTGTACGATAGTGAGTTGGAAGAAGATATTTTTTATGGAGATGTTGGAGAGTCTCTAGTAATTCGCAAAACCTTGTTGCTGAAAGAAGATGCTGAAGAAGACTGGCTGCATAATAACATCTTTCACACAACATGCACTATTGAAGGTAAGATTTGTAAGTTAATTATTGATAATGGCAGTTGTGAGAATGTTATTTCTCATGAAGCAGTTGATAAACTGAATTTAATACAAGAAAAGCACCCAAAACCATACAAGTTGTCTTGGTTCAAGAAAGGAAACGAGGTTTCCATTGATTCTCGCTGCTTAGTCTCGTTTTTAATTGGACGCAAGTACTTTGATAATATTTGGTGTGATGTAGTCAAAATGGATGCATGTCATATACCTCTTGGTAGGCCATGGCAATATGATCGCAATATGTAAAAACCCGTAACTTCCCCGTAAAGGAAAGTGTCGGATAGTTCGAGAACAAGCCACAACAGAACGCATACAAAAGAACGTTTCATTGTATATTACAACAATGCACCAGATTACAAGAATATACAGAGTATAAATGAATATTACACAGAAATATCAGAGATTTAAATTACATTTAAATACATCGCAGCGGAAAATAATACAATACACAACTAGAAGAGATATACGGATACAAAGCTTTCCGGATATCATTCCAGCTGTAAACCAGGATCCTGTGAATATAAATCTGCAAAACCCAAAACTACTAGCTGCCCGTGTCAAAATAAGGGCACCCAGAGTTTAGGTTAAAACAATAAACTCCAGGTCAGTCATGTGACTGGTGTGAGAACTAAAACAGTTGTAAATCTTTCTTTTAAAGATAGGTAAATCAAGGGACCACGCCGTATAACACGGAACGGGTTTCCTCCCAAGAATACCAGTGCATATAAGTAAACAACGCAATGCTTTTCTAAAAATGAAGCTGTTATAAGACCCAGGTCCCATCACACAATGCATCGCAGCCGAGGATAGGGTTTTCCCTTATAACAGCCAAACATGCTTAGTACGTTTAAAACAAATCATTTGATACTACTATAAGTGCATAGTGTATAAAACAACTTCAAATCATAAGTATCAATCATAGGCGGCATGGGTACCATATATCATGTCGCCATACTAGTTTTACAATTAAAACCGCAAATGTCACGTATTTGGAAATTGGATTTCCGTCTATGAACCGAGGCAAAAGATAGTCCTCTACCGATTCGTGACTCTCTAGCCCGAGCCACAGGATCAGAGCTCGAGTGACCCTTGGTGCGACAGGGCCGGTCCACCGATGTGGATTAAAATGCCTGAACACTACGTTTCCCCGCCCTTTGGGGCGTATATGAGCCAACCAAATGACTCCATCGGTTCGAGAACGACCGATCAATCCGAGGCGCCTCGCAATAGCAACAACCACATAGGTCAAACTCGTCAGGGCGTGTAAAACCACTGACGCCACTTCTAACTAGAAAGAAACGCATGCCCTCCCTGAGGTCCGTCTCCCGTTTTTGGTTCATACCGGGTGTGAAACTCGCGAAGTAAACGTTACACAAAGCTACGCCACAAAGGTCGTGCTTTGATCATCACCACAAGACTTTGCTTTTCAACAGAAGCCTCGATCAATTGCCACTTAAGCATGCCACACAGGCAATTCACTCCATGTGTTTGATATCCATCAATATATAACCCCTGAGCTCGTACGTCTCAGAGAAGGGCGTTAAGCAAGAGAATAAATTCTCCGCCGCCAAACAGATATATATTTAATAGAGATCAATCACACGGACTAAAATCCAATGTCAGACACACAGTCCATTTACAAGTCCGTTCTGGGTCTGAACGAAACCGGAGGCACCTAGTACCCCGCATATCCATCGATCTCCAAGTACGTCTGGACGATCACCAACTGTTTCCATCTTCTTGGGTGTACAGCCCAATCAAGAACATCAGTAATCACCCAAACGACGTGAAGACCTCCGATCTTCGACCATCGTCTTCATCTTCGACTTATCGTCGTATCAGTTATTCAGAATGGGATAAACCCGGTCTTTCCGAATAACTCGCGTATATTTTAAATAAGTGTTACACAAACACAACATACGCCTCATTCCAATTCATCAGTCACTAACCGTAAATTAATCAAGAGAATAATTCCCCAAATATTAACCCCGAAGGCCGAAACCAACATCAGATCAATATCCAGAAAACCATTCTGCTTAGCTAACCGACAGTTAGTTTCTGATTTCACATTCATAGGGAAAGGTTCCCATTAATTTTATCCAAGGTAAATTTCTTGAATTTATTCTTTAATCTATTTTTGAATATCAATTCAAACTAGTCGGGATTAGCGAACCTTACCGAAGTAATCATTTGTTTTAATTTCTTAATCCCAACCTATTCATCCCATGAAGTAAAACTGGTTATACTTCATATCTAACACCACGGTGTTATCGGTAAATTCAATTACCATTTCACGTTCAAATCTAATTAAAGATTTAACTATCGCCTGGAGCGAAACTGGTGGTACTCCATTTTCGATCTTTTCAATCTAATTAAAGATTCATTAAAACTCCTCTTAGTTTTAATCGTTAACTGGGTTAAAGAATCAGTGTCATTTAAAACACGGTTCACGATAAACCCAAAATCACTTTCGATTAATTATCGGGTTAAAGAACGAGTGTTATTTAAAACACTGTCCATGATAAACCCAAAAATCAATATCAATTCAATTCCAATTAAATATTATTTAATTGGTACACTTCACTAAATCTAAATAAAAAGATTTAATCTTTTCTCAACTGGGTTCAAGAACAGTGTTAGTGAAGACACTATTCACGACAAACCCAAATCACATTTGATATTCAATACAAGGCTCTAAATAGAAAATATATCGGCTTATATTCAATATCAAATTCTACGATTAACAAATGTCGTATTGGAAATAACGATATAAATATATATCTTTCAAATTTCCATAACAACATCCGTATAATCACGAAATCCAACATCGAAATATTCCGAAGACAATTTCGATTCAAATCCATTCCAATGCAATCATTGGAAATTCTGGTTGTTTTCAAAACCATCTCAAATTCAATTTATTTATTTAAAAATAAATAGAATTATAATTCTAGTTCAAACTAGTTCATTTCGATAAAAATCTATTTTTATCTTTTCAAATATGGAGTTTTTCATCCCAATCCTTTCTAAATCATTTCTTATGATTTTACACAAATTATTAATATTTTTAATAATTTTATCAAGGTCCGTACAGTCGATTTCCATCAACGGTCATCGAACTGCACTTACAGCGACCTTTTTCAAATTTGATTTGGACGTAACTCCAAATCCAACCGTTAGATTTCTAATTTCTAATATTCTTTAGAAAGCTTTTTTCGATACGAACCCAACGGTTCCGGTTTCAGGAGAATCCGACGGTTGGATCTCCCGCAATATCCGTTTGAAATAAATGGTCGAAATTCGCGAACTGCCGCGGCGCGGCGCGTTCTATTCAGGTCATTATATTATATATATATAATATATATAATATATACTTCGTCGATTTCAATTTAAAACGTGCTATATAGATAGTTTTAAATTCGTTTCAAAAGCAATTTCAACTTCCATTTCAATTCAAATCAAAATTGAATTCTTCTTTATAAATTCGTTTTAAAATTCATTTCTATTCAATTCAAATTTCAATTCAATTTGAATTCATTTCAATTTGCTTTCAATTCAATTTGAATTCGTTTTCAATTTAATTCAATTCCAAAGTCGTTTTCTGTTCGATTCAATTCAAATTGGTTTTCTATTCGATTCAATTCGTTGTATATTCCATTGAAATCAAATTCGTTATATATTCAAAACAAATTCGATTCGAATTCGTTTTCTATTCAATTTGATTCAAATTTCATTTCAAAATATTCGATTTCGAAATCACTTTTCAATATTCATCTTAAAATGAATAAAATCGATATAAATATCGTTCACGTCAAAATGGCGTCAATCTAATCAACACGGCTTCCTATATTTCTATTTTCAAATATTCTATTTCAAATATTTCTATTATTAAAATATTTCGTTCAACACATGACCAATCTCAATGGATGAGTACTGTCAACACATGAACCTTTATTTTATATTGATAAAGATGTAAATTTTATTACTAAAATATTTCGTTCAACACATGACCAATCTCAATGGATGAGTACTGTCAACACATGAACCTTTATTTTATATTATTCTTTATTTTCTAAATTGGAATGAGGCCCAATCAATCACCATATAACATTAATTATATGGATTTTCATACATCACACGTATATAATAGCATTGAAAAATAATCAACCATCAACCAAAGTGCACTACACTGTATAAGCATCAAATATAGATATCTAACGCTTATAACAGCCTGTCAATCAATCGATCGACATATTTAATCAATCAGGATGAGTGAACTTCAAATTTCATCCCAACACCCGTGTGGGGTTTCAAACAATCAAACACATATTTTATTTGTGCAGTTGGGCGATGTGTAAAATTTATCATCCCAATCCATGTCAGTCAAATCAGTGTACATAAACAAACCGTCTGGTTTGTAAATGAATATTTTATTTTATTCACTTCACGTTAAAAACTATATTTTTAACGATAAAACATTTTATTTTAACATATGAATTTCTATTCAGTTCATTCTTCAAATAAAATGGTATTTTTATTTTTCTAACTTATTTTAGAAAATTTCGACGGCATAACGGCACGATACTAGAAACGGGACAAGGCCTAGCCTTATCCCCGGTATAGTGAAGGCCCACGCCATTCACACATCAATCAAATCAACTTCATTTCACCAAACAATTCAATTCAATCAAATAATCTATCTAATTTTTGCAATCAAACAAACAAGTCCATGGTCTGTGGACGATTGTGTCGGGTGCTACTAAGCACCGTCTGCATCCTAGTATATATATATATATATATAACTAGAAAAAGAAATTGAAAGGTGAGAAATTCTCACAAATAGCTATCCTAGCTCCACGGCACTTCATTGATAGAAATCTTCGTCGTTCCCGCCCTCTTTATCACCTTCGTTGCCCGTATTCTCTACATATATAAAAATCACACATTTTTATATTTTGATGTCATTAAAATAAAAATCACATTTTTATTTGTTTACTTTCAATTTTAAAAATCATATTTTTACTTCGCTATTCAATATATAAAAATCAAATTTTTACTTTGCTATTCAATATATAAAAATCGAATTTTTTACTTTGCTATTCAATATATAAAAATCGAATTTTTACTATGCTATTCAATATATAAAAATCGTATTTTTACTATGCTATTCAATATATAAAAATCGAATTTTTTTCTTTCGAAGCATATGTATATTTTCCTTTTCTTAACATATGTATATTTTCCTTGTCTTTGCATATGTATATTTTCCTTTTCTTTTCTTTTTTTTTCTTGAAAAAAAACATATTTCTATATTCAAAACAATTCTTTTTACATTTTAAAAGTAATTCTAATTTATTATTTAAAACATCGCCATTTTTATTTCTAAAAATCAAAGCTATTTTTATTTCTAAAAATCAAAGCAATTTTTATTTTATATAAAACTGATTTTAAATTATTTTATTTTTTCTAAATTTCAGATTTTAAAACCATGCACTTACTAAATAAAATTAAAATAAAAATCACCTCAATCTCCTTCTCGTTTTAGAACCCCTGCCACCATCGATTGAAAAAACCTGGCCGCCGCACCTCCAAAGATGATCGGAACCGAATCCGACCCTACCCCTCTGACCGCCTTCGAATTCCGCGCCTCCTGCCAGAGTTCAGGCGAACTCGGTCGCCTCCAGCGTCGGAAAGTTGGCCACGAACTCGGCGACATTGAGGAGGAAATTCGCACGCCCTGCTCCACTATTTTAGATCATACCCCAATCATCTTGAAGCCCTTACTGAGCTCGGTGATTTTCGCTGAAGGGGTATCTGAAATTATTGAAAGAATTGGTAGCGATATAAGGGAGAAAATTTGGACATTTTCCGCCGTGTATTCGTAAGTGGCGGCGCTTTTCTTCTGGGTTGGTCAACTAGGGTTTTGACCCTCTTATATAGAATATTTTATTAATTAATATTATTTAATTTCATTTTTAACTGGTTTATCGTTACGAACTCTGATTCCAACCCGACGACTGTCGCCCCTAGCTAAATACCTCCATTCCGAACACAATGGGATATGTTTCGTAAGCCAATTCCATCGTTTCGATCAGTTTTCATTTAAATTCACATATAAATCTTTATATATTCAATTTAAACGCACATTTCAATTTATTGGGGCCACATACTAACTAGAAAAATTCTAGAAAAATAATTTCTAGCTTCGTATTGATGATACGGTCGTAACAAAACTAATTTCGTCGAATTCTGAGACCGTTGGAAAAATGGCCAATTTCCAGTCGATTAAAATCAACTGAAACTGGTCAAACGCGTTTTCCTTCGCCACGCTCACATATTGATTCAAAAAATTATGAAATTTGGAATCTAGCAATAACTTGACATCGCGGATCCAACAAAAGAGGTTTCGTCAAAATCCGAGGTCATTTGCAAAATGTCCATTTTTAAGGGCCTGAATTCCATAGCGACTATTCAGAATTTTCAACTGGACATATCTTTTGATTCCCGCTATGAAATTTCGATTTCCCGGATTCGCTGGAAAGATATTCTCGATTAGATCCTATTATTTTTGGTTTCACTAAAATCTGGATTGTTTTGCACCCGGTACATTCAATTGAAGTTTGAAATCGAATTATCGAACTACCGCGCCATTTTCAATTCCTTTTATAATTATATATAAATATTTATATTCTAACGACGACGTATATAATATATACGTTCTAATTCCATTCAAAATAAATTTCTCGTTGTTTTTATTTAAAATAATTCATTTTAAATAATCAAAATTCGCTAAAATTGCCAAAATAAAAATTTTAAACTGGCCTAGATTTTCGGGTTGTTACACAATACCATTCATGACGGGAAGAAAAACACTTATACATTATGGAAGGACAATGTGAAGGTTATCTTAGCACCTATGAAACAACAAGCTTTTATCAAAGGAGATAAAAATGGGGGTGACAACATGCTGTCAATCACAAAGTTCATAAAAAAGGCTGAAGAATCTAGAGTTCTTTTGGCACTAGTAAACCGTGAAGTGCAACCGCCTATATAATTTCTAGACTATGTTAAGCAATTACTTGAAGAATATGATGATTAAACGCTGGAAGAGCTACCACCTGGTCTACCTCTGATGCGCGATATACAACATAAGATTGAATTAATTACAGCTTTAAGTCTCCCAAACAAACCAGCATACCGCATGAGTCCAAAAGAGCATAATGAGTTGCAGAGACAAGTGGATGAAGCAATTGCAAAAGTACTAATCAGAGAAAGTTTAAGCCCACGTGCAATTCCTGCGCTGTTAACTTCGAAAAAAGATGGCACGTGGCGCATGTGTGTGGACACCCGTGCAATTAACAAGATAATGGGAAGTATCGATATCTGATTCCGCAGTTTGAATACTTGTTGGATCAGTTAGTTGAGGCAAAGATATTTCAAAGATTGATTTTCGCAGCGGTTATCACCAGATTCGCATTAGGTTGGGAGACGAGTGGAAAACTGCATTTAAAACACGAGATAGGTTGTATGAATGGTTGGTAATGCCATTCGGGTTATCGAACACGCCTAGTACATTTATTCGTGTCATGAGTCATGTCTTGAAATCATTTCTCAGAAGGTGTGTTGTTGTTTATTTCGATGATATCTTAATTTACATCCCATCCCTCGAAGCTCACAAACAAGATATTAAAGAGAAGTTCAAAAGACTAAGACAAGAAAAGTTGTATATAAACTTGAAAAAGTGTAATTTTGGAGCGCAAAGTGTGTTGTTTTTAGGGTACAACATTTCAGACGAAGGAATTAAGGTGGATCAAAGTAAAGTTCAATCCATCCTAGGTTGACCTACACCTCGAATAATTCACGAGGTGCGCAGTTTTCATGGACTGACATCTTTCTATAGCAATTTATAAGGAATTTCAATAGCTTTATAGCTCATATAACTTATTGTATAAAATCCGTAAAAATATTAAGTTGGACCAAAGAAGTGGAAGAAAGTTTTCAAATAATCAAAAAGAAAATTTCTCAAGCTCCGGTCCTTGCGTTACCCGACTTAAACAAGGTCTTTGAGGTGGATTGTGATGCATCGAAGGTGGGCATAGGGCTGTCCTAAGTCAAGAGGGTTGCCCTATTGCTTTTTACAGTGAAAAACTTAATGGTTCGCTGTGCCAATACTCAACATACGATGTGAAATTCTATGCTTGTACGTACACTTAAACATTGGGAGCATTATTTGGTGCAACGTGAATTCATCCTTAACTCGGATCATGAGACCTTAAAGTTCATTAACAGCCAACAACAACTCTTAAGTCAAAGGCATGCTAAGTGGGTCAACTTCTTACAACGGTTCACTTTTACCATCAAACATAAAGCTGACATCCGAAACAAAGTTGCAAATGCATTAAGAAGGAAGTCTTCATTCCTAACAGCAATGAGAGTTGAGATTGCAGGATTTGACACATTTAAAGAGTTGTACGTTGATGACAAGTTCTTTGCGCCAGTAATTCAATCAGTCCTTCAAGGTGCTTATTCTGATTATCAACTGCAAGAATGTTTTCTTTTTAAAGGACTACAACTTTGTATTCCAAAATGTTCACTGCGAGAAAAGATAGTGGCTAAAAAACATTCTGTTGGCCACTTTGGGCGAGAAAATACTATTTCATTAATCGAAAGTAAGTACTTCTGGTCAAAATTAAAAAGTGTCACTCGGTATGTTGAAATATGTCATGTTTGTCAAAGATCAAAGGGTGGTTCAACAAATGCAGAATTATATACTCCACTTCCTACTCCTTCCGCTCCATGGAATGATGTAAGTATGGATTTTTTCATTGGTTTACCTTGTACGCAAAAGCGCTCGGATTATGTCATGGTAGTTGTTGGTCGATTTTCAAAAAATGGCACATTTTGTTCCCTTTCGGAAGGCAATGGATGCTTCACACGTTGCAGAACTTTATTTCAAAGAGATATTTCGTTTACATGGTATTCCTCATTCAATAACTTCTGATCGAGGTACTAAGTCTATAGGACATTTTTGGAGGACGTTATGGAAGAAAATTGGAATTGAGTTGCGTTTTAGCACAACTTATCACCCTGAGACTGATGGTCAAACTGAGGCGGTGAATCGCAGTTTGGGTAATCTGTTACGATGTCTTGCTAAGGATAAACCTAAACAATGGGATTTAGTACTACCTTTTGCTGAGTTTGCATACAATAATTCTAAGAATTGCACTACTCAATTGAATCCTTTCGAAGTTGTTTGTGGGAAGAATCCTAGCACCCCTCTTGATTTGGCTCCCATTCCTAATATAAACAAAGCAAATAAAAAGTTGAAGAGATGATTGAACATATCAAGGAAATACACCAGAAGGTGAAGGAATACATTGAAGAAAATAATAGAACGTATAAAGCAGCTGCAGATCTTCATCATCGCAAGGTTGTTTTAAAGGATGGTTTGTCAATTCCATGATGCTCATCCAATAGCTTATGGATATCATGAATAAGTAATCCCCCTTGATCCCCCAAGAGATCATGTGACTGCTCCTCCTTCTGTTGGAAGGCTAGTGATGTGCACAACTTCATCAATTTTTATTCTCATTTCACCAAAAGGAAGATGGAAGATGTTTGTTTCGGGATAAAAAATTTCCACAAATGAATTGATAAGAACTTTATCCAATTTTTCGTGAGCATGCAGTACTATTTTATGTAATCCTGGCAAAACTACAACATTTTGTACAAAATAACATTCCTTTATATAGTCCCATATTCTTTGTGTACCAACATGGTTGTGAACTTTTATGATTCATTTCACCTCGTGGTTCCTACGTGAAACATATACAGTAAGCAATATATATATACATATATACACTAATAATTATATATATGGTGTAGCAAAAAATTATCTATGAAACTTACATTGGAATTCCATATTTTACTAGCGACATGACCTTCGAATGCAAACAGTAATGCTGACTGAGCTTAAGTTTCTAGTGGTTGAGTTGATGCTTCTTTTTGCACTCGCTTACCTTTCTTCTTTTTTACTTGTTTTCATTTCAACTTCCTCCACCGCTTACTCTTCTACGTGTTCATCGCTTTCGTGACCTTCACTTCTACCTTCATCCCCCTTTACTATTTTCTAATTCGTCTTCTTCCCCTATACTCTCTTCACCTTCATCCCCTTTACTCGCTTCTGATTCATCTAATTCCCCTTTACTCTCTTCCCATTCACCTTTGTCCTCTTTACTTGCTTTTGATTCATTGCGTTCATCCACTTCTTCATCTTTATCCTTATCTGCGTTTTCATCCTTCTCGTTGCCGTTATCATCCTCATCATCTTCACTACGCTCGTCGCCTTCATCGACTTCATGATCAGCATCTTCATCAGCCTCATCGCCTTCACGATTGACATCTTCATCACCTCATTGTCTTCATTATCTCTACTACTATGTCTCTCCTCATCAGAACTACTACTCTCACCACTTTGGTTTGAAATTTCTTCATCTTCATTGTCTTCACGTTCACTTACTTCTATTTTCTTTCCTTTTTGCTGTTGCAACCGTTTTTGTCTTCCATAGATACTTTCCTCGGTTTGATGCCCTTGGGAGTACACGACCAAGCTTAGATGCACTCTATGTACCGCAAATGGAATTATGAGAATGGTTAGAGAAAAACGGCAAAGACATGTTGTAACGACCCGTAAATCCGTACCATTTGAGCTGACTGAATACAACTCACGTCCAACCCAAATTGCATGAAAATACGAATCATTAATAGAAAGAAGTTAGAGGATGAGAAATAGAAAGATAGAAAATTAGAATAGAAGAAAATAAATAGAAGATGGGACTAAACAATAATACAGAATCTCACAATCGCAGTGGAATAAAATAATATATAAATAATCACTTTCGAAATACAAATTGTATATGCACTTACATCGTCAGAGTACATCATATATATATAACACAGCGGAATAAACTCTAAATATCTAATACTGAAGTCTCCTGCTCCAAGCTCCTCCAAATAGATCTGTAAAATCCTGAACTATTGAACTGCCCATACAAATTTGGGCACCCAAGAGTTTAGAGAAAACACAGAAAAATAAACTCTGGGTCGGTCATGGGACTGGTGTGAGTAAACGATTTTTAAAACATCTTGATTAGTACGGGATATCTTATAAGACCATGCCGTAAAAACGAAACGGGCTTTTTCCCTTATGAAAATCAAGAAATAACTCGGTTTAACTTTCAAAACGGTTTAAAAGAAAAGATAATCGTAAAACCGACCCACAAATAAACATGGATGGTTTTTACCTTACGATAACCCAAAACATCTTTATATCAAAAACTCGTCTGATATTATAATAATGTCTATCAATCCACAAATAAATAATCATCTAGCAGAACGCTTGCATCTCATGCTCTACATATATATTATACAATCAAAACCGCAAGCGCTTATTGGATAATGGGTTTCCAACTATGACAAGGTATGGAACCACCTTCCGATAGTGTATCTCTAGAGGGGAATACACTGGGTTCAACAAGAACGTCTTGCAACCCGGCCCACACATGACCGACCACTCATTTCGCTTGAGTGTATCGAATATATTATCACCAACGGTTGGGAGCTACCCACCGTTTCCCGAAAGAGACAACAGCGAAAGGATAAAGAAGTAAATGGAATTTCTTTAAATAGGTGATAATACACCCTAATGGGAGCGACCCACATAGCCATGCTGCCTGCCCGATTTTTGTCATTTCCCGGTTGTGAGGCTTGAGGCTGAACTTACCCGTGGACATAACACGTCTTCATTCACTTTGAATTCCACATCGTCAAACCCGCCAAATCACAAATTGATTTCCCCAAAAATACCATGGGTATAAAGCTAAGAGAAACGAATTCCTCCGCCACCAAACGTAAATACGTTTGAAGAGATCAACTTACGAAATTTATTAGGCATACTCTGTCAGACACTCGTCCATACAAGTTGTCATGGGACTGGACAAACCGAAGGCACTATTATATAAATCCATCTTAGGTAATTTCTACCTAGGATTGACAGAACAGCCCTTGCAATACTCTGTCTTCAATGGTCTTCAATAATCTCTGATTCAAAACGTATATGTCGAATCGAAGTGGAATTTAGATTCCGGTCTCTTCGAAACGATAACGTAAGAGGTCCAGATTTGATAGTCGGTGATTTAACTATCAAATATAAATTAAAATAAACAGATTTATCTCTATTGGTCTGCTAAGCCTTATTTAAGTAATCTTCAAATGTTAACTTTATATGTATATTTATTTGAAAATATGATTATTAACAAAACTTTTATTTTCAATCCTACGTGATAATCTCACTTTCGAACATCCGTTTCATAACTGAGACGATATTTACTCTAATTCTTATTCTGAACACCAATTAATACGGACTATCAGATAATAGCGAAATCGACCAAGTTGGGGTATTTAGTTACCTCTCGGACCTTGAATCGAAATCATTCTTATCGTCAAGATTCATAGAAGTTCGATATTCAAAATATTCGTCAAATCCAGAACTTGGTAAATCTATTTGATTTCCAAACCTTAAACCATTTTCAAACAACGTTGTTGTTTTGAATCATTTATCAAGTTAACTTGGTTAACTTAAATATCTAACCAGGGAATTTAATTCAAACAATCGACTTGATTTCCTACTTCTCTGGTAATTAAAGTATCTTTAAACCTTACTTAATTAAAAGATTAATTATTATTCAATTTTAACTTCTCTATTTAACTGTACCATTATCCTACCCAGCATGTTAATTAAAACACTATCAAGTATTTAAACCACCATTTATTTAAAACCTCTTCTATTAAATTAATTGAAACAAATTTATTTAATAATAAATTCCTATTTTAAACAGTTGATTTAAAGCAACCCTAAACAACCTGATTAATTGATTATAATTGATATTCCCAATTAAATAATTTAATAATATAGTTAATTAATTTAAAATAACCCATTTAATTGTTTTTTTAAAAGTGATTTATATCCAATTATCAAGACTTAAGTTCATTCCTGAGTTACTTTGCAGAAATTATCACTTAGCAGTTCCAACCGTATGTTTCAGTTCTTATAACAGGCGATGTTCAAGTTGTTAACCCAATTTGCACAAACAATAATATAAATACAATTCAATATTATCAACTGATAATATAATATCTCAACACTATATATTAACTGATAAAATATGTCAAACTGATATAATAGCAGAACGGTGTTTATTTCTGCTAATAGGATGTTCAAACAATTCAGTCAATCAAATATATAGTGGAACGGTGTTTATTTCCACTACCAGATGTCAATAAATAATATAATTACGGTAAACATAATTGAACACAAATTAATTTATAAATCAATCAATTAAACAACCAATTTAGAATTTGCCGAATTTATAGATAATTACAGATCAATTATTAACAGTAGCATGTTAATTTGGATCAGCGGCTAAATTTACATTTGATGTATTATAAATGGTTCCTAGAATTAAACCAAGTTTTAATTATATAATAAATCGATTAAATTTAGATTCAAATTGTTAAAACTCGACATTTATGTCGCGTTGTTTACACAAATACACATTATCGATCAACCCGACTAACACGCACCCAAAAATATATTCGAATGCAGTCTTATTTTCGAACATATATAAATTTAGAACTAAATTTTAAATTCTTCTTCGTTTTTTTTCCCCGGCTAGTTATCTATGATTCACGAGTACCTCGTTCTTATCAATTAATTAAAATAATTATCGCTCCAACTTGGTTTTATGGCGCCATTTGAGGATCGCTTAGCCGGTTGTCTTTGGTACACCAATATAATAAGTTTGGTGGTGTTCCGGAATATTATCTATGTGGTTTGAGAAAACAAGCACTGACTATAAATGAATAGACATGAGAATATGGAACGCATGGGACAAGAGAATCGGTCCCGCTAAAAATGTGGGTGATTATTCATTATATTCTTCTCTGTTGTATTATGAACGCAAGACCAACGCATGTATGCATTTGAATGAGGATACTATCGTGTTCTAGTATTTAAAGTTGTTGTAGGCCATTATCACATTTCTAACGGTCAATATAATCCACAGTATCCTGCACATATCAACTTTAATTGGTTCAATAAATTCTATTTTGGTTTCAATGCAATTCGCAGTCTTACCCTATTCATCCTTCCTTACTTCCTGCGTTTAACGGATGATGCTCCCTTTTTGGTTTCTCCTTCCTGCGTCTTACCCTACTGTCCTCCTACTCTCGCTCTTCAGCTATTTTTATTTTTTTTATTTTTTTTATTAGTTATTGTTAATTCGTTCCTACCTCATACTAAAAAAAAGAAACCGTTTTTTTTTACAAATAGTGAACATATAAGTGTACATGAAAAAAACAGAAGATTTGGAAAAAGGGTGTATATGAAAGTTGGTGATTTATTTCCTACGTCCTATTAAACTACATTTAGAAATAAAAATCTTTCTTTTCTGCTACTCACTTTTCTTTCCTATATTCCCATTTTCTTTGGTTTCTGCTCTTTCACTGTTGTTTCCTTTCTTCTTCTTACTGTCTTTCGTTAGTTGCTTTTTAATACTTTTTTTTAATGCTTACAGAACCAATCAAACAATCACCACCCATCTTTTTTTTTCCTTCTGTACTGCTACTTCCTTTCCTCTTCTGTTTGAAGACAAAGCCATGCACGCTGTGCACTTGCACAGTCGAGCCACTCACTTGGGAGCCGCCATCAGTCCATGAATACTATTTTCATTGCGGACTTGAGAATCAATCCGTTGCTTCATATATCCTGATCTTTGCTTGAAATTAAATAATTTTTCTAAGATGTAGGATCTACAGCCTATTTGTGATTGTTTTCCCTCTCTAATAAACCTCGTATGTTTCATTCGTTTGCTCGTCGGACGGGTCTACCCCTTGTTCTACTATATTACTAATTTTCTTTTCTCCTCAACACTATAATTTCCAATTAATTTTGGTAAGCAGAATCACCGGACAAATTTCAGCAAAAGTTAGTTTAGTTGAAGCCGTGACAACTTCTAGGCATTCGATGGTCATGCACAATGCAATCAACACTTCAAACAGGGGTGGAGCTACATGGAGGCTAGCATGGGCACTTGCCCCTCCCAGCATTTTTACCAAACCAAGAAAAAAAAATCAGGTACAAAAAAAAAAAAAAAAAAAAAAAACCTAAATGACCGAAGATGTGGCCACACCGAACCGCCTTCTCATGTTTCCTCGTCTTATATACGAACCATAATCCTAACACACGAAACCCAGATCTACGCAAGCCCCTTAGTCGAAAAAATAAAAACCTATATCCACCAGCATGCAATTTAGGTAGTAACAGCAAGAGCTCACAGGCAATCGAGGATGTAAATCGAGTTGTGGGCTCACGTGTCTTGAAGGGAAGCAAAAGGGATCTCTGGAAAGTATAGGAATTCTGGTAGTAGTATGTTGGAAGAAGTTGGTTAGGGAACTCCTAAAGGAAGGATATGAATGATTCAAACACTCTTGTACTTCTGAAAGTAGATGAAAGATAAAAAGTGGAAAAGTTCTTCTGAATTGCAACCTGTAAAATATGGCTTCATGTGCACTGTCTCGAGTTGTCATGGATTGTGAGGTAGTAATTTGGTTGTCGATTTGGTTTCTTTTTGCTTCAAAATTTTAATTGATGGGTTTCGTTGATACTTTGATTGATATATTTTGACGGTAGACTGAAGGATTTACATCCCTGCACTTCGTGTCTTTTTGCTTCAGAATTTTAGTTGATGTTTTTTTTACATATTATCAAATACTCAACAGTGGCGATTTTTTTTTTTTTTTTTTGGGTTGCCGCCCCCGAACCCCTGCACTTTGTGTCTTCCCCTCCCCAGCCAAACTTTCTGGCTCCGCCACTGACTTCAAACTAATTTTTCTAATGAAACAGTTCATTTGATACATCACACTAGAAAGTAATATTAACAGTGAACAGTTCTTTTCTGCAAATCAGTGGTATGAATATCTTAATGAAGTCCAAATGATGCCGCCAGAATAGCTCTCATGCAGTTCGAAGAGCATGAGAAGGTCCAGGCGCCATAACATTTACCGAATTCCTTTATCTGCTATTTTAGTTTCCGTCTTGTGCTTGACAATATAATTTAGATGCGTATGTATTAACTAGGATATGACATTGAAAATCTTTGATGTTTACTCACAAAATTCTCTTCTGGTTTACTATTTTATTTCAGGTTTTATATAAAGAATGAGTTGACTAATTACCACCTATCCAGAACATATCTACATACAATCAGTAGCCGAAGGCGTAAATCTCCTCACAATGACAACTCCTCCTCAGTTTCTATCCTCTCCCCTGTTTGCTCAAATGATGTATATGTATGCACCATTTCCTCTTACTCTTATTTTATCCTTTAGACTAACAGAAGAGTAGTAAAATTAAACATTCACAGTTTTAAACACATACAATGTATCATTTCAAGTGAACATAGCATGATGGGCAGTTTACGGATATACACGGATTCAGAATCATATGTGGATGTATATTAGTTTGAGTTAAGTAAACCCAGTCATGGCATAAATTTGAAAAGAGAACTAATGGGGTTCACTCACTAGCCATATATGTATATAAAATCCAGGAGAAAATGTGAAGTTTACTCACATAAGTGCTTGACTGTCTTAATTGTTGTGCTCTGTTCTTTGGGGTCTCTGTTTTGTGCTCATGGTTGAGTTTCCAGGTTTCTCAAATCCTATGTTATCTGCCATTTTTCCTTCAGTTTCTCTCTAGTTTGTGAATGGTTTTAGTATAAGTATGTGTGGCTATTTATAGGTAAAAACAAGGCTTCTCCATGAAGTTTTCGGTAGGGTAGACAAGGGTAGATGGCTGCTGCTACATGGTGTGATTGAAAAGAGGTGTTAATAAGGCTAATCACATTAATTCTTTCTAGGCCTATCTGTATGTGACCAGTCTATGTTGTAGCTTAACTACATGCACAAAGCCATGTGCATTTCTGCTTTTGAAACTAGGCTTTGGGTAGTAGAAAAGTAGGGTAGATGTGAAGCATGCGGCAGCAATGTTGTGATTGAAAAGAGATGGATGTCAAGGCTTTTCATATCTAAATGCTTTCAGTCAATTTGTACATGGTCAGGATTGATTAAGTACCCTTATATGTGCATAACCATGTGTATTAACTTCATAAAAATCCAGGCTTTACTGGTGGGTAGCTTAGGCTACCTTATGTTGATTGAGAGGATGTGCTAGGATATTAGCTAGCCGCATTTCAATGTTGACAGGAGTGAAGTGTTTGTGGTAGGTCATTTCACATTGATTCTCCTAGGCCCAAATGCAGGCTAGTCTATATAATGTATATGTGCATGTGTACAATGTGAACAAAATGTCTTATAACCCATACTTTGATCCTAAGTAATTCAAGCCATCACATATTGTATTTTATGATTTTAAACATAGCAACTTAATTTTCAAGCAAATCAATTTGCTATATGGCTATGTCCTTAAACGATTTAAAACAACAAAATCAATGTATCAAAACAAATATTCTTCTTTATTTATGCTTATATATTTTCATGTGACGTAATTAAACATTTTTTTTATAAATAAAAAAAATAAAATAAAATTAAAACAACCTAAATTTGTATAAAATTATAACAAGTTAAAATATACATATCGGATTTTTAAACTAATGATTGTCTAAATTCCAAAATATTAGAATTTAATATTATTAAATTGATTTACATTACAAATATAACATATATTTATAATTTAACAAAATCAATCAAATCCGGGACATTACACCTGTCGAAATATTCAAATAAATATGGTAGAGTACGACCGAAATGATGTTAAGATGACAGTCCAGCATAATCACTATACGACAACCAGTTGTCGTTAACAAGTCTGATTTGCGACACTATGCTAACGTTTTTGACTTAACAACCCACAAAAAAAATTGAATTAAACAGCAGAACCTTATAGATTTTCAACTTAAAATTACAATGTAACCAAATACGACCTCAACATGCCAATATAATTACCTAAAACGGTGTTCAATGGTCGTTAAAAGTTGGTACTACTAGTTCATTTTGCAAACCATATTCGGCAGGTGATAACCAAATTAACCACCTAAATTTGGCAGCATCTCACTGTTAACCTCGATTTTATTCATTCTAAGGTTGTCGTTTTATTCGTCTTCCCCATCCAACCGTGGAAAACCCTAACGCAAACCAAATCACACAACCTAACGCAACTACACAGCAAACCACAACCGAAAACATCTCAAATCGAACAAAACTACTAACCTTTGCTCTTTACAATGGGTTCTGTTCTCTTCTCTTTTTTGTAATGTAACGCACCATATATTTGATATTGCTGGAAGCCTAATTTTTTGAAGATCGAAAAAAATCACGAAGATGAAAACGATGTCCGGAAGAAATCCCAAGTTAAAATGAGGGAAAGACAAAAGTACGAGAGTTTGAATTTTTACTGCGTTGTAATTCTTTTTCATTGGGTAAACTAAGGACATTTTGGTCCTTACTTTTTTATTTAAAAATCATCATTTAACAATTAAAAATTGTTATGGAATCCCCTTAAAATTGACCATCCCTTAGTCATATTTGGAGTGTCAATAACAACGCTCATTTGATATAGGATTTGAAATTCGGTCGAGGTTGAGATCAAAACTCGATGGAGTTTGTCTCGATTTTTGTTGGTGTTTATTCCCATGCAATAATGTTTAAGAGGAGAAAATGAGAGAACATAAAGAAAGGAGGAGAATCTTGGTTAAGTTAATGGCAGGCTTTAGTTGTTTGACTCATAAATGGAGTCACCAGCTGAGCCTCCTCTTACCAAGTCACAATCATCGATGTCTCAACCTTTCCAATAACTCAACTCACACTTATCCTCTGTGATTACCCAATGGTGATTCACTCATTTGTAACGATGAAAGTTAGCACAATAATAAAGCTAATATTTGTAAGAAAGAAAAGTCATTACTCCAAATTCGTTTGAAAAAGTTGGATGAATTTTGTTCAAACATTATGATATTACCACAGAATTTTTCAAACACTCATATTGAAATGACAACCAATGCCTACTCTTTCAAAATACACCATTTACACATCGAAGTATACTTCTACGGCAGGTTATGAGAAAAATTCAAATAGGCAACGAATAGCTGATGTTATCATGGTGTTAATGATTGGATGACAGAATGAAAGGAAGTTATTTGAGAATACAAAGAATCACAAGAACTCAAGTGCGATTACGAGAACAAAAGGAGATGCAAAGAGTCTTGGGAGACTCGAGCAGCAAGCCACAGTAATCAAACCTTCAAATCAGATCGACCTAACGTTTTACTAGCCATGCCATATCCCAATGATTGACCAATGAATCTGGATTGGTTTAATAACCTTCAGACCTCGCACACTTAGAGCATACCCAGCATAAGTGGGAATTGAGGAGTGAGCAGCAACAAAAAATGCGTTAATCTTCCCCACTCACCCAGCAGTGAGTGGGAAGAAAGAAATAAAAAATAAAAAAATTGCTAAACGGTGAACACTTCCCCGTTTAACCTTTTTTTTTTTTTTTGGCCTAAACGGGGTTCTGTTCACCGTTTAGGATCCCCACTCAGAAATTAAAGCGTGAGAAATCCCCACTCTTCCTCCCTCATCACGCTCAGATCTACACTGCTGTAGGGTGAGAAGAGAAGAAAAAGTGGTAATTCTCCCCACTTTCGTGCAAAACAACACTGCTGGGAGTGCTGTTACCAAAAAACATGGTCTAGTTCTACCCATACGTAACTTAGTCATTCCACCCTTTCTTTAAACCAGTCTAGCGTCGCACCTATTTTAGGGCTATCGATGAATACCCGAAAAATCCGATATCCCTCCGAATCCGTATCCGAAATATCTGTTATCCGACACTATCCGAAAAGCGGATACAGATATCCGAAAAGCTTTTCGGATACGGATATGGTTATAGTGGTATCCGTATCTGAAAAATATCCGTCCGACTAATTGATGTAATATATATTACTCAAAACAGAAAAATAGAGTTAATAATTATTTTGTAACCGTTGGATGTTGCTATGATATAATTCTTTGATCATTTTTAGTGAAAAATGGTAGTTTTAGTGTTTAATTTTGGAATATCTTTTGATATGCCTATGAATATTAGTAAAAAAACAATGTTTCACCATAACATTTCTTTATTTTCTGGTATTTTTATAGACATTAGTATAAAAGTTATTTTATGTTGATCCAAACTTTTTTATTTATACTCTTAAATTTATTAATTATAGGCGGAGCGGATAAATATCCGATATCCGTCCGTATCCGAAAATTAAGCGGATACAGACATCCGATATCCGAAAATTAATCGAATACGGATATCCAATATCCGAAAATATTTTCGGATACGGATACGAATATGGCACTATCCGTATCCGAAAGCATCCATTGACAGCTATACCTATTTACCAAATCTTGACTTTTACCGGCTTTGCAGCGATATTTTGACAGACGTGGGCAGACAACAAATTGTAGAAGTATGCATCCAGTCAAGACTGCTAACATACCAAGCCCTCATCTCCCAATACATGATGACACGCTCCTCGTCCGAGCCAGTCTCCATTTGTATCAAGACACTAAAAGGTGCATTTGCCAAATGATTTCAACCTCTTAGCATCCATTTTCTTCTGGTGAAGGTCACCTTGCCTAGTTCTGAAGTGTTCATCGTCAACATCTAGGAAATTAGCTTCAATGGCCAAAGTCAGCAACAAGGACTTGTAAACTGAGTTACTCCTGGAACGCTTAGAAGGTGATCAAGCCTTAAAACTAGAGATGTCAAATGGGACATTTAGGATCCTATGAGGGACAACCAAAATTTGACCCAACCCATTTACGATTCATTTATTTTGACTCATCCAACACAAAGCTTTGTCTAATCCACCCCACCTACTAAGTGGATTACCCATTTGACCCATCTAAATGTACTATGCTATTTTTTATATACAATTATGAGAATTAGTCTGTTATTTTCTAAGTATAAACGTTAATCACCTTGGAGAGTTATATTGTTCGTCGATAAGACGAAATATCCAAATGTTGCATACTGTCCGTAATTTAGGTGGGAATCTATCAGTCGAAGTCTCGTCCGGCTCCAAGACAGTATGAAGAAATTACTGCAATTTTTACAAAAAATAGTGATTCCGTATGTAACCAAAATTCAAATATGCGAATATAGCCTGTTATTTTTTAAGTACAGTTGATAGTCTCCTTGTAGAACTACAATGTACGGTCAAAGAGCAAAACGTCTGAGTGTTCCACACTATCCGTAATTTAGGTGGGAATCTATCGGTCGAAGCCTCGTCCGGTTTCTGGGCAGCATGAAGAAATTATTGTAGTTTTTACAAAAAAAAGAAGACTCTGTATGTAGGCAGAGTTCAAATATGGTAATTTAGCTTGTTATTTTCTAAGTACAACTGACAGTCCTCTTGGAGAACCACATCGTTCGATCATAGAGCAAAACGTCCAAGTGTTTCGCACTGTCCGTAATTTAGGTGAGAATTTATCGATTGAGTCTCATCCGGTTTCAGAGCAATATGAAGAAATTACTATACCAAAAAAATAGCGATTCTGTACGTAGGAAAAGTTCTAATATCAGAATTTAGCATGTTATTTTCTAAGTACAACTGATAGTCCCCTTGAAGAAATAGTGTACGGTCATAAAGCAAAACGTCTGAGTGTTTCAGACTGTCCGTAATTTAGGTGGGAATCTATCGGTCGAAGTCTCGTCCGGTTCCGGGACAATATGAAGAAATCACTGCAGTTTTTACAAAAAAAATAGGGACTTTGTATGTAGGTAGGGTTCAAATATGAGAATTTAGCCTGTTATTTTCTAAGTATAACTTACAGTCTCTTAGAAGAACTACAGCGCACGGTCACAGAGCAAAACGTCCGAGTGTTTCACACTGTCCGTGAATTTATCGTTCGCAGTCTCATCCGATATTAGGGAAGTGTGAAGAAATTACTGCAGTTTTTACAAAAAAATTAGCAACCGTGTATGTAGGCAGAACTCAAATATGAAAATTTAGCCTGCTATTTTCTAAGTATGACTGACAGTCCACTTGGAGAACTACAGTGTACGGTCACAGAACAAAACGTCCGAGTATTTTACACTGTCCGTATTTTAGGTGGAAATCTATCGGTCGAAGTCCCATCATGTTCCAGGGCAGTATAAAGAAATTAATGCAGTTTTTATCCAAAAAACAACGACTTCGTATGTAGGCAGAGTTATATAGGTAAATGAATTACCCATTTGTAACCCATTTAAGAAATGGATCAAACCTTTTATGACTCATTTAATAAAAAATTACAAGTAGGTTAGTCTAACAGGGTTGTAATTATGGTAAAATGAGTTGGATAAATATATATGATCAGGTCTACTTAAAACTCGGGGACTGCACTAAAATTCTGACTGATTCTTCAACCAAAATTGTAATATGGTTCATTATTGCAATACAAATCAATGTAAGCATATCAGAGGGGCTAAACGGATTCAGATCAAACTACCAAATAAAGTTATAACGTACATCCTTTTACTTGTGCTTTCATCTATTTTGATATCTCCCCAGCTTAGCGTTTTACATTTGAAATAACCAGAGCAACAGAGATAAATACACAATTATAAAGCAGCTGGCTCTCCATGGGTGTCTACCCACACAAGTAGCATTTAATACATCGTGCTTATAATTTTTTAAGGAACATTTACACTATTAAGACATCAGTTCTATATGATTTTACAACAGAGCCGCTCTTCAGCAGTAAGAATTTCATATAATTTTGAAAAGATGCAAGTCATGGGTCTTTGTATGCTCTACTTAGTGTGTCTTCGTTCTTCATTTATTCTATGCAGGGTAATATTTCCTGTCCAACTCGAAGCCATTTGTTATCACCAAGTTCTTTATCATCCTCAGCTATGGCGGAATTCTCGTATCTGAGAAGAATACCAAACAATATTCTTCCCTGCAGTATTTACAGATTAATATTAGCAAAGCGTGATAACAATCAATAGTTTCTTGGATAGCAAGGATTAAATACAAATAAATACTATGCTAAATTGCTGACTGATTATGATGATAAGCCTATTTTGTGTTTGCATGCAGTGTCATGTTCAAACAGCTATTTGAATTGGCATTGAGATATAATCAAATAACGCATATATAACATAAAAATGGAATGGTTTAGACCTGCACTCTTCGGTATGATGCTAATGTTCTTAATGGTTCCTTTGCCTCCAGCAATCGCCCACTATGCTGATCTATGTTAACCATTTGACAACGACTGCACCCACCCAAAGACTACAAGAAGCAAACTATTATTATTATTATTATTATTATTATTATTATTTAAAAAGAATTGAGGAAGTAAAAATTATAAATTTGGTGGAAGTAAAATTCAAATGATAGACATCCAAGTGTAGATTAAAAGTGAAGTTAATGTCAGCATAGGAAGCTACAGCATATAGTCAAAAAACAATTCATTCCAAGAAATTACTCATATTACTAATAAAACATTCGCATGATACAAGATGCACCAAAAACAAATGCTAAGTTGGACAATATTGTCAGCATAGGAAGCTACAGCATATAGTCAAAAAACAA
Organism: Allium sativum; assembly: GCA_030737875.1. Taxonomy (NCBI): domain Eukaryota; kingdom Viridiplantae; phylum Streptophyta; class Magnoliopsida; order Asparagales; family Amaryllidaceae; genus Allium; species Allium sativum. The sequence goes on from CM060923.1 coordinate 168,327,222, forward strand.
TTCATCGCAAGAAATTACTCATATTACTAATAAAACATTCGCATGATACAAGATGCACCAAAAAAATAGGCTAAGTTGGACAATATAAGATGGATTCGTCGTAGGATATAAACAAGCTACAATGTATATATTACTAGAAAAATCCAAGCTTTTTGTCGACGGTAACCCACAGCAGAGTAGTTGTATTAAGTTAAATTGAATGCAAATTACCTTTCATATTTTTCTAATATCATTTAACTAAATCATCCTTTTAAGTGATATCATTCAGTACGAAGTAAAAGAGTATATATCAGGCATGGTTTAACAGGAAGAAACCGCTTCTAAGCCAGTGCTACATCTGGGTTCGCATCTTAAGTAAGACACTAACCAGAGTCAGATTATAAACGCAGATCTACTTACGGTGAAATGAGCTTTTCCTATGTTAAGACTTTTCCAGTTATCTTCAGCAAATGGTTTTGCTCCTGAGACAACAAGATTTGGTCGGAACCTCGTTGCATCAATCAGTGCGTGCTGCTCACATCCTGATATTTCTTTCTGATTATCTGCTTTAACAGTAACAATGCATGCTCTGGTTACCATTACACTGATTTTAATGTAGGTAATTATCTGCTTTAACAGGGGTCGACAGATATATGGGTGCTTAAAAACAAAATTAAATCTCAAACATATACCGACTAGCTATAAAATTATCAGATAACAGTATTGGAACAGGATCCTTCCTCAAAGAGCATACATAGTATATGCATAAGTTGGGCCTGCTCAATGGCACCCATGTTTTGCGGCACACCTATAACCCTCTGATTTTCACTACACAATCCAAATCTATTAAATAATAGTAAAGCGGAAGAATTTAAGCTCTCTCACTAATTTTAGGAGTTATATACATTCTCCTTAATTCTTTTCAATTGCAAATATTTTATTTTGAAAATTCTAATATCTACCATTTTACAATTATTTACTAACTATTTACATTATTTTACACTCAAATATCTACTTTTAAAAAATTCTACAATTATTTACAAATGTTTCCCAATTTTCTCCCAATATTTTGTTAAATTTTGTGAATTTGTGATACTATATAGGCTAGAACTGAAGTGGTTGGAAGTAACTTCATAACGGAGAAGACGGTTCGCAAATCGAAGCTCGTAAGAGGAAGTTTAAGGTGAAAAAGCGCAGTGGGTTTTGGTTAGTTTCAACTCGGACGTCTGACCAAAATGACAGACTCTGAACATGGGTACTGTGCAACCAAAGAGTTGCAACAAAAATCTGACCAAAATGACAGACGTCTGAACGTGGATACCGTGCAACCAGAGAGTTGCAACAGACGTCTGACCAAGGTGACAGACGTCTGACCAAGGGGACAAACGCCTGAGCTGAGCAAGAAATTTTTCTCGAGGATAATGACAGATATCTGACCCAAAATTACAGACGTCTGAGACGACTTATGAAGCTATTTTGGGTTTTGGGCTTGACAGGTTGATTTGTGAAGGTTCAAGGGGCAATTTGGAAAATTATAAAATTGTAGTCTCTTCCTATATGAGCTATTCTAGAATTCAAAGGTTGATCAAGAGATTGATTAAAATTTATTCTAATTAGGGTTTTGACAATACTAATTTTCTTCAATTCTCATCTCCACAAAATCATTTTTTTTTCCAGGATTTTGATCATTATAATCAATCTCTTGTAATCTTCTACAGGTATATAATAAAGGTTCTCTCTCAAAGTGGATGTACACTAACAAGACGTTAGTGGAATCACTATAAATCGGTGTGTGATTTACTTTTCATTATTGTTCTATTGTTTCTCTTGTTTCGTAATTGTGTTTGGTTATCGGATTGAAATTGTTTTGGGCTATTGATTAGTTGTTTTTGCACATTTAGCACGATCTCATTTTCCGTTGTGTGTGAAGATTTGATTTGAGCCGCCTTGAATCGAAATTCTCCACTACAATTGTATCAAAGCAATGGCGTTGATAGGTAATTGTAGAAATATCGTAATCAAATTCAAATAGTGCATCAACAGTTAGTCCAAGTGGTGTAGCGCTGTATGTACGTGGATCATATGCAACTTCAGGATCACAACTGGTTACTAACAAGCGGAATGACGATAATGATTTTGAAAAGTGGAAATGAAATATAAAAGCGGTTCTCAGGTGGAATCGAGTGCATCAGATAGTGCTTGATACACATTACCGGCAGACATCTCAGATGTCGAGAGAAAATAAATGGAAGAGTGGACATTCACTATAATTCAACTTGCTATGGGAAAGAATGTTATCTCTCAAATTAGCGGTGAGACGACTGTAAAGGGTATTTAGGACAAGCTGGAAGAGTTGTATATGAAGAAATGACCCACAAATCGATTGATCTTCTTTGCGAACTTTCTTTAAATACAAGATGAAGGAATGAACTTTGCTAAAGGCGAACTTGAATGTGTTTGATGATTTGCTAATAAAGATGAAAACAATAGATTTGAAGACAGAGGAAGAGCAGAAGACGATGATACTATTGTGTTCGTCGCAAGACCATTATACGGATTTTCTCAAATAGTTTGATCTATGGTCAGGATACACCGACTCTTGATGATGTCAAGACAAGTCCTCTTAGTGAGGATTGCGAGATCAAATAAAGAAGTTAAGTAATGAAAATAGTGGTGCATGTAATGATCACGATTTGTTTGTAGAAAAGGAAAAATATGCGAAGAAGAAAAACCATGGCGCTCTAAGTCTAGAAAGCTCGTTTGAAGAGAAAAGTTGAAAGAAAGAAATAGCAAGTGCTTTATTTGTAAGAAACCGGGTTACTGGAAGAATGAGTGTCCAGACAAGGAGAAGGGGAATGAAGTAGCATCTTCATCGGTTGTGGTGCAGAGAGTTGTTGGAGAGGGAGACGTACTTGTTTTATCGGCGCTAGCATCAGATGTTTCGGGTAGCAAATGGATGCTCAAACCGAAGGCTTCATCACATCACGTCAAATAGGAATTGTTTTCCTTCTTATGCTGATAAAGAAGGAATTTTGATTGTTATACAGAATGGTGTTGTTTATAAGTCGAAGTGCATTGGTTCCATGCAAATTCGAACATTTGACGCAGTGGTTCATACTCTTACTAATATGAGCTATGTTCTGAAACTACGAAAGTCACTTATCTTTTTGGAACAGCTGAATTCTTTAGGGTGCAAGATCATAATTGGAAGTGATAACTCGAAGGTTTCGAATGGTGCACTTACGGCTATAAAAGGTGCTAGGACTCATAATGTTTATTTGCTTCAAGGAGTGACCGTAAAAGGTGAAACTTACGTTGGTGTCTAGAAAGCATGAGTGCGGGTACGCGGATGCGGGTGCGTGATACGGAGATACGGAATTTCGGAAAATTCAGAAATATGAGAATTCGGGTGCGAAGGGATACGACAAATATTAAAATATTATATATACATATATACATACATATATATATATATATATATCCAAGAAAACATATTAACATAGAATAAAATATTTGCACTCAGAATAAAATATAGCTATAAACTTATACGGCCAATAATTTCAAATTTATACAGTCCATAATCACTTGATTATAGTTATAAAATTTTACAGCTCACTATTAGATTGTATAACATCAAGCCCATTATTATATTATAGAACTTCTAAGCGCATTACCCAATTGCTCAAGTACCCTTGCCCTTTCTCTGGCTTCAGCAAACCACGCAGTAAAGAAATCGCGCATGTCTTTCTCAAGATGGGCTTCAATATTCTTCGATGAACCCAAATCGAGATCCTCCTCCAAATTGCTGCTACAGGTTTTCAATCTCTTTCGTTCTCTCCCTTCTTCTTCTCCGTCTTTTCCTTCTTCAATTTTTTGTGCCCTAGATCCCGAAACGGGATTTTCTTCATCAATCGCTGACGAAGATCTAAAAATCCCGTACCCCCCTTCATCCCATCGCTGAAAAATTTGGTGACACGCCACGTCATCGTACCCCATACGAATCTCGCCGTACCCTTACGTATTCAGTGCGTAGTTCGGCTAGGGGTTGCCGCACCCCTGCTTTGTAGGTTGGTGTTGATAGTTCTCGTGGCTTGGATGCGACACGATTATGTCATTTAAGATTGGGTCATGTCTCACAGAGGAGTTTGGATATGCTTCGTAGGAGGATTGATGGATAGAGTTTCAACAAGCTGGAGTTTGTGAGGAATGTGTCATTGAAAAGCAAACAAGGGTATCATTCGGTGAAGTAAAACATGATTCATGATGGATTCTTGAGTACGTGCACATAGATGTTTGAGGAACGGCAACAGTAGCTTCATTAGGAGGAGCAAGATATTATATATTTTTTATTAATGATTTTTCCCAGAATGTTTGAGCGTATGTATTGAAGGCCAAGTCGGAGGCATTTGCAAGATTCAAATGATGGAAGGCTCTTGTTGATAATGAGAGCGGAAGGTCTTTGAAGGTACTTAGATCCGGCAATGCGGAGAATATGTTTCTGGAGACTTTCTGAAATTTTGCAAGCATCATGGTATTCTGAGACATTTTATTACACATGGGGATCCACAATTTGATGGAGCAGCGGAAAAAATGAACCGAGCTCTACTAGAGAAAGCTCGATGTTTGAGATTAATATCGGGTTTGTCTAAGGGATCTTGGCCCGAAGCTTTATCAACCGCAGTGCATATTATTAATCGAATTTCGTGCTCGGCTATTGATAACAAAATTACGGAAGAAGTGTGGAAGAAAAAAGAGCATTGACTTGCTATTTTTGTGTATTTGGCAATCCAGTTTATGTACATGATCCGGAAAATGATAAGCTTGCAGCTAGAGCTTTCAAAGGGATTTTGCTTGGCTATACGGACGGAGCTAAAGGCTAACAGATTTGGAATTCAGAAACAAAGAAGGTTGTGAATTCTCGTTATGTTGCTTTTGATGAGTCTGCAACGTTCAAGGAGAATGAGGGCTTATCGAATGTTCCATATTTGGTCCATGGTGAGTCAAAGAAGAAGGAAATTATTCTCACTTTTACGTCTAGAGAGAGTAAAGTAGTAAAAGGTGCTTGTGAGATGAATGTGGTTGATGGTACATCACATAGTCCACATGGTTGCTCTAGTAGTGTTCGTGATGTACATGACACTAGAGAAGATTCAATTCAAAGTGGAGCTGAAGGAAGTTTAGGTGAAGGAATTGCTACTCGTGTTAGCCGTCGTACTATAAAACCACCCGAAAGATATGGTGATTGAAACTACCTTAGTTTTTGTGATAATTTGAACTATGCTCTTTATGTAGTCTAAGATGAGCAGATGGACCTTAATGACGTCATGTGTTCGAGTGATAGCTTGAAATGAATTTATGTCATGGAGGAAAAGATGTAATCGTTCATAAAGAACCAAACTTAGGATTTGGTTCAACTTACTTAAGGAAACCGTGCTATTGGATGCAAATGGATATACAAGGTGAAGGACGATGGAAGATACAAAAGCTAGGCTAGTGACTAAGAGGTTTGCACGGAGGAAAGGGAAGGTGTGATGAAATTTTTGCAGCGATTGTGAGACATACTTCTATCTGAATATTACTTGTCATAGTTGTTATTCACGACTTAAAGTTGGAGCACCTTAATGTGAAAACCGTCTTTTTGCATGGTGACTTGGATAAAGACATCTGCATGGAGCAACCGGAAGAGTTTGTGGTAGATAGTAAGTTGAAATTGGCTTGCAGGTTAAAGAGATCACATGGCTGAAGCAATCACCCGGCAATGGTGCAAGAGGTTTGACCATTTTATATTTAAAAGTGGCTTTGAAAGAAGCATCAAGGATGCTTATATTTATTTCAAGAAGTTGAAAAATGATTCTTGGGTGTGTTTACTCTTGTATGTGGACGATATGCTCACTGCTTCTAAGAACAAGGAAAAAATCAACAAGATGAAAATGAGATTAAAAGTGGAATACGAGATGAAAGACCTTAGAGAAACGAAAAAGATTTTGAACATGGAAATTGTTAGGGATAGAAAGTATCTTGAGTAGAAATTACTCAAAAGGAGTACATTAGAAAACAGCTCTGCCGGTTTACCATGAAGGATGCAAAGGCGTCAAATACACTTTTACCTTTGCATGTAAAGTTTTTGAGTAAAGGACCACCTATCGAGAAGGAAAACAAGGTTTATATGGCAAAAGCGTCATATGCTAATGCGGTTGGTATGCCATGGAATGTACAAGGCTCAATATTGCAAACGTCGTCGGGATGGTTAGTCGGTATATGGCTAATACCGGGAAATCGCATTAAGAAGTGGTAAAGCTTATTTTGAGATATTTGAAAGATACAACATCTCATGGTCTTGTTTTTTGAGTAGTAAGTAGGAGAACTGCAAGTTGGTTGGTTACTGTGATTCGGACTACACTGGTAATAGAAATCGAAGAAAGTCAACTTCATACTATGTCTTCACTCTTGGTGGTACAGCCATAAGTTGAAGGTCGAGATTGCAAAACATAGTTGTTTTATCCACTACGGAGGCGGAGTTGATAGCCACGGTGGAGGCGACAAAGAAAGCACTCTATTTGAAGTGATTATTATGTGACTTGGGTTTTGAACATGAGTGTCGATGTTCAATGTGATAGCCAAGTGCTATTCATTTAGCGAAGAATTTGACATTTAGCTCACGGACCAAGCATATTAAAGTGAAAGTCATTTCTAGTGGCCATGGATGAAGAAGATAAGCAAATATATCTTCGGAAAGTACACATAGGATAATGCGGCAGATATGTTCACTAAGGCATTGCCGATTGGGAAGTTCGAGCATTGCTCGAGCTTAATTCGCTTGAAGAAGCGCTAGGTGGCACAGTAGAGGGAGAAGCTTGAATATAGATGAAGAAAAGCATCGGTGAAATGTTGAAGTTCTATCTTCTTGGTAAGTACTTATTTACACTCACGAGTATATTTATCTTATGGTGAGACTAGTTTTAGAGTTGGATGTTTTTAACACTTAATTGACGGATGAGGGCTTTGCCTTAGCTTGTTGATGGAGTGCAATGGGCGGTGGTCATGCCGGAGTTCATTGGGAAAACACTCAGGCTTGCTTGGTAGAAGATAGAGGATGGCTCGGTACCATATGATTAAGATGATGGAGATGGATATTGTGTTAAAGTGAAGAGTTAAATTTTATACTATATAAGGTAGAATTGAAGTGGTTGAAGTAGCTTCGTAACGAAGAAGACGGTTCTTAAATCAGAGCTCGTAAGTGGAATTTAGAGGTGAAAAGGTGCAGTGGGCTTCGACTGAATTTCAACTCAGACGCCCAACCAAAATGACAGACGTCTGAGCTAAAGCGGGGGGCGATGACAGACGCCTAACCAAGGGGACAAAAGTCTGAGCTTAGCAGGAAGTTTTTCCCGAGGCTAATGGCATACGTCTGAGGCGACTTCTGGAGCTATTTCGGGATTTGGTCTTGACAGATTGATTTGTGAAGGTTCAAAGGGCAATTTGGAAAAATTTCAAATATTATTCTCTCCTTATATAAGTTATTCTAAAATTCAAAGGTTGATTTAGGGATTGATTAGGTTTATTCTCATTAGGGTTTTGACAATCCTAATTTTCTTCAATTATTATTTCTATAAAATCAAATTTTTCTGAGAATTTTGATTATTGTAATCAATCTTTTATATTGTTTTATTGGTATATACTATCTAATAAAGGTTCCCTCTCAAAGTGGACGTACACAGTGTCCGCCCAATGAATTTATTGCCCAAGCCAGACTCATATTTTGTTGCTCATTCCTACACAAAATTTCAACATTTCTTTTTTTGAATACTAAGAATAAGATTACCATAAAATACTATAATGTACAAAAGGCTTTCTTCCCATTCAAAAAGGACTGCATGAAATAGGATGTAAAAAAAGACAAGTTTAGAAAAGAGAGATGGCGCCCCTCATTTTTAGTATAAAAAGAAAAGAAAAGAAATTTGTAGTAGCCATGCAGGGACTCATTGCTTCAAGTATCGTCTATAAATATTATGTCAGTGAATAATAGCATCTATATGAAAATAAAAACCTAATCAATGATTTACAAGTTACTGGACTTAAGCAATAATCAAGGTTATCATGACGCCAAGTCGAGCCACTACCGTCTAGAAGACTAGTCGACAAGTCACCTGACTAGTCGTGACTAGTCGACAAGTCTTTTATATACATATATTTATTAGACTTAAATATATATATAATAATTAGATATAATTAGATACATATATTTATTAGACTAGTCGTGACTTCCAACCGGGATCATTTGATTTAGCTTTCCTCTTAGGATCTTTAACCATCTCATGCCAAGTATTTTATGTGTTACTCTCCATTTCAACTGCTGCATATATAATTAAAAACAAATCAGTTAATTATTATTTTCTAAAAAGAAATCAGTTAATTATTAATTATGTTATAAACTTGTAATATAATTAAAAACAAATCATGTAATCTCTCAGGCGTTGTATTCTTTCTTCTGAACTAATTTTTACCATGCCAGAAAAAAAAAAAAAAAAACAAATCATGTAACATACCTGGGGCTGGCAGCGAGGAGCAGGGCGGAGGAGCAGCGGCGAGGAGCAGGGCGGAACTGGAAAAGTCGACCATCGTCGAATCTTTTCCAGTGACTTATCGACTAGTCGTCGACGTGATAACACTGGTAATAATGCAGTAGTTGCATGGTATTCAAATGTGCTATAAGAGAATAAGAGATAGAATTCTTAGTCCAAATTCCGTAACCTCCAGTGCGTGTCATATTAGCATATCACAATGTAAGATGCTACGAAACAAAATTGAATATGCTCCAACCCAGACTCGATCCCTGGATTTATGTATCAATAAGCCACGCACTTACCAGCCGACCACCCTCTCCACTATGCAGGGTGTGAGGCTCAAAAGTTTTATATAATAGGCCTCAATAAAAAAAATCCGTTGCCCTAGGCCCAGTGGGCTGCCCAGCCCGAGGGCTTAGTGGGCTGCCCTATGGGCCGGCTCTGGACGTACACTAACAAAACGTTAGTGGAACCACTATAAATCGTTGTGTGGATTACTTTCCATTATTGTTCAATTATTTCTCTTGTTTGGTGATTATAATTGGTTATCGGATTAAATTGAGATTGTTTTGGGTTATTGATTGGTTGTTTTTGCACATTTACCACGATCTCGTCTTCCGCTATATTTGGAGATTTGATATGAGCGGTCTTGAGTCGAAATTCTCCAAAACATATTTTACATTGAGACCCGCATATTTAAATTAATTAATTGACCCGAATTTTAAACATAATGATAAAATTAGTCAACTAATGTTACAAAAATTTAAGTATGCATACTACATACACGTCAACAAATTAATTACAAAACCATTTAGATACCAAAATATATAAATCACATAACGCAAATTATATACATTATTGATAATAATAATTTTATTATGTAATAATTCATTCACAAATTTACCATGTATTAAAATGCAGAATTTCATTAACTTCAACATCCAAATTTAAATTTTTTTTTTTTTTTTTTTTACAATTACTTAGAAACACTTCTTAGTTCTATATAAATATTTTACACTCCAGTCCATGTGTCTAATTAATCATGTGGATCTCAAATTTAAACTATTTGAGTATTTGATTAACTATCATTCATTAATCTATCTAATAAATCCTTAAAATACGATAGTTTTAATATATGCAATATTCCAATATAACTTAAAATAGTAATAAAATAATTTGTTTAGTCAAATGAAGCAACATAAATGTACACTTCGATATAATATCTCTTTTAATTTCCAACTCATTTATCCTAGAACAACTTTTTTTTTTCATTGCATGAAGTTATTTTTTTAAAGCATCTTTTAAAAGACAAATATATATTTGCCAACATTAAGATGAAAACACACAGATTAATTGATAAAAAATATATTGACATTTTATCTTTCAATACGTTATAAACATACCCAAATCACAACTCACCATGATGCTACATGACATTATTTTGCAATTATCACAATTATAAGCATGACTCTTACAATAAAATAAAATATACGGTGACTACAAAGATAAAATTGCTTAAATACTAAAACTAAGTAATGAATAAATGTTATTTTCAATTACAAATACGTAAAGCACTTTTCTTAGTTTTTCAACTTTTTTACATTCAACTCTTTAATTGAATTAGTTATGCTGATTATAAAATATTTAAATAACTTAAATTATTTAATATGCATTCCTTCATTTATATATATATCTTTACAAAAAATGAGAGTTGAATGTAAGAAAAAAAAACAGTTCAACAAAAATGATAAAGTTGTTTATTCCCCCATACATATATAATAAATATATCTCACATAACATAAATTATTTACATCTACATTATTAAGAAATTTAGTTTTTGTTTTCGGTTAAGATATTAATAGTTAGAGATATATGTAGTTAGCGATAATTGTATATTGTTTTAGTTTGTAATTGATATGTCACGGTAAAATTTGCAGAAATTGTACACAACATACTTTTAACAATAGCTAAAATACAATTATAATTGTTAATAACATTATCGTGTGCAATGCACGGTTACACACTAGTTAAATAATATGGAAAGTGCGGAAAGAGAGAAAGTTTAGTATTCAATTTGGATTGTGTGGTGGAAATCGAAGGACAACAAAGGCGTTGCACCGTTGGTCATTCCACACTAATGAGTGATGTGTCCATACATTGCTTAATCATCAGTCAATATTGTTTGAAACTCATACAAACCCTTTCCAAAGCAGTATCAGTAACACAGTTTCCTCTGCTTTCGCTAGAAATGGTAAAATTTCTATTTCCTATTTCTACAGAAGGTAAAGTTTGAACTAGAAAATGTTAGGGTGAAATTGTAGTTATCTAGGATAGCACAATGCTTAGGAATGCTACACCAAAACCAAGGTGATAAAAGCGAGGAATAAATAGAAATGACTTACAGGGTAATCGACTATTGAGGTCGTCAACACTCCCTTCAGATATTAGTAACAATTGTGCCTCATTTGCAAATTTTATTTTGCTTCGAGTCTCTCTACATATTCCTGCTATATTAATACCTTCCGTCAAACAGTGACTATTCTTTGAATTCATACATCTCACGAATGTACAAGATCGTCCAATAACTTCACTAAACCATGTGTTCACTTCAGAATTATAATTCTGTACTTCATATCTGACTCAAATAAATTTAGCAATGTCAATATTTGCACATTCCGCCGCATAACATAAATCGGTAAAGTCAGATATTCAGCATAGGAGAAAAATAATCAATGGTTTATTTTTGGTGCTCACCAAGGAGCTAAAATGCATGCACATTGATTCCAATATGTGCACAGATTACAAAGCACCCCAAAAATATGCTAGCCCCAGTATTTTATGAAGAGAAACGGAGTGTTCACATTTAGTTCAATATGCACACACATTTGAGAGGGGAAAACAAACCCCTTCATCATATCTGAGCATTAGCTATTTTTTCTCACAAACAAAATATTTATTCATATTGGTTTGCATGCTAAGTCCTCTAAAAACAAGCAACAGTCTGGCAATCCCACATGCATATACATACACGTACACATGTTATGAGTGTGTGTATCCTTCCAAATTTTCTGTTTTGAAGGAAAAGAGTTATACAATTTATCAACCAGAACAAGCACCGAAAGGCGGCACACAGATATATTTCGTTAACGTTCTTGGACATTTTGAAGGTGGCCAACGTCCATATACAACGGGGACAGGACAAAATATACACATTGATCAGTTCATACAAGTTTGAATTTAGCTTCTTCTTTTTTAAGAAAAAAAAATACTCGTATTGTGCATTTAACTTCTGTCAATCAAGTAAAAAACAAGTATTTCACTTGATAACCGATTTTTTAACTTTTACAAAGACTTTGAGATTCCTTGGATCATATAAGCTCTATTGAGTGAAATATTAATTATATAATCGATTTTTGAATTTTTTTTTTCCAAAGACTCGGGGATTCCTTGGATCATATACGCACTAACCGGGAAAATATTAACGATATATCAGGAGTCATTCATAGAGAATAATTAGAAGAAAAAATTAATTCACTTGCAGGGGAAAGATGAATCTTCAATTATAGAACATTAGTCATGTATTATTTGTGAACTACCAAATCAATATTAGAGATCAAGTGTCCGGTCATAGATTTAAAAATAGAACAGTAGTTTATCATAGGCGAACTATTGCAAAATAGGCTCATCTACCATAAGGGTGTTGCAATGATGAGAATTGGGTCAGACACAAGCAAAGAACTTAAAGAGAAGGCTTACTCAAACTTCCAAATTTATCTGCATGTCCACTTTACATGTTAATATTGATAACTGTGTACTCAGGCTTGCAAACAAGATTGTATTGCCATTAACAGTCATGAATAAAAGTTGAAATTAGTTTTAAATTGTCCTTATCTCTTTCCATTCTACACTTCCTGTGTTTGCAATACTGTGCTAATGCATTACAATACACAAATCAATTTTGCAAATCGAAATGTAACATAACACGAAAAGAAAGAGCAAACCTTTGTCCATAGACATCCAATTCTTCGTTTGAATTACATGCAGAATCCCTCTGAAGAGAAATATGCAACTTAGATTTCGAAAGTGATGACTCTATGGACATAACTTCTTTCTCTAAATCAATAGAGGTTAGAATGTAGCACATTGCAGGAACCTGCAGCAAACAACGGTTGGATTTTGAAAAGATATACATTTACATATGTTGAGAGAGAAAAATACATTATCAAGCCAACAAATCTAGGTCTGTAAATGAATACTTTCGAATATGGATAGTATCATATTTGCATCCGCATTCGAAATCATTCTCGTGTATCAGATATTTGCGTCTGCGGATACAAATGATATCGATATCGATCCTACCCGCGAACATTAGATAAATCCAGAAATATAAACAGAAAAATTTGTTTAGCATTTACTTTTTCGATCTCATTGGTTATGTAAGTGTGAAAAATAAATAAATAAAATGATAATAAATAGTTTGAGCAATTAACATTCACTAAGTTCATATAATACAAATTTTTAGCTTAATTAAAAAGCAAACACATGTCCATCATTGTACTAAAATACACAAAATATTAATTATAACCTTGGTAAACGAGACGAATAATTTTTGGATGCAGATATCATTGTATTTGCATCCGTCCCCGTTCTTCTCGGATATCTGATATTATCCATCTTTTACAGATATAAATGGATTTGAAGTATTCATTGACATGCCTAGACCAGTCGGTAGTATACCTAACACCGTTTGCTATATTTCATCATTTATAGTAAGATGGAGAGCATGGAGGCTCCATCAATGACAGATATCTCTTTACTACTGCTATTTTTTTGGGCCTGGAAACTTGAAAATTATGTAGCAGAAACACTTAAACCTTTTTCTGGGTCAAAATCTGTCCGCTTGAATCTTTAAGTAGCCATTCACGGTCATACAATAGGCCTGCTTTGGGATTATTATGTAAGGCAAAGAATAAAAACCACCAATACCAGAGCTCATCAATTTAAATTATAATTTTGGTAAGTTTTCAAGCATGCACAGAAACGAGCGTAATATTCCATGGTACAATTACACGACTTCTAAAACATAAAAAGCCGAACAGCAAAATTGTTCTAAACCACACATTTAGATATACATTTGAGCATGAGGACTGGGAAAGTCAATCACAAATGGAAGAAGAAAAAAAACAGAAGATACCACTTACAAAGACGAATTTATAGCAATATTAAAATATTTGCTTTGTTATTACACACAAGGCACTATATATACACATATATATAATATAGACACGCACATATATATGTACATATAGACACACACACACACTTCAGAAATCCATAGCAGCGAAATCCACAGCGAAACATCTAGATCATTTCTTCTTTCGCCTCCACGTATCTTGCTCTTTTAAGCATCCTGAAATCCATAGCCCTAATTTTAAATTAGTTTTTTTTTTTTTTTTTGGGTTTACTTTTATTCCGTTGATTTCCTTTTTGTTTGTTTTACTTGAATCGTGCTTTTAATAGTATGCTTTGCTTTATTTTTCTCCTTCTACCCATTTGTCTACATTTTCTTTTTTTTCTTACTGTTATCATCCGAAACGGATTTTGGGGCAAGTTCCGGTCCAGTCCATGTCAAAACCAGGACGGAATGTCTGGGATTCCGATGTGCCGGCCGGAATCTTGAACCATGACACACACACACACACACATACAAATACACATGCACATATCTATTAAATAATAGTAAAGCAGAAGAACTTGATGCTCTCTCATTAATTTCAAGAATAATTTCTTTACTCCTTAATTCTTTCAAATCTGGATATTTTGTTTTCAAAATCTTATAATCTGCCACTTTACAATCATTCAATTAAACTTCTCACACTATTTTACATTCAAATACCTACTTTATACACTTCTTTAAGAATCTTTCACGGTTCTCTCACAGAATTTTACATTAAGGTTCATACATTTTAAATAAATACATAATCCAAAAATTAAGCTCATTGGTAAACTCATCCCGCTAATATTTATTAATAAACCTAAAAGAATAGTTTTTAATGTATATTATAGAAGCATTAACAAACTGGTTTAAAAATTCATTTAAATGCAAATACATGCAAATTACGTATATATTAATAACAATAATAAAATTATCTTTTATTATAGCAAAAATAAATTTAGAATACGTTGGACTGCATAATTCTATTAATTTCAAATGCCTAAATTTTATTTTATTTACAAATATGTAGGATTCCTTTTCAATTTTCTTCTATTGTTTTACATTTTAGTCCATATATTTAACAAATTGTGTAATCTTAAATTTAAACTATTTAAATAAAAATGATTAACTAATATTCATTAATACATTTAATAAATCCTAGCAATACAATAAATTTAATATATATACAATATTCGTATATATGGGGAAAAGGCAAAAATTATTTCTTATGTATTTAGATATATGAAGATATATAAATCACGTATCGTAAAATGTAAACATAAATAATAATAAAACTTCTAATTTCTAATTCATTTATCTT
This sequence comes from Allium sativum, assembly GCA_030737875.1. Lineage (NCBI taxonomy): Eukaryota > Viridiplantae > Streptophyta > Magnoliopsida > Asparagales > Amaryllidaceae > Allium > Allium sativum. The sequence goes on from CM060923.1 coordinate 168,342,301, forward strand.
TAAAATAAATATGTGCATTACCTAATATAATTTCATTTTTAGCAACCTTTAAAAAATAAATTTATATGTTATAACATTATAACGTGAACATACATGTTTATATAGATATTTTACTACAAACATTCTCGCTTTCAACATGTTATCAAACCATACCAACTCATAGCTCGACTTAATGCTACATAACACTATTTTGCAATTGCCCAGATTATAAGCATGACCCTCCTACAACAATATAAAATACAAGGTTAATTACAAGAGATATTTTTTTCTAAATGAAAACTAATAAAAATTTACATACAACTACAAATATTTATATAGCTCTTCTCCATATTCACCAACATCTTTGTCTTCAACTCCTTATATTTAATTAGTTATACTAATCACTAGTTCAAACTATTTAAACAAATGCAATTATTTAATTTTCACTAATCCATTAATAAGAATCCTTCGGAAAGATGATGATAATTTGGTGCACACAACAATCATATTAACAAAATTATAAAGTTACATATTTAATCATACACATAAATATCATGGTATCAAGGTTTCAGCTGGAACCACGAGATTCCGACCATCTTGTATTGGTTTCGGTCGATGGCGGGGTAGGATTAGGGAAAAATCTCATCCCGTTACTGATGTTAAAAAAAAATAAAACTGGTGGAAGGGAGGGAAGCGACAGCAAAAAAGGGGGAAAAGCGAAATTGAATGAATCGGAAAAGCAAAAAAAAAAAAAAAAGACTTAATCAGTTGAATTGAAAAAAAAATATAATCAGAAAACCTTAGTCAATCTAGTCAGAAAAATTCAAGCATGCTGAGGCTTCAACATCATCGAGGAGCTTCGACACCACCAATTCGGGCTTCGCAGGTGAATTTATTTGTTTTGCTGATTTCTACTTTTGTTGATATGTAGTGTTTTCTTCCTTTCTTTGTTTTTGGGCTCTTTCGAATGGGAGAAGCATTTGGCAAGCAGGTGGGCCGGGCTTGGACTTTCATACATTGGGGCTGGAAATATTAAAATACTTGAATAAAAGAATATGTTATGTCTAACTTTATATATTAGATTAACAGTACGGTTGAACCAGCCAATGCAATTTGCAACATTGAATTGAACCAAACAACCACTGCAATTTGCAACATCGAAAAAATATTATATGGAACCTGAATATGGAATCGGCATATTATGTTACATTGTTATCTTTTTGTAAACTATACTCGCATATGAATTTGCAACTTTTATCATTACTTCTTAAAAAATACAAATATTCAATATCAGGACCGAAACCAAAACACATATCGAAACTTCTGAAATTGACCGAAATCAATAAAAATTCAAATGACCGAAACCGAATTCTCGAACCTTAATAAATATGTATCACACAACATAAATTATTTATGCCGCCAACAAAAAATTTATTTACATATACAATGTTAAATATTTACGTTTTTGATTTTTTTTTTGCATTGAAATATAAATTTTTACAGAGACATGTAGAGAGTTGAATAGGAAATATAAGTCTGATTGCACCCTGAACATTATGTCTGAGCAACGCATGTTATTCTAATTTATGACTAATATATCACGATATATTTATCATGTATTGCTTAATAAAATATTTTTATTACAATAAATAATATGTTTTAAAAACACGAATGTGTGCAACGCACATGTTACACACTAGTATATACTATATACATATACATGAATTGTTATAAAAAAAAACTTAAAACTCTTGCGATTAAAATCCCGATTCAATCTGAATCTAATGTTTTGGTTTGAACTACATAGTGAGTCAAACCCAGTAGAAACCATAATGAAGAAAAGTCATTCAATCCGTGCTTATATATTGAATATGATAACCAAAATTCACAATTTCAATTCTAGCAGTTTCTATGCAAAATTAAAAAAAAAAAAAAATCAAGAGATAAAGTTGAGTTTTAGGTTTAGATACAAAGGTTAAAACATCATAATCAATTTCAAAGTGTTACAAACCTTAATATATGAACATTTTGAATCTACGTTTTAAGATTTAAATCTCATTATGATTTAAAGTTTGAATTTCACAATGTACAGTTTCAAAGCATGTACAAACCTTAATATATGAACATTTTGAATCTACGATTTAAGAATTATACTATGTTTCGATTTGATCCTTGAACTTTATGGTTTACGATTTGAATCTCATGTTGAAAATCTTATATATATATATATGTGTGTGTGTGTGTGTGTGTGTGTGTGAGAGAGAGAGAGAGAGAGGCTATTTGAACATAAAATGAAGTACAAAATGTAACAATGAATCTAAACCGCTAAATCTCATTGAGTTTACATTAATGCTTAAAACAATGAACAACCTAATGGTTTAGATCCGTTGTCTCATCAGTTATATCATTATTTTGCACTCTAGAGATTGTGTATTGTGTAGAAGGTTTGACAACACTCCACTTGTGTAACACTGTTACTTTCCTACACGAAGTTTTATTTAAATAATAAGACACAAACATATATACATATATGTGTGCATGCTCATGTGTATTTATATGTATGTTAGTATATACGCACATGTATGCAAATAATCATTAGTCAAGTAGTAAAGTTGTTGTCAAAGTGATCAAAGATCTAGAGTTTTATAAAGGTTTCAAATCTCGGCCTAGATCTCGTTTTCGAGATCAGGCGATTCGAAACAACAAATGTCAATCATATATCGTTTGAACAGAATCTCGACCGAAATTTGAAAATCTCGACTGAGACCTCGACAGATATCTATTAACGAAATCTCGGCCGAAACTGTTGTATTTTGAATTTTAATTTTATAATGGGCCGGATCTATAATATTTTCATTTCTAGACCTGTATTTGTTGTGTTATTTAAATAACAAACTAAAATCTTCCTATTTCATTTCTAACCATGATGCCCTGCACCTATACAATAAGAATATGCATGTACAACTAGAACATGTTGTCATGCATCTGTACAAACAAGACATCACCCTTTGCACCTTCCAAATGTTGTCCTACACTTGTACAAATAAGTAAATGTTATTTTTATGAATGTTTAGTCACCGACTCATTGACACTATTTATTATATAAAACAAGAAATTAATTAGTAATTTCTTAACTATGCAATTCTATTTCAACTTAATTGGTTATATATATTTTTAAATGATTGCAGACTCATTCCAAAAAAAGAACTATAGTTATTTCCAAATGATTGCAAATTGTATATATTTCTGAACTATGTAAGTTTATCATACATCTCATCTGATTGTGATGTCGTATGTTGTGTACAAAAATTCTAATTATTTATTACCCTTGTATAGTCTAGATGGTTTTTCAAGCTGCAAATCATTAACAACCAGCGTACTCTTGGTGAAAATCAAGTAACTTAAACAATTTTTTTTGTAATTAGCATTTCTAAATAGTTGCATAATTGAATGTAAACTAATATTGAAAATATTAAGTAGTCCGAGATCATTTCGAGATGTACTTTATGATCCGAGACATAATTCCGAGATGAACACCGATATACGTTTATCTCGTCCGAGATCTCACTCGATACGAGATTGGATACCAAAAATTTTCAAAATGAAACGTGACCGAAATCCGAGATTTATAACCTTGATACCAATATTGCATCAACTGCTAATTATTGATATGTGCACGGGTGTGCTACAAGTGTGCATGATAAACACGTTAACATGCATATTTTAACATACATATTTTATCTTATTTATTCACGAATAAATGTTAAATTTAGTATTGTTTAGTGTTTCAACATAGTGATCGGTCATAAGAAAACGCAATCTGAGGAGGATCCAAAGAGTTCTACATTTGTTAACAAAGTCGCGTTCGATTCATTTGGTGTGGTATATAGCAATATTTTAAATTAACATTTTTTTAATTAATTGTTTGATCAGTTGGAGTGGCGTATTTTGAATGTTTGTCACTTGAGATTGATTTGAAAACTACAAGGTGATTTTGCTCATTGATTATGTTTATAGCATTTACGTACTACCACACTTAATTTGCTTCCAAAGAATAACTCAATTTGTAACAATTATTTTTCGTTGAGCACCGTCGTAATTTCTATGTTTCTTTTTTACTCAACCTAATCAAAGAATGCCATATCGAAGTCCTTCGTTTTATGTGAACCGATCTTTTATGTGAAGCCCTTCATTTTGGACATGTTGATTTTTTTAGAACTTCGTTAGTAGAAAATTTATTTGTTAGTGAGATTTGTTTATATTTGTGTGCTTTATTGTATTGATTCGTTTTTTGAGATCCTTTCTTTTCCACGATATTGCATATTTCCATTTACTCATCTTTTTGGACAATATCTAATTAGAAAATTCAATATGTTGCAAGTACCATCATCCACATAGATTATGTCACTTGTGCTTAATTTTTCCTGTGCGTTTTAAAAACAAAAGATTTATATACCTCAGCAGTTCCTGAAAATTCAAATAAAACAAATAATAAAAAAATTCAAGATGCATTAAGATGAACAGCTTCATCAACGCAAAACAAGTGACATGGAAGCACGGAAACTAAACCTCTCAAAACTAGCTCGCTTAGATCATCTGAAAGGATTGCATTGCTACTAAAAACACTGCTAAAAAATTCGCCGCTAAATGAAGGTTTTGCTGAAAAAACTACTGCTTCATGTACTGTTTGCTGTAGCCTTTTTTTTGTATTGTTGATTGATCACAATTAAAAAAATGTTATAGTTACATTGTTAGTGCATACATCTTCATTTCGTTCGAGATCCACTTTTTGTACTTGGACAAGATTTCAAACATGATATATAATTGTATTTAATCTTAAACAAGTTCTTTTATGCTAATTTAACCATGTAGGACAAAAAAGGTTCTCTTTAGGTTTTACTTGATAAATTAAAAAAAAAAATTGGAACGAATTGTACTTTCAACATACTACTTTATATACCGTGCACTTGAGATTATCTTATAATAATTTTGCGATTCTCCGTACTAAAAAAAGCAAATTGCACGCAAGTACGTGTACTGACTCTATTGAGACAATTAGACCACGATTTTATGAATTTTATGGTTGTGTCATCTCAAATTTGAGCCATAACGTGTATAAATGAACAAGTGATTGTCCATAGTTATAGAAATAAATAGCATGATTGACACCGTACCAGTAAAAAACAGAGAAAATGAATATTTCCACAATACCAAAACTGCTGAGATCCAACGCTTTGTAATTCTCTTATCTCTGTGCAGCATATGGAATTTCCAGCATACAATAGAGACGTAAATTGAGAAATTTTAGCATGTCAGATGCTCATATTCATTACTGTTAAAAAAATTGAAATCCTAAATTTGAATCTCGTTTCAAATGGAATCTCTCCCTTTATGATTTGATTTATATTCCAATTCAAACCTAGCTAATACCGTGAACCAGAAAAAAAATCAACTCAAGCTGATATATCGGTATACTTACTTGGATCTACAATCTCAATTCTAATCATTTCCAAATAAAATAAAATTGGAACAAGGGAGAAAATGAAATTTTAGGTTTAGACGGAAGTTCAAACATAAGAATAAATTCAGAATAAATTTTTTCAAACTTTGTGTGAACCCTTAAAATACGAATTTTTAAATCCAGATACACAATTTAAATCCCATTTCAATCTAAAGTTTGAATGTTACACTTTGAATCTCATTCGAAAGCCTTGCTCACATCCACTTACGAAATCAATAAATAAACTGTCCTCTTGATCAAGGTTCAAAATTTGATTTTCGGTTTCGCTATGTTAGTTTCATATTTGTGAAATTTCGATTCTGGTACAGATTTTTATTTTTTAGAAGCTTCACTTCAATTCTTGTCTTGGCTTTAGTTATTTTCAATATTGTTGTTCACTATAAATTAACTAACAAGTGCAATCAAATATCTATGTCTTACCATTACGACTTCTAAATCCCTAAAATCTTATATTTACCAAATATCCTAACCAATACTTCAGTTGAATATCCAATATTCATTTCCTTGCATAAAGCCCAATATTCATTCCCTTGCATAAGGCCAAATATTCAGTTCCTTGCATAAGGCCCATTGCCCCTGTGATTTTTATTTCATAAACCCAATTTTTCATTTCACCTTTCCGGAGCCCTAGTTTTGTAAAACTGCCTCCATCGCTCCCTAATTTTATTTCGAATTCCCAAAAAAGGTGAAAATTCAGATTTGATGATGCCATTTCGATCTGAAGTTTGAATGTTACGCTTCGAATCTCATTTGAAAACCTTGCTCACATCCACTTACAAAATAAATAAATAAACTGTCCTCTTGATTAAGGTTCAAATTTTGGCTTTCAGCTTCGTTCTGTTAGTTTTATATTTGTGAAATTTCGATTCTGGTACAGATTTTTAGAAGTTTTACTTCAACTCTTGTCTTGGCTTTAGTTACTTTTCAATATCGTTCTTCAATATAAATTAACTAACATGTGCAGTCAAATATCTATGTTCTACCATTACAACTTCTACATCCCTAAAATCTTATGTTTACCAAATATCCTAACAAATCCGTCAATTCAATATCCAATATTCATTTCCTTGCATAAAGTCCAATATTCATTCCCTGGCATAAGGCCCAATATTCATTTTCCATTGCCCCTGTGATCTTTATTCATAAGCCCAATTTTTCATTTCACCTTTCTGGAGCCATAGTTTTGTAAAACTGCCTCCATCGCTCCCTAATTTTATTTCCAATTCCCAAAAGAGGTGAAAATTCAGATTTGATGATGCCACAACTATCGTACTTGGATTTGACTCACTTAACGGCTCGAAATAGATACGTACCCTTTGTTTAATTTTATGTATTATGATGGAATCTTTCATGATTTTGCATTTTACACCACTAGGAAAATGGCTTTTTTATTCGGCACCGGTTTCGAATTGTCTGAGAAATTGGCAGAAATGGCTGGAATCCGGCGTGTGCCAGATGAAATCTCGAACCTTGCTTCTGCTACATGAAGGTTGCATCATTCCAACTTCCTCAACAATAAAGTTATTTTTTGATTGATGCGCATACCTAGCAGTCTAGCAACAAAATGAATGCACATACCCTTTTTTTAATCAAGTTACGTGCCGGCATCCATTTCAGCTAGTTGCAATACCAGACACCTCTATTTGCATAAAATTCCATTTGTATCGACAAGTTACATTCACCTTGTTACTGCATATACACCCTTGATCACTTGTTTACTTGGACATGCCCATTTCATAAAAACAACAGTACCTTGAGTGGGTTGAGGACATATAAATGCAATTCAAGGTAAACCATAGAGAGTTTTCTGAGATTATACCTTTTCAACTGTCTTAAGCATTTTAACTTAGGGGAAAACAAGGCTATAGGTCCAAAATACAGTTGGTATACGAGATGAGCATCTGTTTGTTTGAATATTTAGGTAATAAAAGTACTACCGAAATTATATTTTCCAAATGTCTTTGCAGAAACAATATATGGTGGGAAAAAAGATTACCTGTATTACTTAAGGGCCAGCTTTCTATGCTGAATCCTGAACATGATTTTATTGGGTATACTGTGATGGATTTCAGAGAAATTCCACCAGTCCATTGTCCACCTGATACATAAAAAAAGATCACTATCAAAAGACATGTAGATTCGTATTCAGTTGCTGACACCGTCATTCAGAAAGTGGTCTGCAGAAGTGGCTCAGTATAAGAAAATCTTAAATGCAGCAGATTTACAGTTCCTACTGTTCTTTTTACAAAATACTGTGATTTTGCTTTCAAATTGATAATGCACTCTTCTTAAAATGTATTTAATGACTTCCATAAGTAACTTGCAATTTTCTCCTCCTATGATATAAGTAATCGCTAATCACAACTGATGCCTGCAGCTAAAAGCACTAAGCCATATCTTAATAAATTGGCTACATTTTTATATCTGAATTTTTGTTCATTACCAGATATTGGAAAAGAAGATGACTGAATTTGAATTTTATAACATGAAATGCCAAACTAGTGTATCGTAGTTTATGGCTATTGAGCTTGACCACAGGATTATTCAAACATATTTGTTTGCATAGAAGTAGTTAAGCTTGACCGCTGGATTGATATAGTATTGATAAGCAAATGATGATTGCACCTAAGTTATTCAACTCATTTACACAACTAGCCATTGCTGTACAATAAAGAACTTAAAACAAAAAAAAAAAAAGATCGATTATTCTGCATTATTCCAGATACATATCGTTTTAATTAAAAAGAAACTTCTAAATCCATTTGGCGCACACTACACGTAACAAGTTTAAGCATGTTTCAAAACATATAACAGTTTTACTGTTTTAGATTTGTTTTTGTCACGCTGGTGCTGATTCAATTCCCATAACACCATCTGAAACTGAGATCAATTATTGTTTTGAAATATAATTTAAGATGCATCGTCAAATGAAACAGGAAGGGAACAAAATGTTCGCCTTTCTCGTAGCAACTATGATCCCCCCCCCCCCTCTTTTTGAGAAACCTGTAGGTGCATTTTCAAAAGGAACTGGGAGGAGACTGTTGAATCATGTAACAACCCGCAAATTCTGGGCCAGTTTAAAATTTTTATTTTGGCAATTTTAGCGAATTTTGATTATTTAAAATGAATTATTTTAAATAATATCGGCGAGAAATTTAATTTGAATATAATTCGACGCATATATTTTATACGTCGTCGTTAGAATATATATAATTTTATTTATTATTATAAATAGAATTAAAAATGGCGCGGTAGTTCGATAATTCGATTTCAAACTTCAATTGAATGTACCGGGTGCAAAACAATCCGGATTTTAATGAAACCAAAAACATTAGGATCTAATTGGTAATATCTTTCCAACGAATCCAAAAGATCGAAATTTCATATCGGGAATCAAAAGATATGTCCAGTTGAAAATTCTGAATAGTCGCTATGGAATTCAGGCCCTTAAAAATGGACATTTTGCAAATGACCTCGGATTTTGACGAAACCACTTTTGTTAGATCCGTAGTGTCAAGTTATTGCTAGATTCCAAATTTCATAATTTTTCGAATCAATATGTGAGCGTGGCAAAAGAAAACGCGTTTGACCAGTTTCAGTTGAATTTAATCGACTGAAAATTGGCCATTTTTCTAACGGTCTCAGAATTCGACGAAACTAGTTTTGTTAGGACCGTATCGTCAATACGAAGCTAGAAAATATTTTTCTGGAATTTTTCTAGTTAGTATGTGGCCCCGGTAATTTGAAATGTACGTTTAAAATTCAATATAGTGGTTTAAATGAAAATTCAAAAGGAAACTGATTGTAACAATCGAATCAGCTTGCGATACATATCCCATTGTGTTCGGAATGGGGGTAAAACGCTATGGACGGCAGGCGGTGGGCCTCGTTTCGAGGTCGTAGGTAAAAGTCAACTTTTAAAATAATAAAATAATAAATTAAAATAAAAAAAAAAGGGAAAACCCCTCTCTCCCCTTAACCAGGCCCCCCCCCCCATCTCTTTTCATTTCGAAAAAAAGAAAAAAAAAAAGAACTCCAGATTGAATCGCGCCTCCGACGTCCACCCTCCACCGCCGTCGACAGGCCATCGCACCCCCTCTCCCCTCCTCCGCACCTACCTCTCCTCCTTTCCCTCCTGATGATCGAACCCCACGCCCCACGCAAACACCCCCAACCCGAACCCTAACTCCGCCTGGAACCGCACCGCCAGCCACCCAGGGACCCGCCGCCGTTGCTGACCCCCTCTCGCCTCCTCAACCGCGGTGAAACCCCCCCCCCCCCCCCTCGACTGTAAGTTTTCGGTTTTTATTTATTTATTAATAATTTATTTCTGTTTTTATATTTTAAAGATTTCTGTTTTTATATTTTAAAGATTTCTGTTTTTATATTTTAAAGATTTCTGTTTTTATATTTTAAAGATTAACTGTTTTATATTTTAAAGATTAACTGTTTTATATTTTAAAGATTAACTGTTTTTATTTTAAAGATTAAATACTGTTTTTATTTTAACAGTTCAAAAACTGATTTTGTTATAGGAAAAAAAATCCTATTTTGTTATAAGAAAATTTATATTTTTACAAAGGAAAAGAAATAATTTTGCAAAGAAAAAGAATGGTTTTTATGAATAGAAAAACATAGATTTTTAAATAGAAAAGATTCGATTTTTGAGATGGAAAAGGCGAAATTTATAAATAAAAATGTGATTTTTATCTATTGAACTTCGAACTAAAAATGTGATTTTTATCTATTGAACTTCGAACTAAAAATGTGATTTTTATCTATTGAACTTCGAACTAAAAATGTGATTTTTATCTATTGAATAGCGAACTAAAAATTCGATTTTTATATATTGAATAGCGAACTAAAAATTCGATTTTTATATATTGAATAGCGAACTAAAAATTCGATTTTTATATATTGAATAGCGAACTAAAAATTCGATTTTTATATATTGAATAGCGAACTAAAAATTCGATTTTTATATATTGAATAGTGAAGTAAAAATTCGATTTTTACATATGTAGTGAAAGCGGACAACGAAGATGATAAACAGGCGAGAACAAAGAAGATTTCTTTAAAAGAAGAATCAAGATGATTGGATAGCTATCGGTGAGAACTTCTCACTCAAAATTCTTTTTCTAGTTATATATATATACTAGGATGCAGACGGTGCTTAGTAGCACCCGACACAATCGTCCACAGACCATGGACTTGTTTGTTTGGTTGCATAGATTAGCTATATGATGTGATTTGAATTGGTTGTTTGGTGATTTTGATTGATGTGTGAATGGCGTGGGCCTTCACTAGACCGGGGATAAGGCTAGGCCTTGTCCCGTTTCTAGTATCGTGCCGTTATGCCGCCGAAATTTTCTAAAATGTGTTAGGAAAATAAAAATATCATTTTATTTAAAGAATGAACTTAATCGAAATTCATATGTTGGAATAAAATGTTTTATCGTTAAAAATATAATTTTTAACGTGTATGTGAATAAATAAATATTCATTTACAAACCAGACGGTTTGTTTATGTACACCTATTTGAAGGACAATGATTGGGTCGATAAATTTTACACATCACCCAACTGCACGAATAAAAATCTGTGTTTGATTGTTTGAAACCCCACACGGGTGTTGGGATGAAATTAGAAGTTCACTCATCCCGATTGATTGAATATGTCGATCGGTTGATTGACAGGCTGTTTTAAGCGTTGGATATCTATATTTGATGCTTATACAGTGTAGTGCACTTTGGTTGATGGTTGATAATTTTTCCATGTTATTATATACATGCGTTGTATGGAAATCCATATAATTAACTTTATATGGTAATTGATTGGGCCTCATTCCAGTTTTAAAAATAGAAATATTTGAAATAGAAATATTCGAAATGGAATATTTGAAAATATCAATATATGAAGCCGTGTTGATTAGATTGACGCCATTTTGACGTGAACGATATTTATATCGATTTTATTCATTTTAAAATGAATATTAAAAAGTAATTTTGAAATCGAAAATTTCGAAATGAATTGAATTGAAAACGATTTCGAAATGAATTGAATTGAAAACGATTTCGAAATGAATTGAATTGAAAACGATTTCGAAATGAATTGAATTGAAAACGATTTCGAAATAAAGTGAATTGAAAACGATTTCGAAATAAAGTGAATTGAAAACGAATTCAAAGTGAATTGAAAACGATTTCGAAATAAAGTGAATTGAAAACGATTTCGAAATAAAGTGAATTGAAAACGATTTCGAAATAAAGTGAATTGAAAACGAATTCAAAGTGAATTGAAAACGATTTCGAAATGAATTGAATTGAAAACGAATTCAAATTGAATTGAAAGCAAATTGAAATGAATTCAAATTAAATTGAAATTTGAATTGAATAGAAATGAATTTTAAAACGAATTTATAGAGAAGAATTCAATTTTGATTTGAATTGAAATGGAAGTTGAAAGGGTTTTTGAAACGAATTCAAAACTATTTATATAATTCGTTTTAAATAGAAATCGACGAAATATATATTATATATATAATATAATGGCCTGAATAGAACGCGCCGCGCCGCGGCAGTTCGCGAATTTCGACCATTTATTTCAAACGGACATTACGGGAGATCCGACCGTCGGATTCTCCTAAAACCGGAACCGTTGGGTTCGTATCGAAAAGAGCTTTCTAAAGAATAATAGAAATTAGAAATCTAACGGTTGGATTTGGAATTATGTCCAAATCAAATTCGAAAAAGGTCGCTGTAAGTGCAGTTCGATGGCCATTGATGGAAATCGACTGTACGGGCCTTGATAAAATTATTAAAAATAGTAATAATTTATGTAAAATCATAAGAAATGATTTGTGAAGATTTGGGATGAAAAACTCCATATTTGAAAAGATAAAAATAGATTTTTATCGAAATGAACTAGTTTTGAACTAGAAATATAATTCTATTTATTTTGAAATAAATAAATTGAATTTGAAAAGGGTTTTAAAGATAACCAAAATTTCCAATGATTGCATTGGAGTGGAATTGAATCGAAATTGTCTTCGGAATATTTCGATGTTGGAATTCGTGATTATACGGATGTTGTTAGGGAAATTTGAAAGATATATATTTATATCGTTATTTCCAATACGACATTTGTTAATCGTGGAATTTGATATTGAATATAAGCCGATATATTTTCTATTCAGAGCCTTATATTGAATATCAAATGTGATTTGGGTTTGTCGTGAATGGTGTCTTCACTAACACTGTTCTTGAACCCAGTTGAGAAAAGATTAAATCTTTTTATTTAGATTTAATGAAGTGTACCAATTAAATAATATTTAATTGGAATTGAATCGATATTGATTTTTGGGTTTATCGTGGACAGTGTTTTAAATAACACTCGTTCTTTACCCCGATAATTAATGAATGTGATTTTGGGTTTATCGTGAACTGTGTTTTTAAATGACACTGATTCTTTAACCCAGTTAAAGATTAAAACTAAGTGGAGTTTTAATGAATCTTTAATTAGATTGAAATAATCGAAATGGAGTATCACCAGTTTTGCTCCAGGCGATAGTTAAATCTTTAATTAGATTTGAACGTGAAATGGTAATTGAATTTACCGATAACACCGTGGTGTTAGATATGAAGTAAAGCCAGTTTTACTTCATGGGATGAATAGGTTGGGATTGGGAAATTAAAATAAATGATTACTTCGGTAAGGTTCGCTAATCCCGACTAATTTGAATTGATATTCAAAAGTAGATTAAAGCATAAATTCAAGAATTTATCTTTGATAAAATTAATGGGAACCTTTCCCCATGAATGTGAAATTTAGAAACTAACTGTCGGTTAGCCAAGCAGAAGGGTTTTCTGGATATTGATCTGATGTTGGTTTCGGCCTTCGGGGTTAATATTCGGGGGATTATTCTCTTGATTAATTTACGGTTAGTGACTAATGAATTGGAATGAGGCGTATGTTGTGTTTGTGTAACACTTATTTAAAATATACGCGAGTTATTCGGAAAGACCGGGTTTATCCCATTCTGAATAACTGATACGACGATAAGTCGAAGATGAAGACGATGGTCGAAGACCGGAAGTCTTCACGTCGTTTGGGTGATAACTGATGATCTTGATTGGGCTGTACACCCAAGAAGATGGAAACAGTTAGTGATCGTCCAGACGTACTTGGAGATCGATGGATATGCGGGGTACTAGGTGCCTCCGGTTTCGTTCAGACCCAGAACGGACTTGTAAATGGACTGTGTGTCTGACATTGGATTTTAGTCTGTGTGTTTGATTTCTATTAAATATATATCTGTTTGGCGGCGGAGAATTTATTCTCTTGCTTAACGCCCTTCTCTGAGACGTACGAGCTCAGGGGTTATATATTGATGGATATCAAACGCATGGAGTGAATTGCCTGTGTGGCATGCCTAAGTGGCAATTGATCGAGGCTTCTGTTGAAAAGCAAAGCCTTGTGGTGATGATCAAAGCACGGCCTTTGTGGCGTAGCTTTGTGTAACGTTTACCTCGCGTGTTTCACACCCGGTATGAACCAAAAACGGGAGACGGACCTCAGGGAGGGCATGCGTTTCTTTCTAGTTAGAAGTGGCGTCAGTGGTTTTACACGCCCTGACGAGTTTGACTTATGTGGTTGTTGCTGTTGCGAGGCGCCTCGGTTATATCGGTTTCGGCCGATGCTTCTGGTCGGCTGACGGACCAGACTTACACCCCATAGGGTGGGGAAACGTAGTGTTCAGGCATAATAATCCACATCGGTGGACCGGCCCTGACGATCTAAAGGCTTGCCTGCGCGCTTGCCTGTGGCTCGGGCTAGAGAGTCACGAATCGGTTGAGGACTATCTTTTGCCTCGGTTCATAGACGGAAATCCAATTTCCAAATACGTGACACTTGCGGTTTTATTTGTAAAACTATATATGGCGACATAGTGGTATGGGGCATTCATGCCGCCTATGATTGATACTTATGATTTGAAGTTGTTTTATACTCTATGCACTTATAATAGTATCAAATGATTTGTTTTAAACGTATCAAGCATTCTTTAGCTGTTATAAGGGAAAACCCTATCCCCCGGCTTGCGATTGCATTGTGTGATAGGACCTGGGTCTTATAACAGCTTCATTTTTCTTTATTTAGCATTGCGCTGTTTGTTTTATGCACTGGTATTCTTGGGAGGAAACCCGTTCCGTGTTATACGGCGTGGTCCCTTGATTTACCTATTGATTTAAAGTAAAGATTAATAACTGTTTTAGTTCTCACACCAGTCACATGACTGACCTGGAGTTTATTGTTTTAACCTAAACTCTGGGTGCCCTTATTTTGACATGGGCAGCTAGTAGTTTTGGTTTTGCAGATTTATATTCACAGGATCCTGGTTTACAGCTGGAACGATATCCGGAAAGCTTTGTATCCGTATATCTCCTTCTAGTTGTGTATTGTATTATTTTCCGCTGCGATGTATTTAAATGTAATTTAAATCTCTGATATTTCTGTGTAATATTTATCCATACTCTGTATATTCTTGTAATCTGATGCATTGTTGTAATATACAATGAAACGTTCTTTTATATGAGTTCTGTTGTGGTTTGTTCTCGAACTATCCGACGCTTTCCTTTACGGGGAAGTTGCGGGTCTTCACAGTTGGTATCAGAGCTTTAGTTTACAAAGCTAGAGAACAAGACACATTAGAAACATACGAAAGAATTCATCAGATATTGGATTAGCAATATCCAATGAGAATGACTCGTTAGAGATGGGATCAGTAGTATCCTAGAACGAGTGTGAAGAGTATATTTTTGAAAGTGAAAACAAATTTTGTTTTGAAAATTTAAATCAATTATTCGTATTTGATTATTTATTTATATTGATTTGGACAGTCCAGTATATAAAGATTTTGCATATACGCCTTGCAAACGTATATTTGAAATTTTAATATACTGGATAGATATAGAATCACATTCTAGACACCCGGAGATGGTTCTGATGATTGATCGATCATCATCAGAATCTATGTTCGTGTTTTGAAGATGCGGTATTTATATATTTCCTATTGACTGGTGTGAGAACCAAAATTAGATAAGGCCTATTGTTGTGATTTGGCATCAAAAATCTGATTTTTGTATATGTATCAAAATTATGAATTTGAAAACTCTAATTCACTAATTAATTGATGTTTGTGTTGTTTGTTTATTTGTTTGATAATTTTGAACCATTATGCCTAATTGAACCAAATATTGAACTGTATTGAAAATTAGTCGCATTTGCTTGCATATGCATATATATCTTTGAACAGGTCATAGCAAGGAGGCTAGAGCAGAGAATAAAATTTGTTTGCCCGACAAATAGGTACATGTTTACTACATAATTTCCTGTTTTGTTTGGGTGATGATGACTTTGTGAGCCTATTGGCTAGCCGCTTGGCTTTTTCTTTTTCTTTTTGAGATCTGAAGGACCGGGGAAGCTATTTGAAATTCCCCGATGCTCCCGGTGCAGGGGAGGTTATGGCGAAATTTTTCAAAAATTTAGGGTGTTAGCCAAATTTTTGAAATTTTGAAAATTCTCAGAAACTAAAGAGTTGGAGAATGAAAGCCAGATTGAACGTAGAGCTGAATAATCAAACCACTTTCGACTTTGTTCCTTTTCGGGGACGAAAAGTTTTAAGTGGGGGAGATTGTAACAACCCGCAAATTCTGGGCCAGTTTAAAAATTTTATTTTGGCAATTTTAGCGAATTTTGATTATTTAAAATGAATTATTTTAAATAATATCGGCGAGAAATTTAATTTGAATATAATTCGACGCATATATTTTATACGTCGTCGTTAGAATATATATAATTTTATTTATTATTATAAATAGAATTAAAAATGGCGCGGTAGTTCGATAATTCGATTTCAAACTTCAATTGAATGTACCGGGTGCAAAACAATCCGGATTTTAATGAAACCAAAAACATTAGGATCTAATTGGTAATATCTTTCCAACGAATCCGAAAGATCGAAATTTCATATCGGGAATCAAAAGATATGTCCAGTTGAAAATTCTGAATAGTCGCTATGGAATTCAGGCCCTTAAAAATGGACATTTTGCAAATGACCTCGGATTTTGACGAAACCACTTTTGTTAGATCCGTAGTGTCAAGTTATTGCTAGATTCCAAATTTCATAATTTTTCGAATCAATATGTGAGCGTGGCAAAAGAAAACGCGTTTGACCAGTTTCAGTTGAATTTAATCGACTGGAAATTGGCCATTTTTCTAACGGTCTCAGAATTCGACGAAACTAGTTTTGTTAGGACCGTATCGTCAATACGAAGCTAGAAAATATTTTTCTGGAATTTTTCTAGTTAGTATGTGGCCCCGGTAATTTGAAATGTACGTTTAAAATTCAATATAGTGGTTTAAATGAAAATTCAAAAGGAAACTGATTGTAACAATCGAATCAGCTTGCGATACATATCCCATTGTGTTCGGAATGGGGGTAAAACGCTATGGACGGCAGGCGGTGGGCCTCGTTTCGAGGTCGTAGGTAAAAGTCAACTTTTAAAATAATAAAATAATAAATTAAAATAAAAAAAAAAGGGAAAACCCCTCTCTCCCCTTAACCAGGCCCCCCCCCATCTCTTTTCATTTCGAAAAAAAAAAAAAAAAAAAGAACTCCAGATTGAATCGCGCCTCCGACGTCCACCCTCCACCGCCGTCGACAGGCCATCGCACCCCCTCTCCCCTCCTCCGCACCTACCTCTCCTCCTTTCCCTCCTGATGTTCGAACCCCACGCCCCACGCAAACACCCCCAACCCGAACCCTAACTCCGCCTGGAACCGCACCGCCAGCCACCCAGGGACCCGCCGCCGTTGCTGACCCCCTCTCGCCTCCTCAACCGCGGTGAAACCCCCCCCCCTCGACTGTAAGTTTTCGGTTTTTATTTATTTATTAATAATTTATTTCTGTTTTTATATTTTAAAGATTTCTGTTTTTATATTTTAAAGATTTCTGTTTTTATATTTTAAAGATTTCTGTTTTTATATTTTAAAGATTTCTGTTTTTATATTTTAAAGATTAACTGTTTTATATTTTAAAGATTAACTGTTTTATATTTTAAAGATTAACTGTTTTTATTTTAAAGATTAAATACTGTTTTTATTTTAACAGTTCAAAAACTGATTTTGTTATAGGAAAAAAAATCCTATTTTGTTATAAGAAAATTTATATTTTTACAAAGGAAAAGAAATAATTTTGCAAAGAAAAAGAATGGTTTTTATGAATAGAAAAACATAGATTTTTAAATAGAAAAGATTCGATTTTTGAGATGGAAAAGGCGAAATTTATAAATAAAAATGTGATTTTTATCTATTGAACTTCGAACTAAAAATGTGATTTTTATCTATTGAACTTCGAACTAAAAATGTGATTTTTATCTATTGAATAGCGAACTAAAAATTCGATTTTTATATATTGAATAGCGAACTAAAAATTCGATTTTTATATATTGAATAGCGAACTAAAAATTCGATTTTTATATATTGAATAGCGAACTAAAAATTCGATTTTTATATATTGAATAGCGAACTAAAAATTCGATTTTTATATATTGAATAGTGAAGTAAAAATTCGATTTTTACATATGTAGTGAAAGCGGACAACGAAGATGATAAACAGGCGAGAACAAAGAAGATTTCTTTAAAAGAAGAATCAAGATGATTGGATAGCTATCGGTGAGAACTTCTCACTCAAAATTCTTTTTCTAGTTATATATATATACTAGGATGCAGACGGTGCTTAGTAGCACCCGACACAATCGTCCACAGACCATGGACTTGTTTGTTTGGTTGCATAGATTAGCTATATGATGTGATTTGAATTGGTTGTTTGGTGATTTTGATTGATGTGTGAATGGCGTGGGCCTTCACTAGACCGGGGATAAGGCTAGGCCTTGTCCCGTTTCTAGTATCGTGCCGTTATGCCGCCGAAATTTTCTAAAATGTGTTAGGAAAATAAAAATATCATTTTATTTAAAGAATGAACTTAATCGAAATTCATATGTTGGAATAAAATGTTTTATCGTTAAAAATATAATTTTTAACGTGTATGTGAATAAATAAATATTCATTTACAAACCAGACGGTTTGTTTATGTACACCTATTTGAAGGACAATGATTGGGTCGATAAATTTTACACATCACCCAACTGCACGAATAAAAATCTGTGTTTGATTGTTTGAAACCCCACACGGGTGTTGGGATGAAATTAGAAGTTCACTCATCCCGATTGATTGAATATGTCGATCGGTTGATTGACAGGCTGTTTTAAGCGTTGGATATCTATATTTGATGCTTATACAGTGTAGTGCACTTTGGTTGATGGTTGATAATTTTTCCATGTTATTATATACATGCGTTGTATGGAAATCCATATAATTAACTTTATATGGTAATTGATTGGGCCTCATTCCAGTTTTAAAAATAGAAATATTTGAAATAGAAATATTCGAAATGGAATATTTGAAAATATCAATATATGAAGCCGTGTTGATTAGATTGACGCCATTTTGACGTGAACGATATTTATATCGATTTTATTCATTTTAAAATGAATATTAAAAAGTAATTTTGAAATCGAAAATTTCGAAATGAATTGAATTGAAAACGATTTCGAAATGAATTGAATTGAAAACGATTTCGAAATGAATTGAATTGAAAACGATTTCGAAATGAATTGAATTGAAAACGATTTCGAAATAAAGTGAATTGAAAACGATTTCGAAATAAAGTGAATTGAAAACGAATTCAAAGTGAATTGAAAACGATTTCGAAATAAAGTGAATTGAAAACGATTTCGAAATAAAGTGAATTGAAAACGATTTCGAAATAAAGTGAATTGAAAACGAATTCAAAGTGAATTGAAAACGATTTCGAAATGAATTGAATTGAAAACGAATTCAAATTGAATTGAAAGCAAATTGAAATGAATTCAAATTAAATTGAAATTTGAATTGAATAGAAATGAATTTTAAAACGAATTTATAGAGAAGAATTCAATTTTGATTTGAATTGAAATGGAAGTTGAAAGGGTTTTTGAAACGAATTCAAAACTATTTATATAATTCGTTTTAAATAGAAATCGACGAAATATATATTATATATATAATATAATGGCCTGAATAGAACGCGCCGCGCCGCGGCAGTTCGCGAATTTCGACCATTTATTTCAAACGGACATTACGGGAGATCCGACCGTCGGATTCTCCTAAAACCGGAACCGTTGGGTTCGTATCGAAAAGAGCTTTCTAAAGAATAATAGAAATTAGAAATCTAACGGTTGGATTTGGAATTATGTCCAAATCAAATTCGAAAAAGGTCGCTGTAAGTGCAGTTCGATGGCCATTGATGGAAATCGACTGTACGGGCCTTGATAAAATTATTAAAAATAGTAATAATTTATGTAAAATCATAAGAAATGATTTGTGAAGATTTGGGATGAAAAATTCCATATTTGAAAAGATAAAAATAGATTTTTATCGAAATGAACTAGTTTTGAACTAGAAATATAATTCTATTTATTTTGAAATAAATAAATTGAATTTGAAAAGGGTTTTAAAGATAACCAAAATTTCCAATGATTGCATTGGAGTGGAATTGAATCGAAATTGTCTTCGGAATATTTCGATGTTGGAATTCGTGATTATACGGATGTTGTTAGGGAAATTTGAAAGATATATATTTATATCGTTATTTCCAATACGACATTTGTTAATCGTGGAATTTGATATTGAATATAAGCCGATATATTTTCTATTCAGAGCCTTATATTGAATATCAAATGTGATTTGGGTTTGTCGTGAATGGTGTCTTCACTAACACTGTTCTTGAACCCAGTTGAGAAAAGATTAAATCTTTTTATTTAGATTTAATGAAGTGTACCAATTAAATAATATTTAATTGGAATTGAATCGATATTGATTTTTGGGTTTATCGTGGACAGTGTTCTAAATAACACTCGTTCTTTAACCCGATAATTAATGAATGTGATTTTGGGTTTATCGTGAACTGTGTTTTTAAATGACACTGATTCTTTAACCCAGTTAAAGATTAAAACTAAGTGGAGTTTTAATGAATCTTTAATTAGATTGAAATAATCGAAATGGAGTATCACCAGTTTTGCTCCAGGCGATGGTTAAATCTTTAATTAGATTTGAACGTGAAATGGTAATTGAATTTACCGATAACACCGTGGTGTTAGATATGAAGTAAAGCCAGTTTTACTTCATGGGATGAATAGGTTGGGATTGGGAAATTAAAATAAATGATTACTTCGGTAAGGTTCGCTAATCCCGACTAGTTTGAATTGATATTCAAAAGTAGATTAAAGCATAAATTCAAGAATTTATCTTTGATAAAATTAATGGGAACCTTTCCCCATGAATGTGAAATTTAGAAACTAACTGTCGGTTAGCCAAGCAGAAGGGTTTTCTGGATATTGATCTGATGTTGGTTTCGGCCTTCGGGGTTAATATTCGGGGGATTATTCTCTTGATTAATTTACGGTTAGTGACTAATGAATTGGAATGAGGCGTATGTTGTGTTTGTGTAACACTTATTTAAATTATACGCGAGTTATTCGGAAAGACCGGGTTTATCCCATTCTGAATAACTGATACGACGATAAGTCGAAGATGAAGACGATGGTCGAAGACCGGAAGTCTTCACGTCGTTTGGGTGATAACTGATGATCTTGATTGGGCTGTACACCCAAGAAGATGGAAACAGTTAGTGATCGTCCAGACGTACTTGGAGATCGATGGATATACGGGGTACTAGGTGCCTCCGGTTTCGTTCAGACCCAGAACGGACTTGTAAGTGGACTGTGTGTCTGACATTGGATTTAGTCTGTGTGTTTGATTTCTATTAAATATATATCTGTTTGGCGGCGGAGAATTTATTCTCTTGCTTAACGCCCTTCTCTGAGACGTACGAGCTCAGGGGTTATATATTGATGGATATCAAACGCATGGAGTGAATTGCCTGTGTGGCATGCCTAAGTGGCAATTGATCGAGGCTTCTGTTGAAAAGCAAAGCCTTGTGGTGATGATCAAAGCACGGCCTTTGTGGCGTAGCTTTGTGTAACGTTTACCTCGCGTGTTTCACACCCGGTATGAACCAAAAACGGGAGACGGACCTCAGGGAGGGCATGCGTTTCTTTCTAGTTAGAAGTGGCGTCAGTGGTTTTACACGCCCTGACGAGTTTGACTTATGTGGTTGTTGCTGTTGCGAGGCGCCTCGGTTATATCGGTTTCGGCCGATGCTTCTGGTCGGCTGACGGACCAGACTTACACCCCATAGGGTGGGGAAACGTAGTGTTCAGGCATAATAATCCACATCGGTGGACCGGCCCTGACGATCTAAAGGCTTGCCTGCGCGCTTGCCTGTGGCTCGGGCTAGAGAGTCACGAATCGGTTGAGGACTATCTTTTGCCTCGGTTCATAGACGGAAATCCAATTTCCAAATACGTGACACTTGCGGTTTTATTTGTAAAACTATATATGGCGACATAGTGGTATGGGGCATTCATGCCGCCTATGATTGATACTTATGATTTGAAGTTGTTTTATACTCTATGCACTTATAATAGTATCAAATGATTTGTTTTAAACGTATCAAGCATTCTTTAGTTGTTATAAGGGAAAACCCTATCCCCCGGCTTGCGATTGCATTGTGTGATAGGACCTGGGTCTTATAACAGCTTCATTTTTCTTTATTTAGCATTGCGTTGTTTGTTTTATGCACTGGTATTCTTGGGAGGAAACCCGTTCCGTGTTATACGGCGTGGTCCCTTGATTTACCTATTGATTTAAAGTAAAGATTAATAACTGTTTTAGTTCTCACACCAGTCACATGACTGACCTGGAGTTTATTGTTTTAACCTAAACTCTGGGTGCCCTTATTTTGACATGGGCAGCTAGTAGTTTTGGTTTTGCAGATTTATATTCACAGGATCCTGGTTTACAGCTGGAACGATATCCGGAAAGCTTTGTATCCGTATATCTCCTTCTAGTTGTGTATTGTATTATTTTCCGCTGCGATGTATTTAAATGTAATTTAAATCTCTGATATTTCTGTGTAATATTTATCCATACTCTGTATATTCTTGTAATCTGATGCATTGTTGTAATATACAATGAAACGTTCTTTTATATGAGTTCTGTTGTGGTTTGTTCTCGAACTATCCGACGCTTTCCTTTACGGGGAAGTTGCGGGTCTTCACAAATCAGTGCCAATCTGGTAAATTTCTGCCTATATGAGTGATATGTTTTGAAACGTATCTAAATTTGTAATGTTTTGGAAAATGAGCTGAATGATTTTTAAAAATTTGAAAACATATATCAATAAAGAGATGTGTTATGATGTTTCTAGAATGGAATAAATACTGTAATTATTTGATATGAAATGTTATCATGAGACCTATTTAATATGTCCCCACAAATAAAATTCTGGATTTGTTATGGGTAACATCTGCAACTCACGGTGCTATTTATTATGTCAACATGAGGAATGTTCGGCTACGTCTAACTTTGCTACACCTGAGTGCCCCATGAGTTTCATCCACAAATTCTTATTTGAATAATACTATTGTCGCTCCCCCGTGAAATAAATAATGTAGTACAGTGGGAAAAAAAAGAGAAATAGGTATTATAATACAATTGTGGCTGAAATTCAGAGGAACTGAGGTGTAGCCGAGTGTGTCTGTATTATATAACCTAATAAACAATATTATGTTACAGTAACATATGTAAATAGTATTTAGTTTCAACAAGACAGGCGGAAACCCATAAGTCATCTCCAAAAGTCCTGAGTCTCGTAACCCCCATGAAAATTTTAAATACTATACTGTGTAAATATTTAGCATGTTATATTGATATATAGAGAATCTTGTCGGTAGCAGGGGCGGATCTACCTATAGGCAAGGTAGGGCCACTGCCCTATGTCAAAAAATGAAAACCAAGCAGAAAATAGCCAGACATAAGTTTCTTGCCCTACCTGGAGCTGATAGTTTTGCCATACCTGGGCTTTGCATGCAGCTATTTGACCAAGTTATACCATATTTTTAGAGGAAATTAAGCTTACTCATGTATATACCAGAACTCTTAAAGTTGGTTAGATGATGTGGGATAAAACATTTTATTTTGGCCCTACCTGAGACTAAAGGCTAGATCCGCCACCGGTCGGTAGTGGAACGATTGAGTGCTCTGTAATCTTCCCAAAATCAGTCACATTATAGCTTAAAGGACCAGAGCTTGATTTCTTTCCTCAAAAAGAAAATACAAAGTCTTCTTTGTCTTTTCAAGTTTGCCACATTGACCCTTCTACCTACATACAGTTTTTTGCCTTGATTTTTTAACCAAATTTCAATTCTACAATCAAAATTCTCAAGATAATCTCTTTGATTAATTAGAATTCTCCATTTAGGTAAATTTTGATAAATCTATAACAATCAATTAGAGAATTTTAATGGATATATGTCCAGTGTGTTGCTAAGCAATCCTGTTTTCCTCTTCCGAATACCATTACTAAAAGATACCATAAAATTTTACAGTCCTCTTTCTAATACTAGGCTTTTTAAGGGACTACCAAAAACGTTATTTTCTGTTTTTTATTTTTTACATGGTGAACGACCGCCAACCAAGTTACCAACCACCGAATAACAATATTTTGGGGGTCGATCGCTGTGGAAAACAGTGTTGATCAGCGGTTATTTGCTGCGAAAAACGACTTTACGCAGTTTGGTTGTTGTGTGAAATGACTTGAGTATTAGGACGGCCACAAATTTTATTGTGTTTATTGTTATTTTTATATGCTATTAGGAAGAGAGAGACGACGGGATTCCCTTAGCAATACACTTTTCCATATACAAATTAAGAATCGGCGTATACTGTTTTATAGCTTATCCTCAATCACGTTGTTGGTTTTTCATTAGTTTTGCCTTTTCCACAAAAATGAAGTAGCACAATCCATATTCGTGATTATTATGGAACAATGAAAATACAAATGCAACAATATCCAATATTGATAAAGGGGATATGAAGATTAGATTTTGAGATTAGTTTACATATGGATATTTCAAGTTCATAAATTAATGTGTGGATCTGACTTATATATGGTACAACATTTTAAAGTCATTAATGATTAATGCATGGAAATACTTGATCAAGCTTCTTTTACAAATTTTAAACTTGGTATCATTTGAAAGTTGAAGGTTTAAGCCCAAAATTATTTGTTCATTTATCCATACAATTGTAAATTATATGCACAAATGAAGTTTGTTGCCATTTATATGTCTCTGCAATCATATTTAAGTATCTAACATCAAAGTTGCTTTGTAGCTAGGTTGCCAGGTTCAATAACACACCCATAATATGTAGCATTCTTTTTCAGGGACACGTAATCTATTAGATTTATTTTATCAATATCATCAATAATGCAGACATGATCATAATTGATAATGAGAACTTATATAGCAAACAATAGTCATAGTCACTGTTTACATGAACCCAATGAACAAAATTGAGTTGCAAAAAGGATGTTGGATTTAGATTGTTGCTGAATCAAGCTCATTATTTTGGTTTGAACAACTAAAATATTGTGCCCCTCAAACATGGATCCTGGCCCTAGTAAAATGTGAACTTAAAATTTATGCAACTCACTCGCATTATTTTGTGTCCCATCAAATTAAATATAGAACACTTCAGCACGAATTACTGCATATTTTATGAAATATATTCCACCCAAATTTTCAGAAGTATGATCCCATATTCAGATCAATAGTGGTAAACACCTCATAGCAAGAAACTAAAGTAGAGGGCAGGAAAAAATTACCATAAGAGATTTTTGTTCCCAATTTGGACGGATATAATACTTTCGGTAAGGTTGGCTTTTCTACAAAAGAAGTTATTACAAACTTCAAGAATGTCTGCAATAGCAAAATTAACTTAATTGCTAAGAAATTCATCAGAAATGCATTATACCAATAGAAAAGAATTATTGAAAATGCAAAATTCGAAGAGTGATTCTGAAGTAGAGCATGTAACATAAGAAACAGAACAATATATGATTTCACAATGGAGAAACTATAAAAACATCCCAGAATTGAAAAGGTAAACTGATTTAGAATATGAAAGAAACAATAGTTACAGTATATGAAAGAAACAATAGTTCTAGTCAGGCCCGGCCCGCAGCATAGTCCAGGGAGACAGTGGACTGGGGCAACGCAAGGGAGAGGGGCAACGCGGGGGGGAAAAGAGGAGAGGAAAAAAAAACCGATTTTTGTTTCTTCCCCATTCCATCGTCGACTGTAACAATTCGTCGAATCCACAAAGCCGCATTCGTCACTCGCAATCACCGCTCATCTCTCTCAATCACAGTCACCTTTAGCTCCATCTACTACAGCGCTCAAATCAAAGACCCTAATTTCAGATTTAGAAATTAGCCCCGAATCAAAGTTCGGATCAAACGTAAAAATGTGAGCTTGATTTTCTTCTCTATGATTGCTTAGTCTGCTCTTTTGTTTCTTTGTCTGATTTTGAAATTTTTGATGTATAGATTATGTAACAGGCAAATAGTTTGTTTTTTTAGGTTTCTTGTGTATTAAAAATTATGTTGTGTCATAAATTGGGCTAGGAATCGAAGACATTCGAGAAAAAAAGTAGTTCTGCATTTCAATTTTTTTAGTGTTCAACATTTAGCATTTTTTTGTTCTCTGCTTCGTAATTTGTGATAACATAAAGAAAAGAAAACGGTAGTTTGGCATTTTTTTTTTTTTTTTTTACTTTTAGTGTTTCATGATTGTTCCTTGTTTTACATGTCAATGTTACCTGTACATGCATTTTTACTCTATGGAACGTTGTTTTAATACGTCATATGGTTGTTCCCTGTGTTGGACTCGGTGTTCGCTATTGCATCTCTGCATTTTTATTTTACTCTATGGAACCTTGTTTTAATACGTTGCATTTTTTGGTGGACTAAGGGGCAACAAAAACAATTATAAACACTTGTTCGACTGGGGCATTGAATACTGTTGGGCCGGCCCTGGTTCTAGTGTACCCTAAAATTTCCTTGAAATTTGTTTGAAAAACACGTCTTGCATAAGAATACACAAAAAAATTTAAACAAGATCAGTGGGCAAATTTTAGAATGTCTCTTTTATTTTCTTCAGGAAGTCTTTTTCCCAAAAGCACGAAATCATGGATTGCAAATAAGCAGTTATACAGTTTACAACACAAACTGTATTACATGTGGATGTGAGAAATATAACACATGGCAAACGGTTCTTACATAAACCTTGTACGTAATACAAAATCCACCACATAAAAATTGTATTGCGCCCTTTCAGTTTAAAATAACGGTAATTTTGAAGAAGCTGATGATACTTCCAAAGTATGTTATAAAACAGCATGAGTGGTTGTTACTCTCCTAAAAGTTGGGTTCCTTAAATAAGCTTAACCTGAAAATGGCTTTCTTTATATGGGATAGGAACAAAACAAGGACTCAATGGAGGTGCACATGAACAAATGTACCATATGATAACAGTGTGAACGGCACATAAGTTCAAATATGAAAGTCAAAATACCACTACCTATTTTTATTTGCTAGGTACAAAGACGGCCACCAACTCAAATCTCGGTTATAAACCCTAGGCACCCCTACCAACTTCAATACAAATAAAATACTTCTCTGCTCGACTGAAAATGATGATACAAAATTAAGTCCTTCAAAGCAGGAACTTCTCGCATGTCAACCAGTAATCAAAAATACTCATCATTCCACCTATGCTTCAGCTTGGGCAAGCACGATTGATTTCATTATCAAAGAACCATCTAACAAAAACACACGGAAAAAAAAAATCTTGTACTTCTATACCCCCACCAACTTCGATGCTAAATTATACAAGGTAGAATGCAACAAAATAGAACTCCTTCAAAGTTGGAACTTCTTATGGCGTATTAACCAGGAATCAAGATACTCATCATGCCCAAGGCTGATTTTATTAATTTTACGAAAGAACCATCAAACATCAAACCCATGAAAAAGACTAGTCCTCCGTTTCCACACCTTCGAGCAATAACTCACCTCCCTCCATCACCTGTTTCAATCCGATGCACCTCCACTGGCCAACTTTGATAGAGACAAGTAGCTCCTGATGGCCTCTTCATGTTCACCTTATTCTAGACTCTCCTTTAGCCCAAACCCAATAGCATGTGTAACTTTAGAAGTAAACCCATCCATCATTGGAAACACAGATGGTGTGGAAAAATGCAGGCCTTCATATTAAAGAATTCATAGATCATTGGCAGTGACAGAGGTGGAATAGAGCAGAGATTGCACGCGGTGGTAGCCGTAGGTGGTATAGTGTATAAAAAAATTAATTAGGAAGAGTTTGACTATCTGTTCAAGTATTCAGTGAATAACTGCACAAAATTTAACTCTGGGGCAATGTTTGATATGAAAAACTGAGTTGGGATGTTTCATGGTAATGGAATAAAAAAGAAAAGCATTAAGGCATTGGTTAAACAATATTCAAAATCTAGAAAGGTGTCCCATGAACTTTCTATAAATTGAACATCTATATACTATTATACAACTATCAATTGCAACATGTTAAAAGAATTCTCACGTGATAAACAGAACTATACATTACCTCAGCATCCTCAAATGTTGACATGTAACCAAATGAGATCCGAACAGCACCAGTTGGCTTCCCATTTATTATGTCATTGTCATCCCAGCAAACATGCCCCGCCTGGTATGAATATGCTTATAAACAATTGATATATAGTTTCACTTTCCATATGTGGGTTAGCTAAACCAAACCATACCGTACCTCGATATTGGATAGCAAATCGGAATGAGATAAACAAAGATATTTAGCACATGCACCAGGATTGCAAAAACAGCCTGTCTACATTAAAAAAATATTTAAGAAAAATGTATCAGAATGTTATCATATAAAAATATAATGATTAACCTTTTGAAGGTGTAACCATCTAAAAGCTGACATTTCGTAGTTAAATCGTGTTTTGGCGGTTTTGGCCATTTTTTCTTGAAAACTTTATGAAACTCATCTCAATGTAGATCGGGATCCCGGAATGAGTTTTAAATAGTTGAAAATATGTTTGTACAGGACATTTCAAATAATACGACGAACTTTTCTTTGAACTTGCACATATTGTATGCCTTGGGGTATCCATCCACCATTATTGCTGGAAGTTACTGGCATATGACCATAACATTAGAGTACATTATAAATAAATAAAAAGACTGGAACTGTAATATATGTATATGTGTGTATGTGTTTCAGTTATCACTTTAAAGTAAAACATATCTTGAACTAATTTTAGCAATAATGCTTAATACCATCTATCTCTGGAAGCAACAAAAAAGTAAGTTAAGGAGGGTGGCCACCGGTTGCGGTAGGAAAAAAGCAATTTATATAACACACTGACTAATAACACACATTAATCATAACTTTTTTCAGCTTTCAACATTTTATGACATTAAGATACGGTGCGTCTTCTAAAGCTAGTTTATCAGCTTCACGAGCTATCACTTGTAACTCATTGGTCCATGTTTATGAAATATCATAAAACTTACCCATGCATAGATTAAAAATTGAGTACATAAACACAAATATTGCTAGTTATCATTGGCATTTTAAAAACTCAAAGCCCTATATGACACAAATTTTTTGTTGGAAAAACATGTACTTTAATTGGTAACTATAAGAATGTACACAGACAAAACATTAAATAAGCACGTGTGTTTCGGGTGGATATGTGGGTTTTCTGAGGGTGGGACGGGGGGTGGAGATGAGAGTTGACAAATCCTAATATAGCTGCCAAAATTTCAGTTACAACTGATTTGGAATTTACCCGCAAATGGATTCCAGACAAAGAAGCTACTTTTTCCACCTCCCGGTACCCAAACCATGTACCATCTGATCTTTTCAAATTAAATGCAACTGTAGGTCCCATATCTTCAGCCTTCAGAAAGAAAAATTAGGCATAAATAACTATGATGACAAATTTACAGATCCAAGCTATTTAGCGAAAAACATATTACCATACCATACAATAGTTGTTGTTATTGTTGTTGTTATTATTATTATTATACACAAGAGAGGGGGCGGCTATTGTGACACAAAATTAGATGCACAAATTATGGACCATTGAATCTATTTGTATTTACGTGGAAGGTGGAAATCAGGGGAGATCCAATGGTTAAGGATTCTTGTATCCAATTTTGCATCAACATTTTGTGTTCAAATAGACCTTCCCTACATATAACACACACACACACACACAAACAAACACCTTCCCTACATATAATACACACACACACATATAAACTAAAACGAATGGCATATTTGTGTGTGTAAGCAATGTAGCTTCAGCTCTATAAGTTGAACTCATCTTGATGTATGGGTACTTAATAAGAAAGGAAGTTATGATGATAAAGGAAAGACTAATAAACTAGTGGAAATAGGGATTAGTATCCCATACTATAAAGTTTATTAGGTCAAAACCCCATCACAATCAAATTTTGTACAGTGCAACCTATAATTATTTATGGCAGAAAAAAGGACTGAAATCTGCAAAAGAAATCACAATTGTTTCTGAGCAAAACCCAATTATTATTATCTTTCAAAAATTAACTTTTTTTTCCAAATATTTGTTAAAGGCTGTAGTACATTTCGGTCATCCATTTAATTAACAATTTAACAATTAGTTGAAGTTTATGTGAAGTTGTGCAGTTAAAGCGCTTAGCAGTTCTAAGGCGGTAGATGTACAAAAAATTACAACAGGACTAAAGGGGGATGTAACGGAGGAGCAAAAAGCATATTGGATACAAAATCAAAGTTAATTTATTTTCATTCTCAAATCATCTGCATAGGGAAAAATTATTGTTTAATCTTATATAATAAAAACAAATAATATAACGATTTATGCAGTCTAGATTTCGTGATTACAATACTTTTTCAAGCACTAATGACTTAAAATTAGGCATTTACCCTAACTTACTTGATTTGGTTTAAAGAACTAGTCAAATCTGTCTTTCTACGTTAATATTGCTAAAATGAATGCCAAAAAGCTTTGACTCAGCGGTTGCAACGGAAAATAACAGGACTAAAAGTGGATCTATTCTTCATTGGGGCTACACTGAAAACGCCTAGCAGTGGAAAAGCACTGTGAGCTATAGCAGGAATTTTGCGGACTTTGGCTGGGCTTTAACTGCATAGAGGTGACGAGAAAAACGGATTGAAGTAAATACTGGTGGTGCACGTTGAATTTCTATGTTTTCTACAGGCAAAATTCAAAATACGGGTGCGATTTAAAAGTTTATTGACAGAAAGATCTTTCCTATTTTGAAGCTTCTAGAGATGTTTGCCAGAAGTATCCATTGAACTATTTTCATTTGAAGGGCATTTTTTTTTTTTTTTTTTCAGATGGAGTTATGAAACACAATCAAAAATACAATGTAACCAATTCCAAAGGCTGATTTAGAATGGATTAGCAATTTGGTAGTGCTCGGTCAAATTGTGTTTTTTAAAAATCGGTGATTCAAATTTGGTGGATGATTCTTTTTTTGTAAATACTTCTTTCAGAGGTAGCTTCTACTAATAAGAATATGTTTTGCTGACTAAATGAAAGAAAACATTGTGCATGGATTGGGTTGTCTATACTCTATTTCACTGGCAATGCAAATATAATCAACAAAGCATTGTTGTCAAAATCGCGTGCTTACTCTTAAAAGCGCTCGAGTTCACGCGTTTCTTCAGACTCGACGAGAATCAACGGAGGAAAACTCGGAATTGGGTAGAATCGTTCAAAGCGACGATTAAAATCGTGAAATCCGTGAAATGTTTTCTTTCCTACACATTTTTAGATAGGTATGGATGTTTTTCAATATATAACACCAGTGTAACAGTCCCTTTAACGAAGAAGCATCTCCAAATTTTGTTCATAATGCTTTCATATCAGAAATGTCACTTATATAGTTTGCCATTTAAAGAAAGACATGATCAGGTTATTACTTAATTCCACGAGATTACAGAATGTCGTGATATCAATTGCCAAGAATAATCGACATGGTTTAACCAATTATCAACCAAAATTCCCTACTGCCAGCATTAACGAGGACTGAATATGCAATGGCTATAACAGCTAGATATACATAACAAAATATTGCCCTAACTCATACATAAACTTGTAATCAATCATTCAAACAAATAATTAACAAAAGCCCATATTCCCATATCACTGGATGATCTAACCTTTGATATGTCCCTTCCATATAGTGTACAAACGTCTGCTCCATTATCATGCTTCAAGCTTACCATCACATGTCTCACATAGGTAGCAAGTGATCTTGTATGCCTGCAATGAAGAAATAGCTTCCATCAATTTCAATTTTTTTTATTGATCAGAAGGTTGACCAGAATGTTTTTTAGACATCATAGATCAAAAACTACAGTTGGTCATGATGAATGGTACAAACTTGATACACATGGACTGCAAATTTATTGCCACCTTATAAGGATAACCAATCACTATTTTACTGTAACTATTTAAAAGATTTATTTGTATAAATTGACACTTACAAATCAAGTATAAAAGAAGAATTTACCCTATTAGAGTCAGAAGAAAACTGCAAAGTAGAGACCAATAATTTACATAAAGCTATCAAAAAAGGGAATGAAGGCTACAAACACAACAACCACCGAACCATTATTCCCAAACAAGTTGGGATTGACTTGAGATGGAACTCAAAACCAAATGACAAAGTCAATTTAAATGTAACAATAATAGTAAAAAAATTAGAAGTGAAAATAAAATTAAAGATAAAAATAAAATGAATTAAAATAAATAAATAACAGTAATAATAAAAATTAAAAATAATAATAATAATAGTAATCATGGTACTAGTAATAATAGGTACCAAAGACCAATATTATGCCTTATGTCCATGTTCATTGTTCATTAGTCATATAATTTGGAGCTTGTATTACTCTTCCTAAACTAACCCTAAACTCATTATTCCGGTACATGAATCGCTAACTTCCACGTGCCCCTATCCGGCATCAACTTTTCGGATATATTCTAATTTCTCAAGTTTTTTTTTACAACCTTCTCCCATTTTAATATTGGTCGACGTCTACTTTTCTCTGAGCAATTGGTGCAGCCTATAATTCCAATTTCCAATGCACACAGGTCCCTTGAAAGGCCTCCGTTGGAGATGTCCAAATCATCTTAAATGGTGTTTAACTAGCTTCTCTTCAATTAGTGCAACTTTAAGTGTGTTGCATATATCATTATTTTAATTTGGCCTTGTCTTGTACGTCCACAACTCTGAAGTAGTATACGCATTTCTGTTACATTTATCTTCTGAACGTGTTATCGTTTAATATACCAACATTTTGTATCATATAACAAACTTTTCTTTAAGCTTTCGGTGGATTTCCCTGCCACATAATATATCAGACGTAAATCGTCATTTCATCCATCTGCTCGAATTCTAAAATTAACATCTTCATTAATCTCACCATCAAGCTGCAACATTGATCCTAAATATCGAAAGAATCCCTTCTTGCGTACTATTTATCCAACCAGGAAGACATCTTCATTCCATGACCTGACACCGTTGAACTCACACTTCATATACTCTGTTTTAGTTCTGCTAAGCCTGAAACCCTCTGATTCTAAAGTCTGCCTCCACAACTTTAGTGTCTATTACCTTTATCATACTTTCATCAATCAGTACAACATCATCGGCAAGGAGCATGCACAAGAATCTCACTTTGTTTATCATTCACGACCTCATCCATCACCAAAACAAAAATGTAGGAGCCATTGATGTAATCTCCGTTAACGAAGAAGTCACTAGTTTCACCATCGCATGCTCTAGCACCACTAGTCACAAAGTCATCGCACGTATCCTTAATAAGCGTAATATACTTTGTCGGAACCCTCTTCTTTTGAATAGCCCACCACAAAAAATTTCTCAATACTTTATTATAAGTTTTCTTCAATCGATAAATAGCACGTGTAGATCCTTCGTTTGCTCCCTAAATCTCTCCACAAGCTGCCTTATTAAGAAGATCGTTTATGTGGTCAACCTTTCACGAAATCAAGTTTCTGAAACATTTGTCATCCTTCTCAATCAATGTCTGAAGAATCTCTCCTATAGCTTCGTTGTATGACTCATAAGCTTAATATCTCTATGGTTTGTGCAACTTTAAATATCTCCTTTATTTTTGAAGATTGAAGCTAAAATGGTTCTCTTTTATTCATCTGACATCTTGTTTGTTTGGAAATATAATTGAACACCTTAGCTAGCCAAGATATCCCTGCATCTTCAAGGCATCTCCACACCTCAATAGGGATGTCATCAAACCACAACAATTTGCCTGTGTTTATCCATTGTAGAGCCTCATTTACCTCACTTTTGAATTCTCCGAACAAAATATCTACTAATGTCGATAAAAGAGCCATCCAAGTTGATCGTAGTGTTATCGCCTTCTTTGTTGAAAAGCTTGTCAGAGTATTTCTCCATCTATTATTTATCTCATTGGCATCCACCAGAAGTCTACCATTATCATTTTTGATGCATTTAGCTTGGTTGAAGTCTCTTCTCTTCCTCCCGCGGAGCTTTGCTATCATATAGACGTTTATTTCATCTTTTTTGTACTTGGCTTTTGATATAGATCTTCATACGTCTGACCTCTTGCTTCATTCAACGCTCTCTTTTGTGGTCTTCTTTGCCGCTTTGTGCTTTTGCACGTAGTTCTCGATCCTATGATGGTGAAGCATTTGTAGCATTCATTCTCTTTGCTAGTCATTTGCACATCACTTTCAACCCCAAGAACCTTTAGGTTCGCGTTTGTTTCCTTTTATTATCCCTAACACCTCAGTAGCCACTTTCCAAATGAATATTGTCATCCCATCCCACATGTCACTTGCTTCTCCTTCCATATTTCATGTCACTTCTCTCATCACTCTATCCTTAAACACCCATGAGGCGTCTCCTCTGAGCTTTCACTATTTCGTCGTACTAATCTTAGCTCCTTTATCCTTAAACACCCGAAGACGAAACATGGATATCAAAAGCTGATGTTATAGATAATGAACAAGTCAAAAAAAATTCCCTCGCATGAAATATTATAGATAATGAACAATCCGTCCTTTCTGAACCGTTCAATGAATGCATTAGCCAGAATCCCGTACACAGATGTAGATTACGCATGGTTCCTTCAGGCAATCTAAGGCCCTTAGTTCAACCAAAATTAGCAAATCAGGATATTAATTAAGCCTTGTTGGTCAACAAGATTTGTTAAAAGGGATTACAACTTCTGTGTGCACAATTATTCAGTAGAACTACTTGTACAAAATGAATTCGTCAAGTGGGATTACAGACTAACGAAATTGTTCACGAAACTAAAAGTTGGAGTACCATGTATCTTTATTATATGATTTAGCTCTCATTTTCTCAGGGGTCAAACATATCCCGATTATTCATTATTATAAATACACATATCAACTTCATAGTCATTAAGAATCCAATATATCAATGATAAATTTTGCAATATTCCTGTGATTAATGTGTATGATTTCTTTTTTCTTGTTACAGACTTTTTGTTGCCTATTGTAAGTTCATAGTCATCAAGAATCCAATATATCGATGATAAATTTTGAAATATTCCTGTGATTAATGTGTATGATTTCTTTTTTCTTGTTACAGACTTTTTGTTGCCTATTGTAAGTAACCTTACATACAAACATGTCTGAAGTGAAGATACGAATACGGGACTACGAACGCAAATTTACATTTAGAGATCAACACAACAAGGAAAAATTACACAACAGAAAAGTTGCATAGAAGTTTCAAACTCGTAGTACGGGTTCGCTTGAGTTTGGAAAAAAAAAGGAAAAAATATATTTCTTCTTCCAAAAAG
Source organism: Allium sativum (assembly GCA_030737875.1). Lineage (NCBI taxonomy): Eukaryota > Viridiplantae > Streptophyta > Magnoliopsida > Asparagales > Amaryllidaceae > Allium > Allium sativum. Next base: position 168,377,817 of record CM060923.1, read on the forward strand.
TCAACCAAGTATTTTCAATTTGAACCCCTGGTTCTAATTTTTGTTCCACTGGTAAGTCAACCAAGTTGCATAGAGAGGGGTGTTTGTTCTTAGTTTTTACTTTATTGATGACATAAGTGTTAGCTAGAAATGCAGAAGATTTTTCTTAGTAACATATGAGCACAATAGTAAATATTATCAATTTTCTTTTCATGCGCTCTAGTATATTAAATCTTGTCATATCTGAACTGTTTTTAAGACTAAACTCGTCTCTTTCTCAAAAGAAAAAATGAATGCACATGCAAAAAAAATAAAGTGCAGGACCAAAGCTTAGATTTCTGCACTCATTTTAATACATAAGAAGACGATAATAGTTTATGACCTCTACGTGCAAAAGTGAACATAAAACCTTCTGTTCGTCCCTTTTTTGCACTTACAAGGTCACAATTTTTTTCTACTAACAATAAAAATCAATGTGCGTGCTAAAACAGATTCATGTTAACACAAACTTTGACAAAATTCAGAAATAAGCCCTTATAATTGCAATTCCAAATTTCAATAAATTATATTATAAAAAAAACAATGTGATAAATATGGTCCTTGAAGAATCAAACCAAGACCTATAACTACAAGGGCTTATTGTTACTAGGGGTGATTGGCAGGGACAGTTCCACTTTCTTTTTTTAGGAAAAAAAAAAGACGCATATACGAGTAGGTCTCTCAAACATTCAAAAAACATGCTCAAGCTGGTCTCCCAAACATACCGAGATATAGCAGACACAGTGACCGTATCTATTATCTTGAAACCATGGCAGATAGAAGCTATGCTCAGAAATGACACAGTGCCATCTTCAAGCAATTGCTCTATATTCTCTCTTTGTTTAACAAGGTCGACATCAGCAATTGAAGCAGATACTGTACCTGCAAAGTTAGAATTAATTATATCATGAAAATGAAATAAAATAGAAATAAGACAGTTGATTGATTTATTACCTCCACTGAAATATTTTTTATTCAGAATCTTGGCTGCTTCTGTAAAAGAACAAGGAAATAAGCATGAGCTATCAAATGTGAACCGAGTTTGAACATGACAGGGAAATGAAAGATGAATACTATAATTCAATGTGTATCATACATGAACGATACAATTATGAGTTAATTTGTTTATATTCATTTTCTTCCAATTTTTGTTCGGCACAAGGCATAACAATCTCCATGAAGACTTTCTGGATATCAAATATCGACGAAAAACAATTGTAGTATCACTCTATTACCAATCTCCCAGCTAAAAAGATTGTTTCTGCCAAGGTTCAAATCCCAGATTTCAGTCATGATTCATCTTGGAATTTTCACACAAGTTATCTCGTATCAGAGGAGATCTCGGATGATATGAGTGTACCTCGATGTACATCTCAGAATATCTTGAAGTAACTTATGTATTTAAAATAGATGCTTTAACTATAATTCTCAAAGTAAATAAAAATTGTAACATACTTGGTTTGCATAGAAAACTTAATAATAATGATTTGGAGAAGAGTGGCAATTCAATTAGCTTAATTATTTGGTCTTGATTGAATAATGTCCTCTTATCTAAAGAAAAAAAAAAATGTAACGTTTAGTTGTGACTTATCAAGATAAAAAGTAAAAGATATGCTGAGGAAGTTGATAAATAGTAAATGGATTGAGTGTTTTCTTCTGAATCTATGTGAAAATGAGAAAATATTGTGTAAAAGAGGAATAAGACATAATTTTAGGTGAGATCTCGAACCAAGATTTTGATCCATATTTCGGACGAAATTTTACTATTTCGAACAAGACAGGTGTAGAAGAGATATAAATGAGATGTGATGTCTAGTTCTGTCTAAACGTGAAAAGGAGATCCCAGTGGAGATTTTGGGTCAGAAATAGGAGATTTAAAACCATGGTTTCCTCACAAGTCAATTAATTCAAATTCAAAAGGAAAACGTATAGAACAATATATAAATCGCGTACCGTTACGGACAACAAGAGCTCCAAGCCCAGTTGGGTAACCAAATATCTGACATGAAATGTAACTATTAGATGAATTAGCAAGGATGTTGGAGTAATTCAAAAGCACTTGAACATGCTTCACGTTATTTGATGTATATACCTTATAGAAAGAGAGGACAACAAAATCAGCAGGATACCTAGATAAATTGGGTGGTTCAGTAGCACATCCTTTTGCAGCATCAATCAAGACAAACCACCTGCCTCTGCTTCCAAAATGATAATAAACACAAATGATTAATGTTGCATTATGATTCCAAGTATGCTGTTGCTCAAAGTTACACAATTCATACAAGGTCGCTGAAACAAATTTGAATTTAAGTGGGCTGGAGAATATACTATATGATCATAGATTCATATAACATGAATACATAGGAAAGGAGGGAAATATGAAGGCGAAAAAAGACCAGAAGCGACAACACCTATGATTGTTGTCAGTCACTCAAAGCTCTCTGGGAAAAAATTACGAAGAGAGCAGTTGACACTTTATAACGTGAACTTATGCTAAAAGGTTACAAGCGGTTGAGCACACATGTAGTTGCTCTCAAACAAGGTTGATGTCGCTGAATCAAATTTGAATTAAAGTGGGCTGGATTAAAGCGGTCGAGTATGCTATGATTATATAACACGAATACATAGGGAAGGAGGAGAGAACATGAAGGCAAAAAAAAAAAAAAGACCAGAAGCGACAACACTTATGATTGCAGTCAGTCACTCAAAGCTCATTGGGAAAAAATTACCAAGAGAGCAGTTGACATCTTATAACGTAAACTTATGCTAGAAGGTTACAAGCGGTCGAGCACACTGCATAAGCAGTCATTCATTGGTGGTCGTTAAGGAGATACTAATAATATCCTAGCATTAATATTAAATCACAATCATGGTGATCTAATTGTCTCGTAGAGTGCTTTTAATACATTTTCCCAGATATTCACTGTTACGCAGCTTTATCAATTGTAACTTTGTAATCAATTAATTTTACAATCACTAGCATGTACAAAGGAGTTGTTGGGACCTAGGATAAAGACCGACTTGAAAGAACGTCAATAAATCCATGTTGCTATTTTATTGTTCTTCAGTTGTGTTGAAGTGAGGCAAGCAATTCTTTTTCCATGGTGAAACAATGGATGAACATTATTGACCCCCTCACCCTCCACACCCCCCACCCACCCCCCTCCCGCAAAAAAAGACCCATGGAGGACAAAGAAATCAAAGAAAAATAGCTTTATGCTTCCAAAATAACTGCCATTATGTCCCACCATCAGTCACCAATTTTACTGCTATTGGATTTAAGCACCCTAGCTATCACTTGTCTACCCCATGACATGTTAAACAAAAACTATTGAAAATGATCGATGGTTCATGATATATAAACTTAACTTGCCAACATATACAACATCAACGGAGAATAAAGCGTTCTTATTAAGCAACCTGTTTGTTTACATGAAAATTATCAACCAAGACCAAAGTTAAAATTAAAATTTCTCTGAAAAAACAAATTCTTCATTAGCTTGCCAATCATAAAATGTAGAATACTTGATATACCTAAATTGAGACAAGCCTTCTATTATTGTTCCACCACCTTTAACGGCGCCTACCAGATCAAGAGGATATTTCACACCAGAAAAGTTGCACTCGGAGGGAAAGGCAAACAAATTCTCAACATTTCCTACAACAATTTGCAATACGAATATAACTCATTATTCAAACATAAAACAGTGATTGGCCAACAAAAAAATTGAAATTTTGGTCAATGGTATGCTTAAGGAAATTGTGTTGAACTAATAATGATTGCACAGTCAGTCTACTCACTGCTACGCCAATCATAACGCAAGTGAAATTACATAAGGCTGGACCGTAATCAGTTATCCAACAAAAGAAGTATACAGAAACGATAATTTTACTTTCCATATCCCAAATAATGGTGTGACCTGTTTGAAGAGGCCAAAAAATGTATTGTGTTTCTCTACTATTAATAACTAGCACATAAAATTTCTATGTTGTCCTGCGAAATTACATCAACATTCCTACACATCTTTACTATTAATTAATATTAATAAAGGAAATGATTGCATAGCATTCATCGATGCTTGTTGTTTCGGCCAACATCGAAGTTACATTATTCAATGTTTCAAATTTCATCGCATCTCCGAATCATTTGCATGTGTGAGCGCACTTCTTGCACGTCATCTTCTAGTTTTGATAAAATAATTGTTGCCCAATGCTGACTTTCGAGCCTACCGTAGAGGCCATATATCAAAATTTACCAAGCTCCAGAATAGAATATTAGCGACACATGTGTTATTTAACCTAAGACACACATAGGAGCCAATTCCGATCTTTTGCCATTGAAACTACATGGTCACCATGACAGTTAAGTAGAATTACAAGCATCGTATACTATGTAACAAGCAAACACCTAGATCTAGAAATTATGATGCCTGGATACGACAAAGATCAAAAGGGCACAGCCACAGCAGCCTGCAAATTTGAATCCTACTAACGACCTTTTGGAAAACATATTGGATATAATGGTTCCACCAGCGCATGCACGCGCGCACACATTCAAATATTTGTCCCATAAAAATTCCCTTTAAATGAAACACTGAACCATATTCATATGATCCGAAGGTTTCCTGAGTGCTTTAGGAACAACTTTCTTCAAATTAATAGGAGAGAAAAATTACTGCTTAACACTAAAAAAAACTAGGCCAAAGGACAAGAGACTTGTACTGAGGATCAAAATTTTGCACGCAATAACGTTAACATCAAGATTTAATGTTATTTAAAAAATTAACCAAGCACTAAATTAAACTGCCAGCTAGAAATTTACCATCAGGATCTATGCCAATAAGCTCGTTGGATTTAGTTTTAGACCTTTTAATTACTGATTGCTTTACTATATCAATGGATGGTAAATTGGCTTTATTCTGATCAGTGCAGTACCCATTCTCTTCAATATCAACCACAACAGCAGTTGACCCTTGATTAAGAGCATATCTAACAATTCATAAGGATCAAATAAAGTTCTATGGCATGTAGTATAAGTAAAAATGAATTCATAAAAGTAGAAGTCATTGTTTGTTAGTCATTTGGGGAGGTCGTCTAATTACGCCCATGGATATATAACTTCAACATGGTGAACAGCGGGATATAATAGTATAACGCAAGACAAAAGCATGATGCCACATTTGTTGTTTCACATGTATATTGTTGTTGGTCAATGGTTAAAAACTTAAAATGCCTACATGATACATCAATGACAGTCCTAAAGATGGGACTAGAAATCAAATCACTTGCAGACACCAACATTAACATCCTATTTATACATGCTCTATAACAATATATGTATGCATACATGAGTGTACTAATAGAAAATGCAAACATATACAGGATTTATGAAAATACACAGTTTAAATTATGTGCATTCAACACTATATAAGTAACTGGAAGGAAATAACAAGAGGTTTATTGTGTTGGTAGGATACTCTCTAATGCCAAGGACACTGTTATGATTTTCCATGGTGTACATAAAACAGCTTTCATTACTCCAAGGAAAACATTCCCCAATGAGTTTTAAAGCAGCAGTAGCTCCGGAAGTAAATATGCATTTGTATTCTTCCAGTGATGCATTCATGTACTGCAAAACCTATAAAACAAAATGTCATCACTATGAAGAAAAGAAGCCACGAAACAACCAATTAAAAAGGCTAATTTGCAGGAGCCAAACCGGTTTTTTTTTTTTTTTTTTTGGCTGTAAGATGGATTTACGAACTTATGAAGGGGTGAAGAATAAAAAGAGAACAATAATGGGAGGCAAATTTGAGGTACATGATAGCTACCCACAGAATTAATATTGGCAAAAAGGAGAACAAACTAATTCATGTCAACAATAAAGCACTTCCATACAATAATATAGATACAAGAAAATACAAAATAAACTGAACTTAAATACCATTGCACCATCAAACAAGTAACATATGGGACTTCTATCAGATAATGAAAATTAATATACTCATATAGTTATGTTTGCAAATTTACCTGACGTCTTGCTGCACTCATTATGTCTGAAGAAGCCACGCTGGACTCACTCTGGCTGTCTATTTTACTTGGTTAAAAAAACCACAAATATCTTATGTCCAGCATTTCCATATAAGAAAAGAGAAAAAGGTTAATTTCCCCTCCACTATAGATTAAGCGTTTTCTGTATAAAAAAGCAAGAGTCCGGACTGTACAGTTGCTTTAGAAAAGTTATGATCTGATAAATCATGGTAACCATTCAGGCGTGAACTATAGACCTATGGAAGCATATTAATATTTCAAATTTCAAGTAACTAAGTAACTTTATGTCGCATTGTTCATACAAAATTGCATTAAACAATGGAAGTTAACTAGAGTATGAAATGAGTGTTGAAATTCACATCATGAAAAAACACCCAAATTACTCATAATTCAATCGGAAATGGAATGCCATAGGATCTTCATTACCAAAGGCAACCTATTGTCGAATAAAAAGCATACATGCTTTCCATCGCCAATTGATCATTTGTAATTTTTATAGTCAAACTGTGGTCAACCGCTGAATGCAAAGAAGATCAAACACCAATCAATTGCTGATTGAAATCAGGTATTTTCAAGTGGACATTATGGAGCAAATAGATTACTTTCTGTGAAAGCAGATAAAAAATACAATAGTTTTTTGAGTAATACACGTGCTCAAATGACTAGCTTTTGAATCTATGTTGTAGCAAGCAAAATAATTAGTAATTCCTTAAACTCCATGACATGTTGATTGCCACCAAATCTGTTCTTGCGAAGTCAAGCGCTAAGTGAAATCTCCTTAACAAATATACATCTATCTTATGAAGCTAAAAGAAACCTCATTAACCGTTTGATGCTAAAAAGGTTAAAGAGCACAAGCAGTTAGGATTAATTTTAGCTAAACTGACTGAAACTTTAATTCCAAGTACGCTTATATTCATAATATTTCGTTGAGGGAACTAAAAGTTTGTTTTAATAAAGTGCAAGTGACACACCATAGTGTGGTATCAGATGCTGCTTGTAATTGATAATGTTTGATGCAACAACCAGCTACGTGCAAACAAAGACAAACAGCAAGGTGTTTTCCCTTTAAGATTGCAATTAAGCATCAAATTCTGAAACTAAGCACCAAAACACCATATTTCAAGCAGTTTCTAGCACATAAAAAAGTTAGATAAAAAAGAATAGTTGAACACCCAAAAAATACATGGCTATATGATACCAAAATCAAAGGATACGAGGATTTCCAAAAACGCTAGAATTAAGATCACTAATCACAGACTCCATCTGAGTTTCAGAATACAAAGTAGCTCCGGCGTGATCCAGATAAACTAATCCTGCAAGCAATAAACAGTCATCTTGCATCATAAACCAAAAAAAGAAAAGAAAAACGCAATTAAGAAAGAAATCAGAAAAAAATTGGTAAAAAAAAGCATAAGAATATTTAAATAATGCCTTCTAATCTCTTGAATTCAGTGGCCCTAATTTCATCTATGTTCTTTCGAGCATTGGGATAGCCATAATCCTCTGCAAAGTTTTGAAGGAATTTCGCTTTCGACATTTCCATATTCTTGGGTTGCTTAATCTTGGCTTTCAAGAGGGAAAAGTTACAGTCGGTTCCCAGTCAGAGAGCTATGCAAACTTTTGTACTCTTTGCAAGGTTTGCGTCTAAATCCATACCCCTTTTTTTAACATTTCCATAACTAATTACATTTTGTAACCCGGTTTTGAACCCTGAGTTGGCGTAATACAGTGGCTCAATTTGAAAATGCATCACTATACAAAATTATACCGGCTGTATTTCAAATTGCGCCAATGCAAATATTGAAGAAAGAAAAATTCATCTGGCACCATTTTAGATGACGCTAGTATATAATCACAAATAATAATTAAACTGCCACAATTTGAAATTACGTCAGTGTATTACAGCGCTGAGTTGGCCAACACCAGACTATAAATGTAATTAGTTTTGAAATTGGGCTATTTTCGTAATAAAGTTTGCAAAACCGAGCTAAAAACAAAAGGAATCCTTCCCATAATTGTAATACAGTTTGTACGGTCCAATCTTGTTTATTTTTCATTTGTTAATATATACTTATGCAGATCCGTGTGTGTTAATGCTCATGTCGGGCTGAACTTTTTAGGTAGTCTATGCCATAGATGTGTTCATGATTGTGTTTTGGGTCTTTAATCGTCTGTTGAACATCATAGCTAGTGCCTTTTTGTGTAGACAATTAGAACATCCCTTGTATTCTGTACCTTATTATTTTGACTTGATGTACATATTATGGTAGTATATCACGGTTTTGAGACACTATATGTTGGACTGATGTATATATTGTTGGGTTGACTGTTCTGAGATCTGTGATGATTTACTTAATTGCTTTTTGTTTTGGATTATGTTTACAGCCACCGTAGCATTGTACTGAGCAGGGATCAAGAGCATTGAACCACTTAAAAAGAAGAGCTCATGTCGACACTCTTGATGCTTATTCATTACAAGGCTCACGGTTGGTTGTTTCTAACTAGCTTTATTCTCCGTATTAGTAAACAACGTTGTTCATTAGTGCTATTTACTAATATGCGTCTCTCGGGGTGGGGCCTCACGAGTGTAGTTGAGTTAACTTCTTTGTATAAAGTCATGTGCTTGAGAACAAGTACAAAAGGTTAAAATAAGATTTAATCAAAACCTAATTCTACAAAATCATATAAGGTAAAAGTTGATGAAACAATACCTATATATCATATGGCGAAGTATTGGTAGGTTTTGTGAGTAAAGAGACTACATGCAATGCATGTTCCTGAGGGGGACCTTGCCAATCACCCCATATGAGTTTTGGACCAATCAACATTGATAAAATAATATATCTTTACTAATAATCGGAATAGATTTGGTGTCACACTTTTTTGGTGTACACGCAAACTACCGAAAATGCCCTTTATTCATTATGTGCAACATTTCCTCTTTGCTGAATCAAAATAAATTGCTCTATTTTCAGAAACAGTCAATTCTTTAAAATTCTCATACTCATTCCTATAATATTAATTTCTCTATTTCCAAAAATAGTCAATTCCTTAAATTTCTCATACTCATTCCTATAATATTAATTGCTCTATTTATAGAAACCATCAATTTTTTAAATTTCTCATATTCATTCCTATCTACATTTTTAAATGCTCTTTTCTAGCATTTATTGCATTTACCGATAAACATTGAATCGACTAAAATTCGGTTACCCGTGCATGAACAGTTCAAAATATCACCTTAAATTTTGCAATTGGATGGTTTCTTATTTTTATATGTTTGAACTCTATAGATATCGCCTAAGATTCTCCACTCCACCATTACTCCTACTGTTCTCCACCGTTTCTCTTTTTAATAATAAAAAAAGTGCTTTGTAAAATTTTATAGCAATTTACGTCGGTTTACACTCGCAAACATATTTTGATAAATTAGGATGTTCTGCCTTTTGCTTTGTCTCTTTACTGCACTTATTGTTTGAGCGATGCTGAGCAAAGTTGATGTTTTCAGACAACTTTTCTACTTTAATAAATGTAATTAAACTTAAAATATTCAGTTGCTTTATTAACTTGATAAAGCTTCTCATTTTCTAACATGACTGGAAGGAGCTTGGTGATTTTGGTTGGAGTCGCGGCTGAGGAGTGTGATGGTAGTAGGGAAGATTTGTTTCCTGTGTACGTTGTAGTAATTGTGATGAGGTGAATTCATTCAGGATGTGGCCGTTTGTACTGGTAGGGGAGGCCACGGTGATGTTCTTGGGGAGGTCAATGGCAAGGAAGTTGATGATCAGTTCGGCGACATTTTAATGTTTGCAGATGGGGAAGAGGATCCGATAGAAAGCTTAGAGGTCGGAGGAGCTATGGCAACACACGTGGAGATTGGCAAGGGCGGTGGAGAGCCAGATCTGGTGGTTGACGGAGGTGCGGGTGTGCGAGGGAGGGATGGTGGAGAGAGTGCAATGTGCTTAGATGAGAAAGTTTAAAACAACTAGGTCATGGCTTATGCTTATCTATAGAAGTATTTAAAATATTGACTTTGATATTTTAAAAATAATAATCTACGCGTGAAGCGCGTGCCATGATCACGCGCGAAGCGCGTGCCACGACCACGCGCGAAGCGCGTACCGTGACGCTCGTGTTAAAATAAATGTTTTGCAACTTGAAACCAAATGAAGTTTATATATATGTATAGGCAATTCATAAATTATCAATGAATGCTTATTCCATTGCAACAAGGGACTATTTTTTCATAACGAAATTGATATTTTGTTCAATTAAAACACTATTATGACATCTCAAAGGCTTAAACCCATGACTTACAAAACCTAAGCATAAATCATCAAATTTCAAATCATTTAAGCTTGAGATCTTTGGCCATTGAGTAATAATTGTTGTTTCAAGAAACACTAACTTCGCAATGAAAGAAATTATTTAAGAAATTAATGGTAGTAAAACGGATTTGGATACGGTCTAATGATAAAACTGATTACAAATGGTAAAACAAAATTGACCAAACCTAAAAAGATGCAACATAATATAATATCTAATAACAACTTTAATACATTAGAGAGCTATGATTTTCTCATCGATGTCGAGAAAAAAATTATTGACAAATCTTTAAGAGCATTTGGCATGATGTGCAAATTCAAAATAGATTCCAAGTATATTAGAGAAATATGATTTTGATATTTGTACTCGTATGGAGACGATCTATGAACCGTAAATATGTCTACCAGAAGAAGACAAATGCGGTTGGAATATAAGATATATTGATAGAATAGTATCATACATTTTTATTATTGAAATTAACATAAAAAGTTCATCATTTAACGTGCTTAAGTTAATTTGGGTTATTTTTTAGGAAAGTTATCATCTATTATGAATTTGAGTTTTGTTAAGGATTGTGATGATGATTTTGATGACAACAACCTTGTTTTAACTATTATTGTTATAAAATATATATTAACCTTATTCTCTAGGAAATATATGCAGGTATTGATCATTGAAGACTGTACAGTTTAGAGAATCCAGATCTCAAAGAAGAAGAGTTCAAGATAGAAAACCCATGAGTAATAAGAGTTCAAGAAAAAAAAGTAATAGAGTCTAGATTTATTGTTAAAACTCTGAAATAGCGTTGAAGCCTTATTTTCATTTTTCTCACTATTTTAAATCTCTTATTTGATTTTCAAACCGATACTAAAATTACTTCCTTATTTCAAATATATATTTCTTAGCTTTTAAACTTATTTTAACTTCTGATTTAAATATATCTTTTAAAATTTTAGTTTAATTCCTAATTGAAATATTTTATACGTCTTTAATTATATGTGTTAACGATAAAAATCATCAACGTCCAAATATAGGGTTACGGCTGTGGATCTTAGCGTAATCTAGTTCTTTCAAGCTCGACTTAAGTCGCCCTTTCTCAGGTATCAATGTATCAAGTTTGAAGATTAGTTACTCTTCCTTCAAGAGGTGAGTATCACGCTTACAATACTTAGGGAAGCAAAATTATCTTGGGATAAGGACTTCATAAGTTTATTGCTAGTTGAAGCTAGAATGTTCATTGAGGTTGGTTTAGTAATTATTTGGAAAGTTGGATTGCTTAGGATATTAGGGATTGTCCCATGTATCCAAGTTTAAATAAAGATTGTGGTGTTAGGTGTAATTATTTCCAATTTAAGGTTTCGAATCCAAATTAGTAGTTGAAAGACAAATGCAATTGATTGTAGACGCTAAGTATTTCCTTTATTGATCAATTGATGAAATACATGGAAGATTACAAGAGAAATCCTCGATATATCTCTAAATTGAGGTTTGGTATCTTAGAACTGAGTATAAGATTTTTGAATGAGAAAAAAGTCCCCTAAAATGTGCCCCTCCCCCCCGGAGTCCTATTTATAGAAGATTCGGACACCCTTCTGTAGCAATCGTGTGGGAAACCTCCCTTTTGCATCAACCTCTTAATATTGGCTCATATCAGCGCTTTCTAGCTTCGTTACCGACTTTAATCCTTTGCCACTTGCACTTCTTGGTATCGCCTTCATGTTTTCCCCCAATAGCTGGGTATCGCCCCTGTTAACCCCGTTATTGAAACCCAGTTCAAAAGTTGCATATTGAATCTAACATGTGTGTATTCATGGATACATCAGATCATGATCATATAGGGATGGATAGTTCAGTTTGTAAATAAGATGCACACGTGAGTATGCGTCGGTCGTTCTAAGTCAGACCGTTCACAAGCATCGACATGTAACATGCAGGTTGCTCTTCTTTGGATCATCCAGGCATGTAAGAGATGGATGCGTCAGCATCAATGTGGAGTTTTTGAATATAGGCCGATTTCCATGTTTACATGTGTCACCATGCAACATTAACCCATAGTCCGATCGTCCACAATGTTATGGGTTGGTAATACAGTGAGTACGAGCCATGTGTGAAGTAATAAACAACAAAGTAACGTGGTTAGTATAAAATGTGGAAAGGTGAAACGTTGTAGACGGTAGTAAGGGTCGGTTCATGAAGAGCTTCTACTGGTCGGATTACATTTAACTCAAGATGTTAACACGATCTACGACCTACATCAAGTCATTAACAGCATATGGTAAAAGATGGGACTCGTGCATTCAATGACGACCTGGCATTTCGAGATGTGTACACGCTGGCTTATATATGGATTGTTCATCTCTTATGTTGGTAGTGAAACTCCGGGTAGGTCATTATGTTGCATGTCGTTCAAATAATTGAACACGTAACATATGGATGGACTATGCATGAAGTCACTCAGGTCTTAAGTGTATTTGAACAAGAAGACATATCAGGTCGTCGATAAGTATGCAGGATGGACAGTTTGCCTATATTGAGTCAAAGCTCAGATGGTTCCAATGTAATATGTCAGGTTGTTAGTCATGAAGATGCCACATGGCACTAGCATGGCACTAGCATAGCACTAGCATGAAGGTCATTTGGATGAGGTAGGCACTCATAAGTGTTGGCCATACATTGATAATATGTGTATAATCCAGGGAGATGAAGCCATAGTCCATCAGGTTGTCAACGTGATTTGTACCAGATGGTACCAATGAAATCAGGTCGTGCCCATAAAAACTATATTATCCAGGTCGTTAACTATAGTATGAGTACACGTGGCAGCGGTTTAAATGCCATGCGCTAGATGTAAAGTGTAAGTGGCTAGTTGTCATCACGTGGAGAAATGCAGGAAAATAAATTAGACCGCTCTGCGCTTGCATTAGGACGTTCATTGATATTCGGTCGTTCATGGCCTAAAGACGGGGAACCTAATATACAGATCTGCCACTCCATTCCTCATGACACTTATAAATACCCCCACACTTCCTACATGGAAAAAGACTGAATTTTCTCTCCACGTAGTGCTGTCCAATTCATTTCTCCACTACTCCAAATCACTTAAACCTCCATTAATCTTCCTTCAAGCTTAGATCCAACATCTCAACCACCATGGATTTGCTAAAATCATTAAAGCGCTCAAGTTGTTGAAGATATGCTCCAATAACCATTGTGAGCTAAGAGATCTCATCATTTCCTTGGTGTATTTGAGTGGATCAAAAGTGAAAAGAGAAGAACTAGAGAAGTTTATTGTAAAAAAGAGAGAAAATGAGTGATAAAGCAAAGATTATGTACCTTGTAATTTCAATGGTGATAATGAGAATTCTTCCCATGGTGGACGTAGGCCAATTCTAGGTCGAACCACTCTAAATCTCCTTGTTTTTTTTATACTTTTTGTGTTTATTGCTTCCGTTTTTAGATCTTACATATTTGTGAAGTGTAGAATTTGCACTATGGGTGTTAGTGCCATTTTTAGCATTAACATTTTGGCACCCACCGTGAGGCCACATCCACATCCTAAAGGTTAAGTGCTTCGTGGGAGATCTGGAAATTGAAGGTTTGCTTTTTACAATAGATTCTCAAAATCTAAAATGCAAGCTAGTTAAGAGATTATCTTCAAAGATTCAAGAGATTTTCTGGGAAAATGCCACCGAAGAAAACGACTAGTAAGTCCATAAGAGCTTCGGGCTCGGGAAATGTTGTAAATAATCCTACTGCTCTGCAAACTAACTTTCATGAAGTTGGCCAATCCTCAAGAGGAGTTGGTGTGACCAGGAATGAATTGAATGAGTCATTGTCGGTTTGACTCAGAAGATGGAGATCTCAAACAAAGCTATGATGGATAGAGCAGAAGCTCTTTTTGATACTCAAACCATTGCGGCAAATGCGAATGTCAATGTCAACCTTGAGGATAATGCCAATTATTCCTCTTCAAGTCCCAATCATGATCGTTCAGCTCAAGAGATCGATGAATCGGATAATGGCGAGAATGAAGAATCTAAACCAATCGCTAAGAACAATTCCACAGGAGGAGATTCTTGAACCATGGTTAGTCCCACCAATGGGAACCTCCTTAAGAAGAAGGTTTAGGTCCCCGGATCCGGAATCGAGATCGTTCGCTCAAACGAACATCCAACAAAGGTGACGACGCCCGCCCCGTGAGTCAACATGGTGAGGAAGAATGTCTTTCGGACATGGTAAGGAAGATCAAGCAAGAGAACATGGAAAGAAATGATGACGAGAAAGAGTGGGAATTGCCCCTAGTAAGACTCCACTCACTGAAATAATTCGTAAGGCCAAGTTCCCGAAAAGGTTTACTCCACCAACGATTTCAGCCTATGGTGGGACTGGTAATCCCAATTTGTTCTTATACAAATACGATCAACACATGGATGGTGCACGAGCCACCGATGAGGTCAAATGCTTATACTTTCGTGTCTATCTCGAAGGTGTGGCATCACTCTGGTTCACCAGGTTGCCACCAAAATTCGTGGATAACTTTTCTGTTTTGGCAAAGAAATTCAAAGAGCGGTTTAGGCTACAAATCACCAAGATTAAAGATGTGATGTCACTCAATGACTTGGAGCAAAGACTGGGAGAATCGGTTAAAGCCTTTCTAACTTGATTTAATGCTGCTACAATAGAAGTGGCAAATCCAGAACCTCGATTGGTCTTGATGGCACTAAACCGGGTTATAAACAGGAAGTCAGAATTCAGGAGATGGATCAAGATGAAGAAACCTACCACTCTGGAGAAATTCTATAAAAAAGCAGAAGAATTCATTAGTGTGGAGGATGACCCTTCTCTCGTTTAGAATATTGCTAAAAACAGCGTTGTGGAAGATAAGAGAAGTAATGATACCCAAGGTGACGAGAAGAATGCAGGGGGACTGAAAAGGAAAACCGAGGATAACAGACAAGTAGAGAATGATAACAAAAGATTCCACTTTATCAAATCCGAAGAGTTGACTCCTCTAAATGATACACCGGAAAACATCTTCTTTGCCACCCAAGATGCAGTATATTACCTAACGCCACGACCAATCAAAGTAGACGATAATGCAGCTAATTCTAGAATGTTCTGTCGCTACCACAACCAGCCTGGTCACATACTAATGAATTCAGATACTTAAAGACCCTGATTGAGAAACTGGTTAGGAAAAATAAGCAGCAACAGTATGTGAAATAGACCACCAGTAACTATGTAACGACCAGACTTTTTGCCCGATTTTCATCAGCAATTAAACCAACTTAAATCGTTCATAAAGACGGATAATTATGGGCATAAACATATTTGAACATAAAGAACAGAAATTTTCGTTTTATTACAAAAAATTTACATCAGAGTTACAGATAATCAGGGTACAATACAAACTCAGTGGAAAAAAGGGCTCACAGCGGAAGAATTAAAACCAAATGAGACTCTAGCTTCGATCTGAATCCAGCTCAAGACTAAACCTGCAAATTAAACTACTAGCTGCCTGTGAAAAATATGGGCACCCAGAGTTTAGGTGGGGAACAATAAACTCTAGGTCAGTCATGAGACTGGTGTAAGAACTCAAAATAGTTATTATTTTGGGTTTATTCTAAAGTTGGGAAAATTCACCGGACCACGTCGCTAGCGTGGAACGGGTTTACTCCATGTGAATTCCCGTGCATAGAAATTCGCAATGACTTCGGAAAATGAAGCTATCATAAGCTCATCCCACATCACACAATGCAAGCGCACACCAAATGGGCAGTTTTGTCTTATGATAACCAAAATGCTTTAATACGTGAAATTCTCTTAATATTATTATAATTAGTGCACAGTGTCGAAAACCATTTCAAAAATAAATATATTAATCTTAACAAGCGTAGAAACTATGCCCACATACATAGTTTACAAACAAATCGAACGACTCGTATTGGTTATTGGGTTTTCCAACATGATGGTTCATGGCACGAAAGATCAATCGAGGACACGAAGCTAAGTATCTCCCGGTTAACATCCAAACACGGACACCGAATACAGAGCGCGAAGTATATATCCCGGTTTTCATCCAATATGATTGAATTTAAGCTAAGCGAAGTATATATCCCAGTTTTCCGATGTGATTGAATTTTGGTGTCTTGTTTGGGACGATCACCGTAAACGAGGTTATGAGTGGCATGAGATCTGAATATATTTGAATATTTTCGGATTATTGTTCCGTTCAGGCCCAGAACGGACTTGTATGGATTGTATGTCTGACAATGAAATTGACTGTGTAGCACCGATTTCTGTTAATATCGAATTTGTGGCAATATATTATTCTCGTCTCTAAGACATATGAACTTAGGGGTTATGTATCGATAGAAATCAGTGACATGTTGTGAATTGTCAATGTGGCATACTCGAGTTATGAAACGAGCTAGTGATGATCAAAGTATGGCTTATTAAAGCGTAGCTTTGTGTATACCGTGACATCGACAAACCTCACACCCCGTATTGATGGTAAACTAGTGGTTAGGTTGTATGCATAATCTCTAGTGAAAATTGAAAGCTGCGGTGATAGATCTACCTTGAAACCTGAGGAAATAAAAGTATATACAGTGTCCGATGTCTGGATGAAAACCGGGATATATACTTCGCGCTCTGTATTCGGTGTCTATGTCTGGATGTTAACCGGGAGATACTTAGCTTCGTGTCCTCGATTGATCTTTCGTGTCAGGAACCATCATGTTGGAAAACCTAATAACCAATACGAGTTGTTCGATTTGTTTATAAACTATGTATGTGGGCATAGTTTCTACGCTTGCTAAGATTAATATATTTATTTGTGAAATGGTTTACAACACTATGCACTAATTATAATATTAAGAGAATTTCATGTATTAAAGCATTTTGGTTATCATAAGACAAAACTCTCCCATTTAGTGTGCGTTTGCATTGTGTGATGTGGGACGAGCTTATGATAGCTTCATTTTCCAAAGTCATTGTGAATTTCTATGCATGGGAATTCACATGGAGTAAACCCGTTCCGGTTTACGGTGTGGTCCGGTGAATTTTCCCAACTTTAAAATAAACTGAAATAATAATTGTTTTGAGTTCTCACACCAGTCCCACGACTGACCTAGAGTTTATTGTTGCTCACATTAACTATGGGTGCCCATATTTTTCACGAGTTGCTAGTAGTTTAGTGTGCAGGTTTACTCTTCAGAGCTGGATTCAAATCGAAGCTAAAGTCTCATTTGGTTTTACTTCTTCCATTGTGAGCCCTTTGTTTTCCTCTAATTTTGTATTGTGCTCTAATTATCTGTAACTCTGATGTAAAAATTTTATAATAAAATGAAAAGTTCTGTTCTTTGCGTTCAAATATGTCTATGCCCACAGCTATCCGCTTTATGAACGATTTAAGTTGGTTTAATTACCGACGAAACTCAGAAAAAAAGGCGGGTCATTACAGTTGGTATCAGAACTTTGGTTTATACAAAGTTATGAGGTACAACATATTTGAACAGAAGATAAGACTCATCAGAGTTATAATATCTCATTAGAGATAGGGTTAGAAATGCCCTAGAATGAGATTCTGGAGCATTATGTCTGAGAGAGCGTATTTTGAAACTAAGTAAATCGTTTTGAAAAGTGTAATTGTTTTAAAATATAATTTGTGGTAAAAGGGTTTGATTATTTTATTGGACGTCAAGATTGGACTGTCAAATATGTATGGATTTTGAATATACGCCTAGCTAACGTATATACGAAGTCCAATATATACTAGATAGATACAGAATCACACTCTAGTCGCTTGAAAATAAATTCTGGGATGATCCCAACATCACTGATACTTATTTTCGAGTTTCGAAAGTGGGACGACTATGTGATTCCAATTTAAACGTCGAGAAATACTTAAAACCGTTTAGATAGGTGTTTGAAAATATTTGGATTTTTTTTAGTAAAACGTGTTGATAAATAAATATGAACTGTAATGGATAAGCAAAATAAAATTACATCTTCGAGAATTGCTTGTGAAGGATAGATTGAATTTGCAAATAAATTCAATAGTAATGAATACTCTAAAAATATAATGTTGTTCCTTCATTGGTTGTTGTGTTTCTTCCTTGCCCCATCGTCATCTTTTGCTTAACGTTACCTATTCGACATATTCGTGATGGTCCAATCCTATCTCTGAACCCTTCCTTTTGACTTACATCGACAAATCTATGGGTAAGTTGAAGTAATAACATAGTTTTGGATTTGAAAATAAGCATTTTGAATTATCTCTTACTTTGAATTTGTATTAAGTACAAATGAATTTCAAAAATACTGAATTTATCCAATATGCTATTTTGCAAGGTAATTTGAAATTTATTTTCATGAAAACTTGATATGGTCTATAAATTGAAATGGTTTATAAAGCTTATGATTTGGAAATTGTAAAGTTTAAAATTGTACAATACTGGATTTAAGCTAAATTGTATTGTAAAGTGGAAATTCTAATTTCCAAATAGTGAACGAAGTAGATTTTTCCAAGTTATTTGGATGTAAAGCTCGACGACTTGAAATCCCTAGATTTTTAAATGGTTAAAAAACAATAATATGATTTGAAAATACTTGTAAAATATTGTTGCGAAATGGTTTATAACTTTGGGATATTAAATAAAATGGTTTATCACTAAGATTCGAGTAACCCATGACTAAAGAACGGTATGACATGATGATGGTCTCCTTTAGGGTCCAGAGAGACATCATTTATTTATATCGATACGTGCGTAGGCCGTGCCTGGTGGCCTTGTCATTGGGAGAAACCTCTCGACTTGGTACATGAATGTTTTATGTTGTTTATCTTAAAATATTTGGATTTTTTGAAATGATTTTGGTTTTGAAATCCCGAAGCAAATATGACTCGATAAGAAAACGATATAGTATTTCAAATAATTTGAAAATAAATTGGGATTTTGGGTTGAAGAAGTTATTTCATACTTTGATTTTCAAGTTTATATCCTATTGTTGTTTATTTAAAACTAAATTTGATATTGAAAAATATTTTGAATTTGTATGGGTTTAGCAATCTCCCTTTTTCGAGGATGAAAAGTTTTAAGGGGGGAGTTTGTAACGACCTAAGATTTCAACGTTTTAATATATGAAATTTATTAGGATTTTCTGAATATAAATTTAATTTAATATGGTATAAATACAAATATTGATTAATAATCTTTTATATATTAGTTTAAGTAATTATTTTGTTCTATTTTATAAATATGGTGTTGTAAAAGGAAACTTATTTAAGAGTGTGTTTAATGTATATATAGGGTTTAATAAGTAATTATTTTATATGATTCATTCAGATGTTATTTAATGTAGTGCATAAAATTTTACAAATCTATTTTGAATAATTGGATTTAAAATGTTATATATGTATGAATTTTATAAAGATTTAAAGTTTGTTTGGTTAAATAAAAAATTTGAAGATGATAATATTTTGGTTGAAATTAATTTAGTTAAAACAATATTCGTTTGACAAAATAGTGGTTATTGGTCGAATTGTCAAAACGGTTTGCAATATAATTACTAAACGATCGGTGTTCGAATTTAAATTATAATTAAATAACTTAAATAATCGTTTAATTTCTGTATGCACAGTTTGAAAATATTTTATAAAATTTTACTATAATTTTTAGTTTGGAAAATAAGCACATATATTTATAACGTATTTTAGGGTAACTGTGGTTCTTTTGATAATTTACAGAATTAACCAACCGGTCTATTTTATTACTATTTTGGGATCGTGGCGCATCGCTGTACATGATTATATTGTTATATGATACCGTTCGCAGTTGATGATTAAAATAAACCAAATAATGGCATGGTTTGATTATCTACACATTATACATAAGGTTTGATACACGCATCAGATTTAGATATTTCGCTCTACCCGGTTTGGAAGAAAATAAAATATAACAATAAAAAAATAAAAATAAAATTACATACGCGTGTATAGAAGAGAGGCCAACAATGGACATTTATCCAAACCTTTGGCACGTTCTCCCCCCGGGAAGCATGCTATGAATTAAAAACTAGTTTATTCCTTCTCACCGCAAGTAGAAAGCATTGCTCCTCTATTTTTTTTCCTCCACCGTGTATTCTCATTTTAGTTCACTTTCAAATTATTTGGTTCCTCTTGCATCTTTTCTCAAACCTTGCCCTGACTTTGCATGTCTTCTTTGGAAAGGAGAAAATCAAACCAAGAAATGATGAAAACAAAGCAAGCTAAATTTTATTTCTTCCCTCACCTTAACACTTCGCGTGTAATTTTCTTCTTCCCCTTATTTTTTTTTCATTCAGCTCTTCTTGCATCCTCCACCGCCAACCTGCATACCACGCTCCACCAACTGTCCACCCTCTCCCCTTCATGCAAAGCAGACCCATGTCCCGTGCACCCTTCTCCTTTAACCCATGCAATCAGCTCACGGTTTCCCTGTCCCCAACTCCTTCGCCACTCATTCCATCACCGCCTGCGCAATCTTTCGCCGCCAGTTTCCCCGCCTCAGACCCTCGACAGTGCAACTCTCCCCTTCAACGGGTGCGACAACATATAAAAAAAAATGAAATAGAAGCGAACAAACAGGCGGCTCCTCATGTTAACCCCACGCAAGAGAAAAAAGGAGAAAGGGTTCGCATGCATGGCCGAATGGGTTTTAGGTGAGGAGAGAAGTAGCGTGAGAAGAAGAAGATGGAGAGAGGGGAAGACGGGCCAGTTTTGAAGCAAATGGCTGTTGGGCTGGATTGGTTATATGGTATGGTTTTAAATAAATTAGTTGAGTTTAATTTAACTAAATTTTTAAATGTTCATACCTCACCCATTTTAAACCAGTTTGACTCGCTGTTGATAGCGTTAAAACCGTATGAACGAATAGAACACCTTGATATATAATATCGATCATATTTTTTTGTTAAGTACAGAGTTTTGATAAAATAAAGGGAGCGTCTATTTTGACACAATTCGGTGACACAAAGGATCTGCACCATTGGATCTTTTTGTCGTTATATAGGAAGGTGGAATTCAGGGGGCAATCCAATGGTGAGAATTCATTGTGTCACCAATTGTGTCACCAAATTGTGTTAGAATAGACTTTCCCTAAAATAAAGGTCTAGATATATACATGCATATATACATATATATAGTACGTTGTTATAAATTCTCGTTCAATATTAATTAACAGAGAGATCACCAACCGCAAATCGAAATGGGATTGGGAAGTAAAGAAGTAGCCGCGTAGCGGTATCGTCGTCCATTGGCTTCTTCGCAATTGATACGAGATTTGGTAGTGAAAAAGCTTTGAAGCAGTAGCGGTGAGAACTCTAATTTCAAATTATTAATTTTAATTAGTGGAGTTATAATTAGTTGGTAATTATAATTAGTTAATGTTAGTTAATTGGTTGTGGATGTTAATGGTTGCATGAAATGTTTGGATGGACGATTATGCGGTATTAACACACTAAACACTAAGCGTTATTGGACGTAATGCTTTGCACACCATGAAATTGGTTATATTTTTGTTTATTTATTTATTATGTGTTTATGATGGACGGATTAATGTTCATATGGTCGAGTTACTGATCTGTTATGAAAATAGTTGCATCACACACACTGTAGTTGCGGAATCATGCGAATAATCAATATTAAATCTCTTTTCCATGCAAATAACAATTTTATTATTAAATTTAAGATTTGAAATTGAATTTTGAATTATATTTCTATTATTTGAAAATTTAAAATTATCAAACGGTGTTCGTAAAGACAATGATTCTGAAAGTAAACTAGTTTGAAAATTTTAGATTGGATAGTGATTTGAAATGCATATTCAACACTGGTTTTGTGCAAATGATTTTAACGATAAATTGGTACATGATGGAACAAGATTTGAAAAATAATATATTAAGTTTGATTTAATTCGAAATGGATATTTGGAATTTTAAAATTGATGATTATAAAGTTAAATGATTTTCAAATTCAAATGTAAACAAAAATAAAAATGAAAAAAATAAATTTATTTGGGATATGGTTTTAAAAAAAAATTAAGTTATGAAAATTTAAGTTTATTTGGGAAGAAGTTAGACGAATTATATTAAATCGTTATATAGCTCGAATTGAACGCGTCGCGTAGCGATAGTTCGTTAATATCGATTAAAATTTTTAAATGGCTATAACTCGAACGTTTTAAATCGGATTGACATGAAACGAAAAATTTCAAAATTCTATAATAATATCTTTTGGATAGAAAAGAAAATTTCTAACGTATGGTTTTCAAGATATGTTTAAAATAAAACTGGAAAAGGTCGTTATACGTGAAGTTCGGCGACCATAAAGGAAAATCGAATAAAACCGACTTATATAAATTATTAAAAATTTGGGAAATTTATGATAAATCATATTTTTATTATTTTAAAGTGATGTGAGTTGAAATATATGAAATTTGAATAATTTTGAATCTATTTGATCTAAATAGCCATTTTTCAGCGCTTTCGGTAAAGTTTTAACGTTAGTATAATCTTCTTTGAAATGATTTGGTTAAAGATTTTAAACATGAATTATTGTTTAAAACAATAGAAAAAGTTTTGTTAAATATTTTTAAAGTTTTTAAAGAGCTAAAATTACTTTGTATGATATATATATATATCTATAATTCTGATTTTAAGTAAGATACTGAAAGTTTGAAAACGTAAAAGAAAATGAGTTGGTTAGGCTTAGTCGAACATTCAATATGAGAGGAAAATGATAAATTGTTATAATAGTCGAATATTTTCTTGAGTTGGTGATTTGATACCGTATAATAATTCGATTAACTCTATTTGAATTATCAATGGTTCGAATTGTCGTTAATTGAATTTAAAACAAAATTAAGATTTGGTAATTTTGAAAATTTATAGAAAGGATATCAATGAATAAAGAAATTATGTTTTGATATATAAGATTTGAATTGAATATTGAATTTCAAGGGAAGGTTAAGGCGATAACGGGGTTTATGGAAACTGGAATAAATCCAACCTTGCGTATAAGTGAATTAATAACGATTTGGAAGGAGATTTAAACTGGAAATCTGGATGATCCATAACTATTGTTTTAAGAATATGCTTATTACTTGGAAAGACCGGGATCGAATATATGTTTGAAAACCGTTCTACGTAATAATACCATGTTATAAAGAGATTGAAGACTTGGGAATCGATAAGTGAAGATCGAGGTTCTTCAAATTGTTCGGATTGATTTTTGATGCCATGTTTGGGTCAATCACCCAATACGAGGTTATAAGTGGCATAAGATATGAATATATTTGAATATTTTCGGATTATTATTCCATTCGGACCCAGAACGGACTTGTATGGATTGTATGTCTGACATTGAAATTGACTGCGTAGCACTGATTTCTATTAATACATATCGGATTTGTGGCAATATATTATTCTTGTCTCTAAGACATATGAACTTAGGGGTTATGTATCTATAGAAATCAGTGACATGTTGTGAATTGTCAATGTGGCATACTCGAGTTATGAAACGAGCTAGTGATGATCAAAGCATGACTTATTAAAGCGTAGCTTTGTGTATATCGTGACATTGACGTACCTCACACCCCGGATTGATGGTAAACCGGCCGTTAGGTTGTATACATAATCTTTAGTGAAAATTGAAAGTTGCAGCGGTAGATCTACCTCGAAACCTGAGGAAATAAAGTATATACTGTGTCCGATGTTTGGATGAAAACCGGGATATATACTTCGCGCTTTGTATTCAGTGTCCGTGTCTAGATGTTAACCGGGAGATACTTAGCTTCGTGTCCTCGATTGATCTTTCATGTCAGGAATCATCATGTTGGAAAACCCAATAACCAATACGAGCCGTTCAACAAGACTGAGTGATACCTACAACACATCCCGACAATGACAGATCAAGTGTCGAGTGTTACAAACATCATTCCACACATAAGCGAAGATGTAATGTACCGCCCTGTAGATCGAAAAGGGAATCACTTAAGGTCAAGCGGCAAGCAAAAACACTCAACAAGATCGCCAAGCCAGATTGACTCGACTTGATTGCGACAAATGTTGAGTATAAGGAAACGCCTTCCTTATGCAAAGGTGCCCAGTCGAATCTCTGATGCCATTACTTGGCCGGATGAGATGAAGGCTGGGGCAACTCAATGTCTTCCTTACGCAAAGGCAAACCCGACGTCTTCCTTACGCAGAGATGAAACCCAAAACCTTCCTTATGCGAAGGTGAATCAAACGTCTTCCTTACGCGAAGGCGCCTAGTCGAATCTCCGATGCCATTACTTGGCTGGATGAGATGAACATTGGGGCAATCTAATGTCTTCCTTACGCGAAGACGAATTCCAAAACCTTCCATACGCAAAGGTAAAACCCCACATCTTCCTTACGCAAAGACCAAACCTAAACCTTCCTTACGCGAAGACCAAACCAAAACCTTCCTTACGTGAAGGTGAATCAAAAGTCTTCCTTACGCGAAGGCGCCCAGTTGAATCTCCGACACCATTACTCGGCTAGATAAGATGAACGCTGGGGCAACCCAGCGTCTTCCTTACGCAAAGGCAAAACCAACACCTTCCTTATGTGAAAGTGAATCAAATGTCTACCTTACGTGAAGGTAAAAACCAACGTCTCCCTTGCGCGAAGACAAAACCATAAACCTTCCTTACGCAAAGGTACTCAGTCGAATCTCCGATGCCATTACTTGGCAGGATGAGATGAACACTGGGGCAGTCCAACGTCTTCCTTTACGAAGACGAATTCCAAAACCTTCGTTACGCGAAGGTAAAACCCCATGTCTTCCTTACGCGAAGATCAAACCAAAACTTTCCTTACGCAAAGGCCAATCCAACGCCTTTCTTACGCAAAGACAAATCAGAAACTTCCTTTTGCGAAGTCACCTGGTAGAGTCTCCGACACCATTACTTGGCCAGATGAGACCAACACTGAGGTGAGCTAAAAGTCTCCCTTATGAGAAGGCATCTAATCAAGTATCCAACGCCATTACTCGGTTGGATGAGATAAATGTTGGAATAAACGAAGGACCTCCGTAAGCGGAGGCATTCAACCTAGTTCTCTAATGCCTGATTTATTAGGTCGAAAGAGACAAAAGTTGAACCAAGAGAAAGGCCACTCCAAAGAAGAAGCATATGATCATCTACTAAAGCCGAGTTTTCTAGATATATGTAACGACCCAGAAAATCTGAACCAATTTAAAATTTTTAAATTGGCTAAAATAATGGATTTTAAATATTTAAAATAAATATTTTAAATAATGGCAATGAAAAGTGAGTTTGAATCGACAATTGAAAACGAATATAATTAATTATGATTATAAACAAGGCCTGAAATGGCGCTGCAGTTTCAAAAATTGAATTCAAACTTTGTCGGACTGTACCGGGTGCAAAACAAAACGGATTTTAGTGAAACCAAAAATATTTAAATCTGTTAGTGAATACCTTCCTAACGAATCTGAAAAATCAAATTTTCATAATGGAAAGCAAAAGTTATGGCCAAATGAATTTTCAAAAAGGTCGCTATGGAATTTATATAGCCCGTGAAATTGGCCATTTTGCATACGACCTCGGAATTCGACGAAACCACTTTTTTTGGATCCGGGATGTGAAGTTATTGCTAGGTTTCAAATTTCATAATTTTTGAAGCTAGTATGTGAGCGTGGCAAAGGAAAACGTATTTTGGTGAATTACAGTTAAATTGGATCGACCAAAAATGGGCCTTTTTGCAAACGGTCTCAGAATTCGACAAAACTAGTTTTGTTGGGACCGTATCATCAAAACATAGCTAGATTTATTTTTCTGGAATTTTTCGAATTAGTTTGTGACCCTGGCAAATTGAAATGTATGTTCAAATTAAATATTGATTGTTTTATATTTTAATTTGAAGGAAAACTAGCTGAAACATTCAAATGGGCCTACGAAACATATCCCATTATGTTCGGAATGGGGGTAAAACGCTAGGGACGACAGTCGTTGGGTTTAGATTGGTGGTCGTGTCAGAAAACCCCTTCAAAACTCCACCGGCCAATCAGAATTTTTATAAAAAAAAAGAAAATCCTTTTTTTCTCTCTCCCCGCTCAGCCGATATCGACGATCACCGTCGCTCCTCCCTTCTCTCCTCCGCCGTTGCCGCTACAGGCACTTCCAGCCTTCGCCGCCGCCACCACTCGAACCGCCTCCCTCTCCTCTTCAAATCCGACCCAAGCTCCGTCTCCATCGACGCCCCCATCGCCAGAATCGGCCCTCCCAAGCTCCGACCTTCCTGACGCCGCCGCCGACAGATCCGACCACCGTACCCCCTCAAACCACTATCGATCGACAGCCCTCACCTCCCTCTACGACGCTGCAGCCACCGATCATCCCAGTTCTTCCCGGATTTCGCGAATTTCTCCGACCTAGTTTTGAACAGCGTATAAAGGTAATTCCTTTATATTGTTTAAACACTTTTTAGTGTTGCAAAACTTTTAAAAATCATATCTTTTTCGTTTCTTGACGAAATTCAGTGAAATAAGAGACAGTGGACTCGTGTGGATGTCTTCTACATTCTAGAAGAGACCGCGTATTTTTCTGAGCTTTCTGCTATTTTTGGTGGAGTGGAACCCAATGTGAGATTTCTAATTTATAAACGATATGGAAAACGACGATGTATAAATTATATAGTCGATGTATGAGTTATATAAGCGTGTACACCTCATGTATAAGCGTTGTATAAGTTGTACGTTCGATGTATAAGTTGTATATGCGTTGTGAAAATTATATATGTGTTGAAATAGAAGTGAATTGCTATATATAAATATATATATACGCCCCTCATCCACAAACCATGGACGATATTTATTGGTTGTTATTGGTGTGAAAATTGATTGATAGCGAATGGTTGTTTGGGATTATTTGTGGTTGATATGGATTGATTGTGGTTGAAAAATACCCATTTGTGGTTGAGAAATATTGGGTTGAAACCACATAGGATTAGTTTGTTGAAATGAAATAAATATATACATGCCGCCTGCGTGCGAACTAGATGCATGATCCCCATTGTCAAAAATTGCGAGGTTTTAAGGTAGAGCGAAGAGCCGTACTAGGGGCGGTCCCGGTTTTAACTACCCTGCCGTTATGCTGCCGAAATTTTGAATAATATTCATGTGTTTGAATTATTTTCATTTGCTGAAACTATATTTATTCGTGGAATAGAAAACCTTCATGTGTTGAATCGATATTCATTCATTGAATGGTATTTGTGTTTTAAAATATAAAAATCACCTTTTTATCAATTTATATAAACTATAGAAAACCTTCATGTGTTGAATCGATATTCATTCGTTGAATTGAAATTCATGTGTTGAATGGTATTCATATCTTGAAAGAAATTGTTTTATAATAAAAATCCCATTTTTAACATCAATATGAAAAGTATAAAATAATCCTGTTTTGAAATAAATTGTTTTGCAATAAAAATCCTATTTTATCCCCTATATTAACTATACGAAATAATAGTGTTTTGAAATGAGTTGTTTTACAATTAAAATCACATTTTTATTATATAAACGAATTGTTAAAAATAGTGAAGTGTTGAAATAGAAGACAGTTAAATAAAAATATTATTTTTATCAAATGTATGAAAGGAAACTAGCTTTGAAATCGAAGAATCGATATATATATATATATATATATATATAAATAGAATTAAAATATATCGAATAACGACGCTGCAGTTCGTATTTTGAAACCGTGATTTCAAACGATTAGTACGGGAGATCCGACCATCGGATTTCCCGAAATCGCAACCGTTGGGTTCGCCTTGGAAATATCTTTCCAACGGCACCAACTTTGTAAAATTCCAACGGTTGGATTGTCTGGAATCTTTAATTCAAATCTGAAGAAAAACAGCGCCAGAATCGATTATATATATATATATAATTATATTAAATCGAATAACGACGCTGTAGTTCGTATTTTGAAATCGAAACTTCAAACGATTGTATCGGGAGATCCGACCATCGGATTTTCCCGAAACTGGAACCGTTGGATTCGCTTTGAAAAGATCTTTCTAACGATGTAAATTTTGTGGAGATCTAACGGTTAGATTTTCAGATATGTGTAAATCAAATCTGAAGAAAAACAGCGCCACGGTCACGTTATGGCCCGAAGCGTTGTTTTGAATAAAATGGCTATTTTAAGATAAATAAAAATAGCGATAAATCGTTATAAAATATTATAAACGATATGGATGTGATTTAGAAATTAACTGAAGGTTAGCTAAGTCGAATGGTTGCCTGGGTGTTGATCTAATGTTGGTTTCGGCCTTCGGGGTTAATATTTGGGAAATCGTCTCTTACTGATTGACGGTTGGTGACTAATGAATTGAAATGATGCGTGTATATGTTAGTGTTGCACTTGTTTATTGTATACGCGAGTTTCTCAGAAAGACCGGGTTTATCCCATTCTGAGTAACTAAATCGACGATAAGAAATCGAAGATGAAGACGGTGGTCGAAGACCGGAGATCTTCACCTCGTTTGGATGGTAACCGAGGTCCTGATTGGGAGGCATCCCGAAATATGGATAATGAGTGGTGATCGTCCAGACGTACGTGGTGATCGATGGGTTTGCGAGGTATTAAGTGCCTCCGGTTTCGTTCAGACCCAGAACGGACTTGCAAATGGACTGTGTGTCTGACATTGGATTTTATTCTGTGTTGATTGATCTCTGTTAAATATACATCTGTTTGGCGGCGGAGAATTTATTCTTTTGCTTAACACCCTTCTTTGGAACACACGAGCTCAGAGGTTGTATATCGGCGGGTATCAGTCGCATGGCATGAATTGCCAATGTGGCATGCCTAAGTGGCAAATGATCAGGGCTTCTATTGAAAAGCAAAATCTTGTGGTGATGATCAAAGCACCGCCTGTGTGGCGTAGCTTTGTGTATAATGTGAATTCGCGAGCCTCACACCCCGGTATGAACCAGAAACGGGAGAAGGACCTCAGGGAGGGCATGCGTTTCTTTCTAGCTAGGGTGGTGTCAGTGACCTACCAGCCCTGACATTTATATACTTTTCACCTGTGTGGTTGTTGCTGTTGCGAGGCGCCTCGGTTAGATCGGACGATCCGGGTCCGATGGAGTCATTCGTTGGCTCATTTGCGCCCCATAGGGCGGGGAGACGTGTTGCTCAGGCATTTTTAATCCACATCGGTGGATCGGCCCTGTCGCTCCAAAGGTCGTTGCGTTCTGATCCTGAGACATGGTAGACTAGATTGTCTCAAATTCGGTAAGGACTATCTTTTGCCTTGGTTCATGACGGAAAGCCAATTTCCAAATACGTGACCGTGCGGTTTTGATTGTATATATATATACGGCGACATGATATATGGTACCCATGCCGTCTATGATTGATAGTTATGATTTGAAATTGTTTTCAAAACATATAAACACTAGCAATAATATCAAATGCCTTTGTTTTATTCGTATCAAGCATATTTTGGCCATTATAAGGTAAAACTCTATCCTCCGGTTTGCGTTGTATTATGTGATGGGAACTGTGTCTTATAATGGCTTCGTCTTTATAAAATGCATTGCGTTGTTTAAAAGAAAGGTTTGTTTTAAAGCACTGGCAATTCGATGGAGTAAACCCGTTCCACGAAAGTGGCGTGGTCCTGTGATTAGGCATATTTTGAATGTGTTGAGTAGATTTCTCATATCAGTCCCATGACTAACTCGTAGTTTGTTTCACTTTCAAACTCGGGTGCCCCTTTTTCTACACGGGCAGCCTTGTATTCAGGTTTAGCTGGTTCTTTCTGGATAGCTGGAGCTGAAGATGGATTCTATTATTTATCTCTTTTTATGTTGTTCAGCTTCTATTGTACATATTTTGTTTGTTTCCGCTGTAGACATTTATGTATAGCTGAACTGTATTTGTACTAAGTATGATCCTGTATACTGTGTAACTCTGATGATTACGTTTATCCAGTATATTCTATTGTTCATTATCTGGTGTATTTATTTATTTCTGTTCTGCTATTATATGTTTCTGTGTTATATTCCACGGATTACCCTTGCCGCCGTCAGTACGGGGTTTGGGGTCATCTCATTTTGGTATCAGAGCTTTGGTTAAGCTTAGTTCTGGAATATAACATATTAACGAACTCGTTAGAAATAGAACCAGTAGTGTTCTAGGATGGGCAACTCAATATAGATAGGATCAGTAATATCCTAGTATGTGTAGCAGAATGGAATAACACCTAGATAGACACATTTACATTCAAGTATTTGTCTCTATATTTTGAAATATCTTTTCTGTTGACCTGACACTTTGTCTGCTAATTGCAGACGCTCTAAAAAAATGAGTGCCAGAAACAGAAGAAGTAATACTGACCCAAATATAGAAGCTCTATTTATGAAATATAGAAATCTGGGTGGAAAACCTTTCTCGGGTGAAGAATCAATTATGAAAACACAAGCTTGGATTCGCTCGGCTGAGAAAATCTTCAAAGCATTAAAGCTGAGGGATGACCAGAAAAGATTACTGGCCTCTTGGGCACTCAAAGATGAAGCTTTATTCTAGTGGGATTCAGTTGTCAAGGATAATCCAGAAGGTGATATCACCTGGGACAGATTCAAAGTGATTTTCCTAGAAAGATTTACCCCTCCAGAAGCGACGGAGCGACCATGTGATGAATTTTCATATTTGATACAAGGAGATATGACCATTCCCAAATATCACAAGAAATTCAACGAACTTGCTCACTTTGCTCCTCATCTGATTAAAGACCCAAAGAGGAAGAATCTGAGATTTATTCATGGCCTGCTAAGAAAATATCAGAATAGTGTGATGAGGAATGTGAAGCTTCCTTTCTCAGAAATGATTTATATGGCTTATCAGTATGAAGTTCTCGATAGGAAAGGTATGTTGCGAGACGATGAAGAAATCGGTTCTAGCAGCAAAAGAAAATTCGAGGTTGATAGCCCGGAGACAAGTGTGCAGCCTAAGGCAAGTACAAAGGCTGAGATCAGGAAGAGGCCAAAGGCCAGTCAGAAGAAGGTAAAGGCAGTCGTCTATCTAAAGTGTAATCAGCAAGGGCATTCGATGAGGAACTGCAAATCTTCGAATAGACTTAAGGATGGTGGGTCTAAATCTAAGAAAAATTTTCAGGAAAATAGAAAGTGCGTTCAATGCCGTCGGACTGGCCATCTTGAAAAGGACTGCAGGCAATTTAAGAAGTCCAAAGCAGCGCATGTAAATGAAGTGGTAGAAGTACCTGCATCTTCGTCTGCTCAGGAAAGGTATGATGTTTTAGAAGGCACGCTCAATGTCAAGAACATTCCAGTTAAAGTATTGTTTGACACGGGCGCGTCACGAAGCTTTATTGCAAAGAGTGCAGTCAAGAAGTTAGATTTGAGGTTGAAGAAGCTCAAAGAACCAATGACTGTCCAAAATCCAGTTGGGGGTTCCATCAATCTCAGTTAGATTTGTGCAGTACCTGTCTCTTTTTCCTGCTATAAATTCCCTATTATCTCTATCGTCATGAATTTTAATGAATTCAATCTTATTCTGGGATTGGATTGGCTAACCAAATATGAAGCAGTGGTTAGATGCGGCGAGAGAGTTGTTAAGTCAAAGGCCCAACCGGGGAATTATATAACCATACCATGTGAAGGCTCGACTTCAAATAGAAAAGATTTCTGGTCAGCTCTCGATGTTTCTCCAGCTCAAATAGAAAATATCCCAGAAGTCACAGAGAATATTGCAGATCTCATCAAAGACATTCCTGTCGTCAAAAATTATGTGGATGTGTTTGAAGAAGTTGTTCACTTACCTCCGCAGAGAGAAATAGATTTCAAGATTGCTTTGATTCCGAATACAAGGCCGGTAGTTCACGCTATTCGAAGAATGTCCTTGAAAGAGAAGGAGGAATTAGACAATCAAACACGACAGCTCGTATGGAAAGGTTTGATCAGGCCTAGTTTCTCTGATTGGGGCGCCGCAGTGGTGTTTGTCCCAAAATCTGACGGTACTCTACGTCTATGTGTGGATTATCGTGATCTGAACAAACAGACGATAAAGAACAAATATCCATTGCCGCGGATTGATGATTTGTTGGATCGATTAAATGGAGCACAAGTATTCTCAAGGATGGACCTAGCTACAGGCTTCCATCAACTTCGAATTGCCGAAGAGTGTGTTCCAATGACAGCATTCAGAGGTCCCGACTTATTCTACGAGTGGTTAGTAATGCCATTCGGCTTATGTAACGCTCCAGCTTACTTTGTCGATCTGATGAACAGATTATTCAGAGGAGTCTTGAATAAATTTGTTCTGGTTTTCATTGACGATATTCTAATCTTCTCTAAATCAAAGGCCGAACATGAAAAGCATCTGGAGCAGGTTCTAGAAATTCTGAGACGGAATGTATTAAAAGCCAAATTTTCCAAATGTATCTTCTGGAAAGATGAATTAAAATTTCTAGGCCACGTCGTATCGAAAGAAGGAATCGCTGTGGATCCAAGCAAAATCACAGCTATTCAAAACTAGAAGCAGCCTAGCACCCCCACCGAAGTCCGCAGTTTTCTCGGATTGGCTAGCTTTTATCGGAAGTTCGTTAAAAACTTTTCGAAGATATCTGGTCATTTAACGAAGCTTATGAAGAAGCACTTTAAATTCAAATGGACTCCAGAAAGTGAGGAGGCTTTTGAAGAGCTAAAGTTAAGACTAACGACTGCTCCAGTGTTAACCATCATCGATGGCAATCAGGATTTGCAAGTCTGGACTGATGCTTCTAGAGAAGGCCTTGGCGCAGTGTTAATGCAAAGGGGTCAAGTGATTGCTTATGCCAGCCGTCAGCTGAAGCCGCACGAAAAGAACTACGTAACTCATGATCTTGAGTTATTGGCTATAGTATTCGCTTTGAAAATCTGGAGGCATTATCTTCTGGGTGAGAGATTCGAACTGTTTACAGATCATCAGTCGCTGAAGTATCTGTTCACCCAGAAGGACTTGAATCTGAGGCAGTAACATTGGCTGGAGTTTCTAGCAGCATATGACTTTGAAATTATATACACTCCAGGGAAAGCCAATGTCGTGGCCGATGCATTAAGCCGAAAGAATGAGATGATCGCCAGCTTTATTATCACGACTTCATTGATAGATAAAATATCTGCTCTTTAGAAGGATGATCACTTCATTCAGAAGATCAGGGAGATAATTCAGAAAGGCGAACCCTCGAGTTTTCAAGTTGATAATGATGGGATTCTAAGGCTCAAAGGTCAAATCTGTGTCCCTAACATTCCTGAGCTTCGAAAGGAAGTACTGGATGAATGCCACAAGTCAAAACTTAGTATCCATCTGGGAGTAAGCAAAATGTACAATGACATTAAACGCACTTTCTAGTGGAAGTCGATGAAGAGGGACATTTCTTTATATGTTAGTTGATGCCCTACTTGCCAGCTAGTCAAAAGCGACCAACAGAAACTTACTGGACTGTTACAACCACTGGACGTTCCAGGCTGGAAGTGGGAACATATTTCAATGGACTTCATTGATGGTCTGCCCAGAACCAGAAAAGGAAATGAAAGTATTTGGGTGATCGTAGATCGCTTCACGAAGACCACCCATTTCAAACCTGTCAGGTCAAACAGAACTGCTCAGAGTCTGGCGCAGATATACTTCAGGGAAATAGTTAGACTACATGGAGTGCCGCTCAGTATAGTCAGTGATAGAGATACAATATTTACTAGCAAATTCTGGGAGGCATTTCAAGTCGAGCTGGGAACGAAGTTGAATTTGAGCACCGCTTATCATCCTCAGACAGATGGTCAGACTGAGAGGGTGAATCGTATTTTAGAAGATCTATTGCGGGCTTGTGTTATAGATTTCGGTGGATCATGGGAAGACCATCTGCATTTGGCTGAATTCTCATATAACAACAGCTACCAGGCGAGTCTGACAATGTCGCCATTCGAAGCATTGTATGGTAGACCGTGCCGATCTCCTGCTTGTTGGGTCGAACCCGGTAATAGACTTGTGTTGGGTCCTGATATGATCCGAGAAGCCGCCGATAAAGTCGACTTTATCAAGAAACGGTTACTGGCCGCGCAAAGCCGACAAAAGAGCTATGCCGATAGAAGAAGAAGAGATATATCATTTGTTGTTGGCGACTATGTATATTTGAAAGTATTGCCGATGAGAGGAGTAATCCGGTTCGGTAAAACTGGAAAGTTGGCGCCCAAATTCATTAGTCCATTTCCTATTCTGGAACGGATCGGAAGTCTCGCTTATAGGGTCAAATTGCCTGACTGGTTGCCTGGAGTTCATGATGTATTTCACATATCTCAACTTCGAAAGCACGTTCATGATCCAGACTTGATCGTGGAAGAAGCAGCTCAACAGGATATTGAAATTACTCCAGAACTAGCTGTGAGAAGAGAGCCGCTAAAAATCATCGGCAAAGAAACCAAAGAGCTGAGGAACAAGAAGGTTCACTTGGTCAAAGTGCAATGGAGTGGAGATCCGTGAGATTATACTTGGGAAACTGAGGAGAGCATTCAGAAAGCTTATCCCAGATGCCGGGTGGATATCTCTGATTGACTCCGGTGCAAGGTACATTTACCATACTTTGCATTACCAATTAGTTCTCTACTCAGTTGTTATTTTCTTTCCATGGATGTGCACCTTTAATTCTATAGTTTGAATGATTTTTTAAAGAATATAGGAATTGATTCGTATGATTTTGAAAAGTTAAAAACAATTTGATTATTGTTTGTGTTGTGTGTTAGTAAATTTGGTTAATTGAATTATTGAAACAATAGTTAATTTAATCAACAATTGAATGAATGGTAGAATTTATTCGATTAAATCACACATTGAACTGATTTAGAAAATAGATAGAAATATATACATGTGTATTATATATGTTTGAACAGGTAAATGGATTAGCTGTTGAGTAAAGATTTTATTTGCATGCCCGACAAATAGGTAAACCTTAATGAGTTGGATGCGAAATATTATTATATCAACTCCTGTGAATGCCATTGGATGCGGAGTGCTGGTTTTTCTGTGTGAAATAATAAACATCTCCATAGGATAGTAACAATTAATTTTGAACTACATTACATGGCATACTTCTGAAGATAGGCATACTTCATCATATACCACATAAGCATTTGGAGCCTGTGTGACGAGGTGGAAGATTTACCATACGAGCGAGAGGCTTGTATGGCGATGACTATATTTTACAGGTTGAACTGATGACTGATATGGACTATTTAAATTGTAACGATTAAATTGCCAAATTAATAAAAACCCCACACGGGTCTGGAGTTGACAATAATCACGTCTCTCTAGTTATTAGATACGGCACATGGACTATTTATTACCCACACGGAACAGGGTGACAAGAATTTATTCTCTGGAGTTATTATCAATACATGCTCCCCTGTAAGCACCATAATATATCACTATAAATATGTGTATGCTTATTAGGATTTATTGGGTACCTAATACGGCCCAATAAATTTCCAAACCTCTCCCCGTACAAAGGAGGTTATGGCGAAATTTTTCGAAAATTCCGGGTGTTAGCCAAATTTTTGAAGAATTTGAAAATTCTCAGAAACTGAAAAGTTGGAGAATGGAAGCCAGATCGAACGTAGAGTTGGTTAATCAAACCACTTTCGACTTTGTTCCTTTTCGGGGACGAAAAGTTTTAAGTGGGGGAGATTGTAACGACCCAGAAAATCTGAACCAATTTAAAAAATTTTAATTGGCTCAAATAATGGATTTTAAATAATGGCAATGAAAAGTGAGTTTGAATCGACAATTGAAAACAAATATAATTAATTATGATTATAAACAAGGCCTGAAATGGCGCTGCAGTTTCAAAAATTGAATTCAAACTTTGTCGGACTGTACCGGGTGCAAAACAAAACGGATTTTAGTGAAACCAAAAATATTTAAATCTGTTAGTGAATACCTTCCTAACGAATCTGAAAAATCGAATTTTCATAACGAAAAGCAAAAGTTATGGCCAAATGAATTTTCAAAAAGGTCGCTATGGAATTTATATAGCCCGTGAAATTGGCCATTTTGCATACGACCTCGGAATTCGACGAAGCCACTTTTGTTGGATCCGGGATGTGAAGTTATTGCTAGGTTTCGAATTTCATAATTTTTGAAGCTAGTATGTGAGCGTGGCAAAGGAAAACGTGTTTTGGTGAATTACAATTAAATTGGATCGACCAGAAATGGGCCTTTTTGCAAACTGTCTCAGAATTCGACGAAACTAGTTTTGTTGGGACCGTATCGTCAAAACATAGCTAGATTTATTTTTCTGGAATTTTTCGAATCAGTTTGTGGCCCTGGCAAATTGAAATGTACGTTCAAATTAAATATTGAATGTTTATTATTTTAATTTGAAGGAAAACTGACTGAAACATTCAAATGGGCCTACGAAACATATCCCATTGTGTTCGGAATAGGGGTAAAACGCTAGGGACGACAGTCGTTGGGTTTAAAATGGTGGTCGTGTCAGAAAACCCCTTTAAAACTCCACCGGCCAATCAGAATTTTTATTAAAAAAAAAAAGAAAATCCTTTTTTTTCTCTCTCCCCGCTCAGCCGATATCGACGATCACCGTCGCTCCTCCCTTCTCTCCTCCTCCGCCGCCGCTACAGGAACTTCCAGCCTTCGCTGCCGCCACCACTCGAACCGCCTCCCTCTCCTCATCAAATCCGACCCAAGCTCCGCCTCCATCGATGCCCCCATCGCTAGAATCGGCCCTCCAAAGCTCCGACCTTCCTGACGCCGCCGACGACAGATCCGACCACCGTACCCCCTCAAACCACCGTCGATCGACAGCCCTCACCTCCCTCTACGACGCTGCAGCCACCAATCATCCCAGTTCTTCCAGGATTTCGCGAATTTCTCCGACCTAGTTTTGAACAGCGTATAAAGGTAATTCCTTTATATTGTTTAAACACTTTTTAGTGTTGCAAACCTTTTAAAAATCATATCTTTTTCGTTTCTTGAAGAAATTCAGTGAAACAAGAGACAGTGGACTCGTGTGGATGTCTTCTACATTCTAGAAGAGACCGCGTATTTTTCTGAGCCTTCTGCTATTTTTGGTGGAGTGGAACCCAATGTGAGATTTCTAATTTATAAACGATATGGAAAGCGACGATGTATAAATTATATAGTCGATGTATGAGTTATATAAGCGTGTACACCTCATGTATAAGCGTTGTATAAGTTGTACGTTCGATGTATAAGTTGTATATGCATTGTGAAAATTATATATGTATTGAAATAGAAGTGAATTGCTATATATATATATATATATATATATATATATATATATACGCCCCTCGTCCACAAACCATGGACGATATTTATTGGTTGTGATTGGTGTGAAAATTGATTGATAGCAAATGGTTGTTTGGGATTGTTTGTGGTTGATATGGATTGATTGTGGTTGAAAAATACCCATTTGTGGTTGAGAAATATTTGGTTGAAACCACATAGAATTAGTTTGTGGAAATGAAATAAATATATACATGCCGCCTGCGTGCGAACTAGATGCATGATCCCCATTGTCAAAAACCGCGAGGTTTTAAGGTAGAGCGAAGAGCCGTACTAGGGATGGTCCCGGTTTTAACTACCCTGCCGTTATGCTGTCGAAATTTTGAATAATATTCATGTGTTTGAATTATTTTCATTTGCTGAAACTATATTTATTCGTGGAATAGAAAACCTTCATGTGTTGAATCGATATTCATTCATTGATTAGAAATTCATGTGTTGAATGGTATTCGTGTTTTAAAATATAAAAATCACCTTTTTATCGATTTATATAAACTATAGAAAACCTTCATGTGTTGAATCGATATTCATTCGTTGAATTGAAATTCATGTGTTGAATGGTATTCATATCTTGAAAGAAATTGTTTTATAATAAAAATCCCATTTTTAACATCAATATGAAAAGTATAAAATAATCCTGTTTTGAAATAAATTGTTTTACAATAAAAATCCTATTTTATCCCCTATATTAACTATACGAAATAATAGTGTTTTGAAATGAGTTGTTTTACAATAAAAATCACATTTTTATTATTTAAACGAATTGTTAAAAATAGTAAAGTGTTGAAATAGAAGACAGTTAGATAAAAATATTATTTTTATCAAATGTATGAAAGGAAACTAGCTTTGAAATCGAAGAATCGATATATATATATATAAATAGAATTAAAATATATCGAATAACGACGCTGCAGTTCGTATTTTGAAACCGTGATTTCAAACGATTAGTACGGGAGATCCGACCATCGGATTTTCCCGAAATCGCAACCGTTGGGTTCGCCTTGGAAATATCTTTCCAACGGCACCAACTTTGTAAAAATCCAACGGTTGGATTGTCTGGAATGTTTAATTCCAATCTGAAGAAAAACAGCGCCAGAATCGATTATATATATATATATATAATTGTATTAAATCGAATAACGACGCTGCAGTTCGTATTTTGAAATCGAAACTTCAAACGATTGTACCGGGAGATCCGACCGTCGGATTTTCCCGAAACTGGAACCGTTGGATTCACTTTGAAAAGATCTTTATAATGATGTAAATTTTGTGAAGATCTAACGGTTAGATTTTCAGTTATGTGTAAATCAAATCTAAAGAAAAACAGCGCCACGGTCACGTTATGGCCCGAAGCGTTGTTTTGAATAAAATGGCTATTTTAAGATAAATAAGAATAGCGATAAATCGTTATAAAATATTATAAACGATATGGATGTGATTTAGAAATTAACTGAAGGTTAGCTAAGTCGAATGGTTGCCTGGGTGTTGATCTAATGTTGGTTTCGGCCTTCGGGGTTAATATTTGGGAAATCGTTCTCTTACTGATTGACGGTTAGTGACTAATGAATTGAAATGATGCGTGTATATGTTAGTGTTGCACTTGTTTATTATATATGCGAGTTGCTCAGAAAGACCAGGTTTATCCCATTATGAGTAACTAAATCGACGATAAGAAATCGAAGATGAAGACGGTGGTCGAAGACCGAAGATCTTCACCTCGTTTGGATGGTAACCGAGGTCCTGATTGGGAGGCATCCCGAAATATGGATAATGAGTGGTGATCGTCCAGACGTACGTGGTGATCGATGGGTTTGCAAGGTATTTAGTGCCTCCGGTTTCGTTCAAACCCAGAACGGACATGCAAATGGACTGTGTGTCTGACATTGGATTTTATTCTGTGTTGATTGATCTCTGTTAAATATACATCTGTTTGGCGGCGGAGAATTTATTCTTTTGCTTAACGCCCTTCTCTGGAACGCACGAGCTCAGAGGTTGTATATCGGCGGGTATCAGTCGCATGGCATGAATCACCAGTGTGGCATGCCTAAGTGGCAAATGATCAGGGCTTCTGTTGAAAAGCAAAGTCTTGTGGTGATGATCAAAGCACTGCCTGTGTGGCGTAGCTTTGTGTATAATGTGAATTCATGAGCCTCACACCCCGGTATGAATCAGAAACGGGAGAAGGTCCTCAGGAAGGGCATGCGTTTCTTTCTAGCTAGGGTGGTGTCAGTGACCTACCAGCCCTGATTTTCACCTGTGTGGTTGTTGCTGTTGCGAGGCGCCTCGGTTAGATCGGACGATCCGGGTCCGATGGAGTCATTCGTTGGCTCATTTGCGCCCCATAGGGCGGGGAGACATATTGCTCAGGCATTTTTAATCCACATCGGTGGACCGGCCCTGTCGCTCCAAGGGTCGATGCGTTCTGATCCTGAGACATGGTAGGCTAGATTGTCTCGAATTCGGTAAGGATTATCTTTTGCCTTGGTTCATGACGGAAATCCAATTTCCAAATACGTGACCGTGCGGTTTTGATTGTGTATATATATACGGCGACATGATATATGGTACCCATGCCGTCTATGATTGATAGTTATGATTTGAAATTGTTTTCAAAACATATAAACACTGGCAATAATATCAAATGCCTTTGTTTTATTCGTATCAAGCATATTTTGGCCATTATAAGGTAAAACTCTATCCTCCGGTTTGCGTTGCATTGTGTGATGGGAACTGAGTCTTATAATGGCTTCATCTTTATAACATGCATTGCGTTGTTTAAAAGAAAGGTTTGTTTTAAAGCACTGGCAATCCGATGGAGTAAACCCATTCCACGAAAGTGGCGTGGTCCTGTGATTAGTCATATTTTGAATGTGTTGAGTAGATTTCTCATACCAATCCCATGATTGACTCGTAGTTTGTTTCACTTTCAAACTCGGGTGCCCCTTTTTCTACACGGGCAGCCTTGTATTCAGGTTTAGCTGGTTCTTTCTGGATAGCTGGAGCTGAAGATGGATTCTATTATTTATCTCTTTTTATGCTGTTCATCTCCTATTGTACATATTTTGTTTGTTTCCGTTGTAGACATTTATGTATAGCTGAATTGTATTTGTACTAAGTATGATCCTGTATACTGTGTAACTCTGATGATTACGTTTATCCAGTATATTCTATTGTTCATTATCTGGTGTATTTATTTAATTCTGTTCTGCTATTATATGTTTCTGTGTTATATTCCACGGATTACCCTTGCCGCCGTCAGTACGGGGTTTGGGGTCGTCTCAATATACTGGCAAGCTCAGAAGCTCTAAATAAGTTGGTAAAAGCAAAAAGACTATGCCAACGAATTAGAAGCTTCTAGTGCGAGAATTTGAATCAAGGCAATTCAGCAAAGTTGATCACATTCGTCTTATGTAATTCATGACGACCCATGGTATGGGGGCAACATAACCACATTAAGATTGGACAATGTTCGAATAACATACCATGGGACAACCACAACATCGCAATATAAAAAAAGTTGACTTGCACTCGACGAAGAAATGAATGCACTTGAAGGTGTATGAGCCAAAGTGTACAACAAACAAGGGATCTCACCTTAAAAAGCTTGGCAAAATGTCCTTGCCTTTGAGAGTGGGGCATCTGAAAATTTGACAGAATCGACACGTTCGATATGTCGATAAGACTTATTAAACCAACGAAGATCAACCATGCATATCCAACTGCTTATCAGTAATTAATCGTGAATCTCATAAAGACGAAAAGATAGATACACCGGTCAAATCAAATCAAAAGCAATCTCTTGCGAAAATGAATCCCTTCGCTAAGCAAAACTAGATTCCCTCAACATAAAAGCTTCTCTGACTACAAAGCGCTAATCGTAAATAATTCAAAGAACCCGATGGTAGTTTACTTCAAACCCAAGGATAAGCGATGCTTAAAAGGCGATTGTGTGAATATGTCATGGTTCGAATCCAGTAGAGCTGTAACGCTTCCCCAGGAATTGAAGCTAATATCTATCAGTGGCGTCAACGTGAGTTATAAAAAGAAGATTGAGCAATAGTCGTACACTGGGATAAGTCGTTTTGAAGTTGAAATTCAAAGTTTTGTGCAGCCTGGGATGATCCACGATATCAAATACTGTTGAAAGAGATAACACACCATGGGTTGTGTTATACAAAAGAGCATCCCAGAATGCGGAGAAGGTCAATATGAGCAAAGGACGCAAGAAGTGAATCATTTTTGCATGGAACTTAATTCTAGGAACTAGCTCCAAGCTCATGGTTTTCAGAATGGATGCCGCAAAAGCATAATATCAAATGCCAACCTAATATAACTTATTAAGCAATGCGCATAAGCTACTCAGTTTCCCGAAAATCCTGCGGTCATGGCCTCCCAAAAGGATTGGCGGAGAACATGAGTCAAGCTGACTGGGGCATCACTAATAATCGATTGAGGTAGGATAAACTCAGAATTACATCATACAAATTGCCAGAGGCATGCCTCTCATAAATATTGAATCTAGTGCAGTAATAGTTCAAAAGATAATACTTAGAATTCGCAGTCCAAAACCTAGACTGACGAATCTCAAGTGTTGTCGACAAGCAAATTAAGTGTATTACCAATGTGGAATGTATCTAGCGAATCATAAACTCCTAGATGAAAACAGCTTCACATTGATAACACATTCAAATTTGTAAATGATTCTCATAATCTATCTCCTTTTACTAGACTAACCCGTTGTCGTCTTGAGCAATCGGTAACGAATTCATCGACAAATGTGTGCAAAAGTTCTTCATTACAAGTTTTCTGGAAGGGCACATATGCTAAGGAAAACTCTCCAACAAAACTAGGCCAATGTTGCACTACTGTTCATCAAAACAAGGCAAAAGACCCAAACGAGACTAATGTGCATCATCGATCAGTTCAAGAGCTATGTGCAAGTTCAAACTGAAATTTCTGAGTCCAACCAAGTTACTACGACAGAGTCAAAGGGAGAACAATCGGTACATTTCACTTTTCCTGGCAATTTTGCGTCAAATTCGGGAATGCTAAACTGAATGCATGCTTGATGAAAGACATATCGA
This sequence comes from Allium sativum, assembly GCA_030737875.1. Classification (NCBI taxonomy): domain Eukaryota; kingdom Viridiplantae; phylum Streptophyta; class Magnoliopsida; order Asparagales; family Amaryllidaceae; genus Allium; species Allium sativum. The sequence continues at coordinate 168,420,709 of CM060923.1, forward strand.
GCTAGCACAGAATGTCATCTCACCAGCAAATTGTCAAAAGTACGATGGATAACCAAAAACTAATTCATTCGCAATCTAGAAGCTGCGGCTATTCTAGCCTTGGAAACTCAAATTAAAGCTCTAGTCTGAGAAGAAGTGATCTAGTTTCAAGAAAGATAATTAGTCTTCTATCTAGTATTCACTCTGCACATGGAACTTTATTTTTCAACAGAGCGCAGGTACACGTTTCATAAAACATGAGCCGTCGTGCAAAATTGTACAAGTTATTAAAAGAGAGAGGCTTGAAATCTGTAGTCGGTATACATATCGATTGACAGAACTCAAGTATCATTACGGATTCGGATTAAAACATCGTATCTATGCAGATAATGTTTGACGAATTATAAACAGTTAAACAAAATAGTTCTGTATAGGCACGTCGTTACTCAATCCCAGACATAAGATTCATTATCGTTCATTTTTGATGATTTAATTAATTCGTTATCGATATAGATGGTTGATGGCGAAGTATAAGTCCAAAACACACAAGTGTTGGTTGCTGCTGAAAGACAGGAAATGTGGCACCCCACGTCCGTTAATGTCACTCATTAAGAGAATGCATTAAGTTTCGTGAAGCACTATAGGTAAGCAGAAACAGAAACAGAAACATTACAAGACAGATATAAAAGCAATAGTGGAACTCAAATTTTTATTTTAAACATAAATTATATCATCGTGGTCCAAAATATCACAAGTCTGAAACTACATAAAAGCCATTACAAAAATATAAAACTTTCTGTCTTGCTCCATCAGAGTACATAAAAAGCATAACTCCCCAAAATAAGACAAAGCCATAGTAGAGATAAGAACTTGAGCAATACTTCAAGAGGAGCTCCTAGCAAGATAAAGCAGAATCACGGTCAAGCCTGAGTGTTCCCGCCCTGAGAACCTTGGGGGCGGGGAGGGGGAGGAACAGAAGAAAGAAGAGGAAACAAAAAGGGTCAGACATAAACTCTGGCAAGTCTAGTTACTTTTAGAAAGTAAATAAATAAAAGTACCATAACAGGCATATAAAGTGGATAAGAAAGATGACATCACAAAAGGTAAGTATGACAAGGTAACATGATAGAGTGTATACGCTTCCCTAATGATTACTCTGCACTATTACTAGTATAATCAGAATGAGATGATCCCTTCCACTATAAGGTGGTAGACTTAGGCATACATCCAAATGTACCCTAACTACTACCCTAATCGATCATCTCCCTAATTCGCATAAATACTCTATGCCGGCCCCGCCATAGGATGTATCACGTCCTAAAGTGGAAACCCTTCGCTGATATGCACAACCCCACATCTACAGGTGTCACGGTCGTCTTATGCCCCTCTTCCTGGACTATGCATGCACATGACTCGGTCGGTTTGTGCTGCCCACACCATCCTCCTCATTTGGATGTCTTACAATCAGTTCAGTAAGTGTGTCCTTTCTCTGACCTAGTTCAGAGTACTTTGTTTAATACGTACTCCGGGTTACTGACTGAAATGGGTCCCACACAATATGATACAAGCTCTCCCCTTTGTCTTGTATCCCCCACTAGGTTTTCCACAGGTTATATTTACCCTAAAAGGTGTCTTTAATTATATAACTGTAACAACCCGTAAAATCTGGGCCAGTTTAAAATTTTTATTTTGGCAATTATAGCTGAATTTGAATATTTAAAATGAATTATTTTAAATAATATCGTCGAAAAATTTATTTTGAATAGAATTCGAACGAATATATTTATATACGTCGTCGTTAGAATATATAATAATTATATATAATTATAAAAGGAATTGAAAATGGCGCGGTAGTTCGAAAATTCGATTTCTAATTTCAAATGAATATACAGAATTCAATATAAGTCAGAATTGAACGAAACAAGAAATATTTGAATCTGTATAACTATATCTTTGTAACGAAGTTAACAAACTGAGATTTCATTTTAGAAATGATGAGATATGTCCAGTTGAAAATTAGAAATAGTCGCTGTGGAATTTATATATATTTTAATATAATATATAGCCCTTAAAAATAGCCATTTTGCAAATGACCTCGGATTTCGACGAAACCAGTTTTGTTGGGTCCGCAGTGTCAAGTTATTGCTAGGTTTTAAATTTCATAATTTTTCGAATCAATATGTGAGCGTGGCATAGGAAAACGTGTTTTGACCATTTCAGTTGAATTTAATCGACTGGAAATTGGCCATTTTTCCAACGGTCTCGGAATTCGACGAAACTTGTTTTGTTAGGACCGTATCGTCAATACGAAGCTAGAAAATATTTTTCTGAAATTTTTCTAGTTAGTATGTGGCCCCGGTAATTTGAAACGTGCGTTTAAAATTCAATATAGTGATTTAAATGAAAATTCAAAAGGAAACTGATCGAAACGATCGAATCAACCTACGATACATATCCCATTGTGTTCGGAATGGGGGTAAAACGCTATGGACGGCAGGCGGTGGGCCCCATTTCAGGGTCGTATGTAAAAGTCAACTTAGGGGCGAATAAAATAATTAAATAAAATTAAATAAAAAATATATTCCCCCCCCTTTATCTTCTGCCCCCCCCCCTTTTTCTGTTACTTTATCGGATCGAGGTTAGAGAAAAAAAAAAAATAAAAAAAAAATAAATAAATATTCACGACGCCCGCTTCACCTATCGCCACCGCGCCTCCGCCGAGGGTCCCCCACCTCGCGTCGCCCGCCACGTCGAACCCTGGCGCACCCTCCCCTCGCTCTTCCTCCCTGGCATCGATTCCAACAACCCCCCCAAAACCCTAAAAGCCCTGGCGAAACCCCCCCGACTGTAGCGCCGCCTCCTCCCCATATCTGACCACCTCCAGTTCCTCTTCCGCCCCTGCTGACTCCGACCGCTCCGCCCCCAGCCCTCTCCGATCTCTTTCCTCCCTCTACCTGTGACCGACGCTAGCGCCAAGACCCCACCTCCTCAACTGGCGTGAAACCCCCCCAAGTCGATGAACACAGTAAGTTTATTTTATTCTTATTTCTTTATTTTATTTATGTTGTTTTATTCGATTTTAATTAGGAAAAAAAAAAAAATAGAAAACTGATTTTATTTTGAACTGTTAAGTTAAAACTGAATTTTTTTTTTTGAGATTAAAAACTAATTTTGATTTTTAGTGATTTTTAAAAACTGATTTAAGTATAAAAACTGATTTTCTTTTTAGAATTTTTAAAACTGAATTTTAAAAGTAATTTAAAACCGATTTTTATAAAAGTAATTGAAAACTGATTTTTTTATAAAAGTAATTGAAAACTGAATTATAAAAGTAATTGAAAACTGAATTTTAAAGGTAATTGAAAACTGAATTTTAAAAGTAATTTAAAACTGATTTTTATAAAAGTAATTGAAAACTGAAATTTTAGTTATGGGAAAACTGAATTATTATTTTTAGGAAAATATATATATTAGCGTAGAAGTGAATTTAGTTCTAACTTAGAAAGATTATATTTTTAATGCATTAAAGATTTTATTTTTATCATATATAAAAGACAGGATTTTTAAATTATAAAAGACCTAATTTTTAATGTATGTAAGTTGCGATTTTTATATATTTATTAAAATTGTAAAGATGGGATTTTTACAGTAGAAAAGGTAGAATTTTTAACACTGTAAAGCTTTGATTTTTAGTTGGAGGAAAATATGATCTTTGTTCATATAAAATATAATTTTTATATAAGCGAGAAGACTAAAAATTCGATTTTTATATATTGAACTTTGAACTAAAAATTCGATTTTTATATATTGAACTTTGAACTAAAAATTCGATTTTTATATATTGAACTTTGAACTAAAAATTCGATTTTTATATATTGAATAGCGAACTAAAAATTCGATTTTTATATATTGAATAGAGAACTAAAAATTCGATTTTTATATATTGAATAGCGAACTAAAAATTCGATTTTTATATATTGAATAGCGAACTAAAAATTCGATTTTTATATATTGAATAGCGAAGTAAAAATGTGATTTTTACGTATGTAGTGAAAGCAGCAACGAAGGTGACAAAAAGGCGAAACGACGAAGACTTCTGCAAATGAAGAGCCGTGGAGCTAGGATAGCTATAAGTGAGAATTTCTCACCTTTCAATTTATTTTTCTAGTTATATATATATATACTAGGATGCAGACGGTGCTTAGTAGCACCCGACACAATCGTCCACAGACCATGGACTTGTTTGTTTGGCTGTTTGGTTATTGATTGTGATATTGGTTTGAATGTGGTTTGTGGTGTGAAAAATCGAATCGATAAATTGGTTAGGATTAGACGTGCGCCGTTATAAGGCGAAGGAGTAAGGCTAGGTTAGACTCTTACTCCAAATTTTGTGGTTTGCATAACGAAATTGATTTGATTGATGTGTGAATGGCGTGGGCCTTCACTAGACCGGGGATAAGGCTAGGCCTCGTCCCGTTTCTAGTATCGTGCCGTTATGCCGCCGAAATTTTCTAAAATATATTAGAAAATAAAAATATCATTTTATTGTGTAAATGAATAATAGAAATTCATATGTTAAAATAAAATGTGTTATCGTTAAAAATATAATTTTTAACGTGAATGTGAATAAATAAATATTCATTTACAAACCAGACGGTTTGTTTATGTACACCTATTTGAATGACGTTGATTGGGTCGATAAATTTTACACATCGCCTAACTGCACAAATAAAATATGTGTTTGATTGTTTGAAACCCCACACGGGTGTTAGGATGAAATTTGAAGTTCACTCATCCTGATTGATTAAATATGTCGATCGATTGATTGACAGGCTGTTATAAGCGTTGAATATCTATATTTGATGCTTATACAGTGTAGTGCACTTTGGTTGATGGTTGATTATTTTCAATGCTATTATATACATGTGTTGTATGAAAATCCATATAATTAATTTTATATGGTAATTGATTGGGCCTCATTCCAGTTTTGAAAAAGAAATATTTGAAAAAGAAATATTTGAAATAGAATATTTGAAAATAAAGGAATATATGAAGCCGTGTTGATTAGATTGACGCCATTTTGACGTGAACGATATTTATATCGATTTTAAAAACGATTTCGAAATGAATTGAATTGAAAACGATTTCGAAATGAATTGAATTGAAAACGAATTCAAAATGAATTGAAAACGATTTCGAAATGAATTGAATTGAAAACGAATTCAAAATGAATTGAAAACGATTTCGAAATGAATTGAATTGAAAACGAATTCAAAATGAATTGAAAACGATTTCGAAATGAATTGAATTGAAAACGAATTCAAAATGAATTGAAAACGATTTCGAAATGAATTGAATTGAAAACGAATTCAAAATGAATTGAAAACGATTTCGAAATGAATTGAATTGAAAACGAATTCAAAATGAATTGAAAACGAATTCAAAATGAATTGAAAACGATTTCGAAATGAATTGAATTGAAAACGAATTCAAATGGAATTGAAATGAATTCAAATTGAATTGAAATTCGAATTGAATAGAAATGAATTTTAAAACGAATTTATAAAGAAGAATTCAATTTTGGCTTTGAATTGAAATAGAAGTTGAAATAGAATTTGAAACGAATTTAAAACTATTTAGATAATCCGTTTTAAATAGGAATCGATGAAGTATATATTATATATATTATATATAATATAATGGCCTGAATAGAACGCGCCGCGCCGCGGCAGTTCGTGAATTTCGACCATTTATTTCAAACAGACATTACGGGAGATCCGACCGTCGGATTCTCCTAAAACCGGAACCGTTGGGTTCGTATCGAAAAGAGCTTTCTAGCGAATGTTAGAAATTTGAAATCTAACGGTTGGATTTGGAATTATGTCCAAATCAAATTCGAAAAAGGTCGCTGTAAGTGCAGTTCGATGACCGTTGTTGGAAATCGGCTGTACGGGCCTTGATAAAATTATTAAAAATAGTAATAATTTGTGTAAAATCATAAGAAATGATTTGTGAAGATTTGGGATGAAAAACTCCATATTTGAAAAGATAAAAATAGATTTTTATCGAAATGAACTAGTTTGAACTAGAATTATAATTCTATTTATTTTTAAATAAATAAATTGAATTTGAAATGGTTTTGAAAATAACCAAAATTTCCAATGATTGCATTGGAGTGGATTTGAATCGAAATTGTCTTCGGAATATTTCGATGTTGGAATTCGTGATATTACAGGTGTTGTTATGGAAATTTGAAAGATATATATTTGTATCGTTATTTCCAATACGACATTTGTTAGTCGTAGAATTCGATATTGAATATAAGCCGATATATTTTCTATTCAGAGCCTTGTATTGAATATCGAATGTGATTTGGGTTTGTCGTGAATGGTGTCTTCACTAACACTGTTCTTGAACCCAGTTGAGAAAAGATTAAATCTTTTTATTTAGATTTAATGAAGTGTACCAATTAAATGATATTTAATTGGAATTGAATTGATATTGATTTTTGGGTTTATCGTGAACAGTGTTTTAAATAACACTTGTTCTTTAACCCGATAATTAATGAATGTGATTTGGGTTTGTCGTGAATGGTGTCTTCACTAACACTGTTCTTGAACCCAGCTGAGAAAAGATTAAATCTTTTGATTTAGATTTAATGAAGTGTACCAATTAAATAATATTTAATTGGAATTGAATGGATATTGATTTTTGGGTTTATCGTGAACAGTGTTTTAAATAACACTTGTTCTTTAACCCGATAATTAATGAGATGTGACTTTGGGTTTATCGTGAACCGTGTTTTAAATGACACTGATTCTTTAACCCAGTCACAGATTAAAACTAAGTGGAGTTTTAATGAATCTTTAATTAGATTGAAAAGATCGAGAATGGAGTATCACCAGTTTTGCTCCAGGCGATAGTTAAATCTTTAATTAGATTTGAATGTGAAATTTAGAAACTAACTGGCGGTTAGCCAAGCAGAATGGTTTTCTGGATATTGATCTGATGTTGGTTTCGGCCTTCGGGGTTAATATTTGGGGAATTATTCTCTTGATTAATTTACGGTTAGTGACTAATGAATTGGAATGAGGCGTATGTTGTGTTTGTGTAACACTTTTATAATATATACGCGAGTTATTCGGAAAGACCGGGTTTATCCCATTCTGAATAACTGATACGACGATAAGTCGAAGATGAGGACGATGGTCGAAGACCGGAGGTCTTCACGTCGTTTGGGTGATAACTGATGATCTTGATTGGGCTGTACACCCAAGAAGATGGAAACAGTTAGTGATCGTCCAGACGTACTTGGAGATCGATGGATATGCGGGGTACTAGGTGCCTCCGGTTTCGTTCAGACCCAGAACGGACTTGTAAATGGACTGTGTGTCTGACATCGGATTTCATTCTGTGTGACTGATATCGGTTGCATATGATGGTTTGCCGGTGTGGCATGCTAAGATGCAAATGATCAAGGCTTCTGTTGAAAAGCAAAGTCTTGTGGTGATGATCAAAGCACGGCCTTTGTGGCGTAGCTTTGTGTAACGTTTACCTCGCGTGTTTCACACCAGGTATGAACCAAAAACGGGAGACGGACCTCAGGGAGGACTTGCGTTTCTTTCTAGCTAGAAGTGGCGTCAGTGGTTTTACACGCCCTGACGAGTTTGACTTATGTGGTTGTTGCTGTTGCGAGGCGCCTCGGTTATATCGGTTTCGGCCGAATGCATTCTGGTCGGCTGACGGACCAGACTTACACCCCATAGGGTGGGGAAACGTAGTGTTCAGGCATTTTAATCCACATCGGTGGACCGGCCCTGTCGCTCCAAGGCTTGACTGAGTACTTGCCTGTGGCTCGGGCTAGAGAGTCACAAATCGGTTGAGGATCTTGCCCCTAGCCTCGGTTCATAGACGGAAATCCAATTTCCAAATACGTGACTTTGCGGTTTTATTTGTAAACCTATATATGGCGACATGATATATGGTACCCATGCCGTCTATGATTGATACTTATGATTTGAAGTTGTTTTATACACTATGCACTTATTATAGTATCAAATAATCTGTTTTAAAACGTATCAAGCATTCTTTGGCTGTTATAAGGGAAAACCCTATCCCCCGGCTTGCGTCGCATTGTGTGATAGGATCTGGGTCTTATAACAGCTTCATTTTTCTTTATTTAGCATTGCGCTGTTTGTTTTATGCACCGGTATTCTTGGGAGGAAACCCGTTCCGTGTTATACGGCGTGGTCCCTTGATTTACCTAATGATTTAAAATAAAGATCAATAACTGTTTTAGTTCTCACACCAGTCCCATGACTGACCTGGAGTTTATTGTTTTAACCTAAACTCTGGGTGCCCTTATTTTTGACACGGGCAGCTAGTAGTTTTGGTTTTGCAGATTTATATTCACAGGATCCTGGTTTACAGCTGGAACGATATCCGGAAAGCTTTGTATCCGTATATCTCTTCTAGTTGTGTATTGTATTATTTTCCGCTGCTATGTATTTGAATGTAATTTAAATCTCTGATATTTCTGTGTAATATTCTTTTATACTCTGTATATTCCTGTAATCTGATGCACTGTTGTGATATATAGTGAAACGTTCTTTTATATGCGTTCTGCTGTGGTTTGTTCTCGAACTATCCGTCGCTTTCCTTTACGGGGAAGTTACGGGTCTTCACAGTTGGTATCAGAGCTTTGGTTTACAAAGCTAGAGAACAAGACACATTAGAACCGTACGAAAGAATTCATCAGATATTGGATTAGTAATATCCAATGGGAATGACTCGTTAGAGATAGGATCAGTAGTATCCTAGAACGGGTGTGAAGAGTATATTTTTCTAATGAAAACAAACTTTTGTTTTGAAAATGTAAATCAATTATTCGTATTTGATTATCCATTTATATTGATGTGGACAATCCAGTATATATAGATTTTGCGTATACGTCTGATCCGCGTGTATTCGAAATTTTAATATATTGGATAGATATAGCATCACACTCTAGTCGCCCGAAGATGGTACTGATGATTGTCATGACATCATCAGTATTTATGTTCGTGTCTCGAAGGTGTGATTTTCTATATATTTCCATTAGGCTGGTGTGAGAACCCAAAACTTATATATAGCTAGAATTCATCGTTGTGATTTGGCATCAAAAACATGATTTTTGTATATATATCAAATTATGAATTTGAAACGTTAAATTCACTAATTGATTGATGTTTGTGTTGTTTGTTAAATTGTTTGATAATTTTTAACCAATTAGCCTGATTGAATCGTATATTGACTTATATTGAAAATTGGTCGCATCTGCTTGCATATACATGTATATCATTGAACAGGTCATAGCAAGGAGGCTAGAGCCAGAGAATAAAATTTGTTTGCCCGACAAATAGGTACATGTTTATTACATAATTTCCTGTTTTGTTTGGGTGATGATGATTTTGTGAGCCTATTGGCTAGCCGCTTGGCTTTTTCTTTTTCTTTTTGAGATCTGAAGGACCGGGGAAGCTATTTGAAATTCCCCGATGCTCCCATTGCAGGGGAGGTTATGGCGAAATTTTTCAAAAATTTAGGGTGTTAGCCAAATTTTTGAAATTTTGAAAATTCTCAGAAACTAAAGAGTTGGAGAATAGAAGCCAGATCAAGCGTAGAGTTAAATAATCAAACCACTTTCGACTTTGTTCCTTTTCGGGGACGAAAAGTTTTAAGTGGGGGAGATTGTAACAACCCGTAAAATCTGGGCCAGTTTAAAATTTTTATTTTGGCAATTATAGCTGAATTTGAATATTTAAAATGAATTATTTTAAATAATATCGTCGAAAAATTTATTTTGAATAGAATTCGAACGAATATATTTATATACGTCGTCGTTAGAATATATAATAATTATATATAATTATAAAAGGAATTGAAAATGGCGCGGTAGTTCGAAAATTCGATTTCTAATTTCAAATGAATATACAGAATTCAATATAAGTCAGAATTGAACGAAACAAGAAATATTTGAATCTGTATAACTATATCTTTGTAACGAAGTTAACAAACTGAGATTTCATTTTAGAAATGATGAGATATGTCCAGTTGAAAATTAGAAATAGTCGCTGTGGAATTTATATATATTTTAATATAATATATAGCCCTTAAAAATAGCCATTTTGCAAATGACCTCGGATTTCGACGAAACCAGTTTTGTTGGGTCCGCAGTGTCAAGTTATTGCTAGGTTTTAAATTTCATAATTTTTCGAATCAATATGTGAGCGTGGCATAGGAAAACGTGTTTTGACCATTTCAGTTGAATTTAATCGACTGGAAATTGGCCATTTTTCCAACGGTCTCGGAATTCGACGAAACTTGTTTTGTTAGGACCGTATCGTCAATACGAAGCTAGAAAATATTTTTCTGAAATTTTTCTAGTTAGTATGTGGCCCCGGTAATTTGAAACGTGCGTTTAAAATTCAATATAGTGATTTAAATGAAAATTCAAAAGGAAACTGATCGAAACGATCGAATCAACCTACGATACATATCCCATTGTGTTCGGAATGGGGGTAAAACGCTATGGACGACAGGCGGTGGGCCCCATTTCAGGGTCGTATGTAAAAGTCAACTTAGGGGCGAATAAAATAATTAAATAAAATTAAATAAAAAATATATTCCCCCCCCTTTATCTTCTGGCCCCCCCCCTTTTTCTGTTACTTTATCGGATCGAGGTTAGAGAAAAAAAAAAAAAATAAATAAATAAATAAATATTCACGACGCCCGCTTCACCTATCGCCACCGCGCCTCCGCCGAGGGTCCCCCACCTCGCGTCGCCCGCCACGTCGAACCCTGGCGCACCCTCCCCTCGCTCTTCCTCCCTGGCATCGATTCCAACAACCCCCCAAAACCCTAAAAGCCCTGGCGAAACCCCCCCGACTGTAGCGCCGCCTCCTCCCCATATCTGACCACCTCCAGTTCCTCTTCCGCCCCTGCTGACTCCGACCGCTCCGCCCCCAGCCCTCTCCGATCTCTTTCCTCCCTCTACCTGTGACCGACGCTAGCGCCAAGACCCCACCTCCTCAACTGGCGTGAAACCCCCCCCCAAGTCGATGAACACAGTAAGTTTATTTTATTCTTATTTCTTTATTTTATTTATGTTGTTTTATTCGATTTTAATTAGGAAAAAAAAAAAAATAGAAAACTGATTTTATTTTGAACTGTTAAGTTAAAACTGAATTTTTTTTTTTGAGATTAAAAACTAATTTTGATTTTTAGTGATTTTTAAAAACTGATTTAAGTATAAAAACTGATTTTCTTTTTAGAATTTTTAAAACTGAATTTTAAAAGTAATTTAAAACCGATTTTTATAAAAGTAATTGAAAACTGATTTTTTTATAAAAGTAATTGAAAACTGAATTATAAAAGTAATTGAAAACTGAATTTTAAAGGTAATTGAAAACTGAATTTTAAAAGTAATTTAAAACTGATTTTTATAAAAGTAATTGAAAACTGAAATTTTAGTTATGGGAAAACTGAATTATTATTTTTAGGAAAATATATATATTAGCGTAGAAGTGAATTTAGTTCTAACTTAGAAAGATTATATTTTTAATGCATTAAAGATTTTATTTTTATCATATATAAAAGACAGGATTTTTAAATTATAAAAGACCTAATTTTTAATGTATGTAAGTTGCGATTTTTATATATTTATTAAAATTGTAAAGATGGGAATTTTACAGTAGAAAAGGTAGAATTTTTAACACTGTAAAGCTTTGATTTTTAGTTGGAGGAAAATATGATCTTTGTTCATATAAAATATAATTTTTATATAAGCGAGAAGACTAAAAATTCGATTTTTATATATTGAACTTTGAACTAAAAATTCGATTTTTATATATTGAACTTTGAACTAAAAATTCGATTTTTATATATTGAACTTTGAACTAAAAATTCGATTTTTATATATTGAATAGCGAACTAAAAATTCGATTTTTATATATTGAATAGAGAACTAAAAATTCGATTTTTATATATTGAATAGCGAACTAAAAATTCGATTTTTATATATTGAATAGCGAACTAAAAATTCGATTTTTATATATTGAATAGCGAAGTAAAAATGTGATTTTTACGTATGTAGTGAAAGCAGCAACGAAGGTGACAAAAAGGCGAAACGACGAAGACTTCTGCAAATGAAGAGCCGTGGAGCTAGGATAGCTATAAGTGAGAATTTCTCACCTTTCAATTTATTTTTCTAGTTATATATATATATACTAGGATGCAGACGGTGCTTAGTAGCACCCGACACAATCGTCCACAGACCATGGACTTGTTTGTTTGGCTGTTTGGTTATTGATTGTGATATTGGTTTGAATGTGGTTTGTGGTGTGAAAAATCGAATCGATAAATTGGTTAGGATTAGACGTGCGCCGTTATAAGGCGAAGGAGTAAGGCTAGGTTAGACTCTTACTCCAAATTTTGTGGTTTGCATAACGAAATTGATTTGATTGATGTGTGAATGGCGTGGGCCTTCACTAGACCGGGGATAAGGCTAGGCCTCGTCCCGTTTCTAGTATCGTGCCGTTATGCCGCCGAAATTTTCTAAAATATATTAGAAAATAAAAATATCATTTTATTGTGTAAATGAATAATAGAAATTCATATGTTAAAATAAAATGTGTTATCGTTAAAAATATAATTTTTAACGTGAATGTGAATAAATAAATATTCATTTACAAACCAGACGGTTTGTTTATGTACACCTATTTGAATGACGTTGATTGGGTCGATAAATTTTACACATCGCCTAACTGCACAAATAAAATATGTGTTTGATTGTTTGAAACCCCACACGGGTGTTAGGATGAAATTTGAAGTTCACTCATCCTGATTGATTAAATATGTCGATCGATTGATTGACAGGCTGTTATAAGCGTTGAATATCTATATTTGATGCTTATACAGTGTAGTGCACTTTGGTTGATGGTTGATTATTTTCAATGCTATTATATACATGTGTTGTATGAAAATCCATATAATTAATTTTATATGGTAATTGATTGGGCCTCATTCCAGTTTTGAAAAAGAAATATTTGAAAAAGAAATATTTGAAATAGAATATTTGAAAATAAAGGAATATATGAAGCCGTGTTGATTAGATTGACGCCATTTTGACGTGAACGATATTTATATCGATTTTAAAAACGATTTCGAAATGAATTGAATTGAAAACGATTTCGAAATGAATTGAATTGAAAACGAATTCAAAATGAATTGAAAACGATTTCGAAATGAATTGAATTGAAAACGAATTCAAAATGAATTGAAAACGATTTCGAAATGAATTGAATTGAAAACGAATTCAAAATGAATTGAAAACGATTTCGAAATGAATTGAATTGAAAACGAATTCAAAATGAATTGAAAACGATTTCGAAATGAATTGAATTGAAAACGAATTCAAAATGAATTGAAAACGATTTCGAAATGAATTGAATTGAAAACGAATTCAAAATGAATTGAAAACGAATTCAAAATGAATTGAAAACGATTTCGAAATGAATTGAATTGAAAACGAATTCAAATGGAATTGAAAGCGAATTGAAATGAATTCAAATTGAATTGAAATTCGAATTGAATAGAAATGAATTTTAAAACGAATTTATAAAGAAGAATTCAATTTTGGCTTTGAATTGAAATAGAAGTTGAAATAGAATTTGAAACGAATTTAAAACTATTTAGATAATCCGTTTTAAATAGGAATCGATGAAGTATATATTATATATATTATATATAATATAATGGCCTGAATAGAACGCGCCGCGCCGCGGCAGTTCGTGAATTTCGACCATTTATTTCAAACGGACATTACGGGAGATCCGACCGTCGGATTCTCCTAAAACCGGAACCGTTGGGTTCGTATCGAAAAGAGCTTTCTAGCGAATGTTAGAAATTTGAAATCTAACGGTTGGATTTGGAATTATGTCCAAATCAAATTCGAAAAAGGTCGCTGTAAGTGCAGTTCGATGACCGTTGTTGGAAATCGGCTGTACGGGCCTTGATAAAATTATTAAAAATAGTAATAATTTGTGTAAAATCATAAGAAATGATTTGTGAAGATTTGGGATGAAAAACTCCATATTTGAAAAGATAAAAATAGATTTTTATCGAAATGAACTAGTTTGAACTAGAATTATAATTCTATTTATTTTTAAATAAATAAATTGAATTTGAAATGGTTTTGAAAATAACCAAAATTTCCAATGATTGCATTGGAGTGGATTTGAATCGAAATTGTCTTCGGAATATTTCGATGTTGGAATTCGTGATATTACAGGTGTTGTTATGGAAATTTGAAAGATATATATTTGTATCGTTATTTCCAATACGACATTTGTTAGTCGTAGAATTCGATATTGAATATAAGCCGATATATTTTCTATTCAGAGCCTTGTATTGAATATCGAATGTGATTTGGGTTTGTCGTGAATGGTGTCTTCACTAACACTGTTCTTGAACCCAGTTGAGAAAAGATTAAATCTTTTTATTTAGATTTAATGAAGTGTACCAATTAAATGATATTTAATTGGAATTGAATTGATATTGATTTTTGGGTTTATCGTGAACAGTGTTTTAAATAACACTTGTTCTTTAACCCGATAATTAATGAATGTGATTTGGGTTTGTCGTGAATGGTGTCTTCACTAACACTGTTCTTGAACCCAGCTGAGAAAAGATTAAATCTTTTGATTTAGATTTAATGAAGTGTACCAATTAAATAATATTTAATTGGAATTGAATGGATATTGATTTTTGGGTTTATCGTGAACAGTGTTTTAAATAACACTTGTTCTTTAACCCGATAATTAATGAGATGTGACTTTGGGTTTATCGTGAACCGTGTTTTAAATGACACTGATTCTTTAACCCAGTCACAGATTAAAACTAAGTGGAGTTTTAATGAATCTTTAATTAGATTGAAAAGATCGAGAATGGAGTATCACCAGTTTTGCTCCAGGCGATAGTTAAATCTTTAATTAGATTTGAATGTGAAATTTAGAAACTAACTGGCGGTTAGCCAAGCAGAATGGTTTTCTGGATATTGATCTGATGTTGGTTTCGGCCTTCGGGGTTAATATTTGGGGAATTATTCTCTTGATTAATTTACGGTTAGTGACTAATGAATTGGAATGAGGCGTATGTTGTGTTTGTGTAACACTTTTATAATATATACGCGAGTTATTCGGAAAGACCGGGTTTATCCCATTCTGAATAACTGATACGACGATAAGTCGAAGATGAGGACGATGGTCGAAGACCGGAGGTCTTCACGTCGTTTGGGTGATAACTGATGATCTTGATTGGGCTGTACACCCAAGAAGATGGAAACAGTTAGTGATCGTCCAGACGTACTTGGAGATCGATGGATATGCGGGGTACTAGGTGCCTCCGGTTTCGTTCAGACCCAGAACGGACTTGTAAATGGACTGTGTGTCTGACATCGGATTTCATTCTGTGTGACTGATATCGGTTGCATATGATGGTTTGCCGGTGTGGCATGCTAAGATGCAAATGATCAAGGCTTCTGTTGAAAAGCAAAGTCTTGTGGTGATGATCAAAGCACGGCCTTTGTGGCGTAGCTTTGTGTAACGTTTACCTCGCGTGTTTCACACCAGGTATGAACCAAAAACGGGAGACGGACCTCAGGGAGGACTTGCGTTTCTTTCTAGCTAGAAGTGGCGTCAGTGGTTTTACACGCCCTGACGAGTTTGACTTATGTGGTTGTTGCTGTTGCGAGGCGCCTCGGTTATATCGGTTTCGGCCGAATGCATTCTGGTCGGCTGACGGACCAGACTTACACCCCATAGGGTGGGGAAACGTAGTGTTCAGGCATTTTAATCCACATCGGTGGACCGGCCCTGTCGCTCCAAGGCTTGACTGAGTACTTGCCTGTGGCTCGGGCTAGAGAGTCACAAATCGGTTGAGGATCTTGCCCCTAGCCTCGGTTCATAGACGGAAATCCAATTTCCAAATACGTGACTTTGCGGTTTTATTTGTAAACCTATATATGGCGACATGATATATGGTACCCATGCCGCCTATGATTGATACTTATGATTTGAAGTTGTTTTATACACTATGCACTTATTATAGTATCAAATAATCTGTTTTAAAACGTATCAAGCATTCTTTGGCTGTTATAAGGGAAAACCCTATCCCCCGGCTTGCGTCGCATTGTGTGATAGGATCTGGGTCTTATAACAGCTTCATTTTTCTTTATTTAGCATTGCGCTGTTTGTTTTATGCACCGGTATTCTTGGGAGGAAACCCGTTCCGTGTTATACGGCGTGGTCCCTTGATTTACCTAATGATTTAAAATAAAGATCAATAACTGTTTTAGTTCTCACACCAGTCCCATGACTGACCTGGAGTTTATTGTTTTAACCTAAACTCTGGGTGCCCTTATTTTTGACACGGGCAGCTAGTAGTTTTGGTTTTGCAGATTTATATTCACAGGATCCTGGTTTACAGCTGGAACGATATCCGGAAAGCTTTGTATCCGTATATCTCTTCTAGTTGTGTATTGTATTATTTTCCGCTGCTATGTATTTGAATGTAATTTAAATCTCTGATATTTCTGTGTAATATTCTTTTATACTCTGTATATTCCTGTAATCTGATGCACTGTTGTGATATATAGTGAAACGTTCTTTTATATGCGTTCTGCTGTGGTTTGTTCTCGAACTATCCGTCGCTTTCCTTTACGGGGAAGTTACGGGTCTTCACAATAACCCCAATCTTTCTACCGGTTATGCTTACCTATAGGTGTCTTTAATACATAACCCCCAATTGGTTAAGTTTTGTGGGCCTATATTTAAATATTACCCACCCATCTTAGATATACTTAACTTAACCCTCTCATTGTTCAACCAAGTTTACTTAACCCCTATTCATGTTTGTGTTCACCCAATCCTTATAGATTCAACTAGGTTAAGTATTTCAATTCCTTACCATGTCCATTTATGGTTTATAATGAGCTAGACCTCCCACATTAGGCCTACAACTTGTGGATGCTGGATATGCCGGTTGGTCCCGGGCAGGCTTCTTCCACAAGTTGGGCCTAACCTCGTGTCTTAGCCCATCTCGTATTTGCACTTAGAACCCTTACATTAGATTCAACATTTGTGGTTGCTAGATATGCCGGTCGGTTCCGGGAAGATCTCAACCGCAAATGCAATCTAACCTCGTGTCATAAGTGTAGTTACATTTTCTAATTACTGTAATCCTAGTAATTTTAATTATTAACCAATTAATTATACCTATGTCTTTATAGGTGTTCATGCCCATTTACCCAATTATATTTATAATGGATTATATGCCCAAATTCATGTTCATAAACATTATTCAAGTTATGCCAATTTCAATGTTTTCCTCCGTTCCCTAACTAACGCATTCACATATATTTGGCGGCATGCCTAGGCTAGAAAGTAGCCTGGCCCTAAATAGTAAAAGGTAAAGGTGATGGGAGGATGAAAATAGTGATTATTCTAACAAAACTGGCATGAATATATACTGACATAGACATGTAATTATCATAGTGATAAGGTGGACATATAAAAATAGATCTAGTGAATATGTGATAGTAAAACTAGATCTAACATACTAAGGATGTCATAATAGGCATGAATAGATCTAAATATGGATTCATTTGTCCAATTAATGACAGATCTAAGTTAACCACAACATGATAGGTACAAGATGATCTAGATAGAGAATTAGAACTAAACAGGATTTAACTGTCCAAATAATGACAGATCCAAATTAACCACAGATATAGATAAAGTTCAAGATCCACAAATGTGACATGACAAATTAACCACAAGTGAATTAGATCTATAAAGGTAAATCTAGTATGATAAAGTTCAAGATCCAAGAATATCATGGATTCACAATTTATAACAGATCCAAATCACAGTCATGTCACGTTTTACTTTTAATCATTTAAATCTGAAAGTAACTAAACTCACTGTGTTTGGATTTTAGAGAAGAGAAATTATTGGTGTTGAATCTCGGATCTATACTTGAATCTCTAACTGATTAGCTCTTAGTTGATTATTGTTGAAGAAAAGGATTAAGTTCAGGCACCGACAACAATTGGCTTCCATTGATTTTCAGTGAAGAAAACAAGAGAAATGGACCTTTTTTATAGCTGCCAGCCTCCCCAGAAATCGACTGCCACCTCAGCCCTAAGGGGGTCAACCCCCCTTTATGGGGTCGACCCCTCTTATGGGGTCGACACCCTTACTATGGGGTCGACCCCCTACTATGGGGTCGACGCCCTTGAGGCGGTAATTTTACCGCCTACGGGTTTTTTAAAATTTGAACTGAAATTTTGAATTCCAGGTCCCTATATATATAATTATCTTGCGCGTATACAAACTTCAAACCTTCATAACTTCTTCATACGGTATCCGTTTTACGCAAACCAAATATCTATCTTGACCAGAATTTCGAGACGGACACAATGGTGTAGTCTGTTTCTTTTAATTCAAATTATTAAATTAATTATTATTTAATTAATCCTATTTAATGTTGTTGAAATTACGGGGTGTTACATTCTCGCCTACTCAAAGGATTTCGTCCTCGAAATTTTCAAGTTAAGAAGAGTGTATATCCTACCATCCATCACCCATCTACTCATCCAATAATCACAGGCATCCATTGTCCTTAAAGTCTTCTAATGCTTATATGAACATATGCAAAGGTGTGTGTATATGTCCCAATACTAATGCAAAGATTAGGCAGTCTACCGATTTAGTCGACCTCCTCATTGCAATGTATGTTAGTGCCAAGAATCCAATATGTATGCAAATAATCTAATTATAGCATGTAAGTTCTATATGTGTGCACACTCATTTGTCCAATTACAACATCCATATGCTAATACATCGTTTTCACCCACTAGAATAAAAGAAAAATGCACACACATCCATATGCAGTATGAGAGTGATTGAGCCGATCTAGTGCCTAATGTGTGTGTATATGCATCCACATGAAACCACTAGCAAACACTTGCATCCATCAAACATAACATGTCTCAAACACATGTTTACATCCATAGGATTCCTATCTAAAGGTCGAAAATACTATTGATAGGTTATACTCAAATGATAGAAACAAGCATAGATAAAACTTTGGAAAAGGAGTTAAGGACATACCCTCGAAAAAGAAAGGGTACGAAGCACGAATCTTGTCTTCGGTCTCCCAAGTCGCATCCTCTGGGTTATCTCACCATTGAACCTTTATTAGCTTGATTTCTTTATTGCGTAGCTTCTTAACTTCTGATCCAAGAATACGGGTAGGGACTCGTCTGACTGTCGCCTCCCACTCCACTTCTACTTCCTCTAATATACTTGGTTCAACATCTTCTGCGGTGTCATTTAAGCACTTCCGCCGATGAGAAACGTGGAAAACATCATAAACGCCAGATAGATTTTCTGGTAGCTTTACTCTATAGGCCATTTGGCTGATCCTTTCGATTATGGGAAATGGACCCACAAATCTGGGTGCCAACTTCCCTACAGATCCTAAGCGAACCACATTACTTAGAGGTGATACTTTAATAAAAACTAAGTCTCCCACTTCAAATTCGATGTCAGTCCTTCTCTTGTCCGCATAGGATTTCTGCCTATCTTGAGCTGTCTTCATTCATCGTCGAATAAGGTCAATCTTCTCGAACATTTCTCTAACCATATCTGGTCCAGGTAATAATCTTTCTGTAGATTCCCACCAACAAGTTGGTGATCTACGGGGTCGTCCGTACAATGCTTCGAAGGGTGCCATACCAATGCTAGCTTGATAACTGTTGTTGTAGGCAAACTCTACTAAAGGAAGATGCTCTTCCCAAGTCCTTCTGAAGTCTAGGATACACAGCCTTTAAAGATCCTCAAGAATTTTGTTCACGCTCTCCATTTGCCCATCGGTCTAAGGATGATAAGAGGTGCTCAAACACAACTGTGTACCTAATTCTTCTTGCAAGCTCCTCCAAAATTCACTGGTGAAGTTGGGGGTCACGATCGCTTACAATGCTGGAAGGTACTCCATGAAGACGGACTATCTCACGAACATAAATTGCTGCCAGCTATGATGTCGTCCTCTTACTCTTAACTGGAATGAAATGAGCGCTCTTAGTAAGTCTATCCACCACAACGCAGATATTGGTGTTTCCTTTCTTTGATCTAGGCAAACCATTTTGAAATCTATGGAGAAGCTCTCCCACTTCCACTGTGGAACCTCCAAAGGATGAAATAGACCACCGGGCTTTTTTTTCTTAGCTTTGACTTGTTGACAAACCAAACATTGATAAACAAACTCTGCCACATCTTTCTTCATCTCAGCCCAACAGAAAACCCTCTTCATGTCTCTGTACATCTTATCACCACTGGATGAATAGTCATTTTAGAATGGTGGGATTCTTCTAGGACTGTCTTTATCAAGCTTCCAGTTTGAGGAACACAAAGCCTTCCATCTTGTCGCAACCACCCTTTTTCATCTATGGAATATCTACTGAGGTAACTAGAAGTCTCCCCTTTTCTGAGCTTATTCCTAATGTCTAAAATCTGTGGATCATTTCACTGCGAAGCTCCTATCAGATCCACAAGAGTTGGTCGTATTTCTAGTGATGCAAACAAATCAGGCAAAATCTCGATGGAGGGTCTAAAGTCAAAAGTTAATATGAACTCCAAGCTCTTCCTCTCAACAAACAGAGGACTTAAAGCCATCCTCTGCCTACTTAATGCATCGGCAATCACATTACCCTTGCTAGGGGTATAAGCGATTTTAAAATCATAAGAAGCTAGGAATTCCATCCACCTTTGTTGCCTTAAATTATGATCTTTTTGCGAGAACAGGTACTTGAGAGATTTATGATTGGTGTATAATTCGAACTTCTCTCCAAGTAAATAATGACGCCACGTCTTAAGCGCGAATACTATGGTAGCTAGCTCTAAATCATGAGTAGGATAGTTCTTCTCATGAACTCTCAACTGTTTACCCCCATAACACACTACCTTTCCTTCTTGCATCAGAACCACACCAAGCCCTGTACCACATGCATCAGTGTAAACCGTAAATACTTTGCTCCCATCAGGCAAGGTCAAGACTGAGGCTGTTGTCAGAGCCCTCTTCAAACATTGGAAAGCAATATCACAATCTATATCCCATGAAAATGCCAAGTTCTTTTTTGTCAGCCTGGTGAAAGGGGCTGATATCTTTGCGAAGTCCTTAATGAACTTCTTATAATAGCCTGCCAATCCAAGAAAGCTTCTCACCTCTGTTGCATTTCTCGGAATTTACCAATCTTGCACTACAACTACCTTTGTAGGATCAACAACTATCCCTTCTTTGGAAACCACACGCCTTAAGAATCTCATCTCTTTTCTCCAAAAATGGCATTTGGAGAACTTTGTCTTAAGCTAATGCGCACAGAGAGTTTTCAAAACTTCCCTCAAATGTTGGGCATGCTCTTCTTCTCTTTTGGAGTAGATCAAGATATCATCAACAAAGACCACGACAAATTTATTTAGAAACTCCCGAAACACCCTACTCATCAGATTAAAAAAATAAGCGGATGCATTTGTATACCCAAAAGGCATAACTAGCCATTCAAAGAAACCATCCGGAGTTCCAAAAGCATCTTGTCTATATTGTCCTTAGCCACCCTCAACTGATGAAACCCGTGGCTAAGTCTAACTGAAAGAATACCGAGGCACCAACAAGCTGGTCAAACAAGTCGTCTATCCTCGGAAGTGGGTGTCTATTCTTCTTTGTGAGTTTGTTCAACTCTCAATAGTCCACACACAAACGAAGCGAACCATCCGCCTTAGTTGCGAATACAACTGGAGAACCCCATTCAGATATGCTTCGTCTGATAAATCCTTTCTCAAGTAGCTCCCCTACTTGCTTACTCAGCTCCCTCCTTTCCCTTGGATCCATATGGCGCATTTGTAATGCAATTGGCTTTGCATTTCCCACCAAATATATACGAAAATAGATCTCGCGCCTCGGAGGTAAACCCAGTACCTCATCAAAAAATATCAAAATAATCTCGGACTACTGGAACAGATTGCAAATAATCGATAGATGCATCAAGAGACTCTAGGAAACTAAGCATAACCGACCCTTGCAGGTCACAAGAAATCTCGTGGGTCTTCCCATGATAAGACAGAAGCCTAACGACCCTCCTCTCGCAAGCTAGAATGGCACCATACATGGTTAGCCAATTCATCCCTAGAATCAACCCATAGCCCATAAACTCGAGCATATACGCATCGCACTTAAACTCGACGCCTAAGATAAATATCCTCACACCCCGACAAATTATAGACAAATGAGCCGAACCACCGGTGGGGTTTGATACAACAACGGGATCCACTACCATACTAGTATTTAAATGCAGAGATTTAACCATAGAACTAGATTTAAATGAGTGTGAAGCACCAGAATCAAAAAGTGTTCTAATAGGATGATTTGAAAGAGAAATTAAACCTCCCAAAGAAATTTTTCTACCTCTATTAGGAGCAATGATCGTGAGAGCATGCACCTGCCCTCCAGAAGTTCCTGCCCTTTGACCTTGTCCCTGTTTCTTCGGGCACTCCCTAGCAAAGTGTTCGACCTCTCCACAATTGAAGCAAGAATTCTTCCTTCTTTTGCAGTCCTTCACCAAGTGACCCTCACGTCCACAATTGTGACACTTTCTCTTATCCTTAGCCTTGTCATTCTTTCCACCCTTCTTCTGTTGTTGTGGTTGTTGTCCTTTCTTGGGCCATATCTTCTTGTTTTGCGTTGTTTCCTTAGCTTTAACCTCCTTCTTTTCTCTCTTGTCCTCCTCATGCATCAAAGCCATATCGAAAAGTCTTTCAAAAGTAGCTCCCATTGGAATATGGGACATTGCCAACCCATGAAGGGGCTCATTAAGTCCTTTGACAAACTGCAAAGACTTCTTATGCAGAGTGTCCACCAACTCTAATCCAAACCTTGCTAGCTAGTTGAATTTATTTACATACTCTTTAACAGTCAAGCTTCCTTGTTTGAGTGCTAAGAGCCTCTCCATTTGCATGCTTTTCTCGGCTTGGGAAAGAAACTTCATTCCAAACCTCTATCTAAAATCATCCCAAGTTTCCTTTGGACGACCTGCTTGGGTTACTTCCCACCAAAACGAAGCTTCATCATTCAGCAGAGCCAACTGAATCTTCCTTCGGTCTTCCACTTCAAAGATTACAAACAAGTCCTCGATCTCCTTGAGCCAATTCCTTGCCTCTACGAATGTCTCGGTTCCATGGAATGGCTTTCCTCCCATTGCACGAAAATCTTTGCAGATCTTGGAAAAGTTGTCTGCATGTGGAGGAGGAGGAGGAACAACGGGTGCAGCTGGGGGATGAATGTTTCCTTAGCCTTCGGCAGACGCCGTGGCCTCCAAATACCTATGGAACCAGCCTGGTATCGTAATGCCCTCTGGAAATTTAGGTTCCCCAGACATGCTGAAAAAGAAAAGGAAAGAGATTCATACAAGGGATCGAAATATATTACTTATGGATTTTTGGGGAATGTTTTCCAAAACATACTTTCCTTTTTGATTTTAAAACCTTTTTGAAAATAATATTTCAAAAACTTTTATCTAATATGGTAACCTTCTGTTCTGATACCAAGTGTGACACCCTACGTCCGTTAATGTCACTCATTAAGAGAATGCATTAAGTTTCATGAAGCGCTATAGGTAAACAGAAACGGAAACATTATAAGACAGATATAAAAGAAACAACGAAATTCAAATTTTTATTACAAACATAAATCATAACATCGTGGTCCAAAATATCACAAGTCTGAAACTACATAAAAGCCATTACAAAAATATAAAACTTTCTATCTTATTCGATCAGAGTACATAAAAAGCATAACTCCCCAAAAGAATTCAAAGCCATAGCAGAGATAAGAACTTGAGCAATACTTCAAGTACAGCTCCTAGCAAGATAAAGCAGAATCACGATCAAGCCTGAGTGTTCCCTCCCTGAGAACCTGGGCGGGGGGAGGGGGGAGGAAGAAAGAAGAGGAAACAAAAAGGGTCAGACATAAAGTCTGGCAAGTCCAGTTACTTTTAGCAAGTAAATAAATAAAAGTAGCATGACAGGCATATAAAGTTGATAAGAAAGATGACATCACGAAAGGTAAGTATGACAAGGTAACATGATAGAGTGTATATGCTTCCCTAATGATTACTCTGCACTATTACTAGTATAATCTGAATGAGATGATCCCTTCCATTGTAAGGTGGTAGACTTAGGCATATGTAACACCCCGAATTTTCTATGAACATAAAGTAACAAAACAAAGTATATTTAATTTTTAAGGGAAGAATTAGGTGAAACAGGTTACGCCAATGCGTTCCTCTCGGAATTCTGCTTGGGATAGAGTCCGAGTTTGCATAAAACGGATATCGTATGAAGAAGATACGGACGAACGAAGTTAGGCAGAAAAACCGGAAGTTGACCAGAATGCACTAGTGCACTTCACAAGTGCGCCAGTACAAAAATGCACTGGCGCACCTGCCAAGTGCACCCATACCGATCTAGCACAGAATTCTGGAGTGTTTTGTGATGATGTGTCTTCTTCTGAGTGGCCGAATGATGTGTATTTGAGCTGGGTGGTTCTGATGGTCTCCTAGTTCATCTAAGGGCTCTAAAACACCCTCTACACCTATAAATACATAACAAGATCCAACCCTAATTCATTAAGAAAAAGGAATGGTGCCTCCATGCTCCTAAAACCTAAAGTGACCTAGCCTCCACCCTAATCAATCAATTCAAGCGAGAAGATAAAGATAACAAATCAATGCCTACATCAACGGAAGGCTAATCAACTCTAGAAATCAGATCCCAGAATCATTCTTCTCTTTCTTAAATCATGATTTGTGAGTACAGTTATTTTCAGATATGAAATTTAATTATGATCTTGACATGGTTATAAATCTGAATTGGAGATTATGTATCAGATCTGTTTTTCTGTGTAGATCTATCTTATTAATATCATTGTAACTATTCTATATCTCTTCCTTCCTTCTGTTCTATAGCCAAACTACCACAAGCCTGAGCCAAATCTCATAAGAGATTGACGCACGAACGCTAAATTTGGGGAAAATAGTGAATGATGCATAATTGGACATGACTGATTTGTGACTGATTTAAGAACACAACATAAGATGTAATTTAGATCTTGATCTTGGTATACTATATATATATATATATATATATATATATATGATAGTTCCGATTTGGAAGAAGGAGAATTATTTTGTATATGACTTAGGCGTAAAGATCTATATTATAATAGGATAACTATTAAATGTGAGTACGCCTAAACGGGGATATTTGGATATTTGGCATACGCTGAAATCAAAGGCTATAATTTGGAACATGTAGTATGGCATGATTGTTAGGATGCAATTTAGGATAACTTGACATATGGAATATGTAATTTGACATATTGAACCTAGAATTGGCATGAACGACAAAGTATGAAATTGGCATATAAATCAAGTTTTGGGCATAATTGTTATTGTTGCGAATTTGGGGTTTTTTGGAGAATATTCTGTACTGTGTAAGTTTAACAAAGTTTGGGGCATATGTTATGTTGTGAGTTATGACCATAATTTGGGCATGTAAAATTAGGCTTAATTTTATAATTAGGCGAGGTATGTCAATGGAATTTTTAGGGGATGATTAAATCTGTTAAGTTGCCTAATCTGTTAAATCTGTTGAAAACTGAATACGGTGATTTGGGTATGAAATCTGTAGACTCGATCTAAAATTGAGCAAAACATGTTAATAGAACTTTGAATAATCTGCTGTAACTTGTAAAGAAGTTAATTTGTTGAATTGGCATAATTAGTCTGATATTGACATAATCCGTGAATGAATATTTTAGCTAAAAATATGAATGCTGAGACACGTGCGGTAGAAGCCTACCCGGACCCAACCGGCTTAACCAGCAACCACAAACTGTCAGTCTAATGTGAGAGGTTGTAGGCATAAAGATGCTTAGACATGAGGTTTGGTCTGGCTTGTGGCAGAAATCTGCCCGGAATCGCCCGACACATCCAGCGGCCACAAGCTACCGACCTAATGTGAGAGGTATGTGCATTAATATTTAATTAATGCAAACCTAAGATAAATGTTATACCTAAAACGTGTTGGGTGGATGGGGTTAAAACAATTGGACTGATGAATCTAATAAACTCGTTTCGTAAATCTATAGGCCCAATACTAGGTTAGGTGAAACAATCTGTAAGTCTGTTAATCTGTATATCTGATCCGTTAGCCCGAAAACTAGTTAATCTGTATATCTGATCCGTTAGTCTGAAAACTAGTTAACCTGTATATCTGATCCGTTAGTCTGAAAACCAGTTAATATGTATATCTGATCCGTTAGCCTGAAAACTAGTTAATCTGTATATCTGATCTGTTAGTTTGAAAACTAGTTAATCTGTATATCTGATCCGTTAGTCTGAAAACTTGTTAATCTGTATATCTGGTCCGTTAGTCTGAAAACTTGTTAACTTATATGTCTGATCTGAGAACTAGTAAATATGAACTTTGTACATCTGAAATCTGTAAGCAAGTTAATCTGAAAATCTGTTAGTCTGAGGACACAAGGTTAGGAGGGGTAATTACTTGTGTCATCTGTTGTTTGGGACCCCTATTAGTCAGTAACCCTTTCTGGTATAGAAACTATGACCCAACACAAAGAGGGGTCCGGGCACGCTTACTGAACTAATTGTAAGAGGTTCACTCTGATAATGGCGAGGGGTGTTGATGGCGCATTCCAACCGGGTCATGTGCGTGCATGGATTCGGTCTGCTCTGAGGATGTAAGACACCGTGACATCTGTAAATAGGTCTGTGTCTATAGGTTGACACTTTAGGGAGTGATACACCCTTTTGTGGGGCCGGCACAGGGTATTTATGTATTAGGGAGCCGACCGCTTGGGGTAGAATTTAGGGTACACTTAGTTCTGTCTGTTTCTGTTGGGGTACCGTCTGTTTCTGTTGGGGTGGTAACACCTGTCTGTTTCTATGTGGTACCATCTGTTGGGGTGGTAAAGGCCCATTACTAGTGTACACCTAATTCTAATATTCTGTTTCCGTAGGGATTATTCTGTTCCCGTCTCTGATTCCGTTCCTGCTTCTATTTCTGTACGTCTGTCTCTGTTGGGGGTAGTAAAGGCCCGTTAGTTGGGGATGGTAAAGGCTCATTATTAGCATTCTGTTTCTGTACCTTCTATCTCTGTTCGGGTGGTAAAGGCCCATTACTAGCATCATGTTTCTAAAGAGATCGTTCTATTTTCTGTTTAGACATTAGGACAACACCTAATTCTGTTATACTAGTATTAGTGCAGAGAAGTAAGATATAGTAAGAAGCATAACTTGGTCTATATCATTTTGTTTCTTCTGTTAACCTGCTACTCCTGTTACGGTTATCTCTCATCCAGTTTTATTTACATGTCATGATACTATTATCTGTTTATATGCTGAAAGTCACTGGACTCACTAGACTTATGTATGACCTAGTTTGTTTCGCCTCTTTTCTTCCGTTTCCCCCCAGGTTCTCAGGGTGGAAACATAGGAGTTTGATTCAGGTTCCGTCTGCTTGAAATGCTAGAAGTGCTGAAATATTGCTTGGCTTTACCTATTTATGGCATTCACTGTTGGGGATTATGGCTTTAAAAACTATGCATTCTGATGACTTTTGTACAAGACTGATATTTATGTACTTGAATTCCGATATTGTGGTTTTGAAAGATGTAACCAAACTTATTTCTGTCTCTGCTGTAATAAAATTGTAAAATTTTCAAGTACTACTTTATTTGTCCTGTAATATTCTGTTCTGCTTACTTATAATGCTTCATGGAAGGTAATGCATTCCCTTTGTGGGTGACATTAATGGACATGGGGTATTACACTTGGTATCAGAGCTGAAGGTTACCAGATTTGATAAAAAGTTTTTGAAAACTATTTTCAAAAAGGTTTTAAAAAGGAAGTATTTTCAAAAGGAAAGTTTATTTTGAAAAACATAGTCCTCAAAGCCATATATCTGTCTTTTGACTTTCTGTTTAATCCTTGTTTCCTTCTTTTCTGAGTCTCCGGGGCTCCTGGCTTTCTGGGAGGTAACCTCATCGCGACATGGTTCCGTTGGCATGATGAGACTACGACGCCTGTCGAAGGGCAAAGAAGTACCTAACTTCCATCTGTAGCCGCAATAATTTCACTTACGGCTAATCCTCTTTCGAGCTTCATATGGTTTTCCGCGCGATGGGGGCAACTTTAGAGAAAGACTTGTTAACATGTAAGAAGAGTGGTTGTTTTCAGTGCGATGAGACAAGGATATCTAATCAAGGATTGGCCCAGAAGGCAAGGGCAAAGGGCAGAATCTTCTGGAAGGCAGGTGAATGCTCTCGAAGTTGGTGGACATGATAGAGGTGGAAATTTTTCCATAGAAAGTTTAATTTCCTTATCTGATCATTCTGGCATTTTTCTGTAGTTAGTCTCTGCACTTTAATGCTAGTCTTGTTTCTGATCCCGCTATGGTCTCAAATCCCATAAGGGTTACGACTCATCTGTTTATGATAGGTTGGGGTTTGAGGGTATCTGTGTTGGGCGTTAAGTTGACTATGACGCACAGATTCTGGGTTTTGTGGGATATGGTGGGGTTTTATCATGCTTAATTTCCTAAGAATCATTTGATAATCTGATCTGTACCAGTAGTCTGTAAGTATCTAAATATTTCTGAAAAGGATAGGGGTTTTTACTTGAAGCGTGAAGTAGATTTCCAGTTTGACATTTGTTTAATGGGAGTAATTCTCTGAGTGTCAATCTGATGTTGATTTTGGTCTTCGGGGTTGATACTTAGGGAGTTATTCTCTTAAACCGATGTCTAATGGGAACAAAGCTTTTGTTTTAATTATACTTGCTTCTATCACTCGCTGTATCCTATCGATCGAGTCTTCGACCTTTAGGTAGAAACTAATGGGTGTAAACATGTGTTTGAGACATGTTATGCTTGATGGTTGCAAGTGGATGCAAGTGGTTGCTAGTGGTTACTCGTGGATGCATACACACACACTAGGCACTAGATCGGCTCAAAAGCACTCTCATACTGCATATGGATGTGTGTGCATTTTTTTATTTTTTTTATGGATGCAAAAGATTGATTCATCACATGAATGATGCATTTGGATGAATGGTTATGCACTCATATAGAAATGATGTGTATCGCATAGGATTTCTTGCATACATAATTGGACTCATGGCACTAACATAATTCACATTGAGGAGGTCAACTGAATCAGTAGACCGCCTGATCTTTGCATTAGATAAGAGACATATACACACACTTTTGCATATGTACATACAACATTAGAAGTTTTCTAAGGACAATGGATGCCTGTGGACAATGTTTGAGTAGACGGGTGATTGGATGGTAGGACACATTCTTCTTAACTTGAAGATTTCAGGGACAAAGT
Source organism: Allium sativum (assembly GCA_030737875.1). Taxonomy (NCBI): domain Eukaryota; kingdom Viridiplantae; phylum Streptophyta; class Magnoliopsida; order Asparagales; family Amaryllidaceae; genus Allium; species Allium sativum. The sequence goes on from CM060923.1 coordinate 168,450,250, forward strand.
CCTTTAAGGAGGGGAGAATGTAACACCCCGAATTTTCTGTGAACATAAAGTAACAAAACAAAATATATTTAATTTTTAAGAGAAGAATTAGGTGAAATGGGTTACGCCATTGCATTCCTCTCGGAATTCTGCTTGAGATAGAGTCTGAGTTTGCGTAAAACGGATACCGTATGAAGGAGATACGGATGAACGAAGTTAGGCAGAAAAACCGGAAGTTGACCAGAATGCACTGAGGCACTTCACAAGTGCGCCAGTACAAAAATGCACTAGCGCACCTGCCAAGTGCACCCATACCGATCCAACACAGAATTCTGGAATGTTCTGTGATGATGTGTCTTCTTCTGAGTGGTCAGATGATGTGTATTTGAGCTGGGTGGTTCTGATGGTCTCCTAGTTCATCTAAGGGCTCTAAAACACTCTCTACACCTATAAATACATAGCAAGACCCAACCCTAATTCATTAACAAAGAGGAATGGTGCCTCCATGCTCCTAAAACCTAAAGTGACCTAGCCTCCACCCTAATCAATCAATTCAAGCGAGAAGATAAAGATAAAAAATCTACGCCTACATCAACGGAAAGCTAATCAACTCCAGAAATCAGATCCCAGAATCGTTCTTCTCTTTCTTAAATCACGATTTGTGAGTACAGTTATTTTCAGATATGAAATTTAATTATGATCTTGACATGGTTATAAATCTGAATTGGAGATTATGTATCAGATCTATTTTTCTGTGTAGATCTATCTTATTAATATCATTGTAACTATTATGTACCTCTTCCTTCCTTCTGTTCTATAGCCTGCTACCACGAGCCTGAGCCAAATCTCATAAGAGATTGATGCACGAACGCTAAATTTGGGTGAAATAGTGAATGATGCATAATTGGACATGACTGATTTGTGACTGATTTAAGAACACAACATAAGTTGTAATTTAGATCTAGATCCGGGGCATACCATATATATATATATATATATATATATATATATGATAGTTTGTGATTTGGAAGAAGGAGAATTATTTTGTATATAACTTAGGCGTAAAGATCTATATTATAATAGGATAACTATTAAATGTGAGTACGCCTAAACGGGGATTTTTGGATATTTGGCATACGCTGAAATCAAAGGCTATAATTTGGAACATGTAGTATGACATGATTGTTAGGATGCAATTTGGGATAATTTGACATATGGAATATGTAATTTGACATACTGAACCTATAATTGGCATGAATGACAAAGTATGAAATTGGCATATAAATCAAGTTTTGGGCATAATTGTTATTGTTGCGAATTTGGGGTTTTTGGAGAATATTCTGTACCGTGTAAGTTTAACAAATTTTTGGGCATATGTTATGTTGTGAGTTATGACCATAATTTAGGCATGTAAAATTAAGCTTAATTTTATAATTAGGCGAGGTATGTCAATGGAATTTTTAGGGGATGATTAAATCTGTTAAGTTGCCTAATCTGCTAAATCTGTTGAAAACTGAATACGGTAATTTGGGTATGAAATCTGCAGGCTCGATCTAAAATTGAGCAAATCATGTTAATAGAACTTTGAATAATTTGCTGTAACTTGTAAGAAGTTAATTTGTTGAATTGGTATAATTTTCCTGATATTGGCATAATCTGTGAATGAATATTTTAGCTAAAAATAGGAATGCTGAAACACGAGGTTAGACTCTGTTTGCGGTAGAAGCTTGCCCGGACCCAACCGGCTTAACCAGCAACCGCAAACTATCAGTCTAATGTGAGAGGTTGTAGGCATAAAGATGCTTAGACATGAGGTTAGGTCTGGCTTGTGGCAGAAGTCTGCCCGGAACCGCCCGGCACATCCAGCGGCCACAAACTACCGACCTAATGTGAGAGGTCTGTGCATTAATATTTAATTAATGCAAATTTAAGATAAATGTGATACCTAAAACGTATTGGGTGGATAGGGTTAAAACGATTGGACTGATGAATCTAATAAACCCGTTTCATAAATCTGTAGGCCCAATACAAGTTAGGTGAAACAATCTGTATATCTGATCCGTTAGTCTGAAAACTAGTTGATCTGTATATCTGATCCGTTAGTCTGAAAACTTGTTAATCTGTATATCTGATCCGTTAGCCTGAAAACTAGTTAATCTGTATATATGATCCGTTAGTCTGAAAACTAGTTAATCTATATACCTGATCCGTTAGTCTGAAAACTTATTAATCTGTATATCTGATCCGTTAGTCTGAAAACTTGTTAACTTATATGTCTGATCTGAGAACTAGTAAATTTGAACTTTGTACATCTGAAATCTGTAAGCATGTTAATCTGAAAATCTGTTAGTCTGGGGACACAAGGTTAGGAGGGGTAATTACTTGTGTCATCTGTTGTTTGGGACCCATATTAGTCAATAACCCTTTCTGGTATCAAAACTATGATCCAACACTAAGAGGGGTCCGGGCACGCTTACTGAACTAATTGTAAGAGGTTCACTCTGATAATGGCGAGGGGTGTTGATGGCGCATTCCAACCGGGTCATGTGCGTGCATGGATCCGGTCTGCTCTGAGGATGTAAGACACCGTGACATCTTTAAATAGGTCTGTGCCTATAGGTTGCCACTTTAGGGAATGATACACCCTTCTGTGGGGCCAGCACAGGGTATTTATGTATTAGGGAGCCGATCGCTTGGGGTAGAATTTAGGGTACACTTAGTTCTGTCTGTTTCTGTTGGAGTACCGTCTGTTTCTGTTGGGGTGGTAACACCAGTCTGTTTGTAACAACCCGTATTTTCAATAATCTGTTATAACATAAATCGAGGCAGAATTTAACTCTAAAATCTGAATCAAGGGAAATGGGCTATGCCATTGCGTTCGTCTCGGAAAAATACGCGAAATAGAGTCCGAGTTTTCGAAAATCGGAGTCCGTATGACCCGATTAAGGCCCAACGAAGTTTTCAGAAAACTTCAAAGTAAAAACAGATTTCAAATTCAAGTTTGAAAATGGAAATTTGAGCCAGTTTGGGCCAGGCGGGAAAATTCCCGCCAGAGCACCCAAGTCGACAGCCCTGTCGACTTGGGAGTCGACTTGGTTGGACCCAAGTCGACAGCCCTGTCGACTTGGCTGTAGACTTGGTCCAGCCGGGCTGGTTAGCCTGGTGCACCATTTAGAGATTGTGTTGAGCTTGGGGGCCAGATTCGGTTTTAAGGGCTGAGATTGGAACTAGGGTTTAATCCTATGGCCTAAAACACTTGCCTAATCTATAAATAAGGCCCTAACCTAACCCTAAATCATCATTATTCATTCTAGTAACTAAACTATGGCAAAATCAATCCTCTCATGGCCTCCACTCTCTTCATAAAATTCCTAAATAAATTTCTAAGTGATTTTCCATGCATACAAGTGTTTTCAAACTTGTATGAGCATCATTAGCTTGCATTCAAGTCAAGTTTCTATATTTGCATCATAAAGAAAGAGTTTTGATCATTTTGGCTCAAGGGTTTTTATGTTAGAGCTTGCATTTTGGGTCTATTTGATTGCATAAGGGCTTTGTCATATTTTTGAGTCTTCATAAGCTTTGTAAGCCCTATTCTACTTTCATACTTAAACTCTAAAGTTAAATGTATGATATGCAAGTTTGCCATGATATGCAAGTTTGATATGTTATGCTATGCAAGTTTGCCATGTTGTGATATGCAAGTTTATCAAGTTATGATATGCAAGTTTATGTGCAAGTTTGAGATGTTATGATATGCAAGTTCATCATGTTATGTTATGCAAGTATGCCATGTCATGATATGCAAGTTTATCGTGTTATGTTATGCAAGTTTGATATGCAAGTTTTTCATATGATATGCAAGTTATGTTATGCAAGTTTGGGTTGAACATTTTGTTCATGCTATCATGTTATGCAAGCTTATCTTGGGTTTATGAACATAAAGCTTCAAGCTTTATGCCAAAGGTTGCATTTTGGCAACATGTAAGTTATCATATCTCTTATGATAACTTGCATGTGAGGCTAGATGCGAACTTATGGCCATTTCTACATGTCATTTAGCACCATGTATCACCAATATGCCAAGTTTGGTTTTATGCATGCTTTTGAGGCCTAAAAATGTAATATGCAAGTATATGAACATATGTCCATTTCATATGCCACCATGTTGAACTTGTGGCTTCAACACCTTTATGTCGTGATTATGCCAAGTTCCCTCTTTCTATCTTTTATGCGCTATGGCGATATGTAAGCGATGGGATTGCGTTTGGGGTTGGGTAAACTTAAAAGACATAAAACATAAGCTTGGGAATTTACCTATTAAGTTAGGTCTACCCATTGGGAATTTACCTATTAAGTTAGGTCTACCCAATTGCTTGAAAATTTGTAACATGTTTTGGAAACATGATGGACATGACACTTAGAAAAGATAAGTGTGACCAACTCGAGGTTGGGTCGAGTTTGTAGCGTAAACCTACCTGGAACCGACCGGCTTAACTAGTTGCTACAAACAATAGGACCCAATGTGAGAAGTTGGCCATGTTGTACCTTGAACCCGAGGTTAGACCAAGTTGTGGTGTAAAGCTACCCGGACCCGCCCGGCTTAACTAGTAACCACAACAAGGTCTAATGTGAGAGGTTAAGGCGCATTAGATTAATTAATGCCTCGTGATTAGGGTTAAGTCATGGTCCACTTAATACTTAACCAATTTGGGCTTGGTAGATTAATCAGGGTTAAGTCGTGAACTCATGGTTACACTTAACCAAGTTAATCCATGATTAGCAAGAGGGTTAAACCGTACTTAACCCACTAGAAAAATCCTAGCAATGGGGGCCCACTCCAGCAGTAATCCCAGTTTGTATCATTAAAGCCCTAGGGACTAGGCTAGGGAGGGGGCACGATTACTGGGCTGGAGGTAAGCGACCAAATAAACGACGGCCGGGTGGTACGCCGATGTAGTTCTGGACGGACTGTGGTCGTGCACGTAGTCCGTATTTGGAGAAGTCACCCATGGGTACCAGTAGATCGGGACTGTGCACTCATGTTTATGGTGTCCAGGGGTTGGCACCCTAAGGGCTTGATACACCCGAAGGGTGGACCCGGCACAGTTCGACTACAATTATGTTTGGGCCGTATTGACACCAACACGTGACGAGTTAGGCTTAGGGAGCCGATCGACTAGACCGTTTGGTTGGACCTTGTATTAGGGTCATTTCATGTTATTAGGCCAAAGCTTGGGCCAAGGGATCAATACCTGTTTATTCCAGTTATGTTAGTTTGCTAGTACACCTGTGGTGCAAAACCTTAATCCTGATTATGCGATGACACCTTTATCTACCTTGTCAGTTAATCATCATGCTAGTATGTTGTTATCCTTATGTTCATCCCTGCTGCTCATGACAGTTAACTTTATCAGTTTACATTGATTGTAGTAGGGCGTACTCAGTCTTTTTGACTGACCTGTTTTCTTTCGCCTCTTTTCTTCCGTTTCCCCCCCAGATTCTCAAGTAGGGAATATTGGAGCTTAGCTTGGATTTCTGATCGCTTGCTTGTGGGATTTTAGCTCATGTACGGTCTTGACATGAAGCTAGCTATGGTTATCACTTATTTGGGTATAGTACTTATGTATTTCAGTTTTTCAGCAATGTTGTTTTTATCTAGACTTGTGTATTTGGAAAGTTGACATTATGTTGTACCAGACTTGTTTTGAAATGGTTTGAAATCTTCCGCTGTTTTATCTATGTTATTTACTCTGTTTACATACATACATATGTTCTTGTTCTGCCTTGATATATCATTATGCATGTTTACCTGATTCAAACGTCCCTCCAAAGTCAGAGTGCTTGCAAGAGTCACCCTGGCGGAGGCGGGGTGTTACATTTGGTATCAGAGCATATGGTTTACGAGAAGGAACAAAAAGGTTTTTAAAACTTTTGGAAAACTATTTTCAAAACTAAGTATAAAGTATTTTCCAAAGAAAAGTCTAGTTTATTTTAAAGGCTATTCCCCAAAAACCCGTTAGAAAAATTCCTTCGTTTTTCTCCATTCTGAATCTATCTTTTTCTTCATTTCCAGTATGGCCAATAACTTTGCCATTCCGGAAGGAGTACACGTACCCGTTTGGTATAGGAGACTTTTGGAGGCTAGGGCGACCGAAGTCGGCCCCGCAAATATTACTCCTCCTCTGGTAGTTGATGTTCCTCCTCCTCCTGTCGCTGAGGTTCCTCTTCCTCCTCCCCCTCAGCATCCTCAAGCTGACTTCGCAAAGATTTGCCAAGAATTTAAGGCGATGGGTTGCAAGAATTTCTTTGGAACCGAGACTTTCGTAGAGGCCAGGAATTGGTTGAAAGAAACCGAAGATCTTTTTGCCTTCTTTGATATAGATGACCGTAGGAAGGTTTTATTAGCAGTGTGGTTGCTAAAGGAAGAAGCTGCACGTTGGTGGGTGATCTCCACCGCTTCTAGGCCAATTGAGACTTGGGATGACTTTCGGGGAAAGTTTGGACTAAGGTTCCTATCACTGAAGCAAGGGGACATGACTATTAGGGAATACATAGATAAGTTTAATCAACTGGCTCGGGTTGGTTTAGACTTGGTCAACACAGCTTAGAAGAAGGCCCTATACTTTGCCCTAGGATTAAACGAGCCATTACATGGTTTAGCCATGACTCATATACCCTTGGGGGCAACTTTCGAAAGTTTGGTGAATATGGCCCTACTCAATGAAGAGAATAGGAGTGACAAGAAAGAGATCAAGATGAATGATACTCAAGCCAAGAAGACTGATTCCCAGTGGAAAGGAAATCAGGGTAATCCAAGTGGTCAGAGCAGTCAAGGCAATCAGAACAACAAGAACAACAAGGGCAACAAGAACAAGGCAAAGGAAACAAGAAAGTGCAACTTCTGTGGGATTGTTGGGCACATAGTCAAGGACTGTAGGAAGAAGAGAAGGAAATTGGGTGGGTGCTTTCACTGTGGAGAGACGGGACATTTTAACAAGGATTGCCCTAGGAAGCAAGGGCAAGGCCAGGGTCAGCCTCAGCGTGCTGGACCTTCAGGAGGGCAAGTTCATGCTCTCAATGTCGCTCCAGTTCCCGATCGAGGTAGTATTTCTGTTGAAAGTCTTGATTATATTTCTGATTTTCCAGTTCGTACCCTGTTTGATTCTGGTGCATCGCATAGCTTTATCTCATCTGATCTTGTTGATAGTTTGCACCAGAGTACTAGTCTAGTAAATGATCCCGTGTGTGTTTCAAATCCAATTGGGGGTTCCGCCCATTTGTCTATTATCTACGTGGATTTGAATTCTCGCGTGATGCTTATATTCTCGGTTTCATGGGGTATGGGTTGATTTTGACCATGGATTGGTTGTCCAGTTTTGGAGCCATTCTTGATTTTTTGAGCATAGGGTTGTGAGGCTCATGACTCGCCTCGGTAATACCCTAAGAATTTCTAGTAACCCTATGAGTCCCGTCATGTTGTGTTATCTTGAACCCCTCGACTCGTCTATCGATAGTTTGTAATCGGTGAGGGTGGTCCGAGAATATCCTGATATCTTGGGTGAAGTGAAGGGGGTTACCCCTAAACGAGAGATTGATTTCCGCATTTATTTGGTTGATAATGCCAAGAAAGTTTCGTGGTCGGTAAGGCACATGGCCCCGCAAGATGAGAGTTAAGAAAGCAAGTCAAGGAGTTGCTTGAGAAGAACTTCATTAGATGAAGTATATCTGAATGGGGAGCGCCTGTAGTATTTACTACCAAGGCAGATGGTTCTCTTCGACTTTGTGTGTGAGTTAAACGAAGAGAATAGACAACCATTGCCAAGGATCGATGATTTGTTTGATCAGCTTGTAGGAACATCTGTTCCATCAGCTCAGAATGGCTGAGGATAGTATAGGCGAAACTGCGTTCAGAACTTTAGATGGATTCTTATAATGGCTTGTCATGCCGTTCGGTTTGACTAATGCACCCGCCTACTTCGTGGACTTGATGAGTAGGGTGTTCAGGGAGTTCTTGAACAAGTTTGTCGTGGTCTTCATAGATGATATTCTGATCTTCTCTAAGGATGAGGAAGAGCACGCAAGGCATCTCGTGGAGGTGATGGATACGCTTAGAGCGCATCAGTTGAAGGCCAAGTTCTCCAAGTGTCATTTTGGAGAAAAAGGAGTTAGATTTCTTGGGCACATAGTTTCTAAGCAAGGCTTAGCGGTGGATCCCGCTAAGGTAGTTGCAGTTCAGGATTAGAAGACTCCAAGGAATGCAACCAAAGTAAGAAGTTCTCTCAGTCTAATTAGTTAGTTAGCGTCCCTTGAGCTTAGACCTACCCTTCCGGATCAAGTAGGGACTTCACAGAAAGAAGACCCGCGGTTAGTCGAGATCATGGACAAGTTGATTAGAGGCGAGATGATAAGTCACCTCGCTATAGATGACAAGGGATGGCTAAGACGCGATGAGAGAAAGAAGGTTCTTAAAGATGCACCTCACCCGAGGAGGTGGCCGAGTTTGTTCCAAGGTGCATGTTGTAGGCCGAGTCATAGAAGCCCGGTGGGCTATTACATCCATTGGAGGTCCCCGCAATGGAAGTAGTAAAGCGTCACGAAGGATTTCGTGGATGGACTGCCTAGGTCAAGGAAAGAGAATACGAGCATGTGAGTCATAGTAGGTAGACTCACGAAGAGTGCTCATTTCACTCCGGTATAGAACGAAAGGACGACATCATGACTAGCAACGGATTACTTTCAAGAAATAAAGCGGTTGCACGAGGTTCCCTAAAGTATAGTTAGTAACCATGACTCAATCTTCACCAGTCAGTTTTGAGATAGTGTACGGGAAGTCATGGGCAAGTAACTGAATCTAAGTACGGCCTATCATTCGCAGGCGGATGATTCATTTCGTTCAAGCATGAGTTATCGAAAATCACGTTAGAGCAATTGGCAACGTGGATTGGTATTTCCAAGAAAAGTTCTGCTGCGTGGAATACTTTATAGTAAGTAAACAAGATCCAGGATTCACTAGTGAATTTTGGAGAGCTTGCATGAAACCATGAGGTCATAGTTATGTTTAAGCCAAGAATGTTAGAAGAGTAAGTGAAAAAGGAAGACGAGAGACGACAATGAAATGGGTTCCAACTCATATTTGGAAATAAGAGTTAAGAAGCTAAGAAATCATGAGGTAAAAGATGGTCAAAGCACAGTGGAGTTAAGCTCAAGGAAGTGTGACTTAGAAGACTGAAGGCTAGATACGCGCATCATATCTCTTCTTAAGAGCATATCCTTGATCCTTATTTTCCTGTGGAACTTACTCGCATGTTATCTTTTTATGTATATCCTCTCGGTCCCATTTTCGGTCCTATTTTTGTCGGGAGGTATGACTTATTGGCTAGTAATACATGTCAGGGTTTGAAGGGGGTCCGTTAGGTTGACTAAACCTTTTGGGCTTTTATAGGATATGGGTTGGGTTAGGAAGGGATTTCTTGTAATCCAAGAGGAGTATATCCTGCTTATCTTCCCGATCTCTTTGTAACATATCTTTTGCTATCCATGTTTGTCTGGATTATCTAGTATATCGTGTTAATCTTGTCATGTGAACCTTAGGTAGAAACCCTTTGGATGAAACATGTGTTTGAAACATGTTTTGCTTGGTGGTTGCGAGTGGTTGCAAGTGTTTGCAAGTGGTTACTCGTGAATGCATTATACACATTAGGCACTAGATCGGCTCACACACTCCTCATATTGCATATGCATGAGTGTTTATGCTTATTCATGGATGGAAATTTTTGTGTTATCACATGGATGTTGCATATGGATGTATGTTATGTGCACACATATAGATATTATATATTATGTTAGGAATTGCATACATATGGATTCATTTCACTAACATAATTTGCATTGATGACATTTGCATTAGATAAGTACATATACACACACCTTTGCATATGTTCATACAACATTTAGAATCTTGTAAGGACAATGATTGCTCGTGGATGATGTTTTGAGTAGATGGATGTTGGATGGTAGGATACGTTCTTCCTAACTTGAAGATTTCGGGGACGAAATCCTTTAAGGAGGGGAGAATGTAACAACCCGTATTTTCAATAATCTGTTATAACATAAATTGAGGCAGAATTTAACTCTAAAATATGAATCAAGGGAAACGGGCTATGCCATTGCATTCGTCTCGGAAAAATACGCGAAATAGAGTCCGAGTTTTCGAAAATCGGAGTCCGTATGACCCGATTAAGGCCCAATGAAGTTTTCAGAAAACTTCAAAGTAAAAACAGATTTCAAATTCAAGTTTGAAATTGGAAATTTGGGCCAGGCGGGAAAATTCCCGCCAGAGCACCCAAGTCGACAGCCCTGTCGACTTGGGAGTCGACTTGGTTGGACCCAAGTCGACAGCCCTGTCGACTTGGCTGTCGACTTGGTCCAGCCGGGCTGGTTAGCCTGGTGCACCATTTAGAGATTGTGTTGAGCTTGGGGGCCAGATTCGGTTTTAAGGGCTGAGATTGGAACTAGGGTTTAATCCTATGGCCTAAAACACTTGCCTAATCTATAAATAAGGCCCTAACCTAACCCTAAATCATCATTATTCATTCTAGTAACTAAACTATGGCAAAATCAATCCTCTCATGGCCTCCACTCTCTTCATAAAATTCCTAAATAAATTTCTAAGTGATTTTCCATGCATACAAGTGTTTTCAAACTTGTATGAGCATCATTAGCTTGCATTCAAGTCAAGTTTCTATATTTGCATCATAAAGAAAGAGTTTTGATCATTTTGGCTCAAGGGTTTTTATGTTAGAGCTTGCATTTTGGGTCTATTTGATTGCATAAGGGCTTTGTCATATTTTTGAGTCTTCATAAGCTTTGTAAGCCCTATTCTACTTTCATACTTAAACTCTAAAGTTAAATGTATGATATGCAAGTTTTCCATGATATGCAAGTTTGATATGTTATGCTATGCAAGTTTGCCATGTTGTGATATGCAAGTTTATCAAGTTATGATATGCAAGTTTATGTGCAAGTTTGAAATGTTATGATATGCAAGTTCATCATGTTATGTTATGCAAGTATGCCATGTCATGATATGCAAGTTTATCGTGTTATGTTATGCAAGTTTGATATGCAAGTTTGTCATATGATATGCAAGTTATGTTATGCAAGTTTGGGTTGAACATTTTGTTCATGCTATCATGTTATGCAAGCTTATCTTGGGTTTATGAACATAAAGCTTCAAGCTTTATGCCAAAGGTTGCATTTTGGCAACATGTAAGTTATCATATCTCTTATGATAACTTGCATGTGAGGCTAGATGCGAACTTATGGCCATTTCTACATGTCATTTAGCACCATGTATCACCAATATGCCAAGTTTGGTTTTATGCATGCTTTTGAGGCCTAAAAATGTAATATGAAAGTATATGAACATATGTCCATTTCATATGCCACCATGTTGAACTTGTGGCTTCAACACCTTTATGTCGTGATTATGCCAAGTTCCCTCTTTCTATCCTTTATGCGCTATGGCGATATGTAAGCGATGGGATTGCGTTTGGGGTTGGGTAAACTTAAAAGACATAAAACATAAGCTTGGGAATTTACCTATTAAGTTAGGTCTACCCATTGGGAATTTACCTATTAAGTTAGGTCTACCCAATTACTTGAAAATTTGTAACATGTTTTGGAAACATGATGGACATGACACTTAGAAAAGATAAGTGTGACCAACTCGAGGTTGAGTTGAGTTTGTAGCGTAAACCTACCCGGAACCGACCGGCTTAACTAGTTGCTACAAACAATAGGACCCAATGTGAGAAGTTGGCCATGTTGTACCTTGAACCCGAGGTTAGACCAAGTTGTGGTGTAAAGCTACCCGGACCCGCCCGGCTTAACTAGTAACCACAACAAGGTCTAATGTGAGAGGTTAAGGCGCATTAAATTAATTAATGCCTCGTGATTAGGGTTAAGTCATGGTCCACTTAATACTTAACCAATTTGGGCTTGGTAGATTAATCAGGGTTAAGTCGTGAACTCATGGTTACACTTAACCAAGTTAATCCATGATTAGCAAGAGGGTTAAACCGTACTTAACCCACTAGAAAAATCCTAGCAATGGGGGCCCACTCCAGCAGTAATCCCAGTTTGTATCATTAAAGCCCTAGGGACTAGGCTAGGGAGGGGGCACAATTACTGGGCTGGAGGTAAGCGACCAAATAAACGACGGCCGGGTGGTACGCCGATGTAGTTCCGGACGGACTGTGGTCGTGCACGTAGTCCGTATTTGGAGAAGTCACCCATGGGTACCAGTAGATGGAGACTGTGCACTCATGTTTATGGTGTCCAGGGGTTGGCACCCTAAGGGCTTGATACACCCGAAGGGTGGACCCGGCACAGTTCGACTACAATTATGTTTGGGCCGTATTGACACCAACACGTGACGAGTTAGGCTTAGGGAGCCGATCGACTAGACCGTTTGGTTGGACCTTGTATTAGGGTCATTTCATGTTATTAGGCCAAAGCTTGGGCCAAGGGATCAACACCTGTTTATTCCAGTCATGTTAGTTTGCTAGTACACCTGTGGTGCAAAACCTTAATCCTGATTATGCGATGACACCTTTATCTACCTTGTCAGTTAATCATCATGCTAGTATGTTGTTATCCTTATGTTCATCCCTGCTGCTCATGACAGTTAACTTTATCAGTTTACATTGATTGTAGTAGGGCTTACTCAGTCTTTTTGACTGACCTGTTTTCTTTCGCCTCTTTTCTTCCGTTCCCCCCCAAGGTTCTTAGGGAGGGAATATTGGAGCTTAGCTTGGATTTCTGATCGCTTGCTTGTGGGATTTTAGCTCATGTACGGTCTTGACATGAAGCTAGCTATGGTTATCACTTATTTGGGGATAGTACTTATGTATTTCAGTTTTTCAGCAATGTTGTTTTTATCTAGACTTGTGTATTTGGAAAGTTGACATTATGTTGTACCAGACTTGTTTTGAAATGGTTTGAAATCTTCCGCTGTTTTATCCATGTTATTTACTCTGTTTACATACATACATATGTTCTTGTTCTGCCTTGATATATCATTATGCATGTTTACCTGATTCAAACGTCCCTCCAAAGTCAGAGTGCTTGCAAGAGTCACCCTGGCGGAGGCGGGGTGTTACACTGTTTTTGTGTGGTACCGTTTGTTGGGTTGGTAAAGGCCCATTACTAGTGTACACCTAATTCTAATATTCTGTTTCTGTAGGGATTATTCTGTTCCCGTCTCTGATTCCGTTCCTGCTTCTGTTTCTATACTTCTGTCTCTGTTGGGGTAGTAAAGGCTCATTAGTTGGGGTGGTAAAGGCCCATTATTAGCATTCTGTTTATGTACCTTCTATCTCTGTTCGGGTGGTAAAGGCCCATTGCTAATATTCTGTTTCTGTACCGTCTGTCTCTGTTCAGGTGGTAAAGGCTCATTACTAGCATCATGTTTCTAAAGAGATAGTTTTGTTTTCTGCTTAGACATTAGGACAACACCTAATTCTATTATACTAGTATTAGTGCAGAGAAGTGAGATATAGTAAGAAGCATAACTTGGTTTATATCATTTTGTTTCTTCTATTAACTTGCTACTCCTATTACGATTATCTATCATCCCGTTTTATTTACATGTCATGATACTATTATCTGTTTATATGTTGAAAGTCACTGGACTCACCAGACTTATGTCTGACCTAGTTTGTTTCACCTCTTTTCTTCCGTTTCCCCCCAGGTTCTCAGGGTGGAAACATAGGAGTTTGATTCAGGTTCCATCTGCTTGAAATGCTAGAAGTGCTGAAATATTGCTTGGCTTTACCTATTTATGGCATTCTCTGTTGGGGATTATGGCTTTAAAAACTATGCATTCTGAATATTTTTGTACAAGACTGATATTTATGTATCCTATATTGTGGTTTCGAAAGATGTAACCAAATTTATTTCTGTTTCTGCTGTAATAATATTATAAAATTTTCAAGTACTACTTTATCTGTCCTGTAATATTCTGTTCTTCTTACTTATAATGCTTCATGGAAGTTAATGCATTCCCTTTGTGAGTGACATTAACGGACATGGGGTGTTACAGCATACATCCAAATGTACCCTAACTACTACCCTAATCGACCGGATCCCTAATCTGCGTAGATACTCTGTGCCGGCGCTACCGTAGGATGTATCACATCCTAAAGTCGCAACCCTTCGCTGATATGCACAGCCCCATATCTACAGGTGTCACGGTCGTCTTATCCCCCTCTGCCCGGCCCATGCACGCACATGAACTGGTCGGTTTGCGCCGCCCACACCGTCCTCCATGTTTGGATCTCTTACAATCAGTTCAGTAAGCGTGCGCCTTCTCCGACCTAGTTCGGAGTACTTTGTTTGATACCTACTCCGGGTTATTGACTGAAAGGGGTCCCACACAATATGATACAAGCTCTCCCCTTTGTCTTGTATCCCCCAATAGGTTTTCCAGAGGTTATATTTACCCTAAAAGGTGTCTTTAATTATATAACCCCAGTCTTTCTACCGGTTATGCTTACCTATATGTGTCTTTAATACATAACCCCCAATTGGTTAAGTTTTGTGGGCCTATATTTAAACATTACCCACTCATCTCAGATATACTTGAGTTAACCCTCCCACTGTTCAACCAAGTTTACTTAACCCTTATTCATGTTTATGTTCACCCAATCCTTATGGATTCAACTAGGTTAAGTATTTCAATTCCTTACCATGTCCATTTATGGTTTATAATGGCCTAGACCTCCCACATTAGGCCTACAGCTTGTGGATGCTGGATATGCTAGTTGGTCTCGGGCATACTTCTTCCACAAGTTGGGCCTAACCTCGTATCTTAGCCCGTCTCGTATTTGTGCACATAGACCCCTCACATTAGATTCAACATTTGCGATTGCTGAATATGTTGGTCGGTTTCGGGCAGACTTCCACCGCAAATGCAATCTAACCTCGTGTCATAAGTGCAGTTACATTTTCTAATTACTGTAATCCTAGGCATTTTAATTGTTAACCAATTAATTATACCTATGTCTTTATAGGTGTTCATGCCCATTTACCCAATTATATTCATAATGGATTATATGCCCAAATTCATGTGCATAAACATTATTCAAGTTATGCCAATTTCATTGTTTTCCCCCGTTCCCTAACTAACGCATTCGCATATATTTGGTGGCATGCCTTGGCTATAAAGTAGCCTGGCCATAAACAATTAAAGGGAAAGGTGATGGGAAGATGACAATAGTGATTATTCTAACAAAACTGGCATGAATATATACTGACATACACATGTAATTGGTGTTGAAGAATGGAGTTTTGATGACAACAACCTTATTTCAATTATCATTGATTATAAAATATATGCTAACACTTTGTTTATAGAATATATATATATATATATATATATATATATATATGTGCAGGAATTATATACAGGAAATATTACTGAAGACTATGCAGTTATAAAGATTCAAAGATCAGAGAAATTTCAAGACTCATGAGTAATTAAGATTTCAAGATTAATATATTTATAGAGTCTAGATTTTGTAAGACTCTAAATAGCACTACAGTTTCTAATTCAAATTCAAAATTTCAAATTCAAATTTTCAATTTTGTCCTCAATCCTCTCCATTTTGTTTTTCTATTTATCCTCAATTGTATCTATTTTGTTTCTATTTTTATTATTCTTTGTTTTTCAAACTTAAATTTTTTATATACTTTATATAGTTTAAAACCTTATAATTTTATAAATATATTTATATTGTTTAAAAGTATGTTTTCATATGATTTTTATCATATAATATTAATTTACAACACTAGAATTTTACTCAAGAATTTCCAGAATTAGTTTTATATCAAAATACTTAGAAAATTCTTTGAAAATAAAAAATACACATGAGTATGTCGACATAGAAAAAAGTGTATGTCGACATATAACTGCTATTTTTTCTAATTTTGAAGGGAAGTGTCTTTTCACTTTTTGAAATGCTTCAGAACCGTTGCAACCCTTCATGCTCTATAAAAAGAGGTTAAAACCATTTTTTTAACATATCTTCTTCCCTAACTTCATCCTCTTTCATCCCACCATTATTCTTAATCATCTTTATGATTCTTATACTTATACTCTACCGAATTCAATTCTATTTGGATCAAACTTCTTCTCTCTGCACTCTCTACTCTCTGAATCAAGTGCTATTGAAGAGTTATAGGACTGTTTTGTAATTGCATGGGTTGAATAAACCCTATTTGTAAGTCAAAGAGGAATCGGTGTATCCTTGTAGCCCCGAAATCAAGGAATACGAGTCGGTGTGCCCTTGTTGAGCCGTGAAATCAAGGGATAGGAGTAGGTGTCTCCTTGTTGAGCCGCGAAATCAAGGAGGTTGTATTTGACTATTGGAAATAGTAATAAAACTCTGTACAATCCAGTGTTGTGCGGGACTGCACGTAGTAGTGATCCGAACCAGTATAAAATCCGGTGTGTTCTTTCCTTTTCTGCATTTTTATTTCTATTTATTTTTCATCTGTGTTTGAATCTGTGTCTGTGATTGTGTTTGTGGTGTTTGATTCATTCCATAATTCTCTTTAGATTTAAGTTTTGTTTAAATTCTTACAAACGCTATTCACCCCCTCTAGTGTTTGCTTTGCCCGAACGGTCCATTCCGTAGTCCCTAACAATTGGTATCGGAGCAAGGTATTTCAAAAAGTTCATAATCTGATTTTTGAAAATAGTGATAATGACAACCAACATTAGTAGCAATAATAGTTCTTTTATAGAGGTCAATCCACTGTTAGACCACCATTATTTAATGGTAGTAATTATTCATATTGGGCATGTAGAATGAAAATTTATTTACAGCCTGTAGGATTAGACACATAAAATAGTACACAAAATGAATATGTTGAACCCACAACTGCATTTGCACAATGGACAAATGAACAAAAGACTGCTGCACAGAGCAATTCTAAAGCCATGAATGTGTTATTTTGTTAATTGGATAGAAATGAGTTCAATAGAGTATCAGTATGTAAGACTGGTTATGAAATCTAGATAACTTTACAAGTTACTCGTGAAGGAGCTAGTAAAGTTAAACAGACTAAGATAAGCATGCTATTCAATCAATTTGAATTATTTAAAATGAATGAGAATGAGTCTATTTCAGATATGTATTGCAGATTTCAAGAGATAGTGCATTCACTAACAACACTTGGAAAAACTTATTCCGAAGCAGATCAAGTCAAAAAAATATTAAATTAATTAATTCAAGAATGGGATCAGAAGACTTTGGCTATAGAAGAAGCCAATGATGCCAATGAAATGAAGATTGAAGAGTTAATTGGGAATTTGATGTCATATGAAGTTCAATTACAGAAAAGAAAAGAAAATAGATCAACTGCCAAAAAATTCTAAAATATAGAAGGAAGGGTTATAATCAAGCAAATTCAAAATCGAATGATGGACGATGGTTTAACTGCAACAAATCAGGTCATGTAAAGAAAATGTGTCCATATCCAGACATATCTACTTAACAAACAGACAACACCAATTCAACAAGGAAAAGAAAGAAAGCATACGCAGCAACATTAGATGATTCAGATTCGTCATCAAGTGATGAAGAACCAGAAACTGGAAATACAAATATATGCTTTACGGCAAGTCAGAGCTCGGAAGATCGTGAAGAAAAGGATCATAAAACCGGGTACACATTAATTAAATTTTAATTTTATTTGGTTGAATGGTTGCTTTGTTTGTTTGTTTTGGTTTGAATTTAAAACTTTAAAAATTTAATAATTTTTTTAAATTTGAAATTCAAATTTGAAATTCAAAATAATAATATAATATTAAATAACCAATAAATTAATAAAATAAATTGTTTGTATGTTCATTAGGATTAGAAGTATTTCAAGAAATCGTTAAACCTGAAATATAAATCGATAATTTAATTCAAAACTTGAAAATCCAATTTCCTTTTGAAATAAGCCTTGTATGTCGACATACAGAAATATACATGTCGACATATCCAATAGTTTTGAAATTTAAATTTTGAATTTCAAAAGTTTAAACTTTCAAACTTCCGTCCAATCTTTTCACCAACTGCCAAGGTCTGAAAATGTGTCCTTTCAATCTGAAAAGTTGTGCCTATTCAATTCATATTCATTCAATTCATTTTCTATATATATATATATATATCCATATTTTATACCTTTCATTCACAACTCAAAACAATATTCTTCATATCTATTCTCTTCAAAATTATCATTTCAATGGCTTCCTCAAGTTCATCTCAGAAATTGAAGTAACCAAAACCATAAAAGGTTACCTTTACATTAACAAAGAGGCCATCAAAACCTATGGTAACTATTTAGCAAATGCTAAAATTAACATGAGTACTTACGCCGTCTTTAGCGACTTTCCATCTTATGATCTCGCCTCTCTTTTCCAACACAACGAAGTCTTGAGTCTAATTGACTCTCGTGATAACGGTGAAGTATGTTATCCCAAAATCGTAAAGATATTCTATGCGAATCTCAACCATGGATTTTATCAAGGCAATGAAAACCAAATTTAGAGTAGTGTCAAGGGAACTCAAATTGTTCTCAGTGCTGATCTTTTAGGTGAAATTCTAAATTGTAGAAGCGAGGGCACAAATTTCTCAACTTTCGCTATCGATGAAACCGATATGGAAACCTATCACGATATCTTTGAAGATGGTGCTCCAATGTATTTCAAAAATTGTTTCTTTCGTTCAAAAACAAGAATTGTCAATCTTCTCCTTCAACATACCATTACTCCCCATTCCGGAAATTTCAACAATCCAACTCTTAAAGTCCAAAAGGCTCTCTTTGCCATAATAGGTGGATATAATATCTATTGGGCCGAAATGACTCTTAATGTATTTAAGCCCATAGATGTATCTACAAGAGAAAACACTCTCTACTATGGTGTTTATCTCACTTTCATTTTCAAATATTTTGGAGTTGATCTTCACGAAGAAGAATTTGTCCCTCGAAAAGTGTTTGACGCATCAAACATTCATCTCATGCAAATTCCTCTCACTTTCAAACCTTATGATACATATGAGGCTAAACAAGCTCGATTGCAACAAGAACATGACCCAATGGAATTCGAAGAAGAAGAAGAGACTTCTATGGAAAGCATTGAGTATCCAACCTCAAAGCGTAACCTCAAAGACACGATTGTTCAAAATCAAGTGAAAATCATCAAAAATCAAAAGAAGCTTAACAAGAGATTTTCCAAAATATCCAAATTCATTGTCAAGATAGGAAGAAAGCTTGGATTTCCTCTTCCTCATCATCATCCAAAAACTAGGCCATCTATTTTAATCTATCTTTATATATTTCCTTTGTATTTGCTTTCGAATCTCGTATTTAAAGTGTGTCTTGTTTAGTTGGATGTATTTACTTTCTATTAAGTAATGAATGGATTTTTATTTCTGATTAAATCATCTTTATGTTTCTGAAAAACCATAAAACTTATTATAATATTACAAGAGTTCAAAAATAATTCAAAAATTCAAAATTTTCAGTAAAGATACTATAGTATGTCGACATAACAAAACATGTATGCTGACATATAACAGACATATTTTCAAATCTTTTCAAATTTTAAAATTAAAATAACTACTCGTGTCCATTCAAAATCCAACGAATTCCAGACCCTATTAAGTACATTTCTCATAGAAAACTTCATTATTTCATTACTCCTTCTTCCTTAATCATTTCTCATCAAATTATATGGAAAATCCTATTCATAATCTAAGTGAAAATATAGAAGAAACTCTCAATTCATTCAAAAATATCCTTTCTATCATTCTACCAAATCAGCGTCATCTTGAATTAAGTCAAATAAAGATGTTCGAACAACAAGAAAAGCACTTTGACACAATGCTATGGCTAATCTCTTCTCTTTTCAGAGATGAAGGAAATAATCTCGCAAAGGCTCCACCAACCAAAGAAGATGAAGACTGGGAAGTAATTAAAAAGGATCCTATCTTTGGAGAAGATGGTTGGGTTGAAGTTCCAAGAAATGTTTAGTTGTTTGGTACGATTTGATTGATTTATGGTGTGGTGTGATTGTTTGAAACTTGTATATATTAAGACATATGGTGTGATTTAGTTTGGTTTGATTTGTATATGTGTGTGCGTGTGTGTGTGTATATCAGACAAACATATGTAAATAGTACTTGGATTGGTTTGTATTTAATCATTATAATGCTATGTATTATTATAGATTAAGAGAGGAGGAGTATTTTTAGGAATATTACTTAGGTTCTAGAGTTGTATAACTTAGGGGGAGTATCTTTAGGATTTCTTTTTGATAATTCCAAAGGGGGGAGACATTATAAAATATAGGCATAGTTTATTAGGATTCTTACAGACAGGGGGAGTATAGAAGGAACATCATCAAACAGGTATATACATGTATAATATTTTATAAACTAAGGTCGTCATCATCAAAAAGGGGGAGATAGTTGAAGAATGGAGTTTTAATGACAGCAACCTAATTTCAATTATCATTGATCATAAAATATATGCTAACACTTTTTGTATAGAATATATATATATATATATATATATATATATATGTGTGTGTGTGTGTGTGTAGGAATTATATACAGGAAATATTACTGAAGACTGTACAGTTATAAAGATTCAAAGATTAGAGAAATTTCAAGACTCATGACTAATCAAGATTTCAAGAGTTCAAGATTAATATATTTATAGAGTCATGATTTTTTAAGACTTTAAATAGCACTCCAAGTTCAAATTCTAATTTTCAAATTCTAATTTTCAAATTCTAATTTTCTGATTTTCAATTCTATCCTCAATCCTCTCCATTTTGTTTTTCTATTTATCCTCAATTCTGTAACAACCTGGAAAGTCTGAGCCAATTTAAAAATTTTATTTTGGCAATTTTAATGAATTTTGATTATTTAAAATGGATTATTTTAAATAATAATGACGAGAAATTTATTTTGAATAGAATTAGAAGTATATATTTATTTGAATCGTCGTTAGAATATAAATATTTATTTTTAATTATAAAAGGAATTGAAAATGGCGCGGTAGGTTGAAAATTCGATTTCAAAGTTCAAATGAATGTACAGGATTCAAAACGAACCGAATTTTAGCGAAAACAAAAATATTAGAATCTATTTGAAAATATCTTTCCAACGAATCCGAAAAATCAAAATTTCATAGCGGGGATCAAAAGTAACGTCCAGTTGAAAATTCAGAATAGTCGCTATGGAATTCTGGCCCTTAAAAATGGAAATTTTGCAAATGACCTCGGTTTTCGACGAAACCACTTTTGTTGGATCTAGAATGTCAAATTATTGCTAGATTCTAAAATTCGTAATTTTTTGAATCAATATGTGAGCGTGGCAAAGGAAAACGCGTTTGACCAATTTCAATTTTAATCGACTGGAAAATGACCATTTTTCAAACGGTCTCAGAGTTTGACAAAATTAGTTTTGTTAGAACCGTATCGTCAATACGAAGCTAGAAAATATTTTTTTGGAATTTTTAAAATCCGTACGTGGTCCCGGTAAATTGAAATGTGCGTTCAAATTCAATATATAGATTTATATTTTGATTTTGACGAAAACTGGTCGAAACAGCCGAATCGGCTTACGATACATATCCCATTGTGTTCAAAATGGGGGTAATTAGCTACGGGCGACAGTCGTTGGGTTCGATTTGGAGTTCGAATGAAAAAGTAACTTTTTGGAATTAAATTAAACTAAATATTATTATATATATCCTTGGTCAAACCTTCTTCCCCCTTTCTCTTTCTCTTCCCCCGTTCATTTCAGCAAAGGAGAGAAAAAGAAAAAAAAGCAGCGCCCCTTCCTCCTCCCTCCCCCTTTCGCATCACCGTCGGCCTCCTCCCCTTCTCTTCCTCCTCTTCCTCCCTCCTCTCTCTCCTCCTCTTTCTCGCTTCAAATTGCAATCCCTAAACCCCCAAATTGCAAACCACCCCCTCCACGCGCCCTTCCACCGCCACCACCACCTTGCTGCGCCTCCCCCACACCCAATCAGGCCCAGCGCCGCCACCCCCCTCAGCCTAGCTCCGATCGTGGGCCCCGTTTCACCAAAATACCCTTTTTTCACTAAATTTTCATTTTTACATAACAACCCCTGACTTTGTTTCGCAAATAACTCTAAAACGGTACACTTCTGACCAAAACTCCTCTAGACCAAAGTCGAAGAGCGTGATTTTCTCTTCGATTTGGTATATGATAGTCATATTTTTGATTGCGGAGTTGTTGGGAAAACGCGTCCAAAGTCTGCTGTCCAAACACTGTCAAAATGCGGTCTTTTCGCGATTTCCGGCATAATGACACATTTTCGGAAGGAAGACCACTAGGCGAAAGTTGTCCGGAATGGCGCGTTTAAGCAAGAAAAAAAGATTGTGTGAAGATTGGAGCTTGTTTGCAAATTCTGGAACCAGAACAACAAATCCGGGCGATAGGAAATATGTGAGTTTTCTCCGTTTTAAAGCTTCTTTGGTTTTTGATATATGAAGTAAATAAAAATATGATTTTTATATTATAAAGATAATAAAAATATGATTTTTATATATGTAATGAAGTAAAAATTTGATCTTTATATTTGTAGCGATAGGATAAAAATACGATTTTAACATATGAAGTGACGATATAAAATTGTGATTTTTATCATATATGTATCAAAGTAAAAATATATTTTTTATCGTTTGAATGGCAATGTAAAAATGTGATTTTTATATATTCATTAGCGATAGAAAGATTTGATTTTTATCTATATAGTAGCGGTATAAAAATAGAATTTTTATCTATTCAGTAGCGGTATAAAAATAGAATTTTTATCTATATAGTAGCGGTATAAAAATAGAATTTTTATCCATATAGCGTAGTTATAAAAATGTGATTTTTATATACATAGCAACAATATAAAGATGAGATTTTGATATATGTGTGGATACGGACAACGAAAGTGGCAAAAGGCGAGCGGCGAACATTTTCTATATATGAAGAGTCGTGGTGTTTGGTTTAGCTAATCGGTGAGAACTTCTCACTTTTATTTTTGTTTTCTAGTTAAAAATATATACTAGGATGCAGACGGTGCTTAGCAGCACCCGACACCCCGTCGTCCACAGACCATGGACAACTTGTTTGTTTGGTTGTGCAGTTGATTAGATTATTGGTTTGAATTTGGTTTGGTGTGTGAAATGGAATTGATTAGATTGGTATGTGTATGGCGTAGGCTATTATTAGACTGGGGATAAGGCTAGGCCTTGTCCCGTTTCTAGTATCGTTCCGTTATGCCGCCGAAAATTTCTAAAATAAGTTAGAAAAATAAAAATATCATTTTATTGAATAAACGAACTGAATAGAATATTCATTTACAAATCAGACGATTTGTTTATGTACACTGATTTGACTGATATTGATTGAGACGATAAATTTTACACATCGCCCAACTGTACAAATAAAAATCTGTGTTTGTTGATTGAAACCCCACACGGGTATTGGGATGATATTTGACGTACACTAATCCATATTTTTTAGTTGTATGTCAATCGATAGGTTGACAGACAATTGTGTAGTGCAGTTTGGATGATGGTTGATTATTTGTCATTGCTATGATATACATGTGTTGTATGGAATCCATATAATTAACATTATATGGTAATTGATTGGGCCTCATTCCAATTTGGAAAATTAAAGAATATTATAAAATAAAGATTCATGTGTTGAATAGAATAAATAGTCATGTGTTGACGATGCTCATGTGTTGAGAATATTCGTGTGTTGAAACTTATCATGTGTTGAGTAAAATATTTTAACAATAAAAATTTACACCTTTATCATATATAAAATTAGAAACTAACTGGAAACTAGTTAAGATGAGTGGTTTCCTGGGTGTTGATCTGATGTTGGTTTCGGCCTTCGGGGTTAATACTTAGGAAATTGTTCTCTTGCTAATTTACGGTTAGAGTCTGATTAAGAATTAAACGATATAAAACACAATTTTATCAAATATATAAAATAAACAATATAGTCATGTGTTGACAATACTCATGTGTTGAGAATATTCATGTGTTGAAAATATTCATGTGTTGAATAAAATATATATTCATGTGTTGAAGAAAACAATCATTTGTTGAATAGAATAACGAAGTTATTGAAATATATAAAGCCGTGTTGATTAGATTTGCGCCATTTTGACGCGAATGATATTTATATTGATTTTATTCGAATATAGAAAGAAGTGATTTCAAAATATAATGTTTTGAAAATATTATCATTTATATATATATATATTGATGATATGGAATATTCAATTTTGATTTAAAATTGAATATGAAGTTGAAATTGTTTTGAAAACGAATTATAAAATACGTTTTGAATTGAAATCGACGATATATATGTAATATATATATTATATATATTAAATGGTCTGAATAGAACGCGCCGCGCCGCGACAGTTCGCGAATTTCGACCATTGACTTCGAATTGACATTACGGTAGATCCGACCGTCGGATTCTCCTGAAACCGGAACCATTGGGTTCGTATCGTAAAGAGTTTTCCAATGAATATTAGAAATATGAAATCTAATGGTTGGATTTGGAATTATGTCCAAATCAAATTTGGAAAAGGTCGATGTAAGTGCAGTTCGACGACCGCTATTGGAAATCGACTGTACGGGCCTTGATAAAATTATTAAAAATATTAATTATTTGTGTAAAATCATAATATATGAATTGGAAAGAATGGGGATGAAAAATTCCATATTTGAAATGATAAAAATATATTTTCGTCGTAATGAACTAGTTTTGAACTAGATTTGAAGTGGTTTTAAATTAATCAGAATTTCCAATATACGAATTGGAATGGATTTGAATCGAAATTATCTTCGGAATATTTCGATGTTGGATTTCGTGGTTATACAGATATGGTTGTGGGAATTTGAAAGATATATTTATATCGTTATTTCCAATATGATATTTGTTGGTTTCAGAATTTGATATAGAATATAAGCCGATATATTTTCTATTCAGAGCCTTGTATTTAATATCAAATGGGATTTTGGGTTCGTCGTGAATGGTGTCTTAAATAACACTGTTCTTGAACCCAGTATAGAAAAGAATAAATCTTTTAATTAAGATTTAGTGAAATTGTCCAGTTAATTTGGTATTTGATTGGAATTGAATTTAAATTGGTTTTTGGGTTTATCATGAGCGGTGTTTTGAATAACACCTGTTCTTTAACCTGGTTAACAATGGAATGTGATTTTGGGTTTATCGTGAATCGTGTTTTAGATGACATGGATTCTTTAACCCAGTTAAAGACAGGATACTGATTTTTGGGAAGATTAAAACTAAGTGGAGTTTTAATGAATCTTTATTAGATTAAAATGATCGAGAATGGAGTATCACCAGTTTTGCTCCAAAGCGATAGTAAAATCTTTAATTAGATTTGAACGTGAAATGGTAATTAATATTTACCGATAACACCATGGTGTTAGATATGGACTATTACCAGTTTTGCTCCATGGGATGAATAGGTTGGGATTGGGAAATAAATAATTACTTCGGTGTGGTTCGCTAATCCCGACTAGTTTGGAAAACCATAATATGGTCTGAAATGATATCCAAAGGAAGATTAAAGAATAAATTTAGAAGATTTTTTCCTTGATAAAATTAATGGGAACCTTTCCCTAAGAATGTGAATATCCGAATAAAAGAATATTCAGAATTGGAATAAGGCGTATGTTGTGTTTGTGTAACATTTGTTTATTATATACGCGGGTTATTCGGAAAGGCCGGGTTTATACCCATTCTGAATAACGGATTCGACGATAAGTCGAAGATGAAGACGGTGGTTGAAGACCGGAAGTCTTCACATCGTTTGGGTGATTACTGATGATCTTGATTGGGCTGTACACCCAAGATGAGGGAATCAGTTGGTGATCGTCCAGACGTACTTGGAGATCGATGAATATGCGAGGAAAGTGCCTCCGGTTTCGTTCAGACCCAGAACGAACTTGTAAATGGACCGTGTGTCTAACACTGGATTTTATTCTGTGTTGATTGATCTCTATTAAATATACATTTGTTTGGTGGTGGAGAATTTATTCTCTTGTTTAACACCCTTCTCTGAGACGTACGAGCTCAGAGGTTGTATATCGATGGACATCAGTCGCATGGAGTGAATTGCCTATGTGGCATGCCTAAGTGGCAAATGATCAAGGCTTTTGTTGAAAAGCAAAGTCTTGTGGTTGATGATCAAAGCACGGCTTGTGTGGCACAACTTTGTGTATAACGTTAATTCGCGAGCCTCACACCTCGGTATGAGTCAAAAAGGGGATAAGGATCCAAGGAGTGCACGACGTTTCTTTCTAGCTAGTGGTGGTGTGTAACACCCCGTAATTCTGTAACATTAAGTTTCACAAATTAAGGTATAATTAAATGTTAGAAGAAAAATTAAGGGAAACGGGTTACGCCATTGTGTTCGTCTCGAAATTCTGCTTGGAAACGAGTCCGAGTTTGCGAGAATCGTAGTCCGTATGAGGGAGATATGACCCTCCGAAGTTTCAGAAATTTTCAGAATCGAAAACAACTCGAAATTCGAATTCGAAATTCGAATTCAAACCCAGAAGCGGTCTGGGCGGGAAAATTCCCGCCCAGGACCCAGGTTGACTAGGGAGTCGACTGGGTAGTCGACCCCCCTGACCAGGTCGACTGGGCAGTCGACCTGGGGGTCGACCTGGTGCCAGTACCCGGTTTTGAACCTGGGTTCATTTTGATGTTTCTGGCCCGATTTTCTGACCAGATTCATGACTCTTATCCTATATAAACAGTCTCCTAGCCTCCTTCTCTCTAAACCATTTCATTCTATCCTTATGCTGCCTCTGAGAAAATGTATAAATAAATAAAAATAAGAAAATAATATGAAAATCTAAGACGAGGTTATGCTACTCAAGTTTGTCAAGAAGAGATTCGAATCAAGATTAAAGCTTCAAGATAAGAATCAAAGGCTAACTCAAACGGTTTCGAGCAACGTCGCACGAATCATAGCAACGCCATCTTTCTATTCTAAAAACCGATCAATGTAAGTTAGTTACTTTTTAGATTTGAACGCCTCCTATTTGTGACATGAACTTAAAAGGATATGAGAATATGCCCAATCTTTCTGTGCCTATCTATGTCTTTGTACCTGATTTAGAACTATCATGATTAATGAAGAATAAAAACTATGGCTATGCCTATGCCTATGACTTTGACCATGACTATGACTATGAAACTATGGACTTTGAAAACCATGTGCCTTTGACTATGAACATAAGCCTTCGACTAGGAACATAAAACTACTGCCTATGACTGTGACAAGAACAATTGTGGATGATTACCTATGATTCATGAACACGATATTATTACCTAAGGGTTATGACTATGAAATTGGATCTAAGTTTGATTTCCTACTCCGACCTACTCCTAATTATCCTTGGATCTTGTTTTTTGGGAATTTATTTATTAAGTTAGGTCTACCCATATTCTTGAACCTATATTATTATTCAACCCTTTTCATGTCATAATATTATCAGATCTATAGGCCTGCGATGCTTTAATCAATTTATTCAGTGCAATTTGTTAGATCTGTAATTAGTGAATCTGGAATCATCATCTTATGCCAGTTATTATGTCTATCTTTTCATGGCATTCTGGTTCATTCCCTTTGTGAGTGACACTAACGGACGTGGGGTGTTACACTTGGTATCAGAGCTGAAGGTTACCAGATCAGATAAAAGATTTGAAAATTTATTTTCAAACGGTTTTAAAAGAAGCATTTTCAAAAGAAAAGTTTGGTTTAAAGGCATATTCCCCAAAGCAATACGCACTATCCTCTGATTCTCTGTTTGAATTCTTGTCCCCTTCTTTATTAAGTCTTCGGGGCTCCTGGCTTTCTGGGAGGTAATCTCATCTCAGCACGGTTCCGTAGCCTTGATAAGACTACGATACCTATCGAAGGGAAAAGTAGTGCCCGACTTCCATCTATAGCCATAGTAGTTTCACCTGCGGCTAGTTTTCTTTCAAGCTTTGTAGGGTTTTCTTTACGATGGAGGCAGCTTTCGAGAGATTTCTGAACATGATTACACACGGAAGAGGATGAGGAGTTTGGCTAAGGAGCACAACCCAAGGATGAGTAATTCATGGATATAGACTTGGCTCACGAGGGAGGAAGAAATTGAAAAACCTAAGACGAGAGGAAGTATCTTTACTAGGGTAGAATAGGGCATATAATTAAGGACAAAAAGGGCAAGAACGAGGGATAGGATTCTTAGAAGGACAAGTACGTGCTCTCAACACCAGCACACCTGAGAGAGAGATAGTAAAAGTCTTTGCTGGAAAAGTTTAGCTTTTCCTTTGATCAACCTGTTAGTACTCTTTTGATTTTAATGCTTCACATTCGTTTATATCAGCTTCCATAGTTGAGGCTCTGCACCTTAGCACTTGTATAATAGAAGATCCCATTAGTGTCTCAAATCCAATTGGTCGTTCGGCCCGTTTACCTTTGATGTGTAAGGATTTGAGAATAACTATGTTAAGTGTTGAGTTTAAGCGTAATGCTTATGTTTTTGGTTCCATGGGCTATGAGTTGATTCTAGGCATGGGTTGATTAGCTAGTAATGGTGAAGAGAGGGTAGTTAGACTTTTGATTCGCCTCAGGAATACCCTCAAGATTCCGTACGATCCTAAAGGATCAGTTAGGCCTAGCTACTTAGAATCACTTGATACATCAATCAACGGCTTGCGATCCGTCAGGATAGTCCTTGAGCACGTATATATTTTGGTTAGTTTAGGAGTTTACACCTAAAACGCGGAATAGACTTCCGCATACATAATTGGCAATGAAAAGCCAGCTATCCGATCAACGACAGTTTTGGGGAATGGAGGACAAGAAGCTTCGAAATCGTAAAGATTAATTAGATAAGGTACAGAATAGGGAAGCTCAAGAATATGCGACTTAGAAGACTGAAGACTAGATACACGCATCATACCCTTTTTCTTAAGGGTACATCCTTGATCTATTTCTCTAGGAATTTTATGCATACTTTCTTGCTTTTAAAGGTATATCCTCTAGGACTTATCATCGATCCTTAGGTAGAAGCCGATGGGTGTAAACATGTATTTGAAACATGTTATGATTGATGGTTGCAAAGGGTTGCTCGTGGATGCATATACATAACATAGGCACAAGAACGACTCAGTTACTTTCATATTGCATTCGCATATATGCATTTACTCAACGAATTTAACTTGGTATGTTATCATATGGATGTTGCATATGACTGTGCACACATGTAGTATTTACATAACTAGGGATGTTTGCATACATGATTGGACACATGGCACTGACATAATTCGCATTAAGGAGGTCAACTGAATCAGTAGACCGCCTGATTTTGCATTAGATAAAGACATATACACACACTATGCATATGAACATGAAAGCATTAGAAATCTTTCTAAGGACAATGAATGCCTGTGATTGAATGGTCGAGTAGATGGGTGATTGGATGGTAGGACACATTCTTCCTAACTAGAAGATTTCGGGGACGAAATCCTTTTAAGAGGGGGAGAATGTAACACCCCATAATTCTTTAACATTAAGTTTCACAAATTAAGGTATAATTAAATGTTAGAAGAAAAATTAAGGGAAACGGGTTACGCCATTGCGTTCGTCTCGAAATTCTACTTGGAAATGAGTCCGAGTTTGCGAGAATTAGAGTCCGTATGAGGGAGATATGACCCTCCGAAGTTTCAGGAATTTCAGAATCGAAAACAGCTCGAAATTCGAAATCGAAATTCGAATTCAAACCCAGAAGCGGTCTGGGAGGGAACATACCCGCCCAGGACCCAAGTCGACTGGGTAGTCGACCCCCCCTGACCAAGCCGACTGGGCAGTCGACCTGGGGGTCGACCTGGGAGTCGACCTGGTGCCAGAACCTGGTTTTGAACCTGGGTTCATTTTGATGTTTCTGGCCCGATTTTCTGACCAGATTCATGACTCTAATCCTATATAAACAGCCTCCTAGCCTCCTTCTCTCTACACCATTTCATTCTATCCTTATGCCGCCTCTGAGAAAATGTATAAATAAATAAAAATAAGAAAATAATACGAAAATCTAAGACGAGATTATGCTGCACAAGTTTGTCAAGAAGAGATTCGAATCAAGATTAAAGCTTCAAGATAAGAATCAAAGGCTAACTCAAATGGTTTCGAGCAACGTCGCACGAATCATAGCAACGCCATCTTTCTATTCTAAAAACCGATCAATGTAAGTTGGTTACTTTTTAGATTTTAACGCCTCCTATTTGTGACATGAACTTAAAAGGATATAAGAATATGCCTAATCTTTCTATGCCTATCTATGTCTTTGGATCTGATTTAGAACTATCATGATTAATGAAGAATAAAAATTATGCCTATGCCTATGACCTGGACCATGACTATGACTATGAAACTATGGACTTTGAAAACCATGTGCCTTTGACTATGAACATAAGCCTTCGACTAGGAACATAAAACTACTGCCTATGACTGTGACAAGAACAATTGTGGATGATTACCTATGATTCATGAACACGATATTATTACCTAAGGATTATGACTATGAAATTGGATCTAAATTTGATTTCCTACCCCGACCTACTCCTAATTATCCTTGGATCTTGATTTTTGGGAATTTACCTATTAAGTTAGGTCTACCCATATTCTTGAACCTATATTATTGTTCAACCCTTTTCATGTCATAATATTATCAGGTCTATAGGCCTGCGATGCTTTAATCAATTTATTCAGTGCAATTTGTTAGATCTGTAATTAGTGAATCTGGAATCATCATCTTATGCAGTTATTATATCTATCTTTTCATGGCATCCTGGTTCATTCCCTTTTATCTACGAATCAAAATTTATCTATAATCTAGGATGAATCACAGTTACACAAACGATGGGAATACGATTTGGGCAAAACATGGAATTGACTTAAACGTGGTTGTAAACTTGGAAATTTGCATAGTTTGGAACACGAACATGATTGTGATTGACATAATTTAGAACATGTGTTATAGCATGACCATTAAAATGCAAATTGGGTAATTCTGACATGAATTATAGGATATGTAATTTGAATCTAGTATTGGCTTGTAAATCTAGTTTTCACATAAACTGTAAACTATAATAATAAGTCTAGTCTTGACATGAACTGTAATTAGAATATTGAACCAAAATTGGACTAGCTTGTGACGGCAAGGAATTTCGCTCGGTCCGAACCAGTCGCTAAACCGACCCAGACCGTTCGAAACGCCCTATCGTTTGAGAACACGACAAAATAGAACGCATGCAAAAGAACATTTCACTGTATATTACAACAATGCATCAGATTACAAGAATATACAGAGTATAAATGAATAATTATTACACAGAAATATCAGAGATTTAAATTACATTTAAATACATAGCAGCGGAAAATAATACAATACACAACTAGAAGTAGATATACGGATACAAAGCTTTCCGGATATCGTTCCAGCTGTAAACCAGGATCCTGTGAATATAAATCTGCAAAACCGAAACTACTAGCTGCCCGTGTCGAAAATAAGGGCACCCAGAGTTTAGGTTAAAACAATAAACTCCAGGTCAGTCATGTGACTGGTGTGAGAACTAAAACAGTTATTAATCTTTATTTTAAATCATTAGGTAAATCAAGGGACCACGCCGTATAACACGGAACGGGTTTCCTCCCAAGAATACCAGTGCATAAAACAAACAGCGCAATGCTAAATAAAGAAAAATGAAGCTGTTATAAGACCCAGGTCCCATCACACAATGCAACGCAGCCGAGGATAGGGTTTTCCCTTATAACAGCCAAAGAATGTTTGATACGTTCTAAAACAAATCATTTGATACTACCATAAGTGCATAGTGTATAAAACAACTTCAAATCATAAGTATCAATCATAGGCGACATGAGCGTCCCATGCCACTATGTCGCCATATATAGGTTTATAAATAAAACCGCAAAGTCACGTATTTGGAAATTGGATTTCCATCTATGAACCGAGGCAAAAGATAGTCCTCAACCGATTCGAGACAATCTAGCCCATGTCTCAGGATCAGAACGCATCAACCCTTTAGATCGTCAGGGCCGGTCCACCGATGTGGATTATTATGCCTGAACACTACGTTTCTCCGCCCTTTGGGGCGTAAGCGAGCCAACTAAATGACTCCATCGGTTCGAGAACGACCGATCAATCCGAGGCGCCTCGCAACAGCAACAACCACATAAGTCAAACTCGTCAGGGCGTGTAAAACCACTGACGCCACTTCTAGCTAGAAAGAAACGCAAGTCCTCCCTGATGTCCCTCCCGTTTTTGGTTCATACCGGGTGTGAAACTCGCGAAGCAAACGTTACACAAAGCTACGCCACAAAGGCCTTGCTTTGATCATCACCACAAGACTTTGCTTTTCAACAGAAGCCTCGATCAATTGCCACTTAGGCATGCCACACAGGCAATTCACTCCATGCGTTTGATATCCATCAATATATAACCCCTGAGCTCGTACGTCTCAGAGAAGGGCGTTAAGCAAGAGAATAAATTCTCCGCCGCCAAACAGATATATATTTAATAGAGATCAATCACACAGACTAAAATCCAATGTCAGACACACAGTCCATTTACAAGTCCGTTCTGGGTTTGAACGAAACCGGAGGCACCTAGTACCCCGCACATCCATCGATCTCCAAGTACGTCTGGACGATCACCAACTGTTTCCATCTTCTTGGGTGTACAGCCCAATCAAGATCATCAGTTATCACCCAAACGACGTGAAGACCTCCGGTCTTCGACCATCGTCTTCATCTTCGACTTATCGTCGCATCAGTTATTCAGAATGGGATAAACCCGGTCTTTCCGAATAACTCGCGTATATATTATAAAAGTGTTACACAAACACAACATACGCCTCATTCCAATTCATTAGTCACTAATCGCAAATTAATCAAGAGAATAATTCCCCAAATATTAACCCCGAAGGCCGAAACCAACATCAGATCAATATCCAGAAAACCATTCTGCTTGGCTAACCGACAGTTAGTTTCTAAATTTCACATTCATAGGGAAAGGTTCCCATTAATTTTATCCAAGATAAATTCCTTGAATTTATTCTTTATTCTATTTTTGAATCTCAATTCAAACTAGTCGGGATTAGCGAACCTTACCGAAGTAATCATTTGTTTTAATTTCCCAATCCCAACCTATTCATCCCATGAAGTAAAACTGGTAATACTTCATATCTAACACCACGGTGTTATCGGTAAATTCAATTACCATTCCACGTTTTAAATCTAATTAAAGATTTAACTATCGCCTGGAGCAAAACTGGTGATACTCCATTTTCGATCATTTCAATCTAATTAAAGATTCATTAAAACTCCACTTAGTTTTAATCTTTGACTGGGTTAAAGAATCAGTGTCATTTAAAAACACGGTTCACGATAAACCCAAAATCACATTCATTAATCATCGGGTTAAAGAACGAGTGTTATTTAAACAATGTTCACGATAAACCCAAAAATCAATACCAATTCAATTCCAATTAAATATCGTTTAATTGGTATGGTTCATTAAATCTAAATAAAAAGATTTAATCTTTTCTCAACTGGGTTCAAGAACAGTGTTAGTGAAGACACCATTCACGACAAACCCAAATCACATTTGATATTAAATACAAGGCTCTGAATAGAAAATATCCCGGCTTATATTCAATATCAAATTCTACGATTAACAAATGTCGTATTGGAAATAACGATATAAATGTATATATCTTTCAAATTTCCATAACAACATCTGCACAATCCCGAATTCCAACATCGAAATATTCCGAAGACAACTTCGATTCAAATCCACTCCAATGCAATCATTGGAAATTCTGGTTATTTTTAAAACCCTTTTCATATTCAATTTATTTATTTAAAAATAAATAGAATTATATTTCTAGTTCAAAACTAGTTCATTTCGATAAAAATCTATTTTTATCTTTTCAAATATGGAGTTTTTCATCCCAAATCTTCACAAATCATTTCTTATGATTTTACACCAATTATTACTATTTTTAATAATTTTATCAAGGCCCATACAGTCGATTTCCATCAACGGCCATCGAACTGCACTTACAGCGACCTTTTTCAAATTTGATTTGGACATAATTCCAAATCCAACCGTTAGATTTCAAATTTCTAACATTCGCTAGAAAGCTCTTTTCGATACGAACCCAACGGTTCCGGTTTTAGGAGAATCCGACGGTCGGATCTCCCGTAACGTCCATTTGAAATCAATGGTCGAAATTCGCGAACTGCCGCGGCGCGGCACGTTCTATTCAGGCCATTATATTATATATATAATATATATAATATATATTTCGTCGATTTCTATTTAAAATGAATTATATAAATAGTTTTAAATTCGTTTCAAAAGCAATTTCAACTTCCTTTTCAATTCAAATCAAAATTGAATTCTTCTTTATAAATTCGTTTTAAAATTCATTTCAATTCAATTCAAATTTCAATTCAATTTGAATTCAATTCAATTTAATTCATTTCGAAATCGTTTTCAATTCAATTCATTTCGAAATCGTTTTCAATTCAATTCATTTCGAAATCGTTTTCAATTCAATTCATTTCGAAATCGTTAAAATCGATAAAAATATCGTTCACGTCAAAATGGCGTCAATCTAATCAACACGGCTTCATAAATTTCTATTTTCAAATACTCTATTTCAAATATTTCTTTTTCAAAATAGTTGTTATTATCAAAATATTTCGTTCAACACATGACCAATCTCAATGAATGAGTACTGTCAACACATGAACTTTTATTTTATAATATTCTTTATTTTTCAAATTGGAATGAGGCCCAATCAATTACCATATAAAGTTAATTATATGGATTTTCATACAACACATGTATATAATGACATTGAAAATAATCAACCATCAACCAAAGTGCACTACACTGTATAAGCATCAAATATAAATATTCAACGCTTATAACAGCCTGTCAATCAATCGATCGACATATTTAATCAATCAGGATGAGTGAACTTCAAATTACTGTGAAAAAAAATAATAAAAAGTTTTTGCTCTTTTTAAAAAAAAAATAATAATAAAAAGTTTGATTTTTGAGAAGAATAAAAGGTTTGATTTTTTTTAGTATAAACTAGTTTGATTTTTGAAAGAATAAATAGTTTGATTTTTGAAAGAATAAAAAGTTTGATTTTTGAAAGAATAAAAAGTTTGATTTTTGAAAGAATAAAAAGTTTGATTTTTGAAAGAATAAAAAGTTTGATTTTTTTTTTTGAATGAAGAAATTGCTTTGAAAAGGAAAATAAAAATATCTTTGAATTGAGAATATAAAGCAGTTTTTACAAAGTATATAATGCAGTTTTTTTTTAGAACTTCATATATATGGTATGGTTCTTGAAAACAAATTAACATTGGTTTTTGAATATAAATAGAATTACTTTTGAAAGTAAGTAGAATTGGTTTTGAAAGTAAATATAATTGGTCTTGAAAGTAAAAGATTTAAAAGCTGTTTTTTTTTAAAAAGAGCAAAAACTGATTTAAAATGGGATTTTTATATATTGAACATCGAGATAAAAATATGATTTTTATATATTGAGTAGCGAAGTCAAAATTCGATTTTTATATATTGAATAACGAAGTAAAAATTCGATTTTTACATATGTAGTGGCTACAGCAACGAAGATGCGATAGCGATGAAGATTTCCTGCAAAAGAAGTGCCGTGGAGCTAGGATAGCTATCAGTGAGAATTTCTCACCTTTCAATTTCTTTCTAGTTTTATATATATACTAGGATGCAGACGGTGCTTAGTAGCACCCGACACAATCGTCCACAGACCATGGACTTGTTTGTTTGGTTGCATAGATTAGTTGGATTATTTGTTGAAATTGAATTGTTTGGTGAGATGAAATGGATATGATTGATGTGTGAATGGCGTGGGCCTTCACTAGACCGGGGATAAGGCTAGGCCTTGTCCCGTTTCTAGTATCGTGCCGTTATGCCGCCGAAATTTTCTAAAATATGTTAGAAAATAAAAATATCATTTTATTGTGTAAATGAATTGAATAGAAATTCATAGGTTGAAATAAAATGTTTTATCGTTAAAAATATAATTTTTAACGTGAATGTGAATAAATGAATAGTTATAAACAAATCGGCCGATTTGTTTGTATATACACTGATTTAACTGATATTGATTGGGTCGATAAATTTCACACATCGCCCAACTGCACAAATAAAATATGCGGTTGATTGTTTGAAACCCCACACGGGTGTTGGGATGAAATTTGAAGTTCACTCATCCTGATTGATTAAATATGTCGATCGATTGATTGACAGGTTGTTATAAGCGTTGAATATTTATATTTGATGCTTATACAGTGTAGTGCACTTTGGTTGATGGTTGATTATTTTCAACGTCATTATATACATGTGTTGTATGAAAATCCATATAATTAACTTTATATGGTAATTGATTGGGCCTCATTCCAATTTGAAAAATAAAGAATATTATAAAATAAAAGTTCATGTGTTGACAGTACTCATTCATTGAGATTGGTCATGTGTTGAACGAAATATTTTGATAATAACAACTATTTTGAAAAAGAAATATTTGAAATAGAATATTTGAAAATAGAAATTTATGAAGCCGTGTTGATTAGATTGACGCCATTTTGACGTGAACGATATTTTTATCGATTTTAACGATTTCGAAATGAATTGAATTGAAAACGATTTCGAAATGAATTGAATTGAAAACGATTTCGAAATGAATTAAATTGAATTGAATTCAAATTGAATTGAAATTTGAATTGAATTGAAATGAATTTTAAAACGAATTTATAAAGAAGAATTCAATTTTGATTTGAATTGAAAAGGAAGTTGAAATTGCTTTTGAAACGAATTTAAAACTATTTATATAATTCGTTTTAAATAGAAATCGACGAAATATATATTATATATATTATATATATAATATAATGGCCTGAATAGAACGCGCCGCGCCGCGGCAGTTCGCGAATTTCGACCATTGATTTCAAATGGACGTTACGGGAGATCCGACCGTCGGATTCTCCTAAAACCGGAACCGTTGGGTTCGTATCGAAAAGAGCTTTCTAGCGAATGTTAGAAATTTGAAATCTAACGGTTGGATTTGGAATTATGTCCAAATCAAATTTGAAAAAGGTCGCTGTAAGTGCAGTTCGATGGCCGTTGATGGAAATCGACTGTATGGGCCTTGATAAAATTATTAAAAATAGTAATAATTGGTGTAAAATCATAAGAAATGATTTGTGAAGATTTGGGATGAAAAACTCTATATTTGAAAAGATAAAAATAGATTTTTATCGAAATGAACTAGTTTTGAACTAGAAATATAATTCTATTTATTTTTAAATAAATAAATTGAATATGAAAAGGGTTTTAAAAATAACCAGAATTTCCAATGATTGCATTGGAGTGGATTTGAATCGAAGTTGTCTTCGGAATATTTCGATGTTGGAATTCGGGATTGTGCAGATGTTGTTATGGAAATTTGAAAGATATATACATTTATATCGTTATTTCCAATACGACATTTGTTAATCGTAGAATTTGATATTGAATATAAGCCGGGATATTTTCTATTCAGAGCCTTGTATTTAATATCAAATGTGATTTGGGTTTGTCGTGAATGGTGTCTTCACTAACACTGTTCTTGAACCCAGTTGAGAAAAGATTAAATCTTTTTATTTAGATTTAATGAACCATACCAATTAAACGATATTTAATTGGAATTGAATTGGTATTGATTTTTGGGTTTATCGTGAACATTGTTTAAATAACACTCGTTCTTTAACCCGATGATTAATGAATGTGATTTTGGGTTTATCGTGAACCGTGTTTTTAAATGACACTGATTCTTTAACCCAGTCAAAGATTAAAACTAAGTGGAGTTTTAATGAATCTTTAATTAGATTGAAATGATCGAAAATGGAGTATCACCAGTTTTGCTCCAGGCGATAGTTAAATCTTTAATTAGATTTAAAACGTGGAATGGTAATTGAATTTACCGATAACACCGTGGTGTTAGATATGAAGTATTACCAGTTTTACTTCATGGGATGAATAGGTTGGGATTGGGAAATTAAAACAAATGATTACTTCGGTAAGGTTCGCTAATCCCGACTAGTTTGAATTGAGATTCAAAAATAGAATAAAGAATAAATTCAAGGAATTTATCTTGGATAAAATTAATGGGAACCTTTCCCTATGAATGTGAAATTTAGAAACTAACTGTCGGTTAGCCAAGCAGAATGGTTTTCTGGATATTGATCTGATGTTGGTTTCGGCCTTCGGGGTTAATATTTGGGGAATTATTCTCTTGATTAATTTGCGATTAGTGACTAATGAATTGGAATGAGGCGTATGTTGTGTTTGTGTAACACTTTTATAATATATACGCGAGTTATTCGGAAAGACCGGGTTTATCCCATTCTGAATAACTGATGCGACGATAAGTCGAAGATGAAGACGATGGTCGAAGACCGGAGGTCTTCACGTCGTTTGGGTGATAACTGATGATCTTGATTGGGCTGTACACCCAAGAAGATGGAAACAGTTGGTGATCGTCCAGACGTACTTGGAGATCGATGGATGTGCGGGGTACTAAGTGCCTCCGGTTTCGTTCAAACCCAGAACGGACTTGTAAATGGACTGTGTGTCTGACATTGGATTTTAGTCTGTGTGATTGATCTCTATTAAATATATATCTGTTTGGCGGCGGAGAATTTATTCTCTTGCTTAACGCCCTTCTCTGAGACGTACGAGCTCAGGGGTTATATATTGATGGATATCAAACGCATGGAGTGAATTGCCTGTGTGGCATGCCTAAGTGGCAATTGATCGAGGCTTCTGTTGAAAAAGCAAAGTCTTGTGGTGATGATCAAAGCAAGGCCTTTGTGGCGTAGCTTTGTGTAACGTTTGCTTCGCGAGTTTCACACCCGGTATGAACCAAAAACGGGAGGGACATCAGGGAGGACTTGCGTTTCTTTCTAGCTAGAAGTGGCGTCAGTGGTTTTACACGCCCTGACGAGTTTGACTTATGTGGTTGTTGCTGTTGCGAGGCGCCTCGGATTGATCGGTCGTTCTCGAACCGATGGAGTCATTTAGTTGGCTCGCTTACGCCCCAAAGGGCG
The DNA here is from genome assembly GCA_030737875.1 of Allium sativum. Taxonomy (NCBI): domain Eukaryota; kingdom Viridiplantae; phylum Streptophyta; class Magnoliopsida; order Asparagales; family Amaryllidaceae; genus Allium; species Allium sativum. The sequence goes on from CM060923.1 coordinate 168,489,595, forward strand.
GAGAAACGTAGTGTTCAGGCATAATAATCCACATCGGTGGACCGGCCCTGACGATCTAAAGGGTTGATGCGTTCTGATCCTGAGACATGGGCTAGATTGTCTCGAATCGGTTGAGGACTATCTTTTGCCTCGGTTCATAGATGGAAATCCAATTTCCAAATACGTGACTTTGCGGTTTTATTTATAAACCTATATATGGCGACATAGTGGCATGGGACGCTCATGTCGCCTATGATTGATACTTATGATTTGAAGTTGTTTTATACACTATGCACTTATGGTAGTATCAAATGATTTGTTTTAGAACGTATCAAACATTCTTTGGCTGTTATAAGGGAAAACCCTATCCTCGGCTGCGTTGCATTGTGTGATGGGACCTGGGTCTTATAACAGCTTCATTTTTCTTTATTTAGCATTGCGCTGTTTGTTTTATGCACTGGTATTCTTGGGAGGAAACCCGTTCCGTGTTATACGGCGTGGTCCCTTGATTTACCTAATGATTTAAAATAAAGATTAATAACTGTTTTAGTTCTCACACCAGTCACATGACTGACCTGGAGTTTATTGTTTTAACCTAAACTCTGGGTGCCCTTATTTTCGACACGGGCAGCTAGTAGTTTCGGTTTTGCAGATTTATATTCACAGGATCCTGGTTTACAGCTGGAACGATATCCGGAAAGCTTTGTATCCGTATATCTACTTCTAGTTGTGTATTGTATTATTTTCCGCTGCTATGTATTTAAATGTAATTTAAATCTCTGATATTTCTGTGTAATAATTATTCATTTATACTCTGTATATTCTTGTAATCTGATGCATTGTTGTAATATACAGTGAAATGTTCTTTTGCATGCGTTCTATTTTGTCGTGTTCTCAAACGATAGGGCGTTTCGAACGGTCTGGGTCGGTTTAGCGACTGGTTCGGACCGAGCGAAATTCCTTGCCGTCACATAGCTAAATTAAGTTAATTAGGCATAATGAACGTACTAGCATAATTTTGAATTTAGTCATAATTGTGAGTAACTGACATATACATTAGGCTTGGGCAAAAATGGTATAAGTACAACTGATTTATGGGGGAAATGGGCCATAATAATAAACGTTGACAATGTACATTAAAAGAGTAATTTTGGAATAAGTAAATTAGGAATAATTTACTTATAGAATTCGTCCTAAGTGAGAAATGTAAATTTAGACAATACGAATATGCTTAACCCGAGGTTGGATTGAGTTGTGATGTAAACCTGCCCGGACCCGCCCGACTATCCAGCAGTCACAACAATACCTATCCAATGTGGGAGGTTAAGGCATTAAGCCCAATAAGGACCCGAGGTTAGACTGAGTTGCGGTGTAAACCTGCACGGAACCGACCGGCTGTCCAGTAATCGCAACAATACCTGTCTAATGTGAGTGGTTGGTGCTTTAATAAGACAATTAAAGCTAAGCTAGAATTGATAGGGTTAAGTCCATTTAATAAAATACTTAACCAACTTAACACAGTTAAGCTAGAATGGGAGGGTTAAGTCCATAGGAATACTTAACCAACTTAACATGGTAACAAGACAGGATTTGTAAGGGTTAAGTAACCAAGAAAAACACTTAGCCAATTTAACATGTTAACCAGACTAGAAGGAGGGGTTAAGCAAAATTTAATACACTTGGCCAATTTAACATGTTAACTAGACTAGATGGTGGGGGTTAAGTAAACTTAGAACACTTAACCATCATAGTGTGATAAATGAATAGGGTTAAGTTAAAAACATGAAAGGGACAATACTTAACTATTAGAACATGATTATTAAACAGATTTTAAGGTTAAGTTAAAAAGAACACTTAACCAGTACAAGGTGAATGGGTTAGGTTAAGTAATAAGAAAATGCTTAACCAATATAACTTGGTTTGTGGTAGGGTTAAGTCAACATGAATTACTGATAACACTTAACCAGTTTAATAAGACAAAGGAATGGGTTAAGTTAACTCGAATTGACTAATGACAATTAACCAATCCAACTTGATGAGAAGGAGAACTAAGTAAGTAAACCTTAGTTAAAAGGGCTAAGTAATAAACATTAGTTAAGAAAACGACGATTCAGGAAACAAAGTGGTAAACCTTAGTTAAGAAAACTAAGTAGTAATCCTTAGTATAACACGAGGAGGAGCGAGCATCTAATCTTAGAGAAGGCTCCAACGAATTGGGTTACGAAGCCCGAGGCTTCGAGGGGACGTGAGGGTACTCTTGGTATCCCTCTGTGAGGTGGCAGATGATCCTCCTGGGCTCACAGAGGTTAAGGTCTGCGGTTGAAGAACCAAGGGTATGCCTTGGTTGTAATACAAGGCAACCTAAAGACTAGTATGGACCATCGTGATTCAGTGAGACCAGTAGCCCTGTGATAGCAACTCGTCGTCTACCTACCATCTTTAGTCAATCGTTGTACGTATGCGGAAAGGCAGAGAACTCCCAACAGACCATATACTTGCTATCTAGTTATGGGTGAGGCTGGCCAATAGGAAAGTAGGGCATAGGGTGGCAAGAGTACAGTTCTCGCGCTTGATTTTCTTGGACCGCCTTTCATTAGTTGAGGGAGGGGTCACGTGGGACCATAACCACTGGTAGAAAAACATACCTTAACATCTGCACCGGCAGATATATGAAAAGCTCCTGACGAGTTCCGTGTTTCTAGAGTAGCCCTACCACGGGACTCGGGTCGCACATTTCAGGACATGTGCATCTAGACAGCGATAAACGATTCGCAACACATACGTGGGGAAAGTCTAGGAACATATACCACTCTAGGTAGTGTGTCCTAGACTAGGGGCATCGTTCGACATGTAGCGTAATCCCTAGTGGACCTAGGTGGCATAAACCCTGAATCTGTGAAGCATTAGATAAGTCACGTAAACCCTAGTTGAATCTAGGAAGCACTCAATAGAAAGACCCTAGATTAGATCTAGGTAAGAAATAATAGATGTACACCTGAAAACAACCACAACTTAGGGGATTGGGATCATGTTATCATCTTATACAGATTACTAGTTGAGACACTAGTTAGGTAGTGCAAAGATATAGATACCAGAATAACAGGGTAATAGCGAAGCAAAGAAAGTAGTGAAGCATATCTTATCTTGCCTTAGCACATCTTGCGTTAATCTTATGTTATCTTGTTAGCCCTATCATCATGGTATTATCTTGTATGCAGTTAATTCATGTCGTTTTGCTTTTCCCTGTTCACATGCTGAAAGTTACTGAACTTACCAGACTTTATGTATGACTCTGTTTTCTTTTGCTTTCTTGACTTCCGTTCCCCCCCAGGTCCGCAGGGAAGGAATGTTACTACTTAAGCTCAGTTTCCTTTCCAAGCTGGAGATTAGTCGAAGTTTTGCTTGGATTCTCTTTTCATTTGCTATGGCTGGCTTATGCTACATTGGGGAATATAAATGTATTTTTATGCTTCTTTACTTTGTAAGACAGATGATACTCTGATATTGGAAACAATTGTTGTACAAGCTATTTATCAATAAGACAAAGTTTTATTTTCCGCTGTTTTAATTTTGTCTGTCTTGTAATTTATCTGCATCTTTTACCTTAAATACTCCACAAAACTTAGTGCATTCTCTTTGTGAGTGACACTAACGGACGTGGGGTGTTACATGGTGTCAGTGCTTAAACTGGCTGACATTTATATACTTTTCATCTGTGTGGTTGTTGGAGTGCGAGGCGCCTCGAATATATGGTCGATAACTGGCACTATATGAGCCGACGTACAGACCATTATATAGGTCCTATAGGACCGGGAAACGTGTGTTCAAGAATTGCCAATCCTCAAAAGTAAGAGAGGAACGGCCTTGGAGGTTCCAAGGGATCACTGTGTGTGGTCCTGAGGCATTTGCTAGAGTGTCTTGAATCGGAGAGGAGCTTGCCCCTTGCCTCGACTCATGACGGAAATCCAATTTCCAATACGTGACTTGCGGTTTTATTTGTAGAGCCTAGTATGGCGACATGATAGATGGTACCCATGCAGCCTAGGATTGATATTTATGATTAAAATTGATTTGACACTATACACTTATAATAGTATCAAATGATTTGTTTTAAACGTACCAAGCATGTTTGGCTATTATAAGGGAAAACCCTATCCTCCGGCTTGCGTTGCATTGTGTGATGGGACCTGGGTCTTGTAATAGCTTCATTTTTCCAAAAAGCATTGCGCTGTTTTGTTATATGCACTAGTATTCTTGGGAAGAAACCCGTTCCGTGTTATACGGCGTGGTCTCTTGAATTACTCTCTTTTAAAGTAAAGTTTTAAATAACTATTTTAGTTCTCACACCGGTCACATGATTGACCTGGAGTTTATTGTTTTGACATAAACTCTGGGTGCCCTTATTTTCCGCACGGGCAGCTAGTAGTTTTGGTTTTGCAGATTTATATTCACAGGATCCTGGTTTATAGCTGAAGTGATATTCGGAAAGCTCTGTATCCGTGTATTTCTTTCAGTTATGTTTTGTATTATTTTTCCGCTGCAGTAATGTATTTAAATCTCTAATATTCTGTGTTATGTAATATTTATTCATACTCTGTATATTCTTGTATTCTGATGGAATTGTTGTAATAAACAATGAAATGTTCTTCTGTTTGTGTTCCGATGTGGCTTGTTCTCATCTCAATCTGTGCTTTCCTTCACGGGGAAGTTCGAGTCGTTATAGAGTGGTATCAGAGCTTTGGTTTAAAGAGCTCGAGGACAAGACACATTAGAACCATACGAAGGAATTCATCAGAAATTGGATTAGCAATGTCCAATGAGAATGACTCGTTAGAGATAGGATCAATAGTATCCTAGAACGAGTGTGAAGAGTATATTTTTAAAATGAAAACCAACTTTGTTTTGAAAATTTAAGCCAGTTTATATGTATTTGAATATTTTATTTATATTGATTTGGACAATCCAATATATAAAGATTTTGCATATATGCCTTGCAAACGTATATTCGAAGTTTTAATATACTGGATAAATATAGAATCGCACTCTAGTCGCCCAGGGATGATTCTGATAATGCTGCAGCGTTATCAGTATTTATTTTCGAGTAACGAAGGTGAGATTTCTACATATTTCCAAGTGACTGGTGTGAGAACCAAAACTAAATAGGTTTATCGTTGTGATTTGGCATCAAAAACATGATTTTCTGTATATGTATCAAAATTATGAATTTGAAACGTTAATTCACTAATTGATTGATGGTTGTGTTGTATGATTATTCATTTAAACCATTATGTGAATGAAAGATAAATTTAGGCCAAATTGAACCAAATATTGAACTATATTGAAAATTATTTGCAAATGCATGCATGTACATATATATATGTGCCCAGGTCATTGCAAGGAGGCTAGAGAAGAGGAATAAAATTGTTTGCCCGACAAATAGGTACATGTTTATTGTATTTCTTGGGTTTTGGATGATTTTATGAGCCGATTGGCTAGCCGCTTGGCTTTTTCTTTTTCTTTTGGATTGAAGAAGGCCACGGGAGGCTATATGAAATATCCCGAAGCTCCCAGTGCAGGGGAGGTTATGGCGAAATTTTTCGAAAATTTAGGGTGTTAGCCAAATTTGTGAAAAATTTGAAAAGTTCTTAGAAACTGAAAAGTTGAAGAACTTAAGCCGTAAAGAAAATAATGAAAGTTAAGTTGGTTTGTGAAACAACTTTCGACTTTGTTCCTTTTCGGGGACGAAAAGTTTTAAGTGAGGGAGATTGTAGCAACCCGGAAATTCCGAGCCAATTTAAAATTTTTATTTTGGCAATTTTAATGAATTTTGATTATTTAAAATGGATTATTTTAAATAATAATGATGAGAAATTTATTTTGAATAGAATTAGAAGTATATATTTATTTGAATCGTCGTTAGAATATAAATATTTATTTTTAATTCTAAAAGGAACTGAAAATGGCGCGGTAGTTTGAAAATTCGATTTCAGAGTTCAAATGAACGTACAAGATTCAAAATAAACCGGATTTTAGCGAAACCAAAAATATTAGAATCTATTTGAAAATATCTTTCCAACGAATCTGAAAAATCGAAATTTCATAGCGGGGATCAAAAGTTACGTCCAGTTGAAAATTCAGAATAGTCGCTATGGAATTCTGGCCCTTAAAAATGGAAATTTTGCAAACGCCTTGGTTTTCGATGAAACCACTTTTGTTGGATCCGGGATGTCAAATTATTGCTAGATTCCAAATTTCGTAATTTTTCGAATCAATATGTGAGCGTGACAAAGGAAAACGTGTTTGACCAGTTTTAGTTGATTTTAATCGACTGGAAAATGGCCATTTTTCAAACGGTCTCAGAATTCAACGAAATTAGTTTTGTTAGAACCGTATCGTCAATACGAAGCTAGAAAATATTTTTCTGGAATTTTTAGAGTCCGTATGTGGTCCCGGTAAATTGAAATGTGCGTTCAAATTCAATATATAGATTTAAATTTTTATTTTGACGAAAACTGGTCGAAACAGCCGAATCGGCTTACGATACATATCCCATTGTGTTCGAAATGAGGGTAATTAGCTAGGAGCATTAGTCGTTGGGTTCTATTTGGGGTTCGAATGAAAAAGTAACTTTTTGGAATTAAATTAAATTAAATATTATTATATATATACTTGGTCAAACTTTCTTCCCCCTTTCTCTTTCTCTTCGCCCGTTCATTTCAGCAAAGGAGAGAAAAAGAAAAAAATGCAGCGCCCCTTCCTCCTCCCTCCCCCTTCTGCATCACCGTCAACCTCCTCCCCTTCTCTTCCTCCTCTTCCTCCCTCCTCTCTCTCCTCCTCTTTCTCTCTTCAAATTGCAATCCCTAAACCCCCAAATTGCAAACCACCACCTCCACGCGCCCTTCCACCGCCACCACCACCTTTTTGCGCCTCCCACACACCCAATCAGGCCAAGTGCCACCACCCCCTCAGCCTAGCTCCGATCGTGGGCCCCGTTTCACCAAAATCCCCTTTTTTCACCAAATTTTCGTTTTTACATAACAACCCCTGACTTTGTTTCGCAAATAACTCTCAAACAGTGCACTTCTGACCAAAACTCCTCTAGACCAAAGTCGAAGAGTGTGATTTTCTCTTCGATTTGGTATATGATAGTCCTATTTTGGATTGCGGAGTTGTTGGGATAACGCGTCCAAAGTCTGCTGTCCAAACACTGTCAAAATGCCGTCTTTTCACGATTTCCGGCGAAATGGCACATTTTCGGAAGGAAGACAACGAGGCGAAAGTTGTTCGAAATGGCGCGTTTAAGCGAGAAAAAAAGATTATGTGAAGATTGGAGCTCGTTTGCAAATTCTGGAACCAGAACAACAAATCCGGGCGATAGAAAATATATGAGTTTTCTCTGTTTTAAAGCTTCTATGGTTTTTGATATATGAAGTAAATAAAAATATGATTTTTATATTATAGAGATAATAAATATATGATTTTTATATATGTAATGAATTAAAAATTTGATCTTTATATTTGTGGCGATAGGATAAAAATACGATTTTAACATATGAAGTGACGATATAAAATTGTGATTTTTATCATATATGTATCAAAGTAAAAATATAATTTTTATCGTTTGAATGGCAATGTAAAAATGTGATTTTTATATATTCATTAGCGATAGAAAGATTTGATTTTTATCTAATAGTAGCGGTATAAAAATAGAATTTTTATCTATACAGTAGCGGTATAAAAATAGATTTTTTATCTATATAGTAGCGGTATAAAAATAGAATTTTTATCCATATAGCGTAGTTATAAAAATGTGATTTTTTTATATATATAGCAACAATATAAAGATGCGATATTGATATATGTAGTGGATACGGACAACGAAAGTGGCAAAACGCGAGCGGCGAAGATTTTCTACATATGAAGAGTCGTGGTGTTTGGTTTAGCTAATCGGTGAGAACTTCTCACTTTTATTTTTGTTTTCTAGTTAAAAATATATACTAGGATGCAGACGGTGCTTAGCAGCACCCGACACCCCGTCGTCCACAGACCATGGACGACTTGTTTGTTTGGTTGTGTAGTTGATTAGATTATTGGTTTGAATTTGGTTTGGTGTGTGAAATGGAATTGATTAGATTGGTATGTGTATGGCGTAGGCTATTATTAGACTGGGGATAAAGCTAGGCCTTGTCCCGTTTCTAGTATCGTGCCGTTATGCCGCCGAAATTTTCTAAAATAAGTTAGAAAAATAAAAATATCATTTTATTGAATAAATGAACTGAATAGAATATTCATTTACAAATCAGACGATTTGTTTATGTACACTTATTTGACTGATATTGATTGGGACGATAAATTTTACACATCGCCCAACTGCACAAATAAAAATCTGTGTTTGTTGATTGAAACCCCACACGGGTATTGGGATGATATTTGACGTACACTAATCCCGATTTTTTAGTTGTATGTCAATCGATAGGTTGACAGACAGTTGTGTAGTGCACTTTGGAAGATGGTTGATTATTTGTCATTGCTATGATATACATGTGTTGTATGGAATCCATATAATTAACATTATATGGTAATTGATTGGGCCTCATTCCAATTTGGAAAATTAAAGAATATTATAAAATAAAGATTCATGTGTTGAATAAAATAAATAGTCATGTGTTGACGATGCTCATGTGTTGAGAATATTCATGTGTTGAAACTTATCATGTGTTGAGTAAAATATTTTAACAATAAAAATTTACATCTTTATCATATATAAAATTAGAAACTAACTGGAAACTGTTAAGATGAGTGGTTTCCTGGGTGTTGATCTGATGTTGGTTTCGGCCTTCGAGGTTAACACTTAGGAAATTGTTCTCTTGCTAATTTACGGTTAGAGTCTGATTAAGAATTAAACGATATAAAACACAATTTTATCAAATATATAAAATAAACAATATAGTCATGTGTTGACAATACTCATGTGTTGAGAATATTCATGTGTTGAATAAAATATATATTCATGTGTTGAAGAAAATATTCATTTGTTGAATAGAATAACGAAGTTATTGAAATATATAAAGCCGTGTTGATTAGATTTGCGCCATTTTGACGCGAATGATATTTATATCGATTTTATTCGAATATAGAAAGAAGTGATTTCAAAATATAATGTTTTGAAAATATTATCATTTATATATATATTGATGATATGGAATATTCAATTTTGATTTAAAATTGAATATGAAGTTGAAATTGTTTTGAAAACGAATTATAAAATACGTTTTGAATTGAAATCGACGAAATATATAATATATAATATATATATTATATATATTAAATGGTCTGAATAGAACGCGTCGCGCCGCGGCAGTTCGCGAATTTCGACCATTGACTTTGAATTGACATTGCGGTAGATCCGACCGTCGGATTCTCCTGAAACCGGAACCATTGGGTTCGTATCGAAAAGAGATTTCCAATGAATATTAGAAATCTGAAATCTAATGGTTGGATTTGGAATTATGTCCAAATCAAATTTGGAAAAGTTCGCCATAAATGCAGTTCGACGACTGTTATTGGAAATCGACTGTACGGGCCTTGATAAAATTATTAAAAATATTAATTATTTGTGTAAAATCATAATATATGAATTGGAAAGAATGGGGATGAAAAATTCCATATTTGAAAAGATAAAAATATATTTTTATCGAAATGAACTAGTTTTGAACTAGATTTGAAGTGGTTTTAAAATAATCAGAATTTCCAATATACGTATTGGAATGGATTTGAATCGAAATTATCTTCGGAATATTTCGATGTTGGATTTCGTGGTTATACAGATATGGTTGTGGAAATTTGAAAGATATATTTATATCGTTATTTCCAATACAATATTTGTTGGTTTCAGAATTTGATATTGAATATAAGCTGATATATTTTCTATTCAGAGCCTTGTATTTAATATCAAATGGGATTTTGGGTTCGTCGTGAATGGTGTCTTAAATAACACTGTTCTTGAACCCAGTTTAGAAAAGAATAAATCTTTTAATTAAGATTTAGTGAAATTGTCCAGTTAATTTGGTATTTAATTGGAATTGAATTTAAATTGGTTTTTGGGTTTATCGTGAGCGGTGTTTTGAATAACACCTGTTCTTTAACCCGATTAACAATGGAATGTGATTTTGGGTTTATCGTGAACCGTGTTTTAGACGACATGGATTCTTTAACCCAGTTAAAGACAGGATATTGATTTTTGGGAAGATTAAAACTAAGTGGAGTTTAAATGAATCTTTAATTAGATTAAAATGATCGAGAATGGAGTATCACCAGTTTTGCTCCAAAGCGATAGTAAAATCTTTAATTAGATTTGAACCTGAAATGGTAATTAATATTTACCGATAACACCATGGTGTTAGATATGGACTATTACCAGTTTTGCTCCATGGGATGAATAGGTTGGGATTGGGAAATAAATAATTACTTCGGTGTGGTTCGCTAATCCCGACTAGTTTGGAAAACCATAATATGGTTTGAAATGATATCCAAAGGAAGATTAAAGAATAAATTTAGAAGATTTTTTCTTTGATAAAATTAATGGGAACCTTTCCCTAAGAATGTGAATATCTGAATAAAAGAATATTCAGAATTGGAATAAGGCGTATGTTGTGTTTGTGTAACATTTGTTTATTATATACGCGGGTTATTCGGAAAGGCCGGGTTTATAGCCATTCTGAATAACGGATTCGACGATAAGTCGAAGATGAAGACGGTGGTTGAAGACCGGAAGTCTTCATATCGTTTGGGTGATTACTGATGATCTTGATTGGGCTGTACACCCAAGATGAGGGAATCAGTTGGTGATCGTCCAGACGTACTTGGAGATCGATGGATATCCGAGGAAAGTGCCTCCGGTTTCGTTCAGACCCAGAACGAACTTGTAAATGGACTGTGTGTCTAACACTGGATTTTATTCTGTGTTGATTGATCTCTATTAAATATACATCTGTTTGGTGGCGGAGAATTTATTCTCTTGCTTAACACCCTTCTCTGAGACGTACGAGCTCAGAGGTTGTATATCGATGGACATCAGTCGCATGGAGTGAATTGCCTATGTGGCATGCCTAAGTGGCAAATGATCAAGGCTTTTGTTGAAAAGCAAAGTCTTGTGGTTAATGATCAAAGCACGGCCTGTGTGGCACAACATTGTGTTTAACATTAATTCGCGAGCCTCACACCTCGGCCTGAGTGAAAAACAGGATAAGGACCCAAGGAGTGCACGACGTTTCTTTCTAGCTAGTGGTGGTGTGTAACACCCCGTAATTCTGTAACATTAAGTTTCACAAAATAAGGTATAATTAAATGTTAGAAGAAAAATTAAGGGAAACGGGATACGCCATTGTGTTCGTCTCGAAATTCTGCTTGGAAACGAGTCCGAGTTCGCGAGAATCGGAGTCCGTATGAGGGAGATATGACCCTCCGAAGTTTCAGGAATTTTCAGAATCGAAAACAGCTCGAATTCCAAATTCGAAATTTGAATTCAAACCCAGAAGCGGTCTGGGCGGGAAAATTCCCGCCCAGGACCCAGGTCGACTGTGTTGAGTCAACGGTTTCAATGCTTATTTTGATTAATGACAAGAAGGAGCTTCATGATTAAAAAAAGAAGACTCAATATTTTATAGGTTAGAAGATGGTTATTTTAGAGTTATTTATGTTAAAATCTATCCTCAAGTAATCATACTTCTTATTCTCTTCAAAAATCTACATGAAAACTCATTTTTTATGTACATTGACAAAATCCTGTCAACCTGTTAAAACTAACAGGTCAACAGCTTTTTAAACTTAACAGGTCAACCTGTTAAAATTAACAGGTCAACAGCTTTTTGAAATAACGGTCAAAAACCTGTCAACCTATTAATTTTTTCTGTCGACCTATTTTTGAATTTCATGAAGAGTCATCTTCTTTATTGAAAAGTTGCATCCATTTCTCTTCATTAAAAATCACTCCTTTTGATTGCAACTTTTCACTAATAATTACAACTTCTCATTTGCTATAAATACATCATCTTTCATTCATCCAAATCACCGATTCTTGCTCTGATTTCTGATCTTACTTTCTAAATACTCTTGCATTCTAAAAAGCTCCCAAATTCAAGTTACTTATTGAATCCTTGATAATATTTCTCATATTTTGATTCAACAAGCAATTAACTTCCTTCAAATCTTCGCATTCAATTCATATACTTGAGGATAAGATTATAGGAAGGTTGTACTCAATCATTGACTAATCAGTGTTGAAGAAAGAACACATTCAAGGTCAAACTCTTGTAATCGTCTTGTGGGTAAGCTTGTAGCCCGTGAAATCAAGTGGGTAAGCTTGTAGCCCGTGAAATCAAGTGGGTAAGATTGTAGCCCGTGAAATCAAGTGGGTAAACTTGTAGCCCGTAAATCAAGTAGTTGTGAACCTGTTCCTCCGGGTGAAGCGAGGGTGTTGTTTAGTGAAAAGCCGAAGAGGAGCTTCGGGACTGGATGTAGGACTGGAGGTCCGAACCAGTATAAAAATCCTGGTGTCGTTACTCTACTTTACTTTACTTTACTGCATTTATAGTTATTTGTGATATATATCTTGTTTGCGAATTTTTACCTGCATAACTATTGAATAGCTTAAGTTATCACATACATTCCGCATAGCCATATTAGAGATCCTACACAAGTCTTACACGCACGGACTTTTCAGACTGTGTAGTCGACTGGGTAGTCGACCCCCCTGACCAGGTCGAATGGGCAGTCGACCTAGGGGTCGACCTGGTGCCCGAACCCGGTTTTGGACCTGGATTCATTTTGATGTTTCTGGCCCGATTTTCTGACCAGATTCATGACTCTAATCCTATATAAACAGCCTCCTAGCCTCCTTCTCTCTACACCATTTCATTCTATCCTTATGCTGCCTCTGAGAAAATGTATAAATAAATAAAAATAAGAAAATAATACGAAAATCTAAGATGAGGTTATGCTGCTCAAGTTTGTCAAGAAGAGATTCGAATCAAGATTAAAGCTTCAAGATAAGAATCAAAGGCTAACTCAAACGGTTTCGAGCAACATCGCACGAATCATAGCAACGCCATCTTTCTATTCAAAAAACCGATCAATGTAAGTTGGTTACTTTTTAGATTTGAACGCCTCCTATTTGTGACATGAAATTAAAAGGATATGAGAATATGCCAAATCTTTCTGTGCCTATCTATGTCTTTAGATCTGATTTAGAACTATCATGATTAATGAAGAATAAAAATTATGCCTATGCCTATGACCTTGACCATGACTATGACTATGAAACTATGGACTTTGAAAACCAAGTGCCTTTGACTATGAACATAAGCCTTCGACTAGGAACATAAAACTACTGCCTATGACTGTGACAAGAACAATTGTGGATGATTACCTATGATTCATGAACACGATATTATTACCTAAGGGTTATGACTATGAAATTGGATCTAAATTTGATTTCCTACTCTGACCTACTCCTAATTATCCTTGGATCTTGATTTTTGGGAATTTACCTATTAAGTTAGGTCTACCCATATTCTTGAACCTATATTATTATTCAACCCTTTTCATGTCATAATATTATCAGATCTATAGGCCTGCGATGCTTTAATCAATTTATTCAGTGCAATTTGTTAGATCTGTAATTGGTGAATCTGGAATCATCATCTTATGCCAGTTATTATATCTATCTTTTCATGGCATTTTGGTTCATTCCCTTTGTGAGTGAAACTAACGGACGTGGTGTGTTACACTTGGTATCCGAGCTGAAGGTTACCAGATCAGATAAAAGATTTGAAAATTTATTTTCAAACGGTTTTAAAAGAAGCATTTTCAAAAGAAAAGTTTGGTTTAAAGGCATATTCCCCAAAGCAATACGCACTATCCTCTAATTCTCTGTTTGAATTCTTGTCCCCTTCTTTCTTAAGTCTTCGGGGCTCCTGGCTTTCTGGGAGGTAACCTCATCGCAGCACGGTTCCGTAGGCTTGATAAGACTACGATACCTATCGAAGGGCGAAGTAGTGCCCGACTTCCATCTATAGCCATAGTAGTTTCACCTGCGGCTAGTTTTCTTTCAAGCTTTGTAGGGTTTTCTGTACGATGGAGGCAACTTTCGAGAGATTTGTGAACATGATTACACACTGAAGAGGATGAGGAGTTTGGCTAAGGAGCACAACCCAAGGATGAGAAATTCATGGATATAGACTTGGCTCACGAGGGAGGAAGAAATTGAAAAACCTAAGACGAGAGGAAGTATCTTTACTAGGGTAGAATAGGGCATATAATTAAAGACAAAAAGGGCAAGAATGAGGGATAGGATTCTTAGAAGGACAAGTACGTGCTCTCAACACCAGCATACCTGAGAGAGAGATAGTAAAAGTCTTTGCTGGAAAAGTTTAGCTTTTCCTTTGATCAACCTGTTAGTACTCTTTTGATTTTAATGCTTCACATTCGTTTATATCAGCTTCCATAGTTGAGGCTCTGCACCTTAGCACTTGTATAATAGAAGATCCCATTAGTGTCTCAAATCCAATTGGTCGTTCGGCCCGTTTACCTTTGATGTGTAAGGATTTGAGAATAACTATGTTAAGTGTTGAGTTTAAGCGTAATGCTTACGTTTTTGGTTCCATGGGCTATGAGTTGATTCTAGGCATGGGTTGATTAGCTAGTAATGGTGAAGAGAGGGTAGTTAGACTTTGGATTCGCCTCAGGAATACCCTCAAGATTCCGTACGATCCTAAAGGATCAGTTATGCCTAGCTACTTAGAATCACTTGATACATCAATCAACATCTTGCGATCCGTCAGGATAGTCCTTGAGCACGTATATATTTTGGTTAGGTTAGGAGTTTACACCTAAAACGCGGAATAGACTTCCGCATACATAATTAACAATGAAAAGCCAGCTCTCCGATCAACGACAGTTTTGGGAAATGGAGGACAAGAAGCTTCGAAATCGTAAAGATTAATTAGATAAGGTACAGAATAGGGAAGCTCAAGAAGATGCGACTTAGAAGACTGAAGACTAGATACACGCATCATACCCTTTTTCTTAAGGGTACATCCTTGATCTCTTTCTCTAGGAATTTTATGCATATTTTCTAGCTTTTAAAGGTATATCCTCTAGGACGTATCATCGATCCTTAGGTAGAAGCCGATGGGTGTAAACATGTATTTGAAACATGTTATGATTGATGGTTGCAAAGGGTTGCTCGTGGATGCATATACATAACATAGGCACAAGAACGACTCAGTTACTTTCATATTGCATTCGCATATATGCATTTACTCAACGAATTTAACTTGGTATGTTATCATATGGATGTTGCATATGACTGTGCACACATGTAGTATTTACATAACTAGGGATGTTTGCATACATGATTGGACGCATGGCACTAACATAATTCGCATTAAGGAGGTCAACTGAATAGTAGACCGCCTGATTTTGCATTAGATAAAGACATATACACACACTATGCATATGAACATGAAGCATTAGAAATCTTTCTAAGGACAATGAATGCCTGTGATTGAATGGTCGAGTAGATGGGTGATTGGATGGTGGGACACATTCTTCCTAACTAGAAGATTTCGGGGACGAAATCCTTTTAAGAGGGGGAGAATGTAACACCCCGTAATTCTGTAACATTAAGGTTCACAAATTAAGGTATAATTAAATGTTAGAAGAAAAATTAAGGGAAACGGGTTATGCCATTGCGTTCATCTCGAAATTCTGCTTGGAAACGAGTCCGAGTTTGCGAGAATCGGAGTACGTATGAGGGAGATATGACCCTCCGAAGTTTCAGGAATTTTCAGAATCGAAAACAGCTCGAAATTCGAAATCGAAATTCAAATTCAAACCCAGAAGCGGTCTGGGCGGGAAAATTCCCGCCCAGGACCCAAGTCGACTGGGGAGTCGACTGGGTAGTCGACCCCCCTGACCAGGTCGACTGGGCAGTCGACCTGGGGGTCGACCTGGTGCTAGAACCCGGTTTTGAACCTGGGTTCATTTTGATGTTTCTGGCCCGATTTTCTGACCAGATTCATGAATCTAATCCTATATAAACAGCCTCCTAGCCTCCTTCTCTCTACACCATTTCATTTTATCCTTATGTGCCTCTGAGAAAGTGTATAAATAAATAAAAATAAGAAAATAATACGAAAATCTAAGATGAGGTTATGCTGCTCAAGTTTGTCAAGAAGAGATTCGAATCAAGATTAAAGCTTCAAGATAAGAATCAAAGGCTAACTCAAACGGTTTCGAGCAACGTCGCACGAATCATAGCAACGCCATCTTTCTATTCTAAAAACCGATCAATGTAAGTTGGTTACTTTTTAGATTTGAACGCCTCCTATTTGTGACATGAACTTAAAAGGATATGAGAATATGCCTAATCTTTCTGTGCCTATCTATGTCTTTGGATCTGATTTAGAACTATCATGATTAATGAAGAATAAAAATTATGCCTATGCCTATGACCTAGACCATGACTATGACTATGAAACTATGGACTTTGAAAACCATGTGCCTTTGACTATGAACATAAGCCTTCGACTAGGAACATATAACTACTGCCTATGACTGTGACAAGAACAATTGTGGATGATTACCTATGATTCATGAACACGATATTATTACCTAAGGATTATGACTTTGAAATTGGATCTAAATTTGATTTCCTACTCCGACCTACTCCTAATTATCCTTGGTTCTTGATTTTTTGGAATTTACCTATTAAGTTAGGTCTACCCATATTCTTGAACCTATATTATTATTCAACCCTTTTCATGTCATAATATTATCAGATCTATAGGCCTGCGATGCTTTAATCAATTTATTCAGTGCAATTTGTTAGATCTGTAATTAGTGAATCTGGAATCATCATCTTATGCCAGTTATTATGTCTATCTTTTCATGGAATTCTGGTTCATTCCCTTTTATCTACGAATCTAGATTTATCTATAATCTAGGATGAATCACAGTTACACAAACGATGGGAATACGATTTAGGCAAAACATGGAATTGACTTAAACGTGGTTGTAAACTTGGAAATTTGCATAGTTTGGAACACGAACATGATTGTGATTGAGATAATTTAGAACATGTGTTATAGCATGGCTATTAAAATGCAAATTGGGTAATTCTGACATGAATTATAGGATATGTAATTTGAATCTAGTATTGGCTTGTAAATCTAGTTTTCACATAAACTGTAAACTAGAATAATAAGTCTAGTCTTGACATGAACTGTAATTAGAATATTGAACCAAAATTGGACTAGCTGAATTAAGTTAATTAGGCATAATGAACATACTAGCACAATTTTGAATTTAGTCATAATTGTGAGTAATTGACATATACAATAGGCTTGGGCAAAAATGGTATAAGTACAACTGATTTATGGGGGAAATGGGCCATAATAATAAACGTTGACAATGTACATTAAAAGAGTAATTTTGGAATAAGTAAATTAGGAATAATTTACTTATAGAATTCGTCCTAAGTGAGAAATGTAAATTTAGACAGTACGAATATGCTTAACCCGAGGTGGGATTGAGTTGTGATGTAAACCTGCCCGGACCCGCCCGGCTATCCAGTAGTCGCAACAATACCTGTCTAATGTGAGTGGTTGGTGATTTAATAAGACAATTAAAGCTAAGCTAGAATTGATAGGGTTAAGTCCATTTAATACAATACTTAACCAACTTAACACAGTTAAGCTAGAATGGGAGGGTTAAGTCCATAGGAATACTTAACCAACTTAACATGGTAACAAGACAGGATTTGTAAGGGTTAAGTAACCAAGAAAAACACTTAGCCAATTTAACATGTTAACCAGACTAGAAGGAGGGGTTAAGTAAATTTAATACACTTGGCCAATTTAACATGTTAACTAGACTAGAGGGTGGGGTTAAGTAAACTTAGAACACTTAACTATCATAGTGTGATAAATGAATAGGGTTAAGTTAAAAACATGAAAGGGACAATACTGAACTATTAGAACATGATTATTAAATAGATGTTAAGGTTAAGTTAAAAAGAACACTTAACCAATACAAGGTGAATGGGTAAGGTTAAGTAATAAGAAAATGCTTAACCAATATAACTTGGTTTGTTGTAGGGTTAAGTCAACATGAACTACTGATAACACTTAACCAGTTTAATAAGACAAAGGAATGGGTTAAGTTAACTTGAATTGACTAATGACAATTAACCAATCCAACTTGACGAGAAGGAGAACTAAGTAAGTAAACCTTAGTTAAAAGGGTTAAGTAATAAACATTAGTTAAGAAAACGATGATTCAGGAAACTAAGTGGTAAACCTTAGTTAAGAAAACTAAGTAGTAATCCTTAGTATAACACGAGGAGGAGCGAGCATCTAATCTTAGAGAAGGCTCCAACGAATTGGGTTACGAAGCTTGAGGCTTCGAGGGGACGTGAGGGTACTCTTGGTATCCCTCTGTGAGGTGGCATATGATCCTCCTGGGCTCACAGAGGTTAAGGTCTGCGGTTGAAGAACCAAGGGTATGCCTTGGTTGCAATACAAGGCAACCTAAAGACTAGGATGAACCAGCGTGATTCAGCGAGACTAGTAGCCCTGTGATAGCAACTCGTCGTCTACCTACCATCTTTAGTCAATCGTTGTACGTATGCGGAAAGGCAGAGAACTCCCAACAGACCATATACTTGCTATCTAGTTATGGTTGAGGCTGGCCAATAGGAAAGTAGGGCATAGGGTGGCAAGAGTACAGTTCTCGCGCTTGATTTTCTTGGATTGCCTTTCATTAGTTGAGGGAGGGGTCACGTGGGACCATAACCACTGGTAGAAAAACAGACCTTAGCATCTGCACCGGCAAATATATGAAAAGCTCCTGACCGAGTTCCGTGTTTCTAGAGTAGCCCTGCCACGGGACTCGGGTCGCACATTTCAGGACATGTGCATCTAGACAGCGATAAATGATTCGCAACGCATACGTGGGGAAAGTCTAGGAACATATACCACTCTAGGTAGTGTGTCCTAGACTAGGGGCACCGTTCGACAGGTAGCGTAATCCCTAGTGGACCTAGGTGGCATAAACCCTGAATCTATGAAGCATTAGATAAGTCACGTAAACCCTAGTTGAATATAGGAAGCACTCAATAGAAAGACCCTAGATTAGATCTAGGTAATAAATAATAGATGTACACCTGAAAACAACCACAACTTAGGGGATTGGGATCATGTTATCATCTTATACAGATTACTAGTTGAGACACTAGTTAGGTAGTGCAAAGATATAGATACCAGAATAACAGGGTAATAGCGAAGCAAAGAAAGTAGTGAAGCATATCTTATCTTGCCTTAGCACATCTTGCGTTAATCTTATGTTATCTTGTTAGCCCTATCATCATGGTATTATCTTGTATGCAGTTAATTCATGTCGTGTTGCTTTTCCCTGTTCACATGCTGAAAGTTACTGAACTTACCAGACTTTATGTATGACTCTGTTTTCTTTTGCTTTCTTGTCTTCCGTTCCCCCCCAGGTCCGCAGGGAAGGAATGTTACTACTTAAGCTCAGTTTCCTTTCCAAGCTGGAGATTAGTCGAAGTTTTGCTTGGATTCTTTTTTCATTTGCTATGGCTGGCTTATGCTACATTGGGGAATATAAATGTATTTTTATGCTTCTTTACTTTGTAAGACAGATGATACTCTGATATTGGAAACAATTGTTGTACAAGCTATTTATCAATAAGGCAAAGTTTTATTTTCCGCTGTTTTAATTTTATCTGTCTTGTAATTTATCTGCATCATTTACCTTAAATACTCCACAAAATTTAGTGCATTCCCTTTGTGAGTGACACTAACGGACGTGGGGTGTTAATGGTGTCGGTGCTTAAACTGGCTGACATTTATATACTTTTCATCTGTGTGGTTGCTGGAGTGCGAGGCGCCTCGAATATATGGTCGATAAATGGCACTATGTGAGCCGACGTACATACCATCATATAGGTCCTATAGGACCGGGAAACGTGTGTTCAAGAATTGCCAATCCTCAAAAGTAAGAGAGGACCGACCTTGGAGGTTCCAAGGGATCGCTGTGTGTGGTCCTGAGGCACTAGAGTGTCTTGAATCGGAGAGGAGCTTGCTCCTTGCCTCGACTCATGACGGAAATCCAATTTCCAATACGTGACTTACAGTTTTATTTGTAGAGCCTAGTATGGCGACATGATAGATGGTACCCATGCCGCCTAGGATTGATATTTATGATTGAAATTGATTTGACACTATACACTTATAATAGTATCAAATGATTTGTTTTAAACGTACCAAGCATGTTTGGCTATTATAAAGGAAAACCCTATCCTCCGGCTTGCGTTGCATTGTGTGATGGGACCTGGGTCTTATAATAACTTCATTTGTCCAAAAAGCATTGCGCTGTTTTGTTATATGCACTAGTATTCTTGGGAGGAAACCCGTTCCGTGTTATACGGCGTGGTCCCTTGAATTACTCTCTTTTAAAGTAAAGTTTTAAATAACTGTTTTAGTTCTCACACCGATCACATGATTGACCTGGAGTTTATTGTTTTGACCTAAACTCTGGGTGCCTTTATTTTCCGCACGGGCAGCTAGTAGTTTTGGTTTTGTAGATTTATATTCACAGGATCCTGGTTTATAGCTGAAGTGATATTCGGAAAGCTCTGTATCCGTGTGTTTCTTTCAGTTATGTTTTGTATTATTTTTCCGCTGCAGTAATGTATTTAAATCTCTGATATTCTGTGTTGTGTAATATTTATTCGTACTCTGTATATTCTTGTATTCTGATGGAATTGTTGTAATAAACAATGAAATGTTCTTCTGTTTGTGTTCCAATGTGGCTTGTTCTCATCTCAATCTGTGCTTTCCTTCACGGGGAAGTTCGAGTCGTTATAGAGTGGTATCAGAGCTTTGGTTTACAGAGCTCGAGGACAAGACACATTAGAACCATACGAAGGAATTCATCAGAAATTGGATTAGCAATGTCCAATGAGAATGACTCGTTAGAGATAGGATCAGTAGTATCCTAGAACGAGTGTGAAGAGTATATTTTTAAAATGAAAACAAACTTTGTTTTGAAAATTTAAGCCAGTTTATATGTATTTGACTATTTTATTTATATTGATTTGGACAATCCAATATATAAAGATTTTGCATATATGCCTTGCAAACGTATATTCGAAGTTTTAATATACTGGATAGATATAGAATCGCACTCTAGTCGCCCGGGGATGATTCTGATAATGCTGCAGCGTTATCAGTATTTATTTTCGAGTAACGAAGGTGAGATTTCTATATATTTCCAAGTGACTGTGTGAGAACCAAAACTAAATAGGTTTATTGTTGTGATTTGGCATCAAAAACATGATTTTCTGTGTATGTATCAAAATTATGAATTTGAAACGTTAATTCACTAATTGATTGATGGTTGTGTTGTATGATTATTCATTTAAACCATTATGTGAATGAAAGGTAAATTTAGGCCAAATTTAACCAAATATTGAACTATATTGAAAATTATTTGCAAATGCATGCATGTACATATATATATGTGCACAGGTCATTGCAAGGAGGCTAGAGAAGAGGAATAAAATTGTTTGCCCGACAAATAGGTACATGTTTATTGTATTTCTTGGGTTTTGGATGATTTTATGAGCCGATTGGCTAGCCGCTTGGCTTTTTCTTTTGGATTGAAGAAGGCCATGGGAGGCTATACGAAATATCCCGAAGCTCCCGGTGCAGGGGAGGTTATGGCGAAATTTTTCGAAAATTTAGGGTGTTAGCCAAATTTGTGAAAAATTTGAAAAGTTCTTAGAAACTGAAAAGTTGAAGAACTTAAGCCGTAAAGAAAATAATGAAAGTTAAGTTGGTTTGTGAAACAACTTTCGACTTTGTTCCTTTTCGGGGACGAAAAGTTTTAAGTGGGGGAGATTGTAACAACCCGGAAATTCCGAGCCAATTTAAAATTCTTATTTTGGCAATTTTAATGAATTTTGATTATTTAAAATGGATTATTTTAAATAATAATGACGAGAAATTTATTTTGAATAGAATTAGAAGTATATATTTATTTGAATCGTCGTTAGAATATAAATATTTATTTTTAATTATAAAAGGAATTGAAAATGGCGCGGTAGTTTGAAAATTCGATTTCAGAGTTCAAATGAATGTACAGGATTAAAAATAAACCGGATTTTAGCAAAACCAAAAAATATTAGAATCTATTTGAAAATATCTTTCCAACGAATCCGAAAAATCGAAATTTCATAGCGGGGATAAAAAATTACGTCCAGTTGAAAATTCAGAATAGTCGCTATGGAATTCTGGCCCTTAAAAATGGAAATTTTGCAAACGCCTCGGTTTTCGATGAAACCACTTTTGTTAGATCCGGGATGTCAAATTATTGCTAGATTCCAAATTTCGTAATTTTTCGAATCAATATGTGAGCGTGACAAAGGAAAACGCGTTTGACCAGTTTTAGTTGATTTTAATCGACTGGAAAATAGCCATATTTCAAACGGTCTCAGAATTCAACGAAATTAGTTTTGTTAGAACCGTATCGTTAATACGAAGCTAGAAAGTATTTTTCTGGAATTTTTAGAGTCAATATGTGGTCCCGGTAAATTGAAATGTGCGTTCAAATTCAATATATAGATTTAAATTTTGATTTTGACGAAAACTGGTCGAAACAGCCGAATCGGCTTACGATACATATTCCATTGTGTTCGAAATGGGGGTAATTAGCTAGGGGAATTAGTCGTTGGGTTCGATTTGGGGTTCGAATGAAAAAGTAACTTTTTGGAATTAAATTAATTATTATTATATATATACTTGGTCAAACTTTCTTCCCCCTTTCTCTTTCTCTTCGCCCGTTCATTTCAGCAAAGGAGAGAAAAAGAAAAAAAACGCAGCGCCCCTTCCTCCTCCCTCCCCATTCCGCATCACCTTCAGCCTCCTCCCCTTCTCTTCCTCTTCCTCCCTCATCTCTCTCCTCCTCTTTCTCTCTTCAAATTGCAATCCCTAAACCCCCAAATTGCAAACCACCACCTCCACGCGCCCTTCCACCGCCACCACCACCTTTCTGCGCCTCCCACACACCCAATCAGGCCCAGCGCCGCCACCCCCTCAGCCTAGCTCCGATCGTGGGCCCCGTTTCACCAAAATCCCCTTTTTTCACCAAATTTTCGTTTTTACATAACAACCCCTGACTTTGTTTCGCAAATAACTCTCAAACAGTGCACTTCTGACCAAAACTCCTCTAGACCAAAGTCGAAGAGTGTGATTTTCTCTTCGATTTGGTATATGATAGTCCTATTTTGGATTGCGGAGTTGTTGGGATAACGCGTCCAAAGTCTGCTGTCCAAACACTGTCAAAATGCTGTCTTTTCACGATTTCCGGCGAAATGGCACATTTTCGGAAGGAAGACCACGAGGCGAAAGTTGTTCGAAATGGCGCGTTTAAGCGAGAAAAAAATATTGTGTGAAGATTGGAGCTCGTTTGCAAATTCTGGAACCAGAACAACAAATCCGGGCGATAGAAAATATATGAGTTTTCTCCGTTTTAAAGCTTCTATGGTTTTTGATATATGAAGTAAATAAAAATATGATTTTTATATTATAGAGATAATAAAAATATGATTTTTATATATGTAATGAATTAAAAATTTGATCTTTATATTTGTGGCGATAGGATAAAAATACGATTTTAACATATGAAGTGACGATATAAAATTGTGATTTTTATCATATATGTATCAAAGTAAAAATATAATTTTTATCGTTTGAATGGCAATGTAAAAATGTGATTTTTATATATTCATTAGCGATAGAAAGATTTGATTTTTATCTAATAGTAGCGGTATAAAAATAGAATTTTTATCTATACAGTAGCGGTATAAAAATAGATTTTTTATCTATATAGTAGCGGTATAAAAATAGAATTTTTATCCATATAGCGTAGTTATAAAAATGTGATTTTTATATACATAGCAACAATATAAAGATGCGATTTTGATATATGTAGTGGATACGGACAACGAAAGTGGCAAAAGGCGAGCGGCGAAGATTTTCTACATATGAAGAGTCGTGGTGTTTGGTTTAGCTAATCGGTGAGAACTTCTCACTTTTATTTTTGTTTTCTAGTTAAAAATATATACTAGGATGCAGACGGTGCTTAGCAGCACCCGACACCCCGTCGTCCACAGACCATGGACGACTTGTTTGTTTGGTTGTGTAGTTGATTAGATTATTGGTTTGAATTTGGTTTGGTGTGTGAAATGGAATTGATTAGATTGGTATGTGTATGACGTAGGCTATTATTAGACTGGGGATAAGGCTAGGCCTTGTCCCGTTTCTAGTATCGTGCTGTTATGCCGCCGAAATTTTCTAAAATAAGTTAGAAAAATAAAAATATCATTTTATTGAATAAATGAAATGAATGGAATCTTCATTTACAAATCAGACGATTTGTTTATGTACACTTATTTGACTGATATTGATTGGGACGATAAATTTTACACATCGCCCAACTGTACAAATAAAAATCTGTGTTTGTTGATTGAAACCCCACACGGGTATTGGGATGATATTTGACGTACACTAATCCCGATTTTTTAGTTGTATGTCAATCGATAGGTTGACAGACAGTTGTGTAGTGCACTTTGAATGATGGTTGATTATTTGTCATTGCTATGATATACATGTGTTGTATGGAATCCATATAATTAACATTATATGGTAATTGATTGGGCCTCATTCCAATTTGGAAAATTAAAGAATATTATAAAATAAAGATTCATGTGTTGAATATAATAAATAGTCATGTGTTGACGATGCTCATGTGTTGAGAATATTCGTGTGTTGAAACTTATCATGTGTTGAGTAAAATATTTTAACAATAAAAATTTACACCTTTATCATATATAAAATTAGAAACTAACTGGAAACTAGTTAAGATGAGTGGTTTCCTGGGTGTTGATCTGATGTTGGTTTCGGCCTTCGGGGTTAATACTTAGGAAATTGTTCTCTTGCTAATTTACGGTTAGAGTCTGATTAAGAATTAAACGATATAAAACACAATTTTATCAAATATATAAAATAAACAATATAGTCATGTGTTGACAATACTCATGTGTTGAGAATATTCATGTTTTGAATAAAATATATATTCATGTATTGAAGAAAATATTCATTTGTTGAATAGAATAACAAAGTTATTGAAATATATAAAGCCGTGTTGATTAGATTTGCGCCATTTTGACGCGAATGATATTTATATCGATTTTATTCGAATATAGAAAGAAGTGATTTCAAAATATAATGTTTTGAAAATATTATCATTTATATATATATATTGATGATATGGAATATTCAATTTTGATTTAAAATTGAATATAAAGTTGAAATTGTTTTGAAAACGAATTATAAAATACGTTTTGAATTGAAATCGATGAAATATATATAATATATATATTATATATATTAAATGGTCTGAATAGAACGCGCCGCGCCGCGGTAGTTCGCGAATTTCGACCATTGACTTCGAATTGACATTGCGGTAGATCCGACCGTCGGATTCTCCTGAAACCGGAAACATTGGGTTCGTATCAAAAAGAGATTTCCAATGAATATTAGAAATCTGAAATCTAATGGTTGGATTTGGAATTATTTCCAAATCAAATTTGGAAAAGGTCGCTGTAAGTGCAGTTCGACGACCGTTATTGGAAATCGACTGTACGGGCCTTGATAAAATTATTAAAATTATTAATTTTTTGTGTAAAATCATAATATATGAATTGGAAAGAATGGGGATGAAAAATTCCATATTTGAAAAGATAAAAATATATTTTTATCGAAATGAACTAGTTTTGAACTAGATTTGAAGTGGTTTTAAAATAATCAGAATTTCCAATATACGAATTGGAATGGATTTGAATCGAAATTATCTTCGGAATATTTCGATGTTGGATTTCGTGGTTATATAGATATGGTTGTGGAAATTTGAAAGATATATTTATATCGTTATTTCCAATATGATATTTGTTGGTTTCAGAATTTGATATTGAATATAAGCTGATATATTTTCTATTCAGAGCCTTGTATTTAATATCAAATGGGATTTTGGGTTCGTCGTGAATGGTGTCTTAAATAACACTGTTCTTGAACCCAGTTTAGAAAAGAATAAATCTTTTAATTAAGATTTAGTGAAATTGTCCAGTTAATTTGGTATTTAATTGGAATTGAATTTAAATTGGTTTTTGGGTTTATCGTGAGCGGTGTTTTGAATAACACCTGTTCTTTAACCCGATTAACAATGGAATGTGATTTTGGGTTTATCGTGAACCGTGTTTTAGACGACATGGATTCTTTAACCCAGTTAAAGACAGGATATTGATTTTTGGGAAGATTAAAACTAAGTGGAGTTTAATGAATCTTTAATTAGATTAAAATGATCGAGAATGGAGTATCACCAGTTTTGCTCCAAAGCGATAGTAAAATCTTTAATTAGATTTGAACCTGAAATGGTAATTAATATTTACCGATAACACCATGGTGTTAGATATGGACTATTACCAGTTTTGCTCCATGGGATGAATAGGTTGGGATTGGGAAATAAATAATTACTTCGGTGTGGTTCGCTAATCCCGACTAGTTTGGAAAACCATAATATGGTATGAAATGATATCCAAAGGAAGATTAAAGAATAAATTTAGAAGATTTTTTCTTTGATAAAATTAATGGGAACCTTTCCCTAAGAATGTGAATATCCGAATAAAAGAATATTTAGAATTGGAATAAGGCGTATGTTGTGTTTGTGTAACATTTGTTTATTATATACGCGGGTTATTCGGAAAGGCCGGGTTTATACCCATTCTGAATAACCGATTCGACGATAATTCGAAGATGAAGACGGTCGTTGAAGACCAGAAGTCTTCACATCGTTTGGGTGATTACTGATGATCTTTGGGCTGTACACCCAAGATGAGGGAATCAGTTGGTGATCGTCCAGACGTACTTGGAGATCGATGGATATGCGAGGAAAGTGCCTCCGGTTTCGTTCAGACGCAGAACGAACTTGTAAATGGACTGTGTGTCTGACACTAGATTTTATTATGTGTTGATTGATCTCTATTAAATATACATCTGTTTGGTGGTGGAGAATTTGTTCTCTTGCTTAACACCCTTCTCTGAGACGTACGAGCTCAGAGGTTGTATATCGATGGACATCAGTCGCATGGAGTGAATTGCCTGTGTGGCATGCCTAAGTGGCAAATGATCAAGGCTTTTGTTGAAAAGCAAAGTCTTGTGGTTAATGATCAAAGCACGGCCTGTGTGGCACAACATTGTGTATAACGTTAATTCGCGAGCCTCACACCTCGGCCTGAGTCAAAAACGGGATAAGGACCCAAGGAGTGCACGACGTTTCTTTCTAGCTAGTGGTGGTGTGTAACACCCCGTAATTCTGTAACATTAAGTTTCACAAATTAAGGTATAATTAAATGTTAGAATAAAAATTAAGGGAAACAGGATACGCCATTGTGTTCGTCTCGAAATTCTGCTTGGAAACGAGTCTGAGTTTGCGAGAATCGGAGTCCGTATGAGGGAGATATGACCCTCCGAAGTTTCAGGAATTTTCAGAATCGAAAACAGCTCGAAATTCGAATTCGAAATTTGAATTCAAACCCAGAAGTGGTCTGGGCGGGAAAATTCCCGCCCAGGACCCAGGTCGACTGGGTAGTCGACCCCCCTGACCGGGTCGACTGGGCAGTCGACCTGGGGGTCGACCTGGTGCCAGAACCCGGTTTTGAACCTGGGTTCATTATTATGTTTCTGGCCCGATTTTTTGACCAGATTCATGACTCTAATCCTATATAAACAGCCTCCTAGCCTCCTTCTCTCTACACCATTTCATTCTATCCTTATGCTGCCTCTGAGAAAATGTATAAAGAAATAAAAATAAGAAAATAATATGAAAATCTAGGACGAGGTTATGCTGCTCAAGTTTGTCAAGAAGAGATTCGAATCAAGATTAAAGCTTCAAGATAAGAATCAAAGGCTAACTCAAACGGTTTCGAGCAATGTCGCACGAATCATAGCAACGCCATCTTTCTATTCTAAAAACCGATCAATGTAAGTTGGTTACTTTTTAAATTTGAACGCCTCCTATTTGTGAGATGAACTTAAAAGGATATGAGAATATGCCTAATCTTTCTGTGCCTATCTATGTCTTTGGATCTGATTTAGAACTATCATGATTAATGAAGAATAAAAATTATGCCTATGCCTATGACCTTGACCATGACTATGACTATGAAACTATGGACTTTGAAAACCATGTGCCTTTGACTAAGAACATAAGCCTTCGACTAGGAACATAAAACTACTGCCTATGACTGTGACAAGAACAATTGTGGATGATTACCTATGATTCATGAACACGATATTATTACCTAAGGGTTATGACTATGAAATTGGATCTAAGTTTGATTTCCTACTCCGACCTACTCCTAATTATTCTTGGATCTTGATTTTTGGGAATTTACCTATTAAGTTAGGTCTACCCATATTCTTGAACCTATATTATTATTCAACCCTTTTCATGTCATAATATTATCAGATCTATAGACCTGCGATGCTTTAATCAATTTATTCAGTGCAATTTGTTAGATCTGTAATTAGTGAATCTGGAATCATCATCTTATGCCAGTTATTATGTCTATCTTTTCATGGCATTTTGGTTCATTCCCTTTGTGAGTGACACTAACGGACGTGGTGTGTTACACTTGGTATCCGAGCTGAAGGTTACCATATCAGATAAAAGATTTGAAAATTTATTTTCAAACGGTTTTAAAAGAAGCATTTTCAAAAGAAAAGTTTGGTTTAAAGGCATATTCCCCAAAGCAATACGCACTATCCTCTTATTCTCTATTTGAATTCTTGTCCCCTTCTTTCTTAAGTCTTCGGGGCTCCTGGCTTTCTGGGAGGTAACCTCATCGCAGCACGGTTCCGTAGGCTTGATAAGACTACGATACCTATCGAAGGGCGAAGTAGTGCCCGACTTCCATCTATAGCCATAATAGTTTCACCTGCGGCTAGTTTTATTTCAAGCTTTGTAGGGTTTTCTGTATGATGGAGGCAGCTTTCGAGAAATTTGTGAACATGATTACACACTGAAGAGGATGAGGAGTTTGGCTAAGGAGCACAACCCAAGGATGAGAAATTCATGGATATAGACTTGGCTCACGAGGGAGGAAGAAATTGAAAAACCTAAGACGAGAGGAAGTATCTTTACTAGGGTAGAATAGGGCATACAATTAAGGACAAAAAGGGCAAGAACGAGGGATAGGATTCTTAGAAGGACAAGTACGTGCTCTCAACACCAGCATACCTGAGAGAGAGATAGTAAAAGTCTTTGCTTGAAAAGTTTAGCTTTTCCTTTGATCAACCTGTTAGTACTCTTTTGATTTTAATGCTTCACATTCGTTTATATCAGCTTCCATAGTTGAGTCTCTGCACCTTAGCACTTGTATAATAGAAGATCCCATTAGTGTCTCAAATCCAATTGGTCGTTCGGCCCGTTTACCTTTGATGTGTAAGGATTTGAGAATAACTATGTTAAGTGTTGAGTTTAAGCGTAATGCTTACGTTTTTGGTTCCATGGGCTATGAGTTGATTCTAGGCATGGGTTGATTAGCTAGTAATGGTGAAGAGAGGGTAGTTAGACTTTTGATTCGCCTCAGGAATACCCTCAAGATTCCGTATGATCCTAAAGGATCAGTTAGGCCTAGCTACTTAGAATCACTTGATACATCAATCAACATCTTACGATCCGTCAGGATAGTCCTTGAGCACGTATATATTTTGGTTAGGTTAGGAGTTTACACCTAAAACGCGGAATAGACTTCCGCATACATAATTAACAATGAAAAGCCAGCTATCCGATCAACGACAGTTTTGGGAAATGGAGGACAAGAAGCTTCGAAATTGTAAAGATTAATTAGATAAGGTACAGAATAGGGAAGCTCAAGAAGATGCGACTTAGAAGACTAGATACACGCATCATACCCTTTTTCTTAAGGGTACATCCTTGATCTCTTTCTCTAGGAATTTTATGCATACTTTCTTGCTTTTAAAGGTATATCCTCTAGGACGTATCATCGATCCTTAGGTAGAAGCCGATGGGTGTAAACATGTATTTGAAACATGTATTTGAAACATGTTATGATTGATGGTTGCAAAGGGTTGCTCGTGGATGCATATACCTAACATAGGCACAAGAACGACTCAGTTACTTTCATATTGCATTCGCATATATGCATTTACTCAACGAATTTAACTTGGTATGTTATCATATGGATGTTGCATATGACTGTACACACATGTAGTATTTACATAACTATGGATGTTTGCATACATGATTGGACGCATGGCACTGACATAATTCGCATTAAGGAGGTCAACTGAATCAGTAGACCGCCTGATTTTGCATTAGATAAAGACATATACACACACTATGCATATGAACATGAAAGCATTAGAAATCTTTCTAAGGACAATGAATGCCTGTGATTGAATGGTCGAGTAGATGGGTGATTGGATGGTAGGACACATTCTTCCTAACTAGAAGATTTCGGGGACGAAATCCTTTTAAGAGGGGGAGAATGTAACACCCCGTAATTCTGTAACATTAAGATTCACAAATTAAGGTATAATTAAATGTTAGAAGAAAAATTAAGGGAAATGGGTTACGCCATCGCGTTCGTCTCGAAATTCTGCTTGGAAACGAGTCCGAGTTTGCGAGAATCGGAGTACGTATGAGGGAGATATGACCCTCCGAAGTTTCAGGAATTTTCAGAATCGAAAACAGCTCGAAATTCGAATTCAAACCCAGAAGCGGTCTGGGCGGGAAAATTCCCGCCCAGGACCCAAGTCGACTGGGTAGTCGACACCCCTGACCAGGTCGACTGGGCAGTCGACCTGGGGGTCGACCTGGTGCCAGAACCCGGTTTTGAACCTGGGTTCATTTTGATGTTTCTGGCCCGATTTTCTGACCAGATTCATGACTCTAATCCTATATAAACAGCCTCCTAGCCTCCTTATCTCTACACCATTTCATTCTATCCATATGCTGCCTCTGAGAAAATGTATAAATAAATAAAAATAAGAAAATAATACGAAAATCTAAGACGAGGTTATGCTGCTCAAGTTTGTCAAGAAGAGATTCGAATCAAGATTAAAGCTTCAAGATAAGAATCAAAGGCTAACTCAAACGGTTTCGAACAACGTCGCACAAATCATAGCAATGCCATCTTTCTATTCTAAAAACCGATCAATGTAAGTTGGTTACTTTTTAGATTTGAACGCCTCCTATTTGTGACATGAACTTAAAAGAATATGAGAATATGCCTAATCTTTCTGTGCCTATCCATGTCTTTGGATCTGATTTAGAACTATCATGATTAATGAAGAATAAAAATTATGCCTATGCCTATGACCTAGACCATGACTATGACTATGAAACTACGGACTTTGAAAACCATGTGCCTTTGACTATGAACATAAGCCTTCGACTAGGAACATAAAACTACTGCCTATGACTGTGATAAGAACAATTGTGGATGATTACCTATGATTCATGAACACGATATTATTACCTAAGGATTATGACTATGAAATTGGATCTAAATTTGATTTCCTACTCCGACCTACTCCTAATTATCCTTTGATCTTGTTTTTTGGGAATTTACCTATTAAATTAGGTCTACCCATATTCTTGAACCTATATTATTATTCAACCCTTTTCATGTCATAATATTATCAGATCTATAGGCCTGCGATGCTTTAATCAATTTATTCAGTGCAATTTGTAAAATCTGTAATTAGTGAATCTGGAATCATCATCTTATGCCAGTTATTATGTCTATCTTTTCATGGCATTCTGGTTCATTCCCTTTTATCTACGAATCTAGATTTATCTATAATCTAGGATGAATCATAGTTACACAAACGATGGGAATACGATTTGGGCAAAACATGTAATTGACTTAAACGTGGTTGTAAACTTGGAAATTTGCATAGTTTGGAACACGAACATGATTGTGATTGACATAATTTAGAACATGTG
This sequence comes from Allium sativum, assembly GCA_030737875.1. Taxonomy (NCBI): domain Eukaryota; kingdom Viridiplantae; phylum Streptophyta; class Magnoliopsida; order Asparagales; family Amaryllidaceae; genus Allium; species Allium sativum. The sequence continues at coordinate 168,521,749 of CM060923.1, forward strand.
TTATAGCATGACTATTAAAATGCAAATTGGGTAATTCTGACATGAATTATAGGATATGTAATTTGAATCTAGTATTGGCTTGTAAATCTAGTTTTCACATAAACTGTAAACTAGAATAATAAGTCTAGTCTTGACATGAACTGTAATTAGAATATTGAACCAAAATTGGACTAGCTAAATTAAGTTAATTAGGCATAATGAACATACTAGCACAATTTTGAATTTAGTCATAATTGTGAGTAATTGACATATACATTACGCTTGGGCAAAAATGGTATAAGTACAACTGATTTATGGGGGAAATAGGCCATAATAATAAACGTTGACAATGTACATTAAAAGAGTAATTTTGGAATAAGTAAATTAGGAATAATTTACTTATAGAATTTGTCCTAAGTGAGAAATGTAAATTTAGACAATACGAATATGCTTAACCCGAGGTGGGATTGAGTTGTGATGTAAACCTACCCAGACCCGCCCGGCTATCCAGTAGTCACAATAATACCTATCCAATGTGGGAGGTTAAGGCATTAAGCCCAATAAGGACCCAAGGTTAGACTGAGTTGCGGTGTAAACCTGCACGGAACCGACCGGCTGTCCAGTAATCGCAACAATACCTGTCTAATGTGAGTGGTTGGTGCTTTAATAAGACAATTAAAGCTAAGCTAGAATTGATAGGGTTAAGTCCATTTAATAAAATACTTAACCAACTTAACACAGTTAAGCTAGAATGGGAGGGTTAAGTCCATAGGAATACTTAACCAACTTAACATGGTAACAAGACAGGATTTGTAAGGGTTAAGTAACCAAGAAATACACTTAGCCAATTTAACATGTTAACCAGACTAGAAGGAGGGGTTAAGTAAATTTAATACACTTGGCCAATTTAACATGTTAACTAGACTAGAGAGTGGGATTAAGTAAACTTAGAACACTTAACCATCATAGTGTGATAAATGAATAGGGTTAAGTTAAAAACATGAAAGGGACAATACTTAACTATTAGAACATGATTATTAAATAGATGTTAAGGTTAAGTTAAAAAGAACACTTAACCAATACAAGGTGAATGGGTAAGGTTAAGTAATAAGAAAATGCTTAACCAATATAACTTGGTTTGTGGTAGGGATAAGTCAACATGAACTACTGATAACACTTAACCAGTTTAATAAGACAAAGGAATGGGTTAAGTTAACTCGAATTGACTAATGACAATTAACCAATCCAACTTGACGAGAAGGAGAACTAAGTAAGTAAACCTTAGTTAAAAGGGCTAAGTAATAAACATTAGTTAAGAAAACGACGATTCAGGAAACTAAGTGGTAAACCTTAGTTAAGAAAACTAAGTAGTAATCCTTAGTATAACATGAGGAGGGGCGAGCATCTAATCTTAGAGAAGGCTCCAACAAATTGGGTTACGAAGCCTGAGGCTTCGAGGGGACGTGAGGGTACTCTTGGTATCCCTCTATGAGGTGGCAGATGATCCTCCTGGGCTCACAGAGGTTAAGGTCTGCGGTTGAAGAACCAAGGTTATGCCTTGGTTGCAATACAAGGCAACCTAAAGACTAGGATGGACCAGCGTGATTCAGCGAGACCAGTAGCCCTGTGATAGCAACTCGTCGTCTACCTACCATCTTTAGTCAATCGTTGTACGTATGCGGAAAGGCAGAGAACTCCCAATAGACCATATACTTGCTATCTAGTTATGGGTGAGGCTGGCCAATAGGAAAGTAGGGCATAGGGTGGCAAGAGTACAGTTCTCGTGCTTGATTTTCTTGGATTGCCTTTCATTAGTTGAGGGAGGGGTCACGTGGGACCATAACTACTGGTAGAAAAACAGACCTTAGCATCTGCACCGGCAGATATATGAAAAGCTCCTGACCGAGTTCCGTGTTTCTAGAGTAGCCCTGCCACGGGACTCGGGTCGCACATTTCAGGACATGTGCATCTAGACAGCGATAAACGATTCGCAACACATACGTGGGGAAAGTCTAGGAACATATACCACTCTAGGTATTGTGTCCTAGACTAGGGGCATCGTTCGACAAGTAGCGTAATCCCTAGTGGACCTAGGTGGCATAAACCCTGAATCTATGAAGCATTAGATAAGTCGCGTAAACCCTAGTTGAATCTTGGAAGCACTCAATAGAAAGACCCTAGATTAAATCTAGGTAATAAATAATAGATGTACACCTGAAAACAACCACAACTTAGGGGATTGGGATCATGTTATCATCTTATACAAATTACTAGTTGAGACACTAGTTAGGTAGTGCAAAGATATAGATAACAGAATAACAGGGTAATAGCGAAGCAAAGAAAGTAGTGAAGCATATCTTATCTTGCCTTAGCACATCTTGCGTTAATCTTATGTTATCTTGTTAGCCCTATCATCATGGTATTATCTTGTATGCAGTTAATTCATGTCGTGTTGCTTTTCCCTGTTCACATGCTGAAAGTTACTGAACTTACCAAACTTTAAGTATGACTCTGTTTTCTTTTGCTTTCTTGTCTTCCGTTCCCCCCCATGTCCGCAGGGAAGGAATGTTACTACTTAAGCTCAGTTTCCTTTCTAAGCTGGAGATTAGTCGAAGTTTTGCTTGGATTCTCTTTTCATTTGTTATGGCTGACTTATGCTACATTGGGGAATATAAATGTATTTTTATGCTTCTTTACTTTGTAAGACAGATGATACTCTGATATTGGAAACAATTGTTGTACAAGCTATTTATCAATAAGGCAAAGTTTTATTTTCCGCTGTTTTAATTTTGTCTGTCTTGTAATTTATCTGCATCTTTTACCTTAAATAATCCAAAAAACTTAGTGCATTCCCTTTGTGAGTGACACTAACGGACGTGGGGTGTTACATGGTGTCAGTGCTTAAACTGGCTGACATTTATATACTTTTCATCTGTGTGGTTGTTGGAGTGCGAGGCGCCTCAAATATATGGTCGATAACTGGCACTATGTGAGCCGACGTACATACCATTATATAGGTCCTATAGGACCGGGAAATGTGTGTTCAAGAATTGCCAATCCTCAAAAGTAAGAGAGGACCGGCCTTGGAGGTTCCAAGGGATCGCTGTGTGTGGTCCTGAGGCATTTGCTAAAGTGTCTTGAATTGGAGAGGAGCTTGACCCTTACCTCGACTCATGATGGAAATCCAATTTCCAATACGTGACTTACGGTTTTATTTGTAGAGCCTAGTATGGCGACATGATAGATGGTACCCATGCCGCCTAGGATTGATATTTATGATTGAAATTGATTTGACACTATACACTTATAATAGTATCAAATGATTTGTTTTAAACATACCAAGCATGTTTGGCTATTATAAGGGAAAACCCTATCCTCCGGCTTGCGTTGCATTGTGTGATGGGACCTGGGTCTTATAATAGCTTCATTTTTCCAAAAAGCATTGCGCTGTTTTGTTATATGCACTAGTATTCTTGGGAGGAAACCCGTTCCTGTTATACGGCGTGGTCCTTGAATTACTCTCTTTTAAAGTAAAGTTTTAAATAACTGTTTTAGTTCTCACACAGGTCACATGATTGACCTGGAGTTTATTGTTTTGACCTAAACTCTGGGTGCCCTTATTTTCCGCACGGGCAGCTAGTAGTTTTGGTTTTGTAGATTTATATTCATAGGATCCTGGTTTATAGCTGAAGTGATATTCGGAAAGCTCTGTATCCGTGTATTTCTTTCAGTTATGTTTTGTATTATTTTTCCGCTGCAGTAATGTATTTAAATCTCTGATATTCTGTGTTGTGTAATATTTATTCATACTCTGTATATTCTTGTATTCTGATGGAATTGTTGTAATAAACAATGAAATGTTCTTCTGTTTGTGTTCCAATGTGGCTTGTTCTCATCTCAATCTGTGCTTTCCTTCACGGGGAAGTTCGAGTCGTTATAGAGTGGTATCAGAGCTTTGGTTTACAGAGCTCGAGGACAAGACACATTAGAACCATACGAAGGAATTCATCAGAAATTGGATTAGCAATGTCCAATGAGAATGACTCGTTAGAGATAGGATCAGTAGTATCCTAGAACGAGTGTGAAGAGTATATTTTTAAAATGAAAACAAACTTTGTTTTGAAAATTTAAGCCAGTTTATATGTATTTGACTATTTTATTTATATTGATTTGGACAATCCAATATATAAAGATTTTGCATATATGCCTTGCAAACGTATATTCGAAGTTTTAATATACTGGATAGATATAGAATCGCACTCTAGTCGCCCGGGGATGATTCTGATAATGCTGCAGCGTTATCAGTATTTATTTTCGAGTAACGAAGGTGAGATTTCTATATATTTCCAAGTGACTGGTGTGAGAACCAAAACTAAATAGGTTTATTGTTGTGATTTGGCATCAAAAACATGATTTTCTGTATATGTATCAAAATTATGAATTTGAAACGTTAATTCACTAATTGATTGATGGTTGTGTTGTATGATTATTCATTTTAACCATTATGTGAATGAAAGGTAAATTTAGGCCAAATTTAACCAAATATTGAACTATATTGAAAATTATTTGCAAATGCATGCATGTACATATATATATGTGCACAGGTCATTGCAAGGAGGCTAGAGAAGAGGAATAAAATTGTTTGCCCGACAAATAGGTACATGTTTATTGTATTTCTTGGGTTTTGGATGATTTTATGAGCCGATTGGCTAGCCGCTTGGCTTTTTCTTTTGGATTGAAGAAGGCCATGGGAGGCTATATGAAATATCCTGAAGCTCCCGGTGCAGGTGAGGTTATAGCGAAATTTTTCGAAAATTTAGGGTTTTAGCCAAATTTGTGAAAAATTTGAAAAGTTCTTAGAAACAAGTTGAAGAACTTAAGCCGTAAAGAAAATAATGAAAGTTAAGTTGGTTTGTGAAACAACTTTCGACTTTGTTCCTTTTCGAGGACGAAAAGTTTTAAGTGGGGGAGATTGTAACAACCCGGAAATTCCGAGCCAATTTAAAATTCTTATTTTGGCAATTTTAATGAATTTTGATTATTTAAAATGGATTATTTTAAATAATAATGACGAGAAATTTATTTTGAATAGAATTAGAAGTATATATTTATTTGAATCGTCGTTAGAATATAAATATTTATTTTTAATTATAAAAGGAATTGAAAATGGAGCGGTAGTTTGAAAATTCGATTTCAGAGTTCAAATGAATGTACAGGATTAAAAATAAACCGGATTTTAGCAAAACCAAAAAATATTAGAATCTATTTGAAAATATCTTTCCAACGAATCTGAAAAATCGAAATTTCATAGCGGGGATAAAAAATTACGTCCAGTTGAAAATTCAGAATAGTCACTATGGAATTCTGGCCCTTAAAAATGGAAATTTTGCAAACGCCTCGGTTTTCGATGAAACCACTTTTGTTGGATCCGGGATGTCAAATTATTGCTAGATTCCAAATTTCGTAATTTTTCGAATCAATATGTGAGCGTGACAAAGGAAAACGCGTTTGACCAGTTTTAGTTGATTTTAATCGACTGGAAAATAGCCATTTTTCAAACGGTCTCATAATTCAACGAAATTAGTTTTGTTAGAACCGTATCGTCAATACGAAGCTAGAAAATATTTTTCTGGAATTTTTAGAGTTAGTATGTGGTCCCGGTAAATTGAAATGTGCGTTCAAATTCAATATATAGATTTAAATTTTGATTTTGACGAAAACTGGTCGAAACAGCCGAATCGGCTTACGATACATATCCCATTGTGTTCGAAATGGGGGTAATTAGCTAGGGGCATTAGTCGTTGGGTTCGATTTGGGGTTCGAATGAAAAAGTAACTTTTTGGAATTAAATTAAATTAAATATTATTATATATATACTTGGTCAAACTTTCTTCCCCCTTTCTCTTTCTCTTCGCCCGTTCATTTCAGCAAAGGAGAGAAAAAGAAAAAAAATGCAGCGCCCCTTCCTCCTCCCTCCCCCTTCCGCATCACCGTCAGCCTCCTCCCCTTCTCTTCCTCATCTTCCTCCCTCCTCTCTCTCCTCCTCTTTCTCTCTTCAAATTACAATCCCTAAACCCCCAAATTGCAAACCACCACCTCCACGCGCCCTTCCACCGCCACCACCACCTTTCTGCGCCTCCCACACACCCAATCAGGCCCAGCGCCGCCACCCCCTCAGCCTAGCTCCGATCGTGGGCCCCATTTCACCAAAATCCCCTTTTTTCACCAAATTTTCGTTTTTACATAATAACCCCTGACTTTGTTTCGCAAATAACTCTCAAACAGTGCACTTCTGACCAAAACTCCTCTAGACCAAAGTCGAAGAGTGTGATTTTCTCTTCGATTTGGTATATGATAGTCCTATTTTGGATTGCGGAGTTGTTGGGAAAACGCGTCCAAAGTCTGCTGTCCAAACACTGTCAAAATGCTGTCTTTTCACGATTTCCGGCGAAATGGCACATTTTCGGAAGGAAGACCACTTGGCGAAAGTTGTTCGGAATGGCGCGTTTAAGCGAGAAAAAAAGATTGTGTGAAGATTGGAGCTCGTTTGCAAATTCTGGAACCAGAACAACAAATCTGGGCGATAGAATAAATGAGTTTTCTCCGTTTAAAAGCTTCTATGGTTTTTGATATATGAGGTAAATAAAAATATGATTTTTATATTATAGAGATAATAAAAATATGATTTTTATATATGTAATGAAGTAAAAATTTGATCTTTATATTTGTAGCGATAGGATAAAAATACGATTTTAACATATGAAGTGACGATATAAAATTGTGATTTTTATCATATATGTATCAAAGTAAAAATATAATTTTTATCGTTTGAATGGCAATGTAAAAATGTGATTTTTATATATTCATTAGCGATAGAAAGATTTGATTTTTATCTAATAGTAGCGGTATAAAAATAGAATTTTTATCTATACAGTAGCGGTATAAAAATAGAATTTTTATCTATATAGTAGCAGTATAAAAATAGAATTTTTATCCATATAGCGTAGTTATAAAAATGTGATTTTTATATACATAGCAACAATATAAAGATGCGATTTTGATATATGTAGTGGATACGGACAACGAAAGTGGCAAAAGGCGAGCGGCGAAGATTTTCTACATATGAAGAGTCGTGGTGTTTGGTTTAGCTAATCGGTGAGAACTTCTCACTTTTATTTTTGTTTTCTAGTTAAAAATATATACTAGGATGCAGACGGTGCTTAGCAGCACCCGACACCCCGTCGTCCACAGACCATGGACGACTTGTTTGTTTGGTTGTGTAGTTGATTAGATTATTGGTTTGAATTTGGTTTGGTGTGTGAAATGGAATTGATTAGATTGGTATGTGTATGGCGTAGGCTATTATTAGACTGGGGATAAGGCTAGGCCTTGTCCCGTTTCTAGTATCGTGCCGTTATGCCGCCGAAATTTTCTAAAATAAGTTAGAAAAATAAAAATATAATTTTATTGAATAAATGAACTGAATAGAATCTTCATTTACAAATCAGACGATTTGTTTATGTACACTGATTTGACTGATATTGATTGGGACGATAAATTTTACACATCGCCCAACTGTACAAATAAAAATCTGTGTTTGTTGATTGAAACCCCACACGGGTATTGGGATGATATTTGACGTACACTAATCCCGATTTTTTAGTTGTATGTCAATCGATAGGTTGACAGACAGTTGTGTAGTGCACTTTGGATGATGGTTGATTATTTGTCATTGCTATGATATACATGTGTTGTATGGAATCCATATAATTAACATTATATGGTAATTGATTGGGCCTCATTCCAATTTGGAAAATTAAAGAATATTATAAAATAAAGATTCATGTGTTGAATAGAATAAATAGTCATGTGTTGACGATGCTCATGTGTTGAGAATATTCATGTGTTGAAACTTATCATGTGTTGAGTAAAATATTTTAACAATAAAAATTTACATCTTTATCATATATAAAATTAGAAACTAACTGGAAACTAGTTAAGATGAGTGGTTTCCTGGGTGTTGATCTGATGTTGGTTTCGGCCTTCGGGGTTAATACTTAGGAAATTGTTCTCTTGCTAATTTACGGTTAGAGTCTGATTAAGAATTAAGCGATATAAAACACAATTTTATCAAATATATAAAATAAACAATATAGTCATGTGTTGACAATACTCATGTGTTGAGAATATTCATGTGTTGAATAAAATATATATTCATGTGTTGAAGAAAATATTCATTTGCTGAATAGAATAACGAAGTTATTGAAATATATAAAGCCGTGTTGATTAGATTTGCGCCATTTTGACGCGAATGATATTTATATCGATTTTATTCGAATATAGAAAGAAGTGATTTCAAATTATAATGTTTTGAAAATATTTTCATTTATATATATATTGATGATATGGAATATTCAATTTTGATTTAAAATTGAATATGAAGTTGAAATTGTTTTGAAAACGAATTATATAATACGTTTTGAATTGAAATCGATGAAATATATATAATATATATATATCATATATATTAAATGGTCTGAATAGAAAGCGCCGCGCCGCGGCAGTTCGCGAATTTCGACCATTGACTTCGAATTGACATTGCGATAGATCCGACCGTCGGATTCTCCTGAAACCGGAAACATTTGGTTCGTATCGAAAAGAGATTTCCAATGAATATTAGAAATCTGAAATCTAATGGTTGGATTTGGAATTATGTCCAAATCAAATTTGGAAAAGGTCGCTGTAAGTGCAGTTCGACGACCGTTATTGGAAATCGACTGTACGGGCCTTGATAAAATTATTAAAAATATTAATTTTTTGTGTAAAATCATAATATATGAATTGGAAAGAATGGGGATGAAAAATTCCATATTTGAAAAGATAAAAATATATTTTTATCGAAATGAACTAGTTTTGAACTAGATTTGAAGTGGTTTTAAAATAATCAGAATTTCCAATATACGAATTGGAATGGATTTGAATCGAAATTATCTTCGGAATATTTCGATGTTGGATTTCGTGGTTATACAGATATGGTTGTGGAAATTTGAAAGATATATTTATATCGTTATTTCCAATATGATATTTGTTGGTTTCAGAATTTGATATTGAATATAAGCTGATATATTTTCTATTCAGAGCCTTGTATTTAATATCAAATGGGATTTTGGGTTCGTCGTGAATGGTGTCTTAAATAACACTGTTCTTGAACCCAGTTTAGAAAAGAATAAATCTTTTAATTAAGATTTAGTGAAATTGTCCAGTTAATTTGGTATTTAATTGGAATTGAATTTAAATTGGTTTTTGGGTTTATCGTGAGCGGTGTTTTGAATAACACCTGTTCTTTAACCCGATTAACAATGGAATGTGATTTTGGGTTTATCGTGAACCGTGTTTTAGACGACATGGATTCTTTAACCCAGTTAAAGACAGGATATTGATTTTTGGGAAGATTAAAACTAAGTGGAGTTTAATGAATCTTTAATTAGATTAAAATGATCGAGAATGGAGTATCACCAATTTTGCTCCAAAGCGATAGTAAAATCTTTAATTAGATTTGAACCTGAAATGGTAATTAATATTTACCGATAACACCATGGTGTTAGATATGGACTATTACCAGTTTTGCTCCATGGGATGAATAGGTTGGGATTGGGAAATAAATAATTACTTCGGTGTGGTTCGCTAATCCCGACTAGTTTGGAAAACCATAATATGGTTTGAAATGATATCCAAAGGAAGATTAAAGAATAAATTTAGAAGAGTTTTTCTTTGATAAAATCAATGGGAACCTTTCCCTAAGAATGTGAATATCTGAATAAAAGAATATTTAGAATTGGAATAAGGCGTATATTGTGTTTGTGTAACATTTGTTTATTATATACGCGGGTTATTCGGAAAGGCCGGGTTTATACCCATTCTGAATAACCGATTCGACGATAAGTCGAAGATGAAGACGGTGGTTGAAGACCGGAAGTCTTCACATCGTTTGGGTGATCACTGACGATCTTGATTGGGCTGTACACCCAAGATGAGGGAATCAGTTGGTGATCGTCCAAACGTACTTGGAGATCATGGATATGCGAGGAAAGTGCCTTCGGTTTCGTTCAGACCCAGAACGAACTTGTAAATGGACTGTGTCTGACACTGGATTTTATTCTGTGTTGACTGATCTCTATTAAATATACATCTGTTTGGTGGCGGAGAATTTATTCTCTTGCTTAACACCCTTCTCTGAGACGTACGAGCTCAGAGGTTGTATATCGATGGACATCAGTCGCATGGAGTGAATTGCCCGTGTGGCATGCCTAAGTGGTAAATGATCAAGGCTTTTGTTGAAAAGCAAAGTCTTGTGGTTAATGATCAAAGCACGGCCTGTGTGGCACAACATTGTGTATAACGTTAATTCGCGAGCCTCACACCTCGGCCTGAGTCAAAAACGGGATAAGGACCCAAGGAGTGCACGACGTTTCTTTCTTGCTAGTGGTGGTGTGTAACACCCCGTAATTCTGTAACATTAAGTTTCACAAATTAAGGTATAATTAAATGTTAGAATAAAAATTAAGGGAAACGAGATATGCCATTGTGTTCGTCTCGAAATTATGCTTGGAAACGAGTCCGAGTTTGCGAGAATCGGAGTCCGTATGAGGGAGATATGACCCTCCGAAGTTTCAGGAATTTTCAGAATCGAAAACAGCTCGAAATTCGAATTCAAAATTTGAATTCAAACCCAGAAGCGGTCTGGGCGGGAAAATTCATGCCCAGGACCCAGGTCGACTGGGTAGTCGACCCCCCTGACCGGGTCGACTGGGCAGTCGACCTGGGGGTCGACCTGGTGCCAGAACCCGGTTTTGAACCTGGGTTCATTATTATGTTTCTGGCCCGATTTTCTGACCAGATTCATGACTCTAATCCTATATAAACAGCCTCCTAGCCTCCTTCTCTCTACACCATTTCATTCTATCCTTATGCTGCCTCTGAGAAAATGTATAAATAAATAAAAATAAGAAAATAATATGAAAATCTAAGACGAGGTTATGCTGCTCAAGTTTGTCAAGAATAGATTCGAATCAAGATTAAAGCTTCAAGATAAGAATCAAAGGCTAACTCAAACGGTTTCGAGCAACGTCGCACGAATCATAGCAACGCCATCTTTCTATTCTAAAAACCGATCAATGTAAGTTGGTTACTTTTTAAATTTGAACGCCTCCTATTTGTGAGATGAACTTAAAAGGATATGAGAATATGCCTAATCTTTCTGTGCCTATCTATGTCTTTGGATCTGATTTAGAACTATCATGATTGATGAAGAATAAAAATTATGCCTATGCCTATGACCTTGACCATGACTATGACTATGAAACTATGGACTTTGAAAACCATGTGCCTTTGTCTATGAACATAAGCCTTCGACTAGGAACACAAAACTACTGCCAATGACTGTGACAAGAACAATTATGGATGATTACCTATGATTCATGAACACGATATTAATACCTAAGGGTTATGACTATGAAATTGGATCTAAGTTTGATTTCCTACTCCGACCTACTCCTAATTATCCTTGGATCTTGATTTTTGGGAATTTACCTATTGAGTTAGGTCTACCCATATTCTTGAACCTATATTATTATTCAACCCTTTTCATGTCATAATATTATCAGATCTATAGACCTGCGATGCTTTAATCAATTTATTCAGTGCAATTTGTTAGATCTGTAATTAGTGAATCTGGAATCATCATCTTATGCCAGTTATTATGTCTATCTTTTCATGACATTTTGGTTCATTCCCTTTGTGAGTGACACTAACGGACGTGGTGTGTTACACTTGGTATCCGAGCTGAAGGTTACCAGATCAGATAAAAGATTTGAAAATTTATTTTCAAACGGTTTTAAAAGAAGCATTTTCAAAAGAAAAGTTTGGTTTAAAGGCATATTCCCCAAAGCAATACGCACTATCCTCTGATTCTCTGTTTGAATTCTTGTCCCCTTCTTTCTTAAGTCTTCGGGGCTCCTGGCTTTCTGGGAGGTCACTGACATCACCCATAGCTAGAAAGAAACGTCGTGCACTCCTTGAGTCCTTATCCCGTTTTTGACTCGAGGTGTGAGGCTCGCGAATCAATGCTATACACAAAGCTATGCCACATAGGCCGTGCTTTGATAATCAACCACAAGACTTTGCTTTGCAACAGAAGCCTTGATCATATGCCACTTAGGCGTGCCACACAGGCAATTCACTCCATGCGACTGATTTCTATCGATATATAACCTCTGAGCTCGTACGTCTCAGAGAAGGGCGTTAAGCAAGAGAATAAATTCTCCGCCGCCAAATAGATATATATTTAATAGAGATCGATCAGCACAGAACAAAATCCAATGTCAGACACACAGTCCATTTACAAGTTCGTTCTGGGTTTGAACGAAGCCAGATGCACCATATTCCTCACATATCCGTACATTCAACAAATACGTTCAGACGACTACCACTTCAACTCCTTCAAGGTAGCTACTCCAATCATGAGCATTAGTAGCGCCCATCCATCCAATGTGAAGATCGTCGGTCTTGAACCGTCTTCAACTCTTCGACATCTAACCATCGATCAATTATTTGAAATGAGAATTAACTCGAAATTTTCAAATAATTCACGTATATTTAGATTTCCAAATCACTTCTTTCCACGGTTAAATTATTCGACATTCACATTTCAGTTCATTAGTATAATTTTCATGTCAAACACATTCAACCATCAAATATCAAGCAAACCAAGCAGAATCGGTTTATTTCCTCGTCTATAATATTTTATAACGATACATCGCCATTTTTACTTATTTAAAAATGGCGCTATTTAATTTAATGATGTTTCAGGTCGTGCCGAGGCAGTGACGCTGTTTTTCACTAAATTTGTGTTACACATATCTGAAAATCTAACCGTCGGATCTCCACAAAGTTTATATCGTTAGGAAGATATTCCCAAATCGAACCCAACGGTTCCAGTTTTGTGAAAATCCGACGGTCGGATTTCTCGCTATAATCGTTTGAAGTTACGATTTCAAAACGCGAACTGCAGGGGCTCGATTCGTTTTATTTAATTTATATTATATATATATAAAAAAATATATAAATATAATTTATTCGACGATTTCAACATCGTTTTCACTTCAAATATTTCACTAACACTTTTAAATTTCAAAAAATTTCGCCATAACCTCCTTTGTACGGGAAGGGGTTTGGAAATTTATTGGGCCGTATTAGGTACCCAATAAATCCTATAGAGCATGCACATATTTATAGTGATATAATCTAGTGTCCACAAGGGTGTGCATATAGAACATAACTCCAGAGAATAAATTCTCTTCACCTATAAATGGTTTTTATGTGCCTTACCAACTAGAGCGACGTGTTTATTGTCAACTCCAGACCCGTGTGGTTTTTTTTTATTAATCTAGCTATTTTACCATTACAATTTATATAGTCCCGATCAGTCATCAGTTCAACCTGTAATATATAATCATCACCATACAAGCCTCTCGCTCGTATGGTAAATCTTCAACCTCGTCACACTATCTCCAAGTGCTAATGTGGTATATGATGAAGTATTGTCTTTTCAAGAAGTATGCCATGTAGTGTATTTCAAAATTAATTGTTACTATCCTATGGCGACGTTTATTATTTACACACAGAACAACCAGCACTCCGCATCCAATGGCATTCACAGGAATTGATATAATAATAATATTGCGCGGCCAACTCATTAAGGCTTACATATTTGTCGGGCACGCAAATAAATTCTTTACTCAACAGCTAATCCATTTCCTGTTCAACACACGTATATATAGATGTGCAAAATTAAGCTGAAAATAATATTTCTAGCCAACAAAGGTTTATTTCCACATATGGTTATTTTAACACTTCCTATACATGTTAAAAATAATATTTTCAACCCACACACATTTATTTGAACAAGTGGTTATTTTTAACACTTCCTGTTTCGCATAAAAATGATATTTTTAGCGAACAAAAATATATTTCAATACATGAATATTTTATTTAGTTCGCCAACATGTTAAAAATATTTTTCGCAGCAAACAAATATTTGTTTCAACACTTGTATATTTTTAGCGAGTCGTTTACATGATAAAAATGATATTTTTATCATCAAAAATATTTATTCAACACATGAATATTTTTAACACTTCATATTCACAATAAAAATGTAAATTTTATTATTCAATCCATATATTCAACACATGAATATTTTCCACTTCACACATACGATAAAGATATGATTTTTATCTTCTAATCCTTTATTCAACACATGAATAATTTCTATAGTTTATATATATAATAAAAATGTGATTTTTAATGTTAAAACAATTTATTTAAAACACAAATAGTTTATATAGTTTATATATGTGATAAAATGTTATTTTTATTTTTAAAAGAATTTTATTCATCACATGAATTTCTATTCAACACATGAATTTCTATTCAACACATGAATATGGTTTCAACACATGAATTTCTATTCAACACATGAATATGGGTTCAACACATGAAAATAATTCTAGCACGTAAATATTATTGAAAATTTCGGCAGCATAACGGCAGGGTATTTAAAACCGGCACCGTCCCGAGTACGGCTCCTCGCTCTACCTTAAAACCTCACGGTTTTTGACAATGGGGATTTCATACATCTAATTCGCATGCAGGCGAGTATGTTTTTCTTTTCCACAATTTATTTTAATTTTTTTTCAATCACAAATGGGTATTTTTCAACCACAATAGTGTTTTTCAACCACAATCAACCAATATCAACCACAAACAATCCTATTAAACATTCGCATTATTCACCAATTTTTTCATGCCAATTCACAATCAATAAATATCGTCCATGGTTTGTGGACGAGGGGAGTATATATATATTCATATATAAATATATTTTATTTCCCATTCCAACTCAATTTCAACACATATATGTTTCATACAATGCTTGTATAATTTATACATCGCTCATATAACTTATACAACACATGTACATGAGGTAATGCGTATATAATTTACATACGATAAAAATATGATTTTTATAGTTTAGAAGGGTTGATTTTTATTTAGCAAACGTAGCTTTTCATAAGAAGAAAGCTGTAACGATACGAATTTCGCTCGGACCTAATCGATCGCTAAATCGACCGAGACCGTTCGAATCCCGCATACGCTAACTCTGGGCAGACAACACATCAGAACAAATAACAGAAGACTTCTATAAACATCATAATAATGTTACATCAGAGTACATAATATATCAGAGTATATCGAAATATAATACAACGGAAGATTAATTTACATCAAATGTAATACAATTCACAGTGGAAAATAAATAAAGTAACACTGCGGAAGACGATAAAAGCACTGAAAACAGCTTAAAACTTCAATCCAGAATCCTGCTTAATATATCTGCAAAATAAAACTACTCGACTGCCCGTATGGAAAATAGGGGAACCCGAGTTTGCAAGGGAAACACAAACTACGGGTCAGTCATCGGACTGGTGTGAGAAACTCTAAACAGTTATAAACTTATGATAAGGCAAATCATAGGACCACGCCGCTAATGCGGAATGGGTTTACCCCCATGAATGCCAGTGTATAAACAACAATCAATATAGATATATGGATCTACTATGCATCAATCAACATGCAATATCCCTATCTACCCATTTAGATTAATTACCACACTTAGATTTGCCAAATCCCATTCAATTTACAGAAATTATTCCTTTGGACTTTATTTCCCGATTTCTATTTCAAATCATTTGAAATACATATCTAACTTTCTATAACAAAGTAGATTTCACTTCGGGATCTCAAATCAAATTGTTTGGAAATATGAATTCCGAAACATAACAATGCATACAAACAAGTATGCAACCAAATATCGGTCTCCCCCTAGACAAGGCAAAGGGCACATATCTAAGCGACTCGATATATATATATATATATATATATATATATATATATATATATATATATATATATGCACCTCCCACTATGGACCAGGCCACACCGACGATGCACCTCCCACGCATGGAAGCATACACCGCCCATCTCACCCATACTTTTAGTCGTCCAGGTTACTCGAATCTCTAGCCACATACCAAATCATTTCATATCCCGAAGTAGGGAAAATCATTTCACAACATAATAATCACAAGTACTTTCAAAAAATAGTACTTCACATTAGCAATTCACACATATGATTAGTCACTATTAATCACATAACCTTTGAGCTCGTAGGTCTCAAAGAAGGGTGCTAAGCAAGAGAATAAATTCTCCGCCACCAAACAGATACATCATTAATAGAAACTAATCGAATATGTGATGAACTACAATGTAAAACCATAATACATTTCTAAATCATTTCGAAATCATCGGGTTTTAGCCCTCGAAATCCCTTCTGTTTTA
The DNA here is from genome assembly GCA_030737875.1 of Allium sativum. Taxonomy (NCBI): domain Eukaryota; kingdom Viridiplantae; phylum Streptophyta; class Magnoliopsida; order Asparagales; family Amaryllidaceae; genus Allium; species Allium sativum. Next base: position 168,538,186 of record CM060923.1, read on the forward strand.
TAAAACATTTTTTTTAAAACATTCCCTGTCCAAATCGGGAATAAATTCTTTTCACTTAAGAGAAATATCATTTCACAATAATTCATTAAATTTGAAATGAACATAACAACATCGCTACACATCTCATAGTCAAATCGTGAAGTGTTTCACAAGATGTTAGCCTATTAGTATTTCTACCCAACCCAATGCTAAATGTAAAAGCATATCTTGCTCATAAACTGGTCGAGCACAATCCAAACAATCAATCAATCCAATTTGACATTAAATATAAGGTTTTGAATAGAGATAGTATCAACTTATATTCAACATCAAATCCTGAAACCAACAGATATCATATCGGGAATAATGATATCGATATCTTCCAAATTCCCATCACAATATCCGTATAATCACGAAATCCAATATTGAAACATTCCGAAGATTATTTCCATTCCAAACCATTCCAATTTATTCACTGGAAAATTCTGGTTATTTAAAACCATTTCTCAATCCAATTTATTTATTTAAAAATAATCAGATTATAATTCGAGTTAATAACTAGTTCATTTCGATAAAAATCTATTTTTATCTTTTCAAATATGGAATTTTTCATCCCAATTCTTTTCAAATCATTTCTTTTGATTTTACACAAATTATTAATATTTTTAATAATTTTATCGAGGCCCGTACAGTCGATTTCCATAAACGGTCATCGAACTGCACTTACAGCGACCTTTTCCAAATTTGATTTGGACATAATTCCAAATCCAACAATTAGATTTCTAATTTCTTGTATTCATTAGAAAGCTCTTTTCGATACGAACCCAATGATTCTGGTTTTAGGAGAATCCGACGGTCGGATCTCCCATAACGTCAATTCAAAATCAATGGTCGAAATTCGCGAATGGTGGCTGCACGACGCGTTCTATTCAGGCCATATAATATATACATAGTATATATATTTCGTCGATTTCCATTTTAAAACGTATTTTATAAATCGTTTGAAAACGATTTCAATTTCTATTCTGGCTCAAGTTCTTCAACTTTTCAGTTTCTAAGAACTTTCTAATTTTTCAAAAATTTGGCTAACACCCTAAATTTTCGAAAAATTTCGCCACAACCTCCCCTCCATGGGAGCACCAGGAAAATCCCAAAATCGCCATACAGGCCTCTCCAATCCAAAAAGTAAAAGAAACAGCCAAGCGGCTTATAAAACTATCATACCCAAACAAAACAGTAAATATGTACCTATTTGTCAGGCATACAATTTTATTCCTCTTCTCTAGCCTCCTTGCTATGACCTATTCAATATATCGTATATGTATGTTTTCATACAATGCCCATATATAAATTTTCATATGACGCTTTTATATATATTCATTCAACGCATATATAATTTCACATAAGGCATATATAAGCCAAAAATAATATTATTAGCGAACTAATAATATTTCCATCGCATGACAATTTTATACATTCCATACATACGCTAAAAATGATAATTTTAGCGAACTAGTATTTATTTCAAGGTATGACTATTTTATATACTCATATATGTGTTAAAAATGTTATTTTTAACAAACTAGAATCCATTTCAACGTATGACTATTTTTATTACTTCACATACAAGATAAAAATGTTATTTTTATCATTCACAGAATTTATTTCAAACATGAATATTTCATATACTTCATACGTACAATAAAAATGTTATTTTTATTGTTCAAACAATTTATTCAACATATGAATGTTTCCTTTACTTCACATATACGATAAAAATGTGAATTTTATCGTTCAAACAATTTATTCAACATATGAATATTTTCTTTTGCCACGCTCACATACTAGCTTCAAAAATTATGAAATTTGAAACCTAGTAATAATTTGTCATCCCGGATCCAACAAAAGTGGTTACGTCGAATTCCGAGGTCGTTTGCAAAATGTCTATTTTCAAGGGCCATATATTCTCTATAGCGACCTTTCTGAAAATTCATTTGGCCATAACTTTTGATTCCCGCTATGAAACTTAGATTTTTCAGATTCGTTAGAAAGATATTCATAAACAGATTTAAATATTTTTGGTTTTACTAAAATCCGTTTTATTTTACTCCCGGTACAGTCAGTCAAAGTTCGAATTCAAATTTTCAAACTACCGCACCATTTCTAACTCATTATTTTATTGAAATATTCTATTTCAATTGTTTAAATTTCTTTAAAATAACCAATTTAATAATTTTATATTGGCTCGTATTTTCCGGGTTGTTACAATCTCCCCCACTTAAAACTTTTCGTCCTCGAAAAGGAAACAACAGTATAGTAGGAAACTAAAATAGAAATGCAAAGTATTGTAAAGGTACCTTGCACCAGAGTTAGTCAGACATGTCCACTCTGCACTTGGGGTAAGCTTGCTTAATGCTTTCCTCAGTCTCCCAAGTACAGTCTCTAGGATCACTACTCCAGTGCACTTTAACTAAATGTACCTTCTTGCTCCTTAGCTCTTTAGTTTCTTTGCCAACAATATTTAACGGCTCTCTTCTGACTGCTAATTCTAGAGTAATTTCCAAGTCCTGTTGCGCTGCTTCTTCTACAACAAGATCTGGATCATGCACATGTCTTCTAAGTTGAGATACGTGAAACACATTATGTACTCTAGGCAACCAATCAGGTAATTAAACCCTATAAGCAAGAGTTCCAATTCGTTCAAGTATAGGAAAGGGACCAATAAATCTGGGTGATAACTTCCCAGTTTTACCGAATCAGATTACTCCTCTCATCGGAGAAACTCTCAAATAGACATAATCACCAACAGCGAATGCCAAATCTCTTCTTCTAGAATCCGCATAACTTTTCTGCTGGCTTTGGGCAGTTTGCAACCGTTTCTTGATGAAATCGACTTTGTCTGAAGCTTCTCGAATCATATCGGGGCCCAATACAAGTCGATTTCCAGACTCCACCCAACACGCGGGAGATCTGCACAGTTTACCGTACAATGCTTCAAATGGTGACATTTCCAAGCTTGCTTGATAACTGTTGTTGTATGAGAATTCTGCCAAATGCAAATGGTCTTCCCATGACCCACCAAAATCAATAATACAAGCCCGCAGTAAATCTTCTAAAATTATGTTTACCCTCTCAGTTTGGCCATCTGTCTGAGGGTGATATGCGGTGCTTAGGTTTAGTTTTGTCCCCGGTTCTACTTGAAATGCCCCCCAGAATTTGCTAGTAAATAAGGGATCTCTATCGCTGACTATACTGATCGGCACTCCATGTAGCATAACAATCTCTTTGATATATATCTGGGCTAAACTTTGAGCAGTTCGATTGGATCTGACAGGTATAAAATGGGCGGTCTTCGTGAAGCGATCTACGATCACCCAAATACTGTCATTACCTTTCTTGGTTCGGGGCAAACCATCTATGAAGTCCATGGAAATCTGCTCCCACTTCCAACCCGGGATTTCCAACGGTTGCAACAATCCGGCAAGTTTCTATTGGTTGCTTTTGACTAGTTGGCAAGTAGAGCATCTTCTAACATATAAAGAAATGTCCCTCTTCATGGACCTCCACCAGAAGGTACGTTTGAGATCATTGTACATCTTACTTACCCCAGGATGAATGCAAAGCTTAAATTTATGACATTCATCTAGCACCTCCCTTATGAGCTCTGGGATGTTGGGAACACAGATTCCCCCTTTTAATCTCAGAACTTCTTCATTATCCACCTGAAAACTCGAGGGCTCGCCTCTCTGACGATCCCAAAACCCCATACGACGGTGTTAAGGATAATCATTGGAATATAACACATTAATCATCATTAGCAGAGTACAGTTAATAGCAAAAATAGAAAATAGAATAATTTACGTCAATATGACAACGGAATCATAGATATGTAATAAACATCATAAAGCATAGTGTAGGATACAACTTAGTGCATAAAAGTACATGATCACTCTACATCGCCATAAGTGGTACATATACATAGAGAATAATGGTGGAAAATCAATAGTCCACACTGTGTAGTCAAGCCTCGCCATGAGCCAAAAGATGTAGCTCTGCTGCGGTGCAAAGCCAAAATATGTCCTGCTACCTGGTACTAGGCTGCCCATGTGAAAATAAGGGCACCCGAGTTTGAAAGGTGAAACAAACTACGAGTCAGTCATGGGACTGGTATGAGAAATCTACTTAACTAATTAAACAACAATAATAAGGCAAATCAAAGGACCACGCCACTTTCGCGGAACGGGTTCACTCCAATGATTGCCAGTGCATGAAATAAAGTAACTTATTAAATAATCACAATGCTTTTTATAAAATGAAGCCATTATAAGACTCAGGTCCCATCACACAATGCAACGCAAGCCGGAGGATAGAGTTTTACCTTATAATGGCCAAGAAATGCTTGATACGTATAAAACAAAAGTGTTTGATATTATTACTAGTGCATATATGTTTCAAAAGCAAATTCAATCATAAATATCAATCATAGGCGGCATGGGTACCATATATCATGTCACCATACTAGTAATACAATCAAATCCGTGATTTCGTATTAGAAATTGGATTCCATCATGACTCGAGGCAAGGGGCAAGCTCCTCTCCGTTCGAGACACTATAGCAAATGTCTCAGGATCACACACAGCGATCCCTGGATCCTCCAAGGCCGGTCCTCTCTTACTTTGAGGATTGGCAATTCCTGAACACACGTTTCCCGGTCCTATAGGACCTATATCCGAGGCGCCTCGCATTCCAACAACCACACAGGTAAAGATAATATAAATGACAGGGCTGGTAGGTCATTGACAACAACCATAACTAGAAAGAAACGTCGTGCACTCCTTGGGTCCTTATCCCGTTTTTGGCCATTACCAAGGTGTGATGCTCGCGAATCAACGTTATACACAAAGCTATGCCACATAGGCCGTGCTTTGATTATCAACCACAAGACTTTGGTTTGCAACAGAAGCCTTGATCAAATGCCACTTAGGCGTGCCACACAGGCAATTCACTCCATGCGACTGATTTCTATCGATATATAACCTCTGAGCTCGTACGTCTCAGAGAAGGGCGTTAAGCAAGAGAATAAATTCTCCGCCGCCAAATAGATATATATTTAATAGAGATCGATCAGCACAAAACAAAATCCAATGTCAGACACACAGTCCATTTACAAATTCGTTCTGGGTTTGAACGAAGCCGGAGGCACCATATTCCTCGCATATCCGCACAATCAACCAATATCAACCACAAACGATCCCAAAACCCCGTACGACGGTGTTAAGGATAATCATTGGAATATAACACATTAATCATCATTAGTAGAGTACAGTTAATAGCAAAAACAGAAAATAGAATAATTTACATCAATATGACAGCGGAATCATAGATATGTCATAAACATCAGAGAGCACAGTGTAGGATACAACTTAGTGCATAAAAGTACATGATCAGTCTACATCGCCATAAGCGGTACATATACATAGAGAGTACATAAAAGAAATATCAGTCTACATCGCTAGAGGCGGAATCATATACATTGATTATAATGGCGGAAAATCAATAGTCAACACTGTGTAGTCAAGCCTCTCCATGAGCCAAAAGATGCACCTCTGCTGCGGTGCAAAGCAAAAATATGTCCTGCTAACTAATTAAAAAACAATAATAAGGCAAATCAAAGGACCATGCCACTTTCGTGGAACACGTTCACTCCAATGATTGCCAGTGCATGAAATAAAGTAACTTATTAAATCATCGCAATGCTTTTTATAAAATGAAGCCATTATAAGACTCAGGTCCCATCACACAATGCAACGCAAGCCGGAGGATAGAGCTTTACCTTATAATGGCCAAGAAATGCTTGATACGTATAAAACAAAAGTGTTTGATATTATTACTAGTGCATATATGTTTTAAAAGCAAATTCAATCATAAATATTAATCATAGGCGGCATGGGTACCATATATCATGTCGCCTACTAGTAATACAATCAAATTCGGGATTTCGTATTGGAAGTTGGATTCCATCATGAGTCGAGGCAAGGGGCAAGCTCCTCTCCGTTCGAGACACTCCAGCAAATGTCTCAGGACCACACACAGCGATCCCTAGATCCTCCACAGCCGGTCCTCTCTTACTTTTGAGGATTGGCAATTCCTGAACACACGTTTCCCGGTCCTATAGGACCTATATCCGAGGCGCCTCACATTCCAACAACCACACAGGTAAAGATAATATAAATGTCCGGACTGGTAGGTCACTGACATCACCCATAACTCAAAAGAAACGTCGTGCACTCCTTGGGTCCTTATCCGTTTTTGACTCATACCGAGGTGTGAGGCTCGCGAATCAACGCTATACACAAAGCTACGCCACATAGGCCGTGCTTTGATCATCAACCACAAGACTTTGCTTTGCAACAGAAGCCTTGATCATATGCCGCTTAGGTGTGCCACATAGGCAATTCACTCCATGCGACTGAATTCTATCGATATATAACCTCTGAGCTCGTACGTCTCAGAGAAAGGCGTTAAGCAAGAGAATAAATTCTCCGCCGCCAAACATACATATATTTAATAGAGATCGATCAGCATAGAAAAAAATCCAATGTTAGACACACAGTCCATTTACAAGTTCGTTCTGGGTTTGAACGAAGCCGGAGGCACCATATTTCTCGCATATCCGTACAATCAACAAATACATCCGGACAGCTACCACTTCAGCTCCTTCAAGGTAGCTACTCCAATCATGAGCATCAGTAGCGCCCATCCATCCAATGTGAAGATCGTCGGTCTTGAACCGTCTTCAACTCTTCGACTTCTAACCGTCGATCAATCATTTGAAATGAGAGTTAACTCGGCCTTTTCAAATAATTCACGTATATATAGATTTCCAAATCTCTTCTTTCCACGGTTAAATTATTCGACATTCACATTTCAGTTCATTAGTATAATTTTCTTGTCGAATACATTCAACCATCAAATATCAAGCAAACCAAGCAGAATCGGTTTATTTCCATTCTATATCGTTTATAATATTTTATAATGATATATCGCCATTTTTTTATTTAAAAATGGCGCTATTTAATTTAACGACGTTTCAGGTCGTGCCGAGGCACTGGCACTGTTTTTCACTAAATTTGTTTTACATATATCTGAAAATCTAACCGTCGGATCTCCACAAAGTTTATATCGTTGGGAAGATATTCCCAAAGCAAACCCAACGGTTCCAGTTTTGTGAAAATCCGATGGTCGGATCTCTCGCTATAATCATTTGAATCTACGATTTCAAAATGCTCTGCAGGGGCTCGATTCATTTTATTTAATTTATATATATATATATGTGTGTATATATATATATATAATTTATTCGACGATTTCAATATCGTTTTCACTTCAAATATTTCACTAACACTTTTAAATTTCGAAAAATTTCGCCATAACCTCCTTTGTACGGGAAGGGGTTTGGAAATTTATTGGGCCGTATTAGGTACCCAATAAATCCTATAGAGCATGCACATATTTATAGTGATATAATCTAGTGTCCACAGGGGAGTGTGTATAGATCATAACTCTAGAGAATAAATTCTCTTCACCTTATAAATGGTTTTTTGTGCCTTACCAACTAGAGCGACGTGTTTATTGTCAACTCCAGACCCGTGTGGTTTTTTTTATTAATCTGGCTATTTTACCATTACAATTTATATAGTCCCGATCAGTCATCAGTTCAACCTGTAATATATAATCATCACCATACAAGCCTCTCGCTCGTATGGTAATTCTTCAACCTCATCACACCAGCTCCAAGTACTAATGTGGTATATGATGAAGTATTCTCTTTTCAAGAAGTACGCCATGTAGTTTAGTTCAAAATTAATTGTTGCTATCCCATGGTGACGTTTATTATTTACACACAGAACAACCAGCACTCCGCATCCAATGGCATTCACAGGAGTTGAAATAATAATAATATTGTGCCGCCAACTCATTAAGGCTTACCTATTTGTCGAGCACGCAAATAAATTCTTTACTCAGCAGCTAATCCATTTCCTGTTCAACACATGTTTATATAGATATGCAAAATTAAGCTAAAAATAATATTTCTAGCTACCTGTGACGATCCCAAAACCCCGTACGACGGTGTTAAGGATAATCATTGGAATATAACACATTAATCATCATTTGCAGAGTACAGTTAATAGCAAAAACAGAAAATAGAATAATTTACATCAATATGATAGCGGAATCATAGATATGTAATAAACATCAGAGAGCACAGTGTAGGATACAACTTAGTGCATAAAAGTACATGATCAGTCTACATCGCCATAAGCGGTACATATACATAGAGAGTACATAATAGAAATATCAGTCTACATCGCCAAAGGCGGAATCATATACATAGATAATAATGGCGGAAAATCAATACTCAACACTGTGTAGTCAAGCCTCGCCATGAGCCAAAAGATGCACCTCTACTGCGGTGCAATGCCAAAATATGTCCTGCTACCTGGTACTTGGCTGCCCGTGTGAAAATAAGGGCACCCGAGTTTGAAAGGTGAAACAAACTACGAGTCAGTCATGGGACTGGTATGAGAAATCTACTTAACTAATTAAACAACAATAATAAGGGAAATCAAAGGTACATGCCACTTTCGCGGAACGGGTTCACTCCAATGATTGCCAGTGCATGAAATAAAGTAACTTATTAAATAATCGCAATGCTTTTTATATAATGAAGCCATTATAAGACTCAGGTCCCATCACACAATGCAACGCCAGCCGAAGAATTGAGTTTTAACTTATAATGGCCAAGAAATGCTTGATACGTATAAAACAAAAGTGTTTAATATTATTACTAGTGCATATATGTTTCAAAAGCAAATTCAATCATAAATATCAATCATAGGCGGCATGGGTACCATATATCATGTCGCCATACTAGTAATACGATCAAGTCCGTGATTTCGTATTGGAAATTGGATTCCATCATGAGTCGAGGCAAGGGGCAAGCTCCTCTCCGTTCGAGACACTCTAGCAAATGTCTCAGGACCAAACACAGCGATCCCTGGATCCTCCAAGGCCGGTCCTCTCTTACTTTTGAGGATTGGCAATTCCTGAACACACGTTTCCCGGTCCTATAGGACCTATATCCGACGCGCCTCGCATTCCAACAACCACATAGGTAAAGATAATATAAATGTCAGGGCTGGTAGGTCACTGACATCACCCATAGCTAGAAAGAAACGTCATGCACTCGTTGAGTCCTTATCCCGTTTTTGACTCGAGGTGTGAGGCTTGCGAATCAATGCTATACACAAAGCTACGCCACATAGGCCGTGCTTTGATCATCAACCACAAGACTTTGCTTTGCAACAGAAGCCTTGATCATATGCCACTTAGGCGTGCCACACAGGCAATTCACTCCATGCGACTGATTTCTATCGATATATAACCTCTGAGCTCGTACGTCTCAGAGAAGGGCGTTAAGCAAGAGAATAAATTCTCCGCCGCAAAACAGATATATATTTAATAGAAATCGATCAGCACAGAAAAAAAAAATCCAATGTCAGACACACAGTCCATTTACAAGTTCGTTCTGGGTTTGAACAAAGCCGGAGGCACCATATTCCTCGCATATCCGTACAATCAACAAATACGTCCGGACGGCTACCATTTCACCTCCCTTAAGGTAGTTATTCCAATCATGAGCATCAGTAGCGCCCATCCATCCAATGCGAGGATCGTTGGTCTTAAACCATCTTCAACTCTTCGAATTTTAACCATCGATCATTTATTTGAAATGAGAGTTAACTCGGCCTTTTCAAATAATTCACGTATATTTAGATTTCCGAATCACTTCTTTCCACGGTTAAATTATTCGACATTCACATTTCAGTTCATTAGTATAATTTTCATGTCAAACACATTCAACCATCAAATATCAAGCAAACCAAGCAAAATCGGTTTATTTCCATTCTATATCGTCTATACTATTTTATAACGATATATCGCCATTTTTATTTATTTAAAAATGGCGCTATTTAATTTAACGACGTTTCAGGTCGCGCCGAGGCACTGGCGTTGTTTTCACTAAATTTGTTTTACACATATATGAAAATCTAACCGTCGGATCTCCACAAAGTTTATATCGTTGGGAAGATATTCACTAAGCGAACCCAACGGTTCCAGTTTTGTGAAAATCCGATGGTCGGATCTCTCGCTATAATCGTTTGAAGTTACGATTTCAAAACGCGAACTGCAGGGGCTCAGTTCGTTTTATTTAATTTATATATATATATATATAATTTATTTGACGATTTCAATATCGTTTTCATTTCAAATATTTCACTAACACTTTTAAATTTCGAAAAATTTCGCCATAACCTCCTTTGTACGGGAAGGGGTTTGGAAATTTATTGGGTCGTATTAGGTACCCAATAAATTCTATAGAGCATGCACATATTTATAGTGATATAATCTAGTGTCCACAGGGGAGTGTGTATAGATCATAACTCCAGAGAATAAATTCTCTTCACCCTATAAATGGTTTTTTGTACCTTACCAACTAGAGCGACGTGTTTATTGTCAACTCCAGACCCGTGTGGGGTTTTTATTAATCTGGCTATTTTACCGTTACAATTTATATAGTCCCGATCAGCCATCAGTTCAACCTGTAATATATAATCATCACCATACAAGCCTCTCGCTCGTATGGTAAATCTTCAACCTCGTCACACCAACTTCAAGTGCTAATGTGGTATATGATGAAGTATTCTCTTTTCAAGAATTATGCCATGTAGTGTAGTTCAACATTAATTGTTACTATCCTATGGCAACGTTTATTATTTACACACAGAACAACCAGCACTCTGCATCCAATGGCATTCACAGGAGTTGATATAATAATAATATTGCGCGGCCAACTCATTAAGGCTTACCTATTTGTCGGGCACGCAAATAAATTCTTTACTCAACAGCTAATCCATTTCCTGTTCAACACATGTATATATAGATGTGCAAAATTAAGCTAAAAATAATATTTCTAGCCAACAAAGGTTTATTTCCACATATGGTTATTTTTAAGACTTCCTATACATGTTAAAAATAATATTTTCAACCCACACACATTTATTTGAACAAGTGGTTATTTTTAACACTTCCTGTTTCGCATAAAAATGATATTTTTAGCGAACAAAAATATATTTCAACACATGACTATTTTATTTAGTTCGCCTACATGTTAAAAATATTTTTCATAGCAAACAAATATTTGTTTCAACACTTGTATATTTTTAGCGAGTCGTTTACATGATAAAAATGATATTTTTATCATCAAAAATATTTATTCAACACATGAATATTTTTAACACTTCATATTCACAATAAAAATGTAAATTTTATTATTCAATCCATATATTCAGCACATGAATATTTTCCACTTCACACATACGATAAAGATATGATTTTTATCGTTCTAATCCTTTATTCAACACATGAATAATTTCTATAGTTTATATATATAATAAAAATGTGATTTTTAATATTAAAACAATTTATTTAAAACACAAATAGTTTATATAGTTTATATATGTGATAAAATGTTATTTTTATTTTTAAAAGAATTTTATTCATCACATAAATTTCTATTCAACACATGAATTTCTATTCAACACATGAATATGGTTTCAACACATAAATTTCTATTCAACACATGAATATGGGTTCAACACATGAATATAGTTTCAACACATGAAAATAATTCTAACACATAAATATTATTGAAAATTTCGACAGCAAAACGGCAGGGTATTTAAAACCGGCACCGTCCCGAGTACGACTCCTCGCTCTACCTTAAAACCACGCGGTTTTTGACAATAGGGATTTCATACATCTAATTCGCACGCAGGCGAGTATGTTTTTCTTTTCCACAATTTATTCTAATTTTGTTTCAATCACAAATGGGTATTTTTCAACCACAATGGTATTTTTCAACCACAATCAACCAATATCAACCACAAACAATCCTATTAACCATTCACATTATTCACCAAATTTTTCACGCCAATTCACAATCAATAAATATCGTCCATGATTTGTGGACGAGAGGAGTATATATATTTTCGTATATAAATATATTCTATTTTCATTATTTTCTTTAACAACCCGGAAAATACGAGCCAATTAATTTTTTTAAATTGGTTATTTTAAAGAAATTTAAACAATTGAAATAGAATATTTCAATAAAATAATGAGATAGAAATGGTGCGGCAGTTTGAAAATTTGAATTCGAACTTTGACTTACTGTACCGGGTGCAAAATAAAACGGATTTTAGTGAAACCAAAAATATTTAAATCTATTTATGAATATCTTTCTAATGAATCTGAAAAATCGAAGTTTCATAACGGGAATCAAAAGTTATGGCCAAATGAATTTTCAGAAAGGTCGCTATAGAGAATATATAGCCCTTGAAAATAGACATTTTGCAAACGGCCTCGGAATTCGACGAAACCACTTTTGTTGGATCCGAGATGACAAATTATTTCTAGGTTTCAAATTTCACAATTTTTGAAGCTAGTATGTGAGCGTGGCAAAAGAAAATGTGTTTGGTCAATTTATGTTAAATTGGATCGACCAGAAAATGGCTATTTTTCAAACGATCTCAGAATTCGACGAAACTAGTTTTGTTGGGACCGTAGCATCAAAACATAGCTAAATTTATTTTTCTTAAAGTTTTCGAATTAGTTTGTGGCCCTAGCAAATTGAAATGTACGTTCAAATCGAATATTGAATGTTTTATATTTTAATTTGAAGAATAACTGACTGTAACAGTCGAATTGGCCTACGAAACATATCTCATTGTGTCCGGGATTGAGGTATTTAGCTAGGGATGACAGTCGTTGGGTTTGAATTGGTGTCCGTATGGAGAAACACTATTTTAAAAATTAAATAAAGCACGGGCCAATCATATTTTTCCTTCATAATTTAATTTTATAAAAAAAACCCGAAAAACCCCTTTCTCTTTCTCGACTTCGACGAAAACCCCTTACCCCCGTTCCCGACCATTTTCCGACCAAACCAGGAAGAATTACCCCATGCACCAGTTCAACTTTTTGTAGCTCTCCTCCTCCTCTTCAAATCAATCCCCATTGTCAAAAACCATGAGGTTTTAAGGTAGAGCGAGGAGCCGTACTTGGGACGGTGCCGGTTTTAAATACCCTGTCGTTATGCTGCCGAAATTTTCAATAATATTTATGTGTTAGAATTATTTTCATGTGTTGAAACTATATTCATGTGTTGAACCCATATTCATGTGTTGAATAGAATTTCATGTGTTGAAACCATATTCATGTGTTGAATAGAAATTCATGTGTTGAATAGAAATTCATGTGATGAATAAAATTCTTTTAAAAATAAAAATAACATTTTATCACATATATAAACTATATAAACTATTTGTATTTTAAATAAATTGTTTTAACATTAAAAATCACATTTTTATTATATATATAAACTATAGAAATTATTCATGTGCTGAATAAAGGATTAGAACGATAAAAATCATATCTTTATCGTATGTGTGAAGTGGAAAATATTCATGTGTTGAATATATGGATTGAATAATAAAATTTACATTTTTATTGTGAATATGAAGTGTTAAAAATATTCATGTGTTGAATAAATATTTTTAATGATAAAAATATCATTTTTATGATGTAAACGACTCGCTAAAAATATACAAGTGTTGAAACAAATATTTGTTTGCTATGAAAATTATTTTTAACATGTAGGCGAACTAATTAAAATAGTCATGTGTTGTAATATATTTTTGTTCACTAAAAATATCATTTTTATGCGAAATAGGAAGTGTTAAAAATAACCACTAGTTCAAATAAATGTGTGTGGGTTGAAAATATTTTTTCTAACATGTATAGGAAGTGTTAAAAATGACCATATGTGGAAATAAACCTTTGTTGGCTAGAAATATTATTTTTATCTTAATTTTGCACATCTATATATACATGTGTTGAACAGGAAATGGATTAGCTGTTGAGTAAAGAATTTATTTGCGTGTCCGACAAATAGGTAAGCCTTAATGAGTTGGCTGCGCAATATTATTATTATATCAACTCCTGTGAATGCCATTGGATGTGGAGTGCTGGTTGTTCTGTGTGTAAATAATAAACGTCGACATAGGATAGTAACAATTAATTTTGAACTACACTACATGGCATACTTCTTGAAAAGAGAATACTTCATCATATACCACATTAGCACTTGGAGATGGTGTGAGGAGGCTGAAGATTTACCATACGAGCGAGAGGCTTGTATGGTGATGATTATATATTTCAGGTTGAACTGATGACTGATCGGGACTATATAAATTGTAACGGTAAAATAGCCAAATTAATAAAAAACCCACACGGGTCTGGAGTTGACAATAAACACGTCGCTCTAGTTGGTAAGGCACAAAAAACCATTTATAGGGTGAAGAGAATTTATTATCTGGAGTTATGATCTATACACACTACCCTATGGACACTAGATCATATCACTATAAATATGTGCATGCTCTATAGGATTTATTGGGTACCTAATACGGTCCAATAAATTTCCAAACCCTTTCCCGTACAAAGGAGGTTATGGGGAACTTTAAAAGTGTTAGTGAAATATTTGAAGTGAAAACGATATTGAAATCGTCGAATAAATTATATATATATATATATATAAAAATTAAATGAAACGAATTGAGCTCCTGCAGTTCGCGTTTTGAAATCGTAACTTCAAACGATTATAGCGAGAGATCCGACCATCGGATTTTCACAAAAATGGAACCGTTGGGTTCGCTTTGGGAATATCTTCCCAACGATATAAACTTTGTGGAGATCCGACGGTTAGATTTTCAGATATGTGTAAAACAAATTTAGTGAAAAACAGCGCCAGTGCCTCGACACGACCTGAAACGTCGTTAAATTAAATAGCGCCATTTTTAAATAAATAAAAATGGCGATATATCGTTATAAAATATTATAGACGATATAGAATGGAAATAAACCGATTCTGCTTGGTTTGCTTTATATTTGATGGTTGAATGTGTTTGACATGAAAATTATACTAATGAACTGAAATGTGAATGTCGAATAATTTAACCGTGGAAAGAAGTGATTTAGAAATCTAAATATACGTGAATCAATTGAAAAGGCCAAGTTAACTCTCATTTCAAATAATTGATCGACGGTTAGAAGTCGAAGAGTTGAAGACGGTTCAAGACCGACGATCTTCACATTGGATGGATGGGCGCTACTGATGCTCATGATTGGAGTAGCGACCTTGATGGAGCTGAAGTGGTAGCCGTCCGGACGTATTTGTTGATTGTACGGATATGCGAGGAATATGGTGCCTGCGGCTTCGTTCAAACCCAAAACGAACTTGTAAATGGACTGTGTGTCTGACATTGGATTTTGTTCTGTGCTGATCGATCTCTATTAAATATTTATCTGTTTGGCGGCGGAGAATTTATTCTCTTGCTTAACGCCCTTCTCTGAGACGTACGAGCTCAGAGGTTATATATCGATAGAAATCAGTCGCATGGAGTGAATTGCCTGTGTGGCACGCCTAAGTGGCATATGATCAAGGCTTCTGTTGCAAAGCAAAGTCTTGTGGTTGATGATCAAAGCACGGCCTATGTGGCGTAGATTTGTGTATAGCGTTGATTCGCGAGCCTCACACCTCGGTATGAGTCAAAAACGGGATAAGGACCCAAGGAGTGCACGGCGTTTCTTTCTAGCTACGGGTGATGTCAGTGACCTACCAGCCCTGACATTTATATTATCTTTACCTGTGTGGTTGTTGGAATGCAAGGCGCGTCGGATATAGGTCCTATAGGACCAGGAAACGTGTGTTCAGGAATTGCCAATCCTCAAAAGTAAGAGAGGACCGACCTTGGAGGATCCAGGGATCACTGTGTGTGGTCCTGAGACATTTGCTAGAGTGTCTCGAATGGAGAGGAGCTTGCCCCTTGCCTCGACTCATGATGGAATCCAACTTCCAATGCGAAATCACGGATTTGATTGTATTACTAGTATGGCGACATGATATATGGTACCCATGCCACCTATGATTGATATTTATGATTGAATTTTCTTTTGAAACATATATGCACTAGTAATAATATCAAACACTTTTGTTTTATACGTATCAAGCATTTCTTGGCCATTATAAGGTAATACTCTATCTTCCGGCTTGCGTTGCATTGTGTGATGGGACCTGAGTCTTATAATGGCTTCATGTTATAAAAAGCATTGCGATGATTTAATAAGTTACTTTATTTCATGCACTGGCAATCATTGGAGTGAACCCGTTCCGCGAAAGTGGTGTGATCCTTTGATTTGCCTTATTATTGTTGTTTAATTAGTTAAGTAGATTTCTCATACCAGTCCCATGACTGACTCGTAGTTTGTTTCACCTTTCAAACTCGGGTGCCCTTATTTTCACACGGGCAACCTACTACCAGGTAGTAGGACATATTTTGGCTTTGCACCGCAGTAGAGGTGCATCTTTTGGCTCATGGCGAGGCTTACTACAATGTGTTGACTATTGATTTTCCGCCATTATTATCTATGTATATGATTCCACCTCTGGCGATGTAGACTGATATTTCTTTTATGTACTCTCTATGTATATGTACCGCTTATGGCGATGTAGACTGATCATGTACTTTTATGCACTAAGTTGTATCCTACACTGTGCACTTTGATGTTTATTACATATCTATGATTCCGCTGTCATATTGATGTAAATTATTCTATTTTCTATTTTTGCTAGTAACTGTACTCTGCTAATGATGATTAATGTGTTATATTCCAATGGTTATCCTTAACACCGTCGTACGGGGTTTTGGGATCGTCACAGGTGGTATCGGAGCTTTGGTTAACCTTAGTTCTGGAATTAACACATTAAACACCACGTCAGAATAGAATCAGTAGTACTCTAAGGCGAGTAGATCATTAGAGATAGGACTAGTAATGTCCTAGAATGAGCTAAGCAGAATAGCAAAAAGAATCTGATCAGTACATCGTTGTCTTTCCTTAAGTTCTCCTGCTGTATCATACAATAAAATTATCATTTCTGAGAGCCAACTCTTTTCTTGCTTATACAGAACTTGACAAATGGCCACCAGAGCAGCAGCAGCTAGAGGAAGTCGTGGAGGCCAAGCAGGCCGAGGCAGAGGACGAGGAGATGTCCACGCTGTAGAAGGACCATTAATACAACCACCAGCCGCTCAGCCATTCGAGCTCGACCGAGTGGCCAAGAGATATAAGAATCTTGGGGGAAAAACCTTCTCAGGAACAGGCACAATGATTGAGGACTTAGCATGGTTGAAAACATGCGAAAAGATCTTGGGAGGCCTGAGGCTCGGAGATCGGGACAAGGCATTTATGGGCGCCTGGCTTTTGCAAGAAGAAGAAGTCGAAAACTTACCGCCGCAAAGAGAAATTGAATTCAGAATCGATCTAATTCCGAACGCCGGACCAGTGGTACATCCAATACGAAGAATGACTCCAAAAGAAAAGGAAGAATTAGGCGATCAAACTCGTCAACTGCTGTGGAAGGGTCTGATCAAACCTAGCTTTTCTAGTTGGGGTGCAGCTATAGTGTTTGCCCCTAAGTCAGACGGTACTCTCCGATTGTGTGTTGATTACCGCGACCTCAACAAGCAAACGCTCAAAAACAAATACCCATTACCCCGTATCGATGATTTGTTAGACCAATTAAATGGGGCAAAGGTATTTTCCAGAATGGACATAGCTACAGGTTTCCATCAAATGAGAATTGCCGAAGAGTGTGTTCCTTTGACAGCTTTCAGAGGTCTAGGCATATTTTATGAGTGGTTAGTAATGCCGTTCGGCTTATGCAACGCTCCAGCATACTTCGTCGATCTAATGAACAGGGTGTTCAGAGAACTTCTAAATAAATTTGTCTTGGTATTCATCGATGATATTTTAATCTATTCTAAATCAGAAAGAGATCATGAAAAACATTTAGAACAAGTATTGGGGATTCTGAGAAGGAACGTCTTCAAAGCTAAATTTTCTAAATGCATCTTTTGGCCAGATGAAGTGAAGTTCCTTGGCCATGTTTGTCGAAGGAAGGAATTTCTGTAGATCCGAGCAAAATTACAGCAATTCAAGACTGGAAGCAACCCACTACACCCACAGAGGTTCGAAGTTTCATGGGGTTGGCTAGTTATTATCGAAAATTCATTAAGGATTTTTTGATGATATCCGGTCCATTAACAAAGCTTACAAAGAAGCACGAGAAATTTAAGTGGACTTCCAACTGTAAGGAAGCTTTCCATGAATTGAAATCAAGATTGACAGCCGCTCCAGTATTAATCATTATCGAGGGCAACCAGGATTTGACAGTTTGGACAGATGCTTCGATTAGAGCTCTTAGTGCAGTATTAATGCAAAGAGGCCAAGTAGTCGCTTATGCCAGCCGTCAGCTGAAACCGCATGAGAAGAATTATGTAACTCATGATCTTGAGTTGCTAGCCATCGTTTTTGCTTTGAAAATCTGGAGACATTACTTGTTGGGTGAGAAATTTGAATTATATACAGACCATCAATCATTGAAATATCTGCACACCTAGAAAGATTTGAACATGAGACAACAGTGTTGGCTAGAATTTCTTGCAGCATACGATCTAGATATCCTATATACGACGGGAAAAGCTAATGTAGTGGCGGATGCGCTTAGCAGAAAAACCGCAATCATTGCCAATCTTATAATTAAGCCCTCATTGATTGATAAAATATCTGATCTCCAGAAGGATGAACACTTCATTCAGAGAGTCAGAGAGGGAATACAGAGAGGTGAGCCCTCGAGTTTTCAGGTGGATAATGAAGAAGTTCTGAGATTAAAAGGGAGAATCTGTGTTCCCAACATCCCAGAGCTCATAAGGGAAGTGTTAGATGAATGTCATAAATCCAAGCTTTGCATTCATCCTTGGGTAAGTAAGATGTACTATGATCTCAAACGCACCTTCTGGTGGAGGTCCATGAAGAGGGACATTTCTTTATATGTTAGCAGATGCTCTACTTGCCAACTAGTCAAAAGCAACCAACAGAAACTGGCCAGATTGTTGCAACCGTTGGAAATCCCGGGTTGGAAGTGGGAGCAGATTTCCATGGACTTCATAGATGGTTTTCCCCGAACCAAGAAAGGTAATGACAGTATTTGGGTGATCGTAGATCGCTTCACGAAGACCGCCCATTTTATACCTGTTAGATCCAATCGAACTGCTCAAAGTTTAGCCCAGATACATTTCAAAGAGATTGTTAAGCTACATGGAGTGTCGATCAGTATAGTCAGCGATAGAGATCCCTTATTTACTAGCAAATTCTGGGAGGCATTTCAAGTATAACTGGGGACAAAACTAAACCTAAGCACCGCATATCACCCTCAGACAGATGGCCAAACTAAGAGGGTGAACAGAATTTTAGAAGATTTACTACGGGCTTGTATTATTGATTTTGGCGGGTCATGGGAAGACCATTTGCATTTGGCAGAATTCTCATACAACAACAGTTATCAAGCAAGCTTGGAAATGTCGCCATTTGAAGCATTATACGGTAAACCGTGCAGATCTCCCGCGTGTTCGGTGGAGCCTGGAAACTGACTTGTATTGGGCCCCGATATGATTCGAGAAGCTTCAGACAAAGTCGATTTCATCAAAAACGATTGCAAACCGCCCAAAGCCGAGAGAAAAGTTATGCAGATTCTAGAAGAAGAGATTTGGCATTCCCTGTTGGTGATTATGTCTATTTGAGAGTTTCTCCGATGAGAGGAGTAATCCGATTCGGTAAAACTGGGAAGTTGTCACCCAGATTTACTGGTCCCTTTCCTATACTTGAACGAATTGGAACTCTTGCTTATAGGGTTCAATTACCTGATTGGTTGCCTGGAGTACATAATGTGTTTCACGTATCTCATCTTAGAAGACATGTGCATGATCCAGATCTTGTTGTAGAAGAAGCAGCGCAACAGGACTTGGAAATTACTCCAGAACTAGTAGTCAGAAGAGAGCCGTTAACAATTGTTTGCAAAGAAACTAAAGAGCTAAGGAGCAAGAAGGTTCATTTAGTTAAAGTGCAATGGAGTAGTGATCCTAGAGACTGTACTTGGGAGACTGAGGAAAGCATTAAGCAAGCTTACCCCAAGTGCAGAGTGGACATGTCTGACTTACTCCGGTGCAAGGTACCTTTACAATACTTTGCATTTCTATTTTAGTTTCCCACTATACTGCTATTTCCTTTTCGAGGACGAAAAGTTTTAAGTAGGGGAGATTGTAACAACCCAGAAAATACGAGCCAATTTAAAATTTTTAAATTGGTTATTTTAAAGAAATTTAAACAATTGAAATAGAATATTTCAATAAAATAATGAGTTAGAAATGGTGCGGTAGTTTGAAAATTTGAATTTGAACTTTGACTGACTGTACCGGGTGCAAAATAAAACGGATTTTAGTGAAACCAAAAATATTTAAATCTGTTTATGAATATCTTTCTAACAAATCTGAAAAATCGAAGTTTCATAGCGGGAATCAAAAGTTATGGCCAAATGAATTTTCAGAAAGGTCGCTATAGAGAATATATGGCCTTTGAAAATAGACATTTTGCAAACAACCTCGGAATTCGACGAAACCACTTTTGTTGGATCTGGGATGACAAATTATTGCTAGGTTTTAAATTTCATAATTTTTGAATCTAGTATGTGAGCGTGGCAAAAGAAAATGTGTTTGGTCAATTTCTGTTAAATTGGATCTACCAGAAAATGACCATTTTTCAAACGATCTCAGAATTCGACGAAACTAGTTTTTATGGGATCGTAGCATCAAAACATAGCTAGATTTATTTTTCTGGAATTTTTCGAATCAGTTTGTGGCCCTGACAAATTGAAATGTACGTTCAAATCGAATATTGAATGTTTTATATTTTAATTTGAATAATAACTGACTGTAACAGTCGAATTAGCCTACGAAACATATCCCATTGTTTCCGGGATGGGGATATTTAGCTAGGGGTGACAGTCGTTGGGTTTGAATTGGTGTCCGTATGGAGAAACACTATTTTAAAAATTAAATAAAGCACGGGCCAATCATATTTTTCCTTCATAATTTAATTTTATAAAAAACCCCGAAAAACCTCTTTCTCTCTCTTGACTTCGATTGAAAACCCTTACCCTTGTTCCCGACCATTTTCCAACCAAACCAGGAAGAATTACCCCATGCCCCAAGTTCAACTTTTTATAGCTCTCCTCCTCCTCTTCAAATCAATACCCACTAGACCCCCTATCATGTTGTGTGGAGGGAGAACCACCTCCTTGAAGTTCCAAACTTCAAAGCGCCGCCGCCGACTCCTTGGTGGATCGAGCTGGGCCCCACCACATCACGTGAACTCGTCCCCTCTCCCTCTACGACGCAGCACCACCTGATCGACCTCTCGTGCAACGGATTTGAGTAAAAATAAAAACCTAGTTTCGAAGAAACGAGGCAGGTGACGACTTTGTTTTTCTGAATTGAAAATAACACTTTTAAGTGTTGTAAACTTTGAAAAATTGTATCTTTATCGTGTGTTAACGAAATTTGATGAAACAAGAAACATCAAGACTGTGTCGACACTCTCTACATTCCAGAAGTGTCCGTGGATTTTTCTGAGCTCGCTACGATTTTTAGCAAAGCGACAAACCAATGTGAGATTTCTAAACTGAATTGTGAATGGAAATGTGTTGTATAAGTTATATAAGCGAAGTGTAAATTATATACGCATTGTATACCTCATGTACATGTGTTGTATAAGTTATATGAGTGATGTATAAATTATACAAGCATTGTATGAAACATATATGTGTTGAAATTGAGTTGGAATGGGAAATAAAATATATTTATATACAAATATAAATATACTCCCCTCATCCACAAACCATGGACGATATTTATTGATTGTGAATTGGCGTGAAAAAATTGGTGAATAATGCGAATGGTTAATAGGATTGTTTGTGGTTGATATTGGTTGATTGTGGTTGAAAAATACCATTGTGGTTGAAAAATACCCATTTGTGATTGAAACAAAATTAGAATAAATTGTGGAAAAGAAAATCATACTCGCCTGCGTGCGAATTAGATGTATGAAATCCCCATTGTCAAAAATCGCGAGGTTTTAAGGTAGAGCGAGGAGCCGTACTCGGGACGGTGCCGATTTTAAATACCCTGCCGTTATGCTGCCGAAATTTTCAATAATATTTATGTGTTAGAATTATTTTCATGTGTTGAAACTATATTCATGTGTTGAACCCATATTCGTGTGTTGAATAGAAATTCATGTGTTGAAACCATATTCATGTGTTGAATAGAAATTCATGTGTTGAATAGAAATTCATGTGATGAATAAAATTCTTTTAAAAATTAAAATAACATTTTATCACATATATAAACTATTTGTGTTTTAAATAAATTGTTTTAACATTAAAAATCACATTTTTATTATATATATAAACTATAGAAATTATTCATGTGTTGAATAAAGGATTAGAACGATAAAAATCATATCTTTATCGTATGTGTGAAGTGGAAAATATTCATGTGTTGAATATATGGATTGAGTAATAAAATTTACATTTTTATTGTGAATATGAAGTGTTAAAAATATTCATGTGTTGAATAAATATTTTTGATGATAAAAATATCATTTTTATCATGTAAACGACTCGCTAAAAATATACAAGTGTTGAAACAAATATTTGTTTGCTATGAAAATTATTTTTAACATGTAGGCGAACCAAATAAAATAGTCATGTGTTGAAATATATTTTTGTTCGCTAAAAATATCATATTTATGCGAAACAGGAAGTGTTAAAAATAACCACTTGTTCAAATAAATGTGTGTGGGTTGAAAATATTATTTTTAACATGTATAGGAAGTGTTAAAAATAACCATATGTGGAAATAAACCTTTGTTGGCTAGAAATATTATTTTTAGCTTAATTTTGCACATCTATATATTAATGTGTTGAACAGGAAATGGATTAGCTGTTGAGTAAATAATTTATTTGCGTGCCCGACAAATAGGTAGGCCTTAATGAGTTGGCCGCGCAATATTATTATTATATCAACTCTTGTGAATGCCATTGGATGTGGAGTGCTGGTTGTTCTGTGTGTAAATAATAAACGTCGCCACAAGATAGTAACAATTAATTTTGAACTACACTACATGGCATACTTCTTGAAAAGAGAATACTTCATCATATACCACATTAGCACTTGGAGCTGGTGTGACGAGGTTGAAGATTTACCATACGAGCGAGAGGCTTGTATGGTGATGATTATATATTACAGGTTGAACTGATGACTAATCGGGACTATATAAATTGTAATGGTAAAATAGCCAGATTAATAAAAACCCCATACGGGTCTGGAGTTGATAATTAACACGTCGCTCTAGTTGGTAAGGCACAAAAAACCATTTATTGGGTAAAGAGAATTTATTCTCTGGAGTTATGATCTATACACACTCCCCTGTGGACACTAGATTATATCACTATAAATATATGCATGCTCTATAGGATTTATTGGGTACCTAATACGACCCAATAAATTTCCAAACCCCTTCCCGTACAAAGTAGGTTATGACGAAATTTTTCGAAATTTAAAAGTGTTAGTGAAATATTTGAAGTGAAAACGATATTGAAATCGTCAAATAAATTATATATATATATATATATATATATATATATTAAATAAAACGAATCGAGCCCCTGCAGTTCACGTTTTGAAATCGTAACTTCAAACAATTATAGCGAGAGATCCGACCATCGGATTTTCACAAAACTGGAACCTTTGGGTTCGCTTTGGGAATATCTTCCCAATGATATAAACTTTGTGGAGATCCGACGGTTAGATTTTCAGATATGTGTAAAACAAATTTAGTGAAAAACAGCGCCAGTGCCTCGGCACGACCTGAAACGTCATTAAATTAAATAGCGCCATTTTTAAATAAATAAAAATGGCGATATATCGTTATAAAATATTATAGACGATATAGAAGGAAATAAACCGATTCTGCTTGGTTTGCTTGATATTTGATGGTTGAATGTGTTTGACATGAAAATTATACTAATGAACTGAAATGTGAATGTCGAATAATTTAACCGTGGAAAGAAGTGATTTGGAAATCTAAATATATGTGAATTATTTGAAAAGGCCGAGTTAACTCTCATTTCAAATAATTGATCGACGGTTAGAAGTTGAAGAGTTGAAGACGGTTCAAGACCGACGATCTTCACATTGGATGGATGGGCGCTACTGATGCTCTGATTGGAGTAGCTACCTTGAAGGAGCTGAAGTGGTAGCCATCCGGACGTATTTGTTGATTGTACAGATATGCAAGGAATATGGTGCCTCCGGCTTCGTTCAAACCCAGAATGAACTTGTAAATGGACTGTGTGTCTGACATTGGATTTTATTTTGTGCTGATCGATCTCTATTAAATATATATCTGTTTGGCGGTAGAGAATTTATTCTCTTGCTTAACGCCCTTCTCTGAGACGTATGAGCTCAGAGGTTATATATCGATAGAAATCGGTCTCATGGAGTGAATTGCCTGTGTGGTACGCCTAAGTGGCATATGATCAAGGCTTCTGTTGCAAAGCAAAGTCTTATGGTTGATGATCAAAGCACGGCTTATGTGGCGTAGATTTGTGTATAGCGTTGATTCGCGAGCCACACACCTCGGTATGAGTCAAAAACGGGATAAGGACCCAAGGAGTGCACAACGTTTCTTTCTAGCTATGGGTGAAGTCTGCGACCTACCAGCCCTGACATTTATATTATCTTTACCTGTGTGGTTGTTGGAATGCGAGGCGCCTCGGATATAGGTCCAATAGGACTGGGAAACGTGTGTTCAGGAATTGCCAATCCTCGAAAGTAAGAGAGGACCGCCTTGGAGGATCCAGGGATCGCTGTGTGTGGTCCTGAGACATTTGCTAGAGTGTCTCGAATGGAGAGGAGCTTGCCCCTTGCCTCGACTCATGATGGAATCCAACTTCCAATACGAAATAACGGATTTGATTGTATTACTAGTATGGCGACATGATATATGGTACCCATGCCGCCTATGATTGATATTTATGATTGAATTTGCTTTTGAAACATATATGCACTAGTAATAATATCATACACTTTTGTTTTATACGTATCAAGCATTTCTTGGCCATTATAAGGTAATACTCTATCTTCCGGCTTGCGTTGCATTGTGTGATGGGACCTGAGTCTTATAATGGCTTCATGTTATAAAAAACATTGCGATGATTTAATAAGTTACTTTATTTCATGCACTGGCAATCATTGGAGTGAACCCGTTCCGCGAAAGTGGTGTGGTCCTTTGATTTGCCTTATTATTGTTGTTTAATTAGTTAAGTAGATTTCTCATACCAGTCCCATGACTGACTCGTAGTTTGTTTCACCTTTCAAACTCGGGTGCCCTTATTTTCACACGGGCAACCTACTACCAGGTAGTAGGACATATTTTGGCTTTGCACCGCAGTAGAGGTGCATCTTTTGGCTCATGGCGAGGCTTACTACAATGTGTTGACTATTGATTTTCCGCCATTATTATCTATGTATATGATTCCACCTCTGGCGATGTAGACTGATATTGCTTTTATGTACTCTCTATGTATATGTACCGCTTATGGCGATGTAGACTGATCATGTACTTTTATGCACTAAGTTGTATCCTACACTGTGCACTTTGATGTTTATTACATATCTATGATTCCGCTGTCATATTGATGTAAATTATTCTATTTTCTATTTTTGCTATTAACTGTACTCTGCTAATGATGATTAATGTGTTATATTCCAATGGTTATCCTTAACACCGTCGTACGGGGTTTTGGGATCGTCACAGGTGGTATCGGAGCTTTGGTTAACCTTAGTTCTGGAATTAACACATTAAACACCACGTCAGAATAGAATCAGTAGTACTCTAAGGCGAGTAGATCATTAGAGATAGGACTAGTAATGTCCTAGAATGAGCTAAGCAGAATAGCAAAAAGAATCTGATCAGTACATCGTTGTCTTTCCTTAAGTTCTCCTGCTGTATCATACAATAAAATTATCATTTCTGAGAGCCAACTCTTTTCTTGCTTATACAGAACTTGACAAATGGCCACCAGAGCAGCAGCAGCTAGAGGAAGTCGTGGAGGCCAAGCAGGCCGAGGCAGAGGACGAGGAGATGTCCATGCTGTAGAAGGACCATTAATACAACCACCAGCCGCTCAGCCATTCGAGCTCGACCGAGTGGCCAAGAGATATAAGAATCTTGGGGGAAAAACCTTCTCAGGAACAGGCACAGTGATTGAGGACTTAGCATGGTTGAAAACATGCGAAAAGATCTTGGGAGGCCTGAGGCTCGGAGATCGGGACAAGGCATTTATGGGCGCCTGGCTTTTGCAAGAAGAAGAAGTCGAAAACTTACCGCCGCAAAGAGAAATTGAATTCAGAATCGATCTAATTCCGAACGCCAGACCAGTGGTACATCCAATACGAAGAATGACTCCAAAAGAAAAAGAAGAATTAGGCGATCAAACTCGTCAACTGATGTGGAAGGGTCTGATCAGACCTAGATTTTCTAGTTGGGGTGCAGCTGTAGTGTTTGTCCCTAAGTCAGACGGTACTCTCTTATTGTGTGTTGATTACCGCGGCCTCAACAAGCAAACGCTCAAAAACAAATACCAATTACCCCGTATCGATGATTTGTTAGACCAATTAAATGAGGCGAAGGTATTTTCCAGAATGGACCTAGCTACAGGTTTCCATCAACTGAGAATTGCCGAAGAGTGTGTTCCTTTGACAGCTTTCAGAGGTCCAGACATATTTTATGAGTGGTTAGTAATGCCGTTCGGCTTATGCAATGCTCCAGCATACTTCGTGGATCTAATGAATAGAGTGTTCAGAGAAGTTCTGAATAAATTTGTCTTGGTATTCATCGATGATATTTTAATCTATTCCAAATCAGAAGGAGATCATGAAAAACATTTAGAACAAGTATTGGGGATTCTGAGAAGGAACGTCTTCAAAGCTAAATTTTCTAAATGCATCTTTTGGCAAGATGAAGTAATAAATAACTGTACAAGAAAAATTATAGTGAGAGAATTCTCACATTGGGATCCACTCCGTCAGTTTTAATTTCTGAATTTCAGAACTGTTTTGATTTCAAATCGCCTCAAATTCTGACATGCTCTGTTTTGGACGCGGTCATTTTTGGAATGTAGTGTTCGCTGATGCGAATCCAACGCAATTTGAATCATCTGATTTCGTCACTGTTTGAATAAGTTATAGCATGGCAAAGATTAATTTCCTAAATAAAATTAATTAAAATAATTAAGGGCTCATTACTTTTCTCTTAATCCCTCCCTACCATTGTTTATTCCACTGGACCAAAGAACCCATCAGTTGTTGCAAACCCTTCACCATCACACTCCGTACGAGGCGCCAGGACTTCATCCGACGATGCCACATGGAGCGCTGCCACTCGCACCACCTACGGCCAGGAGGACAGCCAGCTCACACCTCCTATGGTGCCGGAAATTGACTACAAACGGTGGCTCTTTGAGCCCTTAATTCGAAAATGATGATTCACGAGACCCTATCACACTTGAGTCAATCTAAAGATTGAAAAATCCCCTTCCATTTTTGTTTTGGTTGATTCATGAATTAGTTAATGTTTTGAAAGAAAATAAGGATCAAAGATGGGACGAATTCGGCCGTTCATACGTTCTTGGCGGCGCTGAACGTTTTCTGGGTGGGCTAGGGTTTGGCAAATTGAAGGGTTATATATATATATATATTTATAATAATATTTTAATATTTATTTATTTCTTATCAACAAATTTTCACAAATGAAATCCAAATCAAACCCAACGACTGTCGCCCCTAACTAAATACCCGCATTTCGAACACAATGGGATATGTTTCGCAGGCCCATTCGACTGTTTCAGTCAGTTTCTCTTCAAATTTAAATATAAAACATTCAATATTCAATTTGAACGTACATTTCAATTTGCCGGGGCCACATACTGCTTCTAAAAATTCCAAAAAAATAAATCTAGCTATGTTTTGACGATACGGTCCCAACAAAACTAGTTTCGTCGAATTCTGAGACCGTTTGAAAAATGGCCATCTTCTGGTCGATCCAATTTAATTGTAATTGACCAAACACATTTTCCTTCGTCACGCTCACATATTGACTTCAAAAATTATGGAATTTGAAACCTAGCAATAATTTGACATCTCGGGTCCAACAAAAGTGGTTTCGTCGAATTCTGAGGTCGTTTGCAAAATGTCTATTTTCAAGGGCTATATTTTCTCTATAGCGACCTTTTTGAAAATTCATTTGGCCATAACTTTTGATTCCCGCTATGAAACTTCGATTTTTCAGATTTTTTAGAAAGATATTCACTAACAGATTTAAATATTTTTGGTTTCACTAAAATCCGTTTTATTTTGCACCCGGTACAGTCAGTTAAAATTTGAATTGAAATTTTGAGACTGCCGCGCCATTTCAGGCCTAGTTTATGATTTAAAATAATTATATTTATTTTCAAACATCGATTCAAACCTACTTTTCATCATTATTATTTAAAATAATTTATTTTAAGTATTAAAAATCCACTAAAATAGCCGAATTAAAAATTTTAAACTGGCTCAGATTTTCCGGGTTGTTACAATCTCCCCCACTTAAAACTTTTCGTCCCCAAAAAGGAATGAAGTTGAAAGTTGTTTTACAAATCAACTCAACTTCCATTATTTTCCTTACGGCTTAAGTTCTTCAACTTTTCAGTTTCTAAGAACTTTTCAATTTTTTCAAAAATTTGGCTAACACCCTAAATTTCCGAAAAATTTCGCCATAACCTCCCCTGCACCGGGAGCTTCGGGATATTTCTAATAGCCTCCCATGGCCCTCACCAATCCAAAAAGAAAAAGAAAAAGCCAAGTGGCTAGCCAATCGGCTCATAAAATCATCCAAACCCAAGAAATACAATAAGCATGTACCTATTTGTCGGGCAAACAATTTTATTCCTCTGCTCTAGCCTCCTTGCTATGACTTGTTCAATGTATATAAATGTACATGCATGCAATTGCAAATAATTTTCAATACAATTCAATATTTGATCAATTTGATTATATTTACTTTCCATTCAAATGTTGATTTTATTAGTTAACTAATAATCAAACAACACAATAGCAATCAATTGGTTGAATAACTTTTCAAATATATATAACTTTTATATACCCAAAAATCATATTTTTAAAACTAGATTATATATATAATCGTAAACACGTTATTTATAATCATATTACTCTCAACTCATTCTGGGGCATTACTAACCCCATCTCTAACGAGTTATTCATTCTAGAATGCTACTGATTCTATCTCTAATGAGTTTTCTTTCATAGGATATTACTAATCCTACCACTGATGAGTCTTTTATTCCATTCTAACGAGTTGTACCCCAAAGATTTGAGTTTAACCAAAGCTTTGATACCAGCTGTAACACCAACGATTTCGCTCGAACCTAATCGATCGCTAAATCGACCAAGACCGTTCGAATCCCGTATACGCTAACTCTGGGCATACACCACATCAGAACAAATAACAGTAGACTTTTATAAACATCATAATAATGCTACATCAGAGTACAGAATATCAGAGTATATCGAAAATAATACACAGCGGAAGATAAATTTACATAAATTTAATACAATGCACCGCGGAAAACAAATTAAGTAACACAGCGGAAGACTATCAATACTCTGGACACAACTTAAAGCTCCAATCTATAATCCTGCTCAATATATCTGCAAAATAAAACTACTCGACTGCCCGTGTGGAAAATAGGGGCACCCGAGTTCACAAGGGAAAAGCAAACTACAGGTCAGTCATGGGACTGGTGCGAGAAACTCTAAACAGTTATAAACTTATATAAACGAAAAGGCAAATCACAGGACTACGCCGCTAACGTGGAACGGGTTTACCCCTATGAATGCCAGTGTATAAACAACAATCAATATAGATATATGGATCTACTATGCATCAATCAACAAGCAATATCCCAATCTACCCATTTAGATTAATCACCACGCTTAGATTTTCCAAATCCAATTCAATTTACAGAAATTATTCCTTTGGACTATATTTCCCGATTTCTATTTCAAATCTTTTGAAATGCATATCTAACTTTCTATAACAAAGTAGATTTCACTTCGGGATATCAAATCAAAATCTTTGGAAATATGAATTCCAAAACATAACAATGCATACAAACAAGTATGCAACCAAATATCGCGCTCCCCATCGACAAGGCAAAGGGTACACACCTAGCAACTCGATATATAAATGTGCACCTACCCCACATAGGAGCAGGCTACACCGACGATGCACCTCCCACACATGGAGAGCATACACCGCCCTCTCACGCATACTTTTAGTCTCAGCGTTACCTGAATCTTTAGCTACATACTAAATCATTTCATATCCCGAAGTAGGGAAAAATCATTTCACAACATAATAATCACAAGTACTTTCAAATCATAGTACTTCACATCAGCAATACACACATATGATTAGTCACTATTAATCACATAACCTTTGAGCTCGTACATCTCAAAGAAGGGTGTTAAGCAAGAGAATAAATTCTCCGCCACCAAATAGATACATCATTAATAGCAACTAATCAAATATGTGATGAACTACAATGTAAAACCATAATACATTTCCGAATCATTTCGAAATCATCGGGTTTTAGCCCTTGAAATCCTTTCTGTTTTATAAACCATTTTTATAAAACATTCCCTATCCAAAATTGGGAATATATTTCTTTTCACTTAAGAAAAACATCATTTCAAAATCATTCATTAAAATTTTGAAATAAACAACATCGCTAAACACCTTATCCTCAAATCATGAAGTGTTTCACAAGGTGTTAGCACACAGATATTTCTACCCAACCCAATGCTAAATGTAAAAGCATATTCTGCTCATAAAATGGTCGAGCACAATCCAAACAATCAATCAATCCAATTTGACATTAAATATAAGGTTTTGAATAGAGATAGTATCGACTTATATTCAACATCAAATCCTGAAACCAACAGATATCATATCGGGAATAACGATATCGATATCTTCCAAATTCCCATCACAATATCCGTATAATCATGGAATCCAATATCGAAATATTCCGAATATTATTTCCATTCCAATTCATACATTGGAATATTCTGGTTATTTTGAAACCATTTCAATCCAATTTATTTATTTTAAAATAATCGGATTATAATTCTAGTTAATAACTAGTTCATTACAATAAAAATATATTTTTACCTTTTCAAATATGGAATTTTTCATCCCAATTCTTTTCAAATCATTTCTTTTGATCTTATACAAATTATCGATATTTTTAATAATTTTATCAAGGCCTTTTCAGTCGATTTCCATAAACGGTCATCGAAATGCACTTACAACGACCTTTTCCTATTTTGATTTGGACATAATTCCAAATCCAACCGTTAGATTTCAAATCTCTAATATTCGTTAGAAAGCCCTTTTCGATACAAACCCAACGGTTCTGGTTTTAGGAGAATCCGACGGTCGGATCTCCCGTAATGTCCGTTCGAAGTCAGTGGTCGAAATTCACGAACTGCCGCAGCGCGGCGCGTTCTATTCAGGCCATTATAATATATATATATATATAGTATATATAATATATATTTCATCGATTTCCATTTAAAACGAATTTTATAAATCGTTTTAAATTCGTTACAAAAGCGATTTCAACTTCCATTTCAATTTTTAATCAAAATCGAATATTCGATTACATGAAAATTTTATACATCTCATATATATGTTAAAAACAATATTAGTTCAAGGGACGATATTTATTGATTGTGAACTGGCATGAAAATGAATTCGAATTGAATTGAATAGAAAATGAATTCGAAATTAATTGAGTAGAAA
The DNA here is from genome assembly GCA_030737875.1 of Allium sativum. Classification (NCBI taxonomy): domain Eukaryota; kingdom Viridiplantae; phylum Streptophyta; class Magnoliopsida; order Asparagales; family Amaryllidaceae; genus Allium; species Allium sativum. The sequence goes on from CM060923.1 coordinate 168,570,235, forward strand.
ATGAATTCGAATTGAAATGAATTTGAAATTTGAATTGAATTGAAATGAATTTGAAACGAAATTATAAGGAAAAATTTAATTTTGATTTGAATTTGAAATGGAAGTTGAAATAGTTTTTGAAACAAATTTAAAATGATTTATAAAATACGTTTTGAATGGAAATCGAAGAAATATATATTATATATATATATATATATATATATAATATAATGGCCTGAATAGAACGCGCCGCGCTACGGTAGTCCACGAATTTCGACTATTGACTTCGAACGGACATTACGGGAGATCCGACCGTCGAATTCTCCTACAACTGGAACCATTGGGTTCGTATCGAAAAGAGATTTCCAACGGATATGAGAAATTAGAAATCTAACGGTTGGATTTGGAATTATGTCCAAATCAAATTTGGAAAAGGTCAATGTAAGTGCAGTACGATGGCCGTTTATGAAAATCGACTGTACGGGCCTTGATAAAATTATTAAAAATATCAATAATTAGTGTAAAATTATTAGAAATGATTTGAAAAGAGCTGGGATGAAAAATCCATATTTGAAAAGATAAAAATAGATTTTTATCGAAATGAACTAGTTATTAACTAGAATTATAATCCGATTATTTTTAGATAAATAAATTGGATTGAAATGGTTTCAATATAACCAGAATATTTCAATGTATGAATTGGAATGGTTTTAGAATGGAAATAATATTCGGAATATTTCGGTATTGGATTCCGTGATTATACGGATATTGTGATGGAAATTTGGAAGATATCGATATCGTTATTCCCGATATGATATCTGTTGGTTTTAGGATTTGATGTTAAATATAAGTCGATACTATCTCGATTCAAACCCTTATATTTATTGTTAAATTGGAGTGATTGATTGTTTGGATTGTGCTCGACCAGTTTATGAGCAGAATATGCTTTTACATTTAGCATTGGGTTGGGTAGAAATATCTGTGTGCTAACACCTTGTGAAACGCTTCACGATTTGAGGATAAGATGTTTAGCGATGTTGTTTATTTCAAAATTTAATGAATGATTTTGAAATAATGTTTTTCTTAAGTGAAAAGAAATATATTCCCGATTTTGGACAGGGAATGTTTTAAAAAAAATGGTTTATAAAACAGAAAGGATTTCGAGGGCTAAAACGCGATGATTTCGAAATGATTTGGAAATGTATTATGGTTTTACATTGTAGTTCATCACATATTCGATTAGTTGATATTAATGATGTATCTGTTTGGTGGCGGAGAATTTATTCTCTTGCTTAACACCCTTCTTTGAGACGTACAATCTCAAAGGTTATGTGATTAATAGTGACTAATCATATGTGTGAATTGCTGATGTGAAGTACTATGATTTGAAAGTACTTGTGATTATTATGTTGTGAAATGATTTTTCCCTACTTGGGATATGAAATGATTTAGTATGTGGCTAAAGATTCGGGTAATCCTGAGACTAAAAGTATGGGTGAGAGGGCGGTGTATTCTTCCATGTGTGGGAGGTGCATCGTCGGTGTAGCCTGCTCCTATGTGGGGTAGGTGCACATTTATATATTGAGTTGCTAGGTGCGTACCATTTGCCTTGTCGATGGGGAGCGCGATATTTGGTTGCATACTTGTTTGTATGCATTGTTATGTTATGGAATTCATATTTCAACGATTTGATTTGAGATCCCGAACTGAAATCTACTTTGATATAGAAAGTTAGATATGTATTTCAAATGATTTGAAATATAAATCGGGAAATAAAGTCCAAAGGAATAATTTCTGTAAATTGAATTGATTTGGAAAACCTAAGTGTGGTGATTAATCTAAATGGGTAGAGTGGGATATTGCATGTTGATTGATGCATAGTAGATCCATATCTATATTACTGATTGTTGTTTATACACTAGCATTCATGGGGGAAAACCCGTTCCGCGTTAGCGGCGTGGTCCTGTGATTTGTCTTATGATTAAATAAGTTAATTTTAACTGTAGAGTTTCTCACACCAGTCCCATGACTGACCTGCAGTTTGCTTTTCCCTTGCAAACTCGGGTGCCCCTATTTTCCACACGGGTAGTCGAGTAGTTTTATTTTGCAAATATATTGAGCAGGATTCTGGATTGAAGCTTTAAGCTGTGTCCAGACATTTATAGTCTTCCGCTGTGTTAGTTTATTTGTTTCCGCTGTATTGTATTACATTTATTGTAAAATCATCTTCCGCTGTATTATATTTCGATATACTCTGATATTCTGTACTCTAATGTAACATTATTATGATTTTTTAAAGGTCTTCTGTTATTTGTTCTGATGTGTTGTATGCCCAGAGTTAGTGTATGCGGGATTCGAACGGTCTTGGTCGATTTAGCGATCGATTAGGTCCGAGCGAAATCCTTATCGTTAAAGCTTACACATAGAACAACCAGCACTTTGCATCCAATGGCATTCACATGAGTTGATATAATAATAATATTGCGCGGCCAACTCATTTAGGCTTACCTATTTGTCTGGCACGCAAATAAATTCTTTACTCAACAGCTAATCCATTTCCTGTTCAACACATGTATATATAGATGTGCAAAATTAAGCTAAAAATAATATTTCTAGCCAACAAAGGTTTATTTCCACATATGGTTATTTTTAACACTTCCTACACATGTTAAAAATAATATTTTCAACCCACACACATTTATTTGAACAAGTGGTTATTTTTAACACTTCCTATTTCGCATAAAAAATGATATTTTTAGCAAACAAAAATATATTTCAACACATGACTATTTTATTTAGTTCGCCTACATGTTAAAAATAATTTTCATAGCAAACAAATATTTGTTTCAACACTTGTATATTTTAGCGAGTCGTTTACATGATAAAAATGATATTTTTATCATCAAAAATATTTATTCAACACATGAATATTTTTAACACTTCATATTCACAATAAAAATGTAAATTTTATTATTCAATCCATATATTCAACACATGAATATTTTCCACTTCACACATACGATAATGATATGATTTTTATCATTCTAATCCTTTATTCAACACATGAATAATTTCTATAGTTTATATACATAATAAAAATGTGATTTTTAATGTTAAAACAATTTATTTAAAACACAAATAGTTTATATAGTTTATATATGTGATAAAATGTTATTTTTATTTTTAAAAGAATTTTACTCATCACATGAATTTCTATTCAACACATGAATTTCTATTCAACACATGAATATGGTTTCCAAACCCCTTCCCGTACCCAATTCGGCTGTTTCGATCAGTTTTCGTTTAAATTAAAATATAAATCTATATATTCAATTTCAAACGTACATTTCAATTTACTAGGGTCACATACTGACTCTAAAAATTCCCGAAAAATAAATCTAGCTATGTTTTGATGATACGGTCCCAACAAAACTATTTTCGTCGAATTCTGAGATCGTTTGAAAAATGGCAATTTTCTGGTCGATCCAATTTAACTGAAATCAACCAAACACATTTTCCTTCGCCACGCTCACATGTTAATTTCAAAAATTGTGGAATTTGAAACCTAGCAATAATTTGACATCCCGGATCCAACAAAAGTGGCTTCGTCGAATTTAGAGGTCATTTGCAAAATGTTTATTTTCAAGGGCTATATATACTCTATAACGACCTTTCTGAAAATTCATTTGGCCATAACTTTTGATTCCCGCTATGAAACTTTGATTTTTCAGATTCGTTAGAAAGATATTCATAAACAGATTTAGATATTTTTGGTTTCACTAAAATCTGTTTTATTTTGCACCCGGTACAGTCGTTTAAAGTTTGAATTCAAATTTTGAAACTGCCATGCCATTTCAGGCCTTGTTTATAATTTAAAATAATTATATTTATTTTCAAACATCGATTCAAACATAATTTGCATCGTTATTATGCAAAATAATTTATTTTAAATATATAAATTCCACTAAAGTAGCCAAATTAAAATTTTTAAACTGGCTCAGATTTTCCTGGTTGTTACAATCTCCCCCACTTAAAACTTTTCGTCCCCGAAAAGGAACGAAGCCGAAAGTTGTTTTACAAACCAACTCAACTTTCATTATTTTCACTATGGCTTAAGTTCTTCAACATTTCAGTTTCTAAGAACTTTTCAAATTTTTCAAAAATTTGGCTAACACCCTAAATTTTCGAAAAATGTCGCCATAACCTCCCCTGCACCGGGAGCTTCGGGATATTTCAAATAGCCTCCCATGTCCCTCACCAATCCAAAAGAAAAAGAAAAATCCAAGCGGCTAGCCAATCGGCTCATAAAATCATCCAAACCCAAGAAATACAATAAACATGTACCTATTTGTCGGGCAAACAATTTTATTCCTCTTCTCTAGCCTCCTTGCTATGACCTGTTCAATGTAAGTGCATGTATATGCATGCAAATGCGATAAATTTTCAATACAATTCACTATATTGTTCAATTTGGCTAATTGGTTCAATATTCTAATTAATCAACCAAAAATCAAACAACAACCAACAATCAATTTATTGATTAACTTTTCAAATATATAACTTTATATATACTCAAAAATCTTATTTTTAAAACCAAATTATATATATAATCACAAATACGTTATTTATAAACATATAACTCTCAACTCATTCTGGGGCATTACTAACCCCATCTCTAGTGAGTCGCTCATTCTAGAATGCTACTGATTCTATCTCTAATGAGGATTCTTTCATAGGATATTACTAATACTACCTATGATGAGTCTTTCATTCTGTTCTAACGAGTTGTACCCCAAACATTTGAGCTAACCAAAGCTCTGATACCAGCTGTAACGATACGGATTTCGCCCGGTCCTAATCGATTGCTAAATCGACCAAGACCGTTCGAATCTCGTATACACTAACTCTGGGCATACAACACATCAGAACAAATAACAGAAGACTTTTATAAACATCATAATAATGTTACATTAGAGTACAGAATATATCAGAGTAAATCGAAAATAATACACAACGAAAGATAAATTTACATAAATGTAATACAATGCACATCGGAAAAATAAACTACACAGCGGAAGACTGTAAATGCCTGGACACAGATTAAAGCTTCAATCCAGAACCCTGCTCAATACATCTGCAAAATAAAACTACTCGACAGCCCGTGTGGAAAATAGGGGCACCCGAGTTTGCAAGGGAAAAGAAAATTACAGGACAGCTGTGACGATCCCAAAACCCCATGACACGGTGTTAAGGATAATCATTGGAATATAACACATTAATCATCATTAGCAGATCACATATAATAGCATAAACAGAAAATAGAATAATTCACACACATATGACAGCGGAATCATATAGATATCATCACATCAGAGAAGCACAGTACAGGATACAACTTAGTGCATAATGATACATAATCAGTCACCATCGCCTGAGGCGGAATCATACATAAAGAGTACATAAAAGGAATATCAGTCTACATCGCCAATGGAGGAATCATAATATAGATACAATAATGGCGGAGAAAATCCAAGTCAGCACGGTGTAGTCAAGCCTCGCCATGAGCCAAAAGGTGCGTCAGAAACCTGTAACTAGGCTGCCCGTGTGAAAATGAGGGCACCCGAGTTTGCAAGGTGAAACAAACTACGAGTCAGTCATGGGACTGGTATGAGAAATCTAATCAACTTATTAACAACAATAATAAGGCAAATCAAAGGACCACGCCACTTTCGCGGAACGGGTTTACTCCAATGAGTGCTGGTGCATGATATAAAGTAAACGATTAAATCATCGCAATGCTTTTTTTTATAAAATGAAGCCATTATAAGACTCAGGTCCCATCACACAATGCAACGCAAGCCGGAGGATAGAGTTTTCCCTTATAATGGCCAAAAATGCTTCATACGTATAAAACAAAAGTGCTTGATATTATTACTAGTGTATATATGTTTCAAAAGCGATTTCAATCATAAATATCAATCATAGGCGGCATGGGTACCATATATCATGTCGCCATACTAGTAATACAATCATATTCGCATATTTCGTATTGGAAATTGGATTCCTTCATGAGTCGAGACAAGGGGCAAGCTCCTCTCCGATTCGAGACACTCTAGCAAATGCCTCGGGACCGCACACAGCAATCCCCTGGATCCTCCAAGGTCGGTCCTCTCTTACTTTTGAGGATTGGCAATTCCCTGAACACACGTTTCCCGGTCCTTACAGACCTATAATCGAGGCGCCTCGTATTCCAACAACCACACAGGTGAAAAGTAGATATAAATGTCAGGGCTGGGAGGTCACTGACACCACCATAGCTAGAAAGAAACGTCGTGCACTCCTTGGGTCCTTCTCCCGTTTTTGACTCAAACCGGGGTGTGAGGCTCGCGAATTCACGTTATGCACAAAGCTACGTCACACAGACCATGCTTTGATCATCAACCACAAGACTTTGCTTTGCAACAGAAGCCTTGATCATATGCCACTTAGGCGTGCCACACAGGCAATCCACCCAATGCGACTGATTTCTTTCAATACATAACCTCTGAGCTCGTACGTCTCAGAGAAGGGCGTTAAGCAAGAGAATAAATTCTCCGCCGCCAAACAGATATATATTTAACAGAGATCAATCAACACAGAACAAAATCCAATGTCAGACACACAGTCCATTTACAAGTCCGTTCTGGGTCTGAACGAAACCGGAGGCACCAATTCCTCGCATATCCGTACAATCAACAGTATGTTTGGACGGCTACTACTTCAATTCCTTCATGGTAGCTACTCCAATCACGAGCATCAGTAGCGCCCATCCATCCAATGTGGAGATCGTCGGTCTTCAACCGTCATCGACTCTTCGACTTCTCAACGTCGATCGATTATTTGAAATGAGTTGAACTCGGCCTTTTCAAATAACCCACGTATATTTAGATTTTCAAATCAGTTAATCACATGGTTGGACTATTCAACATTCACATTTCAGTTATTTAGTTATAATTTTCATGTCAAATACATTCAACCATCACATATCAGGCAAACACAACAAAATTGGTTTATCTCCACTCTGTAACAACCCGTATTTTCAATAACCTGTAATAACATAAATCGAGGCAGAATTTAATTCTAAAATGGGAATCAAGGGAAACGGGCTATGCCATTGCGTTCGTCTCGGAAAAATACGCGAAATAGAGTCCGAGTTTTCGAAAATCGGAGTCCGTATGACCAAGATATGGCCTCGCGAAGTTTCACGAAAAATTCCCAAATTAAAGTATACTTAATTAAGTGAAATGGGTTGTGTAGATATATATATATATATATATTGATATATATATATATATATAATTGAAAATTTAATAAATAAATATGCAAAAATGCTCAAAACAGCGAATTGGGAGAGGGGAAAAACCGAACCGGCCGATTTTTGAAGTCGACCCGAGCCCGCTGGGTCGACTAGGGGTTAATCCAGGGTGTTTGGCTGTCAACCCGTGGGCCGATTCGCTCAAGTGCAAATTTTGCATTTGAATGGTTCTCATGGTCCATCTTTAATCTAAAGGCCCTAGATGGTTCCTACACTTGACTTCTTCCCCAAGACATGCTTTGATGGCTTGGATTGAATCTAGGGTTAATCCTATAGCCTAAAACACTTGCCTAATCTATAAATAAGACCCTAACCTACCCTAATTCATTCATAATTAAACCTAGTAACTAAACTATGGCAAAATGCTAGCTCTCATGGCCTCCACTAATTTTATGAAGAGGGTTGCATACTAATCACTCTCTAATCAACTTCTAATCCCTTCTTAGCATCTTAATCTTCTTCATTTGGTGTTCAAAGTTGCTAGTTGTGAGTTTCTATCACTTTGATGATCTTTTGGTAAACTAATTAGATGAGATGTGATGAGATTTATGGTTTTGTATGTGGGTTAATGAGCTTTGAATCATATGATATGATGTTAGCATTAATCTTATGTTTATGCATGTTGAGTATGTAAGCTTATGCAAGTTTAATATGATGTATGTTATGTTTGCATGATGCTAAATATGCAAGTTGTGGGCTATGTAATCATATGCATGTTATGCAAGTTCATGGTAATATGCTATGCAAGTTACATGTATGTAAATATGCAAGTTACATGTTTGTTAATATGCAAGTTACATGTATGTAAATATGCAAGTTACATGTTTGTTAATATGCAAGTTACATGTTTGTTAATATGCAAGTTACATGTATGTAAATATGCAAGTTACATGTTTCTTTATATGCAAGTTACATGTTTGTTAATATGCAAGTTACATGTATGTAAATATGCAAGTTACATGTTTATTAATATGCAAGTTCATGATGACACATTATGCAAGTCTATAAGCTAATATGCAAGTTTGTTATGCAAAATGAATATGTAAGTTATGTGACATATTATATGCAAGTTATGTGACATGTTATGCAAGTTCATATGCAAGTTATGTGTTTGTTAATATGCAAGATGGCACCTTTGAAACATGTTCATTCATATGCAAGTTGACACCTTTTATATGTGTTATATCATGAACGAAATTACGTGGGAACGATGGGGTAATTAAATGCATAAGTTAATAAGATTGTGTGAAATTAATATAATTATGCATAACACAAAATAAATAAACATAGTATGGGAATTTGCCTATTTGGTTAGGTGTACCCATACTATGTGTTGGGAATTTACCTATTGAGTTAGGTCTACCCCATGGGAATTTACCTATTAAGTTAGGTCTACCCATGTTAAGAAAACTTGATTAATTAGGGATAATTAATATAAAATTATGAGGGTGATTAATTAGGTGTAATTAATTGACTAAGACACGAGGTTGGACTCAGTTGTAGCGTAAAACTGCCCGGACCCAACCGGCTTAACCAGTTGCTACAAATGTTAGCCCAATGTGAGAGGTCTTAGGCACAAACTAAATACGTAATTAATGTAAAGACACGAGGTTAGACTCTGTTATGACATAAGGCTGCCCGGACCCAACCGGCTTAACCAGCGGTCATAAAAGACAGTCTAATGTGAGAGGTCTTTACAAAGGTTACGTTCTTAATTAATTAATTAAGAAACACTTAACCACATTAGCATGTAGAGGGACATGAGGGGTTAAGTGGGTGCCTCGGGTGGCATGAGAAAATCTAGTGGTTGCCTTGGGTGGCAATAGAAAATACGATTAGAATACTTAACCAAAATGGAACATGTAATTAAAACATGATTAAAGGGTTAAGTGGGATATACTAGAAAAAGGGACAAGCTTAGGTGGGTAGCTTGTGGAGGCCCATTTCAACCAGTAACCCATACGTATCTTTGTGGGCTCGACCCATGTCGAGGACGGGACACGCATACTGGGCTTGACTGTAAGAGGCAAACGGGTTAGCGGTGGCAACGCAAGTCCAACGGGCTTCATATGCGTGAGTGGGCCCGGGCTGGTAGGTAAGCCGTTGTTGCATCGAGTAGATATAAGCCGTGCACCTTTAGTTCATCAGGTTGCCACATTGGGGAATGATACATCCCACGGTGGGGCCAGCACGGGTATCTACGTTAGGGAGCCGATCGAATGGGAAGTAGTGTGTACACCTAGTGGATTGTAGGGCCCCGTGGCGCCTACTTGGTCACCTAGGGGTACGCAGGTACTAATTAGTAAATTTTATAAGTCCTTGGGTGGGATCAACCTTTAAGTTAGGAACGACTGGTGTGGTGCAGTTTAGTAATTTACCTTAGGGAGGGTAGATGCGTCTTTATCCTTTATCTTCGTTTAGTTGACTGCTTAGGGTAGCCATTCATCCCTATATGTTACCGTATATCAGTTTATGTCTTCTCTGGTTACTTTAACGATTGTATTGTTAAAGTTATAGGACTCGCTCAGACTTATGTCTGACCCCGTTGTTTTTATCTTTTTCCCAACCCTCAGGTCCTACGGTGGATCCTAGCAGTAGTGGAGCTTGATCGGATTGCTGTTCCAGTCTTTAGGAGCTTGGATAGATGTAAAGCTCCAGTTATCCAGTTATCTTTTCTTTTGTTTGGCTATTGTAGGAGAGTGGGATTATGTACTTCTTTATTTTGATGGATATTGTACTTGACCTTTATTGTGGTTTTATGATGTAACCAGACATGTTTTACTTCCGCTGTTATGAGATGATGTTTTAAAATTTCAAGTACTATTTATATCTGTCTTGTTGTAATTTTTCTGTTCTATATTCACTAAAATACTCCACCGATGCTATGGCATTCCCTTAGTGAGTGATCATAGCGGGAGTGGGGTGTTACACGTGGTATCAGAGCTTAAGGTTACCAGAACAGATAAAATTTTTGAGAAAAACTATTTTCTAAGAGTATTTTCGAAGAAAGTATTTTCAAAAGCATGTCTTCTAAGAGAAAAAGTTTTTGAAAAAGAAAAGCATAATCCCCAATAGCCATATCTTTATCTTTCGGAATCTCCTTTTTGAATCTTTCCTCTTTCGTTTCAGCATGGCTGAAGATCTTAACATCCCGGAGGGTTTAGTTATACCACTATGGTATAGGAGGTTGCAAGAGGCTAGGGCCGCGGCTGCGGGTCCGGCCAATGCTACTACACCAGAGACAACCGCTCCTCCTCCTCAGCCTAGAGTGGATAATTTTGCTAAGGTTTGCAAGGAGTTCAAGGCTATAGGAGGAAAACCTTTTCTTGGTTCAGAGACTTTCGTAGAGGCTAGAGATTGGCTTAAGGAAGTGGAAGAGTTGCTAGATATCTTTGAAGTGGAAGAGGGAAAGAAAGTCAAGTTGGCGGCTTGGTTAATGAAGGGAGAGGCCTCATTCTGGTGGGAGGTCACTAATGGAGAACGCCCTGTTGACTCTTGGGCAGATTTTAAGCAAAGGTTTGGGGCTAAGTTTCTCTCAAGGGCGGAAGAGAATCTGTTTATGGAGAAGTTCTTGAATTTGAAGCAAGGGAATCTCACGGTGAAAGAATATGTCAACAAATTCAATCAATTAGCAAGGTTTGGCATAGAGTTGGTGAATACACCGGAGAAGAAGGCTTTGAGGTTCGTTAGAGGCTTGAACGAACCATTGCAAGGAATAGCTATGACTCACATTCCTATGGGGGCCACTTTTGAGAAGCTTGTCTACATGGCACTTATGCATGAGGATGATAAGAATTCTAAGGCACCAGAGAAAAAGGGGGATCAGAAGAAACCGCAACAACAACAACAAGGCAAGGGCGGAAAAGGCAATGGTGACAAAAAGAAGACGAAGAAGAAGTGCTTCAATTGTGGAACACCAGGACACCTTAGTAAGGATTGTCGCAAAAAGAAGAAGACCGGTTGCTTTCATTGTGGTGAAGCAGGGCATCTTGTGAAAAACTGCCCAAAGAAGGGGCAGAAGACGGGGTCTACCTCAGGAGGGCAGGTGCAAGCTCTTATAGCACCACCTCAGTCAGGGGGGCAAGTTCAGGTTCTCTCAGTTCCACCGATTCAGCAGAGAGGTAGAACTATTTCCGTTGAAAGTCTGGTTTTTCTGTTTGATCATCCAGTTCGTACTTTGTTTGACTCTGGCGCATCGCATTCTTTTATCTCATCATCGTTAGTTGAGTCACTGCACTTAGACACCAGTCTAGTTGATGATCCCTTGGTTGTCTCAAACCCAATTGGGGGCTCCATATATCTGTCTATGATATGTTTGGGTTTGAAGATTTCTATACTTAGCGTTGAGTTTAGATGTGATGCTTTTGTATTGGGCTTCACGGGCTATGGGTTGATCTTGGGCATGGACTGGTTATCCAGTAATGGTGCCGTTCTTGATTGCGAAAGGAGAGTTGTCAGGCTCATGACCCGCTTGGGTAACACTCTCGAGATCTCTTGCAATCCCATGGAATCTGTTTTGCTAAGTTATCTTGAATCGCTCGATGCTTCGGTCGAGAGTTTGTGTTCTGTCAGAGTAGTCCGGGAATATCCGGATGTGTTTGAAGAAGTAAAGGGTTTGCCTCCGAAGCGGGAGATAGATTTCCGAATTTATTTGGTGGATAATGCCAAACCAGTGTCTTTGCCAGTACGCCACATGGCTCCTCGTGAGAGAAGAGAACTTCATAAGCAAGTAGGGGAGTTGCTTGAGAAGGGGTTCATAAGGCGAAGTATATCGGAGTGGGGAGCTCCAGTAGTGTTTGCCACGAAGGCGGATGGGTCCCTCAGACTTTGTGTGGATTATAGAGAACTTAATAAGCTCACAAAGAAGAATAGACACCCATTACCGAGGATAGATGATCTCTTTGATCAGTTGGTTGGCGCGTCAGTATTTTCGCAGATGGACTTAGCTACAGGGTTTCATCAGTTAAGAGTGGCGGAGGACAGTATAGAGAAGACTGCTTTCCGGACTCCGGATGGTTTTTATGAGTGGCTAGTGATGCCATTTGGGTTGACAAACGCCCCTGCATACTTTGTGGATCTCATGAGTAGAGTGTTCAGAGAGTATCTGAATAAGTTTGTAGTAGTTTTTGTGGATGACATCTTGGTCTTTTCCAAGAGTGAAGAAGAGCATGCCTTACATCTCAGAGAAGTGTTGGAGACTCTTCGAGCACATGGTCTTAAAGCTAAATTCTCTAAATGTCATTTTTGGAGAAGAGAAGTGCGATTCTTAGGGCATGTGGTCTCTAAGGAAGGGATAGCTGTGGATCCCGCAAAGATAGTATCTATCCAGGATTGGAAAGTTCCTAAAAATGCTACCGAAGTAAGAAGTTTCTTGGGGTTGGCAGGATATTATAGGAAGTTCATCAAAGACTTCGCGAAGATATCAGCCCCATTAACCCGCTTGACGAAGAAGAATCTGGTTTTCTCATGGGATGTAGATTGTGATGATGCTTTCCGACGGTTAAAGAGAGCTTTGACCACCGCTCCAGTTTTAGTGCTTCCAGATGGGAGTAAGCCGTTTGTTGTTTATACCGATGCTTGTGGAACAGGATTAGGCGCAGTCTTGATGCAGGAGGGAAGGGTAATAGCCTATGGAGGGAGACAATTGAGAGTGCATGAGAAGAATTACCCTACCCATGATCTAGAGTTGGCCGCGATTGTTTTCGCACTTAAGTCTTGGCGCCATTATCTTCTTGGTGAGAGATTCGAGTTGTTCACTGACCATAAATCATTGAAGTACTTATTCTCTCAGAAAGATTTAAACTTAAGACAGCAAAGGTGGATGGAGTTCTTAGCATCCTATGATTTCGAGATAGCATATACCCCTGGCAAGGGTAACGTGGTGGCTGACGCCTTGAGTAGAAAAAGGCTATCTTTAAGTCCATTGTTCGTAGAACGGCGAAGCTTGGAGTTTCTTTCTTTGTTCGACTTCAGACCTTCTGTTGATTTTGTACCTGGTTTGTTGGCATCCTTGGAGGTTAGACCTACTCTTTTGAGACGGATTGGCGAGGCTCAGCGAGACGACCCACAGTTGGTTGTGTTGGTAGAGAAGCTTATAAGAGGGGAGTCGTCCAGCCATTTGGGTAGATACACCATAGATGATAAGGGATGGTTGCATAGAGACGGTAGACTTTGTGTACCGCAAGATGAGGGTTTGAAGAAGGCTATTTTGGATGATGCACATCGTTCAAGAATGACTATTCATCCCGGTGGAGACAAAATGTACCAAGACATGAAGAGAGTTTTCTTCTGGGCCGGTATGAAGAAAGATGTAGCCGAGTATGTGGCTAGATGTTTAGTGTGCCAACAAGTTAAAGCGGAGCAAAGGAAACCCGGTGGGTTGCTACACCCATTGGAAGTTCCGCAGTGGAAGTGGGATAGTGTCTCGATGGATTTCATCGATGGGTTACCGAGATCGAGGAAGGGCAATACGGGAATTTGGGTTGTGGTGGACAGACTTACCAAGAGTGCCCATTTTATACCCGTGAAGAGTAAGAGGACCGCTCCATGGCTTGCTTCGGTCTATGTTAGGGAGATTGTTAGATTGCATGGCGTGCCATCCAGCATTGTGAGTGATCGAGATCCTATCTTTACTAGTGAGTTTTGGAGAAGTTTGCAAGAGGCGGTAGGGACTCAGTTGTGTTTGAGCACCGCATATCATCCTCAGACGGACGGTCAGACTGAGAGGGTGAACCGTATCTTAGAAGATCTTTTGAGGCTTTGTATCTTGGATTTTGGAGGTACATGGGAAGAACATCTTCCTTTGGTGGAGTTCGCATATAATAACAGCTTTCAGTCCAGTATTGGTATGGCTCCTTTCGAAGCTCTTTATGGAAGGCCTTGTCGATCTCCTACATGTTGGTGGGAATCTACGGATAAGATCTTGCTTGGGCCGGATATGGTTAGAGAGACTTCAGAGAAGATTGATTTAATTCGAAAAAGGATGAAAGCAGCGCAAGATAGACAGAAATCTTATGCGGATCGGAGAAGGACGGATCTTGAGTTTGAGGTTGGGGACATGGTTTTTGTCAAAGTATCTCCATTGAGAAATGTTGTTCGCTTTGGGTCCGTAGGGAAGTTAGCACCGAGATTTGTTGGGCCGTTTCCTATTAAGGAAAGGATTGGACGGATGGCATATAGGGTGGAGTTGCCCGACAGACTTAGTGGTGTTCATGATGTATTCCATGTATCACATTTGAGGAAGTGCTTACATGAGACCGCAGAGGTGGTAGAGCCGAGTTTGCTTAGAGATGTAGAGGTAGAGCGTGACGCGACGATTCGACGAGCTCCTACTCGCATCCTTGGGTCAGAAACTAGGAAGTTGAGGAACAGAGAAGTCCAGCTAGTTAAAGTGCAATGGGGAGATGACGAAAGCAATGCTACTTGGGAGACGGAAGCGAAGATGCGTTCTTTGTATCCATTTCTTTTTGAGAGTATGTCTTTTAACTTCTCCTTTATTGCTTGTCTAGTACTTATCTTATCTTTAGTATATCCTCTCGCTAATACCTATGACCTTTAGATAGGGTAAAACCTATGGTTGAAACATGTGTTTGAAACATGTTATGGTTGATGGATGCATATGGATGCAATTGTTTGCTAGTGGTTGCTCGTGGATGCATATACACACACATTAGGCACTAGATCGGCTCAGTCACTTCATGTTGCATATTGCATAAATGGATGTGGTAGTTAGATTGATGGATGTATCATGGCTGTGTTATCATATGGATGATGCATTTTTGTGTATGGTTGTGCACGCATGTAGAAATTTGTATGTGTCAATAGGGTTTCGCATACATATTGGATGCATGGCACTATCATGGTTTGCATTAAGGAGGTTTACTGTATCAGTAACCGCCTGATTTTCGCATTAGGTAAGTACATATACACACACTTTTGCATATATCCATCCAGCATTTAGAATCTTGTAAGGACAATGATTGCTCGTGGATGATGCTTTGAGTAGATGGATGATTGGATGGTAGGATACGTTCTTCCTAACTTGAAGATTTCGGGGACGAAATCCTTTAAGGAGGGGAGAATGTAACAACCCGTATTTTCAATAACCTGTAATAACATAAATCGAGGCAGAATTTAATTCTAAAATGGGAATCAAGGGAAACGGGCTATGCCATTGCGTTCGTCTCGGAAAAATACGCGAAATAGAGTCCGAGTTTTCGAAAATCGGAGTCCGTATGACCAAGATATGGCCTCGCGAAGTTTCACGAAAAATTCCCAAATTAAAGTATACTTAATTAAGTGAAATGGGTTGTGTAGATATATATATATATATATTGATATATATATATATATATAATTGAAAATTTAATAAATAAATATGCAAAAATGCTCAAAACAGCGAATTGGGAGAGGGGAAAAACCGAACCGGCCGATTTTTGAAGTCGACCCGAGCCCGCTGGGTCGACTAGGGGTTAATCCAGGGTGTTTGGCTGTCAACCCGTGGGCCGATTCGCTCAAGTGCAAATTTTGCATTTGAATGGTTCTCATGGTCCATCTTTAATCTAAAGGCCCTAGATGGTTCCTACACTTGACTTCTTCCCCAAGACATGCTTTGATGGCTTGGATTGAATCTAGGGTTAATCCTATAGCCTAAAACACTTGCCTAATCTATAAATAAGACCCTAACCTACCCTAATTCATTCATAATTAAACCTAGTAACTAAACTATGGCAAAATGCTAGCTCTCATGGCCTCCACTAATTTTATGAAGAGGGTTGCATACTAATCACTCTCTAATCAACTTCTAATCCCTTCTTAGCATCTTAATCTTCTTCATTTGGTGTTCAAAGTTGCTAGTTGTGAGTTTCTATCACTTTGATGATCTTTTGGTAAACTAATTAGATGAGATGTGATGAGATTTATGGTTTTGTATGTGGGTTAATGAGCTTTGAATCATATGATATGATGTTAGCATTAATCTTATGTTTATGCATGTTGAGTATGTAAGCTTATGCAAGTTTAATATGATGTATGTTATGTTTGCATGATGCTAAATATGCAAGTTGTGGGCTATGTAATCATATGCATGTTATGCAAGTTCATGGTAATATGCTATGCAAGTTACATGTATGTAAATATGCAAGTTACATGTTTGTTAATATGCAAGTTACATGTATGTAAATATGCAAGTTACATGTTTGTTAATATGCAAGTTACATGTTTGTTAATATGCAAGTTACATGTATGTAAATATGCAAGTTACATGTTTCTTTATATGCAAGTTACATGTTTGTTAATATGCAAGTTACATGTATGTAAATATGCAAGTTACATGTTTATTAATATGCAAGTTCATGATGACACATTATGCAAGTCTATAAGCTAATATGCAAGTTTGTTATGCAAAATGAATATGTAAGTTATGTGACATATTATATGCAAGTTATGTGACATGTTATGCAAGTTCATATGCAAGTTATGTGTTTGTTAATATGCAAGATGGCACCTTTGAAACATGTTCATTCATATGCAAGTTGACACCTTTTATATGTGTTATATCATGAACGAAATTACGTGGGAACGATGGGGTAATTAAATGCATAAGTTAATAAGATTGTGTGAAATTAATATAATTATGCATAACACAAAATAAATAAACATAGTATGGGAATTTGCCTATTTGGTTAGGTGTACCCATACTATGTGTTGGGAATTTACCTATTGAGTTAGGTCTACCCCATGGGAATTTACCTATTAAGTTAGGTCTACCCATGTTAAGAAAACTTGATTAATTAGGGATAATTAATATAAAATTATGAGGGTGATTAATTAGGTGTAATTAATTGACTAAGACACGAGGTTGGACTCAGTTGTAGCGTAAAACTGCCCGGACCCAACCGGCTTAACCAGTTGCTACAAATGTTAGCCCAATGTGAGAGGTCTTAGGCACAAACTAAATACGTAATTAATGTAAAGACACGAGGTTAGACTCTGTTATGACATAAGGCTGCCCGGACCCAACCGGCTTAACCAGCGGTCATAAAAGACAGTCTAATGTGAGAGGTCTTTACAAAGGTTACGTTCTTAATTAATTAATTAAGAAACACTTAACCACATTAGCATGTAGAGGGACATGAGGGGTTAAGTGGGTGCCTCGGGTGGCATGAGAAAATCTAGTGGTTGCCTTGGGTGGCAATAGAAAATACGATTAGAATACTTAACCAAAATGGAACATGTAATTAAAACATGATTAAAGGGTTAAGTGGGATATACTAGAAAAAGGGACAAGCTTAGGTGGGTAGCTTGTGGAGGCCCATTTCAACCAGTAACCCATACGTATCTTTGTGGGCTCGACCCATGTCGAGGACGGGACACGCATACTGGGCTTGACTGTAAGAGGCAAACGGGTTAGCGGTGGCAACGCAAGTCCAACGGGCTTCATATGCGTGAGTGGGCCCGGGCTGGTAGGTAAGCCGTTGTTGCATCGAGTAGATATAAGCCGTGCACCTTTAGTTCATCAGGTTGCCACATTGGGGAATGATACATCCCACGGTGGGGCCAGCACGGGTATCTACGTTAGGGAGCCGATCGAATGGGAAGTAGTGTGTACACCTAGTGGATTGTAGGGCCCCGTGGCGCCTACTTGGTCACCTAGGGGTACGCAGGTACTAATTAGTAAATTTTATAAGTCCTTGGGTGGGATCAACCTTTAAGTTAGGAACGACTGGTGTGGTGCAGTTTAGTAATTTACCTTAGGGAGGGTAGATGCGTCTTTATCCTTTATCTTCGTTTAGTTGACTGCTTAGGGTAGCCATTCATCCCTATATGTTACCGTATATCAGTTTATGTCTTCTCTGGTTACTTTAACGATTGTATTGTTAAAGTTATAGGACTCGCTCAGACTTATGTCTGACCCCGTTGTTTTTATCTTTTTCCCAACCCTCAGGTCCTACGGTGGATCCTAGCAGTAGTGGAGCTTGATCGGATTGCTGTTCCAGTCTTTAGGAGCTTGGATAGATGTAAAGCTCCAGTTATCCAGTTATCTTTTCTTTTGTTTGGCTATTGTAGGAGAGTGGGATTATGTACTTCTTTATTTTGATGGATATTGTACTTGACCTTTATTGTGGTTTTATGATGTAACCAGACATGTTTTACTTCCGCTGTTATGAGATGATGTTTTAAAATTTCAAGTACTATTTATATCTGTCTTGTTGTAATTTTTCTGTTCTATATTCACTAAAATACTCCACCGATGCTATGGCATTCCCTTAGTGAGTGATCATAGCGGGAGTGGGGTGTTACACACTCTATATCGTCTATAGTATTTTATAACGATATATCGCCATTTTTATTTAATTTAAAACGATCATATTTAATTAAACGACGTTTCGGGTCGTGTCGATGCACTGGCGCTGCTTTTCACTATTTTTTTTACACATATCTGAAAATCTAACCGTTGGATCTTCACAAATTTTACATCATTGGGAAGGTCATTTCAAAACGAATCCAATGGTTCCAGTTTTGGGAAAATCCGACGGTCGGATCTTCCACGCTAGCCATTTGAAGTTACGATTTCAATTTACGAACTGCAGCGTCGTTATTCGATTTAATTTAATTATATATATATATATATATATATATATATATATATAAATATAATCGTTTCTGCCGCTGTTTTTCTTCAGTTTTGAATTAAACATTCCAGACAATCCAATCGTCGGATCTTCACAAAGTTGGTGCCGTTGGAAAGATATTTCCAAGGCGAACCCAACGGTTGCGGTTTCGGGAAAACCCAATGGTCGGATTTACCGCACTAGTCTTTTGAAATCACGGTTTCAAAACACGAACTGCACGGCCACGTTTCGTTTTAATTCTATTTATATTTATATATTTATATAAATATAGTTCATTCAAAAATTCCTATATCGTTTCCACTTCAATTATTTCACTAACGCCTTTAAATTTCGGAAAATTTCGCCATAACCTCCTTTGTACGGGAGGGTCTGGGAAAATTCCCAATAGCCACACGGGCGTCTTATATCAAAAAGAAAAAGAAAAAGCCAAGCGGCTAGCCAACAGGCTCATAAAATCATCACCCAAACAAAGCAGTAAATGTGTACCTATTTGTCGGGCACAAAATTTTATTTCTCTTCTCTAGCCCCTTTTCTTTAACCTGTTCAATAGATATGCATGTACATATATACAATTTCTAACACTTATCATTTTCCATTCAATTTCATATTTGATTTGCTTTGGTTTAGAAACACCATTCATTCTAATGTTGCATGCATAGGCTAAAATCATATCATTAGCTAATTAATGTATATTTCAACTCATGCACGTTTATTTGAACAAGTGGCGATTTTTAACACTTCACATTTCGAAGATGATAATTTTGGCGAACTAAAATATATTTCAACACATGACTATTTTATTTACTTCCTATGTATGTTAAAAATAATATTTCTTTCACAAATATTTATTTCAACGTCCGCATATCTTTAGCATATCACACATATGATAAAAATGATATTTTTATCATTTAAAATATTTATTCGACAAATAGATGTTTCAACACTTCATAGTTTCAACAAAAATGTAATTTTTATTGTTCGATCTTTTTATTCAACACATGAACTTTTCCACTACACACACTTCTCAACAAATGAGCATTTCCACACATGGACATTTTATTTATGTTGTTCATATTAGAAAGATGGGATTTTTATTGTTGAAACTATTTATATAAGGCGAATATTTTTCCTACTTCACATACATATAAAAATGTGATTTTTATTGTTTAAACACTTCATTCATTCACAAATGAACTTAATTTTCACACAACACTTTTCAACACATGAATATTTTCCACACATGGATATAGTTTCAACATATGGCTTTAATTTCTACGCATGAAAATCATTTCAACATATGAAAATAATTCTAACACACAAAGATTATTCAAAATTTCGGCAGCATAACGGCAGGGTAGTTAAAACCGGCACCGTCCCTAGTACGGCTCCTCGCTCTACCTTAAAACCTCGCGGTTTTTGACAATGGGGATTCATGCATCTAATTCGCACGCAGGTGGCATGTTTATTTTTATTTCCACAAATATTTCCAATTCATTTCAATCACCAATGGGTATTTTTCAACCACAACCAAACAATATCAACCATAAACAATTATTCAACCATTCGTATTTTTCATCCAATATTTCACATCAATTCACCACAATAAATATCGTTCATGGTTTGTGGACGAGGGGAGTGTGTGTGTGTATATATATATATATATAATTACTATATTTCACTTGCATTTCAACACATATATCAATTATTCTATGCATGTAAAATTCATACTTCGCTTATATAGCTTACACTACGTATGTACATGAGGTATACAACACGTATGTAATTTATATTTCGCTAAAATAAATTATACACGACATTTTCCATTCAATTTCACATTAATTTAGATTTCTCACATTGGTTTTTGGAGCGCTAAAATTCGATACGATGTCAGAAAAATCCGCGGCTTCTTCTATTGGGTAGAGAGCTTCCTTGCGGTCCCGATGTTTCCTGTTTCATCGAATTTCGTCAACACACCAAAAAGATATGATTTTTCAAAGTGTAAAGATCAAAGAAAAACTCACTTTCACGAAGCTTCAAAACTAGGTTTACAGTTTTCGCGAGAATCGAGGCACGAGGGGATGATCAGCGAGTTGGACGTGGAAGAGGGAAGAGAAGGCTTCCTGTCGGTGGTGGTTTGGTGGCGTTCAGTTGTGCCGATCGGCGGCGGTGGAAAGGTCGGGACTTTGGGGCTTCGATACGGGCGGCACAGGCGATGAGGGGTGGCGATGGTCAGTCGGATTTGAAGAGGGGACGGAGGCGCGTCGAGGGGTGGCGGTGGCGAAGGCTGTAGGTGGCGGTAGCGGCGGCGATCGGGGCTGGAAGGTTGGGAGCTCGGGTCGCCGTTCGTTCGAGGGGATTTTCTTTTTTTTATTTTTAAAATTTATGAATGGAAAATTCTGATTGGCCGAGGACTATATTAAATTTTTAAATAGTGTTTTCTCAAACGAACTCTTTTTTAAACCCAACGACTGTCGCCCCTAGCTAAATACCCCCATTCCGGACACAATGGGATATGTTTCGTAGGCCAATTCGACTGTTACAGTCAGTTATTTTCCAAATTAAAGTATAAAACATTTAATTTTTATCTTTCAACGTACATTTCAATTTGCCAGGGCCACAAACTGATTCGAAAAATTCCAGAAAAATAAATCTAGCTATGTTTTGACGCTACGGTCCCAACAAAACTAGTTTCGTCGAATTCTGAGGTCGTTTGAAAAATGGCCATTTTCTGGTCGATCCAATTTAACAGAAATTGACCAATCACATTTTCTTTTGCCACGCTCACATACTAGCTTCAAAAATTATGAAATTTGAAACCTAGAAATAGTCTGACATCCCGGGCCCAACAAAATTGGTTTCGTCGAATTCCGAGGTCATATGCAAAATATCAATTTTCCAGGGCTACATATTCTATATACCGACCCTTCTGAAAATTCATTCGGCCATAACTTTTGATTCCCGTTATGAAACTTCGATTTTTCAGATTCGTTAGAAAGGTATTGACTAACAAATTTAAATATTTTTGGTTTCGCTAAAATCCGTTATATTTTCCACCCTGCACAGTCAGTCAAAGTTTGAATTCAAATTTTCAAACCGACTCACTATTTCTAATTCCCTATTTTATTGAAATATTCTATTTCAATTGTTCAAATCCCTTTGAAATCACCATTTTAAAAATTTTAAATTGACTCGTATTTTCCGGGTTATTACAACAGTCATTGGACTGGTGTGAGAAACTCTACAGTTAAAATTAACTTATTTAATCATAAGACAAATCACAGGACCACGCCGCTAACGCGGAACGGGTTTACCTCCATGAATGTCAGTGTTTAAACAACAATCAGTAATATATATGGATCTACTATGCATCAATCAACATGAAATATCCCAATCTACCCATTTAGATTAATCACCACACTTAGATTTTCCAAATCCAATTCAATTTACAGAAATTATTCCATTGGACTTTATTCCCGATTTCTTATTTCAAATCATTTGAAGTACATATCTAACTTTCTATAACAAAGTAGATTTCACTTCGGGATCTCAAATCAAATCGTTTGGAAATATGAATTCCAAAAACAAACAAGTATGCAACCAAATATCGCGCTCTCCATCGACAAGGCAAAGGGTACGCACCTAGCAACTCGATATATAAATGTGCACCTACCCCCACATAGGAGCAAGCTACACCGACGATGCACCTCCCACACATGGAGAGCATACACCGCCCTCTCACCCATACTTTTAGTCTCAGGGTTACCCGAATCTTTAGCCACATACTAAATCATTTCATATCCCGAAGTAAGGAAAATCATTTCACAACATAATAATCACAAGTACTTTCAAAACATAGTACTTCACATCAGCAATTCACACATATGATCAGTCATTATTAATCACATAACCTTTGAGCTCGTACGTCTCAAAGAAGGGTGTTAAGCAAGAGAATAAATTCTCCGCCACCAAACAAATATGTTATCAATAGCACCTAATCGAATATGCGATGAACCACAATGTAAAACATAATACATTTCTAAATCATTTTAAAAATCATCGGGTTTAGGCCTCGAAATCCTTTCTGTTTTATAAAACATTTTTATAAAACATTCCCAGTCCGAAATCGGGAATATATTTCTTTTCACTTAAGAAAAATATCATTTCAAAATCATTCATTAAATTTGAAATGAACTCAACAACTTCGCTAACACCTCATAGTCAAATCGTGAAGTGTTTCACAAGGCGTTAGCATACCAGTATTTCTACCCAACCCAATGCTAAATGTAAAATCATATTCTGCTCATAAACTGGTCGAGCACCATTCACATAGTCAATCAATCAATAAGAATAAACATCAACAACCAATTAGCCCAATCCATATCAACAACCAAGTAAATTTGGTTTAATCACATCACGTTTTTTGGTAAATTTAATCGCTATTCATTCTTTCGAATCTAATTAAAGATTTATTCCAACTCCAATTGGTTTCATCTCTAAAATCATTTCATATTGATTGTTCTACTTTTTTGGAAATTAATCCTGCTTTTACTCGGGTTAAAGAACTAATGTCATTTAAACATAGTTCACGACAATCCCTAAATCCAATTTGATATTAAATACAAGACTCTGAACAGAAAATATATCGGCTCATATTCAATATCAAATTCTGAAATCAACAAATATCGTATTGGAATAACGATATATATATCTTTCAAATTCCTCCACTATATCTGTATAATCACGGAATCCAATATCGAAATATTCCGAAGATAATTTTGATTCAAATCCATTCCAATTCATATATTGGAAATTTTGGTTATTTAAAACCCATTTCAAATCCAATTTATTTATTTAAAAATAAATAAATTATTATTCTAGTTAATAACTAGTTCATTTCAATAAAAATATATTTTTATCTTTTCAAATATGGAATATTTCATCCCAATTCTTTCCAAATCATTTCTTATGATTTTACACTAATTATTGCTATTTTTAATAATTTTATCAAGGCCCGTACAGTCGATTTCCATAAACGGCCATCTAACTGCACTTATAGCGACCTTTTTCAAATTTGATTTGGACATAATTCCAAATCCAACCGTTAGATTTCTAATTTCTCATATTCGTTAGAAATCTCTTTTCGATACGAACCCAACGGTTCTGGTTTCAGGAGAATCCGACGGTCGGATCTCCCGTAATGTCCGTTCGAAGTCAATGGTCGAAATCCGCGAACTGCCGCAGCGCGGCGCGTTCTATTCAGGCCATTATATATATAATATATATATATATATATATTATATATTTCATCAATTTCCATTTAAAACGTATTTTATAAATCGTTTTAATTTCATTTTCAAAACGATTTCAACTTCATATTCAATTTCTAATCAGAATTGAATATTCCATGTACATGAAAATTTTATACAGTGTATATATATGTTAAAATTTATATTTTTAACCAATCAATATTTATTTCATTCACACTTCATATATATAATATTTTCATTCCATTTATATAATATTTTCACTTCATATATATATTTTTCATCACACGTGTATATATATGTATATTCCATATCGTATATATATTATTTTTCATATCATATATATATATATTTCATTTCATATATATATCGTTTTTCATTTCATATATATACCGTTTTCACATTTCATATATATTTTGTTTTTACATTTCATATGTATATCATTTTCATTTCGAATATATATATTTCCATTTCATATATATTCATTTCAACTCATATATATTTTCATTTGAACTCATATATATATATATATATATATATATATATATATTATTCTCATTTCAAATATATTCTATCGTCATTTCATATATATTCTGTCTTCATTTCAAATATATATTATTATACAACATTTCATATATATTTACCATCGCATTTCATATATATACATTCACTTTTCATTTATATTTACCATTCGCATTTCATATATATACATTCACATTTCAATTTATTTCATTTCACATCACGATCAATTTTCACAAATAAGTCGTCTATGGTCTGTGGACGACGGGGAACAGTTCATATATGCAGTTATACAATAAATAATTGTGCAGAATTTATTTTAGTGAGAAATTCTCACCTTGGTATCCACTCCATCAGTTTTTTCTGGCAGTTTCAGTACAGTTTGCATTGAAATTTGCCTGAATTTTTGACGTGCTCTGTTTCCGATCTAGTCTGTTGCACTGCGTAGTGCTCGATCACATGATTCCAACGCACCTTGAATCGTTTGATTTCGTTGATGTACGAAGAAGATATTATATTTACAAGCTTTTACATTAATTAAATAATAAATTAATAAATTAAACTAATTATTACATCTTCTTCATCGTTTAAAACTCTCTGGCCAAAAACCGTAACTGCTCAAAATCGCACCGCCCCTAGGGTTTCCTTGCGCCGCCACCATGGTCGTCGTGCCCCTGATCAGAGGCCACCGCTTGAACCGCTGTCGTCCACTTCTCCAACGCTGGTCGTGCCACCCAGTTCAACGACCTCCTTCCTGCTGAAATCGAATGCGAACAGTCAGGCTTCGGGAGCCAAATTCGAACTCTCCAGTAGACGAAACTCGATCAAACCCATATCATATTGAAGATCCCCCTTAGCACTCGAATTTTCTTTTTGAAATCATGTATTAATCTCCCACCGATTAGAAGAAGTTAAGTGTTTTAATTTAGAATGATTTCGTCCGTTCAGAAAGGGGGAGAGGCGGCGCTGTGTTTTTGGTGAGCTAGGGTTTCCCATTTTATCCTTATTTATATAATTATTTAATAATATTTTATTCAGAAATTACTTGTTTGACCCTACGAACTCCAAACGAACTCCAACGACTGTCGCCCCTAGCCAAATACCCCCATTCTAAACACAATGGGATATGTCTGGTAAGCCAATTCAGCTGTTTCGATCAGTTTTCGTTTAAATTGAAATATAAATCTATATATTCAATTCCAAACGTACATTTCAATTTACTGGGGTCACATACTGACTCAAAAATTCCCGAAAAATAAATCTAGCTATGTTTTGACGATACGGTCCCAACAAAACTAGTTTCGTCGAATTCTGAGACTGTTTGAAAAATGGCCATTTTCTGGTCGATCCAATTTAACTTAAATCAACCAAACACATTTTCCTTCGCCACGCTCACATATTAACTTCAAAACTTATGGAATTTGAAACCTAACAATAATTTGACATCCCGGATCCAACAAAAGTGGTTTCGTCGAATTCTGAGGTCTCTTGCAAAATATCTATTTTCAAGGGCTATATATACTCTATAGCGACCTTTTTGAAAATTCATTTGGCCATAACTTTTGATTCCCGCTATGAAACTTCGATTTTTCAGATTCGTTAGAAAGATATTCATAAGCAGATTTAGATATTTTTGGTTTCACTAAAATACGTTTTATTTTTGCACCCGTTACAGTCGTTTAAAATTTGAATTCAAATTTTGAAACTGCCGTGCCATTTCAGGCCTTGTTTATAATTTAAAATAATTATATTTATTTTCAAACATCGATTCAAACATACTTTGCGTCGTTATTATTCAAAATAATTTATTTTAAATATTTAAAATCCACTAAAATAGCCAAATTAAAAAATTTAAACTGGCTCAGATTTTCCGAGTTGTTACACATACGATTTATTGGAATATAACACGTTAATCATCATTAGCAGAGTACAGTTAATAGCAAAAACAGAAAATAGAATAATTTACATATATATGATTCTCTCTATTTTGTTTCTATTTTTTTTATTCTTTGTTTTTCAAACTCAAATTTTTATATACTTTATATTTATACTTTATATAGTTTAAAACCTTATAATTTTATAAATATATTTATATAGTTTAAAAGTATGTTTTAATATGATTTTTTATCATATAATATTAATTCACAATGCTAGAATTTTACTCAAGAATTTCCAGAGTTAGTTTTATATCAAAATACTTGGAAAATGCTTTGAAAATGAAAAATACACATGAGTATGTCGACATAGCAAAAAGTGTATGTCGACATATAACTGCGATTCTTTCTAATTTTGAAGGGAAGTGTCTTTTCACTTTTTGAAATGCTTTAGAACCGTTGTAACCCTTCATACTTTATAAAAAGAGGTTCAAACCGAATTTTTAACATATCTTCTTACCTAACTTCATCCTCTTGCATCCCACCACTATTCTTAATCGTTTTTAATATTCTTACACTTATACTCTGCTGAATTCAGTTCTATTTTGATCAAGCTACTTCTCTCTACACTCTCTACTCTCTACTCTCTGAATCAAGTGCTATTGAAGAGTTATAGGGCTTCTTTGTAATTGCTTGGGTTGAATAAACCCTATTTGTAAGTCAAAGAGGAATCGGTGTATCCTTGTAGCCGTGAAATCAAGGAATAGGAGTCGGTGTGCCCTTGTTGAGCCGTGAAATCAAGGGATAGGAGTCAGTGTCTCCTTGTTGAGCCATGAAATCAAGGAGGTTGTACTTGACTATTGGAAATAGTAATAAAACTCTGCATAATCCAGCGTTGTGTGGGACTGAACGTTGGAGTAATCCGAGCTTGTTTAAAATCCGGTGTGTTCTTTCCTTTTCTGCACTTTTATTTCTGTTTATTTTGCATCTGTGTCTGTGATTGTGTTTGTGGTGCTTGATTCATTCCATAATTCTCTTTACATTTAAGTTTTGTTTAAATTCTTACAAATACTATTCACCCCGTCTATTGTTTGCTTTGCCTGAACGAACCATTCCGCAGTTCCTAACAATTGGCATAGTGATAAGGTGGACATATAAAAATAGATCTAGTGAACATGTGATAACAAAATTAGATCTAACATACTAAGGATGTCATAGTGCACATGAATAGATCTAAATAAGGATTCATATGTCCAATCAATGACAGATCTAAGTTAACCACAACATGATTGGTACAAGATGATCTAGATAGAGAATTAGATCTAAATAAGGATTTAACTGTCCAAATAATGACAGATCCAAATTAACCATAGACATAGATAAAGGTCAAGATCCATAAATGTGACATGACAATTAACCACAAGTGAATTAGTTCTATAAAGGTAGATCTAGTATGATAAAGTTTAACATCCAAGAATATCATAGATTCACAATTTATAACAGATTCAAATCACAATCATGTCACGTTTTAATTTTTAATCATTTAAATCTAAAAGTAACTAAACTCACAGTGTTTGGATTTTAGAAGACAAAAGAGAAATGGTTGGTGTTGAATCTTAGATCTATATGTGAATCTCTAACTGATTAGCTCTTAGTTGATTGTTATTGAAGAAAAGGATTTAGTTCAAGCACCGGCAGCATTTGGCTTCCATTGATTTTAAATGAAGAAAACAAGAGAAATGGACCTTTTTTATAGCTGCCAGCCCCCCCAGAAATCGATTGCCACCTCAGCCTAAGGTGGTCGACCCCCTCTTTATGGGGTCGACCCCGGGGTCGACACCCCCTTATGGGGTCGACACCCCTACTATGGGGTCGACCCCCCTACTATGGGGTCGACAGCCCTAGGGTGGGAATTTTACCGCCTACAGGATGTTCAAATTTAAACTGAAATTTTGAATTCCTGATCCCTATATATATAATTATTTTGCGTGTATACAAACTTCAAACCTTCATAACTTCTTCATACGGTGTCTATTTTACGCAAACCAAATGTCTATCTTGACCAGAATTTTGAGACGGACGCAATGGTGCAGTCTGTTTCCCTTAATTCTGATTATTAAATTAATTATTATTTAATTTATCCTCTTTAATGTTGTTGAAATTATGGGGTGTTATAAGAAGTAGGGCATAAAGATGTTCAATTCTCAAGACATAGATGTGAATTGTTTAAAGTTCAGGATGTTTGAATGCAACAAGTTTTAAAAACAAGTGTCAAGTGCTAAGGTTTAGGTCGTTCAATGACCTATGGATCTGGCCGCTCAATGACCTAAGGGCCAGGTTGCTCGATGACCTAGCCTTCAGGTCTCCCAACAACCTAACCATCGGGTCGCTCAACGACCTGAAAGGTCACTTCTTTAAAATCTTGAATCATGCATTAACATAAAAGTATGGGTCATCAAATTAAAGGCCATCAACGATGAAAATTCAAAGCTGGTAGTGCTACGAATTTTAAAGTTGTTAAAAGCTGCAAGTCATAGATTTTCGCATAACGGATCTAATAGCTAACGTGCCACGAAGTATAAGCTAAAGACATTCACACTTCGACACAAATACTAATTGGACTCCTAGCAGATTTTAGCAAGAACTGCCACTAGAAATTTTGATGCATTTCAAATAACATGAAAATTATCAAGGTGCAAATTGGCATAAAACATTGCACATAAAAAGACTAAAGAGCAACTTTTCAAAAGCATACAACTAACAAAGCATACAACCAACATCCAAGTTCATACGTGGCTTCAAACAACAAGCACTTACAATGGTGATTAACACAAACATTCGGTCATTAAAATCAGTCTGGAAACACAACTCAATTTGAAATCCAGAGAGCTGCGGATTTATTCAATGTTGTAAAATTTCCGATGATCAGTGTATTGAAAGTTGGTTCAGCATGAGTAAACAAGCTACAGTTGGTCCTAAGAGTAATGTACCCGATTGAAGCCAAAGCTGAATCTCAAGTGCTAGATTTAGTGCAAAGCATAGACCTATCCGCAATCAATAACTCATAATCCAAAATCAGCAAATTCAGCTGGAACCGAATCATATAGTTCAGGTACTGCTACGGTCTGGTGTCCAATTTGCAAACTTCAAATGCCCAGATTCTCAAAATAATAAGGCTAATTTAACGGCAAAAGCTCGAAGAAGTACCACTTGCAATCAAGATGAATGGTCGAACTATGACAAAATTAAACCAAATAGTGGCAAGGTTCTCCCGATCCAATGCATTCTTCTTTAAAATTGGTTGGGAATCAATCATAGTCCTAGAAGCAATTAGCAACAACAATTCCAGACTGAGTTTGACGAATCTGGAAAGTATTTAGATTTGAGTTGAGAGTCGGGTACTCTAAATATCCAATCACGATTCAGATCTAAGAAAGGTGACTTCAGATTGACATAAGACCGAGTGAAGCTATGGAAAAGTGAATTCAAAGATAAACCTAATCTTAGTTCTGCTTGGGGTTGACGATAGTATTACTGATGTAATCAATAAAGAAGCAAACTCGAGATGGAAAAATCTCTTCAGAAAAGGAACACCGCCATTAAACCGTTTTCTTAACTGAAAAAACGCAAATGAATAAAGTGCAGTTCTGAAAAAAGAATATAAAAAATGGAATGAAATATAGTTAAGCTTATGAGCGGGCTTTGGGCCTTCAGTAACCATCAAAGTAGCCCGCCAACACAAAAGCCACAAATATTGAGATAGTCCAACCCATAAATTAAAATCTATTCTGATCCATCAAAAACGAATATTAACGGTCTATCGATATGCATTAGCGCAAGATTTGACACTCATTTCGAAGTCTACATTTTTCACAGGCAAAAATATAAACTTCGAGGAGCAAATGTTAACCCGTTATCAAAACGCGGCTCAAAAGTTGCATATTGAATCTAATATGTTTGTATACATGGATGCATCAGTTCATTACCATATAGGGATGGATATTTCAGTTCGTAAATAAGATGCACACGTTAGTTTGCATAGGTCGTTCCAAGTTAGATCGTTCACAAGCAACGACATGTAACATGCAGGTTGTTCTTCTTTGGATCGTCCAGGCATGTTAGAGATGGATGCATCCGCATCAATATGGAGCTTTAGAATATAGGCCGATTTCCATGTTCATATGTGTCACCATGCAACGTTAACCCAAAGTAAGATCGTCCACAATGTTATGGGTTGGTAATACAGTGAGTACGAGCCATGTATGAAGTAATAAACAATAAAGTAATGTGGCTAGTAGAAGACATGGAAAGGTGAAACGCTGTAGATGGTAGTAAGGGTCGGTTCATGAAGAGCTTCTATGGGTCGGATTCCGTTTAACTCAATATGCTAACACAATATACGACCTATGTTAAGTCGTTAACAGTATATGGTAAAAGATGGGACTCGTGTATTCAATGATGACCTGACACTTCAAGATGCATACACGCTGGCTTATATATGGATTGTTCATCTCTTATGTTGGCAGTGAAACTCCGGGTAGGTCATTATGTTAGCAGGTCGTTCAAATAATTAAACACGTGACATATGGATGGACTATGCATGAAGCCACTCAGGTTGTTAAGTGTATTTGAACAAGAAGACATATCAGGTCGTCGACAAGAATGCAGCATGGATCGTGTTTTGTATTGAGTCAAAGATCAGATTGTTTCGATGATCAGGTTGTTAGTCATGAAGATGCCACACGGCACTAGCATAGCACTAGCATGAAGGCCATCTGGATGAGGTAGGCACTCATAAATGTCGGCCATACATTGGTAATATGTGTATAATCCAGGAAGATGAAGCCAAAGTCCATCAGGTCGCCAACGTGACTTATACCAGATCCTACCGATGAAATCAGGTCATGCCCATGAAAACTATATAATTAGGTCTTTAACTATATTATGAGTATACATGGCAGCTGTTTAAATGCCATGCGCCAGCTGTAAAGTGTAAGTGGCAAGCTGTCATCACGTGGAGAAATGCAGGAAAATAAATTAGACCTTTCCGCACTTGGATTAGGACGTTTATTGTTATTAGGTCGTTCACGACCTAAAGACAGGGCACCCAATTTATAGATCTGCCACTCCACTCCTCATGACACCTATAAATACACCCACATTTCCTACATGAAAAGGGATCGAATTTTCTTTCCATGAAGTGTTGTCCAATTCATTTCTCCACTACTCCAAATCACTTAAAACTCCATTAATCTTCCTTCAAGTTTAGATTTAACATCTCAACCACCATGGATTTGCTAAAATCATCAAAGCGCTCAAGTTATTGAAGATCTACTCCAATAACCATTACAAGCTAAGAGATATCATCATTTCCTTAGTGAATTTGAGTGGATCAAAAATAAAAAGAGAAGAACTAGAGAAGTTTATTGTAAAAAAGAGAGAAAATGAGTGATAAAGCAAAGATTATGTACCTTGTAATTTCAATAGTGATATTGAGAATTCTTCCCATAGTGGATGTACGCCAATTCTTGGCCAAAACACTCTAAATCTCCTTGTTTTTTTTCTTTTTTCTGTGTTCGTGGCTTCCATTTTTAGTTCTTACATATTTGTGAAGTGTAGAATTTACACCTTAGGTGTCAGTGCCATTTATAGCATTACCAGCTCCATTATCCTTAGAGCTTTTACCCAATAGCTGGGCTTCGGTTTTATGTCTCTGTCTTCATGACTTCGCTATCGGCTTATACATTTGCTGCTTTCCTTGTCTTTGTATCGGCTGTATTCATTTGCATGCATTCTTTGATGTCGACACCAAGCTAACTGCTCACTACATGTTAGTGTGACAACGTGCCTTTATTACCTTCTTTTCTTGGTACACCAAGCTATTTGTTCCCCTATATTGGTGCCGATAGCATATTTACAAAGTCATTATTTCGACGTCGTCTTCATCGATACCCTATATATCCTCGGTATCAACTCCATATTCCCAATCTTGTTATTTCGATATCGGTTTCATTGTTATTATCCCAAGCTTTCAGTGTCGGCTCCACTTGTTATGACTCCACTTCTTGGTATTGGCTCTGCTCTTATCCTTTCCATTTTGGTGTTAGCTTCGTTCCTCTTAGGCCTTTTCTTCTGGGTTTTGGTTTTGTTATCTCAAGCCATCTATTTTTAGTATCGTCTTCTGGTTTCGAAGCCTCTACTTCTTTTCATTAGGTCAATGTAAACTTTAGTGATAACATTTACACCTCCCTTCTAGTGAAGGGGTAATCCTGACTTTTCATGTCAGCTATTTAAACATTTGGTTCTTCTAGTGTGCGATCATGTTTCCTTCTGAAGGGTATTTTTCCTGTCCTGCCATCCATATCTGGCACGGAGATTTTGTCCTGTTTCCAGATTTCATTACCAGATTCCTGTAATATCTAAACATCGCTCCCATCCAGCTTTCTCCTGATACCTATACCTACCTTTTAGGTCTAGAGTTTTTGTCATTGGAATATGGTAACCCTTAGATCTCCCACTTCTTGATTACTTGATTCACCTCTCCAAACATAATGACTTAAATCACCAAACTTTTCATGCTAATCTCTCAAAGTTGAAGGAGCAGTTAGATTTAAAGATTGGAAAACTCAATTTTTTTCCATACGTTGCCCTTCTGGTATTTCTGGAAATTTCAATACTCCAAGTTAGGATTTTGACTACATCTCTTACTTACTCTTCTTAACTCAGTGTACACTTATTATCCACATGTGTGTTCACACACTGTTTTTACTTCATATGTTTCTCCCAAGCTTCCTAGTTTCAAGGGTAAAAGATTTATAGACCTTCTTAATGTTGCTTAAGAAAAGTAGGGTAATTGACCTTTTTTACTAACACCAAGTACCCTTCAGAAGTACTCTCTCCTCCCGACATGTCAGAATATTATCGGTCGACCTCCCTTAATTTATTTAAATAAGGGAATGCTTTCACTAGTACAAAACAGGGTATTTGCGTCCAATATTTCGCATTATCTGCGTCTGCTCCAATGTGGATGCAAATGTAGTGGATGAAAATGTTAAAATATTTTTGCTTCTATCGTTGATAGATGCAAATTTGATATATTTGCATCTGTTATAGCGTACATTGGACCCAAATACTAGTGCATTTGTGTTTGTTTTACTACTACAGCAGATGCAAATTGTTGTGTATGGTAGTTTTACTCTTTGCTTCATTTGCGTCTGTTTTAATAATACAACATACGCAAAATTGTTCTTTTTTTAAATGAGCCTTTTAGGTTTGCCACACCAGATGCATACTTGTCCCTGCAGTCACCTCTTAGCACAAATGCAATCTCTTCAAACTTCCCAACAATAAAAGAATAGTGGAGATACTCATATTAACATGCTCATCTAGAATATCACTTTCTGAATGATACACGACATGATATTTAACAATCATATAACATTAAGTGTGTGGCGAAATAACATTTAGGTCCGCTAATGAATTGCAAAACAATTACTTAAACAGATTGGTTCTTAAAAGATTATACAATATAACCTCATGTATCATTTACTAACTAGTTCATCAAGATGCATTGAAACTAAATTCAACTGTGCTTTATTTTTATGAAGATGGTTCACTGCCTGCCTTGATCTTATAATCTCCTTAGCAAGAACCTAGATTTAAAGAAAATAAATAATTGTTATATAAATGGCTTCATTCTACGAACATTAAGTAAGAATGTCTTTCAACCCAGAGTTATCGTTGCCTGTGATGCAAAGGTCCTCCTAACATCTGGTCACAAGCAACTTTTTATAAATGAACTACATAAATATAATTTAAATGTAAGGTAGGCATAGCAAAAAGAAAATTATACCTAATTCTGTATGCTTCAAAGAACAAAGCAATCATAGTCTTAAGAAGTCATGGTATGAGGTATATAAAAATTCTGGAATGAATGGCACTGATAAATATTCTACAACCAAATCCATGGTATAAAATTCCTGTCAAATACAAAAATCATGGCCTAGTTTTTCTAGGTATAAAGAAGTGGTTCATGATGCATGGATAGTTAGTTATGAAAGCAACTCAGCAGATAAACAACCAAACATTTTTTTTATTATGAGTCATTATCCTATCTACCGATAACGGAAAAGAAATCTTAGTTGGATGTATAACTGATCATATGTAAGGTAGTTTTAGCTAAATTCAGTGTGACAGTTTGCAATATATATTTGAAATAAAGGTTACAACAAAACTGGGTATGAATATGAATTTGCAAGTACATGCAATGGAGCAAACAAATTGGATCAATGTAGATAAATCATTGAATATGCAAGTATATGTAATGACTTAATCTAAATTTCATATATAAATCAATAGTTTTGCATTAGCAAGTCATCATTCTTTGTGATATCTCCATATATTTCTATTTTATGTCTGGTTTTAGTGAGTAATATTAAGAATGAATAAATTTTCATGCAATTATTAAAACGAATCAATGTTGTGTTTATCTAAATTGCTCTAATAGTTAATGATTTATGGGAATGATGACAATGAAAATAATAATAATCTATTTTCTTTACAATAGACAATTCAGCATACAATTGTTTTTAGGAAATTTAAAGGACATCAAACTAATGGCTTAATTTGTAATCAATCATTGCACAAGTCCTTGTGTTTCCCTAGCTAAACTATATTCGCGTACTAGGTTAACTTTCAAAAGCTCAGATATAAGTTAAGACAACTGCATAACCGACAATACTAGTTGTGATGTTTTATTGCTGTCTAGTCGTCGTACTAACATGCTAATATGATGTGACAGACAGAGCAGTTCTACATAACCTTTAGTTTTTTTTCTAGTAATTTTGTTTAATATTTTTAGAGTGAAAAATAATAGTTATAAGAGCACAATCCGACATCCATACAAACTAAATTGCACATAATATCTTACATGGAAACTTTTGGAAATGCTTCTAGTGGTATAGTCCTGTGTAAAATTGAGAACAATGTTACTACACATCCCCTTTATTGTAAATCTGTTGTATACTTATAATGTTGGATCACATTAATCATTGTAAAAATATATATTAAGAAAATGTCAAACATAATATGTTACAGTAATGTGTTAATAGCAAATCGTTTAGGTGGAACTTTGTAACACACTTCATAAGGTAGATAAATCATTTAAAATGTAAATTTTACCTTTTCTGTCAAGAATCTATGTTAGCAAGTGGTTGCTTTTACTCAACAACGAAACTAAAATATGAACTGTAAGTGGTAGCATTAAGAACATGAGTATATACAGTGAATAGTTAACCAAGCTTTAATTAACTGATTCAAGCTAGGTGTAAATATTAAGGTAATACAAAAGTTCAATGATTTTTATGTAAATATATAAACACACTAAAGAAATTGCAGTAAAATGAGATATAAATCAGATACTCGGACATAAAAGGCAGTAAAATACCCAACCCGAGGTAACTAATTCAAGCAGCAGCAACAACGTCTAAGTTAACCCAAGACATCTAACCTGAAGTGAAAATGCAAGGTAAGATATATTGTTTGTATGTCAGTAATAGCAAAATGCAAATGAACACGTGATAATGCACAATATGTTATCAACTTCCTGTAGTAAAACTAATCCTAAAATAGTTGACAAAAGGGGTGGTAACGAATTATAACCACATGCTTTTATTTTATTTTCCAAAATTGTTGACAAAAAGGATGGTAACAATCTGTTGTCAATTCCAAGTATTAAAATTAATCCCAAAATCTGTTATCACCATTTTCTTTTCTTTTGTTACTTCTCTCACCATAGCTGCCTTTCTGTAGTTTTTGTTAACTGAGTGTACATTTGATAGTAGTACGTAATAGCTTGGGTTCTCTGGCTCAAGTTCAAACAACTTGATGGATGCTAGTTGAGCAAGGCATGTATTTTTGTGAATAATGCATGCGCCCAGCAAGGCTCCCCAAACACTTGGACCTGCATTATTTGGGATATTCCCGATAAACTCTAAAGCTTCATCCAGCCTTCCTGCTCGTCTGAATATGTCAACCATGCATGCATAATGCTCTGTTCCTGGTTTGATTCCATAGTCCCTTTCGATGGAATGAAAAATCCTCTCACCGTTATCCACCAAGCCACCATGGCTACAAGCATTTAACACAACAAGAAATGTCACGCCAGTTATATTATATTGACCACTCAAAGCTAGCTCTTTGAACAACTTTATTTCTTCCTTGCCTTGTCCATGATTCCCGCATCCTGCTATCATAGCATTCCAAGAAACCACATTTTTACCTTTTATTGTATTAAATATTCTCCCAGACTCTTCTATGCTTCCACATTTTGCATACATGTCAATCAGTGCAGTCGATACAAACATATTAGCCTCAACTTTCTTCTTATTGATAATCTCATGTACCCATCTCCCACGTGTAAGTGCCCCTAACTGTGCACAAGCTGATGATATGCTTGTAGTAGTAACTGTATTAGGCTGCACATTTTGCATTTGCATTTCTTTAAGTAAACAAATAACATCTTCAGTCAAAACTATTTTAAGTGTAACATGATATCATAGCATTCCATGATGCCATGCATTTATCCTTCATTCCATTAAAAGCCTTGCATGTAGACTCTATATCGTTCAATCTTATATAAACAGTAGTAACAACAATAGTCACATTATAGTTCTGATCAAAACCAGCTTTTACTACTTATGCGTGAATGCACCTGCTAACCAACTCATACCCAAATGGAGAAGAAATAGGAATCAAACCAACCAAAGTGCTGGAATTCGGGTTCTTATCCGCATCCAAGATCTCCCTAAACAATTCAACTGATGAATGAACACATCCATTGCTTGAATACCCTGATATCATCATGTTTGTACATACCAAGTCTATCATTTCACTCTTCTTGAACATTAGCTCACCATCTGAAACATCACCACACTTTCAATACATAGTAACTAAACCTGTTGCAGCATAGGAATTTACCAAAATGACTTTTTTTAAACCTGACCCACGAACAACCCTTTCCTAACATAAATCTATGATTTCCCCAATTGTAGGTAGAATAACTGCAACTGTGGTTGAATCCAAAGCCACCATCTTCGTGTACCTCTTTACAACCTTATCAAACATTCCATTTTTTTACCATATTGGAAATTAGGGAATTGCAACAAACAATATCCAGATTGGTAATTTGATTGAACATGTCCTAAGCAAAAGAGATGTTTCAAATTGGAGTTAGGATTTAGTCGGAGCGGGGCCGACAAAGACGCTGAGATGGTGGCCATGGATGATGGATTTGGCATGGATGACGGTAGTGAAATGGAAGAAAGAGGAGGAGAGGAGGATGAGGAGGCGGAGAGGGTGAAGGATAAGGGGTTGGGGCTGAGAATGGCGCTGGAGAATAAGAGGAGAGGGGAGAGGACAAAAAGGGAGCAGAGGAGGGAGTTAAAGAGGAAGAGATCGGAGGCGGAGGATGAGAGAGAGAGAGGGAGAAGGAGTGAGGAGAGGAGGAGGTTGGGAAGGAGGAAAGGCGGTTGAGGAGGGAGATGGTTGGTAGGTGGGGGAGGGTGATGGAATAAGCGAGGATTTGATGGAGGTGGGAGAGGGTTTTCGAGACAGGTAGGAATTTGAGAGGAAGAGGGCATTTGAGGTCATTAACCAGAATTTTATTTGAGTCACTTTGCTTTTGTTTTTAATAGAGAAGACACAAGAAATTATATCTATCGCCTATTTGCGTCTAACTATATAATTATGGGCGCAAATATCTATATCAAATTTTCACCTCCACCCTACCGTATCGGTTCATAGACAACAACAGATGCAAAGGTTAGGGTAATATTTTCTCTTCCTTATTTGCGTATGTTTTCAGTTAGGAACATATGCAAATTGCGTTATTTGCATCTATTGTTTATTCAGCATATGCAAATGAAGAGACACAAAACACAAGTTCTGTACTAGTGTTTCTCTATCTATGGAGAGGAATGCTCTTTTCTCCTCAAATTCTCCAATATTTCCTGAATCTCTGTTAAGCGATACATGTGAAAACTCAAAAACTTAGTAATAGCTTTATTTTCTTGTCCATTTGCATTGTATACTTTGTTCATGATTCATTATATGTCGTCTGTTTCAAACCAAATAAGATCAATTCGCCTTCCCTGGTTCCAAAAACATGAACTTTTTCCTTGAGGGACGCCCTGCTTAACTCTTAAGAAGCTGCTAAAAGAAAACTTGTAGATGTAATCACTGAGAGTTATCTATCCAAGAGATACAAGGATGTTGAAGACCAAACTTATTGTCCTGATAAGGATGTTGATTTTCCCTTAACTACTTCTCCAAAGGTTGCTTCCCCAACAGGTATCCATTTATCTGAAACTCCTGAAGTTTTTACTATGATCCACCACATTATGGGACTTTCTTCTCCTTCTCAGGACCTCAATTCTCAAGGATCATCTGTACCCTCAGCCGTTGAGGGATTTGATGAGTTGGTTAAACTGATTATGTCTTCATCCTCATTTTCTGGTATTAGTCTTCCATCTACCAATCCTGATTTATTTAGCTATCATCAATCTTTAGTCGAGCAACAACTCTCAGTATTATTCTTACTTCTTACTTCTTATGGTCTTGTAACGTGCCCTTCATGTCTTCAATATCTTTCTTTCTTTAGGTCACCAAATGATGGTTCTTATTGCAAGAAAGTGTCACCGGGACTTCTTCCGATTTGTCGAAGCTTAAGGAAGAAAATCTTTTCTTGAAAGAAGAATTCACTACCTTTATCAACGCTAGAGATGGTGCTAGTCATAAATTCCCATCGCTAATGCAGAATCCTCAGTAGCTAAGGAGAAAGGAATCAATCTATCTTTAACTGAAGAAATTAAATCTTTAAACAAGACATTGGGAAGAATAAAAGAAGAAATGACCGTAATTGATTCTAATTGTTCTTCTCTACAAGAAGAAAATTCTCTTCTCAAAGAGAAGAATGCCTCTCTTAGGAGGAATCTTGAGAAGAACGATGCTTCCCTGACAAAGGCTATTAGTGTGATTAACGATGCTAAACAAAGGCTTTCATGTTCCCTTCAAACCACATTAGACGTGATCATGGTCAACTCGTTCGAGGATGCATATCTGCTCATTTATGCAGACAACATAGGAAAATACCCTTACTTAAGCTTTCCCTCTCTTGATTCACTGTGGTAGAAAGGTTTATGACAAAGATAAACCAT
This sequence comes from Allium sativum, assembly GCA_030737875.1. Taxonomy (NCBI): domain Eukaryota; kingdom Viridiplantae; phylum Streptophyta; class Magnoliopsida; order Asparagales; family Amaryllidaceae; genus Allium; species Allium sativum. The sequence goes on from CM060923.1 coordinate 168,610,072, forward strand.
GTAAAAGATGGAATTGTCATTCCTAAGAGAGAGGAGACTGATGTGGCAAAGATGTTGTTTATAGATGATATCCCCATGGAAGAGTCAGATGCTGATGGCGAGGAAAATGCTGTTATAGCAGCAAATGTCAACCGCATTAATGACGACGACTATGGTTTTAAAGGTTGTGACATTATTGGAAATAAAAGTGATTGTAGTGACAACTTTAATGATGATAATGATATCTTCCAAGTTCCCAATAGCTAGGATGAAATGCGAAGTATCAATCTCGAGAGCCTTAATCATGACGCCATTCCAACAAGAACGCTCGACCATTTTGACACACAAGAGGAGAAGGTAGGTTTATTCTCAAAGAGTGATAAAAATGTTGAGACTCACCAAGCTTCCTCTTCAATTTCTAAGGTATGATAATTTTTAATAGTATCTTCCTTTGTTTACGGTCTCAATAATTATCCTCTTTCCTCATTATTAGATGAAAAGGAAAAAAAATTAGATCTTAAGCACGTCCATCTCTGTAACACCCCACACTTTTCTGCACCCAAATTTCGACAAAAATTGAAACTTGAACACATTCAAGCATGGAGCATATATCTAGTACCTGTAATAAATGAGCATGAGCATAATCAGAGTACGATAAAAGATAACTCACAGTGAACACAAAATAGGATAAACTAGTATTAACTCAAGTAACTACCTTTTTTAAAGTAAGTCATTTTTTCCAATATCGAGCATGAGAGAGAACACAAACGGAAAGCCAAACTTAACTATCTGTGGAAACCTGACCTTCTCTAGGAAACCTGGGAGGTTGTAATGAGGAGGGGGTCAGAACAAAAAGTTCTAGCGAGTAAGAAATGTACAACACAGACTATAACGCACAGATATATCCCGTTCGGTTCAACCCAAGATGTATGCCTAACAAGGTTAGTAATTCTACCCTAACCTTGTAGATGTTTACGCACGACCCTACCACTCTTCCCAAAGTATAATACCGTGGTAGGGTACGTTTTCACATATTTTTGTGAAGCCTTTATACCAGAGCTTGGCCGGTTACTATATCGAGATTAGGCCCCTAATTACGGAGTGTGTGTGTATATATATATACTTTCATTCGCTTATCCTTCATAATTTATTGCCTCACTATCAATGATAGATAGGGTGGATTCTTACTAATCACTTAAGACCCTAGGCGAACTGATTGGTCACTTATTATTTTTTGATTGTTAGGCATACATTATAAGATAAAATAATAAATGACTGTCCATATGAGTTTGGAATTGTTTCATAACTTACTCCATCTAAAAGACCATATTGAAATGATATGTCTGAAAGGAGATATCGTACATTATAAGATAAAATACGTACGATTAATGATAAGTCATATGGATCTTCCAATAAATTAAATTTAGAACAATTGTATTAAATCCCACTAAAACGATCTAAAGGCGCCATACAAAATATGGACTAGGAAATGTCCTAGTGTGTCTGATACGATGATTTGGGATGTAAAGACGTTTCTTAAACGTCCTTTCTCTGATAAGATCAGACCTAAATCAGATAATTATTCTGTGGATATAAATTCTCTGAGAATAAAATGTTTATTGCTCGATTTGGTATCCTTTTGAAGAAGAGCCAGTCTCTAAGATATCGATGGGAATGAAATAAATTTCGAAATGTGTCGAAAACCCACAAAATACCATCGAATCTTGTATAGACAAGAAATTGAGTGGGAGTGTCACAGTAATACTAATGTTATTTGATAACACATTAATTACTGAAAATAAAGGTAGTTTTAAAACAAGAAATAAATACTGATTCTAAGAAAGAAAATGTTTGGATTAAGAAGTTCATAACTGAACTTAATTGATTGTTGATCGAATGATATACATTGCGATAACAATATGGCTGTTGCTCGGGCCTAAAATGTTGAACTCATCATCAACCCAAACATATATTTTGAGAAATATAATTCTTATGTGAAGTTGTTCACAGAAGGAATAAACATATCTGCAAAGTTACAAAAGTTGTAATGTTGCAGACCTACTGAATTAAACTCTGTCGCAGCAGTAGTTTAATAGTCACATTAGTTTCATAAGTATACGATAAGTAAATGATTGACTCTAATGCAAGTGGGAGATTGTTAGAGTTTGTGCCCTAGAGGCAATTCATTTGATGAGATTGATAACACTGTTGATGTTATTATTTTATTTGGAATAAAATATTATTCTATTATATTGTATTTACTGCGTAATATAAATATTAGTATAATAGAATTCCTTAGAATAATAATACGGGATTGTATAGTTCGAGTAAGACTGAACTTGAGATTATATGATATGTCAAGTATTATAATTCTTAAATGTCCCTAGTCGAGTTTTATTGTTTATACAGGAGAACAATAAAGCGTTGAGACTAGTATATTGATTGACTGATGATCACATCTCATTGATCATTAATATACATGATATTAAAGTCAAGATATAAATACGTATTAGAGAATAACGTATTGGGCTGACCCACCGTGAGATAACTACATGGAACATAATTAACAGTATCATAAGTTATTCTCATAGTGATAGTGATATAATGGTCCTCAGACCTGAAATCATTATAATTTTATTCGAGGATATTTGTGTTTTGATATCATCTAAAGTTATTTCGTAACAGAGTAACGATAACGGTGATTATTGGATACATCTCGAATCGAATGAAAATTATGAATGATCTAGATGGAGTTTAACCCTACGATATATTCGTAGTGATATCCATGGGCCTCTTGATTGAGTGAGACTGTGAAATGCATGGCCGTGCTCAAATATTGATTTGTCCTGAACATTCTACTCATTGATCAAGTTAAACGGATTAAATTATGAAGAGGATGATACGATCCATGCCTCCAGTTTAATCTTGGATATAACGGTTAAAAGGATTAAATTATATTGATACACTATTCATAAAGGTCATATCGAATCATTGATATTGTTGTAGCTTGGGTAGCAGTGATGTATTACTAGATGCCGCTCACTGTTTACAGTTTAAATGTTTAAATTGTTGCCAACGCTACAACAACCTATAGGGTCACACAAATAGAACGTAGTAAAAGAGATTTTATTTTAGACAAATAAAATATCAAAAATGTTGATATTTTATTTGATGTTGAAAAGGTATTCAATAGGGTTCCTATTTGATAGTAAAAGATTTGGTTTAAAAAGGAACATATGTATTCCTTTAAAAACCGCGGCTTGAACCCTAGGGTAAATTGGGTGGATAAGATCAAACCAGATGAACCGATGAAAATGCTTTTCAAAAACCCTAGAATAAAATGGCGGCTAGTACCCCTTTACATCCTTGAATTCAATCTGATTGAAATAAAAAATAAAACGTTCTGGTGGATACTTGTAGAGGCAACGCACTTCTGTTTTGCTCAGATTCGATATACCAGCTCATTGATCTAGAGATGGAATTGGCTTCGAAGGTAAAAACCCTAAATCTGATTAATATAAGTTTTGATTTGTTTATTTTTCGCATAAGATCCTATTTTAAGTTGTTAAAATAGAAATAGGGTTTTGATTTAGATCGATTAAAAACCCAACAGTGGTATCAGAGCCAGGTTTTTGCGAGAAACTAATAGGTTGAACTTTGATTTTGGGTTATTCGTCTTTGATTAATCATTTGTTCGGATGAATCAGTTATATTAATATTCTTTAATACTGACAAGATTAGTTTGATTTGGTGTGTTGATTTATCTTGAAATGAAAAACAGTTTCATGTAGATACGAGTTAATATTCGATATTAATTCGATTCACTATATCTTGTACAACTAAATCAATATATAAATACGGATTTATATCTGAGACCATGTTTTAATCTGTTTATTATAATGGATTAAGAACTACGTATATTAATACGCATTGATAAAAGACCTAGAACATGATTTCATTCTGATATAAGTTGTTTCTTCAAGGATAATATTTTGTGTTAATTTCAATTCTTAAAAGGTGATTTACGGATTGATATTGGATATCAATTTTATTGCCAATTCCTATTCAGTTAATCCTAGTTAACTGGATTAGTTATTGTGGGCTTAAATTTCAAATTAAACCTCTTATTATAGAATACAATCATAGAGTATGACCCTGTTTTTGTTTGATTTGAGAAATCAAAAGGGTTTTACTTGTTCCATCAAGCCCACAATTAATTTAATGAATTGAAAGGTGTTTGTATCAAGTAATGTGAGCCCTATTATAATATGACTCAGTTTGTTGCATTACAAAATCTTATATTGATTAGCAGAATGTTTTAAATCATTTTAAAACATGTAAAACGTTCACATGTTTATTTGCTGAAATTCAGGTTCACTCCAGTATTTCCTTTTATTTTATTATTAAAATGTCAAGCAGTCTATGGCTTAATTTTATAATAATTGGAGAATTGTTTTAAAACATACTCCCTGAATATGATATTGATCATAAACACAAAATAACCTTCAGGTCAGTGTACATATATATGATATATGCGGAAAAGTCTGTTTTGAAATATAACAGATATAAGAAATCAATGCAACCGGTACATGGTTATGTAATTTACATTGTTGTGTATAGAATAGAATGAGTTCTATTTACCTCAAATACATTCGACATATTTTGGGTTTTATGATCTATACATGAAACCAAATAAGCAGAGCTATGAAAAGTTATTAAGTTCTTTTGATTTGATACTGACATGGCTTTCATACTAGTTGTACATAAATTGTATATGAATCTGGTATTTAAAACTTTATAAACTGGATTCTATGATAAGTTAAAATCTGATTTTAACTAAGATATCAAATTTTCCTGTCAGTTTATCATTAATTCCCAACGATAAATCAAAAACCCAGTTATGATTGATCATGACACCTGGCAATCTTATTATAATTTTGAGATGCTGATTTCAAAATTATATATATATGTATATATATATATATATTATTGTCTGAAGAATCTGAAAAATGATGATTCATTGCTGCTTCCATCTGTTTTATACATATATATATATATATAGAGTATATATATATATATGTATGTATGTATGTATATTTGATCATATAAGGATTCATGACTATATGTATACGTGTCAGCATAAAATTTGTACACTTATCAAAGTATATTTAATTTTATTCTTATCTGTTAAGTTAATAACTTGATGAATAGTCATTAGATGAATAATCATCAATGTATGAGTGATAACAGATTTGAAGTCTAAAACACTGTTGATAATATGTATCAAAATGTTTATGATATCGATAAATGAACACTATCAATTCAATAATCAAAATGTTTGATTGAACTGAGTGCAATATTATGTTGGACTCAATTACACGTATAGTTTACTTTGAATTCAATCCTGGTTTTAATACTTTGACCTTTCATTCTTTTGGTTTTAATAACACTTAATTTGATGAAATTAACTATTATTATGACTAATTTATTGTTATATATATATATATATATGTATGTATGTGTATATGTATAATTGCTTATATATAAAGATGGATATATTAAGTGTACTTCAATCAAAATTAACATATATGTGTTGACATATATGAAATAACCTGTTATATAAAACTGCATATGTACATGTATAAAACTAAATGTATACTTATGATGATAAGTATACAATATATACATGTGATTTCATATAACAGAAATATGATTTCCTGATTTTAGTTTTATGCTACTTGTGTTGGTTATTGTAACATTATACTAATTATATCATAATTGGCTACTCATGATATACTGATGTCATGACACCTTGATATGCTGATATAAATCTGAGTAATTAACACAGTTTATTGAAGTAATTTGGGGTTTAAATGAATAATACCTTATATGCTGTTTAATATTAGAATCTGGTGAGATTAAACTGTCTTAGACAGAACTGTCTAAAATATTTTAAAATGGAATTATTAAGATGTTTAAGTTTGCACAGTTTACATATCATAATCTAGGTAGTCTATAGTGTTTAGATCTGAACAATATAAATGCTAATATCTAGATACCTTGATATGTTTGAATCTGAGAGGTTCAGTGTTTGTATTCTAATTGTAGATGCACTGGCCATAGCAAATATGATTTGCTAATATTTCATCCTCATTTTAAACATTTTCATCATGTACATTAATCTGTTTTAATTGTTAATCAGATATTAGTTACCTGGATTATGTATATATAAGAAAATGATCAATATGAACAGAAATGAACTTACACATTGGCCATTGTTCCAATATATATATTAAATACATATGATGTATTTAACTTTGCTTAAAACCAATGGACCATGAATGAAATTGTTTCATACATGCAGGCATAATTGGTTGCTGAAATTGTTTTGGCTCGGCAAGAAGATAAACTCAATAGGACACGTTCCGCAATTGCAAATATTGAAGTTTGCTGTTTTGTTTGAGAATGTACCAGTCAGTAATAGCCAACATTTGTAAATGTTAGTTGACATGTATAATCTTTTAAACATGTAAGTAATACCTATTTGTATGATGACAGTGCAAGTAAATAGATGGTCTATTGAATCTTGTAAGTTTTAAAAGGGGTCTGACCCTTCAGTTAATTCTGGTTCTTTTATATGTGAAAGGTTAATATCTGTTGCATGTAAGTGACATTATTTATTAATGTTTATGTTTTGCCATGACCTAAAATGTTGATATATGTTTTGTTTAGGGCTTAAACTCATTTATAAGGAACTGTTGTAGTAAAATTGCCACTTCAGCTGTACTTGAGAAGTTAACTTCGATTTGCATTGAGATCAGAATTGTATATGAGTTGTACATTTATTTGTAATTAGGCCCAAATTACAAATGAATCCATGTTTCCATTATATTTGAAACTTGCAAGTTATTATTGGCATGCGTTATGATGGCTAATGCTACTTAACAAATAGGCTTTGATATGATCAGTAGGTAATGGGGACATGAATATTTATATATCTGTATATGTATGTGATACATGCGTAAATATTATTTAATGCAATTTATATTTGAATATAGAATACGTATATTGTGATATGTGTAAATAAATCTAATATTGTTCGTCACTACGAATTATAAATTCCCTCTAAAGCAAATTTTGTTATATTAAGTCATGGTGACGTCTTCCAATAATATACTCATCACTGTCCAAAATCACTGGATGTAACTAACGCCAAAGCGTTGTGCACCTTTTATTTTGGTTATATGCGATGGAGTAAAATGTGGTGCTCCAACCTATTATTGGGTCTGACTTAACTAGGCTGCATGATACGATTATGGCCTTAGAGACAAAAGCATGAATTATTCTATATATTTTGAGCAAATGAATAATACTGAACAAAATGTTCAACATGCGATCCAAGAATTATATAGACGATATAATTGACATAAGATGTCTACCTAAAAGGTTGTGTTTTGGGGATTTGCCAAAGTAGAGTCAAGACATGATTAGATATGGATCTTGGAACACCGTTATATATATATACCGATATGTATATATAAACAGAAGGATGTTAATTTGAGTGGGAGCGTATCTTAGTTTAAAATATATACATTTATGTTAATATAAATTTTGATTGTCAAAATTTTATATTAAATAAATATTAAAGAATCAGTTATAATTTATTATCTATTGTAGATATTAAATAACAAATAACTCCGATAATTTAAATTAATTCTTTAGAAGGATAAATTGAATTAAATCAAATTTCCTAACTAACATTGAAATTTGAGGATTGTCCTCAAACAAATTAAAACATAATTGTTCTAACAAATATAGAGGATCCAAAATAAGTTAAAGTATGACTTCAACTGAATAAAATATAAATGTTATAATAATCTACTTATATATTTCTAGTATTATATACTAGATATAAATCACATAAATGTATGTTGATTTACAGAAATTGCAGAATAAGTAGAAATTTGATATAAGAACAAGTGGACTTATAATTGGAAATGAAGCAAATGTTGATAGATTATCCATAGTAAGTTGATTCTTGTTGGATATACTGGCTTAATTAAATAAATAAAATAATTGTTATTACGAAATTCCAATTAAAATAAATGTTATAAAATATCTTGTTTAGACAAGATTGAATTTCATTTATAATAAAAGAATAATTGTTATTCATTTTATTTAAATGAAATATCTATGGAATTTCACAAGTAGTTAATGAATATTACAAATCGTTAACTATAATGTACTTGACATTAATACTGAATGGATTAAATTTAGTGATTTAAATCCAACATACTTCTAGCATTACCAGTTAGCCCTTATAAACAAGAAAGTATATCAAAACTCCATAGTGATGGAATTTTGAAATCATTTGATTTCGAATCATATGAAGTATGCAAATCTTGATTATTAGTTAAAATAACTGAATCCTCTTTCACTTGACATAGTGAATGAGTAATAAGTATTGGGTCTCATACATAATGATGTATATAGAGCAATGAATACATAAACTAGAGGTAGGTTTTATTACTTCATTATATTTACTGATGATATCAGTAGATACAAATATGTGTATCTTATGAAACACATATCAGAATTCTTTAAAAAGTTCAAAGAATTCAAAGTGAAGTTAGAAACCAATTTTGATAGAAAATAAATTCTCTTTGAAAGGATCAAAGAGAATATTTAAGCCAATTAATAAATGAATGTCCATATGAGTTTGGAATTGTTTCATAACTTACTCCATCTAAAAGACCATATTGAAATGGTATGTCTGAAAGGAGATATCATACATTATAAGATAAAATACGTACGATTAATGATAAGTCATATGGATCTTCCAATAAATTAAATTTAGAACAATTGTATTAAATCCCACTAAAACGATCTAAAGGCGCCATATAAGATATGGACTAGGAAATGTCCTACTGTGTCTGATACGATGATTTGGGATGTAAAGACGTTTCTTAAACGTCCTTTCTCTGATAAGATCGGACCTAAATCAGATAATTATTCTGTGGATATAAATTCTCTAAGAATAAAATGTTTATTGCTCAATTTGGTATCCTTTTGAAGGAGAGCCAGTCTCTAAGATATCGATGGGAATGAAATAAATTTCGAAATGTGTCGAAAACCCACAAAATACCATCGAATCTTGTATAGACAAGAAATTGAGTGGGAGTGTCACAGTAATACTAATGTTATTTGATAACACATTAATTACTGAAAATAAAGGTAGTTTTAAAACAAGAAATAAATACTGATTCTAAGAAAGAAAATGTTTGGATTAAGAAGTTCATAACTGAACTTAATTGATTGTTGATCGAATGATATACATTGCGATAACAATATGGCTGTTGCTCGGGCCTAAAATGTTGAACTCATCATCAACCCAAACATATATTTTGAGAAATATAATTCTTATGTGAAGTTGTTCACAGAAGGAATAAACATATCTGCAAAGTTACAAAAGTTGTAATGTTGCAGACCTACTGAATTAAACTCTGTCGCAGCAGTAGTTTAATAGTCACATTAGTTTCATAAGTATACGATAAGTAAATGATTGACTCTAGTGCAAGTGGGAGATTGTTAGAGTTTGTGCCCTAGAGGCAATTCATTTGATGAGATTGATAACACTGTTGATGTTATTATTTTATTTGGAATAAAATATTATTCTATTATATTGTATTTACTGCGTAATATAAATATTAGTATAATAGAATTCCTTAGAATAATAATACGGGATTGTATAGTTCGAGTAAGACTGAACTTGAGATTATATGATATGTCAAGTATTATAATTCTTAAATGTCCCTAGTCGAGTTTTATTGTTTATACAGGAGAACAATAAAGCGTTGAGACTAGTATATTGATTGACTGATGATCACATCTCATTGATCATTAATATACATGATATTAAAGTCAAGATAAAATACGTATTAGAGAATAACGTATTGGGCTGACCCACCGTGAGATAACTACATGGAACATAATTAACAGTATCATAAGTTATTCTCATAGTGATAGTGATATAATGGTCCTCAGACCTGAAATCATTATAATTTTATTCGAGGATATTTTTTGTTTTGATATCATCTAAAGTTATTTCGTAACAGAGTAACGATAACGGTGATTATTGGATACATCTCGAATCGAATGAAAATTATGAATGATCTAGATGGAGTTTAACCCTACGATATATTCGTAGTGATATCCATGGGCCTCTTGATTGAGTGAGACTGTGAAATGCATGGCCGTGCTCAAATATTGATTTGTCCTGAACAGTCTACTCATTGATCAAGTTAAACGGATTAAATTATGAAGAGGATGATACGATCCATGCCTCCAGTTTAATCTTGGATATAACGGTTAAAAGGATTAAATTATATTGATACACTATTCATAAAGGTCATATCGAATCATTGATATTGTTGTAACTTGGGTAGCAGTGATGTATTACTAGATGCCGCTCACTGTTTACAGTTTAAATGTTTAAATTATTGCCAATGCTACAACAACCTATAGGGTCACACAAATAGAACGTAGTAAAAGAGATTTTATTTTAGACAAATAAAATATCAAAAATGTTGATATTTTATTTGATGTTGAAAAGGTATTCAATAGGGTTCCTATTTGATAGTAAAAGATTTGGTTTAAAAAGGAACATATGTATTCCTTTAAAAACCGCGGATTGAACCCTAGGGTAAATTGGGTGGATAAGATCAAACTAGATGAACCGATGAAAATGCTTTTCAAAAACCCTAGAATAAAATGGCGGCTAGTACCCCTTTACATCCTTGAATTCAATCTGATTGAAATCAAAAATAAAACGTTCTGGTGGATACTTGTAGAGGCAACGCACTTCTGTTTTGCTCAGATTCGATATACCAGCTCATTGATCTAGAGATGGAATTGGCTTCGAAGGTAAAAACCCTAAATCTGATTAATATAAGTTTTGATTTGTTTATTTTTCGCATAAGATCCTATTTTAAGTTGTTAAAATAGAAATAGGGTTTTGATTTAGATCGATTAAAAACCCAACACCTACTAGTTAAGGCTTCTGTCATTCACGCATATACCTTTGTCCCGCATAAGGTGAGAGATGGTATTTTATCGTTCGCTTTACCTCTAGCTGACCTTATTATTAAATAACTCCCTTAGTCGCTTATTACTTCTCGTAGGATAGGTAACGATTTCTAACGTTTTAATTTATAGTTTTGGGTAAGCCCACACATGCCTTCCATTTAAGACCCCTAAACTAAAAGATCTACTCTCAGGTGGACTCTTCAACCCTATTCACGTAGTCTTTTAGGACCTAGGAAGCGGACTATACGCGAAGGCTATTAGTTCGTTCCCCATTAGCCTTCTATACCTTTCCCTATATGGGATAAGGTGGGCTACGTTATTAAATCATTCCCGTTTAGTCCCTCTACGCGAAAATGCTATACGTATACGATTCATTTTCGTTACGCTTTCATATGGTAATTTACATTATTAACCTACTAAGTCCAGCAATATGCTATATTTTCTATTTCCGTTTATATATATAAGGAAGGTTATATTTCCCTTTTACCCTTGGATATTTATTTGATATCTTCCCTAATTTGGACTTAGTGATTAAACGACAATCATAAATTCCCTTATGACTTCCTTTTATTTTCTTTTTATTGCCTTATATGACCATGACGATCATATTTTCCTAAGGCAACTATTTATCAATCCAAATTATCTATTTGCTGTACCCCAACAGAAAATTTCTATTCTAATTCCTTTGTTAATTTATTTATATATAAATGTATTTACGAACCAGGCCTCTCACATTAAGTTGGCAACTTATGGATGCTGGATCTGCCGGTCGGTTCCGGGCAGACTTCTACCACAAGTCGAACTTAACCTTGTGCCTTAATACAATTATATTTACACTTTAAACCTCTCATATTAAGCTGACTACCTATTTATCTTAATTGATTTTAAGAATTTTAACCATTTCACTATCATTTTCATTTTTCCCCAACCAATATTGGGTACAATTGGTATTTATTGATTTGTGGTCCTATTTATAGCAATTAATTATATTTATTGCTACCAATGGTCACTACAAATATATTAATTCAATATGGATTACATTTACATATGATTCCATAATTGAACCTTAACCAAACATTCCATAAAATGTATATTTTACCATCTTATGCTGATTTGGACGGATAGTATGTATATATATTTATTTTTATGTTTTCGTGCGGTCAACGTTGTTATTAATTCTATTTTTACTATTGTAACTTAATTGATTTGGTTTAATCAACAACCAAACATTCCTTTTTATATCCATTCTTGGAAAACGGTTTAAATTTTACAAAAAGACTTTTAGCCGTAATCAATGTAAACCATGCCTGATTGGTAGAATAGTATCTCAAATTCACAAGAACTATATGTGTATATATATATTTTTGGAATAGTCGATGCAAACTGCGCACAAATATATGTATTTATGTTTATACGTACGTTTGCACCACTTTTCCTTTTTAAATCTTCTTTTCATATCACTTGTGAATTCAAAATGACATCTTTTTGTTTAAAAAGAGGAAAACGGCATATTTACAACAATTAACCCAAAACCCAACAATATTGAATATAAACAGGCATATTTGTTTAAACATTACAATCATGTAATTTACCAGTTTCATCTTTTTACCCAAGTTCACATATATTAATATTCCACACTGAACTAAAGATCTGGAATGTAACTACATCTAACTTGTGTTTAATGGGACTGATTTTCAAATACACAGTGCTATGCAACATGTATAACATATTGCATGACATAACTGCAGGAATGTGTATAAACAAGTTTAAGAATCCCACAATTTATGTTGTGCATAACCATAACTTATAATTAACAAATTCTAACCATGTTTATAATCAGATCTGGTGGTTGTCAATAAATTCACAATATTTAAATGAGCAGATCTGATAGGAAATAGGCATAAAAACATAGGTCTAATCCAAATGAAATAGATATGTTATTATAACTGTATTCGTAAATTTTCCACTCACCTTATAGCTTCAAAATCCAAACTTAGATCCTTTTAGGCCTACAATTCCCAAATTCTTATAAATCTACAATTTATCTAGAAAGGGGAAATTCTCGATCTGTAGAGTTGTAAGAAAACAAGAAAAGTGTAACAACCCGAAAATCTGGGCCAGTTTAAATTTTTTATTTTGGCAACTTTAGCGAATTTTGAATATTTAAAATAGATATTTTAAATAATATCGACTAGAAATTTATTTTTAATATAATTCGAACGTATATATTTATACGCGTCGTCGTTAGAATATAAATATTTATATATAATTATAAAAGGAATTGAAAATGGCGCGGTAGTTCGATAATTCGATTTCAAACTTCAATTGAATGTACCGGGTGCAAAACAATCCGGATTTTAATGAAACTAAAAATAATAGGATCTAATTGATGATATCTTTCCAACGAATCCGAAAAATCGAAATTTCATAGCGGGAATCGAAAGATATGTCCAGTTGAAAATTCTGAATAGTCGCTATGGAATTCAGGCCCTTAAAAATGGAAATTTTGCAAACGACCCCGGATTTCGACGAAACCACTTCTGTTGGGTCCGCAGTGTCAAGTTATTGCTAGATTCCAAATTTCATAATTTTCTGAATCAATATGTGAGCGTGGCAAAGGAAAACGCGTTTGACCAGTTTTAGTTGATTTTAATCGACTGGAAAATGGCCATTTTTCTAACGGTCTCAGAATTCGACGAAACTAGTTTTGTTAGGACCGTATTGTCAATACGAAGCTAGAAAATATTTTTCGAGAATTTTTAGAGTTAGTATGTAACCCCAGTAATTTAAAATGTACGTTTAAAATTCAATATAATGATTTAAATGCAAATTTAACGGAAACTGATTGTGACAGCCGAATCAGCTTGCGTGGCATATCCCATTGTGTTCGGAATGGGGGTAAAACGCTAGGGGCGACAGTCGGTGGGTTCGATTCTGAGTTCAAATGAAAAGTCAACAATTAGGGTTTGGAAAAATATAAAATAATAAATTAAATAATTAAATATAAAAAGCCCCTTTCTCTCTTTATACTCCAGGCCCCTCCCCGATAGAAATTCAATCGGATATAAAAAAAAGGGAAGAGAGAAAGCGGGCGACGGAGGGCCGTCGATGACGCCGCCGAAGGCGCTCCACCTCCGTTCACCCCACCGCCGACCGAAGTCCCCCCCTCGCTTGCGATTGCTGTTCGAAACCCCCCCTCGTGAAAACAACCGACGCCGCTGAGTTCAGTGCGTCGGTGGCCACTCAAGACTCTCGCTGTAAGAACCCGTAACTTCCCCGTGAAGGAAAGCATGAATACTTTGAGAACAACACACAAAAGGACGCAGACGGAAGAACATTTCATTGTTATTACAACAATTCCATCAGGTACAAGAATATACAGAGTAAAAATGAATAAATTACATTTGACAAATATCAGAGATTACAATAAATTACATAGCAGCGGAAAAATATACAAAAGCACAACTGAAAGTGATACACGGATACAGAGCTTTCCGAGCATCGTTCCAGCTGTTAATCAGGATCCTGTGAATATAAATCTGCAAAACCAAAACTACTAGCTGCCCGTGCGGAAAATAAGGGCACCCAGAGTTTAGGTTAAAACAATAAACTCCAGGTCAGTCATGTGACTGGTGTGAGAACTAAAGCAGTTATTAATCTTTATTTTAAAGTTAGGTAAATCATGGGACCACGCCATATAACACGGAACGGGTTTCCTCCCAAGAATACCAGTGCATAAAACAAACAGCGCAATGCTAAATAAAGAAAAATGAAGCTGTTATAAGACCCAGGTCCCATCACACAATGCAACGCAAGCCGGAGGATAGGGTTTTCCCTTATAATAGCCAAACATGCTTGGTACGTTTAAAACAAATCATTTGATACTATTATAAGTGTATAGTGTCAAAACAATTTCAATCATAAATATCAATCATAGGCGACATGGGTACCATATATCATGTCGCCATACTAGTTCTACAATTAAAACCGCAATATCACGTATTGGAAATTGGATTTCCGTCATGAGCCGAGGCAAGGGGCAAGCTCCTCTCCGCGTTCGAGACACTCTAGCAAATGTCCCAGGACCCCACTATGATCTTTGGATCTTCAGGGCCGGTCCTCTCTTACTTTTGAGGATTGGCAATTCCTGAACACACGTTTCCCGGTCCTTACAGACCTATATCCGAGGCGCCTCGTATCCAACAACCACACAGGTGAAAAGTATATAAATGTCAGGGCTGATAGGTCACTGACACCACCCTAGCTAGAAAGAAACGTCGTGCTCTCCCTGCAGTCACTATCCCGTTTTTGACTCATACCGAGGTGTGAGGCTCGCGAATTCACGTTATACACAAAGCTACGCCACACAGGCCGTGCTTTGATCATCACCACAAGACTTTGCTTTTCAACAGAAGCCCTGATCAATTGCCACTTATGCGTGCCACATTGGCAATTCACTCCATGCGACTGATGTCCATCGATATACAACCTCTGAGCTCGTATGTCTCAGAGAAGGGCGTTAAGCAAGAGAATAAATTCTCCGCCGCCAAACAGATGTATATTTAATAGAGATCAATCAACACAGAATAAAACCCAATGTCAGACACACAATCCGTTTACAAGTTCGTTCTGGGTCTGAACGAAACCGGAGGCACTTTCCTCGCATATCCATCCATCTCCAAGTACGTCTGGACGATCACCAACTGATTCCCTCATCCTGGGTGTACAGCCCAATCAAGATTATCAGTAATCACCCAAACGATGTGAAGACTTGCGGTCTTCAACCACCGTCTTCATCTTCGACATCTCGTCGAATCGATTATTCAGAATGGGTATAAACCCGGCCTTTCTGAATAACCCACGTATATAATAAACGAATGTTACACAAACACAACAAACGCCTCATTCCAATTCAGAATATTCTTTTATTCACAAAATCACATTCTTAGGGAAAGGTTCCCATTAATTTTATCCAAGATAAATTCTTCTAAATTTATTCTTTGATCTTCCTTTGGATATCATTTCTAACTAGTCGGGATTAGCGAACCACACCGAAGTAATTATTTGTTTTATTTCCCAATCCCAACCTATATATCCCATGGAGCAAAACTAGTGATACTCCATATCTAACACCACGGTGTTATCGGTAAAATTAATTACCATTTCACGTTCAAATCTAATTAAAGATTTAACTATCGCTTTGGAGAAAAACTGGTGGTACTCCACTCTCGATCACTTTTCAGATTTGATAATTTAAATTATCAATTCACTTTTTAATCTAATTAAAGATTCATTAAAACTCCACTTAGTTTTAATCTTTTCAAAAATCAACATCTTGCCTTTAACTGGGTTAAAGAACCAATGTCATCTAAAACACGATCCACGATAAACCCAAATCACATTTGATATTAAATACAAGGCTCTGAATAGAAAATATATCGGCTTATATTCAATATCAAATTCTGAAACCAACATATATCGTATTGGAAATAACGATATGAAATATATCTTTCAAATTCCCATAACAATATCTGTATAGTCACGAAATCCAACATCGGAATATCCCGAAGATAATTTCGATTCAACTCTAGTCCAATTCACGTATTGGGAATATTGATTATTTTTAAAATCACTTTCAAATTCAATTTATTTATTTCAAAAATAAATTGATTTTAATTCTAGTTCAAAACTAGTTCATTTCGATAAAAATTTATTTTTATCTTTTCAAATGTGGAATTCTTCAGCTCAATTTTTCCCAAATCATATATTATGATTTTACACAAATTATAGATATTTTTAATAATTTTATCAAGGCCCGTACAGTCGATTTCCATCAACGGCCATCGAACTGCACTTACAGCGACCTTTTTCGAATTTGATTTGGACATAATTCCAAATCCAACCGTTAGATTTCAAATTTCTAATATTCATTGGAAAGCTCTTTTCGATACGAACCCAACGGTTCCGGTTTTAGGAGAATCCGACGGTCGGATCTCCCGCAATGTCCGTTTGAAATAAATGGTCGAAATTCACGAACTGCCGCGGCGTGGCGCGTTCTTTTCAGGCCATTATATATATTATATATATATATATATTATATATATATATTTCGTCGATTTCCTTTTAAAACGAATTTTATAAATAGTTCTAAATTCGTTTTCAAAACCATTTCAACTCTATATTCAATTTCAAATCGATTTGATTTCAATTCAATTCGAGTTCATTTCAATTCAATTCAAATTCAAATTCGTTTCAATTCAATTCAATTCGAATTTATCTTCTATTTGATTCAATTCGAATTCGTTTCAAATTGATTTCAATTCAATTTCAGTTCGTTTTAAATTTCAATTTCAATTTCAATTTAATTCAATTTGAATTCATTTCTATTTTATTCGAATTCAAATTCGCTTCCTATTCAATTCGAATTTTAATCTAATTCAATTTGAATTTCATTTCGAAATATTTAATTTTGAAATCACTTTTCAATATTCATTATACAACGAATAAAATCGATATAATATCGTTTGCGTCAAAATAACGCATCTCTAATCTACACGGCTTTATATTTTTCAATAAATCCGTTATTCTATTCAACAAATGAATATTTATTCCATTCAACACATGAATCTATATTTCTTCCAACACCTGACTAATCTCAACACATGAGTACTGTCAACACATCACTATTTTTGTTATGTAAAATATTTTATAAAACTATGGTATCTATCGTTTGATTTTTAATTAGACTTCTACTGGGAAGTAGTTCTAATTTTAAATATGATAAAGGTGTGAATTTTATTATTAAAATATTTTACTCAACACATGAATAGATTCAACACATGAATTTTCCTTTATAATATTCATTATTTTCCCGATTGGAATGAGGCCCAATCAATCACCATATAATGTTAATTATATGGATTTTCATACATCACACGTATATAATAGCATTGAAAAATAATCAACCATCAACCAAAGTGCACTACACTGTATAAGCATCAAATATAGATATCTAACGCTTATAACAGCCTGTCAATCAATCGATCGACATACTTAATCAATCAGGATGAGTGAACTTCAAATTTCATCCCAACACCCGTGTGGGCTTTCAAACAATCAAACACAGATTTTAGTTGTGCAGTTGGGCGATGTGTAAAATTTATCGTCCCAATCAATGTCCTTCAAATAGGTGTACATAAACAAACCGTCCGGTTTGTAAATGAATATTTTATTTTATTCACTTCCACGTTAAAAATTATATTTTTAACGATAAAATATTCTATTTCAACACATGAATTTCTATTCAGTTCATTTATTCAATAAAATGATATTTTTATTTTTCTAACATATTTTAGAAAATTTCGGCGGCATAACGGCACGATACTAGAAACGGGACGAGGCCTAGCCTTATCCCCGGTCTAGTGAAGGCCCACGCCATTCACACATCAATCAAATCAATTTCAATTCACCCAACAATTCAATTCAAATCAAATAATCTAACCAACTACACAACCAAACAATTTAACAAACAAGCCATCCATGGTCTGTGGATGACGGGTGTCGGGTGCTACTAAGCACCGTCTGCATCCTAGTATATATATAACTAGAAAAGGAGAATTTAGAGTGAGAAGTTCTCACCGATAGCTATCCAATCATCACGACACTTCATCTATAGAAATCTTCTTCGTTCTCGCCTTTTTTTCACCTTCGTTTGCCCGTAGCCACTACATATATAAAAATCACACATTTTTATATTTTGATGTCTTTAAAATAAAAGTCACATTCTTATTTGTTCACTTTCAATTTAAAATCATATTTTTATAATCACTTCCTATATTTAAAAATCAAATTTTTCTTCACTATACTTTATATAAAAATCGAATTTTTACTATGCTGTTCAATATATAAAAATCGAATTTCAAAAATATTGATTTCGCTTTTATAAAACATAGACTTCGCCCTTTCAAATTTAAAGATTTTACCTTTTCTAATTCAAAGATTTTTTAAATAAAAATCATTGCTTTATAACATAAAATAAAAGCAGTTTTTAAATTAACAAAAATCAGTTTTTAAGTTATGACAAAAATCAGTTTTTAAATTAAAACAAAAATCAGTTTTTAAATTAAAACAAAAACCAGTTTTTAAATTAAAACAAAAATCCAGTTTTTAAATTAAAACAAAAATCCAGTTTTTAAATTAAAACAAAAATCCAGTTTTTAAATTAAAACAAATATCCAGTTTTTAAATTAAAACAAAAATCCAGTTTTTAAATTAAAACAAAATTCCAGTTTTTAAATTAAAACAAAATATTAAAAACTCACCTTTTTTTCTCTAGGTCAGAAGGGTCGCTGCTACGAACGGAGACGGAGGGTGGCGGTCGGCTGGGACGCGGCGGCGGTGGGAGGAGGTGCGCTCGAGGTTAGGGGGGCTGCGGTGCCTGGCGTCGGTAGCCAGAGGTGGGCGGTGGTTTAAGGTGGAGAAGAAGAAGAGGAGGGCGTCGTGCGGTTGGAGGAGGTGGAGAGGGTTGCGGCGCCAGGGTGGGCGGCGCTGGCGATGGCGCGACGGCCAGGGGGTGGCGCGATCGTGCGCCCCCTTTTCCTCTTTTCTTTTCTTTTTTTTCCTTTGATTAAATGAACTAACGGGGGGGGGGGGGGGGGGCTGGAGGTATAGGAGAGAAAAATGGGGGGAATATTTTTTTTATTTATTATTTTAATTAATTTAATTTCTAAAAGTTGACTTTTTATTTCGACCTCAAAACGAGGCCCACCGCCTGTCGTCCATAGCGTTTCACCCCCATTCTGAATACAATGGGATATGTATCGCAAACTGATTCGATCGTCTCGATAAGTTTCCGTTGAATTTACATTTAAATCACTATATTGAATTTTAAACGTACATTTCAAATTACCGGGGTCACATACTAACTCTAAAAATTGTAGAAAAATATTTTCTAGCTTCGTATTGACGATACGGTCCTAACAAAACTAGTTTCGTCGAATTCTGAGACCGTTAGAAAAATGGCCATTTTCCAGTCGATTAAAATCAACTGAAACTGGTCAAACGCGTTTTCCTTTGCCACGCTCACATATTGATTCGAAAAATTATGAAAATTGGAACCTAGCAATAATTTGACATCACGGACCCAACAAAACTAGTTTCGTCGAAATCCGAGGTCATTTGCAAAATGTCTATTTTTAAGGGCCTGAATTCCATAGCGACTATTCAGAATTTTCAACTGGACATATCTTTTGATTCCCGCTATGAAATCTTGATTCTTCGGATTCGTTGGAAAGATACTATCAAATAGATCCTATGATTTCTGGTTTCACTAAAATCCGGATTGTTTTGCACCCGGTACATTCAGTTGAAGTTTGAAATCGAATTATCGAACTACCGCGCCATTTTCAATTCTATTTATAATTATATATAATTATTCTAATGACGACGCATATAATATATACGTCGAATTCTATTCAAACTAAATTTTCGTCGATATTATTTAAAATAATCTATTTTAAATATACAAAATTCGCTAAAATTGCCAAAATAAAAATTTTAAACTGGCCCAGATTTTCCGGGTTATTACACTCGCGGAGGCGCATCAGGAGGAAGCAGCCAATCAACATCTGGTGTCTCGATATGCGCACCATCTCGAACCCTAGTTCGTGGCAGTTAGGTGCGGGTTTATTCAGGAAAACCGAACAGGAAAGGTAACGTTACTTTGCGTTATGAAAGTTAATTAATAATATACTTAGTTTAAATAAAATTTAGCATTGATTTTTCTATATTAAAATAACATTTCTTTTGAGAAATAAAATAACTCTGATTATGAGAATAGATTTTTCATCGTTATGAAAATATAGAATTTTCTTTGAATTGAAAATATAAATCTTCTTGAATCGAAAATATCAATTTCTTTGAGTTGAAGAATCAGATTTCTTTGATTCGAAAAATAATGTTTTCGTGGATTTGAAATATATGATTTCATCATATATAAAAATAGGATTTTATCGTATTAAAGGAAATATTTTTTTTTATAAGTTAAAAATATGATTTGTAACTAGTATAAGCTATTAAAATATTTTTGGAAAGCTAAAAATATAATTTTTAGCTTATGTATACTATGTATAAAACAGTTGAACTATGAAAATATGTTTAGAAAGCTAAAAATATAATTTTAGCCTATGTGTGTTATTCTAAAAATAGTCAAGTCACGAAAATATTTTTAGTTCGCTAAAAATATGGGTTTTATCGTATATACGTTATTTATAAAATAATCATACTATGAAATAAATATTGATTAGTTAAAAATATGATTTTTTATATATTGAATAGCAAAGTAAAAATTCGATTTTTATATATTGAATAGCAAAGTAAAAATTCGATTTTTATATATTGAATAGCAAAGTAAAAATTCGATTTTTATATATGTAGTGGCTACGGTCAACGAAGGTGACAAAAAGGCGAAACGACGAAGGCTTCTGCAAATGAAGAGCCGTGGAGCTAGGATAGCTATTTGTGAGAATTTCTCACCTTTCAATTTCTTTTTCAAGTTATATATATATACTAGGATGCAGACGGTGCTTAGTAGCACCCGACACAATCGTCCACAGACCATGGACTTGTTTGTTTGATTGCAAAAATTAGTTAGATTATTTGATTGAAATTGAATTGTTGGGTGAAATGAATGAATTTGATTGATGTGTGAATGGCGTGGGCCTTCACTAGACCGGGGATAAGGCTAGGTCTCGTCCCGTTTCTAGTATCGTGCCGTTATGCCGTCGAAATTTTCTAAAATATGTTAGAAAAATAAAAATATCATTTTATTTAATAAATGAACTGAATAGAGCATTCATAAGTTAAATAAAATATTTTATCATTAAAAATATAGTTTTAACGTGGAAGTGAATAAAATAAAATATTCATTTACAAACCGGACGGTTTGTTTATGTACACCTATTTGAAGGACATTGATTGGGTCGATAAATTTTACACATCGCCCAACCGCACGAATAAAATATTTGTTTGATTGTTTGAAACCCCACACGGGTGTTGGGATGAAATTTGAAGTTCACTCATCCTGATTGATTTAATATGTCGATCGATTGATTGACAGGCTGTTATAAGCGTTAGATATCTATACTTGATGCTTATACAGTGTAGTGCACTTTGGTTGATGGTTGATTATTTTTCAATGCTATTATATACATGTGTTGTATGAAAATCCATATAATTAATTTTATATGGTGATTGATTGGGCCTCATTCCAATTTAGAAAATAAAGAATAATATAAAATAAAAGTTCATGTGTTGATCATCCATTGAGATTGGTCATGTGTTGAACGAAATATTTTGATAATAACAACTATTTTGAAAAAGAAATATTTGAAATAGAATATTTGAAAATAGAAATTTATGAAGCAGTGTTGATTAGATTGACACCATTTTGACGTGAACGATATTTATATCGATTTTATTCATTTCGAAATGAATTGAATATAAAACGATTTCGAAATGAATTGAATATATAACGATTTCGAAATGAATTGAATATAAAACGATTTCGAAATGAATTGAATATATAACGATTTCGAAATGAATTGAATATATAACGATTTCGAAATGAATTGAATTGAAAACGATTTCGAAATGAATTAAATTGAAAACGATTTCGAAATGAATTGAATATAAAACGATTTCGAAATGAATTGAATATATAACGATTTCGAAATGAATTGAATATAAAACGATTTTGAAATGAATTAAATTGAAAACGATTTTGAAATGAATTAAATTGAAAACGATTTCGAAATGGATTGAATTGAAAACGATTTCGAAATGAATTAAATAGAAAACGAATGTGATTTCAATTGAATAGATAACGAATTCGAATTGAATTGAATATAAAACCAATACGAATTGAATTGAAAATGAATTCGAATTGAATTGGAAGCGAATTGAAATGAATTCAAATTGAATTGAAATTTGAATTGAATAGAAATGAATTTTAAAACGAATTTATAAAGAAGAATTCAATTTTGATTTGAATCGAAATGGAGGTTGAAGTTGTTTTTGAAACGAATTTTAAAACTATTTATTTAATTCGTTTTAAATAGAAATCGACGAAATATATATAATATATATATATTATATATAATGGCCTGAAAAGAACGCGCCGCGCCGCGGTAGTTCGTGAATTTCGACCATTTATTTCAAACGGAAATTACGGGAGATCCGACCGTCGGATTCTCCTAAAACCGGAACCGTTGGGTTCGTATCGAAAAGAGCTTTCTAAAGAATGTTAGAAATTAGAAATCTAACGGTTGGATTTGGAATTATGTCCAGATCAAATTCGAAAAAGGTCGTTGTAAGTGCAGTTCGATGGCCATTGATGGAAATCGACTGTACGGGCCTTAATAAAATTATTAAAAATAGTAATAATTTATGTAAAATCATAAGAAATGATTTAGAAAGAATTGGGATGAAAAACTCCATATTTGAAAAGATAAAAATAGATTTTTATCGAAATGAACTAGTTTTGAACTAGAATTATAATTCTATTTATTTTTAAATAAATATATTGAATTCGAAAAGGGTTTTAAAAATAACCAAAATTTCCAATGATTGCATTGGAGTGGATTTGAATCGAAATTGTCTTCGGAATATTTCGATGTTGGAATTCGGGATTATACAGATGTTGTTATGGAAATTTGAAAGATGTAGATATTTATATCGTTATTTCCAATACGACATTTGTTAATCGTAGAGTTTGATATTGAATATAAGGCGATATATTTTCTATTCAGAGCCTTATATTGAATATAAAATGTGATTTGGGTTTGTCGTGAATGGTGTCTTCACTAACACTGTTCTTGAACCCAGTTGAGAAAAGATTAAATCTTTTTATTTAGATTTAATGAAGTGTACCAATTAAATAATATTTAATTGGAATTGAATTGATATTGATTTTTGGGTTTATCGTGAACAGTGTTTTAAATAACACTCGTTCTTTAACCCGATAATTAATGGAATGTGATTTTGGGTTTATTGTGAACCGTGTTTTAAATGACACTGATTCTTTAACCCAGTTAGCGATTAAAACTAAGTGGAGTTTTAATGAATCTTTAATTAGATTGAAATGATCGAGAATGGAGTATCACCAGTTTTGCTCCAGGCGATAGTTAAATCTTTAATTAGATTTGAACGTGAAATGGTAATTAAATTTACCGATAACACCGTGGTGTTAGATATGAAGTATTACCAGTTTTACTTCATGGGATGAATAGGTTGGGATTGGGAAATTAAAACCAATGATTACTACGGTAAGGTTCGCTAATTCCGACTAGTTGAATCGAAATTCAAAGGAAGATTAGAGAATAAATTCAGGAAATTATCTTGGATAAAATTAATGGGAACCTTTCCCTATGAATGTGAAATTTAGAAACTAACTGTCGGTTAGCTAAGCAGAATGGTTTTCTGGATATTGATCTGATGTTGGTTTCGGCCTTCGGGGTTAATATTTGGGAAATTATTCTCTTGATTAATTTACGGTTAGTGACTAATGAATTGGAATGAGGCGTATGTTGTGTTTGTGTAACACTTATTTAAAATATACGCGAGTTATTCAGAAAGACCGGGTTTATCCCATTCTGAATAACCGATACGACGATAAGTCGAAGATGAAGACGATGGTCGAAGACCGGAGGTCTTCACGTCGTTTGGGTAATTACTGATGATCTTGATTGGGCTGTACACCCAAGAAGATAGAAACAGTTAGTGATCGTCCAGACGTACTTGGAGATCGATGGATATGCGGGGTACTAGGTGCCTCCGGTTTCGTTCAGACCCCGAACGGACTTGTAAATGGACTGTGTGTCTGACATTGGATTTTAGTCCGTGTGATTGATCTCTATTAAATATATATCTGTTTGGCGGTGGAGAATTTATTCTCTTGCTTAACGCCCTTCTCTGAGACGTACGAGCTCAGGGGTTATATATTGATGGATATCAAACGCATGGAGTGAATTGCCTGTGTGGCATGCCTAAGTGGCAATTGATCGAGGCTTCTGTTGAAAAGCAAAGTCTTGTGGTGATGATCAAAGCAAGGCCTTTGTGGCGTAGCTTTGTGTAACGTTTGCTTCGCGAGTTTCACACCCGGTATGAACCAAAAACGGGAGAGGACGTCAGGGAGGGCATGCGTTTCTTTCTAGCTAGAAGTGGCGTCAGTGGTTTTACACGCCCTGACGAGTTTGACTTATGTGGTTGTTGCTGTTGCGAGGCGCCTCGGATTGATCGGTCGTTCTCGAACCGATGGAGTCATTTAGTTGGCTCGTTTGCGCCCCATAGGGCGGGGAAACGCATGTTCAGGCATTTTAATCCACTCCGTGTGGACCGACCCTGAGGATCCAAGGGTCACTCGAGCTCTGATCCTGAGACATGGTAGGCTAGATTGTCTCGAATCGGTTGAGGACTATCTTTTGCCTCGGTTCATAGATGGAAACCCAATTTCCAAATACGTGACATTTGCGGTTCTAATTGTAGAACCAGTATGGCGACATGATATATGGTACCCATGCCGCCTATGATTGATACTTATGATTTGAAGTTGTTTTATACACTATGCACTTATTATAGTATCAAATAATCTGTTTTAAACGTATCAAGCATTCTTTGGCTGTTATACGGGAAAACCCTATCCCCCGGCTTGCGTTGCATTGTGTGATAGGACCTGGGTCTTATAACAGCTTCATTTTTCTTTATTTAGCATTGCGCTGTTGTTTTATGCACTGGTATTCTTGGGAGGAAACCCGTTCCGTGTTATACGGCGTGGTCCCTTGATTTGCCTAACTTTGAAAATAAAGATAAATAACCGTTTTAGTTCTCACACCGGTCACATGACTGACCTGGAGTTTATTGTTTTAACCTAAACTCTGGGTGCCCTTATTTTGGACACGGGTAGCTAGTAGTTTTGGTTTTGCAGATTTATATCCACAGGATCCTGGTTTACAGCTGGAACGATATCCGGAAAGCTTTGTATCCGTATATCTCATTCTAGTTGTGTATTGTATTATTTTCCGCTGCTATGTATTTAAATGTAATTTAAATCTCTGATATTTCTGTGTAATATTCATTTATACTCTGTATATTCTTGTAATCTGATGCATTGTTGTGATAACAATGAAATGTTCTTCCGTATGTTTTCTATTGTGGCTTGTTCTCGAACAATCCGACACTTTCCTTTACGGGGAAGTTACGGGTTTTCACAAAAAGAGGGGAGAATATGATTTGGAGCGTCACTTTGCATTCTTTTCCATTAGATCTGCTTATCCTCTTAGTTTTATATGAATTGGATTTGATTTTTTATGTATGAATATATTTTAGATTAAGAAATTAGGTTTGTGGAAGGAGGAAAATGGCAGGGCTCCGCTGCCTCTGCAGATTTTTGATGACCCCAAACTTCCACGGAATGAAAGTGAGGAATAATCATTTGGAATACAACATAAATACAACAATACAGATCACAGATACAACATAGTAAAGGAAAACTATAGAATAACGACATCATAGTAGCGGAATATGAATGTCATCAAACACAGAATTCTACAGTCATAGAGTTCTAAATTATTACATCAAGCTTCAGCAAAAGGAAATAAGTTCAAGCTCTAAATAGTACAACTTGAAAATAAAATAAGTCTGGATGTTTCAGAGTCTAAAGATAAAATGTAAACAAAAGATAAAAGATAGATAGTCTTCGTGGTCCAACATAAGCACCTCCAAGTAAGCAACACCAAGAAAGCTCCAAAGACAGCAACTCCAAAGAAAGCTAGACCTGTTACTTGGCTGTCCGTGTGAAAAAGAGGGCACCCGAATTTGCAAAAGGTGAAAACAAACTACGAGTCAGTCATGGGACTGGTGTGAGAATTCTTGACTAATTTAACTAATAGTAATAAGGCAAATCCAAAGACCACGCCGCTAACACGGAACGGGTTTATTCCAATGGATTGCCGTGCATAGTTTAAGGTGACAGAACAAACAATAAGTAAATCGTAAACATCGTAATGCTTTTTGGAAAAATGGAATCACCATAAGACTCAAGTCCCATCACACAATGCAACGCACACCAGAGGATAGAGTTTTACCTTATGGTGATTAAACATGCTAAATACGATAAATACGAATCTAATATATTATTAGTGTATATAAAACATTTCAAAATAAATGTATTAATCGTAGGAAACATAGTACCCCATACTACTATGCCTCCATACTAGTAATACAATCAAATTCGTAGGGTCGTATTTGGAATTTGGTTTCCATCATGAGTCAAGGCTAGGGAGGAGCTCCTTACCGATTCGAGACACTCTAGCTAATGTCTCAGGATCCCCCGCAGTGAACCCTTGGATAGCTACAGGGCCGGTCCACACATACAGCTTCATGGATTGGCAATTCCTGAATACACGTTTCCCGATCCTATAGGACCTATCATCCGAGGCGCCTCATTCCATTATCCACATAAGTAAAATATCAACCGGATTAAGCACTGACACTACTTCTAGCTAGAAAGAAACGTGCTGCTCTCCCTGCGTTCCCTTCTCCCGTTTTAGACTCCACTGGGTTGTGAGGTTCGTGAAGCTACGTAATACACAAAGCTATGCTTATTCAAGCTGTGCTTTGATCGTCACCACAAGGTTCTTCTTTTCAACAAGAAACCTTGATCATTGCATCTTAGTATGCCACATTGTCACTCGATATCATACTACCAATCCTTTGCCAAAATATACGAAAGGGTGTTAAGCAAGAGAATGAATTCTCTGCCACCAATCATTCGTACATTCGACAGAGAATTAATAACATGATATTTAACGGAGTACGATGTCAGACACACAATCCATTTATCAGCTTATGCTCTGGGTCTGAGCGAAAACCAAACCCATGAAATCAACATGTTTGTTTGGGCAATGACCATGACCCTTGAATTGGGGGAAAGTCAAATCAGGGCCTCGATCGTTGTCCTCTCGATGGAAGATTTACGGTCTTCATATGCCGTCTTCATACTTCGATTCTTAACGTTGTATGATTATTTGGAATGAGAGTAACTCGGACTTTCCAAATATCCTCGTATATACATACTTATTGAAAATCATTCTTATTCGTTAATATTATTTTAATTCATTTGAAAATGACGATAATATTACAGCATCCTAAATTCATTCTTTATTTACATTAAAAATGTAAATTCCATCCTTTTCTTTAATTTACATGTAAAAATGTAAATTTGATTACATTACAAAATCCTACTTTTAATTTACGTATAAAAATGTAAATTTTATTGCATTGAAAAATCCTACTTTTAATTCACATATAAAAAGGTAAATTTTATTGCATTGCAAAATTTCTATTTTTAATTTAAATATAAAAATGTAAATTTGATTACATTACAAAATCCTACTTTTAATTTACATATAAAAATGTAAATTTTATTGCATTGCAAAATCCAACTTTTTATTTACATTATAAAAATGTAATTTTAATTACAATGCAAACTCTACTTCATACCTACATATGAAATATGTACTTTTATTTTACATTGCAAATTCTCATTGAAATAAAATCATTACTCATGTTTTGTTCTTTTTTATTTACAGAAAAATGTAAATAAAATCACTACTCATATTTTTTTCTTTTTTATTTACGAAGAAATGTAAATTTTCTATACATGCTAATTCTCATTTTAATTAATCTCCTACAATTATACTTTCTATTGCGGTGATAAATCCATGTCCTAATTACATTAAAAATAAGTGTAATTTCTTGTGCGATGCAAATTTCACGTCTTCTAATTACAATAAAAATGTAGTTTTTATCTACAATGTAAATTCTAATCTTTCAATGCTAGTTCCCAACTTCTAACTACATATATAAAAATATAATCTTTATTACACCGCAAATTCTTATCTTCTAATTGCATATAAAATGTAATTTTTGATTTGCAATGTAAATTCTATTTCTAATTGCATATAAAGATGTAATTTTTAATTTGCAATGTAAATTCTACTTCTAATTACATATAAAGATGTATTTTTTAATTTTAATGTGAATCCTACTTCTTTCTTACATTACAAAAATGTAATTTTTAATTTACATTGTATATCTCATCCTACGTTACATATAAAAATGTAATTTTTATCATATGATTGAAATTCATGTTTTACTTACATATAAAAATGTAGTTTTTATCATACGATGCAAACTCCTATTCTAATTACATAGAAAAATGTAATTTTTAATCATACAATGCAAACTCATATTTTAATTACATAGAAAAAAGTAATTTTTAATCATACAATGCAAATTCATATTTTAATTACATAGAAAAATGTAATTTTTAATCATACAATGCAAACTCATATTTTAATTACATAGAAAGATGTAATTTTTAATCATACATTGCAAACTCATATTTTAATTACATAGAAATTGTAATTTCTAATCATACGGTGTAAATTCATATATAAATTACATATAAAAATGTCAGTATTATTTTACCATTCTAATCCACATCTAAATTGCATATAAAAATGTCATTTTTATTTTACAGTTCTAATATCTCATCTTAAATACATATAAAAAGTATCATTTTTATTTTACCGTTCTAATTCACATCTTTCATAACATATAAAAATGAAATTTTTATTTCTATGTTGAACTGATAATCAGATCAATACAAGTAAAAACAAAATGAGAGTGATAACATAAGAAGTGGCAAATCATGATTTCATTATGAATTGATAAACTAGATCAATTCAAATAAAATAATAGTGGCAACAATAAAAAGCGATGAATACATATGGAACTACGATTATCCATCATAACAACAAAACAAACATCATCAAATTTTCAGCACAACCAGATCTACTTCATTCATCATTCAATTAATTAGATAACAACCAATAATTTAACTAATTTAATTATTTTAAAATAGAATCTCACCTTGATTAAAGCGGAATGAAAAAACCAAATAAATTCAGAAAATGGTCGCACTTGATTTCAGCAACCTCTATTTGTCGTCAAGGTGTTGCAAAATCTGAAATTTTCCAGTTTGGAGTTCGTATGAATTAATTTCAATTTTTGAATGATATTTACTTTTAACAACAGCAGTAGCCATAGACAAAAGCGTGGCAAATTCTGAAATAGATTTCATACATTTTTGTTCAAAACTTTGATTTCAATTTTCTGGAGATATAGAAAATGGTTTTACGAACGGATTGTTGGAGGTGGAAGGGCTAGGAGAGGTGGATGTTCGGCCAGAGGGGGTGGGGTGCGGTCGCGCCTGGTAGGGGTGGGGGAGGCCGAACGGCGGCGGCTTCAGGTGGTTGGTGCGGCGATTTCAGGCGACGAGACGGGCTGTGTTCAGTACGTATTCGAAGAGCTCGAAAATCTCTTCGAAACGTGAGTTACGGCGAAGGATTTCGTTGAGAAATGAAGGAGAAATCGGAGTTTGAAATTTTGATGTATAATGGGTTTTGTTGCGGCTGAAATCGACGGGGGAAGAAGATGTACTGGAGCGATGTATACTTATAATATAATATTAGGTTTAACTAATGATTATTTAATCCTTAATTACCCAATAAAGGTCCGTTCGGCCACTAACTCAGAATTAGGCCCAACGACTGCCGTTCTTACCCATTAGCCCCCGTTCCGGACTCATCTGGACCTGCCCCGTTAGCCCAACTGATCATCTTGGCTTCCGTTTTAAAATATAAATCATTTATTATAATTACAAACGTACGTAAAAATTCACCGGGGTCACAAATTAACTCAGAAAAATCCGAAAAAATTATTTTTGGTTATGTTTTGATGATACGGTCCTAACAAAACTAATTTCGTCAAATTCTGAGATCGTTTGGAAAATGGCCATTTTCTGGTTGATCCAATTTGACTATAATTGACCAAAACACATTTTCCTTTTCCACGCTCACACATTAGCTTCAAAAATTATGAAATTTGAAACCTAGCCATAATTTGACATTCCAGATTCAACAAAAGTGGTTTCGTCGAATTCCGAGGTCGTATGCAAAATGTCTATTTTCAAGGGCGATATATTCTCTATAGCGACTTTCTGAAAATTCATTTGGCCATAACTTTTGATTTCCGCTATGAAACTTTGATATTTCAGATTCGTTAGAAAGACATTCATTAATAGATTTAAATATTTTTGGTTTCACCAAAATCCGATTTATCCTGCATCCTGTACAGTCAGTCAAAATTCAGGTTTGACTTTTCAAACTACCGTCCTTTTTCTAATTCCTTTTATAATTAAACTAAATATATTCGTATTAAATTCAATTAAAACAAACTTCTAGTCATTTTTATTTAAAATAATTCATTTTAGATTTTTAAACACCTTTAAAATCTCTGAAATGAAAATTTTAAATTGGCCCCAAATTCTGGGTTGTTACACTCTCTCCCGCTTTAGAACTTTTGTCCTCGAAAAGGAAAAAGGAAAATAGAAGGGTAGGAACCAAGACAGAGAATGTGAAATATTTTAAGCATACCTCAAAATAAAATCTAATCGGAGATATCCACTCTGCATTTGGGATAGGCTTGTTTGATACTCTCCTCGGTTTCCCAAGTGCAGTCTCTAGGATCACTGCTCCATTGCACTTTGACTAGGTTGATTCTTTTATTTCTTAGTTTCCTAGTCTCCTTGCCAATAATTTTCAGTGGTTCCCTTCTTACTACAAGGCTTGGGGTAATCTCCAAATCTTGTTGTGCTGCTTCCTCCACAACTAGATCCAGATCATGGATATGCCTTCAAAGTTGAGATACATGGAATACATCATGCACTCCAGGTAACCAGTCGGGCATCTGAATTCTGTAGGCTAGGGTGCCAATCTTTTCAAGAATAGGGAAGGGGCCGATGAATTTAGGTGCTAATTTTCCTATCTTTCCTAAATGGATTACACCTCGCATTGGAGCAACTTTCAAATAGACATAGTCACCCACTTCAAAAGCCAATTCTCTTCTTCTTAAATCTGCATAGCTCTTTTGTCTACTTTGGGCAGCAAATAATCGCTTCCTAATATAATCAACTTTGTCTGAAGCTTCTCGGACCATGTTTGGAACCATTACTAGACGATTTCCTTTTTCCACCCAACATGCTGGGGACCTACGTGGTCTACCATATAAGGCTTCAAATGGAGACATTTTCAAACTTGCTTGATAGCTATTGTTATCAGAGAATTCAACTAAATGCAAGTGATCCTCCCAAGAACCTCCAAAATCGAGTATGCAAGCTCGCAATAGATCCTCAAGAATGCGATTCACCCTCTCAGTTTGGCCATCAGTCTGAGGGTGGTATGCGGTACTGAGATTTAACTTCGTTCCCAACTCATTTTGGAATGCTTCCCAAAATTTGCTAGCAAGGATAGGATCACAGTCGCTAACAATGCTACTAGGAACTCTGTTTAAACAAAAGATTATTATTTAATTAGAAAATGAAAATTTTCATTTAGATAATGATGAAAAGGAAAGATTTAGTTTTATTACCCATGTAGTCTGACTATTTCTTTGCAATAAACTTGCGCCAGACTTTGAGCGGTTCTAGTTGACTTGACATGTATGAAATGAGCGGATTTTGTGAAGCGATCCACGTTCACCCATATGCTATCATTTCCTTTCCTAGTATGAGGCAGACCATCTATAAAATCCATGGAGATTTGGTCCCACTTCCAATATGGAACCCCCAATGGTTGCAACAATCCCACAAGCTTTTGTTGATCACTTTTTACTTGTTGGCATGTAGGACATCTACTCACATAAATGGATATATCTCTCTTCATAGCTTTCCACCAAAACATGCGCTTAAGATCTTGATACATCTTGCTCACACCTGGATGGATGCTAAGCTTTGATTTGTGACTTTCATCCAAAACTACCCTTATGAGCTCTGGGATACTTGGAACACAAATCCGTCCTAGCAATCTAAGAACTCCCTTGCCATCTATTTACAAGTTCGTGTTTTCACCTTCTTGAATTCTTTCAATCACTTTTCGAATAAAAGCATCATTTTTCTGAAGAGAAGAAATTTTATCAATCAAAGAAGGAGTAATGATGAGGCTTGTGACAATGACATCCTTTCTACTAAGTGAATCTGCCACAACATTGGCTTTTCCAGGCGTATATAAGATGTCAAGATCGTATGCCGTGAGAAATTCTAGCCACCGTTGCTGCCTTAAATTCAAATCCTTTTGATCGAAGAGATATTTCAAAGATTGATGGTATGTGAATAATTCAATTTTTTTGCCTAAAAGATAATGTCTCCAAATTTTTAAAGCAAAAACTACGGCCAACAACTCTAAGTCATGGACACGACAATTTTTCTCATGCGGCTTTAATTGACGACTTGCATATGCAACAACCCTGTCCCTTTGCATCAGTACCACGCCTAGACCACCACTTTGGGAAGCATCGGTGTAGACTTTTTAATCTTGGTTGCCATCGATGATGGTTAGTACGGGGGCAGTTATCAAACTCACTTTTAGCTTTTGGAAGGCCTCCTCATAATCCGATGACCAATTGAACTTGGTATGCTTCTTGGTGAGCTTTGTTAACGGGTAAGACAGCTTGGCGAAGTCTTTGACAAATTTCCTGTAATATCCAGCCAATCCTAGGATGCTTCTTACTTCAGTGGGTGTATTGGTCTGCTTCCAATCTCGAATGGCGGCAATTTTACTTGGGTCAACAACAATTCCTTCTTTTGACACAACATGGCCCAAGAATTTTACCTCCTCTTCCCAAAATATGCATTTGGAAAATTTTTCTTTTAAAACATTTCTTCGCAGAATATCCAACACTTCCTTTAAATTCCCTTCATGCTCCTCCTTAGTTTTAGAATAGATTAGAATATCATCAATGAAGACTAGGACGAATTTGTTTAGGACATCTCGGAAGACCCTATTCATCAAGTCAACAAAGTAGGTGGGAGCATTGCATAGACCGAACGACATTACTAACCATTCGTAGAATATGTCAGGACCTCTGAAGGCGGTCAAAGGTATGCATTCTTCGGCTATGAGGAGTTGGTGGAAACCTGTGGCCAGGTCCATCTTCGAAAATACCTTGGCTCCATTTAATCGGTCCATTAAATCATCTATGCGAGGCAAAGGGTATTTGTTCTTCAAAGTTTGTTTATTAAGGTCGCGGTAATCCACACAAAGCCTTAAAGTACCGTCAGACTTGGGGACAAACACCACAGCTGCACCCCAATTGGAAAAACTAGACTGAATTAGTCCCTTCCATAAGAGCTGCTTAGTTTGGATTTGCAACTCTTCTTTTTCTTTAGGGGTCATCCTCCGGATAGCATGAACTACAGGCCTTGCATTTGGGACAAGATCAATTCTGAAATCGATTTCCCTTCGCGGGGGTAAGCTGTCTACTTCTTCAAATACGTCCGTGTAATTTTTGACCACGGGAATATTTTCTAAAGAAATAGGAGTGATCTCGAGGGAAGACCAAAATGCCTTTCTATCAGATTTTGGACCATGACAAGGTATAGTAACAATATTTCCGAATCCTGATTTTGCCTTCACTACTCTTTCTGAGCATAGCACTTCAGCGTCAAACTTTGTTAGCCAATCAAGACCAAGTATGATAACAAACTCGGAAAAATTCATAATGGTCAAGTCAAAAGGGAACTGAAAGTAAGAATAAGAAATAGGCACCCTACAGTATAAATCAATGACGATAGAACCTCCTACAGGATTATGAACATTAATTGGCTCTTTAAGACATCTTTGTTTTAATTTCAATTTCTGGACCGTGTTGCTAGAAATAAAACTTCTTGATGCACCCGTATTAAACAAAGCAATAACAGGAATGTTTTTAATAGAAACGGTACCATCTAAAACGTCAGACTTATCTGCTCCTTCAGAAGAAGTAGGTGCGGAGGAAGGTGGTGCACTTGCCTCCTCGTACACATGTGCAATCTGAGCTCCTTTCAACAGTGGACAATTTGGCTTGATATGACCCTTTTTGTGGTAGTTATAGCATTCTTTAGTGTCATCACTTCTAGCCTTCTTTGGGTTTCTGCAGTCCTTGCTGTAGTGTCCAAACTTCTGGCAGTTGTAGCATTGCACCTTTGACTTTTCATGGGTTTAGCAGCTCCAGAACTGCTTCCTTCAGTCTTCTTCTCTGTTTGCTTCCTTTTATTATTATTGTGGCCAAGCTCCTTTCTCTATCTTGTTGGGAAACCCTTTTGTCGTTCTCCTCACAGTGACAAGCAAACTCAATCAGCTTATTGAAAGAAAGGTCAATGTGAGCAGTAACCCTGTCAGTGTACTTCCTTGCAAGTCCATTAATAAACCTCTTGTTCTTTTGAAAATCATCCTGAATCAATTCTGGGGCATAGCGAGAGAGGTCTTCAAATCTTCTTACATACTCCGAGATAGTTTTGTCGCTTTGCTTCAAGTTGGCGAACTCGTCATGCAGCTTTTCCACTTCTTGCTTTGGGATGTATTTTTCATTGAACAGCTCCTTAAACTTGGTCCAAGACATATTTACTTCATCACCTCCTATATTGATCAATTCCCACCAATTCTATGCCCCGCCTTAGAGCAGCCATGAAGCCGTAAATCTCTTCCTTTGTTCATCCAGCCCTAGCCCTCCAAATATCTTCTCACAATTCTTAAGCCATGTCTGTGTCATGGTCTCCGTACCAGAGAATGGAACTCCACCTAAGTTTTTGAACTTCTTCGCTACCTTATCCAAGTCAAAGGGCTGCGGTGGTGGTGGTAGCTGTCGAGCTGTGGACTCCTCAGTTTCAGCAACATTCTGCCTCCTTGCTCTAGCTCTAGCGGCAGCAGTACCCATTTTTAGTTAGTTCTGTACGATCAAGGAAAGAGTCAGAACAACTATAATGGTGATTTTAAGGAATGATAAAGATAAAAGGATGGAAAAAAGGATGGCGATAACATGACTGACTATTATGTATTCTCATGAAATGTTCGCCATAGAATATTGTGATTATATGTAAACGAATTATTATAATTATGTTATATTCCAAAGCTATGTTTAACCAAAGCTCCGATACCAACTGTGATGACCCCAAACTTCCACGAAATGAAAGTAAGGAATAACCATTTGGAATACAACATAAATACAACAATACAGATCACAGATACAACATAGTAAAGGAAAACTATAGAATAACAACATCATAGCAGCGGAATATGAATGTCATCAAACACAGAATTCCACAGTCACAGAGTTCTAAATTATTACATCAAGCTTCAGCAAAAGGAAATAAGTTCAAGCTCTAAATAGTACAACTTGAAAATAAAATAAGTTTGGATGTTTCAGAGTCTAAAGATAAAATGTAAACAAAAGATAAAAGATAGATAGTCTTCGTGGTCCAACATAAGCACCTCCAAGTAAGCAACAACAAGAAAGCTCCAAAGACAACAACTCCGAAGAAAGCTAGACCTGTTACTTGGCTGTCAATGTGAAAAAGAGGGCACCCGAGTTTGCAAAAGGTGAAAACAAACTACGAGTCAGTCATGGGACTGGTGTGAGAATTCTTGACTATTTTAACTAATAGTGATAAGGCAAATCCAAAGACCACGCCGCTACCACGGAACGGGTTTATTCCAATGGATTGTCGTGCATAGTTTAAGGTGACAGAACAAACAATAAGTAAATCGTAAACAACGCAATGCTTTTTGGAAAAACGGAATCACTATAAGACTCAAGTCCCATCACACAATGCAACGCACACCAGAGGATAGAGTTTTACCTTATGTTGATTAAACATGCTAAATACGATAAATACGAATCTAATATTATTATTAGTGTATATAAAACATTTCAAAATAAAAGTATTAATCCTAGGAAACATAGTACCCCATACTACTATGCCTCCAGACTAGTAATACAATCAAATTCGTAGGGTCGTATTTGGAATTTGGTTTCCATCATGAGTCAAGGCTAGGGAGGAGCTCCTTACCGATTCGAGACACTCTAGCTAATGTCTCAAGATCCCCCGTAGTGAACCTTAGGATAGCTGCAGGGCCGGTCCACACATACAGCTTCGTGGATTGGCAATTCCTAAACACACGTTTCCCGATCCTACAAGACCTATCATCCGAGGCGCCTCATTCCATCATCCACATAAGTAAAATATTAGCCAGTTTAAGCACTGACACTACTTCTAGCTAGAAAGAAATGTGATGTTCTCCCTGCGTTCTCTTCTCCCATTTTAGACACCACCGGGTTGTGAGGCTCGTGAAGCTACGTAATACACAAAGCTATGCTTATTCAAGCTGTGCTTTGATCGTCACCACAAGGTTCTGCTTTTCAACAAGAAACCTTGATCATTGCATCTTAGTATGCCACATTGTCACTCCATATCATACTACCAATCCTTTGCCAAAATATACGAAAGGGTGTTAAGCGAGAGAATGAATTGTCTGCCACCAATCATTCGTACATTCGACAGAAAATTAATAACATGATATTTAACGGAGTACGATGTCAGACACACAATCCATTTATCAGCTTATGCTCTGGGTCTGAGCGAAAACTAAACCCGTGAAATCAACATGTTCGTTTGGGCAATGACCATGACCCTTGAATTGGGAGCAAGTCAAATCAGGGCCTCGATCGTTGTCCTCTCGATGGAAGATTTACGGTCTTCATATGCCGTCTTCATACTTCGATTCTTAACGTCGTATGATTATTTGGAATGAGAGTAACTCGGACTTTCCAAATATCCTCGTATGTACATACTTATTGAAAATCATTCTTATTCGTTAATATTATTTTAATTCTTTTGAAAATGACGATAATATTACAGCATCCTAAATTCATTCTTTATTTACATTAAAAATGTAAATTCCATCCTTTTCTTTAATTTACATGTAAAAATGTAAATTTGATCACATTACAAAATCCTACTTTTAATTTACATATAAAAATGTAAATTTTATTGCATTGAAAAATCCTACTTTTAATTCACATATAAAAACATAAATTTTATTGCATTGCAAAATTTCTGTTTTTAATTTACATATAAAAATGTAAATTTGATTACATTACAAAATCCTACTTTTAATTTACATATAAAAATGTAAATTTTATTGCACTGCAAAATCCTACTTTTATTTACATTATAAAAATGTAATTTTAATTACAATGCAAGCTCTACTTCATACCTACATATGAAATATGTACTTTTATTTTACATTGCAAATTCTCATTGAAATAAAATCACTACTCATGTTTTGTTCTTTTTTATTTACAGAGAAATGTAAATAAAATCACTACTCATGTTTTGTTCTTTTTTATTTACAAAGAAATGTAAATTTTCTATACATGCTAATTCTCATTTTAATTAATCTCCTACAATTATACTTTCTATGGCGGTGATAAATCCATGTCCTAATTACATTAAAAATAAGTGTAATTTCTTGTGCGATGCAAATTTCATGTCTTCTAATTACAATAAAAATTCTACAATGTAAATTCTAATCTTTCAATGCTAGTTCCCAACTTCTAACTACATATATAAAAATGTAATCTTTATTAGACCACAAATTCTTATCTTCTAATTGCATATAAAAATGTAATTTTTGATTTGCAATGTAAATTCTATTTCTAATTACATATAAAGATGTAATTTTTAATTTGCAATGTAAATTCTACTTCTAATTACATATAAAGATGTAATTTTTAATTTTAATGTGAATCCTACTTCTTTCATACATTACAAAAATGTAATTTTTAATTTACATTGTAAATCTCATCCTACGTTACATATAAAAATGTAATTTTTATCATACGATGGAAATTCATGTTTTACTTACATATAAAAATGTAGTTTTTATCATACGATGCAAACTCCTATTCTAATTACATAGAAAAATGTAATTTTTAATCATACAATGCAAACTCATTTTTTAATTACATAGAAAAATGTAATTTTTAATCATACAATGCAAACTCATATTTTAATTACATAGAAAAATGTAATTTTTAATCATACAATGCAAACTCATATTTTAATTATATAGAAAAATGTAATTTTTAATCATACAATGCAAACTCATATTTTTAATTACATAGAAAAATGTAATTTTTAATCATACGGTGTAAATTCATATATAAATTACATATAAAAATGTCAGTATTATTTTACCATTCTAATCCACATCTAAATTACATATAAAAATGTCATTTTTATTTTACCATTCTAATATCTCATCTTAATTACATATAAAAAGTATCATTTTTATTTTACCGTTCTAATTCACATCTTTTATAACATATAAAAATGAAATTTTTATTTCTATGTTGAACTGATAATCAGATCAATACAAGTAAAAACAAAATGAGAGCGATAATATAAGAAGTGGAAAATCATGATTTCATTATGAATTGATAAACTAGATCAATTCAAATAAAATAATAGTGGCAACAATAAAAAGCGATGAATACATATGGAACTAAGATTATCCATCATAACAACAGAACAAACATCATCAAATTTTCAGCACAACCAGATCTACTTCATTCGTCATTCAATTAATTAGATAACAACCAATAATTTAACTAATTTAATTATTTTAAAATAGAATCTCACCTTGATTAAAGCGGAATGAAAAATCCAAATAAATTCAGAAAATGGTCGCACTTGATTTCAGCAACCTCTATTTGTCGTCACGGTCTTGCAAAATCTGAAATTTTCCAGTTTGGAGTTCGTATGAATTAATTTCAATTTTTTAATGATATTTACTTTTAACAACTGCAGTAGCCACAGGCAAAAGCATAGCAAATTCTGAAATAGATTTCATACCTTTTTGTTCAAAACTTTGATTTCAATTTTCTAGAGATATAGACAATGGTTTTACGAACGGATTGTTGGAGGTGGAAGGGCTAGGAGAGGTGGATGTTCAGCCAGAGGGGGGTGGGGTGCGGTCGCGCCTGGTGGGGGTGGGGGTGGGGGAGGCCGAACGACGGCGGCTTCGGGTGGTTGGTGCGGCGATTTCAGGCAACGAGACGGGCTGTGTTCAGTATGTATTCGAAGAGCTCGAAAATCTCTTCGAAACGTGAGTTACGGCAAAGAATTTCGTTGAGAAACGAAGGAGAAATCGGAGTTTGAAATTTTGATGTATAATGGGTTTTGTTGCGGCTGAAATCGACGGGGGAAGAAGATGTACTGGAGCGATGTATATTTATAATATAATATTAGGTTTAACTAATGATTATTTAATCCTTAATTACCCAATAAAGGTCCGTTCGGCCACTAACTCAGAATTAGGCCCAACGACTAACGTTCTTACCCATTAGCCCCCGTTCCGGACTCATCTGGACCTGCCCCGTTAGCCCAACTGATCATCTTGGCTTCCATTTTAAAATATAAATCATTTATTTTAATTACAAACGTACGTAAAAATTCACCGGGGTCACAAATTAACTCAGAAAAATCTGAAAAAATTATTTTTGGTTATGTTTTGATGATATGGTCCTAACAAAACTAATTTCATCAAATTCTGAGATCGTTTGGAAAATGGTCATTTTCTGGTCGATCCAATTTGACTTTAATTGACCAAAACACATTTTCCTTTGCCACGCTCACACATTAGCTTCAAAAATTATGAAATTTGAAACCTAGCCATAATTTGACATTCCAGATTCAACAAAAGTGGTTTCGTCGAATTCCGAGGTCGCGATATATTCTCTATAGCGACCTTTCTGAAAATTCATTTGGCCATAACTTTTGATTCCCGCTATGAAACTTTGATTTTTCAGATTCGTTAGAAAGATATTCATTAATAGATTTAAATATTTTTGGTTTCACCAAAATCCGATTTATCCTACATCCTGTACAGTCAGTCAAAGTTCAGGTTTGACTTTTCAAACTACCGTCTTTTTTCTAATTCCTTTTATAATTAAACTAAATATATTCGAATTAAATTCAATTAAAACAAACTTCTAGTCATTTTTATTTAAAATAATTCATTTCAAATTTTTAAACACCTTTAAAATCTCTAAAATGAAAATTTTAAATTGGCCCCAAATTCCGGGTTGTTACAGTCTCTCCCGCTTAAGAACTTTTCGTCCTCGAAAAGGAAAAAGGAAAATAGAAGGGTAGGAACCAAGACAGAGAATGTGAAATAATTTAAGCATACCTCAAAATAAAATCTAATCGGAGATATCCACTCTGCATTTGGGATAGGCTTGTTTGATACTCTCCTCGGTTTCCCAAGTGCAGTCTCTAGGATCACTGCTCCATTGCACTTTGACTAGGTTGATTCTTTTATTTCTCAGTTTCCTAGTCTCCTTGCCAATAATTTTCAGTGGTTCCCTTCTTACTGCAAGGCTTGGGGTAATCTCCAAATCTTGCTGTGCTGCTTCCTCCACAACTAGATCCGGATCATGGATATGCCTTCAAAGTTGAGATACATGGAATACATTATGCACTCCAGGCAACCAGTCGGGCATCTGAATTCTGTAGGCTAGGGTGCCAATCTTTTCAAGAATAGGGAAGGGGCCGATGAATTTATGTGTTAATTTTCCTATCTTTCCAAAACGGATTACACCTCGCATTGGAGCAACTTTCAAATAGACATAGTCACCCACTTCAAAAGCCAATTCTCTTCTTCTTAAATCTGCATAGCTCTTTTGTCTACTTTGGGCAGCCAATAATCGCTTCTTAATATAATCAACTTTGTCAGAAGCTTCTCGGACCATGTTTGGACCAAATACTAGACGATTTCCTTTTTCCACCTAACATGCTGGCGACCTACATAGTCTACCATATAAGGCTTCAAATGGAGACATTTTCAAACTTGCTTGATAGCTATTGTTATAAGAGAATTCAACCGAATGCAAGTGATCTTCCCAAGAACCTCCAAAATCGAGTATGCAAGCTTGCAATAGATCCTCAAGAATGCGATTCACCCTCTCGGTTTGGCCATCAGTCTGAGGGTGGTATGCGGTACTGAGATTTAACTTAGTTCCCAACTCATTTTGGAATGCTTCCCAAAATTTGCTAGCAAAGATAGGATCACAGTCGCTAACAATGCTACTAGGAACTCTGTTTGAAAAAAAGGTTATTATTTAATTAGAAAATGAAAATTTTCATTCAGATAATGATGAAAAGGAAAGATTTAGTTTTATTACCCATGTAGTCTGACTATTTATTTGCAATAAACTTGCGCTAGACTTTGAGCAGTTCTAGTGGACTTGACAGGTATGAAATGAGCGGATTTTGTGAAGCGATCCACGATCACCCATATGCTATCATTTCCTTTCCTAGTACGAGGCAGACCATCCATAAAATCCATGGAGATTTGGTCCCACTTCCAATATGGAACCCCCAATGGTTGCAACAATCCCGCAAGCTTTTGTTGATCACTTTTTACTTGTTGGCATGTAGGACATCTACTCACATAAATGGATATATCTATCTTCATAGCTTTCCACCAAAACGTGCGCTTAAGATCTTGATACATCTTGCTCACGCCTGGATGGATGCTAAGCTTTGATTTGTGACTTTCATCCAAAACTACCCTTATGAGCTCTGGGATACTTGGAACACAAATCCGTCCTTGCAATCTAAGAACTCCCTTGCCTTCTATTTGAAAGTTCGTGTTTTCACCTTCTTGAATTCTTTCAATCACTTTTCTAATAAAAGCATCATTTTTCTGAAGAGAAGAAATTTTATCAATCAAAGAAGGAGTAATGATGAGGCTTGTGACAATGACGTCCTTTCTACTAAGTGCGTCCGCCACAACATTGGCTTTTCCCGGCGTATATAAGATGTCAAGATCGTATGCCGCGAGAAATTCTAGCCACCGTTGCTGCCTTAAATTCAAATCCTTTTGATCGAAGAGATATTTCAAAGATTGATGGTCTGTGAATAATTCAAATTTTTCGCCCAAAAGATAATGTCTCCAAATTTTTAAAGCAAAGACTACGGCCAACAACTCTAAGTCATGGACACGACAATTTTTCTCATGCGGCTTTAATTGACGACTTGCATATGCAACGACCCTGTGCCTTTGCATCAGTACCGCGCCAAGACTACCACTTTGGGAAGCATCGGTGTAGACTTTTAAATCTTGGTTGCCATCAATGATGGTTAGTA
The DNA here is from genome assembly GCA_030737875.1 of Allium sativum. Taxonomy (NCBI): domain Eukaryota; kingdom Viridiplantae; phylum Streptophyta; class Magnoliopsida; order Asparagales; family Amaryllidaceae; genus Allium; species Allium sativum. The sequence continues at coordinate 168,653,282 of CM060923.1, forward strand.
CGGGGGCAGTTGTCAAACTTACTTTTAGCTTTTGGAAGGCCTCCTCACAATCCGATGTCCAATTGAACTTGGTATGCTTCTTGGTGAGCTTTGTTAATGGGCAAGACAGCTTGGCGAAGTCTTTGACAAATTTCCTGTAATATCCAGCCAATCCTAGGAAGCTTCTTACTTCAGTGGGTGTACTGGGCTGCTTCCAATCTCGAATGGCTGCAATTTTACTTGGGTCAACAACAATTTCTTCTTTTGACACAACATGGCCCAAGAATTTTACCTCCTCTTGCCAAAATGTGCATTTGGAAAATTTTGCTTTTAAAACATTTCTTCGCAGAATCTCCAACACTTCCTTTAAATGCCCTTCATGCTCCTCCTTAGTTTTAGAATAGATTAGAATATCATCAATTAAGACTAGGACGAATTTGTTTAGGACATCTCGGAAGACCCTATTCATCAAGTCAACAAAGTAGGCGGGAGCATTGCATAGACCGAACGACATTACTAACCATTCGTAGAATATGTCAGGACCTCTGAAGGTGGTCAAAGGTATGCATTCTTCGGCTATGCGGAGTTGGGGGAAACCTGTGGCTAGGTCCATCTTCGAAAATACCTTGGCTCCATTTAGTTGGTCCATTAAATCATCTATGAAAGGCAAAGGGTATTTGTTCTTCAAAGTTTGTTTATTAAGGTCGCGGTAATCCACACAGAGCCTTAGAGTACCGTCAGACTTGGGGACAAACACCACAGCTACACCCCAATTGGAAAAACTAGGTTGAATTAGTCCCTTTCATAAGAGCTGCTTAGTTTGGGTTTGCAAATCTTCTTTTTCTTTAGGGCTCATCCTCCGGATAACATGAACTACAGGCCTTGCATTTGGGACAAGATCAATTCTGAAATCGATTTCCCTTCGCGGGGGTAAGCTGTCTACTTCTTCAAATACGTCCGTGTAATTTTTGACCACGGGAATATTTTCTAAAGAAATAGGAGTGATCTCGAGGGAAGACCAAAATGCCTTTCTATCAGATTTTGGACCATGACAAGGTATAGTAACAATATTTCCGAATCCTGGTTTCGCCTTCACAACTCTTTCTGAGCATAGCACTTCAGCGTCAAACTTTGTTAGCCAATCAAGACCAAGTATGATAACAAACTCGGAAAAATTCATAATGGTCAAGTCAAAAGGGAACTGAAAGTAAGAAAAAGAAATAGGCACCCTACAGTATAAATCATGGACGATAGAACCTTCTACAGGATTATGAACATCAATTGGCTCTTTAAGACTTCTTTGTTTTAATTTCAATTTCTGGACCGTGTTGCTAGAAATAAAACATCTTGATGCACTCGTATCAAACAAAGCAATAACATGAATGTTTTTAACAGAAATGGTACCATCCAAAACGTCAGGCTTACCTGCTCCTTCAGAAGAAGTAGGTGCGGAGGAAGGTGGTGCACTTGCCCCCTCGTACACATGTGCAATCTGAGATCCTTTCAACAGTGGACAATTTGGCTTGATATGACCCTTTTTGTGGTAGTTATAGCATTCTTTAGTGTCATCACTTCTAGCCTTCTTTGGGTTTCTGCAGTCCTTGCTGTAGTGTCCAAACTTCTGGCAGTTGTAGCATTGCACCTTTGACTTATCATGGGTTTTAGCAGCTCCAGAACTGCTTCCTTCAGTCTTCTTCTCTGTTTGCTTCCTTTTATTATTATTGTGGCCAAGCTCCTTTCTCTATCTTGTTGGGAAACCCTTTTGTCGTTCTCCTCACAGTGACAAGCAAACTCAATCAGCTTATTGAAAGAAAGGTCAATGTGAGCAGTAACCTTGTCAGTGTACTTCCTTGCAAGTCCATTAATAAACCTCTTGTTCTTTTGAAAATCATCCTGAATCAATTCTGGGGAATAGCGAGAGATGTCTTCAAATCTTCTTACATACTCCGAGATAGTTTTGTCGCCTTGCTTCAAGTTGGCGAACTCATCATGCAGCTTTTCCACTTCTTGCTTTGGGATGTATTTTTCAATGAACAGCTCCTTAAACTTGGTCCAAGACATATTTTCTTTATCACCTCCTATATTGATCTATTCCCACCAATTCTGTGCCCCGCCTTGGAGCAGCCATAAAGCCGTAAATCTCTTCCTTTGTTCATCCAGCCCTAGCCCTCCAAATATCTTCTCACAAATCTTAAGCCATGCCTGTGTCATGGTCTCCGTACCAGAGAATGGAACTCCACCTAAGTTTTTGAACTTCTTCGCTACCTTATCCAAGTCAAAGGGATGCAGTGGTGGTGGTGGTAGCTGTCGAGCTGTGGGCTCCTCAGTTTCAGCAACATTCTGCCTCCTTGCTCTAGCTCTAGCGGCAACAGTACTCATTTTTAGTTAGTTCTGTACGATCAAGGAAAGAGTCAGAACAACTATAATGGTGATTTTAAGGAATGATAAAGATAAAAGGATGGAAAAAAGGATGGCGATAAAATGACTGACTATTATGTATTCTCATGAAATGTTCGCTATAGAATATTGTGATTCTATGTAAACGAATTATTATAATTATGTTATATTCCAAAGCTATGTTTAACCAAAGCTCCGATACCAACTGTGATGACCCCAAAACTTCCACGGAATGAAAGTAAGGAATAATCATTTGGAATACAACAATACAGATCACAGATACAACATAGTAAAGGAAAACTATAGAATAATAACATCATAGCAGCGGAATATGAATGTCATCAAACACAGAATTCCACAGTCACAGAGTTCTAAATTATTACATCAAGCTTCAGTAAAAGGAAATAAGTTCAAGCTCTAAATAGTACAACTTGAAAATAAAATAAGTCTAGATGTTTCAGAGTCTAAAGATAAAATGTAAACAAAAGATAAAAGATAGATAGTCTCCGTGGTCCAACATAAGCACCTCCAAGTAAGCAACACCAAGAAAGCTCCAAAGACAGCAACTCCAAAGAAAGCTAGACCTGTTACTTGGCTGTCCGTGTGAAAAAGAGGACACCCGAGTTTGCAAAAGGTGAAAACAAACTACGAGTCAGTCATGGGACTAGTGTGAGAATTCTTGACTAATTTAACTAATAGTAATACGGAAAATCCAAAGACCACGCCGCTAACACGGAACGGGTTTATTCCAATGGATTGCAGTGCATAGTTTAAGGTGACAGAACAAACAATAAGTATATCGTAAACAACGCAATGCTTTTTGGAAAAATGGAATCACCATAAGACTCAAGTCCCATCACACACCAGAGGATAGAGTTTTACCTTATGGTGATTAAACATGCTAAATACAAATCTAATATTATTATTAGTGTATATAAAACATTTCAAAATAAATGTATTAATCCTAGGAAACATAGTACCCCATACTATTGTGCCTCCATACTAGTAATACAATCAAATTCGTAGGGTCGTATTTGGAATTTGGTTTCCATCATGAGTCAAGGCTAGGGAGGAGCTCCTTACCGATTCGAGACACTCTAGCTAATGTTTCAGGATCCCCCACAGTGAACACTTGGATAGCTGCATGGTCGGTCCACATATACAGCTTCGTGGATCGGCAATTCCTGAACACACGTTTCGCGATCCTATAGGACCTATCATCCGAGGCGCCCCATTCCATCATCCACATAAGTAAAATATTAGCCAGTTTAAGCACTGACACTACTTCTAACTAGAAAGAAATGTGCTGCTCTCCCTGCGTTCCCTTCTCCCGTTTTAGACTCCACCGGGTTGTGAGGCTCGTGAAGCTACGTAATACACAAAGCTATGCTTATTCAAGCTGTGCTTTGATCGTCACCACAAGGTTCTGCTTTTCAACAAGAAACCTTGATCATTGCATCTTAGTATGCCACATTGTCACTCCATATCATACTACCAATCCATTGCCAAAATATACGAAAGGGTGTTAAGCGAGAGAATGAATTGTCTGCCACCAATCATTTATACATTCGGCAGAAAATTAATAACATGATATTTAACGGAGTACGATGTCAGACACACAATCCATTTATTAGCTTATGCTCTGGGTCTGAGCGAAAACCAAACCCGTTAAATCAACATGTTCGTTTGGGCAATGACCATGACCCTTGAATTGGGAGCAAGTCAAATCAGGGCCTCGATCGTTGTCCTCTCGATGGAAGATTTACGGTCTTCATATGCCGTCTTCATACTTCGATTCTTAACGTCGTATGATTATTTGGAATGAGAGTAACTCGGACTTTCCAAATATCCTCGTATATACATACTTATTGAAAATCATTCTTATTCGTTAATATTATTTTAATTCATTTGAAAATGACGATAATATTACAGCATCCTAAATTCATTCTTTATTTACATTAAAAATGTAAATTCCATCCTTTTCTTTAATTTACATGTAAAAATGTAAATTTGATTACATTACAAAATCCTACTTTTAATTTACATATAAAAATGTAAATTTTATTGCATTGAAAAATCCTACTTTTAATTCACATATAAAAACGTAAATTTTATTGCATTGCAAAATGTCTATTTTTAATTTACATATAAAAATGTAAATTTTATTGCATTGCAAAATCCTACTTTTATTTACATTATAAAAATGTAATTTTAATTACAATGCAAACTCTACTTCATACCTACATATGAAATATGTACTTTTATTTTACATTGCAAATTCTCATTGAAATAAAATCACTACTAATGTTTTGTTCTTTTTTATTTACAGAGAAATGTAAATAAAATCACTACTCATGTTTTGTTCTTTTTTATTTACAAAGAAATGTAAATTTTCTATACATGCTAATTCTCATTTTAATTAATCACCTACAATTATACTTTCTATTGCGGTGATAAATCCATGTCCTAATTACATTAAAAATAAGTGTAATTTCTTATACGATGCAAATTTCACGTCTTCTAATTACAATAAAAATGTATTTTTTATCTACAATTTAAATTCTAATCTTTAACTACATGATAAAAATGTAATTTTATTTTCAATGCTAGTTCCCAACTTCTAACTACATATATAAAAATGTAATCTTTATTACACCGCATATTCTTATCTTCTAATTGCATATAAAAATGTATTTTTTAATTTGCAATGTAAATTCTATTTCTAATTACATATAAAGATGTAATTTTTAATTTGCAATGTAAATTCTACTTCTAATTACATATAAAGATGTAATTTTTAATTTTAATGTGAATCCTACTTCTTTCTTACATTACAAAAATGTAATTTTTAATTTACATTGTAAATCTCATCCTACGTTACATATAAAAATGTAATTTTTATCATACGATGGAAATTCATGTTTTACTTACATATAAAAATGTAGTTTTTATCATACGATGCAAACTCCTATTCTAATTACATAGAAAAATGTAATTTGTAATCATACAATGCAAACTCATATTTTAATTACATAGAAAAATGTAATTTTAAATCATAAAATGCAAACTCAAATTTTAATTACATAGAACAATGTAATTTTTAATCATACAATGCAAACTCATATTTTAATTACATAGAAAAATGTAATTTTTAATCATACAATGCAAACTCATATTTTAATTACATTGAAAAATGTAATTTTTAATCATACGGTGTAAATTCATATATAAATTACATATAAAAATGTCAGTTTTATTTTACCGTTCTAATCCACATCTAAATTACATATAAAAATGTCATTTTTATTTTAACGTTCTAATATCTCATCTTAATTACATATAAAAAATATCATTTTTATTTTACCGTTCTAATTCACGTCTTTCATAACATATAAAAATGAAATTTTTATTTCTATGTTGAACTGATAATCAGATCAATACAAGTAAAAACAAAATGAGAGTGATAACATAAGAAGTGGCAAATCATGATTTCATTATGAATTGATAAACTAGATCAATTCAAGTAAAATAATAGTGGCAACAATAAAAAGCGATGAATACATATGGAACTATGATTATCCATCATAACAACAGAACAAACATCATCAAATTTTCAGCACAACCAGATCTACTTCATTCATCATTCAATTAATTAGATAACAACCAATAATTTAACTAATTTAATTATTTTAAAATAGAATCTCACCTTGATTAAAGCGGAATGAAAAATCCAAATAAATTCAGAAAATGGTCGCACTTGATTTCAGCAACCTCTATTTGTCGTCACGGTGTTGCAAAATCTAAAATTTTCCAGTTTGGAGTTCGTATGAATTAATTTCAATTTTTGAATGATATTACTTTTAACAACTGCAGTAGCCACTGACAAAAGTTATGAAATTTGAAACTTAGCCATAATTTGACATTCCAGATTCAACAAAAGTGGATTCGTCGAATTCTGAGGTCGTATGCAAAATGTCTATTTTCAAGGGCGATATATTCTCTATATCGACCTTTCTGTAAATTTACTTGGCCATAACTTTTGATTCCCGCTATGAAACTTTGATTTTTCAGATTCTTTAGAAATATATTCATTAATAGATTTAAATATTTTTGGTTTCACCAAAATCCGATTTATCCTGCATCCTGTACAGTCAGTCAAAGTTCAGGTTTGACTTTTCAAACTACCGTCCTTTTTCTAATTCCTTTTATAATTAAATTAAATATATTCATATTAAATTCAATTAAAACAAACTTCTAGTCATTTTTATTTAAAATAATTCATTTCAAATTTTTAAACACCTTTAAAATCTCTAAAATGAAAATTTTAAATTGACCCCAAATTCCAGGTTGTTACAAGATTTATGTGGAAAAAGAATGAGACCTTACCCCTTTATTTATAATGGTGAAAATGGCCTAGAACCGTTGGATTAGTTTTAAGTTATATCCATCCATTCGTTATATAAATAATTTAACCTAATCTCTCAAAACCTAGCCGTCACTGGGCAGCCTGATGCCTAGTAGGTCGACCGTGGCAGTCGACCGCCGGTTGACCCCTACGGTCAACCGCTTGGGCATCAGATTTCCCATGTCGGCTTGGTCAAATTAGGTAAATTACAATTATAAATTTTGGTTTATTTATTTTCCATTCATTTTTATATTTCGCCCATATTTTTTTGTACGAACTCCGTTCACGAAACTCCAAACATGAAAGTTGACCAGAATTCCGAAACGAACACATCGGTCTAAGTTTCGCGGTCAAGTTCCATCATTTGCGGAAATTCCTATTTTTGAAATACTAATAATTACTTTATATTGCTAAAATATCGGGTTGTTACATTCTTCCCTTCTTAAAAGGAATTTCGTCCCAAAATTCTAACACCTATAGTTCTATTCTACACTACCAATTTGTGTACCTCCACTTTGCAGCCGTGTGTATATGGGCATGGTGTACATAATGCAATCCAACCATAAAATATGTATGCAAGGTGATTCTAATCAGACCCTCTTATATGTTTGCATAATAGTTTTTGAAATATTTTTGAAAACATGATACAAAACATCTATATACTGGCGGTTCTATATGAATGCAAAATTTGAACCCTTTTTCATCCATTACCCTCACACAATTACGAATAAAAGTGTGAAGCAACCAACTTTTTCATCAAAACCCTACCATCCAAAACGTCACACAATCTAACCATTTCCCATTTAATTTTTCCCAAACCAGAAAAAGGAAATGAAAGAGAAGAATTTTAACATTTCCTTCGCTTACTAATATTTCATTTCCCGCCCTACAGTGTAATTTTCACCTCAGTTACACAAAATACTCCAAAAAATTTCATCTACAGACTGTAAAAGAGGCTTAAAGAAAGCTCTGAAACATAAAACGAGTTAATTAATAGCTCGCGCGCATCGTTGACAAGGTATGGAAATAACATTTCCAAGGATAAAACAACATTTTCCTTGTTACCATTAATGTTTTCACCGTATCGTCGGTCCTATTGCATCGCTAAACGCGCGCACAAAGCATCCAAAAATCTTCCTTACACCGTATATGCGACCAGAAAGTGAAACTTTTCATAAAAATAGATTTCCGCTTAAAAACTTGTCATGTCTATTTTGAAAATTTCCTTTCAAAAATGATTCACTTTCATATAAAAAAAGAAAATGATAAAAAGAGATCTTTTTTTTTAACAATATTTTCCTAAATCTTCAAAAAAATGTATTTTGCGGAAATTTAAACGATTCAGGTCACACGCTAGCGATAAAGGAAGTTAGTTACGCCAAAAATGCGAAAACTGAAATCACACAAAAGATCAAAATAAATTTTAGTTTTCTCAAGGAGTGGTTATTTATTTATTCATTTGTTTATATACCCGTGATGTTGAACCAGTCCTTTACTAAAATTTATCCAACACAGAATTTTATTCTTTCTAGCTCTAGGACAAGTGTTAGTAAATAAACGAGATTTTATTCAAATAATCGTGTGTGAATGACACACATTTTTTTTCGACATAGAAATATCATTACTAAAGTCGTGAGATTTTTCAGTACTAGCAGTTACAAACACAACACTACATCAAAGAAAAGAAAAATGGTGGAAAGGGAAATACACGATATAAGATACAACATGCACGAGGCATGTACTAACAACAACAACGACGACTAAACTACCCACTGTAGGCTGGCCTACCTCCGCGGCTGGAGCCTGATCCATTACCACGTCCGCACCAGGAGCGAAGTTTGGCGAAGATGCAGCCAATCTCATGCGTCTATTGGCGCTACTCGTCGCGAACCTCTCGGAGCTTGACCTGAATAGCATGGATGCAGTGAGCTCAGGGCTCTCGTGACTAGGCTGCTGGAGCTTGTAACACCAATTAATTTTAAATAACATTAATAAACTAAAGAATACTTAATTTAATAGTGGGAACTAAGTAAAACGGATTATACCATTGCGTTCATCTCGGAATTCTGGTCCAGATTGACTTTGAGTTTGTGTAAAACAGACATCATATGAAGAAGATATTAAGGTTACAAGTTTGTATACATATAAGATATATATACATATATATATATATAAACAAATCAAATCATAATTTCAAAAATATTCGAATTCAAGAAGCGGGAGACCAACACGGGATTAAGACCCGTTGGGGGTTGACCCACATCCCAGGGGGGTCGACCTATGGGTCGACCCGCACAAGGGTGTGTCGACCCTTAGGTCGACCCACCCTAGTTTTGGCCAGGTTCATTTCATGAACCTGGACTTGTTTTTAACCAGATTCATTGGAAAAAAGTATATGTAAAGGCCAGCATTTCTATTGTTTTCTACACCTAAAACAATGGAGACAAGGAGATGCTGCCTTTGCTTGGATTGAATTATATTGTCTTCTACAACAACAACCTATACATATACAAGAATCTCTTCTGTAATATCAACATATTATTCACTGGATCCTCTATGAGTTCATGTTACTTTTAGATATAAAAATTTAACAGTAACCTTGACATGTTAATAAACCAAATTTGAACCTATGCATGTTAAGAAACTGATTTATATCTAAACAGATATGCTATAATTACATGTAATTTTCCATACACCTATTCTGTTGTTCAATTATTACTATATGCTTATTTATGATTATTATATGCCTATTTCCGTTCTTCTCTCTCTCATTCCCTTTTTATTTTTATAATCTAGGCTTCTTCGAGCCTAGGCCAATATCACTGATATATACGTACGAACGAAATTGGGATTAATTGGGAATGATAATTTGGGGGCATATCCTGTACAGTGAATATGACTAAAATTTAGGGGCATACCTTATACTATGTAATATGACAGAAATTGAGGGATGTATGAACATGTAAACCTGTAGGCTTAATTCAAAGATTAAGTGGAACATGTTAATGAAACTGTATGTCACCTATGTAACTTGTTTAATCCGTTGGGGCTAAGTTTGTTTAATCTGTTAGGGTTATATGAACATTGTTAACCCGTGAAAAATTAACCTGTTAAATTTGGGGGGGGGGGGGTTCGGCTGTAAAACTTAACCTATGGAAATCCTAGTTGATCGAGGACACAAGTTTAGGGGTTTGACTTATGTCATCTATTGTGTGAGACCCATATTAGTCAGTAACCCATTCTGCTATTAAACGGGGACCCTGCACTAGGCAGGGGTCAGGGCACGCTTACTGAGCTAATTATAAGAGGTTAACCTGGAATGGGAAGTTCTGATGGAGCGTTCCAATGGGGCCATGTGCATGCATGGGTCCGGCCTGCCTGGGAAAATAAGCCGCCGTAACACCTGTAAATTCGTCTATGGCCTTCCATAGGTTGCCACTTTAGGAAGTAATACACTCTACTGTGGGACCGACACAGGATATTTACGTGTTAGGGAGACGATCACGTAGGGGTATTAACTTGAGTTCTTCTAGTCCTGTTTAGGTACCTTTTATTTCTGTTTGGGGTAACACCCGTTATTTCTGCTTAGGTACCTGTTATTTCTATTTAGGGTAAAACCCGTTACTATAAATACACCTAAATCTACCATTATGATTTTGTTGGGATTATTTTTGTTCTATTAAGTAATTGGAAAACACTTAATCCGTAATACTAGTATGGGCGCAGAGAAAGTAATTGAGAAGCATAGTTAATCCTGTTTATACCTGTTATATACTACAGTTATCTCTCATCCAACTTATTACTATCTTGGTACTTTTATTTCTTTATATGCTAAAAGTAACTGGACTCGCCAGACTTTATGTCTGACCCATTTTGTTTCCTTTTCTCTCTCTTTCTTTCCCCCTAGGTTCTCAAGGTGGGAACGCTCAGGCTTGATAGGATTCTCTATTTTGTTTCTACTTGGATTTGGATCTGCTTTGATGTATCGCTTTGACTACTAGTCTACTTGTTTATGGCTACTTTTGGGGATTATGATTTTTCATTTCTGTACTCTTGATGGTTTTTTGCGCAAGACAGATGTTTTTATTTGATGTATTTTGTTCCAGTATTTTAGTCTGAGGTTGTAACTGGATTTTTAGCCATGATGTTTTCTACTGAAAAATAAAATTTTAAATTGCCGATGCTATTTTATATATCTATCTTGTGAGATTCTGTTTCTTTTTACCTATAACGCTTCACGGAACTTAATGCATTCTGATAAAGAGTGACATTAACGGATGTCGGGTGTCACATGGCTGATGTTGAGTTGGAACGGGTGGTGTAGGGATAGGAGCGTCGGGCATTTGAATGCCCGTCTTCCGGAGAGTGGCGCGGCTAATGGCGGTCGACGCCTTCCTCATCGCCGTCTCCCCAGAAAGCCTCACCTGAAAGTGTCGGAAGACACGGGTGGGAAGATGACTATAAGGAAAATGGCTTTGCGGGGTGCCGACAAAGGGCTCATAAAGATTGATCATAAGCATGCATGCCTAGTTGATTGCTATACTACCAAGAATAACATAGGTGATGTGGCCAACAGAAAGATAAATCTTCTCCAAGCTTTCTGACTTCGGGATGATGTTGTGTTGTATGATGCGCACAACTATGCGGGCGATGGGTCACAGATTGGCGGTGGTCCAGGCTCCGGGCTCTCCAACAAAGATACACTGAAGGATCTGAGGGTCTCCATCTCAATAGCATCAAGCTCGTCTTCGATTACCGAGATACCCAAAATCTGAACTAAGTCGTCATCGGAGAACTCGATATGGGTGCACATGACCTCAGATCTAATGATGTAGGACTCATCGTCGATGTTAGTATCCATCTGGGCATCAAACAGATGGACACAATGCGAATACAGGTCGCGCTCAAAAGTGTCGAGGCGCAGGATCGGTGCTAGGCCTACAGCGACAAAAATCTCCTCCAAACCAAATGCGGCGAAATCGACAAACTTAATAAATCCCCCAATTTGGAACTCATAACTAGCTGTGGCTAGGTAGTGCTTAATATTCGCCTCATCGCGGTCTAGCCAAGCGGCTTCTTGAGGCGTGAGACCGGGAAATTGTTGCAAGGTGACATGGAGGAATCGGCGAATCGGGCAAGAGAAATTGCAAATCTGGAGTATAATCGGGTAGAGATTTGTGTGAGGAGGATTTTGGTGATAATAAGGGGAGAAACGGAGTGGAGGTTGCTTGGATTGGAGCTTGGGAATGAGGAGGGTTTTGGGTTTTTGATGGAAATAGGTTGGGGGAGAAAGAGTCGGCTAAACGACGTATATACACATCGTTCAGTAGATTCGGGTTTAGTTAACCATGCTCACTCGCGGGGTAGCGGTCGACCTAACCCTAGAAGGACGGTCGACCGATGTGCGGTCGGCCGTTTGCCCCATAATGGGCACAGTTTGAACCTCGGCCCAACGACCCGTTTAAATATATATAAACTAAAATTTGAAATTCTATTACGTCGAAACAACTTCTTCTCCTAACCAAATTCTCGTATCTACTTCCACCACTCATCTCGTCTAGTCGAGAAATTCAAATACCCTAATGATCAAGATGAAGGATTTTGCTTAGCCTTTTCGAAGAAAAATTTAAAACTTTTCCAAAAATGGAATTTATTGTTAACTTAACGATTTCGTATTTATAAATTCATTCTATTATTATTTTTATTTATATAAAGTCTATATTTCAAAATGTGGGAGCTTAAAGCAATTGAGAATAAATTTGATAATTCTAATAAATTATCCAATATATATATATATATGAAGATGGATACTAAAAATCACAAGGAACATATATTTATTATTCTTCGGTTTTGGTGGTATATTCCTTGTTATTTTTAATTCCTTCTTTCCTACCAATCAGACTACAATATTAAAATTACCAATTTACCCTCTAAATTTTGAAACACAAATAGATTGAAACCTAAAAACCATATCTTTACAAGCTATTTTCTGAAACTGTATTTCAAAACCGTTGAAATCCATTTTTATTTTTCAAATAATTTTTAAAATAAAATTTCCCCGAATACAAGGCCAAGAACACAATTGAATATTTCAGCAAAGGTAGATTCTGAGTTTTAACGAAGGAACAAATGGATACACATCGTAATTGTATTTCCAAAATAGATACGACATATTATCGTGGGCTTTTTCCTGTTTTGGATCGATTAATGGTCTTAATTGGAACTACCAACGAAACTAAACCAGGAATTCTAACTATCTCAGTTGTAGCTAGATTTTTTTATTAATATTCCAGTCTCCAAACTTGCATCAACGTGATCCACGATATGTCGTCCTCATGCTCTTCACGACGAGATCGCCAACGTACTGTGGGGTAAGACATAATTGGCTAAAAACCCGAACTCAACATATTTCAACTCTTAGTTGCCCAAAGCCCATTTAATATAATTAGGCCCATGACTAATTTCATTGTCGAAATAAATTAAAGCCGAGTAAGAAAGAAGAAGAAAAACAGGAAAGAAAATCGAATTACGTTCTCTCATGAGTCCTAACTTAACTAATTCCTCTGATTGTTTAACCTCGCTCTGATACCAAATGTAACACCTCATACTTTTCTACACCTAAATTTCGACAAAAATCGAAACTTGAACACGTCTAAGCATGGAGTGTGTATATCTGGTACCTGCAATAAATGAGCATGTGCACAATCAGAGTACGGTAAAAGATAATTCACAGTGGAAAAAATAGGATATACTAGTATTAACTCAGGTAACTACCATTTTCGAAGTAAGTCACTTTGCCAATACTGAGCGTGAGAGAGAACGAGAACCGAAAGCCAAACTTAACTATCTGTGGAAACCTAACCTTCTCTAGAAAACCTGAGAGGTTACAATGAGGAGTGGGTCAGAACAACAAGTTTTGGTGACTAAGAAATTTGCGAAGCCTTTATACCAGAGCTTGGCTGGTTACTATATCGAGATTAGACCCCTAATTACGGAGTATATATATACTTTCATTCGCTTATCCTACATCATTTATTGCCTTACTATCAATGAGAGATAGGGTGGATTCTTCCTAATCGCTCAAGACCCTAGGCGGGCCGATTGGTCACTTATTATTCGATAATTTACTTACGTCAACATGGACTAGAGGGCACTAGCTACGGGCCCTACTAGTTAAGGCTACTATCATTCACGCATATACATTTGTCCCGCATAATGTGAGAGATGGTATTTTATCATTTGCTATACCTTCTCTGACCTTATTATTAGATAACCCCCTTAGTTGCTTATTACTTCCCATAGGATAGATAGCCATTTCTAATGTTTTAATTTCCAGGTTTGGGTAGGCCCACACACCTGCCATTTAAGACCCCTAAACTGAAAGACCTATTCCCAGGTGGACTCTTCAACCCTAGTCACTTAGCCTTTTAGGACCCAGGAAGCGACTATACGCGAAGATTATTAGTTCGCTCCCTATTAGCCTTCTATACCTTTCCCTAAGGTGGGCTACGTTATTAAATTATTTTGGTTTAGTCCCTCTACACGGAAATGCTATACGTACACGATTCCTTTTCGCCACGGGTTCATATGGTTAATTTACATTATTAACCTACTAAGTCCAACTATATGCTATATTTTCTATTTTCGTTATATATATAAGGAAGGTTATATTTCCCTTTTTCCCTTGGATATTTCTTTGATACCTTCCCTAATTTGGACTTAGTGTTTAAACGACAATCATAAATTCCCTTATGACACCCATTTTCTTATATTTCTTTTTTATTACCATTTATGACCATGACGGTCATATTTTCCTAAGGCAACTATTTATTAGTCCCAAATTATCTATTTGTTGTACCCCAACACGAAATTTCTATTATTATTCCTTTGTTAATTTATATATATATATATATATATGTATGTATATATATATATATATATATATATTTATTTATTCACGTAGCAGGCCTCTCACGTGAAGTTAGAACTTATGGATGCTAAATTTGCTTGTAGGTTCCGGGCAGACTTCTACCACAAGTTATACTTAACCTTGTGCCTTAATACAATTATATTTACGCTTTAGACCCCTCACATTAAGCTGACTACCTATGGTTACTGGATTTGTCGATTAGTTCCAGGCAGGCTTATACCACTAGTTGAGCTTAACCTCGTGTCTAAACGCGATTATATTTCTAATTTCCTAATTTAGGATTTACAATATTTATCTTAATTGATTTTAAGAATTTTAACCATTTCCCTATCATTTTCATTTTTCCCCAACCAATATTGGCTACAATTGGTATTTATTGATTTGCAGTCCTATTTATAGCAATTAATTATATTTATTGCTACCAATGGTCACCATAAATATATTAATTCAGTAAGGATTACATTTACATATGATTTCATCATTGAACCATATCCAAACATTCCATACAATGTATATTTTACCATTTTACGCTGATTTGAATGGATAATATGTATATATTTATTTTTATATTTTCGTGCGGTCAACGTAGTTATTAATTCTATTTTTACTATTGTAACTTAATTGATTTGGTTTAATCAACAACTAAATGTTCCTTTTTATATCCAATCTTGCAAAAAGATTTAAACCTTACAAAAAGATTTTTAGCCGTAATCAATGTAAACCATGCCCAATTGATAGAATAAACATATCTCAAGTTCACAGGAAATATATCTGTATATGTATATTTTTGGAATAGCCGATGCAAACTACACGCAAGTGTGTATATATGTGTGTGTGTGTGTGTGTGCACGTTTGCACCACTTTTCCGTTTTAAATATTCTTGTCATATCCCTTGTGAATTCAAAATGACATCTTTTTGTTTAAAAAGAGGAAAAACGACATATTTACAACAATTAAGCCAAAACCCAACAATATTGAATATAAACAGGCATATTTGTTTAAACATTGCAATCACGTAATTTACCAATTTCATCTTTTCACCCAAATTCACATATATTAATATTCAACATTGAACAAAAGATTGGAATGTAACTACATCTAGTTTGTGTTTAATGAGACTGATTTCCAGATCCACAGTGCTATGCAACATGTATAACATATTTCATGACAAAACTGTAGGAATATGTATGAACAAGTTTAAGAATCCTATAATTTATGTTATACATAACCATAACTTATAATTCACAAATTCTAACCATGTTTATAATCGGATCTGGTGGTTGTCAATAAATTCATAATATTTAAATGAAAAGATCTGATAGGAAATAGGCATAAAAACTGTGAAGACCCGTAACTTCCCCGTAAAGGAAAGTGTCGGATAGTTCGAGAACAAACCACAACAGAACGCATACAGAAGAACATTTCATTGTATATTACAACAATGCATCAGATTACAAGAATATACAGAGTATGAATGAATATTACACAGAAATATCAGAGATTTAAATTACATTTAAATACATAGCAGCGGAAAATAATACAATACACAACTAGAAGAGATATACGGATACAAAGCTTTCCGGATATCATTCCAGCTGTAAACCAGGATCCTGTGAATATAAATCTGCAAAACCAAAACTACTAGCTGCCCGTGTCAAAATAAGGGCACCCAGAGTTTAGGTTAAAACAATAAACTCCAGGTCAGTCATGTGACTGGTGTGAGAACTAAAACAGTTATAAATCTTTATTTTCAAAGCTAGGTAAAACAAGGGACCACGCCGTATAACACGGAACGGGTTTCCTCCCAAGAATACCAGTGCATAAAACAAACAGCGCAATGCTAAATAAAGAAAAATGAAACTGTTATAAGACCCAGGTCCTATCACACAATGCAAACGCAAGCCGGGGGATAGGGTTTTCTCTTATAACAGCCAAAGAATGCTTGATACGTTTAAAACAAATCATTTGATACTATTATAAGTGCGTAGTGTATAAAACAACTTCAAATCATAAGTATCAATCATAGGCGGCATGGGTACCATATATCATGTCGCCATATATAGGTTTACAAATAAAACCGCAAATGTCACGTATTTGGAAATTGGATTTCCGTCTATGAACCGAGGCTAGGGGCAAGATCCTCAACCGATTCGAGACAATCTAGCCCATGTCTCAGGATCAGAGCTCGAGTGACCCTTGGATCGTCAGGGCCGGTCCACCGATGTGGATTAAAATGCCTGAACACTACGTTTCCCCGCCCTTTGGGGCGTAAATGAGCCAACTAAATGACTCCATCGGTTCGAGAACGACCGATCAATCCGAGGCGCCTCGCAACAGCAACAACCACATAAGTCAAACTCGTCAGGGCGTGTAAAACCACTGACGCCACTTTTTATCTAGAAGGAAACGCATGCCCTCCCTGAGGTCCGTCTCCCGTTTTTGGTTCATACCTGGTGTGAAACACGCGAGGTAAACGTTACACAAAGCTACGCCACAAAGGCCGTGCTTTGATCATCACCACAAGACTTTGCTTTTCAACAGAAGCCTTGATCATTTGCATCTTAGCATGCCACACAGGCAAACCATCCTATGCAACCGATATCAGTCACACAGAATGAAATCCGATGTCAGACACACAGTCCATTTACAAGTCCGTTCTGGGTCTGAACGAAACCGGAGGCACCTAGTACCCCGCATATCCATCGATCTCCAAGTACGTCTGGACGATCACTAACTGTTTCCATCTTCTTGGGTGTACAGCCCAATCAAGATCATCAGTTATCACCCAAACGACGTGAAGACCTCCGGTCTTCGACCATCGTCTTCATCTTCGACTTATCGTCGTATCAGTTATTCAGAATGGGATAAACCCGGTCTTTCCGAATAACTCGCGTATATATTAAATAAGTGTTACACAAACACAACATACGCCTCATTCCAATTCATTAGTCACTAACCGTAAATTAATCAAGAGAATAATTCCCCAAATATTAACCCCGAAGGCCGAAACCAACATCAGATCAATATCCAGAAAATCATTCTGCTTGGCTAACCGCCAGTTAGTTTCTAAATTTCACATTCAAATCTAATTAAAGATTTAACTATCGCCTGGAGCAAAACTGGTGATACTCCATTCTCGATCTTTTCAATCTAATTAAAGATTCATTAAAACTCCACTTAGTTTTAATCTGTGACTGGGTTAAAGAATCAGTGTCATTTAAAACACGGTTCACGATAAACCCAAAGTCACATTCATTAATTATCGGGTTAAAGAACAAGTGTTATTTAAAACACTGTTCACGATAAACCCAAAAATCAATATCAATTCAATTCCAATTAAATATCATTTAATTGGTACACTTCATTAAATCTAAATAAAAAGATTTAATCTTTTCTCAACTGGGTTCAAGAACAGTGTTAGTGAAGACACCATTCACGACAAACCCAAATCACATTCATTAATTATCGGGTTAAAGAACAAGTGTTATTTAAATCACTGTTCACGATAAACCCAAAAATCAATATCAATTCAATTCCAATTAAATATCATTTAATTGGTACACTTCATTAAATCTAAATAAAAAGATTTAATCTTTTCTCTACTGGGTTCAAGAACAGTGTTAGTGAAGACACCATTCACGACAAACCCAAATCACATTCGATATTCAATACAAGGCTCTGAATAGAAAATATATCTGCTTATATTCAATATCAAATTCTACAACTAACAAATGTCGTATTGGAAATAACGATATAAATATATATATCTTTCAAATTTCCATAACAACACCTGTATAATCACGAATTCCAACATCGAAATATTCCGAAGACAATTTCGATTCAAATCCACTCCAATGCAATCATTGGAAATTTTGGTTATTTTTAAAACCCTTTTTAAATTCAATTTATTTATTTAAAAATAAATAGAATTATATTTCTAGTTCAAAACTAGTTCATTTCGATAAAAAAACTATTTTTATCTTTTCAAATATGGAGTCTTTCACCCCAAATCTTTCTAAACCATTTCTTATGATTTTACACAAATTATTGCTATTTTTAATAATTTTATCAAGGCCCGTACAGTCGATTTCCATCAACGGCCATCGAACTGCACTTACAGCGACCTTTTTCGAATTTGATTTGGACATAATTCCAAATCCAACCGTTAGATTTCAAATTTCTAATATTCGTTAGAAAGCTCTTTTCGATACGAACCCAACGGTTCCGGTTTTAGGAGAATCCGACGGTCGGATCTCCCGTAATGTCCGTTTGAAATAAATGGTCGAAATTCGCGAACTGCCGCGGCGCGGCGCGTTCTATTCAGGCCATTATATTATATATATAATATATATAATATATATTTCGTCGATTACTATTTAAAACGGATTATATAAATAGTTTTAAATTCGTTTCAAATTCTATTTCAACTTCTATTTCAATTCAAAGCCAAAATTGAATTCTTCTTTATAAATTCGTTTTAAAATTCATTTCTATTCAATTCGAATTTCAATTCAATTTGAATTCATTTCAATTCGCTTTCAATTCCATTTGAATTCGTTTTCAATTCAATTCATTTCGAAATCGTTTTCAATTCAATTTATTTCGAAATCGTTTTCAATTCATTTTGAATTCGTTTTCAATTCAATTCATTTCGAAATCGTTTTCAATTCAATTCATTTCGAAATCGTTTTCAATTCAATTCATTTCGGAATCGTTTTCAATTCATTTTGAATTCGTTTTCAATTCATTTTGAATTCGTTTTCAATTCAATTCATTTCGAAATCGTTTTCAATTCATTTTGAATTCGTTTTCAATTCAATTCATTTCGAAATCGTTTTCAATTCATTTTGAATTCGTTTTCAATTCAATTCATTTCGAAATCGTTTTCAATTCATTTTGAATTCGTTTTCAATTCAATTCATTTCGAAATCGTTTTCAATTCAATTCATTTCGAAATCGTTTTCAATTCAATTCATTTCGGAATCGTTTTCAATTCAATTCATTTCGAAATCGTTTTCAATTCATTTTGAATTCGTTTTCAATTCAATTCATTTCGAAATCGTTTTCAATTCATTTTGAATTCGTTTTCAATTCAATTCATTTCGAAATCGTTTTCAATTCATTTCATTTCGAAATCGTTTTTAAAATCGATATAAATATCGTTCACGTCAAAATGGCGTCAATCTAATCAACACGGCTTCATATATTCCTTTATTTTCAAATATTCTATTTCAAATATTTCTTTTTCAAATATTTCTATTTTAAAACTGGAATGAGGCCCAATCAATTACCATATAAAGTTAATTATATGGATTTTCATACAACACATGTATAATAGCCTTGAAAAATAATCAACCATCAACCAAAGTGCACTACACTGTATAAGCATCAAATATAGACATTCAACGCTTATAACAGCCTGTCAATCAATCGATCGACATATTTACTCAATCAGGATGAGTGAACTTCAAATTTCATCCCAACACCCGTGTGGGGTTTCAAACAATCAAACACATATTTTATTTGTGCAGTTAGGCGATGTGTAAAATTTATCGACCCAATCAACGTCCTTCAAATAGGTGTACATAAACAAACCGTCTGGTTTGTAAATGACTATTCTATTTTATTCACTTTCACGTTAAAAATTATATTTTTAACGATAAAACATTTTATTCCAACATATGAATTTCTATTCAGTTCATTCTTTAAATAAAATGATATTTTTATTTTTCTAACATATTTTAGAAAATTTCGGCGGCATAACGGCACGATACTAGAAACGGGACGAGGCCTAGCCTTATCCCCGGTCTAGTGAAGGCCCACGCCATTCACACATCAATCAAATCAATTCGTTATGTAAACCACAAAATTTGGAGTAAGAGTCTAACCTAGCCTTACTCCTTCGCCTTATAACGGCGCACGTCTAATCCTAACCAATTTATCGATTCGATTTTTCACACCACAAATCACATTCAAACCAATATCGCAATCAATCACCAAACAGTCAAACAAACAAGTCCATGGTCTGTGGACGGTTGTGTCGGGTGCTACTAAGCACCGTCTGCATCCTAGTATATATATAACTAGAAAATAAATTGAAGAGTGAGAAATTCTCACATATAGCTATCCAAGCTCCACGGCACTTCACTGATAGAAAACTTCATCGCTATCGCACCTTCGTCATCTTCGTTGCCCGTAGCCACTACATATGTAAAAATCGAATTTTTACTTCGCTGTTCAGTATATAAAAATCGAATTTTTATTTCAAAGTTCAATATATAAAAATCGAATTTTTAGTTCAAAGTTCAATATATAAAAATCGAATTTTTATTTCAAAGTTCAATATATAAAAATCGAATTTTTAGTTCAAAGTTCAATATATAAAAATCGAATTTTTAATTCAAAGTTCAATATATAAAAATCGAATTTTTAATTCAAAGTTCAATATATAAAAATCGAATTTTTAATTCAAAGTTCAATATATAAAAATCCTATTTTTCTATCGAAGTTCAATATATAAAAATCCTATTTTTCTATCGAAGTTCAATATATAAAAATCCTATTTTTCTATCGAAGTTCAATATATAAAAATCCTATTTTTCTATCGAAGTTCAATATATAAAAATCCTATTTTTCTATCGAAGTTCAATATATAAAAATTGAATTTTTATTTCTAAGTTCAAATCTTTTTCGAAAAATCAGTTTTAAACTTTCTTTAAAAACAGTTTTAATTCTTTAAACAAATCAGTTTTAATTATTTTTGCAAATCAGTTTTTATTCTTTATAAAATTTCAGTTTTAAATGCTTTTTTAAAAAAAATCAGAATTAAACCCTTAATTAAAATAAATCAGTTTCTTTTAAAACTTCAAAGTCAGTTTCTTTTTTTAAAATCAAAACCAGTTTCTCTAAAATCGAAATAAAAAAAAAATAAAAAAAATAAAAAAATAAAGAAAAAAACTTACTGTATTCGATAGGGGGGGTTCCTTGCGGGGTCGCAGCCGACGTCGGGGGAGGGGTGCGGCTTGGGCTGGGGTGGTCGGAGGGGAGGGGTGCGGCTAGGGCTCGGGGTCTGGGGCTATCGGGTTATCGCGAGGGCGTGGGGTTCGATGCGGGTTCGGCGGAGAGGAAGAAGGGAGGGGGAAGAAGAGGAGGGCGGGGCGGCTGTGGTGGCTGCGCCGCCTAGGCGCGGCGGCGACATCTGGTGGGGCGCGATGCCCCTTTCCCCTTCTTCTTTTTTTTTTTTTTTTTTTTTTTTTTTTTTTGATTCGATTATTAAAAGAGGGGGGGGTGCCAGATAGATAAAAGGGAGGAGAGAGGATTTTTTTTTTTTAATTATTTAATTACTAAAAAGGTACTTTTACATATGACCTCGAAACGAGGTCCACCGCCTGTCGTCAATAGCGTTTTACCCCCATTTCGAACACAATGGGATATATATCGCAAGCTGATTTGACCATTTGAATCCGTTTCCGTTTAATTTACATTTAAATCACTATATTGAATTTTAAACGTACATTTCAAATTACCGGGGTCACATACTAACTAAAAAAATTCCCGAAAAATATTTTCTAGCTTCGTATTGACGATACGGTCCTAACAAAACTAGTTTCGTCAAATTCTGAGACTGTATGAAAAATGGCCAATTTCCAGTCGATTAAAATCAACTGAAACTGGTCAAACGCGTTTTCCTTTGCCGCGCTCACATATTGATTCGAAAAATTATGAAATTTGGAATCTAGCAATAACTTAACATCACGGACCCAACAAAACTGGTTTCGTCGAAATCCGAGGTCGTTTGCAAAATGGCTATTTTTAAGGGCTATATATTATATTAAAATATATATAAATTCCACAGCGACTATTTCTAATTTTCAACTGGACATATCTCATCATTTATAAAGTGAAATCTCAGTTTCTCAACTTCGTTGGAAAGATATCATCAATTAGATCCTAATGTTTTTGGTTTCACTAAAATCCGGATTGTTTTGCATCCGGTACATTCAATTGAAGTTTGAAATCGAATTATCGAACTACCGCGCCATTTTCAATTCTATTTATAATTATATATATATATTTATATTCTAACGATGGCGTATATAATATATACGATCGAATTATATTCAAAACAAATTTTCGTCGATATTATTTAAAATAATTCATTTTAAATAATCAAAATTCGCTAAAATTGCCAAAATAAAAATTTTAAACTGGCCCAGATTTTACGGGTTGTTACAATCTCCCCCACTTAAAACTTTTCGTCCCCGAAAAGGAACAAAGTCGAAAGTGGATTGATTAATCAGCTCTACGTTCGATCCGGCTTCCATTCTCTAACCTTTAAGTTTCTGAGAATTTTCAAAATTTCAAAAATTTGGCTAACACCCTAAATTTTCGAAAAATTTCGCCATAACCTCCCCTGCACCGGGAGCATCGGGGAATTTCAAATAGCTTCCCCGGTCCTTCAGATCTCAAAAAGAAAAAGAAAAAGCCAAGCGGCTAGCCAATAGGCTCATAAAATCATCATCACCCAAACAAAACAGGAAATTATGTAATAAACATGTACCTATTTGTCGGGCAAACAAATTTTATTCTCTGCTCTAGCCTCCTTGCTATGACCTGTTCAATGATATATATGTATATGCAAGCAAACGCAACCAATCTTCGATATAATTCAATATTTGGTTCTGTTAGGCTAAATGGCTAAAAATTAGCAAACAAATAAACAAACAACACAAACATCAATCAATTAGTGAATTTAACGTTTCAAATTCATAATTTTGATACATATACAAAAAATCATGTTTTTGATGCCAATTCACAACAAAGTGTTCTAGCTATATAAGATTTGGTTCTCACACCAGTCTAATGGAAATATATAGATATCATACCTTCGAAACACGAATATAAATACTGATGATGTGGCCACATCATCAGAATTATCCCCGAGTGTCTAGAATGTGACTCTATATCTATCCAGTATATTAAAATTTCAAATACACGTGGATCAGACGTATACGCAAAATCTTTATATACTGGACTGTCCAACTCAATATAAATAAATAATCAAATACGAATAGTTGATTTTAAATTTCAAAACAAAAATTGTTTTTACTTTCCAAATATACTCTTCACACTCGTTCTAGGATACTACTGATCCTATCTCTAACGAGTCATTCTAATTGGATATTACTAATCCAATATCTGATGAATTCTTTCGTATGGTTCTAATGTGTCTTGTTCTCTGAGCTTTGCAAACCAAAGCTCTGATACCAACTGTGAAGACCCGTAACTTCCCCGTAAAGGAAAGTGTCGGATAGTTCGAGAACAAACCACAACAGAACGCATACAGAAGAACATTTCATTGTATATTACAACAATGCATCAGATTACAAGAATATACAGAGTATGAATGAATATTACACAGAAATATCAGAGATTTAAATTACATTTAAATACATAGCAGCGGAAAATAATACAATACACAACTAGAAGAGATATACGGATACAAAGCTTTCCGGATATCATTCCAGCTGTAAACCAGGATCCTGTGAATATAAATCTGCAAAACCAAAACTACTAGCTGCCCGTGTCAAAATAAGGGCACCCAGAGTTTAGGTTAAAACAATAAACTCCAGGTCAGTCATGTGACTGGTGTGAGAACTAAAACAGTTATAAATCTTTATTTTCAAAGCTAGGTAAAACAAGGGACCACGCCGTATAACACGGAACGGGTTTCCTCCCAAGAATACCAGTGCATAAAACAAACAGCGCAATGCTAAATAAAGAAAAATGAAACTGTTATAAGACCCAGGTCCTATCACACAATGCAAACGCAAGCCGGGGGATAGGGTTTTCTCTTATAACAGCCAAAGAATGCTTGATACGTTTAAAACAAATCATTTGATACTATTATAAGTGCGTAGTGTATAAAACAACTTCAAATCATAAGTATCAATCATAGGCGGCATGGGTACCATATATCATGTCGCCATATATAGGTTTACAAATAAAACCGCAAATGTCACGTATTTGGAAATTGGATTTCCGTCTATGAACCGAGGCTAGGGGCAAGATCCTCAACCGATTCGAGACAATCTAGCCCATGTCTCAGGATCAGAGCTCGAGTGACCCTTGGATCGTCAGGGCCGGTCCACCGATGTGGATTAAAATGCCTGAACACTACGTTTCCCCGCCCTTTGGGGCGTAAATGAGCCAACTAAATGACTCCATCGGTTCGAGAACGACCGATCAATCCGAGGCGCCTCGCAACAGCAACAACCACATAAGTCAAACTCGTCAGGGCGTGTAAAACCACTGACGCCACTTTTTATCTAGAAGGAAACGCATGCCCTCCCTGAGGTCCGTCTCCCGTTTTTGGTTCATACCTGGTGTGAAACACGCGAGGTAAACGTTACACAAAGCTACGCCACAAAGGCCGTGCTTTGATCATCACCACAAGACTTTGCTTTTCAACAGAAGCCTTGATCATTTGCATCTTAGCATGCCACACAGGCAAACCATCCTATGCAACCGATATCAGTCACACAGAATGAAATCCGATGTCAGACACACAGTCCATTTACAAGTCCGTTCTGGGTCTGAACGAAACCGGAGGCACCTAGTACCCCGCATATCCATCGATCTCCAAGTACGTCTGGACGATCACTAACTGTTTCCATCTTCTTGGGTGTACAGCCCAATCAAGATCATCAGTTATCACCCAAACGACGTGAAGACCTCCGGTCTTCGACCATCGTCTTCATCTTCGACTTATCGTCGTATCAGTTATTCAGAATGGGATAAACCCGGTCTTTCCGAATAACTCGCGTATATATTAAATAAGTGTTACACAAACACAACATACGCCTCATTCCAATTCATTAGTCACTAACCGTAAATTAATCAAGAGAATAATTCCCCAAATATTAACCCCGAAGGCCGAAACCAACATCAGATCAATATCCAGAAAATCATTCTGCTTGGCTAACCGCCAGTTAGTTTCTAAATTTCACATTCAAATCTAATTAAAGATTTAACTATCGCCTGGAGCAAAACTGGTGATACTCCATTCTCGATCTTTTCAATCTAATTAAAGATTCATTAAAACTCCACTTAGTTTTAATCTGTGACTGGGTTAAAGAATCAGTGTCATTTAAAACACGGTTCACGATAAACCCAAAGTCACATTCATTAATTATCGGGTTAAAGAACAAGTGTTATTTAAAACACTGTTCACGATAAACCCAAAAATCAATATCAATTCAATTCCAATTAAATATCATTTAATTGGTACACTTCATTAAATCTAAATAAAAAGATTTAATCTTTTCTCAACTGGGTTCAAGAACAGTGTTAGTGAAGACACCATTCACGACAAACCCAAATCACATTCATTAATTATCGGGTTAAAGAACAAGTGTTATTTAAAACACTGTTCACGATAAACCCAAAAATCAATATCAATTCAATTCCAATTAAATATCATTTAATTGGTACACTTCATTAAATCTAAATAAAAAGATTTAATCTTTTCTCTACTGGGTTCAAGAACAGTGTTAGTGAAGACACCATTCACGACAAACCCAAATCACATTCGATATTCAATACAAGGCTCTGAATAGAAAATATATCTGCTTATATTCAATATCAAATTCTACAACTAACAAATGTCGTATTGGAAATAACGATATAAATATATATATCTTTCAAATTTCCATAACAACACCTGTATAATCACGAATTCCAACATCGAAATATTCCGAAGACAATTTCGATTCAAATCCACTCCAATGCAATCATTGGAAATTTTGGTTATTTTTAAAACCCTTTTTAAATTCAATTTATTTATTTAAAAATAAATAGAATTATATTTCTAGTTCAAAACTAGTTCATTTCGATAAAAAAACTATTTTTATCTTTTCAAATATGGAGTCTTTCACCCCAAATCTTTCTAAACCATTTCTTATGATTTTACACAAATTATTGCTATTTTTAATAATTTTATCAAGGCCCGTACAGTCGATTTCCATCAACGGCCATCGAACTGCACTTACAGCGACCTTTTTCGAATTTGATTTGGACATAATTCCAAATCCAACCGTTAGATTTCAAATTTCTAATATTCGTTAGAAAGCTCTTTTCGATACGAACCCAACGGTTCCGGTTTTAGGAGAATCCGACGGTCGGATCTCCCGTA
Source organism: Allium sativum (assembly GCA_030737875.1). Classification (NCBI taxonomy): domain Eukaryota; kingdom Viridiplantae; phylum Streptophyta; class Magnoliopsida; order Asparagales; family Amaryllidaceae; genus Allium; species Allium sativum. The sequence goes on from CM060923.1 coordinate 168,680,186, forward strand.
ATGTCCGTTTGAAATAAATGGTCGAAATTCGCGAACTGCCGCGGCGCGGCGCGTTCTATTCAGGCCATTATATTATATATATAATATATATAATATATATTTCGTCGATTACTATTTAAAACGGATTATATAAATAGTTTTAAATTCGTTTCAAATTCTATTTCAACTTCTATTTCAATTCAAAGCCAAAATTGAATTCTTCTTTATAAATTCGTTTTAAAATTCATTTCTATTCAATTCGAATTTCAATTCAATTTGAATTCATTTCAATTCGCTTTCAATTCCATTTGAATTCGTTTTCAATTCAATTCATTTCGAAATCGTTTTCAATTCAATTTATTTCGAAATCGTTTTCAATTCATTTTGAATTCGTTTTCAATTCAATTCATTTCGAAATCGTTTTCAATTCAATTCATTTCGAAATCGTTTTCAATTCAATTCATTTCGGAATCGTTTTCAATTCATTTTGAATTCGTTTTCAATTCATTTTGAATTCGTTTTCAATTCAATTCATTTCGAAATCGTTTTCAATTCATTTTGAATTCGTTTTCAATTCAATTCATTTCGAAATCGTTTTCAATTCATTTTGAATTCGTTTTCAATTCAATTCATTTCGAAATCGTTTTCAATTCATTTTGAATTCGTTTTCAATTCAATTCATTTCGAAATCGTTTTCAATTCAATTCATTTCGAAATCGTTTTCAATTCAATTCATTTCGGAATCGTTTTCAATTCAATTCATTTCGAAATCGTTTTCAATTCATTTTGAATTCGTTTTCAATTCAATTCATTTCGAAATCGTTTTCAATTCATTTTGAATTCGTTTTCAATTCAATTCATTTCGAAATCGTTTTCAATTCATTTCATTTCGAAATCGTTTTTAAAATCGATATAAATATCGTTCACGTCAAAATGGCGTCAATCTAATCAACACGGCTTCATATATTCCTTTATTTTCAAATATTCTATTTCAAATATTTCTTTTTCAAATATTTCTATTTTAAAACTGGAATGAGGCCCAATCAATTACCATATAAAGTTAATTATATGGATTTTCATACAACACATGTATAATAGCCTTGAAAAATAATCAACCATCAACCAAAGTGCACTACACTGTATAAGCATCAAATATAGACATTCAACGCTTATAACAGCCTGTCAATCAATCGATCGACATATTTACTCAATCAGGATGAGTGAACTTCAAATTTCATCCCAACACCCGTGTGGGGTTTCAAACAATCAAACACATATTTTATTTGTGCAGTTAGGCGATGTGTAAAATTTATCGACCCAATCAACGTCCTTCAAATAGGTGTACATAAACAAACCGTCTGGTTTGTAAATGACTATTCTATTTTATTCACTTTCACGTTAAAAATTATATTTTTAACGATAAAACATTTTATTCCAACATATGAATTTCTATTCAGTTCATTCTTTAAATAAAATGATATTTTTATTTTTCTAACATATTTTAGAAAATTTCGGCGGCATAACGGCACGATACTAGAAACGGGACGAGGCCTAGCCTTATCCCCGGTCTAGTGAAGGCCCACGCCATTCACACATCAATCAAATCAATTCGTTATGTAAACCACAAAATTTGGAGTAAGAGTCTAACCTAGCCTTACTCCTTCGCCTTATAACGGCGCACGTCTAATCCTAACCAATTTATCGATTCGATTTTTCACACCACAAATCACATTCAAACCAATATCGCAATCAATCACCAAACAGTCAAACAAACAAGTCCATGGTCTGTGGACGGTTGTGTCGGGTGCTACTAAGCACCGTCTGCATCCTAGTATATATATAACTAGAAAATAAATTGAAGAGTGAGAAATTCTCACATATAGCTATCCAAGCTCCACGGCACTTCACTGATAGAAAACTTCATCGCTATCGCACCTTCGTCATCTTCGTTGCCCGTAGCCACTACATATGTAAAAATCGAATTTTTACTTCGCTGTTCAGTATATAAAAATCGAATTTTTATTTCAAAGTTCAATATATAAAAATCGAATTTTTAGTTCAAAGTTCAATATATAAAAATCGAATTTTTATTTCAAAGTTCAATATATAAAAATCGAATTTTTAGTTCAAAGTTCAATATATAAAAATCGAATTTTTAATTCAAAGTTCAATATATAAAAATCGAATTTTTAATTCAAAGTTCAATATATAAAAATCGAATTTTTAATTCAAAGTTCAATATATAAAAATCCTATTTTTCTATCGAAGTTCAATATATAAAAATCCTATTTTTCTATCGAAGTTCAATATATAAAAATCCTATTTTTCTATCGAAGTTCAATATATAAAAATCCTATTTTTCTATCGAAGTTCAATATATAAAAATCCTATTTTTCTATCGAAGTTCAATATATAAAAATTGAATTTTTATTTCTAAGTTCAAATCTTTTTCGAAAAATCAGTTTTAAACTTTCTTTAAAAACAGTTTTAATTCTTTAAACAAATCAGTTTTAATTATTTTTGCAAATCAGTTTTTATTCTTTATAAAATTTCAGTTTTAAATGCTTTTTTAAAAAAAATCAGAATTAAACCCTTAATTAAAATAAATCAGTTTCTTTTAAAACTTCAAAGTCAGTTTCTTTTTTTAAAATCAAAACCAGTTTCTCTAAAATCGAAATAAAAAAAAAATAAAAAAAATAAAAAAATAAAGAAAAAAACTTACTGTATTCGATAGGGGGGGTTCCTTGCGGGGTCGCAGCCGACGTCGGGGGAGGGGTGCGGCTTGGGCTGGGGTGGTCGGAGGGGAGGGGTGCGGCTAGGGCTCGGGGTCTGGGGCTATCGGGTTATCGCGAGGGCGTGGGGTTCGATGCGGGTTCGGCGGAGAGGAAGAAGGGAGGGGGAAGAAGAGGAGGGCGGGGCGGCTGTGGTGGCTGCGCCGCCTAGGCGCGGCGGCGACATCTGGTGGGGCGCGATGCCCCTTTCCCCTTCTTCTTTTTTTTTTTTTATTTTTTTTTTTTGATTCGATTATTAAAAGAGGGGGGGGTGCCAGATAGATAAAAGGGAGGAGAGAGGATTTTTTTTTTTTTTAATTATTTAATTACTAAAAAGGTACTTTTACATATGACCTCGAAACGAGGTCCACCGCCTGTCGTCAATAGCGTTTTACCCCCATTTCGAACACAATGGGATATATATCGCAAGCTGATTTGACCATTTGAATCCGTTTCCGTTTAATTTACATTTAAATCACTATATTGAATTTTAAACGTACATTTCAAATTACCGGGGTCACATACTAACTAGAAAAATTCCCGAAAAATATTTTCTAGCTTCGTATTGACGATACGGTCCTAACAAAACTAGTTTCGTCAAATTCTGAGACTGTATGAAAAATGGCCAATTTCCAGTCGATTAAAATCAACTGAAACTGGTCAAACGCGTTTTCCTTTGCCGCGCTCACATATTGATTCGAAAAATTATGAAATTTGGAATCTAGCAATAACTTAACATCACGGACCCAACAAAACTGGTTTCGTCGAAATCCGAGGTCGTTTGCAAAATGGCTATTTTTAAGGGCTATATATTATATTAAAATATATATAAATTCCACAGCGACTATTTCTAATTTTCAACTGGACATATCTCATCATTTATAAAGTGAAATCTCAGTTTCTCAACTTCGTTGGAAAGATATCATCAATTAGATCCTAATGTTTTTGGTTTCACTAAAATCCGGATTGTTTTGCATCCGGTACATTCAATTGAAGTTTGAAATCGAATTATCGAACTACCGCGCCATTTTCAATTCTATTTATAATTATATATATATATTTATATTCTAACGATGGCGTATATAATATATACGATCGAATTATATTCAAAACAAATTTTCGTCGATATTATTTAAAATAATTCATTTTAAATAATCAAAATTCGCTAAAATTGCCAAAATAAAAATTTTAAACTGGCCCAGATTTTACGGGTTGTTACAAAAACATAGATCTAATTCAAATGAAATAGATAAGTTATTATAACTGTATTCGTAAATTTCCCACTCACCTTATAGCTTCCAAATCCAAAGTTATATCCTTTTAGGCCTACAATTCCCAAATTCTTATAAATCTACAATTTATCTAGAAAGGGGAAATTCTAGATATATAAAGATGTAAGAAAACAGGAAAAGAGGGGATAATATGATTTGGAGCGTCACTTTGCGTTCTTTTCAATTAGATCTGCTTATCCTCTCAATTTCATATGAATTGGATTTGATTTGTTATGTATGAATATATTTTAGATTAAGAAATTAGGTTTGGGGAAGGAGGAAAATGGCAGAGTTCCATGCCTCTGCATATTTATATGGAAAAAGAATGAGGTCTTACCCCTTTATTTACAGGGGTGGAAATGGCCTAGAACCATTGGATTAGTTTTAAGCTATATTCGTCCATTCGTTATATAAATAATTTAACCTAACCTATCAAAACCTAGCCAACACTGGGCAGCCTGATGCCTAGTAGGTCGACCGTGGCAGTCGACCGCCGGTCGACCCCCTACGGTCGACCGCTTGGGCATCAGATTGCCCAGGGCGGCTCGGTCAAATTAGGTAAATTATAGTTATAATTTTTGGTTTATTTAGTTTCCATCCATTTTCGTATTTCTCCGTAACTTTTTCATATGGACTCCGTCCGCGAAACTCCAAACATGAAAGTTGACCAGAATTCCGAGATGAACACATATTTTAAAGTTTTATGGTCAAATTCCTTCATTTGCAGAAATTCCTATCTTTGAAATTCTAATAATTAATTTATATTGCCAAAATTTCGAGTTGTTACAATCTCGAAAAGATACGATCAGAAGTAGCTCGTCTCACCAGGGAGCTAAATTAGCAAATGAGTGAATATAACTGTAACAACCTAAAATTTCTGAACCAAATTAAAATTTTTATTTTAGCTATTTTAATGGATTTTAAATATTTTAAATGATTTATTTTAAATAAAAACATTTTAAATTTATTTAAATCGAAGTTTGAATGTATAAATTTATTTTTACTATAAAACAAACTTGAAATGGCGCGGTAGTTTGAAAATTTGGTTTTGAACTTTAAATAAATGTACATAATGAAATATAAATCGGATTTCAATAAAACCAGAAACATTAGAATCTGTTTAATTATATCTTTCTAATGAATATGAAAAATTCAGATTTCATAACATAAATTGAAAGTTATGTCCAGTTTAAAATTTAAAATAGTCGCTATGGAATTTATATATATTTTATATAATATATAGCCCATAAAAATAACCATTTTGCAAATGACCTTCATTTTCGATGAAACCACTTTTGTTGGATCCGGAATGTCAAATTATGGTTATGTTTCAAGTTTCATAATTTTTGAAATTGATATGTGAGCATAGTAAATTTAAATATGTTTTGTAATCTAAATTTAAATTTAATAGACTAGAAAATGACCATTTTTCAAACGGTCTCCAAATTTGATGAAATTAATTTTGTTAGGACTGTGTCGTCAAAATATAGTCAGATTTATTTATTTTTGTAATTTTTGAAGTCAGTATGTGTCCCTGGTAAATTAAAATGTACGTTTAAATTCAATATATATTGATTTATATTTTAATTTTTACGTCAACAAATTAACATAGTCGAATTGGCCTATGAAACATATCCTATTGTATTCGGAATGGGGGTATTTAGCTAGGAACGACAGTCGTTGGGTTCGATTTGGAGTTCGTATCAATAAACAGGTATTTTCGGAAATTAAATAACATTATAAATATATATTAATTTCTAAACCTAAAATTCTCGTTCGCTAGAAAATAATAACCCGCTGCATTTCTTCAGTTTGACCGGTGGAAAACCTCGTTCCCTTCTCCCCCTATTTTCTCCAAATCTACAGCGAATTAAATCCCACTTTCTAAATGAAAATCAAAGTATTTTCTACACTCTTCAAATCAATATCATACCAGGTTGATCGAATTTCATTGTGTATTTTGGGAGTTCTCAGCGCCTGAAGGGCCACCGTTTGCACGAGAATCGAGGGAGGAGGAGTGATCCGAGTTGGCGGCGGTTGTGGGTGAAAGTGCGCGGCGTAGGGGCGCTCCACGTGGCAGTGGCCGATCGAGGTCTAGAGGAGCGTGGCGGTGCTGGTATCGAACCCTGGCTTTCGAGGGGGATTCGGCCGAACTGGAATGAGGACGATGAAGGTTAAAACGTAAATTAGGTTAATTAAAATTTAATTATCTTCGTTAATTACTTTATTAAATTATATAATGTATAAACGTTGATATCTTTTTCATACGACGTCCGAATGCAGTGATTTTAGTTGCGTTGGATTCGCAACGACGAGCACTACAACATGGAACTGTCCAAAATGGAAACGGAGGCAGTCAGAATTTTAACAAATTTAAATATTTGTTTAATTTTGTTAAAAACAATCTTCAAATGAAGGCGGAGTGGAAACGAATGAGAGAATTCTCTCACTAAAATATTTGTACAATTATTTAATTTATTTTATAACAGTAAATATATAGAAATTGCAAGTGTTGATTTTTATCTGTTGTATGTAACATTGCTTGAGTTCAACACATGAACTATTCACAACTCATCTGCACATGAAGCCTTGTTTGAAAATACGACACTCATATTTCAAACAATGTGGATACACTTTGTGGTTGTTGAAATATGATATAAATATCTATTTATTATTTGAACAGTAAAATTTTCATTACTTGTCTAAGTAAAATTGGTTAATTAGAAAAATAATTCAAATCGAATTAGAATTGGTTAAATTTATTAACCAATCATTTATTTAAATAGACTGTGTTGTTTGAAAACCCCACACGGGTCTAGGGATGATAATTTATTTGCATCTCCCTTGGATTTGACTATATGTCAGCCGATTGATTGACAGGCTATTATAAGCGTTATTTAATTATTTAATGCCTATACAATTGTAAAATGCACTTTGGATGATGTTTGAATGTTGAATGACTATTTATAATTATTGTTGAATACATGCGATGTATGAAATCCATATAATTGAAATTATATGGTAATTGATTGAGTCGCATTCTGATTCTGAAATAACGAATATTTTAAAATGACGAATATTTTAAAATAACAAATATTTTAAAATAATATTCAGTGAAGAATCAAAATGTGATTTTGATGTCCGATTTTGGATGGACACGAAAATATTGAAATGTGAAGCCGAGTTAAGCAGTAAACGCCATTTTAACTCGAACGCGTTTATAAATCGATTTTATTCATTTTATAATGAATAAGAAAAGGAAATAGATTTCAGAATCAAATATTTTGAAAATATTATCATTTTAATATTACAAAAAGATATGGAATATTTAATTTTAATCTAAAATTGAAAATGAAGCTGAAATCATTTTAAAATGAATTTATGATTATTTTATAAAATACTTTTTAAATAGAAATCAATGATAAATATATATATATATATACACACAAATGGTTCGAACTGAACACGCCGTGCAACGACTATTCACGAATTTCAACCATTGACTTCAAATGGACGTAATGGGAGATCCGACCCTCGGATTCTCCTAAACCCAGAACCTTTGGGTTTGTATCGAAAAGATCTTTCCAATGAATATAAGAGATTTAAATTTGAACGGTTGGATTTCAAATAATGTCCAAATCAATTTCAGAAAAGGTTGTTATGGATGCAGTTTGGTGGCCGTTATTGGATAACTACTGTAAGGGCCTTAATAAAATTATTAAAAATATGGAAAAATTATGTAAAATCATAATAAATGATTTGGAAAGATTTTGGATGAAAAATTCCATATTTGAAAGGATAAAAGATATTTTTATCTCAATGAACTAGTTATTAAATAGAATAATAATTCAATGTTTTTAAACAAATAAATTGGATTGAAAATGGTTTTAATATAACCAGAATTTTCCAACGTACGAATTGGAATGGATTTGAATGGAAATAATCTTCGGAATATTTTGATATCGGATTTTGTGATTATACACATATTGTTTAGAAATTTGGAAGATACAAATATCGTTATTCCCAATACGATATCCGTTGGTTTCATAATTTGATATTGAATTTACGCCGATATTATTTCTATTCAGAGTCTTGTATTTAATATCAAATTAGATTTTGGGTTTGTCATGAATGGTGTCTTTAGAACACTGTTCTTAAACCCAGTTGAGAAAAGAATAAATCTTTTAATTAAGATTTAGAGAAGTTTACAAATTAATTAACATTTAATTGGGATTGAATTAAAATTGGACTTTTGGGTTTATCGTGAACGGTGCTTTAAATAACATCTGTTCTTTAGCCCAATTAACAATGAAGATATGATTTGGAATTTATAATCTTTTAATTAAGATTAATGGAATTTTACCAAAGTAAAGTTTTCTAGTTTAATATATTAAATTGGAATTGAATGGAATTCAATTTGGTAATGATAGAGATCATCTTCTATGAAGGAAGACCGTTACTATATATGGAATTATAAAGCTTTGGGTTATACCATTTATATTATTTGTCTGATACATGAATTTATATCGATTATACACTGTTATGATTTCCGTGTAGATTCCATTTTGATGGAAGATGATTTTGGGTTTATCATGAACTGTGTTTTAAATGACATTGGTTCTTTGACCTAGTTAAAGACATGATTTATTTCCTAAATTTGAATAATCATTGAATAATGAGTTTTGAAGATTAAAACTAAGTGGAGTTTTAATTAATCTTTAATTAGATTGAAATGTTAGTGTAGTAATTAAATTTGCCAAATTTGAGAAGTGTTCGAAAATGGAGTACAAACAGATTTACTTCATGTGATAGTTAAATCTTTAAATAGATTTGAACGTTAAATGGTAATTGAATTTACCAATAACACAGTGGGTGTTAGGTATGCAGTACTACCAGTTTTACTCAAAGGGATAAATAAGTTGGGACTGGAAAAATAAAATAAATGATTACTTCGGTAAGGCTCGATAATCCCGACTAGTTTGATGAACCTTAATTTGGTTTAAATTGTTAAAGGATAAAATAAAATCATTTAAAATTGATCCAAAGGAAGATTAAAGAATAAGTTTAAATGAATTTATCTTTGATAAAATTAATGGGAACCTTTCCCAAAAATGTGAATTTTTGAATAAAAGAATATTCTGGATTGGAATGAGGTGTATGATATGTTTTTATAGCACCTGATTATTGATTATAGAATACGCGAGTTATTCAGAAAGACCAGGTTTATCCTATTTCGGATAACTGATACGACGATTAAAAGTCGACGATGAAGACGATGGTTGTGACACCCCACGTCCATTAATGTCACTCACAAAGGGAATGCATTAACTTCTATGGAGCGTTTTAAGTGTGTATAAAACAGAAACTTAACAACAAGACAGATATAAAACAGTACTTAAAAATTTAAAACTTCATTCATTGCAGCGGTAAACAAATAAGTTTGATTACATCATCAAAAACCAAAGACTAGAGTCGAGTACACAATATCCATCTCGACTAAATCAGAGTACATAAAATGAAAGACATAACCCCAACATAAAATAGCCATAAATAAGATAGGCTGAACTTTTACTTCAGCGATCCAAGTAACTTCTAAAAGCAAGAGATAAAGCTGTCCAAATCAAGCTCCACTAGTACTAGTCCCACCCTGAGCACCTGGAGGGGGGGGGAGGGGAAATGAAGAAAAGAGGTGGAAACAAAGGGGGTCAGACATAAAGTCTGGCGAGTGCAATAACTTTAACAATATAATCATTAAGTAACTAGGATAAGCCATAAGCTGGAAAATAAGGAAATGACTGTGAACAAATGGGTATGACAGAGCAAACAAAGGAAATAAGATGAACAAAGAAAACGTTAAAGGCGCACCTAATCACTATAGGATAATTACTATACTGCACCAAGGCTAATTTCACCGCACCCTTCCTAGTCACCCTAAAAGTTGATCCCGCCCACCGAACAAAATAATGATAATGGCAGTTCGTGTACCCCTAGCTGCCTTCATAGGTGCCGTCTGCCCCTATCTCCACTAGGTGTACCCACTACCCTCCCTATTCTAATTACAATATTTATTCATAATATGGTAGTTATACTCCTAGTTGTCTTCATAGGTGCCATCTGCTCCTATCTCTGCTAGTCGTACCCACTACCTTCCCCATTCGATCGGCTCCCTAACTCGTAGATACCCGTGCTGGTCCTACAGTAGGGTGTATCACTCCCCAAAGTGGCAACCCTATACCACTAAAGATGCACGGCTTATATCCACACGATGCAACAACGTCTTACCTACCAGCTCGGGCCCACGCACGCACATGACCCCGTTGGACTCGCGTTGCCAACGCTAACCCATTTTGACCTATTACAATCAAACCCAGTAAGCGTGTCCCATCCTCGACTTGGGTCGAGCTCACAAAGATACTAAATGGGTTACTGGTTTGAAAAGGGTCCCCACACAAGCTTCCCACCTATGCTTGGTCCCCACTAAGATTCCCCACTTAACCTCTTCTTATTCATGTCTTCTTACATGTTTTCAACTTGGTTAAGTGTTTATAATTATATCCCACATGTCCCCCATGTTATCCACTCAACAAATCAACATGTGTTATTGGTTAAGCTTATCTTAACTCTACCCGCTTCTCAGATCGATATATTGGTTAAGCTGGTCTTAACCCCATCCACTTATATCTTATTGGTTAAGTTGGTCTTAACCCTATCCGCGTATCTGATCAATATATTATTATTGGTTAAGTTTGTCTTAACCCTATCCACTTATCAGATTAATATATAATATATATATTATTGGTTAAGCTGGTCTTAACCCTTCCCACTTATCAAATTATTGGTTAAGCTGGTCTTAACCCTCCCCACTTATCAAATTTTACTTAGTTTGTGATTAGGTACTTCTTAGTTCACATATACATTGGTTAACAGAATAACTCCTTAAGTACCAACTCCGAAGACCGAGATCAACATTAGATCGTTACTCAGAGAATCACTCACTCAACCAAACTTCTGTTTGTCATTCATATTTGTCTTTAATCAGCATTAATTAATTATTAAGACACCAAATCGTATTTCACATGCCACCAAAGGCACCCACTTAACCCCCCCATGTCCCACCACATGTTTATCTGGTTAAGTGTTACTTAATTCATTAGAACCGTAACCTTGTAAAGACCTCCCACATTAGGCTGACATTTGCGGTTGCTGGATTTGCCGGGCGGGTCCGGGCAGTCTTATACCGCAAATGAGCCTAACCTCATGTCTTTACAATTGTTATGCATTTAATTCGTGCCTTTGACCACTCACATTAGACTGACATTTGTGGCTGCTGGATTTGCCGGGTGGGTCCGGGCAGTCTTACACCACAAAAGAGTCTAACCTCGTGTCTTAGGCGGTTAATTATTACACATCTTTATTTAACCCCAAATTGGATTAATATCCCTATTCAAATTTGTCAATAAATTTCAAATTCATTTATGTCCATAATTATCTCTTAAAATTATGTCCATAAATACCAATTATGCCAATTAATGTCTCAAATTAATTATATGCCTTTTAAGGCCATTTTATGCCAATTCACAATTTATGTATATTCAATATTACCCCCATCGTTCCCACGTTGTTCGTTCTCTTATCATGACATATATATATATATATATATATATATATATATATATATATATATATATTAGACTATCAATTAGTCTAACACATAAAAGGGAAGAAACATCACAAGTTTGCATAACACCCAAAATAGATCTAACTTGCAAAATAAGAATTACAACATAACTTGCATAAACTTTGTATAGTCATGAATCTAAACATAAACCTAAAAGGTGTGAACTTGCATGTATGAATCTAGTTTTCAACCAAACTTGCATAGGCCATAGTCACAAACTTGCATAAAACTATACATGTCATAGATCTAAACATAGGGGTGTAAACTTACATATATGTGAATCTGATCACTACCTAAACTTGCATATAGTCATTCTACTTGTTTCACATATAAACTTGTGTACGATCCACATAGAAACTAGCATATAATCTACACCGAAACTTGCATATAAAAATGATGTCAGACATGAATCAAGTTGAACATAGGTGATTGGGTATATAAAAAGGGATCCACAACAAAAACTATCATTATGAACAACTAGCATATATTCATAAAATATCACATTTTTCCAATGATTCACAAACATAGCCATATAACCCAATTTATAACTCAACCTAATTAACTTGTTAATTATCTTATTAAAGAAATTGAACTCATAACTCAAAGAAGGTCTTGAGTTCTGAGATCTGTGTTCTGAAGTTGAATTAGCTCGCCTTTGGAGTAAACAAATTTGTTGTTGTTGTTGTTGTTATAGACTTTAGTTGAATTGAGTTGATTAGCTTCACTTTCCCTTTCGTTGGTGGCGGCTACTCTAGGTTGCAAGGTGATAACATGACGACCATGGTTCTAATTTTGATTTGGTTTTAGGGTTTGAGTCTACATGTGTTTATATAAAATTTATGATTAATTTAGGCTATCCGATCAACCTAGAATCAATCAAGACCATCCAGTCAAGATAGAGTGACACCGCAGCCCTAATAACTCAGCACTGAGTCACAAAATCGTCATCTCTCAGATCTGCCTGGCGGGACAGGTCGACCCCTAGGTCGACCCCCAGGTCGACCTGTAGGGGGGAGGTCGACACTAGGGTCGACCCCCTGGTCGACCCCCTGGTCGACCCGGGTCCTGGGCGGGAATTTTCCCGCCCAACCCGCTTCAGACTTCTGATTTGAATTTTGAATCATTTTCGAGCTGTTTGAATTTATTTGAATTTTCTAGAAACTTCCGACAGCCATAACTTCTTCATACAAAGTCCAATTTACGCAAACTCGGACTCTATCTCAACCAGAATTCCGAGACGAACACATTGGCGTATCCCGTTTCCCTTGATTCTTATATTTAAAATTAAGTATTCTTTAATTTGTTAACATTAATATTAAAATTACGAGGTGTTATATTCTCCCCTCCTTAAAGGATTTCGCCCCCGAAATCTCCTAGTTAAGGAGAATGCATATCCTAACATCCAATCATCCATCTACTCAACCATCAAATACAGGAATCCATTGCCCTTACAAAATTTCTAATGCTGTATGAACATATGCAAGAAGTGTGTGTATATGTTCCTTATCTAATGCAAAATAAGGCGGTCTACTGATTCAGTTGACCTCGTTACTGCAAATCATGATAGTGCTATGCGTCCACTATGTATGCGAAAGAATCCTATCGATGCATATTATTTCTACATGTGTGCACAACCATTCATCAAAATGCAGCATCCATATGATAACACAACCATTATACATCCATTAATTTAAATATGCACACACATTTATATACAACATGAAGGTGATTGGGCCGATCTAGTGCCTAAGGTGTGTGTATATGTATCCATGAGCAACCACTGGCAACCACTTGCATCCATTTGCATCCATCTGACATAACATGTCTCAAACACATGTTTCAACCATAGGGTTCTGCCTAACTAAAGATCGAAGATGTCATCGCAAAGATAATACTAAAAGATAGGACAAGTATCAACAAAGCGGTAAAAAAAAGGAGAAATTAAAACATACCCTCAAAAAGGAAAGGGTACAACGTACACATCATATCTTCTGTCTCCCAAGTCGCGTCTCTTTGATCATCTCCCCATTGCACTTTGACCAACTTGACCTCTTTGTTGCGAAGCTTTTTGACCTCCAATCCGAGAATGCGTGTAGGAGCTCGTCTGATCGTGGCATTGCTCTCTACTTCAACTTCTTCGAGCATGCTCGGCTCTACCACTTCTGCTGTATCGTGTAAACACTTACGCAAATGTGAAACATGAAACAAGTCATGAACTCCGCTGAGCTTCTCTGGTAACTTTACTTTATACGCCATATGTCCAATCCTCTCTATAATTGGAAAGGGTCCTACGAACCTCGGTGCCAACTTACCTACTGATCCAAAATGGACTACGTTTCTCAACGGTGACACCTTATCAAAAACCATGTCCCCAACATCGAACTCAAGATCGGTTCGTCTCCTATCAGCATATGACTTCTGTCGGTCCTGCGCCGTACGTCTGAGGATGATAAGCGGTACTTAAGCATAATTGTGTTCCAACCGCCTCTCGTAAGCTTTTCCAAAATTCGGTCGTGAAAATGGGATCTCTATTACTCACAATGCTAGAGGGTATGTCGTGCAAACGGACAATCTCTCGAAGGTAAACGGATGCTAACCATGCGGCGGTCCTTCTACTTTTAATAAGTCAGTCTACAATTACCCAAATCCCCGTATTACCCTTCCTTGGTCTTGGTAACCCATCTACAAAATCCATGGAAATGCTTTCCCATTTCCAAAGCGGAATCTCTAAAGGATGGAGCAAACCTCTGGGCTTCTTTTGCTCCGCCTTGACTTGCTGGCACACTAAGCTTCTAGCAACGAACTCGGCCACGTCCTTCTTCATTCCAGCCCAAAAGAAAACTCACTTCATAACCCTATACATCTTATCACCACCGGGATGAGAACGATGTGAGTCTTCAAGAATTGCCTTCTTCAAACTCTCGTCTTGTGGTACGCAAAGTCTTCCATCTCTACGTAGCCAACCTCTCTCATCTATAGCATATCTATTCAGATGACTTAAGGACTCCCCTCTTATAAGCTTGCCTACTATCTCAACCAATTGTGGGTCGTTTCGCCGTGCCTCTCCAACTCGACCCAAAAGTGTAGGTTGCACCTCTAGCGATGCCAATAATCCGGGTACATAATTGACAGAGGGTCTGAAGTCAAAGGAAGATATATACTCGAAACTCTGCCACTCTACGAACAGAGGACTTAAAGTTAACTTCTTTCTACTTAAGGCGTCAGCTACAACATTACCCTTGCTAGGGGTATATGCGATCTCAAAATCGTAGAATGCCAAAAACTCTATCCATCTCTGTTGCCTCAAGTTTTAGTCCTTCTGAGAGAATAAGTACTTTAGCGACTTATGGTCTGTTCTTCTTCGTGAGCTTATTCAGCTCTCTATAGCCCACATACAATCTAAGTGAACCATCAGCCTTCGTAGCAAAAAAAACAACAACTGGAGCACCCCATTCCGAAATGCTTCTTCTTATGAACCCCTTCTCAAGCAACTCCTTCGCTTGCTTACTGAGTCCTCTTCCCTCCCTCGGAGCCATGTGGCGCACTGGTAATGCAACTGGCTTTGCATTATCTACTAGATATATTCGAAAGTCTATCTCATGCCTCGGGGGTAAACCTCGAACCTCGCCGAAGACGTCACTATATTCACGGACCACACGAACAGATTTCAAATCATCATTGGATGCATCAAGGGATTCTAGGTAGCTAAGCATTACCGGACCTCTAGGGTCACAAGAAATATCGAGGGTATTTCCACAACGAGTCAACAATCTTACTACCCTTCTTTCACAATCTAGGATGGCACCGCACCTAGTTAGCCAATCCATACCTAGAATCAAGCCGTAACCCATGAAGCCAAGAACAAAGGCGTTGCATTCAAACCCAATGCCCAAGATAGACACTCTCAAATCCCGACAAATCATAGAAAGATGAGCCGAACCATCAATAGGATTTGAGACTACTATGGGATCTGTGACTAGACTAGTATTTAGTGCAGTGTTTCAACTACGAAGTAGATACAAACGAGTGTGAAGCGCCAGAGTCAAACAAAGTACGAACAGGATGATCAAACAGAAAAACTAAACTTTCAACAGAAATGTTTCTATCTCTCTCCTGTCCTGGTGCCATGAGAGCCTGAATCTGCCCTCTCGCCTGCCCTGGTGCCATGAGAGCCTGAAGCTGCCCTCCAGAAGTTCTTTGCCCTTGCCCCTGTTTCCTTGGGCAGTCCTTAACTAGATGATCTGCCTCTCCACAGTGGAAACAACCAGTCTTCTTCTTTTTCCTACAGTCTTTACTCAGATGGCCTGGCGTCCCACAATTAAAGCACTTCTTCTTTCTTTCTAGCGTCTTTTATTTAAGTAGTCGGTATTTCACCAGTGTGGCCCTTCCTTTTCTCATGGCCCCTTGTTATCCTTATCGTCTTTCTTTAGATCTACTTTGTCGCGTGTCCTTTCCATGTTTCTCCTGCACATTCTCTGTTCGTGGCCTCCTACCAAATGAGGCTTCGTTCTTCATTAACCAAGCAGCTAATTGAACCTCCCGTCGTCTATCTTAAAGGTACCAACAAGTCCTCCACTTCCTCCTAGTTTTGACAGATGTCCCGGTCCCATGAAGTGGTTTTCCACCCATCGTACGGAAGTTCTTACATATCTTAGAAAAAGCGTCTATGTGCGTGGGGGAAGAAATTCAAAAAGGAAAGAGGAAGAGATTCAAAACGGAGAATCGAAGGAAAGATATATGGCTCTTGGGGGTTATGTTTTTAAAACAAACAAATTTTTCTCTTGATAATACTTTCCTTAAAACATACTTTTGAAAGTATTTCTTTATAAAATGCTTTTTGAAAAATAGTTTTTCAAAATTCATATCTGGTTTGGTAACCTTCAGCTCTGATACCACGTGTGACACCCCACGTCCATTAATGTCACTCACAAAGGGAATGCATTAACTTCTATGGAGCGTTTTAAGTGTGTATAGAACAGAAACTTAACAACAAGACAGATATAAAACAGTACTTAAAAATTTAAAACTTCATTCATTGTAGCGGTAAACAAATAAGTTTGATTACATCATCAAAAACCAAAGACTAGAGTCAAGTACATAATGTCCATCTTGACTAAATCAGAGTACATAAAATGAAAGACATAACCCCAACATAAAATAGCCATAAATAAGATAGGCTAAACTTTTACTTCAGCGATCCAAGAAACTTCTAAAAGCAAGAGATAAAGCTGTCCAATTCAACCTCCACTAGTACTAGTCCCACCCTGAGAACCTTGGGGGGGGGGAGGAAGAAAAGAGGTGGAAACAAAGGGGATCAGACATAAAGTCTAGCGAGTGCAATAACTTTAACAATATAATCATTAAGTAACTAGGATAAGGCATAAGTTGGAAAATAAGGAAATGACTGTGAACAAATGGGTATGACAGAGCAAACAAAGGAAATAAGATGAACAAAGATAACGTTAAAGGCGCACCTAATCACTATAGGATAATTACTATACTGCACCAAAGCTAATTTCACCGCACCCTTACTAGCCACCCTAAAAGTTGATCATGCCCACCGAACAAAATAATGATAATGGCAGTTCGTGTACCCCTAGCTGCCTTCATAGGTGTCGTCTGCTCCTATCTCCACTAGGTGTACCCACTACCCTCCCCATTCTAATTACAATATTTATTCATAATAGGGTAGTTATACTCCTAGCTTTCTTCATAGGTGTCGTCTGCTCCTATCACTGCTAGTCATACCCACTACCTTCCACATTCGATCGACCCCTTAACTCGTAGATACTTGTGTTGGTCCCACAGTGGGGTGTATCACTCCCCAAAGTGGCAACCTGATACCACTAAAGATGCACGGCTTATATCCACACGATGCAACAACGTCTTACCTACCAGCCCGGGCCCACGCACGCGCATGACCCCGTTGGACTCGCGTTGCCACCGCTAACCTGTTTTGACCTCTTACAATCAAACCCAGTAAGCGTGTCCCATCCTCGACTTGGGTCGAGCTCACAAAGATACTAAATGGGTTACTGGTTTGAAAAGGGTCCCCACACAAGCTTCCCACCTATGCTTGGTCCCCACTAAGATTCCCCACTTAACCTCTTCTTATTCATGTCTTCTTACATGTTTTCAACTTGGTTAAGTGTTTATAATTATATCCCACATGTCCCCCATGTTATCCACTTAACAAATCAACATGTGTTATTGGTTAAGCATGTCTTAACCCTACCTGCTTCTCAGATCGATATATTGGTTAAGCTGGTCTTAACCCCATCCACTTATATCTTATTGGTTAAGTTGGTCTTAACCCTATCCGCATATCCGATCAATATATTATTATTGGTTAAGTTTGTCTTAACCCTATCCACTTATCAGATTAATAAATAATATATATTATTGGTTAAGCTGGTCTTAACCCTTCCCACTTATCAAATTATTGGTTAAGCTGGTCTTAACTCTTCCCACTTAACAAATTTTACTTAGTTTATGATTAGGTACTTCTTAGTTCATAGATACATTGGTTAAGAGAATAACTCCCTAAGTACCAACCCCGAAGACCGAGATCAACATCAGATCGTTACTCAGAGAATCACTCACTCAACCAAACTTCTGTTTGTCATTCATATTTGTCTTTAATCAGCATTAATTAATTATTAAGGCACTTTATCGTATTTCACATGCCACCCAAGGCACCCACTTAACCCCCTCCCCCATGTCGCACAACATGTTTATTTGGTTAAGTGTTACCTAATTCATTAGAACCGTAACCTTGTAAATACCTCCCACATTAGGCTGACATTTGCGGTTGTTGGATTTGTCGGGCGGGTCCAGGCAGTCTTATACCGCAAATGAGCCTAACCTCGTGACTTTACAATTGTTACGCATTTAATTCGTTCCTTTGACCTCTCACATTAGACTGGCATTTGTGGCTGCTGGATTTGCCGGGCGGGTCCGGGCAGTCTTACACCACAAAAGAGTCTAACCTCGTGTCTTAGGCGGTTAATTATTACACATCTTTATTTACCCCAAATTGGATTAATATCCCTATTCAAATTTGTCAATAAATTCCAAATTCATTTATGTCCATAATTGTCTCTTAAAATTATGTCCATAAATACCAATTATACCAATTAATGTCTCAAATTAATTATATGCCTTTTAAGGCCATTTTATGCCAATTCACAATTTATGTATATTCAATATTACCCCCATCGTTCCCACGTTGTTCGTTCGCTTATCATGACATATATATATATATATATATATATATATTAGACTATCAATTAGTCTAACACATAAAAGGGAAGAAACATCACAGGTTTGCATAACACCCAAAATAAATCTAACTTGCAAAATAAGAATTACAACATAACTTGCATAAACTTTGTATAGTCATGAATCTAAACATAAACCTAAAAGGTGTGAACTTGCATGTATGAATCTAGTTTTCACCCAAACTTGCATAGGCCATAGTCACAAACTTGCATAAAACTATACATGTCTGTTCTAAACATAGGGGGTGTAAACTTGCATATATGTGAATCTGATCACTACCTAAACTTGCATATAGTCATTCTACTTGTTTCACATGTAAACTTGTCTATGATCCACATAGAAACTGGCATATAATCTACATCCAAACTTGCATATAAAACTGATGTCAGACATGAATCAAGTTGAATATAGGTGACTGGGTATATAAAAAGGGATCCACAACAAAAACTATCATTATGAACAACTAGCATATATTCACAAAGTATCACATTTTTTCAATGATTCACAAACATAGCCATATAACCCAATTTATAACTCAACCTAATTAACTTGTTAATTATCTTATTAAAGAAATTGAACTCACAACTCAAAGAAGGTATTGAGTTCTGAGATCTGTGTTCTGAAGTTGAATTAGCTCGCCTTTGGAGTAGACAAATTCGCTGTTGTTGTTTTTATAGACTTTAGTTGAATTGAGTTGATTAGCTTCACTTTCCCTCTAGTTGGTGGCGGCTACTCTAGGTTGCAAGGTGATAGCATGACGACCATGGTTCTAATTTTGATTTGGTTTTAGGTTTTGAGTCTACATGTGTTTATATAGAATATAGGATTAATTTAGGCCATCCAATCAACCTAGAATCAATCAAGACCATCCAGTCAAGATAGAGTGACACCTCAGCCTTAATGACTCAGCACTGAGTCACAAAATCGTCATCTCTCAGATCTGCCCAGGGGGGGGCAGGTCGACCCCCTAGGTCGACCCCCAGGTCAACCTGTAGGGGGGAGGTCGACACTAGGGTCGACCCCCTGGTCGACCTGGATCCTGGGCGGGAATTTTCCCGCCCAACCCGCTTCTGACTTCTGATTTGAATTTTGAATCTGTTTCGAGCTGTTTGAATTTATTTGAATTTTCTAGAAACTTCCGACAACCATAACTTTTTCATACGAAGTCCAATTTATGTAAACTTGGACTCTATCTCAACCAGAATTCCGAGACGAACACAATGGCGTATCCCGTTTCCCTTGATTCTTACATTTAAAATTAAGTATTTTTTAATTTGTTAACATTAATATTAAAATTACGGGGTGTTACAATGGTTGAAGGCCGGAGATCTTCACATCGTTTGGATGATTACTCATGTCTTGATTGGGCTATACACCCAAGACGAGGTAATAAGTGGTGATCGTCCAGACATACTTGGAGATCGACCGGATATGCGAGGACCTCTCTCCTGTATTGGACATATGGGACGAGGAATAAAGTGCCTCCAGTTTCGTTCAGACCTAGAACAGACTTGTAAATGGATGTGTGTTTGACATTGGATTTCATTCGATGTTGATTTATTTCTATTAAATATATACCTGTTTGGTGGTGGAGAGTTTATTCTCTTGCTTAACACCCTTATCTAAGACGTACGATCTTAGAGGTTATATATTGATAGACACCAGTTGTATGGCGTGAATTGTTAGTGTGGCATGTTGAGATGCAAATGACCAAGGCTTTTGTTAAAAAGCAGAGTCTTGTGGTTGATGATCAAAGCACAACTTTAATTAACATAGCTTTGTGTATAACGTTAATTCACGAGCCTCACACCCCGATATGGGTCAAAAACGGGATGGGACAGCAGGTAGTGCATGAATTTCTTTCTAGCTAGAAGTGGTGTCATGGTATGGAGTCCAGACATTTTTACTTATGTGGATTATGGATTACGAGGCACCTCCGATATAGGGCTATATGCTCATAAGGTCGACGTACTGACTTGTTTAGAATTCCGATTGGACCAGGAAACGTATTGTTCAGGAATAACCAATCCACTAAAGTAAGTGTGGACCGGCCCTGCAAGATCCAAGGGTTCACTGCGGGGGATCCTGGGTCATTCCACGAGAGATGGCCCGAAATCAGTGAGGAACATTGTAACGACCCGCACTTCCACTCACTTCAAACCGACCAATAACCGAACCCATGTCGATTCAAAGTAAGCCAAAGTACGTTTTGTTAGGGTTTATCAGAGCAAACACAGCGGAATACAAAACTCACAACGGAACAAATAAAATATAATAAGGATATTTCATTGCAGTTGTAGCAACCCAGAAAATACGAGCCAATTTAAAAATTTTAAATTTGGTTATTTTAAAGAATTTGGAGTAATTGAAATAAAATATTTCAATTGAATAACGAGTTAGAAATAGTGTGGCAGTTTAAAATTTTGAATTCGAACTTTGACTGAACGTACATGATGCAAAATAAAACGGATTTTAGCGAAACAAAAAATATTTAAATATATTTAAGAATATCTTTCTAACGAATCTGAAAAATCGAAATTTCATAGCGGGAATCAAAAGTTATGGCCAGTGGAATTTTCAGAAAGCTTGCTATGGAGCTTATATAGGCCTTGGAAATTGACATTTTGTAAACGACCTCCGTTTTCGATGAAACCACTTTTGTTGGATCCGGGATGTCAACTTATTGCTAAGTTTAAATTTCCATAATTTTTGAAATCAATATGTGAGCGTGGCAAAGGAAAATGTGTTTGGTTGATTTCAGTCAAATTGGATCGACCAGAAAATGGCCATTTTTCAAATGGTCTCAGAATTCGACGAAATCAGTTTTGTTGGACCGTATCGTCCAAACATAGCTAGATAATTTTTTCGGGAATTTTTAGAATCAGTGTGTGGCCCTGGCAAATTAAAATGTACGTTCAAATCGAAAATCGAACGTTTTATACTTTAATTTGAAGAATAACCGACTGTAACAGTCGAATGGGCCTACGAAACATATTCCATTGTGTTCGGAATGGGGGTATTTAGCTAGGGGCGGCAGTCATTGGGTTTGGATTGGAGTTCATTTGAAAAAACCCTAATTTTTGAAATATATAAATAACGGGACAATCAAATAATTCCATTCATAATTAAATTTATAAAATAAAATAAAAAACCCAGCTTCTTCCTTCTCATCGACGGCGGAAGAACCTTCCTTCCTTCTCTCCAACTTTCTAGCGAATCTGCACCTCGAAACCCTAGGGTCCTTTGGAACTTTTCATAGATCTCTCCTTCCTCTTCCAATCAACACCAACCACACCCCGTCTGGTGCAACCATTGTCGAGATCTGTTAGCTTGAAATTGTCGACTTCAGAGACCCGCCGCCGCTCCGATCTACGTTCGATCTGAGCGCCGTGACCGGCGATTGGAAGCCCCCTCCTCCCTCTTCGAGGCTGCGTTGCCCGATCCTCACATCGTTGCACGGATTTGGCGCTAGATCGAAACCTAGTTTCGAACAATTTCAGAGGGTAACGACCTTGGTTTTTTATAACTGAATATAACACTTTTAAGTGTTGCAAATCTTGTTTTTCAAATAAAAATCGTATCTTTTTGCTATGTTGACGAAATTCGATGAAACAGGAAACATCGGACTCGTAGCGACATCATCTACATTTTAGGAGAATCTAGAACGTGTTCTGAGCTCGCTACAAATTTCAGAAGGATTAAAATCAATGTGAGACATCTAAAATTAATATGGAATGGAAATGTATTGTATAAATTATATGAGCGAAATATAAATTATATATACGTTGTACACTACATGTATGAGCGTTGTATAAGTTATATGAGCGATGTATAAATTGTACATGTATTGTAAAAATCATATATGTGTTGAAATGGAAATGAAAGATATATATATATATATACACACACATACTCCCCTCGTCCACAGACCATGGACGATATAAATTGTTTGTGTATGACGTGAAATTGATTGATAATGCGAATAGTTGAAAATGAGGTGAAATGCGAATGGTTGGAAATATTTGTTTATGGGTAAAAGAGATTGTTTGTGGTTGAAACAATGGGAATTACTGTGGAAAATTCATATGATATGAAATCGATCTTAGATCATTTAGATAAGCCCCTTATGGAACGCCGTGAGGCCTAAGGTAGTGCGAGGAGCCGTACTCGGGACGGTACCGGTTTTTAACCCCCTACCGTTATGCTACCGAAATTTTCAGTAATATCTATGGGTTTGAATTATTTTCATGTGTTGAATTATATTCATGTGATGAATAAATTTCTTAGATAATAAAAATCACATTTTTATTATGAGTCTGAAGTATATGAGATATTCGTGTGTTGAATAACATTCATGTGTTAAATAAATTCGTTGAAAGATAAAAATAGCATTTTTATCTTATATATGAAGTATATAAAATATTAGTGTTATAAATAAATTATTTTAACTTCAAAAATAACATTTTTATCAAATATATGAAGTATATAAAATTTTTGTTTTAACGATAAAAATATCATTTTTACTATATGTATGAACTATTTAAAATATTCATGAGTTGTAAAGAATTCATGTGTTGAATAAATATTTTGAATGATAAAAATATCGTTTTTATTATGTATACAACTCACTAAAAATACACATGTGTGAAATAAATATCTTGAATGATAAAAATATCATTTTTATCATGTATATGACTCGCTAAAAATACACATTTGTGAAATAAATATTTTGAATGATAAAAATATCATTTTTATCATGTATATGACTCGCTAAAAATACTCATGTGTGAAATAAATATTTTGAATGATAAAAATATCATTTTTATCATGTGTATGACTCGCTAAAAATACACATGTGTGAAATAAATATTTTGAATGATAAAAATATCATTTTTATCATGTATATGACTCGCTAAAAATACACATGTGTGAAATAAATATTTTGAATGATAAAAATATCAGTTTTATCATGTATACGACTCGCCAAAAATACACAGTTGTGGAAACATATTTTTGTTCGCCAAAAATATCATTTTATCCTATGTATGATGCGTTAAAAATAACTGTGTGTTGAAACAAACATTGGTTCACTAGAAATATTACTTCTAGCTTAGTTCTGCATATATATACATGTGTTGAACAGGAATATGGATTAGCTGTTGAGTAAAGAATATATTTGTGTGCCCGACAAATAGGTAAGCCTTAATGAGTTGGCCGCGCAATTTTATTATTATATAAACTCCTGCGAATGCCATTG
The DNA here is from genome assembly GCA_030737875.1 of Allium sativum. Lineage (NCBI taxonomy): Eukaryota > Viridiplantae > Streptophyta > Magnoliopsida > Asparagales > Amaryllidaceae > Allium > Allium sativum. Next base: position 168,704,423 of record CM060923.1, read on the forward strand.
GATGCGGAGTGCTGGTTGTTCTGTATGAAATAATAAACGTCGCCATATGATAGTAACAATTAATTTTGAACTACACTACATGGCATACTTCTTGAAGATAGCATACCCTATCATATACCACATAAGCAATTGGAGCTTATGTGACGAGGATGAAGATGTACCATACAAGCGAGAGGCTTGTCTGGCGATGACTATACTTCAGGTTGAACTGAAGACTGATATGGACTATATAAATTATAACGATAAATTGCCAGATTAATAAAAAACCCCACACGGGTCTGGAGATGACAATAAACACGTCTCTCTAGTCATTAAGTCACAAAAACCATTTATATGGTGACGAGAATTTATTCTCTGGAGTTTTAATCTATACACACTCCCTTGTTGACACTAGAATATATCACTATAAATATGCACATGCTTTTTAAGGTTTATTGGGTGCCTAATACAGCCCAATAAATTTCCTAACCCCTTCCCGTACAAAGGAGGTTATGGCGAAATTTTCTGAAATTTAAAGGCGTTAGTGAAATATTTGAAGTGAAAAACGATATGGAAATCGTCGAATGAATTATATTTATATATATAAATATTAATTAAATAAAAAGAATAACGACGTTGTAGTTCGTGTTTTGGAATCGTAATTTTAAACTATTATTTAGAGAAATCCGACCATCGGATTTTCCCGAAATTGAAACCGTTAGGTTCGCTTTGGAAAAATCTTTCCAACGATGTAAAGTTTGTTAAAATCCGTCGGTTGGATTGTGTGGAATGTTTAATTCAAATCTGAATAAAAACAGCGGCAGAATGAATTATATATATATACATATATATATATATATATTAAATAAAATGAATAACGAAGCTGCAGTTCGTATTTTGAAATCGTAAATTTAAAAGATTATATCGAGAGATCCGACCGTCAGATTCTCTTGAAACCGAAACCGTTGGGTTCGCTTTAAAGAGATCTTTCCAACGGACTTAAATTTGTTAAGATCCGATGGTTAGATTTTTAGAAATGTGTAAATCAAAATTTGAGAAAAACAGCGCCAGGGCCACGTTATGGCCTGAAACGTCGTTTAATTAAATGGCGCTATTTTTAAAATAAAAATAGCGAAATATCATTGTAAAATATTATGGGCGAATGGAATGGAAAAAAACCGGTTCTACTCGGTTTGCTTGATATTTGATGGTTGAATGTGTTTGACATTTAAAATTATATAAAGAACGTAAATGTGGATGTCGAATAATTTAACCATGGACAGAATTGATTTGAATTCTAATATACGTGAATTATTTGTAAAGGCCGAGTTAATTCTTATTTCAAATAATTGATCGACGAATAAATGTCGAAGATATGAAGACGGTGGAAGACGGTGATATTCACATCGTGTAGATTACTACTGATGCCTTTGATATGGTTAGCTCCACTGACGAGGTTACAGTGGTAGTGGTCTGGATGTACATATTGATCGTTCGGATATACGAGGAATAAGACGCCTCCGGTTTCGTTCAGACCCAGTACGGACTTGTAAATGGATGTGTGTCTGACATTGGATTTTGTTCTGTCTTGATTGATCTCTTTTAAATATATATCTGTTTGGCGGCGGAGCATTTATTCTCTTTCTTAACGCCCTTCTCTGAGATCTACGAGCTCAGAGGTTATATATCGATAGAAATCAGTCGCATGGAGTGAATTGTCTGTGTGGCATGCAAAGATGCAATGATCAAGGCTTTTGTTGAAAAGCAGAGTCTTGTGTTTGATGATCAAAGCACGGCTTTAATATATAGCGGAGCTTTGTGTATAGCGTTGATTCACAAGACTCACACCTCGGTATGAGTTAAAAACGGGATAAGGACCGCTGGGAGAACACGGCATTTCTTTCAGCTATGAGTAGTGTCAGCGTTTTACTAGCCCTGACATTGTTGATTATTATACCCTTGTGGATGTTGGAATGCGAGGCGCCTCGATTATATCGGTCTCTTCGGAGTCGATGGATAGGTCCGATAGGACCGGGAAACGTGTGTTCAGGAATTGCCAATCCACTAACGTAAGTGTGGACCGGCCCAGCCGATACCAAGGGCTGCCAAGAGTGCATAGTCCTGGGGCATTTGCTAGAGTGTCCCGAAGCCGGTGAGGAGCTTGCCCCTTGCCTCGATTCATGACGGAATACAAAATTCCAATACGAAATCACAGATTTGATTGTAACTTATATATGGCGACATGATATATGGTACCCATGTCGTCTACGATTGATATTTATGATTGAATTTGCTTTCGAAAAATATATGCACTAGTAATAATACCAAATGATTTTGCTTTACATGTATTAAGCATATTTTGGCCATTATAAGGTAAAACCCTATCCTCCGGTTTAGGTTGCATTGTATGATGGGACTTGGGTCTTATAATGGCTGCATTTTTATAAAAAGCATTGCGTTGTTTAAATAATTTATCTTATGAAAATGCACTGGCAATCACTGGAGTAAACTCGTTCCATGAAAGTGGCGTGGTCCTATGATTTGCCTTGTTATTGTCGCTTATCCAGATAAGTAGATTTCTCATATCAGTCCCATGACTGACTTGTAGTTTGTTTCACCTTGCAAACTCGAGTGCCCTTATTTTCACACGGGTAGCCTAGTGACAGGTAGCAGGATATATTTTGGCTTTTGCACTACAGCATGGAGTGCATCTTTTGGCTTGTATGGCGAGGACTTGTCTTCTCAGTATTTCAACTATTGGATATTCCGCCATTAGTACTTTATGTATATGATTACCTCTTATCGCGATGTAGACAGATTTATTTCTATTATGTACCCATGATGTATATGTACCAGTGATCTTGATGTAGACTGATCATTTCCTTTCATGCACTAAGTTGTATCCTACACTGTGCTACTCTGATGTTTATTACATGTTATGATTCCGCCGTCATATTGATGTAAATTATTCTATTTTCTGTCTATGCTATTATCTATTCTCTGGTAATAATGATTAATGTGTTATATTCCAATGATTATCCTTAATTCCATGGTACGGAGTTTTGTGATCGTCACAGTAGCGGAAACATTTTTTGAATACAAAATATGATTTTACATACCATTACAACCATGTAAGCTTAACATAATATACCGATAGTAGAGTACGTCCGGCCTTCATACGAAACTTCAGCTCTCTTTGGAACTCCAAATCTTCAAGCTTGAAATTGAGTCGATAACTGAAAAACAAACTAACAGACTGCCCGTGTGGGAATTGTGGGCACCCGCAGTTTGCAAGGGAAAAACAAACTACGAGTCAGTCATGGGACTAGTGTGAGAAAACCTTTTATTACTAATCCGATACTTAGACTTATTTTGAATAAAGTATCTCGGGACAATGCCGCATGTCGCGAAACGGGTTTCCTCCCAAGGATACGTGCACAACCAACTACCAAAAAATTAGACTTATGAAGCTAACAATGAAACAAACAATATGCAGTTCCTCAAACTACCCACTAGAGTTTAATTCCCTAACTTAGATTTTCAAAAATCCGATTAACTTTTCAGAAGTTATTTCTTTAGACTTTATACCCAAATTCTTATTTCAAATCATTTGAAATACATATATAGCTTTCATATCTAATTAGCTTTCACTTCGGGGTCTCAAACCAAAACATATTTGAAAACCACAAATGTCTACTATACAAGCATATCAAAATATATGCCACCTGATCGATAGATCCTCCCGATGATCAGGCTCCAGGTACACCTTACCGTCACGATTATAATTCAGGTACGTCCTCTCTCCACCTCAAGAGCGAACCATACCTTCCATATACATCCCCGACTTTTCATCACCAATGTCGTTACCCGATCATTGGTAACATATAGAAATCATTTTTATATCCCGAAGTGGGGAAAACCATTTCGCAATAATAATAATCACAAGTACTTTCAAACTATAGTACTTCACATCAGTAATTCGCACATATGATCAGTCACTATTAATCATATAACCTTTGAGCTCGTACGTCTCAAAGAAGGGTGTTAAGTAAGAGAATAAATTCTCCACCACTAAATAGATATATCATTAAGAGTAACTAATCGGTTATGTAATGAACTACAATGTCAAACACATAATACATTTCTAAATCATTTCGAAAACTTCGGGTTTAGCCCTTGAAATCCTTTCTGATTTATAAAGCATTTTTATAAAATTTCCCTATCCAAAATCGGGAAAACATTCCTGTTCTCTTATCAAAATCCCATTTCAAAACACTCATTAAATTGAAATGAATCCAAAAACGTCACTAAACACCTCATAGTCAAATCGTTAAGTGTTTCACAAGGTGTTAGCATACAAGTATTATCTACCTATGCTAAATATAAAAGCAATTATTTGCTCATAAAATGGTCAAGCACAATCCAACCAGTCAATCAATCACAATAATGAACTTGTATTATCAACCACTAATGATCATATAATTCATATAAGTTCATGTTGTTCATAACCATAGCTATTGTTAATGCGAAGATTCATCAACTAAGAGCTAACTTCACAAATTCCTACTCAAACATTGGATTTTCCTTATTATTGTGCATATATACTTAAAGATCACACCTTTATACGTAATTTCATATATAGCTCGAGCCTCTATGGGTTCAATCTCTCTTTTACCAACTTAAATCATAGTTATTAACCCACAAATTCTTCACATAAGATCCAACTCCTTGAATTTCAATTAAAGGTCTAATCTTTTCTTGTATAAACAAAAATTTGCACCTAAAGATCATAGCTTTACGAATGATTTCACATAAAGGTCGAATCTTTAGGGATTTAACACCCTTAACCATATCAAATCACTTGCTAATATCTCAAACATACCACCAAAATTTAATCAAAGCATGGATCTACCAAATATTCCATAAAGGTGCAACTTTATGAACCTAACATAAAGGTTTTCACTCCAAACTCCAAACAATTTTCCGTTTTTACTTCGTGAACCTATTTAAGGATTTTTAGCAATTATATACCATCAAATCATCCATAAATTCACCACCAAAACTCTAAGAAACATTTCCCCAAACACCTTACATGCAATCATCAAATCAAGCAACAAAAAACCCTTTAAAAGTTTAGATTTTCTCACCCAAAAGCTTTCAGAACTTCGCCTAGGATGTATAGATCCTTCTCCGAGCTTTTCTCCTTCCTTTCTTCTTTATTTTCTTGAAAAATATTTTTTTATATTTTATTTTAAGGAAAAAACGTGGGAAATTGATGGAGAGGGGAGGAAGAAGATTAAAGAAGGTGGAAATGAGAATAAAATGGAGGGGGAAGTTCCTTTTATAGCCTAAAAAGTCATATGTATTGGTGACATGTCACAAATCTAAGGGAAGAAAAATGGATAACTTATATTCATCCTTATCCATTTTCATCCTTATCCTTTTGAATAGTAAAGTGTGTTTTCTCACACACTTTCCAGCCTCGAATCAGAGTATCAAACGATAACGGTTTTCAGAAATTCTTTCACCATTTCGTCCAGTTTCTAACGTACTTCAATCTTATGTGTTCAGATCCAAAATCGGATGGAAAATGAATGGATATAATTCATCCTTATCCATTCAAATAGTAAAGTGTGTTTTCTTAAGCACCTTTCGGCCTCACGTTGGAGTATCAAATGATAACGATTTTCAGAAATTCTTTCACCGTATCGTCCGTTTTCTAACGTAATTCAATCCTATGTGTTCAAATCCAAAATCGGAGTTCATTTGAATTTTCTAGTAATTTATTTTAATTTTGTTTTCTTAATAACTTTCTATATCCGTTATAGAATTTTCCTAGACTTCATACATAGCTAATATTCTATGTTCTAAATTTTTCTGGATAGGTCTCAGGTTCCAGTTTTGCCGTTAGCACTATTAAATTCCAGTTACCGTCAAAATTTAGTTAAAATTTTGGCCTTTTATTTTTTTCTTTTCCCCATACGGATGTCGTTTTACGCGAAACTTCCCTAAGTACTAAAATTCACTATTCTGGATCCAAAGGAGGTGGTCTCACGATCTAACGATATCCCGTTCTCAAGATGTTCTCAAAATCATCCTTTTTAGTTCAAATTTTGAATCTTTTGCGAATCTAACATATCTAACGGATGCCATTTTTGATGTAACTTGGTTGGTTACCTAATTTCATCATTCCGAATTTAATGAAATTGATTCCATCGAAATTCGAGTTCGTTAGCTACTACTTTCTTGGTAAACGTACTATTTTTAATCTAAAATTCATTTTTTGGGGACTATTTCATTTTTATTCTTGCCCAAATCCAAATTAATTCTGATCTTTATGAAATTTGGGAATTTTAAATTAGTTCCAAATTTCCGGGTCATTACATTCTCCCCCAATTAAAATGGTTTCGTCCTCGAAATCGAAGTCTGAAATAATGGTCATATACTTAACCAATACCTTGATTATTAACCCTAGAGCTTTATTGGTTAACTCCATTGTTTAACTTTGTATGTTTATTCATTGGGCATAGGATTGCATAATATACCTATTTATAACAGCAAACACTCATAAATTTTTCCTTTATTCTTATCTTCCCTTGAGTAACTATGAATATACTTGCTTAGGTCCAATCTCTTTTCTTCTTCCATCTGCTCATAAATTCTTTTCGCTTGTTTTCAACTCATCATCTTAGGTTTAATTCCAGATATACCACAGTTATCTATACCGCACAACTTTTAATATTGTACCAAAAAGTTTTATAATCTTTTTAGCAAATGCCTCGACTGTGCAAAATCATCAAAAATTCAAATTTCTTAATTAGTTATACTAATTAGCACATCCAACAATTAATTAGTGGATTAAAATTTTCAAAACATAGCTTTCATCAAAACATATAACCCTGTTTACGAAAATATACTTTTGGACAAAATTATTTCATAAAAACTAGGTTAGACTGCTCTGTTGAAGTGTTTAGAAACACCTATCGTTACAGTGAGCTCTTACTGTACCGACCAATGTTCATAACTCACTGAACAAATTAATCCAGCACAAAACCATTTGTATATCAAATTACAGATACATCTCTCGTATATATATACTCACACACAACTCATTCTAGGGTATTACTAACCCTATCTCTAATGAGTTACTTGTCCTAGGACACTACTGACCCTATCTCTGACAAGTCTGTATCCAACAGAGCCAAGGTTTATCTAACCAAAGCTCTGATACCAACTTTAATGACCCTCACTTCCACTTACTTCAAACTGACCAAAAACCGAACCTATGTCGATTCAAAGTAAGCTAGAGTACGTTTCGTTAGGTTTTATCAGAGCAAACACAACGGAATACAAAACTCACAACGGAACAGAAAAAATATAATAAGGATATATCATTGCAGCGGAAACATTTTTTGAATACAAAATATGATTTACATACCATTACAACCATGTAAGCTTAACATAATATACCGACAGTAGAGTACGTTCGACCTTCATATGAAACTTCAGCTCTCTTTGGAAATCCAAATCTTCAAGCTTGAACTTGAGTCGATAACTGAAAAACAAACTAACAGACTGCCCATGTGGGAATTGTGGGCGCCCGCAGTTTTCAAGGGAAAAACAAACTACGAGTCAGTCATGGGACTGGTGTGAGAAAACCTTTTATTACTAATCCGATACTTAGTCTTATTTTGAATAAGGTATCTCGGGGCAACGCCGCATGTCGCGGAACGGGTTTCCTCCCAAGGATACGTGCACAACCAACTACCAAAAAAATAGACTTATGAAGCTAACAATGCAACAAACAATATGCAGTTCCTCAAACTACACACTAGAGTTTAATTCCCTAATTTAGATTTTCAAAAATCCGATTAACTTTTCAGAAGTTATTTCTTTAGACTTTATGCCCGAATTCTTATTTCAAATCATTTGAAATACATATATAGCTTTCATATCAAACTAGCTTTCACTGCGGGGTCTCAAATCAAAACATATTTGAAAACCTCAAATATCTTCTATACAAGCATATCAAAATATATGCCACTTGATCGAGAGATCCTCCTGATGACTAGGCTCCAGGTACACCTTACCGTCACGATAATAATCTAGGTACGTCCTCTCTCCACCTTAAGAGCGAACCATACCTTCCATATACATCGCCAATTTTTCATCACCAACGCAGTTACCCGATCATTGGTAACATATAGAAATCATTTTTATATCCCGAAGTGGGGAAATTCATTTCACAGTAACAATAATCACAAGTACATTCAAACTATAGTACTTCACATTAGTAATTCACACATATGATCAATCACTATTAATAATATAACCTTTGAGCTCGTACGTCTCAAAGAAGGGTGTTAAGCAAGAGAATAAATTCTCCGCCACCAAATAAATATATCATTAAGAGTAACTAATCAGTTATGTAATGAACTACAATGTCAAACACATAATACATTTCTAAATCATTTCGAAAACTTCGGGTTTAGCCCTTGAAATCCTTTCCGATTTATAAAGCATTTTTATAAAACTTTCCCTGTCCAAAATCGGGAAAACATTCCTTTTCTCTTATCAAAATCCCATTTCAAAACATTCATTAAATTGAAATGAACCCAAAAACATCGCTAAACACCTCATAGTCAAATCGTTAAGTGTTTCACAAGGTGTTAGCAAACAAGTATTATCTACCCATGCTAAATATAGAAGCAATTATTTGCTCATAAACTGGTCGAGCACAATTTAACCAATCAATCAATCACAATAATGAACTTGTGTTATCAACCACTAATGATCATATAATTCATATAAGTTCATGGTGTTCATAACCATAGCTATTGTTAATGCAAAGATTCATCAACTAAGAGCTAACTTCACAAATTCCTACCCGAACATTGGATTTTCCTTATTATTGTGCATATATACTTAAAGATCACACCTTTATACGTGATTTCATATATAGCTCGAGCCTATATGGGTTCATTCTCTCTTTTACCAACTTAAATCATAGTTATTAACCCACAAATTCTTCACATAAGATCCAACTCCTTGAAGTTCAACTAAAGGTCTAATCTTTTCTTGTATAAACACAAATTTGCACCTAAAGATCATAGCTTTACGTATGATTTCACATAAAGGTCGAATTTTTAGGGATTTAACGCCCTTAACCGTATCAAATCACTTGCTAATAACTCAAACATACCACCAAAATTTAATTAAAGCATGTATCTACCAAATATTCCATAAAGGTGCAACTTTATGAAACAAACATAAAGGTTTTCACTTCAAACTCCAAACAATTTGCCATTTTTGCTTCCTGAACCTATTTAAGGATTTTTAGCAATTATATAACATCAAATCATCCATGGATTCACTACCAAAACTCTAAGAAACATTTCCACAAACACCTTACATGCAATCATCAAATCAAGCAACAAAAAACCCTTTAAAAGTTTAGTTTTTCTCACCCAAAAGCTTTCAGAACTTCGCCTAGGATGTATAGATCCTTCTCCTAGCTTTTCTCCTTCCTTTCTTCTTTATTTTCTTAAAACTCTTTTTTTATATTTTATTTTAAGGGAAAAACGTGGGAAATTGATGGATAGGGGAGGAAGAAGATTAAAGAAGGTGGAAGTGAGATTAAAATGGTGGGGGAAGGTCCTTTTATAGCCTAAAAAGTCACATATATTGGTGACATGTCACAAATCTAAGGAAAGGGAAATGGATGGCTTATATTCATCCTTATCCATTTTCATCCTTATCCATTTGAATAGTAAAGTGTGTTTTCTCACATACTTTCCAGCCTCGAATCGGAGAATCAAACAATAACGGTTTTCAGAAATTCTTTCACCATATCGTCCGGTTTCTAACGTACTTCAATCCTATGTGTTCAGATCCAAAATCGGATAGAAAGGAATGGATATAATTCATCCTTATCCATTCAAATAGTAAATTGTGTTTTCTCAAGCACCTTCCGGCCTTACGTCGGAGTACCAAATGATAACGATTTTCAGAAATTCTTTCACCGTATCGTCCGGTTTCTAACGTACTTCAATCCTATGTGTTCAAATCCAAAATCGGAGTTCATTTGAATTTTCAAATAATTTATTTTAATTTTGTTTTCTTAATAACTTTCTATATCCGTTATAGAATTTTCTCAGACTTCATACATAGCTAATATTCCATGTTCTAAATTTTTCTAGATAGGTCTCATGTTCAAGTTTTCCCGTTAGCACTATCAAATTCCAATTACTGTCAAAATTTAGTTCAAATTTTGGCCTTTTATTTTTTTATTTTCTCCATACGGATGCCGTTTTATGCGAAACTTCCCTGAGTTTTAAAATTCACTATTCCGGATCCAACGGAGGTGATCTCACGATCTAATGATATCTCGTTCTCAAGATTTCCTCAAAATCGTCCGTTTTTAGTTCAAATTTTGAATCTTTTGTGAATCTAACATATCTAACGGATGCCATTTTTGACGTAACTTGGTTGGTTACCTAATTTCATCATTCCGAATTTAATGAAACTGATTCCATCGAAATCCGAGTTCGTTAGCTACTACTTTCTTTGTAAACGTACTATTTTTAATCCGAAATTCATTTTTTTTGGACTATTTCAATTTTATTCCTGCCCAAATCCAAATTAATTATGATCTTTATGAAATTTGGGAATTTTAAGTTGGTTCCAAATTTCTGGGTCGTTACAAACATCCTTTGCCTCGACTCATAGATGGAATCCAATTCCCAATACGCGACATTTTTCGATTTTAATTGTAAACCTATATGGCGACATAGTAGGATGGGGCGCTCATGTCGTCTATGATTGGTGCATTTATATTAGAAATTGTTTTGACACTATGCACTTATAATAGTATCAAATGAGATTTGTTTTTAAAGCTTACCAAGCATGTTTGGTTATTATAAGGGGAAACTCTATCCTTCGGCTTGCGTTGCATTGTGTGATGGGGCCTGAGTCTTATAATAGCTTCATTTTCCTAAAAAGCATTGCGTTGTTTTATTTTAAACTAAGATTCATGTGGAGTAAACCCGTTCCGTGTTATACGACATGGTCCCATGATTTCCCAACTTTTAAAGTAAACATTTAATAATTGTTTTAGTTCTCACACCAGTCCCATGACTGACTCGGAGTTTATTGTTTCCACCTAAACTTTGGGTGCCCATATTTCCACACGGGCAGCTTGTAGTTTCGGTTTTGCAGATTTTTCTTTTTACATGATCTTGGATTACAACTGGAGCTATATTCGGAATGCTCTGTATCCGTGTATCTCTTTCAGTTGTGCTAATTGATGTATTTTCTACTGCACATTATATTTATGTATATATTTTTCACTGTATTGTAATTTAAATCTATGATATTATTTTTCCGTTGTATATTATTTATTTGAACTCTGATATATTCTTGTACTCTGATGTAATTACTGTAATAACAATGAAATGTTCTATTGTTTGTGTTCGTCGTGTTCTCAAAGCAATCCGGGCTCCTCCGTCTCCTTGGGTCTCGGGGATTTCTGGGTCGTTTCATTTTGGTATCAGAGATTTGGTTTACAAAGCTAGAGAACAAGGCATGTTAGAACCAAACAAAAGAATTTATCAGAGATAGGATTAGTAACATCCTATAAGAATAGCTCGTTAGAGATTTGGTTAGTATTTCCCAAGAATGAGTTAGAAGAGTATTATTTATAAAAACAAATTTAATTTTTAATTTTATATCTATTATTCATATTTGAGTAGTTTATTTTATATTGAATTTGGACTATCGGGTATTAGAAGATTTTGCATATACGCCTTGCAAACATATATTCGAAGCCTCAAATATACTAGGTAGATATAGAATCAGACTCTAGTCGCCCGGAGATGATTCTAATGATTGTAGCTACATCATCAGCATTTATGTTCGAGTTTCGAAAGTGGGATATCTATATATTTCCAATTGACTGGTATGAGAACCAAAACTTCGATAGGGTTAATGTTTGATATTAGGCGCTAAAAATATTGTTTTGAGTATATATTAAAGTTATATGTTTGAAAAGTTAACCAACTAATTGATTGCTGCTTGTGATGTGTGAATATTAGTTCATCTAATTAAAATATTGGAATGATCAAACCAATAAGAGAATGAAAGGTAAATTTAGCCAAATCGAATCAAATATTGAACTGAATTGAAAATTGATTAGAATTGGATATATGTACATGTATATATACTGAACAAGTCATAGCACAGAAGCTAATAAGAGGAATAAAATTGTATGCCCAATAAATAGGTACATGTTTACTATATACATTGGGTTTGATGAGGGCCCTGTGAGGCAAGTTGCGATTTTACCGATCAGCCTGTACAAAGGAGGTTATGATGAAATTTTTCGAAAATTTAGGGTGTTAGCCAAATTTTTGAGAAATTAGAAAGTTCTTAGAAACTGAAAAGTTGAAGAACTCAAGCCAGAATGAAAGTTGAGTTGGTTGGTTAAACAACTTTCAGCTTCGTTCCTTTTCGAGGACGAAAAGATTTTAAGTGGGGGAGATTGTAACAACCCAAAATTTCTAAACCAATTAATTTTTTTTATTTTAGCCATTTTAATGGATTTTGAATATTTAAAATGATTTATTATAAATAATAACATTTAAAATTTATTTAAATTGAAGTTATAACGTATAAATTTATTTTAATTATAAAACGAACTTGAAATGGCGCGGTAGTTTGAAAATTTGGTTTTGAACTTTAAATGAATGTACAGAATGAAATATAAATCGGATTTTAGTAAAACCAGAAACGTTAGAATCTATTTAATTATATCTTTCCAATGAATGTGAAAAATTCAGATTTCATAATATAAATTGAAAGTTATGTCCACTTTAAAATTTAAAATAGTCGATATGGAATTTATATATATTTTATATAATATATAGCCCTTAAAAATAGCCTTTTTGCAAACGACCTCCGTTTTCGACGAAAACACTTTTGTTGGATCCAGAATGTCAAATTATGGTTAGGTTTCAAATTTCATAATTGTTGGGATTAATATGTGAGCACAGTAAATTTAAACATGTTTTTTAATTTTAGTTTAAATTTAGTCGACTAGAAAATAGCCATTTTTTAAACGACCTCCAAATTCAACGAAACTAATTTTGTTAGGACCGTATCGTCAAAACATAGCCAGATTTATTTTTCAGTAATTTCTGGAGTGTATGTGGCCCTCGTAAATTAAAATGTACGTTTAAATTCAAAATATATTGATTTATATTTAATTTTGACGAAAACTAATTAAAACAGTTGAATTGTCTTACGAAACATATCTCATTGTGTCCGAAATGGGGGTATCTAGTTAGGAACGACAATCGTTGGGCTCAATTTGGAGTTCGTATCAATAAACATGTATTTTTGGAAATTAAATAATATTATATATATATTAATTTCTGAACCTAAAATTCTTATTCGCTGGAAAATAAAAACCCGCCGCGTTTCTTCAGTTCGAATGGCGGAAAACCTCGATCCCTTCTCCCCCAATTTTCTCCAAACCTACAGCGAATTAAACCCCATTTTCTAAACGAAAATCATAGTATTTTCTGCCCTCTTCAAATCAATACCAGGTTGATCGAATTTCATTGTGTATTTTGGAAGTTATCGGCACCTGAAGGGCCGCCGTTCGCACGAGAATCGAGGGAGGAGAAGTGATCCGAGTTGGTGGCGGTTGTGGGTGAAAGTGCGCGGCGCAGAGGCAATCCACGTAGGAGTGGCCGATCGAGGTCTGGAAGAGTGTGGCGACGGTGGTATCGAACCCTAGCTTTCCAAGGGGGTTTGGCCAAACTGGAATGAGGATAATGAAGGTTTAAAACGTAAATTAGGTTAATTAAATTTTAATTATCTTCGTTAATTACTTTATTAAATTATACAATGCATAAACGTTGATATCTTTTTCATACGACGTCCGAATGCAGTGATTTTAGTTGCGTTGGGTTCGCAACGACGAGCACTACAACATGGAACTGACCAAAACAGAAACGGAGGCCGTCGAAATTTTGACAAATTTCAATGTTTGTTTAATTTTGTTAAAAACAATCTTCAAATAAAGAATGGCAGAGTGGAAACAAATGTGAGAATTCCCTCACTAAAATATTTGTACAGTTATTTATTTTATTTTATAACTGTAAATATATAGAAATTACCAGTGTTGATTTTTATCTGTTGTATGTGGCATCGCTTGAGTTCAACACATGAACTATTCATGACTCATCTACACAAGAAGCCTTGTTTGAAAATACAACACTCATATTTCAAACAATGTGGATACACTTTGTGGTTGTTGAAATGTGATGTAAATATCCATTTATTATTTGAACAGTAAAATTTTCATTACTTGTCTAAGTAAAATTGGTTAATTAGAAAAATAATTCAAACTGAATTAGAATTGGTTAAATTTATTAACCAATCATTTATTTAAATAGACTGTGTTGTTTGAAAACCCCACACGGGTCTGGAGATGATAATTTATTCGCATCCCCCTTGGATTTGACTGTATGTCAACCGATTGATTGACATACTGTTATAAGCGTTATTTAATTATTTAATGCTTATACAGTTGTAAAATGCACTCTGGATGATGTTTGAATGTTGAATGACTATTTATCATTATTGTTGAATACATGCGATGTATGAAATCCATATAACTGAAATTATATGGTACTTGATTAAGTCGCATTCCGATTCAGAAATAATGAATATTTTAAAATGACGAATATTTTAAAATAACGAATATTTTAAAATAATATTTAGTGAAGAATCAAAATGTGATTTGATGTCTGATTTTGGATGGACACGAAAATATTGAAATGTGAAGCCGAGTTAAGCAGTAAACGTCATTTTAACTCGAACGGGTTTATTATTCGATTTTATTCATTTTATAATGAATACGAAAAGGAAATGGATTTCAGAATTAGATATTTTGAAAATATTATCATTTTAATATTATAAAGATATGGAATATTCAATTTTAATTTAAAATTGAAAATGAAGTTGAAATCGTTTTAAAACGATTTTATAAATATTTTATAAAATACGTTTTAAATAGAAATAGACGATAAATATATATTATATATATAAATGGTTTGAATAGAACGCGCCGTACATCGATCGTTCGCGAATTTCAACCATTGACTTCAAATGGACGTAACGGGAGATCTGACCCGCGAATTCTCCTAAAACCAAAACCGTTGGGTTCGTATCGAAAAGATCTTTCCAATGAATGTAAGAGATTAAATTTGAATGGTTGGATTTCATATTATGTCCAAATCAATCTCAGAAAAGGTCGCTATAGAGGCAGTTCGGTGGTCGTTATTGGAAACCGACTGTAAGGGCCTTAATAAAATTATTAAAAATATGGAAAAATTATGTAAAATTTTAATAAATGATATGGAAAGATTTTGGATGAAAAATTCCATATTCGAAAGGATAAAAGATATTTGTATCTGAATGAACTAGTTATTAACTAGAATAATAATCCAATGATTTTAAATAAATAAATTGGATTGAAAATGGTTTTAGTATAACCAGAATTTTTCAACGTGTGGAATGGATTTGAATGGAAATAATCTTCGGAATATTTCGATATTGGATTCCATGATTATACGCATATTGTTTAGGAACTTGGAGGATACAGATATCATTATTCCCAATACGATATCCGTTGGTTTCAGAATTTGATATTGAATATAAGCTGATATTATATCTATTCAGAGCCTTGTTTTTAATATCGAATTAGATTTTAGGTTTGTCGTGAATGGTGTCTTTAAGAACACTGTTCTTAAACCCAGTTGAGAAAAGAATAAATCTTTAAATTAAGATTTAGAGAAGTTTACAAATTAATTAATATTTAATTGGTATTGAATTAAAATTGGATTTTTGGGTTTATCGTGAACGGTGTTTTAAATAACATTTGTTCTTTAGCCCAATTAACAGTGAAGATATGATTTGGAATTTATAATCTTTTAATTAAGATAAATGGAATTTTTCCAAAGTAAAGTTTTCCAGTTTAACATATTAAATTGGAATTAAGTGGAATTCGATTTGGTAATAATCAAGATCAGCTTCTGTGAAGGAAGGCCGTTACTATATATGGAATTTAAAAGGCTTTGCCGTTATTCCATTTATATTATTAGTCTGATATGGGAATTTATATCGATTATACATTGTTATGATTTCCATCTAGATTCCATTTTGATGGAAAATGATTTTGGGTTTATCGTGGACTGTGGTTTAAATGACATTGGTTCTTTAACCCATTTAAAGACAGGATTTATTTCCTAAATTTGAATAATCATTGAATAATGATTTTTAAAGATTCAAACTAAGTGGAGTTTTAATGAATCTTTAATTAGATTGAAATGTTAATGTGGTAATTAAATTTGCCAAATTTGAGAAATGTTCGAAAATGGAGTATCACCCGTTTTACTTCATGCGATAGTTAAATCTTTAATTAGATTTGAATGATAAATGGTATTTGAATTTACCAATAACACAGCGGGTGTTAGATATGGAGTACTACCAGTTTTACTCCAAAGGATAGATAGGTTGGGATTGGAAAAATAAAATAAATGATTACTTCGGTAAGGCTCGATAATCCCGACTAGTTTGGCAAACCTTAATTTGGTTTAAATTGTTAAAGGATAAAATAAAATCTTTTAAAATTGATATCCAAAGGAAGATTAACGAATAAGTTTAAAAGAATTTATCTTTGATAAAATTAATGGGAACCTTTCCCAAAAAATGTGAATTTTTGAATACAAGAATATTCTGAATTGGAATGAGGCGTATGATGTGTTTTTATAGCACTTGATTATTGATTATAAAATACGCGAGTTATTCGGAAAGACCGGGTTTATCCCATTCTAAATAACTGATATGACGATGAAAAGTCGATGATGAAGACGGTGGTTGAAGACCGTAGATCTTCACATCATTTAGATGATTACTGATGTCTTGATTGGGCTGTATACCCAAGACAAGGTAATAAGGGGTGATCGTCCAGACGTACTTGGAAATCGACCAGATATGCGAGGACCTCTCTCCTGTATTGGACATATGGGATGAGGAATAAGGTGTCTCCGGTTTCGTTCAGACCCAGAACGGACTTGTAAATGGATGTGTGTCAGACAGTGGATTTCATTCTGTGTTGATTGATTTCTATTAAATATATATCTGTTTGGTGACGGAGAATTTATTCTCTTGCTTAACACCCTTCTCTGAGACGTACGAGCTTAGAGGTTATATATTGATAGACATCACTTGTATGGCGTGAATTTTCAGTGTTGCATGCTGAAATGCAAATGATCAAGGCTTTTGTTAAAAATCAGAGTCTTGTGGTTGATGATCAAAGCACGACTTTAATTAGCATAGCTTTGTGTATAGCGTTAATTCGCGAGCCCTCACACCCCGTTATGGGTCAAAACTGGAATGGGACAGCAGGGAGTGCATGCGTTTCTTTCTAGCTAGAAGTGGTGTCATGGTTTGGAGCCCAGACATTTTTACTTATGTGGATGATGGATTGCGAGGCGCCTCAGATATAGGGCTATATGCTCATAGGATCAACGTGCGGACATGTTTAGAGTTCCGATAGGACTGGGAAACATATTGTTCAGGAATACCCAATCCACTAAAGTAAGTGTGGACCGGCCCTGCAAGATCCAAGGGTTCACTACGAGGGATCCTAGGTCGTTCTGCTAGAGATGGCCCGATATCGGTGAGGAACATCCTTTGCCTTGACTCATAGATGGAATCCAATTCCCAATACGTGACATTTTTCGGTTTTAATTGTAAACCTATATGGCGGCATAGTGGGATGGGGTGCTCATGTCGTCTATGATTGATACATTTATATTTGAAGTTGTTTCGACACTATGCACTTATAATAGTATCAAATGAAATTTGTTTTTAAAACATACCAAGCGTGTTTGGCTATTATATGGGAAAACTCTATCCTCCGACTTGCGTTGCATTGTGTGATGGGACTTGAGTCTTATAATAGCTTCATTTTCCAAAAAACCATTGCATTGTTTTATTTTAAACTGAGATTCATGTGGAGTAAACCCGTTCTGTGTTATACGGCGTGGTCCCATGATTTCCCAACTTTTAAAGTAAACATTTGATAACTGTTTTAGTTCTCACACCAGTCCCATGACTGATTCTGAGTTTATAATTTCCACCTAAACTCTGGGTTCCCATATTTTCCACACGGGCAGCTAGTAGTTTCGGTTTGCAGATTTTTCTTTTCACAGGATCCTAGATTACAGCTAGAGCTATATTCGGAATGCTTTGTATCCGTGTATCTCTTTCGGTTGTGATAATTGATGTACTTTCCGCTGCACATTATATTTATGTATATATTTTCCGCTGTATTGTAATTTAAATCTCTGATATTATTTTTTCCGCTGTATAATATTTATTTGAACTCTGATATATTCTTGTAATCTGATGTAATAGTTGTAATAGCAATGAAATGTTCTATAGTTTGTGTTTTGATGCATCGTGTTCTCAAAGCAATCCTGGCTCTTCCGTCTCCTCGGGGAGCGGGGATTTCTGGGTCGTTTCAATAACGCCCTATCTGATAAGTACCACCTAATTGATAAAAGTGTTGTTAGACTAATGTCCTTTAAGGAAAAGGAAGTAGCTCCCAGGTTGAGGATTGCAATACTGCGTTGTGAGAGATTTTTGAAAGAGAATGCTAAATTAATAACTTTGTTCTGGATATTAATTGAAGATAGATACATCTTTATATAAAGTTTATAGTAGATATGAAACCATTGATTTTTCCTTTCTATGTGACCTTAGCGGAGGTTTTCTCAAACGCCTTCACAGAAGCTTCTTAGACGATCACGGCATCGATCTTCATCCAGGAGCCTGCTGGAATCTTCCTCGAGTTCATTCGATTCCTATAGATTTGGCCTTAGACGAAGCTTAAATTTAACAAAGATAGATTTGTATCAGAAACTTTCAAAAGGTTTATTTTGTATGAATAAGAAGAATATCTGTAATATATGTATCCATTCGGCTTTTGATATTATTGTAAGGAATTTGCTTCTCTTGGCTTCTTGGTACTTCTTTCAGAACACACTCCCTTCGAGATTTCACTTTCTAGGAATTTTTTAAGAAGCTTTGTTAGACTAAAGAAAGAATATCACAACAAGTCTTCACTTACCAAATCTTCACATTTGGCAAGATATTACTTTATTAGGGATCTTGCAAAGATTTTCATTCAATGCCCTCGAATTTGCTTTAATTTCTAGGTGAAGAGAAGTATGAGCTCTTAAAGGAGGTCCAGACACATCACTCAAAATTAATCCGTTGTTATGATAATCCTTTGACTAGAAAATGAGATTATTACAAATGTCCTTCCGCTTATACTCCTGTAGGACTTGTAGTCCCCTTCGATACCACACTTACTCTCCCCGCTAATTATTTGAGCAAGGTTAAGAAAGTTGTTTCCTGCCTCTGGGATCATTCAAATAACTTGTAATCATGTTTCCGTGGACCTGATCACGTAAGCATTAGAATTCTTGTACATATATTACATTGTTGTCCATCTTCTGGATGTAGCCATTTTGTAACATGTTTTTGTAAATAAACCTGTGGTTGCGTATACATTGTATTGTGCATGGCTTTTGTCTTTATTTCGAATATTTGCATTTGGAATTTCTTCTGGGTGTTTTCTGCATAAAATACAACAACTAACACTTCTTACGTTAGTCTCTTGCATAGTGTTTACTATTTTTCTCATATTGTGCTAAGCATGGTTTTGATGAAAACCACGTAGTAAATGAAATTTGTAATAAGAGCAATATAATCATTTTGACTAATATAAGTTTAGGGAACTTCCCTGTTTTGAGGTGTGAAAAAATCATAATTTTCATTTGGAGATTTCAAGTAGAAAACTCAAAACACCAATTCGAGTATTTAGAAATTCTCTTTTGAAATAATAGGAATCTAAGATCGTTTTCTTGTAATTACATCTTGAAACCCCAATATACGTTAGCAAACTGGAGACCCACTTCTGGAATTATGCGTAGAAGTTCTAAAACCCGCATATAGTCATTTGTAGTGAAAATCCAGAAACCCACTTCCGGAAATAAGATAGTAGGTCCGAATCCCATTCTTGGGCATGATAATAGAAGCCTAGAAACCCACTTCTGGAAATAAGAATGGAAGACCGGAAACCCTTGTTCGAGCATTATAATAGAAGTCCAGAATTCTTCTTCTGGAAATATAGATAGAAGTCCCGAAACCCAATTCAGACATTTGTAATAGAAAACCAGAAATCCACTTCTGACAATACAGATAGAAGACCCGAAACCCACATTCGGGTATTTGTATTAGAAGAGCAGAAATCCACTTCTAGACATGTAGATAGAAGACCAGAGACCCAAATTCGGGTATTTGTAGTAAAAAAACCAAAAATCAACTTCTACAAATGTGAATAGAAGACCTAAAACCCAGATCGGTTATATGCTGCCATTTTAGCTTTGTGAGCCACTTTCTGGTCTTTGATTGGCCGTTTTAGCCTTGTGAGTCACTCTCTGGGCTTTTTTTTGATTTGTGAGCCACTTCTTGAGCTTTGTGTGTCCGGCGCATTTGGATCCCTTATTCTCAAGCAGGGCCCAAGGACTTACACGATCTCCCTTCAAGAGGCGCCTTAACCTGGCCATCGTAGACGCGGCTAAAGGATTAAATGTTGTATCCTAGCCATCGTAGACGCGGATAAAGGCTACTCTTTTGATGATCTACCGTGGCCATCGTAGGCGCAGATAGAGGCTTACACTCATCTCCTCTATGGGGTGCCTTACCTTGGCCATCGTATGTGCGAATAAGGGTTTGTGATGCTTTAACCTGACCCTTTCTAATTTGGACGCAAAAAAAGGCTTACACCCACGTCTCTCTAGGAGGCACCTTAACCCAACCATCGTAGGTACGGGTAAGGGTTTTGATGATCCGGCATGGCTATTACTGGCACGGTAAGAGACTTACTTTGTAACGTCCCAGATTTTCGAACATTTCTTACGAATATTGCACACATCCCTAAAAGCAAACTTAATTAGGCTCACACCCAGTCATAAACTTATTATAAATTAGGTCCCTATTTTTCAAAATTAGCGAAAAAATAAATAAAAAAAATACGAAAATTATTATTTAAATAAATTATGCATTTGACAAAAAAATCGCTCAAAAAAACACGCAAAAAAAACAGCGAAAAATGCAGTTAAATGCATAATGTTATGCAAGAATTCCAATTTCTTGCATATATATGTATGTATATATATATATATATATATATATATATATATGCAAGTATTCTAGTGTTGCATCCGCGTTTGATTTTTTTGCATATTTATGTACAAGTATTGCATCATTCTTGCATAAAAATATGCAGTATTTCATAACAGTGCAACTCAGTTCATTTTTATTTGCATTCAATTATGCAAGTAAATCTGAAACATGCACACATGTGAACCTATTTGGAGGCAAAACGTTAACATAATTTCCTTTATACAATAATTGCATACATGTATGCAAGTATTGGCAATACTTGCATACATATATGCAACTAATTTTTTTTTTGGCGTGGACCTCTGGGATTATTTCCAGATTTTAGAATATTTTTTTTTTAACCAGCGCCACAAAATTTTTTTGGAATAAAATGAATGAAGCGAAAGGAAATTAGCAGGAGGCGGACCATAAAAGTAGGAAGTGGATCCACAAAAGAAGGAGGCGGCAATTCAAAAACAGGGGGTGGAAATGTATTATAAACTATGACCGAATGTGAGCCTAATTTTAAACCTTAATAGGGACCTGTAAAAAACGCACCGATATTTGAATCCGTTTTAAATATTGATTTGGTAATATAAATGGATTTTATATTAAATTTATTTAGAATGAGGTTCGAATATATATATTTATAAATTAATTAAAACGAGCTCGTAATGACGTGGTAGTTCGTAATATTGAGTTTTGAACTTTAATTGAATATACAGGATCCGATTTTAAGTCAGATTACTGTAAAACAAAAAACGTTAAGATTTATTTGATTATAATTTTCTAATGTAAGAGAAAAATGGAGATTTCATATTATAGATTGTAAGTTATGTCCAATTCAAATTTACAAATAGTCGCTATGGAATTTGTTAATAAACGATAGCATTTATTTGATAAATATAAAGGAATTTTTACATAATTTGAATATCGTATAACCCGAAATTATATATTATTGAGTTTAAAATCTATATTGGTCTATTTTGAAGCTATATAAAGGTTCATTTGGAGATATACGATGATAATTTATTATTATTTAAAATAGAATTGTTTTGTATTTAATTATATTTTATCGATATTATATAGGCCTCAGAAATGATTACTTTTCTAACGAGCTCCACTTTCAACGAAATAAATTTTATTGGAATACGTGTAATTAATTATTGTAGAATTTCAAGTTTGGAGCCAAATAAAGTTGTTTTGTCGGTGGACGAAATTTAAAGGTGAACCGGTAAATTAAAATGACGCCGTTGTGCAAACAGAGTCCGTTTTCAATGAAATTAATTTCATTGAGACGGGAGCGTCAAGACGTAGCAGTGTATTTATTTTCGTTGTGTTTGTAGCCTGCGCGTAGCGGTACGAATTTCACAATTACCAATAAACAACGGTAAGCGGTAGAATTAAATACCGTAAAATAAAACAAAATAAATTATTTAAACTAAACCCCTAAGGATAACAAGTTAGCTTGTTTTAGCCGACCTAACAACCAACTGTGTACCCCATTTTCTAATGCATATTTGTCTAAATTGATACGCCTACCTACACCATGCCTTGTATTTTCAACGCCAAACAGTATAAAATGAAAATTCCTACCTGGCATATTCTTCTAGCCGCTTGCAGACTGAAATCAAACATCACAAAATAATCAATGACCAACCATGGCATTTCATGCCTACCTATCGTACTTCATGTCTAGTTGTCTACCCTCACCGCTCTCTTTTCACTGCATTGTCTACCCAACATCACGCAACCCTGAATTTGCAGCTATCCTACATACCTAGGAATGGACTTGGTTTTTATCCACATTTTTGTTCACACATATATATACACCACCACGCTTCCTTCTGTTTTCGAAATTTCCTCCCAGCAAAACAAATTAAATCATTTAATCTCTATCTCTTTTTTATATTATAAATCAAATAACACACTTCCTCTTCCTCTCATTAGAACTAAATAAAACGACACTCAAGGACCCTGTAGGTTGTACCTCGCGTGTTGAAGAGGAGGATGGAGACAGTTGGGTGCAGACATGCGGTGGTGTTGGGTTAAGCTGGGAATTATATAGCAGTGGAGTGAGGGAAGTTATACAGTAAATAAAAAAGGGATTGTGCATGAGTTTTTGGACTGTGCATGTTCAAAAGGGTGGGGCATTTTGAATGGAGAAAAATATAATATTGGAGTAGACAAAGTTGCGCGGACTTCTGGTTAGGTGGTGATGTTAGTCTGACTCCACGGTAGTGGTGATGGAGCACGAGTTATGGGTGAAGGAGTGGAGGTGGAAGCTCTCGTGATGGTGGAGACAGTGATAAAGTAGTGAGAAGATGTAAGGGAGAGTGTTGTTTCAAAACACTGGAAGTAAGGAATGTGAAGTGTTTTTTGCGCGGGGAAGGTCTGTGTTTGGGTTCTTGCATGTTATGATGGGTTCATGGGGACTGGGTGGTTCTAGGTCACAGCGGGGGAGGTGATGAGGCAGAGAGTTGGAGGTCTGGTCGAACTCAAGTGGGATGTGAAGTGGTAATGACGTGCGGTGGCAATGGTAATAACAATGAAGACCATGCGGTGGGGATGGAAATATAACCAGTGGGAAGGAGAAGTGTATAACGGGAAGCTGCGAACAGAAGAGAACAAGATAGGCATTGCAAACGAGTTGGGTTCGAGCATTTGCAAACGAGAAAAAAATGGTATTTTTACACGATGGCTTCGAAGTGGCTTGCGTACATGTATGAAGATTTTTTGGGGAAGAAATATATGTGACAAATATTGTTTAGACGTGGGATGTTATAAGATCATGGGCCATTATTATATATAAAAAAAGAATAGGAGAAGAAGTGGACCCGTGTATTCTTTCCAACCCAAGTTTGATCGGCCTGTAGCCAAACGGACTAGACATATAGAAGGAATCGGGTCCGGATTCTTTGATCTCACCATTGACAAAGTAACTAAATTAGTCTAATTATCTAATTAATAAAATTAATTAGTTTTAAATTAAGTTTTTGTTTGAACAGAAACGTGACAGCAATCAGATGTTTTGAAAACGAGGAGTAGCTTTTGAACAAAGCGGTGATGTGAACGAACAAAATTATATCAGACAGTATTATTCCTAATTTTAAAAGTAATTAAATGTTAATTCAATTATTATTAAGAAAGTAGTTTATTAATATAAACCGTATGCTTATAATTTTATATATATCGCATATATGTTGACAAAGTTGAACGAAAACGAGACATATCGGAACCATTTGGTCATAGGATACATGATGAAGCCAGTATGCTCAACACTTGAAGCTGCTGGGAGTTTTGATAAAATTAAATGTCTGTTTAATTTTATTTAAAACAAATCGTTTTAACGTCAGAATAAAACCAAGGTGAGTACAACTCACTCAGTTCTATCCCACTTATATTTATAAGTCGGGTTTTTAATTTGTGTGCAATGTTTGCTAATATTTGATTATTTGACGACTGTTTTCATGGATGCTAAATATTTTTAAATATTCGTTGATTAAACTAAATGTTTGTTTAATTTAATCGAATTAAATCATTGTTTTAATGATTAGTGTAACGACCCGTATTCTACGCATCATAGGACCGTAGAATATTTATTTCTTTCACATACGAAGTCGTATGGTCAGGTAACTTTGGGAAACGACTATTGGGGACATTTCCCATGTTCATGATTTTTCCCGATTTTTAAATGACCATTTTACCCCTAATTGGAACTGTTTTGGCCATAACTTTTGACTGAAAAGGAATTTTGACCTGAAACCATTTCCATTGGCTCCGAATGATGGTTTCTCTTTCCGTAGAGTGGTCATAATAGCCAAACGGACTTACCGTTTCGGAGATATGGCAGAATGAAGATTTAGGGGGTTAATTTTAGCTAATTGGGCTTAACCGGGTGATTAGCAGCTAGGCCCAGAGGGGAATTTCGGGTTTAGAGGCATAGGAGGGCTGATTAGGCTTAGGAAATCACTTTCATTTCAGTTTTGAGCTGCCACAAACCTTCTTGAGACCCTAGTAATGACTTCCATCCTCTAAAACCACTCCAAAACACATTTTTAGTGAAGATTAATCCTAAACTGCATCAAATCAGGGCCAAATAGCAACAGAGCAAGGCTGGAGCTGCTGCTATACATAGGAATTCGACCGAAACAGAGAGTATTTCAGATTTGGTGTTTTATTTTGTGGCAAAGGTGAGTGATTAGCATTGTTTAGACACTAATTAAAGTTAATTAAGGGTGATTAGCGAGGATTAGCGAATTTATACACTAATAAATTCTGGAAAAATGTTTATAAATTCGAAAATAATATTTTATACCCCTGGTAGAAATTTGGTTTAATTTGATTAAGTTTTGTTAACCCTATGATTAGTTTTGCTTAAACATACTTAAGGGAAAATAAGGGGTTTTGGGTATATTTGATCCATTTTGACATGTAAATTCATTGTTTTGGTGTTTGTGGTTAGTTTGCTTGCTGTTGTGACTGTTTGACATGATTTGTGATTGATTAGTATAGTTAGATTTGTAGAAAACGTCGTCGAATGGCGTAAACAAGTTGCTGGAAAAAGTTGCAGAAAGTTGTGCAGGGTTTCGGATCGGATCGGATATGGGCTCGGATCGGATAGGAGACCTGGGCAAGGAACCCGACCCGAACCGGAATCTGGCACACAAGAGGCTTGGCAAAAAGGAAGGCCATGTTGGTTAAGCTGGGGATCGGACTAACTTAAAGACGAAGGGCTCGGATCGGATCGACTTAAGGATGAAAGGCTAGGACTGGAGTAAGGCGAAGGGATCAGATCGGCTAAAGGAGTAGGATCGAATCAGATGAAGAAGGAGGGATCGGATCGAAGCACGTGAAGAACGAGGGAGCGGATCGGAGCGGAAGCACGAACTGGAAGGGAGATGGCACCCGACCTGAACCGAAGTGGAATACCCGACCCGAATCGATGCGACGCTGTGGACCCGAACCGAACCGCTACAGGAGAAGACTACGAACCGACCCGAAGTAGAGGACCAGACCCGAACCAATGGCTAGAAGGAGAACCCAACCCGACCCAGTATTGACCAATAACCCGAGATGCAAAGGTAGTCCAATATGGGAAGTTAGAGCTCAGGATCCTGTTGGGAACCGATGAGTTCACTTTATGATTGGGCTTTGCTGCGGGACGTGTGCAAAGGGGAAGTCGATGTTTATGACTTTGGATCACTATGTATGGGAAGTATGTGAATGGATTCAGGGATGAAACGGCTTAGGTACGACTAAAGGGCTATAAACCAATGAAGTGGGGTCATTTGTAAAGGTTTGGTCATGACTCCATGTGGTAAGCTTGGTAGTAGCAGTAGTTGTACAAGTCGAACTCCGTTACTACTTCGATGGGTCTAGTGATTGACAGTGATGGACATCGTATGCTTTACGCACTGAGTGAGAGGTGTGAGGATGGTTGCTGTGGTTCATTTGTTTGCTATCAGTATGACATGCTCACCCCACCCCCGTATTCTTACACTATTTATTATGGCACCTTAGAGTATTGTACGGTATGTGGTAATAACTCTTTGGTTGCAGGTCCAGGTTCAGGTATGGTTTAGTATACCTGTTATTGTTTTGTTTAGATGCTTATCGCTCATACCAGGCTTTATGTCTGACCCAGAGTTTTATGTCTCCTCTTATTACTCTGGGTGCTCACACGAGCAGACTAGAGACATGTTAGCTGGTGATGTACGGGTAGATGATCCGGAGACGAGCAGGAGGCTTCCACGTAATATATATATGGTATTCTGCCTGTATTGTTGAAGATCACTGTTTGGGCATTGGTGGTGCATCTTCTACTTTAGCTTTCTTTTGTTTAGAGACAGTAAATTTGAAAAGTTGTAATAAGCTGTATTTGGATTTCCGCTGCTCTGATGTTGATATTGGTTTTAGTTATCAGCTTATACACTGTCTCACCTGTTTTATGTCAAGTATGTTATTATTATTATATTGAAACACCCCACCTCCGTTAGGGTCACTCTCAAAGGGAATGCCCTAATTTTGGTGGAGGTTTATAAGTACAAGTCGCAGATATACAAGACAGATATAAGAACACATATTTGTAAACAGCGGAAAAACAACAACTTTTATTTCATAAAAGCAAATACGTGTTACAAAACATCACCATGATTGTCTTACATCTTTTTCCAAAAACATAACATAACACTTTCATAATCTGTCTTGAGTACATTATTTAAAGAAGCATAAATAAAACATAGATAAACTGCAAAAGTCCCCATAGTGGATTGTCCAAAGTCATAGTTCAAAACAGGAAAGTCCAAGCAATACATTTCTCTTCTTCAAGCTGGATGTTAAGGTTGGTCAAGCTGCTGTGTTCCCTCCCTGTGGACCTTGGGGGGGGGAACGGAAGAAAAGAAGACGAAAGAAAAGTAGAGTCAGACATAAAGCCTGAGTAAGTCTAGTACTATTTTGTCTATGAATAAAGAACTGGGTATGATAAGTATAAGCAGGAAGTGGAAAAGCACTATAACTTGGTTAAGTTGTCTAGGGTCGAATACACTATCGTACCCCATGTAAATCTCTGAATCCATATAAACTAGTTTCCCAACTGGCACCCCATAATCAGGGTGATGTGATCCATTCTATGATGATCGGCTCCTACTCGCATAGTTACATGTGTCTTACGGCCCCCGATGTTGTAGTTACCTATGCTGGTCCCACCATGGGGTGTATCAAGTCCCATGGTGGCGGCCCGACACAACCTTAGAATGCACAGGTATGCTACTGGTGTCCAGTGCCTTATTTTTCTGCGCCGGAGTGTGTGCACACCCGCACCCCGTTAGAACCTACACTGCTACACCACCGCCGTCGATTTGACCTCTTTCAATCAGCCCAGTAATCGTGCCCCACCCTGCCTAGTTTCAGGGTATCCTGATACACCATCTAGGGTTACTGCTGAAAAGGGTCCCCCGTTACTAGGTTTTCTATCTCTAGCCAACATGCTAAGTTGGTTAAGTGTTTTCTAACCTAACCCCCACCAGTCCGTTTAGTTTAGCATGTTCCATTTTGATTAAGTCTTTAGTTCACTTAATCATAACAATCCTGACTCAGCCTTAATTGTCTTATTAAGGCCCTGACCTCTCACATTAGACAGGTATTGTTGTGGCTGCCTGTTGTCGGTTGGTTCCGGGCAGTCTTACGCCACAACTCAGTCTAACCTCGGGTCCTTATTGGGCTCCATGTTTAACCTCCCACATTGGATAGGTATTGTTGTGACTACTGGACAGCCGGGCGGTTCCGGGCAGGTTTACATCACAACTCAATCCAACCTCGAGTTAAACACATCGTATGTTCTATATTTACATATTTTGTCTTTCTTCCTTATTTATATGTAAATATTTGCGGCCAATTATTAAGTTAATGGTGTAAAGGTTACACCAATCATGGGCCCAACCCATACTTGAACTTGGGCCCTTCTATTTTATATTTTCATTCATTAGTAATTTTAACCCAACGTTATTTTCCCCCGTTTAACACGTCCGTTTATTATATATATATTGGGCTTAGCCTTTTAAAGCCCAACTTAGCCATGCGAAAAGGGGAGGCTTAAAGCGTGATTACATACACAAAGAGGGGAAGGTGAGCGCATGAACTTGCAATATGACGTTGGAAATACAAAATAGAAACTGGTGTGCTTGCATATATACTTTGGTCATAAAGCATAGGTGACATGAATCAAACCATGTAAACTTAAGATAAGAATCTAAATTAGGTGTCACATAGTCTTAACTACAACATAGACCTATGTTCTCATTTAGGCATAATGTCAAACATAAACAAGTCATGTTCATAAGGTTTCTACATGTTTACAAAGGGGATACTTTGTTACTAACACAAAAGCATAGTTCAACTTAATCATGATTTAAGTCTAATCACATAACGATGGTATAAATATACTTATGCATAAATATTCCTAAACATGGTGTTTGCTTTAAACTTGCAAAAAGGGATTTTTGAGTCTAACCTAGCCATGTCTCACATATGTCATCCTATAATTCTTGCTAACAATATAGAACTAACATGGTCAAATATCAATCATAGCCTAGTCATATTCATAAGTTTGCACATAGGTTTTCTAATACAAAGTATGGCTTAATACATAGACCATGATGCCCAATTATCAACATAATTTCATATGGATTATAACAACCTAAACTTATTCCAATTTCCTCACCAAAATGATGTTTGTGTAAAAATACACATTATGATGGCATAGTGGCAAAACCCCAAACTCGCATGATTTTCAATTTAACAACTACATACATGTAGCTTCAACATGAATTACATATTTTGCGAATATCCAAACGTCATACTTGCATAAAACTACCGCATGTAGTTTTTCATAATGAACAACATAATTCAAGAATATCCAAACGTATACAATATTCCAACGCACAAACATGAATTACTTTTATCGCCACAAATCAAGTATACATATCTACACAATCATTTGTTCATACCAAAGTAATACTCTACTTACAATCGTTGCGGCGAATTCTCTAATTTAGGAATTTAGAGATGTGACTCCTTTTGACATAGGCGTTGATTTGCCTTGTTTGAATTGCTTTAGGCTTTAGAATATTCCTCCTAATCTTCTCTCCAATTTGGTGGCTACTCCTAGACGCTCCTCAGCAACATGGCGGCTTTGTTCTTATTTATGAATGAATAGATTAGGGTTTAGTCTAGGGTCCTTTTTATAGGGTTTATGAATTGATTAGAGCCATTGATGTTGCCTGGATTGATCATAGCCATTCATCCTAAGGAGAGACCAATTAGAGCTTGCCACCTAGCCCTAATGACAAAGCAGACCACAGAAAATCGACCAACATAGAATAGGCCAGCCAGGTTAGACTGGGCTCGACCTGGTCTGGACCAGGTCGACACCCCTGTCGACAGCCCTGTCGACAGGCCTGTCGACCTGGTTAGACCAGGTCGACAGCCCAGTCGACCTGGGTGCGTCAGGAGGGACTTTTTCCGCCCTGGCCCATTGGGCCCCATTTTTGTTTTCTGAGCTTATTTTATTCTGTTTGAATTTTAAATTTAATTTAGAAACTTCCGAAGGCCATATCTTCTTCATACTGACTCCGTTTTTCGAAAACTCGGACTCTATTTCGCGTATTTTTCCGAGACGAACGCAATGGCGTATCCCGTTTCCCTTAGTTCTTTGATTCAAATTAATTATACTTTAATTTGTTAATTTCACAGTTATAGAATTCGCGGGGTGTTACATTCTCCCCCACTTAAAAGGATTTCGTCCCCGAAATCTTCTAGTTAGGAGGAATGTGTATCCTAACATCCAATCATCCATCTACTCATCCATCAAACACGAGCATCCATTATCCTTAAAAGACTTCTAATGCTTCATGATCATATGCGAAGTGTGTGTAGATGAACTTATCTAATGCAAAATCAGGCGGTCTACTGATTCAGTTGACCTCCTTAATGCGAATCATGTAAGTGCCATGAATCCATTATGTATGCAAATTTTCCTATTCTTGATTCTACATGAGTGCACAATCATTCAATACAAATGCAACATCCACATGACAACACATAAGAATTCAACCATATACAAATGCAAACATATATGCATATGCAATATGAAGTGACTGAGCCGATCTAAAACCTAGATTGTGTGTGTATATGCAACCACGAGCAACCACTAGCAATCACTTGCAACCACTTGCAACCATCATCCATAACATGTTTCAACTACATGTTTCCATCCAAAGGGTTTCTACCTAAAAGATACGGTCGAGGGAATATACCTAAAAAGATAGATAAAGGCGCAACTTAAGGAAAAAGAAAGATCAAGGATGTACCCTCGAAAAGAAAAGGGTAGGCAGTGCGTATTCTAGCTTCAGTTTCCCAAGTCGCGTCTCCCTCGGCGTCGCTCCACTGAACTTTGACGAGCTTGACTTCACGGTTGCGTAGTTTTTTCACTTCCGTTCCTAATATGCGGGTTGGAACTTTTCTTATGGTTGCTTCGCGTTCCACTTCGGCCTCTTCGAGGATATTTGGCTCTACCACTTCCGCAGACTCATGTAGACATTTTCGGAGATGTGAAACGTGAAAAACGTTGTGGACTCCAGCCAACTTCTCGGATAGCTCTAATCTATAGGCCATTTTCCCAATTTTCTCGATAATAGGGAATGGCCCTACGAACCTTGGTGCTAGTTTTCCTGTGGTTCCAAAACGAACAACGTTTCTTAGCGGTGATACCTTGAGAAAAACTCTGTCTCCAACCTCAAATTCAAGGTCGGTCCTTCTCTTGTCGGCATAGGACTTCTGTCTGTCTTGGGCCGTCTTCATCCTTCTTCGTATTAAGTCTACTTTCTCTGAAGTCTCTCGGATCATATCTGGTCCAAGTACGAGCTTATCAGTAGACTCCCACCAACAAGTAGGCGATCGGCACGGTCTTCCATATAAAGCTTCGAAGGGCGCCATTCCGATGGTTGCTTGATAGCTGTTGTTGTAGGCAAATTCCACCAAAGGAAGGTGGTCTTCCCATGTCCCTCCGAAGTCAAGGACGCATAGTCTTAAAAGATCTTCCAAAACTCTGTTCACTCTCTCTGTTTGGCCGTCGGTTTGGGGATGATAGGCTGTGCTCAAGCATAACTGCGTTCCTACTGCTTCTTGGAGACTCCGCCAAAACTCGCTGGTGAAGATGGGGTCTCGGTCACTAACAATGCTAGATGGTATTCCATGGAGTCGAACGATTTCCTTAAGGTAAAGTGATGCTAGGGATGAGGCAGTTCTTTTACTTTTGACGGGTAAAAAGTGGGCGCTTTTAGTAAGCCTATCCACTATTACCCAAATGCTAGTGTTGCCTCTCCTAGACCTAGGCAGCCCATCGATGAAGTCCATTGAGATGTTATCCCACTTCCACTGCGGGACCTCCAGAGGATGTAGCAGTCCGCCAGGCTTTTTCTGTTCCGCCTTAACCTGTTGGCACACCATGCACTTAGAAACGAACTCTGCCACGTCCTTTTTCATGCCGTTCCTGAAGAAAGTACTTTTTATGTCTTTGTACATTTTATCTCCGCCTGGGTGTATCGTCATCTTGGAGTGATGTGCTTCCTCGAGAACCTTCTTTATTAAATCTTTTGTCTGTGGGACGCATAGTCTTCCGTCTCGCTTTAGCAAACCCTTATCGTCGATGGAGTATCTGTTGAGGTGACTTGAAGTCTCACCCCTAATTAGCCTATCAATTGTTTCCACAAGCTGAGGGTCTTCGCGTTGTGCTGTCCCTACTGAATCTACTAAAGTTGGGCGCACTTCGAGAGATGCTAGCAAGCCTGGTACGAAATTGGAGGAAGGCCTAAAGTCGAAGCTGGCTATAAACTCTAGGCATTGTCTTTCAACAAACAACGGGCTTAGGGTCAATTTCTTTCGGCTCAACGCGTCTGCCACTACGTTGCCTTTGCCCGGAGTGTAGGAGATTTCGAAATCGTACGAGGCAAGAAACTCCATCCATCTTTGTTGCCTCAAGTTAAGATCCTTCTGCGAGAAAAGATATTTCAACGGTTTATGGTCAGTGTAAAGTTCGAACTTCTCACCTAGGAGATAGTGTCGCCAAGACTTGAGTGCAAAGACGATGGCGGCTAACTCAAGATCGTGGGTTGGGTAGTTCTTTTCGTGCACCTTCAACTGCCTCCCGCCATAAGCTACTACCCTTCCTTCTTGCATTAAGACGGCGCCTAGCCCTGTCCCACATGCATCCGTATAAACAGTGAACATCTTGCTCCCATCTGGCAGCGTCAAAACTGGGGCTGTTGTGAGAGCCCTTTTCAGTCGTTGGAAAGCAAATTCGCAATCCAAATCCCAATTGAACACTAGATTCTTCTTAGTCAATTTCGTGAGCAGAGCTGAGATTTTCGCAAAATCCCTTATGAATTTCCGATAGAAACCCGCTAGTCCTAGAAAGCTTCGGACCTCAGTTGCATTCCTTGGTGTCTTCCAGTCCTGTACCGCCACTACCTTAGCAGGGTCCACCGCTAACCCTTGCTTGGATACTATGTGCCCAAGGAACCTCACCTCTTCTCTCCAAAAGTGGCATTTGGAGAATTTGGCTTTTAGTTGATGGACTCGCAAAGTTTCCATGATTGCCCTTAAGTGCTGAGCATGTTCCTCTTCACTCTTTGAGAAGATAAGGATATCATCTACGAAGACCACTACGAATTTGTTGAGGAAAACTCTAAATACTCTACTCATCAGGTCCACAAAGTAAGCAGGTGCATTTGTCAAGCCGAAAGGCATGACAAGCCATTCAAAGAAGCCGTCTTGGGTTCTGAACGCCGTTTTATCTATGCTATCTTCAGCCACCCTTAGCTGATGAAAACCGGTTGCTAAATCGAGTTGGGAGAAAACAGACGCCCCTACAAGCTGGTCAAATAAATCGTCAATTCTAGGGAGAGGGTGCCTATTCTTTTTCGTTAGCTTGTTGAGCTCCCTATAGTCAACACATAGACCGAGTGAACCATCCGCCTTTGTAGCGAACACCACTGGAGCGCCCCATTCTGAAATGCTCCTCCTAATGAACCCCTTCTCTAGAAGCTCTTTAATCTGTTTACTGAGCTCTTTCCTTTCTCGTGGAGCCATATGTCTAACGGGCAACGCAACGGGCTTTGCATTATCTACAAGATATATGCGGAAGTCTATTTCCCGCTTTGGAGGCAAGCCCTTCACCTCTTCAAAGACATCCGGATATTCCTGGACCACTCTAACTGATTGCAAATTTTCAACAGAGGCATCTAGCGATTCAAGATAACTAAGCATAACCGCATACGAGGGATTACAAGAAATTTCCAAAGTATTACCGAGCTGGGTTAGGAGCCTAACAACCCTTTTTTCACAATCAAGGATGGCCCCATTACTGGATAGCCAATCCATACCCAAAATCAAACCATAACCCGAAAAGCCCAAAACAAAGGCACTACATTGAAATTCTACACTTAGAATAGAAATTTTCAATCCCACACAGATCATAGACAAATGAGCTGGGCCCCCAATTGGGTTTGAAACAATTAAGGGGTCCTCTACCATACTAGTTTTTAGGTGCAGAGATTCTACTAAAGCAGACGAGATAAAGGAGTGTGATGCGCCAGAATCAAACAAAGTGCGAACGGGGTGATCATAAAGATAAACTACACTTTCTACAGAAGTATTTATACCTCGCTGTTGCAGAGGTGGCGCTTCCAGCACATGAACCTGTGCCCCTGGGGTGGATCCAGCCCTCTGCCCCTGTCCTCGTTTCTTCGGGCAGTCCTTAGCCCTGTGGCCCGTCTCACCGCAAGAAAAGCACCCACCATTCTCCTTGGCCTTCTTTTTCCGGCAGTCCTTTACTAAGTGCCCTACTTTGCCACAGAAATTGCACTTCCTCTTCTCTTTGTTGCCTTTCCCGCCCTTCTTAAAGTCTGTCTTCTTAGGCTGCAAACCCTCTTTCTTCCCTTGAGAGCTTTCTGCCTTTGTCTCCTTCTTGCCCTTATCCTCTTCATTCAGCAATGCCATTTGCACCAATCTTTCATACGTGGCTCCCATGGGTATATGGGTCATGGCCAAACTGTGTAATGGCTCATTTAACCCTTTGACGAAACGGAGAGCCTTCTTGTGCGGGGTGTTGACTAGGTCAAGCCCAAACCTAGCCAGCTCATCGAACTGATTCACATATTCTTTGACTGTCTTATCCCCTTGCTTAAGAAATAAGAATTTTTCCAACTGCAAACTTCTTTCCGCATCTGAGAGAAACTTAGTCTCAAATCTTACCCTAAAGTCCTCCCATGTCTCCACTGGTCTTTCAGCATTAGTGACTTCCCACCAGTAGGAAGCCTCGCCCTTCAATAGCCACACTGCCAATTGTACTTTTTGTCTATCCTCTACCTCAAAGATGATGAATAGGTCCTCCGTTTCTTTCAGCCAATTTCTGGCTGCCACGAAGGACTCAGTTCCATGGAAATCCCTTCCTCCCATAGCTTTAAAATCTTTACATATCTTAGCAAAAGTGTTTCCCCGTGGAGGAGGTGGAGGAAAAGGTGCCGCTGCAGCTGGATGATTTCCTTCCGCTGGGGGAGGAGGAATGGTAGGACCTGGCTGAGTGGCCCTTGCTTCTAAGAACCATCTAAACCAACCAGGTATTGGTACCCCTTCCGGCAAGTTAAGTTCTTGGGACATGCTGAAACAAAAAGGATAGATTCAAAACGAAGGATAAGAGATAGTACCTATGGCTTTGGGGAGTGGACTTTGCTTTTTTTTTTAAAAATAAAATAATATTTTTCCCTTAAAATGCTTCTTTAAATTTTTTTTTTTTTTTTTGAAAATAATTTTTCAAAACTTTTTATCTTATTTGGTAAACCTATACTCTGATACCAAGTGAAACACCACACCTCCGTTAGGGTCACTCTCAAAGGGAATGCCCTAATTTTGGTGGAGGTTTATAAGTACAAGTCACAGATATACAAGACAGATATAAGAACACATATTTGTAAACAGCGGAAAAACAACAACTTTTATTTCATAAAAGCAAATACGTGTTACAAAACATCACCATGATTGTCTTACATCTTTTTCCAAAAACATAACATAACACTTTCATAATCTGTCTTGAGTACATTATTTAAAGAAGCATAAATAAAACATAGATAAACTGCAAAAGTCCCCATAGTGGATTGTCCAAAGTCATAGTTCAAAACAGGAAAGTCCAAGCAATACATTTCTCTTCTTCAAGCTGGATGTTAAGGTTGGTCAAGCTGCTGTGTTCCCTCCCTGTGGACCTGGGGGGGGGGGGAAACGGAAGAAAAGAAGACGAAAGAAAAGTAGAGTCAGACATAAAGCCTGAGTAAGTCTAGTACTATTTTGTCTATGAATAAAGAACTGGGTATGATAAGTATAAGCAGGAAGTGGAAAAGCACTATAACTTGGTTAAGTTGTCTAGGGTCGAATACACTATCGTAACCCATGTAAATCTCTGAACCCATATAAACTAGTTTCCCAACTGGCACCCCATAATCAGGGTGATGTGATCCATTCTATGATGATCGGCTCCTACTCGCATAGTTACATGTGTCTTACGGCCCCCGATGTTGTAGTTACCTATGCTGGTCCCACCATGGGGTGTATCAAGTCCCATGGTGGCGGCCCGACACAACCTTAGAATGCACAGGTATGCTACTGGTGTCCAGTGCCTTATTTTTCTGCGTCGGAGTGTGTGCACGCCCGCACCCCATTAGAACCTACACTGCTACACCACCGCCGTCGATTTGACCTCTTACAATCAGCCCAGTAATCGTGCTCCACCCTGCCTAGTTTCAGGGTATCCTGATACACCATCTAGGGTTACTGCTGAAAAGGGTCCCCCGTTACTAGGTTTTCTATCTCTAGCCAACATGCTAAGTTGGTTAAGTGTTTTCTAACCTAACCCCCACCAGTCCGTTTAGTTTAGCATGTTCCATTTTGATTAAGTCTTTAGTTCACTTAATCCTAACAATCCTGACTCAGCCTTAATTGTCTTATTAAGGCCCTGACCTCTCACATTAGACAGGTATTGTTGTGGCTGCCTGTTGCCGGTTGGTTCCGGGCAGTCTTACGCCACAACTCAGTCTAACCTTGGGTCCTTATTGGGCTCCATGTTTAACCTCCCACATTGGATAGGTATTGTTGTGACTACTGGACAGCCGGGCGGTTCCGGGCAGGTTTACATCACAACTCAATCCAACCTCGGGTTAAACACATCGTATGTTCTATATTTACATATTTTGTCTTTCTTCCTTATTTATATGTAAATATTTGCGGCCAATTATTAAGTTAATGGTGTAAAGGTTACACCAATCATGGGCCCAACCCATACTTGAACTTGGGCCCTTCTATTTTATATTTTCATTCATTAGTAATTTTAACCCAACGTTATTTTCCCCCGTTTAACACGTCCGTTTATTATATATATATTGGGCTTAGCCTTTTAAAGCCCAACTTAGCCATGCGAAAAGGGGAGGCTTAAAGCGTGATTACATACACAAAGAGGGGAAGGTGAGCGCATGAACTTGCAATATGACGTTGGAAATACAAAATAGAAACTGGTGTGCTTGCATATATACTTTGGTCATAAAGCATAGGTGACATGAATCAAACCATGTAAACTTAAGATAAGAATCTAAATTAGGTGTCACATAGTCTTAACTACAACATAGACCTATGTTCTCATTTAGGCATAATGTCAAACATAAACAAGTCATGTTCATAAGGTTTCTACATGTTTACAAAGGGGATACTTTGTTACTAACACAAAAGCATAGTTCAACTTAATCATGATTTAAGTCTAATCACATAACGATGGTATAAATATACTTATGCATAAATATTCCTAAACATGGTGTTTGCTTTAAACTTGCAAAAAGGGATTTTTGAGTCTAACCTAGCCATGTCTCACATATGTCATCCTATAATTCTTGCTAACAATATAGAACTAACATGGTCAAATATCAATCATAGCCTAGTCATATTCATAAGTTTGCACATAGGTTTTCTAATACAAAGTATGGCTTAATACATAGACCATGATGCCCAATTATCAACATAATTTCATATGGATTATAACAACCTAAACTTATTCCAATTTCCTCACCAAAATGATGTTTGTATAAAAATACACATTATGATGGCATAGTGGCAAAACCCCAAACTCGCATGATTTTCAATTTAACAACTACATACATGTAGCTTCAACATGAATTACATATTTTGCGAATATCCAAACGTCATACTTGCATAAAACTACCGCATGTAGTTTTTCATAATGAACAACATAATTCAAGAATATCCAAACGTATACAATATTCCAACGCACAAACATGAATTACTTTTATCGCCACAAATCAAGTATACATATCTACACAATCATTTGTTCATACCAAAGTAATACTCTACTTACAATCGTTGCGGCGAATTCTCTAATTTAGGAATTTAGAGATGTGACTCCTTTTGACGTAGGCGTTGATTCGCCTTGTTTGAATTGCTTTAGGCTTTAGAATTTTCCTCCTAATCTTCTCTCCAATTTGGTGGCTACTCCTAGACGCTCCTCAGCAACATGGCGGCTTTGTTCTTATTTATGAATGAATAGATTAGGGTTTAGTCTAGGGTCCTTTTTATAGGGTTTATGAATTGATTAGAGCCATTGATGTTGCCTGGATTGATCATAGCCATTTATCCTAAGGAGAGACCAATTAGAGCTTGCCACCTAGCCCTAATGACAAAGCAGACCA
The DNA here is from genome assembly GCA_030737875.1 of Allium sativum. Lineage (NCBI taxonomy): Eukaryota > Viridiplantae > Streptophyta > Magnoliopsida > Asparagales > Amaryllidaceae > Allium > Allium sativum. The sequence continues at coordinate 168,743,008 of CM060923.1, forward strand.
CAGAAAATCGACCAACATAGAATAGGCCAGCCAGGTTAGACTGGGCTCGACCTGGTCTGGACCAGGTCGACACCCCTGTCGACAGCCCTATCGACAGGCCTGTCGACCTGGTTAGACCAGGTCGACAGCCCAGTCGACCTGGGTGCGTCAGGCGGGACTTTTTCCGCCCTGGCCCATTGGGCCCCATTTTTGTTTTCTGAGCTTATTTTATTCTGTTTGAATTTTAAATTTAATTTAGAAACTTCCGAAGGCCATATCTTCTTCATACTGACTCCGTTTTTCGAAAACTCAGACTCTATTTCGCGTATTTTTCCGAGACGAACGCAATGGCGTATCCCGTTTCCCTTAGTTCTTTGATTCAAATTAATTATACTTTAATTTGTTAATTTCACAGTTATAGAATTCGCGGGGTGTTACATATATTTTACTCCATGCGCTGTGAGACATTCTACAGGTTCTTGATTAGTTCATTCCCTTCTTTCCTTTCTCCTGACAACCGTCCCGTGCTAGTCGGGCATATGTACAGCGCACTTTCGAAGGAAATGCAGGCTGGTGCAGGGCGGGCCGTCACACTTGGTATCAGAGCTCTAGGTTGCGTAATTAACCTAGGGAAGTTATCAGGGAGATATAATATACGTATACGAGAGAGCGTATTTGTGATTACTTTGGTTTTTAAAAGCTATATATATACTATTAGTAGTATAAGAATGAAGTCGTGCTGCACTAGCACCACTATGGGATCGTTAATTGTTTCCTTTTTCAGATTGACGATGAGCCGATATGTTAGAGGTACCGGTAAAGGGGCCAATAATGGGAATGCTGCTGACATGAGGACGATGTTTACTGACCTCATGAGAGAGATGCTTAGGGATGTACAGAGGGCAGCTCCCAATGGTGGAAATGGTGGTGGTCCAATAGTGAAGGCACCGAGAGTCGACTTCGCCTAGCTGAACAAGGATTATACTAGTCTTGGTGGGAAGCCGTTTCACGGGACGGAGTCGGCCACGGATGTTCAAGATTGGTTGGACAGTTGCGAATGTATCTTCGAGGATTTGGGTATCGAGGATGTGATGAAGAGAAAGCTAGCGTCCCGTCAGCTGCAAGGGCGGGCAATGAATTGGTGGAATGCTATAAAAGCAGCTACTCCCGAAGATCAGATTACTTGGGAACAGTTTAAGGCTCGCTTTAGCGAGAAGTTCATTCCAGCTGCTCAGAAGTCAGTGTTGTTTAAGAAATTCTTGGAGCTCAAGCAGAATGGCAGAGCTGTCTCGGAGTATATTGCTGAATTCGACACTTTATCGAAGTATGGGTTATCTCTTATTGATACTGCCGAGAAGAAGAATGAGAAATTCATAACTGGTTTGGATCAGTACTTGGGGGAAAGGCTTATTAACCACATCGATGAGACGTTTGAATCGATTGTGGGGAAAGCATTGAGATCAGAAAGCCTCTACCCTAAGCCGAAGACTGAGGTTGCATCCGCAGATGAGCCAAAGTTGCAAGCAAGTGGTGGAGGCAAGGTTGGTTCCTAGAATAAGAGAAAGCAGAATCAGGCTAAGGATGGCCAGAAGAAAAAGAATAAGCAAGATGTTGAGTGCTTCAGCTGTGGTAAGAAGGGCCATTATGCTAGTAATTGTCGGGCCAAGCCAGCGGATAGGAAGTGCTTCAACTGTGGCCAAATGGGACATCACAAGGACAAGTGTCCGCAACCCCCCAAAGAAAAGCAAATGGTGAAAGCCTACGCCCTTAATGTTATTCCTTCTTCGTCGAATGCCCCAACTGCGGCGGAGAAGGGAAAGAATGTCGTCATTCAAGGTATGCTTTCTGTTTATGATGTTCCTGTTAGAGTTTTGTTTGATACCGGAGCTTCCAGTTCTTTCATATCTAGTGACCTGGTAGATAGGTTGGGATTGGAGCCCGAGAATGTCGATAGACCTTTAGTAGTGACGAACCCGATTGGTGGTTCGACTAGCCTTAGCATGATTTGTCGTAATGTGGTCTTATCGAGTCATGGATGCATGTTTGTTTGTGATTGCTTTTTTTTGGGCTTTACTGGGTTTGGCATTATTTTGGGAGTAGATTGGCTCCGAAGATACGGGGTGGTGGTAGGCTTTGAGGGCTTTTGGTGACAGCTAGAGCGGATGATGGTGTTTGGTGGTCTACCCAGTAAGGGGGTATTGGCTAGTTTTCTAAACTCCCTCGACATTCCTCATAGTGAGTTGTCAGGTTTACCCGTGGTTGGCCAGTATCCGGATGTTTTCGAAGAAGTGACCGGGCTTCCAACACATTGAGAGATTGAGTTCTGTATTGATTTGGTAAAAGATGCCAGACCTATAGTGATGCCACTTCGTCGTATGGCACCAAGGGAGCAGCGAGAGCTCGAGGTGCAAGTCAGTTATCTTTTGAAGAAGGGATTTATCAGAAGGAGTGTTTCTGAATGGGGAGCACCAGTTGTGTTTGCTACCAAGGCGGATGGTTCCATTCGTTTGTGTGTAGACTACAGCGAGTTGAATAAAGTGACGAGGAAGAATAATTATCCTTTACCGCGGATAGATGATTTGTTCGATCAGTTGAGTGGCGCGAGAGTATTTTCTCAGTTGGATCTCGCGACAGGTTTTCATCAGCTTAGAGTGGAAGCTGAGAGTATAGCTAAAACGGCATTTCGGACGCCGTCTGGATTTTATGAGTGGTTGGTCATGCCATTCGGGCTGACCAATGCCCCAGCATATTTTGTGGATCTTATGAATAGGGTACTCAGAGATCAGTTGAATAAGTTTGTCCTTGTGTTCGTTGATGATATTTTGGTCTACTCAAGGACAGAGGAAGAACACAAGGAACATTTAAGAATAGTGATGGAGGTGTTGAGAAAACACCAATTGAAAGCAAAGTTTTCTAAGTGTCACTTCTGGAGGAGGGAAGTGAGGTTCTTAGGCCATGTTGTTTCAGAGAATGGTATTGCCGTGGACCCGGCGAAGATGGCTACGGTACAGGATTGGCCTACGCCCAAGAATGCAACAGATGTAAGAAGTTTCTTGGGGTTAGCTGGATATTATCGTAAGTTTATCCAAGATTTCTCCAAGATAGCAGCACCATTGACCCAGTTGACCAAGAAGAATCAAGCTTTTGTCTGGGATGAAAGTTGTGAGAATGCATTCAAGAGTCTAAAGGACAAGTTGACATGCGCACCAGTGTTAGTCATTCCTAAGGGGAATGAAGAGATGACGGTATACACGGATGCCTGTGGTACCAGACTGGGTGCTGTATTGATGCAAGACGGTAGGGTTGTAGCTTATGCAAGCTGACAATTGAAACCACACGAGAGAAGATACCCTACCCATGATTTGGAATTGGCAGCGATCGTGTTCGCGTTGAAGATGTGGAGACACTATCTCTTGGGAGAAAGATTTGAGTTGTTCACAGATCATAAGTCGTTGAAGTATCTCTTCTCCCAGAAGGATCTAAATCTCCGGCAACAAAGGTGGTTAGAATTCTTGGCTTCCTATGATTTTGACATCACATATACACCGGGAAAGGGTAATGCGGTGGCTGATGCATTGAGTAGAAGACATGCCAGTTTAGGGGCTATGTTTCTTGAATGGAAGCAACTGGAGTATATCGCGGGGTTTGATTTCAGACCAAAGTGCGAGTTGAATCCAGAAATTTAGCAAGTTTGACGGTCAGACCCACTTTGATTGAGCGGATCGGCTCTAGTCAGAGGGACGATCCTAACCTATTGGAAATCATCTCCAAGTTATAGATGGGTATCGATGAGGAGATGAACAAGTATGGGCTTGATCGAGATGGATGGCTTAGAAAGAATGGAAAGCTTGTTGTACCCAATGTCAATGGATTGAGAGATGAAGTGCATAGAGAATGTCATCACTCAAAACTGACTATACACCCCAGTGGTAACAAGATGTATCGAGACATGAAGCAGACCTACTACTGGGAAGGGATGAAAAGAGACATTGGGTGGTTTATATCCAAATGCATGAATTGCCAGCTAGTTAAAGCTGAGCAAAAGAAGCCTAGTGGGTTGTTACAGCCATTAGAAATTCCCGAATGGAAATGGGACAAGTCTCCATGGATTTCATCGATGGTTTACGAAGAACTAGATCGGGACATGATAGTACTTGGGTAATCGTGGATCGATTGACTAAGAGTGCAAGATTCATACCAGTCAAATCGACCAGAACGGCAACTAAGTTAGCAGAATTATATATGAAGTGGGTAGTGAGATTTCAGGAAATACCTAAAAGCATTGTGAGTGACCGAGACCCGTTGTTCACTAGTGGGTTTTGGAAGAGCTTACAAGAGGCTCTAGGGTCAGAGTTACATCTCAGTACAACATATCATCCTCTGACCGACGGTCAGACGGAGAGGGTGAATCGTATTTTGGAAGATCTCTTGAGAGCATGTATATTGGATTTTGGTGGATCATGGGATGACCATTTGCATCTAGTAGAGTTTGCATATAATAATAGCTACCAATCCAGTATCGGTATGGCTCCATTTGAAGCTTTGTACGAAAGACCGTGCAACTCACCATCATGTTGGATAGAGACTGGCGAGAAGTTTACGCTTGGACCAGATGTGGTGAGGGAAACCTCAGATAAGATCAAGATCATTCAACAACGAATGAAGGCTGCCCAAGATAGGCAGAAGAGTTATGCTGATAAGAGGAGAAGAGACTTAAGATTCTCCATTGGCGACTTGGTGTTTGTCAAGATTTCTCCGTTGAAGAGCGTAATACGATTTGGCAGGAGAGGCAAGTTGGCACCAAGATTCGTTGGCCCATTCCCTATTCTTGAACCAGTCGGGAATTTGGCATATAGAGTTGACTTACCAGAGAAGATGGCGGGAGTTCACAATGTATTTCATGTTTCCCAACTAAGGAAGTTCGTTCACGACTCAGATATGACTATTTCACCTGATCAGTTAGAGGACTTCGAAGTAGAACCCGAGGCGGTTGGGAACCGCAAGCCGGCCCGTATTGTCGAGCACGACATGAAGCAACTTCGAAGGAAGGCAGTGAAGCTAGTCAAGGTTCAGTGGAGCAAGGACGAGAATGATTGTACTTGGGAGACAGAGGAGAACATTAGGAAGACACACCCAGAACTCTTTGCCTGGTAAGATTTTGACTTCGAGTTTTCCGCATGCTAGGATAGGCTTGTTTGCTTGTTTTGCATGTTTGATTGTTGTATGTGGTTGTTAGGCATGCGGGATCCTTTGTATGTTTTGGGTTAAGAAATTTCGGGGAAGAAATTTCTTAAGGGGGGAGAGTGTAACGACCCGTATTCTACGCATCATAGGACCATAGAATATTTATTTCTTTCACATACGAAGTCGTATGGTCAGGTAACTTTGGGAAACGACTATTGGGGACATTTCCCATGTTCATGATTTTTCCCGATTTTTAAATGACCATTTTACCCCTAGTTGGTACTGTTTTGGCCATAACTTTTGACTGGAAAGGAATTTTGATCTGAAACCACTTCCATTGGCTCCGGATGATGGTTTCTCTTTCCGTAGAGTGGTCATAATAGCCAAAAGGACTTACCGTTTGGGAGATATGGCTGAATGAAGATTTAGAGGGTTAATTTTAGCTAATTGGGCTTAACCGGGTGATTAGCAGTTAGGCCCAGAGGGGAATTTCGGGTTTAGAGGCATAGGAGGGCTGATTAGGGTTAGGAAATCGCTTTCATTTCAGTTTTAAGCCGCCACAAACCTTCTTGAGACCCTAGTAATGGCTTCCATCCTCTAAAACCACTCCAAAACACATTTTTAGTGAAGATCAATCCTAAACTGCATCAAATCAGGGCCAAATGGCAACAGAGCAAGGTTGGAGCTGCTGCTATACATAGGAATTCGACCGAAACAGAGAGTATTTCAGATTTGGTGTTTTATTTTGTGGCAAAGGTGAGTGATTAGCATTGTTTTGACACTAATTACAGTTAATTAAGGGTGATTAGCGAGGACTAGCGAATTTATACACTAATAAATTCTGAAAAAATGTTTATAAATTCGAAAATAATATTTTATGCCCCTGGTAGAAATTTGGTTTAATTTGATTAAGTTTTGTTAACCCTATGATTAGTTTTGCTTAAACATACTTAAGGGAAAATAAGGGGTTTTGGGTATTTTTGATCCATTTTGACATGTAAATTCATTGTTTTGGTGTTTGTGGTTAGTTTGCTTGCTGCTGTGACTGTTTGACATGATTTGTGATTGATTAGTATAGTTAGATTTGTCGAAAACGTCGTCGAATGGCGTAAACAAGTTGCTGGAAAAAGTTGCAGAAAGTTGTGCAGGGTTTCGGATCGGATCGGATCGGATATGGGCTCGGATCGGATATGGGCTCGGATCGGATAGGAGACCTGGGCAAGGAACCCGACCCGAACCGGAATCTGGCACACAATAGGCTTGGCAAAAAGGAAGTCCATGTTGGTTAAGCTGGGGATCGGACTAACTTAAAGACGAAGGGCTCGGATCGGATCGACTTAAGGATGAAAGGCTAGGACTGGAGTAAGGCGAAGGGATCGGATCGGCTAAAGGAGTAGGATCGGATCAGATGAAGAAGGAGGGATCGGATCGGAGCACGTGAAGAACGAGGGAGCGGATCGGAGCAGAAGCACGAACTGGAAGGGAGATGGCACCCGACCCGACCCGGAGGAGGACACCCGACCCGACCCGAAGTGGAATACCCGACCCGAACCGATGCGACGTTGTGGACCCGAACCGAACCGCTACAAGAGAAGACTACGAACCGACCCGAAGTAGAGGACCCGACCCGATGGCTAGAAGGAGAACCCGACCCGACCCAGTATTGACCAATAACCCGAGATGCAAAGGTAGTCCAATATGGGAAGTTAGAGCTCAGGATCCAGTTGGGAACCGATGAGTTCACTTTATGATTGGGCTTTGCTACGGGACGTGTGCAAAGGGGCAGTCGATGTTTATGACTTTGGATCACTATGTATGGGAAGTATGTGAACGGATTCAGGGCTGAAACGGCCTAGGTACGACTAAAGGGCTATAAACCAATGAAGTGGGGTCATTTGTAAAGGTTTGGTCATGACTCCATGTGGTAAGCTTGGTAGTAGCAGTAGTTGTACAAGTCGAACTCCGTCACTACTTCGATGGGTCTAGTGATTGACAGTGGTGGACATCATGTGCTTTATGCACTGAGTGAGAGGTGTGAGGATGGTTGCTATGGTTGATTTGTTTGCTATCAGTATGACATGCACACCCCACCCCCGTATTCTTACACTATTTATTATGGCACCTTAGAGTATTGTACGGTATGTGGTACTAACTCTTTGGTTGCAGGTCCAGGTTCAGGTATGGTTTAGTATACCTGTTATTGTTTTGTTTAGATGCTTATCGCTCATACCAGGCTTTATGTCTGACCCAGAGTTTTATGTCTCCTCTTATTACTATGGGTGCTCACACGAGCAGACTAGAGACAGGTTAGCTGGTGATGTACGGGTAGATGATCCGGAGACGAGCGGGAGGCTTCCACGTAATATATATATATATATATATATATATATATATATAGTATTCTCCCTGTGTTGTTGAAGATCACTGCTTGGGCATTGGTGGTGCATCTTCTACTTTAGCTTTCTTTTGTTTAAAGACAGTAAATTTGAAAAGTTGTAATAAGCTGTATTTGGATTTCTGTTGCTCTGATGTTGATATTGGTTTTAGTTATCAGCTTATTCACCTGTTTTATGTCAAGTATGTTATTATTATTATATTTTACTCCATGCGCTGTGAGACATTCTACAGGTTCTTGATTAGTTCATTCCCTTCTTTCCTTTCTCCTGACGACCGTCCCGTGCTAGTCGGGCATATGTACAGTGCACTTTCGGAGGAAATGCAGGTTGGTGCGGGGCGGGCCGTCACAATTAGATTCCAAACGAGGTAACTTACCTTGTTGGTTGCGTTTATAATAATATAAACATATAATTGGATGTTTGATTGGATGTTATTAGTTGATTATTAAACTTTTATTTCCGTTAATCATGATAAATAAATATATTGTTGAATTGAAATTAATGTAACCCATTTTGATGCAGGGAAGAACAGATTGGAGGGATCCAACCGAATTCCTCAAATATATTGAATGTTATTTATTATTAACTGTTGAATGATTGAACTGGTTTTTAGTTGTTTATTGTTGTGATAAACCAATGGATAATATTGGTTGAGTAATTAGCTGCGGATGACCAAAGAATGAATCGTTTTAAAAATGTGATCTACCATCAGGTAAATCGACTGAAATAAAGTTTTCGAAATTATTTTATAACTAAAAATAGATTTTTAAATCTATTTATTTGAATTTTTTTAAATAGAAGATTTATTGAAGGAAGAATAAATATTTATTAATTATTATCCAATTTTATAAGTAATTATAAAGTGATTTCAAATAAGCAAAGTATGAAGACAATTTTGATAATGGATCAATGTTATTGTAACAACCCGGAAAATCTGAACCAGTTTTAAAATTTTAAATTGGCTAAAATAGTGGATTTTAAGTATTTAAAATAAATATTTTAAATAATAATGACGGAAAGTAAGTTTGAATCGATGTTTGAAAATAAATATAATTATTTTTAATTATAAACAAGGCCTGAAATGGCGCTATAGTTTCAAATTTTGAATTCAAACTTTAACTGACTGTACCGGGTGCAAAGTAAAACGTATTTTTGTGAAACAAAAAATATTTAAATCTGTTAGTGAATATCTTTCTAATGAATCTGAAAAATCGAAGTTTCATAGCGGGAATCAAAAGTTATGGCCAAATGAATTTTCAAAAAGGTCGCTATAGAGAACATATCGCCCTTGAAAATAGACATTTTGCAAACGACCTCGGAATTCGACGAAGACACTTTTATTGGATCCGAGATGTGAAATTATTGCTATGTTTCAAATTTCATAATTTTTGAAGTTAATATGTGAGCGTGGCGAAGGAGAATGTGTTTTGGTCAATTATAGTTAAATTGGATCGACCAGAAAAGGGTCATTTTTCAAACGGTCTCAGAATTCGATGAAACTAGTTTTGTTGGGACCGTATCGTCAAAACATAGCTAGAATTATTTTTCGGGAATTTTCAGAATCAGTATGTGGCCCGGCAAATTGAAATGTACGTTCAAATTAAATATTGAATGTTTTATATTTTAATTTGAAGAAAAACTAACTGAAACAGTTGAATAGGCCTACGAAACATATCCCATTGTGTTCGGAATGGGGGTATTTAGCTAGGGACGACAGTCGTTGGGTTTGGATTGGAGTTCGTATGAGATGGGGGGGTATTTTCAGATTTTTGAAATTAATAATATAAAAAAATATGGGCCAATCATTCACTTTCTCTCTCCCATATAAGCTTCAGGTGCGAAGCGGAAACCGCCTTCCTCCCTTCTCTCCTCTTTTCCTCCTCCTACACGCATCGAAACACCATGGTCCTTTGGAGTTATTTGTAGAGCTCGAGACGAGCTTCAAATCCATACCAACTGAAGATTTTTTCGTTGAGTATCGGGGGAGATCTCGGGCTCGAAAGTCGAGCCGTTCAACTCGCCGTCGCCGCCGCTGTTCGCCGCCAGAGTCCACCACTCCACCGCGCGCGGGTGTGCCCCACCTCCCCCTTCGACGCTGCATAGCCCGATCGTCTTCAAGCTTCACGGATTTCGAGTAAAATCGAAACCTAGTTTCGAACCTTTCAGCTGAGGTACGGCTTTGTTAATTTTAAACTGATTTTAACACTCTAAAGCATTGCAAACTTCTAAAAATTGTATCTTTTTCATGTGTGATCGAAATTCAGTAAAACAAGAGACACCGGAACCGTGAGGACGTCTTCTACATTTTAGAAGAGACCGCATATTTTTCTGAGCCTTCTGCAATTTTTGGTGGAGTGGAACCCAATGTGAGATTTCTGTGTTATAAACGATATGGAAACGACGATGTATAAATTATATAGTCGATGTATGAGTTATATAAACATTGTACACCTCGTGTATAAGCGTTGTATAAGTTGTATGTTCGATGTATAAGTTATATATGCATTGTAAAATATATATATATATATATATATATATATATATATGTAATGGAATGACATTGAAATGAATTGAAGTGAATTGAAATATATTTATATGCGAATATATATATATATAAATACATACTCCCCTCGTCCACAGACCATGGACGATATATATTGGTTGTGATATCGTTTGGATTATTGGTTGATGTGAATTTTGGTGGATATCATGAATGGTTGAATTGAAATGATTGATTGTGATTGAAATCCCAATAGGATTAGTATATGGGAAAGTTCGCCTGCGTGCGAACTAGATATTGAAAATCCCCATTGTTAAAAACCTTGAGGTTTTAAGGTAGAGCGAGGAGCCGTACTAGGGACGGTCCCGGTTTTAACTACCCTGCCGTCATGCTGCCTAAATTTTCTGAAATAACTCTGTGTTTGATTTATTTTCATGTGTTGAATAGAAATTCAAGTGTTGAGTGACAATCGTGTTTTGAAATAAATTGTTTTAAAATAAAAATCACATTTTTATCGTCTACTTGAACTATATAAAATAATCGTGTTTTGAAATAAATTGTTTTAAAATAAAAATCACATTTTAATCATCTACTTGAACTATATAAAATAATCGTGTTTTGAAATAAATTGTTTTAAAATAAAAAATCACATTTTTATCATCTACTTGAACTACATAAAATAATCGTGTTTGAAATAAATCGTTTTATAATAAAAATCACATTTCTATAATATACACGAATTGTTAAAAATAGTGATGTGCTGAAATAAGTGGTTGTTGGATAAAAATATCATTTTTATCAAATGTATGTGATGAATAGGGTTTTGAAATAGAAGAATGAATTATATTTATATTTATATATATATATAATTAAAATAAATTAAATAACGAAGCTGCAGTTCGTATTTTGAAACCGTGATTTCAAATGATGATTGCGGGAGATCCGACCATCGGATTTTCCCGAAACCACGACCGTTGGGTTCGCTTTGTAAATATCTTTCCAACGACACCCACTTTGTAAAGATCCAACGGTTGGATTGTCTGGAATGTTTAATTCAAATCTGAAGAAAAACAGCGCCAGAATCGATTATATATATATAATTAAATTAAATCGAATAACGACGCTGCAGTTCGAAATTTGAAATCGAAACTTCAAGCGATTGTACCGGGAGATCCGACCGTCGGATTTTCCTAAAACTGAAACCATTGGATTCGTTTTGAAAAGATCTTTCTAATGATATAAAATTTGTGAAGATCCAACAGTTAGATTTTTAGATATTTGTAATTAAATCTGAAGAAAAACAGCGCCACGACCGCGTTATGGCCTGAAGCGTTGTTTTGAATGAATTGGCTATTTTTAAATAAATAAAAATAGCGATAAATCGTGATAAAATATTATAAACGATATGGAATGGAAATAAACTGAATTTGCTTGGTTTATGTGATATTTGATGGTTGAATGTGTTTGGCGTGAAAATTACATTAAAGAGCCGAATAAGTGATATCGAATAATTTAACCATTGAAATGAATTGATTTGAAATTCTAAATATACGTGAATTATTTGAAAAGGCTGAGTTAATTCTCATTTCAAATAATTGATCGATGAGTGAAAGTCGAAGATATGAAGATGGTGCAAGACCGATGATTTGCATGTCGAATGGAGGGGTGCTACTGATGCTCATGATGGGAGTAGCTACCTTGAAGCGGTTGAAGTAGTAGCCGTCCGGACATACTTGTCGATTATACAGATATGCGAGGTATTGAGTGCCTCCGGTTTCGTTCAGACCCAGAACGAACTAGTAAATGGACTGTGTGTCTGACATTTAATTTTATTCAGTGCTGATAGATCTCTATTAAATATATATCTGTTTGGCGGTGGAGAATTTAATCCCTTGCTTAACGCCCTTCTCTGAGACGTACGAGCTCAGAGGTTATATATCGATAGAAATCAGTCACATGGAGTGAATTGCCTGTGTGGCATGCCTAAGTGGCAGATGATCAAGGATTCTATTGAAAAGCAAAGTCTTGTGGTTGATGATCAAAGCACGGCCTGTGTGGCATAGCTTTGTGTATAACGTGAATTCGTGAGCCTCACACCCCAGTATGGACCAGAAATGGGAGAAGGATCCAAGGAGGACATGCGTTTCTTTCTAGCTAGGGTGGTGTCAATGACCTTCCAGCCCTGACATTTATATTATTTTCACCTGTGTGGTTGTTGCTGTTGCGAGGCGCCTCGGATATATCGGTCGATCCGGGACTGATGGAGTCATTGGGCTCATTTACGCCCCAAAGGGCGGGGAAACGCAGTGTTCAGGCATTTTAATCCACATCGATGGACCGGCCCTGTGGCTCCTAGGTGCAGTTGCGGCTGTAGCCTGAGACTCAGGCTCGACAGTCTCGAATTCGTTAAGGACTATCTTTTGACTTGGTTCATGATGGAAATCCAATTTTCAAATACGATACCGTGCGGTTTTGACTGTAAATATAAATATATGTCGACATGATATATGGTACCCATGCCGTCTATGATTGATAGTTATGATTGAATTTTTTTATGAAACATATATACACTAGCAATAATATCAAATGATTTGTTTTGCTCGTATCAAGCATATTTTGGCTATTATAAGGTAAAACTCTATCCTCTGGTTTGTGTTGCATTGTGTGATGGGAACTGAGTCTTATAATGACTTCATTTTTATTAAATGCATTGCGGTCTTTTAAAGATTTACTTGTTTTGAAGCACTAGCAATCCAATGGAGTAAACCCGCTTCGCGAAAGTGGCGTGGTCCTGTGATTAGCCATATTATAAAATGTGTTAAGTAGATTTCTCATACCAGTCCCATGACTGACTCGTAGTTTGTTTCACTTGCAAACTCGAGTGCCCCTATTTTTACACGGGCAGCCTTGTATTCAGATTTTAGCAGGCTCTTTCTGGATAGCTGGAGCTGAAGATGGATTCTATCATTTATCTCCTTTTATGCTGTTTAGCTCCTATTGTACATATTATGTTTGTTTTCTGCTGTAGACATTTATGTATAACTGAACTGTATTTGTACTAAGTATGATCCTGTATATTGTGTAACTTTGATGATTATATTTATCCAGTGTATTCTATTGTACATTATCAGGTGTATTTATTTATTTCTGTATCTGCTGTTATCTGTTTATGTGTTATATTCCAAAGATTACCCTTGCCTTTGTGTTACGGGGTTTGGGTCGTAACAGTTATAAATAGTTTTCAAGAATCCAAATGATTTTATAACTCGAATAATTGAAATACAAAAAGGAGCTTCGTTGAGACGAAACCAAAATAAGTTGAATGAACTTATAAGACATTTCATATGGGGTTCTATTAGAATCAAGGCTCGTGAAAGATGTTGAAAAGATGTTTTAGAAAGAAAATGGACATGGTTTTAAATTAAGTAAACGTGTTGGTATTGAAATAATGTTTCCAAAGGGAAGAGTATGGATTCAAATTCCATATTTAATTAAAATATGTGGAATTTCCGTGATATTTGTTAATTTCAAAGTATTAGTTAAACGAAATATTTTGGGAATATTCTTGTTTTATTATTATAAGAAGTCAAAGCTGTATATTTAAAGATTTAAAATTTTGATTTACAAATGGTTAATTAAAGAGGCCAATTGATGTTGTGTACTGGACCAATGAATCCATTTTGTGTTATGGATGAATAATTTGATAGTTAAATAACTGACTATCAAAATCTGACCTATACAATTATTGGTATGGAAAGACTGGGATCAAATTTATATTCGAACACCATTCCGACTAACAAATATGTAAACGTGGAAGATATCAGATGATGTTCAAGATGGAGGAATTGAAGACCGTGGATCTTCATAAAGCGGAACGGTTACTTAAATCTCTGGTTAACTCCCCCTGTTCCAAAATAAAAAGAATTTGTACAAATATATTTTTAAAATATTTAACCAGAGATATACTATGATTCTGTCATGATTGCAATCTGTGGATTGCAAGGACTTCTCACTACTGATCTGTTGGGTGATTCTTCGGATGCAGTAGGAGGGTTCCTTCGGTTCATCCTGTTCCTGGATGACTTGTATGGATGAATGTCTAACGGAGAATTTCCAAAAGCGTCATGTACGTTGATTTCTTCAAACGTGCCAAGAATGGTGGTGAAGAATTTATTCACTTGCTTAACACCTGGGGTATTTTGGTGGAAATCAATTAGTGATTTCTGATGGATCTGAGAATGTGGTATTCAAAGTGATGTGCTATTCAAGAAGATAAAACGTAGCCTCAGGCCTCATCAACCGAGAAATGACAAAAATCAGGCAGATAATATGGCAAGGCGGGTCATTCCCAAGTAGGGTGTATTATCACCATCTAGAGAAATTCCTTATTTGTTCTTCTTTCATTTCTGTATCCCCGCAAATGGATGGTGGGCCCTTAAAACCATCGGTAATAATACATTTTCTACACTCAAGCTAAATGAGTGGATGGTCATGTATGGTCGGGTTGCAAGATGTTCTTATTGAACTCTAGTGTATCCTCTCTAGAGTACACTGAACGGAAGGTGATCCCATACCTTGTCATAGTTCAAATCCAATCTCCAGTAAGAGCGCCGCGGGTTTTGGTTATATACTATGTATGAAGAGCGTGAGATGCAAGCGTTCTACTATTTGGTTATTTATTTGATACAAACACTATCATAATATCACCGGATTTTCATATCAAAAATGTTTTGGGTTATCGTGAGGTAAAAACCATCTGTCTTGATGCGTGGGCTAGTCTTACTATCACCCTTTCTTTTAAAAGTTTTTTTTCAAAAGTTAAGCAATTTGGATGTCACCTAAACTTAATGAGTTCTCCTATGCTGGTTCACTAGACTGATCTATGGCGTTTGTAATGATCGAGTCGGCCCGAGTTACAGGTTCAGGTTATCGGATGTTATAAAGTTCAGAGACGAGCTGGAGGAGCCTAGACGTATGATATATAGTATTATTCCGCGGTGTGTTGTATTTTAGGACAAGTTATTATAACTGTCCAGGTGTGTTCGATGTTCACTGTACTCTGATGATTGTAAGTAATATTTCCAAGCTCACAATAAAATTATTTCTATATTATATTTTGTTCCACTGCGATGTGAGACTCTGATTCGATGTTGGTTCTTCTTCTTTTCTTCTATTCTAATTTTTCTATCTTATCTTTCTCTAACCCTCTAACTTCTTTCTCTTAATGTTCTGCTTTTTCTATATAATTCGAGTTGACTGTTGTAGTTAAATGTCGGCTTAAATTGTACGGAAAAGTGGGACGTTACAACTTGGTACCAGAGCTATTGGTTAATTGATAACCTTCGCTTTGTGGCGTGACTCGATAAAGATAAGGTTAGTAATACCCTAGATTGAGTTTTAGTGTACATATAAAAGAGCGTATTTGTAGATTTTATATATATATTGTGTTGGCTTATCGGTTTAGTGTTTAAATTTTCTGATCAATATGGTTTAGTTGACCTTATTGATTAGGATTTCTAAACTCTTGAACCAGGCAAATTGACACAATATTGTTTTCGTAAAGGGGGTAAATGAAATAATTACGCCCAAAGTATATTTTTATATAAAAAGGATATAGAATTTCTCAAATTATTATTGGTTGTTTAATTGGTTGGAATGAAATTATAAATTTGATTTATGAAATGAAATTGAATCAATTAGATAATTGTATATAAAAATTTGACTTAACTTTGTTAGGTGGACTAAATAAATATAGTAATGAAATCTAATAAAATAAACTTGGGATTTGGAATTCAAATGAATAATAGTTGGATAGAAGTCGAACAGATACTAATCGATTAATATTAAACCAAAGTAGAAGCAAGAAAGTAAAGATTAATATTGAATATTAACTGAACTGAACCAAACCAATTGAACTTAATGAAATAATTTGGTTAAGTTGATTGTTGATTACTAGGATGATTAGATTGGATTAAATAGAATCCATTAACAGTTTAATAAAGAAGTTAAATGGATTAAAAATTGAAAGGAAAATTTTCACTATCATGAATTTGGATGAAAACTAAAAGATTCAACTCTGTATATGTTATTGGCATTGTAAATTGAGATAAGCACAGATATTATAGGAGGCTACGGGATTTGGTTTGATTACATAGATTGAAGTACAAATTGGAAGACGAAGAGTTGTTGGTGGATTCGCTTTGAAATTGGAATTGAGTTGCCCGACAAACAGGTGAACCTTAATATCATTGGTTGGTGACTGATTTTATACCCCTGAGTTGGGTAGCTATTTGGCTTCCGTTTTCTTTTGGAAAAGTTGAGGCCCGGAGTGGCAGTTATAGTTGATCGGTCGAACCACGCAGAGGAGGTGCTGGCAAAATTTTCGAATTTTTTTAAGAGTCCGAATTTGTTTTGATGATAATTAAAAAAATAATTATTTTGAAAATAATCGGGTTTGGAGCATTCTTCTTACCTTGTAATTTGGGGGACGAAATACTTTTAAGGGGGGAATAATGTAACGTCCCAGATTTTCGAACATTTCTACGAATATTTAAATCTGTTTTAAATATTGATTTGGTAATATAAATGGATTTTATATTCAATTTATTTATTGAAAATGAGGTTCGAATATATATATATATAGTTGTAAATTAATTAAAACGAACTCATAATAACATGGTAGTTCGTAATATTTCGTTTTGAACTTTAACTGAATATACAGGATCCGATATAAGTTGGATTACTGTGAAATGAGAAACGTTAGGATTTATTTGATTCTAATTTTCTAATGTAAGAGAAAAATGGAGATTTCATATTATAGATTGTAAGTTATGTACTCCAATTCAAATTTTCAAATAATTGCTATGGAATTCATTAATAAACGATAGCTTTTATCTTTTTAGATAATTTGAATATTGTGTAACCCGAAATTATATATTATTGAGTTTAAAATCTATATTGGTCTATTTTGAAGCTGTATAAAGTTTCATTTGGAGATATACAATGATAATTTATTATTATAATTTAAAATAGAATTGTTTTGGATTTAATTATATTTTATCGATATTATATAGGCCTCAGAAATGATTATTTTTCTAACGACCTCCATTTTCAACAAAACAAATTTTATTGGAATACATATAATTAAGTATTGCAGAATTTCAAGTTTGGAGCCAAACGAAGTTGTTTTGTCGGTGGACGAAATTTAAAGGTGAATTGATAAATTAAAATAACATCATTGTGCAAACAGAGTCCGTTTTCTACGAAAGTAATTTCATTAAGACCGGAGAGTCAAGACGTAGTAGTGTATTTATTTTCGTTGTGTTTGTAACCCAAGCGTAGTGGTACAAATTTCACAGTCACTAATAAACAATGGTAAGTGGTAGAATTAAATACCATAAAATAAAACAAAATAAATTATTTAGACTAAACCCCTAAGGATAACAAATTAGCTTGTTATATCCGACCTAACAAATAACTATGTATCCTATTTTCTAATGCATATTCTGTCTAAATTGATATGCCTACCCACACCATGCCTTGTATTTTCAATGCTAGACAGTATGAAATGTAAATTCCTACTTCGCACATGCCTCCAACTGCCTACAGACTGAAATAAAACATCACAAAAAGAATCAATGACCTGCCATAGCAATTCATGCCTACCTATCGTACTTCATGTCTAGTTGTCTACCCTCACTGCTCTCTTTTCACTGCATTGTCTACCCAACATCACGCAACCCTGAATTTGTAGCTATCCTACATACCTAGGAATGGACTTGGTTTTTGTCCACATTTTTGTTCACACATATATACACCCTCACACTTCCTTCTGTTTTCGAAATTTCCTCCCAACAAAACAAATTAAACCATTTAATCTCCATCTCTTTCTTATATTATAAATCAAATAACACACTTCCACTTCCTCTCATTAGACCTAAATCGAACGGCATGCAAGGACCTGTAGGTTGTACCTCGCGCGTTGAGAAGAGGATAGAGACAGTTGGGTGGAGACATGCAGTGGTTTTGGGTTAAGCTGGGAATTATATAGCAGTGAAGTGCGGGAAGTTATACAGTAAATAAAAATGGGGACTGTGCATGAGTTTTTGGACTGTGCATGTTTAAAAGGGTGGGACATTTTAAATGGAGAAAAATATAATATCGGAGTAGACGAAGTTGCACAGACTTCTGGCAAGGTGGCAACGCTAGTCTGATGCCACGGTAATGGTGATGGCGGACGAGTTATGAGTGAAGGGGTGGAGGTGAAAGATCTCGAGATGGTGGAGACAGTGGTGAAGTAGTGAGATGTAAGGGAGAGTGCGGTTTCAAAACACTGGAAGTAAGGAATGTGAAGTGGTTTTTGCACGGGGAAGGTCAGTGTGTGGGTTCTTGCATGTTATGATGGGTTCGTGGGGACTGGGTGTTTCTAGGTCACGACGGGGGAGGTGTTGAGGTGGGGAATCGGAGGTCTGGTCGAACTCAAGTGGGATGTAAAGTGGTGAAGACATGCGGTGGGGATGGGAATAGCAGTGAAGACCATGTGCTGGGAATGGAAATATAACCAGTGGGAAGGAGAAGTGTATAATGAGAAGTTGCAAACAGTAGAGAACAAGCTGGGCACTGCAAACGAGTTGGGTTCAAGCATTTGCAGATGAGAAAAAAAGGTGTTTTTACACGATGGCTCCGGAATGGCTTGCGTATATGGAAGAAGATTGTTTGGGGAAGAAAGATATGTGGAAAATGGTGTTTTGTAAAGACCCGTAACTTCCCCGTAAAGGAAAGTGTCGGATAGTTCGAGAACAAGCCACAACAGAACGCATATAAAAGAACCTTTCATTGCTTATTACAACAATGCATCAGATTACAAGAATATACAGAGTATAAATGAATATTACACAGAAATATCAGAGATTTAAATTACATTTAAATATATCGCAGCGGAAAATAATACAATACACAACTAGAAGTAGATATACGGATACAAAGCTTTCCGGATATCATTCCAGCTGTAAACCAGTATCCTGCGAATATAAATCTGCAAAACCAAAACTACTAGCTGCCCGTGTCAAAATAGGGGCACCCAGAGTTTAGGTTAAAACAATAAACTCCAGGTCAGTCATGTGACTGGTATGAGAACTAAAGCAGTTATTTATCTTTATTTTCAAAGTTTGGTAAATCAAGGGACCACGCCGTATAACACGGAACGGGTTTCCTCCCCAGAATACCAGTGCATAAAACAAACAGCGCAATGCTAAATAAAGAAAAATGAAGCTGTTATAAGACCCAGGTCCTATCACACAATGCAACGCAAGCCGGGGGATAGAGTTTTCCCTTATAACAGCCAAAGAATGCTTGATACGTTTAAAACAAATCATTTGATACTATTATAAGTGCATAGTGTATAAAACAACTTCAAATCATAAGTATCAATCATAGGCGACATGAGCGTCCCATGCCACTATGTCGCCATATATAGGTTTACAAATAAAACTGCAAATGTCACGTATTTGGAAATTGGATTTCCATCTATGAACCGAGGCAAAAGATAGTCCTCAACCGATTTCGTGACTCTCTAGCCCGAGCCACCGGAACAGCCGCAACTGCCCCTTGGAGCGACAGGGCCGGTCCACCGATGTGGATTATAGTGCCTGAACAATACGTTTCCCCGCCCTTTGGGGCGTAAATGAGCCAACGAATGACTCCATCGGACCCGGATCGTCCGATCAAACCGAGGCGCCTCGCAACAGCAACAACCACACAGGTGAAAAGTATATAAATGTCAGGGCTGGTAGGTCACTGACACCACCCTAGCTAGAAAGAAACGCATGCCCTCCCTGAGGTCCTCTCCCGTTTTTGGTTCACAACCGGGGTGCGAGGCTCGCGAATTCACGTTACACAAAGCTGTGCCACACAGGCTGTGCTTTGATCATCACCACAAGACTTTGCTTTTCAACAGAAGCCTCGATCAATTGCCACTTAGGCATGCCACACAGGCAATTCACTCCATGCGTTTGATATCCATCAATATATAACCCCTGAGCTCGTACGTCTCAGAGAAGGGCGTTAAGCAAGAGAATAAATTCTCCGCCGCCAAACAGATATATATTTAATAGAGATCAATCACACGGACTAAAATCCAATGTCAGACACACAGTCCATTTACAAGTCCGTTCTGGGGCTGAACGAAACCGGAGGCACCTAGTACCTCGCATATCCATCGATCTCCAAGTACGTCTGGACGATCACCAACTATTTCCATCTTCTTGGGTGTACAGCCCAATCAAGATCATCAGTTATCACCCAAACGACGTGAAGACTTCCGGTCTTCGACCACCGTCTTCATCTTCGACACCACGTCGAATCAGTTATTCAGAATGGGATAAACCCGGTCTTCCTGAATAACTCGCGTATATATTATAAAAGTGTTACACAAACACCACATACGCCTCATTCCAATTCAGAATATTCTTTTATTCGAATATTCCTATACTTTGGGAAAAGTTCCCATTAATTTTATCCAAGATAAATTCTTTAAATTTATTCTTTAATCTCCTTTGAATATCAATTCAAACTAGTCGGGATTAGCGAACCACACCGAAGTAATCATTTATTTTATTTCCCAATCCCAACCTATTCATCCCATGAAGTAAAACTGGTAATACTTCATATCTAACACCACAGTGTTATCGGTAAATTCAATTACCATTTCACATTCAAATCTAATTAAAGATTTAACCATCGCCTGGAGCAAAACTGGTGATACTCCATTTTCGATCATTTCAATCTAATTAAAGATTCATTAAAACTCCACTTAGTTTTAATCTTTAACTGGGTTAAAGAATCAGTGTCATTTAAAATACGGTTCACGATAAACCCAAAATCACATTCCATTAATTATCGGGTTAAAGAACAAGTGTGATTTAAAACACTGTTCACGATAAACCCAAAAATCAATACCAATTCAATTCCAATTAAATATTATTTAATTGGCACACTTCATTAAATCTAAATAAAAAGATTTAATCTTTTCTCAACTGGGTTCAAGAACAGTGTTAGTGAAGACACCATTCACGACAAACCCAAATCACATTTGATATTCAATACAAGGCTCTGAATAGAAAATATACCGGCTTATATTCAATATCAAATTCTACAACTAACAAATGTCGTATTGGAAATAACGATATCAATATATCTTTCAAATTTCCGTAACAACATCCGTATAATCACGAATTCCAACATCGAAATATTCCGAAGACAATTTCGATTCAAATCCACTCCAATACAATCATTGGAAATTCTGGTTATTTTCAAAACCATTTCAATTTCAATTTATTCTTTTAAAAATAAATAGAATTATAATTCTAGTTCAAAACCAGTTCATTTCGATAAAAATCTATTTTTATCTTTTCAAACATGAAGTTTTTCATCCCAAATCTTCACAAATCATTTCTTATGATTTTACACAAATTATTACTATTTTTAATAATTTTATCAAGGCCCGTACAGTCGATTTCCATCAATGGCCATCGAACTGCACTTACAGCGACCTTTTTCATATTTGATTTGGACATAATTCCAAATCCAACCGTTAGATTTCTAATATTCGTTAGAAAGCTCTTTTCGATACGAACCCAACGGTTCCGGTTTTAGGAGAATCCGACGGTCAGATCTCCCGTAATGTCCGTTTGAAATAAATGGTCGAAATTCACGAACTGCCGCGGCGCGGCGCGTTCTATTCAGGCCATTATATTATATATATAATATATATATATAATATATTTCGTCGATTTCTATTTAAAACGAATTATATAAATAGTTTTAAATTCGTTTCAAAAGCAATTTCAACTTCCGTTTCAATTCAAATCAAAATTGAATTCTTCTCTATAAATTCGTTTTAAAATTCATTTCTATTCAATTCAAATTTCAATTCAATTTGAATTCATTTCAATTCAATTTGAATTCGTTTTCAATTCAATTCATTTCGAAATCGTTTTCAATTCAATTCATTTCGAAATCGTTTTCGATTCAATTCATTTCGAAATCGTTTTCAATTCAATTCATTTCGAAATCGTTTTCAATTCATTTCGAAATCGTTTTCAATTCAATTCATTTCGAAATGAATAAAATCGATATAAATATCGTTCACGTCAAAATGGCGTCAATCTAATCAACACGGCTTCATATATTGATATTTTCAAATATTCCATTTCGAATATTTCTATTTCAAATATTTCTATTTTAAAACTGGAATGAGGCCCAATCAATTACCATATAAAGTTAATTATATGGATTTTCATACAACACATGTATATAATAGCATGGAAAAATAATCAACCATCAACCAAAGTGCACTACACTGTATAAGCATCAAATATAGATATCCAACGCTTAAAACAGCCTGTCAATCAACCGATCGACATATTCAATCAATCGGGATGAGTGAACTTCAAATTTCATCCCAACACCCGTGTGGGGTTTCAAACAATCAAACACATATTTTATTTGTGCTGTTGGGCGATGTGTAAAATTTATCGACCCAATCAATGTCCTTCAAATAGGTGTACATAAACAAACCGTCTGGTTTGTAAATGAATATTTTATTTATTTTCACTATATTCATTCTCACGTTAAAAATTATATTTTTAACGATAAAACATTTTATTCCAACATATGAATTTCTATTATTCATTTACACAATAAAATGATATTTTTATTTTCTAACTTATTTTAGAAAATTTCGGCGGCATAACGGCACGATACTAGAAACGGGACGAGGCCTAGCCTTATCCCCGGTCTAGTGAAGGCCCATGCCATTCACACATCAATCAAATCAATTTCATCTCACCAAACAATTCAATTCAAACAAATAATTCAACTAATCTATGCAACCAAACAAACAAGTCCATGGTCTGTGGACGATTGTGTCGGGTGCTACTAAGCACCGTCTGCATCCTAGTATATATATATAACTAGAAAAAATTAAATTGAAAGGTGAGAAATTCTCACATATAGCTATCCTAGCTCCACGGCACTTCATTGATAGGAATCTTCATCGCTATCGCATCTTCGTTGCCCGCTTTCACTACATATGTAAAAATCGAATTTTTAGTTCGCTATTCAATATATAAAAATCGAATTTTGACTTCGCTATTCAATATATAAAAATCGAATTTTTAGTTCGCTATTCAATATATAAAAATCGAATTTTGACTTCGCTATTCAATATATAAAAATCGAATTTTTAGTTCGCTATTCAATATATAAAAATCGAATTTTTATTTCGCTATTCAATATATAAAAATCGAATTTTTAGTTCGCTATTCAATATATAAAAATCGAATTTTTAGTTCGCTATTCAATATATAAAAATCGAATTTTTAGTTCGCTATTCAATATATAAAAATCGAATTTTGACTTCGCTATTCAATATATAAAAATCGAATTTTTAGTTCGCTATTCAATATATAAAAATCGAATTTTGACTTCGCTATTCAATATATAAAAATCGAATTTTTAGTTCGCTATTCAATATATAAAAATCGAATTTTGACTTCGCTATTCAATATATAAAAATCGAATTTTTAGTTCGCTATTCAATATATAAAAATCGAATTTTTATTTCGCTATTCAATATATAAAACTCGAATTTTGACTTCGCTATTCAATATATAAAAATCGAATTTTTAGTTCGCTATTCAATATATAAAAATCGAATTTTTATTTCGCTATTCAATATATAAAAATCGAATTTTTAGTTCGCTATTCAATATATAAAAATCGAATTTTGACTTCGCTATTCAATATATAAAAATCGAATTTTTAGTTCGCTATTCAATATATAAAAATCGAATTTTTAGTTCGCTATTCAATATATAAAAATCAAATTTTTATTTCAACTTCATATAGAGAAAAATCCGACCTTTTATATAGATAAAAATTCTTATCTTTGTTAATTTAAAAATCTAAACTATACTAATTTAAAAATATAACTTTTTATACTTTATTCATATATAAATATCGTATTCCTAAAACAAAGATCATATTTTTACTAAAATCTTTTCTATAAAAATCATAATAACTTATATAAATGAAAATCAGAGTTTATATACAATAAAAATCAGATTTTTAAAGGTATATAAATTCAGAAAAACTTACATTGTTTGTCGGAGGAAGGGGGGGAGAGTGCTGCTGCCGTTGACTGGAGGGGCAGGGGTTTTGCGCGCCTGCGCGGTGGTAGAGGGGGGGGGCGAGGTTGACTGGGCGCGAGCCGTGGTGCGGTGGGCGGTTTCAAATCGATTTGGGGGTTCGTGGTTTCGTGGGTGGCTGAGGGTCTTCGACTGAGTGAGGGGAGAGGAGGGCAGTGGTGGGGGGGGAAGAGATCGACGGAGGAGGCAGCGATGGGGGGGGCGCGGTCTGGAGGTGGGGGTGGCGCGCCTTGGACGCCGGCGGCGGTGGTTGAGGTCGCGCCTCCTTCATCGTTCGATTTCTTTTTTTTTTTTATAAATCTGAAGAATGAATTCGAACGGGGGGGCCTGGGTAATAGGGGAGGAAAGGTTTTAAATTTTTTTTTATTATTATTAATTACTTATTTTATTTTGCAAAAAGTTGACATTTACATACGACCTCGAAACGAGGCCCACCGCCTGTCGCCCATAGCGTTTTACCCCCACCCCGAACACAATGGGATAAGTATCGTGAGCTGATTCGATCGTTTCAATCAGTTTCCGTTTAATTTACATTTAAATCACTATATTGAATTTTAAACGTACATTTCAAATTACCGGGGTCACATACTAACTAGAAAAATTCCTAAAAAATATTTTCTAGCTTCGTATTGACGATACGGTCTTAACAAAACTAGTTCCGTCGAATTCTGAGATCGTTAGAAAAATGGCCATTTTCCAGTCGATTAAAATCAACTGAAACTGGTCAAACGCGTTTTCCTTTTCCACGCTCACATATTGATTCGAAAAATTATGAAATTTGAAAGCTAGCGATAATTTGACACTGCGGATCCAACAAAACTGGTTTCGTCGAAATCCGAGGTCGTTTGCAAAATGTCCATTTTTAAGGGCCTGAATTCCATAGCGACTATTCAGAAATTTCAACTGGACATATCTTTTGATTTCCGCAATGAAATCTTGATTTGTCGGATTCGTTGGAAAGATATTCACTATTAGATTCCATTATTTTTGGTTTCACTAAAATCCGGATTGTTTTGCACCCGGTACATTCAATTGAAGTTTGAAATCGAATTATCAAACTACCGCGCCATTTTCAATTCTATTTATAATTATATATAAATATTTATATTCTAACGACGACGCGTATAATATATACGTTCGAATTATATTCAAAATAAATTTCTCGTCGATATTATTTAAAATAATTCATTTTAAATAATCAGAATTCGCTAAAATTGCCAAAATAAAATTTTTAAACTGGCCCAGATTTTCCGGGTTATTACAATCTCCCCCACTTAAAACTTTTCGTCCCCGAAAAGGAACAAAGTCAAAAGTGGTTTGATGAATCAGTTCTACGTTCGATCTGGCTTTCATTCTCCAACTTTTCAGTTTCTGAGAAATTTCAAAATTTCAAAAATTTGGCTAACACCCTAAATTTTCGAAAAATTTCGCCATAACCTCCCCTGCACCGGGAGCATCGGGGAATTTCAAATAGCTTCCCCGGTCCTTCAGATCTCAAAAAGAAAAAGAAAAAGCCAAGCGGCTAGCCAATAGGCTCATAAAATCATCATCACCCAAACAAAACAGTAAATTATGTAGTAAACATGTACCTATTTGTCGGGCAAACAAATTTTATTCTCTGGCTCTAGCCTCCTTGCTATGACCTGTTCAATGTAAGTATATATATATATGCAAGCAAATGCGACCAATTTTCAATACAATTCAATATTCGGTTCAATTAGGCATAATGGTTCAAAATCATCAAACAATTAAACAAACAACACAAACATCAATCAATTAGTGGATTAGAGTTTCAAATTCAAAACTTTGATATATATATAAAGAAAATCATGTTTTGAAGCCAAATCACAACAATGTATTCTAGCAATATTAGTTTTGGTTCTCACACCAGTCTAATGGAAATATATAGAAAATCACACCTTCGAAACTCGAACATAAATGTTGATGATGCGATCGCTATCATCAATATCATCTTCGGGCGACTAGAGTGTGATGCTATATCTATCCAACATATTAAAACTTTGAATACACGCGGATCAGACGTATACGCAAAATATATATATTCTGGATTGTCCACATCAATTTAAATAAATAATCAAAAACGAATAATTGATTTAAATTTTCAAAACAAAATTTGTTTTCATTTTTTTTTAAAATATACTCTTCACACTCGTTCTAGGATACTACTGATCCTATCTCTAACGAGTCATTCCCATTGGATATTACTAACCCAATATCTGATGAATTCTTTCGTATGGTTCTAATGTGCCTTGTTCTCTAAGCTTTGTAAACCAAAGCTCTGATACCACGTGTAAAGACCCGTAACTTCCCCGTAAAGGAAAGTGTCGGATAGTTCGAGAACAAGCCACAACAGAACGCATATAAAAGAACCTTTCATTGCTTATTACAACAATGCATCAGATTACAAGAATATACAGAGTATAAATGAATATTACACAGAAATATCAGAGATTTAAATTACATTTAAATATATCGCAGCGGAAAATAATACAATACACAACTAGAAGTAGATATACGGATACAAAGCTTTCCGGATATCGTTCCAGCTGTAAACCAGGATCCTGCGAATATAAATCTGCAAAACCAAAACTACTAGCTGCCCGTGTCAAAATAGGGGCACCCAGAGTTTAGGTTAAAACAATAAACTCCAGGTCAGTCATGTGACTGGTATGAGAACTAAAGCAGTTATTTATCTTTATTTTCAAAGTTTGGTAAATCAAGGGACCACGCCGTATAACACGGAACGGGTTTCCTCCCAAGAATACCAGTGCATAAAACAAACAGCGCAATGCTAAATAAAGAAAAATGAAGCTGTTATAAGACCCAGGTCCTATCACACAATGCAACGCAAGCCGGGGGATAGGGTTTTCCCTTATAACAGCCAAAGAATGCTTGATACGTTTAAAACAAATCATTTGATACTATTATAAGTGCATAGTGTATAAAACAACTTCAAATCATAAGTATCAATCATAGGCGACATGAGCGTCCCATGCCACTATGTCGCCATATATAGGTTTACAAATAAAACCGCAAATGTCACGTATTTGGAAATTGGATTTCCATCTATGAACCGAGGCAAAAGATAGTCCTCAACCGATTTCGTGACTCTCTAGCCCGAGCCACCGGAACAGCCGCAACTGCCCCTTGGAGCGACAAGGCCGGTCCACCGATGTGGATTATAGTGCCTGAACAATACGTTTCCCCACCCTTTGGGGCGTAAATGAGCCAACGAATGACTCCATCGGACCCGGATCGTCCGATCAAACCGAGGCGCCTCGCAACAGCAACAACCACACAGGTGAAAAGTATATAAATGTCAGGGCTAGTAGGTCACTGACACCACCCTAGCTAGAAAGAAACGCATGCCCTCCCTGAGGCCCTCTCCCGTTTTTGGTTCACAACCGGGGTGCGAGGCTCGCGAATTCACGTTACACAAAGCTGTGCCACATAGGCTGTGCTTTGATCATCACCACAAGACTTTGCTTTTCAACAGAAGCCTCGATCAATTGCCACTTAGGCATGCCACACAGGCAATTCACTCCATGCATTTGATATCCATCAATATATAACCCCTGAGCTCGTACGTCTCAGAGAAGGGCGTTAAGCAAGAGAATAAATTCTCCGCCGCCAAACAGATATATATTTAATAGAGATCAATCACACGGACTAAAATCCAATGTCAGACACACAGTCCATTTACAAGTTTGTTCTGGGGCTGAACGAAACCGGAGGCACCTAGTACCTCGCATATCCATCGATCTCCAAGTACGTCTGGACGATCACCAACTGTTTCCATCTTCTTGGGTGTACAGCCCAATCAAGATCATCAGTTATCACCCAAACAACGTGAAGACTTCCGGTCTTCGACCACCGTCTTCATCTTCGACACCACGTCGAATCAGTTATTCAGAATGTGATAAACCCGGTCTTCCTGAATAACTCGCGTATATATTATAAAAGTGTTACACAAACACCACATACGCCTCATTCCAATTCAGAATATTCTTTTATTCGAATATTCCTATACTTTGGGAAAAGTTCCCATTAATTTTATCCAAGATAAATTCTTTAAATTTATTCTTTAATCTCCTTTGAATATCAATTCAAACTAGTCGGGATTAGCGAACCACACCGAAGTAATCATTTATTTTATTTCCCAATCCCAACCTATTCATCCCATGAAGTAAAACTGGTAATACTTCATATCTAACACCACAGTGTTATCGGTAAATTCAATTACCATTTCACGTTCAAATCTAATTAAAGATTTAACCATCGCCTGGAGCAAAACTGGTGATACTCCATTTTCGATCATTTCAATCTAATTAAAGATTCATTAAAACTCCACTTAGTTTTAATCTTTAACTGGGTTAAAGAATCAGTGTCATTTAAAATACGGTTCACGATAAACCCAAAATCACATTCCATTAATTATCGGGTTAAAGAACAAGTGTGATTTAAAACACTGTTCACGATAAACCCAAAAATCAATACCAATTCAATTCCAATTAAATATTATTTAATTGGCACACTTCATTAAATCTAAATAAAAAGATTTAATCTTTTCTCAACTGGGTTCAAGAACAGTGTTAGTGAAGACACCATTCACGACAAACCCAAATCACATTTGATATTCAATACAAGGCTCTGAATAGAAAATATACCGGCTTATATTCAATATCAAATTCTACAACTAACAAATGTCGTATTGGAAATAACGATATCAATATATCTTTCAAATTTCCGTAACAACATCCGTATAATCACGAATTCCAACATCGAAATATTCCGAAGACAATTTCGATTCAAATCCACTCCAATACAATCATTGGAAATTCTGGTTATTTTCAAAACCATTTCAATTTCAATTTATTCTTTTAAAAATAAATAGAATTATAATTCTAGTTCAAAACCAGTTCATTTCGATAAAAATCTATTTTTATCTTTTCAAACATGAAGTTTTTCATCCCAAATCTTCACAAATCATTTCTTATGATTTTACACAAATTATTACTATTTTTAATAATTTTATCAAGGCCCGTACGGTCGATTTCCATCAATGGCCATCGAACTGCACTTACAACGACCTTTTTCAAATTTGATTTGGACATAATTCCAAATCCAACCGTTAGATTTCTAATTTCTAATATTCGTTAGAAAGCTCTTTTCGATACGAACCCAACGGTTCCGGTTTTAGGAGAATCCGACGGTCGGATCTCCCGCAATGTCCGTTTGAAATAAATGGTCGAAATTCACGAACTGCCGCGGCGCGGCGCGTTCTATTCAGGCCATTATATTATATATATAATATATATATATATAATATTTCGTCGATTTCTATTTAAAACGAATTATATAAATAGTTTTAAATTCGTTTCAAAAGCAATTTCAACTTCCGTTTCAATTCAAATCAAAATTGAATTCTTATCTATAAATTCGTTTTAAAATTCATTTCTATTCAATTCAAATTTCAATTCAGTTTGAATTCATTTCAATTCAATTTGAATTCGTTTTCAATTCATTTCGAAATCGTTTTCGATTCAATTCATTTCGAAATCGTTTTCGATTCAATTCATTTCGAAATCGTTTTCAATTCAATTCATTTCGAAATCGTTTTCAATTCAATTCATTTCGAAATCGTTTTCAATTCAATTCATTTCGAAATGAATAAAATCGATATAAATATCGTTCACGTCAAAATGGCGTCAATCTAATCAACACGGCTTCATATATTGATATTTTCAAATATTCCATTTCGAATATTTCTATTTCAAATATTTCTATTTTAAAACTGGAATGAGGCCCAATCAATTACCATATAAAGTTAATTATATGGATTTTCATACAACACATGTATATAATAGCATGGAAAAATAATCAACCATCAACCAAAGTGCACTACACTGTATAAGCATCAAATATAGATATCCAACGCTTAAAAAAGCCTGTCAATCAACCGATCGACATATTCAATCAATCGGGATGAGTGAACTTCAAATTTCATCCCAACACCCGTGTGGGGTTTCAAACAATCAAACACATATTTTATTTGTGCTGTTGGGCGATGTGTAAAATTTATCGACCCAATCAATGTCCTTCAAATAGGTGTACATAAACAAACCGTCTGGTTTGTAAATGAATATTTTATTTACTTTCACTATATTCATTCTCACGTTAAAAATTATATTTTTAACGATAAAACATTTTATTCCAACATATGAATTTCTATTATTCATTTACACAATAAAATGATATTTTTATTTTCTAACTTATTTTAGAAAATTTCGGCGGCATAACGGCACGATACTAGAAACGGGACGAGGCCTAGCCTTATCCCCGGTCTAGTGAAGGCCCATGCCATTCACACATCAATCAAATCAATTTCATCTCACCAAACAATTCAATTCAAACAAATAATTCAACTAATCTATGCAACCAAACAAACAAGTCCATGGTCTGTGGACGATTGTGTCGGGTGCTACTAAGCACCGTCTGCATCCTAGTATATATATATAACTAGAAAAAATTAAATTGAAAGGTGAGAAATTCTCACATATAGCTATCCTAGCTCCACGGCACTTCATTGATAGGAATCTTCATCGCTATCGCATCTTCGTTGCCCGCTTTCACTACATATGTAAAAATCGAATTTTTAGTTCGCTATTCAATATATAAAAATCGAATTTTGACTTCGCTATTCAATATATAAAAATCGAATTTTTAGTTCGCTATTCAATATATAAAAATCGAATTTTGACTTCGCTATTCAATATATAAAAATCGAATTTTTAGTTCGCTATTCAATATATAAAAATCGAATTTTTATTTCGCTATTCAATATATAAAAATCGAATTTTTAGTTCGCTATTCAATATATAAAAATCAAATTTTTAGTTCGCTATTCAATATATAAAAATCGAATTTTTAGTTCGCTATTCAATATATAAAAATCGAATTTTTAGTTCGCTATTCAATATATAAAAATCGAATTTTGACTTCGCTATTCAATATATAAAAATCGAATTTTTAGTTCGCTATTCAATATATAAAAATCGAATTTTGACTTCGCTATTCAATATATAAAAATCGAATTTTTAGTTCGCTATTCAATATATAAAAATCGAATTTTGACTTCGCTATTCAATATATAAAAATCGAATTTTTAGTTCGCTATTCAATATATAAAAATCGAATTTTTATTTCGCTATTCAATATATAAAAATCGAATTTTGACTTCGCTATTCAATATATAAAAATCGAATTTTTAGTTCGCTATTCAATATATAAAAATCGAATTTTTATTTCGCTATTCAATATATAAAAATCGAATTTTTAGTTCGCTATTCAATATATAAAAATCGATTTTTGACTTCGCTATTCAATATATAAAAATCGAATTTTTAGTTCGCTATTCAATATATAAAAATCGAATTTTTAGTTCGCTATTCAATATATAAAAATCGAATTTTTATTTCAACTTCATATAGAGAAAAATCCGACCTTTTATATAGATAAAAATTCTTATCTTTGTTAATTTAAAAATCTAAACTATACTAATTTAAAAATATAACTTTTTATACTTTATTCATATATAAATATCGTATTCCTAAAACAAAGATCATATTTTTACTAAAATCTTTTCTATAAAAATCATAATAACTTATATAAATGAAAATCAGAGTTTATATACAATAAAAATCAGATTTTTAAAGGTATATAAATTCAGAAAAACTTACATTGTTTGTCGGAGGAAGGGGGGGAGAGTGCTGCTGCCGTTGACTGGAGGGGCAGGGGTTTTGCGCGCCTGCGCGGTGGTAGAGGGGGGGGCCGAGGTTGACTGGGCGCGAACCGTGGTGCGGTGGGCGGTTTCAAATCGATTTGGGGGTTCGTGGTTTCGTGGGTGGCTGAGGGTCTTCGACTGAGTGAGGGGAGAGGAGGGCAGTGGTGGGGGGGGGAAGAGATCGACGGAGGAGGCAGCGATGGGGGGGCGCGGTCTGGAGGTGGGGGTGGCGCGCCTTGGACGCCGGCGGCGGTGGTTGAGGTCGCGCCTCCTTCATCGTTCGATTTCTTTTTTGTTTTTATAAATCTGAAGAATGAATTCGAATGGGGGGGGCCTGGGTAATAGGGGAGGAAAGGTTTTAAATTTATTTTTTTTATTAATTAATTATTTTATTTTGCAAAAAGTTGACATTTACATACGACCTCGAAACGAGGCCCACCGCCTGTCGCCCATAGCGTTTTACCCCCACCCTGAACACAATGGGATAAGTATCGTGAGCTGATTCGATCGTTTCAATCAGTTTCCGTTTAATTTACATTTAAATCACTATATTGAATTTTAAACGTACATTTCAAATTACCGGGGTCACATACTAACTAGAAAAATTCCTGAAAAATATTTTCTAGCTTCGTATTGACGATACAGTCTTAACAAAACTAGTTCCGTCGAATTCTGAGATCGTTAGAAAAATGGCCATTTTCCAGTCGATTAAAATCAACTGAAACTGGTCAAACGCGTTTTCCTTTGCCACGCTCACATATTGATTCGAAAAATTATGAAATTTGAAAGCTAGCGATAATTTGACACTGCGGATCCAACAAAACTGGTTTCGTCGAAATCCGAGGTCGTTTGCAAAATGTCCATTTTTAAGGGCCTGAATTCCATAGCGACTATTCAGAAATTTCAACTAGACATATCTTTTGATTCCCGCAATGAAATCTTGATTTGTCGGATTCGTTGGAAAGATATTCACTATTAGATTCCATTATTTTTGGTTTCACTAAAATCCGGATTGTTTTGCACCCGGTACATTCAATTGAAGTTTGAAATCGAATTATCGAACTACCGCGCCATTTTCAATTCTATTTATAATTATATATAAATATTTATATTCTAACGACGACGCGTATAATATATACGTTCGAATTATATTCAAAATAAATTTCTCGTCGATATTATTTAAAATAATTCATTTTAAATAATCAGAATTCGCTAAAATTGCCAAAATTAAAATTTTAAACTGGCCCAGATTTTCCGGGTTATTACATGTTTAGATATGGGATGTTATAAGATCATGTGCTTGGGCTGTTATTATTAAAAAAAAAAGGGGAAGAAGTGGTCCCATGTATTCTCTCCAACCCATGTTTAATTGGCTTGTATCCAAACGAACGAGGCATTTAGAAGGAATCGGGCCCGATTTCTTTGATCTCAACATTGACAAAGTAACTAAATTATTCTAATTATCTAGTTAATAAAATTAATCAATTTTAAATTAAAAGTTTGTGTTTGAACAGAAACATGACAGTAGTCGGATGTTTTGAAAACAAAGAGCAGCTTTTTAACAAAGCAATAATGTGAATGAACAAAGAAATAGTATCGGACGGTATTATTCCTAATTATAAAAGTAATTAAATGTTAATTTAATTATTATTAAGAAAGTAGTTTATTAATATAAACCATATGCTTATAATTTTTTATATATCGCATATATGTTGACAAAGTTGAACGAAAACAAGCTACGTCGGAACCGTTTGGTCATAGGATACGCGATGGAGCCGGTATGGTCAACACTGAAGCTGCTGGGAGTTTGGATAAAATTAAATTTCTGTTTAATTTTATTTAAAACGAATCGTTTTAATGTCCGAATAAAACCAAGGTGAGTACAACTCACTTAGTTTTATCCCACTTATATTTATAAGTCGGGTTTTTAATTTGTGTGCAAAGTTTGCTAATGATTAACGATCTGATGACAGTTTGCATGGATGCCGAATATTTTTAAATATTCGTTGATTAAATTAAAGTTGTTTTAGTTTAATCGAATCAAATCGTTGTTTTAGTGATTAGATTCCAAACGAGGTAACTTACCTTGTTGGTTACGTTTATAATAATATAGATATATAATTGGTTGTTTGATTGGATGTTACTAATTGATTGTTGATTGTTAAACTGTTTATTTGTGTTTATCGTTATAAATAAATATATTATTGAATTGAAATTGATGTAACCCATTATGATGTAGGGAAGGACGGATTGGAGGGATCCAATCGGATTCCTTAAATATATTGAATGTTATTTATTATGAATTGTTGAGTGATTGAACTGATTGTTGATTATTTATTGTTGTGATAAACAAATGATAATATTGATTGAGTAATTGGCAGCGGATGGCCTAAGAATGAATCGTTTTAAAAATGTGATCTACCGTCAAGTAAATCGACTGAAATAAAGTTATCGAATTTATTTTATAACTAAAAATAGATTTTTAAATCTATTTATAGGAATTTTTTTAGATAAAAGATTTATTGAAGGAAGAACAAATATTTATTAATTATTATCCAATTTTATAAGTAACTATAAAGTGATTTCAGGTAAGCAAAGTATGAAGCCAATTTTGGTAATGGATCAATATTGTAAACAGTTTTCAAGAATCGAAATGAGTTTATAATTTGAATAACTGAAATGCGAAAAGGAGCTTCTTTCAGACAAAACCAAAATAAGTTGAATGAACTTATAAGACATTTTATGTAACATCCCGAAATTTTTAACGATTTAAATTCCGATTTAAATCAAAATTTTATTTTGAAATTATTCTATGGTTTTTCATAACGGGAATTCGAAATTTGTAATACGTACAGTGAGATGTAGCAACTGTAAAAATTTCATCCGAAAATTTGACTGTTGTCGGTCGCGCAATTTTCAGTGCAAAGCTGCGCATATCAGTTCAAATTTTAACGATTTTAAAATCTCTCCGAAATTAGTTCGTACAAACATGGAAAATATTCTATTCGTTGTCAGCAATCCAATGGTGAAATTAGTTTCGCG
The DNA here is from genome assembly GCA_030737875.1 of Allium sativum. NCBI lineage: Eukaryota > Viridiplantae > Streptophyta > Magnoliopsida > Asparagales > Amaryllidaceae > Allium > Allium sativum. Next base: position 168,778,120 of record CM060923.1, read on the forward strand.
AAAATCGGATGTTTTGACCTCCATTTTCCGTCCGCATTTTTACGGCAAAAGGGGTCCGTAACGCATTTTTGAACAGAGCATCCCGCCACTGCAAATTATATATCGTTGTGTCCGTCTTGTCGCGCTGATTAAAGCAATATATTCATTTGTCAGTTTCGGTGCTCGGTTCACGCTGTAATTGCGAAAAACCTTGCATAGTTCATTTTTGGAACAAAGAAATTTGAGTTTGACGTGTCCCTTTTTGGATTCAGCATGTTTTTCTAGCTATTTTGGGTCTGCAAAGCCTGTCATTTTATTTTGTTAAACCTCCCATTTATCATTTTTTATATAGGTGGACAAGTTTTACATCAAAATGCAAACATGCATGCACACGTGAAACTCCATTTTAATTCATATTTTTCCAAAACCCAATTTGAAAAGCATGCACATCTATTATATTTTCAAAGTTAGTTACTCCCTTTCAAACCATGCATGCACCTGTACATTTCATTTTTCATTTTTCCAACCATGCGTCCCCTTTTCTTTTCATTCCAAAAGTCACATTTCCATGCATTCAAATCATTTTACATGCGTCAGTTACTTAGTTTCCAAAGCGTCTCATCTTAAAAAAAACATATAAATTAATGTTATGGAATGTGTAATGTATTACCTATTCAATTTTTCACCGTCTAATACTCGGTCATATATCCACCAATTTGTGAGATGCGAAAAGTAAGGTCAGAGTTCTCATTTGAATTATAACTGTCACTTTAACTTCTTATATTTATCACAAACACCGTTTCCTTCATGTTATCTCTGCTCCCCTCAGTTTTCTTCGTCTTCGCTTTGAAAAATAAAATGAATCTACCTTTACAAAAAAAGAAAGGCCTTCTGTTATTAAAAAGAGAAGAAGAATGAAAGCAGCGAACCCTTCACCCGCAACCCGACATCCTCCGCCTGAAGACCCTGCTCCGGCCGTGCAGTCCGCCTCCCTCCAGCCGAGTTCACCCAGCTCTGAACCCGCCTTGCTACCACAACCAAGCCCACCACACCAAAGTCACCCTCTGTGCCGAGCTCCAACCAAGCTTCTCTCAACACCTCCGCCCCCCCAAAACGCCACGCCCAGCAACCAAACCTCTGCCTAGTTTCGAACCCAAAGTTAAACGAGCCAAGATCTGAAACCATATTTCTCTGGCATCTTTCACCCAGATCTGTCTGTCCGAGTAATACCCATTGCTCTCACCTCACCGAATATCGCTGAGTTCGTCGGAGACCGCCATCTTCTGCCCGGATCTGAAGTGACCGACTCTTTATCATTTTGACAAGCATGAAGATTTGGTCGTGTTCATTGTTTTATTTTGACTTGAATTTTGCATTGGTACTTCCTGTTTCCTATCTTGTTTTTTTTTCTCTGTGGGATTTGGTTACGACAAACGGTTTCATTTTATAATAGATCCTTTCCATTCATTTTCAAGTTTCGTTTTTTGCTTACCGTCTTGTTTAAATTGTGTACATTTACTGTAGCTTAAACAAATTTGGTTTGGATTGTCGCAGATCTGATTCGATCAAGTGTGCTCTGATTCTGTCGTTTATTCCAGGTCTGTCCGTATCATCATCGTTTTTCTTTCATGCCACGGAAGGTGAGTTTATCTCACACCCGACTTACATTTTTTCATGGATGTTAGATCAATAATGAACTGTTATATGAAATGTATAGGATTGCTGATAGAAATTGTTTGATTTGATATACATGTACATTTCGTATGTGACACGATATATTTGTATGACATATAGTTGCACTGATGATATATATGCTGTGATTGTTGCTATGTGATTGTCGACATCCCTAGTTTTAGAAAAAATCACTAAGGGTTGAAATGATACATACCCGAACGGACATTAGAATAGGAAAATTTTCGTTATGGGTTGAAATGATAGACCTGAACGATTTTTATTGAATTTGGGATCGTAGATTGAAATGATAGACCCGTAGAAATTTATAAATCGCGGATTGAAATGATAAATATCTGTATCACTTGACCATAGGGTAGAAAACTATATACGGACACCATTGGTCATGTTTTTCGAAGTTAACTGATTTGAGAAATTTAAATTTTATATTAATTTAAGATTATATTTTTTATTTTTTATTTATATTTTAAAGATTTTAAACTTAAATTCTATAAATTTTGAATTATATGTTCTAAAATGATTTTATGAGTAAATATAGATTTAAATGTTTATTTAAGATTTTACTTATAATTTTATTTATTTTAAACCATATAAGCATAATTAATTTGTTTAATTATAATAAATATTTCTTTAAAATCTATTTTTATATTATTTTAAACTTATATATGTTTATAATCTATTTCTAAGTAATTTTGGAATTTTGTAAACTTATATATATATACAAATCTATTTTCAAAATTTATTTTCTTATATATATATTTTTGAACTTTAATAATAAAAGTCTAGATGAATAAGTTAGATTTTGCAATTTAAATTCAAAGTTTAAGGATGCAAATTTATATAATGATATTTGATTTAACGAATGAACGTATATAAGAAATGAACCTGAATTCGAATCAATATAAACTTATACAAGATAAACCTGAATTGTGAAATTGTTTCTGAGATTGAATATAAGGATTTGATTTGAATGTATTTGAATGGTTTGACTTAAGTTATAACTTGTTATGTTTAGTTTAAACTGAGGCATAAGATTTCGATTTCGAATTGTATGACTTAAATTTCAATGCACGATACGATTTCATTAAATTGAAAATGTAACCTTTTGGATTTGAATTGTCTATATTTATATTGAACTAAGTGGTTTGATTTTTTATGAATCGACTTGAGCGATTTCTTATAAAGGTAAAAATCCAAGAATTCGAATTGTTTCTAACTTAGATTTTTGCGAAAATAAATCAAACCGAAGTATTCTCAAAGTTAAATATTTTTGTTTTGATTTAAACGATAACTGCGACCTTTAAGATTTGTTTTAATATAAATTGTTTTGAATTGAAAGTCGTTATGTGAATATTTTGAAATCGATATAATTAAGCGATATAAATGAGTCGTTTTCAAAATTGAATATATTTAAAGTTAGATATTTAATTTTAAACTCAAAATTCGAATATGAGATCTCGTATAAACGATTTTATAAAATGATTTATAAAGTAATGGCACAGTGTGAAAAATGTAAACGATTGGTTGTCAAAAAGATCGGGATCGGATATTGTCATACTCTCTGCCAATACCGAAAACCACTTTAACAAATGTGTACGCGGTGGAGTTCCAGAATGAAGGGGATGATTTGGCGAACGACTCCATTTTATTTTATTTCATATTAATTACGAGACCCTGACTACCTTGAGTCAGCTTGATGTGGCTAAAACTGGAGCTATGCACGGACCAAGTGAGGTCATACCTCTTATTGAGCACACTTCTTCGATATTATTCTATTACTATTGAGATTCGATTTGGGCCCTTTTGATTATGGGAGTGTGTATCGAGGTGGGCGGTAGTAGCTACTATGCGTTACCACCAGTCCGGCTCTGCAAATGGTGAGTCCATCCTGCCATTCCTTGCGTGCCTTGTCACATGCCTTATAAGAGCCTACTACGACTTTGTTTTGTACTGTTTTATATGGAGTGCCCTCTGATCAACCTCCAGGTTACGGAGGAATTACGGTACTGTATATACTATGGGAATATATAAATGGTGTAAGGGTAATCATGGTAATCCCGCTTACGCTATTTTGATATTTTTACTTTACTGATAGACACTATTGTATATAGCGTATTATACTATATAGTATTAGTTTGACGGATCCTTAGAGGATGGTGATCCCAAACATCCTCTAAGTTATTGATTGCATTTCATCGAACATTTCATTTAAGTTGATTTACTTCTATGAGAATGTTAGTCCCGATCCGAGTTGTTTTGTTTTGCATTATGGCTTGGGTCAGATCGAGTATATCAGTTTTCGAGATTCACCTTTGGAGTTTGGAGCTTATATTGGATATTTTTTCTCACCTATATCTACATGTTGATCAGTTGTTCCAGTCATCCAGTTATTTCTGTCATTCTGTTTCAGATTGTTATCTGTTATTTATTGTATTAGACTTCCGCTGTATTATTTATGTAAACTCTGATGTAAAGCTTCATGAACTACTATTGTATTTTAAATTTTCCGCTGTGAGATATTATATTGCTCTGTATCTGTGTCTGTGATACGAGATTCTGTGATTTATTCTATTTACCTTAGAAGCTAATGACAGTCTATTGTTTTGGACGATTCGAGTTGACATGTTTTGTCGATTCAGCACGGTCAAAATGGCGGGTCGTTACATTTGGTATCAGAGCTTTGGTTTTTCAAAGCTTTAGCCTATGGGGTAAAAGCTCATTAGAGATAGGGTAGTGATACCCTAGAATGAGTGGAATCAGTTGCAGAATCCTTCTTGAGAGAGCGTATTTTTAAAGTAAAAATAGTTTTCAAAATGGTTTTAAAATGTTTTTAAATAAATATTTCGAATATGAAATTCTGTTTAATATTTAAATCTTCTTCTGATTTTCCTTTCCATTTGAATCTATCTTCCTTCGTAGATCCTCTTTGATTAGGTTCTTTTGTTCTTTCAGCTTTTACCTCGAATTCTATAATTTATACTTGTCCATTTCAAGGTAAGAAGTAGAAGAAGAGTGTAAGTCTTCTAGCCAGTCTGTCTTTATTAAATATTGATTTAAAAGTTATATTTTGAAAGATATTATTATATAAGATCTTCTTAACATAATATTTAATTTGATATTTGTAAATAATTTGGTAATACCAATGGTTTTTAAAGATTTTATGTGTAATGTATTCATATGTTAACTTATAGAATTAATTAAGTTTTATAAGTTTAAATATTGATAACATGAATTTGAAAATATTTAGATATAGTATAGAATGATTTTGTTATATATTTGATTTAATAATAATATTTGTTGTATATTTATTAAGAATTGTAGTTGAATCTTAACAAATAAATGAGTAGGGGAGAGATACATTTTTCCCTACTTGAAATTTTAATGATTTGAATATATTATTTCTAATATATGATTTAGAGTATGGTATATATTCTATTTAAATATAAAAAGATGTTTTGAGTACTTATTTGACGCTAAAATTGGCTTATCAAATACTTAGTGACTTGGTGTATACGTCTGATCAACGTATATGTTAAATCCTATACGTATTAGATAGATATAGAGTAACACCCAAGTCGCTTGAAAATGATTCTGGTGATGACCGCTGCATCATCGATATCTATTTTCGGGTTTCGAAAGTGGGATAAATATATATAGCCAATCGTAACGTCGAGTGAATACTTGAAATGTTTGAAAATATTTTATCTTTTGATTTATATATGTTTATAATTATATATGTATAGGGATAAATATGAACCATTGGTTTAAATGTATTAATTATTTAATTACTATTTCCCTACCTCGTTCTTTTTCGGGGACGAAAAGGTTTGAGTGTGGGAGAATGTAACATCCCAAAATTTTTAACGATTTAAATTCCGATTTAAATCAAAATTTTATTTTGAAATGATTCTATGGTTTTTCATAACGGGAATTCGAAATTTGTAATACGTACAGTGAGATGTAGCAACTGTAAAAATTTCATCGGAAAATTTGACTGTTGTCGGTCGCGCAATTTTTAGTGCAAAGCTGCGCATATCAGTTCAAATTTTAACGATTTTAAAATCTCTCCGAAATTAGTTCGTACAAACATGGAAAATATTCTATTCGTTGTCAACAATCCAATGGTGAAATTCATTTTGCGAAAATCGGATGTTTTGACCTCCATTTTCCGTCCGCATTTTTAAGGTAAAAGGGGTCCGTAACGCATTTTTGAACGGAGCATCCCGCCACTGAAAATTATATACCGTTGTGTCCGTCTCATCGCGCTGATTAACGCAATATATTCATTTGTCAGTTTCGGTGCTCGGTTCGCCCTGTAATTACGAAAAACCTTGCAAAGTTCATTTTTAAAACAAAGAAATTTGAGTTCGACGTGTCCCTTTTTGGATTCAGCATGTTTTTCTAGCTATTTTGGGTCTGCAAAGCCTGTCATTTTATTTTGTTAAACCTCCCATTTATCATTTTTTCTCTGGGTGGACAAGTTTTACATCAAAATGCAAACATGCATGCATACATGAAACTCCGTTTTAATTCATATTTTTCCAAAACCCAATTTGAAAAGCATGCACGTCCATTATATTTTCAAAGTTAGTTATTCCCTTTCAAACCATGCATGCACTTGTACATTTCATTTTTCATTTTTCCAACCATGCGTCCCCTTTTCTTTTCATTCCAAAAGTCACGTTTCCACGCATTCAAACCATTTACATGCGTCAGTTACTTAGCTTCCAAAGCGTCTCATCTCAAAAAAAAAAAAAAATTAATGTTATGGAATGTGTAATGCATTACCTATTCAATTTTTCATCGTCTAATACTCGGTCTTATATCCACCAATTTGTGAGATGCGAAAAGTAAGGTCAGCGTTCTCATTTGAATTATAACTGTCACTTTAACTTCTTATATTTATCACAAACACTGTTTCCTTCATGTTATCTCTGCTCCCCTCAGTTTTCTTCTTCTTCGCTTTGAAAAATAAAATGAATCTACCTTTACAAAAAAAAAGGCCTTCTGTTATTAAAAAGAGAAGAAGAATGAAAGCAGCGAACCCTTCACCCGCAACCCGACCTCCTCCGCCTGAAGACCCTGCTCCGGCCGTGCAGTCCGCCTCCCTCCAGCCGAGTTCACCCAGCTCTGAACCCGCCTTGCTACCGCAACCAAGCCCACCGCACCAAAGTCACCCTCCGTGCCAAGCTCCAACCAAGCTTTGCTCAACACCTTCGCCCCTCCAAAACGCCACGCCCTGCAACCGAACCTCCGCCTAGTTCCGAACCCAAAGTTAAACGAGCCAAGATCTGAAACCATATTTCTCTGGCATCTTTCACCCAGATCTGTCTGTCCGAGTAATACCCGTTGCTCTCACCTCACCGAATATCGCTGAGTTCATCGGAGACCGCCATCTTCTGCCCGGATATGAAGTGACCGACTCTTTATCATTTTGACAAGCATGAAGATTTGGCCGTGTTCATTGTTTTATTTTGACTTGAATTTTGCATTGGTACTTCCTGTTTCCTATCTTGTTTCTTTTTCTATGTGGGATTTGGCTACGACAAACGGTTTCATTTTATAATAGATCCTTTCCATTCATTTTCAAGTTTCGTTTTTGCTTACCGTCTTGTTTAAATTGTGTACATATACTGTAGCTTAAACAAATTTAGTTTGGATTGTCGCCGATCTGATTCGATCGAGTGTGCTCTGATTCCGTCGTTTATTCCGTGTTCGTCCGTATCATCATCATTTTTCTTTCATGCCACGGAAGGTGAGTTTATCTCACACCTGACTTACATTTTTTCATGGATGTTAGATCAATAATGAACTGTTATATGAAATGTATAGGATTGAGGATAGAAATTATTTGATTTGATATATATGCACATTTCATATGTGACATGATATATTTGTATGACACATAGTTGCACTGATGATATATATGTTGTGATTGTTGCTATGTGATTGTTGACACCCCTAGTTTTAGGAAAAATCACTAAGGGTTGAAATGATACATACCCGAACGGACATTAGAATAGGAAAATTTTTGTTATGGGTTGAAATGATAGACATGAACGATTTTTATTGAATTTGGGATTATGGGTTGAAATGATAGACCCGTAGAAATTTATAAATCGCGGATTGAAATGATAAATATCTGTATCACTTGTCCATAGGGTAGAAAACTATATACGGACAACGTTGGTCATGTTTTTCGAAGTTAACTAATTTGAGAAATTTAAATTTTATATTAATTTAAGATTATATTTTTTATTTTTTATTTATATTTTAAAGATTTTAAACTTAAATTCTATAAATTTTGAATTATATGTTCTAAAATGATTTTATGAGTAAATATAGATTTAAATGTTTATTTAAGATTTTACTGATAATTTTATTTATTTTAAACCATATAAGCATTTTTATTTTGTTCAATTATAATAAATATTTCTTTAAAATCTATTTTTATATTATTTTAAACTTATATGTGTTTCAAATCTATTTCTAAGTAATTTTGGAATTTTGTGAACTTATATATATATACAAATCTATTTTCAAAATTTATTTTCTTATATATATATATTTTTGAACTTTAATAATAAAATTCTAGATGAATAAGTTAGATTTTGCAATTTAAATTCGAAGTTTAAGGATTTAAATTTATATAACGATATTTTATTTAACGAATGAACCTATATAAGAAATGAACTTGAATTCGAATCGATATAAACTTATACAAGATAAACCTGAATTGTGAAATTGTTTCTGAGATTGAATATAAGGCTTTGGTTTGAATGTATTTGAATGGTTTGACTTGATTTATAACTTGTTATATTTAGTTTAAACTGAGGCATAAGATTTCGATTTCGAATTGTATGACTTAAATTTCAATACACGATACGATTTCATTAAATTGAAAATGTAAGCTTTTGGATTTGAATTGTCTATATTTATCTTGAACTAAGTGGTTTGATTTTTTATGAATCGACTTGAGCGATTTCTTATAAAGGTAAAAATCCAAGAATTCGAATTGTTTTGAACTTAGATTTTTGCGAATATAAATCAAACCGAAGTATACTCAAAGTTAAATATTTTTGTTTTGATTTAAACGATAACTGCGACCATTAAGATTAGTTTTAATGTAAATTGTTTTGAATTGAAAGTCGTTATGTGAATATTTTGAAATCGATATAATTAACCGATATAAATGTGTCGTTTTCATTTGATATTTAATTTTAAACTCAAAATTCGAATATGAGATCTCGTATAAACGATTTTATAAAATGATTTATAAAGTAATGGCCACGGTGTGAAAAATGTAAACGATTGGTTGTTAAAGAGACCGGGATCGGATATTGTCATACTCTCTGCCAATACCGAAAACCACTTTAACAACTGTGTACGCGGTGGAGTTCCAGAATGAAGGGGATGATTTGGCGAACGACTCCATTTTATTTTATTTCATATTAATTACGAGACCCTAACTACCTTGAGTCGGCTTGATGTGGCTAAAACAGGAGCTATGCACGGACCAAGTGAGGTCATACCTCTTATCGAGCACACTTCTTCGATATTATTCTATTACTGTTGAGATTCGATTTGGGCCCTTTTGAGTATGGGAGTGTGTATCGAGGTGGGCGGTAATAGCTACTATGCGTTACCACCAGTCCTGCTCTGCAAATGGTGAGTCCATCCTGCCATTCCTTGCGTGCCTTGTCACATGCCTTATAAGAGCCTACTACGACTTTGTTATGTACTATTTTTTATGGAGTGCCCTCTGATCAACCTCCAGTTTACGGAGGAATTATGGTACTGTATATACTATGGGAATATATAAACGGTGTAAGGGTAATCGTGGTAATCCCGCTTACGCTATTTTGATATTTTTACTTTACTGATAGACACTATTGTATATAGCGTATTATACTATATAGTATTAGTTTGACGGATCCTTAGAGGATGGTGATCCCAAACATCCTCTAAGTTACTGATTGCATTTCATCGAACATTTCATTTAAGTTGATTTACTTCTATGAGAATGTTAGTCCTGATCCGAGTTGTTTTGTTTTGCATTATAGTTCGGGTCAAATCGAGTATATCAGTTTTCGAGATTCACCTTTGGAGTTTGGAGCTTATATTGGATTTTTGCTCACCTATATCTACATGTTGATCAGTTGTTCCAGTCATCTAGTTATTTCTGTCATTCTGTTTCAGATTGTTATCTGTTATTTATTTTATTAGACTTCCGTTGTATTATTTATGTAAACTCCGATGAAAGATTCATGAACTACTATTGTATTTTAAATTTTCCGCTGTGAGATATTATATTGCTCTTTATCTGTGTCTGTGATATGTGATTCTGGGATTTATTCTATTTACCTTAGAAGCTAATGACAATCTGTTGTTTTGGACGATTCGAGTTGACATGTTTTGTCGATTCAGCACAGTCAAAATGGCGGGTCGTTACATTTTATAAGGGGTTCTATTAGAATCAAGGCTCGTGAAAGATGTTTTAAAAAGAAAATGGATATAGTTTTAAATTAAGTAAACTTGTTGGAATTGAAATAAGGTTTCCAAAGGGAAGAGTATGGATTTAAATTCCCTATTTAATTCAAATAGTATATGGAATTTCCGTGATAATTGTTAATTACAGAGTATTAGTTAAATTAAGTATTTTCTGAATATTCTTATTTTATTATTATATGAAGTAAAAGCTGTATATTTAAAGATTTAGAATTTTTATTTACAAATGGTTAATTAAAGAGGCCAAGTGATTCTATGTACTAAACCAATGAATCCATTTTGTGTTATGGATGAATAATTTTATAGATAAATAACCGACTATCAAAATCTGACCTATACGATTGTTGGTACGGATAGACCGGGATCAAATTTATTTTCGAAAACCATTCCGACTAACAAATACAAAAACGTGGAAGATATCAGATGTTGTTCAGGATGGAGCAACTGAAGACCGTGGATCTTCATAAAGTGGAAGGATTACTTAAAATCTCTGGTTAACTCCCACTGTTTTAAATAAAAAGAATTTGTAAAATATATTTTTAAAATGTTAAACAAGAGATATACTATGATTTTGTCGTGATTGGAATCTGCGGATTGCACGGACTTCTCGCTACTGATCTGTTGGGTGATTTCTCGGATGCAGTAGGAGGGTGCCTTCGGTTCATTCTGTTCCTGAATGAATTGTATGGACGGATTTCTGATAGAGTATTTCCAAAAGAGTCATATACATTGATTTCTTCAAACGTGCCAAGAATGACGGTGGAGAATTTATTCTCTTGCTTAACACCTATAGTATTTTTGTGGAAATAAATTAGTGATTTCTGGCGGATCTGGCAATGTGGCATTCAAAGTGATGTGCTATTCTAGAAGATAAAAAGTAGCCTCAGACCTCATCAACCGGGAAATGACAAAAATCGGGCAGCCAGCATGGCTAGGTGGGTCATTCCCAAGCAGGGTGTAATATCACCATCTACAGAAATTCCCTATTTGTTCTTCTTTCGTTTCTGTATCTCCGCTGATGGATGGTGGGCCCTTAAAACCATTGGGTGATAATACATTCGCTACACTCAAGCTAAATGAGTGGGCGGTCATGTGTGACTGGGTTGCATGATGTTCTTGTTGAACCCCAGTATATCCTCTCTAGAGTGCACTGATTATAAGGTGATCTCATACCTTATCATAGTTGGAATCCAATCTCCAATAAGAACCTCGCGGTTTTTGGTTACATACTATGTATGTAGAGCATGAGGCGCAAACGTTCTACTATTTGGTTATTTATTTGATATAGACACTATCATAATATCAATGGATTTTCATATCAAAATTGTTTTGGGCTATAGTAAGGTAAAAACCATTCATGTTTATGTGTGAGCTGGTCTTACTATTATCTTTCTTTCAAAAGTTTTTTTCTTTCAAAAGTTAAGCAATTTGCACTACAAGAGAAACACCCTATTGCAACTAGCTATTTGCAACAGGCGTCAAGTGACAGTTGCAGTAAAAGATATTTAGCAACAAGCCTTTTGTAGCTATTGCAATAGATAAGATTTAACAACAGGCTTTTTCCTCCTGTTGCGAAAAGCATATTTTTTGCAACAGTGCTTTCATACCTGTTGCAAAAACATACTTTTCGCAACAACTCTTTCATTCCAGTTGCTATAGAAATATTATTTGCAACTACACTTTCAAACTAGTTGCAAAAAATATATATTTAGTAACTGTCTTCGCCACTTGCGATATGTAATTTTTTTTGCAACTGGTAAAGCCACTTGCGAAAAACATACTTTTGAAAATTATTTTTTCTTTAAGTAATATTCGGTTATAATATACGAAGTATAATAGTTAATATATATATTGAAATTTTAAATATATGTATGTATACGTGTATATATACTAGTAATTAATATTTATCATAGTTTAATAATTTATTTACTAATTAGTGAACAATTTATAATTTATAAACATAGTATAATTACTAATAATTTATAATCACTAATTTAATATATGAATATAATTATTAATAAATAATATTATATACTGGTAGCATACGACAGTTACAATAGACGAATTTTAGCAATCGCGCTTTCTTACCAGTTGAAATACACATATTTTTAACAGCTATCTTTCCGTGACAGCTGCAATAAATATATTTTTAACTTAATAATTATAACTGATGGATATATTTAATTTTTGGTATTTAAAAAAATAATTATTATTAAATAGTTTATAATTAATGCTAGTTTAATAACTAATATTTATTATTCAATATTAATTAGATTTATTTAATAACTTCTCTTACATGACCTTTGCAAATATTATTTTATAACAAACTTAATTTTTTGTTGATTAGAAAAAGTCCAGGGTACATAATTCAGAACCGCTTCACACTGATACAAAAATCGGAAGGCGGGATGTAAAAATTGGAAGGCGGGCTCCAGAAAAATTTTAGGTCTGCTTCACACTAATATTTTGTGCCCACTTCATCTATGTTTTCCCATTCATATGCCTTTCCCAATTCCTCATTCTAACTCTAATTCCCAGCCCTTCTGAAATGGCGACTAAGAGCTTCTGCCATCCGCATCGTTTTTCTCTCTTCCTTTTTTCAATACGAATCACTTCTCTTCATCTCCTCCTCCTCCGATCTTTACTCTTGCATTCGACATGCCGAAAATTTGCTGAAGCTCTCGCTTTGGGTCACATAAAAGTTTAGGGCACCGCCTGCTACTGACCCCAGCCTCCCCTATCCCGTAAATATCCTACTTGCCGGTATCGAGCTGCCCGCACCCAATCCCAAATCAGTTCTTTGATCCAAATTAAAAACGTTGAGAAACAGAGCAAGTTCAATGAATCATGGATGGTGCATAGGGAGCGTCAATTCTTATATCAATTTTGGTAAGGTTAATCAATTTTTTTTAATTTCCAATTGTCCTTTTGTGTTTATTATCAGTGAAGTACAAATTTACAAAATAGTTTAGTAACTGAAAAAATATAAAACCAAACTATGTCTACCTAATTTTTTTTGGAATTAGGGATGTTATCTATTTTTGTTATTTGGTTAATGCAGTTTTGGAAAAGCGATTGATTGTATTTTAATTTTTAACAACAGTTTGTGATGGTTAAACAGATGCCAATATGTCTGAAATTGTTAAAAGTTGGATTTAGTGAGGCACTTAAATAATTTCATTTGATCCACTATGTATATGTTTATGTTTTTTTTATACAGCGTTCCATAATTGGTTTTTCAAATGAGTGTGTCCGCCAGCTTTTCTTTATTGATTAAAACTACAAATTTTATATTTCTGTTCAATGCGATTGAAGTTAATAGTTTTTGCATGCTACCATATATTTCTTTTATTGATGGGTGATGTAAAATCCAAAGTGAATAGAATTGTAATGTGTAGTACGATTGTGTCTATTTTTTTCCAATCTGAGATGGTTCAAGTATTTATTTACTTCATGGTCTCCTACACATTGTTGCTATTGCTGATCCAGACAAGTTTGAAGCTGCTGCTGACACAGGAAGGAAGATGCTTCGATGAACTTTAGCCTAACATGTGGTGGCGATATAATGTCCATATAAAGACATGTAGATGCTATTCAGATTGAGTTTCCTATCCATTGATAGGTAAAGAGTTGGACCAAAGTAAGTAAAATATCGAAATGAACATGATGAAAAATGCTTGTGTGGATATATTGACTTTTACAAAATGCAAAATGCAAAGGTCTACATATTTAATAGGGTGATGCTATCATATGATACCTTATGTTATGTACTTATTAGAGTTCAAGTCAGCAATCTGTCTAACTCCAGACTGATGTAATGTTTTAGGAACTAATTTTATTATCATGCAAGATGATATGTTCTATTAAGTTAAAATTTTCATATTGTTTTATTTAAGATTGGTTCTAATCATTGCAGGATGATGAAAAGGTAGAAGTTTGCTACATGCTGCTTATGCTTTAGTGTACAATTTTATTTATTTTGTGTTCATTGAAAGGCATAATATATCATCCGCCAATTATTGTTTGTTTTTTCTAGTGCAGTTTTTAATCTCTTCTCAAAGAACATGAATGGTGATAAGAACAGTTCTGTATCAGAGAGGAATGGAGACGGTTGAGCCTACAATGTGACAGTGGCACAGTTAACGGATAAGATATCTGAATTGAGGAATAAGCTTGGAGGAGCAGGAATGTAAGACGAAGGGATATTTATGCCTCCAGGTAAGGGAGCGGAAGGGAGGATCCTAGGCAACGTGATAGCAGGAAACGAATATCCTATAGCGTATGATAGAACTTCGGAAGAGATTCTAAAGATCATGTATGGAGAAGGAACTGCGAAGACGCCGGGTGGGTTTTATCCGAAGGGCGACGATGGGAATATTTCTAAGTCTCTTAGGTCTTAAAGGGAGGGGATTTTTGCACTGAGTTTGTACTTTTTGCAGTGTCTTTGAGGCGATGAATGTTTATAATTTTCTTAGGCTTTTACTATTGAAATTGTTTGTACTATTAAAACCTTGTTAAAATAAAAAATTTATTTATTTATTTCATTCTGTGATGTACACGACTATTAAAACAAATACATTTAATATGTAATATCTGTAAACTGTATTTTTTTATTGATTTATGAATCTATTGCAACAGGCATATACTGTTGCAAAATGATCTGTTGCAATAGCAAAAGCCTGTTGCAAAAAAGTATACCGGAACATCTTATTGCAACAGGCAGAAAATGTTACGGACTTTTTGCAACTTGGGTTATACCGAGGGGCGCAGGCCTGCTGCAATAAGTCTACTGCAACAGATATCGCCTGTTGCGAAAAGTGTTTTTTGTTGTAGTGTTGGATGTTACCTAAACTTAGTGAGTTTTCTCATGTTGGTTCACCAGACTGACCCGTGGCATTTGTAATTCTCGAGTCAGCCCGAGTTATAGGTTCAGGTTATCGGATGCTGTAAATTTCAGAGACGAGCATGAGGAGCCTAGACATATGATATATAGTATTATTCCGTTGTGTTGTATTTGAGGAAAAATTATTATAACTGTCCAGGTGTGTTAGATGTTCACTGTACTCTGATGATTGTATGTAATATTTCCAAGCTCTGAATAAAATTATTTCTGTACTATATTTTGTTCCACTAAGATGTGGGACTCTGATTAGATGTTGGTTCTTCTTGTTTTCTTCTATTCTAATTTTTCTATCTTATCTTTCTCTCACCCTCTAACTTCTTTCCCTTACTATATAATTCAAGTTGACTATGGTAGTTAAATGTCAGTTTAAATTGTACAAAAAAGTGGGACGTTACATACTCTTTTGATGCTTTAACCTGGCCCTTTCTGGTTTGGGTGCGGTTAAAGGCTTACACACTGCCTCCCTCCAGGAGACGCCTTGACCTCGCCATCTTGGCATTTACAAGGGTTTTCTACCATCGTAGGTACCTTTACCCATTTCGGGTAGTTCCAAATTTTAAAGAATTTTTCATACTCCCGACCGTGTAGACATTCTTTCTTCAAGGAATCCTTTGTTAGAACTAGTTAAGTCTTTTTACAAGTTTGTACATTTGGCCTTGATTAAAGAACATGATAAGCATGCCTTCGAGAACCCAGTAGTGGTTGGTTTCATGTCCATTCATCATATGGTAGTGGCGGTATGGTCCTCCTAAATTCCTTTTATATTTGGGTTTCTTCTTCGGTAATGGCCAAAAGTTAAGCTCATGTTTAGTTAGCAAGTAGATATTCTCGATACATATGGTAAGGTTGTACTATTTAGGTAGTCTTGACTCAAAGATTCCCTTTCGATGTCAGAAATTAGCCCTTTTGTTACTCAGCTTTGTTGCTTCATCTTTATCTTCAAGTCTTCTTTTCAATGTATATTGAGGATGATGTGCAACTTCCTTAGACCATTTTCAAGTCTTCTTTTCAATGTATCTTTATCTTTAAATCTTATTTTCATGTCTTCTTTTCAAGTCTTCTTTTCATGTGAGAGAATAAACTATATTCCGTTGATGTATAGCCTCTTAAATCAAAGTTGGGGGTTGGCCCTATATAGAAAATGTTAATGCTCCAATAGGCAGGGTTATATTGTTCTACTTCCTTTTTCTTATCCATGATTTGCAAAGCTTTCATTTTAGCCTCTGTTCTTTAATAGCTGCCAGATCAATGATGTCTGAAGTAGAAATTTGAGGTTCAAAAGACCCTTGTTGAGACCTTTTATCCATGATCCAGCTCTTCAATGTCTAACCAACAGAGTGGAATAACAAGGGATGTGGTAGGTTATCCAGAGGATCGGAGGTTCAAGCCCTCCTTCTAGCGCCAAAAATGTTAATGACAAAATCTTCAACATCCAAATGTAGGGTTACGGTTATGAATCTTGGTGTAATCTATTTCTTTCAAGCTCAACTTAAGTTGGCCTTTCTTAGATATCAATGTCTCAAGTTTGAAGATTAGTTACTTTTCCTTCCAGATGTGAGTATCACGCTTACAATACTTAGGGAAACAAAGTTATCTTCGGATAAGGACTTCATAAGTTTGTTGATAGTTGAAGCAAGAATGTTCATTGAGGTTGGTTTGGTAATTATTTGGAAAGTTGGATTGGTTAGATATTAGGGATTGTCGCCTATATCCAAGTTTAGGTAAAGATTGTGGTGTTTGGTGTAATTACTTCCGATTTAAGGTTTCGAATCCAAATTAATAGTTGAAAGGCAAGTGTAATTGATTGTAGATGCTAAGTATTTCCTTTATTGATCAATTGTTAAAATACATGGAAGATTACAAGAGAAATCCCCAATTTGATCTCTGAATTAGGTTTTGGTATCTTAGAATTGAGTACAGGATTTTTAAATGAGAAAAAAGTCCCCTAAAACGTGACTTCCAGGGTCTTATTTATAGAAGATTCGGACACCCTTCTTTAGCAATCATGTGGAAAACCCCCCCTTTTGCATCAACCCCTTAATATCGGCCTATGTTAGTGCTTTCTGGCTTGGTACCGACTTTAATTCTTTGTCACTTGCACTTCTTGGTATCGCCTCTATGTTTTCACCCAATAGCTGGGTATCGCCCCATTATCTTTGCCGTTTCACTTTTGAACACTTAAATCCGTGCTTTTGCCTATGGGGTTTTGGTTTTGTGTCTTTATCTTCATGACTTTGGTGTCGGCTTGTACATCTGTTGCTTCCCTTGTCCTGGTATCGGCTTTATGCATTTTCCTTCATTCTTTGGTGTCGACACCAAGATTTTTGCCTATGCTGGTGCTAATAACATATTTACAAAGTCATTGTTCTGGTGTCATCTTCATCGATACCTTCTAAATCCTTGGTATTCACTTCATAATCCCAATCTTACTATTTTGGTATCGGTTTTGTTGTTATTATCCCAAGCTTTAAGTGCCGGCTTCACTTGTTTTGACTTCACTTCTTGGTGCCGGCTATACACCTATCCTTTCCATTTTGGTGTCAGCTTCATTCCACTTAAGCCTTTTCTTCTTGGTTTTGGTTTCATTACTTCAAGGCATCTGTTTTCAGTATCATCTTCTGATTTTGAAGCCTCTACTCCTTTCCATTAGGTCAATGCAAGATAACAATATGTTTGATATTAATTTTGTATTAAGTTTTATTTAACTATTTAATTTTTATTTTTTATTTTTATTTACTTATATTTATATCTTATGTTTTAAAGTTTATATTTATATTCATAGTTGTACATACGTTTTAATATCATTTTATATATTTTTATATCTTTCTTATATTTGTTTTCAGATCATATATATATATATATATACTACAAATACTCTCTTTGAATACACAACAAAATAGTCTATTTTTCACCAGAATTTAAATAGTCCATGCTGTTAATTAGAAATTTTTATTTTTCAAAATTTATAGAGGCATATCGACATGGGTAACCCCCCATGTCGACATGGTGACCGTTGGATTTCAAATTCAATTTTTGAATTGTTGTGTATTTTCATTTCAAATCTTTTCTGAAAGGTTTTGTCTGTTGGCAAACTATAAATAAGCTTCCAGAAAATGAAATTTTTTTAATCTAATTTCATTATCTTCTTCCTCCTTTATCTTCTCTCTATTAAAACCCTTATTTCTTAAATTATATACTTGTACTTGCAAAATTTCAAAGAGAATCATATCGAACTCTTTCTAATTTGATTCTTCACCACACTCTCACAAAGATTCAAGCGCTACTCAAGAGCTCTAGTACTTATGTAATCAAAGATCGCATAATCAAGTTCTATCGAGTCTATCTACCAAAACTGATCCCGAAAAGGTATGGTTATAGCCCATCCAAATTGATTAGGTGTAATCATATATCCCATTCAAATCGACTGGGTGTGATTGTAGCTCGAAAATCAATTGAGTCTCGCTGCACTCAAGAAATAGGCGGGATGTACATCGTGGCCTTGAAATCGAAGATTGTAATTGAAGATTATTATTGAAAAGAAATTCACATAAACTCAGAGTAGTGGGGGACTGGATGTAAGGTAACTCCGAGCCAGTATAAAAATCTAATGTTTTCTTTTACTGCTTTTTATTCATTATTATCTGCGTCTGTACTTGAATCTGTGATCATTACATATCTATGATTTTCTTTTCATTCTCGATAGCTCAAAAGGACTTCAAGAAGTTTATAAAATTCATTAAACACTATTCACCCCACTCTAGTGTTTAGTTTGTCTTAAGATCCTTAATCCCCATTCCCCAACCAGTTTTATTGTATAAACTTTGAAATAGAAATTCCTACTGATAATTTAGAATAAACTAATGGCACATGAAGTCAAAATATCTTTGACTCAATAAGAGCGATAACTAAGTTTGATAGTATTAGATGAAATCCAAGAAATTCCCAAAAATATTATTCGATAAGACCCAAAATTAAGAAAGTGTTGTAATAAAGAAATTAAATAATCCGATTTTATCAAAATGTAGAGAAATTGTGTGTCTATAAAGGTACTAAAGTATTTGTTAAACTATAGATAAGTAATGAACTTATGTTTGTCGATTATGTATTCAAATTATGTATTCATGTTTAAATCATTTTGATTTGTTTTTTAGTTCTCGACATAAGATATGAAACAACATGTTTTATAATCGATATAAGAGATTATTCATAACATACCAAAATGATATACGTAGACATCATATTAAAATGTTTAATATGGAACTAAAGATATTCCTTATGCATCATCAATAGGAATTATCATGAATGTTGTGTTGTCTACAATATCATTTCACTTACTTATTTGGTGCATAAGCTATATTAATCTAAATTAATATCACTAACTAATAGCTTAGAGAGTTCTCGAGTATTTATGAGATGTTGGAGAATTAATCATAGAAACAATGAGCTAGTTATAAGGAGTCTGCATACTCGAATTTCATAAGTAATATTGAGTAAAATATGTTAATACTAAATTCATGTTCAATCTTAAATAAAGAACTTTAAGTTGGAAATGTTTTAAATTAAGAATAAGAAGTTATCGATCCAATCAAAGCAAAGTACATTGTCTTGAATAGTGTTGTATTAAAAGATGTACAAGTAAATGTATAAATATTTAGTAGAGCTAGGAGCAGTTCCGAAGTTGAGAACCTTGTGACATTTTTATGTGATGACAAAGTTTTGATATAGTTCATAAAATAATATAAAGCCGACCATAAGTCAAAAATATACTCTGGGGGGCTCCACATGATAAATATTGTTTATTTTCATTGAAGAAAGTTAATTAGCAAAGTAGATATTTATACATGTTCTCGTCGAGATTGACTAAGATTAGTTTTTGAGAAAACCGCTAGTAGGATTTGAAATAAGTTTCATAAATAACCCCATCTACAAGTGAGGGAATGAAAGAATCAGATTTATGCCAAAAGGTGCTTATGTGATTTATTACATATGCCTAACTCTAAATGAGTTTTCCTTTATATTGTGCGCTTGTTTTACCATGATATGTTAACTAATTATTTAGTATAAGTATATTAAGTAGGAAATCCTCAAAATATATGTTATGTCGGGGTGGATATAATGTTTTGTAATCATGAGAAATACATCATATTCGAAATGACATATTATTTCTGATATTCATAATCAAGATGTTTTAAGAAAGGCTATTGACTCATTCGTTGAGGCTGGAGTACGTAACACTTTCCAGATATTGAGTAGTGTATTACTCATTGTTGTTAAAGGAAGCGAAGGATTATGTACTGATAGTTTTTTAATCAATATGAAATGAATCACTTGAGAGTATTTAGGTGATTAATATAACTAAGGTTAAACAAAGAACTCAAAGTGATAATTTTTATAGTTCTCTCGACCTTAGAACACAATGAAACTTCAATGTGGATACTTTATTTTAATTAGACCTAACATGGCATCCATCTAATGACAGTAGTTGTGTGTGAACTGAGGCATTAGAAGCGAAACATTATTTGGTAGAAAGTTCATTTACTCAGTTATATGATGCTAATATCTTAATCAATTGTACTTAACTTAAATTCAAAGTCCATGGCCAGAGCATTATGATTAATAGTAATCAATAATTTTATGTTTTAATCAATCAAATTGAATATAGATGTAACACCTCTTGATTTTGACATTGGTTTTTTAACTAGTTCATTAGGGTTCAAAAGTACAATTTATGGAAGTGGTGGAATTTGACCACCAAACTTGAACCATTACATTCATGTCAAAATTCTAAGCAACTGTCTTGTTAGGAGTTTCATGATCGGAGTTTCTAAGAAGAAATCACTAAGAACGGAATCAGATTGAAAAAATAATAAAAAATTAGCATATTTGGATTGCATACAGGTTAGCCTACTTGATGGGGGTGATCTACCGGGCGGCCAAATCCCCAGTAAGGGGCAATCAACTCGCCTTCATGCACTAGCTAATAATTAACATGGTTTAAAGACTCAAATTTAGTATAATTCAATCTAACGATTAAGGTTGGTTCTTGTACATGTTGGAGAATGGAATGTTGATGATGTTTTGATGACAACAACCGTGTTTCAATCATTATTGATTATAAAATATATACTAACATCTTTATCCAGAATTTATGTATATATGTATATGCAGGTAATAAATATTGAAGAATGTACAGTTAAGAGATTCAAGATTACAAAGGAGAATCAAGACTCATGAGTATCAAGATATCAAGAGTTCAAGAGTCTAAGAATATCAGGGTAATAGAGTCTAGAAATTATGTAAAACTCTGAATAGCACTCAAACTCTGTTTTTATCTCTTTTCAAAATTAATTTCAAACTATTTTCAAATTGATTTCGAACTTCTCTCAAAATGATTTTTGATCATCCAAGGATTTCAAACTTATGATTTCAAATATATATTTCCTAATTTATAAGTATTCTTATTTTTATAATTTTATTAAATCATTTATATGTATATTTTACTAAGTTTATATTTGATTATAATTTCGAATATTCTTATTTAAACTCTAAGTTTTCATAAAACCATTTTGTTTATTTAGTTTATAAATATTTGTTTATAAATTCCTATATATATGTTCATAATCATATTATATATAGTATTTATATCACTTATATAAAAACTTTTTAATCATATGTTTAAACAATACTTTCTTATGTTTTTGTGCTTGAAAAATAATATTTTAACAACTAGTTTTATTTCAGGAATTTCCAGAATACATATTGTAACACCCCGGATTTTTCCGTTAACAGTAAATTAACAAATTAAAGTATAATTAAATTGTAACAGAAAAATTAAGGGAAACGGACATCACCATTGCGTTCGTCTCGGAATTCTGCTTGAGATAGAGTCCGAGTTTGCGCAAAACGGATAACGTATGAAGAAGATATCTTTAATTTAAATATTACAGCAAAACATGAAAAAGAGAAGTAAGGAGAGGACAATAATTATTATTATTATAAGACTTATTAACAAAAGCCTTTGTAGCTCAGTTGGTTAAGGCATTGGATTTGTAGCATGGAGGTCGGGGGTTCGAACCCCGGCGGCGACATAATTTTTATCTCTGTTTTAGAGAGGGCCAACTGAGCATGCAAATACATATACGTATACAAATTCAAATTTTGAAAGGATAAGAACGTACATATAAGGAAATAAAGAAAATATATGTATATATATGAGAATATATATATATATATGCAAAAATATATGTATACAATAGATAAAATTCAAACAGACTAAAACAGCTCAATTTAAAGTTTAATTTTTGAAAATCGAACCCAGTCCCTCCTGGCTAGCCTGGTCTGTGTTTGGTCGAATTTCTGTGGGTTGCTTTGTCATTAGGGCTAGGTGGCAAGTTTTAATTGGTCTCTCTATCGAATGAATGGCTACGATCTAACCTAGCAACATCAATGGTCCTAATCAATTCCTAACCTCTATATAAACAACCCTAGACTAAACCCTAATCTATTCATTCAAATTAAGAACATAGCCGCCATGTTGCTGAGGAACGACTAAGAGTAGCCGCCATCTAGAGAGAGAGGATTAGGGAGAAAGTTCTAAAGCCTAAAGCAATTCAAGCAACCTAAAGCTAATCAATTCAACAAAGGAATCATATCTCTTAATTAGAGAATTTGCCGCAACCATTGTAAGTAGAGTATTACTTTGGTATGAATAAACAATTGTATTGGTTTGTATGCTTGAATTGTGGCAATAAAATTCATATTTGTGCGTTCTTATCAATTTATATACGTTTGGATATTCTGAATTATGTCATTCAATTATAAAGAACTACATGCGGTAGTTCTATGCAAATATACGTTTGGAATATTCGCAAATTATGTGACCTATGTTGAAGCTACATGTATGTAGTTGATTGGAATTTCATGCAAGTTTGGGGCTTTGTTATTATGCCACCATGATGTCTATTTTTGTGCATAAATCATTTTGCAAGTAATTGAGACAAGTTTGGTTGTTATAGTTCATATGAAACTATGTTGGAATTTTGACACCATAATCCATGTATTAAGTCATGCTTTTGCAAAACTTATGAATATGGCTAGGCTATGAATGATATTGGGCATAATTGAAATTCATGATTAAGTCTATCTTGTTTAGAAGAATTATATGATGACATATGTGAGACATGGCTAAGTTAGACACAAAAATCCCTTTTTTGCAAGTTAAAAGCAAACACCATGATTAGGAATATTTATGCATAAGTATACCATCGTTATGTGATTAAATTTAATTAAGTTGAACTATGCTTTTGTGTTAGTAACAAAGTATCCTCTTTGTAAACATGTAGAAACCTTATGAACATGACTTGTTTATATTTATGCCATGTTTATGTTTGACATTATGCCATGTTTATGCTAGAAGTATTTATGCCATGCTTATGTTTGACATTATGCCATGTTTATGCTAGAAGTATTTATGCCATGTTTATGTTTGATATTATGCCATGTTTATGCTAGAAGTATTTATGCCATGTTTATGTTTGACATTATGCCATGTTTATGCTAGAAGTATTTATGCCATGCTTATGTTTGACATTATGCCATGTTTATGCTAGAAGTATTTATGCCATGTTTATGTTTGACATTATGCCATGTTTATGCTAGAAGTATTTATGCCATGCTTATGTTTGACATTATGCCATGTTTATGCTAGAAGTATTTATGCCATGTTTATGTTTGATATTATGCCATGTTTATGCTAGAATTATTTATGCCATGTTTATGTTTGACATTATGCCATGTTTATGCTAGAAGTATTTATGCCATGCTTATGTTTGACATTATGCCATGTTTATGCTAGAAGTATTTATGCCATGCTTATGTTTGACATTATGCCATGTTTATGCTAGAAGTATTTATGCCATGCTTATGTTTGACATTATGCCATGTTTATGCTAGAAGTATTTATGCCATGTTTATGTTTGACATTATGCCATGTTTATGCTAGAAGTATTTATGCCATGCTTATGTTTGACATTATGCCATGTTTATGCTAGAAGTATTTATGCCATGCTTATGTTTGACATTATGCCATGTTTATGCTAAAAGTATTTATGCCATGCTTATGTTTGACATTATGCCTAAGTAAAAATATAGGTTCATGGGTCAATAATGATATCTCAATTACAAGTTCACATGCTTTGATTCATGTCACCTATGTTACCACTATGCAAGTACACCAGTTTCTATTATGTATTTCCAACGTCATATGCAAGTTCATGCGCTCACCTTCCCCTCTTTGTGTATGTAATCACGCTTTAAGCCTCCCCTTTTCGCATGGCTAAATTGGGCTTTAAAAGGCTAAGCCCAATATATATAAACGGACGTGTAAAACGGGGGAAAATAACGTTGGGTTAAAATTACTAATGAATGAAAACTAAAGTAGAAGGGCCCAAATTCAAGTATGGGTTGGGCCCATGATTGGTGTAACCTTTACACCATTGATTCTTAATAATGGGCCGCAAATATTTACATATAAATAAAGAAGAAAGACAAAATATGTAAATGTAGAAAAATACGAGGTGTTTAACCCGAGGTTGGATTGAGTTGTGATGTAAACCTGCCCGGAACCGCCCGGCTGTCCAGTAGTCACAACAATACCTATCCAATGTGAGAGGTTAAACATGGAGCCCAATAAGGACCCGAGGTTAGACTGAGTTGTGGCGTAAGACTGCCCGGAACCAACCGGCAACAGGCAGCCACAACAATACATGTCTAATGTGAGAGGTCAAGGCTTTAATAAGACAATTAAAGCTGAGTCAGGATTGTTAGGATTAAGTGGACTTAAGACTTAATCAAAATGGAACATGCTAAACTAAACGGACTGGTGGGGGTTAGGTTAGAAAACACTTAACCAACTTAGCATGTTGGCTAGAGATAGAAAACCTAGTAACGGGGGACCCTTTTCAGCAGTAACCCTACACGGTGTATCATGATACCCTGAAACTAGGCAGGGTGGGGCACGATTACTGGGCTGATTGTAAGAGGTCAAAAATCGACGGCGGTGGTGTAGCAGTGTAGGTTCTAACGGAGTGCGGGCGTGCACACACTCCGGCGCAGAAAAATAAGGCACTGGACACCAGTAGCATACCTGTGCACTCTAAGGTTGTGTCGGGTTGCCACTATGGGACTTGATACACCCCATGGTGGGACCAGCATAGGTAACTACGACATCGGGGGCCGTAAGACACATGTAACTATGCGAGTAGGAGCCGATCATCATAGAATGGATCACATCACCCTGATTATGGGGTGCCAGTGGGAAACTAGTTTATATGGGTTCAGAGATTAACATGGGGTACGATAGTATATTCGACCCTAGACAACTTAACCAAGTTTATAGTGCATGCCCACTTCTCGTTTATACTTATCATACCCAGTTCTTTATTCATAGACAAAATAGTACTAGACTTACTCAGGCTTTATGTCTGACTCTACTTTTCTTTCGTCTTCTTTCTTCCGTTTCCCCCCCCCCCCCAGGTCCTCAGGGAGGGAACACAGCAGCTTGACCTACCTCAACATCCAGCTTGAAGAAGAGAAATGTATTGCTTGGACTTTCCTGTTTTGAACTATGGCTTTGGACAATCCACTATGGGGCTTTTGCAGTTTATCTATGTTTTATTTATGCTTCTTTAAATAATGTACTCAAGACAGATTATGAAAGTGTTATGTTATGTTTTTTTGGAAAGGATGTTGTTGTAACACGTATTTGACTTTATGAAATAAAGTTTGTTGTTCTTCCGCTGTTTACAAATATGTGTTCTTATATCTGTCTTGTATATCTGTGACTTGTACTTATAAACCTCCACCAAAATTAGGGCATTCCCTTTGAGAGTGACCCTAACGGAGGTGGGGTGTTTCACTTGGTATCAGAGCATAGGTTTACCAGATAAGATAAAAAGTTTTGAAAATTTATTTTTAAAAAGGAAATTTAAAGAAGCATTTTTAAAAGAAAATATATTATTTTATTTTAAAAGGCAAAGTCCACTCCCCAAAAGCCATAGGTACTCTCTTCTATCCTTCGTTTTGAATCTATCCTTTCTGTTTCAGCATGTCTGGAGACCTTACTCCCCAGCTGCTGACGCTTTCACTCCTCCTCCTCCACATGAACCAGCAAGCGGAAAAGTCCCAGAGTAGGAAGACGAATAATAGTCAAACAAGAAAGGATCGTAAAAGTAATAATAAGAAACGAGAAAAAAGGAAATGCAATTTTTGTGGTACGGAAGGGCACATAGCCAAGGATTGTAGAAAGAGGAAAAGAAAGCAAGGAGAATGTTTTCATTGTGGGGAGATTGGACACATCAGCATAGACTGCCCTGAGAAGACAAACTTTGAGAAGGGCGGGAAAGACAACAAGTCCCAAGAGGAGAGGGAGTGTAAATTCTATGGCAAAGTGGGGCACTTAGTGAAGGATTGCCGGAAAAAGAAGGCCAAGATGAATGGTGGGTGCTTTTCTTGCGGTGAGACAGGCCACATGGCTAAGGACTGCCCAAAGAAACGAGGACAGGGGCAGAGGGCTGGATCCACCTCAGGGGCACAGGTTCATGTGCTAGAACGCCACCTTTGCAACAGCGAGGTATAAATACTTCGGTAGAAAGTGTAGTTTATCTTTATGATCACCCCGTTCGCACTTTATTTGATTCTTGCGCGTCAAACTCCTTTATCTCGTCTACTTTAGTAAAATCTCTGCACCTAAAAACTAGTATGGTAGAGGACCCCTTAATTGTTTCAAACCCAATTGGGGGCCCAGCTCATTTGTCTATGATCTGTTTGGATTTGAAAATTTCTATTCTAAGTGTAGAATTTGAATGTAGTGCCTTTGTTTTGGGCTTTTCGGGGTATGGTTTGATTTTGGGTATGGATTGGCTATCCAGTAATGGGGCCATCCTTGATTGTGAGAAAAGGGTTGTTAGGCTCCTAACCCAGCTCGGTAATACTTTGGAAATTTCTTGTAATCCCTCGTATGTGGTTATGCTTAGTTATCTTGAATCGTTAGATGCCTCTGTTAAAAATTTGAAATCGGTTAGAGTGGTCCGGAAATATCCGGATGTCTTCGAAGAGGTGAAGGGCTTGCCTCCGAAGCGGGAAATAGACTTCCGCAAATATCTTGTAGATAATGCAAAGCCCGTTGCGTTGCCCGTTAGACACATGGCTCCACGAGAAAGGAAAAATCTCAGTAAACAGATTAAAGAGCTTCTAGGAAAGGGGTTCATTGGAAGAAGCATTTCAGAATGGGGCGCTCCAGTAGTGTTCGCCACTAAGGTGGAAGGTTCATTTCGCTTATGCATGAGTTGTAAAGAATCACCTTAGTAAGTACATTTGGCAACATAGTTGACATTTGTTTATTTTCAAGAGATAATTCATCTACGTGGAATACCTAATAGTGAGTGGACAAGATCCAAGATTCACTAGTGAATTTTGGAGAGCTTGCATGGAACCATGAGTACGCAGTTATGCTTGAGCCAAGTACACTAGAAGGAGAATAAGTGAAAGAGGAACAAGAGGCAACAGTGACATAGGTTCCAACTCATATTTTGGAAACAAGAATTAAGAAGCTACGAAATTGTGAAGTTAAAAACGGACAAAGCATAATGGAGTTAAGCTCAAGGAAATGCGACTTAGAAGATTGAAGACTAGATTCGTGCATCATATCTCTTCTTAAGAGTATATCCTTGATCCCTCTCTTCCTGTAAAGCTCACTTGCATGCTATCTTTTGTGTATATCCTCTCGGTCCTATTCTTAATCCAATTTCTATTGCAAACCCCATAGGGAGTATGACTCATCTGTTAGTAACACATGTTGGGGCTTGAGGGTGTTCGTTGGATTGACCAAACTTTTTGGGTTTAATAAGATACGGGTTGGTCTTAGGAAGGGACTCCCTTGTGACCTAAAAGGAGTCCATCATGCTTAGTTTCCTAGAATCATATATGGTGGTTGGGTTGAGTAATTCTTTGGGTGTCAGTCTGATGTTGATTTCGGTCTTCGGGGCTGATGCTTAGAGAGTTCTTCTCCTAATCAATATATATGTGGCATAGATTTCCAGTTTTGACATTGCCTAATGGGCACAGAGTTTTCACTTTCTTCTATCATTCGACTATACCTTTAGGTAGGACCATTTCCTATCATTGAGAAAATTTGGAAAATGACCTATAGATTAGAGCTACCCGAAAAAAAAATGGCCGGAGTTCACAACGTCTTTCACGTTTCACATCTCCGAAAATGTCTACATGAGTCTGCTGAAGTGGTAGAGCCAAATATCCTCGAAGAGGCCGAAGTGGAACGCGAAGCAACCGTAAGGAAAGTTTTAACCCGCATATTAGGAACGGAAGTGAAGAAGCTACGCAACCGCGAAGTCAAGCTCGTCAAAGTTCAGTGGAGCGACGCCGAGGGAGACGTGACTTGGGAAACTGAAGCTAGAATACGCACTGCCTACCCTTTTCTGTTCAAGGGTACATCCTTGATCTTTCTTTTTCCTTAAGTTGCGCTTTTATCTATCTTTTTAGGTATATTTCCTCGACCGTATCTTTTAGGTAGAAACCTTTAGGATGAAAACATGTAATTGAAACATGTTATGTATGATGGTTGCAAGTGGTTGCAAGTGATTGCTAGTGGTTGCTCGTGGCTGCATATACACACACAATCTAGGTTTTAGATCGGCTCAGTCACTTCATATTGCATATGCATATATGTTTGCACTCGTATATGGTTGAATTGTATTGTGTTGTCATATGGATGTTGCATTTGTATGAATGATTGTGCACTCATGTAGAATCATGAATAGGAAAAATCTGCATACATAATGGATTCATGGCACTTACATGATTCGCATTAAGGAGGTCAACTGAATCAGTAGACCGCCTGATTTTGCATTAGATAAGTTCATGAACACACACACTTCGCATATGATCATGAAGCATTAGAAGTCTTTTAAGGACAATGGATGCTCGTGTTTGATGGATGAGTAGATGGATGATTGAATGTTAGGATTTACATTCTTCCTAAACTTGAAGATTTCGGGGACGAAATCCTTTTAAGTGGGGGAGAATGTAACACCCCGGATTTTTCCGTTAACAGTAAATTAACAAATTAAAGTATAATTAAATTGTAACAGAAAAATTAAGGGAAACGGACATCACCATTGCGTTCGTCTCGGAATTCTGCTTGAGATAGAGTCCGAGTTTGCGCAAAACGGATAACGTATGAAGAAGATATCTTTAATTTAAATATTACAGCAAAACATGAAAAAGAGAAGTAAGGAGAGGACAATAATTATTATTATTCTAAGACTTATTAACAAAAGCCTCTGTAGCTCAGTTGGTTAAGGCATTGGATTTGTAGCATGGAGGTCGGGGGTTCGAACCCCGGCGGCGACATAATTTTTATCTCTGTTTTAGAGAGGGCCAACTGAGCATGCAAATACATGTACGTATACAAATTCAAATTTTGAAAGGATAAGAACGTACATATAAGGAAATAAAGAAAATATATGTATATATATGAGAATATATATATATATATATGCAAAAATATATGTATACAATAGATAAAATTCAAACAGACTAAAACAGCTCAATTTAAAGTTTAATTTTTGAAAATCGAACCCAGTCCCTCCTGGCTAGCCTGGTCTGTGTTTGGTCGAATTTCTGTGGGTTGCTTTGTCATTAGGGCTAGGTGGCAAGTTTTAATTGGTCTCTCTATCGAATGAATGGCTACGATCTAACCTAGCAACATCAATGGTCCTAATCAATTCCTAACCTCTATATAAACAACCCTAGACTAAACCCTAATCTATTCATTCAAATTAAGAACATAGCCGCCATGTTGCTGAGGAACGACTAAGAGTAGCCGCCATCTAGAGAGAGAGGATTAGGGAGAAAGTTCTAAAGCCTAAAGCAATTCAAGCAACCTAAAGCTAATCAATTCAACAAAGGAATCATATCTCTTAATTAGAGAATTTGCCGCAACCATTGTAAGTAGAGTATTACTTTGGTATGAATAAACAATTGTATTTGTTTGTATGCTTGAATTGTGGCAATAAAATTCATATTTGTGCGTTCTTATCAATTTATATACGTTTGGATATTCTGAATTATGTCATTCAATTATAAAGAACTACATGCGGTAGTTCTATGCAAATATACGTTTGGAATATTCGCAAATTATGTGACCTATGTTGAAGCTACATGTATGTAGTTGATTGGAATTTCATGCAAGTTTGGGGCTTTGTTATTATGCCACCATGATGTCTATTTTTGTGCATAAATCATTTTGCAAGTAATTGAGACAAGTTTGGTTGTTATAGTTCATATGAAACTATGTTGGAATTTTGACACCATAATCCATGTATTAAGTCATGCTTTTGCAAAACTTATGAATATGGCTAGGCTATGAATGATATTGGGCATAATTGAAATTCATGATTAAGTCTATCTTGTTTAGAAGAATTATATGATGACATATGTGAGACATGGCTAAGTTAGACACAAAAATCCCTTTTTTGCAAGTTAAAAGCAAACACCATGATTAGGAATATTTATGCATAAGTATACCATCGTTATGTGATTAAATTTAATTAAGTTGAACTATGCTTTTGTGTTAGTAACAAAGTATCCTCTCTGTAAACATGTAGAAACCTTATGAACATGACTTGTTTATATTTATGCCATGTTTGTGTTTGACATTATGCCATGTTTATGCTAGAAGTATTTATGCCATGCTTATGTTTGACATTATGCCATGTTTATGCTAGAAGTATTTATGCCATGTTTATGTTTGATATTATGCCATGTTTATGCTAGAAGTATTTATGCCATGTTTATGTTTGACATTATGCCATGTTTATGCTAGAAGTATTTATGCCATGCTTATGTTTGACATTATGCCATGTTTATGCTAGAAGTATTTATGCCATGTTTATGTTTGACATTATGCCATGTTTATGCTAGAAGTATTTATGCCATGCTTATGTTTGACATTATGCCATGTTTATGCTAGAAGTATTTATGCCATGTTTATGTTTGATATTATGCCATGTTTATGCTAGAAGTATTTATGCCATGTTTATGTTTGACATTATGCCATGTTTATGCTAGAAGTATTTATGCCATGCTTATGTTTGACATTATGCCATGTTTATGCTAGAAGTATTTATGCCATGCTTATGTTTGACATTATGCCATGTTTATGCTAGAAGTATTTATGCCATGTTTATGTTTGATATTATGCCATGTTTATGCTAGAAGTATTTATGCCATGTTTATGTTTGACATTATGCCATGTTTATGCTAGAAGTATTTATGCCATGCTTATGTTTGACATTATGCCATGTTTATGCTAGAAGTATTTATGCCATGCTTATGTTTGACATTATGCCATGTTTATGCTAAAAGTATTTATGCCATGCTTATGTTTGACATTATGCCTAAGTAAAAATATAGGTTCATGGGTCAATAATGATATCTCAATTACAAGTTCACATGCTTTGATTCATGTCACCTATGTTACCACTATGCAAGTACACCAGTTTCTATTATGTATTTCCAACGTCATATGCAAGTTCATGCGCTCACCTTCCCCTCTTTGTGTATGTAATCACGCTTTAAGCCTCCCCTTTTCGCATGGCTAAATTGGGCTTTAAAAGGCTAAGCCCAATATATATAAACGGACGTGTAAAACGGGGGAAAATAACGTTGGGTTAAAATTACTAATGAATGAAAACTAAAGTAGAAGGGCCCAAATTCAAGTATGGGTTGGGCCCATGATTGGTGTAACCTTTACACCATTGATTCTTAATAATGGGCCGCAAATATTTACATATAAATAAAGAAGAAAGACAAAATATGTAAATGTAGAAAAATACGAGGTGTTTAACCCGAGGTTGGATTGAGTTGTGATGTAAACCTGCCCGGAACCGCCCGGCTGTCCAGTAGTCACAACAATACCTATCCAATGTGAGAGGTTAAACATGGAGCCCAATAAGGACCCGAGGTTAGACTGAGTTGTGGCGTAAGACTGCCCGGAACCAACCGGCAACAGGCAGCCACAACAATACCTGTCTAATGTGAGAGGTCAAGGCTTTAATAAGACAATTAAAGCTGAGTCAGGATTGTTAGGATTAAGTGGACTTAAGACTTAATCAAAATGGAACATGCTAAACTAAACGGACTGGTGGGGGTTAGGTTAGAAAACACTTAACCAACTTAGCATGTTGGCTAGAGATAGAAAACCTAGTAACGGGGGACCCTTTTCAGCAGTAACCCTACACGGTGTATCATGATACCCTGAAACTAGGCAGGGTGGGGCACGATTACTGGGCTGATTGTAAGAGGTCAAAAATCGACGGCGGTGGTGTAGCAGTGTAGGTTCTAACGGAGTGCGGGCGTGCACACACTCCGGCGCAGAAAAATAAGGCACTGGACACCAGTAGCATACCTGTGCACTCTAAGGTTGTGTCGGGTTGCCACTATGGGACTTGATACACCCCATGGTGGGACCAGCATAGGTAACTACGACATCGGGGGCCGTAAGACACATGTAACTATGCGAGTAGGAGCCGATCATCATAGAATGGATCACATCACCCTGATTATGGGGTGCCAGTGGGAAACTAGTTTATATGGGTTCAGAGATTAACATGGGGTACGATAGTATATTCGACCCTAGACAACTTAACCAAGTTTATAGTGCATGCCCACTTCTCGTTTATACTTATCATACCTAGTTCTTTATTCATAGACAAAATAGTACTAGACTTACTCAGGCTTTATGTCTGACTCTACTTTTCTTTCGTCTTCTTTCTTCCGTTTCCCCCCCCCCCCCCAGGTCCTCAGGGAGGGAACACAGCAGCTTGACCTACCTCAACATCCAGCTTGAAGAAGAGAAATGTATTGCTTGGACTTTCCTGTTTTGAACTATGGCTTTGGACAATCCACTATGGGGCTTTTGCAGTTTATCTATGTTTTATTTATGCTTCTTTAAATAATGTACTCAAGACAGATTATGAAAGTGTTATGTTATGTTTTTTTGGAAAGGATGTTGTTGTAACACGTATTTGACTTTATGAAATAAAGTTTGTTGTTCTTCCGCTGTTTACAAATATGTGTTCTTATATCTGTCTTGTATATCTGTGACTTGTACTTATAAACCTCCACCAAAATTAGGGCATTCCCTTTGAGAGTGACCCTAACGGAGGTGGGGTGTTTCACATATATTGATTTAAATACTTTAAAACTTGATTTAAAATTCAAAAAATACAATATATGTTGACATAGAATTCTTACATGTTGACATATAACCGTCATTTAAAAAAAATCAAAAGGAATTGTCTTTTCATTATTTGAAACGTTTCAGAACTGTTGCAACCTTTGGAACTCTATATAAAGGGGTCATTTTCGAATTTTTAACAAACTTATCTTCTCCTTCTTCATCCTTACTCTTACCACCATTATTCTATTTTTATTTCTTAATTTCTACACTAATACTCTGCCGTTTTCAAAACAAATTATATCATTCTCTTTCTATTCTCAATCTCTATCGAATACTCTCTGATTGGAAGTGTTACTCAAGAGTTCTAGGGTTGTTTGTAATTATTAAGGAAAGGGTGCATTCCTTGTAGCCATGAAATCAAAAGTGTTGAATCGGTGTGAACCTTGTAGCCATGAGATCAAGGGTGTGGAATCAGTGTAAACCTTGTAGCCGTGAAATTATGGGTGTTGTAAAGTTGATACTAGTACTAATAAAACTCTGTGCAATCCAGCATTGCGTGGGACTAGATGTAGGAGTAATCTGAGCCAGTATAAAATCCAGTGTTTTTTTCCTTTTATGCATTTTATTTCTATTTATTTTTGCATCTGTGATTGTTTCTATTGTGATATTCATTCCGTGGTTCATATAGTTGTTTGAGTAATCATTAATTGTTTAGATTTTCTATCTCTTTAAAAAACTATTCACCCTCATCTAGTGTTAGAATTGCCTTATGATCTGTGATTCTCATCCCTAACAATTGGTATCAGAGCATAGGTTTTCAAAAGTTCATCATCTGAATTTTGAAAACATTAAATGGGAAATTTTGTAATGATTTATAACACGAGTTCAAATTCATGCAGCGCATCAGTATTAGATAGGTCTGCATTTTATTATGTTGAAAAATCAAGTTATCGTAATCTGTTTTTTGAAATGTTACAATAGAATTTTTAACACTATTTTTTTTATATGAACATGTCACGGAATCATCATGATGTAATTATTTACAGTTACAATTAGTTATCTTGAAAAGACACTTGATTCTTTGAAAAGTTGTGTTGTTTTACAGGGGAAAAGTTATATCTGATGACTACTGGCTGAAAGACACCAAGATGATCGTTCATCAATCAAGAAGAGAAAAGTTTATAAAGGGATATGACTTTTGGGCCTATAGTAGTTGAAGTGTCCATTCATTCAAAATTCAAAACCAAAATTTTGGCGCCAAGATGGTTAAACTACTAAATCATCAGTATCTTTCTCATATGATCTTCAAATTCAACAAATGAATATACTATTCTGATAAAAAGAACGAGCCCATCGCAACAGAGTAGATCTCATCGTCAAATTCTAAAAGATTTGAATGTGTGTCATTGATCTCATCGTCAAATTCTAAAAGATTTGAATGTGTGATTCATGACAATGGAAGGACAACAAAATAGAGGATTGCAAAAAGAGGTATGCTTTACAATAATTTCATAATTATCATTATATTTAGGAATATATATCTATGCACATAATTAGGTATAGAAACTTATCTCTTTTATAATTTTAGATATTTTGGTTCATACATTGTTACACCACAGTATATTTATCAATGTACCAATCTATTTTTTTCTCAAAAGGGTCTTTTTTTTATAAATTCAAATTTCACTACTGTTTGCTATGATTTAAAAATTAAAAGGACATCTTTCCAATACAAAATATATCAGTTCAAATTCTAGTTATCAACTTTGTCTATCTACTTATTTTCTTAAATCTCGTTTCAAAATATATATATTAAAAGTGTATAAATCAATAAAATTATGTATTATTATGATATACAAAAATAATATAAAATTCACAAACATTTGATATTGTTATAAAATATAAATTTATATATCTTTTATATGTAGTTTAAACATGCATAGTTTAACTTATATTTTTCACATATAATTTAATAACAATTTTGGCTTACATTATCACAAACATGATTTGTAACTTAATAGTAATTTTGATTTCTTATTAAGACTTATAAAACTCGTATATTTAACTTAATATTTTGGTAATATATATATATATATATGTGATTTTTATGTCTTAAATATGTAGTTTAAATATAAGAAGTTATAGTTCTATAGTTTACTTTATATTACCAGATTTCATGAAAATAATTTTGTTATAACTAAAGATTTCTTTTAAGGTTTTAACATATAAATGGTTCTTTAGCAAATTAATATGTTTTGATTTCTAAAGTTTAAATTTAAAATTGATTTGTATCAAAAGATTGATGAATATCTCATAATAAATTAAATTTTAAGTCCTTTTTAAAATTAGTTTTTATATATTAAATTATGAATATATGTTTATAGTCTACTTCATATGATAAATTTTTATATTTTCTTTAAAAAGATCTTCAATATTTACTATTTTTTTTTTTAAAGAAGCACCCTACTAGGTTATTTAACTCCACAATTCTCATAGAATTATTCTAAATATTTTACTACCTATAATGAATACATTTTTAATTATCATTAAACTCTTATTTTTACTATTCTTTCAATCTAATTCATTAGTATCATTAACCTAATTTAAAAAAATGTATACTACCTTTATTTGGTTGATATAATATATAATAAATTAGATATTACTTAAGATTATACTTTGAATATAATTTACCGAGATACATATCATCATCAAATCATTCTGCATAATTATTATCACTAAATATCTTTAGTTCATATCGTTCCTCATTACTATAAATTACAATGCATGTTAAAAACACTCATATCATAAGATGCATTGAATTCAATAATCATTTCATATTGCTTTGTATATGACACAACGCATTATAAACAACATACTGCACGCACTGCATTACATGTTAACTTTTTAAAGTGTATTATAATGTATGGGAAGTTTTGTATTGTTGTCTTAGAAATATAGGGTTATTAATTAAATACATAACGTATGTACCTTGACTTGATTAACTTGTTTGGCTTGATTGATTTATTGACTAGTTTGAATTGTTTGATTTAATTAATTGATTTGTCTGATCTGTTCGACATGAATAACTTGATTGACTTGTGTAACAACCCGTATTTTCAATAACCTGTTATAACGTAAATCGAGGCAGAATTTAATTTATAAATCTGAATCAAGGGAAACGGGCTATGCCATTGCGTTCGTCTCGGAAAATACGCGAAATAGAGTCCGAGTTTTCGAAAATCGGAGTCCGTATGACCCGATTAAGGCCCAACGAAGTTTTCAGAAAATTTCAAAGTAAAAACAGATTTCAAATTCAAGTTTGAATTTGGAAATTAGTGTAAGATTGGGCCAGGCGGGAAAATTCCCGCCAGAGCACCCAAGTCGACAGCCCTGTCGACTTGGGAGTCGACTTGGTTGGACCCAAGTCGACAGCCCTGTCGACTTGGCTGTCGACTTGGCTCAGCCGGGCAGTTCTACCTGGTGCACCATTTTGGGGTTGTGTTGAGTTTGGAGGCCAGATTCGGTTTTAAGGGCTGAAATTGGAACTAGGGTTTAATCCTAAGGCTAGAACTAGTCCTAATCTCTATAAATAAGGCCCTAACCTAACCCTAAATCATCATTATTCATTCATACAACTAAACTATGGCAAAATCAATCCTCTCATGGCCTCTACTCTCTTCATAAAATTCCTAAATAAATTTCTATGAGAGATTTTCCATGCATACAAGTGTTTTCAAGCTTGTATGAGTGTCATTATCTTGCATTCAAGTTAAGTTTCTATATTTGCATCATAAAGAAAGAGTTTTGATCATTTTGGCTCAAGGGTTTTTCTATTAGAGCTTGCATTTTGGGTTTATTTGAGTGCATAAGGGCTTTGTCTCAATCTTATATTTGCTTATACTCATTTGAGTCTTCATAAGCATTGTAAGCCCTATTCTACTTTCATATTTTAACTCTAAAGTTAAATGAATGATGCAAGTTTGGTTGGCCATTATGATATGCAAGTTTATCATGTTATGTTATGCAAGTATGCCATGTTATGATATGCAAGTTTATCATGTTATGTTATGCAAGTATGCCATGTTATGATATGCAAGTATATCATGTTATGCTATGCAAGTTTGCCATGTTATGATATGCAAGTTTATCATGTTATGTTATGCAAGTTTTCCATGTTATGATATGCAAGTTTATCATGCTATGTTATGCAAGTTTGATATACAAGTTCGTCATATGATATGCAAGTATATTATGCAAGGTTGGGATGATCATTTTGTTCATGTTATCATGTTATGCAAGCTTATCTTGAGTATATGGACATAAAGCTTCAAGCTTTATGCTCAAGGTTGCATTTTGACAACATGTAAGTTATCATATCTCTTATGATAACTTGCATGTGAGGCTAAATGCGAACTTATGGCCATTTCTACATGTCATTTATCACCATGTATCACCAATATGCTAAGTTTGGTTTTATGCATGCTTTTGAGGCCTAAAAATGTAATATGCAAGTATATGAACATATGTACATTTCATATGCCACCATGTTAAACTTGTGGCTTCAACACCTTTATGTCATGATTATGCCAAGTTCACTCTTTCTTTCCTTTATGCGCTATTGCGATATGTAAGCGATGGGATTGCGTTTGGGGTTGGGTAAACTTAAAAGACATAAAAACATAAGCTTGGGAATTTACCTATTAAGTTAGGTCTACCCTTTGGGAATTTACCTATTAAGTTAGGTCTACCCAAATGCTTGAAAACTTGTAACATGTTTTGGAAACATGATGGACATGACACTTAGAAAATGTAAGTGTGACCAACTCGAGGTTGGGTTGAGTTTGTAGCGTAAACCTACCCGGAACCGACCGGCTTAACTAGTTGCTACAAACAATAGGACCCAATGTGAGAAGTTGGTCATGTTGTACCTTGAACCCGAGGTTAGACCAAGTTGTGGTGTAAAGCTACCCGGACCCGCCCGGCTTAACTAGTAACCGCAACAAAGTCTAATGTGAGAGGTTAAGGCGCATTAAATTAATTAATGCCTCATGATTAGGGTTAAGTCATGGTCCACTTAATACTTAACCAATTTGGGCTTGGTAGATTAATCAGGGTTAAGTCGTGAACTCATCGTTACACTTAACCAAGTTAATCCATGATTAGCAAGAGGGTTAAACCGTACTTAACCCACTAGAAAAATCCTAGCAATGGGGGTCCACTCCAGCAGTAATCCCAAGTTTATATCATTATGACCCTAGGGACTAGGCTAGGGTGGGGGCACGATTACTGGACTGGAGGTAAGTGACCAAAAGCGACGGCAGAGTGGTACGCCGGTGTAGTTCCGGACGGACCATGGTCGTGCACATAGTCCGAAGCCGGGGAAAACATGCACGGATACCAGTAGATCGAGACTGTGCACTCATGTTTATGGTGTCCAGGGGTTGACACCCTAGGGCTTGATACACCCGACGGGAGACCCTGCACAGTCTGACTACAATTATGTTTGGGCCGTATTGACACCAACACGTGACGAGTTAGGCTTAGGGAGCCGATCGACTAGACCGTTTGGTTGGACGAGTTAGGCTTAGGGAGCCGATCGACTAGACCGTTTGGTTGGACCTCGTGTTAGGGTCACTTCATGTTATTGGACCTCGTGTTAGGGTCACTTCATGTTATTGGACCTCGTGTTAGGGTCACTTCATGTTATAGGGCCAAAGCTTGGGCCAAGGGATCAATACTTGTTTATTCAAGTCATGTTAGTTTGCTAGTACACCTGTGGTGCAAAAACCTTAAACCTGATTATGCGATGACACCTTTATCTACCTTGTTAGTTAATCATCATGCTAGTATGTTGTTATCCTTATGTTCATCCCTGCTTCTCATACCAGTTAACTTTATCAGTTTACATTGATTGTAGTAGGGCTTACTCAGTCTTTTTGACTGACCTGTTTTCCTTTCGCCTCTTTTCTTCCGTCCCCCCCCCCCCGGTTCTCAGGGAGGGAATATTGGAGCTTAGCTTGGATTTCTGATCACTTTCTTGTGGGATTTTAGCTCATGTACGGTCTTGACATGAAGCTAGCTATGGTTATCACTTATTTTGGGGATAGTACTTATGTATTTCAGTCTTTCAGTAATGTTGTTTTTATCTAGACTTGTGTATTTGGAAAGTTGACATTATGTTGTACCAGACTTGTTTTGAAATGGTTTGAAATCTTCCGTTGTTTTATCTATGTTATTTACTCTGTTTACATATATACATATGTTCTTGTTCTGCCTTGATATATCATTATGCATGTTTACCTGATTCAAACGCCCCTCCAAAGTCAGCGTGCTTGCAAGAGCCACCCTGGCGGAGGTGGGGTGTTACATTTGGTATCAGAGCATATGGTTTACGAGAAGGAACAAAAAGGTTTTTAGAAAACTTTTGGAAAACTATTTTCAAACCCAAGTATAAAGTATTTTCCAAAGAAAAGTCTAGTTTATTTTAAAGGCTATTCCCCAAAAAGCCATTAGCAAAATTCCTTCGTTTTTCTCCATTCTGAATCTATCTTTTTTCTTCGTTTTCAGTATGGCCAATAACTTTTCCATTCCGGAGGGAGTACACGTACCTGTTTGGTATAGGAAACTTTTGGAGGCTAGGGCGACCGAAGCCGGCCCCGCCGATGTTCCTCCTCCTCCTCTGGTAGTTAATGTTCCTCCTCCTCCTGTCACTGAGGTTCCTCTTCCTCCTCCCCCTCAGCATCCACAAGAGGATTTCGCGGAGATTTGCAAAGACTTTAAGGCGATGGGTTGCAAGAATTTCATTGGAACCGAGACTTATGTAGAGGCAAGGAATTGGTTGAAAGAAACCGAAGATCTTTTTGCCTTCTTTGATATAGATGACCGTAGGAAGGTTTTATTGGCAGTATGGTTGCTAAAGGAAGAAGCTGCACGTTGGTGGGTGGTCGCCACCGCTACTAGGCCAATTGAGACTTGGGATGACTTTCGGGAAAAGTTTGGACTAGGGTTCCTATCACTGAAGCAAGGGGACATGACTATTAGGGAATACATATATAAGTTTAATCAACTGGCTCGGGTCGGTTTAGACTTGGTTAACACAGCTCAGAAGAAGGCCCTATACTTTGCTCTAGGATTAAACGAGCCATTACATGGTTTAGCCATGTCTCATATACCCTTGGGGGCAACTTTCGAGAGTTTGGTGAATATGGCCCTACTCAATGAAGAGAATAGGAGTGACAAGAAGGAGGTCAAGATGAATGAGTCTCAAAACAAGGAAACGGAGCCCAAAAAGGAAATGAAAAAGAAGGAGGAGAAGTCTAAAGATAAGAAGGAAAAGAAGTGCTTTACTTGTGGAAGCTCGACTCATCTAAACAAAGATTGCAGGAAAAGGAAGGGCACTTGCTTTAACTGTGGAGAAATGGGACACTTCACTAGGGAATGCCCGAAGAAGCGAGGGCAAGGCCAGGGTCAGACTCAGCGTGCTGGACCTTCGGGAGGGCAAGTTCATGCTCTCAATGCCGCTCCAGTTCCCGATCGAGGTAGTATTTCTGTTGAAAGCCTTGTATATATTTCTGATTTTTCAGTTCGTACCTTGTTTGATTGTGGTGCATCGCATAGTTTATCTCGTCTGATCTAGTTGAAAGTTTGCACCTAAGTACTAGTCTAGTTAATGATCCCGTGTGTGTTTCAAATCCAATTGGGGGTTCCGCCCATTTGTCTATTATCTACGTGGATTTGAAAATCTCTATCTTGAGTATAGAATTCTCGCGTGATGCTTATATTCTCGGTTTCATGGGGTATGGGTTGATTTTTGGGCATGGATTGGTTGTCCAGTTTT
This sequence comes from Allium sativum, assembly GCA_030737875.1. Taxonomy (NCBI): domain Eukaryota; kingdom Viridiplantae; phylum Streptophyta; class Magnoliopsida; order Asparagales; family Amaryllidaceae; genus Allium; species Allium sativum. The sequence continues at coordinate 168,819,298 of CM060923.1, forward strand.
GGAGCCATTCTTGATTTTTGAGCATAGGGTTGAGAGGCTCATGACTCGCCTCGGTAATACCCTAAAAATTTCTAGTAACCCTATGAGTCCCGTCATGTTGTGTTATCTTGAATCCCTCAACTTGTCTATCGATAGTTTGCAATCGGTGAGGGTGGTCCGAGAATATCCTGATATCTTGGGTGAAGTGAAGGGGGGGTTACCCCTAAACGAGAGATAGATTTCCACATTTATCTGGTTGATAATGCCAAGATAGTTTCGTGGCCGGTTAGGCACATGGCCCCGCAAGATGAGAGTTAAGAAAGCAAGTCAAGGAGTTGCTTGAGAAGAACTTCATTAGACAAAGTATATCCGAATGGGGAGCGCCTGTAGTATTTACTACCAAGGCAGATGGTTCTCTTCGACTTTGTGTTGATTATCGTGAGTTAAAGAGAATAGACAACCATTGCCAAGGATCGATGATTTGTTTGATCAGCTTGTAGGAACATCTGTTTTCTCTTGATCTTGCTACTGGATTCCATCAGCTCAGAGTAGCTGAGGATAGTATAGGAAAAACTGCGTTCAGAACTCCAGATGGATTCTTAGAATGGCTGGTCATGCCATTCGGTTTGACTAATGCACCCGCCTACTTCGTGGACTTGATGAGTAGGGTGTTCAGGGAGTTCTTGAACAAGTTTGTCGTGGTCTTCGTAAATGATATTCTGATCTTCTCTAAGGATGAGGAAGAGCATGCAAGGCATCTCGTGGAGGTGATGGATACGCTTAGAGCGCATCAGTTGAAGGCCAAGTTCTCCAAGTGTCACTTTTGGAGAAGGGAAGTTAGATTCCTTGGGCATATAGTATCTAAGCAAGGCTTAGCGGTGGATCCCGCTAAGGTAGTTGCAGTTCAGCATTGGAAGACTCCAAGGAATGCAACTGAAGTAAGAAGTTCTCTCAGTTTAATTAGTTAGTTAGCGTCCCTTGAGCTTAGACCAACCCTTCTGGATCAAGTAGGGACTTCGCAGAAAGAAGACCCGCAGTTAGTCGAGATCATGGACAAGTTGATTCTAGGCGAGATGGTAAGTCACCTCGCTATAGATGACAAGGGATGGCTAAGAGGCGATGAGAGAAAGAAGGTTCTTGAAGATGCACATCACTCGAGGAGGTGGCCGAGTTTGTCCCAAGGTGCATGTTGTGCCAAAAGATTAAAGGCCGAGTCATAGAAGCCCGGTGGGCTGTTATATCCATTGGAGGTCCCCGCAATGGAAGGGGGAAAAGCGTCACGAAGGATTTCGTGGATGGACTGCCTAGATCAAGAAAAGGGAATACGAGCATGTGGGTCATAGTAGGTAGACTCACGAAGAGTGCTCATTTCACTCCGGTAAAGAGCGAAAGGACTGCATCATAGCTAGCGACAGTTTACTTTCAAGAAATAAAGCAGTTGCACGAGGTTCCCTAAAGTATAGTTAGTAACCATGACTTAATCTTCACTAGCCAGTTTTGGGATAGTCTACGGGAAGTCATGGGCAAGCAACTGAATCTAAGCACGGCCTATCATTCGCAGGCGGATGGTTCATTGGCAACGTGGATTGGTATTTTCGAGAAAAGTTCTGCTGAGTGGAATACTTTATAGTAAGTAAACGAGATCCAGGATTCACTAGTGAATTTTGGAGAGCTTGCATGAAACCATGGGGTCATAGTTATGTTTAAGCCAAGAATGATAGAAGAGTAAGTGAAAAAGGAAGACGAGAGGCGATAATGAAATGGGTTCCAACTCATATTGGGAAATAGGAGTTAAGAAGCCAAGAAATCATGAGGTAAAAGACGGTCAAAGAACAGTGGAGTTAAGCTTAAGGAAATGTGACTTAGAAGACTGAAGGCTAGATACGCGCATCATATCTCTTTTTAAGAGCATATCCTTGATCCTTGTTTTCCTGTGGAACTTACTCGCATATTATCTTTTTATGTATATCCTCTCGGTCCCATTTTCAGTCCTATTTCTGTCGGGAGGTATGACTTATTGGCTAGTAATACATGTCAGTGTTTGAAGGGGGTCCGTTAGGTTGACTAAACCTTTTGGGCTTTTATAGAATGTGGGTTGGGTTAGGAAGGGATTTCTTGTAATCCGAAAGAGGAGTATATCCTGCTTATCTTCCTGATCTCTTTGTAGCATATCTTTTGCTATCCATGTTTGTCTTGATTATCTAGTTTATCATGTTAATCTTGCCATGAGAACCTTAGGTAGAAACCCTTTGGATGAAACATGTGTTTGAAACATGTTATGCTTGATGTTTGCAAGTGGTTGCAAGTGTTTGCAAGTGGTTACTCGTGGATGCATTATACACGTTAGGCACTAGATCGGCTCACACACTCCTCATATTGCATATGCATGAGTGTTTACGCTTATTCATGGATGGAAATTTTTGTGTTATCACATGGATGTTGCATATGGATGTATGTTATGTGCACGCATATAGATGTTATACATTATGTTAGGAATTGCATACATATGGATTCATTTCACTAACATAATTTGCATTGATGATATTTGCATTAGATAAGTACATATACACACACCTTTGCATATGTTCATACAACATTTAGAATCTTGTAAGGACAATGATTGCTCGTGGATGATGTTTTGAGTAGATGGATGTTGGATGGTAGGATACGTTCTTCCTAACTTGAAGATTTCGGGGACGAAATCCTTTAAGGAGGGGAGAATGTAACAACCCGTATTTTCAATAACCTGTTATAACGTAAATCGAGGCAGAATTTAATTTATAAATCTGAATCAAGGGAAACGGGCTATGCCATTGCGTTCGTCTCGGAAAAATACACGAAATAGAATCTGAGTTTTCGAAAATCGGAGTCCGTATGACCCGATTAAGGCCCAACGAAGTTTTTAGAAAATTTCAAAGTAAAAACAGATTTCAAATTCAAGTTTGAATTTGGAAATTAGGGTAAGATTGGGCCAGGCGGGAAAATTCCCGCCAGAGTACCCAAGTCGACAGCCCTGTCGACTTGGGAGTCGACTTGGTTGGACCCAAGTCGACAGCCCTGTCGACTTGGCTCAGCCGGGCAGTTCTTCCTGGTGCACCATTTTGGGGTTGTGTTGAGTTTGGGGGCCAGATTCGGTTTTAAGGGCTGAGATTGGAACTAGGGTTTAATCCTAAGGCTAGAACTAGTCCTAATCTCTATAAATAAGGCCCTAACCTAACCCTAAATCATCATTATTCATTCATACAACTAAACTATGGAAAAATCAATCCTCTCATGGCCTCCACTCTCTTCATAAAATTCCTAAATAAATTTCTATGAGAGATTTTCCATGCATACAAGTGTTTTCAAGCTTGTATGAGTATCATTAGCTTGCATTCAAGTCAAGTTTCTATATTTGCATCATAAAGAAAGAGTTTTGATCATTTTGGCTCAAGGGTTTTTCTATTAGAGCTTGCATTTTGGGTTTATTTGAGTGCATAAGGGCTTTGTCTCAATCTTATATTTGCTTATACTCATTTGAGTCTTCATAAGCATTGTAAGCCCTATTCTACTTTCATATTTAAACTCTAAAGTTAAATGAATGATGCAAGTTTGGTTGGCCATTATGATATGCAAGTTTATCATGTTATGTTATGCAAGTATGCCATGTTATGATATGCAAGTTTATCATGTTATGTTATGCAAGTATGCCATGTTATGATATGCAAGTTTATCATGTTATGCTATGCAAGTTTGCCATGTTATGATATGCAAGTTTATCATGTTATGTTATGCAAGTTTGCCATGTTATGATATGCAAGTTTATCATGTTATGTTATGCAAGTTTGATATGCAAGTTCGTCATATGATATGCAAGTATGTTATGCAAGTTTGGGATGATCATTTTGTTCATGTTATCATGTTATGCAAGCTTATCTTGAGTATATGGACATAAAGCTTCAAGCTTTATGCTCAAGGTTGCATTTTGACAACATGTAAGTTATCATATCTCTTATGATAACTTGCATGTGAGGCTAAATGCGAACTTATGGCCATTTCTACATGTCATTTATCACCATGTATCACCAATATGCTAAGTTTGGTTTTATGCATGCTTTTGAGGCCTAAAAATGTAATATGCAAGTATATGAACATATGTACATTTCATATGCCACCATGTTAAACTTGTGGCTTCAACACCTTTATGTCATGATTATGCCAAGTTCCCTCTTTCTATCCTTTATGCGCTATTGCGATATGTAAGCGATGGGATTGCGTTTGGGGTTGGGTAAACTTAAAAGACATAAAAACATAAGCTTGGGAATTTACCTATTAAGTTAGGTCTACCCTTTGGGAATTTACCTATTAAGTTAGGTCTACCCAAATGCTTGAAAACTTGTAACATGTTTTGGAAACATGATGGACATGACACTTAGAAAATGTAAGTGTGACCAACTCGAGGTTGGGTTGAGTTTGTAGCGTAAACCTACCCGGAACCAACCGGCTTAACTAGTTGCTACAAACAATAGGACCCAATGTGAGAAGTTGGTCATGTTGTACCTTGAACCCGAGGTTAGACCAATTTGTGGTGTAAAGCTACCCGGACCCGCCCGGCTTAACTAGTAACCACAACAAAGTCTAATGTGAGAGGTTAAGGCGCATTAAATTAATTAATGCCTCATGATTAGGGTTAAGTCATGGTCCACTTAATACTTAACCAATTTGGGCTTGGTAGATTAATCAGGGTTAAGTCGTGAACTCATCGTTACACTTAACCAAGTTAATCCATGATTAGCAAGAGGGTTAAACCGTACTTAACCCACTAGAAAAATCCTAGCAATGGGGGTCCACTCCAGCAGTAATCCCAAGTTTGTATCATTATGACCCTAGGGACTAGGCTAGGGTGGGGGCACGATTACTGGACTGGAGGTAAGTGACCAAAAGCGACGGCAGAGTGGTACGCCGGTGTAGTTCCGTGCGGACCATGGTCGTGCACATAGTCCGAAGCCGGGGAAAACATGCACGGGTACCAGTAGATCGAGACTGTGCACTCATGTTTATGGTGTCCAGGGATTAACACCCTAGGGCTTGATACACCCGACGGGAGACCCTGCACAGTCTGACTACAATTATGTTTGGGCCGTATTGACACCAACACGTGACGAGTTAGGCTTAGGGAGCCGATCGACTAGACCGTTTGGTTGGACCTCGTGTTAGGGTCACTTCATGTTATTGGACCTCATGTTAGGGTCACTTCATGTTATTGGACCTTGTGTTAGGGTCACTTCATGTTATTGGACCTCGTGTTAGGGTCACTTCATGTTATTGGACCTCGTATTAGGGTCACTTCATGTTATTAGACCTCGTGTTAGGGTCACTTCATGTTATAGGGCCAAAGCTTGGGCCAAGGGATCAATACTTGTTTATTCAAGTCATGTTAGTTTGCTAGTACACCTGTGGTGAAAAAACCTTAAACCTGATTATGCGATGACACCTTTATCTACCTTGTTAGTTAATCATCATGCTAGTATGTTGTTATCCTTATGTTCATCCCTGCTTCTCATACCAGTTAACTTTATCAGTTTACATTGATTGTAGTAGGGCTTACTCAGTCTTTTTGACTGACCTGTTTTCCTTTCGCCTCTTTTCTTCCGTTCCCCCCCCCCCCCAGGTTCTCAGGGAGGGAATATTGGAGCTTAGCTTGGATTTCTGATCGCTTTCTTGTGGGATTTTAGCTCATGTATGGTCTTGACATGAAGCTAGCTATGGTTATCACTTATTTTGGGGATAGTACTTATGTATTTCAGTCTTTCAGTAATGTTGTTTTTATCTAGACTTGTGTATTTGGAAAGTTGACATTATGTTGTACCAGACTTGTTTTGAAATGGTTTGAAATCTTCCGCTGTTTTATCTATGTTATTTACTCTGTTTACATATATAAATATGTTCTTGTTCTGCCTTGATATATCATTATGCATGTTTACCTGATTCAAATGCCCCTCCAAAGTCAGCGTGCTTGCAAGAGCCACCCTGGCGGAGGTGGGGTGTTACAACTTGTTTGACATGGTTGAATTTCAGTAGTGGTTGATAGGTTTGTTAGAAATATTACTTATGCATTTGTGGTTGACATGAGCTTTACAGGATTTTAGGATACATATAAGTTACATGAAATGTTTGGCTTTATGTTTGAATTTATTTGAATTGATGTTTCATGACAACAAAACTTAAATTGGTTGATTGTTTGGATTAAATTGCTTAAATATTGACTTATCATTACTTGACTTATAGTAATTTAAGTTGTATCATAGTTTTAAGGAAATTTTATATATCATAATTATTTCTTAGTCTAGATTAAAGTCTTATAATAGTTTTTAAGGGTATTAGAGTTTAGGCTAGGTTTGGTCTTGCGTTAGTTCAAGGGTGAGTTATAAGAAAATTATAGATTTAGGGAGAGCGACAGATTTAGGGGGAATTAAATATAGAATTAGTCACTAGGATTTTTTAAAGTTTAGATAGATATACTTTTTGTAGAGGGAGAAATTATAAAATAGGTATAGTTTAAGGGGGAGTAAGAAGGAATTCACGGTGAAAGGGGGAGTAATTGAAGAATCAGATTAACATGTAATATCAGGTATGAATATTTTATAAACTAAGGTTGTCATCATAAAAAAGGAGGAGATTGTTGGAGAATGGAATGTTGATGGTGTTTTGATGACAACAACCTTGTTTCAATCATTATTGATTATAAAATATATATTAACATCTTCATCCATAATATACATATATACATGTGTGTGTATGTGTGTGCAGGGTTTATAAGCAGGTAATAAATATTGAAGATTGTATAGTTAAGAGATTCAAGATTTCAAAGGAGAATCAAAACTCATGAGTATCAAGATATCAAGAGTTCAAGAGTCCAAGAATATTAGGGTAATAGAGTCTAGAAATTATGTAAAACTCTGAATAGCACTAAGACTCTGTTTTCAAATTATCTCTTTTCAAAGTTGATTTCAAACTGATTTCAAACTTCACTCAAAATGATTTTTAATCATCCAAAGATTTCAAACTTATGATTTCAAATATATATATTTCCTAATTTATAATCCCACATTCTTTGTGTACCAACATGGCTGTGAACTTTTACAATTCTAGTTTCACCTCATGTGTGATGACCGCCCATAACCCCCTGACTAAACAAGAGGAATAATGCGCTGAAAGACGTGCCAGGCAGCTATGGACGATCTTCAAGGTAGGTAAACATAAGAGGAACCTGTCGTAAAACTCACTGCACAAGGATAACATATAATAGAACATATACAACAGGTAGAAATAGTGGAGCATCATATAACAAACTTCTGAAAACTTTCACAACATCCTGAAAGGTTATCCACATAACATAGGAATATCAAGGTCTATACATGAATCCTCATTACAACACTCAGAGAGAAACTCAAACAATGGAAATAGAAATACTAGAAAATAGTAAAGGTAATATGCTAGCCTCCTGCCCGCCTTCGCACAACAGCAACGTCCTCACTAATCACCTGTCACCTGCTACCTAGTCTATCCATCCACGACCGGATGAACAACCCAAGGTAGTAAGAGAAAACATAAAACCTTGAGTCAGACAACAGTCTTAGTGAGTGATAGAAAAGCTAATAAACTTCAACAATAAAGTATACGAAAATGGATAGATAAACATACTAATCTACCCAAATACCAGAGAAGAACTCAACTCCCGTCTTCCCCACATCGGACAGTGATAGCCTTTACAATAACATTTCAACCATACATCTATGGAAACTAGAACACCCATTCAATCATGGCAATACACTCATGACATCCAAATTATATATCCCATGTAAACCATCCTAATCGAACTCAACATCCCTCAAGCACAAGGCCTAGAGGCCTAAACCAATATCAGACAAACACCCAAGGAACATCTCCTTCGACGTTGGACAATCTACATGAGACGGTACAAACAGAACAACCAATCATCCATGAATGACTCTAGCTATCACCGCCAATCTTGCTTTGAAACCATCGTTAATTGTATGACGGCCAACCTTTCCACATGTCAAGGGCTAATGGTAACCCCACTTATAGCATAAACTCCATACGCCTTTCAACGATACATATGTTTGTCCAACCTTGACAACTAGGCCTTTCAACGATACCCAGGGTACTCAACCTACAACCAGTCTTTTAGACGTCTCTATTGTACCCCTGCTTCGAGCCTGCTAGAACTTACAATAACGACAATCTCTCAGCCTTCATATCTTTAGTCATCCAACCCGACGACTTTTCTTAACTCAAGCAACCTTCTCGAGCTACCACCAACTCACGACCTTTGAGTTGTCACCTTATTCGTTGTTCTACACCGACCAATGAACACCTTCCAACACTTCGGACCTTCCTACTTGAATTTATTTCGAAGTCACACTATCACCGAGCCAAATTACATCACTGCACCATAGCTAGGGATCGGGGGTTTGCCCCTGAATTTTTTTTCAAGCTCTTTTGTTCAAATCTGGGTCGTACCCTTCTTTTTCTTCAGAAAATGACCCTGTGCGACTGACCGTTGTGCTCGATCGACCACCCATGCACCATATGACCGATCGACCACCGTTGAATTGCATGATCGACCCGTCCCTGCTCACCCATGCTCGACCCGAAGAAATGAGCGAACGACCTTTCCTCCTGATGACCGACCGACCCGGCTACCCTCTCTTGGAACAGGACTCATCGACACCCCTGAGATAGACCCTTCCCAGGACAAACTAGACTGACCCGTTTCGACCAATCAACCCGGTCCAAACCTTCCTCACTTCCACTTTTGGACCGACCAAACCGTGATCGACCCACTTCAAGACCGACCGACCAGGGATGGACCGACCAACCCCCTTTGAGTCAGACCGACCCATTTTCTGACTTGCTTTCCAAGACATGATTTCGACCGACCGACTCAACCATGAACAACACAAAACCTGCACCACCCCAATCCAACTCCGATTTCGACCAAAACTTCGCCAAACGATAAATTCGACGAAACCAACTTGTCCAGCACATCAAATATGACCACAAACATGATATGAATTCACTAACGACATGTAAACAACGATTTTCATCACAAATTATGAAAATCACTCCAAAATCATGATAAATGAACATATGATCTAATTTTCGGATATAACTTGCATAAACATATGAAATGGCATGGGAATTACCGATTTAGACATGCTAAATAGATCCTAGGGTGATTTATATGATAATGGACTTACCAAGGTATAGATCTATGATAAAGGTATCAGTCTACATCGCCGAAGGCGGAATACATATACATATAGTGAGAAATACGGAAAGTAAATCAGTCTGCATCGCCAGTGGCGGAATCATAACATAAGTACAGTAATGGCGGAAAATGTCAAAGTCATCTCTGTGAAGTCAGCCTCGCCATGAGCCAAAAATGCACTCTATGCAGCAGTGCAGAGCCAAAAACAATCTGTCACCTGTGTACTAGGCTGCCCGTGTGAAAATAAGGGCACCCGCGTTTGCAAAGTGAAACAAACAACGAGTCAGTCATGGGGACCGGTATGAGGAATCTATTTAACAGTTAAACAACAGTAAATAGCAAATCATAGGACCACGCCACTTTCGCGGAACGGGTTTACTCCAGTGATTGCTAGTGCATTTAAAATAAAGTAAGTTCTTTTAAAACAATCGCAATGCTTTTAGAAAGAATGAAGCCATTATAAGACTCAGGTCCCATCATACAATGCAACGCAAGCCGGAGGATAGAGTTTTACCTTATAAGGGCCAAATATGCTTGATACGTATAAAGCAAAATCATTTGATATTATTACTAGTGCATATATGTTTCAAAAATGAATAGCATCATAAATATCAATCATAGACGGCATAAGTGCCCCATACCACTATGTCGCCATACTAGTTCTACAATCAAGTCCGTTATCTCGTATTGGAAATTGGATTTCCATCATGAGTCGAGGCAAGGGGCAAGCTCCTCTCCGCTTCGAGACACTCTAGCAAATGCCTCAGGACTACACACTCTGGGTAACCCTTGGATCGGCTGGGCCGGTCCTCTCTTACGTTTGAGGATTATTTATTCCTAAACACACGTTTCCCGGTCCTTACAGACCTATAATCGAGGCGCCTCGCATTCCAATAAACACATAGGTGAAAATAGATATATATGTCAGGGCTGGTAAGTCACTGACACCATCATAGCTAGAAAGAAACGTCGTGCTCTCCCAGCGGCCCGTATCCCTTTTTAACTCATACCGGGGTGTGAGGCTCGCGAATCTGCAAAATACACAAAGCAAGGCCACGTAGACCTTGCTTTGATCATCATCCACAAGACTTTGCTTTGCAACAGAAGCCTTGATCACAGCATCTTGGCATGCCACATAGGCAGTCCACTCCATACGATTGATTTCCATCGATATATAACCTCTGAGCTCGTACGTCTCAGAGAAGGGTGTAACACCCCGAATTTCAGTTAATGTTAAAATTCACAAATTAAAGAATAACTAATCCCAGATGTGGGAATTAGGGGAAACGGGTTGCGTCATTGTGTTCGTCTCGGAAAAATACGCGAAATAGAGTCCGAGTTTGCGTAAAACGGGTACCGTATGAAAGAGATATGGACGAACGAAGTTAGGCAGAAAAACCAGAAACAGGCCAGAAATGCACTGGCGCACTTGTGAAGTGCGCCAGAACAAAAACGCACTGGCGCACTTGTGAAGTGCGCCAGTACAAAGATACACTGGCGCACTTGGGAAGTGCGCCCGTGCCGAGCCAAGAAACCTGCACAGTTTCTAGAGAGTTCTGTGGTTGGGTGCACCAGTTTGGGGTTTGGGCTTGGTCTTAGGGCTGGTTTCTGGAAGGTGCCGAAATCTAAGGGTCCTAATCTAATTTAGGGTTAATCTAAGGGCCTAAAACACTACCTAATCCTATAAATAAGACCCCAACCCTACCCTAATTCATTCATAATTAGATCTTGTAACTAAACTATGGCAAAATGAAACTTGATCATGGCCTCCACAAATCAATGAAGAGAGTTGCAAGCTAATCAACCTCTAATCAACATCTTCTTCAACTAGAGCAACTAATTCCACTTCATAAGTTTGCTAATCTAGGTTTTGGTGAGTTTCTATCACTTTGATGATCAATTGCTAAATTAAGTAGATGAGATATGATGAGATCTATGGTTTTGCATGAGGATTAATGGGTTTTCAAGTCATATGATATGATGGGAATATGCTAATCTATGTTAATATTAATCCTATGTTTATGCATGTTGAATATGTGAGTTTATGCATGTTGAATATGTGAGTTTATGCAAGTTGGATATGTGGGTTTATTCAAGTTAAGTGGTGGGTTTATGCATAATAAGTAATTGATTTTATGCATGCTAAGTAGGTGGTTTTATGCATGCTAAGTGTTTGGAATTATGCATAAATCATGACATGCAAGTTTACCCTTTTAAATGTGATGCATACATATGCAAGATGGCACCTTTATATGCTATGAATATATATATATATATATATGCATGTTTACCCTCCTTTAAGATGCAAGTCATATATGCAAGTTCAACATGTTATGCAAGTTATGTGTATGCTTATATGCAAGTTCAACATGTTATGCAAGTTATGTGTATGCTTATATGCAAGCTCAACATGTTATGCAAGTTTATGTGTATGATGTTATGTAAGTTATGTGCATGTTGTTATGCAAGTTCATATCAATGTTATGTGTATGATGTGATGCAATTTATGTGCATGATGTTATGCAAGTTATGCGTATGTTGATATGCAAGTTATGTTTATAATATTATGCAAGTTATGTGTATGATGTTATGCAAGTTAACATGTAACATGTTGTGCAAGTTCACACCTTTAAGACACATGCAAGTTCACCTTTGTATAACCTATGAACACTTATGCAAGTCGCCTTTATACATGACATATGTATGTTCATGCAAGTTGGGTTATTTAGTAATGCTAGTTGGGTTAATGTCATGATGTAAGTGGACACCTTTTAACCCATGTTAATGCTAATGTATGCTAAGTGAAACCCATGTTAAATGTGAAAGAATCTTCTCTTGGAAATATGTCGTGTTAGCATAAGTACGTGGGGAAACGATGGGGTTAATAAACATGTTAATGAATGGTGTGAAATGGTTATGATTAAGCATACCATAAAATGAATAAGCATAAGTGGGAATTTACCTATTGAGTTAGGTCTACCCCATGGGAATTTACCTATTGAGTTAGGTCTACCCATGTTATGGAATTGGGAATTTACCTATTGAGTTAGGTCTACCCATATTCTTGTAAATGTGAATATTAATTAGGGATAATTAATAAATATGGGGGTGATTACTTAGGTGTAATTAATCGACTAAGACACGAGGTTGGACTCATTTGTAGTGTAAAACTGCCCGGACCCAACCGGCTTAACCAGTTGCTACAAATGTTAGCCCAATGTGAGAGGTCTTAGGCACAAACTAAATACGTGATTAATGTGAAGACACGAGGTTAGACTCGGTTATGACATAAGGCTGCCCGGACCCAACCGGCTTAACCAGCAGTCATAAAAGATAGTCTAATGTGAGAGGTCTTTATGAGAATCACGGTTTTAATTAATTAAGAAACACTTAACCAAATTAGCATGTAAAGGGACATGAGGGGTTAAGTGGGTGCCTTGGGTGGCATGTGGAAATGTAGTTGCCCTGGGTGGCAATAGAAAATACGATTAGAATACTTAACCAAAGTGGAACATGTAATTAAACATGATTAAAGGGTTAAGTAAGTGCCATGGGTGGCATGTGAAAATACAATTAGAATACTTAACCAAAGTGGAACATGTAATTAAACATGATTAAAGGGTTAAGTAAGTGCCATGGGTGGCATGTGAAAATACAATTAGAATACTTAACCAAAGTGGAACATGTAATTAAACATTATTAAAGGGTTAAGTAAGTGCCATGGGTGGCATGTGAAAATACAATTAGAATACTTAACCAAAGTGGAACATGTAATTAAACATGATTAAAGGGTTAAGTAAGTGCCATGGGTGGCATGTGGAAATCTAGTGGGTGCCTTAAGGGGCAATTGATATATGATTAGAGGACTTAACCAAACCTTAACATGTAGGTGGGCATGATTATAACAGGGGTTAAGTGGGATACACTAGATAAAATAACAAGCTTAGGTGGTAGCTTGTGGGGGGCCATTTCAACCAATATCCCAAACGTATCTTTGTGGGCTCGACTCTAGTCGGGTGACGGGACACGCATATTGGGCTTGACTATAAGTGGCCAAACCGGGTTAGCGGTGGCAACGCGGGACCAACGGGTTTCATATGCGTGTGTGGACCCGGGCTGGTTGGTAAGTCGTTGTTGCATCGTGTAGATATAAAGCCGTGCACCGTTGATATTATCAGGTGGCCACTTTGGGGAATGATACACCCCATCGTGGGACCAGCACGGGTATCTACGGTAGGGAGCCGATCGCTTGGGAGTAGTGGGTACACCTAATAAAGATAGGGGCAGACGGCACCTATGTAGGGGTACACGAAACTACTGGGTAAAATTACTAAGTACACCTAGTGAGATAGGGGCAGACGGCACCTATGTAGTGGGCTAGGGGTACACGAAACTACTGGGGAAATTTTCTAAGTCCTTAGGAGGGATCAACCCTTAAAGTAGAAATGACTGGTGTGGTGCAGTGTAGTAATTATCCTTGGGTGGGTGGATGCGTCTTTACGGTTATCTTAGTTTATCCTAAGTCTGCCAAGCTGCTTAGTGTAGCCATTCATCCCCAGACGTTACCGTATATCAAGCTTATGTCTTCTCTGGTTACTTTAATGATTGTATTGTTAAAGTTATAGGACTCGCTCAGACTTATGTCTGACCCCGTTGTTTTTATCTTTTTTTTTTCCAACCCTCAGGTTATCAGAGTGGGCCCAATACGAGTGGGCTTTGATCAGGCTGCTTTATTCTCTTTGGAGCTTGGACCATAGGTGTAGAGCTCAGCTTACCCTTTCTTTTATGGCTATCAGTTCATGTATTGGGATTATGTACTTTTATTTATCAGGATGGATATTTTGTACTTGACTCTTATTATGGTTTTGTGATGTAACCAAACATGTTTTACTTTCCGCTGCAATGAAATGATGTTTTTAAAAGTTTCAAGTATTACTTATATCTGTCTTGTTGTAATTTTTCTGTTCTATATTCACTTAAAATACTCCACCGATGTTATGGCATTCCCTTAGCGAGTGACCATAGCGGGTGTGGGGTGTTACACGTGGTATCAGAGCTTAAGGTTACCAGAACAGATAAAATTTTTAGAAAAACTATTTTCTAAGAATATTTTTGAAAGAAGTATTTTCAAAAACATGTCTTTTAAGAGAAAAGTTTTTGAAAGAAAAGCATAATCCCCAATAGCCATATCTATATCTTTCGAATTCTCCGTTTTGAATCTCTTCCTCTCTCGTTTTGAGTTTCCCCTTTGCGTATAGATGACCTTTCTAAGATAGATAAGAATGGAAAACCACTTCAAGGGACTTAGACATTAGTCGGATTAGAAGTTGGTTCAAGAAGGAGGAGGACTGGTAGGTATCTATCGGATAGACGATGGGAGGAAAGCTCAAATAGTTGTTTGGTTAATGAAGGATGAAACCTCATTGGTGGGAGGTTACGAGTGGAGAATGGGAAGAAGAAGGCGAGTAGTTATCCTTTTGGAGGAATGGGACACCTTATTAGGATTGTCCAAAGGGGCATGGGCAAGGTATGGAATCTCCTGGAGGGTAGTTGTATTCCCTCGCGGCTAGTGTACCAGATGGGGATAGGACCGTCTAGGTTGGAATTTGGATTTCTTTATTATCCGGTTCGAACTTTATTTGATTCTGACGCATCAAGTTCGTTTATCTCATCATTGTTAGTTGAGTCACTGCACTTAGACACCAGTTTGGTAGATGATCCCTTAGTTGTTTCAAACCCAATTGGGGCTCCATGATGTGTTTGGGTTTGAAAGTTTCTATACTTAGCATTGAGTTTAGATGTGATGCTTTTTGGGCTTCACGGGCTACGGGATAGTTTTGGGCATGGACTGGTTATCCAGTAGAGGGTGCCGTTCTTGATTTTGAAGGGAGAGTTGTTAGGCTTGTGACCCGCTTGGGTAACACTCTCGAGATCTCTTGTAATCCCATGGAATCTGTTATGCTAAGTTATCTAGAATCGCTTGACACGTCGGTCGAGAGTTTGCGATCTGTTAGAGTGGTCCGGGAATACTCGGATGTGTTTGAGGAGGTGAAGGGCTTACCTCCGGAGCGGGAGATTGACTTCCGAATATATCTGGTAGACAATGCTAAACCTGTATCTTTACCAGTGCGCCACATGGCTCCTCGCGAGAGGAGGGAACTCCATAAGCAAGTAGGGGAGTTGCTTGAGAAGGGGTCCATAAGACAAAGTATATCGGAGTGGGGTGCTCCAGTAGTTTTTGCTACGAAGGCGGATGGGTCCCTCAGACTTTGTGTAGGCTAAAGAGAACTAAATAAACTCACAAAGAAGAATAGACACCCATTTCCGAGGATTGATGATCTCTTTGATCAGTTGGTTGGCGCCTCAGTATTTTCGCAGTTGGGCTCAGCCACGGGGTTTCGTCAGTTGAGAGTGGCTGAGGATAGTATAGAGAAGATTGCCTTTAGGACTCCGGATGGTTTTATGAGTGGCTGGTGATGCCATTTGGTTAGACGAACGCCTCCGCATACTTTGTTGATTTGATGAGAAGGGTGTTCAGGGAGTACC
This sequence comes from Allium sativum, assembly GCA_030737875.1. NCBI lineage: Eukaryota > Viridiplantae > Streptophyta > Magnoliopsida > Asparagales > Amaryllidaceae > Allium > Allium sativum. The sequence continues at coordinate 168,835,097 of CM060923.1, forward strand.
TAAATAAGTTCGTGATGATCTTGGTGGATGACATCTTGGTCTTTTCTAGGAGCGAAATAAGTTTTCGTATGTGCTCAATAGGTTGAGCAAAGCCCATTATGGGATAACGGTGGTTTTGGAGCGAGACTGGCAAGGACATCCAGAGTTGGACAAGGGCTTAATTATTTAGCCGTTTTTACTAGTATCATCTCACGTAGGTCGTCTGAATTCGAAGGAGGTATCCCTTGGGTGTTTGTCTGATATTGGTTTAGGCCTTTGGGGCTTGCATTTGGGGGATGTCGAGTTCGACTAAGGTGGTCTACGTGAGAGATGGATAGTTGTGACGATTTTGCATGGGAGAATATCCTGATTTTCTCTAGAAGTGGAGAAAAGCATGCCCTACATCTTAGGGAAGTGTTGGAGACTCTTTGAGCGCATTGTCTTAAGACAACAAAGGTGGATGGAATTCTTAGCATCCTATGAGTTTGAGATAGCGTATACCCCTGGCAAGGGTAACGTGGTGGCAGACGCCTTGAGCAGAAAAAGGCTGTCTTTGAGTCCATTGTTCGTGGAATGGCGAAGCTTGGAGTTTAATTCTATGATTGACTTTAGACCTTCTGTTGACTTTGTACCCGGTTTGCTAGCCTCCTTGGAGGTTAGGCCTACTCTTTTGGGGCAAATTGGCGAGGCACAGCGAGACGACCCACAGTTGGTTGAGTTAGTAGAGAAGCTCATAAGGGGGGGAGTCGTCCAGCCATTTGAGTAGGTACACCCTAGATGGTAAGGGGTGGTTGCGTAGAGACGGTAGACTTTGTGTACTGCAAGACGAGGGTCTGAGGAAGGCTATACTTGATGATGCACATCGGTCAAAGATGACCACTCATCCTGGTAGGGACAAGATGTACCAAGACATGAAGAGAGTTTTCTTCTGGGCCGGTATGAAGAAAGATGTGGCCGAGTATGTCGCTCGATGCTTGGTGTGCCAACAAGTGAAGGCGGAGCAAAAGAAACCAGGTGGGTTGCTTCACCCATTGGAAGTTCCGCTAAGGAAGTGGGATAGTGTCTCGAAGGATTACCGAAATCAAGGAAGGGTAATACGGGGATTTGGGTTGTGGTAGATAGACTTACTAAGTGTGCCCATTTCATACCCGTGAAGAGCAAGAGGACTATTCCATGTCTAGCTTCAGTTTACATTCGAGAGATTATTAGATTGCATGAGGTACCTTCCAGTATAGTAAGCGATCAAGATCCTATCTTCACTAAAGAGTTTTGGAAAAGTTTGCAAGAGGCGGTAGGGACTCAGTTGTATTTGAGTACCGCATATCATCCTCAGATAGACGGCCAGACCGAGAGGGTGAATCATATTTTAGAAGACCTTTTAAGGCTATGTATCTTAGATTTTGGAGGTACATGGGAGGAGCATCTTCCATTGGTGGAGTTGCCCGACAGACTTAGTGGTGTACATGATGTATTCCATGTGAGGAAGGGCCTACATAAGATCGTAGAGGCGATAGAGCCAAGCTTGCTTAAAGAAGTAAGGTAGAGCGTGATGTGATTATTCGACGAGCTCCTACCCGCATCCTTGGGTCAGAGATTAGGGAGTTGAGAAACAGAGAGGTTCGACTAGTCAAAGTGGAAAAAAGAGAGAAAGTGGGAGCAATGCTACTTGGGAGACAGAAGCGAAGATGCGTTCGTTATACCCATCCCTTTTTGAGGGTATGTGCTTTAGATGTCTCCTTTATCGGTTGTCTAGTGCTTATCTTATCTTTAGTATGTCCTCTCATTAGTACCTTTGACCTTTAGATAGGGTAAACCTATGGTTGAAACATGTGTTTGAGACATGTTATGTTTGATGGATGCATGTGGATGCAAGTGGTTGCTCGTGGATGCATGTACACACACTCTAGGCACTAGATCGGCTCAATCACTTCATATTGCATATTGCATAAAATTGTGTGTAGGAAGCTATATTTATGGATGTATAATGATTGTGTTATCATATGGATGATGCATTTTGGTGAGTGATTGTGCACTCATGTAGATATTGTATGTGTCGATAGGGTTCTCTCGCATACATAATGGATGCATGGCACTATCATGGTTTGCATATGTTCATACATTAGATAGGGAACATATACACACACTTTTTGCATATACTCATACATCATTAGAAACTGTTTTAAGGACAATGGATGCCCGTGTTTGATGGATTGAGTAGATGGTTGTTTGGATGGTAGGATATGCATTCTCCTTAGCTTAGAGATTTCGGGGACGAAATCCTTTAAGGAGGGGAGAATGTAACACCCCGAATTTCAGTTAATGTTAAAATTCACAAATTAAAGAATAACTAATCCCAGATGTGGGAATTAGGGGAAACGGGTTGCGTCATTGCGTTCGTCTCGGAAAAATACGCGAAATAGAGTCCGAGTTTGCGTAAAACGGGTACCGTATGAAAGAGATATGGACGAACGAAGTTAGGCAGAAAAACCAGAAACAGGCCAGAAATGCACTGGCGCACTTGTGAAGTGCGCCAGAACAAAAATGCACTGGCGCACTTGTGAAGTGCGCCAGTACAAAGATACACTGGCGCACTTGGGAAGTGCGCCCGTGCCGAGCCAAGAAACCTGCACAGTTTCTAGAGAGTTCTGTGGTTGGGTGCACCAGTTTGGGGTTTGGGCTTGGTCTTAGGGCTGGTTTCTGGAAGGTGCCGAAATCTAAGGGTCCTAATCTAATTTAGGGTTAATCTAAGGGCCTAAAACACTACCTAATCCTATAAATAAGACCCCAACCCTACCCTAATTCATTCATAATTAGATCTTGTAACTAAACTATGGCAAAATGAAACTTGATCATGGCCTCCACAAATCAATGAAGAGAGTTGCAAGCTAATCAACCTCTAATCAACATCTTCTTCAACCAGAGCAACTAATTCCACTTCATAAGTTTGCTAATCTAGGTTTTGGTGAGTTTCTATCACTTTGATGATCAATTGCTAAATTAAGTAGATGAGATATGATGAGATCTATGGTTTTGCATGAGGATTAATGGGTTTTCAAGTCATATGATATGATGGGAATATGCTAATCTATGTTAATATTAATCCTATGTTTATGCATGTTGAATATGTGAGTTTATGCATGTTGAATATGTGAGTTTATGCAAGTTGGATATGTGGGTTTATTCAAGTTAAGTGGTGGGTTTATGCATAATAAGTAATTGATTTTATGCATGCTAAGTAGGTGGTTTTATGCATGCTAAGTGTTTGGAATTATGCATAAATCATGACATGCAAGTTTACCCTTTTAAATGTGATGCATACATATGCAAGATGGCACCTTTATATGCTATGAATATATATATATGCATGTTTACCCTCCTTTAAGATGCAAGTCATATATGCAAGTTCAACATGTTATGCAAGTTATGTGTATGCTTATATGCAAGTTCAACATGTTATGCAAGTTATGTGTATGCTTATATGCAAGCTCAACATGTTATGCAAGTTTATGTGTATGATGTTATGTAAGTTATGTGCATGTTGTTATGCAAGTTCATATGCAAGTTATGTGTATGATGTGATGCAAGTTATGTGCATGATGTTATGCAAGTTATGCGTATGTTGATATGCAAGTTATGTTTATAATATTATGCAAGTTATGTGTATGATGTTATGCAAGTTAACATGTAACATGTTGTGCAAGTTCACACCTTTAAGACACATGCAAGTTCACCTTTGTATAACCTATGAACACTTATGCAAGTCGCCTTTATACATGACATATGTATGTTCATGCAAGTTGGGTTATTTAGTAATGCTAGTTGGGTTAATGTCATGATGTAAGTGGACACCTTTTAACCCATGTTAATGCTAATGTATGCTAAGTGAAACCCATGTTAAATGTGAAAGAATCTTCTCTTGGAAATATGTCGTGTTAGCATAAGTACGTGGGGAAACGATGGGGTTAATAAACATGTTAATGAATGGTGTGAAATGGTTATGATTAAGCATACCATAAAATGAATAAGCATAAGTGGGAATTTACCTATTGAGTTAGGTCTACCCCATGGGAATTTACCTATTGAGTTAGGTCTACCCATGTTATGGAATTGGGAATTTACCTATTGAGTTAGGTCTACCCATATTCTTGTAAATGTGAATATTAATTAGGGATAATTAATAAATATGGGGGTGATTACTTAGGTGTAATTAATCGACTAAGACACGAGGTTGGACTCATTTGTAGTGTAAAACTGCCCAGACCCAACCGGCTTAACCAGTTGCTACAAATGTTAGCCCAATGTGAGAGGTCTTAGGCACAAACTAAATACGTGATTAATGTAAAGACACGAGGTTAGACTCGGTTATGACATAAGGCTGCCCGGACCCAACCGGCTTAACCAGCAGTCATAAAAGATAGTCTAATGTGAGAGGTCTTTATGAGAATCACGGTTTTAATTAATTAAGAAACACTTAACCAAATTAGCATGTAAAGGGACATGAGGGGTTAAGTGGGTGCCTTGGGTGGCATGTGGAAATGTAGTTGCCCTGGGTGGCAATAGAAAATACGATTAGAATACTTAACCAAAGTGGAACATGTAATTAAACATGATTAAAGGGTTAAGTAAGTGCCATGGGTGGCATGTGAAAATACAATTAGAATACTTAACCAAAGTGGAACATGTAATTAAACATGATTAAAGGGTTAAGTAAGTGCCATGGGTGGCATGTGAAAATACAATTAGAATACTTAACAAAAGTGGAACATGTAATTAAACATGATTAAAGGGTTAAGTAAGTGCCATGGGTGGCATGTGAAAATACAATTAGAATACTTAACCAAAGTGGAACATGTAATTAAACATGATTAAAGGGTTAAGTAAGTGCCATGGGTGGCATGTGGAAATCTAGTGGGTGCCTTAAGGGGCAATTGATATATGATTAGAGGACTTAACCAAACCTTAACATGTAGGTGGGCATGATTATAACAGGGGTTAAGTGGGATACACTAGATAAAATAACAAGCTTAGGTGGTAGCTTGTAGGGGCCCATTTCAACCAATATCCCAAACGTATCTTTGTGGGCTCGACTCTAGTCGGGTGACGGGACACGCATATTGGGCTTGACTATAAGTGGCCAAACCGGGTTAGCGGTGGCAACGCGGGACCAACGGGTTTCATATGCGTGTGTGGACCCGGGCTGGTTGGTAAGTCGTTGTTGCATCGTGTAGATATAAAGCCGTGCACCGTTGATATTATCAGGTGGCCACTTTGGGGAATGATACACCCCATCGTGGGACCAGCACGGGTATCTACGGTAGGGAGCCGATCGCTTGGGAGTAGTGGGTACACCTAATAAAGATAGGGGCAGACGGCACCTATGTAGGGGTACACGAAACTACTGGGTAAAATTACTAAGTACACCTAGTGAGATAGGGGCAGACGGCACCTATGTAGTGGGCTAGGGGTACACGAAACTACTGGGGAAATTTTCTAAGTCCTTAGGAGGGATCAACCTTTAAAGTAGAAATGACTGGTGTGGTGCAGTGTAGTAATTATCCTTGGGTGGGTGGATGCGTCTTTACGGTTATCTTAGTTTATCCTAAGTCTGCCAAGCTGCTTAGTTTAGCCATTCATCCCCAGACGTTACCGTATATCAAGCTTATGTCTTCTCTGGTTACTTTAATGATTGTATTGTTAAAGTTATAGGACTCGCTCAGACTTATGTCTGACCCCGTTGTTTTTATCTTTTTTTTTTCCAACCCTCAGGTTATCAGAGTGGGCCCAATACGAGTGGGCTTTGATCAGGCTGCTTTATTCTCTTTGGAGCTTGGACCATAGGTGTAGAGCTCAGCTTACCCTTTCTTTTATGGCTATCAGTTCATGTATTGGGATTATGTACTTTTATTTATCAGGATGGATATTTTGTACTTGACTCTTATTATGGTTTTGTGATGTAACCAAACATGTTTTACTTTCCGCTGCAATGAAATGATGTTTTTAAAAGTTTCAAGTATTACTTATATCTGTCTTGTTGTAATTTTTCTGTTCTATATTCACTTAAAATACTCCACCGATGTCTATCGTCAAGAAGTATGCCATGTAGTGTAGTTCAAAATTAATTGTTACTATCCTATGGCGTTATTTATTATTTCACACAGAAAAACCAGCACTCCGCATCCAATGGCATTCACAGGAGTTGATATATAAATAAAATTGCGCAGCCAACTCATCAAGGTTTACCTATTTGTCGGGCACGCAAATAATTTCTTTACTCTACAGCTAATCCATTTTTCCTGTTCAACACATGTATATATGCGCAGAACAAAGCTAATAATAATATTTCTAGCAAACTATTATTTATTTCAACACATGTGTATTTTTAACTAAGCGTATACTTGATAAAAGGAATATTTTTATCATCAAAAATATTTACTCGACACCTGTGTATTTTTAACTAAGCGTATACTTGGTAAAAGGAATATTTTTATCATCAAAAATATTTATTCGACACCTGTGTATTTTTAACTAAGCGTATACTTGATAAAAGGAATATTTTTATCATCAAAAATATTTATTCGACACCTGTGTATTTTTAACTAAGCGTATACTTAATAAAAGGAATATTTTTATCATCAAAAATATTTATTCGACACCTGTGTATTTTTAACTAAGCGTATACTTGATAAAAGGAATATTTTTATCATCAAAAATATTTATTCGACACCTGTGTATTTTTAACTAAGCGTATACTTGATAAAAGGAATATTTTTATCATCAAAAATATTTATTCGACACCTGTGTATTTTTAACTAAGCGTATACTTGATAAAAGGAATATTTTTATCATCAAAAATATTTATTCGACACCTGTGTATTTTTAACTCTTCATATTCACTATAAAAATATAGTTTTCATTGTCGATTCATTTTATTTTTAAAACATGATAACATTCAACACATGAACTTCAACTCAACGAATGAATTGCAACTCAACACATGAATATTCTATATAGTTTGTATATATATAAAAATGTGATTTTTATCGCTAAAGCCATTTGTTTAAATTCGAATAATATTCAACACATGAATTTCAACTCAACGAATGAAATGCAACTCAACACATGAATATTCGATATAGTTTGAATATATATAAAAATGTGATTTTTATTGCTAAAGCCATTTGTTTAAATTCGAATAATATTCAACACATGAATTTCAACTCAACGAATGAATTGCAACTCAACACATGAATATTCGATATAGTTTGAATATATATAAAAATGTGATTTTTATTGCTAAAGCCATTTGTTTAAATTCGAATAATATTCAACACATGAATTTCAACTCAACGAATGAATTGCAACTCAACACATGAATATTCGATATAGTTTGAATAATTTATTTCAACGAATGAAAAATATTCTAACACGTAGATATTTCAGAAAATTTCGGCAGCATAACGGCAGGGTAGTTAAAACCGGGACCGTCCCTAGTACGGCTCCTCGCTTTACCTTAAAACCTCGCGGTTTTTGACAATGGGGATCATGCATCTAGTTCGCACATAGGCGGCATGTTTTATTTTCAATTCCACAATCCTATTCTATTTTGTTTCAACCACAAGAGGGTATTTTTCAACCACAAAGGTATTTTTCAACCATAATATCAACCACAAACAATTATTTCCAACCATTCGTCAAACCATATAATATCACGTCAATCACAAGCAATAAATATCGTCCATGGTCTGTGGACGAGGGGAGTATATATATATATATATATATATATATATATATAATAATTCACCTGCATTTCATCACAATTCAAAGCATATATGTTTCAAACAACGCTTGTATAATTTATACATCGCTAATATAACTTATACAACACATGTACATGAGGTATACAATGCGTATATAATTTACACTTCGCTTATATAATTTATACAACGCGATTTTATTCACACAAATAGTTTAGATTCCTCACATTGGTTATTGCGGTGCTAAAAATCGTAGGAAGGTCAGAAAAATCCGCGGCTTCTTCTAGAATGTAGAGAGCCTCCTTGCGGTCACAGTGTCTCCTGTTTCATCGAATTTCGTTAAAGAACGAAAAAGATATTATTTTTCAAAGTTTTGCAACACTTAAAAGTGTTATTTTCATTTCAGAATTTTCATCAGAAAAGTTTTTAAAACCTTCGAAACTAGGTCACAAATTTTCAGTCGATCCGTACCTCTATGCTTCGATCAGGCTACGCTGCGTCGAAGAGCTACGAAGGACCTCCAGAACGGCGGTGGTGGCGAGGGGTTCGGTGGCCTGTGCTCGTCGCGGCAGCGCTTAGAAGGTCGCGCCTTCCTCTTCGATTTCCGACGCCGATAGTCGATGGGAGGAGTCGTGGGTTGGTCAGATGTGGAGAGGAGGCGAAGGCGGTCGGAAGTCTCAACTGGGGTCGACGGTGAAATCGCCTGAGGCGGCGGCAATATCGACGTGAAGGTTGGAGCACTGTGCGTCGTCCAATCGTTCTCTGGCGTCTAGGGTTTTAGATTTTTTTTTTTTAAAGACAAATTTCTATTGGTCCATGCTTTATAGGAAATTTTAAATAGTGTTTTTGCAAACGGACTCCTTTTTAAACCCAACGACTGTCGTCACTAGCTAAATACCCCCATTCCAGACACAATGGGATATGTTTCGTTGGCCATTTCGACTGTTACAGTTAGTTATTTTTCAAATTAAAATATATAACATTCGATATTTAATTTAAACGTACATTTCAATTTGCCAGGGCCACAAACTGAATCGAAAAATTCCAGAAAAAGAAATCTAGCTTTGTTTTGACGATACGGTCCTAACAAAACCAGTTTCGTCGAATTCTGAGCTCGTTTGAAAAACGGCCAATTTTAGGTCGACCCATTTTAACAGAATTTGACCAAACACGTTATCCTTTGCCCCCGCTCACATACTAGCTTCAAAAATTATGAAATTTGAAACTTAGCAATAATTTGACATCCCGGACCCAACAAAAGTGGTTTCGTCGAATTCCGAGGCCGTATGCAAAATCTCAATTTTCAAGGGCTATATATACTATATAGCGACCTTTCTGAAAATTCATTTGGCCATAACTTTTGATTTCCGTTATGAAATTTCGATTTTTCAGATTCGTTAGAAAGGTATTGATAAACAGATTTAAATATTTTCAGTTTCGTTAAAATCCGTTATATTTTCCACCCGGTACAGTCGGACAAAGTTTGTATTCAAAATTTCAAACTGCCATACCATACCAAATTCTATATTTTATTGAAATATGCTATTTCAACCATTCAAATTTCTTGGTAATAACCTAATTTAAAAATTTTAAACTGGTTCACATTTTCCGGGTTATTACAATCTCCCCCACTTAAAACTTTTCATCCTCGAAAAGGAAATAACAGCTAAGCAGGAAATAAAATGTAAATGCAAAGTATTGTAAAGGTACCTTGCACCGGAGTTAGTCAGAGATGTCTACTCTGCATTTGGGATAGGCTTGTCTAATGCTTTCCTCAGTTTCCCAAGTACAGTCTCTAGGATCACTACTCCACTGCACTTTGACTAGATGAATCTTTTTCCTCCTTAGCTCTCTGGTTTCTTTGCCAACTATCTTTAATGGCTCTCTACTGAGTGCTAATTCTGGAGTTATGTCAATATCATGTTGTGCTGCTTCTTCCACAATAAGGTCGGGATCATGAACATGTTTTCTGAGTTGAGACACGTGGAACACATCATGTATACCAGGCAACCAATTAGGTAATGAAACCCTATATGCAAGAGTTCCAATCCGTTCAAGTATAGGAAAGGGATCAATAAATCTCGGTGCCAACTTCCCAGTCTTGCCAAATCTGATTACTCCTCGCATTGGAGAAACTCTTAAATAAACATAATCGCCAACGGCAAACGATATATCCCTTCTTCTCGCATCAGCATAACTTTTCTGTCGGCTCTGTGCGGTTTTTAATCGCTTCTTAATGAAATCGACTTTATCCGATGCTTCTCGAATCATATCGGGCCCTAACACAAGTCTATTGCCAGGTTCTACCCAACATGCGGGAGATCTGCATGGTCTACCGTATAATGCTTCAAATGGAGACATTCCCAAACTTGCTTGATAGCTATTGTTGTAAGAGAATTCTGCTAAATGTAAATGATCTTCCCATGAACCTCCAAAATCAATAACGCAAGCCCGCAGCAAATCTTCTAAAATTCTATTCACCCGCACCGTTTGGCCATCTGTCTGAGGGTGATAAGCGGTGCTTAGATTCAATTTGGTTCCCAATTCTTCCTGGAATGCTTCCCAGAATTTGCTAGTGAACAGGGGATCTTTATCGCTGACTATATTGAGCGGCACTCCATGAAGTTTAACTATTTCTCTGAAGTAAATCTGTGCTAGACTTTGAGCCGTTCTGTTGGATCAGACAGGTATGAAATGGGTAGTCTTCGTGAAGCGATCTACGATTACCCATATACTGTCGTTTCCTTTCTTAGTTCGAGGCAGGCCATCGATGAAATCCATCGAGATTTGTTCCCACTTCCATCCTGGAATTTCTAATGGTTGTAATAATCCAGCCAATTTCTGCTGATCACTCTTAACTAGCTGACAAGTGGGGCATCTGCTAACATATAATGAGATATCCCTTTTCATCGCCTTCCACCAGAATGTGCGTTTGATATCGTTATACATTTTGCTCACACCGGGATGGATACTTAATTTGGACTTATGGCACTCATCAAGTATTTCTCTTTTTAGCTCGGAGATGTCGGGAACACAAATTCTTCCTTTTAATCTCAACCCCCCCCCCCCCATTATCCACTTGGAAGCTGGAGTCTATGCCTTCATTGATTCTTTTGATCATTACCTTTACAAAATTATCCTCCTTTTGAAGGGTCGAGATCCTGTCTATTAATGAAGACATGATGACAAAATTGGCAATGATCTCATTCTTTCTGCTGAGCGCATCTGCTACAACATTGGCTTTCCCTGGAGTGTATAGAATTTCAAAATCATATGCTGCAAGGAATTCTAACCAACGCTGTTGTCTCAAGTTTAGATCTTTCTGAGTGAACAGATATTTCAAGGATTGATGATCGGTAAATAGTTCGAACTTCTCGTCCAATAAATAATGCCTCCAGATTCTTAAAGAAAACACGATAGCTAATAACTCAAGATCATGAGTTGCATAGTTTCTTTCATACGGCTTTAGTTGACGGCTGGCATAAGCGATCACTTGGCCTTTTTGCATTAACACTGCGCCTAGCCCTCTAATAGAAACATCTGTCCATACAGTCAAGTCTTGATTACCTTCAATTATGGTCAATACTGGCGCGGTTGTCAACTTCAGTTTCAGCTCCTGGAAAGCTCCTTCACATTCGGGAGTCCATTTGAATTTCTCATGCTTCTTTGTAAGCTTTGTCAATACACCAGATATCTTTGAAAAATCATGAACGAACTTCCGGTAGTAACTAGCCAATCCGAGGAAACTTTGAACTTCTGTGGGCGTAGTAGGTTGTTTCCAGTTCTGAATCGCTGTAATTTTGCTTGGGTCTACAGCAATTCCCTCTTTTGATACGACATGGCCTAGGAATTTAACTTCATTCTGCCAGAAGACACATTTAGAAAATTTAGCTTTCAAGACATTTCTCCTTAGAATTTTCAACACTTGTTCTAAATGTTTTGCATGTTCGTCTTCCGACTTGGAGTAGATTAAAATGTCATCGATAAAGACTAGAACAAATTTATTCAATACACCACGGAACACTCTGTTCATAAGATCAATGAAGTATGTTGGAGCGTTGCACAAGCCGAACGGCATTACTAACCATTCGTAGAATAAATCGGGACCCCTGAAGGTTGTCAAAGGAACACAGTCTTCGGCTATACGTAATTGGTGGAAACCTGTAGCTAGGTCCATTCTGGAGAATACTGTTGCTCCATTTAATTGATCTAACAGATCATCTATATGGGGCAAAGGATATTTGTTCTTCAATGTTTGTTAATTGAGATCTCGGTAATCAACACAAAGTCTTAGAGTACCATCTGATTTCGGGACAAATACTACTGCTGCTCCCCAAGCTGAAAAGCTCGGTCTGATTAGACCTTTCCAAAGCAATTCTCGGGTTTGGCTACTTAATTCTTCTTTTTCTTTCGGAGCCATTCTTCTTATTGGATGTACTACTGGTCGGGCGTTAGGAATTAAATCTATTCTGAATTCAATTTCTCTTTGCGGCGGTAAGTTTTCTACTTCTTCAAACACATCCGCATAGTTTTTAACGACCGGTATCTTTTCTATCGAAGGGGGAGTAATTTCTAAAGAAGACCAAAATTCTGTTCTATTGATTTCTGAGCCATGACATGGTATATATATATAGGTCCAAGCTTCGTTTCAACTTTAACGATTCTTTCGGCACATCTAACTTCGGCCTTATATTTTGTCAACCAGTCAAGCCCCAGTATAACATCAAATTCGGAAAGGTCCATAACAATCGAATCAAAAGAGAACTTGTAGCAAGAATAAGAGATAGGCACTCTACTGTATGAACTGAGACTAACAGAACTTCCTATTGGGTTTCGAACTTTAATTGGTTCCTTAAGTTTTCTTCGTTTCAATTTTAATTTGTGAACAATGTTACCCGAAATGAAGCTACGTGATGCACCAGTATCAAAAAGTACAGAAACAGGAATATTTTTAATGGTAAGGGTACCTCCCAAGACATCGGGTTTACCTGATCCATCGGTGGTAGCTGGCGGGGTCTTCCCGTCATAGACATGAGCCACTTGTGCATTCTGCTTCAAAGGACAGTTCCTTCTATAGTGCCCCTTCTTATGGCAGTTGTAGCATTCGGCTGAGTCATTTGCCTTTGGCTTCCTCGGAGCTTTGCATACATTAGAAAAGTGACCTGGCTTCCCGCAGTTGTAGCAATTTCCTTTCGGGATCTTTGCAGGTTTCTGAGTAGCGGCCGCGGTAATGCTAGATTCGGGTTGATCTGTTGAAGCCTTGCGCTTATTTCCAGCTTGGCTTTTGGCGCGGTCTTGGCTAGCGTGCCTCTCATCCATGTCTTTGTAATTGCAAGCCATCTCTACTAGTTCTGAAAAGGAGAGTTTTATGTTGCTCATAGCTCTATCGTGGTACTTGCGCTTCAGCCCAAATATGAACCTCTTGTTCTTTGCTTTGTTGGTCAAAATCAGCTCTGGAGCATAGCGCGATAACTGGGTGAACTTATTTAGATAATCCTGAATAGAGAGGTCTCCTTGCTAGAGATTAGCAAACTGCTCTCGCATCCTCTCTAGAGCTTGTTCCGGTACAAACTTCTCAATGAACAAAGTCTTGAACTGCTCCCAAGTCTGGATAGTACCAGCGGCATCTTCTGAGGTAATGGCATCCCACCACAGCTATGCTTCCTCCTGAAGGAGCCAAATGCCAAGTCGGGCTTTGTTGTTAGTTCCCATACCCATGCCTTCAAAGATTTTCTCACAGGTTTTCAGCCAAGCTATAGCCTCGGTCACTGTGCCAGTGCCAGTAAAAGGTTTTCCCCCAAGATTTCTGTACCTCTTTGCTACTTTATCTAGCTCAAAGTCTTCTGGTGCTGGTGGCTGAATAATAGGGCCTTCCACTACTACGGGGATATTCCCCCGTCCTCCTCCTGCATCTCCTCGGCCTCCACGACCTCCTCTAGCTGCTGCTCCTCGTGTAGCCATCTAAGAGTACTGTATAAGCAAGAAAAGAGTCAAGCTCACAGATTTGATAATTTTCATAAATGATAAAGCAAGGGAATACAAGGAAAGATAATGATGATGTACTGATCAAATTGTTTTGCTAATCTGCTTAGCTCATTCTAGGACATTGATTATCCTATCTCTAATGAGCTACTCGCATTAGAACACTACTGATTCTATTCTGACGAGGTGTTTAATGTGTTAGATCCCGGAACTAAGGTTAACCTAAGCTCTGATACCAACTGTGACGATCCCAAAATCCGAAGGGTGGTATTAAGGATAATCATTAGGAAATAACACATTAATCATTATAGCAGAGTACAGATAATAGCAGAAACAATAAATAAAATAATTTTACATGGATATGACAGGGGAATCACAACATGTAGGAATATCAGAATAGCATAACGTGGGATATAACTTAGTAAATGAAAGGAAAGTGATCAGTCATCATCGCCAGAGGCGGAATACATACATGCAGTGAGACATAATAAAGGTATTAGTCTACATCGCCGAAGGCGGAATACATATACATATAGTGAGAAATACGGAAAGTAAATCAGTCTGCATCGCCAGTGGCGGAATCATAACATAAGTACAGTAATGGCGGAAAATGTCAAAGTCATCTCTGTGAAGTCAGCCTCGCCATGAGCCAAAAATGCACTCTATGCAGCAGTGCAGAGCCAAAAACAATCTGTCACCTGTGTACTAGGCTGCCCGTGTGAAAATAAGGGCACCCGCGTTTGCAAAGTGAAACAAACAACGAGTCAGTCATGGGGACCGGTATGAGGAATCTATTTAACAGTTAAACAACAGTAAATAGCAAATCATAGGACCACGCCACTTTCGCGGAACGGGTTTACTCCAGTGATTGCTAGTGCATTTAAAATAAAGTAAGTTCTTTTAAAACAATCGCAATGCTTTTAGAAAGAATGAAGCCATTATAAGACTCAGGTCCCATCATACAATGCAACGCAAGCCGGAGGATAGAGTTTTACCTTATAAGGGCCAAATATGCTTGATACGTATAAAGCAAAATCATTTGATATTATTACTAGTGCATATATGTTTCAAAAATGAATAGCATCATAAATATCAATCATAGACGGCATAAGTGCCCCATACCACTATGTCGCCATACTAGTTCTACAATCAAGTCCGTTATCTCGTATTGGAAATTGGATTTCCATCATGAGTCGAGGCAAGGGGCAAGCTCCTCTCCGCTTCGAGACACTCTAGCAAATGCCTCAAGACTACACACTCTGGGTAACCCTTGGATCGGCTGGGCCGGTCCTCTCTTACGTTTGAGGATTATTTATTCCTAAACACATGTTTCCCGGTCCTTACAGACCTATAATCGAGGCGCCTCGCATTCCAACAACCACATAGGTGAAAATATATATATATGTCAGGGCTGGTAAGTCACTGACACCACCATAGCTAGAAAGAAACGTCGTGCTCTCCCAGCGGCCCGTATCCCGTTTTTAACTCATACCGGGGTGTGAGGCTCACGAATCTGCGAAATACACAAAGTAAGGCCACGTAGACCTTGCTTTGATCATCATCCACAAGACTTTGCCTTGCAACAGAAGCCTTGATCACAGCATCTTGGCATGCCACATAGGCAGTCCACTCCATACGATTGATTTCCATCGATATATAACCTCTGAGCTCGTACGTCTCAGAGAAGGGCGTTAAGCAAAAGAATAAATCCTCCGCCGCCAAACAGATATATATTTAACAGAAATCAATCAATATAGAACAAAATCCAATGTCAGACACACAGTCCATTTACAAGTCCGTTCTGGGTCTGAACGAAACCGGAGGCGTCAAATTCCTCGTATATCCGTCCAATCAACACACACGTTCAGACGGCTACTACTTCCGCCCCTTTCCGGTAGCTACTCCGGTTAGGAACCTCAGTAGTGCCCATCCAACCGATACGAAGATCGTCGGTCTTGAATCGTCTTTGCATTTTCCAATTTGAATCGCTCGATAAATTATTTGAAATGAGGGTTAGCTTGGCCTTTTCAAATAATTCACGTCATTAGAATTTAAATCGATTCATTATATGGTTATATTATTCGGCACCCATCTTTCAGTTATTTAGTGTTATTTTCATGTCATACACATACAACCATCAAATATTAAACAATTCAAGGCCATTTGGTTCATTCTCAATCAATATTGCTTATAATATTTTATAACAATTTTTCGCCATTTTTATTTATTTAAAAATGGCCATATTTGATTAAACGACGTTTCAGGTCGTGTTGTGGCACTGGCACTGTTTTTCCCTTAATTTGTTTTACACATATCGGAAAATCTAACCGTTGGATTTCTACAAAGTCTATATCAGTGGGAAGATATTCCCAAAGCGAACCCAACGGTTCCAGTTTCGTGAGAATCCGACGGTCGGATCTTCCACACTAGTCGTTTGAAGTTACGGTTTCAAAATTCGAACTGCAGCGTCGTTATTCGATTTAATTTAATTATATTTATATTTATATATAAATATAAACGATTCTGGCGCTGTTTTTCTTCAGATTTGAATTAAACATTCCGGACAATCCAACCGTTGGATTTTTACAAGGTTGGTGCCGTTGGAAAGATATTTCCAAGGCGAACCCAGCGATTGCGGTTTCGGGAAAATCCGATGGTCGGATTTCTCGTACTAATCGTTTCAAATTACGATTTCGAAACACGAACTGCATGGCCTCTATTCCTTTTAATTATATTTATATTCATATATATAAATATAGTTCATTCTATAATTTCAACTATAGTTCATTTTATATTTTCAACTTCGTTTTCACTTCAAATATTTCACTAACGCCTTAATATTTCGAAAAATTTCGCCATAACCTCCTTTGTACGGGGAGGGGTTTGGAAATTTATTGGGCCGTATTAGGTACCCAATAAATCCTAAAAAGCATTCACATATTTATAGTGATATATTTTGGTGTTTACGGGGGAGCATGTACTGATAATCACTCCAGAGAATAAATTCCCGTCACCCCGTTTCCGTGTGGAAATAAATAGTCCATGTGCCGTATCTAATAGCTAGAGCGACGTGATTATTGTCAACTCCAGACCCGTGTGGGGTTTTTTATTAATCTGGCAATTTATCGTTATAATTTATATAGTCCATATCAGTCATCAGTTCAACCTGTAGTACATAGTCATCGCCATACAAGCCTCTTGCTTATATGGTAAATCTTCCACCTTGTCACACAAGCTCCAACTGCTTATGTGGAATATGATGAAGTATGCCTATCGTCAAGAAGTATGCCATGTAGTGTAGTTCAAAATTAATTGTTACTATCCTATGGCGTTATTTATTATTTCACACAGAAAAACCAGCACTCCGCATCCAATGGCATTCACAGGAGTTGATATATAAATAAAATTGCGCAGCCAACTCATCAAGGTTTACCTATTTGTCGGGCACGCAAATAATTTCTTTACTCTACAGCTAATCCATTTTTCCTGTTCAACACATGTATATATATGCAGAACAAAGCTAATAATAATATTTCTAGCAAACTATTATTTATTTCAACACATGTTTATTTTTAACTAAGCGTATACTTGATAAAAGGAATATTTTTATCATCAAAAATATTTACTCGACACCTGTGTATTTTTAACTAAGCGTATACTTGGTAAAAGGAATATTTTTATCATCAAAAATATTTATTCGACACCTGTGTATTTTTAACTAAGCGTATACTTGATAAAAGGAATATTTTTATCATCAAAAATATTTATTCGACACCTGTGTATTTTTAACTAAGCGTATACTTAATAAAAGGAATATTTTTATCATCAAAAATATTTATTCGACACCTGTGTATTTTTAACTAAGCGTATACTTGATAAAAGGAATATTTTTATCATCAAAAATATTTATTCGACACCTGTGTATTTTTAACTAAGCGTATACTTGATAAAAGGAATATTTTTATCATCAAAAATATTTATTCGACACCTGTGTATTTTTAACTAAGCGTATACTTGATAAAAGGAATATTTCTATCATCAAAAATATTTATTCGACCACTGTGTATTTTTAACTCTTCATATTCACTATAAAAATATAGTTTTCATTGTCGATTCATTTTATTTTTAAAAGATAATAACATTCAACACATGAACTTCAACTCAACGAATGAATTGCAACTCAACACATGAATATTCTATATAGTTTGTATATATATAAAAATGTGATTTTTATCGCTAAAGCCATTTGTTTAAATTCGAATAATATTCAACACATGAATTTCAACTCAACGAATGAATTGCAACTCAACACATGAATATTCGATATAGTTTGAATATATATAAAAATGTGATTTTTATTGCTAAAGCCATTTGTTTAAATTCGAATAATATTCAACACATGAATTTCAACTCAACGAATGAATTGAAACTCAACACACGAATATTCGATATAGTTTGAATATATATAAAAATGTGATTTTTATTGCTAAAGCCATTTGTTTAAATTCGAATAATATTCAACACATGAATTTCAACTTAACGAATGAATTGCAACTCAACACATGAATATTCGATATAGTTTGAATAATTTATTTCAACGAATGAAAAATATTCTAACACGTAGATATTTCAGAAAATTTCGGCAGTATAACGGCAGGGTAGTTAAAACCGGGACCGTCCCTAGTACGGCTCCTCGCTCTACCTTAAAACCTCGCGGTTTTTGACAATGGGGATCATGCATCTAGTTCGCACGCAGGCGGCATGTTTTATTTTCAATTCCACAATCCTATTCTATTTTGTTTCAACCACAAGAGGGTATTTTTCAACCACAAAGGTATTTTTCAACCATAATATCAACCACAAACAATTATTTCCAACCATTCGTCAAACCATATAATATCACGTCAATCACAAGCAATAAATATCGTCCATGGTCTGTGGACGAGGGGAGTATATATATATATATAATATAATAATTCACTTGCATTTCATCACAATTCAAAGCATATATGTTTCAAACAACGCTTGTATAATTTATACATCGCTAATATAACTTATACAACACATGTACATGAGGTATACAATGTGTATATAATTTACACTTCGCTTATATAATTTATACAGCGCGATTTCATTCACACAAATAGTTCAGATTCCTCACATTGGTTATTGCGGTGCTAAAAATCGTAGGAAGGTCAGAAAAATCCGCGGCTTCTTCTAGAATGTAGAGAGCCTCCTTGCGGTCACGGTGTCTCCTGTTTAATCGAATTTCATTAAAGAACGAAAAAGATATTATTTTTCAAAGTTTTGCAACACTTAAAAGTGTTATTTTCATTTCAGAATTTTCATCAGAAAAGTTTTTAAAACCTTCGAAACTAGGTCACAAATTTTCAGTCGATCCGTACCTCTATGCTTCGATCAGGCTACGCTGCGTCGAAGAGCTACGAAGCACCTCCAGAACGGCGGTGGTGGCGAGGGGTTTGGTGGCCTGTGCTCGTCGCGGCGGCGCTTAGAAGGTCGCGCCTTCCTCTTCGATTTCCGACGCCGATAGTCGATGGGAGGAGTCGTGGGTTGGTCGGATGTGGAGAGGAGGCGAAGGCGGTCGGAAGTCTCAACTGGGGTCGGCGGTGAAATCGCCTGAGGCGGCGGCAATATCGACGTGAAGGTTGGAGCACTGTGCGTCGTCCAATCGTTCTATGGCGGCTAGGGTTTTAGATTTTTTTTTTTTTAAAGACAAATTCCAATTGGTCCATGCTTTATAGGAAATTTTAAATAGTGTTTTTGCAAACGGACTCCTTTTTAAACCCAACGACTGTCATCCCTAGCTAAATACCCCCATTCCGGACATAATGGGATATGTTTCGTTGGCCATTTCGACTGTTACAGTCAGTTATTTTTCAAATTAAAATATATAACATTCGATATTTAATTTAAACGTACATTTCAATTTGCCAGGGCCACAAACTGAATCGAAAAATTCCAGAAAAATAAATCTAGCTTTGTTTTGACGATACGGTCCTAACAAAACCAGTTTCGTCGAATTCTGAGCTCGTTTGAAAAACGGCCA
This sequence comes from Allium sativum, assembly GCA_030737875.1. Classification (NCBI taxonomy): domain Eukaryota; kingdom Viridiplantae; phylum Streptophyta; class Magnoliopsida; order Asparagales; family Amaryllidaceae; genus Allium; species Allium sativum. The sequence continues at coordinate 168,854,879 of CM060923.1, forward strand.
ATTTTAGGTCGACCCATTTTAACAGAATTTGACCAAACACGTTATCCTTTGCCCCGCTCACATACTAGCTTCAAAAATTATGAAATTTGAAACTTAGCAATAATTTGACATCCCGGACCCAACAAAAGTGGTTTCGTCGAATTCCGAGGCCGTATGCAAAATCTCAATTTTCAAGTGTTATATATATTATATAGCGACCTTTCTGAAAATTCATTTGGCCATAAATTTTGATTTCCGTTATGAAATTTCGATTTTTCAGATTCGTTAGAAAGGTATTGATAAACAGATTTAAATATTTTCAGTTTCGTTAAAATCCGTTATATTTTCCACCCGGTACAGTCGGACAAAGTTTGTATTCAAAATTTCAAACTGCCATACCATACCAAATTCCATATTTTATTGAAATATGCTATTTCAACCATTCAAATATCTTGGTAATAACCTAATTTAAAAATTTTAAACTGGTTCACATTTTCCGGGTTATTACAGGGCAAATCAAGAAACACCGAACTCGGTTGGGAGTTTTTAGATATCTGCCGATGTAGATGCTAAGGTCTGTTTTTCCAGTGGCTATGGTCCCACTTGACCCCTCCCTCAACTAATGGAAAAAACACCTTGAAAAATGAGAACTATACGCAGGCCCCCTATGCCCCACTAACTTATGGCCATCCGCAACCATAACTAGATAGCAAGTATATGGTCTTTTGGTGTTCTCCGCCTTTTCGCTTCACGTATCTTGATTGACTCAAGATGGTAGGTAGACGAAAAGTTGCTATCATAAGGCTACTGGTCTCGCCGAATCACGCTGGTCCATCCTAGTCTTTAGGTTGCCTTATATTGCAACCAAGGCATACCCTTGGTTCTTCTAACGCAGACCTTAACCTCTGTGAGCCCAGGCGGATCATCTGCAGCCTCACAGAGGGATACCAAGAGTACCCTCACGTCCCCTCGAAGCCGCGTGCTTCGTAACCTAGTTTGTTGAGCCTTCTTTAAGATCAGATGCACGTTCGCTCCTTCTCGTGTTCTACTAAGGTTTACTACTTAGTTCCTTTAACTAAGGTTTACTACTTAGTTTCCTAAATCGTCATTTTCTTAACTAAGGTTTACAACTTAGTCCTCTTAACTAAGGTTTACTACTTAGTTCTTCTTCTCGTCAAGTTGGATTGGTTAAGTGTCATTAGTCAATTCAAGTTAACTTAACCCATTCATTTGTCATGTTAAACTGGTTAAGTTTTATCAGTAGTTCATGTTGACTTAACCCTACCACAAATCAAGTTATGTTGGTTAAGTATTTCTTATTACTTAACCCCACCCCTTCATCTTGTATTGGTTAAGTGTCCCCTTCAACTTAACCATGCTCATCTGTTTAGCTAACAGGTTATAACGGTTAAGTGTTCTCTTAGTTAACTTAACACTAACATCTGTTTAATTCACATGTTCTAATGGTTAAGTATTGTCCCTTCATGTTTTAACTTAACCTTGTTCATTTGTCACACTAAGATGGCTAAGTGTTCTAAGTTTACTTAACTCCACCTTCTAGTCTAGTTAACATGTTAAATTGGCTAAGTGTATTTTACTTAACCCTACCTTCTAATCTAGTTAACATGTTAAATTGGCTAAGTGTATTTTTCTTAACCCCACCTTCTAGTCTAATTAACATGTTATAATGGTTATTTAACCCCTACAAGTCTTGTTTTGTTAACATGTTAAGCTGGTTAAGTGTTCCTATGGACTTAACCCTCTCGTTCTAGCTTAACTGTTTCTTAGCTTTAAATTATTCATTTAAAGCACCAACCACTCACATTAGACAGATATTGTTGCGGTCAGTGGATGTGTCGGTCGGTTCCGGGCAGATTTACGCCGCAACTCAGTCTAACCTCGGGTCCTTTTGGGCTCAAAGCTCTAACAACCCACATTAGATAGGTATTGTTATGATTGCTGGATTTGCCGAGCGGTTCCGGGCAGTCTTATACCGTAACTCAATCTAACCTCAGGTTAGGCATATTCGTCTTTCCTAGATTTACATATTTATCCTTTTTGTCTATATGTAAATTGCTAACAACTCTTTTAAACAAATTTGGCCTATATCATATTCATTTGTCATGCCCACTAACATACCTATATTCTAGGCCCAAATCTTGATTTACCTATCATTTAACCCAACCTATAGTTTTATACCAATTTAGATCTAGTATTCCCATTTACAATTCATGTCAAAACTAGATTTGATACTCTAGTTTACAATTTATGCCTGAAGCTTAGTTTACTTGCCAATACTAGATTCAATATATAAAATTACATCTTCTATAATTCACATCAAATTACCCCAATTTGCATCTAATAGTCATGTTATAATACATGCTCTAAATTATGCCAAATAATATAGATTTCATGTTAAACCCAAATAACCCCGCATTCATAACGTACGTATACCATGATTTCACAAGTTTTCTAAATACTCATGAAATGAAACTAAAATGGGAATAGAGGATAAACATGAGAATTGACATAAAAGAATAGGCATGCAAAAGCGAGCCAAATACAAGGATAATGGATCCAATGGTTTTGGTGTACATAATAGCGAATAGGAATAAACTAAGCAAGTCACACCCTAGGAATGAGATCCAACAAAATGCCAGTTCAGTGTACAACATGGTTTGTAACTATAGTGTTATGGGCATAAACAATTAACCATAATAGTCTTAGGCAATTAACCACAATAGTCATAGTCATGGTCATAGGTAGAAATCTCATAGTTATGAATCATAGGCGATTGACCACAATAGTCATGGATAATTAACCAAAATAGTCCTAGGCAATTATCCTAAATAGTCATAGGTAATTAACTGTAATAATTTCAAAGTCATGGTCATAGACAATAGTCTTATGTTCATAATCATAGGTAATAATCTCATAGTCATGAATCATGGTCGTAGGCAATGGTCTTATGTTCATAGTCATAGGCAATAGTCTTATGTTCATAGTCATAGGCAATAGTCTTATGTTCATAGTCATAGTCTTAGGCAAAAAGTCCCATAATCATAGTCATTGACAATTAGCCACAATAAGTTCTAGGCCTTAATCAAGAATCAGATCCAAAGGCATATACAAGCACCGATTCAAACGAAAGGCTTAGGCATATTCTCTTATCCATTTAATTTCATGTCACGAATTGATCTGGGCATTCAAATCTAAAAAGTAATTGACTTACATTGATTGGTTTCAGAAAAGATAATCAAATAGCATTGGTGATTTGCTAAGATTTGCATGACGTTGCTCGTAACCGTTGAATTAGCCTTCGATTCCCTTCTTAAAGCTTTAATCTTGATTTGAATCTCCAATTTGCAATTCCTAGCCGTAGTCTTCAAGAAATAATCTTCGTGTTTTATTTTAATTTATTTGTAATTTAATTTGAAGAAGAAGAAGAAGCCATGTCCATCAAGAATTTGTGCAGCATAAGGTTAGAGAAGAATGGTGTAAAGAGAATGAGGCTAGGGTTCTGTTTATATAGGTTTAGAGTCATGAATCTGGTCACGAAACGAGTCTAAATACATCAGAATGCATCAGGTTCAAAAACTGGGTTTCGACACCAGGTCGACCCCCAGGTCGACACTATGGTCGACCTGGTCCCCGGGTGGTCGACACTATGGTCGACCCCCAGGTCGACCTGGTCCTGGGCGGGAAATTTCCCGCCCAGCCAATTCTGGGTTTTGAATTCGAATTTTCGAGCTGTTTTTTATTCTGAAAATCTCTGAAACTTTGGAGGGTCATATCTTCCTCATACGGACTCCGTTTCTCGAAAACTCGGACTCGTTTCCAAGCAGAATTTCGAGATGAACGCAATGGCGCAACCCGTTTCCTTTGATTCTTATTTTAAAATTTAATTATACATTAATTTGCGAGACTTAATGTTATAGAATTACGAGGTGTTACAACAGCCAACTGCAAAACCTTAAAACAACAATTCCTCTCAAACTGCTGGGCCAAATCTTTAACATAACCACTCTACGGAAAGGTAATCATCATTTCCTTTCCGATGGCGTAGACATCACCAACTGATTCGACTTGAGTCAAAAGTTATGCTTTGTACAAGACTGATATGGGAAAAATGGTCACAAACAAAATTGGTAAAAATTATGGGCACGTCTCACATCCCCATAAGCAACATATTAAAATATGAGAATGATCCAACCCTCAGGGTATAAAATAAAAATATATTACGATCCTCCGATACGTAAAATGCGGGCTGTTACATCATGGTACCTACGTGAAACATATACAGTGGGCAATATATATACAATAATAATTATATGTATGGTGTAACAAAAAAATTATCTATGAAACTTACAATGGAATTCCGTATTTTACTAGCGACATGATCTTCGAGTGCAAACAGTAATGCTGACTGAGCTTCAGTTTATGGTGGTTGAGCCAATGCTTCTTTTTGCACTCCCTTACCTTTCTTCTTTTTTACTTGTTTTCATTTCAACTTCCTCCACCGCTTCCTCTTCTACGTATTTATCGCTTTCGTGACCTTCACTTCCACCTTTATCCCCTTTACTCTTTTCTAATTCGTCTTCTTTCTCTTTACTCTCTTCCCCTTTACTCTCTTCTGACTCATCTTATCCCCCTTTACTCTCTTCCCATTCACCTTGATCCTCTTTACTTGCTTTTGATTCGTTGCTTTCCTCCACTTCTTCATCTTCATCCTTGTCTGCATTTTCATCCTTCTCGTTGCCATTATCATCCTCATCACCTTCATCACGCTCGTCGCCTTCATTGACTTCACGATCGACATCTTCATCGGCCTCACCGCCTTCACGATCGACATCTTCATCACCTCATCGCCTTCATTATCATAGTACTATGTCTCTCCTCATCAGACTACTACTCTCACCACTTTGGTTTGAAATTTCTTCATCTTCATTGTCTTCGCGTTCACTTACTACTATTTTCTTTCCTTTTTGTTGTTACAACCGTTTTTGTCTTTCCATAGCTACTTTCCTCGGTTTGATGCCTTGGGAGTAAGCGACCAAGCTTAGATGTACTCTATGTACTGCAAATGAAAATATGAGAATGGTTAGAGAAAAATGACAAATACATATCGAAATATCCAACTAAATATGATAGAGTACGACCAAAATGATGACAAGATGACAATCCAACATAATCACTATACGACAACTATTTTTCGTTAACAAGTCTGATTTGTGACACTATGCTAACATTTTTTACTTAATAACCCACAAAAAAATTAAACTAAATGCCAGAACCTTATCGATTTTTCAGCTTAAAATTACAGTGTAACCAAATACGACCTCAGCATGCCGATATAATTACCTAAAACGGTGTTCAATGGCCGTTAAAAGTTGGTACTACTACTTCATTTTGTAAACCATATACGGCAGGTGATAACCAAATTAACCACCTAAATTTGGCAACATCTCACCAATAACCCTGGTTTTATTCATTCTAAGGTCATCGTTTTATTCGTCTTCCCCATCCAATTATGGAAAACCCTAACGCAAACCAAATCACATAACCTAATTGCAACTACATAGCAAACCACTGAGAAGACCCGAAATCCTGTACAGACGGAGACAAGGGTTATCTTTGGAATATAACACAGAAACAGATAATAGCAGAACAGGATTAAATAAATACACCAGATAATGAACAATAGAATATACTAGATCAAAGTAATCATCAGAGTTACACAGTATACAGGATCTTACTTAGTACAAATACAGTTCAGCTATACATAAATGTCTACAGCGGAAAACAAACATAATATGTACAATAGGAGCTGAACAGCATAAAAAGAGATAAATGATAGAATCCATCTTCAGCTCCAGCTATCCAGAAAGAACCGGCTAAACCTGAATACAAGGTTGCCCGTGTAGAAAAAGGGGCACCCGAGTTTGAAAGTGAAACAAACTACGAGTCAGTCATGGGACTGGTATGAGAAATCTACTCAACACATATATAATTTGGCCAATCACAGGACCACGCCACTTTCGTGGAACGGGTTTACTCCATTGGATTGCCAGTGCTTTAAAACAAATCTTTCTTTTAAACATCGCTATGCTTTTTGTAAAAATGAAGCTGTTATAAGACTCAGTTCCCATCACACAATGCAACGCAAACCGGAGGATAGAGTTTTTACCTTATAACGGCCAAAATATGCTTGATACGAATAAAACAAAGGCATTTGATATTATTGCTAGTGTTTATATGTTTTGAAAACAATTTCAAATCATAACTATCAATCATAGACGACATGAGCGTCCCATGCCACTATATCGCCAAATATATGTATACAATCAAAACCGCACAGTCACGTATTTGGAAATTGGATTTCCATCTTGAACCAAGGAAAAAGATAGTCCTTACCGAATTTGAGACAATCTAACCTACCATGTCTCAGGATTAGAGCTCGAGTGACCCTTGGATCGTCAGGGCCGGTCCACCGATGTGGATTAAAATGCCTGAGCAATACGTTTCCCCACCCTTTGGGGCGCAAACGAGCCAACGAATGACTCCATCGGACCCGGATCGTCCGATCAAACCGAGGCGCCTCGCAACAGCAACAACCACATAGGTGAAAAGTATATAAATGTCAGGGCTGGTAGGTCACTGACACCACCCTAGCTAGAAAGAAACGCATGCCCTCCCTGAGGTCCTTCTCCCGTTTCTGGTTCATACCGGGGTGTGAGGCTCGCGAATTCACGTTATACACGAAGCTACGCCACATAGGCGGTGCTTTGATCATCACCACAAGACTTTGCTTTTCAACAGAAGCCTTGATCATTTGCCACTTAGGCATGCCACACTAGCAATTCATGCCATGCGACTGATGTCCATCGATATACAACCCCTGAGCTCGTGCGTCTCAGAGAAGGGCGTTAAGCAAAAGAATAAATTCTCCGCCGCCAAAACAGATGTATATTTAATAGAGATCAATCGACACAGAATAAAATCCAATGTCAGACACAGAGTCCATTTACAAGTCCGTTCTGGGTCTGAACGAAACCGGAGGCACTAAATACCTCGCAAACCCATCGATCACCACGTACGTCTGGACGATCCCCACTCATTATCCATATTTCGGGATGCCTCCCAATCAGGACCTCGGTTACCATCCAAACGAGGTGAAGATCTCCGGTCTTCGACCACCGTCTTCATATTCGAATTTCAATCGTCGGTCAATTATTTGAAATGAGAGTTAACTCGGCCTTTTCAAATAATTCACGTATATTTAGAATTTCAAATCAATTTATTTCAATGGTTAAATCATTCAACAACACTAATTTTGTTCTTTAATGTAATTTTCACACCAAACACATTCAACCATCAAATACCACATAAATCGAGCAAATTCAGTTTATTTCCATTCCATATCGTTTATGATATTTTATAACGATTTATCGCTATTTTTATTTATTTTAAAATAGCCAATTTATTCAAAACGACGCTTCGGGCCATAACGCGGCCGTGGCGCTGTTTTTCTTCAGATTTGATTTACACATATCTGAAAATCTAACCGTTGGATCGTAACAAAATTTACATCATGAGAAAGGTCTTTTCAAAACGAATCCAACGGTTCCAATTTCGGGAAAATCCGACGGTCGGATCTCCCGGTACAATCGTTTGAAGTTTCGATTTCAAAATACGAACTGCAGCGTCGTTATTCGATTAAATATAATTATATTTATAAATATAAATAAATATAATCGTTTCTGGCGCTGTTTTTCCTCAGATTTGAATTAAACATTCCAGACAATCCAACTGTTGGATTTTTACAAGGTTGGTGCCGTTGGAAAGATATTTCCAAGGCGAACCCGACGGTTGCGGTTTCGGGAAAATCCAATGATCGGATTTCCCGTACTAGTTGTTTGAAATCACGGTTTTAAAACACGAACTGCACGGCCACGTTTCGTTTTAATTTTATTTATATTTATATATTTATATAAATATAGTTCATTCAATGATTTCAACATTGTTTTTACTTCAAATATTTCACTAACGCCTTAAAATTTTGAAAAATTTCGCCATAACCTCCTTTGTATGGGAGGGGCTGGGAAAATTCCCAAATAGCACACGGGCGTCTCATGTCGAAAAGAAAATGAAAAAGCCAAGCGGCTAGCCAACAGGCTCATAAAATCATCACCCAAACAAAACAGTAAATGTGTACCAATTTGTCGGGCACAAAATTTTATTCCTCTTCTCTAGCCCCTTTGCTATAACATGTTCAATAAATATGCATGTACATATATACAGTTCTTATCATTTATCATTTTCCCTTCAACTTCATATTTGGTTCCATTTGGTTTAAAAACACCATTCATTCTAATGTTACATGTATAGGCAAAAATCATATCATTAGGTAGTTTATGAATATTTCAACGCATCTATGTTTATTTGAACGAGTGGCTATTTTTAACACTTCACATTTCAACGATTTATGTATATAATAAAAATGAGATTTTTATTGTAAAACAATTCCTTTCAAAATACTATTATTCTATATAGTTTATATGGGTGATAAAAATAGGATTTTTCTTACAAAACGATTTCTTTTAAAAACGAGATTATTTTTCATATTCCATATAGTTGATAAAAGGTGATTTTTGTTATGAAACAATTTATTTCAAAATATGAATACCATTCAACACATGAATTTCTAATCAACGAATGAATATAGATTCAACACATGAAGGTTTTCTATAGTTTCTATATATAGATAAAAATGTGATTTTTATATTTAAAACACGAATACCATTCAACACATGAATTTCTAATCAACGAATGAATATCGATTCAACACATGAAGGTTTTCTATTCAATGAATAAATATAGTTTCAGCAAATGAAAATAATTCAAACACATGAATATTTTTCAAAATTTCGATAGCATAACGGCAGGGTAGTTAAAACCGGGACCGTCCCTAGTACGGCTCCTCGCTCTACCTTAAAACCTCGTGGTTTTTGACAATGGGGATCATGCATCTAGTTCGCACGCAGGCGGCATGTATATATTTATTTCATTACCACAAACTAATCCTATGTGGTTTCAACCAAATATTTCTCAACCACAAACGGGTATTTTTCAACCACAATCCATCAATATCAACCACAAACAATCCCAAACAACCATTCGCTATCAATCAATTTTCACACCAATCACAACCAATAAATATCATCCATGGTTTGTGGACGAGGGGCGTATATATATACATATATATTTATATATAGGAATTCACTTTTATTTCAACACATATATAATTTTTACAACGCATATATAACTTATACATCGAACGTACAACTTATACAACGCTTATACAAGAGGTGTACAACGCTTATATAACTCATACATCGACTATATAATTTATACATCGTCGTTTTCCATATCGTTTATAAATTAGAAATCTCACATTGGATTCCACTCCACCAAAAATAGCAGAAGGCTCAGAAAAATATGCGGTCTCTTCTAAAATGTAGAAGGCGTCCACAAGGTCATGATGTTTCCTGTTTCATCGAATTTCGTTAACGAACGAAAAAGATATGATTTTTCAAAGGTTTGCAACGGTTTAAAGGTGTTAAAATCAAATTAAATAAAATCAGCCGTATACCTTCCTTTTGATTCAAAACTAGGTTTTGGATTATCGCGAAATCCGTGAAGCTAGAGGACGATCGGGTGCTGCAGCGTCGAAGAGCTATGAACGGCGCTCAGATCGGTGGTAGGCACGGCCAGTTCGGTGGTCGGAGGCGGGAGATCGGCGTCGGTGAAGGTGCTGACTTCACGGGGCTCGTTCTCGCAGGTGGCACGATGGGAGGTGGCGGGACCTGGTCGGATTTGAAGAGGAGGGAAGGGGCTCTCGATTCAAGGTGGTGGTGGCGGTGGAAGATGGCTGAGGTGGCGGGATTTTGGTCTGGATGTGGGGAGCAAGCGGCGCCGTCAGTCGCGAAAAGGAACGAGGGTTTTTGATTTTTTTATTTTAAAATAAATAATGAAAGAAAAATTCCTATTCGCCGATATATATTTATTTCAAAAATTAGAGTTTTCTTAAACGAACCCCAAATTAAACCCAACGACTGTCATCCCTAAAGTTTTACCCCCATTCCGAACACAATGGGATATGTTTCGTAGGCCCATTCAACTGTTTCAGTCAGTTTCCATTCAAATCAAAATATAAAACATTCAATATTTAATTTGAACGTACATTTCAATTTGCCAGGGCCACAAACTGATTCAAAAAAAATTCCAAAAAAATAAATCTAGCTATGTTTTGACGATACAGTCCCAACAAAACTAGTTTCGTCGAATTCTGAGACCGTTTGCAAAATGGCCCATTTTTGGTCGATCCAATTTAACTGTAATTGACCAAAACACATTTTCCTTTGCCACGCTCACATACTAGCTTCAAAAATTATGAAATTTGAAACCTAGCAATAACTTCACATCCCAGATCCAACAAAAGTGGTTTCGTCGAATTCCGAGGACGTATGCAAAATGGCCATTTTCACGGGCTATATAAATTCCATATCGACCCTTCCGAAAATTCATTCGGCCATAACTTTTGCTTTCCACTATGAAAATTCGATTTTTCAGATTCGTTAGAAAGGTATTCATTAAAAGATTTAAATATTTTTGGTTTCACTAAAATCCGGATTGTTTTGCACCCGGTACAGTCCGACAAAGTTTGGAATTCAATTTTTGAAACTACAGCGCCTTTTCAGGCCTTGTTTATAATTATAATTAATTATATTCGTTTTCCATTGCCGATTCAAACTCAGTTTTCATCACCATTATTTAAAATATTTATTTTAAATATTTAAAATCCATTATTTTAGCCAATTTAAAAATTTTAAATTGGTTCAGATTTTCTGGGTCGTTACAATCTCCCCCACTTAAAACTTTTCGTCCCCGAAAAGGAACAAAGTCGAAAGTGGTTTGATAAATCTACAATCACACAACACAACAACCAATCAAATTGTTTTCGACCTTTCGAAACCATACAAATCAATTTCTATACTCTCTTTAAAATCATTCAGATTATAGTATTTAAAAGTGCACATCCATGAAAAGGAAATAACCGCAGAGTAGAGAATTAAATGGTAATGCAAAGTAGGGTAAATGTACCTTGCACCAGAGTCAATCAGAGATATCTACTCGGCATCTAGGGTAAGCTTTCTGAATGCTCTCCTCAGTTTCCCAAGTACAATCTCGTGGATCTCCACTCCATTGCACTTTGACTAAGTGAACCTTCTTGTTCCTCGGTTCTTTGGTTTCTTTGCCGATGATCTTTAGCGGCTCTCTTCTCACAGCTAATTCTGGAGTAATTTCAATGTCATGCTGAGCTGCTTCTTCCACGATTAAGTCTGGATCATGAACGTGCTTTCGAAGTTGAGATATATGAAATACATCATGAACTCCAGGCAACCAATCAGGCAATTTAACCCTATAAGCGAGAGTTCCGATCCGTTCCAGAATAGGAAACGGACCAATGAATTTGGGCGCCAACTTTCCAGTTTTACCGAACCGGATAACTCCTCTCATCGGCGATACTTTCAAATATACATAGTCGCCAACAGCAAAGGATATATCTCTTCTTCTCCTATCGGCATAGCTCTTTTGTCGGCTTTGAGCGGCGAGTAATCGCTTCTTAATAAAATCGACTTTATCGGCGGCTTCTCGAATCGTATCAGGACCCAACACAAGTCTATTACCAGGTTTGACCCAACAAGCAGGGGATCGGCACGGTCTACCATACAATGCTTCGAACGGCGACATTGTCAGACTCGCCTGGTAGCTGTTGTTATAAGAGAATTCAGCCAAATGCAGATTATCTTCCCATGATCCACCGAAATCTATAACACAAGCCCGCAATAGATCTTCTAAAATACGATTCACCCTCTCAGTCTGACCGTCTGTCTGAGGATGATTAGCGGTGCTCAAGTTCAGCATCGTTCCCAGCTCGACTTGAAATGCTTCCCAGAATTTGCTAGTGAATATTGTATCTCTATCACTGACGATACTGAGCGGCACTCCATGCAGTCTAACTATTTCCCTGAAGTATATCTACGCCAGACTCTGAGCAGTTCTGTTTGATCTGACAGGTATGAAATGGGCGGTCTTCGTGAAGCGATCTACGATCACCCAAATACTGTCATTTCCTTTTCTGGTTCTGGGCAGACCATCAATGAAATCCATGGAGATATGCTCCCACTTCCAACCAGGAACTTCCAGTGGTTGTAATAATCCAGCCAATTTTTGTTGGTCGCTTTTGACTAGTTGGCAAGTAGGGCATCGACTAACATATATCGAAACGTCTCTTTTCATAGCCTTCCACCAGAATGTTCGTTTGAGATCGTTATACATTTTGGCCACGCCAGGATGGATACTCAGCTTGGACTTGTGACACTCGTCTAACACTTCCCTTTTTAACTCTGGGATGTCAGGAACACAAATCCTTCCTTTTAACCTTAAGGTCTCGTCGTTATCGATTTGAAAACATGAGGGTTCGCCTTTTTGAATCCTTTTAATCATATCCTTAATAAAGTTATCCTCCTTCTAAAGAATAGATATTTTGTCAATCAAGGAAGTCGTGATAATAAAGTTGGCGATCATTACATTCTTTCGGCTCAGCGCATCGGCCACGACATTGGCTTTCCCGGGAGTATATATAATTCCAAAGTCATATGCCGCAAGAAACTCTTGCCAACGTTGCTGCCTCAGATTCAAGTCCTTCTGGGTGAACAAATACTTCAGCGACTGATGATCTGTAAACAGTTCGAATCTCTCACCCAGAAGATAGTGTCTCCAGATTTTCAAAGCAAACACGATGGATAATAACTCAAGATCATGAGTTACATAGTTTTTCTAGTGCGGCTTCAGTTGACGGCTAGCATAAGCAATCACCTAGCCCCTTTGAATTAACACTGCGCCAAGGCCTTCTCTAGAAGCATCAGTCCAGACTTTCAAATCCTGGTTGCCATCGATGATGGTTAACACTGGAGCTGTTGTTAATCTTAACTTTAGCTCTTCGAAAGCCTCCTCACTTTTTGGAGTCCATTTGAATTTAGAATGCTTCTTCGTAAGCTTCGTTAAATGGCAAGATATCTTCGAAAAGTTTTTAACGAACTTCCGGTAATAGCTAGCCAATCCGAGAAAACTGCAGACTTCAGTGGGGGTACTGGGCTGTTTCCAGTTTTGAATAGCTATGATTTTGCTTGGATCCACAGCGATTCCTTCTTTAGATACGACGTGGCCTAGAAATTTAACTTCATCTTCCCAGAATATACATTTGGAAAACTTTGCTTTCAATACATTCCTTCTCAGGATTTCTAGAACTTGTTCCAGATGCTTTTCATGTTCGGCTTTTGATTTAGAGAAGATTAAAATATCGTCAATTAAAACCAGAACAAATTTATTCAAAACTCCTCTGAATACTCTGTTCATCAGATCGACGAAGTAGGCAGGAGCGTTACATAAGCCGAACGGCATTACTAACCACTCGTAGAATAAGTCGGGACCTCTGAATGCTGTCATTGGAACACACTCTTCGGCAATTCGAAGTTGATGGAAGCCTGTAGCTAGGTCCATTCATGAAAATACTTGTGCTCCATTTAATCGATCCAACAAATCATCAATCCGCGGCAATGGATATTTGTTCTTTATTGTCTGTTTGTTCAGATCACGATAATCCACACATAGATGTAGAGTACCGTCAGATTTTGAGACAAACACCACTGCTGCTCCCCAATCAGAGAAAGTAGGCCTGATCAGACCCTTCCATACCAGCTGTCGTGTTTGATTGTCAAGTTCTTCTTCCTCTTTCAAGGACATTCTTCGAATAGCGTGAACTACCGGCCTTGCATTGGGAATCAAAGCGATCTTGAAATCTATTTCTCTCTACGGAGGTAAGCGAACAACTTCCTCGAACATATCCGCATAGTTCTTGACGACGGGAATATCTTTCACTAGGTCGAGAATATTCTCTGTGACTTCAGGTACATTTTCTATTTGGGCTGGAGAAACATTTAGAGCTGCCCAGAAGTCCTTTCTATTAGATTTCTGACCTTCACAAGGTATGGTTATATAATTCCCTGATTTAATCTTAGCCCTAACCACTCTCTCGGCGCATCTAACCTCCGCTTCATATTTGGTTAGCCAATCCAATCCCAAAATAAGATCGAATTCATTAAAGTTCATAACGATAGAGATAGTAGGGAATTTATAGCAGGAAAAAGAGACAGGTACTGCACAAATCCAACTAAGATTGATAGAACCCCCGACCGGATTCTGGACAGTCATTGGTTCCTTGAGCTTCCTCAAATTCAAATCTAGCTTCTTAGCTGCACTCTTGGCAATAAAGCTTCGTGATGCGCCCGTGTCAAACAGTACTTTGACTGGAATGTTTTTGACAGTAAGTGTTCCTTCTAAAACATCAGCCCTTTCCTGAGCAGACGAAGATGCAGGCACTTCGGCCACTTCATTTACCTGAGCCTCTTTGGTCTTTTTTAACAGCCAGCAATCTCGCTTTATATGACCGGCCTGATGACAAAGATTGCACTTCCGAGTCATAGGAAACTTGCCCTTGGATTTAGACCCACCCTCCTTTCGCTTCTTCGAGGATTTACAACTTCTGGTCAAATGCCCTGGTTTCTTGCAGTTAGAGCAGGTGGCCGTCGTGGCTGGTTCCTTTTCAGATCTATCCCTTTTCCGATTGACTTTGGGCTTCTTACTCCCCTATTATATTGCACTGGCCTCGGGATTATCAGATTCAGGCTCATCTTCATTACTATACCTCACCTCTTCTTCGTTAGGTAACAAACCCTTCCTATCGAGATCTTCGTATTGATAAGCCATATAAATCATTTCTGAGAAAGGAAGTTTCACATTCCTCATCACACTATTCTAATATTTTCTTTGCAGACCATGAATAAATCTCAGATTTTTCCTCTTTGGGTCTTTAATCAGATGAGGAGCAAAGTGAGCAAGTTCGTTGAATTTCTTATGATATTCTGGGATGGTCATATCACCTTGTATTAGATAAGAAAATTCATCACATAACCGCTCGGTCGCTTCGGGAGGAGTAAATCTTTCTAAGAAAATCACTTTGAATCTGTCCCAGGTGATATCACCTTCTGGATTATCTTTAATAACTGAATCCCACCAAAACAAAGCTTCGTCTTTGAGTGCCCAGGAGGCCAGTAATCTTTTCTGGTCATCCCTCCGCTTTAATCCTTCAAAGATTTTCTCAGCCGAACGAATCCATGCTTGTGTTCTCATAATAGATTCTTCGCCCGAGAATGGCTTTCCCCCCAGATTTCTATATTTCATATATAGGGCTTCAATATCCGGGTCAGTATTACTTCTTCTGTTTCTGGCACTCATTTTCTAGTTCCTCTGCAAATAGCAGATCAAGTGTCAGGTCAACAGAAAAGATATTTCAAAATATAGAGACAAATACTTCAATGTAAATGTGTCTACTGGGGTGTTATTTCATTCTGCTACTCATACTAGGATATTACTGATCCTATCTGTATAGAGTTACCCGTCCTAGAACACTACTGGTTCTATTTCTGACGAGTTTGTTCCAATGTTATATTCCAGAACTAAGCTTAACCAAAGCTCTGATACCACGTTGAGACGACCCGAAATCCCGTACAGACGGAGACAAGGGCTATCTTTGGAATATAACACAGAAACAGATAATAGCAGAACAGGATTAAATAAATACACCAGATAATGAACAATAGAATATACTAGATCAAAGTAATCATCAGAGTTACATAGTATACAGGATCTTACTTAGTACAAATACATTTCAGCTATACATAAATGTCTACAGCGGAAAACAAACATAATATGTACAATAGGAGCTGAACAGCATAAAAAGAGATAAATGATAGAATCCATCTTCAGCTCCAGCAATCCAGAAAGAACCAGCTAAACCTGAATACAAGGCTGCCCGTGTAGAAAAAGGGGCACCCGAGTTTGAAAGTGAAACAATCTACGAGTCAGTCATGGGACTGGTATGAGAAATCTACTCAACACATATATAATTTGGCCAATCACAGGACCACGCCACTTTCGTGGAACGGGTTTACTCCATTGGATTGCCAGTGCTTTAAAACAAATCTTTCTTTTAAACATCGCTATGCTTTTTGTAAAAATGAAGCCGTTATAAGACTCAGTTCCCATCACATAATGCAACGCAAACCGGAGGATAGAGTTTTTACCTTATAACGGCCAAAATATGCTTGATACGAATAAAACAAAGGCATTTGATATTATTGCTAGTGTTTATATGTTTTGAAAACAATTTCAAATCATAACTATCAATCATAGACGACATGAGCGTCCCATGCCACTATGTCGCCAAATATAAGTATACAATCAAAACCGCACAGTCACGTATTTGGAAATTGGATTTCCGTCTTGAACCAAGGCAAAAGATAGTCCTTACCGAATTCGAGACAATCTAGCCTACCATGTCTCAGGATCAGAGCTCGAGTGACCCTTGGATCATCAGGGCCGGTCCACCGATGTGGATTAAAATGCCTGAGCAATACGTTTCCCCGCCCTTTGGGGCGCAAACGAGCCAACGAATGACTCCATCGGACCCGGATCGTCCGATCAAACCGATGCGCCTCGCAACAGCAACAACCACATAGGTGAAAAGTATATAAATGTCAGGGCTGGTAGGTCACTGACACCACCCTAGCTAGAAAGAAACGCATGCCCTCCCTGAGGTCCTTCTCCCGTTTCTGGTTCATACCGGGGTGTGAGGCTCGCGAATTCACGTTATACACGAAGCTACGCCACACAGGCGGTGCTTTGATCATCACCACAAGACTTTGCTTTTCAACAGAAGCCTTGATCATTTGCCACTTAGGCATGCCACACTAGCAATTCATGCCATGCGACTGATGTCCATCGATATACAACCTCTGAGCTTGTGCATCTCAGAGAAGGGCGTTAAGCAAAAGAATAAATTCTCCGCCGCCAAAACAGATGTATATTTAATAGAGATCAATCGACACAGAATAAAATCCAATGTCAGACACACAGTCCATTCACAAGTCCGTTCTGGGTCTGAACGAAACCGGAGGCACTAAATACCTTGCAAACCCATCGATCACCACGTACGTCTGGACGATCCCCACTCATTATCCATATTTCGGGATGCCTCCCAATCAGGACCTCGGTTACCATCCAAACGAGGTGAAGATCTCCGGTCTTCGACCACCGTCTTCATCTTCGAATTTCAATCGTCGGTCAATTATTTGAAATGAGAGTTAACTCGGCCTTTTCAAATAATTCACGTATATTTAGAATTTCAAATCAATTTATTTCAATGGTTAAATCATTCAACAACACTAATTTTGTTCTTTAATGTAATTTTCACACCAAACACATTCAACCATCAAATACCACATAAATCGAGCAAATTCAGTTTATTTCCATTCCATATCGTTTATGATATTTTATAACGATTTATCGCTATTTTTATTTATTTTAAAATAGCCAATTTATTCAAAACGACGCTTCGGGCCATAACGCGGCCGTGGCGCTGTTTTTCTTCAGATTTGATTTACACATATCTGAAAATCTAACCGTTGGATCATAACAAAATTTACATCATGAGAAAGGTCTTTTCAAAACGAATCCAACGGTTCCAATTTCGGGAAAATCCGACGGTCGGATCTCCCTGTACAATCGTTTGAAGTTTCGATTTCAAAATACGAACTGCAGCGTCGTTATTCGATTAAATATAATTATATTTATAAATATAAATAAATATAATATTTTTGGCGCTGTTTTTCTTCAGATTTGAATTAAACATTCCAGACAATCCAACCGTTGGATTTTTACAAGGTTGGTGCCGTTGGAAAGATATTTCCAAGGCGAACCCGACGGTTGCGGTTTCGGGAAAATCCAATGGTCGGATTTCCCGTACTAGTTGTTTGAAATCACGGTTTTAAAACACGAACTGCACGGCCGCGTTTCGTTTTAATTTTATTTATATTTATATATTTATATAAATATAGTTCATTCAACGATTTCAACATTGTTTTTACTTCAAATATTTCACTAACGCCTTAAAATTTTGAAAAATTTCGCCATAACCTCCTTTGTACGGGAGGGGCTGGGAAAATTCTCAAATAGCCACACGGGCGTCTCATGTCGAAAAGAAAAAGAAAAAGCCAAGCGGCTAGCCAACAGGCTCATAAAATCATCACACAAACAAAACAGTAAATGTGTACCTATTTGTCGGGCACAAAATTTTATTCCTCTTCTCTAGCCCCTTTGCTATAACATGTTCAATAAATATGCATGTACATATATACAGTTCTTATCATTTATCATTTTCCCTTCAACTTCATATTTGGTTCCATTTGGTTTAAAAACACCATTCATTCTAATGTTACATGTATAGGCAAAAATCATATCATTAGGTAGTTTATGAATATTTCAACGCATCTATGTTTATTTGAACGAGTGGCTATTTTTAACACTTCACATTTCAACGATTTATGTATATAATAAAAATGAGATTTTTATTCTAAAACAATTCCTTTCAAAATACTATTATTCTATATAGTTTATATGGGTGATAAAAAAAGGATTTTTCTTACAAAACAATTTCTTTTAAAAACGAGATTATTTTTCATATTCCATATAGTTGATAAAAGGTGATTTTTGTTATGAAACAATTTATTTCAAAATATGAATACCATTCAACACATGAATTTCTAATCAACGAATGAATATCGATTCAACACATGAAGGTTTACTATAGTTTCTATATATAGATAAAAATGTGATTTTTATATTTAGAACACGAATACCATTCAACACATGAATTTCTAATCAACGAATGAATATCGATTCAACACATGAAGGTTTTCTATTCAATGAATAAATATAGTTTCAGCAAATGAAAATAATTCAAACACATGAATATTATTCAAAATTTCGGCAGCATAACGGCAGGGTAGTTAAAACCGGGACCGTCCCTAGTACGGCTCCTCGCTCTACCTTAAAACCTCGCGGTTTTTGACAATAGGGATCATGCATCTAGTTCGCACGCAGGCGGCATGTATATATTTATTTCATTACCATAAACTAATCCTATGTGGTTTCAACCAAATATTTCTCAACCACAAACGGGTATTTTTCAACCACAATCAATCAATATCAACCACAAACAATCCCAAACAACCATTCGCTATCAATCAATTTTCACACCGATCACAATCAATAAATATCGTCCATGGTTTGTGGACGAGGGGCGTATATATATATATATATATATATATATATTTATATATAGCAATTCACTTTTATTTCAACACATATATAATTTTTACAACGCATATATAACTTATACATCGAACGTTCAACTTATACAACGCTTATACAAGAGGTGTACAATGCTTATATAACTCATACATCGACTATATAATTTATACATCGTCGTTTTCCATATCGTTTATAAATTAGAAATCTCACATTGGGTTCCACTCCACCAAAAATAGCAGAAGGCTCAGAAAAATATGCGGTCTCTTCTAAAATGTAGAAGGCGTCCACACGGTCACGATGTTTCATGTTTCATCGAATTTCGTTAACGAACGAAAAAGATATGATTTTTCAAAGGTTTGCAACGGTTTAAAGGTGTTAAAATCAAATTAAATAAAATCAGTCATATACCTTACTTTTGATTCAAAACTAGGTTTTGAATTATCGCGAAATCCGTGAAGCTAGAGGACGATCGGGTGTTGCAGCGTCGAAGAGCTACGAACGGCGCTCAGATCGGTGGTAGGCACGGCCAGTTCGGTGGTCGGAGGCGGGAGATCGACGTCGGTGAAGGTGCTGACTTCACGGAGCTCGTTCTCGCAGGTGGCGCGATGGGAGGTGGCGGGACCTGGTCGGATTTGAAGAGGAGGGAAGGGGCTCTCGATTCAAGGTGGTGGCGGGGGTGGAAGATGGCTGAGGCGGCGGGATTTTCGTCTGGACATGGGGAGCGAGCGGCGCCTTCAGTCGCGAAAAGGAACGAGGGTTTTTGATTTTTTTATTTTAAAATAAATAATGAAAGAAAAATTCCTATTCGCCGATATATATTTATTTCAAAAATTAGAGTTTTCTTAAACGAACCCCAAATTAAACCCAATGACTGTCGTCCCTAATGTTTTACCCCCATTCCGAACACAATGGGATATGTTTCGTAGGCCCATTCGACTGTTTCAGTCAGTTTCCATTCAAATCAAAATATAAAACATTCAATATTTAATTTGAATGTACATTTCAATTTGCCAGGGCCACAAACTGATTCAAAAAAAATTCCAGAAAAATAAATCTAGCTATGTTTTGACGATACGGTCCCAACAAAACTAGTTTCGTCGAATTCTGAGACCGTTTGCAAAAAGGCCCATTTTTGGTCGATCCAATTTAACTGTAATTGACCAATACACATTTTCCTTTGCCACGCTCACATACTAGCTTCAAAAATTATGAAATTTGAAACCTAGCAATAACTTCACATCCCAGATCCAACTAAAGTGGTTTCGTCGAATTCCGAGGTTGTACGCAAAATGGCCATTTTCACGGGCTATATAAATTCCATATCGACCCATCCGAAAATTCATTCGGCCATAACTTTTGCTTTCCGCTATGAAAATTCGATTTTTCAGATTCGTTAGAAAGGTATTCACTAACAGATTTAAATATTTTTGGTTTCACTAAAATCCGGATTGTTTTGCACCCGGTACAGTCCGACAAAGTTTGAATTTAATTTTTGAAACTGCAGCGCCTTTTCAGGCCTTGTTTATAACTATAAGTAATTATATTCGTTTTCCATTGCCGATTCAAACTCGGTTTTCATCACCACTATTTAAAATATTTATTTTAAATATTTAAAATCCATTATTTTATCCAATTTAAAAATTTTAAATTGGTTCAGATTTTCTGGGTCGTTACAACCACAATCGAAAACGGGTTTTGTTCTCTTCTCTTCGTTGTCTTGTAATGCACCATATATTTGATATTGCTCAAAGCCTAATTTTTAAAGTTCGAATAAAATCACGAAGACGAAAACGATGTCCGAAAGAAACCCTAAGTTAAAATGAGGGAAAGACAAGAGTACAAGAGTTTGATTTTTTACTGCGTTGTAATTCTTTTTCATTGGTTAAACTAAGGACATTTTGGTCCTTACTTTTTAATTTAAAAATCATCAATTAACAATTGTTGTGGAGTCCCCTTAAAATTGACCATCCCTTGGACATATTAGGAGTGTCAATAGCAACGCCCATTTGATATAGGATTTGAAGTTCGGTTGAGGTTGAGATCAAAACTCGATGGAGTTTGCCTTGATTTTTGTTGGTGTTTATTCCCATGTAATAGTGTTTAAGAGGAGAAAGTGGGAGAATGTAAAGAAAGGAGGAGAGTCTTGGTTAAGTTAATGGCAGACTTTAGTTGTTTCACTAATAAATTGAGTCACTAGCCGAGCCTCCTTTTACCAAGTCACAATCATCAATGTCTCATGCTTATCCTCTGTGATTTTTATTTACCTATGCTTTCATCTATTTTGACATTTTCCCCAGCTTAGCATTTTGCATTTGAAATAACCTGAGAAACAGAGATACATACACAATTATAAAGCAGCTAGCTCTCCATCGGTGTTTACCCATACAAGTATTATTTAATACGTTGTGCTTATAATTTTTAAGGTACATTTACACTACTAAGACATCAGTTCTATATAATTTTACAACATATCCACTCTTCACCAGTAAGAATTTCATATAATTTTGTAAAGATGCAAGTCCGTGTATGCTCTACTTAGTGTGTCTTCGTTCTTCATTTATTATCTGGAGGGTAATATTTCCTGTCCAACTCAAAGCCATTCGTTATCGCACAGTTCTTTATCATCCTCACATATGGCAGAATTCTCGTATCTGAGAAGAATACCAAACAATATTTTCCCTGCAGTATTCACAGATGAATATTTGCTCAAAAATTAGAAGCCTGATAACAATCAGTAGTTCCTTGGATAGCAAGGATTAAATACAATGAATACCATGCTAAAGGGGATTTTATTTTAAAGGACAAATTTTCTAACTTTTATAATCTTAAAGACAACGTATGATAAATGAAATTATACAATATCATTATATAAAAAGGTTTGGAAAAACTGATATTATGGACATTGTCCTCCTCACCGAGTATTTGTCTTATGGTATATTTAATCGAAAATTTCGTCCTTTTCACTAAAAAATTAGGAGCATGTCCTCAAGGCTAAAAAATTGATGAATTTTGTCCTTCACACTATTTTCCTATTTGGGGAGTTATTTGGCATTGAGATATAATCAAGTAACGCATATACAACACAAAAATGGAATGGTTTAGACCTGCACTCTTCGATATGATGCTAATGTTTTTAATGGTTCCTTTGCCTTGAGCATTCGCCCACTATGCTTATCTATGTTGACCATTTGACAGCGACTGCACCCACCCAAAGACGACAAGAAGAAAACAATAATCATTCATTCAATACATTATTGTTATTATAAAAAAATTTAGGAAGTAAAAATTATAAGTTTGGTGAAAGTAAAATTGAAAATGATAGACATCCAAGTGTGGATTAAAAGTGCATAAGAAGCTACACCATATAGTCAAAAAACAATTCAGCCTAAAAAGTTACTTATATATTACCAATAAAACATTCGCATGATACATGATGCACCAAAAAAAATAGGCTAAGTTGAACAATATAAGATGGATTCATCGTAGGATATAAACAAGTTACAATGTATATATTACTAGAAACATCCAAGCTCTTTGTCGATGGGGACTCACAACAGAGTAGTTGTATCGGAAAACAATGGTTGAGCCGCGTACTTTGTCGCTTTCTTGAAGACGATTCGGCGATCTGGTCAGTGATGCAAACCAGTTCGTACTTGTTGCCATCGCCTTTGGGATAAAACTGCCTCCTGAGAAAAAATAACTAATTTGCTTTCACAACAAATCAGTGCAGATTTGCACGTTCGAACAAAAAATTACTGCACTCTATTTTTTTTTGTTGAAGAAATTTCAATGGCGGATGAAGAAGAGAATGTTGTTCGGTTATAAAATCTCCTCTAAAAATGAATTGTTATAGACAAAAAAATAAATTATCGAACGGTTTATGGGGTAGTGGGAGAGAGTCGGCTGAAAAAGTGGATCAAATAGTTTACCGTATCAAACAAAAATCGTCTCAGAAAATTTACCGTGTCAAAAAAGAAATGGTTCGAAAAATGCAATATTTTACGGTCTAAAAATATAAGTGTCTACATCAACAGGCAAAGGCCTAATGCCCAAGCCCAAACCCGAACCCAAGCCTGAACCGAACTGAACAGAGCCGGGTCGGTCGGGTCGAGTCGAGTCAGTCGGTCGTGCGCGTGTGTGGTGGTCATGCATGGCCTCCCTCCTCACAACAAAGCATGTATAGGAGCTCAAGGCACCAACATAGCTTCTAAGAAACAAATATAAATTCTTTGCTTCTTTCATATAGTCACATCATGTGGGACTATTCACATATAGGAGCCATCTAATCACTTATTCAATTTTTTTTTAATAATTCATCTTTTTTTGTTTATAAAACACTTTCCAACAAATCCCCACTTAAATTTTTAAAAATATTTTCAAGCAGTTTCTAAAACATAAGATTGTACATAAACAAAGGTGTCTTCCAACTTGAACCTTTGCATAATGGATGAGATTTAGTTTTTACTGCAGTGACACATAGTCATGAACTCTATTCCTGACATCAGATTACACACAACCTTTTCTATAGTGCAATCAATTAAGCCTGTGCATTTATGGCCAAGCATGTCTATCCCAATTTAGTGAATGCTTTAGAAGTTTTGCCCAAAACTCCATAGGAAACGACCACATTTCCACATTCACATAGGTGAGTCTATCAAAAGTACTCCTGAAGGTAGGTACTCCACTCCAAACAGAGTACATATCTCATTAAGAGTTTCTATCAACTCATCCCCTAATCACTTCAAGAATACATGCTTCTTGGTATACTAAATAGCATGTTCAACAACTATCACTACACAACTTGTTTTTACCCATTGTACCCAGTTCTTGGGATCTCCTGTCATTTAGGTCGGGTTACCAATGTGCATGACTCAACAGTCTAAGGGCAATAGTCCCATTCTTTTAGAAGTGTTAAGGATTTTCCCTCTGGACAGTCCTTTCGTCAAAGGATCTGCCAAATTTTCATCACTGCGTATGTGATCCACTCTAACGGTACCTGAAGAGAGTAGCTCTCTAACAGTACTATGCTTACGACGTATCTGTCGTCTCTTACCATTATAATAACGGTTCTGAACTTTTGCAATAGCCGTAGTACTATTGCAATGGGTATCTGTTTTTCCCATAAGGGAATCTCAGCTAGCAGATTTCTTAAATACTCTGCCTCTTCACTAGCTGTGGCTAGTGCTATCATCTCAAACTCCATAGTAGACTAAGCCAAAATAGTCTGTTTCTTGGATTAGAAATAAACAGCTCCTCCAGCGATGCTAAATATATAGCCACTGGTCGCTTTTGAATCATCAGATAAGGTATTCCAGTCTGCGTCGGAATATCCTTCAAGTAATGCTGGAAACCTTTCATAATGTAATCCAAGGCTCATAGTTCATTTAAGGTATCTCAACACCCTTGCAATAGCATGCCAATGCTCTATATTATATCTACTGGTAAACTTGCACAATAATCCCACGACATAGGCAATGTCGGGTCTAGTACAATCAGTGGCATACCGAAGGCTGCCAATGATGCTTGTATAATCAGACTGTCTTACACCTTCACCAGTGTTCTTAAATAACTTTACACTGTGATCATATGGTGTATTTGCAAGTTTACAGTCAAAGTAATTGAATTTCTTTAGTATCTTCTCAATGTAATGAGATTTATCTAAAGAAAATCCCTTTTATGACCTAGTAATTTTAATACCAAGGATTACACTCGCCTCACCTAGATCTTTCATATCAAAATTGGTATTTAATAAGGATTTGACTGAGTTTATGGCATGATTATTTGACCCAAAGATGAGTATGTCATCTGCATAAGGGCATATAATGGTACAAATGTCATTCTCAGATTTGTAATAAATGTATTTATCACTTTCATTAACTTTAAAACCATGTGAAATGATTAAGTTATCAATTTTTTCATGCCATTGCTTAGGTGCATGTTTTAATCCATATAATGATTTATCTAATTTGCATACTTTATGTTCTTAACCATGTACTACAAATCCTTCAGGCTGGTCCATATAAATTTCTTCATCTAATTCACCATTTAAAACTGCAGTTTTAACATCCATTTGGTGTATTAATAAATTATGAATTGAAGCAAGTGAGATAAATACCCGAATGGATGTAATTCTAGTTAGGGTGAAAAAGTGTCAAAGAAATCTATATTTTCTTTTTGCTTAAAACCTTTAACTACTAGTCGTGCTTTATATTTATCAATAGTGCTATCAGGTTTTATTTTCTTTTTAAGTACCCATTTATAGCCTATAGATTTACAACCAGGGAGTAAATCTACCAAGTGCCAAGTCATATTGGATTCCAAAGAATCCATCTCATTATTCATAGCCTTTTGCCGAAACTCGGCATCTAAAGAAGATAAGGCCTCTTGGAGGTTTGAGGGATCCTCCTCTATAATAAAAGCAAAAATATCCGAACCAAAATCATTTACAGTTCTTGCTCTTTTACTACTTCTAGGTTAAGTTTTAGAATTCTCATTAAGTTCTGTTCGAATAGGCATACTTGAAGTGCCCCCACTATTCCTTAATTTAAAAGTAAATTTCGTTTCATAAAAATCGGCACCATTTGATTCAATTTTATTATGTGCATTTAGGTCATAAAATTTGTATGCTTTGCTATTAATAGCATAGCCTATAAATTCGCATTCATATGCTCTACTTGCTAATTTTATTCTCTTAGGGTCTGGAATGCGAACATATGCTAAACAACCCCAAGTTCTAAAGTATGAGACATTGGGTTTATGATTCTTTAAAATTTCATAAGGTGAAATTTTATTCTTAGAATTGGGGATTCTGTTCAGAACATAGCATACGGTTAAGAATATACCCCCCACCAATGTTTTGCTGCACCAGAATTTAGTAGAATGGAACCTACTAATTCGCTAAAGTTCCTATTTTTTTTCTTTCAGCTTTACTGTTAATATCAGGTGAATAGGGTGTAGTTCTCTCATGTACTATACCAGGTAGTTTATAGAAATCCAGAATTGAAGTAGATTCATATTTTATTCCTCTATCACTACGAAGTCTCTTAATTTTCTTATTTGCTTGATTCTCAATCTTAGTTTTGACTGTTTTAAACATGTCTAAACTATAACTTTTATTTTTCATAAGATATACATATGTGAAATCAGAATAGTCATCAATAAAAGTGATATAATAACGATGTCCATGTCTAGTCAATGTACTATCAAGTTCACATATGTCAGAATGAATCAATTCTAAGGGTTCATATACACTATCAACAGATTTGTGAGGTTTCTTTGCGATTTTAGCTTGAGTATAGAATTCACATTTATCAAGTTCAGATTCTGACATTTTAGGAATCATATCTAAGGTGATCATGTTATGAATTATTCGTCTATTAACCTGACATAATCTAGAGTGCCAAATAATAAAATCACACAACATATAAGCAGAACTAGTCACTTTATTTGATTCAACATTCAATTTAAACATTCCCTCATAAGCATAACCCTTTCCCACAAAGTTTCCCTTATAAGTTAGGATATACAAATCAGCCCCAATAACTTGAGTAAAGCCAGCGTTATTAAGGAGAAAGCCAGAAACCAGATTCTTCCTTATCTCTGGAGTATGCATAACATCTTTCAGAATCACAGTCTTTCCAGAGGTAAACTTGATTTCCACATTGCCAATCCCTGCAACTTTAGTAGTGTGAGAATCTCCCAACAACACTTTCTGATCATCAACAACCATGTATGTAGTGAACATATCACGATCATAGCAGACATGGCGAGAAGCACCAGTGTCTACCCACCAAACCTTTGATCCATCAATAAGGTGAATCTCGGTAATCATAGCCGTAAGAGGCTTCTCAGTCAGGTTAGCCTGTGGTGTAGAGCTTGGCCTGTTCTGACACTTCCGTTCCATATGACCTGGTTTTCCACAGTTGTAACATAGAAACAATAGTCTAGAATCATTCTTTTGGGCTGGTTTTTGCGGTCCTTTTGGGTTTACTTGCAGATTCCAATTCTGTTTGTTGCACCTTTTCTGATTCTTAAATGATTTCT
This sequence comes from Allium sativum, assembly GCA_030737875.1. NCBI lineage: Eukaryota > Viridiplantae > Streptophyta > Magnoliopsida > Asparagales > Amaryllidaceae > Allium > Allium sativum. Next base: position 168,882,236 of record CM060923.1, read on the forward strand.
GGTTCGGTTTCAGAACAATGGGCTTGGTCTTCTTAGTGCTATTGTTATTGACAATCAGCATGTCTTCTTTCTGGTCCTGCTTGCGTGCCTCCTCCTCAATACAAAGGCACATTATCAAGCTCTCTAAGGCATATTCCTTAGTCTTATGTCGTAAGACAATCTTAAAATCTTTCCACTCTGGGGGTGATTTGTCAATGATAACAACAATTTGAAATAGTTTGTCCAACGCCGTACCTTTGGAGATGATCTCATGAGCTATTTTTTGAAGCTCGTGAGACTGCATCTCTACTGACCTGTCGTCTGTTGTTTGGTATTTGAGGTAGCAGCAGACTGCATACTTCTTTGTCCCTGCCTCCTCTGTATCATACTTCTTCTTCTTCAGTTCTTCTCAGATCTCCTTTACGGTCTTTTCATCTGAGTTGTAGTAGTCATATAGTTCATCGCTCACGCCATTTAGAATAAATTTTTTGCAGAGATAATCCTATTCATTTCAGGTCTGCAACAGCTTCGATTGTTCAGTCTAGGAAGCAATCTGTGCTTCATCAGTTTCATTAGGTTTGTTTAGTAGTTGCGGTTTGTCAATAGTCAGCGCAGTCACCGCCTTTCTCATCGTCAGGTAGAACTCTATCTTCTGATACCATCGCTTGGAATGCAAGCCTCCGAATCTGAACGGAGCAGTAGTCATGAGAGGGATCTGGAAGGCAGAGGGTGGAGCAGCATCATCTAGGGCTGAGGTCGAAGCCATTGTTTCAGTTCATCTTCAAATTGTTGGAAAACAATGGCTGAGTCGTGTACTTTGTCGCTTTATTGAAGACGATTCAGCGATCTGGTCGGTGGTGCAAACCAGTTCGTACTTTTCGCCGTCGCCTTTGGGATAAAACAGCCTTCGAAGAAAAAATAACTGATTTGCTTGCACAACAATTAGTGCAGATTTGCACGTTCGAACAAAAATTACTGCTCTTTTTTTTTGTTGAAGAAATTTTAATGGCGGCTGAAGAAGAGAATGTTGTTCGGTTATTAAATCTCATCTAAAAATGAATTGTTATAGACGAAAAAATAAATTGCCAAATGGTTTTCTGGGTCGTGGGAGAGAGTCGGCTGAAAAAGTGGATCAAATAATTTACCATGGCAAACAAAAATCGACTCTAAAAATTTACCATGTCAAAAAAGAAACGGTTCAAAAAATGCAATGTTTTACGGTCCAAAAATATAAGTGTCTACACCACCAGGCAAAGGCCCAAAGCCCAAGCCTAAACCCGAACCCCCGCCCGAACCGAACCGAGCCGAGCCGAGCTAGGTCGAGCTGAGTCGTTCGGTCATGCACATGTGTGGTGGATATGCGTGACCTCCCTCCTCACAACAAAGTATGTGTTGGGAGCCCAAGGCCCCAACATAGCTTCTAAGAAATAAATATAAGTACTTTGCTTCTTTCATATAGTCACATCATGTGGGAGTATTCACATATAGGAGCCATCTATTCACTTGTTCACTTTTTTTAATAATTCACCTTTTCTTGTTTATAAAATACTTTCCAATAATCCCCCACTTGAATTTTTAAAAATATTTTCGAGAAGTTTCTAAAAACACAAGACTGTGCACAAACAAAGGTGTCTTCCGACTTGAACCTTTGCATAGTGGATAAGATTCAGCTTTTACTAGAGTGATACGTAGTCATGAACTTTATTCCTAACATCAGACCACACACAACCTTTTTTATAGTGCAATCAATTAAGCCCGTGCATTTATGGCCATGCATATCTATCCCAATTTAGTGAATTCTCTAGAAGTTTTGCCTAAAACTCCACAGGAAACGACCACATTTCCACATTCACATAGGTGAGTCTATTAAGAGTACTCCTGAAGGTTGGTACTCCCCTCCAAATAGAGTATAGATCTCATTAAGAGTTTCTATCAACTCATCCTCTAATCACTTCAGGAATACATGCTTCTTGGTATAATAAATAGCATGTTCAACTACTATCACTACACAACTTGTTTTTACCCATTGAACCTAGTTCTTGGGATCTCCAGTCATTTTGGTCGGGTTACCATTGTGCGTGACTCAACAATCTAAGGGCAATATTCTCATTCTTTTAGAAGTATTAAGGACTTTCTCTCTGGATAGTCCTTTCATCAAAGGATCTGCCAATTTTATGTGATCCACTCTAACGGTACCTGAAGAGAGTAGCTCTCTAACAGTACTGTGCTTACGACGTATCTGTCCCTCTTACCATTATAACAATGGTTGTGAACTTTTGCAATAGCCGCAGTACTATCTCAATGGATCCACACAGCTGGTATCGGTTTTTCCATAAAGGAATCTCAACTAGTAGATTTCTCAAATACTCTACCTCTTCACTAGCTGTGGCTAGTGCTATCATCTCAGACTCCATGGTAGACTGAGCCAAAATAGTCTGTTTCTTGGATTTCCAAGAAATATCTCCTTCAGCGATGCTAAATATATAGCCACCGGTCGCTTTTGAATCATCAGATAAGGTATTTCAGTATGCATCGAAATATCCTTCAAGTACAGCTAGAAACCTTTCATAATGTAATCCAGGGCTCATAGTTCGTTTAAGGTATCTCATAACCCTTTCAATAGCATGCGAATTCTCTATATTAGGTCTACTGGTAAACCTGCACAATAATCCCACGACATGGGCAATGTCGGGTCTCTTACAATCATTGGCATACTGAAGGCTGCTAATGATGCTCGCATAATAAGACTGTCTTACAACTTTACTCGTGTTCTTAAATAACTTTACACTGTGATCATATGGTGTATTTGCAGGTTTACAGTCAAAGTAATTGAATTTCTTTAGTATCTTCTCAATGTCATGAGATTGATCCAAAGAAAGTCCCTTTTCTGAACTAGTAATTTTAATACCAAGGATTACACTCGTCTCACCTAGATCTTTCATATCAAAATTGGCACTTAATAAGGATTTGACTGAGTTTATAGCATGAATGTTTGACCCAAAGATGAGTAGGTCATCTACATAAAGGCATATGATAGTGGAAATGTCATTCTCAGATTTGTAATGAATGCATCTGTCACTTTCATTAACTTTAAAACCATGTGAAATGATTAAGTTATCAAAATTTTCATGCCATTGCTTAGGTGCTTATTTTAAACCATATAATGATTTATCTAATTTGCATACTTTATGTTCTTGACCATGGACTACAAATCCTTCAGGATGGTCCATATACATTTCTTCATCTAATTCACCGTTTAAAAATGTCGTTTTAACATCCATTTGGTGTATTAATAAATTATGAAATGAGGCAAGTGAGATTAATACCCGAATGGATGTAATTATAGTTATGGGTGAAAATGTGTCAAATAAATCTATATTTTCTTTTTTCTTAAAACCTTTAGCTACTAGTCCTGCTTTATATTTATCAATAGTGCCATCAGGTTTAAATTTCGTTTTAAGTACCTGTTTGCAGCCTATAGATTAACAACCGGGGGGGTAAATCTACCAAGTGCCAAGTCTTATTGGATTCCAAAGAATCCATCTCATCATTTATAGCCTCTTGCCAAAAGTCGGCATCTAAAGAAGATAAGGCCTCTTGGAGGTTTAAGGGATCCTCCTCTATTGTAAAAGCACAAAAATCCGAACCAAAATCTTTTACGGTTCTTGCTCTTTTACTTCTTCTAGGTTAAGTTTCAGAATTCTCATTAAGTTCTGTTCGAATATGCATACTTGAAGTGCCCCCACGATTCCTTAATTTAAAAGGAAATTTCATTTCATGAAAATCGGCATCATTTGATTCAATTATATTATGTGCATTTAGGTTATAAAATCTGTATGCTTTGCTATTAATAGCATTGCCTATAAATACACGTTCATATGCTCTACTTGCCAATTTTATTCTCTTAGGGTCTGGAATGCGAACATATGCTAAACAATCCCAAGTTCTAAAGTATGAGGCATTGGGTATGATTCTTTAAAATTTTATAAGGTGAAATTTTATTCTTAGATTTGGGGATTTTATTCGCAACAGAACATACGGTTAATAATATATCCTTCCACCAATGTTTTGCTGAACCAGAATTTAGTAAAATGGCAACTACTAGTTCGGTAAAGGTCCTATTTTTTCTTTTCGCTTTACCGTTCATTCCAGGTGAGTAGGGTGCAGTTTTCTCATGTACTATACCATGTAGTTTATAGAAATCCAAAAATGAAGTAGATTCATATTATGTTCCTATATCACTACGAAGTCTCTTAATTTTCTTATTTGCTTGATTCTCAATCTCAGATTTGAATGTTTTAAACATGTCAAAAGCATCACTCTTATTTTTATAAGGTATACATATGTGAAATCAGAACAGTCATCAGTAAAAGTGAGAAAATAACGATGTCCATGTCTAGTCAAAGTACCATCAAGTTCACATATGTCAGAATGAATTAGTCTAAGGGTTCAGATACTTCATCAACAGATTTGTGAGGTTTCTTTGTGATTTTATCTTGAGTACATAATTCACATTTATCAAGTTCAGATTATGATATTTTAGAAATCATATCTAAGGTGATCATGTTATGAATTATTCGTTTATTAACATGACATAATCTAGAGTGCCAAATATTAAAATCACACAACATATAAGCAGAACTAGTCACTTTATTCAATTCAACATTCAATTTAAACATTCCCTCACAAGCATAAACCTTTCCCACAAAGTATCCCTTATAAGTTAGGGTATACAATCAATCCCAATAACTTGAGTACAGCCAACCATATTAAGGGGAAACCCAGAAACCAGATTCTTCCTCATCTCTGGAGTATGCATAACTTCTTTCAGAATCACAGTCTTTCCAGAGGTAAACTTGATTTCCACATTGCCAATCCCTGCAACTTTAGTGGTGTGATAATCTCCCAACAACATTTTCTGATCATCAGCAGTCGTGTATGTAGTGGACATATCATGATCATAGCTAACATGGAGAGAAGCACCAGTGCCTACCCACCAACCCTCTGATCCACCAATAAGGTGAATCTCAGCAATCATAGCCGAAAGAGGCTTCTCAGTCAGGTTAGCCTGCGGTGAAGAGCTTGGCCTGCTCCGACACTTCCGTGCCATATGACCTGGTTTTCCACAGTTGTAACATAGGAATAACTGTCCACAATCATTCTTTCGGGCTGGTTTCTGCTTCCTTTTGTGTTTCCTTGCGAATTTTGATTCTATTTGTTGCGTCTGGTTTGATTCTTAAATGAATTCTGTTTCGATTTCAGAACAGCGGGTTTGGTCTTCTTAGTGCTGTTGTTATTGACAATCGGCACCTCTTCTCTCTGGTCCTGCTTGCGTGCCTCCTCCTTAATACTGAGGTGTGTGATCAAGCTCTCTAAGGAAAATTCCTTTGTCTTATGTCATAAGACATTCTTAAAATCTTTCCAGTCTATGGGTAATTTGTCAATGATAACAGCAACTTGAAATTGTTCGTCCAACGCCATACCTTCGGAGATGATCTCATGAGCTATTTTTTGAAGTTTGTGAGACTGCATCTCTACTGACCTATCGTCTGTCATTTTTTATTTGAGGTAGCGGATGACTGCATATCATACTTCTTCAGTGCTTCCCAGATCTCCTTTGCTATCTTTTCATCTGAGTTGTAGTAGTCATACAGGTCATCGCTCAGGCCATTCAGAATAAATTTTTTGCAGAGATAATCCTATTCAGTCCAGGTCTGTAACAGCTTCGATTATTCAGTCTAGGAAGCCATCTGTGCTTCATCAGTTTCGTCAGGTCTGTTTGGTAGCTGTGGTTTGTCAATAGTAAACGCAGCCACCACCTTTCTCATCGTTAGGTAGAACTCCATCTTCTGACGCCATAGCTTGAAATGAAAGCCTTCGAATCTGAATGGAGCAGCAGTCACAAGAGGGTTCTTGAAGGCAGAGGGTGGAGCAGCATCATCTAGGGATGAGGTCGAAGCCATTATTTCAGTTCGTCTTTAAATTTTTGGAAAATAATGATTGATTCGCGTACTTTGTCGCTTTCTTGAAGACGATTCGGCCATCTGGTCGGTGGTGCAAACCAGTTCATACTTGTCGCCACCGCCTTTGGGATAAAACAGCCTTCAGAGAAAAAATAACTGATTTGCTTGCCCAATAAATCAGTGCAGATTTGCATGTTCGAACAAAAAATTATTGCTCTCTTATTTTTGTTGAAGAAATTTTAATAGCGGCTGAAGAAGAGAATGTTGTTCCGTTATATAATCTCATTTAAAAATGAATTGTTATAGACAAAAAAATAAATTGCCGAACAGTTTACTGGCTAGTGGGAGGGAGTAGACTGAAAAAATGGATCAAATAATTTACCGTGTCAAACAAAAATCAGCTTAGAAAATTTACCGTGTAAAAAAAGAAACGGTGGGAGTAGGCTGAAAAAGTGGATCAAATAATTTACCGTGTCAAACAAAAATCAGCTCAGAAAATTTACCGTGTCAAAAAAGAAACAGTTCGAAAAATGCAATGTTTTATGGTCCAAAAATATAAGTGTCTATACCACCACGCCGAGGCCCAAACCCCAAGCCCAAACTCGAACCCGAGCCCGAACCGAGTCGGGTCGGTCGGTCAGTCGCGTGCATGTGTAGTGGTCATGCATGGCCTCTCTCCTCACAGCAAAGCATGTATTGGGAGCCCAAGACCCCAACATAGCTTCTAAGAAATGAATATAAATACTTTGCTTCTTTCATATAGTCACATCATGTGGGACTATTCACATATAGGAGCAATCTATTCACTTATTCAATTTTTTTAATAATTCATCTTTTTTAGTTTTTAAAACACTTTCCAACAATCCTCCACTTGAATTTTAAAAATATTTTCAAGCAGTTTCTAAAAATATAAGATTGTGCATAAACAAAGGTGTCTTCCGACTTTAACCTTTGCATAGTGGATAACATTCAGTTTTTACTGGAGTGACACGTAGTCTTGAACTCTATTCCTGACATCTGACCACAAACAACCTTTTTTATAGTGCAATCAATTAAGCCCGTGCATTTATGGCTATGCACGTCTATTCCAATTTAGTGAATGCTCTAGATGTTTTGCCCAAAACTCCATAGGAAACAACCACATTTCCACATTCACATAGGTGAGTCTATCAAGAGTACTCTTAAAGGTAGGTACTCCACTACAAATAGAGTATATATCTAATTAAGAGTTTCTATCAACTCATCCTCTAATCACTTCAGGAATACATGCTTCTTGGTATACTAAATAGCATGTTAAACTACTATCACTACACAACTTTTTTTTACCCATTGAACCTAGTTCTTGGAATCTCCATTCATTTAGGTCGGGTTAGCATTGTGAGTGACTCAACAATCTAAGGGCAATAGTACCATTCTTTTAGAAGTATTAAGGACTTTCTCTCTCAATAGTCCTTTCGTCAAAGGATCTGCCAAATTTTCATCACTGCGTATGTGATCCACTCTAACGGTACCTAAAGAGAGTAGCTCTCTAGCAGTACTGTGCTTATGACATATTTGTCGTCTCTTACCATTATAATAACGGTTCCGAACTTTTGCAATAGCCGCGGTACTATCGCAATGGATCAACATAGCTAGTATCGGTTTTCCCATATGGGAATCGCAACTAGCAGATTTCTCAAATACTCTGCCTCTTCACTAGCTGTGGCTAGTGCTATCATCTCAGACTCCATAGTAGACTGAGCCAAAATAGTCAGTTTCTTGGATTTCCAAGAAACAGTTCCTCTAACGATGCTAAATATATAGCCAACTAGTCGTTTTTGAATCATCAGATAAGGTATTCCAGTCTGCATCGGAATATCCTTCTAGTACAGCTGGAAAACGTTCATAATGTAATCCAAGGCTCAAAGTTCGTTTAAGGTATATCATAACCCTTTCAATGCTCATGCCAATGCTCTATAGTATGTCTACTGGTAAACCTACACAATAATCCCATGACATAGGCAATGTCGGGTCTAGTACAATCAGTGGCATACCGAAGGCTGGCATGCTCGCATAATCAGATTGTCATACACCTTCACCGGTGTTCTTAAATAACTTTACACTGTGATCATATGGTGTATTTTCAGGTTTACAGTCAAAGTAATTGTATTTCTTTTGTATCTTCTCAATGTAATGAGACTGATCCAAAGAAAGTCCCTTTTCTGACCTAGTATTTTTAATACCAAATAGTTACACTCGCCTCACCTAGATCTTTCATATCAAAATTGGAACTTAATAAGGATTTGACTGAGTTCATGGTATGAATGTTTGACCCAAAGATGAGTAGGTCATCTACATAAAGGCATATAATAGTGCAAATGTCATTCTCAGATTTGTAATAAATGCATTTGTCACTTTAATTAACTTTAAAACCATGTGAAATGAATAAGTTATCAATTTTTTTATGCCATTGCTTAGATTCTTGTTTTAAACCATATAATTATTTATCTAATTTGCATACTTTATGTTCTTGACCATGAACTACAAATCCTTTAGGCTGGTCCATATAAATTTCTTTGTCTAATTCACCGTTTAAAAATGTGGTTTTAACATCCATTTGGTGTATTAGTAAATTATGAACTGAAGCAAGTGAGATAAATACCCGAATGGATGTAATTCTAGTTACGGGTGAAAAAGTGTCAAAGAAATCTATATTTTCTTTTTGTTTAAAACCATTAGCTACTAGTTGTGCTTTATATTTATCAATAGTGCTATCAGGTTTTATTTTCTTTTTAAGTACCCATTTATAGCCTATAGATTTACAACTGGGGGGTAAAGCTACAGTGCCAAGTCTTGTTGGATTCCAAAGAATCCATCTCATCATTTATAGCCTCTTGCCAAAAATCGGCATCTAAAGAAGATAAGGCCTCTTGGACGTTTAAGGGATCCTCCTATATAGTAAAAGCACAAAAATCCGAACCAAAATCTTTTACGGTTCTTGCTCTTTTACTTCTTCGAGGTTCAGTTTCAGAATTCTCATTAAGTTTTGTTCGAATAGGCATACTTGAACTTCCCCCATTATTCCTTAATTTAAAAGGAAATTTCGTTTCATAAAAATCGGCATTATTTGATTCAATTATATTATGTGCATTTAGGTCATAAAATCTGTATGCTTTGCTATTAATAACCTACCCTATAAATACACATTCATATGCTTTACTGGCCAATTTTATTCTCTTAGGGTCTGGAATGCGAACATATGCTAAACAACCCCAAGTTCTAAAGTATGAGACATTGGGTTTATGATTCTTTAAAATTTCATAAGGTGAAATTTTATTCTTAGATTTGGGGATTTTATTTAGGACATAGCTTACGGTTAATAATATATCCCCCCCACCAATGTTTTGCTGCATCAGAATTTAGTAAAATGACAACTACTAATTTGGTAAAGGTCCTATTTTTTCTTTCAGCTTTACCGTTCATTTCAGATGAATATGGTGCAGTTCTCTAAGTACTATACTACAAAATTGAAGTGGATTCATATTATGTTCCTTTATCACTACGAAGTCTCTTAATTTTCTTATTTTCTTGATTCTAAATCTCAGTTTTGAATGTTTTAAACATGTCAAAAGAATCACTTTTATTTTTCATAAGGTATACATATGTGAAATCAGAACAGTCATTAATAAAAGTGATAAAATAACGATGTCCAGGTCTAGTCAAAGTACCATCGATTTCACATATGTCAGAATGAATCAAGTCTAAGGGTTTAGATACTCTATCAACAGATTTGTGAGGTTTCTTTGTGACTTTAGCTTGAGTACAAAATTCACATTTATCAGGTTCAGATTCTGACATTTTAAAATCATATGTGATCCACTACAAGAAACCGCATATAGCAGCGGCAATATCCGCTTATAATCCGTCGCTAAATAGGCCTTAGCGACAGATTTCTTGCATAATGTTGTGGTCGGTAAAATCCGTGATGGTATCTATGTCAAATTTTTGCGATGGAATTTAGCATGAGTTTTCCGACAGTTTTTCGTCATTTTACTAATTATATAATAAAAACAAAAATGTATTTATTAATTTAATTTTAATTTATATACCGACTATTTACCAATGGATAATTAACTTATAATAAATAATTATTTATAAAAGGTGTTGGTAAATCATTACTAATTGCAAGGGATTAGCGATGAAAATTAAATTAAGTAAACTTAACCTCCCTTTTTTTGTTGGTAATCCACTGCTATTCCCTTCTGATCTGACTATATACATATACATACACACACACACAGATATATATATATATACATATACATACACACACACACACGCACACACATACTCATCACACATATAATTTGTGTTCCATTCAATACACAATCCTAATGTAAATACATCACAATTAATATCAACACACACATCTCATAGTCAATGTATTATATAAATCACTCATCTCATAATCAACATTACATTTTTTGAAATATAATATTTTCTAATTTTATTCTACTCTCATTAATGTACATATGTTATAACAAGAAAACCAATATCATCAATTCATCAAAACAAATCTACCGCTTCACTATTCACAACCTTCACCTCAAACTCATTCCTTACAATCCCTGTCATTTCCTTTCAACCATCCATGGACATACTTCACTTTTTTCCGGGATATACTTCACTCACCGTAAATTAGCATTTGCCATTTCTTTAAGAGATTGCACCAAATCATCCAAGAGTCAATGAGGATCAGGAACCGAAAGCTCATCCACTGCCAAAACGATCTTTATTTTGTTCATGTAATTCTGGAAATGAAGTGTAACTAACTGCTTGTGCATAATTCCCAAATCAATGATTTTTTCTATTGCAGAGTGAATATACATTGTACAAAACAATAACAACATTACAAACCCAAAATAAAATGTCATTCATGGATAGGGTTAGATAAATACACATGGAATAACAAAAGGTGAAACTAAATCCAAGCAGTAGCCACTTGCAACTTGCACATTTCAAAACACAAACTCGAGACCATAATAACTCCACCGATGCAAAGCATTTGCCATGGAGAGTTATTAATAAGTTTAGGACGAAGCAAGAAGCTAAACAAACACAACCTAAAACCTCCACATGCAGATGAATGTTGAAATCAGAAACCACTGACAAATACAGTGATAACAAATAACCAACCCCTACCAGCAACTTAAAGCATTGTATCACCTAATCGCCAGTACTTTCAAGGTATCAAATGCGCCAAGATTCAAAGCCAAAACACAAGACTAATAGCTGTGTACCCAACCCAAATCCCGAACCTGATGCATAAATTTAGGTTATTAACCATGGTAATGTTATATAACCTGTTATGGAAAATATAGGTTGCTGGTAAATGGATAAACTTACATTGTGATTAGTTGTTACTTAGTATCGGCGTAAAACACATGAAGAGCTAATGTAGCAGAGCATATAGGCATAGAAAGTAATCAAGGCTTGATCCTTAAATTCATGCAAAATTGTTTCTCCAAAGAAATAAATATTCATGCAACACTCTGCTAACGTGTTCTATGTTGCTTTATATAATCCAGGTGTATTAAATGGGGAAAAACATTTAAAAAATATTGATATGTTCCTCGTAGCTTAACCTGATTTAAAAATATTTTTCTAATGAGTATGAACTACCAAAATAAAAGGTTCTACAAAAGAAGTATTTGTCAAATTGGTCTACATGAAGCATCTAAAGTACTATAGTTCATCTTTTCAACGTGCATGATGGATGGTGGAACTCCTATTGCTTTTTTCTTAGAACTTACTCTTTGTAATTTTTTTGGACTCATCATAATATTGGATCAACATTTACATTCCACATATAAGGAGGATTGAGTAATTAAGCTCAAAGTTGAAAACATCTTTACCTATTATGCAACAATGTATTACACATAAATGCAAAAGTCAATGTTAGTAGAGGGCAGTAACTTGGCTTAGTAATATGATGATAACATCCATAAAAGCATATGCAGACCAACCTGTTAAAACAACAGAACGACTATTCAGTTTATAGAGATGTCAAGTGAACTAATATTTTGTTAATGTAATTTAGATGTAAATTTAAATAACTAGTGAAACTAAGGATTATGGTAATTTTAATTTGTACTTAAAAAATTAGTCAGAATCATGATAAGTTGATTTTTACTATAATTGTCATTTGAAATACTTGGTGACAATATAAACTAGAATTAGCACGCGGGAATACCTGTAAACATGGGTGGATAATAATTTTCAACCTGAATTTAGCGACACATCAACTTGGTGTTGTCCAGTGTGAATTGCGTTGAATGTATGAATAAAATTCTGTAAGTTGAGCCCAAATACAAGAAAATGGAAGCAAAATGATTTTAAGAATATATTTAGCAGTCAATGGAGTTTTATTTAAAAAAAGTTGCACTTGAAAAGTAAGTTCGTAAAAGCAGCTGAAAAAAAAACTTCACCTCTGCTAGTAAATTTGGGTAACAAAACTTTTATCCAACAAATATCATGTCAAAGTCAATACAATTGCAACAAACTTAAACTATTCTGACCATTATTACACATCAACAAAATTTAGATCAAAAAATAAGGCAGAATAGGATTATGCAAGAGCTGGTACTCAAACAGCTCAGATGTAAAGTAAGGCTAATTCGTAAACAGTAAAGTCAATTTTGGTGTATTGTCTTACTTAGAGATAAGGTGGAGTGATGAACGAAAATATATCTTATGCCATCGAGTGTACAGTATTTTTCTTTTTGCATGTAGAAGGATCAATTCTGCTACATACAGAAATAAATTTAACAGAAGTGAATCATAACCACATTGGTTTGAAAATTGCTTCTGTATTCTTATCGATCCAATGACATTAACAAAATACAACTGAGTGGTCTGTAGAATTATAAAGTAGGTATTACTTCGGTGGAAACTCAAATCCGATGGTGTTAACCATAATTCAATATTACAAGTGGGATCGATAACATGGTTACAGGGTTGGAGTAAAATTTGAGTATGACTGAAATGGACCTATTTTCAAATGAAAGAAAACTTAATTTAAACTTTGATTGTATCACATCTATATCAGAGTAAATTGAATAATATTAGTTGATGAATTATCTCTTAAGTCCGTCTGAACAGATAAAAGTATCCAATCTCCAAAAAAGTTTTAAAACCATGAAATAACCTGGTTATTTACACATGACTATCAGCGTTCGTCCATTCAATTCCGATTGATTTACACCCTTGGTCAATGGTAATAAATGCTAACAGATCATCAGACCCAACAGCAGAAAAAAAGTATAGGTACCAACAGAAATGGTGACGCAAGTTGATAGAGTAGAGTGTTTACATGGAAAATCAGAATCAGGGGTTGGCAGTTCTGACACCTTTGCATCCGTAGTAAAATGGTCCAACCGATTCTTCCACGGCTGACATCATTCCACTTTCCGTCTCTGGTTCAAGGTCGCGTACCATCTCATAAGCTCTTTTGAGTTTGAGTCGACAATCCTCTTCAAGTTCGTGTTCGATTTTAAGGAATTGGTTGTCGAATTGGATTGTAGAATTATCAGACGACTTTGGATATAAATTTAGGGATTTGATTTTGAGGAGCGTTGCAGCGAAAATTTTAGAATAAACTGTAGAAGATGGAGCCAAGATTTAAGGGAATGGAGCCAGAGTTTTCAATGTTTGGAGCCAAAATTTCAATGTTCGGAGCCAAAACTTAATTAATTAACGTGTGACTTGAGTTTTATGAGGTTTGTACTGTACTATCAAGCGAATATGAAAGTCACAATCTAGAATACTGGTAACCTAAGCACCTGAGCTTAACACTTATACAAAAAAATTACTATTTTTAAATATTTATTTAGATACAATATATATGTACCATTACTAAACAAAAAATCAACTATCCTATATTTTATTGTATTTAATTTTTACTAAACAATGACTTCATTGATTTATAATTTTACATTAACTTAAATATTGAAATAAATATTAATATTAATTTCTAACTTCATATCAATTTAGGTAATAATTTAGTACAGATTTAGAAATACTTAAAATAAACTAAAACAAATATATCAACGATTATTAGTAACAAAAGAATAATTAATTCACAAATGTACCTATTATAGATACAGATTAGAGTATAATTAATAGAACTTTATTATTAAATATTAATTACTAATTATTAATCAATTATCAATTATTTGTGATAATAAACAGTTATCGCAAGTGGCGAAAAAAGTTGCTAAAGATATTTTTTACAACAAGTTTAGAAGCGCAGTTGTAAATAATATGTTTGTTGCAACTGTCATTGAAACTCAATAGCTAAAAATATGTTATAAACCATTAATTAATTAACTATACCATATTACTAGTTAGTAAAAATAATTACAAACCGTTAGTCATTGGTTATCAAAATAAATTTAATTAAACATCAAATATTAATCCATTTTATTAATTATTATTACCTCTTATTTATATTTTATAGTAATTAATAATTAATCAATACTGACTATTGAGTATTATTTACTTTCAATTGTAATTATTTATTATTTATTATTAATATATTATTAACATTAATTATTTAATATTTATATTTACTTATTAAATACTAAGAAAAAAAACAAATGTAAAACATTTTATAAATAATAAATATAAAAGTCCTTTTCAAATCTCTTGAAAAACTGCTGCAAAAATAGCTTCAAAATTATGAGGATGGTAAACAACCACTTTCTACAATGGAAATTAGCATTAAAATTTTGATGACGGTAAAGTGCCGCAATTTCCAATGATTTAGCGACAAAAATAAGATTCGACGGTAATAATTTAAAATAAGCTGACATATAAAATCCAAAATATTATCTCTTACAAAGTCCACGAAAATCCGTCGCTAATTTATGATGGAATTTTCCGCTGCTAAAAATCTGCCGCTATATACAGCTTTTCTTGTAGTGACCATGTTATGAATTATTCGTCTATTAACATGGCATAATCTGGAGTGCCAAATATTAAAATCACACAACATAGAAGCGGAACTAGTCACTTTATTCAATTCAACATTCAATTTAAACATTCCCTCACAAGCATAACCCTTTTGTAACAACCCGCAAATCCGAGCTAATTTAAAATTTTTATTTTGGCAATTTTAGCGAATTTTGAATATTTAAAATGAATTATTTTAAATTATATCGACGAGAAATTTATTTTGAATAGAATTAGAACGTATATATTTATATAGATCGACATTAGAATATAAATATTTTATTTTAATTATAAAAGGAATTGAAAATGGCGCGGTAGTTTGAAAATTCGATTTCAAACTTCAAATGAATGTACATGATTCAAAATAACCCGGATTTTGGCGAAATCAAAAATATTAGAATCCATTTTAGAATATCTTTCCAAAGAATCCGAAAAATTGAAATTTCATAGCGGGAATCAAAAGTTACGTCCAGTTGAAAATTCAGAATAGTCGCTATGAAATTTTGGCCCTTAAAAATGGAAATTTTGCAAACGACCTCCGTTTTCGATGAAACCACTTTTGTTGGATCCAGGATGTGTAATTATTTCTAGATTCCAAAATTCATAATTTTCTGAATCAATATGTGAGCGTGGCAAAAGAAAACGTATTTTGACTATTTTAGTCAATTTCAATCGACCAGAAAATGACCATTTTTCAAACGGTCTCAGAATTTAACGAAATTAGTTTTGTTAGGACCGTATCATCAATACGAAGCTAGAAAATATTTTTTGGGAATTTTTAGAGTCAGTATGTGGCCCCGGTAAATTGAAATGCGCGTTCAAATTCAATATATAGATTTATATTTTGATTTTGACGGAAACTGATCGAAACGATCGAACCAGCTTACGATACATATCCCATTGGGTTCGGAATGAGGGTAATTAGCTAGAGACGACAGGCGTTGCGTCTCGATTGGAGTTCGAATAAAAAGTCAACCCTTTTTGAAAATAAATTAAAATTAAATTAAATATATATAAATATTTACATACCCCTACCCCCCTTATATTTCTCTCCTCTCCCTGTTTCGATTAAAAAGAAAAAAAGGGGGGGCTCGAACGAAGGAACCCCCGACGCCCTAGCCTCCAGACCGACGCCATCGTCAGTGGCGCACCTCGTCGCGCCAGGCCCCCTTCTCTCGCCCCTCCAGTCGCTTCTCCTCCTCCCTTCCTCGGTGTGAAAGGCCTTAACCCAAGTAGCCCCTTGTCGTGGACTTCCCCAGCGCCAGCGCCGTGCCCCGCGCCAAACCCCCCTTCCGACCACCGCCAACAACCGCGTGGACTCCCGCGGCCTCCCTCCTTAGAATGACAGTAAGTTTTTTTTTTACTTTTAATTTAGTTTAAAAAACTGATTTTAGTTAATTTTAAAAAATGATTTTAGTTAATTTTAAAAACTGATTTTTGTATAGTTTAAAAACTGAAAAAGATTGATTTTTAAAACTGAAAAGGATCGATTTTTAAAACTGAAAAAGATTGATTTTTAAAACTGATTTTTTTTTATCGCTTAAAAGATTTGATTTTTTATCGCTTGAAAGTTGTGATTTTTATAAAGCAAACGAAGGGATAAAGTTATGATTTTTATCTATGTGCACAAACGATAAAAATGTGATTTTTATCTAGGTGGAGTTGGAATAAAAATGTAATCTTTTTATATGTAGTAGCATTGTAAAAATATCATCTTTATAGAAAATAGAATTTTTATATAATAGAGAATATAAATATATAATTTTTATATATGTAGCGAAATAAAAATTTGATTTTTATTGTATATAGTGAGATAAAAATGTGATTTTTATATGTGAACAGCGAGAAAATGAAGTTGGAATGTTGGGTGAATCCAAACCGTTCGGAAACAAAGCACGGCGGAGTGGAACCCTCGGTGAGAACTCCTCACTTTTAATTTATTTTCTAGTTGAAATATATACTAGGATGCAGACGGTGCTTAGCAGTACCCGACACCCGTTGTCCACAGACCATGGACGACTTGTTTGATTGTTTGGTTTGATTGATGAATTGGTGTGAATTTGATTTGTGATGTGTTGAAATAAAATATATATTCATGTGTTGAAATAAAATATATATTCATGTGTTGAAATAAAATATATATTCATGCGTTGAAATAAAATATATATATTCATGTGTGTTGAAATAAAATATATATTCATGTGTTGAAATAAAATATATATTCATGCGTTGAAATAAAATATATATTCATGTGTTGAAATCAAATATATATTCATGTGTTGAAATAAAATAAATATTCATTTACAAATCAAACGATTTGTTTATGTACACCGATGATATTGATTGGGACAATAAATTTTACACATCTCCCAACTGCACAAATAAAATCTATGTTTGATTGTTTTTAACCCCACACGGGTGTTGGGATGAAATTTGACATACACTAATCCCAATAATTAGCTGTATGTCGATCGATTGATTGACCGGCTGTTATAAGCGTTGAATATTTATATTTGATGCTTATACAGTGTAGAATGCACTTTGGATGATGGTTGATTATTTATCGTTGCTATTATATACATGTGTTGTATGGAATCCATATAAATAATATTATGTGGTAATTGAGTGGGTCTCATTCCAATTTAGAAAATAAATTATATTCATGTGTTGAATAAACAAAATAGTCATGTGTTGACAATACTCATGTGTTGAGAATATTCATGTGTTGAAACCATTCATGTGTTGAATAAAATGAATATTCATGTGTTGAATAAAAGAAAATATTAATGTGTTGAATAGAATAAATATTCATGTGTAGAATAGAATAAACATTCTTGTGTTGAATAAAAGCCGTGTTGATTAGATTGACGCCATTTTAACGTGAACGATATTTATATCGATTTTATTCATTTTTATAATGAATATAGAAAAGTAAGTGATTTCAAAATACAATGTTTTGAAAATATTATCATTTATATATCGATGATATGGAATATTCAATTTTGATTTGAAATTGAATATGAAGTTGAAATCGTTTTTAAAACGAAGTTAAAACTATATAAAAAATACGTTTTGAATTGAAATCAACGAAATATATATTATATATATTATATATATAATATAATGGCCTGAATAGAATGCGCCGCGCTGCAGCAGTTAGCGAATTTCGACCATTGACTTCGAATTGACGTTGCGGGAGATACGACCATCGGATTCTCCTAAAACCGGAACCGTTGGGTTGGTATCGAAAAGACCTTTCTAACGAATATTAGAAATTAGAAATCTAACGGTTGGATTTAGAATTATGTCCAAATCAAATTTGGAAAAGGTCGTTGTAAGTGCAGTTCGATGGCCGTTGATGGAAATCGACTGTATGGGCCTTGATAAAATTATTAAAAATATCAATAATTAGTGTAAAATCATAAGAAATGATTTGGGAAGAATCGAGATGAAAAATTCCAAATTTGAAAAGATAAAAATAGATTTTCATCGAAATGAACTAGTTTTGAACTAGAATTATAATCCCATTTATTTTTAAAAATAAATAAAGTGGATTTGAAATGGTTTTTGAAAATAACCAGAATTTCCAATAATTGAATTAGAATGGATTTGAATCAAAATTGTCTTTGGAATATTTCGATGTTGGATTTCGTGATTATACAGATATTGGTATGGAAATTTGAAAGATATATTTATATCGTTATTTCCAATACGATATTTGTTGGTCGTAGAATTTGATATTGAATATAAGCCGATATATTTTCTATTCACAGCCTTGTATTTAATATCAAATGGTATTTTGGTTTGTCGTGAATGGTGTCTTCATTAACACTGTTCTTAAACCCAGTTAAGAAAAAGATTAAATCTTTTTATTTAGATTTAATGAAGTGTACCAATTAAATAATATTTAATTGGAATTGAATTGGAATTGATTTTTGGGTTTATCGTGAATGGTGATTTAAATAACACTTGTTCTTTAAACCGATAATTAATGGAATGTGAATTGGGTTTATCGTGAACTGTGTTTTAACGACATTCATTCTTTAACCCGATTTACAGTGAAATGTGATTTGGAATTTATAAATCTTTTGTTAAGATTTAAAGGATATTTTCCAAAGTAAAGTTTTCCAATTTAATAAAATAAATTGGAATGGAATGGAATTCGATTTGGTGATAATCGAAGTGAATTTCTGTGGATGAGGACTGCTAATATATATGGAATTTAAAAGGCATGGCCGTTATTCCATTTATATCGTTAGTCGGATATGGAAGTTTATATCGATTATATATATCGATTTGTTTTCCATGAAGATTCCATCGTTAATGGAATGTGATTGGGTTTATCGTGAACCGTGTTTTAAATGACATTGGTTCTTTAATCCAGTTAAAGACAGGATATGGTTTCCCAAGTTAAACAATCGTTAATATTGATTTTTGGGAAGATTAAAACCAAGTGGAGTTTCCTTATGGAGGATCACACATTTTTTGCTCAAAAAAAAAAACCAAGTGGAGTTTTAATGAATCTTTAATTAGATTGAAATAATCGAGAATGGAGTATCACCAGTTTTGCTCCAGGTGATTGTTAAATCTTTAATTAGATTTGAGCGTGAAGTGGTAATTGAATTTACCGATAACATCGTGGTGTTGGATATGATGTATTACCAGTTTTACTTCATGGGATTAATAGGCTGGGGCTGGGAAATTTAACAAATAATTACTTCGGTAAGGTGCGTTAATCCCGACTAGTATGGAAAACCTTAATAAGGTTTGAAACGATATTCAAAGGAAGATTAAAGAATAAATTTTAAAGAATTTATCTTTGATAAAATTAATGTGAATCTTTCCCTAAGAATGTGAATATTTGAATAAATGAACATTCTGAATTGGAATGAGGCGTATGTTGTGTTTGTGTAACACTTGTTTATTATATACGCGAGTTATTCAGAAAGACCGGGTTTATCCCATTCTGAATAACTGATTCGACGTGGTGTCGAGGATGAAGACGGTTGTAACAACCCGGAAAATCTGGGCCAGTTTAAAATTTTTATTTTGGCAATTGTAGCGAATTTTGATTATTTAAAATGAATTATTTTAAATAATATCGACGATAAATTTATTTTGAATATAATTCTAACGTATATATTATACGCGTCGTCGTTAGAATATAAATAATTATATATAATTATAAAAGGAATTGAAAATGGCGCGGTAGTTCGATAATTCAATTTCAAACTTCAATTGAATGTACCGGGTGCAAAACAATCCGGATTTTAGTGAAACCAAAAATAATGGAATCTAATAGTGAATATCTTTCTAACGAATCCGAAAAATCAAGATTTCATATCAGGAATCAAAAGATAGGTCCAGTTGAAAATTCTGAATAGTCGCTATGGAATTCAGGCCCTTAAAAATGGACATTTTGCAAATGACCTCGGATTTCGACGAAACCAGTTTTGTTGGGTCCGCAGTGTCAAGTTATTGCTAGGTTTTAAATTTCATAATTTTTCGAATCCATATGTGAGCGTGGCAAAGGAAAACGCGTTTGACCAGTTTCAGTTGATTTTAATCGACTGGAAATTGGCCATTTTTCAAACGGTCTCAGAATTCGGCGAAACTAGTTTTGTTAGGACCGTATCGTCAATACGAAGCTAGAAAATATTTTTCGAGAATTTTTCTAGTTAGTATGTGGCCCCAGTAATTTGAAATGTGCGTTTAAAATTCAATATAATGATTTAAATGAAAATTCAAAAGGAAACTGATTGTAACGATCAAATCAGCTTGCGATACATACCCCGTTGTGTTCGGAATGGGGGTAAAACGCTATGGACGACAGGCGGTGGGCCTCGTTTCGAGGTCATATGTAAAAGTCAACCCTTTTGCAAATTTAAATAATAAAATAATAAAAAAATAATAATTTTTAATTTCTTCTTCCCCCCTCCTTTATCTTCATTGCCCCCCCCCCCCCCCCCGACTTCATTATTCAGAAAAAAAATCAGAAAAAAAAAGAGAAAACCTAACTTAGGAATCGACGCCTCCACCAACCTCCCACCGCCGACCGCACCACCGCTCCTCCCAGTCTATCGACGCCTGCCTCCCGTTCGAGCCTCGAAGACATCGACGCCTTCCTCCTCGTTCGAGCCCCGAAGCCCCTCCATCGATCGAAGCATCGCCGCCACTCAGCTGGTCCGTCGCCTTCCCCAGATGCGCCTCCTCTGGCCGAATTCTGCCCCACCGCGAGCTCCAGCACTCGCCGACGTCTCCTTTCCCCCCCCTTCTTCTCGTTACGGTAAGTTGTTTTTGCTTTTATTTTATTTTATTTTATTTTTTTTAGATTTAAAACTGATTATTTTTAAAATGATTTAAGACTGATTTTTAAAATGATTTAAAACTGATGATTTAAAAACTGATTTGGTTTTTAAAAGTAGTAAAACTGATTTGATTTTTTTATAAAGTAGTAAAACAGATTTTATAAAAAGAGTAAAAACTGATTTTGATTTTTAAAAGGTATTGAAAACTGATTTCTTTAAAAAGTAAAAATCATATTTTTATTTATTGAAAGTCGAAGTAAAAATTCGATTTTTATATATTGAATAGCGAAATAAAAATTCGATTTTTATCTATTGAACTTTGAAATAAAAATTCGATTTTTATATATTGAACTTTGAAATAAAAATGTGATTTTTTTTATATTGAACTTCGAATTAAAAATGTGATTTTTATATATTGAACTTTGAAGTAAAAACTCGATTTTTATATATTGAATAGCGAACTAAAAATTCGATTTTTATATATTGAATAGCGAAGTAAAAATTCGATTTTTACATAGGTAGTGAAAGCGGGCGACGAAGATGACAAAAAGGCGAGAACGACGAAGTTTCTGCAAAAGAAGAGCCGTGGAGCTAGGATAGCTATTGGTGAGAATTTCTCACCTTTCAATTTATTTTTCTAGTTATATATATATACTAGGATGCAGACGGTGCTTAGTAGCACCCGACACCCGTCCATAGACCATGGACTTGTTTGTTTGGTTGCAAATAGTTAGATTATTTGATTGAAATTGAATTGTTTGGTGAAATGAATTGATATGATTGATGTGTGAATGGCGTGGGCCTTCACTAGACCGGGGATAAGGCTAGGCCTCGTCCCGTTTCTAGTATCGTGCCGTTATGCCGCCGAAATTTTCTAAAATAAGTTAGAAAAATAAAAATATCATTTTATTTAAAGAATGAATTGAATAGAAGTTCATATGTTGAAATAAAATGTGTTATCGTTAAAAATATAATTTTTAACGTGAATGTGAATAAATAAATATTCATTTACAAACCAGACGGTTTGTTTATGTACACCTATTTGAATGACGTTGATTGGGTCGATAAATTTTACACATCGCCTAACTGCACAAATAAAATATGTGTTTGATTGTTTGAAACCCCACACGGGTGTTAGGATGAAATTTGAAGTTCACTCATCCTGATTGATTAAATATGTCGATCGATTGATTGACAGGCTGTTATAAGCGTTGAATATCTATATTTGATGCTTATACAGTGTAGTGCACTTTGGTTGATGGTTGATTATTTTCAATGCTATTATATACATGTGTTGTATGAAAATCCATATAATTAATTTTATATGGTAATTGATTGGGCCTCATTCCAGTTTTGAAAAAGAAATATTTGAAAAAGAAATATTTGAAAAAGAAATATTTGAAATAGAATATTTGAAAATAAAGGAGTATATGAAGCCGTGTTGATTAGATTGACGCCATTTTGACGTGAACGATATTTATATCGATTTTAAAACGATTTCGAAATGAATTGAATTGAAAGTGATTTCGAAATGAATTGAATTGAAAGTGATTTCGAAATGAATTGAATTGAAAGTGATTTCGAAATGAATTGAATTGAAAGCGATTTCGAAATGAATTGAATTGAAAACGATTTCGAAATGAATTGAATTGAAAACGAATTCAAATTGAATTGAAAACAAATCGAAATGAATTCAAATTGAATTGAAATTCGAATTGAATAGAAATGAATTTTAAAACGAATTTATAAAGAAGAATTCAATTTTGGCTTTGAATTGAAATAGAAGTTGAAATAGAATTTGAAACGAATTTAAAACTATTTATATAATCCGTTTTAAATAGGAATCGACGATATATATATTATATATATTATATATATAATATAATGGCCTGAATAGAACGCGCCGCGCCGCGGCAGTTCGCGAATTTCGACCATTTATTACAAACGGACATTACGGGAGATCCGACCGTCGGATTCTCCTAAAACCGGAACCGTTGGGTTCGTATCGAAAAGAGCTTTCTAATGAATGTTAGAAATTTGAAATCTAACGGTTGGATTTGGAGATACGTCCAAATCAAATTCGAAAAAGGTCGCTGTAAGTGCAGTTCGATGGCCATTGATGGAAATCGACTGTACGGGCCTTGATAAAATTATTAAAAATAGTAATAATTTGTGTAAAATCATAAGAAATGATTTAGAAAGAATTGGGATGAAAAACTCCATATTTGAAAAGATAAAAATAGATTTTTATCGAAATGAACTAGTTTTGAACTAGAATTATAATTCTATTTATTTTTAAATAAATAAATTGAATTTGAAAAGGGTTTTGAAAATAACCAAAATTTCCAATGATTGCATTGGAGTGGATTTGAATCGAAATTGTCTTCGGAATATTTCGATGTTGAAATTCGTGATTATACAGGTGTTGTTATGGAAATTTGAAAGATATATATTTATATCGTTATTTCCAATACGACATTTGTTAATCGTAGAATTTGATATTGAATATAGGCCGATATATTTTCTATTCAGAGCCTTGTATTGAATATCGAATGTGATTTGGGTTTGTCGTGAATGGTGTCTTCACTAACACTGTTCTTGAACCCAGTTGAGAAAAGATTAAATCTTTTTATTTAGATTTAATGAAGTGTACCAATTAAATAATATTTAATTGGAATTGAATTGGTATTGATTTTTGGGTTTATCGTGAACAGTGTTTTAAATAACACTTGTTCTTTAACCCGATAATTAATGGAATGATTTTTGGGTTTATCGTGAACAGTGTTTTAAATAACACTTGTTCTTTAACCCGATAATAAATGAATGTGATTTGGGTTTGTCGTGAATGGTGTCTTCACTAACACTGTTCTTGAACCCAGTTGAGAAAAGATTAAATCTTTTCATTTAGATTTAATGAAGTGTACCAATTAAATAATATTTAATTGGAATTGAATGGATATTGATTTTTGGGTTTATCGTGAACAGTGTTTTAAATAACACTTGTTCTTTAACCCGATAATTAATGGGATGTGACTTTGGGTTTATCGTGAACCGTGTTTTAAATGACACTGATTCTTTAACCCAGTCACAGATTAAAACTAAGTGGAGTTTTAATGAATCTTTAATTAGATTGAAAAGATCGAGAATGGAGTATCACCAGTTTTGCTCCAGGCGATAGTTAAATCTTTAATTAGATTTGAACGTGAAATTTAGAAACTAACTGTCGGTTAGCTAAGTAGAATGGTTTTCTGGATATTGATCTGATGTTGGTTTCGGCCTTCGGGGTTAATATTTGGGGGATTATTCTCTTGATTAATTTACGGTTAGTGACTAATGAATTGGAATGAGGCGTATGTTGTGTTTGTGTAACACTTATTTAAAATATACGCGAGTTATTCGGAAAGACCGGGTTTATCCCATTCTGGATAACTGATACGACGATAAGTCGAAGATGAAGACGATGGTCGAAGACCGGAGGTCTTCACGTCGTTTGGGTGATAACTGATGATCTTGATTGGGCTGTACACCCAAGAAGATGGAAACAGTTAGTGATCGTCCAGACGTACTTGGAGATCGATGGATATGCGGGGTACTAGGTGCCTCCGGTTTCGTTCAGACCCAGAACGGACTTGTAAATGGACTGTGTGTCTGACATTGGATTTCATTCTGTGTGACTGATATCGGTTGCATAGAGTGGTTTGCCTGTGTGGCATGCTAAGATGCAAATGATCAAGGCTTCTGTTGAAAAGCAAAGTCTTGTGGTGATGATCAAAGCACGGCCTTTGTGGCGTAGCTTTGTGTAACGTTTACTTCGCGAGTTTCACACCCGGTATGAACCAAAAACGGGAGAGGACATCAGGGAGGACTTGCGTTTCTTTCTAGCTAGAAGTGGCGTCAGTGGTTTTACACGCCCTGACGAGTTTGACTTATGTGGTTGTTGCGGTTGCGAGGCGCCTCGGTTATATCGGTTTCGGCCGAATGCATTCTGGTCGGCTGACGGACCAGACTTACACCCCATAGGGTGGGGAGACGTATTGTTCAGGCATAATAATCCACTCCGTGTGGACCGGCCCTGACGATCCAAGGGGCAGTTGCGGCTGTTCCTGAGGCTCGGGCTAGACAGTCTCGAATCAGTTGAGGACTATCTTTTGCCTCGGTTCATAGACGGAAATCCAATTTCCAAATACGTGACTTTGCGGTTTTATTTGTAAACCTATATATGGTGACATAGTGGCATGGGACGCTCATGTCGCCTATGATTGATACTTATGATTTGAAGTTGTTTTATACACTATACACTTATAGTAGTATCAAATGATTTGTTTTAAGCGTATCAAGCATTCTTTGGCTGTTATAAGGGAAAACCCTATCCCCCGGCTTGCGTTTGCATTGTATGATAGGACCTGGGTCTTATAACAGCTTCATTTTTCTTTATTTAGCATTGCGCTGTTTGTTTTATGCACTGGTATTCTTGGGAGGAAACCCGTTCCGTGTTATACGGCGTGGTCCCTTGACTTACCTAATGATTTAAAATAAAGAT
The DNA here is from genome assembly GCA_030737875.1 of Allium sativum. Lineage (NCBI taxonomy): Eukaryota > Viridiplantae > Streptophyta > Magnoliopsida > Asparagales > Amaryllidaceae > Allium > Allium sativum. The sequence continues at coordinate 168,908,017 of CM060923.1, forward strand.
TAATAACTGTTTTAGTTCTCACACCAGTCACATGACTGACCTGGAGTTTATTGTTTTAACCTAAACTCTGGGTGCCCTTATTTTCGACACGGGCAGCTAGTAGTTTTGGTTTTGCAGATTTATATGCACAGGATCCTGGTTTACAGCTGGAATGATATCCGGAAAGCTTTGTATCCGCATATCTCTTCTAGTTGTGTATTGTATTATTTTCCGCTGCTATGTATTTAAATGTAATTTAAATCTCTGATATTTCTGTGTAATATTTATTCATACTCTGTATATTCTTGTAATCTGATGCATTGTTGTAATATACAATGAAATGTTCTTCTGTATGCGTTCTGTTTTGTCCTGTTCTCAAACGAAAGGGCGTTTCGAACGGCCTGGATCGGTTTAGCGACTGGTTCGGACCGAGCGAAATTCCTTGCCGTCACAACGGTGATCGAAGGCCGGAGGTCTTCACATCGTTTGGATAATTACTAATGATCTTGATTGGGCTGTACACCCAAGAAGAGGGAATCAGTTGGTGATCGTCCAGACGTACTTGGAGATCGATGGATATGCGAGGAATAAGGTTCCTTCGGTTTCGTTCAGACCCAGAACGAACTTGTATGGACCGTGTGTTTGACATTGGATTTTGCTTTGTGTTGATTGATCTCTATTAAATATACATCTGCTTGGTGAAGGGGGATTTATTCCCTTACTTCACCCTTCTCTGAGACGTACGGGATCAGAGGTTGTATATTGATAGACATCAGTCGCATGGTGTGAATTGCCTGTGTGGCATGCCTAAGTGGAAAATGATCAAGGCTTCTGTTGAAAAGCAAAGTCTTGTGGTTGATGATCAAAGCACCGCCTGTATGGCATAGCTTTGTGTAGCGTTAATTCGCGAGCCTCACACCCCGGTTGTGAACCAGAAACGGGAGAGGACCTCAGGGAGGGCATGCATTTCCTTCTAGCTAGGGTGGTGTCAGCGACCTACCAGCCCTGACATTTATATTATTTTCACCTGTACGGTTGTTTCTGTTGCGAGGCGCCTCGGATATATCGGTGACTATGTGGAGCCGATGGAGTCATAGGACTCATTTACGCCCCAAAGGGCGGGGAAACACAATGTTCAGGCATTTTAATCCACATCGGTGGACCGGCCCTGACGATCCAAGGGCTCACCTGTGTCTGGGTCCTGAGGCTCGGGCTAGAGAGTCTCGAATTCGGTGAGGACGATCCCTTGCCTCGGTTCACGGATGGAAATCCAACTTCCAATACGCGACTTTGCGGTTTTAGTTGTAAACCTATATATGGCGACATAGTGGTATGGGGCACTTATGCCGTCTATGATTGATACTTATGATTGAAATTGTTTTGACACTATACACTTATAGTAATAATAAAAGATGAAATTTAGCGTATCAAGCATTCTTTGGCTATTATAAGGTAAAACCCTATCCTCCGCTTGCGTTGCATTGTGTGATGGGACCTGGGTCTTATAATAGCTTCATTGTTCTTTATTTAGCATTGCGCTGTTGTTTTATGCACTGGTATTCTTGGGAGGAAACTTGTTCCGTGTTATACGGCGTGGTCCCTTGATTTACCTAACTTTAAAATAAAGCTTAATAACTGTTTTAGTTCTCACACCAGTCACATTACTGACCTGGAGTTTATTGTTTTAACATAAACTCTGGGTGCCCCTATTTTCCGCACAGGCAGCTAGTAGTTTTGGTTTTGCAGATTTATATTCACAGGATCCTGATTTACAGCTAGAACGATATCCGGAAAGCTCTGTATCCGTATATCTCTTTCAGTTGTGTATTGTATTATTTTTCCGCTGCTATGTAATGTATGGTAATCTTTGATATTTTGTGATGTATATTATTTGTTCATACTCTGTATATTCTTGTATTCTGATGGAATTGTTGTAATAAGCAATGAAATGTTCTTCTGTTTGTGTTCTGATTTGTCATGTTCTCAAAACAATCAGGGGTTTCGAACGGTCTTGGTCGGTTTAGCTATTGATTCGGATCGAGCGAAATTCCCAATTGTTACACCTTTCCTACAAAGTTTCCCTTATAAGTTAAGGTATACAAATCAGCCCCAATAACTTGAGTAGCCCCAATAACTTGCGTGCCTCCTCCTCAATATGGAGACGCGTGATCATGCTCTCTAAGGAAAATTCCTTAGTCTTATGTCGTAAGACATTCTTAAAATCTTTCCAGCCTGGGGGTAATTTGTCAATGATAACGACAATTTGAAATTGTTCGTCCAACGCCATACCTTCGGAGATGATCTCATGAGCTATTTTTTGAATCTCGTGAGACTGCATCTCTACTACCCTGTCGTCTGTCATTTGGTATTTGAGGTAGCGGATGACTGCATACTTCTTTGCCCCTGCCTCCTCTATATCATACTTCTTCTTCAGTGCTTCCCAGATCTCCTTTGCTATCTTTTCATCTGAGTTGTAGTATTCATATAGGTCATCGGTCAGGCCATTCATAATAAATTTTTTGCAGAGATAATCCTGTTTAATCCAGGTCTACAACAGCTTCGATAGTTCAGTCCAGGAAGCCATCTGTGCTTCATCAGTTTCGTCAGGTTTGTTTGGTAGCCGCAGTTTGTCAGTAGTCAGCGCAGCCACCACCTTTCTCATCGTCAGGTAGAACTCCATCTTCTGACGCCATAGCTTGAAATGCAAGCCTTCGAATTTGAACAGAGCAGCAGTCACGAGAGGGATCTAGATGGTAGAGGGTGGAGCATCATCATCTAGGGCTGAGTTCGAAGCCATTGTTTCAGTTCGTCTTCAAATTGTTGGAAAACAATGGATGAATCGCGTACTGTTTCGCTTTCTTGAAGACGATTTGACGATCTGGTCTGTGGTGCAAACCATTTCGTACTTGTCGCCGCCGCCTTTGAGGTAAAATGGCCTTCGGAGAAAAATAACTAATTTGCATGCATAACAAATCAGTGCAGATTTGCACGTTCGAACAAAAATTACCGCTCTTTTTTTTGTTGAAGAAATTTTTATGGCGGCCGAAGAAGAGAATGTTGTTCGGTTATAAAATCTCGTCTAAAAATGAATTGTTATAGACGAAAAAATAAATTACTGAACGGTTTACTGGGTAGTGGAAGAGAGTCGGCTGAAATAGTGGATCAAATAATTTACCGTGTCAAACAAAAATCGGCTCAGAAATTTACCGTGTCAAAAAGAAACGGTTCAAAAAATGCAATGTTTTACGGTCCAAAATATAAGTGTCTACACCACCAGGCAAAGGTCTAAAGCCCAAGCCCAAACCCGAAACCGAGCCCGAACCGAACCGGGCTGGGTCGGGTCGGGTCGAGTCGGTCGGTCGCGCGCATGTGTGGTGGTCATGCATGACCTCCCTCCTCACAAAAAAGCATGTATTGGGAGCCCAAGGCCCCAACATAGCTTCTAAGAAACAAATATAAATACTTTGCTTCTTTCATATAGTCACATCATGTGGGACTATTCGCATATAGGAGCCATCTATTCACTTATTCATTTTTTTTAATAAGTCATCTTTTTTTGTTTATAAAACATTTTCCAACAATCCCCCACATGAATTTTTAAAAATATTATCGAGCAGTTTCTAAAAACATAAGATTTTGCATAAACAAAGGTGTCTTCAGACTTGAAACTTTGCATTGTGGATAAGATTCAGTTTTTACTAGAGTGACACGTAGTCTTGAACTCTATTCCTCACATCAGACCACACATAAGCTTTTCTATAATGCAATCAATTAAGCTCGTGCATTTATGGCCATGCACGTCTATCCATATTTAGTGAATGCTCTAGAAGTTTTGCCCAAAACCCCATAAGAAACGGCCACATTTCCACATTCACATATGTGAGTCTATCAAGGGTACTCCTGAAGGTAGGTACTCCACTCCAAATAGAGTATAGATCTCATTAAGAGTTTCTATCAACTCATCCTCCAATCACTTCAGGAATACATGTTTCTTGGTATACTAAATAGAATGTTCAACTACTATCACTACACAACTTGATTTCACCCATTGAACCTAGTTCTTGGGATCTCCAGCCATTCAGGTTGGGTTACCATTGTGCGTGAATCAACAATCTAAGCCCAACAGTCCCATTCTTTTAGAAGTATTAAGGACTTTCTCTTTGGACAGTCCGTTCGTTAAGGAATCTACCAAATTTTCATCACTGCATATGTGATCCACTCTAACGGCACCTGAAGAGAGTAGCTCTCTAACAGTACTGTGCTTACGACATATCTGTCGTCTCTTACCGTTATAATAACGGTTCTGAATTCTCGCAATAGCCGTGGTACTATTGCAATGGATCGACCCAACTGGTATCGGTTTTTCCCTAAAGGGAATCTCAGCTAGCAGATTTCTTAAATATTCTACCTTTTCACTAGTTATGGCTAGTGCTATCATCTCAGACTCCATAGTAGACTGAGCCAAAATAGTCTGTTTATTGGATTTCCAAGAAATATCTCCTCCAGCGATGCTAAATATATAGCCACTGGTCACTTTTGAATCATCAGATAAAGTATTTTAGTCTGCATCGGAATATCCTTCAAGTATAGCTGGAAACCTTTCATAATGTAATCTAAGGCTCGTAGTTCATTTAAGGTATCCCATAACCCTTTCAATAGCATGCCGTTGCTCTATACTAGTTCTATGGTAAACCTGCACAATAATCCCACGACATAGGCCTAGTACAATCAGTGGCATACTGAAGGCTGCCAATGATGCTCGCATAATAAGACTGTCTTACACCTTCACCAGTGTTCTTAAATAAATTTACACTATGATCATAAGGTGTATTTGCAGGTTTACAGTCAAAGTAATTGTATTTCTTTAGTATCTTCTCAATGTAATGAGATTGATCCAAAGAAAGTCCCTTTTCTAACCTGGTAATTTTAATGCTAGGGGTTAAACTCGCCTCATCTAGATCTTTCATATCAAAATTGGCACTTAATAAGGATTTGACTGAGTTTATGGCATGAATGTTTGACCCAAAGATGAGTAGGTCATCTACATAAAGGCATATGATAGTGCAAATGTCATTCTCAGATTTGTAATAAATGCATTTGTCACTTTCATTAACGTTAAAACCATGTGAAATGATTAAGTTATCAAATTTTTCATGCCATTGCTTAGGCGCTTGTTTTAAAAAATATAATGATTTTCTAATTTGAATACTTTATGTTCTTGACCATGTACTACAAATCCTTCAAGCTGGTCCATATAAATTTCTTCGTCTAATTCAACATTTAAAAATGTGGTTTTAACATCCATTTGGTGTAATAATAAATTATGAATTGAAGCAAGTGAGATTAATACCCGAATGGATATAATTCTAGTTACGGGTGAAAAAGTGTCAAAGAAATCTATATTTTCTTTTTGCTTAAAACCTTTAGCTATTAGTCGTGCTTTATATCTATCAATAGTGCCATCAGGTTTTAATTTCTTTTTAAGTACTCATTTACAGCCTATAGATTTACAACCGGGGGGTAAATTTACCAAGTGCCAAGTCTTATTGGATTCCAAAGAATCCATCTCATCATTTGTAGCCTCTTGCCAAAATTCGACATCTAAAGAAGATAAGGCCTCTTGGAGGTTTAAGGGATCCTCCTCTATAGTAAAAGCACAAAAATCCAAGGCAAATTGTTTTACGGTTCTTGCTCTTTTACTTCTTCGAGGTTCAGTTTCAGAATTTTCATTAAGTTCTGTTCGAATAGGCATACTTGAAGTTCCCCCACTATTCCTTAATTTAAAAGGAAATTTCGTTTCATAAAAATCGGCATTATTTGATTCAATTATCTTATGTGCATTTAGGTCATAAAATCTATATGCTTTGTTTTTAATAGCATAGCCTATAAATACACATTCATATGCTCTACCTGCCAATTTTATTCTCTTAGGGTCTGGAATGCGAACATATGCTTAACAACCCCAAGTTCTAAAGTATGAGACATTGGGTTTGTGATTCTTTAAAATTTCATAAGATGAAATTTTATTCTTAGATTTGGGGATTCTATGCAGAACATAGCATACGATTAATAATATATCCCCCCACCAATGTTTTGCTGCACTAGAATTTAGTAAAATGGCAACTACTAATTCGGTAAAGGTCCTATTTTTTCTTTCAACTTTACAGTTCATTTCAGGTGAATAGGGTGCAATTCTCTCATTACTATACCGCGTAATTGAAGTAGATTCATATTATGTTCCTCTATCACTGCGAAGTCTCTTAATTTTATTATTTGCTTGATTCTCAATCTCAGTTTTGTATGTTTTAAACATGTCAAAAGCAACACTTTTATTTTTCATTAGGTATACATATGTGAAATCAGAACATTCATCAATAAAAGTGATAAAATAATGATGTCCATGTCAAGTCACAGTACCATCAAGTTCATATATGTCAGAATGAATCAAGTCTAAGGGTTCAAATACTCTATCAACAGATTTGTGTGGTTTCTTTGTAATTACAAAATTCACATTTTTTAAGTTTAGATTCTGACATTTTTTGAATCATATATAAGGTGATCATGTTATGAATTATTTGTCTATTAACATGACATAATGAAACACCCCACCTCCATTAAGGTCACTCACAAAGGGAATGCCTTAACTTTGGTGGAGGTTTATAAGTAAAAGCCACAGATGAACTCAAGACAAATATAAATACACATATTTTAAACAACGGAAACCAAACAAACTTTTATTTCATCAATACGTGTATCAAACAAAGATTTCCATAATTGTCTCAAAATACTTTCAACATTACAACCTCATAACTGCCTTGATTATTAAAGAAGCATGAAAACATAAATAAAGTGACAAAAAATCCCCATAGTGATATCCAAAGCCATTATCCGAGCAAGAAAGATCCAAATCATACATCTACATTCTTGGTGCTTGTAAAGAGCCTGACTGAGTTGAGTTGTTTCCTCCTTGTGGACCTGAGAGGGGGGGAACGAAAGAAAATAGGGTCAGACATAAAGCCTGAGTAAATCTAGTAACTCTTCTATACGTGAATAAGAAAAGGTTATGATGGATGTAGACTAAAAATAGGAAAGTGTCACAAGCTAAGGAAGTGTCGAATGTACTATCACACCCATACTATATCTCTGCACCTACTTGAGTTTATTCTAACTGGCACCCTGTGGTGAGGGTGAAGTGATCCCCATTCTTATTAATGATCGGCTCCTACTCGCGTTAACATGTGTCATACGGCCCCCAAGAATTGTAGATACCTATGCTGGTCCCACCATGGGGTGTATCAAGACCCATGGTGGCGGCCCCGACACAAAACTAGAAGGCATAGATTATACTACTGGTGTCCCCAGTGCCCTGGTTGTCTGCTCCGGAGTGTGTGCACGCCCGCACCCTGTTAGACCTGTACTGTGCACCCACCGCCGTTGTTTGACCGCTTACAATCAGCCCAGTAATCGTGCCCCACCCTGCCTAGTTTCAGGGTACCGTTGATACCTAACTTTGGGTTACTGCTGAAACGGGTCCCTCGTTACCAGGATTTTCTAGTCAAACATGTTAAGTCGTTAAGTGTCTGTATTTACCTAACCCCACCCATCAATTCTTGTTAACATGTTGAATTTGGTTAAGTGTTATAGTTGACTTAACCCTACCGTCTGTCCTTAGCCTCTTAGGAGCACCAGACCACTCACATTAGACAGGTATTGCTATGGTTACTGGATGTGTCGGTTGGTTCCAGGCAGGTTTACACCGTAGCTCAGTCTAACCTTGGGTCCTTATTGGGCTCAATGCTTAACCACCCACATTGGATAGGTATTGTTGTGACTACTGGACAGCCGGGCGGGTCCGGGCAGGTTTACATCACAACTCAATCCAACCTCGGGTTAAGCATATCGTGTTTTCTAAATTTACATATTTTATTACTTCTCAACCATATGTAAATGTCATATCTTTTATTTTTGGGTATTTCAATTCATACCGCTTATGTGTCATAATCATTGGCATGTGCCAAACATGCCAACATATATTTTCATATTTTACACCCAACGTTATTACCCCCGTTTGTTCGCAACGTTATAACATGTGTTGGGCTTGTCACAATTCAGCCCAACTTTATAAACGTGAGGAAAAGGGGAAATCATGAACATGTAATACCCAAAGGTGTGTGGCGCATGAACTTGCAATTTGGCGATTCAACTAACATATAACATGGGTCATGTGAACTTGCATTCGAATCAAAGTATGACTAAGTAGGTGACATATGAAATGGCATAGTTTAGGCAAATACAAACTTGTGTTTAAACATGTTTAACTTGGCATAATATCGACCACAAAACTAGCATGTTATATATATTCATCAAAATGTACAATTTTGTCATCTAATCATATAGCCTATTTCAACATGAACTTGCATAGTTTATGAAACCCAAACGATGTTTGACATAGAACCAATTATATTTTGCAAATAAACATGAACTTGCATAGTTTATGAAACATACATCCAATTATACTTGCAAACATAGATCTAATTATACTTGCCAATAAACATAAGGATGATATCATAGGTTTTGGGTCATGTAGGCATAAAAGGTCTATAACATGTTTACATAAATTCTAATTTAGACTAAGAGAATATACATAGTCCATGCCATCGACATATACAAAAAGGGATCAATTTCTAGTTTTTGCCACAAGCTTGCAAGTGCCATTGTTTTTCATATACAATTGTTCGATAGGCTTGCATCAATCAATTTATGCCACAAACATCAATACACAAGTCATGATAGAACCATTACAATACACAAAGATTATAATAACACGATTCTATTTTCATTTACATCGAATCACATCACAGTTTTTATTCATATTTTGAAAGGTCACTATACTTACAATGTGTGATGAATTCTTGTTTTCTGATTTCTGTTATTCTGATTTGGAGATGCTCTCCTTTGGGTAGCAAAGTTGCGTTGAATGATTTGATTAAGATTTGATCTTCTTTTAATTTGATTCGTCTCTTAGGCTTGTTGGCTTGTCTCTAGGCTTTCTAATTGACGGCCATTCCTAGTTCCTCTCCAACAGCATGACGGCTTTTGTATTCTATTATTTGTGTGAATTTAGGGTTAGACTTGAGTTGTATTTATAGAATTTTAAATTGTTTTGAGCTGTCAATGAAGCTAGGGTGAATCCAGACCATCCATCTCAAGAGAGGCCAATAAGAAAGAGACATGTAAGCCCTAGTGACTCAGCCAAGCATCAGAATTCGACCAGACCCTGACCAAGCCAGCCAGGGCCTGACCAGCAGGTCTTTCTGACCTGGGCGCACTTGGCAGGTGCGCCAGGCCAAAATTGTAATGGCGCACTTCCCAAGTGCGCCAGTTCAACTTTGTTCTGGCGCACTTCACAAGTGCGCCAGTGCATTCTGACCCATTTTCCGGTTTTTCTGCCCAACTTCGTCCGTCCATATCTTCTTCATACGATATCCGTTTTACGCAAACTAGAACTCTATCTCAAGCAGAATTTCGAGACGAACGCAATGGCGTAACCCATTTCCCTTGATTTCATCATCTATAATTAATTATACTTTAATTCGTGAAGCTTAACGTTATAGAATTCACGGGGTGTTACATTTTCCCCCACTTAAAAGGATTTCGTCCCCGAAATCTTCAAGTTAGAAAGAATGTATATCCTACCATCCAATAGTCCGTCTACTCAACCAACAAACACAGGCATCCACTGTCCTTAAAAGACTTCTAATGCTTCATGATCATATGCATAGTGTGTGTACATGTCCTTATCTAATGCAGAAATCAGGCGGTCTACTGATTCAGTTGACCTCCTTAATGCGAATCATGTAAGTGTCATGAATCCATTATGTATGCAAATTTTTCCTACTCATAATTCTACATGAGTGCACAACTATTCATACAAATGCGACGACCATATGACAGCATATCAAGTTTACAACCATATACAAATAAGAATACATATATGCATATGCAGTATGAAGTGATTGAGCCGATTTAAGACCTAGGTTGTGTGTGTATATGCATCCACAAGCAACCACTTGCAACCAATTGCAACCACTTGCAGCCATCAACCATAACATGTTTCAAATACATGTTTACATCCAAAGGGGTTTCTACCTAAGGATAAAGGATAATATCGAGGAGATATACCTAAAAAGATAGATACAAGCACAACTTAAGAAAAAGAGAGGTCAAAGATGTACCCTCAAAAAGAAGAGGGTAGGCAGCGCGTATTCTGTCCTCAGTTTCCCAAGTCGCGTCTTCTTCGGCGTCGCTCCACTGAACTTTAACGAGTTTGACTTCACGGTTGCGTAGCTTTTTCACTTCAGTTCCTATGATGCGGGTTGGAACTCCCTCACAGTTGCTTCGCGTTCCACTTCGGCTTCTTCTAGAATGCTTGGCTCCACCACTTCCGCTGATTCATGTAGAAATTTCCGGAGATGAGAAACGTGAAAGACGATGTGAATTCCAGCCAATCTTTCAGGCAGATATACTCTATAAGCCATTTTCCCAATCTTCTCGATGATAGGGAACGGTCCTACAAATCTTGGTGCTAGATTTCCTGCGGATCCAAAGCGAACGACGTTCCTTAAAGGGGATACCTTAAGGAAAACCTTGTCCCCAACCTCAAACTCAAGGTCGGTCCTTCTTTTGTCGGCGTAGGATTTCTGTCTGTCTTGGGCTGTCTTCATTCTCCTACGTATCAAGTCCACTTTCTCTGAAGTTTCTCGAATCATGTCTGGCCCAAGTATAAGCTTATCTGTAGACTCCCAAGTTGGTGATTTGCACGGTCTTCCATACAAGGCTTCGAAGGGTGCCATGCCGATGGTAGCTTGGTAGCTGTTGTTGTAGGCAAATTCCACTAAAGGAAGGTGATCCTCCCACGTCCCTCCAAAGTCAAGAATGCAAAGTCTTAAAAGATCCTCTTAAACTCTATTCACCCTTTTCGTCTGGCCATCGGTTTGAGGGTGATAGGCCGTGCTCAAACATAACTGCGTGCCTACAGCTTCTTGCAGACTCCGCAAAAACTCACTCGTGAAGATAGGGTCTCGGTCACTAACAATGCTGGAGGGTATGCCATGGAGTCGAACTATTTTCTTGAGATAAAGAGATGCTAGAGATGAGGCAGTCCTTCTACTCTTGATAGGTATAAAGTGGGCGCTTTTAGTAAGCCTATCCACTATTACCCAAATACTAGTGTTGCCTCTTCTCGACCTAGGCAGTCCATCAATGAAGTCCATTGAAATGCTATCCTACTTCCACTGTGGGACCTCTAGAGGGTGAAGTAGTCCTCCAGGCTTCTTTTGTTCCGCCTTGACCCGTTGGCAGGTCATGCACTTAGAAACGAAATCTGCTACGTCTTGCTTCATGCCGCTCCAAAAGAAAGTCCTTTTTATATCCTTGTACATCTTATCACCGCCAGGGTGTATAGTCATCTTGGAATGATGCGCTTCCTCGAGAACCTTCTTTGTCAACTCCCTTGCTTGTGGGACGCATAATCTTCCATCTCATCTCAGCCAACCCTTATCATCGATGGCGTATCTACTGAGGTGACTAAAAGTCTCACCCCTAATAAGTTTATTAATCACATCAACAAGCTGAGGGTCTTCACGTTGGGCAACCCCTATTGAGTCTAAGAGAGTTGGGCGTACTTCGAGAGATGCTAACAAACCCGGTACAAAATCCGAGGAGGGTCTAAAGTTGAAACTGGCTATATACTCCAAGTTTTGCCTTTCCACAAAGAGAGGGCTTAGGGTCAGTTTCTTTCGGCTCAACGCGTCTGCTACCACGTTGCCTTTTCCGAGAGTACAAGAAATTTCAAAATCATACGAGGCAAGAAACTCCATCCATCTTTGCTGCCTCAAGTTAAGATCCTTCTGGGAGAAGAGATATTTCAACGATTTATGGTTAGTGTATAATTCAAATTTCTCACCTAGGAGATAATGGCGCCAAGACTTAAGTGCAAAGACGATGGCGGCCAACTGAAGATCGTGGGTTGGGTAGTTCTTTTCATGAACCTTCAATTGTCTTCCGCCATAAGCTACTACCCTTCCTTCTTGCATTAGAACAGCGCCTAGTCCCGTTCCACGTGCATCCGTGTATACTGTGAATATTTGGCTTCCGTCAGGCAGAGTTAGAACTGGGGTTGTTGTGAGAGCCCTTTTTAATCGTTGGAAAGCAAACTCGCAGTCCAAATCCCAAGTGAACGCCAGATTCTTCTTGGTTAGCCTTGTGAGTGGGGCTGAGATTTTCGCAAAATCCCTAATAAACTTTCGGTAAAAACCGGCTAGCCCAAGAAAGCTTCGAACTTCGGTTGCATTTCTTGGTGTCTTCCAATCTTGCACAACCACCACTTTTGCGGGGTCCACAGCCTACCCTTCTTTGGACACTATGTGCCCAAGAAACCTTACTTCTTTTCTCCAGAAGTGACACTTGGAGAATTTGGCTTTTAGTTGATGTGCACGGAGAGTATCCATGATTTCTTTCAGATGCTGAGCATGTTCTTCCTCACTCTTTGAGAAGATTAAGATATCATCTACGAAGACAACCACAAATTTGTTGAGGAATTCTCTGAACACCCTGCTCATTAGGTCTACGAAATAAGCGGGTGCATTTGTCAAGCCGAAAGGCATGACAAGCCACTCGAAGAAACCGTCTGGGGTTCTGAACGCTGTCTTATCAATGCTGTCTTCAGCTACTCTTAGCTGATGGAACCCAGTTGCCAGATCAAGTTAGGAGAAGACTGTCGCACCTACAAGCTGATCAAACAAATCGTCGATTCGGGGAAGAGGGTGCCTATTCTTCTTGGTCAATTTGTTTAACTCCCTACAGTCGACGCAAAGGCGAAGAGAACCGTCTGCTTTGGTTGCAAACACCACTGGAGCACCCCATTCTGAAATGCTCCGTCTAATGAACCCCTTTTCAAGAAGTTCTTTAACTTGCTTACTGAGCTCCTTTCTCTCCCTTGGAGCCATGTGTATGACAGGTAAAGCTACAGGCTTTGCGTTATCCACAAGATATATGCGGAAGTCTATTTCCCGCCTCGGAGGTAAGCCTTTCACTTCCTCAAAGACATCCGGATATTCCTGGACTATTCTAACTGATTGCAAATTCTCATCAGAAGCATCAAGCGACTCTAGATAACTAAGCATAACAACATTCAAGGGATTACAAGAAATTTCTAGATTATTACCAAGCCGAGTCAAGAGTCTAACTACTCTTTTCTCACAGTCAAGAATGGCACTATTACTGGACAACCAGTCCATGCCTAAGATCAAACCATATCCCGAGAAGCCCAAAACAAAGGCACTACAACTAAACTCAATGCTGAGAATAGAGATTTTCAAACCCAAACAAACCATTGACAAGTAAGCGGAGCCCCCAATTGGATTTGAAATTACTAAGGGATCTTCTACCATACTAGTGTCTAGATGCAGAGATTCTACTAAGGCAGATGAAATAAAAGAGTTTGATGCACCAGAGTCAAAAAGTGTACGAACTGGATGATCATAAAGATAGACTACACTTTCTACAGAAATATTACTACCTAAAGTTCTCACGATAGGATTGAGAAGATAAGCAGGATAAAACAAAGCATCTAGGAGAGGAAGTTAAAGAGGTACCCCCAGAAGGTCCTGCTTGCGGGCCTTGCCCTTGCTTCTTAGGGCAGTCACTAGCCATGTGTCCAGCCTCACCGAAATGGAAGCAAGTAGCACTCATCTTCCTCTTCTTCTTTCTGCAGTCGTTCACCACATGTCCAACAATTCCACAGAAATAACATTTCCTTTTCTCACGTGTCTTGTTATTATTGTCATGGTCCTTTCCTTCTTGAATATTATCCGTCTTCTTGTTTGACGATTCTTCCGTTTGCTGTTTCACGTAGAGGAGGAGGAGTAAAAGCATCTGTAGCTGGGGAGTAAGGTCCCCAGACATGCTAAAACAGAAAGGAAAGATTCAAAACGAAGGATAGAGGGAGATAGTGCATATGGCTTTGGGGGATTATGTCTTTTAAAATATAATACCTTTTCTCTAAAAAAATGCTTCTTTAAACTTTCTTTTTGAAAACAATTTTCAAAAACTTTTATCTTATCTGGTAAACCTATGCTCTGATACCAAGTGAAACACCCCACCTCCATTAAGGTCACTCACAAAGGGAATGCCTTAACTTTGGTGGAGGTTTATAAGTAAAAGCCACAGATGAACTCAAGACAGATATAAATACACATATTTTAAACAGCGGAAACCAAACAAACTTTTATTTCATCAATACGTGTATCAAACAAAGATTTCCATAATTGTCTCAAAATACTTTCAACATTACAACCTCATAACTGCCTTGATTATTAAAGAAGCATGAAAACATAAATAAAGTGACAAAAATCCCCATAGTGATATCCAAAGCCATTATCCGAGCAAGAAAGATCCAAATCATACATCTACGTTCTTGGTGCTTGTAAAGAGCCTGACTGAGTTGAGCTATTTCCTCCCTGTGGACCTGGAGGGGGGGAAACGAAAGAAAAGAAGACGAAAAGAAAATAGGGTATGACATAAAGCCTGAGTAAATCTAGTAACTCTTCAATATGTGAATAAGAAAAGGGTATGATGGATGTAGACTAAAAATAGGAAAGTGTCACAAGCTAAGGAAGTGTCGAATGTACTATCACACCCATACTATATCTCTGCACCTACTTGAGTTTATTCTAACTGGCACCCCGTGGTGAGGGTGAAGTGATCACCATTCTTATTAAAGATCGACTCCTACTCGCGTTAACATGTGTCATACGGCCCCCAAGAATTGTAGATACCTATGCTGGTCCCACCATGGGGTGTATCAAGACCCATGGTGGCGGCCCCGACACAAAACTAGAAGGCATAGGTTATACTACTGGTGTCCCCAGTGCCCTGGTTGTCTGCTCCGGAGTGTGTGCACGCCCGCACCCCGTTAGACCTGCACTGTGCACCCACCGTCGTCGTTTGACCTCTTACAATCAGCCCAGTATTCGTGCCCCACCCTGCCGAGTTTCAGGGTTACTGCTGAAACGGGTCCCTCGTTACCAGGATTTTCTAGTCAAACATGTTAAGTGGTTAAGTGTTTGTATTTACCTAACCCCACCCATCAATTCTTGTTAACATGTTGAATTTGGTTAAGTGTTATAGTTGACTTAACCCTACCATCTGTCCTTAGCCTCTTAGGAACACCAGACCACTCACATTAGACAGGTATTGCTACGGTTACTGGATGTGCGGGTCGGTTCCGGGCAGTTTTACAACGTAGCTCAGTCTAACCTCGGGTCCTTATTGGGCTCAATGCTTAACCACCCACATTGGATAGGTATTGTTGTGACTACTGGACAGCCGGGCAGGTCCGTGCAGGTTTACATCACAACTCAATCCAACCTCGGGTTAAGCATATCATGTTTTCTAAATTTACATATTTTATTACTTCTCAACCATATGTAAATGTCATATCTTTTATTTTTGGGTATTTCAATTCATACCGCTTATGTGTCATAAGTATTGGCATGTGCCAAACATGCCAACATATATTTTCATATTTTACACCCAACGTTATTACCCCCGTTTGTTCGCAACGTTATAACATGTGTTGGGCTTGTCACAATTCAGCCCAACTTTATAAACGTGAGGAAAAGGGGAAATCATGAACATGTAATACCCAAAGGTGTGTGGCGCATGAACTTGCAATTTGGCGATTCAACTAACATATAACATGGGTCATGTGAACTTGCATTCGAATCAAAGTATGACTAAGTAGGTGACATATGAAATGGCATAGTTTAGGCAAATACTGTAACAACCCGAAAATCTGGGCCAGTTTAAAATTTTTATTTTGGCAATTTTAGCGAATTTTGATTATTTAAAATGAATTATTTTAAATAATATCGACGAGAAATTTATTTTGAATATATTTAGAACGTATATATAATATACGTCGTCGTTAGAATATAAATAATTATATATAATTATAAATAGAATTGAAAATGGCGCGGTAGTTCGATAATTCGATTTCAAACTTCAATTGAATGCACCGGGTGCAAAACAATCCGAATTTTAGTGAAACCAAAAACATTAGGATCTATTTGATAATATCTTTCCAACGAATCCGAATAATCGAAATTTCATAGCGGGAATCAAAAGATATGTCCAGTTGAAAATTCTGAATAGTCGCTATGGAATTCAGGCCCTTAAAAATGGGAATTTTGCAAACGACCTCGGATTTCGACGAAACCAGTTTTGTTGGGTCCGTGATGTCAAATTATTGCTAGGTTTCAAATTTCATAATTTTTCGAATCAATATGTGAGCGTGGCAAAGGAAAACGCGTTTGACCGGTTTTAGTTGATTTTAATCGACTGGAAATTGGCCATTTTTCAAACGGTCTCAGAATTCGACGAAACTAGTTTTGTTAGGACCGTATCATCAATACGAAGCTAGAAAATATTTTTCGACAATTTTTAGGGTTAGTATGTGACCCCGGTAATTTGAAATGTACGTTTAAAATTCAATATAGTGATTTAAATGTAAATTTAACGGAAACTGATTGTAACAGCCGAATCGGCTTGCGATACATATCCCATTGTGTTCGGGATGGGGGTAAAACGCTATGGACGGCAGGCGGTGGGCCTCGTTTAGGGGTCATATGTAAAAGTCAACTTTTTCAAAAAATAAAATAATAAAAAAAAAGGGAACTTTCTCTTCCCCATTACCCAGTGCCCCCCCCCGATTCATCGGAGAATCATTCCAAAAAAAAAAAAAGAAGAACCTATACCCTAAATCGCTCAGCCGCCACCCACGCACCACCACCCATCGCCACCGCCCGACGAAGCCAGCGTCCACCACCCTCGAGCGACCCTCCCACTTCCCCCTCCTCGCGAGCGACGATCGAACCTCCCCTCTAGCCCAACCCACCACCCGCGAGATCCCCGACCACCAAAACCCTAGGCCGCGCTCAACTCCGGCGCCCCACAGCGAGCTTCAGCCCCCCCTGGCGCCTTCGACAAAGAAGAAAGGTAATTTTTATTAATTGAATTGTTACACTTAAAAATGTCAAATACATTGTTTTAAAAATCTGAAAGTTAAAAGTGTAAAAAGCGTTGTTTTTTTCTGAAATAATAAAATATATAATGCAGTTTTTATTTATATATATAGCAATGTAAAACCAATTTCTACTTATAATGGTTTATATAAAAAAAGAGGTGATTTTTGTTCAAACAAAAAGAGAAGATTTTTACTAACAAAAAGAATTTGATTTTGAAAAGATAAAAATAGAACTTTTATCGTATGCTAGGAATATTTTTATGAAGTTAAAAATATGATTTTTATATTTTTATGAGAATAAAGATATGATTTTTATATTTTTAAAAGTATTAAAAATATAGTCTTTACTATATAGATGATATAAAAATATGATTTTTGTCTATGTAGAGAAGTAAAAATATAATTTTTACATGATAGGAATATTAAAAATATCATCTTTATATAGGTAGCAAAATAAAAATGTGATTTTTATAGTGATGAAATTGAAAAGGCGAAATCTTTATATGAAAAATGGCGTGATAAAAATATAATCTTTACGATATGAACATCGATGTAAAAATTCGATTTTTATATATTGAATAGCATAATAAAAATTCGATTTTTATATATTGAATAGCGAAGTAAAAATTCGATTTTTTTACATATGTAGTGGAAGCGGACAACGAAGGGGACAAAAAAAGGCGAGAACGACGAAGATTTCTACATAAGAAGAGTCAAGATGATTGGATAGCTATCGGTGAGAATTTCTCACCTTTCAATTTCTTTTACTAGTTATGTATATATATATACTAGGATGCAGACGGTGCTTAGTAGCACCCGACACAATCGTCCACAGACCATGGACTTGTTTGTTTGATTGCAAAAATTAGTTAGATTATTTGATTGAAATTGAATTGTGTGGTGAAATGAATTGATTTGATTGATGTGTGAATGGCGTGGGCCTTCACTAGACCGGGGATAAGGCTAGGCCTCGTCCCGTTTCTAGTATCGTGCCGTTATGCCGCCGAAATTTTCTAAAATAAGTTAGAAAAATAAAAATATCATTTTATTGAACAAATGAACCGAATAGAATATTCATAGGTTGAATAAAATGTTTTATCGTTAAAAATATAATTTTTAACGTGAATGTGAATAAATAAAATATTCATTTACAAACCGGACGGTTTGTTTATGTACACCTATTTGAAGGACATTAATTGGGACGATAAATTTTACACATCGCCCAACTGCACAAATAAAATATGTGTTTGATTGTTTGAAACCCCACACGGGTGTTAGGATGAAATTTGAAGTTCACTCTTCCTGATTGATTGAATATGTCGATCGATTGATTGACAGGCTGTTATAAGCGTTAGATATCTATATTTGATGCTTATACAGTGTAGTGCACTTTGGTTGATGGTTGATTATTTTTAAATGCTATTATATACGTGTGTGGTATGAAAATCCATATAATTAACTTTATATGGTAATTGATTGGGCCTCATTCTAATTTGAAAAATAAAGAATATTATAAAATAAAGGTTCATGTGTTGACAGTACTCATCCATTGAGATTGGTCATGTGTTGAACGAAATATTTTAGTAATAAAATTTACATCCTTATCAATATAAAATAAAGGTTCATGTGTTGACAGTATCATCCATTGAGATTGGTCATGTGTTGAACGAAATATTTTAGTAATAAAATTTACATCCTTATCAATATAAAATAAAGGATCATGTGTTGACAGTACTCATCCATTGAGATTGGTCATGTGTTGAACGAAATATTTTGATAATAACAGCTATTTTGAAAAAGAAATATTTGAAAAAGAAATATTTGAAAATAGAAATTTATGAAGCCGTGTTGATTAGATTGACGCCATTTTGACGTGAACGATATTCATATCGATTTAAAAACGATTTCGAAATGAAATGAATTGAAAACGATTTCGAAATGAAATGAACGGAAAACGATTTTGAAATGAAATGAATTGAAAACGATTTCGAAATGAAATGAATTGAAAACGATTTCGAAATGAATTGAATTGAAAACGATTTCGAAATGAATTGAATTGAAAACGATTTCGAAATGAAATGAAATGAATTGAAAACGATTTCGAAATGAATTGAATTGAAAATGATTTCGAAATGAATTGAATTGAAAACGATTTCGAAATGAATTGAATTGAAAACGATTTCGAAATGAATTGAATTGAAAACGATTTCGAAATGAATTGAATTGAAAACGATTTCGAAATGAATTGAATTGAAAACGATTTCGAAATGAATTGAATATAAAACGAATTCAAATTGAATTGAAAACGATTTCGAAATGAATTGAATATAAAACGAATTCAAATTGAATTGAAAACGATTTCGAAATGAATTGAATATAAAACGAATTCAAATTGAATTGAAAGCAAATTGAAATGAATTCAAATTGAATTGAAATTTGAATTGAATAGAAATGAATTTTAAAACGAATTTATAAAGGAGAATTCAATTTTGATTTGAATTGAAATGGAAGTTGAAATTGCTTTTGAAACGAATTCAAAACTATTTATATAATTCGTTTTAAATAGAAATCGACGAAATATATATTATATATATACTATATATAATATAATGGCCTGAATAGAACGCGCCGCGCCGCGGCAGTTCGTGAATTTCGACCATTTATTTCAAACGGACATTACGGGAGATCCGACCGTCGGATTCTCCTAAAACCGGAACCGTTGGGTTCGTATCGAAAAGATCTTTCTAACGAATATTAGAAATTTGAAATCTAACGGTTGGATTTGGAGTTACGTCCAAATCAAATTTGAAAAAGGTCGCTGTAAGTGCAGTTCGATGGCCATTGATGGAAATCGACTGTACGGGCCTTGCTAAAATTATTAAAAATAGTAATAATTTGTGTAAAATCATAAGAAATGATTTGTGAAGATTTGGGATGAAAAACTCCATATTTGAAAAGATAAAAATAGATTTTTATCGAAATGAACTAGTTTTGAACTAGAAACATAATTCTATTTATTTTTAAATAAATAAATTGAATTTGAAAAGGGTTTTAAAAATAACCAGAATTTCCAATGATTGCATTGGAGTGGATTTGAATCGAAATTGTCTTCGGAATATTTCGATGTTGGAATTCGTGATTATACAGATGTTGTTATGGAAATTTGAAAGATATATATATATATATATCGTTATTTCCAATACGACATTTGTTAATCGTAGAATTTGATATTGAATATAAGCCGATATATTTTCTATTCAGAGCCTTATATTGAATATCAAATGTGATTTGGGTTTGTCGTGAATGGTGTCTTCACTAACACTGTTCTTGAACCCAGTCGAGAAAAGATTAAATCTTTTTATTTAGATTTAATGAAGTGTACCAATTAATTAATATTTAATTGAATTGAAATGGAATTGATATTGATTTTGGGTTTATCGTGAACAGTGTTTTAAATAACACTCGTTCTTTAACCCGATAATCAATGGAATGTGACTTTGGGTTTATCGTGAACCGTGTTTTAAATGACACGGATTCTTTAACCCAGTTAACGATTAAAACTAAGTGGAGTTTTAATGAATCTTTAATTAGATTGAAATGATCGAGAATGGAGTATCACCAGTTTTGCTCCAGGCGATAGTTAAATCTTTAATTAGATTTGAACGTGAAATGGTAATTGAATTTACCGATAACACTGTGGTGTTAGATATGAAGTATTACCAGTTTTACTTCATGGGATAAATAGGTTGGGATTGGGAAATTAAAACAAATGATTACTTCGGTAAGGTTCGTTAATCCCGACTAGTTGAATCGAAATTCAAAAGTTGATTAAAGAATAAATTCAAGGAATTTTCCTTGGATAAAATTAATGGGAACCTTTCCCTATGGATGTGAAATTAGAAACTAACTGTCGGTTAGCTAAGTAGAATGGTTTTATGGATATTGATCTGATGTTGGTTTCGGCCTTCGGGGTTAATATTTGGGGAATTATTCTCTTGATTAATTTACGGTTAGTGACTGATGAATTGGAATGAGGCGTATGTTGTGTTTGTGTAACACTTATTTAAAATATACGCGAGTTATTCGGAAAGACCGGGTTTATCCCATTCTGAATAACTGATACGACGAGAAGTCGAAGATGAAGACGATGGTCGAAGACCAGAGGTCTTCACGTCGTTTGGGTAATTACTGATGATCTTGATTGGGCTGTACACCCAAAAAGATGGAAACAGTTAGTGATCGTCCAGACGTACTTGGAGATCGATGGATATGCGGGGTACTAGGTGCCTCCGGTTTCGTTCAGACCCAGAACGGACTTGTAAATGGACTGTGTGTCTGACATTGGATTTTAGTCCGTGTGATTGATCTCTATTAAATATATATCTGTTTGGCGGCGGAGAATTTATTCTCTTGCTTAACGCCCTTCTCTGAGACGTACGAGCTCAGGGGTTATATATTGATGGATATCAAACGCATGGAGTGAATTGCCTGTGTGGCATGCCTAAGTGGCAATTGATCAAGGCTTCTGTTGAAAAGAAAAGTCTTGTGGTGATGATCAAAGCACGGCCTTTGTGGCGTAGCTTTGTGTAACGTTTACTTCGCGAGTTTCACACCCGGTATGAACCAAAAACGGGAGACGGACCTCAGGGGGGACATGCGTTTTCTTTCTAGCTAGAAGTGGCGTCAGTGGTTTTACACGCCCTGACGAGTTTGACTTATGTGGTTGTTGCTGTTGCGAGGCGCCTCGGTTTGATCGGACGATCCGGGTCCGATGGAGTCATTTAGTTGGCTCACCTACGCCCCAAAGGGCGGAGAAACGTATTGTTCAGGCATTATAATCCACATCGGTGGACCGGCCCTGACGATCCAAGGTACGGTTGCGGCTGTGCCTGAGGGGCGGGCTAGAGCGTCTCGAATCGGTTGAGGACTATCTTTTGCCTCGGTTCATAGAAGGAAATCCAATTTCCAATACGACATTGCGGTTTTGATTGTAACCTATATATGGCGACATAGTGGTATGGGGCATTCATGCCGCCTATGATTGATACTTATGATTTGAAGTTGTTTTATACACTATGCACTTATTATAGTATCATATAATCTGTTTTAAACGTATCAAGCATTCTTTGGCTATTATAAGGTAAAAACCCTATCCCCCGGCTTGCGTTGCATTGTGTGATAGGACCTGGGTCTTATAATAGCTTCATTTTTCTTTATTTAGCATTGCACTGTTTGTTTTATGCACTGGTATTCTTGGGAGGAAACCCGTTCCGTGTTATACGGCGTGGTCCCTTGATTTACCTAACTTTGAAAATAAAGATTAACTGTTTTAGTTCTCACACCAGTCACATGACTGACCTGGAGTTTATTGTTTTAACCTAAACTCTGGGTGCCCCTATTTTGACACGGGCAGCTAGTAGTTTTGGTTTTGCAGATTTATATTCACAGGATCCTGGTTTACAGCTGGAACGATATCCGGAAAGCTTTGTATCCGTATATCTCCTTCTAGTTGTGTATTGTATTATTTTCCGCTGCGATGTATTTAAATATAATTTAAATCTCTGATATTTATGTGTAATATTTATTTGTTTATACTCTGTATATTCTTGTAATCTGATGCATTGTTGTAATATACAATGAAATGTTCTTCCGTATGCGTTCTGTTGTGGCTTGTTCTCGAACTATCCGACGCTTTCCTTTACGGGGAAGTTACGGGTTTTTACAGTTGGTATCAGAGCTTTGGTTTACAAAGCTCAGAGAACAAGGCACATTAGAACCGTACGAAAGAATTCATCAGATATTGGATTAGTAATATCCAATGAGGATGACTCGTTAGAGATGGGATCAGTATCCTAGAACGAGTGTGAAGAGTATATTTTTAAAATGAAAACAAATTTTGTTTTGAAAATTTAAATCAACTATTCGTATTTGATTATTTGTTTATATTGATTTTGGACAGTCCAGTATATAAAGATTTTGCGTATACGTCTGATCCACGTGTATTTGAAATTTTAATATACTGGATAGATATAGAATCACATTCTAGTTGCCCGGGGATGATTCTGATAATGCTGCAGCGTTACCAGTATTAATTTTCGAGTGACGAAGGTGTGATATCTACATATTTCCATCAGGCTGGTGTGAGAACCAAAACTTATATAGATAGAACACATTGTTGTGAATTGGCATCAAAAATCTGATTTTTGTATATATATCAAATTATGAATTTGAAACATTAATTCACTAATTGATTGATGTTTGTGTTGTTTGTTTAGTTGTTTGCTAATTTTTAACCATTAAGCCTAATTGAACCAAATAATGAATTATAGTGAAATTTGGTCGCATTTGCTTGCATATACATATACTTACATTGAACAGGTCATAGCAAGGAGGCTAGAGCAGAAGAATAAAATTTGTTTGCCCGACAAATAGGTACATGTTTACTACATAATTTACTGTTTTGTTTGGGTGATGATGATTTTATGAGCCTATTGGCTAGCCGCTTGACTTTTTCTTTTTCTTTTTGAGATCTGAAGGACCGGGGAAGCTATTTGAAATTCCCCGATGCTCCCGGTGCAGGGGAGGTTATGGCGAAATTTTTCGAAAATTTAGGGTGTTAGCCAAATTTTTGAAATTTTGAAAATTCTCAGAAACTGAAAAGTTAGAGAATGTAAGCCAGACCGAAGGTAGAGTTGATTAATCAAACCACTTTCGACTTTGTTCTTTTTCGGGGACGAAAAGTTTTAAGTGGGGGAGATTGTAACAACCCGAAAATCTGGGCCAGTTTAAAATGTTTATTTTGGTAATTTTAGCGAATTTTGATTATTTAAAATGAATTATTTTAAATAATATCGACGAGAAATTTATTTTGAATATATTTAGAACGTATATATAATATACGTCGTCGTTAGAATATAAATAATTATATATAATTATAAATAGAATTGAAAATGGCGCAGTAGTTCGATAATTCGATTTCAAACTTCAATTGAATGCACCGGGTGCAAAACAATCCGAATTTTAGTGAAACCAAAAACATTAGGATCTATTTGATAATATCTTTCCAACGAATCCGAATAATCGAAATTTCATAGCGGGAATCAAAAGATATGTCCAGTTGAAAATTCTGAATAGTCGCTATGGAATTCAAGCCCTTAAAAATGGGAATTTTGCAAACGACCTCGGATTTCGACGAAACCAGTTTTGTTGGGTCCGTGATGTCAAATTATTGCTAGGTTTCAAATTTCATAATTTTTCGAATCAATATGTGAGCGTGGCAAAGGAAAACGCGTTTGACCGGTTTTAGTTGATTTTAATCGACTGGAAATTGGCCATTTTTCAAACGGTCTCAGAATTCGACGAAACTAGTTTTGTTAGGACCGTATCATCAATACGAAGCTAGAAAATATTTTTCGAGAATTTTTAGGGTTAGTATGTGACCCCGGTAATTTGAAATGTACGTTTAAAATTCAATATAGTGATTTAAATGTAAATTTAACGGAAACTGATTGTAACAGCCGAATCGGCTTGCGATACATATCCCATTGTGTTCGGGATGGGGGTAAAACGCTATGGACGGCAGGCGGTGGGCCTCGATTAGGGGTCATATGTAAAAGTCAACTTTTTCAAAAAATAAAATAATAATAAAAAAAGGGAACTTTCTCTTCCCCATTACCCCCCGGCCCCCCCCCCCCCCCGATTCATCGGAGAATCATTCCAAAAAAAAAAAAAAAAAAGAAGAACCTATACCCTAAATCGCTCAGCCGCCACCCACGCACCACCACCCATCGCCACCGCCCGACGAAGCCAGCGTCCACCACCCTCGAGCGACCCTCCCACTTCCCCCTCCTCGCGAGCGACGATCGAACCTCCCCTCTAGCCCAACCCACCACCCGCGAGATCCTCGACCACCAAAACCCTAGGCCGCGCTCAACTCCGGCGCCCCACAGCGAGCTTCAGCCCCCCCTGGCGCCTTCGACAAAGAAGAAAGGTAATTTTTATTAATTGAATTGTTACACTTAAAAATGTCAAATACATTGTTTTAAAAATCTGAAAGTTAAAAGTGTAAAAAGCGTTGTTTTTTTTTCTGAAATAATAAAATATATAATGCAGTTTTTATTTATATATATAGCAATGTAAAACCAATTTCTACTTATAATGGTTTATATAAAAAAAAGAGGTGATTTTTGTTCAAACAAAAAGAGAAGATTTTTACTAACAAAAAGAATTTGATTTTGAAAAGATAAAAATAGAACTTTTATCGTATGCTAGGAATATTTTTATGAAGTTAAAAATATGATTTTTATATTTTTATGAGAATAAAGATATGATTTTTATATTTTTAAAAGTATTAAAAATATAGTCTTTACTATATAGATGATATAAAAATATGATTTTTGTCTATGTAGAGAAGTAAAAATATAATTTTTACCTGATAGGAATATTAAAAATATCATCTTTATATAGGTAGCAAAATAAAAATGTGATTTTTGTAGTGATGAAATTGAAAAGGCGAAATCTTTATATGAAAAATGGCGTGATAAAAATATAATCTTTACGATATGAACATCGATGTAAAAATTCGATTTTTATATATTGAATAGCATAATAAAAATTCGATTTTTATATATTGAATAGCGAAGTAAAAATTCGATTTTTTTACATATGTAGTGGAAACGGACAACGAAGGGGACAAAAAAAGGCGAGAACGACGAAGATTTCTACATAAGAAGAGTCAAGATGATTGGATAGCTATCGGTGAGAATTTCTCACCTTTCAATTTCTTTTACTAGTTATATATATATATACTAGGATGCAGACGGTGCTTAGTAGCACCCGACACAATCGTCCACAGACCATGGACTTGTTTGTTTGATTGCAAAAATTAGTTAGATTATTTGATTGAAATTGAATTGTGTGGTGAAATGAATTGATTTGATTGATGTGTGAATGGTGTGGGCCTTCACTAGACCGGGGATAAGGCTAGGCCTCGTCCCGTTTCTAGTATCGTGTCGTTATGCCGCCGAAATTTTCTAAAATAAGTTAGAAAAATAAAAATATCATTTTATTGAACAAATGAACCGAATAGAATATTCATAGGTTGAATAAAATGTTTTATCGTTAAAAATATAATTTTTAACGTGAATGTGAATAAATAAAATATTCATTTACAAACCGGACGGTTTGTTTATGTACACCTATTTGAAGGACATTGATTGGGACGATAAATTTTACACATCGCCCAACTGCACAAATAAAATATGTGTTTGATTGTTTGAAACCCCACACGGGTGTTAGGATGAAATTTGAAGTTCACTCATCCTGATTGATTGAATATGTCGATCGATTGATTGACAGGCTGTTATAAGCGTTAGATATCTATATTTGATGCTTATACAGTGTAGTGCACTTTGGTTGATGGTTGATTATTTTTCAATGCTATTATATACGTGTGTGGTATGAAAATCCATATAATTAACTTTATATGGTAATTGATTGGGCCTCATTCCAATTTGAAAAATAAAGAATATTATAAAATAAAGGTTCATGTGTTGACAGTACTCATCCATTGAGATTGGTCATGTGTTGAACGAAATATTTTAGTAATAAAATTTACATCCTTATCAATATAAAATAAAGGTTCATGTGTTGACAGTCTCATCCATTGAGATTGGTCATGTGTTGAACGAAATATTTTAGTAATAAAATTTACATCCTTATCAATATAAAATAAAGGTTCATGTGTTGACAGTACTCATCCATTGAGATTGGTCATGTGTTGAACGAAATATTTTGATAATAACAGCTATTTTGAAAAAGAAATATTTGAAAAAGAAATATTTGAAAATAGAAATTTATGAAGCCGTGTTGATTAGATTGACGCCATTTTGACGTGAACGATATTCATATCGATTTAAAAACGATTTCGAAATGAAATGAATTGAAAACGATTTCGAAATGAAATGAACGGAAAACGATTTCGAAATGAAATGAATTGAAAACGATTTCGAAATGAAATGAATTGAAAACGATTTCGAAATGAATTGAATTGAAAACGATTTCGAAATGAATTGAATTGAAAACGATTTCGAAATGAATTGAATTGAAAACGATTTCGAAATGAATTGAATTGAAAACGATTTCGAAATGAATTGAATTGAAAACGATTTCGAAATGAATTGAATTGAAAACGATTTCGAAATGAATTGAATTGAAAACGATTTCGAAATGAATTGAATATAAAACGAATTCAAATTGAATTGAAAACGATTTCGAAATGAATTGAATATAAAACGAATTCAAATTGAATTGAAAACGATTTCGAAATGAATTGAATATAAAACGAATTCAAATTGAATTGAAAGCAAATTGAAATGAATTCAAATTGAATTGAAATTTGAATTGAATAGAAATGAATTTTAAAACGAATTTATAAAGGAGAATTCAATTTTGATTTGAATTGAAATGGAAGTTGAAATTGCTTTTGAAACGAATTCAAAACTATTTATATAATTTGTTTTAAATAGAAATCGACGAAATATATATTATATATATAATATATATAATATAATGGCCTGAATAGAACGCGCCGCGCCGCGGCAGTTCGTGAATTTCGACCATTTATTTCAAACGGACATTACGGGAGATCCGACCGTCGGATTCTCCTAAAACCGGAACCGTTGGGTTCGTATCGAAAAGAGCTTTCTAACGAATATTAGAAATTTGAAATCTAACGGTTGGATTTGGAGTTACGTCCAAATCAAATTTGAAAAAGGTCGCTGTAAGTGCAGTTCGATGGCCATTGATGGAAATCGACTGTACGGGCCTTGCTAAAATTATTAAAAATAGTAATAATTTGTGTAAAATCATAAGAAATGATTTGTGAAGATTTGGGATGAAAAACTCCATATTTGAAAAGATAAAAATAGATTTTTATCGAAATGAACTAGTTTTGAACTAGAAACATAATTCTATTTATTTTTAAATAAATAAATTGAATTTGAAAAGGGTTTTAAAAATAACCAGAATTTCCAATGATTGCATTGGAGTGGATTTGAATCGAAATTGTCTTCGGAATATTTCGATGTTGGAATTCGTGATTATACAGATGTTGTTATGGAAATTTGAAAGATATATATATATATATATCGTTATTTCCAATACGACATTTGTTAATCGTAGAATTTGATATTGAATATAAGCCGATATATTTTCTATTCAGAGCCTTATATTGAATATCAAATGTGATTTGGGTTTGTCGTGAATGGTGTCTTCACTAACACTGTTCTTGAACCCAGTCGAGAAAAGATTAAATCTTTTTATTTAGATTTAATGAAGTGTACCAATTAATTAATATTTAATTGAAATGGAATTGATATTGATTTTGGGTTTATCGTGAACAGTGTTTTAAATAACACTCGTTCTTTAACCCGATAATCAATGGAATGTGACTTTGGGTTTATCGTGAACCGTGTTTTAAATGACACGGATTCTTTAACCCAGTTAACGATTAAAACTAAGTGGAGTTTTAATGAATCTTTAATTAGATTGAAATGATCGAGAATGGAGTATCACCAGTTTTGCTCCAGGCGATAGTTAAATCTTTAATTAGATTTGAACGTGAAATGGTAATTGAATTTACCGATAACACTGTGGTGTTAGATATGAAGTATTACCAGTTTTACTTCATGGGATAAATAGGTTGGGATTGGGAAATTAAAACAAATGATTACTTCGGTAAGGTTCGTTAATCCCGACTAGTTGAATCGAAATTCAAAAGTTGATTAAAGAATAAATTCAAGGAATTTTCCTTGGATAAAATTAATGGGAACCTTTCCCTATGGATGTGAAATTAGAAACTAACTGTCGGTTAGCTAAGTAGAATGGTTTTCTGGATATTGATCTGATGTTGGTTTCGGCCTTCGGGGTTAATATTTGGGGAATTATTCTCTTGATTAATTTACGGTTAGTGACTGATGAATTGGAATGAGGCGTATGTTGTGTTTGTGTAACACTTATTTAAAATATACGCGAGTTATTCGGAAAGACCGGGTTTATCCCATTCTGAATAACTGATACGACGAGAAGTCGAAGATGAAGACGATGGTCGAAGACCAGAGGTCTTCACGTCGTTTGGGTAATTACTGATGATCTTGATTGGGCTGTACACCCAAAAAGATGGAAACAGTTAGTGATCGTCCAGACGTACTTGGAGATCGATGGATATGCGGGGTACTAGGTGCCTCCAGTTTCGTTCAGACCCAGAACGGACTTGTAAATGGACTGTGTGCCTGACATTGGATTTTAGTCCGTGTGATTGATCTCTATTAAATATATATCTGTTTGGCGGCGGAGAATTTATTCTCTTGCTTAACGCCCTTCTCTGAGACGTACGAGCTCAGGGATTATATATTGATGGATATCAAACGCATGGAGTGAATTGCCTGTGTGGCATGCCTAAGTGGCAATTGATCAAGGCTTCTGTTGAAAAGCAAAGTTTTGTGGTGATGATCAAAGCACGGCCTATGTGGCGTAGCTTTGTGTAACGTTTACTTCGCGAGTTTCACACCCGGTATGAACCAAAAACGGGAGACAGACTTCAGGGGGGACATGCGTTTTCTTTCTAGCTAGAAGTGGCGTCAGTGGTTTTACACGCCCTGACGAGTTTGACTTATGTGGTTGTTGCTGTTGCGAGGCGCCTCGATTTGATCGGACGATCCGGGTCCGATGGAGTCATTTAGTTGGCTCACCTACGCCCCAAAGGGCGGAGAAACGTATTGTTCAGGCATTATAATCCACATCGGTGGACCGACCCTGATGATCCAAGGTACGGTTGCGGCTGTGCCTGAGGGGCGGGCTAGAGCGTCTCGAATCGGTTGAGGACTATCTTTTGCCTCGGTTCATAGAAGGAAATCCAATTTCCAATACGACATTGCGGTTTTGATTGTAACCTATATATGGCGACATAGTGGTATGGGGCATTCATGCCGCCTATGATTGATATTTATGATTTGAAGTTGTTTTATACACTATGCACTTATTATAGTATCAAATAATCTGTTTTAAACGTATCAAGCATTCTTTGGCTATTATAAGGTAAAAACCCTATCCCCCGGCTTGCGTTGCATTGTGTGATAGGACCTGGGTCTTATAATAGCTTCATTTTTCTTTATTTAGCATTGCGCTGTTTGTTTTATGCACTGGTATTCTTGGGAGGAAACCCGTTCCGTGTTATACGGCGTGGTCCCTTGATTTACCTAACTTTGAAAATAAAGATTAACTGTTTTAGTTCTCACAACAGTCACATGACTGACTTGGAGTTTATTGTTTTAACCTAAACTCTGGGTGCCCCTATTTTGACACGGGCAGCTAGTAGTTTTGGTTTTGCAGATTTATATTCACAGGATCCTGGTTTACAGCTGGAACGATATCCAGAAAGCTTTGTATCCGTATATCTCCTTCTAGTTGTGTATTGTATTATTTTCCGCTGCGATGTATTTAAATGTAATTTAAATCTCTGGTATTTCTGTGTAATATTTATTTGTTTATACTCTGTATATTCTTGTAATCTGATGCATTGTTGTAATATACAATGAAATGTTCTTCCGTATGCGTTCTGTTGTGGCTTGTTCTCGAACTATCCGACGCTTTCCTTTACGGGGAAGTTACGGGTTTTTACAAATACAAACTTGTGTTTAAACATGTTTAACTTGGCATAATATCGACCACAAAACTAGCATGTTATATATATTCATCAAAATGTACAATTTTGTCATCTAATCATATAGCCTATTTCAACATGAACTTGCATAGTTTATGAAACCCAAACGATGTTTGACATAGAACCAATTATATTTTGCAAATAAACATGAACTTGCATAGTTTATGAAACATACATCCAATTATACTTGCAAACATAGATCTAATTATACTTGCCAATAAACATAAGGATGATATCATAGGTTTTGGGTCATGTAGGCATAAAAGGTCTATAACATGTTTACATAAATTCTAATTTAGACTAAGAGAATATACATAGTCCATGCCATCGACATATACAAAAAGGGATCAATTTCTAGTTTTTGCCACAAGCTTGCAAGTGCTATTGTTTTTCATATACAATTGTTCGATAGGCTTGCATCAATCAATTTATGCCACAAACATCAATACACAAGTCATGATAGAACCATTACAATACACAAAGATTATAACAACACGATTCTATTTTCATTTACATCGAATCACATCACAGTTTTTATTCATATTTTGAAAGGTCACTATACTTACAACGTGTGATGAATTCTTGTTTTCTGATTTCTGTTATTCTGATTTGGAGATGCTCTCCTTTGGGTAGCAAAGTTGCGTTGAATGATTTGATTAAGCTTTGATCTTCTTTTAATTTGATTCGTCTCTTAGGCTTGTTGGCTTGTCTCTAGGCTTTCTAATTGACGGCCATTCCTAGTTCCTCTCCAACAGCATGACGGCTTTTGTATTCTATTATTTGTGTGAATTTAGGGTTAGACTTGAGTTGTATTTATAGAATTTTAAATTGTTTTGAGACGTCGATGAAGCTAGGGTGAATCCAGACCATCCATCTCAAGAGAGGCCAATAAGAAAGAGACATGTAAGCCCTAGTGACTCAGCCAAGCATTAGAATTCGACCAGACATTGACCTGGCCAGCCAGGGCCTGACCAGCAGGTCTTTCTGACCTGGGCGCACTTGGCAGGTGCGCCAGGCCAAAATTGTACTGGCGCACTTCCCAAGTGCGCCAGTTCAACTTTGTTCTGGCGCATTTCACAAGTGCGCCAATGCATTCTGACCCATTTTCCGGTTTTTCTGCCCAACTTCGTTCGTCCATATCTTCTTCATACGATATCTGTTTTACACAAACTTGAACTCTATCTCAAGCACAATTTCAAGACGAACGCAATGGCGTAACCCATTTCCCTTGATTTCATCATCTATAATTAATTATACTTTAATTCGTGAAGCTTAACGTTATAGAATTCACGGGGTGTTACACGTAATCTAGAGTGCCAAATATTAAAATCACACAACATATAAGCAGAAATAGTCACTTTA
The DNA here is from genome assembly GCA_030737875.1 of Allium sativum. Lineage (NCBI taxonomy): Eukaryota > Viridiplantae > Streptophyta > Magnoliopsida > Asparagales > Amaryllidaceae > Allium > Allium sativum. The sequence continues at coordinate 168,940,164 of CM060923.1, forward strand.
TTCAATTCAACATTCAATTTAAACATTCCCTCACAAGCATAACCCTTTCCCACAATGTTTCCCTTATTAGTCAGGGTATACAAATCAGCCCCAATAACTGGAGTAAAGCCAGCCTTATTAAGTAGAAAGCAGAAACCAGATTCTTCCTCATCTCTAGAGTATGCATAACATCTTTCAGAAGCACAGTCTTTACAGAGGTAAAATTGATTTCCACATTGCCAATCCTTGCAACTTTAGTGGTGTGAGAATCTCCCAACAACGCTTTCTGATCATCAGCAGCCTTGTATGTAGTGAACATATCACGATCATAGCAGACATGGCGAGAAGCACCAGTGTCTACCCACCAACACTCTGATCCACCAATAAGGCGAATCTCAGTAATCATAGCCGTAAGAGGCTCCACAGTCAGGTTAGCCTACGGTGCAGAGCTTGGCCTATTCCGACACTTTCGTGCCATACGACCTGGTTTTCCACAATTGTAACATAGAAACAATTGTCCATAATCATTCTTTTGGGCTGGTTTATTCTATCCTTTTGGGATTTCTTGTAGATTCCCATTCTGTTTATTAGGCCTATTCTGATTCTTAAATGATTTCTGGTTCGGTTTCAGAACAGCGGGTTTGGTCTTCTAGTGCTGTTGTTATTGACAATCAGCACCTCTTCTTTCTGGTCCTGCTTGCGTCCTCATAAGGAAAATTCCTTAGTCTTATGTCGTAAGACATTCTTAAAATCTTTCCAGCCTGGGGTTGATTTGTCAATGATAACAGCAAATTGAAATTGTTCGTCTAATGCCATACCTTCGGAGATGATCTCGTGAGCTATTTTTTGAAGCTCATGAGATCGCATCTCTACTGACCTGTCGTCTATCATTTGGTATTTGAGGTAGCGGCTGACTGCATATTTCTTTGCCCCTGCCTCCTCTATATCATACTTCTTCTTTAGTTCTTCATAGATCTCCTTTGTTGTCTTTTCATCTGAGTTGTAGTAGTCATACAGATAATCGCTCAGGCCATTCAGAATAAACTTTTTGTAGAGGTAGTCCTGTTCAGTCCAGGTCTGCAACAGCTTTGATTATTCAGTCCAAGAAGCCATTTGTGCTTCATCAGTTTTGTCAGGTTTGTTTGGTAGTTGCGGTTTGTCAGTAGTCAGCGTAGCCACCACCTTTCTCATCGTCAGATAGAACTCCATCTTCTGACGCTATCGCTTGAAATGCAAGCCTTCGAATCTAAATGGATCAACATTCATTAGATGGATCTGGAAGGCAGAGGGAGGAGCATCATCATCTAGGGCTGAGGTCGAAGCCATTGTTTCAGTTCGTCTTCAAATTGTTGGAAAACAATGGCTGAGTCGCGTACTTTGTTGCTTTCTTGAAGACGATTCGACGATCTGGTCGGGTGTGCAAACCAGTTTGTACTTGTCGTCGCCTTCTTTGGGATAAAATAACCTTCGGAGAAAAAATAACTGATTTGCTTGCACAACAAATCAGTGTAGATTTGCATGTTCGAACAAAAAATTATTGCTCTCTTTTTTTTTGTTAAAGAAATTTTAATGGCGGCTGAAGAAGAGAATGTTGTTCGGTTATAAAATCTTGTCTAATAATGAATTGTTATAGACAAAAAAATAAATTGCCCAACGGTTTACTGGGTAGTGGGAGAGAGTCGGCTGAAAAAGTGGATCAAAGAATTTACCATGTCAAACACCACCCGGCCAAGGCCCAAAGCTGAAGCCCGAACAGAGTCGAGTCAGTCGGTCGCGTGCGCGTGTGATGGTTATGCATGGCCTCCCTCCTCACAACAAAGCATGTATTGGGAGCCTAAGGCCCCAACATAGCTTCTAAGAAACAAATTTAAATACTTTGCTTCTTTCATGTAGTCACATCATGTGGAACTATTCACATATAGGAGCCATCTAATCACTTATTCAATTGTTTAATAATTCATCTTTTGTTGTTTATAAAACACTTTCCAACAAGTTGTATTAAGTTAAATTGAATGCTAATTACTTTTCAGATTTTTCTAATTTTATTTAACTAAATCATCCTTTTAAGTGATGTCATTCGGTAGGAAGTAAAAGACCATATATCGGGCGTGGTTTATTTTAACAGGAAGAAACTGCTTTTAAGGCTAGTGCTACATCTGGGCTCACATCTTAAATAAGACACAAACCAGAGTTAGAGATAATAAACGCAGATCTACTTAGAGTGAAATAAGCTTTTCCTATGTCAAGACTTTTCCAGTTATCTTCTGCAAATGGCTTTGCTGCTGAGACAACAAGATTTGGTTGGAATCTTGTGGCATCAAGTGCATGCTGCTCAAATCCTGATATTTCTTTCTGATTATCTGCTTTAACAGTAACAGTGCATGCTCTGGTTACCATTACACGGGTTTTGATGTAGGTAATTATTTGGATTTCATCTCATATACACAAAATGAAAGATATTCTCGAGAATGCAAACAGGTATCAGAAGATATATACGCGCTTAAAATCAAAAAGAGATCTCAAACATATACTAACTAGTTAAAAAATTAACAGATAATAGTATTGAAACAGGATCCTTCCTCAAAGAGCATACATAGTATATGCATAACTTGGGCCTGCTCAATGACACCCATGTTTTGCAGCACACTCGTAGCCCTCTGATTTCCATTATACAATCTGAATTAAATAATATGGAAAGTGCAAAAAGAGAGAAATCCATGTTATTAAATTAAGATTGTGCAGTGGAAATTGAGGGGCAACAAAGGTGTTGCACTCTTTAGGGTGTCATTCCACACTCATGATTTATGTGTCCATACATTGATTAATCATCATTTAATATTGTTTGAAACATAGATCAGCATAGAAATGGTGTTGCACACTCTGATTTCGATAGAAATGGTGAAGTTTCCACTTCCTATTTCTACAGAAGGTAAAGTTTGAACTAGAAAATGCTAGGGTGAAATTGTAGTAATCTAGAATAGCATTGCTTAGGAATACTACACCAAAACCCAGGTGATAAAAGCAAGCAATAAATAGAATGACTTACTGGGTAAACGACTATTGAGGTGATCAACACTCCCTTCAGATATGAGAGCATCTTCTGTGGTGCATACTACGCCGTAATATTAAGTGAAGACACCCCAGTCGTTCCGTTAAGAGTGAATATTAAGGGTAATATTTAGGATCCAATTCAGGATCCTGGATCGGAACCTGGCGCCTATTTTATGGACGCCAGGGTCTGACGCCTATAAAATAGGCGCCAAACTCCATTTACGTACAAAACTAACGTAAATGCCATTACTGGCATTAATATCTATCATAATAAATGACCAACAACTCCTGGAAATGACCAACAACTTACATACAATGGCATTAATGGTTATTATACTCCCTCCAGTTCATATTATAGGACGTTTTATGAAGTTTTTTGTTTTTTAAAATATAAGACGTTTTTACCAATAATAAATGGTATCTACTTTATTGACCTTCCATGAAGTGCTTCTATTGGCTCCTGTGAGCAGGTGACTTCTTCGAAAACCGCAACAACTACTTTTTTGTACTTGAAAATAGAGAAAGTAACTTGTATGGAAAATAGGAGCCAACCCACCAAAAAGAAGTATTTGAGTTTTTTCTTAATTCCTGTGCAAATTTCTAAAATGACTTGTATTATGAACCGGAGGGAGAAAAGAAACGTAAACACTAAATAATATTAGCAGCATGCATGTATTCTTTGGATTTACAATACTTTATGGGGTTTGGCGCCTATTTTATAGGCGCTAGGGTCTGGCGTCCATAAAATGGACGCCATACCACTGGTGAATATTACCCCGTTAAGGACGTAATATTCAGCACCTTGAATATTATGCCCTTAGCCCACTGGAGATGCCCTTAGTAACAATTGTGCGTCATTTGCAAATTTTATTTTGCTTCGAGTCTCTCTACATATTCCTGCTATATTAATACCTTCCGTCAAACAGTGACTATTCTTTGAATTCATACATCTCATGAATGTACAAGATCGTCCAATGACTTCACTAAACCATGTGTTCACTTCAGATTTATAATTCTGTACTTCATATCTGACCCCTTTTTTTTTCAAAATGTCAATATTTGCACATTCTGCCACATAACATAAATTGGTAAAGTCTGATATTCAGCATAGGAGGAAAAAAACAATGCAGAACAACCTCAAAAACAGAATGTGTTCAATTGGTCTCATTTACTAAAGTCCAATGGTACTGCAAAACTGTTAAAAGTTAATTTGAAATTTTATTAGGCAATAATTAAATGCATTAACAAATATGCTTTTGTATTAATGTAGGGAATAATTTAAAATTCCTATATATGACATAATTAGATAAATCCAGATAAGGCATTATCTGGAATATTCCAAAGAATGCATTATATTATAAAAGACAAGTTGTATCTCATGTAATGCATGAAGCATCAAGAAAAACAATTAAATCTTTTATCTATCTCTCCACATATATCACTCTGCTGTGCCCAACAAATTTGGTATCAGAGCCTTGTCAACTTCATTAATCAGTCACTCAAAAACAATGGCAGCAGTCCCTACAATGTTCAAGTACTCTCCAAGTGAAGTGCCAATATTCGAAGGCGGGCATTATGACTATTGGAGCAGTGAGATGATGGACTTCTTCATCTCTCATGATTTATGGGATGTCATCGAAAAAGATTATCCTGAGCCACCTGAAGATGGAGATTCCACAAGATGGACGGCTGCACAAGAGAAGTTGTACAAAGAAAATCAAAAGAAAGATGCCACTGCACTTAGGTATATCAAACAAGGAGTGAGTAAATCTATTTATCCAAGAATTTTCAATAAAAGAAAAGCAAATGATGCATGGGAAGTTTTGCAAAAAGAATTTCGAGGCAATGACAAAGTTATCTCCATTAAACTTCAATCTTTATGGAGAGATTTTGACAACCTGCAAATGAAGGAATCTGGAAATATCAGAGATTTCTTCTCCAGGGTCTCTGAAATTGTAAATCAAATTCAATGCCTTGGAGATAACATTCAAGAAAAGAAGGTGGTAGAGAAGATATTGAGATGCCTTCCTCCGAAGTTTGATCATTGCGTCGCTGTAATAGAGGAATCAAAGGACTTTGGCAAGATGTCAACACATGAGCTAATGAGTTCACTTCAAGCTCATGAACAAAGAATTAATAGAACATCAGCAAATTCATTGGAGCAAGCATTCCAATCCAATCTCAGTTTTTCAGAAAAGAAACGAAGTTATTACAACTCAAAGAAGGGCTTATTTCAAAAGCAAAATCAAAATCAAAGAAAGGGCAACGAAAGAAATTATCAAGGCAAAGGAGAACAAAGACGAGAACAACAGAAAATGCAAGGTAATTCTGCCACTTATTGCATTATTTGCAATAAATCAAATCATAATTCTGAAAATTGTCACTTCAAATGCACGAGATGTCGAATTCCTAATCATTCCCAAAGAGATTGTTGGTATCAAAATAAAAAAGAGAAGGACAAAGCAAATTTTACAAGTGCAGAAAATGAAGAGCAGGTTTTCTACTCTTGTTTATCCGTTGAAAATGAATCACAAGATGCTTGGTATATTGACAGTGGTTGTAGTAACCACATGACCGGCAACAAAGACATTTTTGTAGAACTTGATGCAAGTTTTTCATAAGAGATAAAGCTTGGAGGTGGAAAGTCGCAAAAAGTTGAAGGAAAGGGGACCATTGCAGTCCACACTAAAAAAGGTAAGAAATTTATTCATAATGTGCTTTACGTGCTAAATTTAGCTCAAAATCTCTTAAGTGTTGGACAACTTGTTCAAAAAGGTTATGCGGTGAATTTTGATGATAATTCTTGCAAGATCATTGATAAGAAAAGTAATTTAACAGTGGCAAATATTGACATGGCTCCAAATAAAATTTTCCGCCTATTTATGTCTCTAAATGAGAATTGTGCATTCAAATCTGAAAATTCTAATGTGTCTCATTTATGGCATTTGAGATATGGCCACTTAAGCAATAAGGGGTTGCATTTGCTGAAATCAAAGAATATGGTCATTGGACTTCCTATCATCATGAAATAAAATAAGGTGTGTGAAGGATGTATTTTTGGCAAAATGCATAGATTTCCTTTTCCGAAAACTTCATGGCGAGCAAAAGCTCCTTTGGAGTTGATACATGTTGATATTTTTGGTCCTACAAGAACTCTTTCACTAAATAACAAGAGATATTTCATTCTTTTTGTTGATGATTACACTCGTATGATGTGGATTTATTTTTTAAGTGAAAAATCAGAAGCTTTCTCAAGTTTCCTACGGTTTAAAGCTCTTGTAGAACGCCAAAGTGGACACTTAATAAATACTCTTCGAACTGATCGTGAAGGAGAGTTTATTTACAGCGAGTTCATGAATCATTGCAAGAAAGAAGGGATTGCAAGGCAGCTTACTGTGCGATATACACCGCAGCAAAACGGCGTCGCAGAAAGGAAAAATCGAACAATTATTGAAATGGCTCGAAGTATGCTGGAAGGAAAATCCATGCCAAAGAAGTTATGGGCTGGAGCAGTCAACACGGCTGTCTATATATTGAATCGTTCGCCAACTAAAGCTGTTAGAAATATGACACCATTTGAAGCCTGGCATAAAAGAAAGCCCAAAGTAGATCACATGAAAGTATTTGGAAGTGTAGCGTATGCATTGAACCAGAGCCCAAATAAAGATAAATTTGAGAAGAAAGGAGAGAAATGTGTCTTTGTTGGTTACAGCGAAGAGTCGAAGGGATATCGGCTATTAAATCCCAAAAATGATCAACTCATTATCTCAAGAGATGTTGTCTTTGATGAAATGGTAGCATGGAAGTGGGATCATGATGGCTACCAAAAATCAAATTCTATGGAGCCTAAAAGATCTCAAAATAATGGCTCACAACCTGACGGTTCTCAGCAAAGTATCCATGTAGATAGTGCTCCTTGTTACGACTCAAATGATGAAAATGAATATGAAGACTTGGACTCTCCTATTCGAAAGGTGCGTTCTTTACAAGATATTTATGACTCAAGCAATGTTGTTCTTTTTTCTTGTGAACCGCAGTTATTTGAAGATGCAAGCAAAGAAGATGTGTGGATTGAAGCAATGAAAGAAGAAATAACAGCCATTGAGAAAAATAAAACGTGGCAGTTAGTTGACTTGCCAAAAGATAAAGAAGTCATTGGCCTGAAATGGGTTTACAAGACAAAATATGGCGAAGATGGTTCTATAACAAGGCACAAAGCACGGCTAGTTGCAAAGGGATATTTGCAACAGCCCGGAATTGACTAGAAGTGTGAAAAGTTCAAGAAGCAATTAAAAATTACAAATTAAGGAGGAGTGTTAAAAGTTGATTTGTAATTTTATCAGGCAACAATTAAATGCATTGACAAATATGCTTTTGTATTAATGTAGGGAATAATTTAAAATTCCTATATATGACATAATTAGATAAATCTAGATAAGGCATTAGCTGGAATATTCCAAAGAACGCATTATATTATAAAGGACAAGTTGTATCTCATGTAATGCATGAAGCATCAAGAAAAAAAATCTTTTATCTATCTCTCCACATATATCACTCTGTTGTGCCTAACAAAAACCACCACCCCAACCCCTAAATAATAATAATAATAATAAACCGCTCCTCTCACTTTAGGATAGTTCTTCATCAATTTGTTTGGTCAAGAAAAGTACAACGGTTATTTCTTGTGCTCGGTAAGGAGCTAAAATGCATGCACATTGATTCTGATATGTGCACAGATTACAAAGAACCCCAAAAATATGCTAGCACTTGAAGTTTACTAAGTGAAACGGTTCAATATGCGCATGGATTTGAGAGGGGAAAACAAACTCCTTCATCATATGTAAGCATTAGCTAATTTTTCTCATAAAATATTTATTCATATTTGTTTGCACTCCTCTAAAACAAGCAAGAGTCTGGCAATCGCAAGTGCATATACATACACATACACATAAATACATGAGTGTGTGTATCCTTTTCAAAATTTTCTGTTCTGAAGGAAAAGAGTTATAAAATTTATCAACCAGAACAAGCACTCAAAGGCGGCAAACAGATATATTTCGTTAACGTTCTTGGAATTTTGACGGTGGCCAATGACCATATGTTATGGGGATAAGACACAATATACACATTGATCAGTTCATACAAGTTTGAATTTAGCTTCTTCTTTTTTTTTAAGAAAAAAAAGGTGCTCATATTGTGCATTTAACTTCTATCAATCAAGTAAAATCAAAATTTTCACTTGATAATCGATTTTTGAACTTTTCCAAAGACTTTGAGGTTCCTCGGATCATATAAGATCTATTGAGTAAAAATGTAAAATATCAATGATAGAATCGATTTTTGAATTTTTCCAAAAAGAATCTGGGATTCCTTGGATCATATACGCACTAACCAGGAAAAAATATTAACGACATATCAGACGAGTCATTCATGGAGAATAATCAGAAGAAAAAATAAATTCACCTGAAGAGGAAAGATGAATCATTAATTATAGAATATTAGTCATGCATTATTTGCGAACTACCAAACCAATATTAGAGATCAAGTGTCCGGTCATAGATCAAAACAAGACAGTAGCTGATCAGAGGCGAACAATTGCAAAATAGGCTTATCCACCAAAAGGGGGTTACCATGATGAGAATTGTGTCAGACATAAGCAAAGAACTTAAAGAGACTACATACATCAAACTTCCAAATTTATTTGCATGTCCACTTTACATGTTAATATTGATAATTGTGTACTCAGGCTTGCAAACAAGATTGTATTTCCATTAACAGTCCTGAACAAAAGTTGAAATTAGTTTTAAATTGTCCTTATCTCTTTCCATTTCTTACTTTCTGGGTTTGCAATGCATTATAATTGTTAATTTGTATCCGAAGTTCTCATTTGAACTTGTCCAGCTGATGCAAATCAAAAGGATCAGATAGATCCTTATTTTACTCTCATGTTGAGATATTTTCAGCCACCTCATCTAAAGGATCATATAGATCCTTATTTTACTCTCATGTTGAGATATTTTCAGCTACCTCATCTAAAGGATCATGTAGATCCTTATTTTACTCTGACATTGAGATATTTTTAGCCACCTCATCTAAAGATTATGTAGATCCTTGTTTTACTCTTTCTCTCCTTCTTTGGTTGCATGAAAGTAAAAGATAGTTTCATTGCTATTGTTTGTATGCAAGCTGCTTGTAAAAAAACTTCAGAAACTAATTAATAAAGTTTTCCTTTCTCCCGTGGTTTTTTCCCGTAAAGGGTTTTCCACGTTAAATCCTGTGTGTGCTATTGTTTTTTAATTTTGCTTGCTTCTTTGATCATTTATTTGCTAACAAGTGGTATCAGAGCGTTGGTTCGTTTTGCCGTCGCGGGTTCGTTCAGCATGGCGTCGTTAAAGTATGATCTTCCGCTATTGGATCGGAACACTCGATTCTCATTATGGCAAGTGAAGATGCGGGCGTTGCTCGCATAATCTGATTATGATGATGCGTTAGATGGATTCGGGAACAAGAGATTTGAAATATGGAACGATGATGATAAGAGAAGGGATCAAAATTCTTTGTCTCAAATTCAGCTTCATCTACGTACTAATATTTTACAAGAAGTTTTGAACGAGAAGACAACTGCTTCTCTTTGGCTGAAATTGGAGTCAATTTGTATGACCAAGGATCTCACAAGTAAGATGCATCTCAAACAAAATTTGTTCCTGCACAAATTGCAAGAGGAAGGTAATTTGCTAGACCAAATTTCTGATTTTACAGAGATTGTTTCTGACTTGGCTGCAACGGAAATCAAATATGATGATGAAGATTTGGGTTCAATCCTGTTGTGTTCTCTGCCCAGCTCTTACTCAAATTTCTGAGATACCATATTATATAGTCATGATACTCTCACTCTAAATGGCACTTATGAAGCCTTGCAGGCTAAGGAGAAAATGAAACAACTGGTGTCTTCAAATGGATCAAGCTCTCAAGCCGAAAGCTTGTCCGTTCATGGCAGGACAAAGGAGAAAAATTCAAATAATGGATCTCGAGGTAAAGGTTCAAATGCCTATAAAGGTCAATCTAAATCTAAAGGCAAATACAAGTCTTGCAAATATTGTAAGAGGGATGGACATGAAATATGAAATATCCGAATGTTATAAGCTGCATAACAAGGAAAAGAGAAATGGCATATACAAACCAAAGGATAACAAAGAAGATGAAATTAATGCCAATTATGCTCGTAATGATAGTTTTGATAATGAGGTGTTTGTTGTTACTGTGTTTGCTGGATGTGCTGAGATTAAGGATGAATGGATACTTGACACTGCTTGCACTTTCCATATGTGTCCAAATAGAGATTGGTTTACTACCTTAGAACCCATAAATGATGCTGGCTCAGTTTTGATGGGTGATGATTCAACATGTAAAGTAGTAGGAATTGGTTCTATTCAGATCAAGATGTTTGATGGCGCAATCAGAACTTTAACAGATGTTCGGTTCATTCCCAATATGAAGAGAAATCTGATTTCTTTAAGTGATCTTGATGACAAAGGGTACAAATATTCAGGAAGAGGTGGTATCCTGAAAGTCACAAATGGTTCTCTTATTGTAACGAAGGGTAATCTTAGGCAAACAAATGGCCTTTATTATCTTCAAGGGACTACAGTTTCAGGTAATGCTGCTCCTGTTATCTCAAATAATATTTCTGATTGTGATATTGCTAACCTTTGGCAATGCGTCTTGGGCATATGAGTGAATTATGTCTGTCAGAGTTGAACAAGAGAGGACTTCTTGACGGGTACAACGCATGCAAGTTGAAGTTCTATGAGCATTGCATTTTTGGCAAGCATAAGAGAGTGAAGTTCAACACTTTAGTTCATACAACAGAAGGCATTCTAGATTATGTGCATTCGGATTTATGGGGACCGTCTAGGAAAGCATCCATGGGCGGTGCTTGTTACATGATGACAATTATTGATGATTATTCCAGAAGAGTTTGGCCGTATTTTTAGAAGCATAAATCTGAAGCTTTTTCAGCTTTCAAAGAGTGGAAGACTATGGTTGAAAAGCAAACTGAAAGGAAGGTAAAGAAGCTTCGGACTGATAATGGGATGAAGTTTTGTTTAGATGAATTTAATTCATTTTGCAAGGCTGAAGGCATTGTTAGGAACTACACCATACCTCACACTCCTCAGCAAAACGGGGTTGTCGAGCGTATGAACAAGACTATCATTTCTAAGGCTCGCTGCATGTTGTCAAACACAGGTTTTGATAGGCGTTTTTGGGCTGAAGCTACTTCCATAGCCTGTTATCTCATCAACCGCTCTCCCTCTGTTGCTATTGGCAAGAAAACTCCTATTGAGGTATGGTATGGTTCTCCAGCAAATTATTCTGAATTGAAAGTTTTTGGATGCATTGCTTATGCTCATGTTGATAATGGAAAGCTAGAGCCAAGAGCTGTTAAGTGCATTTTTCTTGGTTATAAGTCTGGTGTTAAAGGCTATAAATTATGAAATCCTGAAACAAGTAAGGTTGTAATTAACAGAAATGTTGTGTTTAATGAATCTGCTATGCTACATGATATTCCATCTACTAATGTTCTTGTTGAGAGTGAGCAAAAATCAAATGTCCAGGTGGAGCATATTATCGATTCAGATGTTACATCAAACGTAGACATTGAGGGACATGATGAAGCACCCATTGTTGAGGATCCTCCAGCAATTATGCAAGCACCATAGCAATCTATTGCAACAAGCATACATAGAAGGAATCCAAAACCAGTAAGGAGGCTTATTGAGGAAGAAAATGTTGTTGCTTATGCAAGTACTGTAGCAGAAGAAATAGAAGGTATTGTTAAGCCTTCTTCATATTCTGAAGCTGTTATCTCTAGTGATTCTGATAAGTGGATGGCTGCCATATATGATGAGACGAAGTTACTTGAAAGAAATTACATTTGGGACTTAATCAAATTGCGTAAAGAGAAGAAACCTATTCATTGCAAATGGGTTTTCAAGAGAAAAGAAGGTGTTTCAGCAAACGATGAGACAAGGTAGAAAGCAAGATTAGTTGCAAAAGGTTACAGCCAGATTCCAGGTATTGACTATAATGAAGTTTTTTCTCCTGTTGTGAAACATAGCTCAATTCGTATTTTACTCAGTATTGTTGTTATGCAGGATTATGAGCTTCAACAGTTAGATGTAAAAACTGCATTTTTACATGGAGAATCAGAAGAGGATATTTATATGCATCAACCTGTGGGTTTTATCATCCCTGGAAAAGAAAATCTTGTCTGTAAATTAAAGAAATGTCTTTATGGATTGAAACAGTCACCTAGGCAGTGGTATAAAAGATTTGACACTTTTATGCTATCTCAAGGTTTTAAAAGGTCCAATTATGATAGTTGTGCCTATTTGAAAATTACTACTCATTCTGCCATTTATTTGCTACTTTATGTCGATGATATGTTGATTGCTTTAAAAGACAAGGCAAAAATTGAAAATTTGAAAAGGCAGTTGAGTAGAGAGTTTGAAATGAAAGAATTGGGGGATGCTAAGAAGATTCTTGGCATGGAGATATCAAGAGATAGAACTTCTAGAAAATTATACCTAAGTCAGAGTGGGTATGTTAGAAAAGTGCTTCGTTGTTTTAATATGCTTGATGTCAAGCCCGTAAGTACTCCTCTTACTGCACATTTCAAATTGTCATCGGCCATGTGTCCACAATCAGATGAGGATATTGAGTAAATGTCTAGAGTTCCCTATTCTAGTGCAGTCGGTTCACTTATGTATGCCATGGTTTGTTCGCGTCCTGATTTATCACATGCCTTGAGTGTTGCCAGTAGATTCATGGTCAATCCTGGAAGAGAGCATTGGAAAACAGTTCAATGGATTTTCAGATATCTTCATGGGACTGCAAATGCTTATTTGCAGTTTGGTAAATCTAAAGATGAACTTGTTGGTTATGTGGATTCTGACTTTGCCGGTGATTTGGATAAAAGGAGATCATTAACAGTTTATGTTTTCACCATTGGTGGTTATGCTGTGAGTTGGAAAGCAACCTTACAGACAACCGTAGCATTATCTACTACTGAGGCCGAGTATATGGCTATTTCTGAAGCATGTAAAGAAGCTACTTGGCTGAGAGGTTTATACTTTGAGCTTTGTGGAGATACATCTTGCATTACTATATTTTCTGATAGCCAGAGTGTTATATGTCTTATAAAACATCAAATGTTTCATCAGAGAACTAAACATATAGATGTTAGGTATTACTACATCCGAGATGTTATTGCTAAAGGTGGGGTTAAAGTTTGCAAGATAAGTACTCATGACAATCCTGCTGATATGATGACAAAGCCAGTTCCAATTACTAAGTTTGAGCTTTTCTCAAGCTTGGTTTGTGTTACAGTATAGTCTTTAGAGACTATTAGAGTAAGGAAGATATTTATTTGTTGAAGAAGTTCGTTTTTTTTGTAGTTCATCTTTCTACTTCAAGATGAGAATTCGTCTCAAGGTGGAGATTGTTAATTTGTGATTTGAAGTTCTCATTTGAACTTGTCCAGCTGATGCAAATCAAAAGAATCATATAGATCCTTATTTTACTCTCATGTTGAGATATTTTCAGCCACCTCATCTAAAGGATCATGTAGACCTTATTTTACTCTCATATTGAGATATTTTCTGCCACCTCATCTAAAGGATCATGTAGATCCTTATTTTACTCTCACGTTGAGATATTTTCAGCCACCTCATCTAAAGGATTACGTAGATCCTTATTTTACTCTTTCTCTCCTTCTTTGGTTGCATGAAAGTAGAAAATAGTTTCATTGCTATTATTTGTATGCAAGCAGCTTGTAAAAAAAAACTCTAGAAACTAATTAATAAAGTTTGCCTTTCTCCCGTGGTTTTTTCCCGCAAAGGGTTTTCCACGTTATATCCTATGTGTGCTATTGTTTTTAAATTTTGCTTGCTTCTTTGGTCAGTTATTTGCTAACAATAAAGCACAAATCAATTTTGCAAATCGAAAATATAACATAACACGAAAAGAAAGAGCAAACCTTAATCCATAGACATCCAATTCTTCGTTTGAATTGCATGAAAAATTCGTCTGAACAGAAGTATGCAACTTAGTTTTTGAAAGGGGTGACTCGAAGTCTATGGACATCACTTCTTTCTCTAAATCAATAAAGGTTAGAACGTAGCACATTGCATGAACCTACAGCAAACAATGGTAGGATTTTGAAAAGATATGCATTTATATATGTTTTGTAACGTCCCGTATTTTTATAGTCAAATATTTTATTTTAAATAGTATATTTGGAATATTAAAGGATTTTAATCTTTAATTCGTTATTGAAACGAATTTTGAACGTTATATATTTATAATATAAATCGAGCTCGTAATAGGCGTTGCAGTTCGAAATTTTTGATTTGAACTTGAATTGGATATACAAGATCCAATATAAGTCGGATTTCTGTGAAACGAGAAACGTTGGAATCGTGTTGATTATAATTTTCATATAGAAGAGAAAATTCCAGATTTCGTATTATAATTTGCTAGTTATGGTCAATTCAAATTTTTAAATAGTCGATACGGAAATTGTTTCTTTTATTTTATCGATTTATTTATAAATACAAAAGAAATTTCTCTATAATAGAATATTATTTAAACCCAGCATTTTAAATGTTAATTTGAAATTCTATACAAATTGAAATTTGAGATGTCTGTTTTAATAAATATGACAATATTAATTTATTGTCATTACATTTAGTTGGTTGAATTTAATTTATATTATATTAACATTGTATAAAATTGTAAAATAACACAACTTAAAAGCTTGCATAGCACACACGCAGCTTATATTTCAATACACACCGTTTGTATACCCATCAGTGTTTTCACCTGGTTCGGCAATCAAATAAAAACCCAAAACATATTTTTATCATAAGTTAATATTGGTCATTACTAAGAGTCTAAGAAGAAGAAAATATATATATTCATGGATTCTTGTGTCTATACTAATACCAGACCGAATGAATAAAACAATTCATTTTGAATTGAAGTGGAACATGTCTGGTTCCTTTCTGTAACAAAAGGAGTACACAAATTTCTTCATATAAACAATAAAATACACGACAACAAAAAGTAAACGAACAGCTAATGAAAACAGTAAAACAATAGCTACACAGCTAAAGTAAACGACCTATTGAATAGTCGAATATATTAATATATCAAATCTCTATAGATTATGAACAGCTAAAAAAAACAGTACTATGGACAAATAAAAATAAATAAATATAGATTACATCCCTCAAGTCCGTTCATATATATTACATTGTCTTATCTTTATATGGATAAAAAGGACAGTAGATCTTCAACACCAGTACACCCTAAGCTACTCGATGCTTTGTTAATAAATGCACATGCGAATTGAAGTAGGAACTGCTGCACCATCTCTCTTTTCTTCCTATGCCATCCTTTCTTTCTTTCAGGTGAAAGCACCATTGCATGTACATCTCCTATTTCTGAAGCCTATCCTAGAAATCAAAATTAAACAGCATACCAATCAACAGTGATATCCATCAAAGTGAAAATACACACCGTACCCTATTAAAACATAGAGCATCTAAGTGAAGTAACAGCCTACACTGGCTTGTTCTTCGACATGTCCATCATATAGATAACACTCTACCCCTGAACTGAAAAGAAAACTCAACTTTTCTTACTGATTTCGCATCCACGCTGCAACTCTAGGAACATGGCTAAGCGAAGTAGGATTGAACATTGATGTTATCATCTCCTTGCGTGTATATATAGCAGTCCAATGCTTTCTTTTCTGAGACCAAAACCAACAATACAAACGGCCATTAAACTATATATATAAATGGTAAAGCTGTACAAAATAATACAATTCACACAAGACACAAGACTATCACCATATATTTCTACCTGGATAGAGAATCTAAAATTTACAGTTTTGGGATATCTGGGTTTAATGAACAACTTATAGACTCCATCTCACCAAATCTTTGCAAATCGAACACTATCTTTTTGAACAGAAACAGTATTGGAAAACACAATACTGAACTCAGCAAAAATCTTTGAAAACCCAATGGCCTAAACAAGTAATAGCTGAACCTAAGCTAGGATGAGCTGATGGACGTGTATTTTATCTAAATATACGACTATAAATATGGGTATCGCATAAGTGTTTCCTCAAATTCCAGAGTCAGATGAACAACACAGTAAAGAAGAAAAGTTCGACCACTTAAAAATCAAAACAGAAATAATATCAGTAATTAAAAATCGGGCTAAGAACTTATCTGAAAGTCGAAGACCCTGGGTTTAATCCATACCCATGCTGGAAGCTTCGGGTTGGATTATCGGTGGGGGTAGAGGGTAGGGGATGAAGTCGTTTTGATTCTGGAAGGGGCTTGGAGGTGATCGGATGGACTGGTGTTTGAGGCCGAGGTTGAGGGCGGTGCAGTGCAACTGATGGTGGTGCCTGAGACGAACCCGTTCAACGAAGGAAAAGGGGAGATCGAGGGAGAAATCTGAAGGGGGTTCAATGGAGATGGTTCCGATGGCCATTGAAGAATGAAAATGGGGGATTAGGGTTGAAGATCGGCCATGAATATTTGGTAGAGGCGGCTGTGTTTTCTGGTTTGAGAAAACCGAAAATAGGGTTTTAATTAAGTGGAAGCGGGTGGGCCTGAGTGTGAAGCGGGCCGACATTTCAAAGGTAAGGGCCCAATAGTTTATAAAATTTTAAAGCTTTATTTAGATTAAATTGTTTTACAATCTTGTAATAATCATATCCCGGCCATACGTTATCAGATCTTCGAACGGTTGGGCTCGTTGGAACCATAAAGACGAGAACTACATGATGGAGCTGGCCTAGACAAGATTAGGAGCAACCGTAATTTTTAATTAAATTAAACAGCTGTTTAATTTAATTAAAACAGAACGTTTAATCAACGGATCAAAACCCAGGTGAGTTAAACTCACTCAGTTTTTCCCATTTATATTTTATATAAATTGGGTTTTTATTTTATGTGTGTTGCTTGCCGTTGGTTGACTGTTTGCTAGTTATATAATTATTGTTGGTTTAACTGATGAAATTAAACCGTCGTTTAATTTCAGTAAAATACCAAATCGTTATTTTAACGATTGGTTCCAATAAAGGTAACCTACCTTGTTAGTCACGTTTATAAAATAAACGTGTTAAATTGTTTGAATTGGTTAAACTATTTGTTTATTGATGGATGTTAAATGGTCGTTATTTATTATCATCATATATGAACTGATCCGATGGGGTGATTGATTTTAGTATTTGTTGTTGACTGAAATTTCAACATCTGTGTAGTTTAAACCAATGGGCGGTATTGGTGGAGTATCTAGCAACATATGGCCTATAAAATCAATCGTTTTATTGATGTTGATTTACCGTCAGGAAAATCGACAGGGATGAGGTCATAAAATTCATTTTATAACGGATAATGGATTTTGAAACATATGTTTTAAAATAAAAGTTTATAAAAAGGGAAAATAAATAAATGTTTTATTTAAGCTTTGATTTATTATTAATAAATTTTATAAAGTCAACTTTGATGAGAATCAGATTTATAAGTACGAGGATGAGAAATAAATCGAATGGTATTGTTTAATTTTAATAAGATTTTAAAAAGGGAAATTTAATATTTCTTTTTGTGAATAAAGGAATTAACTATGAAGGTAGTTAACGACCAAAGTAAGTTATTATTTTAATAAGTTAGAGAAATACTTTTTAATTGAGATTCATTTAGAAAGTACCCGAATTTGAAGTAGAATCCAATTGAATGGTGAAAGGGAATTATGAACGGGTTTTATATTAAAACCCGAATTGGTATAACAAGTGATGAGAGGGAAATTAAGCGAAGAAAAGGGGCAGAGTTTAAAGATGATGATGTTACTTAATTAGTGAATTAAGAAGTTATGGTATAGTAGCAAAAGAGATTTTCAAACGGAAAGAAGGTTTATGAAACCATACTTTTGAATAAAATAGTTGAATGGAATTTGCATTGAGATTAGACGAGATATTGGTTTTATATTACAACTCGTATTTATCCTTAGATATGAACGTTGTTGATCAAGGTCTGAGAGGTAATTAAAATACCCCAACTTGAACGACATCAGGACTATCTAAGGATGATATTAGTTGCAAATGGAAAAAGGGATTAGTGATAATTTATTTAGTGAAATAATAATGTAAGGCTGGTTTTTATCCAACAGGAATAATCACTGGGTTCTATCGGGTAATAAATAAAGAATACTTCATAATATTGTTTAATTAAACGGCCAAGCGATGCTGAATACTGAACCAGTGAACTCAGTGGGTTGTCATGATTGAAACACTGTTTATTTTGATTGTTAAAACACCGACTATCAAACTTGTCCAATACGATTGTTGGTACGGAAAGACCGGGATCGAATTTATATTCGAAAACCATTCTAACCAGCAAATACGTGAAGATATTAGAAGATGATCGAGATGGAGCATTGAAGACTGTGGATCTTCGTATGCGGAAGAACTGCTAATAATTTCTGGTCTGCAGCCAGAGATGTACCGTGGTTCTGTCGTGGTCGGAATCTATGGATTGCAAGGACTTCTCGCTACTGATCCATGGGGTGGTTCCTATATGAGATGCAGTAGGAGAGTACCTTCGGTTCATCCTGTTCCTGGATGACTTGCATGGACGAATGTCTGACAGAGTATTTCCTGAAACCATGTACGTTGATTTTTACAAATATACCGAGTGGTGGCAAAGAGGGGCACTTCTTTAAAACCCAGAGTATGTTTGTGGACGTCAATTGGTGACTTGACGGATCTGACGATGTGGCATTCAAAGTGAATGGTGGTCAGGTGTTGTAAAGGAAATTCAAACCTCAAGCCTCATCAACCGGGAAATGACAGAAATCGGGCAGGCAGCATGGCTATGTGGGTCGCTCCCATTAGGGTGTATAATCACCTATCTAGAGAAATTCTTTTTGCTTCTTTAATCTATCGATGTTGTCCCTTTTCGGGACGGTGGTTTGAGCCCAACCGTTGGTGATATACATTCGATACACTCAAGAGAAATGAGTGGTCGGTCATGTGTGGGCCGGGTTGCAAGACGTTCTTGTTGAACCCAGTGTATTCG
The DNA here is from genome assembly GCA_030737875.1 of Allium sativum. NCBI lineage: Eukaryota > Viridiplantae > Streptophyta > Magnoliopsida > Asparagales > Amaryllidaceae > Allium > Allium sativum. The sequence continues at coordinate 168,959,354 of CM060923.1, forward strand.
TCTCTAGAGATACACTATCGGTAGGTGGTCCCATACCTTGTCATAGTCGGAATCCAATTTCCAATAAGCGCCCGTGGTTTTGATTGTATACTATATATGTGGAGCGTGAGATGAAAGTGTTCCACTAGATTGATATTTACTTGTATTTAGACACTATTATAATATCAGAAAAAATATTGATTTCAAAATGTTTTGGGTTATCGTAAGGTAAAAACCGTCCGTGTTTATGTGTGGATTTGGTCTTACGATTACCTTTTTTCTTTCGAAAAGATTTTGAACTTTAAAAATCAATTGGATGATACCCCTTAATACTGTGCGAGTTTTTTTCTCACTCTGGTTCACCAGACTGACCCGGTGTTTTGTAAATGCTCGGGTTAGACCGGGTGTACAGGTGCAGGTAATCGTATGCTGCGAAGTCCAGAAACGAGCTGGAGAAGTTCAGACGTATTGTATATATGATGTGTATTCCGCTGTGTATTGTATATGAGGACAAGTTACTATAACTGTCCAGATGGGCTGATGTACTCTGATAATTGTAAGTATTTTTAAAGCTCTCAGTAAAGATTTATCTCTATATTATATTTTGTTTCGCTGCGATGTACGACTCTGTGTTGTGTTGGTTCTTCTTCTTCTTCTACTCTAACATTTCTTTCTTTCTTATCACACCCTCTAATTTCTTCCTAATAACGTCCAGTGTTTTCGGTGTTTGGAAGTCGACATGAGTTACGGTAGAGGTATTTATGTCGATTTTCACGCCTGAAATCCCTGGGTCGTTACATGTTTAGAGAGAAAAATACATTATCAAGCCAACAATCTAGGTCTATAATCGAATACTTTCGGATATGGATATTATCATATTTGCATATGCATCCGAAATCATTCTCGAATACCAGATATCTACATCTCCGGATACAGATAATATCGATCCTAGCTGCGAACAGTAGATAAATCCAGAAATATAAACAGAAAATTTTTGTATAGCATATTTTTTTTTGATCTCATTCGTTATAGAAGTGTGAAAAAAATGATAATAAATAGTTTGAGCAATTAACATTCTCTAAGTCCATGTAATACAAATTTATAGCTAAATTAAGAGTGAAAATTAGGCATACATCCCTAAAAGCAAACTTAATTAGGCTCACATCCGGTCATAAACTTATTACAAATTAGGTCCCTATTTTTCAAAAGTAGCGAAAAAAATGAATATCAAAAATAAAAAAAAATACGAAAATTATTATTTAAATAAATTATGCATTCGACAAAAAAATCACTCAAAAAAAATCAAAAACAGCGATAAATGTAGTTAAATGCATAATGTTATGCACAAATTTCAATTTTCTGCATGTATATGTACATGTGTTCGAGTGTTGCATCCATGTTTGATTTTTTTGCATATTTCTGTGCATGTATTGCATCATTCTTGCATGAAAATGTGCACTAATTCATAACCGTGAAAGTCGGTTCATTTTTATTTGCATTCAACTGTGCAAATAATCAAAAAACATGCACACATATGTGCAACATATCTGCAGGCAAAATCTTTAGCTGAATTTCCTTTATATATAGTTGCATACATGTATGCAACTATTGGAAATAGTTTCATATATGTATGCAACTTTTATTTTTTGATTGGTGTGGACTTCTAAGATTATTTTATGATTTTAGAATTATTATTTTTTAATGGCAACCGCATTTTTTTTGGCCAGAATTGAAGGAGGCGAAGTGAAAATAAGATGGAGGCGTTGCCACAAAAGTAGGAGCAGATCCACAAAACAAGGAAGCGGCAATTCAAAAATAGGGGGCGGGTTTATATTATAAACTATGATCAGATGTGAGCCTAATTTTGAAACTTAATAGGGACCTGTAAAAAACACACCCTTAAGAAAACACTTGTCCATCGTTGTACTAAAATACACAAAATATTAATTACAACCCTGGTAAAAACCAGACAGATAATTTTTGGATGCAGATATCATTGTATTTGCATTCATACTCGTTCTTCTCGGATATCCGCTAGTATCCATCTTTTACGCATATGGACGGATTTCGAGTATTCATTGACATGCCAAAATCAATCGGTAGATATACTTAACATTGTTTTCTATGTTTCACCATTTATGGTATGATGGAGAGTACAGGGACTCCCTCAATGACTCTACTACTATTTTTTGAGCCTGGAAACTTGAAAATTATGTAACAAAAACACTTCACCTTTTTCTAAGTCAAAATCTGTCCGCTTGAATCTTTAAGTAGCCATTCACGGTCATACAATAAGCCTGCTTTGGCATTATTATGTAAGGCTAAGAATAAAAACCACCAACACCAGAGCTCATCAACTCAAATTATAATTTTGTCCAAGTTTTCAAGTATGTACAGAAACGAGCGTAATATGCCATGGTACAATTATGTGACTTCAAAACATAAAAAGCCGAACAACAAAATTGCTCTAAACCACACATTTAAACAAATGTTTGAGCATGAGGACTGGGAGAGTGAATCACAAATGGAAAAAAATAAAGACCACTAGCAATTGCAAAGACGAATTTATAGCAATATTAAAATATTTGTTTGTTATCACACACACATATACATATACATACATACATACATACATATATATATATATATATATATATATATATATGTATATAAATACACACACACACATATATATGTACACATACAAATACACATGCACATATATATTAAATAATGGTAAAGCAGCAGAATTTGAAACTCTCTCATTAATTTTAGGAATACTCTCTTTACTCCTTAATTATCTCAAATCCAAATGTTTTGTTTTCAAAATCTTATAATCTACTAATTTACAATCATCCTATTAAACTTCTCACACTATTTTGCATCCAAATACATACTTTATACATTTCTTTGCAAACCTTTCACCGTTCTCCCACAAAATTTACATTAAAGTCCATACATTTTAAACAAATGAATAATCCAGAATATAAGCTCATTGGTAAGCTTATTCCATTAATATTTATTAAAAGAATAAAAATTTAATGTATACTACGAGAACGAACGCACTGACAAATTGGTTAAAATTTTCATTTAAATGCAAATACATGCAAATTACATAACATAAATCATATATATTAAAAACAAAAATAAATTAATATTATAATGTATTAAAAATGAATTTAGAATATGTTGCACTGTATAAGTCTGTTAATTTCAAATGCCTAAATTTTATTTACAGTTACGTAGGAATTCTTTTCAATTTTCTTCTATTATATTACATTTTAGTCCATATATTTAACAAATTGTGTAACCTTAAATTTAAACTATTTAAATAAAAATGATTAACTAATATTCATTAATCCATCTAATAAATCCTAAAAATATAATAAATTTAACACATACAATATTCATATATATAAGGGGAAAAGGCTAAGATTATTTCTTATTATTTAGATATATGATGATATTAAAATCGCATAACATAAAATGTAAACATAAATAATAATAAATCTTTCAATTTCTAATCCACTTATCTAAAAAAAATGTGCATTACCTAATATAATTTCATTTTTAGCAACCGTTAAAAAATAAATTTATATGTTACAACATTATGATGTGAACGCACATGTTTATGCAGATATTTTGCTACATACATTCTCGCTTTCAACATGTTATCAAACCGTACGAACTCATAGCTCAACTAAATGCTACATAACATTATTTTGCAATTACCTAGATTATAAGCATGACCTTCCTACAACAACATTAAATAAAAGGTTAATTACAAGATATTTTGTTTTCAATGAAAACTAACAATAAATAGAAATTCACATACAACTACAAATATGTATATAACTCTTCTCAATATTCACCAACAATTTTGTCTTCCAACTTCTTATATCTAACTAGTTATACTGATCACTAAATATTCAAACAATTTAAACAAATGCAATTATTTAATATTCACTAATCCATTGATATAAATCCTTTGGAAAGATGATAATTTGGTGCACACAACAATCATATTAACAAAATTGTAAACTTACATATTTACTCATGCACACACACACACACATATATCAAACAACACATTATTTGTGCCGCCTAAAAAATATATTTACATATACGATATTCAATATTTTAGTTTATGATTTTTCTGCATTGAAATATAATTTTTACAGAGATATGTAAAGATTGAATGAGAAATATAAGTCTGATTGCACCCTTAACATTATGTCTGAGCATCGCATGCTATTTTAATTTATGAGACTGATATATCACGATATATCTACCACGTATTGCTTAACAAAATATTTTTATTACAATAAATAATATGTTTTAAAAACATGAAGGTGTGCAATGCATATGTTACACGCTAGTATATACATATACATGAATTGTTATCAAAAATATTAAACTCCTGCGATTAAAATCCTGATTCAGTTTGAATCTTATGTTTCGGTTTGATCTACATGATCTACATTGCAAGTCAAAGCCAGTAAAAACCATAATGAAGAAAAATCATTCAATCCATGCTTACATATTGAATATGATAATCAAAATTCACAATTTCAATTCTAGCATTTTCTATGCAAAATAAAAAAAAATCAAAAGGTAAAGTTGAGTTTTAGATTTAGATATAGAAGTTAATGCATCATAATCAATTTTGAGGTGTTACAAACCTTAATATATGAATATTTTGAATCTACCTTTTAAGATTTAAATCTTAGTTTGATGTAAAGTTTGAAATTCACATTTTACAGTTTCAAAGTGTGTACCAACCTTAATATATGAACATTTCGAATCTATGATTTAAGATTTATACTATGTTTCGATTTGAACCTTGAACTTTAAGATCTACGATTTGAATCGCATTTTGAAAACCTTAAATATATCTGTGTATAGGAGCTGCTATTTGAATATAAAACAAAGCACACAATGTAACAATGAATCTAGACCGTTGAATCTCATTGAGTATACATTAACACTTAAAACAGTGAACAACCTAATGGTTTAGATCCATTGTGTCACCGGTTATACCATTATTTTGCACTTTAATATATATATACGTGTATTGTGTAGAAGGTTCGACAACGCTTCTCCTTTGTAGCATTGTTACTTCCCAACATGAAGTTTATTCAGATAATAGCATGATGCGGAAAAGGGAGACACTAATTTCCAGAAGTTTTTGATGGATAATAGGATGCTACAAAAGAGGAGTGTGACTGAATTAACCTTCCTTGAGAGTGTGTGTAGACACAAATATACATATATGTAGGTGTGTGCATGCTCAAGTGTATTTATATGTATATTAGCATATACGCACGTGTATGCAAATAACCAATGGTCATGTAGTAAAGTTGTTGTCAAAGATATCAAAGATCTAGAGTCCTATAACAATACTGCATCGACTGCTAATTGTTGATATGTGCCTGCTACGAGTGTGAATGCACGTGATAAACACGTTAACATGCATATTTTAACATAAATATTTTATCTAATTTATTTGTGAATAAATGTTAGGCTTAATATTGTTTAGTGTTTGGCTTAATATTGTTTAGTGTTTCAATCTAGTGATTGGTCATAAGAAAACTCAAACCAAGGTGGATCCAAAGAGTTCTACATTTGTTAACAAAGCCGTGTTTGATTCATTTGGTGTGGTATATAGTAATATTTTAAATTAACAATTTTTAATTAATTGTTTGATCGGTTGGACTAGCGTATTTTGAATGTTTATTATTTGTGATTGATTTGGAAACTTCATGGTGATTTTGATCATCGATTATGTTTATAGCACTTATGTAACACCAAACTTATTCTAGTTCCAGAGAATAACTCAATTTGTGACAATTATTTTTCCTTGAGCGCCGTCTTAATTTTTGTGTTTCTTTTTTACTCAACCTAATCAAAGAATGCCATATCGAAGTCCTTCGTTTAATGTGAACCAATTTTATATGTGAAGCGCTTCATTTTGGACAAGTTAATTTTTGAGAACCGCGTTGGTAGAAAATTTATTTACTAGTAAGATTTGTTTTTATTTGTGTTTTTTGTATTGATTCTTTTTATGAGATCCTCCCTTTTCCATGATTTTGCATATTTCCATTCACTCGTCTTTTTGGATGATATCTGATTAGAAAATTCAATATGTTGCGAGCATCATCATCCACATAGATTATGTCAACTGCGCTTAATTTTTCCTGTGTGTTTAAAAAAAAATCATTTTTATATACCTTAGCATTTCTTGAAAAAATCAAATAAAACAAATAATAAAAAAATCAAGATGCATTAAGATTAGGGTTGTCAATGGGTCGGGTTGGGTCGGGTTCGTATCGGGTCAAGTCGTGTTCGGGTCGGGTCGGCTCAACCCGTTTATTAAACAGGTCGGTTTCGTGTTGATCCATCTATAATCGTGCGGGTTTCGGGTTTGATTTGTGTAACCCGTTAAGAAAAATATTTGTATAAAAAGAAGTGAATGAACATGAAAACATGAAAGAAGGGTACCGTCGTCATTCACTTGTTGCAAGCTAAGATGAGAATAAAAATGTAAAAAGTAGTTAATGTAGGTATAAACATGAAAACGTGAAAAATAGTTAAGTGTTAGTGTGTATGAATAATTGAATAATGACAACATCCTTCATTTTCAAGCTAAAATGAGAATTTTACAATAGTATAGAGCCCATAAACGGGTTAGTCGGGTCAAAATCGGGTTCCGTGGGTTAAACGGGTCGGGTCAACCCGCTAATTTCCCATGCGAGTTTCGGGTCGTGTTGGAAATTAACAGCCCTAATTAAGATGAACATCTTCATCAATGCAAAAAAGTGACAAAGAAGCATGGAAACTAAACCTCCCAAAATTAGCTTGCTTAGATATCTGAAGTGAAAGCATTGCCTTGCTACTAAAAACATTGCTAAAAAAATTGTTGCTAAATGAAAGTTCAACTGAAAAAACTACTAATTCATCTATTGTTTGCTGTAACCTTTTTTTTGTATTGTTGATTGACCACAATTTAAAAAACGTTCATAGTTACATTGTTAGCGCATGCATGTTCTTCATCTCATTCGAGATCTCACTCAAGTTCCACTTTTTGTGCTTGGACAAGATTTCAAACTTAATTTATAAATTTTTTATCTTAAACAAGTTCCTTTTATGTTAATTTAACCATGTAGAAAAAAATGTTCACTTTTTGATAAATTTAAAAAATGGAATGAATTGCACTTTCCTATATACTACTTTATATACCGTGCACTTGAGATTATGTTATAACAATTTTGCGATTCTCCGTATCAAAAAAAAGCAAACTACGCGCAAGTATGTGTACTGACTCTATTGAGTCAATTAGACCACAACTTTATGCGTCATCTCGAATTTGAGATATGTGTATGAATGAACAAGTGATCGCCGATGGTTACAGAAATAAATAGCACGGTCGACACAATACCAAAAAAAGGAAGAGAAAATGAAAATTTCCACAATACCAAAACTGTTGCAATAAATCGCTTTTTAATTCTCTTTTCTTTATGCAGCATATGGAATTTCCAGCATAAAATAGTCGCGTATTGAGAAATTTTAGCATGTCTGATCAAAGTTTTAAAAAGCGAAAAGCGTACATAAGGCGTTCTTGTAACGGCCCGCAAACCCGTACTATCTGAGTTGACTAATAACACCACGCGTCCAACCCAAATTGCACAGAAATACGAATCATTATTAAAAAGAAGTTAGAGGATGAGAAATAGAAAGAAAGAAATATTATAATAGAAGAAAATGAAGATCACAAAACTCACAGTGGAACAAATAAAATATATTAAATAACATAACTTTGAAATACAATTTGATAACTTTATATACATACCATTATCAGAGCACATCAGCTATTTCTGGAACAGTTATAAACACCTGTTTCCAGATACAAACATGGTACACAGCGGAATATATGATAGTCTATAGCTAACTGGTGAAGCCTCCCACTTCAAACTCCTCCAAGTGAATCTGTAAAATCCCGACTACTTGACTGGCCGTACAAATTTGGGCACCCAAGAGTTTAGGGAAAACAAACAAAATAAACTCTGGGTCAGTCATGGGACTGGTGTGAGTAAACTCCAACCATTTGTTTAACTTTCAAAGACCTTTCGAAAGAAAGGATAATAGTAAGACCAACCCACACATAAACATGGACGGTTTTTACCTTACTATAACCCAAAATACTTTGATACGAAAATCCAGTGATATTATAATAGTGTCTAAATAAATAATAATCTAGCGGAACGCTTGCATCTCACGCCCCATATATAATATAAAATCAAAAACCGCAGGGCGCTTATTGGAGATTGGATTTCCAACATGACAAGGTATGGAACCACCTTCCGATAGTGTATCTCTAGAGAGGAATACACTAGGTTCAACAAGAACGTCTTGCAACCCGGCCCATACATGACCGACCACTCATTTCGCTTGAGTGTATCGAATGTATGTCACCAACGGTTGGGATCAGCAACCATTTCCCGAAAAGGGACAGCATCGATAGATTAAAGAAGTAAAAGGAATTTCTCTAGATAGGTGATCATACACCCTAATGGGAGCGACCCACATAGCCATGCTGCCTGCCCATTTTGTGTCATTCCCCGGTTGTTGAGGCCTGAGGCTACGATTACTTATCATTCATTGATAGCACAATCACTTTGAATGCCACATTATCAGACCCGTTAATCACTTATTGATTTGCACAAATATATTCTGGATATTATGCTAAGAGAATAAATTCTCCGCCACCATATATATTTATACAGACCAACATATGCGATCATTGGAAATACTCTGTCAGACGTTCGTCCATATACGTTCGTTTTGGGACTGAACGAAATCGAAGGCACCATTTCTATTAATAGAAAAAAGCCCTTGCACTTTACTTCGTCTTCAATTTTCTTTATAAAATCTGATTCGCAATGCTACTGCCAATACGGAGTGGTTCTCGGATAATAATCCAACCGGTCTCTCCATATTGACAACGATATTGGCAAACACTTCGATTGTCGGTTATTTAACTATCGAAGAAAAACAAACATTCATTCAAAGCATCAAACAAATCACTGGGCCCCTTAATTAATATTTCATTAATTAAATCACTACTTCATTTCCTTATCAATATTTGTTAAACAAATATTTTCAGTAATCTTATTGGTCTCTTACGCTGTTTGAAAAAAACATTTCCATATATCGCCTTCTTTTATTTTCTATACTTAGAAAATATATTCTCTTTGCAATTGAAAACAATTTCAATCACTTATCTCTTTCCCGACTACTTTAATTATACTCAGGAAATATTTACTTTTATATTTCCAAAATTCCACCACTTGGGTTAAAACGAATGCTGTGTAAAACATCGTTACAACAACCTAAAATATTTTATTCAACTAGCTCTTATTCAAACACTTCTCTTCAAGACTGGATCTTGCTATTTATCAATAAAAAATGAAATCAATCAAGTTGGGGTATAACTACCTCTCAGACCTTGACTAAAAACATCCTTAACTTCAAAACGGACAAAACCACTTACCTCGAATAATCAACATTATAAAAACCAATTATTCATTTTAAACACATAACGTTTCTCTTTCAAATTTTACCAGATTTAATTATATATTTCCTTCTTGTTTATAATATTCTATTTTAATTTTGCTTCATTATTGAATTCTATATATATCGATATATCGATTCCAAATTATCAAGTATTCTTAAAAATATTCTAACTCCTTAAATTTCCGGAAAAATTCGCCATAACCTCCTTTGTACCGGTCGATAGTTCAAACCTCAACTCGCCTCTCTAGGCCCTTTCCATTCAAAAAGAAAATCAAAAAGCCAAGTGGCTTGCTGATTCGGCACATAAAATCTCATATGGAATTTAGACGTGTAACTTTTTGTCGGGCAGTAAATTTATAAATCTTCATCTGTTCATTCCATACCTATTTAACATATGTTCAGCTGTTTTCAATCCAATTCAACTCAATCCAATCGTTTGAATTCAGTTTCGCCCATTTATTCTTTAATTAGCTTCTTAGCCTATTTCACTTGTTATTTGAACATATCATGTTCGTATGTATTTTTAGTTTGCTTACAAATCAATTGAATTCCATTTTCATTTCAGCTTTCATATTCGATTTCAAATATGAAATTCACAAGTCTCCTTTACTTATCAAAAGAAATATCTCGATCTAAAATTCGATTAACAAATTACTCTTCCACTTAGTTAATTCTATTCAAAAATAAATAATTGATTTTGTTTCAAAAAAATCAATCCACTTACTCCACTCGAGTTCATATTTATTTTATAACTCATGTCCGAATTTTTCAAATGGAAATTCGGATTTTATTTGCTTAAAATCCTTATATTTAATTAAATAAACCGTTATTGTCTTATAATGGTTATGGGGTGCTGTTTATTTGAAAAATTGATTGTGACATAACTCAAAATCTATTCGACGAAATCCAGATTTTTATCTTTCATTAGAAAACTATTATCAAATCGATCCTGATGATTCTTGTTTCAAAGAATTTCGACTTGAATTGAGTTCTATCTACTCAATTGAAGTTCAAAACTCCAATTTACGAACTACCGCGCTGTGGCGAGTTCATTTTAGTTATATATATATATATATATATATATGTTTAAACTTCGTTTATAATAAATTCAACTCCATTCTGATATATTTTTAATATATATATCAAATCAGTTTCCCAATTCAACATAATATTTTCGATTATCTATAATTATCGATTTTTCCTTACTCGGTAATATATTTATTTATACTTCGATCTTCTATATTTAATTCCAATTCCTTTTATAAATAAATTATTTATTAAATTTGATATAATCGAATTTCAATTATAAACCCATTGAATTCTTCTCAATTCAGCTTATATTCTGAATTCCGAAATATAATCAATTGTTTTGTTTTCAAAACACTTCCAATTTACTTTTAAATTCCTATTTGAATTTAAATGGTTTAAATTATCCAAATGATAATTTATTTCACCAAATTTATAACACTATTTATAAATTCAACTTCCTTGTTTCATATATTTAAACAAGTTCCCTTTTCAAATTTCTATTTGAAACTCCATCCCTTTGATATTCCAAATTGCGGAATAAAAACCGTTGTTCCCTTTCGAATGATTCCAAATTCTATTTTTAAATTCATATTTGAATTTAAATATTCAAATTATCTCTTGATAATTAATTCATTATATTTATAAACACCATTTTATAAATTTCCTTGTTTTATATTTAAACAAGTCTATTTCGAATTTTATTTAAAACCAAAATCTTATTTTGGAATATTTCCATTTATAATAACTTATATATATAACACCCAATTTATTTTCACAATAAATTTAACTTCTATTTAAATAAATTCGAATTAATCGAATTCAAATCATAAATCCTTACGGATTTATTTTAGTTCAATTTACATTCTGAACATTGGAATAAACTCCATCGTTTATTTCTTTAAACCGATTTCCCCATTTCTATTTTTAAATTCATATTTGAATATAAATATTCAAATTATCAAATGATAATTTTTTCACTTCATTTATAAACACCGTTTTTAAATTCATTTCACTTCTCTGCATTATTAATTTATAAACCACGTTTATAAATTCATTTCAAATCCCGCATTATCGATTTATAAACAACGTTTATAAATTCATTTTAAATCCCGCATTATCGACTTATAAACAACGTTTATAAATTCATTTCAAATCCCGCATTATCGATTTATAAACAACATTTATAAATTCGTTTCAAATCCCGCATTATTGATTTATAAACAACGTTTATAAATTTCAATACTTGTTTTATACTCAAAACAAGTTAATATTTTTTATTGCCCATTCAAAATTCAAATTCTATTTTAAAAAAAAGATTTCCCCTTTTAAATCTGAAATATCCTTTTCATGATATATTTATGTAACAATAAGGAATTTCGCTCGATCCGAATCGATCATTAAACCTACCAAGACCGTTCGAAAACCCGGATTTCTTTGAGAACAAGATGAATCAGAACACAAACAGAAGAACATTTCATTGTTTATTAGAACAATCCCATCATAATACAAGAATATACAGAGTATAAATGAATATTATACATTCGATAAATATCAGAGATTACAATTAATTACATAGCAGCGAAAAATAATACAAAACACAACTGAAGGTGATATACAGATACAGAGCTTTCTGGATATCATTCCAGCTGTAAACCGGGTTCCTATGAATATAAATTTGCAAAACCAAAACTACTAGCTGCCCGTGTCAAAAATAGGGGCACCCAAAGTTTAGGTTAAAACAATAAACTCCAGGTCAGTCATGTGACTGGTGTGAGAACTAAAACAGTTATTTAAAACTTTACTTAAAAAGAGAGTAATTCAAGGGACCACGCCGTATAACACGGAACGGGTTTCCTCCCAAGAATACCAGTGCATATAAATAAACAACGCAATGCTTTTTGAAAAAATGAAGCTATAATAAGACCCAGGTCCCATCACACAATGAAACGCAAGCCGGAGGATAGGGTTTTCCCTTATAATAGCCAAACATGCTTGGTACGTTTAAAACAAATCATTTGATACTATTATAAGTGTATAGTGTCAAATCAATTTCAATCATAAGTATCAATCATAGATGGCATGGGTACCATATATCATGTCGCCATACTAGGCTCTACAAATAAAACCGCAAGTCACGCATTGGAAATTGGATTCCATCATGAGTCGAGGCAAAGGTCAAGCTCCTCTCCGTTCGAGACACTCTAGCAAATGTCTCAGGACCACTCACAGCGATCCTTGGAATCGGTTGGGCCGGTTCTCTCTTACTTTTGAGGATTGGCAATTCCTGAACACACGTTTCCCGGTCCTATAGGACCTATATAATTGTCTGTACGTCAGCTCACGTAGTGCCAGTTATCGACCATATATTCGAGGCGCCTCGCATTCCAACAACCACACAGGTAAAAAGTATATATGTGTCAGGGCTGGTAGGTCACTGACATCACCCATAGCTAGAAAGAAACGTCGTGTTCTCCCAACGGTCCGTATCCCGTTTTTGACTCATACCGAGGTGTGAGGCTCGCGAATTAATGCTATACACAAAGCTATGCCACACAGGCTGTGCTTTGATCATCAACCACAAGACTTTGCTTTTCAACAGAAGCCTTGATCAACTGCCACTTAGGCATGCCACACAGGCAATTCACTCCATGCGACTGATGTCCATCGATATACAACCTCTGAGCTCGTACGTCTCAGAGAAGGGTGTTAAGCAAGAAAATAAATTCTCCGCCATCAAACAAATGTATATTTAATAGAGATCAATCAACACAGAATAAAATCTAGTGTCAGACACATAGTCCATTTACAAGTTCGTTCTGGGTCTGAACGAAACCGGAGGCACTTTCCTCGCATATCCATCGATCTCCAAGTATGTCTGGACGATCACCAACTGATTCCCTCATCTTGGGTGTACAACCCAATCAAGATCATCAGTAATCACCCAAACGATGTGAAGACTTCCGGTCTTCAACCACCGTCTTCATCTTCGACTTATCGTCGAATCGGTTATTCAGAACGGGTATAAACCCGGCCTTTCCGAATAACCCGTGTATATAATAAACAAATGTTACAAAAACACAACATACGCCTCATTCCAATTCAGTATATTCTTTTATTCAGATATTCACATTTTTAGGGAAAGGTTCCCATTAATTTTATCAAAGATAAATTCTTCTAAATTTATTCTTTAATCTTCCTTTGGATATCATTTCAAACCATATTATGGTTTTCCAAACTAGTCGGGATTAGCGAACCACACTGAAGTAATTATTTATTTTAGTTCCTAATCCCAGCCCATTTATCCCATGGAGTAAAACTGGTAATACTCCATATCTAACACCACGGTGTTATCGGTAAATATTAATTACCATTTTACGTTCAAATCTAATTAAAGATTTAACTATCTCTTTGGAGAAAAACTGGTGATACTCCATTCTCGATCATTTCATTCTAATTAAAGATTCATTAAAACTCCACTTAGTTTTAATCTTTAACTGGGTTAAAGTACCAAGGTCATTTAAAACACGGTTCACGCTAAACCCAAAATCACATTTCATTGTTAATCGGGTTAAAGAACAGGTGTTATTCAAAACACCGCTCATGATGAACCTCAAAAACCAATTTAATTTCAATTCCAATTAAATACTAATTAACTGGACAATTTCACTAAATCTTAATTAAAATATTTATTCTTTTCTACATTGGGTTCAAGAACAGTGTTATTTAAGACACCATTCACGACGAACCCAAAATCACATTTGATATTAAATACAAGGCTCTGAATAGAAAATATATCGGCTTATATTCAATATCAAATTCTGCAACCAACAAATATTGTATTGGAAATAACGATATAAATATATCTTTCAAATTTCCACAACCATATCTGTATAATCACGAAATCCAACATCGAAATATTCCGAAGATAATTTCGATTCAAATCCATTCCAATTCGTATATTGGAAATTCTTATTATTTTTAAAACCACTTCAAATCTAGTTCAAAACTAGTTCATTTCGATAAAAATATATTTTTATCCTTTCAAATATGGAATTTTTCATCCCCATTCTTCCCAATTCATATATTATGATTTTACACAAATTATAGATATTTGTAATAATTTTATCAAGGCTTGTACAGTCGGTTTTCAATAACGGCCACCGAACTGCACTTACATCGACCTTTTCCAAATTTGATTTGGACATAATTCCAAATCCAACCGTTAGATTTCAAATTTCTAATATTCATTGGAAAGTACTTTTCGATACGAACCCAATGGTTCCGGTTTCAGGAGAATCCGACGGTCGGATCTCCCGTAACGCCAATTCGAAGTCAATGATCGAAATTCGCGAACTGCCGCAGCGCGGCGCGTTCTATTCACGCCATTTAATATATATAATATATATATTATATATATTTCGTCGATTTCAATTCAAAATGTATTTTATCATTCGTTTTAAATTCGTTTTAAAAACGATTTCAATTTCATATTCAATTTTAAATTAAAATTGAATATTCCATATCTTCCATATATAGATAAATGATAATATTTTCAAAACGTTATATTTTGAAATCACTTCCTTTTCTATATTCGAATAAAATCGATATAAATATCATTCGCGTAAAAAATGGCGCAAATCTAATCAACACGGCTTTATATATTTCAATAACTTCGTTATTTTATTCGACAAATGAATATTTTCTTCAACACATGAATATATATTTTATTCAACACATGAATATTTATTAACTCTTACTTACAATAAAAACAAGAATTTTATTGTATAAAATATTTTGTTCAACACATGAATATTTTCAACACATGAATATTCTCAACACATGAGCATCGTCAACACATGACTATTTATTCTATTCAACACATGAATCTTTATTTTATAATATTCTTTATTTTCCAAATTGGAATGAGGCCCAATCAATTACCATATAATGTTAATCATATGGATTCCATACAACACATGTATATAATAGCAACGATAAATAATCAACCATCATCCAAAGTGCACCACACAACTGCATAAGCATTAAATATAACTAATTAGCGCTCATACAGTCTGTCAATCAAACGATTGACATACCACTAAACAATTGGGATTAGTGTACGTCAAATATTATACCAACACCCATGTGGGGTTTTAATCTACAAACACTGAATATTATTTGTGCAGTTGCGCGACGTGTAAAATTTATCGTCCCAATCAATGTCCTTCAAATAGGTGTACATAAACAAATCGTTCGATTTGTAAATGAATATTTATTTATTCACATTCACGTTAAAAATTATATTTTTAATGATAAGTAATTTATTTCAACACATGAATATTTATCCTATTCAACACATGAATATATTTCCATTCACTTCACATCACAATCAATTCTCACAACACAAAAAATCAAACAAGTCGTCCATGGTATGTGGACGACGGGTGTCGGGTGCTGCTAAGCACCGTTTGCATCCTAGTATATAATTTTAACTAAAAAACAAGATTTAAAGTGAGAAGTTCTCACCGATTAGCTAAACCAAACACCGCGACTCTTCATATGTAGAAAATCTTTGTCGTGCTCCCTTTTATCACTTTCGTCGTCCGTATTCACTACACATATAAAAAGCGCATCTTTATATTGTTGCCATGCATATAAAAATCACAATTTTATACTGCTACTATATAGATAAAAATTCTATTTTTATACCGCTACTATATAGATAAAAAATTTATTTTTATACCGCTACTATATAGATAAAAATTCTATTTTTATACCGCTACTATTAGATAAAAATTCTATTTTCGCTATATGTACATAAAAATCATATTTTTATGATGCTAAATTTATATTTTTTTCATCGCTAAATATCAAATCTTTACTTCATTAAAAATCCGACCTTTCTTTGCTAATATCACATATAAAAATCCTATCTTTCTTTGCTAATATCACATATAAAAATCCTATCTTTCTTTGCTAATATCACATATAAAAATCCTATCTTTCTTCTTTTTATAAAAATCAAACCCCTTTCGATTTAAAAATCAGATCTTTATCGGTATTCATATATAAAAGCATATAACTAAATAAATAAATTAGAAAAGCTTACAATTTTGGGTCGGAGGGGGATACATGGGGCACTGGAGGTTGGGGTAGGCGGTCTGAGGCGGCGTCGGGGGGTGCAGCAGGTCGGAGGGCGTCGCAGGGTGGGGGACGACGGTGGTGGGGTTGCGGTGGCGATTTGGGGCGAAGGGGGTTTGGGTTTTGGGTGTTCGTGTATGGAGGAAGGAGGAGGACGGGGGAAGGAGGGGAGGAGAAGAAAGGAAGGCGGAGGAGGAGGGGGTTGGTGGCGCGCTGGGGCAGCGTGCGGTGGCCAGCGTGGCCTGGGGGGGAGAGGCTGCGCGATTTTGTGTTTTTTTCTTTTGTTTTTCTTAGTGATCTTGGTTTTGAAGGGGGGGTTTGACCGTGGTATAAGAGATAAAGGGGCCGGGGAATTTTTATTATTTAATTTATCCTAAAAAAAAGTAACTTTAAATTTCGATCTCCAAACGAGACCCACCACTTATCGTCCCTAGCTAATTACCCCCATTCCGAACACAATGGGATATGTTTCGTCAAAATCAAAATATAAATCTATATATTGAATTCAAACACGCATTTCAATTTACCGGGGCCACATACGGACTCTAAAAATTCCCTAAAAATATTTTCTAGATTCGTATTGACGATACGGTCCTAACAAAACTAATTTCGTCAAATTCCGAGACCGTTTGTAAAATGGCCATTTTCCAGTCGATTAAAATCAACTGAAACTGGTCAAACGCGTTTTCCTTTGCCATGATCACATATTGATTCAGAAAATTACGAATTTGGGAATCTAGCAATAACTTGACATCACGGATCCAACAAAAGTGGTTTCGTCGAAAACCGAGGTCGTTTGCAAAATTTCCATTTTTAAGGGCCAGAATTCCATAGCGACTATTCTGAATTTTCAACTGGGCATAACTTTTGATTCCCGCTACGAAATTTCAATTTTTCAGAAGATATTCTCAATTAGATTCTAATATTTTTGGTTTCGCTAAAATCTGGTTTATTTTGAATCATGTACATTCATTTGAAGTTTGAAATCGAATTTTCAAACTACCGCGCCATTTTCAATTCCTTATATAATTAAAATAAATATTTATATTCTAACGACGATTCAAATAAATATATACGTTCGAATTCTATTCAAAATAAAATTTTCGTCGTTATTATTTAAAATAATTCATTTTAAATATTCAAAATTTAATAAAATTGCCAAAATAAAAATTTTAAATTGGCTCAAAATTTCCGGGTTGTTACAATTTATATATCAACATTTTGGCCCCAGTGATATTTAATAATCAAACCACTCAATAATCAATCAACACATCATATACGATAATATATGTGAAAAAAAACAAATAAAAATATTTTGAGGAATCCAGTTGGATTCCTCCAACCTGTTTCCCTGCACCCACAGACGTTAGTCACATAAATTTACCCATCCTGCTTCGAGGCAGGATATCGCGGTATAGAAGGTCATCCACTATCATAGCGTGGGGTGTATAGGGTCATCCGCTAATGATACTGCGGGCGTCCGCTAATGGTACTGCGGGAATCCAACCAATCACCAATATATATATAATAACCATAAACACCAATCCTAAATAACTAATATATATAATAGCCACAACACTATTGTAATGCAACCAAACAACCAACAAACAATTATTTTAACGAATAAAATAATTCTAAATAAAATATGAGTGAGATTTACTCACCGTGATTTCATTTAGACGGGATTTATCGAAGATGTTTGATTCAGATTCCATTTGTCTTCGGAAAAACCCAAATCCATTCTAGTTTCATTGCGAATCTATCGAGGATACGAGTCTAACCAATATGATGGCGTTCGAATCTGGTTTCGTATAAATTTCATACTATTATAATTTTGTACATAACTTAAGTAGAAAGTCATTGGCTAAATAAATAAATGAATAAATTACCTTTAATTCACGAAATCTTCTTTGATGGTGTAGCCACCGTTAATATAACTTGAACGCACATCGTCTTGTCGAAATCTGATTTTGTAACAGCTCGTTGATTTTACAAGTTTGAATGTGTATATAATATAAAATTAACATTCCTGATTAATTTTATAAACTAATTTTCTTACCTTAACACATTGTACGATCTTTTTTCTTCCCTGTATTCAAAACAACAACTTGCACTAGCCTTCTACCATAACCTTGAATCCTTGAAACCCCAATACTTGGTCCGTTCAACCCCAAAATACTGTTGTCTTTTACT
The DNA here is from genome assembly GCA_030737875.1 of Allium sativum. Classification (NCBI taxonomy): domain Eukaryota; kingdom Viridiplantae; phylum Streptophyta; class Magnoliopsida; order Asparagales; family Amaryllidaceae; genus Allium; species Allium sativum. The sequence goes on from CM060923.1 coordinate 168,978,269, forward strand.
TATAACTACCACAAAATTCGGTCTCCAACATCTCAACATTTCATCCTCGAACTTCACCCGAGTTCCTTGCTATCTTACGTGCCTGAAAATGTCCACCGTGAAACACCTTTCTCGCCTCAAACCAACTTCGAACACTTTTAACCTCAGATACGAGATCGCTGTGTCCCCCCTTCTACAGATTTTGACTTCGACCAGACAACGGATGCCCAGAAAATCGCGTGAAATTCATTAGCTTCTCTTCCTTCCTTTTCTTCTTCAACAACTCGTGCCTCATCTACAGCTTGGAGCTTCCACTACATATCGCGATATCTTCCTGTAGCCCCCAAACTTGAGCGACATATTTTTTCTCGAAACATTCTTGAAATTGTGGTACCCGAACCCTCTTGCAACTCGAAGACCATCGCCCTCAACCATTCAACCCAGCTTTGCCCCAATCGTTGTCGAACTCCTGACAAAATTCCATCGCGTCTCAACCCTAAAACTCCAGTCGCGACTTTCTATCGCGTTCCTGTTTTTAGTTCGAACCCTAGCTAAAGTCAGGCGATCAAACCCCATCAAGCAGATCGTACCATGGTCTTGAGCGCGTCTCTCCATTGATGATCACAGATCCCCTATCGTCCTCCTGAGACTATCGCGAAGTGTCAATCGCACTTAACACCACTTGAAGTCGAGATTCCTAGATTTTGATTTCATCGAACTCGGTTTTGATTTGTACGAAGAGGAGCGACCAAGTTATTTTGAGGCTTTTGATTTAGAATGAGGACATTGCGGTTCTTCTTTTATGGAGCCTGATTCATTTGATTTGGATCCAATGAATGAAAGGGAAATCCTCTTTATAAAATCACTGAACGAGTTATATTTTAGTCACAAGCAAGAAGAGAAGAAACGGAAGGTATCGCATACTTATAAAGATGGAGACTTCTCCATTAAGGAATTGGTCTGTGCATATAGTGCATATAACTTAAATGTGATTTGATTTGTATTTAATTCGATTTGACATAAAGAGATTTTTATTCTTTTTAAATAGATATCGATTTGATTTCGATCCTATCCATTCAAAATATATCGGGGTTCATAACTCGACATCACGAACTGCTATTTTAACCTACCAACCGACGTTTCAACGTAATTACACTATTCTGAACTAAACAGAATAGACTATAGAAACTAGTTTGAACGTAATCTGAATTAACCATATTAAATTGATATTATATAATTTAAATTCAAAACAAATAAATTCTTCGATAATAAATTATTATCATCGTCGTCTATATTCAAATAGAATTTATACCGGTCATCTGAATTGTTTTTAACTCCATATTTAACTAGGATTTCAACTATATTTCGTATTTTGATAATTTAATATATTCGATATTAAATCAAAATCGATTTTCAAAATGACACTTAATATAAAAATTCATTTATATTATCATTTAATATTTAAAACCATATTAAATATTAAAAATATACTATTCGAAAATCCGGGTCATTACATTCTTTCCCCTTAAAAGAATTTCGTCCCCGAAATTACTAAGATAAGAAAAATGGTACAAACCCATTACTTTTTAAAATCTCACTTATGTTGAAACTCAACACTTCACATTTCTACAAATTTTAGTTTCAACCAAAACTTTTGGTTTCCATTTATTTACTTCGATCCATTTAACTTGTTTAAGTTAAATTTAAATTTCAGAATTCAAATACTCGGTATTCATTTCAAATCCTTTAGAAATCACATAAATATATACATTTATTTATTTCCATATCAAATAAAAAATATTTGAATTCTTAAACCCAACTTGTTTTCTTTCAAACAAATTTCCATCAAAAACTTTTCTAAGGCAGCAATCCATCACTTAGAAACTCGAAAATGAACATTGATGATGCTGCAGTCATCATCAGAATTATTTCCCAGCGACTGAAGTGAGTTCAGTGCTTTATCACTTTTAAAATCCATCAAAAATGATTTTTATTCAAAAATCCTTTTAAAATAAAGCTATATTATTTTAATATACTTCAGAAAATATTTTTCCAAACACCAAGGATTTAAATTTCAAATTCTGGTTTGAATCCAATTTTAATTCATCTCATTTGTATATTTTATTCTTATACAATTTATATCTGGTTATAATTAACCATTCCAATTTAATATCACTTTTCATTATAGTAATATCAACAAACACATCCATATATTATAATAATTTTACAAAATTATTCCTTCTATCAAAATAGAATTTTGAGTAAAATTATTTCATTTACCCACTTAAAACAATATTATGTCAAATTTCTCTGTTCAAGTGTTTAGAATTCCCTATCGACTTTGTGGCGTCCAACGGTTCGATCAGAATTCATAAGCCACTCAACAGACTAGCCAACACAATATAAAATAATTTTTATATCAATTTTCAGATACGCTCTCTCGTATTTATAAACACATACACTCAACTCATTCTTGGGTACTACTGACCCTATCTCTAATGAGCACAACCCCAACAAAGCCTAGGTATTCGCTCAACCTAAGCTCTGATACCAACTGTAATGGCCTACAAATCCGTACTATCTGAGTTAACTAATAACACCACACGTCCAACCCAAATTTCACAGAAATACGAATCATTATTAGAATGAAGTTAGAGGACGAGAAATAGAAAGAAAGAAATATTAGAATAGAAGATAACGAAGATCAAAAGACTCATAGCGGAACAAATAAAATATATTAAATAACATAACTTTGAAATACAATTCGACAACTTTATATACATACCATTATCAGAGCACAACAACTATTTTTGGAACAGTTATAAACACCTATTTCCAGATACAAACATGGTACATAGCGGAATATATGACTGCCCATACAAATATATTCGATTTCAACTATATTTCGTATTTCGATAATTTAATACATTCGATATTAAATCGAAATCGATTTTCAAAACGACACTTAATATAAAAATTCATTTATATTATCATTTAATATTTAAAACCATATTAAATATTAAAAATATATTGTTCGAAAATCCGGGTCGTTACAGTTCTCAAGTCTATGAGGCAAGGTGTAAGTCTCGAAACGTTGAGACGTAAGCTTTTCAGTAAAAATAAATTGTAAAACATATAAAGAAAGTTTGACATTTTAAATTAACCGATACAAAAAATGAAAAACAAATCATTTAAGATCTAACTTTGAACAAGTACATATATTTATTATGGAATAAAAATAAATAATTGAAACTCATATGATTCAAATTTCAATTCTCAAAACTATTTCAAGATTCCATCTAACTCCAACTTGGATTCATTCAATCAATTCAAGTTGACCCGCTAAATTTATATCGTGACTTAACGAAGTTTGTTGAAAAACATTCTCTAAATAACAATAAGAAAATCTATTACATTCCTCTGGATCATTTTTTATAAACTATTGGCAAGCTTTTTGGTCGAAGCTATCACACGCCAAGAATATCGTCAAAAAACACAAAGCGATTTGATCAAAGTCGCGACGTGTTCGGAAAACGATTGGAAATGGCATCGATTCGTGGAATCATCGTCGATGGACTCGGAAAAGCTGGCGCAATAAAATACGTGATCAGCACTATCTAATCAGCTCAAAATGGTTGAGCGTGCCGGTTCGATCACGTGGCAAAATTCATCACGTAAAAATATATGGATTTTGTAAAAAAAAGTGTCGTGCACTCAAAAATAGCTGATCAACATGCGTTGATTACGAAAAATGGCTTGCACAACTCACGGCATCAAAATTTGGTAAATCTGTTAAAAGTGGCAGGCATGATGGAAAATGTGGTGGATCACTCAAAAGCTGCGTGCGCACCCTTGTCAGATCACATTAAAAACTTGGCTGATCATTTGGATAAATTGGCAAGGCATTGGATTTGGCAAACTCAGGAGCAAGGATCGACACGGCAGAACATGTTTTCCACGAGTGTGCATTGTGCCAAATCGGTTTGGCAAAGTGGCCTGACACTTTGCAACATCGCATCGTATCACGCTGTGATGCGATTTTCTGGGTGATTCGCACGATGAAATATCGGATCAGCCTGATACCGCATCACAACCAGCGTTATGTGATTTTGGCAAATTGGCAAGCACAGTGGTGGATCTGCAACCCTTTGATGCGAGAATCAAGAGATCGCACCAGTGTGATGCGAGAAAATCACGAGGCGCACACGGGTTTTCTGAAGCGATTTCTCTATGACGCGATGCGATCTTGCACCAGATCACTTGGCACACAGCAAATGCCATGCAGATCACCGTAAATCGAGCGATCCACACGTATTTTCTTTACATTTTGGTGATTCAATCTGACACAAGTGACAGGATGCAATTTTTTCACTTTGAGCATGCCAAGATGCGATTTTTTGGATGCGACGAGGCTTGTGATGCGGTTTTTCACATCAAACACTCAGTAGGATGCGATTTTTGGTAGTGGGCCCCAAATGTCACCTAATCCTACCTAACTTACTCACCTATAAATACCCCAAGGCTTGGCCTCCAAATTGATTATTTTCCCCTGGATTTTTGGACTTCTTGAAGCTTTAAAGCATTATTAATGGCAGTCATGTCCTTCTCCATGACCATTGGACATAACATGGACTGCTAAAACCTTGCACAAACGTTTTCCATATCAATTTGGGCATCTATAAGCATAATTACACTGCCTTTGGACCGAATTGGATATTTTTGGATTTCTTGGATATTGAAGCTAGTTTTTAGACACTATTGACCGAGTCAACATATTTTTCACTCAATGGAGAAGAAGAAGGATATTTTATTCAAAACTTAAAATTAACATACATTTGTTATTCTGTTGTAACGCTTTTTTCTTAAACATTGTCCGAACCTGTATAACTTTGTAATCGAATATTATATGATGAATGATTACTATGAAGTAGACGTAAGCGCTAGTGACGAACTACGATAAAAAGTTGTGGTCTCCCGCACTACTTTATTTTGGATTTGGGTTATTTTGTTCACATCATACACGTAGTACATCGAGTGTTGGTGTGTGTTGAATCCACGACAATTCCAAACGTCAACATAAACAATCTTACTTGACTATGTCGATATTAAAGTTGAAAGTAAAAAATGCTATTTTTTTCTTTTTATTTCCATTAAATCATTAAAGTTTAATGATTTTAGTCAGTGTTGATATCTGCAACTAAAGGTAAAAAAGGCTTTTGAGTTATATAACTCAGCGGTTTTAGGTGAGCGAGGAGTATGTTTTTTGCGCTTTGTATGCCTCAAGTTGTTGAGGTGTAAGCTTTAGAGGCAAAAAGCTTTTCGAATTAAGCCTCAAGGTGTTTTATCTCTTATTTCCACAAAGCGCTCCTCGAGGCAAGTATTGAGGCGGGTTTTTGAAATAATGTGTCAGGTACTCAGTACTGTTAAAAATCTTGAAATCCAATATTTGAATCTCATTTCAAATGGAATCTCTCTCCTTACGATTTGATTTATATTCCAGTTCAAACCTAGTTAATACCGCGGATTAGAAAAAAATTCAATTCAAACTAATATATTTGGCATACTTATTTGGATCTACAATCTCAATTCTAATCATTTCCAAATAAAATAAAATCGGAACAAGAGAGAAAATTATATTTTAGGTTTAGACGGAAGTTAAAACATAAGAATAAATTTGAATAATTTTTTTTCAAACTTTGTGCAAACCTTAATATACGAATTTTTAAATCTAGATATACAATTTAAATCCCATTTCAATCTAATGTTTGAATGTTACGCTTTGAATCTCATATGAAAACCTTGCTCACATCCATTGATGTAACAACCTGAAATTTCGGGCAGTAAATATTTAAATATTGAGGTTATTTAAATGTTGGATTTAATATTATAAAAATGGTTTTATAACCTTGATTAAATCCCTTTATAAATAATAATTAAAGAGAAGAAAACATGTTATTGTGTTTTTGTTTACAAAGATAAGTAGTTCAAAGAAAAATCGATAATGTGACCGAAAATAGTTTTATCGATAAACGAGGTTTTGCTTATTAAAAGTTGTTGGAATATCATATGCATGTAGTAATGTTAGAAGAACACATATATGTGTATGTACATATCATAGAAGTAACAAACAAATGGTATATGCGTACATGTTCTAGAATATGATAAATGGCTTAAAATGATATGGACACGTGTCATCAAATGAAAGGAACATGTCTTGTAAGTAAATAAGGTTAAGACACATACACACATTAGGTGTCCATGTGTATAAACATCTAAAGACACCTAAGTAGGCATGCGTCTTCATCCTAAAGCATGCATGAAGATAAGGAGGACAAGTGTCCCAAAACCAAATTACCAAACTAGCCTTGGAAACTACTATATAAAGGGTGGAAAGGTTCATTCTTTTTCATGTATTGAAAAACATAAAACCAAGATCAGAAAAAGAAGAGAGGTTTGGGAGAATCCTAGAGGATAAATACAAGATCAAGGAACAAGTACAAGGTGAGAAAAATTATTTAAGTTCATGTATTCACTTCATATTTTGAAGAAAAGTTGAGAAATTTATGAATGAATAATTGGACTTGAAACCCTGAAAACGACGTTCGGTATTTTGGGCATAACTTTTGCAATTCTTAATGAAATTTAGACTTCTCTATCAATTTGAAAAGATAATTCAAAGGGCTACAACTTTGTCCTCGGCCACTTTTTTCTATTTAAGACGTTTGCATACCTAAAAACTGGACGCAAGGTGAGGTAAAAATCAGCCCGAAATTGACATGTTAAAAATGCCTCATGATATTTGATCTTATATATTAAATTGATAAATGACTTTGAGGTTTTATTTTGATTATAATTAAGTAGACAAAGAGAGCTTCTTAATGTAGAAAATTTGGCATCAAAAACTATTTTTATCATAGAGAAACAACGTCAAACATTTTGCCCAAAAACAGGCTAAAAATCTGAGTTTGAAACTTTTTATAGCACTCCGGAACGCTATCTTTTGTATGTATGAAGCACGGAACCAAGCCAGAACCTTTTATAGCACCCAGAAACGCTATAGTAAGCTGTTTTTAATCTAAAATCGTTATAAGCTACCCAGAACTTGTCATAGCATTTCTGGAAGCGCCGTCTTTTTCTGAGATGATTAAGTGGTACTTTAAAAACGAAGAGAACTTTTCATAGCGTAACCGAAACGCTGTAAATAGTTGTTTCGAGTCTAAAACTATTATAAACTATCCAGAACTTTTCATAGCGTAATCCAAACGCTATAATAGATGTTTTGAGTATAAAACCATGGTAAATTGCTCCAAATCCTCTCAAATTTGGATGTGACATTTAATAATAATAAATGTTTGATGTGACATTTAATAATAACAAATGTTTGATGTGACATTTGTGTGACATTTAATAATAATAATAAATGTTTGATGTGACATTTGATGTGACATTTGTGTAACATTTGATAAGACATTTTATAATAATAAATGTTTGATGTGACATTTGATGTGACATATAATAATAAATGAGTGATATTTATGATTGAGTAAGAACTTATTAGAGAGATATAAAAATGGTTTGAGAATTGTTTATGAAGGAGTTTTTGCATAATGAAGATGATCATATTTAAAATAAAGATGTTTATCTTTTGAAAGGAAATTCCATATAGATGTTTTTCAAAATAAAAGACCAAAACGTTCTAGGTTGACAGAGAGGGTAGTGTCTAGGCTTGGGTTTGGAAAACATAGTTTTCTGCTCTCCCTAGCTATTCCTAACTGATCCGACGAACAGGATGGTTAATTGAAAATTTTATTTGAATTTTTTTGGAAAGTAATTTAAGATTACTTTTGAGAACCTCTACATGATATAAAGAGTATTTTGAAAGAAAATAATGTTTTTAAATGAAGAACTATGTTGGCTTGATCCTGTATCTAATTGCTTACCCAATTAGATAAAGGTACGTAGGCAGTCACAAGGGGTAGTTATGCAGCTACTTTATTAATAAAAATATTTTTTTTATTGTTATTACATAATTTAGAAATCAATTTAAAATGATTTTAACTGGTTTATATAAGTATAATGGTTATCTAAGGTATTTTAAACGTATCGGAGAAAGAAAAATTTATTTCGGTCAAGGTAGAGCTATCACACAATTGCAATTCGCGTATTTGAGTTGTAAACTTTAAACGTTTATAACTTTTGGAATCTAAATCGGATTTCCACCAAACGAAGAACGTTTGATTTGTATTGACAAGAGCTTTAAAATGAGTGAAAGCAGATTTTAATTTTGGGGTATAATTTTCAAGTTATGTTTCAAACCGTTTCGGAAAAGGACATTATAAGTGCAGTTATCGACCGTAACCATAAATAGCCATTTTTAATGTTTAAAAAAAATATGGAAAAATTGTGTAAAATTATTATAGATTATGTAAGAGTGTTTTGAATTGGAAATTTTAAGTTTTGACTGGTCGGAAATTCAGGGCGTTACAATTTCCCTTTTGATCAAGGTTCAAATTTTGGTTTTCAGTTTCATTCCGTTAGTTTTATATTCATGAAATTTCGATTCTAGTACATATTTTTAAAAGTTTCACTTCAATTCTTGTCTTGGCTTTAGTTACTTTTCAATATTGTTCTTCAATATATATTAACTAACATGTGCAATCAAATATCTATGTTTTACCATTACGACTTCTAAATCCCTAAAATCTTACATTTACCAAATGTCCTAACATATTCTTCAGTTCAATATCCAATATCCATTTCCTTGCATAAAGCCCAATATTCATTTCCTTGCATAAGGCCCAATATGTATTTCTTTGCACAAGGCCCATTGCTCCTATGATTTTTATTTCATAAGCCTAATTTTTCATTTCACCTTTCCGGAGCCCTAATTTTGTAAAAATGCCTCCTTCGCTTCCTAATTTTATTTCGAATTCCCAAAAGAGGTGAAAATTCAGATTTGATGATGCCAATTCGATCTACAATTTGAATGTTACACTTTGAATCTCATTTGAAAACCTTGCTCACATCCACTTAAGAAATCAATAAATAAACTATCCTCTTGATCAAGGTTCAAAATTCGTTTTTTCAGTTTCGTTTTGTTAATTTTGTATTTGTGAAATTACGATACTGGCACAAATTTCTAGAATTTTTACTTCAATTCTTATCTTGGATTTAGTTACTTTTCAATACTATTCTTCAACATAAGTTAATTTAACATGTGCAATCATATATCTTTTTTTTACCATTACGACTTCTAAATCCCAAAAATCTTATATTTACCAAACATCCTAACCATTCCTTCAGTTCAATATCCAATATTCATTTCCTTGCATAAAGCCCAATATTCATTCACTGGCATAAGGCACAATATTCATTTACTTACATTAAGTCCCATTGTCCTTGTGATTTTTATTTTTTTTAGAAATTGGGTACTATATATACATATACAACTATTGGGTAGTATATACCATATTACCATGGCGGTGGGTCCGACCGGTATCAGACCCATGACCTCTTGCGTCATGTCCTGGTGTCTTAATCACCTGATACAAGGATGTTTGTCATGATTTTTATTTCACCTTTCCGGATCCTTAGTTTTTTAAAACTATCTCCTTCGCTTCCTAATTTTATTTTGAATTCCCAAAAGAGGTGAAAGTTAGATTTGTTGATGCCACAACTTTCGTACTTGGATTTGATTCACTTAGCGGCTCGAAACAGATATGGTTATTCCTTGTTTAATTTTATGTATTATGATGGAATCTTTCACGATTTCGCATTTTATACCACTAGGAAAATGGCATTTTTATTCGGCACCGATTTCGAATTTTCTGGTAGAAATGGCTGGAATTCGGTGAGTGCCAGATGAAATCTCGTACCTTGCTTTGATACATGAAGGTTGCTTTTTGTGGATTCCGGGTGAATTGAGTTAGGCTAAGGATGGTGTTGTGGGAGTTCGATTTACTATTGTGGTGAGGCTATGGGTAGATGGAGTTTTATGGATGATGACGTTGTTTGGTACGAGGGTGGTCAGGTTGGTAGCTGGACAGTGCAAGTTGTATATTGGAGCAGAATCACGAAGCGGTTCTTTGGAGAGGATGGTTTAGGAGTCTCGCAGGTTTCAATTTGAAGGTCAGGAATCCATGATGGGTTGCGTGAGTGATGATTAGCTGAAGCTTAGGAGGATAATGCGGAGGGTTTCATATAGGGGAGGAGTTGAATGTATAGGATATTTCAGTTTGACTCGGGTGCTGATTTAGTTGTGAAGTGTTTGAGGGGAAGTATGATGACGAAGGTGGTTTTAGGGTGTATTGGCAGTTGGAGTTTCAATTGCGCTAAAGGGATGAACTGGCAATTTTTTTTGGAGTATGAATATGCATGTTTGAAGTGGTGGAAGGTTTGTGGAGACAGTGTTATGGACTTGCAGTTTGATATGAATGGTAGTGAATTAGGGATAGAAGTATAGCAGGGGTTTTGTATGGTGATTGAAATATAGGTGATCTGAAGGTATAGTAGTGGAGGATTGGTGATTGTGAGGAGATGATCATTCAGTAGTGTAAGGTCAGTTTATTGGTTTGTGGTAGAATCCGACGTTGGATGCTGTTGAAAGTTGAGGATGGTGAAATGGTTTTGGCTGTCTAGTCGGCGCTGTTTGAAAGCTAGTTGGACTGTGAGTATGGTCTGTAGTTATCAGTTTTGGTCGGGGTATGAGTACGTAGCGATGAGGATTTTTTGGTGTTGTTTAAAGAAGTGGTTCGGACTTTGTTGTGTTGATTGGCAGATTGGGTTTGCTTTGTGGAGGATGGTGGGTTGAACTGAATTCTTTTGAGTTGTTAGAGAGTAACATTAGTTTGAAGATATTTATTGTTCGATTAATGTCTGTATCGTTAACCCTGTTTATTAGAAGGGCAATTGACGTTGATTGAAGGTGGTAGGTGGTACTGTAAGGTATGTTTGGAGGATGCAAACATATGTTGATTCATCCCTATTGATTTATTTTTAGTTTTGTTTTCGTTTGATATGTTTAGGGGATGCAAACATATGCAAACTCATCCCATTTTGGAATATTTTGTTTTCTTTGAAAGTTTGGGGGATGCAAACATACAAACGCATCCGGGACCAGTTTTTGTCATTTGGCCGCTCAGATCTTTTGCTTACCGATCAGACTGAAGATAGTTGAGTTGTTTTGGTGTTTCAGATTGGAGTTATTGGGGTTTTTTGGAGTTGTAGTTGAATGTTTGATGCTTGGTGTTTGATGTTACTCTCTAACAATATTGAAATGGTTGCTCGATCTTGCTACTCTTCAGTTTGCAGCTTCTATTTGGCAAACTCATGATTTTTTGCATCGTGAGTTTGAGCGGGGATGTTAGAGATAAGGATAAAGTTATGTTGTCTTTGTTTAGTATTGCATTAATTTGGAGTTATATTTGGTATCGCATTGATTTGGGTCAATATTTGGTATAGAATTGTTTATTATAATTGACCCAAATATGCTTTAGAATATTCTTATCTAGAATGCTCTTTTAAAAAAGAATAAACAATGTATAAATAGATGCAAGGTTTAGCATTGTAAATCATTCAAGAATCTTTTGCATTAATCAATCAAGAAATCAATAAAAATGTAGCCTTCTAATTAACATGGTAGAGATCAAATTCTAACACTTTTGATACATGAAGGTTGCATCATTCCAACTTCCTCAACAATAAAGTTATTTTTTGATTGATGCACATACATGGCAGTCTAGCAAAAAAATGAACGTACATACCCCTTTATTAAACAAGTTATGTGTTAACGATATTTTTCGTCACCACCGGAGATAGATCTATGGGGATGGACCTAAGGGGAAAATGGGATTATTCAGTTCCTACAAGCTTGAGTTAGTTCACCCTTTCCTAGATATCAAGGTCATAAGCCTGGAAATTAGTTACTCTTCCCTTAGGGGGTGAGTATCACACTTTTTCCACTCGAGAGCCAACAGTTACCTGGGATAAGGGTTTCCTAAGCACGACACATGTGAGGAAGCCGAACAGCTTTCAGACGGTTCATCTAGGCTCGGTGCAAGGTAGGAAGCTTGAGGAAGATAATTTTGGTAATCGACGGTTTAGGAGTTGTGGAGAGGTAGGTACGGTAAGGCTTATATCGTGAGGAAAGCATCAGGTCGCCAAGAACCCAACGGCTTAAGCGTCAGGTTGCTAAGAACCTAACGACTTGAGCAGGAATATTCTGATGATCCAATCGTAAAGTAAAATACACGCAAAAATATACTGAAAGGTAGAATAGTATGTGGAAAAAGTAAGAACACACAATTTATAGTGGTTCGGTTCGGATTGAGCATACGTCCACTTTAAGAGCTTTGATGATTTTATTCATGGAGGAGCTTACATAAGAAATCCCCAAATTGATTTACATATTTAGGTTGTAGAGATCAGGCCGGAATATCCCCTCCAATGTGACTCTTCGGGTCTTATTTATAGAGGTTTTGGGTCCCCTTTTGCTGCTTCTTTTTCCCGCCATTTTTTTTGGTGTCATCTTTTTGTTTCCGCCTTTGGCTTTCATTGTTTTGTCTTTTTCTTCCTTTCTCCTGCTCCACGCGGCCTTCCGTTGTCGTTTTTTTTCTTTTTATGGCTTTACCCCTTTCGTCACCAGCCTTTCATCAACAACCTTTCGTTAGCTTCCTTTAGCTGTCTCTAACTTACTCTAGCTTCCTCTACCTTTCCCTGGCTTCCTAGACCACGTTGTCAGTTTCTGTACTCCTTCTGTTGTCGGTTCCTGAACCCCTTATGTTGTGGGCTCAGAAGAAGACCTTCTTTAATGCGGCAACAGGGTTTCGGCTGTTCTTGTGAACTCCAGTTTTGGCAGAAAGGTTTCGGCTGCCTTTCTTCCCGTTAAATGTCTTCATGGATGCTTCTTTGTCTTTGCAATATCAACCTTGGACTCTCGGGAGTGGCTCCGGATGCCTTCCAGTAGTTTAGTCTCGAAAGTTATTCTTGGCCTTGATGGCTTTCGGTTTCGGGACCTCTGGTCTCGATTCATCTCTATACCTCTCTGCTTAAGTAGTGGATTATGAAGTCTTCAGTAGCGGTAAAGGGAGTCGGTTCCGGCTTCTGGCATATGTGTTCGTCTTTAGTTATAAAGGTGGGCTTCCAGAATACCTTCCGGTGATGTTAAAGATGGCTCTAGATGTTGGTGTTGGTGTCAAGTAGGTATCGGTAGGTTCTTTCTTTCCTTCTTCTGCTTACGTCTTAGATTTTATGCTTTCGGCACCAGGTGTATGCTTCCAGAATTGTTATTCTGCATCCCATTCAGTGTCGGCATTACCCTCTCGGTATCTTCCATTTCATATTGACCTTGATCTTTCCCCTGTCATGACCTTTCGGAATTTTTAGTACTATTTTCTATCCCCAACTGTTGGTATTGGATCGGTATTATTGTATTCTGATTCTTCTTAACCGCCGCTGTCTGCTTTCGGCTTTTCCCTTTTTACCCTATGGCTTTGTTGTTAGCTCTTGGACTTTGCTTCCGATGAATCCTCGGATTTGGTCTTTTCCCCACGAACCTGGTTTTGCTGTCCGAAACCCCCTTTATCCTTTTGTCTTTAAAGCTTCTTCTTCTTCATATTTGATTGGTATGGAATTTTGTGTTAACAGTTAGACCCTCCCCCCCCCCCCCCCCAAGTATGAAGAAGTTTTTGTTCTTTAGGACAAAATCCAGTGGCTCCTACACAGCTTGCCTGTCACTCAAGAACCATTAAAAATATTTGGTGTTAGTTTTGTACAACCAAGAGTAATGATGCAAGGGGGAGCATAGACTTTCCTTAATCAAATAGGGCCTAAACGTGAAGCCAAAGTTATGATTTTTTTTGTGGACATAGTGTGCAAATTCAAACATGTATTCATGTTGGATGATATGATTTAAAGCATAGCATTCTTCTATCAATGCGAGATGAGCATTATTATTGTTACTTATACACTCTATTATCAAGAATTCATTCTTGAAAATGTGATGTAACCAATCCAACATTTACATTTGGATATTTGCAATCAGAGGTTCATCATTGGCGAACATAATATGTAAATACAAAAAAACATGACTTGCATAGTGATGGATATTTCAATTATAATGTGTGAAGCATTGTTTTTAATCCAAGCCTATAGCAACAGGATTTGGGATATGAATAACATAAGTTCAGAAACATCCCTTTGTTAGGCACCAGGAAACTATAACCTTTGCTTAGATATTTCAAGTAAGGTACTGGAAATGCCAAGCCGAGTACTTATGATACAAGGTTAGAACCCTGCAAACCGGAATTAGTAAAAAAACCCAAGATTCATACTTAGGTAGATAGGAAATCAGAAATCCCGAGACTCATGGTTGGATAAATGGACATTAGAAACTCCAACAGAAACCTCCAGACTTACAATTAGGTAAGTAGAAACCAGAAATCACATAGAAACCCCAAGACTCACACTTGGGTAATCATAAACCAAAAATCACATAGAAAGACTGCGACTCATAATTGATTAAAATGGAAATCAGGAAATCATAGCGACCCCGAGGCTCGCACTCGGGTAAAATAGAAACCAGAAATCATAGAGAAACCCCAAGACTCACACTTGGGTAAATGAAAATTAGAAATCATATAGAAATCCCAAGACTCACGCTTGGGTAAATACAAATCAGAAATCATATGGAAACCCCAAGACTCATGCTTAGGTAAAGCATAAATCAGAATTCATATGGAAACCCGAAGATTCATGCTTGGGTAAAGCATAAATCAGAAATCATATGGAAACCCCAAGATTCATACTTGGGTAAAGCATAAATTAGAAATCATATCAAAGAACCGTATCTTAACTGAGAGTTATTAAAGAATGTCATAGCTAAATAAAATGCCCTGATAAAGGCATAGAAGAAACATAGAAGGTTAATTAAGGATCATCCAATGAAAGCATCACAAACCATACAAAGACCATACATGTGTATAGTATCAACCTATCCAAATATTATTGAAAGTGATTAAGCAACCATAGATTATGTGTGTGTTTCTCGGAGGTTCACTCAAAGAACATTTTGAAGAAAGAGTCTTAAATATTCTGAGAAGTAATCTCCGGTTGTGTATATATAATGGACTGCTTTCGTAATAAAATAACCTTATCCTAATATGATTAGTCGTTTAGCGGAAGCTTCTCTCGGTTTTCTAGCCATAGGGTATCTAGCGTCTAGCGTTACTCCTAACTCATAGGATATGCAAATGAATGAATGTTCTCTAAGAGAGCGACACTGGTCCCTTTATATGGAAAGATGTGGGAATTACTAGTCCCACTTAGGGGTATTATAATTTGTAGGGGGTGTTAGCCTCACTTAGTAGGCGACTCCACAAGGTGGAGATGTAACTTTGTTTATTAGCCCCACTTAGGAGGTGACTCCACTAGGTGGAGATGTAACTTTGTTTGTTAGCCTCACTTAGGAGGCGACTCCACTAGGTGGAGATATAACTTTGTGGCTTCTCTTCTTGGAAGATTTGTTTGACTCTCCTCTTCTAGGAGGTTGTGTTTGTTGTTGCTTCTCCCTCTTGAAGCTTTGTTTGTCGCTTCTTTTCTAAGAGGTTGTGTTTGTTGTTGCTTCTCTCTCTAGAGGATTTGTTTGTCGCTCCTCTTCTGGAAGGTTGTGTTTGTTGTTGCTTCTCCCTCTGGAAGCTTTGTTTGTCGCTCCTCTTCTGGGAGGTTGTGTTGGTTGTTGCTTCTCCCTCTGGAAGCTTTGTTAATGTAGCTTCTCCCTTAGGAAGCCTTGTTGATGTTGCTTCACCCTTCGGAAGCATTGTTAATGTAGCTTCGCCCTTCGGAAGCTTTGTTGATGTAGCTTCCTCCTCCTGAAGCTTTGTTGATGTCATTCATCAAGGGTAGGTTCCACACCTTTCATTGAAGCATTTAAGTATGTTAATATAACATGTTTGACAAAGTCATGAAATTCAGAAATAGGGGTGATAAGATTTAGAAGAATCTTTTTGATCCGAGCTATTGTGAGCGTTTAATCATTCCATTGCTGAATATTTTTGTGAACAGCTTCCACCGAAGCTTGTTTTTGATTGATAACTATGTTATGTATTCATTCAGGTATCGCTTTTCTTTAAGTGCTTCCATTTGACCTTTCGTTATATGCATGAGCCTAAACACGGTTTGGTTTTTACCTGTAATAGCACTCGAAATTGCATTAATATTTGTTTGATTATAAGTAAAATGATAAAGCTAAACGAATAATAATAGTAATCTTTTGGGATAAGAGGCTTATTGTTAGGTTCCCATTCCCATGTTGCGTTGCTCCGACCAGCTTTCCCACTGATTTTACTTTGAATTTCTCAAATGAGCTTTCTTTTCTTTTTGGCTTGATGTATCTTTATCAGACTCCAACAATCTTTGGTTTTGTGTCCTTCTGTCTTGTGATAAGAACAATAGTCTTTCCTTTTGTAGGACCGGCTGCAAGGGGATTGGAACCAAGTCCTTCTTCCTTTTGTTCTTTTGTCAAGTTTTTCCTTGCGTTAAGTATTTCTTCAATAAGAATGAATTTCTCAGCTCTGGAATACAAATCATTCAAGCTTTCGCATTCGTTTAAGATAAGCTCCTTCCAAAAGGGGGATGGTACAAGCAGCCCCGACCGTACAGCTCTTAGCTTCTCTTTATCCGTTGCCCCTTTCATTTTGAGTGAATTATTGTGAAAACTCTTTAGATAGCAGTTAAGTGACTCCTCTGGTCTTTGTTTGATTTTAGTTAAACTGTAAGTATCATTTGCCGAATCCTTTTGCATATGGAATTGTGTGCTAAATGCGATGGATAATTGCTTCCAAGTTGTGATGAGAGGGCCATGATAATGCTTGCGCCATTTATAGGATCCTCCACGAAGACCTTGCATCGAAGGGATTCAGAAGTGTTATACGTATCCATGTAATTCTCAAACATGGCAAGGTATGCTTCAGGGCCTGTAGTCCCATCATACGCAAGTTTGTGCTCTTTTATACCATATGGAACCTTCACCATCATTATCTCTTTGGAGAAGGGGATTCCTTGCAACTTTCTATCTTCTATCCATGTTAGGGTTTTGTTTTCTTCTAAACTAACCGCCTCCTTTGATGCTTGGTTACTTCTCCATAAGATTGGGCTGTTATGTAGATTTGATGAAGGCTCGATTTGATTATAAAGTTCCTGAGGTGTTATGATCCTTGATTCCGCTTCGTAAGTTTCTACTTCAAAGGATCTTCGGACCAAGTCTGCTTCAATAAATATCCTAGTGGTATCAATTTGTGTAGCCAAGTGTAATATTTCTAACTCATCTTTTGTTAAAGTTGACGATCCTCCAGTTTCTAGTTTGGCTATTTTGATGTTGTTTTCTGGAATGAATGACATGTTGGTTCCTTATTTTCCACTTTTTCCCAATTGAATCATCATTTGATTGATTTTCAGATCACCTTGGTATTCAGAAGCTCCTTGTTGAGATTCCTTCTATAATCTTGCTCCCTCAAAGCTTAGTCCAAACTGGGACGGAACATCACAGTTAGAAAAGTGGCAATACTATCCAAAAGGTTAAAGGTAAGAATGGAGACGGAGATTCGAGCCCTCCTTCTAGCGCCAAAATGTTGACGATATTTTTCATCAACACCAAAGATAGATCTATGGGGATGGACCTAAGGGAAAAATGGGATTATTCAGTTCCTACAAGCTTGAGTTAGTTCACCCTTTCCTAGATATCAAGTTCTTAAGCCTGGAGATTAGTTACTCTTCTCTCAGGGGGTGAGTATCACGCTTTTGCCACTCGAGAGCCAACAGTTACCGTGGGATAAGGGTTTCCTAAGCACGACACATGTGAGGAAGCTGTACAGCTTTCGAAAGGTTCATCTAGGCTCGGTGCAAAGTAGGAAGCTTGAGGAAGATAATTTTGGTAATTGACGGTTTAGGAGTTGGGAGAGGTAGGTACGGTAAGGCTTATATCATGAGGAAAGCATCAGTTCGCCAAGAACCCGACGGCTTAAGCGACAGGTTGCTAAGAACCTAACGACTTGAGCAAGAATATTCTGATGATCCAACCATATAGCAAAATACACGCAAAAATATACTGAAAGGTAGAATAGTATGCGGAAAAAGAAAGAACACACAATTTATAGTGGTTCGGTTTGGATTGAACCTACGTCCACTTTAAGAGCTTTGATGATTTTATTCGTGGTGGAGCTTACATAAGAAATCCCCAAATTGATTTACATATTTGGGTTTGTTCTCTTCGAAAATGAGAGGAAAATTGTAGAGATCAGGCCAGAAGATCCCCTCCAATGTGACTCTTCGGGTCTTATTTATAGAGGTTTTGGGTCCCCTTTTGCTGCTTCTTTTTCCCACCGCTTCTTTTTGGTGCCATCTTTTTGTTCCCGCCTTTGGCTTTCATTGTTTTGTCTTTTTCTTCCTTTCTTCTGCTCCCCACAGCCTTCTGCTGTCTTTTTGTCTTTTTCTGGCTTTACCCCTTTCGTCATCAGCCATTCGTCAACAACCTTTTGTTAGCTTCCTCTAGCTATCTCTAGCTTACTCTAGCTTCCTCTACCTTTCTCTGGCTTCCTAGACCACGTTGCCAGTTTCTGAACCCCTTCTGTTGTCGGTTCCTGAACCCCTTCTGTTGTGGGCTTAGCAGGAGACCTTCTTGAATGCGGAAACAGGGTTTCGGATGCTCCTGTGAACTCCAGTTCCGGCAGAAAGGTTTCGGCCGCCTTTCTTCCCATTAAATGTCTTCATGGATGCTTCTTTCTCTTTGCAATATCAATCTTGGACTCTCGGGAGTGGCTCTGGTACCATGCCTTCAGTAGTTTAGTCTCGAAAGTTTTTCTTGGCCTTGATGGCTTTCGGTTTCGGGACCTCTAGTCTCGATTCGTCTCTATACCTCTCTGCTTAAGTAGTGGATTATGAACTCTTCAGTAGCGGTAAAGGGAGTCGGTTCTGGCTTTTGACATATGTGTTCGTCTTTAGTTATAAAGGTGGGCTTCCGGAATACCTTCTAGTGATATTGAATATGGCTCTAGATGTTGGTGTTGGTGTCAAGTAGGTATCAGTAGGTTCTTTCCTTCTTATGCTTACGTCTTGGATTATATGCTTTCGGCACTAGGTGTATGCTTCCAGAATTGTTAATATGCATCCCATTCAATGTCGGCATTACCCTATTGGTATCTTCCTTTTCATATTGACCTTGATCTTTCCCCTATCATGACCTTTCGCAATCTTCAATCCTACTTTCTATCTCCATCTATCGGTATTGGATCGATATTATTGTATTCTGATTCTTCTTGACTGTCGGTGTCTGCTTTTGGCTTTCCCCTTTTTGCTCTATGGCTTTGTTGTTGGCTCTCGGACTTTGCTTCCGATGAATCCTCAAATTTGGTCTTTTCCCCATGAACCTGGTTTCGCTATCCGAAACCCCCTTTATCCTTTCGTCTTTAAAGCTTCCGCTTCTTCATATTTGATTGGTACGAAATTTTGTGTTAACATTATGTGTTGACATCCATTTCAGCTGGTTGCAATACCAGATACCACTATTTTCTTAAAATTCCATTTGTATCGACAATTTATATTCGCTTTATAACTGCATATGCACCCTAGATCACTTGTTTACTTGGACATTCCCATTTCATAAAGACAAGATTACCTTGAGTGGGTTGAGGACATACAAATTCAATTTAAGGTAAACCAGATAGAGTTTTCTAATATGATACCTTTCCAACTATCTTAAGCATTTCAAACTCAGGGGGAAACAAGGTTAAAGGTCCAAAATACGGTTAATATATGAGATGGACGTCTGTTGTTTGAATATTTAAGTAATAAAAGCAATATAAAAGTTATACTTTCCAAATGTCTTAGCAGAAGCAATATATGGTGGGGGTTACAAGATTACCTGTATTACTTAAGGGCCAGCTTTCTATGTTGAATCCTGAACATGATTTATTGGGTATATTGTGACGGATTCCTGAGAAATTCCACCAGCTAATTGTCCACCTGATACATAAAAAAGATCACTATCAAATGACATGTAGATACATATTCAACGGATGATACCGCCATTCAGAAAGTGGTCTACTGAAGTGGCTCAGTTTAAGAGAATCGTAAATGCAGCAGATTTACGGTTCCTGCTGTTCTATTTACAATATATTGTGATTTTGATTTCAAATTGATAATGCACTCTTCATAAAACGTATTTAATGACTTCCATAAATTAATTGCAATTTTCTCCTCCTATGATATACGTAATCGCTAATCACAATTGATGCCTGCAGCTAAAAGCACAAGGCCATGCCTGCAGCTAAAATTTTCTCCTTCTATGATATCCATAAATAACTTGAATTTTTGTTCATTACTAGACATTGGAAAAGAAGATGACTGAATTTGAATTTTATAACATGGAATGCCAAACTAATGTGTAGTTTATGGGTATTGAGCTTGACCACAGGATTAATCAAACAAATTTGTGTGCATAGAAGTAGATAATCTTGACCACTGGATTGATATTTATTGATAAGCAAATGACGATTACACCTAAATTATTCAAATCATTTACATAATTAAGTTTACTGATGAGATGTCTCTCTGAAAGAATAGCCATTGATGTACAATAAAAAACTTAAAACAAAATAAAAAAATCGATTATTCTGCATTATTCTAGATGCATACCATTTTAGTTAAAAGGAAAATTTTAAATCCATTTGGCCCACGCTACACACAACAAGTTTAGGTGTGTTTAAAAACATATAACAGTTGTAGATTTGATTTGGTCACACTGGTGCTAATACGAATCTCATGACACCATCTGAAACTGCGCCCAATTATTGTTCTGAAATATAATTTAAGGTGCATCGTCAAATGAAACTGGAAGGGAACAAAATTTTAAAGCCTTTCTCCTAGCAACCATGATTCCCCAATCCCCACTCCCTCCTTTTTTTATTCCTCTAGGTGCATTTTCAAAAGGAACTGGGAGGAGACTGTTGAATCAGTGCCAATCTGGTAAATTTCTACCGATATGTGTGGTATGTTTTGAACGGATCTAAATTTATGTAATGACTCGTATTTTTGCCCGGTTTTCGCTGGTATTTAAACCAACTTAAACCATTCATAAAGGCGGATTGTTATGGGTACTTACATATATTGAACAAAATAACAGAACTTTTCATATCATAATACAATATTACATCAGAGTTACATGGAATATCAGAGCTACAACATATACAGCGGAAGAAATAAATATACTCTCAGCGGAAGAGGCGGTACGACATAGCGGAACAACCAAACTCTAGCGTGGACTCCAACTCAGAAAGCGCTCTGAATCTTGCTCCAAAGGTCTATAACTGTAAAACTAAACCACTAGCTACCCATGTGGAAATTAGTGGGCACCCAGAGTTTAGGAAGGAACAATAAACTCCAGGTCAGTCATGGGACTGGTGTGAGAACCAAAAACAGTTATTTTATTAAGGTTCATTTTAAAGTTGGTAAATTCACCGGACCATGCCGCTAATGCGGAACGGGTTTACTCCATGTGAATGCCGATGCATATAAATTCGTAATGTCTTTTGGAAAGTGAAGCTATCATAAGCTCGTCCCATATCACACAATGCAAGCACACACCGAATGGGCGAGTTATACCTTATGATAACAAAAAATGCCTTCATAAGTGAAAATCCTCTTTTATATTATCATTAGTGCATAGTGTAGAAAACGATTTCGAAAATAAATGTATTAATCTTAGATGACATAGTACCTCATCCTACTATGTCTCCTTATGTGTATATATATATATAATTGTAGGGGCGCGTATTGGAGATTGGGTTTCCAACTTGATGATTCCTGACACGAAAGATCAATCAGAACACAAACAAAGTGTAACACGGATTTTTCATCCAGACATGGACACCAACTACAAATTGCGAGGTAGATCAACTGTTTTCGTCGAGACACGAACCCCCGAACATACGCTATTCCCAAATTCTCAAGAGGTACCTCCACCGCAGCTATCATACACAAAATCATGTATATATGTCAACAACCTAACCGCCAGTTTCTCATCATCCGGGGTGCGAGGCTTGTCGATGTCGCGGTATACACAAAGCTTTGCTTAAATAAGCCATGCTTTGATCATCATTAGCTCATTCCATAGCTTGAGCATGCCACATTGTCAATTCACAACAAATCACTGATTACAATCCACAATAACCTCTAAGCACGTAAAACTTAGAGACGGGAAAGATTAGTTGCCACAAATCCTTTACAATTATAAAATTGAATTCATTATAATTTCTTTAAATCCCATTACCATCTCATTTTCTCCTTTACAAATCCCATATTCATATTTTCCATTTATTGTTATCATTTATACCGAATCTAAATCTGGATTTTAGAGTTTCATTCACAAATATTTATCACTTTGAGACCTCCCAAAATATTTAAGAAGCCTCTTTGGAAAGATAGTTCTTATTTCATACATTTTACAAATCCAAGTTATTTCAAGGAAGTGTTAGATCGTTACTTAAGTGCCAAAAATAGTCACTTAACCAATTGGTTCAAAACCATTCAAAAGTTCAAAATAAACAACACTTACAAATTTCAAGATTGTTTAATAAGTTTTAAATTAGAATCCAAATTCGTTATAAATTCAAAGGATTTTATTTAAACTTCAAATTAGATTGGAAATAACCATCCCGCCTATCAGATCAGTTAGGGATAGCCAGAAAGAGCAGGAAACTGTATTTTCCAAACTCAAGCCTTTGACACTATCCTCTCTGTCACCCTAGAACGGTTTGGGGTATATATATATATATTTGTGTGTGTGTGTGTGTGTGTCTGTGTGTGTTGTTGGAAGGGATGTTGTTTATATATATATATATATATATATATTTGATAATGGTTCAAAACCTAAATTTGTTCAATCCTTTTAAATTCATAATTAAAGTTTTATAACCTTAAATAAAACCGAAATTTAAATTTGCATTAGAAAAATAAATAGTATTACCAAACTTGTCTAATTGTTTTTAAAAACATACAATGGTCTTTAAAATGAACCAAATGCATTAGACCAATATTTGGTTACATATCCCAATCAAAAATTTTCCTTCCGTATAAATAAATTTTTATGCTTATGGATGGTTATGAAGTTAAACATAAACAAATATAGCTCAAAATCAAAATTTTAAGAGTCCAAACAAATTTTTAATATATATCCAAAATCGTTTTGTTGTTATAAAATTGTTTAAATATTCATAACTTAGATTTCAAATTAATCAATATCTAAATTTAAAAATTAACTTTTAAAATTTTATTTATTAAACAAAATAATCGTCATTCATATGAGAAGGAGATTTAAATCAACTACCCATATATCTCCACAACCGTGATGTGTGATACAACAAAATCAATACACATGAACACAACATTGCAAGATTTAAAACAACCATAAAAGTTGTGCGCAAGCGTCACGGTAAATATGCTTAGTGTTTTAGTGTTCCTAACTTACACAACTATCCATTCAAATCATCACAACAATAGCAACCATGCATAGGCAATCGGTGTTCATCAGTTATTATAATTTACAGTTCCTACTCAAAAATAAATAAATTTAAATAAGGTCCTCACCGGTTGCTTCTCTCAAATTTTCGTCGGCAGACCTTGTATCTACTTCGAACCTTCCTGCGAGTGGTCACTTATAGTTTTACAGACAATACTCTACTCCCTTTTTGCACAAAACCGTATGTACCCAATATTCATATGCTCCCACTTTTATGCCTACTGCTCGCGTATACTCCCAAACAAAGACTTAGTTCACGTCGTGACGGACCTAGGAGAAACAGAAGAGCAGTGCCAGTATTCAGATGGGTTACTAACTGAACTAACGAGGTACAAGAGCGAGGAAAGGCGGTGGAGGCGTGGGTGTTGTTTAAGGAAGAACAGGGGACCGTTTGGTGGAAAGAGCGGTGGTTGCCGACAGTGGCAGATATAAGTTGCTAAAAGAGGATAGACTAGCGGACAGGGTGGCGGCTCGGTGCTATAGGCGGTGACTGGCGGTGCAGACTCAGTGGTAAGGTAGTGTAGTTGCTGGGAGGCCAAAGGGAAACATCAGTGGCTGTAACGACTACTGGAGGGGCCGAAGTGTTTTGTGAGAGGAAGTGGACCAGAATTATAAGGAAAGGAGAGAGAGAGGAGGCCGGCAGTGGCAGATATAAGTTGCTGAAAGAGGATAGACTAGCGGAGAGGGTGGCGGCTCGGTGCTATAGGCGGTGACTGGCGGTGTGGACTCAGTGGCAAGGTAGTGCAGTCGCTGGGAGGCCAAAGGGAAACATCAGTGGCTGTAACGACTACTGGAGGGGCCGAAGTGTTTTGTGAGGGGAAGTGGACCACATTTTTTTGGAAAGGAGAGAGAGGAGGCCGGTGTCTCTCTGTCTATGATGGCGCTAGGTGCATCAAAGTCCGAAGGAGTTGTAACACCCCATGTTCGCTAATGTCACTCACAAAGGGAATGCATTAAGTTTCGTGGAGTATTATAAGAGTATAGAACAGAATATCACAAGACAGATACATAAAGTAGTACTTGAAAATTTTATAACTTTATTGTAGTGGAAACAGAAAATAAGTTTGGTTACATCTTCAAACACCAAAACCAAGTACATCATATCAGTCTTGTACAAAAGCTATCAGAGTACATTTAAAAAAAACATAATCCCATATCTTAAAGCCATAATGAAAAGGAGATAAAACTGAACTTTTCTTTCAGCAATCCAGATTCCAAAAGAGAGAGAAAGAGACCTAAATCAAGCTCCACTAGGCCCACCCTGAGAACCTGGGGGGGGGGGGGTGGAAAGAAAAGAGGAGAAACAAACGAGGTCAGACATAAAGTCTGGCGAGTCCAGTAACTTTAACAATATAATCATTCAAGTAACAGGATAAGAACATAAACTGAAAAGTAAGAAATGACTGTAAAATAAATAGGCATGACAAGGTAGGCAAGATGAATAAGATAACCGTTGGTTGCGCTTCTAATCACTATAAGATAATTCCTACACAACACCAATGCTAGTTACACCGTACCATCACTAGTTCCATACTAAGAGTTGATCACAGCCCCGCACTTAGTAGCCCTCAGGCGTAACATCTAGTAAGAGGTATCCACCCCATACAATCCTCGACAGCCTACTTGCCCATAATAGATACTAGATGTCCCCACACTACCCCTAATCGATCGGCTCCCTAACTCGCATGTATTTATTACTTGTGTCATTCGACCCCGCTTATTTGTAGAAACCTGTGCTGGTCCCACCATGGGGTGTATCAATCCCTATGATGGCAACCCGACAGAATTCAAGATGCACAGTGTATAACTACTGATGCCCAGTGCCTGATTTTTCCACTCCGAAGCACGTGCACGCCCGTACTCTGTCGGAACCTACACTGATGCACCACCCGCCGCTATTTTGACCGCTTATAATCAGCCCAGTAATCGTGCCCCACCCTGCCTAGTTCAGGGTACCATGATACATCTATGTGGGTTACTGCTGAAATGGGTCCCCGTTACTAGGGTTTCCTAATCAACATGTTATAACGGTTAAGTGTTCTCAATTTAACCTTACCCCACTCATTTGTTTAATTAACATGTTGTGTTTGGTTAAGTGTCGCCTATTCATATGTTACTTAACCTTACCATTCTTAGCATGTCTATTCATTGGCATTAATTGCTTTATTAATGCACCAACCTCTCACATTAGAACTGTTGTTTGCGGTTGCTGGATGTGCCGGGCGGTTCCGGGCAGACTTCTACCGCAAACTCATTCTAACCTTGGGTTTTGGGCTTGATGCGCTAACCTCTCACTTTAGACCTGTTGTTGCGGTTGCTGGATGTGCCGGGCGGTTCCGGGCAGTCTTACACCGCAACTCAATCTTACCTTGGGTTAGGGATGTTCATCTTTTAGCCAATTTACATATTTACCATACATGTCCAAGTCTAGATTTTTGTATGCCAATTATCCGTAAGTGTAGTCAATTCAAGTTATGTCCCATATACTTGTTATGTCCAAAATTAATTATATGATTACAACCCAATTTATGCCAATTACATAATATTCAACTTTTCCCCAAACTTTCCCCCAACGTTCCCACAACATTCGTACGTATAATTCATGTAATACGTTAGGCTCGCAATTAGCCCAACTCATAAAAAGGAAAAAGGGAAGAAACACATGACATCATAACTGACATAAAACAATATAGATCTAATTAAGTATGGGTAACATAAACTTGGCATAGAACAGCGTAAATCTAGTTAAGCATATAAATGTAAACTAGCATATAAGATAGATCTAAACGTATAAACATAAACTTGCACAGATCTAAACATATGAATTGGCATGGATCTAAACATATAAACATGTAGATTTAAACCTATGAATTGGCATGGATCTAAACATGTAAACATATAGATCTAAACATATGAACTGGTATGGATATAAAAATATGAATATAAACTTTCATAACTTGCATAGATGAACATAACTTGCATAACTTGCATAGATGAACATAATTTGCATATAAACTTGCATAGATCATAACTTGCATATAAACTTGCATAAAACATAACTTGCATATAAACTTGCATAACTTGCATATAAACTTGCATAGATCGTAAATTGCATAGATCATAACTTGCATATAAACTTGCATAAAACATAACTTGCATATAAACTTGCATAACTTGCATAGATCATAACTCGCATATAAACTTGCATAGATCATAACTTCCATAGATCATAACTTGCATATAAACTTCCATAAAACATAACTTGCATAGAACGAATCTAACCAAGCATACGTAATTAGACATAGGAATTAACATCATAAAATGAATCTAATTACATATGATAACAAAACTAGCATATATTAACAGAATAGATGATAACAGAACTGGCTAATAGCATATGATTCAACAGGCATATTCGTACAGTCCAGATCACAACTTATCATAATTATTTTAATTATTTATCTTGTGAAAGCAACGGTACTCATAGTGACAGAAGAAAGAATAGATTCGTTCGTTGTTGTTCTAGAATTCCTTTTCACAATTCCTAAGCTTTAATTCGTTGGAGAAGAGACTAGCTTAGTTTAGGATGCAGCAGCATGGCGGCTTATGAATGAATTTAGTTCAGATTAGGGTTTAGGTTTATGTGTGCTTATGTAGATGTGTAGGATTAATTAGAGCCTTTAGATCAACATAGGATCCATCCAAACCAATCAGTCCAAGAAAATGCGTCATCAGGCCAATCAGAAGTCGCCACGTAGCCCTAAAACTCAGAAATACGTCACTATCCAGAACAGTCAGCAGGGGTCGACCCCTACAGGAGGGGGGGTCGACACCCTCTGGCGGGAATTTTCCCGCCCACTTCTTTTCGCTGGTTTGAATTTCGAATTTTGATTTATTATTTATTTATTTAATTCTGATTAAACCTGAAATCTTCTAAGCTTCGTAACTTCCTCAAACGGTGTCCGATTTATGCAAACGCGAACTCTATCTCAACCAGAATTCCGAGACGTACGCAATGGCGCAACCCATTTCACTTAATTCTTCCTCTAAAAATTAAGTGTTCCTAGATTTGTTAATTTTAATGTTTTAAAATTACGTGGTGTTATATTCTCCCCTCCTTAAAGGATTTCGTCCCCGAAATCTTCAAGTCAAGAAGAATGTATATCCTACCATCCAATCATCCATCTACTCATCCATAAATCACAGGCATCCACTGTCCTTAAAAGATTTCTAATGCCATATGAATATATGCAAAAAGTGTGTGTATATGTTCCTTATCTAATGAAAAATCAGGCGGTCTACTGATTCAGTTGACCTCCTTAATGCAAATCATGATAGTGTCATACGTCCATTATGTATGCAAAAGAATCCTAATAATACATATTATTTCTACATGAGTGCACAATAATTTCATTCAAATGCAACAATCATATGATAACACAATTAATATACATCCATTAAAATATGCACACTTATTCATATGCAATATGAAAGTGATTGAGCCAATCTTGTGCCTAATCTGTGTGTAAATGCATCTGCGAGCGAACACTAGCAAACACTTACATCCACCAAACATAACATGTATTAAACACATGTTTACAACCATAGGATTTTCCTACCTAAAGATCGAAGACATAATCGAGATGACATACTAAGCGATAGAACAAGTATAAATAAAGCGATAGAAAAAGGACAAGTTAAGAATATACCCTCAAAAAGGAAAGGGTACAACGTACGCATCTTGTCTTCCATCTCCCAAGTCGCGTCTCCTCGATCATCTCCCCATTGGATTTTAATCAACTTGACCTCTCTGTTGCGTAACTTCTTGATCTCCGATCCAAGGATGCATGTAGGAGCTCGTCTAATCGTGGCATCTCGCTCCACTTCCACTTCTCTAAGCATGCTCGGCTCCACTACTTCCGCGGTATCATGTAAACACTTCCGCAAATGCGACACATGAAACACGTCATGAATACCACTAAGCTTCTCCGGCAACTTCACTATGTACGCCCTCTGTCCAATCCTCTCTATAATGGGAAAGGGCCCTACGCACCTCGGTGCTAATTTCCCCACACTTCCCAAAGCGAACTACGTTCCTCAACGGTGACACTGTAATAAAAACCATGTCTCCAACATCGAACTCAAGATCGGTTCGTCTTTTGTCAGCGTTTGACTTTTGCCGGTCCTGTGCCGTCTTCATTCATCTTCGAATCAAGTCCATCTTCTTTGAAATTTCTCTCTAATCAGCTCGTGTCCAAGCAAAATCTTATCCATAGACTCCCACCAACAAGTTGGTGATAGACACGGTTGTCCATAAAAACCCAAATACTAGCTTAAAAACTGTTGTTATAAGCAAACTCCACAAATGGAAGGTGCTCTTCTCATGTCCCTCAAAAATCTAGGATACATAACCTCCAAAATATCTTCAAGGATTCTATTCATCCTTTCTGTCCGTCCATCTGTCTGTGGACGATACGCGTTGCCAAAACATAACTGCGTACCTACCGCCTTTTGCATATCACCTTTTTCCTCTTGCATCGAAAACTGCTCCAAGCCCTATCCCGCAAGCACCGGTATATACTGTGAACGGTTTGCTCCCATCTAGCAAAACTAAAACTGGAGCTGTCGTCAAAGTCCTCTTCAAACGTTGGAAAGCATCATCACAGTCAACATCCCAAGAGAAAGTGTAACACCCCACTCCCACTAAGGTCACTCACAAAGGGAATGCCTTAGCTTCGGTGGAGTATTTAAGTGAATATAGAACTGAAAAATTACAACAAGACAGATATAAGTAATACTTGAAATTTAAAACATCATTTCAATGCAGCAGAAGGTAAACATGTTTGGTTACATCTCAAAAACCAACAAGAGTCAAGTACAAAATATCCATCTCGTTAAAACATAAGTACATAATCCCACTACATACTAATAGCCATAATAGAAAAGATAACCGAGCTTTTCTTCAAGAGTCCAAGCTCCAAAAGATAGATAAAGCAATCTGATCAAAGCCCACTAGTGCTAGGCCCACTCTGAGAACCTGAGGGTTGGGGAAAAAGATAAAAACAACGGGGTCAGACATAAGTCTGAGTGAGCCCTATAACCTTAACAATACAATCATTAAAGTAATTAGGGTATGATGTAAACCTGGTACGGTACGACTGGGGAAAAATGACTACACTAAGCAGCCAACTAGACTTAGGATGAACTAAAATAACAGTAAAGACGCGCCTATCCACCCAAGGATAAATACTACACTGCACCACCCCAGATCTACCCACCCAAGGGTAATTCCTACACTGCACCACACCAGTTCTACCCACCCAAGGGTAATTCCTACTTAAAGGTTGATCCCACTAAGTGTACTTAGTTATTTTAATAGTAGTTTCGTGTACCCTTAGCTAACTACATAGGTGCCGTCTGCCCCTATGTAACACCCCACACCCGCTATGGTCACTCACTAAGGGAATGCCATAGCATCGGTGGAGTATTTTAGTGAATATAGAACAGATAAATTACAACAAGACAGATATAGATAGTACTTGATATTTTAAAACATCATCTCATAACAGCGGAAGTAAAACATGTCTGGTTACATCATAAAACCACAATAATAGTCAAGTACAATATCCATCAAACAAATTTATACATAATCCCACTTAACAACAATAGCCATGACAAAATAAAAGACAACTGGATAACTGGAGCTTTACATCTATCCAAGCTCCTAAAGACTGGAACGGCAATCCGATCAAACTCCACTATTGCTAGGATCCACCGTAGAACCTGAGGGTTGGGAAAAAAGATAAAAACAACGGGGTCAGACATAAGTCTGAGTGAGTCCTATAACTTTAACAATACAATCATTAAAGTAACCAGAGAAGACATAAGTTTGATATACGGTAATGTCTGGGGATGAATGGCTATACCAAGCAGTTTGGTAGACCTAGGATAAACTAAGATGGCCGCAAAGACGCATCTACCCACCCAAGGGTAATTACTACACTGCACCACACCAGTCATCCCTACTTAAAGGTTGATCCCTCCCAAGGACTTAGAAAATTTTCCCAGTAGTTCTTGTACCCCTAGCTGACTACATAGGTGCCGTCTGCCCCTATCTCCACTAGGTGTACCCACTACTCCCAAGCGATCGGCTCCCTACCGTAGATACCCGTGCCGGCCCCACAGTGGGGTGTATCACTCCCCAAAGTGGCAACCCGATACAACAAGCGGTGCACGGCTTATATCTACACGATGCAACAACGTCTTACCTACCAGCCCGGGTCCACACACGCATATGAAACCCGTTGGACTTGCGTTGCCACCGCTACCCCGTTTTGGCCTCTTATAGTCAAGCCCAGTACGCGTGTCCCGTCCTCGACATGGGTCGAGCCCAATAAGATACATATGGGTTACTGGTTGAAATGGGCCCCCACAAGCTACCCACCTAAGCTTGTCACTTATCTAGTGTATCCCACTTAACCCTTTAATCATGTTTAATTACATGTTTCCACTTGGTTAAGTATTCTAATCGTATTTTCTATTGCCACCCAAGGCAACACACTAGATTTCCACATGCCACCCAAGGCACCCACTTAACCCCTCATGCCCCACTACATGCTTATTTGGTTAAGTGTTTCTTAATTAATTAAGAACGTAACCCTTGTAAATACCTCTCACATTAGACCGTCTTTTATGGCAGCTGGATTTGCCGGTCGGTTCCGGGCAGCCTTACGCCATAACAGGGTCTAACCTCGTGTCTTTACACTTGTCACGTATTTAATTTATGCCTAAGACCTCTCACATTGGGCCAATCATTTGTAGCCGCTGGATTTGCCGGTCGGTTCCGGGCAGTCTTATGCTACAAAAGGGTCCAACCTCGTGTCTTAGTCGATTAATTACACCTAATTAATCACCCCCATAATTAATTATCCCTAATTAATTACACATTTTTCATAACATGGGTAGACCTAACTCAATAGGTAAATTCCCATGGGGTAGACCTAACTCAATAGGTAAATTCCCACTTATGTTAATTTATTTTTATGGTATGCTTAATCATACTCAATCACACTTTTATTAACATATTTATTCACCCCATCGTTACCCACGTAAATCGTTCTCTTTCCATGACATAATAAAGGAAAGATCCATCGCAAATATCATGGGTTTACCCAAATCTTTAGCACATATCTTTGTCATGGGTTAAGAGGATGTCAACTTGCATATATGAGCATATATTAACCCAACTACAATTTACCCAAACATGCATATCATCATACACATATCTTGCATAACATGTTGAACTTGCATATAAGCATTCTCATAACTTGCATAACATGTTAAACTTGCATTTAAGCATATACATAACTAGCATAAGCATTCACATACTTGCATAAGCATGCATAACTTGCATATCATGTTAAACTTGCATTTAAGCATACACATAACTTGCATAAGCATTCACATACTTGCATGAGCATTCACATACTTGCATAAGCATGCATAACTTGCATATCATGTTAAACTTGCATTTAAGCATATACATAACTTGCATATGAACTTCCATAACATCATACACATAGCATTACACACATAACTTGCATATGAACTTGCATAACTCACTTGTTTAAACATGCATAAACTCACTTATTAAATATGCATAAACCCACTTGTTAAACATGCATAATCCAACTTATTAAACATGCATAAAACCACTTATTACATATGCATAAACATAAGAAGACATAGAGTAGCATATCATTATAAATGATTCAAACTCTATAATCCGCATTCAAGACCATAAGTCTCATTACACCCAATCTACTTACTTTAACAATTGATGTTAAAGTGATAGAAACTCACCAAACCCAATATTAGCAAACTTATGAAGTGGAATTAGTTGCTAAATATGAAGAAGATAATGATTAGAGATTGATTAGCTTGCAACTTCCTTCATGAATTAGTGGAGGCTCCCTCTAAGATTTAATTTGGCGGCATGAGGCCATCATCTCTATTTTTGGTAGGGATTAGGGGGGTTTAGGGTGTATTTATAGATTAGGTGAGTGTTTTAGGCCCTTAGATTAACCCTAGATTAGATTAGGACCCTTAGATTTCGGAAATCTCTAGAACCAGCCCTCCAAGCCAGCCTAAAGCCCAACCTGGTGCACCCAGGTTCACTGGACGCCACGCCCCTGTCGACAGGCAAGTCGACACCCCTGTCGACAGCCCTGTCGACATGGTCAGGGCGGGATTTTTCCCGCCTGACCCCACTTGTTCCAATTTAAAATCTGAATTTTAAATTTTTAAATCTGTTTTTAGCTTTGAATTTTCTGCAAACTTCATCGGGCCATAACTGGGCCATACGGACTCCGATTTTCGAAAACTCGGACTCTATTTTGCGTATTTTTCCGAGACGAACGCAATGAAGCAGCCCGTTTCCCCTAATTCTCACGTCTGAGATTATTTATTCTGTAATTAGTGAATTTTAGCATTAACCCAAAATACGGGGTGTTACATTCTCCCCTCCTTAAAGGATTTCGTCCCCGAAATCTCTAAGCTAAGGAGAATGAATATCCTACCATCCAAACAACCATCTACTCAATCCATCAAACACGGGCATCCATTGTCCTTAGAACAATTTCTAATGATGTATGAGCATATGCAAAAAGTGTGTGTATATGTTCCCTATCTAATGTATGAACATATGCAAACCATGGTAGTGCCATGCATCCATTATGTATGCGAAAGAACCCTATCGACACATACAATATCTACATGAGTGCACAATCATTCACCAAAATGCATCATCCATATGATAACACAATCATTAGACATCCATAAATATAGCTTCCTACACACAATTTTATGCAATATGCAATATGAGGTGATTGAGCCGATCTAGTGCCTAGAGTGTGTGTATATGCATCCACGAGCAACCACTAGCAACCACTTGCATCCACTTGCATCCATCAACCATAACATGTCTCAAACACATGTTTCAACCATAGGTTTACCCTATCTAAAGGTCAAAGGTACTAATGAGAGGACATACTAAAGATAAGATAAGTACTAGACAAACGATAAAGGAGAAGCTAAAAGACTTACCCTAAAAAAGGAACGGGTACAATGAACGCATCTTCACTTCCGTTTCCCAAGTTGCGTTGCCTTCGTCTTCTCCCCATTGCACTTTGACTAGATGAACCTCTCGATTCCTCAATTTCCTAGTCTCTGACCCAAGGATGCGGGTAGGAGCTCGTCGATTAGTCGCATCACGCTCTACTTCCACTTCTTTAAGCAAGCTCGGCTCTACCACCTCTGCGGTCTCATGTAAGCACTTCCTCAAATGAGATACGTGGAATACATCATGTACACCACTAAGTCTGTCGGGCAACTCCACTTTATGCCATCCGTCCAACCCTTTCCTTAATAGGAAATGGCCCTACGAACCTTGGTGCTAACTTCCCAACAGATCCAAAGCGAACCACATTTCGTAACGGAGACACCTTGACAAAGACCATGTCCCCAACTTCAAACTCAAGGTCCGTCCTCCTTTTGTCCGCATAAGATTTTTGCCTATCCTGCGCTGCTTTCATCCTTCTTCGAATCAAGTCAATCTTCTCAGAAGTCTCCCTAATCATATCAGGCCCAAGCAAGATCTTATCCGTAGATTCCCACCAACATGTGGGTGATCGACAAGGCCTTCCATAGAGAGCTTCGAAAGGAGCCATGCCAATACTGGACTGAAAGCTGTTATTATATGCGAACTCCACCAATGGAAGATGCTCTTCCCATGAACCTCCAAAATCTAAGATACACAGCCTCAAAAGGTCTTCTAGGACACGATTCACCCTCTCAGTCTGGCCGTCCGTCTGAGGATGGTATGCGGTGCTCAGACACAATTGAGTTCCCACTGCTTCCTGCAAACTTCTCCAGAACTCGCTAGTGAAGATAGGGTCTCGATCACTCACTATACTAGAGGGTACCCCATGCAATCGAACTATCTCTCGAAGATATACTGAAGCTAGCCATGGGGCAGTCCTCTTGCTCTTCACAGGTATGAAATGGGCGCTCTTAGTAAGTCTGTCTACCACCACCCAAATTCCTGTATTACCCTTTCTCGATCTGGGTAACCCGTCAATAAAATCCATCGAGACGCTATCCCACTTCCATTGCGGAACTTCCAACGGGTGTAGCAACCCACCAGGTTTCTTTTGCTCCGCTTTCACCTGTTGACATACCAAGCATCGAGCTACATATTCGGCCACATCTTTCTTCATACCGGCCCAGAAGAAAACCCTCTTCATATCTTGGTACATCTTGTCCCCACCGGGATGAATGGTCATCCTAGAACGGTGTGCATCATCAAGAATAACCTTCCTCAACCCTTCATCTTGCGGTACACAAAGTCTACCGTCTCTACACAAGCACCCCCTATCGTCTAGGGTGTACCTACTCAAATGGCTGGACGACTCCCCCCTTATGAGCTTCTCTATCAACTCAACCAACTGTGGGTCGTCCCTTTGGGCTTCCCCAATCCGCCCCAGAAGAGTAGGTCGGACCTCCAAGGATGCTAGCAAACCGGGTATATAATCAATGGAAGGTCTGAAATCAAACATCGAGATAAATTCCAAGCTTCGTCGTTCCACGAACAATGGACTCAATGACAACCTCTTTCTACTCAAGGCGTCTGCCACCACGTTACCCTTGCCAGGGGTATACGCTATCTCGAAATCATAGGATGCTAAGAACTCCATCCACCTTTGCTGTCTTAAGTTTAAATCCTTCTGAGAGAATAAGTACTTCAATGATTTATGGTCAGTGAACAACTCGAATCTCTCACCAAGAAGATAATGGCGCCAGATCTTAAGCGCAAAAACAATAGCAGCCAACTCTAAATCATGGGTAGGGTAATTTTTCTCATGTGGCCTTAACTGCCTTCCACCATAGGCTATTACCCTTCCCTCTTGCATTAAGACTGCGCCAAGTCCTGTCCCACAAGCATCGGTATAGACAACAAATGGCTTGCTCCCATCTGGCAACACTAAAACTGGAGCAGTGGTTAAAGCTCTCTTTAACCGTCGGAACGCATCATCACAATCTACGTCCCATGTGAAAACAAGATTCTTCTTCGTTAAGTGGGTTAATGGGGCTGATATCTTCGCGAAGTCTTTAATAAACTTCCTATAATAACCCGCCAAGCCCAAGAAACTTCTTACTTCGGTAGCATTTCTAGGAACCTTCCAATCTTGGACTGATACTACCTTCGCGGGATCCACAGCTATCCCCTCCTTGGAGACCACGTGCCCCAAGAACCGCACTTCCCTCCTCCAGAAGTGACATTTAGAGAATTTAGCCTTAAGGCTATGTGCTCGAAGAGTCTTCAATACCTCCTCAAGATGTAAGGCATGCTCTTCTTCACTCTTAGAAAATACTAAGATATCATCCACAAAGACCACCACGAACTTATTAAGGAACTCCCTGAACACCCTACTCATCAAGTCAACAAAGTATGCAGGGGCATTCGTCAACCCAAATGGCATCACCAGCCACTCATAGAAACCATCTGGAGTCCTAAAGGCAGTCTTGTCTATGCTATCCTCAGCCACCCTCAACTGATGAAACCCCGTGGCTAAGTCCAATTGAGAAAATACTGAAGCGCCAACCAACTGATCGAAAAGATCATCAATCCTCGGCAATGGGTGTCTATTCTTCTTTGTGAGCTTGTTGAGTTCCCTATAGTCTACACAAAGTCTGAGGGACCCATCCGCCTTTGGAGCAAAAACTACTGGAGCACCCCACTCCGATATACTTCGTCTTATGAACCCCTTTTCAAGCAGCTCGCCTACTTGCTTATGGAGTTCCCTCCTCTCACGAGGAGCCATGTGGCGCACTGGTAAAGATACCGGTTTAGCATTATCCACCAGATATATTCGGAAGTCAATCTCCCGCTTCGGAGGTAAGCCCTTCACCTCCTCAAACACATCCGGATATTCCCGGACCACTCTAACAGATTGCAAACTCTCGACCGAAGCGTCAAGCGATTCAAGATAACTTAGCATAACAGAATCCCTGGGATTACAAGAAATCTCGAGAGTGTTACCCAAGCGGGTCATGAGCCTAACAACTCTCCTTTCGCAATCAAGAACGGCACCATTACTGGATAACCAGTCCATGCCCAAAATCAACCCATAGCCCGTGAAGCCCAACACAAAAGCATCACATCTAAACTCAATGCTAAGTATAGAAATCTTCAAACCCAAACATATCATGGACAAATAAGTGGAGCCCCCAATTGGGTTTGAAACAACCAAGGGATCATCTACCAGACTGGTGTCTAAGTGCAGTGACTCAACTAATGATGATGAGATAAAAGAATGCGATGCGCCTGAATCAAACAATGTACGGACAGGATGATCAAATAGAAAAACCAGACTTTCCACGGAAATAGTTCTACCTCTCTCCTGAATCGGTGGAACCGCGAGAGCCTGTACTTGCCCCCTAGCCTGACTCGGTGCCATAAGAGCTTGCACCTGTCCTCCTGAGGTAGACCCCGTCCTTTGCCCCTTCTTGGGACAGTCTTTCACTAGATGCCCTGCTTCGCCACAGTGGAAGCAGCCAGTCTTCTTCTTTTTGCGACAATCCTTGCTTAGGTGACCAGGTGTCCCACAATTGAAACACTTCTTCTTTTTGCCCTTGCCACCGTTGCCTTTCCCACCTTTGTTTTGCTGTTGTTGCTGAGGTCTCTTTTGATCTCCCTTCTTCTCGGGCGCTTGACTAGCATTGGGACCCTTCCCTTCTTCGTGCATGAGTGCCATGTCAACTAGCTTCTCAAAGGTGGCCCCCATAGGGATATGAGTCATAGCCAACCCATGCATCGGTTCATTCAAGCCTTTCACGAATCTCAAAGCCTTCTTCTCCGGTGTATTCACCATGTCTAGGCCAAATCTTGCCAATTGATTAAACTTGTTGACATATTCCTTCACCGAGAGATTTCCTTGCTTTAGAGTCAAGAATCTTTCCATATACAAGTTTTCCTCCGCCCTTGAGAGAAACTTTGCCACAAATCTTTGCCTAAAATCCGCCCAAGAGTCAACGGGGCGTTCTCCATTAGTGACCACCCACCAGAATGAGGCCTCTCCCTTCATTAACCAAGCAGCTAACTTGACTTTCTTTCCTTCTTCCATCTCAAAGATATCTATCAACTCTTCCACCTCCTTAAGCCAATCTCTAGCCTCCACAAAAGTTTCAGATCCTTGAAAAGGTTTCCCTCCCATAGCTTTAAACTCCTTGCAAGTCTTAGCAAAAGTATCCGTGCGAGGAGGAGGGGGAGGAGGAAGATCGGGTGCTACGGTTGGTGGAGGAACATTTGCCGGACCCGCAGTGGTGGCCCTAGCCTCCATCAATCTCCTATACCATACTGGTACCGTCACACCCTCCGGAAAGTTAAGATCCTCAGCCATGCTGAAACGAAAAAGGAAAGATTCAAAACGGAGAATTCGAAGGATATAGATATGGCTATTGGGGATTATGCTTTTCTTTCAAAAACTTTTCTCTTTAAAGACATGTTTTTTGAAAATATTTCTTCCAAAAATGTTTTTAGAAAAATAGTTTTCTAAAACTTTTATCTGTTCCGGTAACCTTCGCTCTGATACCACGTGTAACACCCCACACCCGCTATGGTCACTCACTAAGGGAATGCCATAGCATCGGTGGAGTATTTTAGTGAATATAGAACAGATAAATTACAACAAGACAGATATAGATAGTACTTGATATTTTAAAACATCATCTCATAACAGCGGAAGTAAAACATGTCAGGTTACATCATAAAACCACAATAATAGTCAAGTACAATATCCATCAAACAAATTTATACATAATCCCACTTAACAACAATAGCCATGACAAAAGAAAAGACAACTGGATAACTGGAGCTTTACATCTATCCAAGCTCCTAAAGACTGGAACGACAATCCGATCAAACTCCACTATTGCTAGGATCCACCGTAGAACCTGAGGGTTGGGAAAAAAGATAAAAACAACGGGGTCAGACATAAGTCTGAGTGAGTCCTATAACTTTAACAATACAATCATTAAAGTAACCAGAGAAGACATAAGTTTGATATACGGTAATGTCTGGGGATGAATGGCTATACCAAGCAGTTTGGTAGACCTAGGATAAACTAAGATGGCCGCAAAGACGCATCTACCCACCCAAGGGTAATTACTACACTGCACCACACCAGTCATCCCTACTTAAAGGTTGATCCCTCCCAAGGACTTAGAAAATTTTCCCAGTAGTTCTTGTACCCCTAGCTGACTACATAGGTGCCGTCTGCCCCTATCTCCACTAGGTGTACCCACTACTCCCAAGCGATCGGCTCCCTACCGTAGATACCCGTGCCGGCCCCACAGTGGGGTGTATCACTCCCCAAAGTGGCAACCCGATACAACAAGCGGTGCACGGCTTATATCTACACGATGCAACAACGTCTTACCTACCAGCCCGGGTCCACACACGCATATGAAACCCGTTGGACTTGCGTTGCCATCGCTACCCCGTTTTGGCCTCTTATAGTCAAGCCCAGTACGCGTGTCCCGTCCTCGACATGGGTCGAGCCCAATAAGACACATATGGGTTACTGGTTGAAATGGGCCCCCACAAGCTACCCACCTAAGCTTGTCACTTATCTAGTGTATCCCACTTAACCCTTTAATCATGTTTAATTACATGTTTCCACTTGGTTAAGTATTCTAATCGTATTTTCTATTGCCACCCAAGGCAACACACTAGATTTCCACATGCCACCCAAGGCACCCACTTAACCCCTCATGCCCCACTACATGCTTATCTGGTTAAGTGTTTCTTAATTAATTAAGAACGTAACCCTTGTAAAGACCTCTCACATTAGACCGTCTTTTATGGCAGCTGGATTTGCCGGTCGGTTCCGGGCAGCCTTACGCCATAACAGGGTCTAACCTCGTGTCTTTACACTTGTCACGTATTTAATTTATGCCTAAGACCTCTCACATTGGGCCAATCATTTGTAGCCGCTGGATTTGCCGGTCGGTTCCGGGCGGTCTTATGCTACAAAAGGGTCCAACCTCGTGTCTTAGTCGATTAATTACACCTAATTAATCACCCCCATAATTAATTATCCCTAATTAATTACACATTTTTCATAACATGGGTAGACCTAACTCAATAGGTAAATTCCCATGGGGTAGACCTAACTCAATAGGTAAATTCCCACTTATGTTAATTTATTTTTATGGTATGCTTAATCATTCCCAATCACACTTTTATTAACATATTTATTCACCCCATCGTTACCCACGTAAATCGTTCTCTTTCCATGACATAATAAAGGAAAGATCCATCGCAAATATCATGGGTTTACCCAAATCTTTAGCACATATCTTTGTCATGGGTTAAGAGGATGTCAACTTGCATATATGAGCATATATTAACCCAACTACACTTTACCCAAACATGCATATCATCATACACATATCTTGCATAACATGTTGAACTTGCATATAAGCATTCTCATAACTTGCATAACATGTTAAACTTGCATTTAAGCATATACATAACTAGCATAAGCATTCACATACTTGCATAAGCATGCATAACTTGCATATCATGTTAAACTTGCATTTAAGCATACACATAACTTGCATAAGCATTCACATACTTGCATGAGCATTCACATACTTGCATGAGCATTCACATACTTGCATAAGCATGCATAACTTGCATATCATGTTAAACTTGCATTTAAGCATATACATAACTTGCATATGAACTTCCATAACATCATACACATAGCATTACACACATAACTTGCATATGAACTTGCATAACTCACTTGTTTAAACATGCATAAACCCACTTATTAAATATGCATAAACCCACTTGTTAAACATGCATAATCCAACTTATTAAACATGCATAAAACCACTTATTACATATGCATAAACATAAGAAGACATAGAGTAGCATATCATTATAAATGATTCAAACTCTATAATCCGCATTCAAGACCATAAGTCTCATTACACCCAATCTACTTACTTTAACAATTGATGTTAAAGTGATAGAAACTCACCAAACCCAATATTAGCAAACTTATGAAGTGGAATTAGTTGCTAAATATGAAGAAGATAATGATTAGAGATTGATTAGCTTGCAACTTCCTTCATGAATTAGTGGAGGCTCCCTCTAAGATTTAATTTGGCGGCATGAGGCCATCATCTCTATTTTTGGTAAGGATTAGGGGGGTTTAGGGTGTATTTATAGATTATGTGAGTGTTTTAGGCCCTTAGATTAACCCTAGATTAGATTAGGACCCTTAGATTTCGGAAATCTCTAGAACCAGCCCTCCAAGCCAGCCTAAAGCCCAACCTGGTGCACCCAGGTTCACTGGACGCCACGCCCCTGTCGACAGGCAAGTCGACACCCCTGTCGACAGGCCTGTCGACATGGTCAGGGCGGGATTTTTCCCGCCTGACCCCACTTGTTCCAATTTAAAATCTGAATTTTAAATTTTTAAATCTGTTTTTAGCTTTGAATTTTCTGCAAACTTCATCGGGCCATAACTGGGCCATACGGACTCCGATTTTCGAAAACTCGGACTCTATTTTGCGTATTTTTCCGAGACGAACGCAATGACGCAGCCCGTTTCCCCTAATTCTCACGTCTGAGATTATTTATTCTGTAATTAGTGAATTTTAGCATTAACCCAAAATACGGGGTGTTACACCCTATCTCCACTAGGTGTACCCACTACTCCCCAAGCGATCGGCTTCCTAACGTAGATACCCGTGCTGGCCCCACAGTGGGGTGTATCACTCCCCAAAGTGGCAACCCGAAAATGGTGCACGGCTTATATCTACACGATGCAACAATGTCTTACCTACCAGCCCGGGTCCACACACGCATATGAAACCCGTTGGACTCGCGTTGCCGCCGCTACCCCGTTTTGGCCTCTTATAGTCAAGTCCAGTACGCCTGTCCCGTCCTCGACATGGGTCGAGCCCAATAAGATACATATGGGTTACTGGTTGAAATGGGCCCCCACAAGCTACTACTTAAGCTTGTCATTCTATCTAGTGCATCCCACTTAACCCCTTTTTATAATCATGCCCACTTACATGTTAAGGTTTTGGTTAAGTCATCTAATCATATTTCAATTGCCACTCAAGGCCCCCACAAGCTACTACTTAAGCTTGTCATTTAATCTTATTTCAATTGCCACTCAAGGCCCCCCACAAGCTACTACTTAAGCTTGTCATTTAATCTTATTTCAATTGCCACTCAAGGCCCCCACAAGCTACTACTTAAGCTTGTCTTTTAATCTAGTGCATCCCACTTAACCCCTTTTTATAATCATGCCCACTTACATGTTAAGGTTTTGGTTAAGTCATCTAATCATATTTCAATTGCCACTCAAGGCACCCACTAGATTTCTACATGCCACCCAAGGCACTTACTTAACCCTTTAA
The DNA here is from genome assembly GCA_030737875.1 of Allium sativum. Lineage (NCBI taxonomy): Eukaryota > Viridiplantae > Streptophyta > Magnoliopsida > Asparagales > Amaryllidaceae > Allium > Allium sativum. Next base: position 169,020,321 of record CM060923.1, read on the forward strand.
TCATGTTTAATTACATGTTCCACTTTGGTTAAGTATTCTAATCGTATTTTCTATTGCCACCCAAGGCAACCCACTAGATTTCCACATGCCACCCAAGGCACCCACTTAACCCCTCATGCCCACTACATGCTTATTTGGTTAAGTGTTTCTTAATTGATTAAGAACGTAATTGTTGTAAAGACCTCTCACATTAGACTATCTTTTATGGCAGTTGGATTTGCCGGTTGGGTCCAGGCAGCCTTACGCCATAACCGAGTCTAACCTCGTGTCTTTACACTTGTCACGTATATAGTTTGTGCCTAAGACCTCTCACATTGGGCCAATCATTTGTAGCCGCTGGATTTGCCGGTCGGTTCCGGGCAGTCTTACGCTACAAAAGGGTCCAACCTCGTGTCTTAGTCGATTAATTACACCTAATTAATCACCCCCGAATTAATTTTCCCTAATTAATTCCAATTTTAACGATGTACATAATTGACTCAATTATGTCCATCACTTTATGGTATGCATAATCATACCCACTTCACACCATTTCATAACATGTATATTAACCCCATCGTTCCCCACGTAATTCGCTAACATGACATAAAAGGGAAGATTCATCATAAATATAATGGGTTCAACTTGCATAGCATTAGCGTCATCATGGGTTTAAAGGTGTCAACATGCATATAGCATCAACCCAACTAGCATAAATAATCAACCCAAACTTGCATGAATCACATATGTCATAAGGGGGTTAACTTGCATAAGCTATTTATGTCATACAAAGGGGTAAACTTGCATATGTATGTTTGACATACAAAGGGGTTAACTTGCATATGTATGCATATCATTCTAAGGTGTAAACTTGCACATGTTACTTGCATATCATCAAACACCAAACTTGCATAACATGTCATATATGGACTTGCATATAATCATACACCAATCTTGCATAACATATCATGTATAAACTTGCATATAATCATACACCAAACTTGCATATCATGGTGTCATAATGGATCAATGTTTCTCATATGACTTGCATAACTTGCATAACATCACAAACATATAGCATATGACTTGCATAACTTGCATAACATCATGAACATGTAGCATATGACTTGCATAACTTGCATAACATCATTAACACATAGCATATAACTTGCATAACATGCATAACATCATTAACACATAGCATATAACTTGCATAACATGCATAACATCATTAATACATAGCATATAACTTGCATAACATGCATTGATCCACATTCATAGCCATAACCTCATTATATCCTATCATAATCATTTCAATAATTGGTCATTAAGGCTATAGAAAACTCACAACTTGTTGATTAGCCTTCTTATGAATGTATTAAAAGATTGAGACGAAGCCACTAAGCTATCAACTCAAAAAATCCAAATAAGAATGCTCCAAATGAAAACCCTTGAGCCAAATCAATAATAAAGATCCTAGCTTTGATGAAGAAAAGCCTTGAATCAAACTTAGAAACACTTAAGCAATCTTAGGAACTCTTATACTTCTTTAGAAACTCTCTCATATGATTAGAGATGGAGATTATGACAAGAGGATGAGGGTGGAGGCCATGAGAGAACATTTTGGCATAGTTTAGCTATAGGATTGAATAATGAGCATTTAGGTTTAGGTTAGGGGTCTTTTTATAGAAGACTAGTGATATACACGTAAATGTGTATATTTTATCCGCTTATTTATCTTGTTTTCCCTTTAAAATAATTGATACTTTGTATTTATAGCTGTATTTTCAGATTGTTGACAAGAAGCATGGTTTAGAGCATTTGATGGATAAAGCATGAAGAATTTGCTTAAAAAGAGTGAAGTTTAAAATTGCTAAAGCTTGAAGAGTCTAAAGCTTGAAGAACAGTTGCAATTATATTTCAGTTAAGAAGATTTGGCTCAATAAAGACTCAAACTGCATTCACATTAGCTCATTTGGAAGGCCTCTTACTCATGTTGCGTTCACACTAGCCTATTTGCTAGACCACTCACTCTAAAGCTGCGTTCACACTAGCTTATGTGTTATTTGGGTTATTTCTTTAGTCCCACATTATGTAATTAGCTAGCTAGCCTTTGTCATATCAGCTATAAATACCTTGTATCTCATTCATTGTAAAACACATTAGGTTTTATTCTGTAATTCTCTTCTTGGAATAAAATCATTCTCTCCCTTTCTTTTTTACTTTTTGTTTACTTTATTTATGTTCATGTTATTTATTTTCTTTTTCTCTTCTTCTTTAGCTATGTCTAGCTAATCCCCTTTGATTAGGGGGTGATGACGCTGATAGTATGATTCAATATGAATCACATAGCCAAAGGATGAGGAATTCATGTATATAGATCTAGAGCTGAACCAAGGGTTAGATCTGAACCTTAATATCCTGTGTCGTTTAAGAGCTATGCTCCATCACAGGGTATATTCGTGTTCGATCTAACGTTTATCAGATCTAGATCTAATTTTAGGGTTTTAGAAATTAATTAGTGAATCTGTCCTGATAGTCTATGGTTGTAGAGCTGAGCTCCTGCATAGGCTATGCTTGTCGTTATTTACATATTTGTTTCTAAAAACCTATTATCGTTGATTCATGTTTGTGACAGAAACATGTATTAGATCTGGTTAATCTTTTGGCTATTGATGATTATGAATCTGATCTATGTCATTATCCCCTAATTGCTTTCACTTATTGTTAAAACTCTCTTTTATTTAATTTCTGCTATTTTCTTTGTTTTCCACTAATCAAAAGTTAGGGATAACTTGATTGGATTTATTAATAAAATAATTTGGTCCCAGAGTTCGACACCCTCTACAACGATCCTTGTTGTTTAGGAAAGCCGAACGGATTTTACAGTTGTTTACAACTGCATAATTTGTTCGCAAACAAATTTTGGCGCCGTTGCCGGGGAAGTTGGACGGGGGTGAAGTTCTGGAAAGCGCGGAGGGTGATTTGTTGAAGTAGAGGCGGCTTTGGGTTGAGGAGAGGGATTTGCGTGGTGTATTTGTTGAAGGACTGCTGCGGTTGGTTTTGTGGGTGGTAGGAAGGTTCGAACAGTGATGCAAGAAGGTCTGGGTTACGGTTTGAATGAGTGGAGGACTGTTTTGTTTTCGTGTCATTTGTTTTCTTTTCTCTTCCAAAAAAAGTGAGAAATTTTTCGAAAAAACAGGTACAGTGGAAATTAGAAAAAGGAGGTGACAACAACAAAAAGCAGCGGACTATTCAGTGTTCGAGCGGTTGCACACCAAGTGGGGTGTGAACGCGCTAGCGCTACCCAATTGCACTGGATGGACTGCCGATCAAGGTGAGTATTTTCTAACTCTACAGGGACCGCTGCTGCAAATAAAAAAAATATAGACATTGCTTGTAAAACTCTTCTGCAGGGCATCGGCTTGCTTGTAAAAAAAAAATTTTATTTATCTCTGCAATTGACTGTTCTGTGACTGTTCTGAGATTGTTCATTCTGTGACTGATTAAAAAAAAAAATCCGCATTCATCGTAGTTTTGTTTTTATTTTCTAAGGACTTCATTATATATTGACAATTTGGTTTAGTTCTAACGGATTATTTCTCGGTGTCTAGACTACGGCAGAGTAATAACTGTTTATAAATATTACGGTGATTCGTAAATATTATATCAGTTGTTCCTCTGAAGGTACTTAAACCTTCGGCTGCATTGCTAGGGTGATTCCTGGTGCACCGATAACTCCTGTCCGTTAACTGGCTGAGAAGTTTTTTGTTGAAATAAATCAAACCGTCATTATATAATTCTAGAAATTGTAAATTGCATTAGGTTCATTTAAAAAAAAAAAAACTTTTGTGTCTAATTCTTTTTCTCTAAAATAAAAAATAAAAAAATTCAAAATAATGCTCGTTTTGTAAAAAAAAAAAAAAAACACTTCTCAAATTGTTTTTCTCGTCTTCCCTTATTCTTCTCGCTAGTGTATGCGTCATTGGACTCGTGATCATTCAGACAATCGTTTAGTTCGAACAGACATTTCTTTAACCATGGCCGAAGAAAATCCCCCTCGAACTCTTATGGATAGATACTTTCCCGAGCGAGTTTCTATTCCTTCCTGCATCATATTGCCCGCCCCAACGGGTAACCATTTTGAAATTCATTCGAATCACATAAATACTCTTCCAAAATTTGGCAATCTTGAACGTGATGATCCTTATATTTTCTTAACCGAATTTGAACAAGTTTGTGCAACCATGAAATTTCAACAACTAAGTGACGATGGAATCAAACTTAGGTTAATTCCATTTGCACTTACCGATTATGCTGAGAAATGGTTGTATAGCTTGCCTTCAAATACGATTGGAACTTGGGGTGAATTTGTGAACATTTTTCTAAAGAAATTTTACCCTTTGGAAAAAACATCTAAAATTCGAAATGAAATCGTCAATTTTCGTCAATTTGGGGGTGAATCCTTTGCAAAATATTTTGAAAGATTTAAAGAGCTTCTAGTCAAATGTCCACATCACAATTTTGAAAAATGGACTCTTTGTCAAATTTTATACGATGGACTTGAAAATAACTCTCGAACCATGCTTGAATCAATGTGCCAAGGAAATTTTCTAGCCCAACATCACGATGCCGCTTGGAAATTTCTTGAAAATTTGGCCGAAAAATCAGCTCAATGGGAAAGATCTAACGAGAAATCGATTTATTCCCGATCTAGCGCTCATTCGGTAGGATCCTCAACGGCCTTAGAAGCAAAAATCGACGCAATGATAACCAAATTCGATAATGTCCTTACATCAACTCAAATAAATCAAGCTCAAGCGTCTCAGCCCTCATGTTACAAATGTAACAATCCTAACCACATAGCCGATCAATGCCCACATTCGTTGGAACAACTCAACGCTTTTAACAAAGCTAGAAACGACCCATTCTCCCCAACGTACAATCCAGGTTGGAGAAACCATCCTAATTTCTCTTGGGCCCAAAACAATGCAAATTCGAACTCGGGCCGACCTCCTTTTCAATCATTTTCGAATAATCCTTCAAATCCTCCCTTTCAACAAAATCAATTCCAGAATCTTGCGCTACCTTCTCAAAATCAAGCGCAACCATCTTCTATTCCCCAAGACGATAAACGATTGACATCACTTGAGAAAACTCTCGAAGAATTGGGTAAAGCAACAACTCAAAATCTCCAATCAAATACCAATCTTCAAAACTTACTGACTTCACACATGCAAAACACGAATCAACAAATGAGTGAACTTCAAAAACAAATGTCTCAACTTAACGCTAGATTAAGTGAAAGGGAAAAGGGTACGTTTCCAAGTCAACCCATCCAAAACCCTAGAGGACAGACTTCAAACCCTAACCAAATTCACATCATTCAAGACTCGAACGTTAGTCAATTGAATGCTGTCACGACTCTTAGATCTGGCAAGAAGATTGACAACCATGTGGTCGACCCAAATGATTTACCAGACGATATTCAAAACCCAACAGAAAATTCGACCATCTCGGATCAAAACATCGAGTCCATTTCTAATCAGGCCCATCCTCAAACTCAAGTAGCCCAACCTACTGAGTTGTCTGCTCCATTTCCTCATAGACTCCGACCTAGGAAAAAGACGGATCAGCTAGAAAAAATCCTTGAAATATTTAAGCAAGTTAAAGTGAACATTCCTCTTTTAGATATTATACAACAAGTTCCACAATACGCAAAATTTCTAAAAGATATGTGCACTCAAAAACGTCATACACATGTACCTAAGAAAGTGTTTCTAGCGGCAACTCTAAGCGAAGTCTTGTCCCAATCGATGCCAGTGAAATACAAAGATCCTGGCTGCCCCACAATATCATGTACTATTGGGGACAAGAAAATCGATAGATGCCTGCTAGACTTAGGTGCTAGTGTTAACTTGCTTCCATATTCCGTCTATCGCCAATTAGGGCTAGGAGAATTGAAACCCACCAAGGTTACCCTTCAGCTTGCTGACAGATCAATTAAGAAACCTGTGGGAGAAATCGAGGATGTGTTGATCAAAATTGGCGAATTCATCTTTCCAGTTGATTTCATTGTCTTAGAAACTCAACAGGTTAGCAATCCTGCAAACCAGATCCCTTTGATTCTAGGACGACCCTTCTTAGCAACATCTAATGCGCTTATCAACTGTAGAAATGGGTCTATGAAACTTTCTTTCGGTAACATGACTGTCGAGCTAAACATCTTCAGAACTGAAAACTCTCCTAACTCTTATGTGGACCAGTTTTCTGAAATCCATGCTGTCCACGATAATGAATCTGAGCTCGACCATCTGAATAACGAAATTGAATCGAATTACGAAACCTTATTTCAAGATATTCCCGAAAATGTCTCTGATTTGATTCCTGTCGAGCCTCTCACAAATGAGTCTATCCCTCAACCAATTTCTTCGGTTGGGTCGCCCCCAAAATCTGAACTCAAAGTGTTGCCCAGTCATCTTAAGTACGCTTACTTAGGAGACAATGAAACTTTTCCTGTCATCATCGCTTCTGACCTTACTTTAGAGCAGGAACAATTGCTTCTTCCCATTCTTAAGAAAAATAAGGAGGCAATTGGTTGGTCCATGGCTGATATTAAGGGGATTAGTCCTTCGATAGTCCAACATCGAATCCACCTTATAGATGATGCCAAACCCACTCGTGATCCCCAGCGTCGACTAAACCCTATCATGAAAGAAGCAGTTCGTGCTGAAATCCTTAAATGCCTTGACAATGGAATAATCTACCCGATTTCTGACAGTCAATGGGTTAGTCCGATTCATGTTGTACCTAAGAAATCAGGGATTACCGTGATCCAAAATGAAGCTAACGAGCTTATCCCAACCCGCACCCAGACCGGTTGGCGTGTTTGCATTGACTATAGGAAACTTAACGCTGCAACACGTAAGGATCATTTCCCTTTGCCATTTATCGATCAAATGTTAGAACGACTAGCTGGTCATGAGTACTACTGTTTCCTTGATGGGTACTCGGGCTATAATCAAATCCCTATCGCTCCTGAGGACCAAGAAAAAACCACTTTCACTTGTCCGTTTGGTACATTTGCGTACCGACGTATGCCTTTTGGTCTCTGTAATGCACCTGCAACCTTCCAGAGGTGCATGATTAGCATTTTTTCTGACATGATCGAGCGATTTTTGGAAGTTTTCATGGATGACTTTTCCATCTTTGGGGGACTCGTACACTGAGTGTTTACATCATCTTGATCTTGTCCTTAATCGTTGTAAAGATAAACACCTAACGCTTAATTGGGAAAAGTGTCACTTCATGGTCAAACATGGCATTGTTTTAGGACATGTCATCTCTAACAAAGGAATTGAAGTTGACAAAGCCAAGATTGAAGTTATTTCTAATCTTCCCATTCCCAAGTCCGTTAAGGACATCCGATCCTTTTTAGGTCATGCTGGTTTTTACCGTCGCTTTATAAAAGATTTCAGCAAAATCACTCGACCTTTAACCAATCTTCTTGGTAAGGATGTTCCTTTCGACTTCAATTCTGATTGCATTTCATCTTTTGAGCATCTTAAAAATGAACTTGTCTCTGCTCCGATCATCTGCTCTCCCAACTGGAAGCTGCCTTTTGAAATCATGTGCGATGCCTCGAATTTCGCTGTTGGCGCTGTCTTAGGACAACGTATCGATAAAATTCTTCATGTCATTTACTACGCGAGTAAGACTCTGAACGACGCTCAAATCAATTATACGACCACTGAAAAGGAACTCTTGGCAGTCGTTTTCGCTTTAGAAAAATTCAGACCTTATCTAGTTGGCTCACATATCACGGTTTATACCGATCATTCCGCACTTAGGTACCTTTTCTCTAAAAAGGATGCTAAGGCTCGTCTCATTCGTTGGATCCTTCTACTTCAAGAATTTGACCTTACCATTAAGGATAAAAAAGGATCTGACAACGTTATTGCGGACCACTTGTCTCGTCTTCCAAATGCCCCGTCTTCTTCTCTTCCGATCAACGAGAATTTCCCTGATGAACAGTTGTTTTCTCTATCCACTGATCCTTGGTTCGCTGACATTGTCAACTACTTAGTCACCAAGCAGACCCCTTCTTTTTGGTCTAAGCAGGATAAACACAAATTCTTTTCTCAAGTGAAACATTTTTATTGGGACGACCCCTATCTTTTCAAGTATTTTCCCGACCAAATCATTCGAAGATGTGTTCCTGACACTGAAATTCACAGTGTCCTCTCTTTCTGTCATGACCAAGCATGCGGTGGTCACTTCGGTCCCAAAAAGACAGCCGAAAAGGTTCTCCAATCGGGTTTCTACTGGCCCAACCTTTTCAAAGACGCGTACGAATTTTGCAAAACTTGTGATCGATGTCAATTCTTAGGGAAAATTTCTAAACGGAATATGATGCCCCTAAACCCCATTCTAGAGGTCGAAATTTTTGATGTGTGGGGTATAGACTTCATGGGACCCTTCCCTAATTCTTTTGGGAACCTTTACATTCTCTTAGCTGTTGATTATGTTTCCAAATGGGTCGAAGCTATTCCATGTAAAACAAACGACAATAAGGTTGTTGTGCGCTTCTTAAAGGAAAACATCTTTTCTAGGTTTGGCACACCTCGCACAATAATCAGCGACAACGGGACACATTTCTGTAATCGTTCTTTTGAAGCCCTCATGAGAAAGTATTCGATAACCCACAAGTTATCCACTCCTTACCATCCTCAAACTTGTGGGCAGGTTGAAGTATCGAATAGGCAGATTAAACAAATCCTTGAGAAAACTGTGAATCGAAATCGTAAAGATTGGTCCCAAAAGTTAACCGACGCTCTTTGGGCTTACCGCACTGCTTTTAAAACAAACTTAGGTATGTCCCCTTATCGGTTGATTTTTGGTAAACCATGTCACTTGCCAGTTGAACTAGAACATAGGGCGTTATGGACAATAAAAACTTTGAATCTTGATTTAGAGCAAGCAGGTGAACATAGGAAGCTTCAACTTAATGAACTTGATGAAATTCGAAATGATGCCTATGAAAATGAACGAATTTACAAGGACAGAACAAAAGTTTTTCATGATAAATCAATTTTACGTAAAACTTTCATGCCAGGTCAAAAAGTTCTGTTGTATGACTCAAAACTGCATCTATTTCCGGGTAAGCTAAAATCTAGATGGACAGGACCTTACACTGTACGGACTGTTTTTCCGTATGGTGCGGTAGAGATTGAGAATCCAACTGATGGATCATCCTTTAAGGTCAATGGTCAACGCCTTAAACCTTATTTGGAACCAATACCCAACCAAGAGGAAGAGCTCATGGTCCTCCATGAGCCACATTACATTCGGTAAGACGCACTAACCCTCTTTTGTACATATGTAAATAGTCTCTTATTTTATTTTTCCTTTCACTAAGATATGTCTGATTAACGACTGTGAGGACACAGTCACACTCAAGTGTGGGGGGAATTTACATTACATCAGCAATCAAATTTTATAAGCTAGGTCATTCACTGAACAAGGATTAACTTAAATTCATAAATAACACCTTGGTTCTTGTTTGATAAGTTGAATTTTTGGGTGATGGAAATGAACATTATTTATTCATTGAATTGTAATGTGTCTTTTTAAGATGCTAGCTTGAGACTGTGCAGACGTTAGTCGTGTTCTGGAGTAAGCGTGTCAACCCTTGTTATACGTGTTAGAATGTGCAAGTAAAAATAATCAAAAAAAAAATAAAAAAAATCAAGAAATAAAATGATTTTGCACCTACATTTGTTGGATTTTCTGAGTTCGTTTTCATGCATAATATTTTCTTTTCCACTCAAATTTTCAAAATCGTAAGTTCTAAAATCTACTTGGCCTAGTTAAGGAGAAATGACTCATTGTAGCGTTCTTCTTCGATACCCCACATTATTCAAACCCAAGTTTTAGTCGATTTACATCCATGTTTCGACAAGTTTATCTTATATTGGTATACTCAAGAACCTTTGTTTAAAGGTCAAAAACATCACTTTTTATACCAATATTACACCACCCACTCCGTACTTGTTTTAAGGTAGGATAACCATATACCACATCTTATTTTATATGGGTTATCTATCTTACGAAACTTTGCTTATCATTCCTTTCAGCTTTTTGTATAACATCAATCCAGACTTGTGTGTTGAATTAAGGTTATAGAAGTAGAGTAACTAGGGCACAAAACTTTCCTTTCATGAAGTGTTGGTAGTAGAGGGGGAATCAAATGAAATCAAGTACGTCATCATTCCATCTCCACTCATCATTCATCATGCAAAAGAAAAAAAAGAAAAAGAAAAAAAGAAGAAGAAAAAAAAATAGAAAAAAAATGAAATAAAGAGAGAGTCTCTCTAAATAAAATAGTCATTCATCATTCTTGACTATAAAGCATCCATTTCCATTCCATCCACATCCATTCTACTGTACTTGGAAGTGAGAATTGTAGTAGACAAGATGAAAGGAAATAAAAATGTTCATATGTGCCTTAGTATTACTTTATCTTTTGTAATTTGAAGTTCAACTAATACACTTGCCCTCTTATCTATAATATTTTTAGAACTTACAAATTTCTCCTTCATCTATGCATAACTCATATCCAATACATTACAGTTACGTTGGTGCAAAATCATTCAAAAACAAAAAGAAAAAAAGAAAAAAAAAAGAATAAAGAAATGATTGGGTGCACATTGTCGATGTGTAAAACTTTGGTTGACACCACGCTCTTAACCTTCAAGACAATTACAGTGTTATCAAGGAATTACGATTCAGCTTGAAAAATTTTGTTCATTTTTGCACTAATTATGGGATGGACAATTTGGGACTAAACCGTTATTGTTGAAGTTAGGTGAAATCCTTGGAATGTGAAAGACCTTAAATATATTGTTTGATTAATCCGCGTACGTAAGACGCTTTGGATTTTGTGGGTAGTATCCGCTGAAAACCCTCACGAGACAACACTCGTCCTACTAGGGACACCTAGGGGTTTAACGGCTTGTTGCATACGCTAAATGCAATCGTGTTTCCTATGAAAGTGTGACATATCTTAGTTTAGATTATTCGAGGACGAATAAAAAGATAAGTGTGGGGGTATTTGATATACACGTAAATGTGTATATTTTATCCGCTTATTTATCTTGTTTTCCCTTTAAAATAATTGATACTTTGTATTTATAGCTGTATTTTCAGATTGTTGACAAGAAGCATGGTTTAGAGCATTTGATGGATAAAGCATGAAGAATTTGCTTAAAAAGAGTGAAGTTTAAAATTGCTAAAGCTTGAAGAGTCTAAAGCTTGAAGAACGGTTGCAATTATATTTCAGTTAAGAAGATTTGGCTCAATAAAGACTCAAACTGCATTCACATTAGCTCATTTGGAAGGCCTCTTACTCATGTTGCGTTCACACTAGCCTATTTGCTAGACCACTCACTCTAAAGCTGCGTTCACACTAGCTTATGTGTTATTTGGGTTATTTCTTTAGTCCCACATTATGTAATTAGCTAGCTAGCCTTTGTCATATCAGCTATAAATACCTTGTATCTCATTCATTGTAAAACACATTAGGTTTTATTCTGTAATTCTCTTCTTGGAATAAAATCATTCTCTCCCTTTCTTTTTTACTTTTTGTTTACTTTATTTATGTTCATGTTATTTATTTTCTTTTTCTCTTCTTCTTTAGCTATGTCTAGCTAATCCCCTTTGATTAGGGGGTGATGACGCCGATAGTATGATTCAATATGAATCACATAGCCAAAGGATGAGGAATTCATGTATATAGATCTAGAGCTGAACCAAGGGTTAGATCTGAACCTTAATATCCTGTGTCGTTTAAGAGCTATGCTCCTTCACAGGGTATATTCGTGTTCGATCTAACGTTTATCAGATCTAGATCTAATTTTAGGGTTTTAGAAATTAATTAGTGAATCTGTCCTGATAGTCTATGGTTGTAGAGCTGAGCTCCTGCATAGGCTATGCTTGTCGTTATTTACATATTTGTTTCTAAAAACCTATTATCGTTGATTCATGTTTGTGACAGAAACATGTATTAGATCTGGTTAATCTTTTGGCTATTGATGATTATGAATCTGATCTATGTCATTATCCCCTAATTGCTTTCACTTATTGTTAAAACTCTCTTTTATTTAATTTCTGCTATTTTCTTTGTTTTCCACCAATCAAAAGTTAGGGATAACTTGATTGGATTTATTAATAAAATAATTTGGTCCCAGAGTTCGACACCCTCTACAACGATCCTTGTTGTTTAGGAAAGCCGAACGGATTTTACAGTTGTTTACAACTGCATAATTTGTTCGCAAACAACTAGGATAGTTTTAGCCATAGGATAAACCTTAGTTTAGATCCTAGCCATCAAAGCATGTCTTGGGGAAGAAGTCAAGTGTAGGAACCATCTAGGGCCTTTAGATTAAAGCTGAACCATGAGAACCATTCAAATGCAAAATCTGCATTTGAGCGAATTGGCCCACGGGTTGACAGCCAAACACCCTGGATTAACCCCTAGTCGACCCAGCGGGCTCGGGTCGACCTCAAAAATCGGCCGGTTCGGTTATTCCCCTCTCCCAATTCGCTGTTTTGAACATTTTTGCATATTTATTTATTTAATTTTCAATTATATATATATACATATACATATACATATATATATATATATATATCAATATATATATTTCTCTGCGCAACCCATTTCACTTAATTAAGTATACTTTAATTTGTGAATTCTTATGTTCAAATTACGGGGTGTTACATTCTCCCCTCCTTAAAGGATTTCGTCCCCGAAATCTCTAAGTCAAGAAGAACGTATCCTACCAACCAAACAACCATCTACTAAACCATCAAACACTGGCATCCATTGTCCTTAAAATTTCTAATGACGTATGAACATATGCAAAAAAAGTGTGTGTATATGCCCCCTGTCTAATGCAAAATTAGGCGGTCCACTTATTTAGTTGACCTCCTCAATGCAAACCATGATAGTGCCATGCATCCAATATGTATGCGAAAGATCCCTATCGACACATACTATTTCTACATGTGTGCACAACCATACACCAAAATGCATCATCCATATGATAACACAACCATTATACATCCATTAATATAGTTACCTACACACAATTTTATGCAATATGCAATATGAAGTGATTGAGCCGATCTAGTGCCTAGAGTGTGTGTATATGCATCCACGAGCAACCACTAGCAACCACTTGCATCCACACGCATCCATCAAACATAACATGTCTCAAGCACATGTTTCAACCATAGGTTTTCCCTATCTAAAGTTTAAAGGTACTAATGAGAGGACGTACTAAAGATAAGATAAGTACTAGACAAACGATGAAGGAGAAGTTAAAAGACATACCCTCAAGAAGGAATGGGTACAATGAACGCATCTTCGCTTCTGTCTCCCAAGTAGCATTACTCTCATCTTCTCCCCTTGGCACTTTGACTAGTCTAACCTCTCTGTTTCTCAACTTCCTAATCTCTGACCCAAGGATGCGGGTAGGAGCTCGTCGAATAGTCGCATCACGCTCTACCTCCACTTCTTTAAGCAAGCTCGGCTCTACCACCTCTACGGTCTCATGTAGGCACTTCCTAAAATGTGACACATGGAATATGTCATGTTCCCTATGCAACTGAATTATCTCTCAAAGATAAACTGAAGCTAGCCATGGAGCAGTCCTCTTGCTCTTTACGGGTATGAAATGGGCACTCTTAGTAAGTCTGTCTACTACAACCCAAATTCCTGTATTACCCTTCCTCGATCTCGGTAACCCATCAATAAAATCCATCGAGACGCTATCACACTTCCATTGCGGAACTTCCAATGGGTGAAGCAACCCACCGGGTTTCTTTTGCTCCTCTTTCACCTGTTGGCACACCAAGCATCTAGCGACATACTCGGCCACATCTTTCTTCATACCGGCCCAAAAGAAAACTCGCTTCATGTCTTGGTACATCTTATCCCCACCGGGATGGATGGTCATCCTAGAACGGTGTGCATCATCAAGAATAGCCTTCCTCAAACCCTCGTCTTGCGGTACACAAAGTCTACCGTCTGTACGCAAGCACCCCTTATCGTCTAAGGTATACCTACTCAAATGGCTGGACGACTCCCCTTTTATGAGCCTCTATACCAACTCAACCAACTGTGGGTCGTCCCTCTGTGCCTCGCTAATCCGTCTCAAAAGAGTAGGTCCAACCTCCAAGGATGCTAGCAAACCGGGTATAAAGTCAACGGAAGGTCTGAAATTGAACATCGAGATAAATTCCAAGCTTCGTCGTTCCACGAACAATGAACTCAAGGACAACCTTTTTCCGCTCAAGGCGTCCGCCACCACGTTACCCTTGCCAGGGGTATACGCTATCTCAAAATCATAGGATGCTAAGAACTCCATCCACCTTTGCTGTCTCAAGACTATGCGCTCGAAGAGTCTCCAACACTTCCCTAAGATGTAGGGCATGCTTTTCTCCACTTCTGGAGAAAGCCAGGATATTCTCCCATACAAAATCGTCACAACTACCCATCTCTCACGCAGACCATCCTAGTCGAACTCGACATCCCCCAAGTGCAAGCCCCAAAGGCCTAAACCAATATCAGACAAACACCCAAGGGATACCTCCTTCGTATTCAGACGACCTACGTGAGATGATACTAGTAAAACGGCTAAATAATTAAGCCCTTGTCCAACTCTGGATGTCCTTGCCAGTCTCGCTCCAAAACCACCGTTGATCAAATAACTGGCTTTGCTTAACCCATTAAGCACGCACGAAAACTTATTTCGCTCTTTAGAAAAGACCAAGATGTCATCCACAAAAACCACTACGTAGTTATTTAGGTACTCCCTGAACACTCCACTCATCAAATCAACAAAGTATGCGGGGGCGTTTGTCAAACCAAATGGCATCACCAGCCACTCATAGAAACCATCCGGAGTCATAAAGGCGGTCTTCTCTATACTATCCCCAGTCACTCCCAACTGATGAAATTTCGTGGCCAAGTCCCACTGCGAAAACACTGAGGCGCCAACCAACTGATCAAAAAGATCATCAATCCTTTGCAATGGGTGTCTATTCTTCTTTGTGAGCTTGTTGAGTTCTCTATAGTCTACACAAAGTCTGAGGGACCCATCCGCCTTCGTGGCAAAAACTACTGGAGCTCCCCACTCCGATATACTTCGTCTTATGAACCCCTTCTCAAGCAACTCCCCTACTTGCTTATGGAGTTCCCTCCTCTCACGAGGAGCCATGTGGCGCTCTGGTCAAGATACTGGTTTAGCGTTATCCACCAGATATATTCGGAAGTCTATCTCCCGCTTCGGAGGTAAGTCCTTCTCCTCCTCAAACACATTCGAGTATTCCCGGACCACTCTAACAGATCGCAAACTCTCGACCGAAGCGTCAAGCGATTCAAGATAACTTAGCATAACAGAACCTATGGGATTAAGAGATCTCGAGAGTGTCCTCCAAACGGGTCATGAGCCTAACAACTCTCCTTTCGCAATCAAGAACGGCACCATTACTGGATAACCAGTCCATGCCCAAAATCAACCCATAGCCCGTGAAGCCCAAACAAAAGCATCACCAAACTCAACGCTAAGTATAGAAATCTTCAAACCCCAAACATATCATGGACAAATAAGTGGAGCCCCCAATTGTGTTTGAAACAACCACGGGATCATCTACTCAACTGGTGTCTAGGTGCAGTGACTCAACTAATGATGATGAGATAAACGAATGTGGTGCACTAGAGTCGAATAAAGTTCGAACAGGTTGGTCGAGAGAATCAAATTTCAACTTAGACGGTCCTACCCCCATCAGGTATACCCGTCGCGAGGGAATACATCTATCCTCCAGAAGATCCTGTACTTCGTCCTTACCTCTTTGGACAACCCCAAGGTGTCCTATTTCTCCAAAACAACTAGCCTTCCCCTTCACATTCTCCTTTCGTGGCCTTCTTACCACGATGAGGTTTCGTCCTTTATTTACCTAATAGCTATTTGAACCTTCCTCTCTCGTCCATCTTAAAGGCACCCATAAGCCCTCCACCTCCTTGGACTAACTTCTTGGCCTGGCAAACGTCTTAGTCCCTTGAAGTGGTTCTTCCGTCCTTCATACGGAAGTCCTTATTTATCATAAAAAGACATCTATACGCGGAGGGGAAATTCAAAGAGAGATAGAGGAAGAGATTCAAAACGGAGAATCGAAGGAAGGATATATGGCTATTGGGGATTATGCTTTTCTTTCAAAAACTTTTCTCTTAAAAGATGTTTTTGAAAATACTTCTTCCAAAAATGTTTTTAGAAAAATAGTTTTCTAAAAATTTTATCTGTTCTGGTAACCTTCGCTCTGATACCACGTGTAACACCCCACTCCCACTAAGGTCACTCACAAAGGGAATGCCTTAGCTTCGGTGGAGTATTTAAGTGAATATAGAACTGAAAAATTACAACAAGACAGATATAAGTAATACTTGAAATTTAAAACATCATTTCAATGCAGCAGAAGGTAAACATGTTTGGTTACATCTCAAAAACCAACAAGAGTCAAGTACAAAATATCCATCTCATTAAAACATAAGTACATAATCCCACTACATACTAATAGCCATAATAGAAAAGATAACCGAGCTTTTCTTCAAGAGTCCAAGCTCCAAAAGATAGATAAAGCAATCTGATCAAAGCCCACTAGTGTTAGGCCCACTCTGAGAACCTGAGGGTTGGGGAAAAAGATAAAAACAACGGGGTCAGACATAAGTCTGAGTGAGCCCTATAACCTTAACAATACAATCATTAAAGTAATTAGGGTATGATATAAACCTGGTACGGTACGATTGGGGATAAATGACTACACTAAGCAGCCAACTAGACTTAGGATGAACTAAAATAACGGTAAAGACGCGCCAATCCACCCAAGGATAAATACTACACTGCACCACCCCAGATCTACCCACCCAAGGGTAATTCCTACACTGCACCACACTAGTTCTACCCACCCAAGGGTAATTCCTACTTAAAGGTTGATCCCACTAAGTGTACTTAGTTAGTTTAATAGTAGTTTCGTGTACCCTTAGCTAACTACATAGGTGTCGTCTGCCCCTATCTCCACTAGGTGTACCCACTACTCCCCAAGCGATCGGCTCCCTAACGTAGATACCCGTGCTGGCCCCACAGTGGGGTGTATCACTCCCCAAAGTGGCAACCCGAAAATGGTGCACGGCTTATATCTACACGATGCAACAACGTCTTACCTACCAGCCCGGGTCCACACACGCATATGAAACCCGTTGGACTCGCGTTGCCGCCGCTACCCCGTTTTGGCCTCTTATAGTCAAGCCCAGTACGCGTGTCCCGTCCTCGACATGGGTCGAGCCCAATAAGATACATATGGGTTACTGGTTGAAATGGGCCCCTCACAAGCTACTACTTAAGCTTGTCATTCTATCTAGTGCATCCCACTTAACCCCTTTTTATAATCATGCCCACTTACATGTTAAGGTTTTGGTTAAGTCATCTAATCATATTTCAATTGCCACTCAAGGCCCCCACAAGCTACTACTTAAGCTTGTCATTTAATCTTATTTCAATTGCCACTCAAGGCCCCCACAAGCTACTACTTAAGCTTGTCATTTAATCTTATTTCAATTGCCACTCAAGGCCCCCCACAAGCTACTACTTAAGCTTGTCATTTAATCTTATTTCAATTGCCACTCAAGGCCCCCACAAGCTACTACTTAAGCTTGTCTTTTAATCTAGTGCATCCCACTTAACCCCTTTTTATAATCATGCCCACTTACATGTTAAGGTTTTGGTTAAGTCATCTAATCATATTTCAATTGCCACTCAAGGCACCCACTAGATTTCTACATGCCACCCAAGGCACTTACTTAACCCTTTAATCATGTTTAATTACATGTTCCACTTTGGTTAAGTATTCTAATCGTATTTTCTATTGCCACCCAAGGCAACCCACTAGATTTCCACATGCCACCCAAGGCACCCACTTAACCCCTCATGCCCACTACATGCTTATTTGGTTAAGTTTTTCTTAATTGATTAAGAACGTAACCGTTGTAAAGACCTCTCACATTAGACTATCTTTTATGGCAGCTGGATTTGCCGGTTGGGTCCGGGTAGCCTTACGCCATAACCTAGTCTAACCTCGTGTCTTTACACTTGTCACGTATATAGTTTGTGCCTAAGACCTCTCACATTGGGCCAATCATTTGTAGCCGCTAGATTTGCCGGTCGGTTCCGGGCAGTCTTACGCTACAAAAGGGTCCAACCTCGTGTCTTAGTCGATTAATTACACCTAATTAATCACCCCCGAATTAATTTTCCCTAATTAATTCCAATTTTAACGATGTACATAATTGACTCAATTATGTCCATCACTTTATGGTATGCATAATCATACCCACTTCACACCATTTCATTAACATGTATATTAACCCCATCGTTCCCCACGTAATTCGCTAACATGACATAAAAGGGAAGATTCATCATAAATATAATGGGTTCAACTTGCATAGCATTAGCGTCATCATGGGTTTAAAGGTGTCAACATGCATATAGCATCAACCCAACTAGCATAAATAATCAACCCAAACTTGCATGAATCACATATGTCATAAGGGGGTTAACTTGCATAAGCTATTTATGTCATACAAAGGGGTAAACTTGCATATGTATGTATGACATACAAAGGGGTTAACTTGCATATGTATGCATATCATTCTAAGGTGTAAACTTGCACATGTTACTTGCATATCATCAAACACCAAACTTGCATAACATGTCATATATGGACTTGCATATAATCATACACCAATCTTGCATAACATATCATGTATAAACTTGCATATAATCATACACCAAACTTGCATATCATGGTGTCATAATGGATCAATGTTTCTCATATGACTTGCATAACTTGCATAACATCACAAACATATAGCATATGACTTGCATAACTTGCATAACATCATGAACATGTAGCATATGACTTGCATAACTTGCATAACATCATTAACACATAGCATATAACTTGCATAACATGCATAACATCATTAACACATAGCATATAACTTGCATAACATGCATAACATCATTAACACATAGCATATAACTTGCATAACATGCATTGATCCACATTCATAGCCATAACCTCATTATATCCTATCATAATCATTTCAATAATTGGTCATTAAGGCTATAGAAAACTCACAACTTGTTGATTAGCCTTCTTATGAATATATTAAAAGATTGAGACGAAGCCACTAAGCTATCAACTCAAAAACTCCAAATAAGAATGCTCCAAATGAAAACCCTTGAGCCAAATCAATAATAAAGATCCTAGCTTTGATGAAGAAAAGCCTTGAATCAAACTTAGAAACACTTAAGCAAGCTTAGGAACTCTTATACTTCTTTAGAAACTCTCTCATATGATTAGAGATGGAGATTATGACAAGAGGATGAGGGTGGAGGCCATGAGAGAACATTTTGGCATAGTTTAGCTATAGGATTGAATAATGAGCATTTAGGTTTAGGTTAGGGGTCTTTTTATAGAAGACTAGGATAATTTTAGCCATAGGATAAACCTTAGTTTAGATCCTAGCCATCAAAGCATGTCTTGGGGAAGAAGTCAAGTGTAGGAACCATCTAGGGCCTTTAGATTAAAGCTGAACCATGAGAACCATTCAAATGCAAAATCTGCATTTGAGCGAATCGGCCCACGGGTTGATACCCAAATACCCTGGATTAACCCCTAGTCGACCCAGCGAGCTCGGGTCGACCTCAAAAATTGACCGGTTCGGTTATTCCCCTCTCCCAATTCGCTGTTTTGAATATTTTTGCATATTTATTTATTTAATTTTCAATTATATATATATATATATATATATCAATATATATATATATATATATATATTTCTCTGTGCAACCCATTTCACTTAATTAAGTATACTTTAATTTGTGAATTCTTATGTTCAAATTACGGGGTGTTACAGAAAGTCAAGTTCTTCTTTGTCAACCGAGTAAGTGGGGTTGATATCTTCGCGAAGTCCTTAATGAACTTCCTATAATAGCCCGCCAACTCCAGAAAACTTCTTACTTCTGTTGCATTCTTAGGAATCTTCCAATCTTGGATTGCTACCACCTTCACGGGATCCACTACTATCCCTTCCTTAGAGACCACGTGTCCTAAGAACCTCACTTTTTTCCTCTAAAAATGACATTTGGAGAACTTAGCTTTGAGTTGATGCACTCGTAGGGTCTCTAAGACTTCCCTTAGATGTAGGGCATGCTCTTCCTCGCTTCTAGAGAAAATCAAAATACCATCCACAGAGACTACCACAAACTTGTTTAGAAACTCCCTAAACACCCTACGCATTAAGTCTACGAAATATGCGGGTGCATTCATCAACCCAAAAGGCATGACAAGCGACTTGAAGAAACCGTCAGAATTCCTAAAAGCAGTCTTGTCTATGCTGTCCTTAGCCACCCTTAGCTGATGAAATCCTGTAGCTGAATCCAACTACGAGAAAACCGAAGCGCCAACCAACTGATCAAACAAGTCATCTATCCTCGGCAATGGGTGTCTGTTTTTTCTTCATGAGCCTATTCAGCTCTCTATAGTCCATGCACAATCTAAGCAAACCATCAGCCTTCGTAGCAAAAACAACTGGAGCACCCCATTCCGAAATGCTTCTTCTTATGAACCCTTTCTCAAGCAACTTTTTCACTTGCTTACTGAGTTCCCTTCTCTCTCTCAGACCCATGTGACGCACTGGTAATGCAACTGGCTTTGCATTATCTACTAAGTATATACGGAGGTCTATCTCGCGCCTCGGGGGTAAACCCCAAACCACATCAAAGACGTCACCATACTCACGGATTACACGAACAGATTCCAAATCATCGATGGATGCGTCAAGAGATTCTAGGAAGCTAAGCATCACCGGACCTCTAGGGTCACAAGAAATATCGAGGGTTCTTCCACAACGAGTCAACAATCTAACTACCCTCCTTTCATAGTCTAGGATGGCACCATACCTAGCTAGCCAATCTATCCCTAGAATCAAGCCGTAGCTGTAACGACTCGGTTTTTAGGCGACTTTGGTTATCGCCATAAACTCAATGACGACTAACCAAACATCGAAAAATACCGGAAAGCTAATAGAAAGAAGTTAGAGGGTGAAAATAGATAAGATAGAAACTTAGAATAGAAGAAGAAGAAGATACAACATCAGAGTAACTCGAATCTCACAGCGGAACGAACAACATATAATAGATAACATATCCTTGAAATAAAATCAATATATGTATACGGTAACATTATCAGAGTACAACACTTACAACACGTCGGAAATAACTATAGCTATATAATCCTGAAGCCTCCTGATCCAAGCTCTTCAAGTATATCTGTAAAATCCTGACTACTTGACTGCCCGTATAAAATTGGACACCCAAGAGTTTAGGGAAAACAAAATAAACTCTGGGTCAGTCATGGGACTGGTGTGAGTAAAACAGTTTAAAACGGTTCGAACAAGTAAACGATACCTCATAAGACCACGCCGTATAACGGAACGGGTTTTTCCCTTATGAGAATCCAAAATATCTTTATATCAAAAACCTTTTGATATTATAATAGTGTCTATCAACCACAATATAATAATCATCTAGCAGAAACGCTTCCATCTCACGTTCTACATATATAGTATACAATCAAAACCGCAAGCACGTATTGGGTAATGGATTTACAACTATGACAAGGTATGGAATCACCTTTCGCTAGTGTACCTCTAGAGAGGAATACACTGGGTTCAACAAGAACATCTTGCAACCCGGCCACACATGACCGACCACTCATTTCGCTTGAGTGTATCTAATGTATATCACCAACGGTTGGGATCAGCAACCGTTTCCCGAATGGGACAGCATCGACAATAGATTTTTAGAAGTAAATGAAACTATAGATCAGGTGATTATACACCCTAATATGTGCGACCTACATAGCCATGCTGCCTGCCCGATTTTTGTCATTTCCCGGTTGTGAGGCTAGAAGCTACGCTTATCTTTTCTCATGCCACATCTTCATTCACTTAGAATGTCACATCGTCATACCCTTTAAATCACAAATTGATTTATCCAAAAATAACACAGGTATACAGCTAAGAGAAACGAATTCCTCCGCCACCAAACGTGAATACGTTTGAAGAGATCAACTTATGCGATCTATTAGATATACTCTATCAGACCTTCTTCCATACAAGTTGTCCTGGGACTGGACAAACCGAAGGCACTATTCAGTACATCCATATTAGGCAATTGTTATCTAAGATTTATACAACAGCCCTTGCATTTTACTCCGTCTTCAATATATTCAACGTACTTGATTCACAATGCTTATGCCAATACGGAGTGGTTCTTCGGATAATAATCCAACCGGTCTCTCCATATTAACAACGTTAAAATGGTCAAAACTTTGATAGTCGGTGATTTAACTATCAAATGAAAACATGTCTGTGTACACACAACTATCTTATTTCCAAATGGAATTATTGATCCAATCATCAAATATATATATATATCCTCATTTTCTATGTTTAGAAAATATACGTTATTAACACTGGAAAACATTTCCATGGCTTAATTACGTATCACTATCCTTCCACATCTATCAGACTCTAACTATAAACTAACAAGAGAACAACTTCCTAAGTATAAACCCCGAAGGCCGAAACCAACATCAGATCGATACTTAGGAAACCATTCAACTTATTAATCTCTAGTCAGTTTCTAATTTTTGTTTAACTCCATTTTGATTAACTATGTTCGATTAACTCCTTTCGATTAATTAAATTTGATTAACTCCTTTCGATTAATTCGACTAGACCAACCCTATTCGATTAACTCGACTTAACTTTATTCGATTAACTATCTTGTCTTGACTAATTCGATTGACTAACTTGTCTTAACTAATTTGATTAACCCTTATTATATCTCATCAATTTCCTTTTTATACTTCTATTTAAATAAATATTTCCTTTATAACACTATTTATTTCCTAAATAAACATTCCTTTATTAATTCTATTTATTTTCTAAATAAATGTTCCCCTTAAAATCCTATGATTTTATAAATACTTTATTTTCAAAATATTTCCTTTAATAAAATCGGTTGATTTTATAAAATTCCTTTATTTCAATATACATTGAAATATTTCTTTTTATATCCCAGGGTTTCTTATGATAATAAAAATATCAAATAACAATGATCAACATCATTCTAACACACATAATCCATAACAGATTATATATAACATCATATATCAAAATATACGAAAAATAGTAAAATAAATGTTGAGGAATCCAGCTGGATTCCTCCAACCTGTTTCCTTGCATCACAGATGTTAGAAAATATGATTAACATCGATTTCATTTCGAAATGAAATATTCTGCTGAATAGAATCAATATTCGATTAACATTTATATATATATATCGTTATTTATGATTTCAACCAATATACAAGCAATTCAACCAAACAGTTAACACACAACAATCAACAGATAATTATCAGTTCTAAGAATACGTTATAAAAATATAACTGTTCAAAATTGGTGAGTTTTACTCACTTTGGACGATCATCGTTAACAACGATAACCATCGCTCGATTTGATTCAGACGGACAATTTATTTTGCTATAAATTGTAACGAGCTCTGATGGAATTTCAGTCAGCTCCATTGTGATGCTCCCGTCCATATGATCCCAATGCAACTTACGGTTCGTCAATCTGATATCGTATGACCAAGTTATCAAATTTCGAAGTTCATATACATTTTAAACTAGAATTTAACTCAACCAATTACTTCGGGCCTTACCAAATCATTCGGCCCACTAAAACACTTGGACCCGCCCCTCTATTCTTCTTCCCAAAACAACTGCCATGGCCTCCTCCTTTACCTATGCCATTTCAGAAACTTCGACGTGATCCCGTGCCTTCATTCCTCAACGGAAATTCACGCACCTAACGCCGTTCGACTCCTTGTCGAAAACTCTTCAGCCCTGGCTCCATCAGGTGGAGCTCGAACTCCCTTTTCCTTGCTGCATCAACAGCAGTAACTCGCACAAACAGGGATTCGACCGACATATTATATTTCGAAAAAACCCCAAAAAATCCAAACCGATGCTATTCCATCTCGCGAATCCAAAGCAACACACCAAAGTTGTAATTGGAGTCTAAAATTGCTGAATTCTTTAGCCCTAGGTACACGCAGTACTAACGGCAGCGACATTCTCAAGCCGGAACACAGCAGAAACCACACGAGTGCGAAGCTCATTCCAAATGGAAGCAAACCCAATTGATTTTAGGATTTATAGAAATTTAAATGAATTGTTTTGATTTTTTTCAAGCCCATGAAATTTGCTGTGGAAGAAAAAAGAAGCGGCGGATTGTCGTTGACTAATGAAATGAATTTTCCTAGGTTTAGAGAATGTTAAAGATTATTTATAGGTAATTTATAATATTTTTATATTGATTATTATATTATATTTTAAGCCATCGCTATGTGTATTTGCTTAATAAAAATTCCTACAATCACATACGATACCCAAAAATCATGAAAGTTGCCACACAACTAGAGTTTGACACTACGGACCCAACGAAACTAGTTTCATCGAATTCCGACTCCGTTTTCACACACAGCGTATTTTTAACTGTCAAAATATCGACTGTTTTTCACTTTAAAAATCGTAACGGTCACATACTGACTTCAAAAATCACGGAAATTGAAATCTAACAATAATTTAACATTGCGGATCCAACAAAATTAGTTTCGTCGAATCCTGAGGTCGTTTGCAAAACTGGCTATTTTTAAAGCTCTAAATAACCCTTTTAAATATATAAATATATTTAAAAAGAATTAAATTAAATATTTATAAATAAATATTATCGTATATATTCACAGTGGAATACCATACAGCTCCACCAGGATTTATAACTAGATATTTCAAAATTCCCAGTTATAACGATATTCGATTTATATAAAAAATCGTCTTATAATATAAATATATATTTATAAATTTATAAAGGAATTCCACAGCGAATTTTCTAAAATTTGATTTGGATGTAAATCAAAATCTACCCGATGAAATCTAGATCTTTCTCTTCCATTAGAAAAATATACTCCACCAGCTCCACACGTTTCTTGTTTCACAAAAATCCGATTTAAAACAGGCCCTGTATATTCAGTTGAAGTTCGAATCGCCAATTTACGAACTGCAGCGCCTTTTCAAGCTCGATTATAATTAAATTATAATTATACGTTTAACCATCGTTATTTAAATATATTCGTTATTGTAATTCACTTTTAAACTGAATAATATATTTTGAATTTGCCCCATTTCACATCATCTCGCCATTTCAGCCAATTCTGATTATTTCCGAATTAAATATATTATTTAATTTTATTTGAATTAAATATTCACTCTTATTTAATTCATGAACCGTTAAATCCTCTTAATCACCTTTTAAAAAATTAAATAAATTAATTATTATATCGCTGAAAATGCGCGTCATTGCATTCTTCCCCACTTAAAATATTTTCGTCCTCGAAATTGCTAAGATTGAAAACAAACCCTATTGACTGGTTAGAACTTATTTGTTCACTTCTTACCTCCAGTTTCAACTGGACCAATTTAATTTCAATTAAATTTTTAATTAATTCTTATCAACGAAAATTTTCAAAAATCCTGAAAATTTTCTAACACCTTAACTTTTCGAAAAATTTCCCCAGCGCCTCCTTTATACTGGTCAATAGGTCAATCTCCAACTCGCCTCTCTGGGCCATTTCCTACCCAAAAGAAAATCAAACAGCCAAGCGGCTTGCCAATTCGGCTGATATATCTCTTATCCATATAAAATATAAACGGGTACCTTTTTGTCAGAAATATCGTTATATCCTTTACACCTGCTACCAATTTAGCATATACCAAAGTCGTTCCGGTCAAACTCCAATAACTTTTATCTCAATACAACCATTCGCTTTTAACTAAGCCAAATTCCATTTCCAACTCAATTTCACTTCTTGATTCCAAATCTGGGTTTACCAAACCAATTCTATTCCAACTTAACTGATTTCAATTAAATTCGAGCTTACTTTCACAAATTTCTATTTAAATTTGTTTTAATTCGAACAATCTTTTCCTGGGAGTTTTAAATAACTTTGTTTTTCACAAATTAAATATTCCCTTTCGGAATCAAACGACTTGTTCTCTCAAAATAATTCGAAAACAAAATCTTTAGTAGTAATCCGTCACTTAGAACTCGAAAATGAACATTGATGATGCTGCAGTCATTATCAAAATTATTTTCCAGTTATCGAAGTGATTTCAATACTATATCGCTTTCAAAACCATTTCTAAATACTTTCATTTTGAAATCCATTTCCAAAATCTTTCATAAACTTGGAAAACATTTCCAATTCTCTAAGGATCTTTTAATTCTCATATACTTAATCCACATCCATTAATCAACACTTATTCAAATTTCCAGAGTGACACGACCCAAACTTCCCCGTGAAGGAAAGCACGGATGGCATTGAGGAAAAGACAAAATAGAATGCAGACAGAAGAACATTTCATTGTTATTACAACAATTCCATCAGATACAAGAATATGCAGAGTATAAATGAATAAATTACATTCAACAAATATTAGAGATTTAAATTACATTTAAATACATCGCAGCGGAAAATAATACAAAAGCACAACTAGAAGTAGTGCACGGATACAGAGCTTTCCGAGCATCGTTCCAGCTGTAAATCAGGATCCTGTGAATACAAATCTGCAAAACCAAAACTACTAGCTGCCCGTGTCGAAAATAGGGGCACCCAGAGTTTAGGTTAAAACAATAAACTTCAGGTCAGTCATGTGACTGGTGTGAGAACTAAAACAGTTATTTAAAACTTTACTTTAAAAGAGAGTAATTCAAGGGACCACGCCGTATAACACGGAACGGGTTTCCCCCCAAGAATACTAGTGCATATAACAAAACAGCGCAATGCTTTTTGGGAAAAAGAAGTTATTATAAGACCCAGGTCCCATCACACAATGCAACGCAAGCCGGAGGATAGGGTTTTCCCTTATAATAGCCAAACATGCTTGGTACGTTTAAAACAAATCATTTGATACTATAATAAGTGTATAGTGTCAAAACAATTCAAATCATAAATATCAATCATAGGCGGCATGGGTACCATCTATCATGTCGCCATACTAGTTCTACAATTAAAACCGCAATATCACGTATTGGAAACTGGATTTCCGTCATGAGTCGAGGCAAGGGGCAAGCTCCTCTACGATTCGAGACACTATAGCAAATGCCTCAGGAGCTCACACAGCAATCCCTGGATCCTCCAAGGCCGGTCCTCTCTTACTTTTGAGGATTAGTTATTCCTGAACACACGTTTTCCGGTCCTTACAGACCTATATCCGAGGCGCCTCGCATTCCAACAACCACACAGGTGAAAAGTATATAAATGTCAGGGCTGGTAGGTCACTGACACCACCTTAGCTAGAAAGAAACGTCGTGCACTCCTTGGGTCCTTATCCCGTTTTTGACTCATACCGAGGTGTGAGGCTCGCGAATCCACGTTATACACAAAGCTACGTCACACAGACCATGCTTTGATCATCAACTACAAGACTTTGCTTTTCAACAGAAGCCTTGATCAATTGCCACTTACGCGTGCCACACTGGCAATTCACTCCATGCGACTGATGTCCATCTATATACAACCTCTGAGCTCGTACGTCTCCGAGAAGGGCGTTAAGCAAGAGAATAAATTCTCTGCCGCCAAACAGATGTATATTTAATAGAGATCAATCAACACAGAATAAAATCCAATGTCAGACACACAATCCATTTACAAGTCCGCTCTGGGTCTGAACGAAACCGGAGGCACATTCCTCGCATATCCATCCATCTCCAAGTACGTCTGGACGATCACTAACTGTTTCCCTCATCTCGGGTGTACAGCCCAATCGAGATCATCAGTAATCACCCAAACGATGTGAATACTTCCAGTCTTCAACCACCGTCTTCATCTTCGACATCTCGTCGAATCGGTTATTCAGAATGGGTATAAACCCGTCCTTTCTAAATAACCCACGTATATAATAAACAAATATTACATAAACACAACAAACACCTCATTCAAATTCAGAATATTCTTTTATTCAAATTTTCACACTCTTGGGGAAAAGTTCCCATTAATTTTATCAAAGATAAATTCTTCTAAATTTATTCTATAATCTTCCTTTGGATATCATTTCAAACTAGTTGGGATTAGCGAGCCACACCGAAGTAATTATTTATTTTATTTCCCAATCCCAACCTATTCATCCCCTGGAGCAAAACTGGTAATACTCCATATCTAACACCACGGTGCTATCGGTAAAATTAATTACCATTTCACGTTCAAATCTAATTAAAGATTTAACTATCGCATTGGAGCAAAACTGGTGGTACTCCATTCTCGATCACCTTTCAGATTTGATAATTTAAATTATCAATTCAATCTAATTAAAGATTCATTAAAACTCCACTTAGTTTTAATCTTCACAAAAATCAATATCCTGTCTTTAACTGGGTTAAAGAACCAATGTCACCTAAAACACGATTCACGATAAACCCAAATCACATTCTATTGTTAATCGGGTTAAAGAACAGGTGTTGTTCAAAACACCGCTCACGATAAACCCAAAAAGCAATTCAAATTCAATTTATTTATTTCAAAAATAAATTGATTTTAATTCTAGTTCAAAACTAGTTCATTTCGACAAAAATATATTTTTCTCCTTTCAAATGTGGAATTTTTCATCCCAGTTCTTTCCAATTCACATATTATGATTTTCCATAAATTATTAATATTTTTAATAATTTTATCAAGGCCCGTACAGTCGATTTTCATCAACGGCCATCGAACTGCACTTACAACGACCTTTTTCAAATTTGATTTGGAGATAATTCCAAATCCAACCGTTAGATGTCAAATTTCTAATATTCATTGGAAATCTCTTTTCGATACGAACCCAACAGTTCCGGTTTTAGGAGAATCCGACGGTCGGATCTCCCGAAACGTCAATTCGAAGTCAATGGTCGAAATTCACGAACTGCCGCGGCATGGCGCGTTCTATTCAGGCCATTATATATATAATATATATATATATTATATATATTTCATCGATTTCCTTTTAAAACGTATTCTATAAATCGTTTTAAATTCGTTTTCAAACCCATTTCAACTCTATATTCAATTTCCAATCAAAATTGAATATTTCATATCATTACTATATAAATGATAATATTTTCAAAACGTTATATTTTGAAATCACTTCTTTTTCTATACTCATTATAAAAATGAATATAATCGATATAAATATCGTTCACGTCAAAATAGCGCAACTCTAATCAACATGGGTTTATATATTTCAATAAATTCGTTATTCTATTCAACAAATGAATATTTATTCTATTCAACACATGAATCTATATTTCTTTCAACACACGACTAATCTCAACACATGAGTACTGTCAACACACGACTATTTTTGTTATGTAAAATATTTTATAAAACTATGGTATCTATCGTTTGATTTTTAATTAGACTCCAACCGTAAAGTAGATTCTAATCGTAAATATGATAAAGATGTAAATTTTATTATTTAAAATATTTTACTCAACACATGAATAATTTCAACACATGAACATCGTCAACACATGACTATTTTTGTATTCAACACATGAATTTTCTTTTATAATATTCATTATTTTCCCGATTGGAATGAGGCCCAATCAATCACCATATAATGTTAATTATATGGATTCCATACAACACATGTATATAAATAGCAACGATAAATAATCAACAATCATCCAAAGTGCACCACACAACTGCATAAGCATCAAATATAAATAATCAATGCTTACACAGTCTGTCGACCAATCGATTGACATATAATGAAATAATTGGGATTAGTGTACGCCAAATATCATCCCAACACCCGTGTGGGGTTTCAAATCAACAAACACAGATTTTTATTTGTGCAGTTGGGCGATGTGTAAAATTTATCATCCCAATCAATATTAATCAAATCAGTGTATATAAACAAATCGGCCAATTTGTTTATATATATTTATTTATTCACATTCACGTTAAAAATTATATTTTCAACGATAATTTATTTATTTCAACACATGAATATATTTCATTATCTATTTCACATCAACATCACAAACAATTTTCACAACACATCAATCAAACAAACAAGCCGTCCATGGTCTGTGGACGACGGGTGTCGGGTGCTGCTAAGCACCGTCTGCATCCTAGTATATATATATATATATATAACTAGAAAAAGAAATTTAGAGTGAGAAGATCTCACCAATTAGCTAATCCAATACCACCACTCTTCATATGTAGAAGTCTTCGTCGTTCTCGCCTTTTGTCACTTTCGTTGCTCGTAACCACTACATATATAAAAATCACATTTTTATATTATTGCTATGTATATAAAAATCATATTTTTATAATCACTCCATATGGATAAAAATTCTATTTTTACACCGCTACTATATAGATAAAAATCCTATTTTACCACGCTATTATATAGATAAAAATTCTATTTTTACATCGGTGTTCATATAATAAAGATTATATTTTTATCACGCTATTCTCTATATAAAGATTTCGCCTTTTCAAATATAAAGATTTCGCCTTTTTACTTAGTTAAAAATCTAACCTTTTTGTTTTCAAAAATCTAGTCTTTCCTATATATAAAAATCCAAACTTCTATTTTATTTAGATATATAAAATCCTATCTTTACTATTCTTTATCATATTAAAACCACATTTTTATATTTGAAAAGCCCAATCTTTTCTATTGCTAACCAATATATAAAGATTTCATTTTTTCTATGAACAAAATCATCTTTTTATTCTCTATGCTTTTCTAATCTAAAAATATAATCTTTCCTAATAAAAATCAAAACTTTAAACAAATAAAAATCATATAATTTCAGTTTTAAAATCATAGCCCTTTATAAAAAAAAGAAATTAAACTAAAAACGAAAATCATATATAAAAACTTACATTGAAATATGGAAAGGGAGGGGGTGTTCACTGTCGGAGGGGTGCTCGAGGGGCTGAAAGGAGGAAGAATAAGAAGCCATGGCGGCAACAACAGGAGGAGGGGGCGCGGTACGAGGTGGGGCTCGATTGGGGGTTGAACGGCGGAAGGAGAAGAGGGAGGAAGCAGCGGAGGGGAAGAAGGGAGAGAAGGGGGAGAAGGAGGAGGGTGCGGTGGGGGTCGGCGCCACCTGGAGGGGCCTTAATGGACGTGGCAGCGACGGTTCCCCCCCACCCCCCCATCGCCCCTTCCTTTATCTTTTTCTTTTCTTTCTGGAATGAATTGAACGATAGGGGGGCCCTGAATGAATAAAGGAGATGGAAGGGGGGATTATTTTAATTATTTTATTTAATTATCTCCCAAAAAGCAACTTTTATTTTCGACCTCTAAACGAAGCCCACCGCCTGTCGTCCATAGCTAATTACCCCCATTCTGAACACAATGGGATATGTACCATTAGCTGATTCAACCGTTTCGATCAGTTTCCGTTAACATCAACATATAACTCTATATATTGAATTTGAACGCGCATTTCAATTTACCGGGGTCACATACGAACTCTAAAAATTTCAGAAAAATATTTTCTAGCTTCGTATTGACGATATGGTCCTAACAAAACTAGTTTCGTCGAATTCCGAGGCCGTTGGAAAAATGGCCATTTTCCAGTCTATTAAAATCAACTAAAACTGGTCAAACGCGTTTTCCTTTGCCACGCTCACACATTGATTCGAAAAATTATGAAATTTGAAACCTAGCAATAACTTGACATCACGGATCCAACAAAAGTGGTTTCGTCGAAATCCGAGGTCATTTGCAAAATTTCCATTTTTAAGGGCCTGAATTCCATAGCGACTATTCAGAATTTTCAACTGGACGTATCTTTTGATTCCCGCTATGAAATTTCAATTTTTCGGATTCGTTGGAAAGATGTTCACAGTTAGATTCTATTATTTTTGGTTTCACTAAAATCCGGTTTGGTTTGCACCCGGTACATTCAATTGAAGTTTGAAATCGAATTATCGAACTACCGCACCATTTTCAATTCTGTTTATAATTATATATAATTATTATATTCTAACGACGACGTATATAAATATATACGTTCTAATTCTATTCAAAATAAATTTCTTGTCGATATTATTTAAAATAATTCATTTTAAATATCAAAATTCGCTAAAATTGCCAAAATAAAAATTTTAAACTGGCTCGCATTTCCGGGTTGTTACAATCTCCCCCACTTAAAACTTTTCGTCCCCGAAAAGGAACGAAGCCGAAAGTTGTTTTACTAATCAACTCAACTTCCTTTATTTTCTTTACAGCTTAAGTTCTTCAACTTTTCAGTTTCTAAGAACTTTTCCAATTTTTCAAAAATTTGGCTAACACCCTAAATTTTCGAAAAATTTCGCCATAACCTCCCCTGCACCGGGAGCACGGGAAAATCCCGAAATTGCCATACAGGCCCTCTGATCTCAAAAAGAAAAAGAAAAAGCCAAGCGGCTAGCCAGTCGGCTCATAAAATCATCGTCACCCAAACAAAACAGTAAATTATAGTAAACATGTACCTATTTGTCGGGCAAACAAATTTTATTCTCTACTCTTGCCTCCTTGCTATGACCTGTTCAATGTAAGTACATGCATATGCAAGCAAATGTGACCAATTTTCGATACAATTCAATATTCGATTCTATTAGGATAAATGGTTCAAAATTATCAAACAAGTAAACAAACAACACAAACATCAATCAATTAGTGAATTATCGTATCAAATTCATAATTTTGATATATATATATATACAAAAAATCATGTTTTGATGCCAATTCACAACAAATAAATCTATCTATATAAGTTTTGGTTCTCACACCAGTCTAATGGAAATATATAGATATCACACCTTCGAAACTCGAATATGAATACTGATGATGATGCACCATCATCAGAATCATCCCCGGATGTCTAGAATGTGATTCTATATCTATCCAGTATATTAAAACTTCGAATATACGTTCATGACGCGTATACGCGAAATCTTTATATATTGGATTGTCCAAATTCAAAATAAATAAATAATCAAATATGTATAAAATGGTTTAAATTTTAAAACAAAATTGTTTTCATTTAAAAAATATACTCTTCACACTCGTTCTAGGATACTACTGATCCTATCTCTAACGAGTCATTCTAATTGGATATTACTAATCCAATATCTGATGAATTCTTTCGTTTGGTTCTAATGTGTCTTGTTCTCGAGCTCTGTAAACCAAAGCTCTGATACCAAACTGACACGACCCGAACTTCCCCGTGAAGTAAAGCACGGATGGCGTTGAGGACAAGACAAAATAGAATGCAGACAGAAGAACATTTCATTGTTATTACAACAATTCCATCAGATACAAGAATATACAGAGTATAAATGAATAAATTACATTCAACAAATATCAGAGATTTAAATTACATTTAAATACATCGCAGCGGAAAATAATACAAAAGCACAACTAGAAGTAATGCACGGATACAGAGCTTTCCGAGCATCGTTCCAGCTGTAAATCAGGATCCTGTGAATATAAATCTGCAAAACCAAAACTACTAGCTACCCGTGTCGAAAATAGGGGCACCCAGAGTTTAGGTTAAAACAATAAACTCCAGGTCAGTAATGTGATTGGTGTGAGAACTAAAACAGTTATTTAAAACTTTACTTTAAAAGAGAGTAGTTCAAGGGACCACGCCGTATAACACAGAATGGGTTTTCTCCCAAGAATACTAGTGCATATAACAAAACAACGCAATGCTTTTTGGAAAAATGAAGCTATTATAAGACCCAGGTCCCATCACACAATGCAACGCAAGCCGGAGGATAAGGTTTTCCCTTATAATAGCCAAACATGCTTGGTACATTTAAAACAAATCATTTGATACTATAATAAGTGTATAGTGTCAAAACAATTCAAATCATAAATATCAATCATAGGCGGCATGGGTACCATCTATCATGTCGCCATACTAGTTCTACAATTAAAACCGCAATATCACGTATTGGAAATTGGATTTTCGTCATGCGTCGAGGCAAGGGGCAAGCTCTTCTCCGATTCGAGACACTCTAGCAAATGCCTCAGGACCGCACACAGCAATCCCTGGATCCTCCAAGGCCGGTCCTCTCTTACTTTTGAGGATTAGTTATTCCTGAACACACGTTTCCCGGTCCTTACAGACCTATATCCAAGGCGCCTCGCATTCCAACAACCACACAGGTGAAAAGTATATAAATGTCAGGGCTGGTAGGTCACTGGCACCACCTTAGCTAGAAAGAAACGTCGTGCACTCCTTGGGTCCTTATCCCGTTTTTGACTCATACCGAGGTGTGAGGCTCGCGAATCCACGTTATACACAAAGCTACGTCACACAGACCATGCTTTGATCATCAACCACAAGACTTTGCTTTTCAACAGAAGCCTTGATCAATTGCCACTTACGCGTGCCACACTGGCAATTCACTCCATGCGACTGATGTCCATCGATATACAACCTCTGAGCTCGTACGTCTCAGAGAAGGGCGTTAAGCAAGAGAATAATTTCTCGGCTGCCAAACAGATGTATATTTAATAGAGATCAATCAACACAGAATAAAATTAAATGTCAGACACACAATCCATTTACAAGTTCACTCTGGGTCTGAATGAAACCGGGGGCACTTTCCTCGCATATCCATCCATCTCCAAGTACGTCTGGACGATCACCAACTGTTTCCCTCATCTCGGGTGTACAGCCCAATCGAGATCATCAGTAATCACCCAAACGATGTGAAGACTTCCGGTCTTCAACCACCATCTTCATCTTCGACATCTCGTCGAATCGGTTATTCAGAATGGGTATAAACCCGACCTTTCTGAATAACCCACGTATATAATAAACAAATGTTAGATAAACACAACAAACGCCTCATTCAAATTCAGAATATTCTTTTATTCAAATTTTCACACTCTTGGGGAAAAGTTCCCATTAACTTTATCAAAGATAAATTCTTCTAAATTTATTCTATAATCTTCCTTTGGATATCATTTCAAACTAGTTGGGATTAGCGAGCCACACCGAAGTAATTATTTATTTTATTTCCCAATCCCAACCTATTCATCCCCTGGAGAAAAACTGGTAATACTCCATATCTAACACCACAGTGCTATCGGTAAAATTAATTACCATTTCACGTTCAAATCTAATTAAAGATTTAACTATCGCATTGGAGCAAAACTGGTGGTACTCCATTCTCGATCACCTTTCATATTTGATAATTTAAATTATCAATTCACATTTCAATCTAATTAAAGATTCATTAAAACTCCACTTAGTTTTAATCTTCACAAAAATCAGTATCCTGTCTTTAACTGGGTTAAAGAACCAATGTCACATAAAACAAGATTCACGATAAACCCAAATCACATTCTATTGTTAATCGGGTTAAAGAACAGGTGTTGTTCAAAACACCGCTCACGATAAACCCAAAAAGCAAATCAAATTCAATTTATTTATTTCAAAAATAAATTGATTTTAATTCTAGTTCAAAACTAGTTCATTTCGACAAAAATATATTTTTATCCTTTCAAATGTGGAATTTTTCATCCCAGTTCTTTCCAATTCACATATTATGATTTTCCACAAATTATTAATATTTTTAATAATTTTATCAAGGCCCGTACAGTCGATTTCCATCAACGGCCATCGAACTGCACTTACAACGACCTTTTTCAAATTTGATTTGGAGATAATTCCAAATCCAACCGTTAGATTTCAAATTTCTAATATTCATTGGAAATCTCTTTTCGATACGAACCCAACGGTTCCGGTTTTAGGAGAATCCGACGGTCGGATCTCCCGCAACGTCAAGTCGAAGTCAATGGTCGAAATTCACGAACTGCCGCAGCGCGGCGCGTTCTATTCAGGCCATTATATATATAATATATATAATATATATATATATTATATATTTCGTCGATTTCCTTTTAAAACGTATTCTATAAATCGTTTTAAATTCGTTTTCAAACCCATTTCAACTCTATATTCAATTTCCAATCAAAATTGAATATTTCATATCATTACTATATAAATGATAATATTTTCAAAACGTTATATTTTGAAATCACTTCTTTTTCTATACTCATTATATAAACGAATATAATCGATATAAATATCGTTCACGTCAAAATAGCGCAAGTCTAATCAACGCGGGTTTATATATTTCAATAAATTCGTTATTCTATTCAACAAATGAATATTTATTCTATTCAACACATGAATCTATATTTCTTTCAACACACGACTAATCTCAACACATGAGTACTGTCAACACACGACTATTTTTGTTATGTAAAATATTTTATAAAACTATGGTATCTATCGTTTGATTTTTAATTAGACTCCAACCGTAAAGTAGATTCTAATCGTAAATATGATAAAGATGTAAATTTTATTATTTAAAATATTTTACTCAACACATGAATAATTTCAACACATGAACATCGTCAACACATGACTATTTTTGTATTCAACACATGAATTTTCTTTTATAATATTCATTATTTTCCCGATTGGAATGAGGCCCAATCAATCACCATATAATGTTAATTATATGGATTCCATACAACACATGTATATAAATAGCAACGATTAATAATCAACAATCATCCAAAGTGCACCACACAACTGCATAAGCATCAAATATAAATAATCAACGCTTACACAGTCTGTCGACCAATCGATCGACATATAATGAAATAATTGGGATTAGTGTACGCCAAATATCATCCCATCACCCGTGTGGGGTTTCAAATCAACAAACACAGATTTTTATTTGTGCAGTTGGGCGATGTGTAAAATTTATCGTCCCAATCAATATCAGTCAAATTAGTGTATATAAACAAATCAGCCGATTTGTTTATAAATATTCATTTATTCACGTTAAAAATTATATTTTCATCGATAATTAATTTATTTCAACACATGAATATATTTCATTATCTATTTCACATCAACAACACAAACAATTTTCACAACACATCAATCAAACAAACAAGCCGTCCATGGTCTGTGGACGACGGGTGTCGGGTGCGGCTAAGCACCGTCTGCATCCTAGTATATATATATATATATAACTAGAAAAAGAAATTTAGAGTGTGAAGTTCTCACCAATTATCTAATCCAATACCACCACTCTTCATATGTAGCAGTCTTCGTCGTTCTCGCCTTTTGTCACTTTCGTTGCCCGTAACCACTATATATATAAAAATCACAATTTTATATTGTTGCTATGTATATAAAAATCATATTTTTATAATCACTCCATATGGATAAAAATTCTATTTTTACACCGCTACTATATAGATAAAAATCCTATTTTTACCACGCTATTATATAGATAAAAATTCTATTTTTACATCGGTGTTCATATAATAAAGATTATAGTTTTATCATGCTATTCTCTATATAAAGATTTCGCCTTTTCAAATATAAAGATTTTGCCTTTTTACTTAGTTAAAAATATAACCTTTTTGTTTTCAAAAATCTAGTCTTTCCTATATATAAAAATCCAAATTTCTATTTTATTTAGATATATAAAATCCTATCTTTACTATTCTTTATCTTATAAAAACAACAATTTTATATTTGAAAAGCCCAATCTTTTCTATTGCTAACCAATATATAAAGATTTCATTTTTTCTATAAACAAAATCATCTTTTTATTCTCTATGCTTTTCTAATCTAAAAATATAATCTTTCACAATAAAAATCAAAACTTTAAACAAATAAAAATCATATAATTTCAGTTTTAAAATCATAGCCCTTTATAAAAAAAAGAAATTAAACTAAAAACGAAAATCATATATAAAAACTTACATTGAAATAGGGAAGGGGAGGGGGTGTTCACTGTCGGAGGGGTGCCCGAGGGGCTGAAAGGAGGAAGAAGAAGAAGCAATGGCGGCAGAAACAGGAGGAGGGAGTGCGGTGCGAGGTGGGGCTCGATTGGGGGTTGAACGGCGGAAGGAGAAGAGGGAGGAAGCAGCGGAGGGGAAGAAGGGAGAGAAGGAGGAGGGTGCGGTGGGGGTCGGCGCCACCTGGAGGGGCCGCGATGGACGTAGCGGCGGCAGTCCCCCCCCCCCGGTCGCCTCTTCCTTTATCCTTTTCTTTTCTTTCTGGAATGAATTGAACGATGGGGGGGCCCTGAATGAATAAAGGAGATGGAAGGGTGGATTATTTTAATTATTTTATTTAATTATCTCCCAAAAAGTAACTTTTATTTTCGACCTCTAAACGAGGCCCACCGCCTGTCGTCCATAGCTAATTACCCCCATTCTGAACACAATGGGATATGTACCATAAGTTGATTCGACCGTTTCGAACAGTTTCCGTTAAAATCTACATATAACTCTATATATTGAATTTGAACACGCATTTCAATTTACCGGGGTCACATACAAACTCTAAAAATTCCAAAAAAATATTTTCTAGCTTCGTATTGACGATAGGGTCCTAATAAAACTAGCTTCGTCGAATTCCGAGGCCGTTGGAAAAATGGCCATTTTCCAGTCGATTATAATCAACTAAAACTGGTCAAACACGTTTTCCTTTGCCACGCTCACATATTGATTCGAAAAATTATGAAATTTGAAACCTAGCAATAACTTGACATCACGGATCCAACAAAAGTGGTTTCGTCGAAATCCGAGGTCGTTTGCAAAATTTCCATTTTTAAGGGCCTGAATTCCATAGCGACTATTCAGAATTTTCAACTGGACATATCTTTTGATTCCCGCTATGAAATTTCAATTTTTCGGATTCGTTGGAAAGATGTTCACAATTAGATTCTATTATTTTTGGTTTCACTAAAATCCTGTTTGTTTTGCACCCGGTACATTCAATTGAAGTTTGAAATCGAATTATCGAACTACCGCGCCATTTTCAATTCTATTTATAATTATGTATAATTATTATATTCTAACGACGACGTATATAAATATATACGTTCTAATTCTATTCAAAATAAATTTCTCGTCGATATTATTTAAAATAATTCATTTTAAATATCAAAATTCGCTAAAATTGCCAAAATAAAATTTTTAAACTGGCTCGCATTTCCGGGTTGTTAGTGTAATAACCCGGAAAATACGGGCCAATTTAAAAATTTTAAATTGGTGATTTCAAAGAAATTTGAACAATTGAAGTAGAATATTTCAATAAAATAGTGAATTAGAAATAGTGAGTCAGTTTGAAAATTTGAATTCAAACTTTGACTGACTGTGCAGGATGGAGAATATAACGGATTTTAGCGAAACCAAAAATATTTAAATCTGTTAGTCAATACCTTTCTAACGAATCTGAAAAATCAATGTTTCATAACGGGAATCAAAAGTTATGGCCGAATGGATTTTCAGAATGGTCGCTATATAGAATATATAGCCCTGGAAAATTGATATTTTGCAAACGACCTCGGAATTCGACGAAACCACTTTTGTTGGGTCCGGGATGTCAAACTATTGCTAGGTTTCAAATTTCATAATTTTTGAAGCTAGTATGTGAGCGTGGCAAAAGAAAATGTGTTTGGTCAATTTCTGTTAAATTGGATCGACCAGAAAATGGCCATTTTTCAAACGATCTCAGAATTGGACGAAACTAGTTTTGTTGGGACCGTAGCGTCAAAACATAGCTAGATTTATTTTTCTGGAATTTTTAGAATCAGTTTGTGGCCCTAGCAAATTGAAATGTACGTTCAGAGTTATAAAGTAAATGTTTTATACTTTAATTTGAAAAATAACTGACTGTAACAGTCGAGTTGGCCAACGAAACATATCCCATTGTGTCCGGGATGAGGGTATTTAGCTAGGGACGACAGTCGTTGGACTTGAAAAGGAGTTCGTTGGAAAAAACACTATTTAAAATTATAATATATATATCGGCCAATCAGAATTTTTCTTTCATAAAAATAAAAAAACCCCCGTAACCCTCGAAACGAACGGCGACGCGTGCTCCATTCTTCCCGACGAGATTCCGACCGCCGCAGCCTCCTATCGCCGCCGCCACCATCTGTCGTTGAACCGCCTCCCACCCCTCGTCAGATCCGACCCACCCACGACCGCCCTCGACTCCTCCTCCGCCTGAATCGAGCGCCCAAAGTCCATCACTTCCCACCGCCGCCGACGACGCCACCGACAACCGAGCTCCACCAAACCACCACCGACATGACCCCCACTCGAAGCTCTTCCACGTCCAACTCCCTGATCGTCGTCTAGGTCCACGGATTTCGCGAAAACCTCAAACCTACTTTCGAACCAAATAGAAAGGTGAGTCCTTTTTGATGTCTGCACTTTGAAAAATCATATCTTTTTGGTGTGTTGATGAAATTCGATGAAACGGGAAACATCGGGACCGCAAGGAAGCTCTCTACCACATAGAAGAAGCCGCTAATTTTTCTGAGTCATCTACGATTTTTAGCACTCCGCAAACCAATGTGAGAAATCTAAATTGATAGAATTTGAATGGAAAATGTCATGTATAAATTATATTAGCGAAATATAAATTACACACGTGTTGTATACCTCTTGTACATGCGTAGTGTAAGCTATATAAGCGAAGTATGAATTATACAAGCATAGAATAATTGATATATGTGTTGAAATGCAAGCGAAATATAGCAATTATAATAAATAATATATATATATATACTCCCCTCGTCCACAAACCATGGATGATATTTATTGTTGTGAATTGATGTGAAATATAGGATGAAAAATACGAATGGTTGAATAATTGTTTGTGGTTGATATTGTTTGGTTGTGGTTGAAAAATACCCATTGGTGATTGAAATGAATTGGAAATATTTGTGGAAATAAAAATAAAACATGCTGCCTGCGTGCGAATTAGATGCATGAATCCCCATTGTCAAAAACTGCGAGGTTTTAAGGTAGAGCGAGGAGCCGTACTTGGGACGGTGCCGGTTTTAACTACCCTGCCGTTATGCTGCCGAAATTTTGAATAATCTTTATGTGTTAGAATAATTTTCATATGTTGAAATTATTTTCGTGCGTTGAAATTAAAGTCATATGTTGAAACTATATCCATGTGAGGAAATGTTCATGTGTTGAAAAGTGATGTGTGAAAATTAAATTCATTTGTGAATGAATGAAGTGTTTAAACAATAAAAATCACATTTTTATAATATATATGAAGTATGAAAAATATTCGCCTTATATAAATAGCTTCAACAATAAAAATTCCACCTTTCTAATATGAACAATATAAATAAAATATCCATGTGCGGAAATGCTCATGTGTTGAGAAGTGTGTGTGGTGGAAAAGTTCATGTGTTGAATAA
Organism: Allium sativum; assembly: GCA_030737875.1. Lineage (NCBI taxonomy): Eukaryota > Viridiplantae > Streptophyta > Magnoliopsida > Asparagales > Amaryllidaceae > Allium > Allium sativum. The sequence continues at coordinate 169,061,879 of CM060923.1, forward strand.
AAAGATCGAACAATAAAAATTACATTTTTATTGAAACTATGAAGTGTTGAAAACATCTATTTGTCGAATAAATATTTTAAATGATAAAATTGTCATTTTTATCATATATGTGATATGCTAAAGATATGCGGACGTTGAAATAAATATTTGTGAAGAAATATTATTTTTGACATGCATAGGAACTAAATAAAATAGTCATGTGTTGAAATATATTTTAATTAGTTCACCAAAATTATCATCTTTGAAATGTGAAGTGTTAAAAATAGCCACTTGTTCAAATAAAATATGCATGAGTTGAAATATACATTAATTAGCTAATGATATGATTTTAGCCTATGCATGCAACATTAGAATGAATGGTGTTTTTAAACCAAAGTAAATTGAATATGAAGTTGAATGGAAAATGATAAGTGATAAAAATAGTATATATGTACATGCATATTTATTGAACAGGTTATGGCAAAGGGGCTAGGGAAGAGGAATAAAACTTTGTGCCCGACAAATAGGTACACATTTACTGTTTTGTTTGGGTGATGATTTTATGAGCCTGTTGGCTAGCCGCTTGGCGTTTTCTTTTTCTTTTTGACATGAGACGCCCGTGTGGCTATTTGGGAATTTTCCCAGCCCCTCCCGTACAAAGGAGGTTATGGCGAAATTTTCCAAAATTTAAAGGCGTTAGTGAAATAATTGAAGTGAAAACGATATAGGAATTTTTGAATGAACTATATTTATATAAATATATAAATGTAAATAAAATTAAAACGAAACGTGGCCGTGCAGTTCGTGTTTTGAAACCGTAATTTCAAACGACTAGTGCGGGAAATCCGACCATTGGATTTTCCCGAAACTGCAACCGTTGGGTTCGCCTTGGAAATATCTTTACAATGGCACCAAATTTGTGAAGATCCGACGGTTGGATTGTCTAGAATGTTTAATTCAAATCTAAAGAAAAACAGCGCCAGAAACGATTATATATATATATATATAATTAAATTAAATCGAATAACGACGCTGCAGTTCGTAAATTGAAATCGTAACTTCAAATGGCTAGTGTGGAAGATCCGACCGTCGGATTTTCCCAAAACTGAAACCGTTGGATTCGTTTTGAAATGACCTTCCTAATGATAAAAAATTTGTGAAGATCCAACGGTTAGATTTTCAGATATGTGTAAAACAAAAGTGAAAAACAGCGCCAGTGCATCGACATGACCTGAAACGTCATTTAATTAAATATGGCCGTTTTAAAATAAATAAAAATGGCGATATATCGTTATAAAATACTATAGACGTAATAGGGTGGAAATAAACCAATTTCGTTGTGTTTGCTTGATATGTGATGGTTGAATGTATTTAACATAAGAATTATAGCTAAAGAACTGAAATGTGAATGTTGAATAGTCCAACCATGTGATTAATTAATTTGAAAAACTAAATATACGTGGGTTATTTGAAAAGGCCGAGTTCATCTCATTTCAAATAATCGATCGACGTTGAGAAGTCGAAGAGTCGAAGACGGTTGAAGACCGACGATCTTCACATTGGATGGATGGGCGCTACTGATGCTTGTGATTGGAGTAGCTACCATGAAGGAACTGAAGTAGTAGCCGTCCAAACATACTGTTGATTGTAGGATATGCGAGGAATTGGTGCCTCCGGTTTCGTTCAGACCTAGAACGGACTTGTAAATGGACTGTGTGTATGACATTGGATTTTGTTCTGTGCTGATTGATCTCTGTTAAATATATATCTGTTTGGCGACGGAGAATGTATTCTCTTGCTTAACGCCCTTCTCTGAGACGTACGAGCTCAGAGGTTATGTATTGATAGAAACCAGTCGCATGGAGTGGATTACCTGTGTGGCACGCCTAAGTGGCATATGATCAAGGCTTCTGTTGTAAAGTAAAGTCTTGTGGTTGATGATCAAAGCATGATCTGTGTGACGTAGCTTTGTGTATAACGTAAATTCACGAGCCTCACACCCCGGTATGAGTCAAAAACGGGAGAAGGACCCAAGGAGTGCACGACGTTTCTTTCTAGCTATGGTGGTGTCAGTGACCTCCCAGCCCTGACATTTATATCTACTTTTCACCTGTGTGGTTGTTGGAATACGAGGCGCCTCGATTATAGGTCTGTAAGGACCGGAAACGTGTGTTCAGGAATAATTAATCCTCAAAAGTAAGGGAGGACCGACCTTGGAGGATCCAGGGATTGCTGTGTGCGGTCCCGAGGCATTTGCTAGAGTGTCTCGAATCGGAGAGGAGCTTGCCCCTTGCCTCGACTCATGAAGGAATCCAATTTCCAATACGAAATATGCGGATGTGATTGTATTACTAGTATGGCGACATGATATATAGTACCCATGCCGTCTAGGATTGATATTTATGATTGAATTTGCTTTCGAAACATATATGCACTAGTAATAATATCAAACACTTTTGTTTTATTCGTATGAAGCATTTTTGGCCATTATAAGGTAAAAATCTATCCTCTGGCTTGCGTTGCATTGTGTGATGGGACCTGAGTCTTATAATGGCTTCATTTTATAAAAAGCATTGTGATGATTTAATCATTTACTTTGTTTCATGCACTAGCACTCATTGGAGTAAACCCGTTCCGCGAAAGTGGCGTGGTCCTTTGATTTGCCTTATTATTGTTGTTAATAAGTTATGTAGATTTCTCATACCAGTCCCATGACCGACTCGTAGTTTGTTTCACCTTGCAAACTCGGGTGCCCTCATTTTCACACGGGCAGACTAGTTACAGGTTTCTGACGCACTTTTGGCTCATGGCGAGGCTTGACTACACCGTGTTGACTTGGATTTTCTCCGCCATTATTGTATCTATATTATGATTCCGCCATTGGCGATCTAGACTGATATTTATTTTGTGTACTCTTTATGTATGATTCCGCCTCAGGCGATGGTGACTGATTATGTATCATTATGCACTAAGTTGTATCCTGTACTGTGCTTCTCTGATGTGATGATATCTATATGATTCCGCTGTCATATGTGTGTAAATTATTCTATTTTCTGTTTATGCTATTATCTGTGATCAGCTAATGATGATTAGTGTGTTATATTCCAATGATTATCCTTAACACCGTGTCACGGGGTTTTGGGATCGTCACAGTTACACAGAGTTTTAATTCCAATTCTGATTCAAATTCAGATTTATTTCATCTCGTAACACTTATACCAATTATGATTGGTTATTTACATAACTGTTTCAATTATAATCTTATTCGATTATAATGACAACCAATATATCCAATATATTATAATCATTCCAATATAAATCCTTTATATCAAAATATAATTTGGGTAAAATTATTTCGTTTACCCTCTTTTCAAAACATACCATGACGGTTCATCGTATTCGAGTGTTTACAAAATGCCTACCGATACAGTGGATCAAACTGATCGACAAGAACTCATAAACGACTCAACCAATAAATCACCACAATATAAAACAAATTTTTATATCAATAAAAATACGTTCACTCGTATATATACACTCAACTCAATCTAAGGTACTACTAACCCTATCTCTACCGAGTCACGCCACAGAGCCAAGGCAATTACTTAACCTTATGCTCTGATACCAACTGTAACGACCCGGTTTTTAGGCGACTTTGGTTATCGCCATAAACTCAATGACGACTAACCAAACATCGAAAAATACTGGAAAGTTAATAGAAAGAAGTTGGAGGGTGAGAATAAATAAGATAGAAACTTATAATAGAAGAAGAAGAAGAAGATACAACATCAGAGTAACTCGAATCTCACAGCGGAACGAACAACATATAATAGATAACATATCCTTGAAATAAAATCAGTATATGTATGCAGTAACATTATCAGAGTACAACACTTACAACACATCGGAAATAACTATAGCTATATAATCCTCAAGCCTCCTGCTCCAAGCTCTTCAAATATATCTGTAAAATCCTGACTACTTGACTGCCCGTATAAAATTGAACACCCAAGAGTTTAGGGAAAACAAAACAAAATAAACTCCGGGTCAGTCATGGGACTAGTGTGAGTAAAACAGTTTAAAACAGTTCGAACAAGTAAACGATACCTCATAAGACCACGCCGTATAACGGAACGGGTTTTTCCCTTATGAGAATCCAAAATATCTTTATATCAAAAACCTTTTGATATTATAATAGTGTCTATCAACCACAACATAATAATCATCTAGCAGAAACGCTTCCATCTCACGTTCTACATATATAGTATACAATCAAAACCGCAAGCACGTATTGGGTAATGGATTTCCAACTATGAAAAGGTATGGAATCACCTTTCTCTAGTGTACCTCTAGAGAGGAATACACTAGGTTCAACAAGAACATCTTGCAACCCAGCCACACATGACCGTCCACTCATTTCGCTTGAGTGTATCGAATGTATATCACCAACGGTTGGGATCAGCAACCGTTTCCCGAATGGGACAGCATCGACAATAGATTTTTAGAAGTAAATGAAACTCTAGATCAGGTGATTATACACCCTAATAGGTGCGACCTACATAACCATGCTGCCTGCCCGATTTTTGTCATTTCCCGGTTGTGAGGCTAGAAGCTACGCTTATCTTTTCACATGCCACATCTTCATTCACTTAGAATGTCACATCGTCATACCCTTTAAATCACAAATTGATTTATTCAAAAATAAGACGGGTATACAACTAAGAGAAACGAATTCCTCCGCCACCAAACGTGAATACGTTTGAAGAGATCAACTTATGCGACCTATTAGATATACTCTATCAGACCTTCCATACAAGTTGTCCTGGGACTGGACAAACCGAAGGCACTATTCAGCACATCCATCTTAGGCAATTGTTATCTAAGATTTATACAACAACCCTTGCACTTTAATCCGTCTTCAATATATCCAGCGTACTTGATTCACAATGCTTATGCCAATACAGAGTGGTTCTTCGGATAATAATCCAACCGGTCTCCCATATTAACAACGTTAAAATGGTCAAAACTTTGATAGTCGGTGATTTAACTATCGAACGAAAACAAGTCCGTGTACACACAACGATCTTATTTCCAAATGGAATTATCAATCCAATCGTCAAATATATATATATATATCCGCATTTTCTATGTTTAGAAAATATACATTATTAACACTGGAAAACATTTCCATGGCTTAATTACGTATCACTATCCTTCCACATCTATCAGACTCTAACTATAATCTAACAAGAGAACAACTTCCTAAGTATAAACCCCAAAGGCCGAAACCAACATCAGATCGATACTTAGGAAACCATTCAACTTATTAATCTCTAGTCAGTTTCTAATTTTTATTTAACTCCATTTTGATTAACTATGTTCGATTAACTCCTTTCGATTAATTAAATTCGATTAACTCCTTTCGATTAATTCGACTAGACCAACCCTATTCGATTAACTCGAATTAACTTGATTTGATTAACTAACTTGTCTTAACTAATTCGATTGATTAACTTGTCTTAACTAATTTGATTAACCCTTATTATATCTCATCAATTTCCTTTTTATACTTCTATTTAAATAAATATTTCCTTTATAACTCTATTTATTTCCTAAATAAATATTCCTTTATTAATTCTATTTATTTTCTAAATAAATGTTCCCCTTTATAAAATCCTACGATTTTATAAATACTTTATTTTTAAAATATTTCCTTTAATAAAATTGGTTGATTTTATAAAATTCCTTTATTTCAATATACATTGAAATATTTCTTTTTACATCCCAGAGTTTCTTATGATATTAAAAATATCGAATAACAATGATCAACATCATTCTAACACACATAATCCATAATAGATTATATATCACATCATATATCAAAATATATGGAAAATAGTAAAATAAATGTTGAGGAATCCAGTCGGATTCCTCCAACCTGTTTCCTTGCATCACATATGTTAGAAAATATGATTAACATCGATTTCATTTCGATATGAAATATTCTGCTGAACAGAATCAATATTCGATTAACAATTTATATATATCGTTATTTATGATTTCAACCAATATACAAGCAATTCAACCAAACAGTTAACACACATCAATCAACAGATAATTATCAGTTCTAAGAATACGTTATAAAAATATAACTGTTTAGAGTTGGTGAGTTTTACTCACTTTGGACAATCATCGTTAATAACGATAACCATCGCTCGATTTGATTCAGACGGACAATTTATTTTGCTATAAATTGTAACGAGCTCCGATGGACTTTCAGTCAGCTCCATTGTGATGCTCCCGTCCATATGATCCCAACGCAACTTATGGTTCGTCAATCTAATATCATATGACCATGTTATCAAATTTCGAAGTTCATATACATTTTAAACTAGAATTTAACTCAACCAATTACTTCGGGCCTTACCAAATCATTCGGCCCACAAAAACACTTGGACCCGCCCCTCTATTCTTCTTCCCAAAACAACTGACGTGGCCTCCACCTTTACCTATGCCATTTCAGAAACTTCGACGTGATCCCGTGCCTTCATTCCTCAACGGAAATTCACGCACCCAACGCCGTTCGACTCCTTGTCGAAAACTCTTCAGCCGTGGCTCCATCAGGTGGAGCTCGGACTCCCTTTTCCTTGCTGCATCGACAACAGTAACTCGCACAAACAGGGATTCGATCGACGCATTATATTTCGAAAAAACCCCAAAAATTCCAAACCAATGGTATTCCATCTCGCGAATCTAAAGCAACACACCAAAGTTGTAATCGGAGTCTAAAATTGCTGAAGTCTTCAGCCCTAGGTACACGCAGTACTAACGGCAATGACATTCTCATGCTGGAACACAACAGAAACCACACGAGTGCGAAGCTCATTCCAAATGAAGGCAAACCCAATTGGTTTTAGGATTTATAGAAATTTAAATGAACAACTTTGATTTTTTCAAACCCATGAAATTTTCTGTGGAAGAAAAAAGAAGCGGCGGATTGTCGTTGACTAATGAAGTGAATTTTCCTAGGTTTAGAGAATGTTAAAGATTATTTATAGGTAATTTATAATATTTTTATATTGATTATTATGTTATATTTTAAGCCATCGCTAAGTGTATTTGCTGAATAAAAATTCCTACAATCACATACGATACCCAAAAATCACGAAAATTGCCATACAACTAGAGTTTGACACTACGGACCCAACGAAATTGGTTTCGTCGAATTCCGACTCCGTTTGCTCACACAGCGTATTTTTAACTGTCAAAATATCGACTTTTTTTCACTTTAAAAATTGGTACGGCCACATACTGACTTCAAAAGTCACGGAAATTGAAATCTAACATTAATTTAACATTGTGGATCCAACAAAATTAGTTTCGTCGAATCCTGAGGTTGTTTGCAAAACTGGCTATTTTTAAAGCTCTAAATAACCCTTTTAAATATATAAATATACTTAAAAACAATTAAATTAAATATTTATAAATAAATATTATCGTATATATTCACAGTGGAATACCATACAGCTCCACTAGGATTTATAACTTGATATTTCAAAATTCCCAGTTATAACGATATTCGATTTATATAAAAAATTGTTTTATAATATAAATACATATTTATAAACTTATAAAGGAATTCCACAGCGACTTTTCTTAAATTTGATTTGGATGTAAATCAAAATCTACCCGACGAAATCCAGATTTTTCTCTTCCATTAGAAAAATATACTCCACCAGCTCCACCCATTTCTTGTTTCACAGAAATCCGATTTAAAACAGACCCTGTATATTCAGTTCAAGTTCGAATCACCAATTTACGAACTACAGCGCCATTTCGAGCTCGATTATAATTAAATTATAATTATACGTTTAACCATCGTTATTTAAATATATTCGTTATCGTAATTCACTTTTAAACTGAATTATATATTTTGAATTTGCCCCATTTCACATCATCTCGCAATTTCAGCCAATTCTGATTATTTCAGAATTAAATATATTATTTAATTATTATTTAAATTAAATATTCACTCTTATTTAATTCAATGACCATTAAATCCTCTTAATCACCTTTTAAAAAATTAAATAAACTAATTATTATATCGCTGAAAATGCGGGTCATTACATTCTTCCCCACTTAAAATAATTTCGTCCTCGAAATTGCTAAGATGGAAAACAAACCCCATCGACTGGTTAGAACTTATTTGTTCACTTCTCACCTCCAGTTTCAACCGAACCAATTTAATTTCAATTAAATTTTTAATTAATGCTTATCAACGAAAAATTTCAAAAATCCGGAAAATTTTCTAACACCTTAACTTTTCGAAAAATTTCGCCAGCACCTCCTTTGTACTGGTCAATAGGTCAAAATCCAACTCGCCTCTCTGGGCCATTTCCTACCCAAAAGAAAATCAAACAGCCAAGCGGCTTGCCAATTCGGCTCATAAATCTCTTAACCATATAAAATATAAACTGGTACCTTTTTGTCGGGCATATCGTTATATCCTTTACACCTGCTACCAATTTAGCATGTATCAAAGTCCTTTCGGTCAAACTCCAATAACTTTTATCTCAATACAACCATTCGCTTTTAACTAAGCCAAATTCCATTTCCAACTCAAGTTCACTTCTTGATTCCAAATCTTGATTTACCAAACCAATTCTATTCCAACTTAACTGATTTCAATTAAATTCCAACTTACTTTCACAAATTTCTATTTAAATTTGTTTTAATTCGAGCAATCTTTTCCTGGGAGTTTTAAATAACTTTGTTTTTCATAAATTAATTATTCCCTTTTGGAATCAAACAACTTGTTCTCTCAAAATAATTCGAAAACAAAATCTTTAGTAGTAATCCGTCACTTAGAACTCGAAAATGAACACTGATGATGCTGCAGTCATTATCAGAATTATTTTCCAGTTATCGAAGTGAGTTCAATACTATATCGCTTTCAAAACCATTTCTAAATACTTTCATTTTGAAATCCATTTCAAAAGTCTTTCATAAAGCTTGGAAAACATTTCCAATTTTCCCAGGATCTTAAAATTCTCATATACTTAATCCACATCCATTAATCAACACTTATTCAAATTTCCAGAGTTTTAATTCCAATTCTGATTCAAATTCAGATTTAATTCATCTCGTAACACTTATACGAATTCTGATTGGTTATTTACATAACCGTTTCAATTATAATCTTATTCGATTATAATGACAACCAATATATCCAATATATTATAATCATTCCAATATAAATCCTTTATATCAAAATATAATTTGGGTAAAATTATTTCGTTTACCCTTTTTTCAAAACATACCATGACGGTTCATCATATTCGAGTGTTTACAAAATCTCTACCGATACAGTGGATCAAACTAATCGATCAGAACTCATAAACGACTCAACCAATAAATCTCCACAATATAAAACAAATTTTTATATCAGTCAAAAATACGTTCACTCGTATATATACACTCAACTCAATCTAGGGTATTACTAACCCTATCTCTACCGAGTCACGCCACAGAGCCAAGGTAATTACTTAACCTTATGCTTTGATGCCAACTGTAAAGACCCGGTTTTTAGGCGACTTTGGTTATCGCCATAAACTCAATAACGATTAACCAAACATCGAAAAATACCGAAAAGTTAATAGAAAGAAGTTAGAGGGTGAGAATAGATAAGATAGAAACTTAGAACAGAAGAAGAAGAAGATACAACATCAGAGTAACTCGAATCTCACAGCGGAATGAACAACATATATTAGATAACATATCCTTGAAATAAAATCAGTATATGTATACAGTAACATTATCAGAGTACAACACTTACAACACATCGGAAATAACTATAGCTATATAATCCTCAAGCCTCCTGCTCCAAGCTCTTCAAGTATATCTGTAAAATCTTGACTACTTGACTGCCCGTATAAAATTGGACACCCAAGAGTTTAGGGAAAAAAAAATAAAATAAAATCTGAGTCAGTCATGGGACTGGTGTGAGTAAAACAGTTTAAAACAGTTCGAACAAGTAAACGATACCTCATAAGACCACGCCGTATAACGGAACGGGTTTTTCCCTTATGAGAATCCAAAATATTTTATATCAAAAAACTTTTGATATTATAATAGTGTCTATCAACCACAATATAATAATCATCTAGCAGAAACGCTTCCATCTCACGTTCTACATATATAGTATACAATCAAAACCGCAAGCACGTATTGGGTAATGGATTTCCAACTATGACAAGGTATGGAATCACCTTTCGCTAGTGTACCTCTAGAGAGGAATACACTGGGTTCAACAAGAACCTCTTGCAACATGGCCACACATGACCCACCACTCATTTCGCTTGAGTGTATCGAATGTATATCACCAACAGTTGGGATCAGCAACCGTTTCCCGAATGGGACAGAATCGACAATAGATTTTTAGAAGTAAATGAAACGCTAGATCAGGTGATCATACACCCTAATAGGTGCGACCTACATAGCCATGCTGCCGGCCCGTTTTTTGTTATTTCCCGGTTGTGAGGCTAGAAGCTACGCTTATCTTTTCATATGCCACATCTTCATTCACTTAGAATGTCACATCGTCATACCCTATAAATCACAAATTGATTTATCCCAAAATAACACAGGTATACAGCTAAGAGAAACGAATTCCTCCGCCACCAAACGTGAATACGTTTGAAGAGATCAACTTACGCGATCTATTAGATATACTCTGTCAGACCTTCTTCCAAACAAGTTGTCCTAGGACTGGACAAACTGAAGGCACTATTCAGCACATCCATCTTAGGCAATTGTTATCTAAGATTTATACAACAGCCCTTGCACTTTACTCCGTCTTCAATATATTCAGCGTACTTGATTCACAATGCTTATGCCAATACGGAGTGGTTCTTCGGATAACAATCCAACCGGTCTCTCCATATTAACAACGTTAAAATGGTCAAAACTTTGATAGTCGGTGATTTAACTATCAAATGAAGACATGTTTGTGTACACACAACGATCTTATTTCCAAATGGAATTATCGATCCAATCATCAAATATATATATATATAAATATCCTCATTTTCTATGTTTAGAAAATATACATTATTAACACTGGAAAACATTTCCATGGCTTAATTACGTATCACTATCCTTCCACATCTATCAGACTCTAACTATAAACTAACAAGAGAACAACTTCCTAAGTATAAACCCGAAGGCTGAAACCAACATCAGATCGATACTTAGGAAACCATTCAACTTACTAAACTCTAGTCAGTTTCTAATTTTTGTTTAACTCCATTTTGATTAACTATGTTCGATTAACTCCTTTCGATTAATTAAATTCGATTAACTCCTTTCGATTAATTCGACTAGACCAACCCTATTCGATTAACTCGACTTAACTTGATTCGATTAACTAACTTGTCTTAACTAATTCGATTGACTAACTTGTCTTAACTAATTCGATTGACTAACTTGTCTTAACTAATTTGATTAACCCTTATTATATCTCATCAGTTTCCTTTTTTTACTTCTATTTAAATAAATATTTCCTTTATAACTCCATTTATTTCCTAAATAAATATTCCTTTATTAATTCTATTTATTTTCTAAATAAATGTTCCCCTTTATAAAATCCTATGATTTTATAAATACTTTATTTTAAAAATATTTCCTTTAATAAAATTGGTTGATTTTATAAAATTCCTTTATTTCAATATACATTGCAATATTTCTTTTTACATCCCAGGGTTTCTTATGATAGTAAAAATATCGAATAACAATGATCAACATCATTCTAACACACATAATCCATAACAGATTATATATCACATCATATATCAAAATATATGAAAAATAGTAAAATAAATGTTGAGGAATCCAGTCAGATTCCTCCAACCTGTTTCCATGCATCACAGATGTTAGACAATATGATTAACATCGATTTCGTTTCGATATGAAATATTCTGCTGAACAGAATCAATATTCGATTAACGATTTATATATATCGTTATTTATGATTTCAACCAATATACAAGCAATTCAACCAAATAGTTAACACACAGCAATCAACAGATAATTATCAGTTCTAAGAATACGTTATAAAAATATAACTGTTCCGGGTTGGTGAGTTTTACTCACTTTGGACAATCATCGTTAATAACGATAACCATCGCTCGATTTGATTCAGACGGACATTTTATTTTGCTATAAATTGTAACGAGCTCCGATGGACTTCCAGTCAGCTTCATTGTGACGCTCCCATCCATATGATCCCAAAGCAACTTACGGTTCGTCAATCTGATATCGTATGACCAAGTTATCAAATTTCGAAGTTCATATACAATTTAAACTAGAATTTAACTCAACCAATTACTTCGGGCCTTACCAAATCATTCGGCCCACTAAAACACTTGGACCCGCCCCTCTATTCTTCTTCCCAAAACAACTGCCGTGGCCTCCTCCTTTACCTATGCCATTTCAGAAACTTCGACGTGATCCCGTGCCTTCATTCCTCAACGGAAATTCACGCACCCAACGCCGTTCGACTCCTTGTCGAAAACTCTTCAGCCGTGGCTCCATCAGGTGGAGCTCGAACTCCCTTTTCCTTGCTGCGTCGACAGCAGTAACTTGCGCAAACAGGGATTCGATTGACACATTATATTTCGAAAAAACCCCAAAAATTCCAAACCGATGCTATTCCATCTCGCGAATCCAAAGCAACACACCAAATTGTAATCGGAGTCTAAAATTGCTGAATTATTCAGCCCTAGGTACACGCAGTACTAACGGAAGCGACATTCTCAAGCCGGAACACAGCAGAAACCACACGAGTGCGAAGCTCATTCCAAATGGAGGCAAACCCAATTGGTTTTAGGATTTATAGAAATTTAAATGAACTATTTTGATTTTTTCAGACCCATGAAATTTGCTATGGAAGAAAAAAGAAGCGACGGATTGTCGTTGACTAATGAAGTGAATTTTCCTAGGTTTAGAGAATGTTAAAGATTATTTATAGGTAATTTATAATATTTTTATATTGATTATTATATTATATTTTAAGCCATCGCTATGTGTATTTGCTGAATAAAAATTCCTACAATCACATACGATACCCAAAAGTCACGAAAATTGCCATACAACTAGAGTTTGACACTACAGACCCAACGAAACTGGTTTCGTTGAATTCCGACTCCGTTTGCTCACACAGCGTATTTTTAACTATCAAAATATCGACTGTTTTTCACTTTAAAAATTGGTGCGGCCACATACTGACTTCAAAAATCACGAAAATTGAAATCTAACAATAATTTAACATTGCGGATCCAACAAAATTAGTTTCATCGAATCCTGAGGTCGTTTGCAAAACTGGCTATTTTTAAAGCTCTAAATAACCCTTTTAAATATATAAATATATTTAAAAACAATTAAATTAAATATTTATAAATAAATATTATCGTATATATTCATAGTGGAATACCATACACCTCCACTAGGATTTATAACTTGATATTTCAAAATTCCCAGTTATAACGATATTCGATTTATATAAAAAATCCTTTTATAATATAAATATATATTTATAAATTTATAAAGGAATTCCACAGCGACTTTTCTAAAATTTGATTTGGATGTAAATCAAAATCTACCTAATGAAATCCATATTTTTCTCTTCCATTAGAAAAGTATACTCCACCAGCTCCACACGTTTCTTGTTTCACAGAAATCCGATTTAAAACAGACCCTGTATATTCAGTTGAAGTTCGAATCGCCAATTTACGAACTGTAGCGCCATTTCAAGCTCGATTATAATTAAATTATAATTATACGTTCAACCATCGTTATTTAAATATATTTGTTATCGTAATTCACTTTTAAACTGAATTATATATTTTGAATTTGCCCCATTTCACATCATCTCTCCATTTCAGCCAATTCTGATTATTTTAGAATTAAATATATTATTTAATTATTATTTAAATTAAATATTCACTCTTAAATAATTCAACGACCATTAAATCCTCTTAATCACCTTTTAAAAAATTAAATAAATTAATTATTATATCGCTGAAAATGCGGATCATTACAGTAGCCCATGAAGCCAAGAACGTAGGCGTTGCATTCAAACCCAATGCCCATGATAGACACTCTCAAATCCCGACAAAGCATAGGTAAATGAGCCGAACCACCAATAGGATTTGAGACTACAATGGAATCCATAACTAAACTAGTATTTAGGTGCAGTGTTTCAACTAACGAAGCAGATATGAGCGAGTGCGAAGCGCCCGAGTCAAACAAAGTTCGAACAGGATGATCAAAAAGGAAAATCAAACTTTTAACAAAAACGTTTCCATCACTCTCCTGTCCTAGTTCCATGAGAGCATGAACTTGTCCTCTAGAAGTAGGTCCTGTCCTCTGCCCTTGCCCTTGTCCAAGCCTCCTCGGGCAGTCCTTAATCAGATGTCCTGCCTCACCGCAATGAAAACGACCAGGCTTCTTCTAAAGATTTTAGTTTCTATTTACTTTTAAATAAGACATGATATAGTTAGCACACAGTTCAATTGTTTGGAAAATCACTTTTCTTAATGGATAACGTAAGGAAAGTTTGAAATTTAATTAAATCAGATGTTAGCATTAATTCCAATCAAAAGCATTAAAAAAATGAACAAACAACTTTTTGCGATTCAACATTCAATGTTCAGCAATCAGAATCCAGCTTTCAGTATTATAAACAAACCAAGCCTAAGTTTTCTTGTCTACCATAAATAATTAAATAAAATCATTAGGAAATATTATATACAAATGATGTAACAACCCAGATTTTGGAACCAATTGAATTTTTGTATTTTAGCTATTTTAATGGATTTTGAATATTTAAAATGATTTATTTTAAATAATAACACCTTAAAAGTTTACAATTAAAATACATAGTAGTCAAATTGTGAAGAAAAAAATTGAAACGAAAAGAGGTATTTTTGACGTTTGAAAAAAAAAAGATTTTTTTTTATGAGATGTCATTTTTATGGTTTGGCAAAAGTAAGCTTTAATGAACCGAACATCTGTTAAAGTTCTGATTGCGCCATCAAACATCTTGATCTGAATAGAACCAATTCCAGCTACTTTACATCCTGTATCATCACCCATCAAAACTGAGCCAGCATCATTTGTGTGCTGGTGGCTGAATAATAGGGCCCTCCTCAACTACGGGGATATTCCCCCATCCTCCTGCTACTCCTTCTCGGCCTCCACGGCCTCCTCTAGCTGTTGTTGCTCGCGTAGCCATCAGAGAGAGTACTGTATAAGCAAGAAAAGAGAATTCTAAATTTGGAGATGTTATCCTTTGTTGTAGGCGTTGCTTTGATTTAATTAACGTTGCTTTAAGCTTTCGATTTATCTCCTAATTGTCTCTCAATTTCTGAACTGATTTCTGTTTTCCGCTGTAATAAAGTTCTAATTTCTTTAGTATTGTTTATCTGTCTTGTAAATTTATGTTCTGTCTACTAAAACGCTCCACCAAAGTTAAGGCATTCCCTTTGTGAGTGACCTTAACGGAGGTGGGGTATTCCATAATTACATGACCCGTTATACCACAATAAAGGCACCTTCTTTTGTCACGGGGTTAATTATTCATTCCACTTTCTCCTTTATCTTCTTCATGGATTAAAGCCATATCAACAAATTCCTCATCCTTGGGTTGTGCTCCTTAGCCTAAACTCCGTCATCGACCAAGCAGCTAGCTGAACCTTCCTCCCATCGTCTATCTCAAAGATACCAAATGAGTCCTCCACTTCCTTGAGCCAATTCTAGCTTCGACAAACGTCTCAGTCCTATGAAACGGTTTTCCGCCCATCACACGAAAGTCCTTACATATCTTTGAAAAAGCATCAACAAGCGGGGAAAGAGACTCAAGAAGGAAAAGGGGGAGATTCAAAACAAAGAATCGAAAGAAAGATATATGGTTTTTGGGGATTATGTTTTTCATAATAAACCTTTCTCTTGAAAACTCCTTCTTTAAAACATATTTTTGAAAATACTTCTTTATAAAAAATGCTTTTGAAAATGGTTTTTAAAAATCTTTTATCTGTTCCGGTAATCTTCAGCTCTGATACCACGTGTAACACCCTACGTCCGTTAATGTCACTCACAAATGGAATGCATTAAGTTTTGCGGAGTATTATAAGAGTACAGAACATAATATCACAAGACAGATATATAAAGTAGTACTTGAAAAATTTATAACTTTTTTGCAGCGGAAATAGAAAATAAGTTTGGTTACATCTTCAAACACCAAAACCAAGTACATCATATCAGTCTTGTACAAAAGCTATCAGAGTACATTTTTTTTTAAAACCATAATCCCATATCTTAAATCTATAATGAAAAGGAGATAAAACTAAACTTTACTTTCAGCAATCCAGCCACTTCCAAAAGAGAGAGAAAGAGACCTAAATCAAGCTCCACTAGGTCCACCCTGAGAACCTGAGGGGGGAATGGAAAGAAAAGATGCGAAACAAACGAGGTTAGACATAAAGTATGGTGAGTCCAGTAACTTTAACAATATAATCATTAAAGTAACAGGATAAGAAATAAACTGGAAAGTAAGAAATGACTGTAAAATAAACAGGCATGACAAGGTAGGCAAGATGAATAAGATAACCGTTGGTTGCGCTTATAATCGCTATAAGACAATTCCTACACTGCACCAATGATAGTTACACCATACCATTACTAGTTCCATACTGAGAGTTGATCCCCGCCCTGCACTTGGTAGCCCTCAGGCGTAACATCTAGTAAGAGGTATCCACCCCATACAATCCTCGATAGCCTACTTGCCCATAATAGATACTAGATGTCCCCACACTACCCCAAATCGATCGGCTCCCTAACTCGCATGTATTTATTACTTGTGTCATTCGGCCCCGCTTGTTTGTAGATACCTGTGCTGGTCCGACCATGGGGTGTATCAATCCCTATGATGGCAACCTGACACAATTCAAGATGCACAGTGTATAACTACTGATGCCCAGTGCCTGATTTTTCCACTCTGGAGCACGTGCACGCCCGTACACCATCGGAACCTACACTGATGCACCACCCGCCACTATTTTGACCGCTTATAATCAGCCCAGTAATCGTACCCCACCCTGCCTAGTTCAGGGTACCATGATACATTTATGTGGGTTACTGCTGAAATAGGTCCCCGTTACTAGGGTTTCCTAGTCAACATGTTATAAGGGTTAAGTGTTCTCAATTTAACCTAACCCCACTCATTTGTTTAATTAACATGTTGTATTTGGTAAAGTGTCGCCTATTCATATGTTACTTAACCTTACCATTCTTAGCATGTCTAGTCATCGGCATTAATTGATTTATTAATGCAACAACCTCTCACATTAGAACTGTTGTTTGCGGTTGCTGGATGTGCCGGGCGGTTCCAGGCAGACTTCTACCGCAAACTCATTCTAACCTCAGGTTTGGGCTTGATGTGCTAACCTCTCACATTAGACCTGTTGTTGCGGTTGCTGGATGTGCCGGGAGGTTCCAGGCAGTCTTACACCGCAACTCAATCTAACCTCGGGTTAGGCATGTTCATCTTTTAGCCAATTTACATATTTACCATACATGTTCAAGTCTAGATTTTAGTACGCCAATTATCCATAAGTGTAGTCAATTCAAGTTATGTCTCATATACTTGTTATGTCCAAAATTAATTATATGATTACAACCCAATTTATGCCAATTACATAATATTCAACTTTTTCCCAAACTTTCCCCCAACGTTCCCACGACATTCGTACGTATAATTCATGTAATACGTTAGGCTCGCAATTAGCCCAACTCATGAAAAGGAAAATGGGAAGAAACACATGACATCATAACTGGCATAAAACAATATAGATCTAATTAAGTATGGGTAACATAAACTTGGCATAGAACAGCATAAATATAGTTAAGCATATAAACGTAAACTAGCTTATAAGATAGATCTAAACTTATAAACATAAACTTGCACAGATTTAAACATATGAACTGGCGTGGATCTAAACATATAAACATATAGATTTAAACCTATGAACTGGCATGGATCTAAACATATAAACATATATATATATATATGTATATATATATATATCTAAACTGGTATGGATCTAAACATTTGAATAAAAACTTGCATAACTTGTACAGATGAACATAACTTGCATATAAACTTGCATAACTTGCATAGATGAACATAACTTGCATATAAACTTGCATAGATCATAACTTGCATAAAACATAACTTGCATATAAACTTGCATAATTTGCATATAAACTTGCATAGATCATAACTTGCATATAAACATGCATAAAACATAACTTGTATATAAACTTGCATATAAATTTGCATAACTTGCATATAAACTTGCATAGATCATAACTCGCATATAAACTTGCATAGATCATAACTTGCATATAAACTTGCATAAAACATAACTTGCATAGAACGAATTTAACCAAGCACATGTAATTAGACATAGGAATTAACATCATAAAATGAATCTAATTACATATGATAACAAAACTGGCATATATTAACAGAATAGATGATAACAGAACTGGCTAATAGCATATGATTCAACAGGCATATTCATACAGTCCAGATCACAACTTATCATAATTATTTTAATTAATTATCTTGTGAAAGCAACTGCACTCACAGTGATAGAAGAAAGAATAGATTCGTTCGTTGTTGTTCTAGAATTCCTTTTCACAATTCCTAAGCTTTAATTCGTTGGAGAAGAGACTAGCTTAGTTTAGGATGCAGCAGCATGGCGGTTTATGAATGAATTTAGTTCAGATTAGGGTTTAGGTTTATGTGGGCTTATGTAGATGTGTAGGATCAATTATAGCCTTTAGATCAACATAGGATCCATCCAAACCATCCAGTCCAAGAAAATGCATCAGGCCAATCAGAAGTCGCCACGTAGCCCTAAAACTCAGAAAATCGTCACTGTCCAGAACAGTCAGCAGGGGTCGACCCCTACAGGGGGGTCGACACCTATGTAGACACCCCTATAGGGGGTCGACACCCTCTGGTGGGAATTTTCCCGCCCACTTATTTTCGCTGGTTTGAATTTCGAATTTTGATTTATTAATTATTTATTTAATTCTGATTAAACCTGAAATCTTCTATGCTTCGTAACTTCCTTAAACGGTGTTCGATTTACGCAAACTCGGACTCTATCTCAACCAGAATTTCGAGACGAACGCAATGGCGTAACCCATTACACTTATTTCTTCCTCTAAAATTAACTGTTCTTAAATTTGTTAATTTTAATGTTTTAAAATTGCGGGGTGTTACAGGAGTGGTTGCAATGGTGGTAATGGTGGCTGGAAGGGTACGGTAGCGTTGGAACCCAGGAACAGGGACGTGATGTGTAACTAGAGGAGAGGAATGTGAGTTTTCTTGTGTGTAAAAGGAGAGGGAAGGGGAGCGAGAGGAGCTGCTTGCGTTCAAAGATGGTGAGGATTCAGCATAACACGTTTTGAGGAAGGAGGGGTTTAGGATTTGCTGAAGGGGCTACTCAAATGGTAAGGAGGAAAGACGCGGTTTATTTTTAAGAAGAGGAAGAAACGTTTTCAGGCGTTAGTATGCATAACGAGGAAAATTATGTTGTTGGAAAAGAGAAAGGTGTGTTACGCGAGGAAGGGGAAGAGCTATTTTTATAGCGAAAGGAAAGGAGACAAAGAGCAGAAAAAATACCAACATGTAAAATAGACGGGAAGAAACAGACAAGTGAACGGTATTGATTACTCTGCTCATGAACTGTTCAAAAATTTAGGTCACTGTTGCAAAAATCTTGCACTGATATGGCAAGATTTAAAATCAGATTTTCTCAGATATGGTTGTCCACCATATCTCCTCTAAAGGAGGAAATTTTTATTTGTTCCGTATGAACGCTAGGCTAATACATGAACTAGCAACATTGTTTTCGTTATTATCTGAACGTTATGAACTCAACCGTCATAGACCATAAATTAAATGGTAATGCAAAAAATAAAAATTGATTGCACAATTTATTTCTTTCCTTTCATTACGCATTCCTTACATAAATGTGCGTTATATTTTTAGTTCAATTTCACCGCTTGCACTTCAAAAATTCATTCGTCGCTTTCATCACAATTTGTACCATAATAAATTTAGACTGAAGGGTTTATCCAAAACAAAATCTATCACTATTTATATTAAAATTTTCAACTTATAAGTTGAAATTGGTTTAAGCGTTTGATTACCCCATTTACTTACCGCTTTGATTGAAATGAATTTATCTCAACGGTATTCTATTTTGCGACAAAGTTCTCTACTCAAAATTAATAATTTGTTTCTTCAATTAGATTTGAATTTATTCCAAAGTTAATTGTCTATTTCCATTGTCCCATTCATATTTAACAGTTTAACTGGAAATAAATTAATTTTAAAGATATTCTATTATGCAAAATAAATTCTTTATTCAAAATAAGTCATTTCTCAAACGGAATTTATTTCAAAAGGTTATTTTGGTTCAAATGTCAAGTCTTAAATGTCCCAAACGATTCACTATTTATTAGTATCATAAATTTTGACAAATGTAAATATTGATGCACTATTCACAATGCTCTTTTTATTTTTAAATTGAATAAAAATCCAAATTCTAAACCGAAAACTAAATATAGATATTTATTTTAAACACTAAATCTTGATTTAACCCAATAATTATGTTTACAAATGTAATTTTATTTCTAAGAGTGAACACTACGTTCAAATTAAGTGTCCAGGTTCCATTTTGAATCTCAAATAAAAGCAAACACTTTTTGTTAGCCTAAATTACAAAATAAATTAATAATGATGACATCTCTTTTCTTATATAATGTTCATATTAAGTTCAACCAAAGAATGTTAAAAGTCCAAATCAGTTAGTAATGTAAATCCTGTTTCTAAATGGTTACAATCCATAGAAATGGTTTATTTAAATATAGACAAATTCCATATATAAATGTTTATTTTACGTTTAAACCATAATTCAAATTATATTTTCAATGTTAAAATTCCTAGGTCGTTACGATTTATGTTTTGGAATATGAGCTGAATGATTTTTAAAAAAGTCAAAAAAGAGATGTCTTGTGATGTTTCTAGAATGGAATATACACTGTAATTATTTGATGTGAAATGTTACCATGAGACCTATTTAATATGTCCCCATGAAGAAAATTTTGGACTAGTTATGGGTTACATCTGCAATTCAAGGTACTATTTATTATGCCACCACGAGGAAAGTATGGCTACTTCTAACTTTGTTACACCTGAGTTCCCACCTGAATTTCATCCACAAGTTCTTATTTGAATGATACTACTACCATTCTCCAGTGAATTAAATAATGTAGTATAGCGAAAGGAGAGAGAAAATACTATCATCTAAATAGAAATTTGTGGCTGAAATTCAGGGTAACTGAGTTATAGTCGAGTGTGTCTGTATTATATAACCTAGTAAGCAATATTATGTTATAGTAACATATGTAAACAGTATTTAGTTTCAACCAGATAGGCGGAAACCCATTTGTCATCTCCAAAACTCCCGAGTCTCGTGACCCCCATGAAAATTTTAAATACTGATCACTATTGTGTAAATATTTAACATGCTATATTGATATATAGAGAATCTTGTTGGTAATGGAACGATTTTTTTCATCTTCCTAAAATCAGTCACATTATAGCTTGAAGGACCTGAGCTTGATTTCTTTCATCCAAAGAAAATACAAACTCTTTATCTTTTCAAGTTTTCCACATTGACCCTTCTACCTACCTACAACTTTTTTGCCTTGATTTTTTTAACCAAAATTCGACTCTACAATCAAAATTCGCAAGATAATTTCTTTCGTTAATTAGAATTCTCCATTTAGGTAAAATTTGACAAATCTATAACAATAAATTAGAGAATTTCAAAGGATATATTTTCCAATGTGTTGCAAAGCACATCTTGTTTTTCTCTTCCTAGTTCCATTACTAAAAAATACCATATTTTACAGTCCTCTTTCTAATACTAGGCTTTCTAAGGCACTACCAAAAACATTGTTTTTGGTTGTTTTTTATATGGTGAAAAACCGCCGACCAACCACCGAGTAACAATATTTTGGTTGTCAATCGCCATGAAATACGGTGCTCATCAGCGGTTATTTGCTGCGGAAAACAACTTTACGCAGTTTGGTTGTTGTGTGAAATGACTTGTGTGTTAGGATGGCCACAAATTTTATTGTGTTTATTGTTATTTTTCTATGCGGAGAGAGAGACTGGATTCCCTGAGCAAAACACTTTTCCATATACAAATTAACAATCGGTGTATACTATTTTATAGCTTATCGTCGATCACGTTGTTGGTTTTTCATTAGTTTTGCCTTTTCCACAAAAATGAAGTGATTATTATAAAACGATGAAGATACAAATGTAACAATAATCCAATATTGATAAAGGGGATATAAACATAGCGTAAAATAAAGATTAGATTTTGAGATTAGTTTACATATGAATTTTATAAGTTCATAAATTGATGTGTGGATCTGACTTGTATATGGTACATCATTTGAAAGTTATTTACGATTAATGCGTGGAAATACTTAATCAAACTTCTTCCACAAGTTTGAAACTTGGTATCATTGAAAGTTGAAGGTTTGAGTTTAAAAAGCCCAAAATTATTTGCTCACTTATCCATACAATCATAAATTATATGCAAAAATGAAGTTTGTTGCCATTTATATGTATGTGCAATCATCTTTAAGTATGTAATATCAAAGTTGCTTTGTAGCTAGGTTGTCAGGTTCAATAACACCCATAATAAGCAGCATTCTTTTTCAAGGACATATAATGTATTAGATTTGATTCATCAATATCATCAATAATGCAGACATGATCATAATTGATAATGAGAACTTATATAGCGAACAGTAGTCATACTCATTGGTTACATGAACCCAATTAACAAAATTGAGTTGCAAAATGGATGTTGGATTTAGACTGTTGCTGAATCAAGCTCATTATTTTGGTTTGAACATCTAAAATACTGTGTCCCCTCAAGCATGGATCCTGGCCCTAGTTAAAATGTGAAATTAAACTTAAATTTATGTAACATACTCACATTATTTTGTGCCCTATAAAACTAAACACAGAACACTTCAACATGAATTACTACATATCTCATGCAATATATTCCACCAAAATTTTTCATAAGTACGATCCCATATTAAGTTCAATGGCGCACAAGAAACTAAAGTAGAGGACATGAATAAATTACCATATGAGATTTTTGTTTCCAATTTGGATGGATATGATACTTTCGATAAGGCCGGCTTTTATACAAAAGAAGTTATTACAAACTTCAAGAATGTTTGCAACAACAAAATTAACTTAATTGCTAAGAAATTCATCAGATATGCATTATACTAAAAGAAAAGAATTACTGAAAATGCAAATTTCAAAGAGCGATTCTGAAGTAGAGCCTGTAACGTAAGAAACTGAACAACATATGATTTCACAATCGAATAACTATAAAAACATCCCAAAGATTAAAAGGTAAACTAATTTAGAATATGGAAGAAACGATAATTCCAGTATATGAAAGATTTTTGAATTCAACTAGTTTCAATGCAACAGTAGAAAACCTTTTATTTCAACATAAACAAAATCCTTACATTACACAATACCATCCAATCACAGGCTCGGCCAATTTAATTTTCAATGGAGGAACCAACAATTTACATAACAAACAAATAAATGACATCCTAAATGTGACACCCCACGTCCGTTAATGTCACTCATTAAGGGAATGCATTAAGTTTTGTGAAGCGTTATAGGTAAACAGATATAGAATAATTACAAAACAGATACAAATAAGATAACAACGGAAATTCAAACTTTTATTTCAAACATAAATCATACTACGTGGTCCAAAACACCATAAGTCACAAAAACCACAACAATAATATATCTTCTGTCTTGTACCATCATAGTACATAAATATAAAAAGAATAACATAATTCCCCAAGAAAAAGAGCTAAGCCATACTTCGAAAGCAGCTTCTAGCAAGATAATAACTGAGTCTTGACTAAGCCTGAGAATTCCCTCCCTACGAACCTGGAGGGGGGAGGGACGGAAGAAAGAAGAGGAAACAAACAGGGTCAGACACAAAGTCTGGCGAGTCTAGTTACTTTTAGCAAGTAAATAAATAAAAGTAGCATGACAGGCATATAAAGTGGATAAGAGAGATTACTACATAAAAGACAAGTATGACAAGGTAGACATGATAAGGTGTATACGCTTCCCTAATGATTACTCCGCATTATTACTAGTATATCCAGAATGAGATGATCCCTTCCAATATAAGGTGGTGGACTTAGGCATACGTCCAAATGTACCCCAACCACTACCCTAACCGATCGACTCCCTAATCCGCGTAGATACTCTATGCCGGCCCTACCATAGGATGTATCACGTCCTAAAGTGGCGACCCCTCGCTGATATGCGCCGCCCACACCGTCCTCCACGTTTGGATCTCTTACAATCAGTCTAGTAAGCGTGCCCCTTCTCCGACCTAGTACGGAGCACATGTTTTGATACCTACTCCGGGTTACTGGATGAAACGGATCCCACACAATATTATACAAGCTCTCCCATTGTCTTGTATCCCCCACTAGGTTTTCTTTGGCTATGTATACCACTAAGTGTCTTTAATTACATAACCCTATCATTTCTACAAGTTATGCTTACCCTAAAAGGTGTCTTTAATTACATAACTTTATTATTTCCACTAGTTATGTATACCACCAGGTGTCTTTAATTACATAACCTTATCGGGTTAAGTTTTGTGGGCTTGTATGTGTAAATATTACCCACCCCTCCAGATTTGCTTAGCCCACCCACTGTCCAATTTTTTTTACTTAACCCTAACTTTAGTTCAAAATCATACAATCTATATGGATTATATTAGGTTAAGTAGTCCAATTTGTTATCAAGTCCATTTATGGTTTATAATCGGCTAGACCTCTCACATTAGGCTTGCAACTTGTGGATGCTGGATATGCCGGTCGGGTCCAGGCATACGTATTCCATAAGTTGGGCCTAACCTCGTGTCTTAGACCGATTCGTATTTGTGCACTTAGACCTCTCACATTAGGTTCAACATCAGCGGTTGCTGGATATGCCGGTCGGGTCCGGGCAGACTTACACCACTAATGCAACCTAACCTCGTGTCATAAGCGCAATTACAATTTCTAATTGTAATTATTAGAAATTTGGTTCTTATTCAAATTTACCTACGTCATTATAGGTAACTATGCCCCTTTTCCCCCTTTTTGAATTATATGCCCAAATCATAAACGTTACTTAAATTATGCCAATTCTAACCTTTTTCCCCCGTTCCCTAACTAATGCATTCACATATATTTGGCAGCATATAGGCTAGAAAGTACCCTAGTCATAAACAATAAAAAGGGAAAAGTGATGGGAAAAATGACAATGGTGATCATTCTAAAAGTGACGTAAACATATATACTAGCACAGACAAGTAATAGGCATAATAAGGTGGACATGAAAACAGATCTAGTAAAAAGGGTAATGATAAAACTAGATCCAATATACTTAGGATGAACAGATCCAAATAAGAGTTCATATGTCCAATCATAACAGATCTCAATTAATCACAATATAATGATCTAGATCTAAACAAAGGTTCATTAGTCTATATAATGATAATCCCAAATTAACCACAAACTTGACAAAGGTTCAGATCCACAAAGGTGACATGACAAACTAATCACAGGTGAATTAGATCTATAAAAATAGATCTAGCATAATAAGTTCTATGATCCAAGAATATTATAGATTCACAAATTATCATAGATCCAATATGATTCAGTCACAGGCATGTATATATCCTAATCACAGTCATGTCACAAATTACTTTTAATCATTTAAATCTAAAAGCAACTAACTCACAGCGTTTCAATCGAAAGAAAAGGTAGAAGATAGTAGAGGTTGGATCTATGCTTGAATCTCTAAGTTTGTTTTGCTTTAGTTGATAGTTGTTGAAGATAATGGATCAAATTCAGTTCAGACACCGGCAGAGATTGGCCCCCATGGATTTTTAATGAAGAAAACAGAGAAAAGAGACCTCCATATATAGCTGCCAGCCCTCTCTAAAACGACTGCTACCTCAGCCCTAGGGGGGTCGACCCCCACTTTATGGAGTCGACCCCTCTTTATGGGGTCGACCCCCCCTTTATGGGGTCGACCCCCCTTTATGGGTCGACACCCCTGGGGCGGGAGTTTTGCCGCCAACATAATGTTTGAAATTTGAACTGAATTTTGATTTTCTGGAACCTATATATATGTATATAATTCTTCTACGCATATACAAGCTTCAAACCTTCATAACTTCTTCATACGGTGTCCGTTTTACGCAAACAAAATGTCTATCTTGGCCAGAATTTCGAGACGGACGCAATGGCGCAGTCCGTATCCCTTAATTCCAAATATTAAATTAATTATAGTTTAATTTATCCTCTTTAATGTTAACAAATTACGGGGTGTTACATTCCCCTTACTTAAAGGATTTCGTCCCCGAAATCTCCAAGTTGAGAAGAATGCATATCCTACCATCCATCATCCATCTACTCACCCATCAATCACTGGCATCCATTGCCCTTAAAGATTTCTAATGCTTATATGAATATATGCAAAGGTGTGTGTATATTTCCTATTCTAATGCAAAGATCAAGCAGTCTACTGATTCAGCCGACCTCCTTAATGCAATGTATGTTAGTGCCATGAATCCAATATGTATGCAAATAATCCTATATAACATGGAAGTTCTATATGTGTGCACTCTCATTCGTCCAAATGCAACATCCATTTGATAATACATCCATTTTCACCCATTAAAAGAAAAGAAAAATGCACACACATCCATATTCAATATGAGAGTGATTGAGCCGATCTAGTGGCT
This sequence comes from Allium sativum, assembly GCA_030737875.1. Taxonomy (NCBI): domain Eukaryota; kingdom Viridiplantae; phylum Streptophyta; class Magnoliopsida; order Asparagales; family Amaryllidaceae; genus Allium; species Allium sativum. The sequence continues at coordinate 169,088,878 of CM060923.1, forward strand.
AATGTGTGTGTATATGCATCCACAGGAAGCCACTAGCAAACACTTGAATCCACATGCATCCATAAAAAATAACATGTCTCAAACACATGTTTACATCCATAAGATTCCTATCTAAAGGTAGAGAATACTATTGATAGGACACACTCAAATGATAGAAAAAGGTATAGATAAACTTTAGAAAAGGATTTAAGAACTTACCCTCGAAAAGAAAAGGGTATGAAGCACGAACCTTGTCTTCGGTCTCCCAAGTTGCATCCCCTGGGTTATCTCCCCATTGAACCTTTATCAACTTGATTTCTTTATTGCGTAGCTTCTTAACTTCTGATCCAAGAATACGGGTAGGGACTCATCTGACCGTCGCCTCCCGCTTTACATCCACTTCTTCCGATATGCTTGGCTTAACAACTTCCGCGGTGTCATGCAAGCACTTTCGTAGATAAGAAACGTGGAAAACATCATGAACACTAGATAAATTTTCTGGAAGCTTTACTCTATAGGCCATTTGGCCAATCCTCTCGATTATGGGGAATGGTCCCACAAACCTAGGTGCCAACTTTCCTGCTGATCCGAAGCGAACCACATTCCTCAGAGGTGACACTTTAATAAAAACTAAGTCTCCCACTTCGAATTCCATGTTAGCCCTTCTTTTGTCTGCATAGGACTTCTGCCTATCTTAGGCCGTCTTCATCCGCCGTCGAATAAGGTGAATCTTCTCGGACATTTCTCTAACCATATCTAGTCCAAGTAATAACCTTTCTGTATATTCCCACAAACAAGTTGGTGATCTACAGGGTCGTCCGTACAATGCTTCGAAGGGTTCCATACCGATGCTAGCTTGATAACTGTTGTTATAGGAAAACTCTACTAAAGGAATATGCTCTTCCCAAGTCCCTTCGAAGTCTAGGATACAAAGCCTTATAAGATCTTCAAGAATTATGTTCACCCTCTCCATCTGCCCATCGGTCTGAAGATGATAAGCGATGCTCAAACACAACTATGTACCTAATGCTTCTTGCAAGCTCCTCCAAAATTCACTGGTAAAGATGGGGTCACGATCACTTACGATACTGGAAGGTACTCCATGAAGACGAACTATCTCACGAACGTAAATCATTGCCAACCACGATGTCGTCCTCTTACTCTTCACTGGAATGAAATGAACGCTCTTAGTCAATTCGTCCACTACTATCTAAATACTGGTGTTGCCTTTCTTTGTTCTAGGCAAACTATCTATGAAGTCCATGGAGACGCTCTCCCACTTCCATTGTTGAACCTCCAAAGGATGAAGTAAACCACCAGGCTTCTTTTGCTCAGCTTTAACTTGCTGGCAAACTAAACATTGAGAAACAAATTCGGCCTCATCTTTCTTCATCCTAGCCCAGAAAAAACCTCTTCATGTCTCTGTACATCTTATCGCCGCCTAGATGAATGGTCATCTTAGAATGGTGGGCTTCTTCTAGGACTGCCTTTATCAAGCTTCCCGTTTGAGAGACACATAGCCTTCCATCTCGTCGCAACCACCTCTTTTCATCTATGGTATATCTGCTGAGGTGACTAGAAGTCTCCCCTTTTCTGAGCTTATCCTTGATGTCTAAAATCTGCAGTTCACCTTGCTGCGAAGCTCCTATCTGGTCCATAAGAGTTGGTCGTATTTCTAACGATGCAAACAAATCAGGCAAAATCTTGATGGAGGGTCTGAATTTAAAGGTTGATATGAACTCCAAGATCTTCCTCTCCACAAACAGAGGACTCAAGGCCATCATCTGCCTACTTAGTGCATCAGCCACCACATTACCCTTGCCAGGGGTATAAGCGATTTCAAAATTGTAAGAAGCTAAGAATTCCATCCACCTTTGTTGCCTTAAATTAAGATCCTTCTATGAGAACAGATACTTGAGAGATTTATGATCGATGTATAACTCGAACTTCTCTCCAAGTAAATAATGACGCCACTTCTTTAGCGCGAATACTATGGTAGCTAGTTCTAGATCATGGGTGGGGTAGTTCTTCTCATGATAACACACTACCTTTCCTTCTTGCACTAGAACCGCACCAAGCCCTGTACCACATGCATCAGTGTAAACCGTAAACACTTTGTTCCTATCGGGAAGAGTCAAGACTGGAGTGTTGTAAGAGCCCTCTTCAGACGTTGGAAAGCAACATCACAATCTACATCCCATGAAAATGCCAAGTTCTTCTTCGTCGGCCTGGTGAGATGGGCTGATATCCTCACGAAGTCCTTAATGAACTTTCTATAATAACTTGCCAATCCAAGAAAGCTTCTCACCTCTGTTGCATTTTTAGGAATCTGCCAATCTTGCACTGCAACTACTTTCACGGGATCCACAGCTACTCCTTCTTTGGAGACTGCATGCCCTAAGAATCTCACCTCCTTTCTCCAAAAATGGCATTTGGAGAACTTTTCCTTAAGCTGATGGTCACGGAGCATTTTCAAAACTTCTCTCAAACGCTGGGCATGCTCTTCTTTGCTCTTGGAGAAGATCAAAATATCATCAAGAAAGACTATGACAAATTTATTCAGGAATTACCGGAACACCCTACGCGTTAGATCGACAAAATAGGCGGGTGCATTTGTCAGCCCAGAAGGCATAACTAGCCATTCAAAGAAACCATCTGGAGTCCTAAAAGCAGTCTTGTCTATACTGTCCTCAGCCACCCTCAACTAATGAAACCCCGTGGCCAAGTCCAGCTGAGAGAATACCGAGGCACCGACAAGCTGGTCAAACAAGTCGTCTATCCTCGAAAGTGGGTGCCTATTCTTCTTTGTAATTTTGTTCAATTCTCTATTGTCCATGCACGAATGAAGCGATCCATCTGCCTTAGTTGCGAATACAACTGGAGCACCCCATTCAGATATGCTTTGTCTAATAAACCACTTCTCAAGCAGCTCCCCTACTTGCTTACTCAACTCCTTCCTTTATCTCGGAGCCATATAGTGCACTGGTAATGCAACTGGCTTTGCATTGTCCACCAGATGTACGCGAAAATCGATCTCGTGCCTCAGAGGTAAGCCTCGGACCTCCTCAAAAATATCAGAATAATCTCGGACTACCAGAATAGATTGCAAGTCATTTATGGATGCATCAAGAGACTCTAGGAAGCTAAGCATAACAGACCCTTGGGGGTTGCAAGAAATCTCAAGGGTCCTCCCATGGCAAGTCAGAAGCCTAACGACCCTCCTCTCACAATCCAAAATGGCATCATACGTGGTAAGCCAATCCATTGGTAGAATCAACCATAGCCCATAAACCCGAGCACATATGTGTCGCATTCAAACTCGACGCCTAACACAGATATTTTCAAACCCCGACAAATCATAGATAAATGAGCCGAACCACCAATGGGGTTTGAAAAAACTACGGGATCCACTAAAATACTAGTAATTAAGTGCAAAGATTCAACCACAGAACTAGATATAAATGAATGTGTAGCGCCAGAATCAAAAAGTGTTCTAATAGGACGATTTGAAAGAGAAATTAAACATTCCACAGAAATTTTTCTATCTCTATCAGGAGCACTAATCGTAAGAGCATGCACCTGCCCTCTAGAAGTTCCTGCCTTCTGACCTTGTCCCTGTTTCTTCGGGCACTCCCTAGCAAAGTGTCCGACCTCTCCAAAGTTGAAGAAAGAATTCTTCCTTCTTTTGCAGTCTTTTGCCAAATGATCCTCATGCCCACAACTGTGACACTTCCTCTTCTCCTTTCCCTTGTCATTCTTCCCTCCTTTCTTCTGTTGTTGTTGTTGTTGTTGTCCTTTCTTAGGCCATATCTTCTTATTTTGCGTTGTTTCTTCAGCTTTTACCTCCTTCTTTTCCCCTTTCTCTTCCTCATACATTAAGGCCATATCAACAAGTCTTTCAAAGGTGGTCCCATTGGAATGTGGGACATGGCTAACCCATGAAGGGGTCCATTTAGCCCTTTACTAAACCACAAAGCCTTCTTATGTGCGTGTCTACCAGTTCCAGTCCAAATCTTGTCAGCTGGTTAAATTTGTTCACATACTCTTTCACCGTCAAGTTCCCTTTTTTGAGTGCTAAGAACCTCTCCGTCTACGTGCTCTTCTCAGCTTGGGACAAGAATTTCGTCGCAAACCTCTATCTAAAGTCATCCCAAGTTTCCACCGGACGACCTGCTTGGGTTACCTCCCACCAAAATGAAGCTTCGTCCTTCAGTAGCCAAGCAGCTAACTGAATCTTTCTTTGATCATCTACTTCAAAATTACGAACAAGTCCCCAGTCTCCTTGAGCCAATTCCACACTTCTACGAATGTCTCGGTCCCATGGAATGGCTTCCCTCCCATAGCACGGAAGTTTTTGCAGATCTTAGCAAAATTATCTTCTCTTGGCGAGGGAGGAGGAATGACTGGTGCAATTGGGGGAGGAACGTTTCCTTGGCCTTCGGCAGGCACCGTAACCTCCAGATACCTGAGGAACCATCCGGTCATCGTGACGCCCTATGGGATATTAGGAATGTTAGATTCCCCAGGCACGCTGAAAAGAAAAGGAAAGAGATTTAGACAAAGGACCGAAGGATACTACATATGGCTTTGGGGAAATATGCTTTTCAGAATAGACTTTTCTTTTTGAAAATGCTTTCTTTTAAAACCTTTTTGAAAATAGTTCCCAATAACTTTTGTATAATCTGGGTAACCTTCAGCTCTGATACCAAGTGTGACACCACACGTCTGTTAATGTCACTCACTAATGGAATGCATTAAGATCCGTGAAGTGTTATAGGTAAACAGACATAGAATAATTACAAGATAGATATAAATAAGATAGCAGCGGAAATTCAAAATTTATTTCAAACATAAATCATATTGCATGGTCCAAAATACCATAAGTCACAAAAACCATTACAATAATATATCTTTTATCTTGTACCATCAGAGTACATAAATATAAAAAGCATAACATAATTCCCCAATAAAAAGAGCTAAGCCATAGTAGAGATAAGAACTTGAATCATACTTTGAAAGAAGCTTCTAGCAAGATGATAACTGAGTCTTGACTAAGCCTGAGAATTCCCTCCCCACGAACCTGGGGGAGGGGGGACGGAAGAAAGAAGAGGAAACATAAAGGGTCAGACATAAAGTCTGGCGAGTCTAGTTACTTTTAGCAAGTAAATAAATAAAAGTAGCATGACAAGCATATAATGTGGATAAGAGAGATTACTACATAAAAGATAGGTATGACAAGGTAGACAGGATAAGGTGTATACGACTTCCTAATGATTACTCTGCATTATTACTAGTATATCCAGAATGAGATGATCCCTTCCAATATATGGTGGTAGACTTAGGCATATGTCCAAATGTACCCTAACCACTACCCTAATCAATCGGCTCCCTAATCTGTATAGATACTCTGTGTCGGCCCTACCGTAGGATGTATCACGTCCTAAAGTGGCAACCCCTCACTGAGATGCACAACCCCATATCTAAGGGTGTCACGGTCATCTTACCCCCTCTGCCCAGCTCATGCACGCACATAGCCCAGTCGATTTGCGCTGCCCACACTGTCCTCCACATTTGGATCTCTTACAATCAGTCTAGTAAGCGTGCCCTCCGACCTAGTACGAAGTACATGTTTTGATACCTACTCTGGGTTACTGGATGAAACGGATCCCACACAATATGATACAAGCTCTCCCACTTGTCTTGTATCCCCCACTAGGTTTTCTTTGGCTATGTATACCACTAGGTGTCTTTAATTACATAACCCTATCATTTCTACAAGTTATGCTTACCCTAAAAGGTGTCTTTATTTACATAACTTTATTATTTCCACTAGTTATGTATACCACTAGGTGTCTTTAATTACATAACCTTATCGGGTTAAGTTTTGTGGGCTTATATGTGTAAATATTACCCACCCCTCCAGATTTGCTTAGCCCACCCACTGTCCAAACAATTTTACTTAACCCTAACTTTAGTTCAAAATCATACAATCCATATGGATTAGATTAGGTTAAGTAGTCCAATTCGTTATCAAGTCCATTTATGGTTTATAATCGGCTAGACCTCTCACATTAGGCCTGCAACTTGTGAATGCTGGATATGTCGGTCGGGTCCGGGCATACGTATTCCACAAGTTGGGCCTAACCTCATGTCTTAGCCCGATTGGTATTTGTGCACTTAGACCTGTCACATTAGGTTCAACATCAACGGTTGCTGGATATGCCGGTCGGGTCCGGGCAGACTTACACCACTAATGCAACCTAACCTCGTGTCATAAGCGCAATTAAAATTTCTAATTGTAATTATTAGACATTTCATTCTTATTCAAATTTACCTACGTCATTATAGGTAACTATGCCCCTTTTTCCCCTTTTTGAATTATATGCCCAATTCATAAACATTACTTAAATTATGCCAATTCTAACATTTTTTTCCCCTATTCCCTAACTTACGCGTTCGCATATATTTGGCAGCATATAGGCTAGAAAGTAGCCTAGTCATAAATAATAAAAAGGGAAAAGTGATGGGAAAAATGACAATAGTGATCATTCTAAAAGTGATATAAACATATATACTAGCACAGACAAGTAATAGGCATAATAAGGTGGACATGAAAACAGATCTAGTAAAAAGGGTAATGATAAAACTAGATCCAATATATTTAGGAGGAATAGATCCAAATAAGAGTTCACATGTCCAATAATAACAGATCTCAATTAATCAAAATATGATGATCTAGATATAAAGAAAGGTTCAATTGTCCATATAATGATAATCCCAAATTAACCACAACTTGACAAAGGTTCAGATCCACAAAGGTGACATGATAAACTAATCACAGGTAAAATAGATCTATAAAAATATATCTAGCATGATAAGTTCTAGGATCCAAGAATATTATAGGTTCACAAAGTATGATAGATCCAATATTATTCAGTCACAGGCATGTATATATCCAAACCACAGTCATGTCACAAATTACTTTTAATCATTTAAATCTAAAAGCACCTAACTCACATTGTTTGGATTGAAAGTAAAGGTAGAAGATAGCAGAGGTTAGATCTTTGCTTGAATCTCTAAGTTTGATTTGCTTTAGTTAAAAGTTGTAGAAGATAACAGATCAAATTCAGTTTAGACACCGGCAGAGTTTGGCCCCCATGGATTCTCAATGAAGAAAACAGAGAAAAGGGACCTCTATATATAGCTACCAGCCCTCTCTAAAATGACTGCCACCTCAACCGGGGGGGGGGGGGAGGGTCGATCCCCCTTAAGGGGTCGATACCCCTGCTTAGGGGTCGACACCCCTGGGGCGGAGTTTTGCCGCCAACGTAATTTTTGAAATTTGAACTGAATTTTGATTTTCTGGACTATATATATGTATGTATATGTATATATGTATATATAATTCTTCTGCGCGTATACAAACTTTAAACCTTCATAACTTCTTCATACGGTGTCCATTTACGCAAACCAAATGTCTATCTTGGCCAGAATTTCGAGACGGACGCAATGGCGTACTCCGTTTCCCTTAATTCCGAATATTAAATTAATTATAATTTAATTTATCCTCTTTAATGTTAACAAATTACGGGTTATTACACTAAAAGATGAACAACCATTGGGTAACCAAGGGTAAGCATCAGGAAGCGGCATCACACAGTCATGTCCATTAAAAAAAACACCCATCCTTCCTCGAAGGAGAAACTAGATGAACCCTTTATGAATAAAACCTCTGACTGCACATTTCCATAGGGACCTGCCGCCATCAACAAATCGTTGTAGAACTTTAACCCCCCATAACATTGTAGTATCGTCTATGTAAAAAACACTCATGATCAGTAAACGACATACAGTTCCAATTTCAAAATACAGAAGATGAAATCAAGAAAACGTAAATGGCATACTGATGGAAGTGTAAGGATTCAAAGACTTGTAGTTGCAGCTGAATATGGTGGTGACGTTATCGAAGTAAGGGTATAGTACCACCAAATTCTATTTAGTGTAGTTAGTTCTATAATTGAAGTTGGTTGTGGTCACCTTCACTCTCCAGTATTCCTTATAGTTTAGCTTCACGTGCCAGTGCACTCAGGCCTGACCCTAGGCATGCGAGATGTACATTAAACAAATGGAGTTAATAAGCTTTTGCCAAGGCCATTTACTACTGATGCTAAGTAGGGCGAGTCTCCCCTGAGTGAAAATTTTAACAAGTTATCCTCATGGATAGAAGATTGCAGTAAAAAAAGCCAAAAAATAAGACTAATGTTACTGTATGAATTTCTTACTCTACACAACTTCCAAGGTGTGTTAAGTTGTTCTGACATCCACATGAACATGTTCGGCAATTGACGATCATATCGTTGTTGAAGGAAGAAAGTGTAACGCAACAAATGGGGCCTTTATTCGCAAGAAACTGAGAGTATGTGCATGAAACATTCCATGTCACTGTGCAAATAAAATGAAAAATATATAACTAGTATAAATACAACAGTTACAAATCCTAGTATTTGGACACTTCCTTAAAAATACCAATATAGTAGCTCATCCAGCCAGAGAATTGAGATGTCAAATGAAATATGCAACAAATATGTTGTTAATTTCTTTAAATGACATAAATTAGTTAGGAGTTTATGAACAGTGCCCAATTTACCCAAGTATTCGAGGAAAGATAAAAAAAACCCGTTTAATTACTACGTATTCCTACATCGCCAGAAAGATACCAAATGTATCTCATTTGGCCAAAGCACTCAGTTGCCAAATGAAACATGCAAGGATCTTGGCATGAATTCGTTTGAGTAACCTACATTAATAAAGCGTTTACAAACAGATACTCTGAGCATCAAAAATAAAAACTTTCCTACTTACTCATTGCTTGTGTGGTTCTTCTCCAATAAGGATTAATGAATTTGCTAGGCTTGACAATCTTAGCAGACCCGCATGTATAACCTGGCCCCGGAGCTTGAAGAGTGAAATTCTTGGGCACTCTCCCAGTTCTATTTGTAGTACCGGACTGGCCCACACTAATTTGAAATGAACTAGCAGCAGTGGTCGGATCCTGAACCCAAGAACTAAGCATGCCTCCTTTGCAGCAATTCGCAATTTGTTGATTGTACGGGGTCCCAGGAAATAGATCCAGTACTATAGAGTCTTTTTTACAGCAGTGAGGGGTGTGTCACCTTTGAATTGGGAACAGTCGCCTTACTCGGTTGTTTGGCTTCCCATCATCTGCCATATTACTTCTTCATTGGCCCATGTCCAGCCCAAGGTCCATCCAGGTGATTGAATATGCCGATATAGTCGATAATTATATATTGTAACTATAGCTTTAATGTTTATAATATCACTCATCATTGTGCCTTTTGTAGATATATGTAGGAAGACAATATGTATACTTAAAATATAATCATCCGAAGTCCAAAACATAATGTCCCATTTAACTGTTATGTTTGCGTTAGAGTCCAAAGGATCATATGCATCTGAAACAATAAAGTTTTAGATACTAGAATTTCCATATATAAAATAATAGCAAAAGAAATTTAGATATTAGAATTCCCACTTGCTTTCTTTAACCGGTTCAAGAAAGCAAGTGGGAATTCTAATACCTAAAACTTCTTTTGCTACTGTTTTATATATGGAAATTCTAGTATCTAAAACTTTACCGTATCAGATGCATATGATCCATTGGACCCTAACGCAAACATACCAGTTAAATTATTACGTATTCCTACACTGCCAAAAAGATATCAAATGTAGCTCATTTGGCCAAAGCACTCAGTTGCCAAATGAAACATGCAAAGATCTCGACATGAATTTGTTTGTATAACCTATATTACTCAAGTGTTTACAAACAGATGCTCTGAGTATTAAAAAGAAAAACTTTCCTACTTACTCATTTCTTTTGTGGTTCTTCTCCCATCAGGACTAATGAACTTGCTAAGCTTGACAATCTTAGCAAGCCCGCATGTATAACCTAGCACAGGAGCTTAAAAAGCGAAATTTTTGGGCACTCTCACAGTTCTATTTGTAGTACCGGACTGGCCCACACTAATTCGAAATGAACTAGCAGCAGTGGTCGGATCCACTACTGTAGGGTTTTTTTTATAGCAATGAGGGATGTCGCCTTTGAATCTGGAACAATCGACAAGCTCGGTTGTTTGGCCTCCCATCATCGGCCATATTACTTTTTTCTTGGCCCATGTCCGATCCAAGGTCCATCCAGATTATTGAGTATGCCGATATAGTTGATAATTATATATTATAACCATAGCCTGAATGTTTATAATATCGCTCATCATTGTGCATTTTGTACATATATGTAGGAAGACAATACGTATACTTACAACATAACCATCCTAAGTCCAAAACAAAATGTCCCATTTAACTGTTATGTTTGCATTAGGGTCAAAAGGATCATATGCATCTAATACGGTAAAGTTTTGGACACTAGAATTTCCATATATAAAACAGTAGCAAAAGAATTTTTATACATTCCCACTTGCTTTCTTAAACCGGTTTAAGAAAGCAAGTGGGAATTCTAATATATTAAACTTCTTTTGCTACTGTTTTATATATGGAAATTCTAGTATCAAAAATTTACCGTATCAGATGCATATGATCCATTGGACCCTAATGCAAACATAACAGTTAAAATACTACGTATTTCTACATCGCCAGAAAAATACCAAATGTAGCTCATTTGACCAAAGCACTCTGTTGCCAAATGAAACGTGCAAGGATCTCGGCATGAATTCGTTTGAATAACCTATATTACTCAAGCGTTTACAAACAGACGCTCTGAGCATTAAAAAGAAAAACTTTCCTACTTACTTATTGCTTATGTGGTTCTTCTTCCATCAGGAATAATAAACTTTCTAGGGTTGACAATGTTAGCAGGCCCGCATGTATAACCTGGCCCACGAGCTTGAAGAGGGAAATTCTTGGGCACTCTCATAGTTCCATTTGTAGTACCGGGCTGGCCCACACTGATTTGAAATGAACTAGCAGCAGTGATCGGATATTAAAACCAAGAACTAAGCACGTCTCCTTTGCAGTAATTCATAATTTGTTGATTGTACGGGGTCCCAGGAAGTAAATCCACTGCTGCAGGATCTTTTTTACAGCAGTGAGGAATGTCGCCTTTAAATCTGGAACAGTCGCCATGCTCGGTTGTTTGGCCTCTCATCATCTGCCATATTATTTCTTTCTTGGCCCATGTCCAGCCCAAGGTCTATCCAAGTGATTGAATATGCCGGTATAGTTGATAATTATATATTGTAAACACAGCCTGAATGTTTATAGTATCACTCATCATTGTACCTTTCTAGATATATGTAGGAAGGCAGTATGTATACTCGCAACATAACCATCCGAAGTCCAAAACATACTGTCTCATTTAAATGTCATGTTTGCGTTAGGGTCCAAAGGATCATATGCATCTGATATGGTAAAGTTTTAGATACTAGAATTTTCATATATAAAATGGTAACAAAAGAATTTTTAGTTTTTAGAATTCCCACTTGCTTTCTTAAACCGGTTTAAGAAAGCAAGTGGGAATTCTAATATCTAAAACTTCTTTTACTACCGTTTTATATATGGAAATTCTAGTATCTAAAACTTTACCGTATTAGATGCATATGATCCTTTGGACCCTAACGCAAATATAACAGTTAAATTACTACGTATTTCTACATCGCTAGAAAGATACCAAATGTAGCTCATTTGGCTAAAGCACTCGGTTGCCAAATGAAACATGCAAGGATCTCGGCATGAATTTGTTTGAATAACCTATATTACTCGAGCGTTTACAAACAGATGCTCTGAGTATTAAAAAGAAAAACTTTCCTACTTACGCATTCACTACAACAAACATGACTTTTTACAGCGTTTATAAAATGCTATAAAAGGTATTAACAGCGTTTTTACATACGTTGTGTATCAACATGCAGTTAAAAGACAGAAGCATACTATAGCAGTAATGAAACGCTATGAAAAGTATTGTTCAATGGCGTTTCTTTAGTTCTGTTAATACATATCTTGGCGTTTTGGTTGATTTGTTTATAGCGTTTATTTTTTGTTGTGATATTTATTTACAGCGTTTATGAATTGCTGTGAGTGTTTGTATGTCAATTTTTGAAAAAACTATTTACGACCCTTTAAAAACACCATTGAAAAATCAACATAAAATATTTCAAAAGCGTTTTAAAGACGTCGTAAAAAGTCTAAAATCAATCTCAACATTTTTATGGCTGCTTAAAATTAACATATTATATTGATACCACATTTCATAACCAATGCATCATATTAATATCACATTTTATATTGATCACAGAATTCAAAACCAACAAGCAAAATTATATAATAAAAATATGCAAATATTCTTATATCAAACATACACAATACGTCCACAATATTTCATAAAATAGTAGTGAGACATCAAACATGCACATACACAAAGTAGTAGCGACCAAAAATGGTAGTTCATACATTCTTACGAACCAAAATATAGTCTTAGCAGCAAGAATAACTTCGACCCATAACCAATCGCAACAATGTTTTCCATCAGCGTCGTCAATTACCTGTAAAACAAAAATAAAAAATTTCACTATTTTCTGCACACTCAAAAGCAAAGTTCATCACCCAAAATAATAATTAGCTTCCAAAATGCATGAGAACATGTCAATTATTCACTTATAAATACTCTCCACAAACACATGCAATAAAAATAACACACAGTAAATATATATTCACTGCTCACTAAGCTCAATTTTTCACTCTATTTTTTTTTATGTAGAGAGGAACTGGACTCAAGGCCAAGGGCGGTGTTGCACCACAGGCAAAGTAAGCCAGCGCCCTTGCTCGACTTAACTCCGGTCAGGAGGTCAAAAAGGTGGCTAACATGTGTTGCCACATACAATAGAAGCAACACATGGTTGTTTCTGTTGGTAGGTAGCAACCAACAAGGATGACACCCCTTTTGACAAATTTGTTTTAAAATTAATGGTTCTAACACTAGTTACGTGCTAATTAATTAGTACTGAGGCGATATTGAAGATTCACAGAACATGACAATTAAATCAATAAATTCTACATATAGAAATCAGTACAATAGTAATAAAATCTATGGCTAGCGTCCCCTCTTTAACCATTTGAGGCATGTGAGATTATCATACTTCCTAATTTGCTTCTTCATTTTTTAACAGTATATGTTCTGTACTTAAATGGTTTCTACAACTGAATATGACTCATTCAATTTATGAATTAATAAATAGCATGTAACAATATGAAATGTAGTCAGTCAAATAATTTGTTCTTTAAGTCAATTTCTGCTACAATTATTAACACGGGAAACACTTTGAAGTAATTGCTAGCTTAACTAATAATTCACATTGGTATATTAATGATGAAGTTTTGATGACGAATGTACGAGTCATCAGCAATTTCTTTAATTTTTCCCGATGTTGAGTCAGTAACGAAATATTTAATTAAACTCTATTATGAAGTTGTAGAACTAATATAACCGCATAATGGTGGAAAAACCGGCTGATAAGTTGTATAATATAAAAGAAAAAAAATACTTGTTATTTTTATTATAAACTTAGTTGTATTAATATTATTATTTTTATTATAAACTTAATTGTTTATTATTATTATTACTACTATAAACATATTATCTTTTATAAAACTTAATTATCTTGATTAATTTTTATAATACTTGGTTAACTTAGTTGTTTATTATTATTATTATATATTTATAATGCTTAGTTAATTTTTATATGAATATTTATTATTATTATTATTATTATTATTTATAAAATATAGTTAACTTAGTTTTTTTTTATTATTAATTTTGTTAATTTTTATAAAATTTACTTAATTTGGTTAATATTTTATAATATATTATTGTTGTGGTTGAATGCAAATTTTAATTGTAGTGGCACGCCATTATTAATAAAAATATTGATGATCAACAGACAATGGAAAGCCACTGAGTTGCAATAACTAAAGCAATTTGGAAGACTACTTAGATTGTATCATAAATAAACTTAACATTGATACTTGCAAAGATAACAGGCAACAGTTTATTCACAAGTTGGAAGCAATAAAAGGAAGCTTAAAAAGCATGGAGTAAACATCAAGATAGATATAATACCCAGGTTGTACTTGAGCCTAACTTAATTTTCTTGCATCTTTTGTTTCATTCTGCATGTCCCCATATTCCAGTATGTAGATGTCCCCACATTACAGTACGCAGCTGTCCCTATATTATAAAGTTGCAGTTGTCCTTCTCTTAGTACCAGTTTGTAAACGTGCATGTCTCCATGTTCCATTCAGCTCCTCCACGCTCCTTGGTGAACTTCTTTTTTTACAAAAACAATTAATTACCTCGAACATGCGGTTAAGTTGGTCGACGCATTCCAACACTAAGTTTTGATGGCTCAACACTTTTCGACTTTTCATGATTCGGAGTATTGAGGCATTGATAGCATATCTTCTGTCCTTGTCTACGTCTACAATCGCCTTCTTTTTCTCATCAACCGGTGGTAGAGGAATCTACACATCACAGGAACAAGTATAGGTTGTATAAAGATGTGTGATTTGTAAGATGATAGTAGACAATCAAAAAATGTTGAAAAATAAACTTGGTTTTAAATGGAAACAAATAAATTTGGTTCTATAAGTAAATGCCAATTATGTAATAAATTCTATTCTTGTTTTAGGAAAGACCAAAATCAAATAAATAATAATAAATTTTGGTCTATCAAAATATGCAATAGAATTATCTAGAGAGAGAAGAGTGTAGAACACTGTCATATTATATATAGATACTCTCTCATATGTTGTACCAATCAATCAATGATCAAGCAAGAAAAAAGAAACAAGCAATAAAAGTGTTTTTTCTCCTCCCTTAAAAAATATTCTACTTTCTTCTAATTTGTTTCTCTTCCTCCACATAAATTTTTAACAAAGTGGTATCAGAACACAAATTTTCCAACAAAGTGGTATCGGAGCCTGGTCGAAATTATGGCATTTCTATTTTTTTCGACGTTTGTTCTCACAAAAGAGAATTTTGAGGAATGGAGCAGTAGAAAAAAAGAGGAGCTAATCTCCAAAGGTCTGTGGGAAATTGTTGAAAATGGCTACGAATGGCGTAAAGACGTCGAAAGCATGTCGCAAATGGACAAGAAAGCCTTTGCGAAATTAAAACGGAATGATTACCGTGCTCTTTCTGTGATTGCTGAGAACGTCGATGAAAAAGCTTCGGATCTCATTTTTAGAGGAAGGTGTACAAAAGATTCATGGAATCTCTTGAAAAAGGTGTATGGAAAAGGTGATGCAAAGATAATGAATGAAGACAAGTTGATTGATGAGAAAGATGAAAAGAAGGATAACGAGAGTGTGAACGAGAAGGAGCAAGAGAAGAAGAAAGAAGAGACTGTGCCAGAGCCTATGGAAGAAGAGATGATGGATGAGACAGAGGAAGAGAAGTTGGATGAAGAAAAACTTTTAGAGAATAAAGAAGAAGAAGATGCAATTGCTGAAGAAAAGCAAGAAGCTGTAGTGGAGAATACCGCTAACTATATTGATGTGGCACTAGCAGAGAACAAAAGAGAAGAAAAGGCAAAGACTATCAATAGGGAAGAAAACCACGAAGAAGACTTTAAAGATGGACAAGAGAGAGCTGAAATCGTGATTAAAGAAATTAAAAGTAAGAAGTCACTAGTAATCGAAGAAGAAATCAAAGAGAAAGTTAAAGATAAACAAGTTGAAGAACATACCAAAACAAATGAAGTAAAGAAAGAGAGCGCCAAAGAGTTAAATATGAAAGGAAATAAAGTATATGAAGATGATGCCAATGACGAAAAGTATGAATGGAAAGGTACCGAAAATGAAGAACAGGTGAAACAAGGAGAAATTGAAGAGCTTGGTGAAAATTTGAAGCACAAACAAAATTTTGAAGAGATTTGGAAAAAAAATAAAGAAATCGAATTGGTCAAAGATTGTAGAAGTGATTTTTTGAAAGAATTCAAAGACACCATATATGACTCATTCAAAGTTTATGACACCGGAATAAGATGGAAGCTAGAGCGCACACTTTTTGGAACGTCTTGTGCTAATGAAGGAGGACAAAAAGAATGGAGCATTGTTGAAGAAATTGCATCGAAGATCTTCATATTGGGAAAGAGGAATAAACGAAAAAAGAAAATTTGGATAATTTCTTCATTTCTGCCAAAACACGTGAGATACAAAGAAATCTGCTTGGAGTAATAAAACCAAATTTAAGGGGGGATGTTGAAAAATAAACTTGGTTTTAAATGGAAACAAATAAATTTGGTTCTATAAGTAAATGCCAATTATGTAATAAATTCTATTCTTGTTTTAGGAAAGACCAAAATCAAATAAATAATAATAAATTTTGGTCTATCAAAATATGCAATAGAATTATCTAGAGAGAGAAGAGTGTAGAACACTGTCATATTATATATAGATACTCTCTCATATGTTGTACCAATCAATCAATGATCAAGCAAGAAAAAAGAAACAAGCAATAAAAGTGTTTTTTCTCCTCCCTTAAAAAATATTCTACTTTCTTCTAATTTGTTTCTCTTCCTCCACATAAATTTTTAACAAAGTGATATCAGAACAACACAAATTTTCAAATGTACAGTACCTTAATCCTTCTCATCTTATCTATGAACTTTTAAATGATTTCAAATTGGTGTTCAAACTGATTGACCTAGAACTTGGCTCTTTAATAAGAATTTTGTATTTAGCACAAGAAAGAGAATGAAGTAATCAGATCACACCATAATCCGACAAGCTCAATTATGTAGTGATCTCTGTATAACTCAACCTATCTGTGTTGTTAAATAGCAACAGAACTGCAGCCTGCAAAATACAAACAGATGCAAATGGTTAACATACAATAATCTTGTCTTGATGATATAAATTGTAAAATCATCTTCAGTAATGGACGGGATATTATAGGAACCTGATAAGTTGTAACAACCAAATCAATGGGTTTGGGGCCAAATCTCCCAAGAACATTGCAAGTACCCAAGGAAGAAATCCATGAAAGCCTTCGGTGTTTAGTCTTTGATTCATAAAATTCCTTGTATGCACCGACACATTTAACCTTAAGCTTCCATGATTAAACCGCATATAAAAACATAGTAAAATTTCTGTAAATTTAAAGTTGAAATTGATTTTACCATTTAATTATAGCTATTTCCAAAGTATCGAATTCAGTTTAGGAAACAAAACAGGAAAAATCCATGCATGTTTAAAAAAACATGAGAACATACTTGGAGACACATGCAACAGTTACAGTAACTTTCCAATAGTCATCTTAGGCAAATGCAGTAGGGAGCATCACGTATATAAGGCGTTAGGGGTGAGCGTTTGGTTGGTTCGGTTTATCCGATGATGAAAATTGTCAAACCAAACTAAAACCGATAAAAATGAAAACCAAACCAAACCGACCAAATTAAGATTGGTTGGTTCGGTTGGTTATCCGATTTAACCGAACTTAAACTATTTTAGACTTTATGCTCGTAATATTAACTATAATTTGAAATAAACTATAAATATATGATTAAAGTATTATTATTTATGATTTTTATGCTTTTCAAAAGTAATTTTGTTACATATGTGATGATTAAAATTAATTTAGATAACTAAATTAACTTAAAATATATATTATAATATCGATAATTTTGAAAATGTAATAAAAGTTCGGTTAATTCGGTTAAACCGATAACCAAATGAAATAATTTTCCAAACCAATTACAAACCGTTCTAATTTCAAAACCAAACCAAACCAACCAAATTCAATTGGTTTGGTTGGTTTATTCGGTTTAACCAAATAATGCTCACCCCTATAAGGCGTCATGCATGACAAAGAGCTAATATTAGTTCATATTAGTTACCCAGATCAAAACGCAATTTTAACACGAACACAACTTCTTTGTCCTTATTTTAAAGAATGTAGCAGTTACCTGTGCAACAACGGTAGATCCAACAGCAAGAAAAGAAGATGATAGACAAACTCAAAAAAAAATTATTTACAATGAATATAACACCTTGACTTGTAGCTAGTCATAATGCTAAAGTCATGCAAATTATCACTATTATCACTCATGCCCATGGGAACACTCCAACATTTCCAAACAATTGATTTTCAGCATACTATGTTACTTCTTTGATTTGTCTTGAATAATATAGTAAGAGACATATGTAAAACATCGGAAAAAATCGAGCAAGATTGATGGATTGAAACCAAGGGGAATGAGATCAGCTTGCTTTGCAAGTTTGAACAGCAATATCAATACTATAAGGTGTCTGCAATGAACAGTAATGTTATATTTCTCTATTCCCTAGTTAGAGTAGATCAGTAAGTGAACGGATAAAAAGGAAGAAGAAAAACTTTCTGAGGAACAACATGAGTAATGCCTTCTCTTGAAACCCCCTTACAAAGTGCCATAACCAGAAACTCATATAAACTTACGTTGCTTAAATTTCCTTCTAATGCATTCATTCGGTATTTATATCAAATTCTTATGTGTCAAATGAACAAAACAGTAATGGTAGAAATCATAAGTGGCATAAAGAGCAGTTTTTGCATCTTTAAACCCTCAGAATACACCTTGCCTTGCTTAGGAAAACAGAATCATTGGAGCACGCCATGACCTCACAGTGGGGTATCAATATGCTTATTCAGTTTTTATAAATCTTATTTAATTTTTATAAGACTTTATTATTTTTAATAAAATGAATTAATTTACTATTAACTTTATAAAATCCAATCAATTTTATAGAAACCTAGTTAATTCTTTTCAGGCAAACCTGGAATACTAGTTCTTTTTTATACGTCATAGCTACTCGGTCCATTGTCAGCAGAGTGGAACAAGTTCGCCCAATATCGCCTTCTTATAACAAGATTACACAAAAAACAACAAAAGCACCACCAAAACAAAAAGAAAAGGATACTCTCACTTTTCAGAAATGAACCAGTAAAATTAAAATAAAAAATAACTAGCAAAATTTTATTTAATAGTAGAGTTGATGCAGTTAAAACTACGATTATAAATGTATAAATTTATTGAGTTCGTATTAGCACTTGCAATACTCAATAACCATGTTTCCTAACACAGTATTAGTCACAAATTAGACCTAATAATGTGATTGACGAAAAATCAAAATGAATACTTTCCAGAAATTAAAACTCCTATATGAGAGCCTAAGATGAGCTACAGACAGGAAGCCAGGACTAGTTAGTAATCCCAAACACTAAAATAAATAACAATAAAGAAACAAAATGTTGTGCCACAAATGTTAAATCTACGAAGACAGAAGACAGTTCAAGTATGAAATTTCAAAGAACGCAGTAGCTGATAGAAAATGGTTTAACTTTATTTTTAGTTGATTCTACTTCAACCAATGACTGGCAAAATCAATGGAAAAAAGTGTTAATTTTTTTTTTTTAAATTAACACTGCTAATTCAATTCCTATTTTTTATCCAATCATAAGTCACAATGGAAGAATATTCATCTCCTGAAATAGTTGTTCTAATTATAGATTGTGAACTCAGAAAAATGCTAATTTGAGATGAACCACGTGAACAAAAGCGGTTTTCATAACATATGCATAAAAGGTCGCGATAATACACAAAATTAATCACTTGAAGCATGGAATTTTGATGACTAAAATAAACCTTAGAATCGGCTAACTCGTTGAATCTTACCAAGATGAATTAGGGAGATTCGTTGATCCACATGCAGTCAGCCAACCTGATGATGCACATGCAAATATCAGAACTAGACGCACCATTCGAAGATCGACACAGTTTCTTGGACAAGAGGCTACATTTGAGTAAAGCAGAAGGACCACTGCAGCATTCAATAGATTCCAGAACCTTTATCTTTCTGTTTTTGTTTGTTTTTAGCTACAGGCTGTGCACCTGAATTAAAGTAGTTTGGATATTTTCTTCTTTAGTGGTTATGAACGTAGGGCTAGGATTGTTTACAAGCATCTATTTTATGGTAGACTGTAACGGAAAATGGTATGAAAATTATGAAACTTCTTCTCTCTTCAAATTTCTTTCTCTATTTTCATTTTAATGTATGTTCCCTGTAGCTGAGTGCATCAATTTGGTGCTTTCACTTCCCTTACTCCCCTCCCCTCTTAATCACCATGGTTAACCCAACGCAAGACCATAACTGAGTCGTCGACGAAGCTATCTCCCAACTTTTTGAAGAATCCACCAACTACACAGCCGCAATAGACTCCATACGCATAGACATTACCAACCTACAAGCCTCCATGACCAATCTCACAAATATGATGCAGGGCTTCACTACAAGATTTCCATTCACACCAACTCCTTCACAAACAAACCCGCAACCTTCACTAAGCAATGGCTGACCACCACCACTTCTTACAACTCCACTACACACATCTTTTCCCCCAAACCCAATAGCCATCCGACACCCAAAATGCGAACTATCCCGCTTCAATGGATCCAACCCCTTAGATTGGATCTTCCAAGCGGAGCGATTCTTCATCTGTCATTCCACCCCGGAGGAGCAATGAATTGAACTCGCAAGCTTCTACATGGAAGGACAAGCACTGACATGGTATCAATGGATGTACCGGAATCAATAACTCCCTTCATGATCCGCTCTAACCAAGGTGATTGAACAAAGGTTTGGACCCTCTACCTTCATTAACCCCGAATCTTCTCTCTTTAAACTCCGACAAACCGGTACCGTCGACGAATACCAAGCAACCTTTGAAACACTAAGCAACCCTATAACTTCCCACTCCCCCGACTCTTTCCTCCACTGTTTTCTCTCCAGCCTTAAACCACCGATCAAAAACGAGCTACACATCCTCCAACCAACATCTCTCCCCCAAGCAATCGACCTCGCCAAACTAATTGAAACAAAAAACACTGACCAACGCCAATACTACAACAAATCCCAGTCTCGAATTTCCACTACCCACAATCCATCCCTGCCATTACTACCACCGCCCAGTCAAACAAGCATCACCACAACTCAATCCACTACCCCTCACCATATCCAAACAAACCCCACAAGCCACCCAATCCGACGTCTTACATCATCCGAAATGGCCCAGCGCAAAGCACAAGGGCTATGCTTCCACTACGTCAGCCGCTGCACACTTGGCTATCGCTGTCAGTCACCAAAGGCACTCCTTGTCCTCCCCAACGCTGAACCAGACCAATCGGACCCTCCAAATCAAACCACCGAACAGTCCCCGGAGACAGACGACGAAAATCCTGCTGTCCAAACCGAACCACAAGCCGCCGAAACCCTAATCGACCTCTCCAATACCATAGTCGACGTCAGCCTCCATTCCATGATCGATGCAGCCAACCCCCGTGCCCTCCGCCTCTGCGCTACCATCGCAGGCCGCAGCGTTCTTTCCTTGGTCGATACAGGCTCGACGCATAATTACATACACCCGCGTGTAGCCACTTTTCTTAAACTACTGATTGAAGAAAACACCCAATTTGCTGTTACAGTAGGCAATGGAGCAAAATTATTTAGTAAAGGCAAATGTCCAGCTGTACAATTTATTATTCAGGGAATTGTATTCGAAGCAGACATTCATTTATTAGAATTTATGGGTGCGGATATTGTTTTGGGTATCCGATGGCCAGAAACATTGGGCCCAATCACCACCGATCACAAAGCACTCACCATGAGCATCATTCACGATCAAACGTTCGTTACCCTTTCCGGCCTCACTAATCTCTCCAACCCCCAAAAAAATTCCGTACACCAACTTAAATGTCTCGACTCCACAAATGGCATAGCCTCTTATTTTCATTTACACCTCAATCCGTTAACTCTCACTACCTCGACACCAACCGCCAACATACCACCTCTCATTCAAACAATATTGGACCAACACACTTCTATTTTTCAAAAACCAACCGGCTACCCCCTCACCGCCTCCTAGACCACCACAACAACCTAAAACATAATACTCCACCGGTAAATGTCCGTCCATACCGATACCCCCATTTCCAAAAAAATTAAATCGAAAAACAAATCTGAGAGATGCTCCACACCAAACTTATTCAACCTTACACTAGCCCATTTTCCTCACCCGTACTTCTCATCAAAAAAAAAGAAAAGATGGCACTTGGCATTTTGCGTTGATTATAGGGCCTTAAACGCTATCACAATCAAGGATCGATTTCCCTTTCCAACCATTGATGAACTATTGGACGAACTTCATGGCGCTACTTACTTCACTAACTTGGATCTACGAAGCGGGTATTTTCAAGTCCGTGTACACCCCCCTCCCCGATATTCCCAAAACCGCCTTCCGCACCCACGAAGGACATTACGAATTTGTCATCATGCCTTTTGGACTCACCAACGCCCCATCAACCTTTCAAGCAACCATGAACAATATATTTAAGCCCTGCCACCGCAAATTCATTTTAGTATTCTTCGACGACATCCTCATATATAGTTCGACCCTTACGACCCACACCGCACACCTTAAAACCACGCTACAACTCCTAACCAACCACAAATTCTTTATCAATCTTTCCAAATGCACTTTTGCTCTCACCAAAATCGATTATTCGGGCCACATAATTTCAATCCACGGAGTCCAAGTTGATCCAAAAAAAAATCCAAGTTATGGTTGAATGGCCCATTCCCCAAACTACAACGGTGCTCCGCGGATTCCTAGGCCTTACGGGATATTATCGCAAATTCATCCAAAACTATGCCAAGATTGCCAATCCACTTACCAAGCTACTAAAAAAAGACGCCTTCTTTCGGACCGACTCCGCAACCAATGCCTTCAACAATTTAAAACACGCCGTTACCACAACGCCCATCTTAGCCTTACCCGATTTCACCCAAACCTTCACCATACACACCGATGCTTCCATTACCGCCATTGGCGCCGTTCTCTCTCAAAATAACCACCCAATTTCATACTTTAGAAAAACACTCCCTCTACTCCTCCAACGAGCTTCCACATATAGTCGCGAAATGTATGCTATAACGTCGTCCGTCAAACGTTAGCGCCATTACCTCCTCGGCTGCCACTTCATCATCATCACCGATCACCAAACCTTACGACAACTCCTTACCTAAACCATACAAACCCCGGAACAACAACGTTGGTTAACTAAACACCTTGGCTATGATTTTACCATACTATATCAACCTGGATGCTCAAATTTAGTAGCAGACGCACTATCGAGATGGCCTACCACTTCTCAGCCCAAGCCTGCACCGACCCAACAACAGATCCCTTTTCCTTCCCCAAAATTCACTATTCCCAATTCCAGATTTACCTCCCCAACGCACCAATCCATGTCCCCAAATTCCAATCTACACGCAACAACACTTCAACCACCGGTCCATATACCTCATCGCGACCACCTGAAAACCAAACCACCATCCCACACTTCGATTTCCACCTCACTTCCGTCACAGCCCCAAATTACTGCTCTACCGCCGTCGACACCCCATCCACAACAACAAACCGGCCTCTCAGATCCCGCCACACCAACACCTACACCTCACCTCCATACTCTTCTAACAACCAGATTCCGCCTCACCACGCAGATCAAGGAAGCACTAGCATCCGACTCTCAAGCTCAACAACTGATGCACGAAGCTTCATAAGGCTCACCTCACCTACAACTCCGGCATGGCCTGCTTTTATACAATGGAATTTTTTTTGTTCCAGACATTCACAATCTCAGACAGCAAATTATTGCCGCCCTGCACGACTCCAAAATAAGTGAACATTCAGTTATACAAGCTACTACAGCTCGCATTTCTTCTAATTTTTATTGGCCAAATTTGTCTACCACTGTGAAAGAATTTGTCTCCCAATGCCCAACGTGTCTACAAACCAAACCCGAAAACACGCCACCCAAAGGATTTTTACAGCCGCTACCTATTCCCTCCCGCATTTGGGAAGACATCTCGATGGATTTTATCACCCACTTACCACCATCATCCGGAAAAACTTCCATTTGGGTCATCGTTGACCATTTGTCCAAATACAGCCATTTTATTGCCTTGCCAACCTCCTTTTCAGCAGCCCAGTTAGCTCACTATTTTATCCAAGAATACGTGCACCTACACGGTTTTCCCTATTCAATCGTCTCCGATAGAGATAGATTTTTCATTGGCAACTTTTGGAAAGAACTATGTCGCATTCATGGCACCACATTGAAAATGAGCAGCGCCTACCACCCACAAACCGATGGCCAAACCAAAGTGGTGAACCGATGCTTGGAAACATATTTGCGCGCAGTTACTGGTGACACACCCAACAAATGGGTCTAGCTTTTACCATGAGCCGAGTGGTGGTACAACACTAATCACCACTCTTCACTAAACACGTCCCCATTCCAAGTGGTATATGGTCGACGCCCACCAGCCCTTAAAGATTACTGCGAAGGTAGCACCAATTTGCATGAACTTGATGAATGGCTTACCAACCGAGACTCTCTCCTTAAACAAATCAAAGAAAATTTGGTAAAAGCACAAACACGTATGACCAACCACGCCAATCAACACTGAACGGATAAA
Source organism: Allium sativum (assembly GCA_030737875.1). Lineage (NCBI taxonomy): Eukaryota > Viridiplantae > Streptophyta > Magnoliopsida > Asparagales > Amaryllidaceae > Allium > Allium sativum. The sequence goes on from CM060923.1 coordinate 169,113,457, forward strand.
TAATTTAATATCGGCACTTGGGTCTTCGTCCGCCTCCAACCCTACCGCCAAACATCCCTCGGTGCCACACACCATAAACTAGCCCGCAAGTACTTTGGTCCGTATGAGATAATTGAAAAGATTGGCGCAGTAGCCTACAAACTTCGTCTACCACACGACTCCAAAATCCATCCCGTATTCCACATTTACCTCCTCAAATATTTCCCTAACCCACACTCCACCACACCAACTAACATACCTCCACTAACCAACGACGGACACCCAATATACCAGCCTGCCAACATCATCGCTCATCGCCACCGAAACACCTCTGCACATCAATTTTTCATCCAGTGGCAAGACTTGGATCCAACCGAAGCAACTTGGGAAGATTACGCACAAGTGGCTAGCAGCTTCCCTTACCTCAACCTTAAGGACAAGGTTGCTCTTGTAGGGGAGAGTACTGATATACATGTAGTTAGCCAACCTGATGATGCACATGCAAATATCAGAACTAGACGCACCATTCGAAGACCAGCACAGTTTCTTGGACAAGAGGCTACATTTGAGTAAAGCAGAAGGATCACTGCAACATTCAACAGATTCCAGAACCTTTATCTTTCTGTTTTTGTTTGTTTTTAGCTACAGGCTGTGCACCTGAATTAAAGTAGTTTGGATATTTTCTTCTTTAGTGGTTATGAACGTAGGGCTAGGATTGTTTACAAGCATCTATATTATGGTAGGCTGTAATGGAAAATGGTATGAAAATTAAGAAACTTCTTCTCTCTTGAAATTTCTTTCTCTGTATTCATTTTAATGTTTGTTCCCTGTAGCTGAGTGCATCATTCGTAAACAAGGGAGTGCTAGAGATATAAATGGCGAATCAAGGTAGCGACGAACAATGAAATAGGAGAACATGCAAAATCTAAAGGAAATCAAAATGAGGCAAAACGAAATAAAGTAGGAGAGAGGGAGAAGCTTTTGGTGAAAGAACTGTTTGATTAGTACAACCATTAACATCAGCACATAACTATTTAATTAGTAACGGTACACAATCCAAAAGATGTTAATTCAGCTTTATCTCTTTTTATTCCAATTATTACCATTCCCTTAACTTTGGACTTAAATTTCTATAGTGAGAAGAATACATAAATGATTCCCTTAGGTTATAATTCTATTTTTATTTGAGTAAATCTGAAGTAAAACTGAAAGTTACTCAAATAATTGGATGGTTTTTTTGGCATAACAAATTGTAAAACCCAACACATTCATATTTGACATAAGAGCCCATATTTACAGGTGAGTTTATAACAAAAAAAAGACAAAATCTATATAATAAAATCCCCCCCCCCCCGGACAAACAACAGACAAAGAGGGGATGAGATTTAATATTGAAACATATATCAAGCGGCTATTAACGGTACATGTTTCCTCGAACGCAAAATAGAAATAAATGGACCTACTTAATTGGTAATTAAACCACGTCCTTTTGATTTCTATCCATTTTCCCACGATTCATTACCGGTAATTACTTCCCTTTCTATTTATTCAATTCCACATTAATTTTTTTCCAACGATCCCTTCAAAATCATTTTTGAGTCTTCTCCATCGCTCCAGCAAGGATTTTATTCTCCAAAATGAAAAAAATTATTTTCAATTGGATAGAAGCATAGTACTCTTACATCTTCTTCTGGCTTGGTTGCTCCAATCTTCAACTACGAATTCATGGATACTTATGAAATTAATGGTAATCTTCTCAATTTCACTTCAATTTTCAAAGTTTTTGCTGGAATTTAATATGATTTAACATAATGAATTTTATATTATTTGTGCTTCCTGAATCACTACGTTTGAACCGACATCGCTTTGTATTTTTTGGTGTTCAATATGAAATCAAATTGCTGATCGGCATCGCTCTATAGTACGATTCAGTTTCTTTTAATTTCAAGTGTTTTTTTGGTGATTTTTCCCATCTAGACATGCAAAAGCAAAAGCTGCCATTGTAGAGGGAATATTTATCGCCATTTATGTTCAGTGAGCTCCTTATCTTTATATTTCCACTCATCTTGAAAATGTTATCTAATTTTGGGACTTTCTTCAGATGTTCGGGGGTGAACTAAAATAGGTTCATGTGTACTTTGATTTCAAGGTGTGATTAGATCTTTTTAATTACTTCATCTTTTCTCCGTTTTGCATCCTACTGTTGTTATCCTTTCAAAACAGCAGCAGCCTTCATCTTCCTCCCTAAAGTAAAATAAATCCATGTGTGCTTCATTGATTTTAAGGAAGGTTTATATCTTTTTAATTAGTTTATCATTTTTGGGTTTATATCTCAAGTATTACCATCAAAATCATTGTGCTAATTGCAAAAGAAATTTATGCATAATCAATAGGGGTTCATTTCTCCTATACCTAAGAAAAGGTAACCCAAACATAAGTGCCACATTGTAAAAGAGGTTGAATAATTAACATAGAATATGCATTGTTTTTATAAATCATTGTTTGAAAGTTTTCAATTTTTACACATGTCCTATATTTGGAAATCCTAAAAACCATATTTTACTTTGTTATCAAAATATACTTTCATTCCATATTCACTGCACATTTCGAAATTGGCATATTTTAGGATTTATCTGTTAAATTTGATATTTTTTGTAATTCCTTATTTGTGTAAGCAATTAATGGTACCTTTCTAAAGAAAAAATAGGTGGAACATTAACTTATATGACATATGCAATAAACTAATGCATTAACATTAACATAAATTGACAACAATTTGTTCCACTAGTCAGTTTTTTTTATACTATAATTGGGCCATCACATTTACAATCAATTTATTAAATGCAGATTGGTTTTATAATGTTTTCAACGTAACTTATGGAAAACAAATTTATTTAAGCTAACAGGTTATCACCATGTACATATAGAAACAGTCCAAACTATGGTTAGATAATCCTGCATCACTAATATGATTTAACATAATGAATTTTATATTATTTGTGCTTCCGGAATCACTACGTTTGAACCGACATCGCTTTGTATTTTTTGGTGTTCAATATGAAATCAAATTGCTAATCGGCATCGCTTTATAGTATGATTCAGTTTCTTTTAATTTCAAGTGCTTTTTTGGTGATTTTTCCCATTTAGACATGCAAAAGCAAAAGCTGCCATTGTAGAGGGCATATTTATCGCCATTTGTGTAATTCCTTATTTGTGTAAGCAATTAATGGTACCTTTCTAAAGAAAAAATAGGTGGAACATTAACTTATATGACATATGCCATAAACTAATGCATTAACATTAACATAAATTGACAACAATTTGTTCCACCAGTCAGTTTTTTTTTTTACTATAATTGGGCCATCACATTTACAATCAATTTATTAAATGCAGGTTGGTTTTATAATGTTTTCAACGTAACTTATGGAAAAAAATTATTTAAGCTAACAGGTTATCACCATGTACATATAGAAATAGTCCAAACTATGGTTAGATAATCTTGCATCATTGCACTTGATTTGTTGTCACCATGTACATATAGTCTATCTGTAACAATCCGGAAAATCCGAGCCAATTTAAAATTTTTATTTTGGCAATTTTGATGAATTTTGAATATTTAAAATGATTTATTTTAAATAATAACAACGAGAAATTTATTTTGAATAGAATCCGAACATATATATTTATATAGATCGACGTTAGAATATAAATATTTATTTTTAATTATAAAAGGAATTGAAAATGGCGCGGTAGTTTGAAAATTCGATTTCAAATTTCAAATGAATGTACAGGATTCAAAATAAACCGAATTTTAGAGAAACAAAAAATATTAGAATCTATTTGAGAATATCTTTACAACGAATCCGAAAAAACAAAATTTCATAGCGGGGATAAAAAGTTATGCCCAGTTGAAAATTCAGAATAGTCGCTATAGAAAATATAGCCCTTTAAAATGGAAATTTTGCAAACGACCTCTGTTTTCGACGAAACCACTTTTGTTGGATCCGGGATGTCAAGTTATTGCTAGATTCCAAAATTCTTAATTTTCTGAATCAATATGTGAGCGTGGCGAAGTAAAAGGTGTTTTAACAGTTTTAGTCAATTTCGATCGACCGGAAAATGGTCATTTTTCAAACGGTCTCGGAATTTGACAAAATTAGTTTTGTTTGAACCGTATCATCAATACTAGGGGTGGGCATTTATCCGACCGAACCGACTTAACCGATTTAACCGACGTCGACCGAACCGCCTTAACCGATTTTTTCGGTTAACCGGACTTTCGGTTAACCGACCGACATTAACCGCTAAAAGTCGGTTCGGTTAACGGATAACACTTTCATTATCCGCGGTTAACCATTAATCGACCAAGTTTCAAACGAAACAGGTCGTATTCATATTTACCGTAACCAACCTGAACATTTCATGCCTAAAAAGCCTAAAGAGGAAAAGCATACGCTGCTTTAATTACCTTTTCCTCTCTTTTTGGAAATCCCTAGATCTGCCTTCATTTCATGTATAGATAATTACAATTACTCAGCAGATCTAGTCTAACAATATCGAATTCAAATGTTAGTTTTTCTTTTGTTATTCATATGAGAGCATCTCGATTAGATCGATGATAGGTTTGGTGCCCGATTAAAACGCAATTGAGGATTTTCTATCGTTGCTTGTGATTTAAGATGTTGTCAGCTCTGGCAACAACTGTGCTGGCCATGAAGTTCGAAAATGGACTTTATACCTAATAAGGAAATATTATATGCTGTATTATCATTTATCTGAGTGCTGGTTTGCTACTTTGCTTACAATGTTCATTTGCTGGCTCTGATGGATATATGTTACTCATTCACTTGTATACTCTAATATATGGATGGTGTTACTTTCTCTTGAAGTAAAATTGGATGATAATTATTATCACACAATTTTATTCTATTGTGTTATCACATTTACAAGTTTTGCTAGATTTCAGGTTTGTGTATATTACCTTTTTGGCTAAAGTCAATGTCTTTGGAGTAGGAAGAAAATTGTGCATCAAGCCATTAACCTTGGATCTTGAAGTAAATGATGCTGGATTGAGCAAATTGTACATGTACAGTCATTGTAAGTTTGTAATAATGTTGGACTGAGTAATTGAGTATTGAAGTAAATGATGCTTGCGAATTGCAAAATTTTGTACTGGAACAATTGCTTGTAATGCATTAACGTATAATTTCAATTGTTGACATGGTATCATAGTCCTTGTGTTGCAGTTTTACTGGATAACTGATGAATATAGGCGGTTAACCGATTAATGGTTAATCGTTCTTGTTAATTGGTTAACCGCTTAAATAGAGCGGTTAACCGAGGTTAATTTTTGGCGGTTCGGTCGGTTAACCAGAGCCATAATTAACCGAAGTTCGGTTAACCAAACCGCTGTTGTTTTGCGGTTAACCGAAAAAATTAACCGATTAAATCGGTTAACCGACCGTGCCCACCCCTAATCAATACAAAGCTAGAAAATATTTTTTGGGAATTTTTAGAGTTCGTATGTGGCCCCGGTAAATTGAAATGCACGTTCAAATTCAATATACTCATTTATATTTTGATTTTGACGAAAACTGATCGAAACGATCGAATCAGCTTACGATACATATCCTATTGTGTTCGGAATGGGGTTAATTAGCTATGGACGACAGTCGGTGGGTTCGATTTCGAGTTCGAAATAAAAGGTTGCTTTTTGGGGTAATTAAATATAAAATAAATAAAATAATAAAATTCCTCTCTCCTTTCTCTAAGTCAAACCCCCCCCAGGTCAGTTTTTCCAAATCAAAAACGAAATAAAAAGAAAAAAAACTTGATCGCGCATCTAGTCCTCCGCCTGTGCCTCCGTCGCGGCCTCCCCCCATCACCCCTGGCCAGCGCCGACCTCGCCAGACCCCCCTCCTCCAGTCGCATCTTCTCCCTCCCCGGTTCTCCTCCGTTCCCCAAAGCCTTGCACGCCAGACGAACCCCAAACCGAACGCTAAATCCGCCTCCACCACTACATGGCCCAACGCCGGAGCTCCTCCGCCTCCCCTGCCACGTCAGCGCGACGGTGAACCCCCCTGCCTTCGATTTCTACTGTAAGCCCTTTTTACTTATTTATTTTTATTTTATTTCATGCAATTTGTCTAAAAAAAAATGGGGGGATTTTAAATCAGTTTTATATCAGAGCAGCATTGTTTTAAATTAAAAAGATAAGATCTTTGTTTAGAAAAAGATTAGATTTTTATAATATAAAAGATTTGATTTTTAATTTGTTAAAAGATTTGATTTTTAATTTGTTAAAAGATTCGATTTTTAGTATGATAAAGTTACGATTTTTATGAAAGTAAAAATACGATTTTTGGTTATGTAAAGATATGATTTTTAGTTTAAAAAGATACGATTTTTATAATATGAGAAGCGTTATAAAAATTCGATTTTTATACATGTAAATAGCGAATAAAGTTTTGATTTTATTATGAAGAGAAATAAAAATATGAACTTTATTTTTATCATGAAATAGCAAGAATAAAGATTCGTTTTTATACGAGTAGCGGATTAAAAATATGATTTTTATATTATATAGGTAGTAAAAATGTGATTTTTATCCATGTAGGGTAGTTATAAAAATGTGATTTTTATATACATACCAACAATATAAAGATGCGATTTTTATATATGTAGTGGATACGGACAACGAAAGTGACAAAAGGCGAGCACGACAAAGATTTTCTACATATGAAGAGTCGCGGTGTTTGGTTTAGCTTCTCTGTGAGAACTTCTCACTTTTAATTTAATTTTCTAGTTAAAATATATACTAGGATGCAGACGGTGCTTAGCAGCACCCGATGCCTGTCGTCCACAGACCATGGACGACTTGTTTGTTTGATTGATTATGTTGTGAAAATTGATTGTGTGTAATGGAATGAAATAAAATATTTTATAGTTAAAAATATAATTTTTAACGTGTATATGAATGAAATAAATATTTATAAACAAATCGGACGATTTGTTTATATACACACATTTGACTGATATGGATTGGGACGATAAAATTTTACACATCACCCAACTTCACGAATAAATCTGTGTTTGATTGTTTGAAACCCCACACGGGTATTGGGATGATATATGACATACACTAATCCCAATAATTAGCTATATGTTGATCGGTTGTTTGACAGACTGTTATAAGCGTTGAATATTTATATTTGATGCTTATGCAGTGTAGAACGAACTTTGGATGATGATTGATTGTTTATCGTCATTGTTGTATACATGCATTGGATGAAATCCATATAACTGAAATTATATGGTAGTTGACTGTGTCTGATTCCAGTTCAGAATTAACGAATATTTCAAAATAATATTCAGTGAAAATTGAATGGAAATCAAATTGAAATTGAATTGAAAACGAATTGAAATTAAATTGAAAATGAATTGAAAATGAATTGAAATCGAATAAAAATGAATGTAAAACGAATTTATAATGGAAAATTCAATTTTGATTTGAAATTGAATATGAAGTTGAAATCATTTTGAAAACGAATTTAAAACGATTTATAAAATACGATTTAAAAACAAATCGACGAAATATATATATAATATATATAATGACCTGAATTGAACACGCCACGCAGCGGTAGTTCGTGAATTTCGACCATTGACTTCGAATGGACATTATGGGAGATCCGACCATCAGATTCTCCTAAAACCGGAACCGTTGGGTTCGTATCAAAAAGAGCTTTCTAACGAATGCGAGAAATTAGAAATATAACAGTTGGATTTGGAATTATGTCCAAATCAAATTTGGAAAAGGTCGTTGTAAGTGCAGTTCGATGACCGTTTATGGAAATCGACTGTACGGGCCTTGATAAAATTATTAAAAATATCAATAATTTGTATAAAATCATAATAAATGATTTGGAAAGAACTGGGATGAAAAATCCCATATTTGGAAAGATAAAAATGCATTTTTATCAAAATGAACTAGTTTTGAACTAGAATTATAAATTCAATATTTTTTTAAATAAATAAACTGGATTTGAAATGGTTTTAAAAATAACCAGAATTTCCAATATATGAATTGGAATGGATTTGAATTGAAATTATCTTTGGAATATTTCGATACTGGATCCCGTGATTATACGGATATTGTGGAGGAAATCTGGAAGATATATTTTATATCGTTATTTCCAAAGCGATATTTGTTGGTTTCAGAATTTGATATTGAATATAGGCCGATATATTTTCTATTCAGAGCCTTGTATTTAATATCAAATGAAATTTGGGTTTATCGTGAATGGTGTCTTCATCAACACTGTTCTTGAACCCAGTTGAGAAAAGATTGAATCTTTTTATTTAGATTTAATGAAGTATACCAATTGATTAATATATTTTATTGGAATCGAATTAGAATCGATTTCTGAGTTTATTGTGAACTGTGTTTTTAATAACATTTGTTCTTTAACCCGATTATAAGTGGAATGTAAATTGGGTTTATTGTGAATTGTGTCTTTAATGACATTCATTCTTTAACCCGATTTACAATGAAATATGATTTGGAATTTTTAAATCTTTTTATAAAGATTTAATGGGATTTTCCAAAGTTAAATAATCATAAATATTGATTTTTGGGAAGATTAAAACTAAGTGGAGTTTTAATGAATCTTTAATTAGATTGAAATGTGAATTGATAATATAAATTATCAAATATAGGAAATGATCGAGAATGGAGTATCACCAGTTTTGCTCCGAGCGATAGTTAAATCTTTAATTAGATTTGAACGGAAAATGGTAATTAAATTTACCGATAACACCGTGGTGTTAGTTATGGGGTAATAACAGTTTTGCTCCATGGGATAAATAGGTTGGGATTGGGAAATAAAATAAATAATTACTTCGGTGTGGTTCGCTAATCCCGACTAGTTTGGAAAACCATAATTTGGTTTGATATGACATCCAAAGGAAGATTAAAGAATAAATTTTAAAGAATTTATCTTTGATAAAATTAATGGGAACCTTTCCCAAAAGATGTGAATATTTAAATAAAAGAATATTCAGAATTGGAATGAGGCGTATGTTGTGTTTTCTAGCACTTGTTTATTATATACGCGAGTTATTCGGAAAGGCCGGGTCTATACCCATTCTGAATAACTGTTTCGACGATAAGTCGAAGATGAAGACGGTGGTCGAAGACCGGAGGTCTTCACATCGTTTGAATGATTACTGGTGATCTTGATTGGGCTGTACACCCAAGAGGATGGAAATAGTTAGTGATCGTCTAGACGTATTTGGAGATCAATGGATATGCGAGGTATAAGGTGCCTCCGGTTTCGTTCAGACCCAGAACGAACTTGTAAATGGATTGTGTGTCTGACATTGGATTTTATTCTGTATTGATTGATTTCTGTTAAATATATATCTGTTTGGCGATGGAGAATTTATTCTCTTGCTTAACGCCCTTCTCTGAGACGTACGAGCTAAAAGGTTATATATCTATAGATATCAGTCGCATGGCTTGAATTGCCTGTGTGGCATGCCTAAGTGGCAATGATCAAGGCTTTTGTTGAAAAGCAGAGTCTTGTGGTTGATGATCAAAGCACGGCCTACGTGGCATAGCTTTGTGTATAACGTGAATTCGCGAGCCTCACACCTCGGTATGAGTTAAAAATGGGATAAGGACTGCAGGGAGTGCACGACGTTTCTTTCTAGCTATGGGTGGTGTCAGCGTTTTACTAGCCCTGACATCGTTGTTTATTATACCTCTGTGGATGTTGGATTGCGAGGCGCCTCGATTATAGGTCTGTAAGGACCGGGAAACGTGTGTTCAGGAATTGCCAATCCTCAATCGTAAGAGAGGACCGGCCTTGAAGATCCAAGGGTTACCCAGAGTGTGTAGTCCTGAGGCATTTGCTAGAGTGTCTCGAAGCGGAGAGGAGCTTGCCCCTTGCCTCGACTCATGACGGAAATCCAATTTCCAATACGAGATACTTCGGTTTTATTTATAGAGCCTAGTATGGTGACATAGTGGGATGGGGCACTTATGCCGTCTATGATTGATACTTATGATTGAAATTGTTTTGATACTATACACTTATAGTAATAATAAAAGATGAAATTTCACGTACCAAGCATTTTTGGCTATTATAAGGTAAAATCCTATCCTCCGGCTTGCGTTGCATTGTGTGATGGGACCTGGGTCTTATAATAGCTTCATTGTTCTTTATTTAGCATTGCGCTGTTTGTTTTATGCACTGGTATTCTTGGGAGGAAACCTGTTTCGTGTTATACGGCGTGGTCCCTTGATTTACCTAACTTTAAAAATTGAATTAATAACTATTTTAGTTCTCACACCAGTCACACGACTGACCTGGAGTTTATTGTTTTAACCTAAACTCTGGGTGCCCTTATTTTCCGCACGGACAGCTAGTAGTTTTGGTTTTGCAGATTTATATTCACAGGATTCTGGTTTACAGCTGGAATGATATTCAGAAAGCTCTGTATACGTATATCGCCTTCAGTTGTGTTTTGTATTATTTTCCGCTGCTATGTAATGTAATTTAAATCTCTGATACTTCTTTGATGTATAATATTTATTCATACTCTGTATACTCTTGTATTCTGATGGAATTGTTGTAATTAACAATGAAATGCTCTTCTATTTGTGTTCTGATTTGTCGTGTTCTCAACTCAATCCATGCTTTCCTTCACAGGGAAGTTCGGGTCGCTTCAGCTGGTATCAGAGCTCTGGTTTACAGAGCTCGAGAACAAGACGCATTAGAACCATACGAAAGAATTCATTAGAAATTGGATTAGTAATATCCAATAAGGAATGACTCGTTTGAGGTATGATCAGTAGTATCCTAGAATGAGTGTGAAGAGTATGTTTTTAAAATGAAAACCAACTTTGTTTTGAAAATTTAAACCTTATACGCATTTGAATATTTATTTTAAATTGATTTGGACAATCCAATGTATAAAGATTTTGCATATACGCCTTGCAAACGTGTATTCGAAGTTTTAATATACTGGATAGTTATAGAATCGCACTCTAGTTGCCCGGGGATAATTCTGGTGATGGGGCACCATCGCCAGTATTTATTTTCAAGTTTCGAAAGTGAGATTTCTATATATTTCCATTAGACTGGTGTGAGAACCAAAACTAGATAGGATACATTATTGTGGATTGGCATCAAAAACATGATTTTCTATATATGTATCAAAGTTATGAATTTGAAAAGCTAATTCGCTAATTGATTGATGATTGTGTTGTATGATTATTTCTTTAAATCAACATGTGAATGTAAGGTAAGTTTAGGCCAAATTGAACCAAATATTCAACTGTATTGAAAAATGATTACATTTGCAATTGCATGCATGGACATATATATGTGTGAACATGTCATAGCAAGGAGGCTAGAGAAGAGGAATAAAATTGTTTGCCCAACAAATAGGTACATGTTTACTAATTTCTTAGGTTTTGGGTGATTTTATGAGCCGATTGGCTAGCCACTTGGCTTTTTCCTTTTCTTTTGGATTGGTGAGGGCCATGGGAGGCTATTTGAAATATCCCGAAACTCTCGGTGCAGGGGAGGTTATGGCAAAAAAATTCAAAAATTTAGGGTGTTAGCCAAATTTTTGAAAATTTTGAAAAGTTCTTAGAAACTGAAAAGTTGAAGAACTTAAGCCACAATGAAAATAATGAAAGTTGAGTTGGTTTGTAAAACAACTTTCAGCTTCGTTCCTTTTCGGGGACGAAAAGTTTTAAGTGGGGGAGATGATACCAAACTGAGACGACCCGAACTTCCCCGGTAAGGAAAGACCGAATTGAATTGAGAACAAGACGAACCAAAACACAAATAGAAGAACATTTCATTGTTTATAACAAAAATTTCATCAGATTACAAGAATATACAGAGTATGAATAAATATTACACATCATAAAATATCAGAGATATACAATACAATACATAGCAGCGGAAAATAATACAAAACACAATTGAAGGAGATATATGGATACAAAGCTTTTCGAATATCATTCCAGCTGTAAACTAGGATCCTGTGAATATAAATCTGCAAAACCAAAACTAGAAGCTACCCATGTGGAAATAGGGGCACCCAGAGTTTAGGTTAAAACAATAAACTCCAGATCAATCATGGGACAGGTGTGAGAACTAAAACAGTTATAAAACTTTATTTTAAAGTTAGGTAAATCAAGGGACCACGCCGTATAACACGGAACAAGTTTCCTCCCAAGAATACCAGTGAATAAAACAACAGCGCAATGCTAAATAAAGAATAATGAAGCTATTATAAGACCCAGGTCCCATCACACAATGCAACACAAGCCGGGGGATAAGGTTTTACTTTATAATAGCCAAAGAATGCTTGATACGCCAAATTTCATCTTTTATTATTACTATAGGTGTATAGTGTCAAAACAATTTCAATCATAAGTATCAATCATAGACGGCATAAGTGCCCCATACCACTATGTCGCCATATATAGGTTATACAATCAAAACCGCAAAGTCACGTATTGGAAGTTGGATTTCCATCTGTGAACCGAGGCAAGGGATCGTCCTCACCGCTTCGAGACAATCTAGCCCATGTCTCAGGCAAGCACGCATACAAGCCTTGGATCGTCAGGGTCGGTCCACCGATGCGGATTATTATGCCTGAACACTGTGTTTCCCCGCCATATGGGGCGTAAATGAGCCAAATGACTCCATCGGACCCGGATCGTCTGATCTAACCGAGGCGCCTCGCTATCCATCATCCACATAACCACTCCTAGCTAGAAGAAAACTCATGTCCTCCCAGAGGTCCTTTCCCGTTTTTGGTTCACACCGGGGTGTGAGGCTCGTGAATTAACGCTACACAAAGCTACGCCACAAAGGCCGTGCTTTGATCATCAACCATAAGACTCTGCTTTTCAACAGAAGCCTTGATCATTTGCATCTTAGCATGCCACATAGGCAAACCACTCCATGCAACCGATATCAATCACACAGAATGAAATCCGATGTCAGACACACATCCATTTACAAGTCCGTTCTGGGTCTGAACGAAACCGTAGGAACCTTATTCCTCGCATATCCATCGATCTTCAAGTACGTCTGGACGATCACCAACTGATTCCCTCCTCTTGGGTGTACAGCTCAATCAAGATCATCAGTAATTATCCAAACGATGTGAAGACCTCCGGTCTTCGACCACCGTCTTCATCCTCGACACCTCGTTGAATCAGTTATTCAGAATGGGATAAACCCGGTCTTTCTGATTAACTCGCGTATATAATAAACAAATGTTACACAAACACAACATACGCCTCATTCCAATTCAGAACATTCTTTTATTCAAATATTCACATCTATAGGGAAAGGTTCCCATTAATTTTATCAAAGATAAATTCTTTTAAATTTATTCTTTAATTTTCTTTTGAATATCAATTCAAACCAAATTATGGTTTATCCAAACTAGTCGGGATTAATGAACCTTACCGAAGTAATCATTTGTTTTAAATTTCCCAACCCCAACCTATTTATCCCATGAAGTAAAACTGGTAATACTTCATATCTAACACCACGGTGTTATCAGTAAATTCAATTACCATTTCACGTTCAAATCTAATTAAAGATTTGACTATCGCCAGGAGTAAAACTGGTGGTACTCCATTCTCGATCATTTCTTGAATCTGATAATTTTAATTATCAAATTTACTTTTCAATCTAATTAAAGATTCATTAAAACTCTAATTCAGTTTTTAATTTCCAAAAATCATTACTTAATGATTATTCAAATTCAGGAAATAAATCCTATCTTTAATTGGGTTAAAGAACCAATGTCATTTAAAACACGGTTCACGATAAAACCCAAAATCACATTCTATTCCATCAGCCTTTAACCGTAAATTAGCAAGTGAACAATTCCCTAAGTAATAACCCCGAAGGCTAAAACCAACATCAGATCAATACCTAGGAAACCATTCGACTTAACTAATCTCTAGTTCGTTTCTGATTTTCTTAACTCTGTTGGGTCTAAGAACAGTATTATTAAAGATACCATTCACGACAACCCAAATCACATTCCATCGATTATCGGGTTAAAGAACAAATGTTGTTTAAAACACCGTTCATGATAAACCCAAATCCCATTTGATATTAAATACAAGGTTCTGAATAGAAAATATATCGGCTTATATTCAATATCAAATACTACAACCAACAAATATCGTATTGGAAATAACGATATAAATATATCTTTCAAATTTCCATAACAATATCTGTGTAATCACGAAATTCAATATCGAAATATTTCGATTCAAATCCATTTCCAATTTATATATTGGAAATTCTGGTTGTTTTTAAAACCATTTCAAATCCAATTTATTTATTTAAAAATAATTGAATTATAATTCTAGTTCAAAACTAGTTCATTTCGATAAAAATAGATTTTTGATTATATGAAGATAAGTTTTTTTGTTTGATAAAGATATGATTTTTGGTTATATAAAAATATGAGTTTTAGTTTGATAAAAATATTATTTTTATCGTATGAATGAAATGATTTTTATGAAGTTGAAATTGTTTCTGAAACGAATTTATAACGATTTATAAAATACGTTTTAAATGGAAATCGACGAAATATATATTATATATATTATATATAATATAATGGCCTGAATAGAACGCGCCACGCTGCGTCAGTTCGCGAATTTCGACCATTGATTTCGAATGGATATTACGGGAGACCCGACAGTCGGATTCTCCTAATACCAGAACCGTTGGGTTCGTATCGAGAAGAGCTTTCTAACGAATATTAGAAATTAGAAGTCTAACGGTTGGATTTGGAATTATGTCCAAATCAAATTTGGAAAAGGTCGCTGTAAGTGTAGTTCGATGGCCGTTGATGGAAATCGACTGTACGGGCCTTGATAAAATTATTAAAAATATAAATAATTAGCGTAAAATCATAAGATATGATTTGGAAAGAATATAAATCTGCAAAACCAAAACTACTAGCTGCCCGTGCGGAAAATAAGGGCACCCAGAGTTTAGGTTAAAACAATAAACTCCAGATCAGTCATGTGACTGGTGTGAGAACTAAAACAGTTATTAATTCAATTTTTAAAGTTAGGTAAATCAAGGGACCACGCCGTATAACACGGATCGGGTTTCCTCCCAAGAATACCAGTGCATAAAACAAACAGCGCAATGCTAAATAAAGAACAATGAAGCTATTATAAGACCCAGGTCCCATCACACAATGCAACGCAAGCCGGAGGATAGGGTTTTACCTTATAATAGCCAAAAATGTTTGGTACGTGAAATTTCATCTTTTATTATTACTATAAGTGTATAATGTCAAAACAATTTCAATCATACGTATCAATCATAGACGACATAAGTTCCCCATCCCACTATGTCGCCATACTAGGCTCTACAAATAAAACCTAAGTATCTCGTATTGGAAATTGGATTTCTGTCATGAGTCGAGGCAAGGGGCAAGCTCCTCTCCGCTTCGAGACACTCTAGCAAATGCCTCAGGACTACACACTCTGGGTAACCCTTGGATCTTCAGGGTCGGTCCTCTCTTACGTTTGAGGATTGGCAATTCATGAACACACGTTTCCCCGTCCTTACAGACCTATAATCGAGGCGCCTCGCAATCCAACATCCACAAGGGTATAATAAACAACGATGTCAGGGCTAGTAAAATGCTGACACCACCCATAGCTAGAAAGAAACGTCGTGAACTCCCTGCAGTCCTTATCCCGTTTTTAACTCATAACGAGGTGTGAGGCTCGCGAATTCACGTTATACACAAAGCTATGCCACGTAGGTCGTGCTTTGATCATCAACCACAAGACTATGCTTTTCAACAAAACCTTGATCATTGCCACTTAGGCATGCCACACTGGCAATTCACGCCATGCGACTGATATCTATCGATATATAACCTTTGAGCTCGTACGTCTCAGAGAAGGGCGTTAAGCAAGAGAATAAATTCCCTGCCGCCAAATAGATATATATTTAACAAAAATAAATCAACACAGAATAAAATCCAATGTTAGACACACAATCCATTTACAAGTTCGTTCTGGGTCTGAACGAAATCGGAGGCACCTTATACCTCGCATATCCATTGATCTCCAAATACATCTAGACGATCACTAACTATTTCCATCCTCTTGGGTGTACATCCCAATCAAGATCACCAGTAATCGTTCAAACGATGTGAAGACCTCCGGTCTTCGACCACCGTCTTCATCTTCGACTTATCGTCGAAACAGTTATTCAGAATGGGTATAGACCCGGCCTTTCCGAATAACTCGCGTATATAATAAACAAGCGCTAGAAAACACAACATACACCTCATTCCAATTCTGAATATTCTTTTATTTAAATATTCACATCTTTTGGGAAAGGTTCCCATTAATTTTATCAAAGATAAATTCTTTAAAATTTATTCTTTAATCTTCCTTTGGATGTCATATCAAACCAAATTATGGTTTTCCAAACTAGTCGGGATTAGCGAACCACACCGAAGTAATTATTTATTTTATTTCCCAATCCCAACCTATTTATCCCATGGAGCAAAACTGTTATTACCCCATAACTAACACCACGGTGTTATCGGTAAATTTAATTACCATTTTCCGTTCAAATCTAATTAAAGATTTAACTATCGCTCGGAGCAAAACTGGTGATACTCCATTCTCGATCATTTCCTATATTTGATAATTTATATTATCAATTCACATTTCAATCTAATTAAAGATCCATTAAAACTCCACTTAGTTTTAATCTTCCCAAAAATCAATATTAATGATTATTTAACTTTGGAAAATCCCATTAAATCTTTATAAAAAGATTTATAAATTCCAAAACATATTTCACTGTAAATCGGGTTAAAGAACGAATGTCATTAAAGACACAGTTCACAATAAACCCAATTTACATTCCATTTATAATCGGGTTAAAGAACAAATGTTATTAAAAACACAGTTCACAATAAACCCAGAAATCAATTCTAATTCGATTCCGATTAAATATATTAATCAATTGGTATACTTCATTAAATCTAAATAAAAAGATTCAATCTTTTCTCAACTGGGTTCAAGAACAGTGTTGATGAAGACACCATTCACGATAAACCCAAATCTCATTTGATATTAAATACAAGGCTCTGAATAGAAAATATATCGGCTTATATTCAATATCAAATTCTGAAACCAACAAATATCGCTTTGGAAATAACGATATAAAATATATCTTCCAGATTTCCTCCACAATATCTGTATAACCACGGAATCCCATATCGAAATATTCCAAAGATAATTTCGATTCAAATCCATTCCAATTCGTATATTTGAAATTCTAGTTATTTTTAAAACCATTTCAAATCCAGTTTATTTATCTAAAAAAATATTGAATTTATAATTCTAGTTCAAAACTAGTTCATTTTGATAAAAATACATTTTTATCTTTTCAAATATGGGATTTTTCCGTCCCAGTTCTTTCCAAATCATTTATTATGATTTTACACAAATTATTGATATTTTTAATAATTTTATCAAGGCCCGTACAGTCGATTTCCATAAACGGTCATCGAACTGCACTTACAGCGACCTTTTCAAAAATTTGATTTGGACATAATTCCAAATCCAACCGTTAGATTTCGAATTTCTCACATTCGTTAGAAAGCTCTTTTCGATACGAACCCAATGGTTCTGGTTTTAGGAGAATCCGACGGACGGATCTCCCGTAATGTCCATTCGAAGTCAATGGTCGAAATTCACGAACTGCCGCGGCGCGGCGCGTTTTATTTAGGCCATTATATATATAATATATATATTATATATATATTTCGTCGATTTCCTTTTAAATCGTATTTTATAAATCGTTCTAAATTCGTTTTCAAAACGATTTCAACTTCATATTCAATTTCAAATCAAAATTGAATTTTCCATTATAAATTCGTTTTATATTCATTTCTATTCGATTTCAATTCAATTTCAATTTCAATTCAATTTCAATTCAATTTCAATTCAATTTCAGTTCAATTTCAATTCCATTTCAATTTGATTTCCATTCAATTTTCACTGAATATTATTTTGAAATATTCGTTAATTTTGAACTGGAATCAGACACAGTCAATTACCATATAATATAAGTTGTATGGATTTCATCCAATGCATGTATA
Organism: Allium sativum; assembly: GCA_030737875.1. Lineage (NCBI taxonomy): Eukaryota > Viridiplantae > Streptophyta > Magnoliopsida > Asparagales > Amaryllidaceae > Allium > Allium sativum. Next base: position 169,131,646 of record CM060923.1, read on the forward strand.
CAACAATGACGATAAACAATCAACCATCATCCAAAGTGCGTTCTACACTGCATAAGCATCAAATATAAATATTCAACGCTTATAACAGTCTGTCAAACAATCGATCGACATACAGCTAATTATTGGGATTAGTGTATGTCATATATCATCCCAATACCCATGTGGGGTTTCAAACAATCAAACACAGATTTATTTGTGCAGTTGGGCGATGTGTAAAATTTTATCGTCCCAATCCATATCAGTCAAATGTGTGTATATAAACAAATCGTCTGATTTGTTTATAAATATTTATTTCATTCATATACACGTTAAAAATTATATTTTTAACTATAAAATATTTTATTTCATTCCACTACACACAATCAATTTTCACAACATAATCAATCAAACAAACAAGTCGTCCATGGTCTGTGGACGACGGGTGTCGGGTGCTGCTAAGCACCGTCTGCATCCTAGTATATATTTTAACTAGAAAATTAAATTAAAAGTGAGAAGCTCTCACACTATCTCCTCTTAGAAAAAGGTACCGCCTTTGGTATGTTTGCGTGTCATAATAGGATATATTTTTTTACGTTCATTAATGATAACGAAAATGATAGATGCTAAAATTTATAATGTAATCGTTTCAATCTTAGGCAAGGAACTGTTAAGGAGGAAAAGAGACATTCTACATGTTAGTCAAAGCAAGCAAAGTTAACGTTGTCTTGGAGCTACTGTCTTAGATCATATGCCACATGAAGTCAATCCATCTGGATATTACATATATGTGATGTGTCCTTTGTTTTCGTCTCATTATGTTATTATAAATTCTGCCATGTAATTCTACAAGTTAGACTAATTGTTACTCCATGATTGATGTGTTGATATATGAATTCAATTTTTTTTGTCTTATGTGCAGGATTAACATTCATGTGTATTCTTTTGGATAGCCAATTGATTTAATTAATAGCATATACTTTATATCTTAGCTTGCAAGCCGTATAATCAGTAAGCTCTCCTCTTCTTTTCAAATATGTTTCCATAGCCATTGTTTGATCAATTACGCCACTTGACCAAAATAAAAATTTATCGCTGGGAATAAAAGAACTGCACCTATATCCTACCATATTATATAAAGAAAGCTGTTGCATGCGTGCCATTTAATGCATACACTATTGCATGTTGTTTTTTCATGCATTTTTGCCTTCTTTTCTAACATACAGTTAGTATAAATGTAAAAAGGAAGATTGGAACATAACACTAAACCATAGAAAACTACTTTAACTCGCTGTGTTTCAGGAATTTTTTTTACAAAATCCTATTTATTATATATTAAAAGAATCAATTACTAGACGTATAACCCCACATTTGTTCACATACGGTTTCCACCCACTTCTCTCATTTCTTTATATTTTTTGACTTCTTTCTCTGCTACAAATACTAATTTATAGAATATAAACGCATGTTGTAACGTATACAAACTCTCCATAATATCACCTGAATTTTACCTAACATAACTTTGGACATAATGATGATATATAATTTAACCTTTCATAACTCTTCATAATCCCTTTTCATAAACTCTCCTTGATTATATTTCTTCTTACCGAATTAATAGTTTTATTCGTACTTTTTTCATGCATTGAATCTTTATATTCTTTCGCTTTCATTTTGTATTCTTTTGTCATATTCTTCCATCCTTTATTACTTACGTGATATAATTCAATAATATTACATTCAATAACATCCAATTTTCATTACATTACCTACTACAACCAAAAATTCAAACACAAAATTACTACACACATAAAAAAACATTTCACGAACATCGTTCCATGCGCAAAGCACGTGACAAAACCACGCGCGAAGCGCGTGCCAAGACCACGCGCGTGCAAACTACAACACCCCGTACTCTATGCTCCCGTGCAAACTATAACACCACGTACTCTATGCTTCCGTGCAACGCACGGGATTCCACTCGTATATAACAAAATGCCACTAAGACACATTTTACTCACACACATTTTGTTGTTATTGCAAAGGAAATGCCGTGGCAACATTCTTTATTTGTTTACTTATGAGTTTTAGTTATTTTATGAAAATTTGAATTCAGAGAAAGGTATTATATAAATGCCACATTTAATGTCATTGCCTTTTAATATCTTATTTACAAAATAGGTTTGTCAAAACCCTTAAAATGTAATGAATTTTATTGTCTTTAATGGTTTTCCTTATTTTTTTTGTTCTATTATTATTAATGCTATAGGTTTTACTGTGTGACTGATAGGAACAATTCACAAAATGAGAACAAAAAATTAAAGATACGATCTTTTTGAACTTTTTGTTTATTAAGTATTAACATCAATGGAAAATTATGTTTTCTTGAGTGACTGACATGTATTAATTGTATAACCATTTTCCTCATTATTTCTAAGAATGTTATCTTTGATATCTTGCATTTCCAGTTCCATTTTATGTTATTGATTTATTTATTTTACAGAAAGGTAAGAAACAAGTGTGATTTCCATACTGTTAATCAATTTGCAATGGTACAGATTATGGGTTTCCACCCTTAAATTCAATTACTATTAGCATGCACCTGTCTTTGATGGCTTATAGACCACTGGCTGTCATGCTTTTGCTCCATACGAAAGAATGTAATTTTTTTTTCAAAAACCGACCAAACATAATATTCATCTTTTGTTGGTAATTTGCTAATTCATAAATATTGAACTTTTATGTTCATTATTCAATGACAAGTAACGCATTGTTCACCCTTTATTTTATTTCTGGTAACAAGTCCTACAACTTATTTTAATTTACTAATTTTATATACACTTTTTCCTCAGTGATCAAGTTAACTTTCATTTAATAAATTTTATAGTTTTATCTTAATGCTTTTACGATGGCCTTTCATCCCAACTCTTTCAACTAAATGGCTACTAGAAACTCATGTAACTGTAAACCTATTTAACAATCGACTAATCCTCGGGTTTAGTTTTCTCTAATATCTCAGTAACAAACTGCATTAATTCAGGTATATATATGGTAAGTAATGGCTAAAACATTCAATGCTAGGAACATTCGAATTAGAGGATGCCACACGGACTATGAGATTGTTTTAGTAGGTCAGTGACAGTTCTGGAAACTTTTAATAGTTTCCTTCTCTAATAATATATGATTATATCTACCACCACATTATTACACCCTGATTAGGTAATCATGGACCCTATTTATAGTAGTTGCAGGAGCACAAACAATGTCTGCTGCCATTAATATTTAATACTATTGTGTAAGCTATGAAGGCACACAAACAATGTCACACAGACTATGAGATTATCTTAGTAAGTTAGTGTAAGCTATGAAGGTATTGTAATTTTGTGGTTTCAGAGCTATTAAATCAGATTTTAGTACACACTGAAATTAAAGTTACGACGATGAAGCTTATCAAAGATCCTATTTATAATACTAAGTGCTTGGAGATTTTTCACTTGTTCGAAATGCTAGCAACAAGTATATAATAAGTATGTGTATGTTAGAAAACTTGCTTACCATAGTTATTATGTAACGACCTGAAATCCCCCTTATGGGAAATCGCGGATTTGTACTGTGGAAAAGACGAACCAGAACACAAACAGAAGAACATTTCATTGTTAATTACAACAATTCCATCATAATACAAGAATATACAGAGTATAAATCAATATTACACATTCATTGAATATCAGAGATTACAATACATTTCAAAGCAGCGGAAAAATAATAATAAACACAACTGAAGGAGATATACGGATACAAAGCTTTCTGAATATCATTCCAGCTGTAAACCAGGGTCCTATGAATATAAATCTGCAAAACCAAAACTACTAGCTGCCCGTGCAAAATAGGGGCACCTGGAGTTTAGGTTAAAACAATAAACACCAGGTCAGTCATGTGACTGGTGTGAGAACTAAAACAGTTATTAATATTTATTTTTAAAGTTAGGTAAATCAAAGGACCACACCGTATAACACGGAACGGGTTTCCTCCCAAGAATACCAGTGCATAAAACAACGGCGCAATGCTAAATAAAGAACAATGAAGCTATTACAAGACCCAGGTCCCATCACACAATGCAACACAAGCCGAAGGATAGGTTTTTTTACCTTATAATAGCCAAAGAATGCTTGATACGTTTAAAACAGATTATTTTGATAGTACTATAAGTGTATAGTGTCAAAAACAATTTCAATCATAAGTATCAATCATAGGCGGCATAAGTGCCCCATACCACTATGTCGCCATATATAGGTTCTACAATCAAAACCGCAAGGTCACGTATTGGAAGTTGGGTTTCCATCTGTGAACCGAGGCAAAAGATAGTCCTCACCGATTCGAGACTCTCTAGCCCGAGCCTCAGGACCCAGACACAGGTGAGCCCTTGGATCGTCAGGGTCGGTCCACCGATGTGGATTAAAATGCCTGAACACTGCGTTTCCCCGCCCTTTGGGGCGTAAATGAGCCAAATGACTCCATCGGTTCCACATAGTCACAGATATATCCGAGGCGTCTCGCAACAGCAACAACCACATAGGTGAAAATAATATAAATGTCAGGGCTGGTAGGTCACTGACACCACCCTAGCTAGAAGGAAACGCATGCCCTCCCTGAGGTCCTTTCCCGTTTCTGGTTCACAACCAGGGTGTGAGGCTCGCGAATTCACATTACACAAAGCTATGCCACACAGGCGGTGCTTTGATCATCAACCACAAGAATTTGCTTTTCAACAAAAGCCTTGATCATTTGCCACTTAGGCATGCCACACAGGCAATTCACACCATGCGACTGATGTCCATCGATATACAACCTCTGATCCCGTACGTCTTAGAGAAGGGTGAAGTAAGGGAATAAATTCCCCTTCACCAGGCATATGTATATTTAATAGAGATCAATCAACACAGAGAAAAATCCAATGTCAGACACACAGTCCATACAAGTTCGTTCTGGGTCTGAATGAAACCAGAGGAACCTTATTCCTCACATATCCATCGTTCTCCAAGTACGTCTGGACGATCACCAACTGATTCCCTCCTCTTGGGTGTACAACCCAATCAAGATCATCAGTAATCACCCAAACGATGTGAAGACCTCTGGTCTTCGACCACCGTCTTCATCCTCGACACCACGTCGAATCAGTTATTCAGAATGGGATAAACCAGGTCTTTCTGAATAACTCGCGTATATAATAAACAAGTGTTACACAAACACAACATACACCTCATTCCAATTCAGAATATTCTTTTATTCAAATATTCTTATACTTTGGGAAAGGTTCCCATTAATTTTATCAAAGATAAATTCTTTAAAATTATTCTTTAATCTTCTTTTGAATATCAATTCAAACTAGTCGGGATTAGCGAACCACACCGAAGTAATCATTTATTTTAATTTCCCAATCCCAACCTATTCATCCCATGAAGTAAAACTGATCATACTTCATATCTAACACCGCGGTGTTATCGGTAAATTCGATTACCATTTCACGTTCAAATCTAATTAAAGATTTAGCTATCGCCTGGAGCAAAACTGGTGATACTCCATTCTCGATCATTTCAATCTAATTAAAGATTCATTAAAACTCCACTTGGTTTTAATCTTCCCAAAAATCAATATTAATGATTGTTTATCTTGGGAAATCATATCCTGTCTTGCAACCAATGTCATTTAAAACACGGTTCACTATAAACCCAAAATCACTTTCCATTAACGATGGAATCTTCATGGAAAACAAATCTATATATATAATCGATATAAACTTCCATATCCGACTAATAATATAAATGGAATAACGGCAACGCCTTCTAAATTCCAGATATATTAGCAGTCTTCTTCCACAGAAATTCACTTCGATTATTACCAAATCGAATTCCATTCCATTCCAATTTATTTTATTAAATTGGAAAACTTTACTTTGGAAAATCTCCTTCAAATCTTATCAAAAAGATTTATAAATTCCAAATCACATTTCACAGTAAATCGGGTTAAAGAACGAGTGTCGTTAAAACACAGTTCACGATAAACCCAATTCACATTCCATTAATTATCGGGTTAAAGAACCAATGTCATTTAAAACACCGTTCACGACAAATCCAAAATCACATTTGACATTAAATACAAGACTCTGAATAGAAAATATATTGGCTTATATTCAATATCAAATTCTACGACCAGCAAATATCGTATTGGAAATAACGATATAAATATATCTTTCAAATTTCCATAACAATATCTGTATAATCACGAAATCCAACATCTAAATATTCCGAAGACAATTTCGATTCAAATCCATCCCAATTCAATTATTGGAAATTTTGGTTACTTTTAAAACCCTTTCAAATCCAGTCTATTTATTTCAAAAATAAATGGATTATAATTCTAGTTCAAAACTAGTTCATTTCGATAAAAATATATTTTTATCTTTTCAAATATGGAATTTTTAATCCCAATTCTTTCCAAATCATTTATTATGATTTTACACTAATTATTGATATTTTTAATAATTTTATCAAGGCCCGTACAGTCGATTTCTATCAACGGCCATCGAACTGCACTTACAACGACCTTTTCCAAATTTGATTTGGACATAATTCCAAATCCAACCGTTAGATTTCTAATATCTAATATTCGTTAGAAAGCTCTTTTCGATACGAACCCAACGGTTCCGGTTTTAGGAGAATCCAACGGTCGGATCTCCCGCGACGTCAATTCGAAGTCAATGGTCGAAATTCGCGAACTGCCGCAGCGCGGCTCGTTCTACTCAGGCCATTATATTATATATATAATATATAATATATATTTCATCGATTCCCTTTCAAAACGTATTTTATAAATCATTTAAAATTCGTTTTCAAAACGATTTCAACTTCCTATTCAATTTATAATCAAAATCGAATATTCCATATCAGCTATATATATATATATATATATATATATATAAATGATAATATTTTCAAAACGTTATATTTTGAAATTACTTCCTTTTTTATATTCATTTTAAAAACGAATATAATCGATATAAATATCGTTCGCGTCAAAATGGCGCAAATCTAATCAACACGGCTTTATATCTTTCAATAACTTCGTTATTCTATCAACAAATGAATATTTTCTTCAATATACGAATTTTCTTTTATTCAACACATGAATATATATTTTATTCAACACATGAATGGTTTCGACACATGAATATTCTCAACACATGAGCATTGTCAACACATGACTATTTTGTTTATTCAACACATGAATATAATTTATTTTCTAAATTGGAATGAGACTCACTCAATTACCATATAATATTATTTATATGGATTCCATACAACACATGTATATAATAGCAACGATAAATAATCAACCATCATCCAGAGAGCATTCTACACTGTATAAGCATCAAATATAAATATTCAACGCTTATAACAGCCTGTCAATCAATCGATCGACATACAGCTAATTATTGGGATTAGTGTATGTCCAATTTCATCCCAACACCCGTGTGGGGTTTCAAACAATCAAACACATATTTTATTTGTGCAGTTGGGCGATGTGTAAAATTTATCGTCCCAATCAATATCAGTCAAATCGGTGTACATAAACAAAACGTTCGATTTGTAAATGAATATTTATTTTATTTCAACCCATGAATATATATTTTATTTCAACACATGAATATATATTTTACTTCAACACATGAATATATATTTTATTTCAACACATGAATATATATTTCAATCCACATCACAATCAATTTTCACAACACAACCAAATCAAACAAGTCGTCCATGGTCTGTGGACGACGGGTGTCGGGTGCTGCTAAGCACCGTCTGCATCCTAGTATATATTTCAAACTAGAAATAAAAATAAAAGTGAGGAGTTCTCACCGAGGGTTCCACTCCGCCATTCTTTCTTCTGAACTTCTGAACCGTTTGGATTTGCCCGTACTTCCAACGCAGTCTTCTCCACACTGTTCATATTAAAATCACATTTTTAATATGATGTTCTGTACATTAAAAATCATATTTTAACCACGTCTCTTTCTATATAAAAATTATATTTTTATATCTCTACTACATATGTAAAAATCACTCCTTTACACCGCTACATCCATGATAAAAATTATATTTTTATCTCGCTCTTCTTCTAATAAAGATTGTATTTTTATAACTCTACATAAATAAAAATCATATTTTTATTCTATTTAAAAATCGTATCTTTATAATGTTATCATATAAATAAAAATCCAATCTTTTCGCTATTCTTCAAATAAACATCATATCTTTTTATTTATGAAAATCAAATCTTTTCGCTCGCTTCATATATATAAAATCTTATCTTTACCGCATTAAAGATCTTACCTTTTTATCAATAAAAATCTAACTTTTCTCATGTTAAAAATCTATATTTTATCACGTTAAAAATCCTAAATTTCTCATGTTAAAATTCTATATTTTTGCATATGAAAATCATATATTTTCTACATATAAAGAAATCAGTTTTCTTTAAATAAATAAAATAAAAAAAATGAAATCTTACCGGAGTTGGTGGTCGGAGAGGGTCGGAGCGGCGTATTTGGCACACGCGACGGCGGCCGGGGGAAGCAGGGTCCGTGGTGGCTTGGGGGTGTCGGCAGTGGGCTTAGGCGGTCTCGCGGTGGGGAGTTTTGGGGTTGGGCGGTTTCAAATTAGAGGAGGGAGAGGAGAAGGGGGTGTGGCGGTCGGAGGGACTATTGATGGGGGCGGCGCCGGCCTCGAGCTGCGGTAGGGCGGTGGCGCTCCGCCTGGAGGAGCGGTTTCCCCCCTTCCGTCCTCGTTTTTTTTTCTTTTTTATCTCGATTTGAAAAGTAAACGGGGGGGGGGGGGGGGCTGAGAGAAAGTATAGGAAGAGAGAGAGAGTTTATTATTATTATATTTTTTTATTTAATTTCAAAAAGTACCTTTTTATTTTGAACTCGAAATCAAACCCACCGACTGTCGTCCATAACTAATTACCCCCATTCCGAATAAAATGGGATATGTATCAAAGGCTGATTCGACTGTTTCGATCGATTTTCGTCAAAATCAAAATATAAATCTATATATTTGAATTTGAGCGCACATTTCAATTTACCGGGGCCACATACGCACTCTAAAAATTCCCGAAAAATATTTTCTAGCTTTGTATGGACGATACGGTCCTAACAAAACTAATTTCGTCAAATTCTGAGACCCTTAGAAAAATGGCCATTTTCTAGTCGATTAAAATCAACTAAAACTGGTCAAACGCGTTTTCCTTCGCCACGCTCACATATTGATTCAGAAAATTACGAATTTTGAAACCCAGCAATAACTTGACATCACGGATCCAACAAAAGTGGTTTCGTCAAAAACCGAGGTTGTTTGCAAAATTTCCATTTTTTAAGGGCTAGAATTCCATAGCGACTATTCTGAATTTTCGACTGAACATAACTTTTGATTCCCGCTATGAAATTTCAATTTTTCGGATTCGTTGGAAAGATATTTTCAAATAGATTCTAATATTTGTGGTTTCGCCAAAATCCGGTTTATTTTGAATCCTGTACATTCATTTGAAATTTGAAATCGAATTTTCAAACTACCGCGCCATTTTCAATTCCTTTTATAATTAAAAATAAATAATTATATTCTAACGTCGATTCAAATAAATATATACGTTCTAATTCTATTCAAAATAAATTTCTCGTCGCTATTATTTAAAATAAATCATTTTAAATATTCAAAATTCATCAAAATTGCCAAAATAAAAATTTTAAATTGGCTCAGATTTCCGGGTTATTACAATCTCCCCCACTTAAAACTTTTCGTCCCCGAAAAGGAACGAAGCCGAAAGTTGTTTAACTAATCAACTCAACTTTCATTATTTTCATTACGGTTTAAGTTCTTCAACTTTTCAGTTTCTAAGAAATTTTCAAATTTTTAAAAAATTTGGCTAACACCCTAAATTTTCGAAAAATTTCGCATAACCTCCCCTGCACTGGGAGCTTCGGGATATTTCAAATAGCCTCCCATGGTCCTCATCAATCCGAAAAGAAAAAGAAACCGCCAATCGGCTCATAAAATCATCAAAACCCAATAAATTTGTAAACATATACCTATTTGTCGGGCAAACAATTTTATTCTTCTGCTCTAGCCTCCTTGCTATGACCTGTTCAATGTAAGTGCATGTATATGTATGCAAATGCGACAAATTTTCAATACAACTCAATATTTGATACAATTTGGCTAAATGGTTCAACAATTAATTAATCAAACAATAATGAAACAACACAATCAACAATCAATTAGTTGATTAGCTTTTCAAATTCTTAACTTTGATACATAGTCACAAATCACATTTTTGATGCCAAATCACAACAATAAGCCCTATCTAATTTTGGTTCTCACACCAGTCAATTGGAATCATTTAGAAATCCCACCTTCGAAACACGAACATAAATATTGATGATGTCCGGACATCATCAGAATTATCCCCGAGTGGCTAGAGTGTGATTCTATATCTATCCAGTATATTAAAACTTCAAATACACGCGGATCAGACGTATATGCAAAATCTTTATATACTGGATTATCCAAATTCAACATAAAATAAATAATCAATATGAATAATTGATTTAAATTTTCAAAACAAAAATTGTTTTCACTTTTATTTTAAAAACATCACTCTTCACACTTGTTCTAGGATACTACTGATCCCATCTCTAACGAGTCGTTCTCAATGGATATTACTAATCCAATCTCTGATGAATTCTTTCGTATGGTTCTAACGTGTCTTATTCTCCGAGCTCTGTAAACCAAAGCTCTGATACCAAATGTGAAGACCCGTAACTTCCCCGGTAAGGAAAGCGCGGATACTTTAGAACAACACACAAAAGAACGAAAACAGAAGAACATTTCATTGTTAATTACAACAATTCCATCAGAATACAAGAATATACATAGTATAAATCAATATTACACATCACTAAATATCAGATATTACAATACATTTCATAACAGCAGAAAAATAATACAAAACACAACTGAAGGAGATATACGGATACAAAGCTTTCCGAATATCATTCCAGCTGTAAACCAGGGTCCTATGAATATAAATCTGCAAAACCAAAACTACTAGCTGCACGTGGAAAATAGGGGCACCCAGAGTTTAGGTTAAAACAATAAACTCCAGGTCAGTCATGTGATTGGCGTGAGAACTAAAACAGTTATTAATCTTTATTTTTAAAGTTAGGTAAATCAAGGAACCACGCCGTATAACACGGAACGAATTTCCTCCCAAGAATACCAGTGCGTAAAACAACAGCTCAATGCTAAATAAAGAACAATGAAGTTATTATAAGACCCAGGTCCCATCACACAATGCAACGCAAGCTGGAGGATAGGGTTTTTATCTTATAATACCCAAAGAATGCTTGATACGTTTAAAATAGATTATTTTGATAGTACTATAAGTGTATAGTGTCAAAAACAATTTCAATCATAAGTATCAATCATAGGCGGCATAAGTGCCCCATACCACTATGTCGCCATATATAGGTTCTACAATCAAAACCGCAAGGTCACATATTGGAAGTTGGGTTTCCATCTGTGAACCGAGGTGAAAGATAGTCCTCACCGATTCGAGACTCTCTAGCCCGAGCCTCAGGACCCAAACACAGGTGAGCCCTTGGATCGTCAGGGCCGGTCCACCGATGTGGATTAAAATGCCTAAACACTGCGTTTCCCCGCCCTTTGGGGCGTAAATGAGCCAAATGACTGCATCGGCTCCACATAGTCACCTATATATCAGAGGCGCCTCGCAACAGTAACAACCACACAGGTGAAAATAATATAAATGTCAGGGATGGTAGGTCACTGACACCACCCTAGCTAGAAGGAAACTCATGCCCTCCCTGAGGTCCTCTCCCGTTTCTGGTTCACAACTGGGGTGTGAGGCTCGCGAATTCAAGTTACACAAAGCTATGACATATAGGCGGTGCTTTGATCATCAACCACAAGAATTTTCTTTTCAACAAAAGCCTTGATCATTTGCCACTTAGGCAGCCACAAAGGCAATTCACACCATGCGACTGATGTCCATCGATGTACTACCTCTGATCCCGTACATCTCAGAGAAGGGTGAAGTAAGGGAATAAATTCCCCTTTACCAGGTAGATGTATACTTAATAGAGATCAATCAACACATAGCAAAATCCAATGTCAGACACACAGTCCATACAAGTTCGTTCTGGGTCTGAACGAAACCGGAGGAACCTTGTTCCTCGCATATCCATAGATCTCCAAGTACGTCTGGACGATCACCAACTGATTCCCTCCTCTTGGGTGTACAACCCAATTAAGATCATCAGTAATCACAAAAACAATGTGAAGATCTCTGGTCTTCAACCACCGTCTTCATCCTCGACACCACGACGAATCAGTTATTCAGAATGGGATAAACCCGGTCTTTCTGAATAACTCGCGTATATAATAAACAAGTGTTACACAAACACAACATACGCCTCATTCCAATTCAGAATATTCTTTTATTCAAATATTCTTATACTTTGGGAAAGGTTCCCATTAATTTTATCAAAGATAAATTCTTTAAAATTATTCTTTAATCTTCTTTTGAATATCAATTCAAACTAGTCGGGATTAGCGAACAACACCGAAGTAATCATTTATTTTAATTTCCCAATCCCAACTTATTCATCGCATGAAGTAAAACTGATCATACTTCATATCTAACACCACGGTGTTATCGGTAAATTCGATTACCATTTCATGTTCAAATCTAATTAAAGATTTAACTATCGCCTGAAGCAAAACTGGTGATACTCCATTCTCGATCATTTCAATCTAATTAAAGATTCATTAAAACTCCACTTGGTTTTAATCTTCCCAAAAATCAACATTAATGATTGTTTATCTAGGGAAATCATATCCTGTCTTTAACTGGGTTAAAGAACCAATGTCATTTATAACACGGTTCGCTATAAACCCAAAATCACATTCCATTAACGATGGAATCTTCATGGAAAACAAATCTATATATATAATCGATGTAAACTTCCATATTCGACTAATAATATAAATGGAATAAGGCAACGCCTTCTAAATTCCAGATATATTAGCAGTCTTCTTCCACAGAAATTCACTTCGATTATTACCAAATCGAATTCCATTCCAATTTATTTTATTAAATTGGAAAACTTTACTTTGGAAAATCTCCTTCAAATCTTATCAAAAAGATTTATAAATTCCAAATCACATTTCACTGTAAATCGGGTTAAAGAACGAGTGTAGTTAAAACACAGTTCACGATAAACCCAATTCACATTCCATTAATTATCGGGTTAAAGAACCAATGTCATTTAAAACACCGTTCACGACAAATCCAAAATCACATTTGACATTAAATACAAGGCTCTGAATAGAAAATATATTGGCTTATATTCAATATCAAATTCTACGACCAACAAATATCGTGTTGGAAATAACGATATAAATATATCTTTCAAATTTCCATAACAATATCTGTATAATCACGAAATCCAACATCGAAATATTCCAAAGACAATTTCGATTCAAATCCATCCCAATTCAATTATTGAAAATTTTGGTTACTTTTAAAACCCTTTCAAATCCAATCTATTTATTTCAAAAATAAATGGATTATAATTCTAGTTCAAAACTAGTTCATTTCGATAAAAAACTATTTTTATCTTTTCAAATACGGAGTTTTTCATCCCAATTCTTTCCAAATCATTTATTATGATTTTACACTAATTATTGATATTTTTAATAATTTTATCAAGGCCCGTACAGTCGATTTCCATCAACGGTCATCGAACTGCACTTACAGCGACCTTTTCCAAATTTGATTTGGACATAATTCCAAATCCAACCGTAAGATTTCAAATTTCTAATATTCGTTAGAAAGATCTTTTTGATACGAACCCAACAGTTCTGGTTTTAGGAGAATCCGACGGTCGGATCTCCTGCAACGTCAATTCGAAGTCAATGGTCGAAATTCGCGAACTGCCGCAACATGGCGCGTTCTATTCAGGCCATTATATTATATATATAATATATATAATATATATTTCATCAATTTCCTTTCAAACCGTATTTTATAAATCGTTTTAAATTCGTTTTCAAAACGATTTCAACTACCTATTAAATTTCTAATCAAAATCGAATATTCCATATCATCGATATATATATATATATATATAAATGATAATATTTTCAAAACGTTATATTTTGAAATTACTTCCTTTTCTATATTCATTTTAAAAACGAATATAATCGATATAAATATCGTTCGCGTCAAAATGGCGCAAATCTAATCTACACGGCTTTATATCTTTAAATAACTTCGTTATTCTATCAACAAATGAATATTTTCTTCAACACATGAATTTTATTTTATTCAACACATGAATATATATTTTATTCAACACATGAATGGTTTCTGTTACAACCCGTATTTTTAAAGTGTGATAACTATAAATCAAGGCAGAATTAATTTTTAAGTTAAGAATCAAGGGCAACCGGGTACGCTATTACGTTCGTCTCGAAATTCTGCTTGGAAACGAGTCCGAATTTTCGAAAATCGGAGTCCGTATGACCAAGTTATGGCCCTCCAAAGTTTCATAAATTTTCAGAGTTCAAAACAGCTCGAATTCGAATTCAAAATTCGAAATTCAAACCCAGAACAGACTGGGCGGGAAATTTCCCGCCTAGGACCAGGTCGACTGGGTGGTCGACCATGTAGTCGACCTGCCCAGGACCTGGTCGACCATAGTGTCGACCTGGGGGTCGACCTGGTACCCTGAACCCACTTTTGGGTCAGAATTCATCCTGATGTACTTGGTTCGATTTCAGTCTAGATTCGTTGGTCTGACCCTATATAAACAACCCCCCTAGCCCCTTATCTCTACACATTTTCTCTCTAGCCTGATGCTGCTCGAATTCTGGTTGAAAAGTTAGAGAAAGGGACTTCTTCTTCTACGACGAGACTACGTTTAGAGAATTTGCTGATTTGGGGGATTTCTAGTGATTCTACGTCGCCTCTTTTATTCTCTAATTCTCAAACCATGATCTGTAAGCCCCAGATACTTTTAGATCTAAACTTTAAATTTAATATGGACATATTGTAAATTGTAATTGAACCTAACTGACGATTATCCTGGATTTATCATTGTATATCTTGAATCTATCATTGTATATTTTGGATCTACTTTTGTTCACCTTGGATCTATTATTGTTCATATTGGATCTATTATTATTACCCACCTTGAACCAAGTATCGTTCATCTTGAATCTTTAATTTTGGGTAAATTGCTATGAAATTGATTTGGGAACTATTCATGTTGTAAACCTAAACCCCTCATGTCCATGATGATTAACATGCCTATGATGTTGGATTAGTTGTTGTTCACAAGTTTGGGGTTATTATCTTATATCGACTGCTACCATGACTATCACTCTATTTTGCTAGATTTGATATTTGAGACCACTATATCATATGCCAATATTTGTTGTAATCATTTATCTCAAATTGTACCATGCTTGACTTGTAATCACCTTTGCCACCTTATGCCCGTTCCTTTTATGTTATTCCCTAATTAGATTTAATTGTATCGATTCAAATTTACGTGCGATGGGAATATGTTTTGGGTAGTTTAGGCAAACTTGAATTGGCTATGAATTTGACATGATTTGACATGAAACATAACATGAAAACTTGACATGAAATTATATTTTGAAAACTTGAACATGGACATGACACTTAGAAAAACTTGAAAATGGCCAACTCGAGGTTGGGTTGAGTTTGCAGTGTAAATCTGCCCGGAACCGCCCGGCAAATCCAGTTACTGCAAACAATAGGATCTAATATGGGTAGTTGGTCATATTGCACGTAAAACCCGAGGTTAGACTATGTTGTGGTGTAAACCTGCCCGGAACCAACCGACAAATCCAGTGACCACAACAATTAGTCTAATGTGAGAGGTTGGGTGCATTAATGAATTAATGCCACATGATAGGGTTAAGTCATGAACCACTTGAATATACTTAACCAACTTGATACAGGATTGGATAGGGTTAAGTCACGAATTTAAATGACAACACTCAACCCATTAGAAACCCTAGTTACGCGGTCCTTTTCAGCAGTAACCCACTTAGAATTATCATGATACCCTAGGACTAGGCAGGGTGGGGCATGATTACTGGCCTGATTATAAGCGACCAGAATGACGACTGAGTTGGTGCGCCATTGTAGGTTCAGGCGGACTATGGTCGTGCACGTAGTCCGGAGTTGAAAAAGCAGGCATTGGGCACCCGTAGGTTTACACTGTGCGTGCTTGATTCGTGTGGATGGTTGGCACCCTAGGACTTGATACACCCTATGGTGGACCTAGCACATGTGACTACATTTCATGATAGGGTCGTATGACACAGACACATGACGAGCTAGAATTTTTTAGGGAGACGATCGATTAGTAGATCGTACTGTAGGACCCCGTAATGGGTCATTTCATGATATTGGGCCAAGGGATCATTTCATGGTTAATACTTGACATGGGTAAAAATACTAGTACAGTTGGTGCAGCGAATCTAGAATATGTGATGCTAGACTTGACTTATCTTGTTATCTCAGTTATCATACTATCATGTTATTATCCTTATGTTTAATTCCAGTTTTCACATGTCATGTTACCTTTACTAGTTTATATACTAAAGTCACTAGGGCTTACCAGTCTTTACGACTGACCCTTTTTCTTTCGTTCCCCCCCAGGTTCTCAGGGAGGAAACTCTAGCTCTTAGCTTGGATCTAGCTTGCTTTCTGACAGCTCATGTACAGTTTGGTCTTGAGCTATGCTATGGCTGCACTACTGCTATTTTGGGGAATAATTTACTATTGTTATTTTGAGTTTATGCTTCTTTATTTAAGAACTTGATGTAATGGATTAATTTGTACTTTGGATATATGAGGTTTTGACTCTTTCCACGAAAGTAATGAAATTTGGTTTTTATTTCTACCGCTGCTTTATTTATGTTCTGTCTTGTGATATCTCTGTGTATGTTTACCTAGATAATGCTCCACCAAAACTAGTGCATTCCCTTTGTGAGTGACCCTAGCAGAGGTGGGGTGTTACATTTGGTATCAGAGCAGAAGGTTACCAGACTGGGCAAAATTTTTAAAAACCTTCTAAAACTATTTTCCAAAACCATATATAAAGAAGCATTTTTCAATAAAAGTTCTATGTTTAAAAAGGCTATTCCCCAAAAGCCATTAGCACTTTCCTTTGTTTCCTCGTTTGAATCTTTTCTTTTCACTTTTCAGCATGGCTGATCTTAACCTTCCTGAGGGAGTACCCATACCTGGATGGTTCCGAAGGTACTTAGAAGCTAGGGCCAATGGCGTGGGCCCGGCAGACATCCCTTCTCCTCCTCCCCCAGTGGTCGCGGTTCCTCCTCCTCCTGGTACCGCCTTTGCCAAAATATGCAAAGACTTTAAAGCAATGGGCAACAAGAACTTCGTTGGAACTGAAACCTTCGTTGAGGCACGAAACTGGCTAAAGGAGACTGAAGACTTGTTCGTTATCTTCGATGTGGAGGACCATAGGAAAGTCCAGTTGGCATCATGGTTGTTGAAAGAGGAAGCTGCATTTTGGTGGGAAGTCACCAATGCTACCAGGCCAGTTGAGACTTGGGGAGACTTTAGAGAAAGGTTTGGGCTTAAATTCTTATCATCAGCGGAAGAGAACCTTCAGATGGAGAGGTTCCTAGCACTCAAGCAAGGGGACATGTCTGTTAGGGAGTACGTGAATAAGTTTAATCAGCTTGCTCGGTTCGGTTTGGACTTGGTTAACACGGCCTAGAAAAGGGCTGTGCGCTTTGCTCGAGGATTGAACGAGCCACTACATAGTTTGGCCTTAACTCATATACCCATGGGGGCGACCTTTGAAAGCTTGGTAGATATGGATCTACTTCATGAGGAAGACAAGAATAGCTAAAAGGAGGTTAAGCCTAATGAGACTCAGAATAAGAAAGCTGACTTCAAGAAGGGAGGCAACAAGAATAACAAGAATAACAAGGGCAACAACAACAACGCTAACAAACCACGTGAGACAAGGAAGTGCAACTTCTGTGGTATTAAGGGACATCTGGCTAAAGATTGTAGAAGAAAGAAGAGAAAGTTGGGTGAATGCTTTCATTGTGGGGATACTGGACAAATCAGCAAGGATTGCCCTAAGAAGCAAGGACAGGGGCAAGGGCAGACCCAGCGAGCAGGACCCTCTGGAGGGCAGTTGCATGCTCTTAACACCACTCCAGCTCTTGACCGAGGTAGTAGTATTTCCGTAGAAAGCCTTGTTTACATTTCTGACATTCCTGTTCGAACCTTATTTGACTCTGGCACATCGCATACTTTTATTTCTTCTGATGTTGTTGAAAATCTGCACCTAAGTACTAGTCTAGTTGAGGATCCCGCTAAGGTTTCAAATCCAATTGGGGGCTCCGCTCATTTATCTATGATGTGTGTGGATTTGAGGATTTCTATCTTAAGCGTAGAATTCACGTGTAATGCTTATGTTCTCGGATTTATGGGATACGGTTTGATCTTAGGTATGGATTGGCTGTCCAATTATGGAGCCATTCTTGATTGTGAACGAATGGTAGTGAGGCTCACGACTCGCCTTGGTAATACCCTTGAAATTACTTGTAACCCTAAGAGTCTGGTCATATTATGTTATCTTGAATCTCTTGACTCGTCCATCGACAATTTGCAATCCGTAAGGGTGGTCCGAGAATATCCTGATGCCTTTGATGAGGTGAAGGGGTTACCCCTAAAACGCGAGATAGACTTCCGAATTTATCTTGTTGATAATGCCAAGCCGGTTTCCTTACCCGTTAGGCACATGGCCCCGCGAGAAAGAAGAGAGCTCAGTAAACAAGTCAAGGAGTTGCTAGAGAAAATTTCATAAGGCGAAGCATTTCTGAATGGGGTGCTCCGGTGGTATTCGCTACTAAGGCGGATGGTTCGCTTCGTCTGTGCGTAGATTATCGTGAGTTAAACAAGATGACAAAGAAAAATAGGCACCCACTACCAAGAATCGACGATCTTTTTGACCAGCTTGTAGGAGCGTCTATTTTCTCTCAACTCGATCTAGCCACAGGATTCCATCATCTCAGGGTGGCTAAGGATAACATTGACAAAACTGCGTTTAGGACTCCATATGGGTTCTTTGAATGGCTCATCATGCCGTTTGGGTTAACGAATGCACCCGCATACTTTGTAGATTTGATGAGTAGGGTGTTTCGGGAGTTCCTTAACAAGTTTGTGGTGGTTTTCGTGGATGATATTTTAATCTTCTCAAAAGATGAAGAAGAGCATGCTAGACACCTCAAGGAAGTCATGGATACGCTTAGAGCTCACCAGTTAAAAGCTAAGTTCTCCAAATGCCATTTTTGGAGAAAAGAAGTTCGGTTTCTTGGGCATGTAGTTTCTAAGCAAGGTATAGCTGTGGACCCCGCAAAGGTAGTTGCGGTGCAAGACTAGAAAATTCCTAAGAACGCAATGGAGGTGAGAAGCTTTCTCGGTTTGGCAGGCTTTTATAGGAAGTTCATTAAGGACTTCGCTAAGATTTCAGCTCCTCTTACTAAGTTAACAAAGAAGAACCTAGCTTTTGCATGGGACATAGAATGTGACGTCGCTTTCCAAAGGCTTAAAAAAGCCCTTACCACAGCTCCAGTTTTGGCGTTACCCGACGGAGGTAAGATGTTCACGGTGTACACAGATGCGTGTGGCACGATATTAGGTGCTGTCCTAATGCAAGAAGGGAAAGTGATATGCTATGGGGGTAGACAACTTAAAGTTCATGAGAAGAACTATCCCACACATGACTTGGAGTTAGCGGCGATTGTTTTTGCACTAAAATCTTGGCGCCATTATCTTCTAGGGGAGAGGTTCGAGCTGTATACCGACCACAAATCGCTTAAGTACCTCTTCTCGCAGAAAGATTTGAATCTGAGGCAACAGCGGTGGATGGAATTCTTGGCATCATATGACTTCGATATAGCTTATACCCCTGGAAAGGGTAACGTGGTGGCGGATGCACTAAGTAGGAAAAGGTTGACCTTGAGCCCCTTGTTTGTTGAAAGGAAAAGTCTAGAGTTTATAGCAACCTTTGATTTTACACCTGCTGTTGAGTCATTGACTGTTACGTTAGCATCTCTTGAGTTAAGACCTACACTTCTAGATCAAGTAGGGACTTCACAGAAGGAAGACCCACAGATAGTCGAAATCATGGACAAGCTGATTAGGGTGAGACGTCAAGTCACCTCGGTAGGTATGCCATAGATGACAAGGGATGGCTAAGGCGTGATGGGAGACTATGTGTCCCACAAGTGGGAGACTTAGTAAGGAAAGTTCTCGAGGAGGCGCATCACTCGAAGATGACCATACATCCCGGAGGGGATAAGATGTACAGGGATATGAAACGCATTTTCTTTTGGGCTGGAATGAAAAAGGACGTGGCAGAGTTCGTCTCGAAGTGCATGGTGTGCCAACAAATAAAGGTCGAGTCGAAGAAGCCCCGTGGGCTATTACATCCTTTGGAGATTCCGCAATGGAAATGGGAAAGTATCTCGATGGATTTCGTGGATGGGCTGCCTAGGTCAAGGAAGGGAAATACTAGCATATGGGTCATAATTGATAGACTCACGAAAAGTGCCCACTTTATTCCGGTGAAAAGCAAGAGGACCGCATCATGGCTAGCGTCTGTTTACCTTCGAGAGATAGTACGATTGCACGGGGTTCCTTCTAGTATAGTAAGTGATCGTGATCCGATTTTCACTAGCCAGTTCTGGAATAGTTTACAAGAAGCAATGGGTACATGACTGAATTTAAGTACAGCCTATCACCCATAGACGGATGGACAAACCGAAAGGGTAAATAGGGTACTAGAGGATCTTCTGAGGCTATGCATTCTTGACTTTGGTGGTACTTGGGAAGACCATCTCCCTCTCGTGGAGTTTGCATATAACAATAGTTACCAAGCTAGCATCGGAATGGCACCGTTCGAAGCCCTGTATGGAAGACCGTGCAAGTCACCAACTTGTTGGTGGGAGACGACAGACAGGCTTATACTTGGGCCCTACATGATAAGGGACACTTCTGAGAAGGTTGAGTTGATACGAAGACGGATGAAAGCGGCCCAAGATAGACAAAAATCTTATGCGGACAAGAGAAGGACAGACCTAGAGTTCGAAGTCGGAGATATGGTCTTTATAAAAGTTTCTCCTTTACGCAATGTGGTTCGTTTTGGAGTGGTTGGAAAGCTAGCACCAAGATTCATAGGACCATTCCCTATCACTGAGAGGGTTGGGCGGATGGCCTATAAGGTAGAATTTCCCGATAGGCTGACCGGAGTACACAATGTCTTTCATGTCTCACATCTCCAAAAGTGCTTAATTGAATCAGCCGAAGTGGTTGAGCCAAGCATCCTTGAAGGCGTAGAAGTCGAAAAAGAAGCAACATTGAGGCGAGTTCCGATTCGTATCTTAGGAACGGAGATCAAGAAGCTAAGGAATCGAGAAGTCAAGTTAGTTAAAGTACAGTGGAGTGAAGCCCAAGAAGATGCAACTTGGGAAACCGAGAAGAAGATACGCGCGCTTTACCCATTTCTTTTTTAGGGTACATTCTCAATCTCTTTATCCTATAAGCTTGAAAATCTTTCGTATCATGCTTTTACTACCTATGTTTGTCTTGTTATCTTCTCGATCTTATCTTGAGAACCTTAGGTAGAACCATATGGATGTAAACATGTGATTGAGACATGTTATGGTTGATGTTTGCAAATGGTTGCAAGTGTTTGCAAGTGACTGCTAGTGGATGCATGACACACATTAGGCACTAGATCGGCTCAGTCACATTTTCATGTTGCATATGCATGGGTGCTTACATTCGTACATGGATGAAACTTGTTATGATATCACTTGGATGTTGCATATGAATGAATGTTATGTGCACTCATGTAGAGACTTTAAATTATATTAGGAATTTGCATACATGTTGGACTCATTACATTAACATATTTCGCATTAAGGAGGTTTACTGAATCAGTAACCGCCTGATCTTTTGCATTAGATAAGTGCATATACACACACTTACTGCATATGTTCATACAGCATTAGAAATCCTTTAGGGACAATGGTTGCCTGTGGATGATGTTTTGAGTAGATGGATGATTGAATGGTAGGACATACTTCCTAACTTAGAAATTTCGGGGATGAAATCCTTTAAGGAGGGGAGAATGTAACAACCCGTATTTTTAATAAAGCGTGATAACTATAAATCAAGGCAGAATTAATTTTTAAGGTAAGAATCAAGGGCAATGGGGTACGTCATTATGTTCGTCTCGAAATTCTGCTTGGAAACGAGTCCGAATTTTCGAAAATCGGAGTCCGTATGACCAAGTTATGGCCCTCCAAAGTTTCAGAAATTTTCAGAGTTCAAAACAACTCGAATTCGAATTCAAAATTCGAAATTCAAACCCAGAACAGACTGGGCGGGAAATTTCCCGCCCAGGACCAGGTCGACTGGGTGGTCGACCATGTAGTCGACCTACCCAGGACCAGGTCGACCATAGTGTCGACCTGGGGGTCGACCTGGTACCCTGAACCCACTTTTGGGTCAGAATTCATCCTGATGTACCTGGTTCGATTTCAGTCTAGATTCGTTGGTCTGACCCTATATAAACAACCCCCCCAGCCCCTTCTCTCTACACATTTTCTCTCTGGCCTTATGCTGCTCGAATTCTGGTTGAAAAGTTAGAGAAAGGGACTTCTTCTTCTATGACGAGACTACGTTTAGAGAATTTGCTGATTTGGGGGATTTATAGTGATTCTACGTCGCCTCTTTTATTCTCTAATTCTCAAACCACGATTTGTAAGCCCCAGTTACTTTTAGATCTAAACTTTAAATTTAATATGGACATGTTGTAAATTGTAATTGAACCTAAGTGACGATTATCCTGGATTTATCATTGTATATCTTGAATCTATCATTGTATATTTTGGATCTACTTTTGTTCACCTTGGATCTATTATTATTCATATTGGATCTATTATTATTACCCACCTTGAACCAAGTACCGTTCATCTTGAATCTTGACTTTTGGGTAAATTGCTATGAAATTGATTTAGGAACTATTCATGTTGTAAACCTAAACCCCTCATGTCGATGATGATTAACATGCCTATGATGTTGGATTAGTTGTTGTTCACAAGTTTGGGGTTATTATCTTATATCGACTGCTACCATGACTATCACTCTATTTTGCTAGATTTGATATTTGAGACCAATATATCATATGCCAATATTTGTTTTAATCATTTATCTCAAATTGTACCATGCTTGACTTGTAATCACCTTTGCCTCCTTATGCCCGTTCCTTTTATGTTATTCCCTAATTAGATTTAATTGTATCGATTCGAATTTACGTGCGATGGGAATACGTTTTGGGTAGTTTAGGCAAACTTGAACTGGCTATGAATTTGACATGATTTGACATGAAACATGACATGAAAACTTGACATGAAATTATATTTTGAAAACTTGAACATGGACATGACACTTAGAAAAACTTGAAAATGGCCAACTCAAGGTTGGGTTGAGTTTGCAGAGTAAATCTGCCCGGAACTGCCCGACAAATCCAGTTACTGCAAACAATAGAATCCAATGTGGGTAGTTGGTCATATTGCACGTAAAACCCGAGGTTAGACTATGTTGTGGTGTAAACCTGCCCGGAACCGCCCGACAAATCCAGTGACCACAACAATTAGTCTAATGTGAGAGGTTGGGTGCATTAATGAATTAATGCCACATGATAGGGTTAAGTCATGAACCACTTGAATAAACTTAACCAACTCAATACATAATTGGATAGGGTTAAGTCACGAATTTAAATGACAACACTTAACCCATTAGAAACCCTAGTTACGCAGTCCTTTTTAGCAGTAACCCACTTAGAAGTATCACGATACCCTGGGACTAGGCAGAGTGGGGCACGATTACTGGGCTGATTGTAAGCGACCAGAACGACGGCTGAGTTGGTGCGCCAATGTAGGTTCAGGCGGACTATGGTCGTGCACGTAGTCCGGAGTTGAAAAAGCAGGCATTGGGCACCCGTAGGTTTACACCGTGCGTGCTTGATTCGTGTCGATGGTTGGCACCCTAGGACTTGATACACCCTATGGTGGACCTAGCACAGGTGACTACATTTCATGATAGGGCCGTATGACACAGACACATGACGAGCTAGAATCTTGTAGGGAGCCGATCGATTAGTAGATCGTACTGTAGGACCCCGTAATGGGTCATTTCATGATATTGGGCCAAGGGATCATTTCATGGTTAATACTTGACATGGGTAAAAATACTAGTACAGTTGGCGCAGCGAATCTAGAATATGCGATGCTAGACTTGACTTATCTTGTTATCTCGGTTATCATACCTATCCTGTTATTATCCTTATGTTTAATTCCAGTTTTCACATGTCATGTTACCTTTACTAGTTTATATACTAAAGTCAATAGGTCTTACCAGTCTTTACGACTGACCCTTTTTCTTTCGCCCCTTTTTCTTTCGTCCCCCCCCCCCCCCCCCCCGGTTCTCAGGGAGGAAACTCTAGCTCTTAGCTTGGATCTAGCTTGCTTTCTGACAGCTCATGTACGGTTTGGTCTTGAGCTATGCTATGACTGCACTACTGCTATTTTGGGGAATAATTTACTATTGTTATTTTGAGTTTATGCTTCTTTATTTAAGAACTTGATGTAATGGAATAATTTGTACTTTGGATATATGAGGTTTTGACTCTTTCCACGAAAGTAATGAAATTTGGTTTTTATTTCTACCACTGCTTTATTTATGTTTTTGTCTTGTGATATCTCTGTGTATGTTTACCTAGATAATGCTCCACCAAAACTAGTGCATTCCCTTTGTGAGTGCCCTAGCAGAGGTGGGGTGTTACAGTTTCAACACATGAATATTCTCAACACATGAGCATTGTCAACACATGAATATTTTGTTTATTCAACACATGAATATAATTTATTTTCTAAATTGGAATGAGACCCACTCAATTACCATATAATATTATTTATATGGATTCCATACAACACATGTATGTAATAGCAACGATAAATAATCAACCATCATCCAGAGTGCATTCTACACTGTATAAGCATCAAATATAAATATTCAACGCTTATAACAGCCTGTCAATCAATCGATCGACATACAACTAATTATTGGGATTAGTGTATGTCCAATTTCATCCCAACACCCGTGTGGGGTTTCAAACAATCAGACGCAGATTTTATTTGTGCAATTGGGCGATGTGTAAAATTTATCGTCCCAATCAATATCAGTCAAATCGGTGTACATAAACAAATCGTTCGATTTGTAAATGAATATTTATTTTATTTCAACCCATGAATATATATTTTATTTCAACACATGACTATATATTTCAACTCATGAATATATATTTTATTTCAACACATGAATATATATTTTATTTCAACACATGAATATATATTTCAATCCACATCACAATCAATTTTCACAACAAAACCAAATCAAACAAGTCGTCCATGGTCTGTAGACGACGGGTGTCGGGTGTTGCTAAGCACTGCCTGCATCCTAGTATATATTTCAAACTAGAAATAAAAATAAAAGTGAGGAGTTCTCACCGAGGGTTCCACTCCGCCATTCTTTCTTCTGAACTTCTGAACCATTTGGATTTGCCCGTACTTCCAACGCAGTCTTCTCCACGCTGTTCATATTAAAATCACATTTTTAATATAATGTTCTGTACATTAAAAATCATATTTTTACCACGTTTCTTTCTATATAAAAATTATATTTTTATATCTCTACTACATATGTAAAAATCACTCCTTTACATCGCTACTTCCATGATAAAAATTATATTTTTATCACGCTCTTCTTCTAATAAAGATTGTATTTTTATAACTCTACATAAATAAAAATCATATTTTTATTCTATTTAAAAATCGTATCATTATAATGTTATCATATAAATAAAAATCCCATCTTTTCGCTATTCTTCAAATAAAAATCATATCTTTTTATTTTTGAAAATCAAATCTTTTCGCTCGCTTTTTATATATAAAATCTAATCTTTACCGCATTAAAGATCTTACCTTTTTATCAATAAAAATCTAACCTTTCTCATGTTAAAAATCTATATTTTATCACATTAAAAATCCTTACTTTCTCATGTTAAAAATCTATATTTTTGCATATAAAAATCATATATTTTCTACATATAAAGAAATCAGTTTCCTTTAAATAAATAAAAAAAATCTTACTGGAGTTAGTGGTCGGAGCGGCGTACTTGGCGCAGGCGACGGCGGCCAGGGGAAGCAGGGTCCGCGGTGGCTTGGGGGTGTCGGCAGTGGGCTCAGGCGGTCTCGCGGTGGGGTGTTTTGGGGTTGGGCGGTTTCAAATTAGAGGAGGGAGAGGAGAAGGGGGTGTGGCGGTCGGAGTGTAACAACCCTGAAATTTGGGGTCAATTTAAAATTTTCATTTAGGGGTGTTTAAAAATTTTA
Source organism: Allium sativum (assembly GCA_030737875.1). Lineage (NCBI taxonomy): Eukaryota > Viridiplantae > Streptophyta > Magnoliopsida > Asparagales > Amaryllidaceae > Allium > Allium sativum. The sequence goes on from CM060923.1 coordinate 169,158,300, forward strand.
AATAAATTATTTCAAATAAAAAATGTCTGGGAATTTGTTTGAGCAAAGTTAATGCAAAGTTAAGCCAAAAATAAATTGCATAGAGAATTAGAAATAGGAAGGTAGTTTGAAAAGTCAAACTTGAACTTTGACCTACTGCACAGGATGCAGAATAAACCGGATTTTGGGGAAACGAAAAATATCTAAATCTGTTAATGAGTCCCTTTTTAACGAATACGAAAAATCGAAGTTTCATAGCGGAAATCAAAAGTTATGGCCAAATGAATTTTCAGAAAGGTCGCTATAGAAATATATCGCCCTTGAAAATTGACATTTTGCATACGATCTCGGAATTCAATGAAACCACTTTTGTTGGGTCAGGAATGTAAAACTATTGCTAGGTTTCAAATTTCATGATTTTTGAAGCTAGCATGTAAGCGTGGCAAAAGAATTTGTGTTTTGTCAGTTTCGGTCAAAATTAATTGACTGAAAAATAGCCATTTTTCAAACAGTCTTAGAATGAGGTGAAATAAATTTTGTTAGGACCGTATGGACATAAGAAAGCCAAAAATAATTTTTCTGGATTTTTCTGAGCTAGTATGTGGCCCTAGTGGAACTAACAAGTACGTTCGAAATTAAATTAAATGATTTATTTTAAAAATAAAAGAAAACATGACTGTAACTTCAGAATTAGACCTTGGCAGTAGCGCCATCGCGTTCAGAAGACGTCAAAACATTAAGTTTGACAGTCGTTGAGCTTCGGTTGGAGGTTGTACGAGAAAACACTATTTTCTATAATTAATTAATTAAATAAATAAAAAAATAAAACCCTAAATACTAGTATAAATACGGTATGCTACAGGGCCATCGTCTTCTTCATTTTGTACAGCCGCAAGAACCCATATTTGCTCAATTCTTTGAGCTTCGATTTCTCCTCCGATACTCAACGAAAATCTTCATACCAATACCCGTTTCGAAGCTCTTCGCGAGCTCTTCGCGAGCTCTTCGATTCTAGATAAGGAACATCCGTCACCGTGCCTCGACGAAGCCGCCATACCCCCGCAAACAGCCGCCGTTCGCACCTCCCCTAGGCCCCACCGCCGCCGCCGCACCCTCCCCTCTTCTGGCCAATCGTAGCTCTCTCCAAGACGGTCCACCTCCAACAAACGGTTCGTCGTTTCATCAACCGTAGCTCCCGCAATCTGAAAACAATGATTTGAACCTCTCTTGAAGGTAAAAGCTTCAGATTTAGTCACGCTTATAAGCGTCGCAGAGTCAGTTGTTAAAGGCTGGTTTCTAATTTTTCATATGAACTTGAATGCTAATTGTTTCAGATCCGCAACCGTCTTGAATTCGAACACCAAATCTGACCAAACTCGATTCATCTCAGAACCAACAGCGGTGAGAATTTATTTTTAATTAAATATAATTTATTTAATTATTTATTAATTCTTTGTTATTAAAGAATATTGACTGATCTGCTATGTAGCAATATTGAAATACGGATCTAAGTTGTTTATGACTGTATGATGTTAGATCCGCGAATCTAAACGTTAGATCTGAAATTATTGGCTAATTAAAATAGATTATTTATTAATATTATTGAATTATGTCTCGTCGATTTGTCATATGCCAAAATATACATCACCCTATATGTTATTTTGATTTGAACGGTTAGATCTAGATCCCTTGGATTATTTGAATGTTGTGGATTTGTTGATATGAAATTTACAATTTATTTTGTAAATTAAAAATTAGAAATTGTTGTTGATATGAAATTTACAATTTATTTTGTAAATTAAAAATTAGAAATTGTTGTTGATATGAAATTTACAATTTATTTTGTAAATTAAAAATTAGAAATTGTTGTTGATATGAAATTTACAATTTATTTTGTAAATTAAAAATTAGAAATTGTTGTTGATATGAAATTTACAATTTATTTTGCAAATTAAAAATTAGAAATTGTTGTTGATATGAAATTTACAATTTATTTTGTAAATTAAAAATTAGAAATTGTTGTTGATATAAAATTAGAAATTGTTGTTGATATGAAATTTACAATTTATTTTGTAAATTAAAAATTAGAAATTGTCGTTGATATGAGATTTACAATTTATTTTGTAAACTGAAGTTAAAATTTGTCATTGTCGTAAAGTTTACATTTTATTTTGGAAATTTAAAGTTAGAACTTGGCGATGTCATAAAGTTTACATTTTATTTTGAAAATTTAAAGTTAGACTTTGCGATGACATTAAAATTACATTTTGTTTTGTAAATTTAAAATTAGAATTTGCAATGTCATGAAGATGTACATTTTATTATGTAAGTTAAAATTAGAATTTGTGATGACATGAAATTTTACATGTTACTATGTAAATAAAGTATTTTCACCGTATGCATAAATTTACATTATTTTCAATGTAAATTAAATAGTAAATTTAACCGTAGGATGCTATTAACATTTTTAATGATAATATAACACTATGGGTTGTCATTAAATTTTTTAATGTTAATATTTAAAAGGAATTTAACCGTAGGAAGATTTACATTATTTTTAATGAAATAGAAAGAATGGATTTCACATTGTAATTAGAGAATGAAAATTTACATTCTCCCCAATATAAATATGTATGAATTTCACCCTGTGTACATTTTACATTATTTTTAATGTGAATTATATAGTAATTACAACGTAGGATAATTTTTCACTATTTTATAATGAAAATAAAAAGTCAACATTTTTATGTTGAAAGTAAAAAGATCATCTTTTTATGTTGTAAATAAAAAGACAACATTTTTATGTTGAAATTAAAAAGGGCAATCTTTTTACGTTGAAAATAAAAAGACAATATTTTTATTGTAAATAAAAAGATGAAAATTTGACGATGTAAATAAAAAGACAATCTTTTTGAAATTAAAATAAAAAGATGAGTTTTTACGGTGAATATAGAAGAAGTTGATATTTTTGCATCGTAAAGAAAAAAAAATATCGTTTTTACGTGGTAAAATAGAAAAGATAATATTTTTACATTGTAAAATAGAAAAGATAATATTTTTACATTGAAAAGTATAAAAGAGATATTTTTACATTATAAAGAGAAAAAGTTGACATCTTTACATCGTAAACACAAAAGTGAATATTTTTACATTGTAGGTAAAAGAATGAAACTTTATGATGTAAAATAAATTGCATCGTCATTTGAAGTTAAAGAATGAATTTTTGGCATGTGAAATAAATAATATTTTTATATGTTACGCAAGTTTACATTTTATCCAATGTAAATAAATAAGAATGCGTCATGTAATGCAAGTTTGCATTTTATTTTATTTTTAATGTAAATAAAAGTAAGATTCTGAGAATGCGTCGTTAAGTAAGAAATTTAATTATCTTAAATAATTAAGACGAGAATTAGCCGTTATAAAATGATATAACGACATAAAATAGTTTTCCAAAAACTATAAGTATGCGAGGTTATTTGGGAAGTCCGAGATACTCTCATCCCAAATTAAACCAAACGACGTTGAAGATCGAAGTAGTAGAGTTGACGTATGAAGACCGTAAATCTTCCCTCGAATGGACGATGACTAAGACTCTGAATTGACTTGCTCCCAATTCAAGGGTCAAGGTCATTGGCCAGACGTACGTGTTGATTTAACGGCTTTGACTTTCGCTCAGACCCAGAGCATAAGTATAAATGGATTGTGTATCTGACATCGTACCCCGTTGAATATCGTGTTTTTGATTTTCTGTTAATATGTAAATGTTGGTGGTGGAGGATTTATTCTCTACTTAACACCCGTTTATATATTGACGGGCGGTCGACGGCACGGTATGGAGTGACAGTGTGGCATACTAAGACGCAATGATCAAGGTTTCTTGTTGAAAAGCAGAACCTTGTGGTGACGATCAAAGCACCGCTTGAATAAGCAGAGCTTTGTGTATTACGTAACTTCACGAGCCTCACAAACCGGCAGAGTCTAAAACGGGAGAAGGGAACGCAGGGAGAGCAGCACGTTTCTTTCTAGCTAGAAGTGGTGTTTGGGTTTTAACACGGCCTGACATTTTACTTATGGGGATGATGGAATGAGGCGCCTCGGATAGGTCCTATAGGATCGGGAAACGTGTGTTCAGGTATAACTAATCCGCTAAGCTGTATTTGCGGACCGGCCCAGCAGTTATCCAAGGGTTCTCCGCGGGGAATCCTGAGACACTAGCTTGAGTGCTCGAATCGGTAAGGAGCTCCTCCCTAGCCTTGACTCAGATGGAAATCCAAATTCCAAATATGACCCTACGGATTTGATTGTATTACTAGTACGGAGGCAAAGTATATGGTACCTATGCTTCCTAGGATCGATACAATTATTTTGAAATGTTTTGTTATAAATATTAATAATAATAAACCCGTATTTGTCGTATTTAGCATGTTTAATCACCATAAGGGAAAACTCTATCCTCTGGTGTGCGTCGCATTGTGTGATGGGACTTGTGTCTTATGGTGATTTCATTTTTCCAAAAAGCATTGCGTTGATTAAACGATTTATTCCTCTGCTTGTTCTGACACTTAAAATTTATGCACGGCAATCCATTGAAATAAATCCGTTCCGCATTAGTGGCATGGTCTTTGGATTTGCCATATTATGAATAGTATAATAGTTAAGAATTCTCACACCAGTCCCACGACTGACCCATAGTTTGTTTCACCTTTTTGCAAACTTGGGTGCCCTCCTTTCTACACGGGCAGCCAAGTAACAGGTATTCTTTTGCTTGGAGTCTTTTCTTTGGAGCTGCTTATCATTTTCCTTGGACCAGCTTTTGACATAGAGGTGATGGCTTCGAGCTTCGAAGACTTTCTATCATTTGCTTTTATCGCATTTCCTTTTTCATTCCAGACATTAGACTTATTTCCATTTCATGTCATTTATTTTGGAATTGGGATTTATGTCACTTTTCTGCAAACTTGATGTAGTAACTTAGAATTCTGTGACTGTGGATTTTCTATTGTTGATGACATTATATTTCCGCTGCTATGATGTTGTTACCATATGGATTTCCTTTACTATGTTGTTTCTGTGACATGTTATATTATATTTATGTTGTATTCCAAATGATTACTCCTACTTTCATACCGTGAAAGTTTGGGGTTATCACAGTTGGTATCGGAGCTTTGGTTTACAAAGCGGAATATAACATAATTATAATAATTCGTTTACGTAGAATCATTATATTCTATGGCGAACATTTCATGAGATACATAATAGTCAGTCATTCTATCATAATCTTTATCCATCCTTTTATCTTCATCATTTCTCAAAATCATCATTAAAGTTGTTCTGACTCTTTCTTTGATCGTACAGAAACAACTAGAAAATGAGTTCCGCTGCTGCTAGAGCTGCTAGGGCCAGGAGAAGGCAAAATACCACCGTGACTGAGGAGCCCACTGTCCAACAACAACCGCCACCTCCGTCTCATCCCTTTGATTTGGATAAGGTGGCGAAGAAGTTCAAAAAGTTAGGAGGAGTGCCATTCAAAGGTACAGAAACTGTGACACAGGCTCAAGCTTGGCAGAGAAACTGCGAAAATATTTTTGAAGGATTGGAGCTACCGGATCAGAGGAAAAGATTCATGGCTTCATGGCTACTACAGGAAGAAGCTCAAAAATGGTGGGACGTAGTCACGATTGGAGGGATTGCTGATGATATGTCTTGGACAAGATTTAAGGAGCTTTTCAACAACAAATACATCCCGAGGCAAGAGGTAGAAAGACTGCATGACGAGTTCGCCAATCTAAAGCAAGGCGACAAGACCATCTCAGAGTATGTTCGAAGGTTTGAAGATCTCTCCCGTTATGCCCCTGAACTGATTCAGGATGACTTTCAGAAGAACAAAAGGTTCATAAATGGGCTTGCGAGGAAATATATTGACAGAGTCACGACCCACATCGATCTTTCTTTCAATAAGTTGGTGGAGTTTGCTTGTCGATATGAGGAGAACGATAGGAAGATTTCTCAACAAGATAGAGAGAGAAGCTTGGCTAACAACAAAAGGAAGCAGCCAGAGAAGAAGACTGAAGGGAGCACTTCTGGGCCCGCTAAGAAGTGGGATAAGTCAAAGGTGCAATGCTTTAACTGCCAGCAATTTGGACATTATAGCTCGGAATGCAACAACCCAAAGAAGGCTAGGAGTGATGACACCAAAGACTGCTATAATTGTCACAAGAAGGGTCACATCAAGTCTAACTGCCCACTGTTGAAAGGAGCTCAGATTGCACATGTGTATGACGGGGCAAGTGCACCATCTTCCTCCGCACCTACTGAGGGAGGTAAGCCTGATGTTTTAGATGGTATCATTTCTATTAAAAATATTCCTGTCACTGCTTTGTTTGATACGGGTGCATCAAGAAGTTTTGTCTCTAGCAACATGGTTAAGAAGTTGAAATTAAAACAAAGAAGTCTAAAGGAACCAATTAATGTTCATAATCCTGTTGGAGGTTCTATAGCTCTTGATTCATACTGTCGAGTACCTATTTCTTTCTCTTACTTTCAGTTCCCCTTTAACTTGACCATTATGAATTTTTTTGAGTTTGATATCATCCTTGGTTTGGATTGGCTAACAAAATATGACGTTGAAGTGCTATGCTCAGAAAGAATAGTAAAGGTGAAAACATGGCTTGGAAATACTGTTACTATACCTTGCCATGGCTCGAAATCTGATAGAAAGGAATTTTGGTCTTCCCTCGAGATCACTCCTATTTCCCTAGAGAATATTCCCGTGGTCAAAAATTATGCTGATGTATTCGAAGAAGTAGACAGCTTACCGAAGGGAAATCGATTTCAGAATTGATCTTGTTCCGAGTGCAAGACCTGTAGTCCATGCTGTCCGAAGGATGACCCCTAAAGAAAAAGAAGAGTTGCAAGCCCAAACTAAGCAGCTCTTATTGAAGGGACTAATCCAGCCTAGTTTTTCCAAATGGGGTGCAGCTGTGGTGTTTGTCCCCAAATCTGACGGTACTCTAAGGCTCTACATGGATTACCGTGACCTAAATAAACAAACATTGAAGAACAAGTAACCCTTGCCTCGCATAGATGATTTGATGGATCAATTAAATGGGGCCAAGGTGTTTTCGAAGATGGATCTAGCCACGGGTTTTCACCAACTCCGCATAGCTGAAGAATGCATTCCTTTGACCGCTTTTAGAGGTCCTGACACATTCTACGAATGGTTGGTGATGCCGTTCGGGCTGTGCAATGCTCCAGCCTACTTTGTTGACTTGATGAATAGGGTCTTCCGCGAGGTCCTAAATAAATTCGTCCTAGTCTGCATTGATGATATTCTTATCTATTCTAAAACTAAGGAGGAGCACGAAGGGCATTTAAGAGAAGTTTTGGAGATTCTGCAAAGAAATATTTTAAAAGCAAAATTTTCAAAATGCACATTTTGGCAAGAGGAGGTAAAATTCTTGGGCCATGTTGTGTCAAAAGAAGGAATCGCAGTTGATCCAAGTAAAGTTGCCGCCATTCGAGATTGGAAGCGACCCAGCACTCCCACTGAAGTAAGAAGCTTCCTAGGTTTGGCCGGGTATTATAGGAAATTTGTCGAAGGTTTCGCCAAGCTATCTAGCCCATTAACAAAACTTACCAAGAAGAATGCCAAATTCAATTGGACATCAGATTGTGAGGAGGCATTCCCAAAGCTAAAGGTGAGTTTGACTACTGCTCCCGTACTCACCATCATCGATGGCAACCAAGATTTAAAGGTCTATACGGATGCCTCTCAAAGTGGTGGTCTTGGCGCAGTACTGATGCAAAGGGGTAGAGTTGTTGCATATGCAAGCCGACAATTAAAGTCGCATGAGAAAAATTATCGTGTCCATGACTTAGAGTTGCTGGCCGTAGTCTTTGCTTTAAAAATCTGGAGACATTATCTTTTGGGCGAAAAATTTGAGTTATACACCGACCATCAATCTTTGAAATATCTCTTCGATCAAAAGGATCTGAATTTAAGGCAGCAAAGGTGGCTAGAATTCCTTGCAGCGTACGATCTCGACATCCTATATACACCGGGGAAAGCCAATGTGGTGGCAGACGCACTCAGTAGAAAGAATGCCATTGTCGCAAGCCTTATCATTACCCCCTCTTTGATCGATAAAATTTCCGCTCTTCAAAAAGATGATAAATTCGTTCAAAGAATTATTAAAAGAATCCAAGATGGGGAGAACACAAGCTTCCAAATAGATGGCAAGGGAATTCTTAGATTGCAAGGTCGGATTTGTGTTCCAAATATCCCAGAGCTCGTAAGGGAAGTTTTAGACAAAGGACACAAGTCAAAGCTTTGCATCCACCCAGGTGTGAGCAAGATGTATAAAGATTTAAAGCGCACTTTTTGGTGGAAATCTATGAAGAGGGATATATCCATATATGTAAGAAGATGCCCGACATGCCAACAAGTGAAGAGCGATCAACAAAAGCCTGCGGGATTGTTGCAGCCATTAGAAGTTCCTGATTGGAAGTGGGACCAAGTCTCTATGGATTTCATAGATGGTCTGCCTCGTACTAGGAAGGGAAATGACAGCATATGGGTGATCGTGGATCGTTTCACCAAGTCCGCTCATTTCATACCCGTCAAATCCACCAGAACTACTCAAAGTCTGGCGCAAATCTATTTCAAAGAGATAGTCAGGCTACATGGGTAATAAAGCTAAATCTTTCCTTCTCTTCATAATTTTAATAGGAAGTTTTTCTTTTGCAAAATAAATTTTAATCCTTTCTTTTCGCAGAGTCCCTAGTAGCATTGTTAGCGACCGTGATCCTATCTTTGCTAGTAAATTTTGGGAAGCATTCCAAAACGAGTTGGGAACGAAGTTGAATCTTAGTACCGCGTATCACCCTCAGACTGACGGCCAGACTGAGCGAGTGAATCGCATTCTAGAAGATCTATTGCGAGCTTGTATACTCGATTTTGGAGGGTCTTGGGAGGATCACTTGCATTTAGTTGAATTCTCGTACAACAATAGCTATCAAGCAAGTTTGAAAATGTCTCCATTTGAAGCCTTATATGTTAGGCCATGTCGATCGCCAGCGTGTTGGGTTGAAAAAGGAAATCGGATTGCGTTGGGTCCTGACATGATCCAAGAAGCTTCGGACAAAGTTGACTTTATTAAGAAGCGACTATTGGCGGCCCAAAGTAGACAGAAAAGTTACGCAGATGTGAGAAGGCGAGAGCTAGCTTTTGATGTGGGTGACTATATCTATCTGAAAGTCGCTCCAATGCGAGGTGTTATCCGTTTTGGAAAACAGGGAAACTAGCACCCAGATTCATAGGCCCTTTCCCTATTCTTGAAAAGATTGGCACCCTAGCTTACAGAATTCAGATGCCCGACTGGTTGCCTGGAGTGCACGATGTATTCCATGTATCTCAACTTCGGAGGCATGTCCATGATCTGGATCTGGTTGTGGAGGAAGCTGCACAGCAAGATTTGGAAATTACCCCAAGCCTAGCAGTGAGGAGAGAGCCACTGAAAATTATTGGCAAAGAAACTAGGGTGTTGAGGAATAAAAGAATCAACCTAGTCAAGGTGCAGTGGAGTAGTGACCCTAGAGACTGCACTTGGGAAACGGAAGAGAGCATCAAACAGGCCTATCCCAACTGCAAAAGTGGATACCTCCGATTAGGTTTTGTTTTGAGGTACGTATAATCTTTTCAGTATCCCCTGTGTTGTTTCCTACTCTTCTAATTTTCCTTTTTCCTTTTCGAGGACGAAAAGTTCTTAAGGAGGGGAGATTGTAACAACCTTGAAATTTGGGTTCAATTTAAAATTTTCATTTAGGGGTGTTTAAAAATTTAAAATAAATTATTACAAATAAAAAATGACTGGGAATATGTTTGAGCAAAGTTAATGCAAAGTTAAGCCAAAAATAAATTGCATAGAGAATTAGAAATAGGAAGGTAGTTTGAAAAGTCAAACTTGAACTTTGACCTACTGCACAGGATGCAGAATAAACCGGATTTTGGTGAAACGAAAAATATCTAAATCTGTTAATGAGTCCCTTTTTAACGAATTCGAAAAATCGAAGTTTCATAGCGGAAATCAAAAGTTATGGCCAAATGAATTTTCAGAAAGGTAGCTATAGAAATATATTGCCCTTGAAAATTGACATTTTGCATACGATCTCGGAATTCAACGAAACCACTTTTGTTGGGTCCGGAATGTAAAACTATTGCTAGGTTTCAAATTTCATGATTTTTGAAGCTAGCATGTAAGCGTGGCAAAAGAATTTATGTTTTGTCAGTTTCGGTCAAAATTAATTAACTGAAAAATAGCCATTTTTCAAACAGTCTCAGAATGAGGTGAAATAAATTTTGTTAGGACCGTATGGACATAAGAAAGCCAAAAATAATTTTTCTAGATTTTTCTGAGCTAGTATGTGGCCCTAGTGGAATTAACAAGTACGTTCGAAATTAAATTAAATGATTTATTTTAAAAATAAAAGAAAACATGACTGTAACTTCAGAATTAGACCTTGGCAGTAGCGCCATCGCGTTCAGAAGACGTCAAAACATTAAGTTTGACAGTCGTTGAGCTTCGGTTGGAGGTCGTACGAGAAAACACTATTTTCTATAATTAATTAATTAAATAAATAAAAAAATAAAACCCTAAATACTAGTATAAATACGGTATGCTACAGGGCCATCGTCTTCTTCATTTTGCACAGCCGCAAGAACCCATATTTGCTCAATTCTTTGAGCTTCGATTTCTCCTCCGATACTCAACGAAAATCTTCGTACCAATACCCGTTTCGAAGCTCTTCGCGAGCTCTTCGATTCTAGATAAGGGGCATTCGTCACCGTGCCTCGACGAAGCCGCCATACCCCCGCAAACAGCCGCCGTTCGCACCCCCCTGGGCCCCACCGCCGCCGCCGCACCCTCCCCTCTTCTGGCCGATCGTAGCTCTCTCCAAGACGGTCCACCTCCAACAAACGGTTCGTCGTTTCGTCAACCGTAGCTCCCGCAATCTGAAAACAAATATTTGAACCTCTCTTGAAGGTAAAAGCTTCAGATTTAGTCACGCTTATAAGCGTCGCAGAGTCAGTTGTTAAAGGCTGATTTCTAATTTTTCATATGAACTTGAATGCTAATTGTTTCAGATCCGCAACCGTCTTGAATTCGAACACCAAATATGACCAAACTCGATTCATCTCAGAAGCAACAGCGGTGAGAATTTATTTTTAATTAAATATAATTTATTTAATTATTTATTAATTCTTTGTTATTAAAGAATATTGACTGATCTGCTATGTAGCAATATTGAAATACGGATCTAAGTTGTTTATGACGGTATGATGTTAGATCCGCGAATCTAAACGTTAGATCTGAAATTATTGGCTAATTAAAATAGATTATTTATTAATATTATTGAATTATGTCTCGCCGATTTGTCATATGCCAAAATATACATCATCGTGTATGTTATTTTGATTTGAACTGTTAGATCTAGATCCCTTGGATTATTTGAATGTTGTGGATTTGTTGATATGAAATTTACAATTTATTTTGTAAATTAAAAATTAGAAATTGTTGTTGATATGAAATTTACAATTTATTTTGTAAATTAAAAATTAGAAATTGTTGTTGATATGAAATATACAATTTATTTTGTAAATTAAAAATTAGAAATTGTTGTTGATATGAAATTTACAATTTATTTTGAAAATTAAAAATTAGAAATTGTTGTTGATATGAAATTTACAATTTATTTTGTAAATTAAAAATTAGAAATTGTTGTTGATATGAAATTTACAATTTATTTTGTAAATTAAAAATTAGAAATTGTCGTTGATATGAAATTTACAATTTATTTTGTAAATTAAAAATTTGAAATTGTCGCTGATATGAGATTTACAATTTATTTTGTAAACTAAAGTTAAAATTTGTCATTGTCGTAAAGTTTACATTTTATTTGGAAATTTAAAGTTAGAACTTGGCGATGTCGTAAAGTTTACATTTTATTTTGAAAATTTAAAGTTAGACTTTGCGATGACATTAAAATTACATTTTGTTTTGTAAATTTAAAATTAGAATTTGCAATGTCATGAAGATGTACATTTTATTATGTAAGTTAAAATTAGAATTTGTGATGACATGAAATTTTACATGTTACTATGTAAATAAAGTATTTTCACCGTATGCATAAATTTACATTATTTTCAATGTAAATTAAATAGTAAATTTAACCGTAGGATGCTATTAACATTTTTAATGATAATATAACACTATGGGTTGTCATTAACATTTTTAATGTTAATATTTAAAAGGAATTTAACCATAGGAAGATTTACATTATTTTTAATGAAATAGAAAGAATGGATTTCACATTGTAATTAGAGAATGAAAATTTACATTCTCTCCAATATAAATATGTATGAATTTCACCGTGTGTACATTTTACATTATTTTTAATGTGAATTATATAGTAATTACAACGTAGGATAATTTTTCACTATTTTATAATGAAAATAAAAACTCAACATTTTTATGTTGAAAGTAAAAAGATCATCTTTTTATGTTGTAAATAAAAAGACAACATTTTTATGTTGAAATTAAAAAGGGCAATCTTTTTACGTTGAAAATAAAAAGACAATATTTTTATTGTAAATAAAAAGATGAAAATTTGACGATGTAAATAAAAAGACAATCTTTTTGAAATTAAAATAAAAAGATGAGTTTTTACGGTGAATATAGAAGAAGTTGATATTTTTGCATCGTAAAGAAAAAAAAAATATCGTTTTTACGTGGTAAAATAGAAAAGATAATATTTTTACATTGTAAAATAGAAAAGATAATATTTTTACATTGAAAAGTATAAAAGAGATATTTTTACATTATAAAGAGAAAAAGTTGACATCTTTACATCGTAAACACAAAAGTGAATATTTTTACATTGTAGGTAAAAGAATGAAACTTTATGATGTAAAATAAATTGCATCGTCATTTGAAGTTAAAGAATGAATTTTTGGCAAGTGAAATAAATAATATTTTTATATGTTACGCAAGTTTACATTTTATCCAATTTAAATAAATAAGAATGCGTCATGTAATGCAAGTTTGCATTTTATTTTATTTTATTTTTAATGTAAATAAAAGTAAGATTCTGAGAATGCGTCGTTAAGTAAGAAATTTAATTATCTTAAATAATTAAGACGAGAATTAGCCGTTATAAAATGATATAACGACATAAAATAGTTTTCCAAAAACTATAAGTATGCGAGGTTATTTGGGATGTCCGAGATACTCTCATCCCAAATTAAACCAAACGACGTTGAAGATCGAAGTAGTAGAGTTGACGTATGAAGACCGTAAATCTTCCCTCGAATGGACGATGACTAAGACTCTGAATTGACTTGCTCCCAATTCAAGGGTCAAGGTCATTGGCCAGACGTACGTGTTGATTTCACGGCTTTGACTTTCGCTCAGACCCAGAGCATAAGTATAAATGGATTGTGTGTCTGACATCGTACCCCGTTGAATATCATGTTGTTGATTTTCTGTTAATATGTAAATGTTGGTGGTGGAGGATTTATTCTCTACTTAACACCCGTTTATATATTGACGGGCGATCGACGGCACGGTATCGAGTGACAGTGTGGCATACTAAGATGCAATGATCAAGGTTTCTTGTTGAAAAGCAGAACCTTGTGGTGACGATCAAAGCACCGCTTGAATAAGCAGAGCTTTGTGTATTACGTAACTTCACGAGCCTCACAAACCGGCAGAGTCTAAAATGGGAGAAGGGAACGCAGGGAGAGCAGCACATTTCTTTCTAGCTAGAAGTGGTGTTTGGGTTTTAACATGGCCTGACATTTTACTTATGGGGATGATGGAATGAGGCGCCTCGGATAGGTCCAATAGGATCGGGAAACGTGTGTTCAGGTATAACTAATCCGCTAAGCTGTATTTGCGGACCGGCCCTGCAGCTATCCAAGGGTTCTCCGCGGGAAATCCTGAGACACTAGCTAGAGTGCTCGAATCGGTAAGGAGCTCCTCCCTAGCCTTGACTCAGATGGAAATCCAAATTCCAAATACGACCCTACGGATTTGGTTGTATTACTAGTACGGAGGCATAGTATATGGTACCTATGCTTCCTAGGATCGATACATTTATTTTGAAATGTTTTGTTATAAATATTAATAATATTAAACCTGTATTTGCCGTATTTAGCATGTTTAATCACCATAAGGGAAAACTCTATCCAATGGTGTGTGTCGCATTGTGTGATGGGACTTGAGTCTTATGGTGATTTCATTTTTCCAAAAAGCATTGCGTTGATTAAACGATTTATTCCTATGCTTGTTCTGACACTTAAAATTTATACACGGCAATCCATTGAAATAAATCCGTTCCGCATTAGCGGCATGGTCTTTGGATTTGCCATATTATGAATAGTATAATAGTTAAGAATTCTCACACCAGTCCCACGACTGACCCATAGTTTGTTTCACCTTTTTGCAAACTTGGGTGCCCTCCTTTCTACACGGGCAGCCAAGTAACAGGTATTCTTTTGCTTGGAGTCTTTTCTTTGGAGCTGCTTATCATTTTCCTTGGACCAGCTTTTGACGTAGAGGTGATGGCTTGGAGCTTCGAAGACTTTCTATCATTTGCTTTTATCGCATTTCCTTTTTCATTCCAGACATTAGACTTATTTCCATTTCATGTCATTTATTTTGGGATTTATGTCACTTTTCTGCAAACTTGATGTAGTAACTTAGAATTCTGTGACTGTGGATTTTCTATTGTGATGACATTATATTTCCGCTGCTATGATGTTGTTACCATATGGGTTTCCTTTACTATGTTGTTTCTGTGACTTGTTATATTATATTTATGTTGTATTCCAAATAATTACTCCTACTTTCATACCGTGAAAGTTTGGGGTTATCACACGGAGGGACTACTGAAGGGGGCGGCGCCGGCCTCAAGCGGCGGTGGGCCGGTGGCGCTCAGCTTGGAGGAGCGGTTTCCCCCCTTCCGTCCTCGTTTTTCTTTTTTTCTCTTTTTTTCTCGATTTGAAAAGTAAACCGGGGGGGGGGGGGGGGGGGGGCTGAGAGAAAGTATAGGAAGAGAGAGAGAGAGTTTATTATTATTATATTTTTTTAATTTAATTTCAAAAAGTACAATTTTATTTTGAACTCGAAATCAAACCCACCGACTGTCGTCCATAGCTAATTACCCCCATTCCGAACAAAATGGGATATGTATGGTAGGCTGATTCGACTGTTTCGATCGGTTTTCGTCAAAATCAAAATATATATATTTGAATTTGAGCGCACATTTCAATTTACCGGGGCCACATACGCACTCTAAAAATTCCCGAAAAATATATTCTAGCTTCGTATGGACGATACGGTCCTAACAAAACTAATTTTGTCAAATTCTGAGACCGTTAGAAAAATGGTCATTTTCCAGTCGATTAAAATCAACTTAAACTGGTCAAACGCGTTTTCCTTTGCCACGCTCACATATTGATTCAGAAAATTACAAATTTTGAAACCTAGCAATAACTTGACATCACGGATCCAACAAAAGTGGTTTCGTCGAAAATCGAGGTCGTTTGCAAAATTCCATTTTTAAGGGCCAGAATTCCATAGCGACTATTCTGAATTTTAGACTGGACATAACTTTTGATTCCCGCTATGAAATTTCAATTTTTCGGATTCGTTGGAAAGATATTTTCAAATAGATTCTAATATTTTTTGTTTCGCCAAAATTCGGTTTATTTTGAATCTTGTATATTCATTTGAAATTTGAAATCGAATTTTCAAACTATCGCGCCATTTTCAATTCCTTTTATAATTAAAAATAAATAATTATATTCTAACGTCGATTCAAATAAATATATATGTTCTAATTCTATTCAAAATAAATTTCTCATTGCTATTATTTAAAATAAATCATTTTAAATATTCAAAATTCGTCAAAATTGCCTAAATAAAAAATTTAAATTGGCTCAGATTTCCGGGTTATTACATATTATATGTAACATTTTGTTGATTTTTGTGAATTTAGCTAATATTTATAAAAAATCAACTTAGTCAAACTATAAAATGATTAATTTCTATAATTTTTTGGATTTAATATAAATTTAGACAGCAACTTATTTGGTAGTTGGTGCTTTTCTGCACACCCCAATTCAATGTATTTTGCGTTTTCCATAGGAAAAATATCCAGCCAAGTAAAAATTCATGTTGTTTCTATCTTTAATTTTAGTCCAAAAAAAAGTCAATAGGTAATTTGGAAATAAAACAAGAGTACACCTTTCATGCCATTACCACCCTTATGTGACCTCCTCATCATAAACTGTTCCAACCACCATAATAAGTTTGAGTCAACCCTCCATAGTCCATACCCAGTAATTTGATAATTCCAACACTGATAAGCAAACACTAAACAAGTGTAAAAAAATGTTTGTGTCTGGCCGTATTGATATGGTATAAAAAATTATACAGAGTTATATGCAACATGATAAAAATGAAATGGTTGTTTGCAACTCAGTTTTACAAACTGAGTTCCATTTCAGTTTGCAAAACCAAGTTGTGACTCAATCTGTTGCAACTCAGTTTTGCAAACTGGGTGTATTTCAGTTTGCAAATTTGACTTTTCTGTTTTGCAACTAAGTTTCATTTTGCAACTCAGTTACAAAACTAGACATGTATTTCGCAGTTTAGTTGAATAACTGTTATGTACTATAATATAATCCAATTGCTTTGCAAAATAATCATATTCTCTACATAACAGAATGACACAACATTAATAAAAAAACAAAGATATGCTATTTCAATTGACCTACATTTCATGAACGCGAAAGCAAAATATCTGAGTACCCACAGTCATGTTAGCAATTATGGAGGCAATTATGTAAGCAATGTAACTTAGCAATTATGTATGCAATTATATAATGCAAGTCTACATAAATAGATAAAAATATATACAACATGACAATGGCTGTTAGTCTTTGATTTAATTATTCAAACTCATCTTGTCATCATAACAGTATAATAAATTCTGCAATATTTTGCATTTCATTTGCTTATTTAGAGCAAATGTTTCAATGGTCCAAAAACAATTCAATTATCAGTTCATTTAATTTAATAAGAAGCCTTTTATTTGTCAGCCAATGTTCCTTTCTGCCACTCAGTTTGCGAAACAAAAAAAGGCCATCAACTTGCTCTACCAATATGACGGAATAAAAGTTGTCCCCTCACTCAAAAGAGCATGCTGATGAAAGTTCTATCAACTCGAAAGGTATTATCTAATTTTCCCATTGAAGTACATTTTTTATGTTTACCATAGACGTGCCAAAAGAGCATCCAAAGTAATACATTTATATTTATTATACCGACGTTCTGATATTTTGTACTCATCTCAATAACTAATTTTAATGTAAAATTTTGATCATATTAGCATTTTTATATGTACATTAAAAACAAAGTATAATTTTGACTTTAGTAAAACAAATCATAGCAATTAATAACTTACGTTATAAAGAGAAAATTTTATCATTTTCCATTAATGTTTGATCAAAATAGTTAATACTTTGAATACAACCCTCCTACGGAAATACATATACTCTTTTATTAATGAACTTCTAGCAAAAACACAGTTGTTTGTTACAAGAAAATTTCCGAAATCATCTAAATTTTCATGCAAGAATATCAGTTGTAAAATAGGATGAAATAAAACAAATCAACCACAAATTATAAATGTGCTACATATTAAGAGAAAGAATAGAAAAAAATAACAAAATTAATGCTACTATATTGAGAAAAACATTACAACTAAAGCATGCAAATGATAGTTAACAAAATAGTGTCGTTAACCATAGACATATGAGGGGTACTTAACGGAACTGATTATGTGAAATCATATATGTACTTCATTTAGAGTAAATGTAACTGATATTAGTGATATTAAGTAATATTAATATTGCCATCACTACAAGAAAAACTGCATATAGCAGCGGCAGAATCCGCTTCTAATCCGTCGCTAAACAGGCCTTAGCGACGGATTTCCTGCATAACGTTATTGTCGGTAAAAACCATGACGGTATCCGTGTCAGATTTTGCGACGGAATTTAGCATGAGTTTTCCATTATTTTACTAATTATATAATAAAAATAAAATTTTATTTATTAATTTAATTTTAATTTATATACCAACTAGTTATCGACGGATAATTAATTTATAATAAATTATTATTTATAGAAGGCGTTGGTAAATCCTTACTAATTACCAAGGGACTAGCGACGAAATTAAATTGAAGTAAACTTAACCTTCCTTTTTTTGTTGGTAATCCGCTGCAATTCCCCTTCTGATCTGTGCATATATATATATATATATATATATATATATATATATATATATATACACACACACACACACTCATCGTTGACATAATTTGTGTTCCATTCAATGCACAATCCTAATGTAAATGCAACACAGTTAATATCAACACACACATCTCATAATCAATGTATTATATTAATCACTCATCTCATAATCAACATTCAACGTTACATTTTTTTCAAATAGAATATTTTCTTATCTTATACTACTCGTTAATTTACATATTTAATAACAAGAAAATCAATATCATCAATTCATCAAAACAAATCTATTGCTTCACTATTTACAACCTTCCTTCATCTCAAACTCATTCCAAATCATCCAAGAGCTAATGAGGATCAGGAACTGAAAGCTCATCCACTGCCAAAACGATCTTTATTTTGTTCATGTAATTCTGGAAATAAAGCGTAAACATGTAAACAAAAAATCCAATTTTTTTGGTTTGTGTTAAAAAATAATAGCAATTTTTGAATGATTTGAATGAGAAAAAAATTCCAAAAATAATTTTAGCCCTTATTACCTGAGACTGTCCATGATGCAGTTTCATACCTTTCTAAATCAGTCCAACATAATAGCCCTGCACTGAGGAGGCAGAATATGTAAATTCTAACAAGTAGAGTGTCATAATAACAGAAATTTGGTATTGCTTCAATAAGAAACATGAGTATATCACTTCAGTAAGATAGCAGCAAGCAAAAGGCAATGCTCCATCAACAAATTCAGTCTAATAGCAGAGCTATTGATCTGAAAGCAGCAACCAAGAAAGGTCGACTGCACATTTTTAACCATGACAACAAAATCCAAAGCAAAAGCCAAAACAAAGATACCTCCATCACAACCCCAGCTACAACTACCTAGAGATATAACCTAAAACAACAAATAACCATAGGAAATTCAAGATGAAACACCCTCATAAGCAACACCCAATCAAATCAGCAAATGCATACAAAAAACTACACATAAAACGAATATTGTGCATCAGTAACGAAATTGACAAAAGCTTAGCCAGCATGATAATTGGGTGTTCAAGGAAGTATAATAAACTAATTAGAAAAAACCTTTGCCAGTAAAAATAGTTTTACATTCACATAATACACAGTACGGCTGATCATACTGAACAGTATAGCACATAATGAGGTTGCAGTATGTATTTTAAAAATCATCAAGTTCAAGGGAACAAAAAATATCACCTTTGAACCATTGTAATACATCTCAACTGCTTCTCTGAAGGGAATAATATTGCAGGCTTGCAAAAGATCCCAAATGAAATTGGCATTAACGTACCACCCTGAACATTTTACAAAAACATATCAGATTTGGGTACATAGTCCAGACCACAAGAAAAGCTAATACTTCAAAGCAGAAAGTGAATACATTGCAAAGATAGTGAAGTGCAATGCAGATAATGAAGTAAAGATGAGATATTAAAGTGTAAGGAGGTGCAATGAGTAATAGTAAGAAGTAGAGAATGAAAGGCTTAGTTACCAGCAAATCGAAAAGTTATCAGCTACTTCAAATTACAGATCATATTCAGATCCAGAAAGAAGCCACAAAAAAAAACCAAACTCGCAACAAACCAAAAACACCTCTCTACCATAACCAGATATTCTCAAAGCCGAGACACACACAATAAAATTACGGTCACTCGCAGCGAACCAAAGATATGAAACCAACATATTCAACACTACAACACAATCTAGCAAAAACCCAATATTCTTACCGTTACAACACAAGCTTCTACTAATAAAAGTTGCTAGCAACAATCATTAGTCCAAAAGGAAGAGGGAGGCAGCCGGTCATTAGGGCCGAGGAAGTGAAGAAAGGGAAGGAGCGTTGAGCTGTCAGAAAAGAGATAGTAGGTAGGAGAGAGAGATGACAAAGGATTAGCAAAGAAAAGGCTGACAGATGAAGCGAACGACGAGATCTAGATCAGAGCGACAGGCAACTATACCATAAGGAGAAATCTAGGGTTAGAAGGAAAGGGGGAGGCGGAGAAGATTAGGAGAAAGAAGAGGTAAGGAAGACGAAATAAGGAAAGAAAATGGGAGGAAGATGAACCTAGTCGCCATTGGAGAAATAGTATGCCGCCATGATTCCTACCATGGTTTTTTGTTGAGGAGATGAAACCTTTTTTAGCAGCGATAATTTTCAGTGACCTGATCGAGAAGACGAAAACTTAAATTCGAAATTGGGACGCATGCCAAAAAAATTGAGGAATGGAGCCAAAATTTTCCTGGAATGGAGCCAAAAATTACAAGGCGTCTATTACAAGTGAACTGGAACCCAAAAAAAAATACATGACCGTAAACTTTGAACTTATAAGTTACCAAATATTAATTATATTTATTTACTATTAAACATAATTAATAAATATTAATTATAACTTAGTAATATTTAATAATTTACAATAGTAATTTATTTTATATAATAACTAAAAATAATAAATTATTATTTATAAGTTTTTAAATATTATAAAATTTTACATTTTCTAAAAAGAATAACTTATATGGTAATGTTTCAATTTTTTGAATTTCGAAATTCTTTAATATTTAATTATTTTCTCATTTTTAAACTTTGAACACTTTGTTTTTCTTAATTACTATTTGTTTATTAATTAATACATGCTAATAATTGATTATCAAAATAAATTTAATTAAACAACGAATATTAATCTATTTTATTAATTATTATTACCTCTTATTCGTATTTTATAGTAATTAATAATGAATTAATGCTCACTACTGAATATTATTTACTTTTATTAGTAATTATTTATTATTAATATATTTTAACATTAATTATTTAAAATTTATATATACTTATTAATTACTTATTGAATTTAGGAAACATGTATATTGAAATCACATTATACACCAGTATAAAAGAACATGATATTATATATGTATATATAATCTTACAGTTTAAATTCTGATCTTTATGAACTGAATATGTGTTGTCTCACAATATATTAGAGATAAGTGCACTACTTAAATCTTATTCTCAGCTGTAATTAATCACTAATTAAATATTTATTATTAATTATAGATTACCAACAACTAAGTATTAATAGTAGATATTAATTTATAATAACTATTATATACTTATATTAACTATCACATATCAATTATTAATTATTTAATAGTACATTAATATGCATGAAAATAATAACTTGTATTGTAATGTTTGAAATTTTTGACTTTCTAAATTCTTTCATATTTATTTAACTTCTTATTTTTAAACTTTGACCATTTTTTTTCTTAATTACTAATTATTTATCAAATAATACGTACCAATCAATTTCTTAAAAGCAAATATATATTAATAATTTCTTGATATTAATTTAATTAATCGTATTAAAGACTATTAAATAATCATTGATTATCAAAACAAATTTAATAAACATCAAACAAAAATGTATTTTATTAATTACTATTACCACTTATTTATATTATACGAGTGGAAACTCGTGCGTTGCACGGAAGCATGGAGTACGGGGTGTTATAGTTTGCACGGGAGCATAGAGTACGGGGTGTTGTAGTTTGCACACGCATGGTCTTGGCACGCGCTTCGCGCGTGGTTTTAGCACGCGCTTTGCGCATGGAATGATGTTCGTGAAATGTTTTTTATGTGTGTAGTAATATTGTGTTTTAATTTTTGGTTGTAGCAGGTAATGTAATGAAAATTGGATGTTATTGAATGAAATATTATTGAATTGTATCACGTAAGTAATAAAGGATGGAAGAATATGACAAAAGAATACAAAATGAAAGCGAAATAATATAAAGATTCAATGCATGAAAAAAGTACGAATAAAACTATTAATTCGGTAAGAAGAAATATAATCAAGGAGAGTTTATGAAAAGGGATTGTGAAGAGTTATGAAAGGTTAAATTATATATCATCATTATGTCCAAAGTTATGGCAGGTAAAATTCAGGTGATATTATGGAGAGTTTGTATACATTACCTCTTATTTATATTATACGAGTGGAAACTCGTGCGTTGCACGGAAGCATGGAGTACGGGCAGTGGCGGAGCCACGTGAGGACTAGTGGGGGCAGCTGCCCCCACTGAGATTTTTTTTATATATAAAACTATTATGTGTACAGCAATACGAAGGTATAAAGAAGAAGTAATATTGAAACGAAAGGATGGAAAGGGGGAAAATGATAGGATTTGAGCTTTGACCAGCTGTCAAAACGCAGGGAAGAAGGAAGAAAGCAAGTCGCTCAGACTTTTTGCCCCCCCCCCTCAATTTTTTGCCCCCACTGATATTTCTCGCTGGGTCCGCCACTGAGTACGGGGTGTTATAGTTTGCACGGGAGCATAGAGTACGGGGTGTTGTAGTTTGCACGCAAATGGTCTTGGCACGCGCTTCGCGCGTGGTTTTAGCATGCGCTTTGCGCGTGGAATGATGTTCGTGAAATGTGTTTTTATGTGTGTAGTAATATTGTGTTTTAATTTTTGGTTGTATCAGGTAATGTAATGAAAATTGGATGTTATTGAATGTAATATTATTGAATTGTATCACGTAAGTAATAAAGGATGGAAGAATATGACAAAAGAATACAAAATGAAAGCGAAATAATATAAAGATTCAATGCATGAAAAAAGTACGAATAAAACTATTAATTCGGTAAGAAGAATATAATCAAGGAGAGTTTATGAAAAGGGATTATGAAGAGTTATGAAAGGTTAAATTATATATCATCATTATGTCCAAAGTTATGGCAGGTAAAATTCAGGTGATATTATGGAGAGTTTGTATACGTTACAACATGCGTTTATATTCTATAAATTAGTATTTGTAGCAGAGAAAGAAGTCAAAAAATATAAAGAAATGAGAGAAGTGGGTGGAAACCGTATGTGAACAAATGTGGGGTTATACGTCTAGTAATTGATTCTTTTAATATATAATAAATAGGATTTTGTATTTTTTTCTGAAACACAGCGAGTTAAAGTAATTTTTTGTGGTTTAGTGTTATGTTCCAATCCTCCTTTTTACATTTATACTAACTATATGTTAGAAAAGAAGACAAAATTACATGAAAAAACAACAACATGGAATAGTGTATGCATTAAATGGCACGCATGCAACAGCTTTCTTTATATAATATGGTAGGATATAGGTGCAGTTCTTTTATTCCTAGCGATAAATTTTTATTTTGATCAAGTGGCGTAGTTGATCAAACAATGGCTATGGAAACATATTTGAAAAGAAGAGGAGAGCTTACTGATTATACGGCTTGCAAGCTAAGATATAAAGTATATGCTATTAATTAAATCAATTGGCTATCCAAAAGAATACACGTGAATGTTAATCATGCACATAAGACAAAAAATTTGAATTCATATATCAACACATCAATCATGGAGTAACAATTAATCTAACTTGTAGAATTACATGGCAGCATTTATAATAACATAATGAGACGAAAACAAAGGGCACATCACATATATGTAATATCCAGATGGCTTGACTTCATGTGGCATATGATCTAAGACAATAGCTCCAAGACAACGTTAACTTTGCTTGCTTTGACTAACATGTAGAATGTCTCTTTTCCACCTTAACAGTTCCTTGGCTAAGATTGAAACGATTACATTATAAATTTTAGCATCTATCATTCTCGTTATCATTAATGAACGTAAAAAATATATCCTATTATGACATGCAAACATACCAAAGGCGGCACCTTTTTCTTAGAGGAGATAGACTACATGTACATGGTGACAACAAATCAAGTGCAATTATGCAGGATTATCTAACCATAGTTTGGACTGTTTCTATATGTACATGGCGATAACCTGTTAGCTTAAATAAATTTGTTTTCCATAAGTTACGTTGAAAACATTATAAAACCAACCTGCATTTAATAAATTGATTGTAAATGTGATGGCCCAATTATAGTAAAAAATAATGACTGGTGGAACAAATTGTTGTCAATTTATGTTAATGTTAATGCATTAGTTTATTGCATATGTCATATAAGTTAATGTTACACCTATTTTTTCTTTAGAAAGGTACCATTAATTGCTTACACAAATAAGGAATTACACAAATGGCGATAAATATGCCCTCTACAATGGAAGCTTTTACTTTTGCATGTCTAGATGGGAAAAATCACCAAAAAAAACACTTGAAATTAAAAGAAATTGAATCGTACTATAGAGCGATGCCGATTAGCAATTTGATTTCATATTGAACACCAAAAAATACAAAGCGATGTCGGTTCAAACGTAGTGATTCAGGAAGCACAAATAATATAAAATTCATTATGTTAAATCATATTAGTGATACAGGATTATCTAACCATAGTTTGGACTGTTTCTATATGTACATGGTGATAACCTGTTAGCTTAAATAAATTTGTTTTCCATAAGTTACGTTGAAAACATTATAAAACCAATCTGCATTTAATAAATTGATTGTAAATGTGATGGCCCAATTATAGTAAAAAAGAAACTAACTGGTGGAACAAATTGTTGTCAATTTATGTTAATGTTAATGCATTAGTTTATTGCATATGTCATATAAGTTGATGTTCCACCTATTTTTTCTTTTGAAAGGTACCATTAATTGCTTACACAAATAAGGAATTACAAAAAATATCAAATTTAACAGATAAATCCTAAAATATGCCAATTTCGAAATGTGCAGTGAATATGGAATGAAAGTATATTTTGATAACAAAGTAAAATAGGGTTTTTAGGATTTCCAAATATAGGACATGTGTAAAAATTGAAAACTTTCAAACAATGATTTATAAAAACAATGCATATTCTACGTTAATTATTCAAACTCTTTTACAATTTGGCACTTATGTTTGGGTTACCTTTTCTTAGGTATAGGAGAAATGAACCCCTATTGATTATGCATAAATTTCTTTTGCAATTAGCACAATGATTTTGATGGTAATACTTGAGATATAAACCCAAAAATGATAAACTAATCAAAAAGATATAAACCTTCCTTAAAATCAATGAAGCACACATGGATTTATTTTACTTCAGGGAGGAAGATGAAGGCTGCTGTTGTTTTGAAAGGGGAACAATAGTAGGATGCCAAACGCAGTAAAGATGAAGTAATTAAAAAGATCTAATCACACCTTGAAATCAAAGTACAGATGAATCTATTTTAGTTCACCCCCGAACATCTGAAGAAAGTCCCAAAATTAGATAACATTTTCAAGATGAGTGGGGAAATATAAAGATAAGGAGCTCACTGAACGTAAATGGCGATAAATATGCCCTCTACAATGGCAGCTTTTGCTTTTACATGTCTAAATGGGAAAAGTCACCAAAAAAACACTTGAAATTAAAAGAAACTGAATCGTACTATAGAGCGATGCCGATTAGCAATTTGATTTCATATTGAACACCAAAAAAAACAAAGCGATGTCGGTTCAAACGTAGTGATTCAAAAAGCACAAATAATATAAAATTCATTATGTTAAATCATATTAAATTCTAGCAGAAACTTTGAAAATTGAAGTGAAATTGAGAATATTACCTTTAATTTCATAAGTATCCATGAATCCGTACTTGAAGATTGGGGAAACCAAGCCAGAAGAAGATGTAAGAGTACTATGCTTCTATCCAATTGAAAACAATTTTTTTCGCTTTGGAGAATAAGATCCTTGCTGGAGCGATGGAGAAGACTCAAAAATGATTTTGAAGGGATCGTTGGGAAAAAATTAATGTGGAATTGAATAAATAGAAAGGGAAGTAATTACCGGTAATGAATCGTGGGAAAATGGATAGAAATCAAAAGGACGCGGTTTAATTACCAATTAAGTAGGTCCATTTATTTCTGTTTTGCGTTCGAGGAAACGTGTACCGTTAATAGCCGCTTGATATATGTTTCAATATTAAATCTCAGCCCCTCTTTGTCTTGTTGTTTGTCCACGGGGGAATTTTGTTATATAGATACCTCTTATTTATATTATATAGTAATTAATAATTAATCAGCATTAATTTTCAAAAAAAAAATTTAATCAGCATTAACTATTGAATTTTATTTACTTCTAATAGTTATTATTTATTATTAGTTACTAATGTATTATTAACATTAATTATTTAAAATTTAAATTTACTTATTAATTACTTAGTAATAACACAAATTTAAAACATTTAATAAATAAAAAATAAAAAAGTTCGTTTCAAAACTCTTGGAAAACTGCAGGAAAATAACTTCGAAATTATGTCGACGGTAATCCGACTCTATTAGCAATGGAAATTAGCGTCATTATATAACGGTAAAGAGCTGCAATTTCCATTTGTTTAGCGACAGAATTAGTATTCGACGGTAATAATTTATAATAAGATGACATATAAAATCCAAAATATTTTCTCTTACAAAGCCCACGGAAATCCGCCGCTAATTAGCGACGGAATTTTCTACTGCTAAAAATCTGTCGCTAATCTCGGTTTTTCTTGTAGTGCATCCTCTAAAATCTATTGATGCAATCTTTGATTTATTCTAATTAACAATGTATGCATTGTACAGTAAATAAATTATTAATATCCATGCTCTAACCAAATTTTTAGACTTAAAACAATTGCTTTGAAATACCAGTATCATTTCATTAAAGTAATTGCAACATTTATTCAAAATCATGTATTCAGCTGTCGTGAAGACATTTATTCAATAGTTTAAGTGAAAAAACAGGCAAAATCAAACCAATAAATCATTAAATGAACTAATAAAATCGAGTACGTTAAAGTAAAAGATCGATAAGACAAAATAATACAAAATCAACCAATTGAACATATTGAAGGGTAATATAGCTTACCTCAACTGGGGTTTCCTTCAATGGAGAAAAGGAGATGCCAAGGTTGGTTGATCCAGTTCAATCGATGATTCAGAGGATGGATCTGGGAAGACGATTTGTTGAGGGGGAAGGGGAACTAAATAGATGAGCCCACCCTTAACCATTTAATTAAAAATTTCAATATTAACCCCATTATCCTATTTAATGTAAACCTTAACACCTAAACCATAATAAATGAGCACAATTTAATGAAATTATCTACCAATGCATCTGCTTGTTCATTCTAAATGAACATGTAGCCAAATGATCAATGTTGTTGAAGCTTCATCAAATCAAATCTCATATAAGTGCCAGCTTACTGAAAACCGCTCATTTAAATTTTGTTACCATCGATTAAAATCCTCCCTATACATTTCTAGCTGCAAACCAACCATCTCATCCTTCTTAAACACTTCATAAATCCAGTTTCAAATGCTACATGTTCTTGGAATCATGTATGTCCAAGTAAATATTTCTTTAACTACTACTATATCATTATACATTTGTTCAAATTTTACAAAATAACAGCAGAATTGTAAAAAGTATATTTAGATGTGCTTGTAATAATTTAAAAAGTATAATTTGTTATCATTATACATTCGTTAAAATATTCTTTATGATGCTTTTTTTAACTTGTAAGATTATAATTACCTGTTGATATATTTGTTGGTGCAAATTTAATTTGTAAGCTCACTTATATTCTTCAATGTTGTGGCTGCAGTTTCTTTTGTCATGAATATGCACTCCTACATTAGCAGTAGTTGCTCTTCACACTCATCTGAGTGAAAATGTTGTAATTGTTTAGTGTTTAAAATGCTGCACTGGTCTAACATGCAAAAAAGAAGAAGAAGAAGAAGAAGAGGGAGGGAAAAAACAAAAACAAAACAAAAAAGCTAGGAAGTAAGAAAAAGTACATTAACTTTGCATCGACAACATAATACATAAATATGATAGAATATGCTAGTTTTTTACACAAACCAAAGGATGGTTTAGAGAAACATGCATTGCAAACAATATTGACAAATCTAATTTACATTAAGCGACCAAAAATAATCCTCACATAAATACATTGAAATCAATTTGTTGGAGATTTGAGAATATCCTCTTCGTTCGAATCATCATGGTAATCTAGGGATTCAGTTTTGGATAAAAAGAAAATTAAATAGCAAGGTCTGTTTCGATCAAAATTAAAGAGAAAGATAGTGAAAGGGGGAGTAGATGTTGTTTTCATAAGGGGCAGTTTAGTCCATGCTTATTTTAAAATTAAAAAAACCAAACCCTCCCTTAACAATTTTTCTAAAAAGTGGAGATTGTCCTTCCCTTAAAAAAAAGTGAAGTCCCTTAAACAATCCCCGGAAAATAAGAAGAATGATTTTTTTACTGCCATTTGTTCTTTTGTTCTATCGTGGGGGAGAGGGCCCCATCATGTAAACGTTGTTTTATTCAACTTTCACCGTAAAAGACAGCTCGAGGCTTCAGAACGCTGTACCATGTTGCCATCAAAAGTGTATTTTGTTTTATTGATTGCTTATGCAGCTCATCTCCCATCAGGATTAATGAACTTGCTAGGCTTGACAATGTTAGCAGACCCGGATATATAACCTGGCCCAGAAGCTTGAAGAGTGAAATGTTTAGGCACTCTCACAGTTCTATTTGTAGTACCGAACTGGCCCACACTAATTTGAAATGAACTAGAAGCAGTGGTCGGATCCTGAAATCAAGAACTGTAACGACCCGGAATTTTGGGCCGAATTTAAAATTTGTATTTTAATCATTTTAATGGGTCTTTAATATTTAAAATAATTTATTTTATATAATAACGACTATAAATTTATTTTAATCGAAGTTAAAACGAATGGATTTTATTTAAATTATAAGAGGAGTTAGAAATAGTGCGGTAGTTTTAAAATTTGAATTTTAACTTTGACTGACTATACATGATGCAAAATAAATCGGATTTTAGTGAAACCAAAAATATTAGAATCTATTTAAAAACATCTTTCCAACGAATCTGAAAAATTGAAATTTCATAGCGGGAATCAAAAGTTATGCCCAAATCAAGATATCAGAAAAACACGGGAAAGTTTATATATATAGGACCCAAAACGCTACTTTTTACATACGAATGAATTTGGACTCGAAACCACTTCTATTGAGTTCAAAATGATGTTTCTGCATTGAGAAAGTATAAACACTTATATATTTTGAGTTTCGAAAATTATTCATATATAAAATATATTTTTAAATATATACGCCTTGAAAAGTGAAGTTTTGCAAACGGTCTTCAAATTCAACGAAATAAATTTTGTTGGGTTCGTATCATCAAAACAAAGCTAGAAATGATTTTTCTGGAATTTTTAGAATTAATATGTAATTATAATTGATTTTTTACTGAAAACGGTCAATTTTCAGACTTTAAAAATTCATTATTAATTCATACGGACTCGGAAAATGACGAAACCAGTTTCTTTAAATCCGTAATGTCAAGGAATATTTATGTTTCAATTTTCAATTACAATGGAATTCGTAGGTGTTAACACGAATTTTTAAACTACGAAAAGCGGACAAAAAAAAAATGTATTAATATATGTACATAAGGGTAATTGGGCCTAATTGAGTTTATAACCTACCTATATATTATCTTTTAACAGCCATTAGCTGAACCCTAAGCATAACATAGCCACATTCTTCTTCCTCTATTCCATGGCGGCTCCCTCCTCTAAAATTTATTTTGCAAATTAGCCCCTGAAAACAAAATAATTTATATCTCTCAATCAGAACAAAATTAGACCAAACCCTTTCTGGGTTTTGTTCATCTTCTTATCCTCTATCTACCACGAAAAATTCAGGACCTATCGTCGCACGGATTCGTCGGGATCTAGCTTGAAAGACAAAAGGCTAATTTCGGTTATTTGTTCGCTGCGGGCCCCAAGAAGAGAGATAGGCCGAGCGACTTCAGGCAGTGGTAGAGGGGAAGCATACGGTTCTTTTCGCGGTGGTGGCATGGTCTCAGGTGGCCGGAATGTCAATTTTACTGGAGGGGTGCTGAAAACAGGACAGTCGCAAAGATGAGCAATTTCCCGTCGATCCGTGCATTTTCAGGCGAAGTGACCCAAACAGAAGTTGTTCGGGAGGTCGAGGTCTAGCTACTGACAAAAATTGGTGGCATTTGGAGTATCGAGGCGGCCGCAGCACTGAGATGAACGGAAACTACACTTTTCCATTCAACTACAGATTGTGGGCTCCACGTGGCGAATTGGAGGGGGGACCACCAGGCGTGGAAAGGCGGGGAGAAGCCGGAGAGAATGGCGCTGGTTTCGTGCAATTCCGACTTACGGTTTGGCCGTGGCGAGCATTTTAAGTTCAGGGTGCTGTTGGAAAAAAGGTTAAGGGCTTAAACGCGAAACATTTATTTAATTTTATGTTCAATGTTTATAACGCGATATCTATCACATACGAGGTCGAAATCTGACGATTTCAGATCCGCTGGGATCGTGGCAACGAGATCTTCGCAATGACACTAACTACGTTCAATTCTGAGCAAGTTGAAAATTTGGGTAGTTTTTACCATTTAAAGTAATTATTTAATTATTACAAACTTCGAAAATTTATATCTTGTTGATACGAACTCGAAAACGCTCGAAACAGGATTTGCTGCGATCATGGTGTCGAGAGCTTCGCGTAGACATCAATTTTGTCAATTTTAGAGCATGTTGGATTTTGGACCAAAATTAGGTCCGAACCGTCAATTAAAGCCCGGCAAAGGTGAGAACTTCTTCTCACTAAATTTTTGAACAGTTATTTATTTTTATAATTTAACAATAAATAAATTATCTATGATGGAAGTAATTGTTTGTTGAATGAATGATGGATTGGAATGTCATGTTATGTTATGGTTTGAAAGTGGAAAATTTAACAAGATAATGTAATGCTATATTATTTATGATTATTTAAATAATGTTTACACAACCATAACAAGTTTCCTGACTTGTTTATGTTGATTGAACGATAAATTTTCACACATTGTCCAAGTGTACAAATAATAATATATTATTTGAATTTGTGTTGGTTGAAACCCCACACGGGTCTTGGGTTGATATTCTGACTACACATCGCCCTTGTGATTAGTTTAAAACGCACTTTGGCTGTTATTGAATGTTTTATCATTATTATGGAATTAATGCGATGTTTGAAATCCATATAATTAAAATTATATGGTAATGGATTGGGTCTCATTCCAATTTTGAATTAAAAGAATATTTTAATTTAATATTCAGTTAATGGAATTAATTGACGTATGAATTAGAAAGATTATATCTTTATTGTTTAAAAGTGATAATAAAAAGGGTTAATTTAGAACGATTACATCTTTACGGTCAGTATGATAAGAGAAGAAGGTTTGATTTCAAAATTTGAACATTTGAAAAGATTATTATTATGATATAATAATAATATAGAAAGTTCAATTTTTCATTAAAAATTAAAATGTCAGTTAGGATATTCGTAAACAAAGGGTTTTATAAAATTAGTAACAAATTAATGTAAAGATCATACCTTTATTTTAAAAGAATATTTAAAAATATTATTTTCGGTGAATTAATTATAATTATTAATTATAATTGTACTTGGACACGAGGTTGGGTTACATTTGTGGTATAAGTCTGCCCGGACCCGCCCAGCATATCCAGCAGCCACAAATATTTGGCCTAATGTGAGGGGTCCAAGTGTGCAATGTTGTATATAACGGTGTTGTATACAAAATTATATGATTTTTGTTTGATGATAACAAACAAGTGTATATTATTTTAAATGTGTTTGTTACTATACTGTTTCATATCTACATCTCAGAACAGAAATATAATATTAATATTTAAATGAATACTATTGCACAAGAATTGGAATTTCAAACAATATTTTATTTAAATATAATATTTTATTTCAACATTTAAACAGTACAAATTTATAACTCCACTATTTGCACAACACACGGTATTTCAATACTTTTTCACATTTTTTTTCTCATACACTGCTCTTCACTACAGATTTACTCACACACTCATTTGTACAAACTTTTATACATTCACTGACTCATATACACTCTGCATTCTTTATCTTTGTATTCTTTATCTTATGTCAGTCCAGTTTTCACAGCTTCCAGCCAGTCCAGTCACCGTCTGCTCACCTGTCACATAAAACAGAAACACACACACTGCAATAGAAATAAAACTGTACACATGCGAATATAAATTTTTATTTTTAAAATTTATTTGCCTCAGAATTTTGGTGTGTTTCTCATCATTTTTCATGACTTGATCTGATTCATCTGTGTCTAGTCAATTTGTATATATATAGTACAGGGACAGGAAAACTCGTCTGATGGCTGCATGTACACACGTGCATGAATATACACGTGTGCACTGCCTCGCCAATCAGAATGTAGGGAGCAACTGAGGAGCAGCCGCGAGGACCAACTCGACTCAGTGCCACAGCAAACATTCAAGTGAAAGATCAAAACAGCTCAAAGTTCAAACATGGTGCAACAAGCTTCAACATTTATTTATTTTATTTTATCAGCAAAGCGAGCTCGACATAGAAATGGTCAAGCCAAAGGTTCAGCATAGTTCAGATGGTCACATGTTTCATGAGTACAAAAAGAATCAAGCTAGTGGTTCAATTTACAATGTGTACAAGCAGCTTCTTACAAACGTGAAGTAAATGAAACTGAAGTGCTCAAGACAACAAATGAATATGCATGACATGTACAAGCCATTGCATGACCACAAATCATAGAAGGTACAAGTAAAGTCATATTCAGGTTAACCCAGGCAAGTACACAATGGTGCAGATCAGGCCAGCACACATGAATGTGTTTTGGAGACACACATGCAAATATATATTTTGACAAACATGGCAGCAACTAATGGCAATATAGTGGTGACTAAGCAAAATTAAAACTTGGCAACAAATCTGTTTTTGAAGGACGCAAATTGTTTCCAAGTTTTTTTTACAATGTTGGAAAGTGCTTAGTGTTAATTTCAGATTAGCACAAATCAATCTCGAGTAAAAAAAAAAAAATTGGCAAACTTAATATGTTTTCCAGAAATCAAGCAAGGAGCTATTGGAAACAAATTTGTTGTTTCCTGTTTTAATCTTAACATTCATTTCTTTATTCTAAGAGAAAGATTTTTGGAAAACATTAAATTCATCAAATTTAGAAATTCATTGAATATCTCTTTCCAGTTTATGACCAAACCATTTTTTGAAATGCACGTGACCAATTTGGGGAAAGATTCATTTAGTAATCTCGCAAGGAAACAATGTTTGGCAAGTTTTAAAGCACTCCAAATTTGAGCAAGTAATTTTCTGCAAAGAATTAAATTTGGCAAGAAAATATTTTTCTACATGAACAAGAATTAATGGAGGGCATACATGACAGCATATAATCATGCAAGAAATTTCTTTTTAGGCAAGATAATATTGTTTTCCAGAAATGAATTCGTTCAAGCAAGGAACATTTTTTTACAAGAATGAAATCAATGTGATCTGCAAAGGAATCACTTATTTCTTTCCTGTTTTTCAAGCATACAAGATTGATCCAGTTTTTGCACAAAGTGTTGTAAAGGCAAGAAACATTTTTTGAAAAACAATTCAGTGCATGGGATTCCAGAAATGGCAAATCAGTTTTTGGTAAGAAATATCACGTAGGGAAAACATTTTTTTTGTTTCCTGCTTTTGAATCTCGACAGTATCATTTCAAGGAGAACAAAAGGCAACAATTTTCACATGCTTTTCAAAGCCAAAATCACGCAGGCAACAATCAAGGAACCAGCCAAAAGAGGGAAAGCAATAAAATCAGATCGAGTCATTCATATGAAATCAGAGTGAATTAGGGATCGAATTACCCTATTTATACACACCTATCATCACTGGCAATGCAGATCGAAATAAGCAACAATAAAAAATCAAATTGAAGATACTCACATTCTTT
This sequence comes from Allium sativum, assembly GCA_030737875.1. Taxonomy (NCBI): domain Eukaryota; kingdom Viridiplantae; phylum Streptophyta; class Magnoliopsida; order Asparagales; family Amaryllidaceae; genus Allium; species Allium sativum. Next base: position 169,192,477 of record CM060923.1, read on the forward strand.
TTCGATCGCAAACTCTCCAAATCGCCAAGCAAAGAGACAAACGAGTTTGAGCATCAGTGAATCAATCTTTCCAGCAATTCAAGACTGTGATTTGAAGATTGAGAAACCCTAATCCCCAATTTTCAGCGCCGCCATTTTTTTTAATCTCCAGAGCAAAAGAGAAAAGCATCAGGCTAAAGAATAGGAGGAGGCCGGCCTATGTTTCACTTGGCTAGGCCAAGCTTATATTTAAAAGGGGAAATTAAATCGTTTTTATTATAGGGTTTTTCTTGTTTATTTTTTTGTTGTATTTTAATTTGTTTTTGTAAAACCGTCAAACGAACAGTTTCTAGAAGTCTATAAAATTCTAGGGAATCAGTCAGGGTGTTGACTGACAGTTGACAGAGTCTATAAAATCTGGGTTACGTGTTACGGGTTTGTAATACGGGAAATCTGATCGAGGGGATATCGTTCAGTCTAGGATTTTGAGCATAGGGTTAGAATAGGAGCAGGGTTTGCGAGTATACATGGTCTTGTATGCGGGATCTGTTCTATCACCTAGTAGAAATCTTAGGAATGCAGCAGTAGGCAGGGTTTTGCCGAAGCTGGGTATATCTGTGTGTGATTTATTTCCTGCATTTCTGTTTCTGCTATTTTCTGTGATCTATTTATTATTAGAATTTTAATTTAGTTAAAAACTGTGATAAACCCTATTCACCCCCCCTCTAGGGTTAATCTAGATCCAACAAGTGGTATCAGAGCAGGTATTTTTAACTCTAGAGACATGGGTAATCCTAGTTGTTGGTTCTTAGAGAGTCAGTCCAGTCGTATTCCAACTATTTTTAATGGTACAGATTTTTTGAATTGGAAATCTGAAATGGAATCCTATTTGAAATCTGTCAATTTTAAATGTTGGGATGTTATTGTTAATGGATTTGATATGATAGATATATGTTTTAATAATCGTGCTACGCATATTTTATATTCACATCTTGATGATGACCGATACTGTCTTATCTCCCATTGTTTGACTGCGCAGGAAATCTGGACAGCTCTCAATATAAGATATGGAAATGACAACAACTTCTCAAAACCCTCAACTGTCAACTCGGATTCAGATCAGAGCTTAACTGGAGCTATTCATGTCGATTCAGACGATGGGGACTTATCATATGAAGATTTGGTATCTCTTTGTAATAATTTAACAAGAACTGTTGATCGTCTCAAACGGAAAAACAAGTCTTTGAAATCTGAAAATTCTGAGTTAACCTACAATAACAATATGTTGAAATTAAAAATTGAAAACTCTGAGTGCAAGAATTGTTTTAATTTGAAAACTGATTTAGCTCAACTTAATGAAAATTCTAGAAAGTTTGAAAATGAATTTTGATTTTGAAAAATCACGAAGGTGAGCTAATTCATAAAAATAACGCTTTGCAAAAAGAGTTGGATAGTATTAATTCCAAACATGAATTTTTTGAAAAAGAAAGTTTGCTGAAAAGTGAGTCAATTTTGAAAAGGAGATTGAAAAATTCAAAGATTTTGAAAAATCCGAATTTGAAAAGCAAACTAAGTTTGAGTCTGAGATTGCTGAGTCCCAAGCCAAAATAAATTTACTTGAAACTGAAAATTTGGTTTTGAAACAGTCCAATGTTGAACAGAAGATCGCTATAAATAATTGCTCAAATTTAATAAAAGAAAATTGCGATCTAAAATCCAAAATTCAACGATTAGAATCAACTTTGGATAAATTTTCTAATGGGGAAAAATCGTTGAATATGCTGTTGCAAAACCAAGTTTCTGTTGGAAATAAATGTGGTCTTGGCTTTGGGAAAATTAATGTTTTTTGAAAAACAAAATTCAAATGATTTGAAAAATCCTTCAAACTTCTTTCAAAAGAATCAACTTGATAATTTGAACTCTGATAAATTCAAAGGATTTTTAAATCATAAACGTGATGTGAATTTGTTTGATAACAATCCATTTAAATCATTCCAGGCCCCAAAAAGAAATACAGTGAATTCATTTAATTTCAAACAGATTTGGGTCCCTAAAGGTACTTTGGTAAATTCTGATGGATTGTTATATAAACAAGTTTGGGTACCAAAAGCTGTGAACACAACTGTGAGCGGTTTTACTAATTTTGTTAGACCACTCGATTCTATAAATTCATAGGTACCAAGGGATGGCTGAGGAACTGTTGTGGTGAAAAGAGGATGTTTTCAAGCTGTTGTATATTTTCTGTATCTTTCAGAGTTCCTTGGCCAAGCTTGTTGAGCTAGAGATTTATTTACTCACGTCAATTTCAGGTATAACCTCTAAACTCAACCTTTGTAAATATTTTTCTTTTTCTTTGTGTATTCCTCCTTCTACCCCTTCTGTTTATTTTCTTTATCTCATATGTTTATCTTTCTTTGTCTGTTTGGTTTGTCACTGTCATATCATTGTAAAAAAAATGTGCTTTCTAAAACTTCCAATTGTAGAATTCATATTTTATGGAAATACACTTCATTTGTATGAAACTCTAACGTTTTAATCATTTCCAGATCTTGAATTTAAATTTGTAAATATCTGCAGTTGTTTTGAAGTTTATTTTCTAATTGCTGAATTCATAACAGTGCTGATGTATTCTTGTAATATCTTGAACACTGTTAATTAGAATTCTAAATTCTTGAAGATCTGAAAATTTGATGAAGTTTCACACACCACTGCTGTTTTGAGTTTCTTCTAATTCATTTTAGAAAAGTTTGAAATATTATACTCATTACAGCACACTGCTACTCCTCAGTCGTGATAATTTCATTGATTTTCAGATTGGCTTGGATATTTTTGATCTGTCTTGAATCATTGCTTATACCTTGATATTCACTGTTATTCATGATCATCTGGTTTAGATCTTTGTTTATTTGAGATCATTTGAAATTTCTGATATGTTGAATCTCACACACCTCTCAGATCTGAAATTATTAATTCTGTGTGATTGATTCATTGTATCTCACGATCAACATCCATTCTAGTGATTTCAAATAAATATTTTTTTTTGGGATCATGAATATGTCTTCAAACTTGATGTAAATATTCTGAAAAATTCCTTGTGCATGTCAGAAATAATTTTGAAAAAATCTTTGAAAAAATGGTCTTAAATCTCTCTATTATTTCATAGATATTTGATTTAAACATTTGTTTGTTTAAAATCATTTGAAATTATTGATTTACTGAATCACACACATATCTAGAATCAAAAATTTATAATCTGGTGTGATTGATTCATTAAATTCTGATATTTTCATATTCCTTCAAATGATTTAAAATAAACAATATTTTTTAATCTTGGATCATGAATCATTTTTTCTGACCATCTATTTGACAAGTCTGCTTTGAAACCGATTCTTTGTGCTACTCTGATACTGTTTTGAAAAATGGTTGTTTTGGAATCATCTGTTTGCTGCTTTGATACATGTGCATAATCTGTTATCTTGTCTGCTTGAGCTTTGTACTTATAATTCTTTTGTCTATGATATTCTTGTTTGTCTCCAGTATCTTGTTTCAATCCTCATTAATAGAGACACCAATTGGTATCAGAAGTGTTGTTTTATATATTTTAACTCCTCTTGTCCTGTATAGCTCTTCATATTCCTCTTGTAATTGATTTTCAATTTTAAATTATTTACTTTTTATTCATTCAGAAATTGAAATCAATACCCAAATTGAGCTGTATTTATAATTCATCAAAATTATTATTAGATTTTGAAATTGTGATGAATTGTGACTGCAGTATGTTTCACAACAAGAGGAGAATATATTTAGATTTTCATGATGGTTGAACATTTATTATAATATCTTTGAATTGGCGATTATTTCACGACCACCTTCTTTATCTACCGTTATTCTGCCATCCATCATGTTTTTTTATATTAATGTGGAGAGTTTAATTTTTTTAAAAAAATCATCTTGAATAAACAATGTAATACTTGTGATAGAAATTGGACTACGTTATTATTATTCAGAATTAGTGATAATTGAAAATTTTCAATAATCCCTGTACAGTCGAGCATATTTCATAATATAATTAATTTAGAAATTTATTTCACAAGTCCATTTCTGTACTTACCACTTTTCTATCATTCATATTGGTTTTACATACCGAGGAGTTTTCTTTTGAAGCTGAAAACAATAAACATATATAATAAATACATAAGTGTGTCTCTAATCTCATTTAAAAATCCAAGCTCTAGTTATGCATGGTTATGAGACACTTATAATTTAAGCTGCGACTGACCTCATTTAAAAATCCAAGCTCTGGTTATGCATGGTCAGTGTGCTCTTAAATAAAATAAAAAGAAAAAGGAAATAATGTGCTATAAATTAAAATTAATATGAAATTCTCCTTGGTGTTTAAAAAACCAGCCTATCAATCCATCTTTCTAATTTGTGAAATGTGTTGAAATCTTATGACGTATTATGATTTGTTGATTGATAGATATTGAGATTTGAGATTATTCGATTTTGTCACTTAAATTGAATTATTAACTATAGTCCAAATCCATCACTGTTTTTGTGCATTATTCTTATAAAAAATCTTATTGGAAAATAATTGAAAATCATTTTTTTTAACTCTCTCCATTTTATATAAAATTCATCGTAAATCCGTCATTTTCTACAACGTGAAATATGCCACCTGTTCTCAGAATATTATGATTTTTGTTTGACTGATTGAGATTTATAACTGTTTTTCCTCTTATGCTGAAATTACATTTTTTAGTCATTTTTCATCTATATTTTAAATTCTATATTCTTTTGATGATAACAAAAGGGGGAGAATGGGTTGAGATTTTGATTTATGAGTGAATATTTTATAAATATTTTTAATTTTTTGAAAATTTATGAAATTTATGAGTGAATATTTTATAAATATTTTTAATTTTGATAATTCGTTATTATTCATTTCACTCATGCATAGTTATAGGGGGAGTCTCTGTTCTAGGGGGAGCTTTCAAATAGGGGGAGTTTTTGTTGTTTACTGAAAACACATTTATTATATTCAAAATCTTAACATTTGTTTGTCATCATCAAAAGGGGGAGATTGTTGTATATAACGGTGTTGTATACACAATTATATGATTTTTGTTTGATGATAACAAACAAGTGTATATTATTTTAAATGTGTTTGTTACTATACTGTTTCATATCTACATCTCAGAACAGAAATATAATATTAATATTTAAATGAATACTATTGCACAAGAATTGGAATTTCAAACAATATTTTATTTAAATATAATATTTTATTTCAACATTTAAACAGTACAAATTTATAACTCCACTATTTGCACAACACACGGTATTTCAATACTTTTTCACATTTTTTTTCTCATACACTGCTCTTCACTACAGATTTACTCACACACTCATTTGTACAAACTTTTATACATTCACTGACTCATATACACTCTGCATTCTTTATCTTTGTATTCTTTATCTTATGTCAGTCCAGTTTTCACAGCTTCCAGCCAGTCCAGTCACCGTCTGCTCACCTGTCACATAAAACAGAAACACACACACTGCAATAGAAATAAAACTGTACACATGCGAATATAAATTTTTATTTTTAAAATTTATTTGCCTCAGAATTTTGGTGTGTTTCTCATCATTTTTCATGACTTGATCTGATTCATCTGTGTCTAGTCAATTTGTATATATATAGTACAGGGACAGGAAAACTCGTCTGATGGCTGCATGTACACACGTGCATGAATATACACGTGTGCACTGCCTCGCCAATCAGAATGTAGGGAGCAACTGAGGAGCAGCCGCGAGGACCAACTCGACTCAGTGCCACAGCAAACATTCAAGTGAAAGATCAAAACAGCTCAAAGTTCAAACATGGTGCAACAAGCTTCAACATTTATTTATTTTATTTTATCAGCAAAGCGAGCTCGACATAGAAATGGTCAAGCCAAAGGTTCAGCATAGTTCAGATGGTCACATGTTTCATGAGTACAAAAAGAATCAAGCTAGTGGTTCAATTTACAATGTGTACAAGCAGCTTCTTACAAACGTGAAGTAAATGAAACTGAAGTGCTCAAGACAACAAATGAATATGCATGACATGTACAAGCCATTGCATGACCACAAATCATAGAAGGTACAAGTAAAGTCATATTCAGGTTAACCCAGGCAAGTACACAATGGTGCAGATCAGGCCAGCACACATGAATGTGTTTTGGAGACACACATGCAAATATATATTTTGACAAACATGGCAGCAACTAATGGCAATATAGTGGTGACTAAGCAAAATTAAAACTTGGCAACAAATCTGTTTTTGAAGGACGCAAATTGTTTCCAAGTTTTTTTTACAATGTTGGCAAGTGCTTAGTGTTAATTTCAGATTAGCACAAATCAATCTCGAGTAAAAAAAAAATGGCAAACTTAATATGTTTTTCAGAAATCAAGCAAGGAGCTATTGGAAACAAATTTGTTGTTTCCTGTTTTAATCTTAACATTCATTTCTTTATTCTAAGAGAAAGATTTTTGGAAAACATTAAATTCATCAAATTTGGAAATTCATTGAATATCTCTTTCCAGTTTATGACCAAACGATTTTTTGAAATGCACGTGACCAATTTGGGGAAAGATTCATTTAGTAATCTCGCAAGGAAACAATGTTTGGCAAGTTTTAAAGCACTCCAAATTTGAGCAAGTAATTTTCTGCAAAGAATTAAATTTGGCAAGAAAATATTTTTCTACATGAACAAGAATTAATGGAGGGCATACATGACAGCATATAATCATGCAAGAAATTTCTTTTTAGGCAAGATAATATTGTTTTCCAGAAATGAATTCGTTCAAGCAAGGAACATTTTTTTTATAAGAATGAAATCAATGTGATCTGCAAAGGAATCACTTATTTCTTTCCTGTTTTTCAAGCATACAAGATTGATCCAGTTTTTGCACAAAGTGTTGTAAAGGCAAGAAACATTTTTTGAAAAACAATTCAGTGCATGGGATTCCAGAAATGGCAAATCAGTTTTTGGTAAGAAATATCACGCAGGGAAAACATTTTTTTGTTTCTTGCTTTTGAATCTCGACAGTATCATTTCAAGGAGAACAAAAGGCAACAATTTTCACATGCTTTTCAAAGCCAAAATCACGCAGGCAACAATCAAGGAACTAGCCAAAAGAGGGAAAGCAATAAAATCAGATCGAGTCATTCATATGAAATCAGAGTGAATTAGGGATCGAATTACCCTATTTATACACACCTATCATCACTGGCAATGCAGATCGAAATAAGCAACAACAAAAAAAAATCCAAAAAAATCAAATTAAAGATACTCACATTCTTTTTCGATCGCAAACTCTCCAAATCGCCAAGCAAAGAGACAAACGAGTTTGAGCATCAGTGAATCAATCTTTCCAGCAATTCAAGACTGTGATTTGAAGATTGAGAAACCCTATTCCCCAATTTTCAGCGCCGCCATTTTTTTTAATCTCCAGAGCAAAAGAGAAAAGCATCAGGCTAAAGAATCGGAGGAGGTCGGCCTATGTTTCACTTGGCTAAGCCAAGCTTATATTTAAAAGGGGAAATTAAATTGTTTTTATTATAGGGTTTTTCTTGTTTATTTTTTTTGTTGTATTTTAATTTGTTTTTGTAAAACCGTCAAACGAACAGTTTCTAGAAGTCTGTAAAATTCTAGGGAATCAGTCAGGGTGTTGACTGACAGTTGACAGAGTCTGTAAAATCTGGGTTACGTGTTACGGGTTTGTAATACGGGAAATCTGATTGAGGGGATATCGTTCAGTCTAGGATTTTGAGCATAGGGTTAGAATAGGAGCAGGGTTTGCGAGTGTACATGGTCTTGTATGCGGGATCTGTTCTATCACCTAGCAGAAATCTTAGGAATGCAGCAGTAGGCAGGGTTTTGCCGAAGCTGGGTATATCTGTGTGTGATTTATTTCCTGCATTTCTGTTTCTGCTATTTTCTGTGATCTATTTATTATTAGAATTTTAATTCAGTTAAAAACTGTGATAAACCCTATTCACCCCCCCCCTCTAGGGTTAATCTAGATCCAACGCGCAAATACGAGACGGGCCATGACATGAAGTTAAGCCCAACTTGTGAGATAAGTCTGCCCAGAACCAACCGACGTATCCAGCATCCACAAGTCGCAGGCTTAATGTGGGAGGTCTGGCCCAGTATAAGATTGAATTGAAAATAAAGATTGAATTGGAAATAAAGATTGAAATGAAAATATTACATTTTTCAATGTAATAAAGATTGAATTAAAATATTACATTTTTCAATGTAATAAAGGTTGAATTAAAAAGATTACATTAAAAGATTTCATTTTTTTTATTTAAGATTGATTACACTAGAAAGAATACCTTTTTATAGTTCATTTGTTTCATTAAAAGGATTAGATAATAAGAATGACATTTTCACAATAATATGGTTTTCAAGTATGATTTGCATTAAAAAGAATTTGATGTTAAAGTATGATTTGTGATTTAGAAATCCTTTGAATTAAAATTTAATAGAAATTTCTAAAGAGAAGTTTTCCAATTCAATATATATTAAATTGGAATTGAAAGAGAATAATTAGATTTGGGGTTGTCGTGAACGTTGTCTGTAATAACATTGTTCTTAAACCCCGATTAGAAAAGAATAAATCTTTTAAATCAGATTTAATGGAATTTTTCAATCAATATTTAAATTGGAATAAAATAGTAAATATAAATTTGGAAAAGATAATTCTTTTAATTAAGATTATTAGAGTTTCCAATTATATTTAGTAATTGGGATAAATCGAAATGTAAATTTGGTTTATCGTGAACTAAGTGTTTAACAACATTCGTTCTTTAATCTGATTTACAGTGGAAGTATGATTTGGAATTTATAAATCTTCTATCTAGATTTAATGAAAGTTTTCCAATTTAATATATTAATTTGGAATTGAATGGAATTTGATTGGTTAATAATTGAGATGAACTTCTGTGGATGAAGATTGTTACTATATATGGAATTTAAAAGGCCTTGCTGTTATTCCATTTATATTATTAGTCTGATACAAAAATTTATATTGATTATATGTTGATCTAATTTCAGTGAAGATTCCATATTTTATGGAAGATGATTTTGGGTTTATCGTGAACTGTGTTTTAATGACACTAGTTCTTTAACCCAGTTAAAGATAAGAATTATTTCTTAAAATTGGTTATCATTAAATAATGATTTTTGATATTAAAACCGAATTGGAGTTTTAAATAAATTCTTAATTGGATTGAATAGAATAAATTCAAAGGATTTTATCTTTGATAAATTAATGGGAATCTTTCCCTAAAAATAAGAATATTTTATAAAAAGAATATTCTGGGTTGGAATGAGGCGTTTGGTGTATTTTTATAGCACTTGATTATAAAATACGCAAATTATTCAGAAAGACCGGGTTTAACCCATTCTGAATAATAAATACGACGATCAAGAGTTGAAGATGAAGACGGTGGTTGAAGACCGGAGTTCTTCACATCGTTTGGATGGTTATTGCTATCTTGATTGGACCGTACACCTAAGACGATGGAAAAGTGGTGATCGTCCAAACGTACATGGAGATCGATGGGAATGCGAGGAATAAGGTGCCTCCGGTTTCGTTCAGACCCAGAACGGACTTGTAAATGGATTGCGTGTCCGACATTGTATTCCTTTATATTGTATTCGTTGATCTCTGTTTAACGTATAGTTGTTTGGTGGTGGAGAATTTATTCTTCACTTAACACCCGGTTATATATTGATAGATGATCAATGATATGGTATGGTCTGATAATGTGGCATGCTAAGATGCATATGATCAAGGCTTTTGTTGAAAAGTAGAGCCTTGTGGATGAAGACCAAAGCATAGCTTTTATATAGCGCCGCTTTGGATACAACGTGACTTTGTGGGCCTCACACACCACGGTATGATGGTGAACGATTTGTTTGATAATGTTGGTTTGACCAATATACTTTATACGGATTTAGGGTCGGCCGATGGGGCTAGGGTGGTCGCTCCACTCTAGAAGTGGGATAGATTATTTATCTCATGAGGATAGTTCAGATTGCTGCACATCCAAAGTGCGTAGTATATGTATTACGGTGTTTTCTCTTGCCGAGACGTAAGCCGTGGAGATACATGATGCGATTGATCTTTCGAATCAGCATCCATCATGCTGGAAATCCAATTTTCCAATACGAGCTTACGGTTTTAGTTGTATACTTATATGGTGATTATGCCACCTAGCCTTGATACTTTTATATTTGAAATTGTTTTCTACACTGTGCACTCATAGTAAAAGATGAATTTCGCGTATTAAGCATTTTTGACCCTTATAAGGTAAAACTCTATCCTTCGGCGTACATGCAAGGGATTGAGTCTTATAATGGTTTCATTTTTCTAAAAAGCATTTCATTGTTTTATGCACTGGTATTCTTGGGAGGAAACCCGTTCCGCGAAAGCGGCATGGTCCCTTGATTTACCCAACTTTAAAAATTAAAGTTAATAACTGTTCTGAGTTCTCATACCAGTCTCATGACTGACCTGGAGTTTACTGTTTTAACCTAAACTCTGGGTGCCCATATTTTCCACATGGGCAGCTAGTAGTTTTGGTTTTGCAGATATTATATTCACAGGATCCTGGTCTACAGCTGAAGCGATATTCGAAAGGCTCTGTATCCGTGTATTTCTTTCGGTTGCGATTTGTATTATTTTTCCGCTGCTATTTAAATGTAATTTAAACTCTGATATTGTGTTTCCAATGTATATTATTCATTCATACTCTGAAATATTCTTGTACTCTGAAGTAATTGTTGTAACAGCAATAAAATGTTCTATTGTTTGTGTTCTGCTGTGTATTGTTCTCAAAGCAATCCGGGCTTTCCTTTACGGGGAAGTTTGGGTCGTCACATTTGGTATCAGAGTTTTGGTTTACAGGGCTCGAGAACAAAACACATTAGAACCGAACGAAAGAATTCATCAGAGATTGGATTAGTAATATCCAATAAGAATAACTCGTTAGAGATAGAATCAGTAGTATCCTAGAACGAGAGTAAAGAGTATTATTTTCTTTAAAAAAAATAAGAAAACAAATTTAATATTTTGAAATTTTTTATCTTAAAAAAACGTATTTGATATATTATTATATTTTATTTGGACAATCGAGTATATAAAGATTTTGAATATATGAGTAATTAACGGATATTCGTAGTTTTAATATACTGGATAGATATAGAATTACACTCTAGTCGCCCGAGGATAATCCTGATGATGACAACTGCATCATCAGTATTTATGTTCGAGTAACGAAGGTGGAATGTCTATATATTTCCAATTGACTGGTATGAGAACCAAAAATAGATAGGGTTATTTGCTGTGATTTGGACTAAAAATATGATTTTTATCTGTATATATTAAATCTATATATGTTTGAAAAGTTAATTACCTAATTGACTGCTGGTTGTGATGTTTGATTATTAGTTTAACTAATAAAATTATTGAAATGGTAATTAACAAAACCAATATATAATAGAATGATACATTTAACTAGATTAAATTCAATATTGAACTGAATTGAAAATTTATTAGAATGAATATTGAGTTAATTAAGTAAACGACTTTTAGCTTCATTCCTTTTCGAGGACGAAAAGTTCTTAAGTGGGGGAGATTGTAACGACCCGGAATTTTGGGCTGAATTTAAAATTTTTATTTTAATCATTTTAATGGGTCTTTAATATTTAAAATAATTTATTTTATATAATAACGACTATAATTTTATTTTAATCGAAGTTAAAACGAATGAATTTTATTTAAATTATAAAAGGAGTTAGAAATAGCGCGGCAGTTTTAAAATTTGAATTTTAACTTTGACTAACTATACAGGATGCAAAATAAATCGGATTTTAGCGAAACCAAAATATTAGAATCTATTAAAAATAAACTTTACAACGAATCTGAAAAATTGAAATTTCATACCGGGAATCAAAAGTTATGCCCAAATCAAGATATCAGAAAAACACGGGAAAGTTTATATATATAGGACCCAAAACGCTACTTTTTAGATACAAATGAATTTGGACTCGAAACCACTTCCATTGAGTTCAACATGATGTTTCTGCATTGAAAAAGTATAAACACTTAAATATTTTGAGTTTCGGAAATTATTCATATATAAATTATATTTTTAAATATAAAATATATACGTCTTGAAAAGTGAAGTTTAGCAAACGGTCTTCAAATTCAACGAAATTAATTTTGTTGGGTTCGTATCATCAAAACAAAGCTATAAATGATTTTTCTGGAATTTTTAGAATTAATATGTAATTATAATTGATTTTTCAGTGAAAACGGTCAATTTTCAGATTTTAAAAATTCATTATTAATTCATACTGACTCGGAAAATGACGAAACCAGTTTCTTTAAATCCGTAATGTCAAGGAATATTTATGTTTCAATTTTCAATTACAATGGAATTCGTAGGTGTTAACACGAATTTTTAAACTACGAAAAGCGGGCAAAAAAATGTATTAATATATGTACATAAGGGTAATTGGGCCTAATTGAGTTTATAACCTACCTATATATTATCTTTTAACAGCCATTAGCTGAACCCTAAGCATAACATAGCCACCTTCTTCTTCCTCTATTCCACGGCGGCTCCCTCCTCTAAAATTTATTTTGCAAATTAGCCCTTGAAAACAAAATAATTTATATCTCTCAATTAGAACAAAATCATACCAAACCCTTTCTGGGTTTTGTTCATCATCTTATCCTCTATCTACCACGAAAATTTCAAGACCTATCGTCGCACGGATTCGCGGGGATCTAGCTTGAAAGACAGAAAGATGATTTCGGTTATTTGTTCGTTGCGGGCCCCATGAAGAGAGATAGGTTGAGCGACTTCAGGCAGTGGTAGAGGGGAAGCATACGGTTCTTTTGGTGGTGGTGGCATGGTCTCAGGTGGTCGGAGTTGGCCGGAATGTCAATTTTACTGGAGGGGTGCTGAAAACAGGACAGTCTCAAAGATGAGCAATTTCCCGTCGATCCGTGCATTTTCAGGCGAAGTGACGCAAACAGAAGTTGTTCGGGAGGTAGAGATCTACCTACTGACAAAAATTGGTGGCATTTGGAGTAACGAGGTGGCCGCAGCACTGAGATGAACGGGAACTGCATTTTTCCGTTCAACTGCAGATCGTGGGCCCCACGTGGCGAACTGTAGGGGGGACCACCAGGCGTGGAAAGAGGGGGAGAAGCCGGAGAGAATGGCGCTGGTTTCGTGCAATTCTGACTTACGGTTTGGCCGTGGCGAGCATTTTAAGTTCAGGGTGTTGTTGGAAAAAAAAGGTTAAGGGCTTAAACGCGAAACATTTATTTAATTTTATGTTCAATGTTTATAACGCGATATCTATCACATACGAGGTCGTAATCTGACGATTTCAGATCCGCTAGGATCGTGGCGATAAGATCTTCGCAATGACACTAACTACGTTCAATTCTGAACAAGTTGAAAATTTGGGTAATTTTAACCATTTAAATTAATTATTTAATTATTACAAACTTCAAAAATTCATATCTTGTTGATACGAACTCGAAATCGCTCGAAACAGGATTTGCTGCGATCGTGGTGTCGAGAGCTTCGCGTGGACATCAGTTTTGTCAATTTTAGAGCATGTTGGATTTTGGACCAAAATTGGGCCCAAACCGTCAATTAAAGCCCGACAAAGGTGAGAACTCCTTCTCACTAAATTTTTGAACAGTTATTTATTTTTATAATTTAATAATAAATAAATTGTCTATGATGGAAGTAATTGTTTGTTGAATGAATGATTGATTGGAATGTCATGTTATGTTATGTTTTGAAAGTGGAAAATTTAACAAGATAATGTAATGCTATATTATTTATGATTATTTAAATAATGTTTACACAACCATAAAAAGTTTCCTGACTTGTTTATGTTGATTGGACGAAAAAATTTCACACATCGTCCAAGTGCACAAATAATAATATATTATTTGAATTTGTGTTGGTTGAAACCCCACACGGGTCTTGGGTTGATATTCTGACTACACATCGCCCTTGTGATTAGTTTAAAATGCACTTTGGCTGTTATTGAATGTTTTATCATTATTATGGAATTAATGCGATGTTTGAAATCCATATAATTAAAATTGTATGGTAATGGATTGGGTCTCATTCCAATTTTGAATTAAAAGAATATTTTAATTTAATATTCAGTTAATGGAATTAATTGACGTATGAATTAGAAAGATTATATCTTTATTGTTTAAAAGTGATAATAAAAAGGGTTAATTTAGAACGATTACATCTTTACGGTCAGTATGATAAGAGAAGAAGGTTTGATTTCAAAATTTGAACATTTGAAAAGATTATTATTATGATATAATAATAATATAGAAAGTTCAATTTTTCATTAAAAATTGAAATGTCAGTTAGGATATTCGGAAACAAAGGGTTTTATAAAATTAGTAACAAATTAATGTAAAGATCATACCTTTATTTTAAAAGAATATTTAAAAATATTATTTTCAGTGAATTAATTATAATTATTAATTATAATTGTACTTGGACAAGAGGTTGGGTTACATTTGTGGTATAAGTCTGCCCGGACCCGCCCGGCATATCCAGCAGCCAAAAATATTTGGCCTAATGTGAGGGGTCCAAGTGCGCAAATACGAGACGGGCCATGACACGAGGTTAAACCCTACTGTGGGATAAGTCTGCCCGGAACCAACCGGCGTATCCAACATCCACAAGTCGCAGGCTTAATGTGGGAGGTCTAGCCCAGTATAAGATTGAATTGAAAATAAAGATTGAATTGAAAATAAAGATTGAATTGGAAATAAAGATTGAAATGAAAATATTACACTTTTCAATGTAATAAAGATTGAATTAAAATATTACATTTTTCAATGTAATAAAGGTTGAATTAAAAAGATTACATTAAAAGATTTCATTTTTTTTATTTAAGATTGATTACATTAGAAAGAATACCTTTTTATAATTCATTTGTTTCATTATAAAGATTAGATAATAAGAATGACGTTTTCACTATAATATGGTTTTCAAGTATGATTTGCATTAAAAGGAATTTGATGTTAAAGTATGATTTATGATTTAGAAATCCTTTGAATTAAAATTTAATAGAAATTTGTAAAGAGAAGTTTTCCAATTCAATACATATTAAATTGGAATTGAAAGAGAATAATTAGATTTGGGGTTGTCGTGAACGGTGTCTGTAATAACATTGTTCTTAGACCCCGATTAGAAAAGAATAAATCTTTTAAATCAGATTTAATGGAATTTTTCAATCAATATTTAAATTTGAAATAAAATAGTAAATATAAAATTGGAAAAGATAAATCTTTTAATTAAGATTATTATAGTTTCCAATTATATTTAGTAATTGGGATAAATTGAAATGTAAATTTGGTTTATCGTGAACTATGTGTTTAACGACATTCGTTCTTTAACCCGATTTACCGTGGAAGTATGATTTGGAATTTATAAATCTTTTACCTAGATTTAATGAAAATTTTCCAAAGTAATGTTTTCCAATTTAATATATTAAATTGGAACTGAATGGAATTCGATTGGTTAAAAATTGAGATGAAATTCTGTGGATGAAGACTGTTACTATGTATGTAATTTAAAAGGCCTTGCCATTATTCCATTTATATTATTAGTCTGATACAAAAATTTATATCGATTATATGTTGATCTAATTTCAGTGAAGACTCCATATTTTATGGAAGATGACTTTGGGTTTATCGTGAACTGTGTTTTAATGACACTAGTTCTTTAACCCAGTTAAAGATAAGAATTATTTCTTAAAATTGGTTATCATTAAATAATGATTTTTGATATTAAAAACGAATTGGAGTTTTAAATAAATTCTTAATTGGATTGAATAGAATAAATTCAAAGGATTTTATCTTTGATAAATTAATGGGAATCTTTCCCTAAAAATAAGAATATTTTATTAAAAAGAATATTCTGTATTGGAATGAGGCGTTTGGTGTATTTTTATAGCACTTGATTATAAAATTCGCGAATTATTCAGAAAGACTGGGTTTAACCCATTCTGAATAATAAATACGACGATCAAGAGTCGAAGATGAAGACGGTGGTTGAAGACCGGAGTTCTTCATATCGTTTGTATGGTTATTGCTATCTTGACTGGACCGTACACCCAAGACGATGGAAAAGTGGTGATCATCCAAACGTACTTGAAGATCGATGGGAATGCGAGGAATAAGGTGCCTCCGGTTCCGTTTAGACCCAGAACGGACTTGTAAATGGATTGCGTGTCCGACATTGTATTCCTTTATATTGTATTCGTTGATCTCTGTTTAACGTATAGCTGTTTGGTGGTGGAGAATTAATTCTTCACTTAACACCCGGTTATATATTGATAGATGATCAATGATATGGTATGGTCTGATAATGTGGCATGCTAAGATGCGTATGATCAAGGCTTTTGTTGAAAAACAGAGCCTTGTGGATGAAGACCAAAGCATAGCTTTTATATAGCGCCGCTTTGGATACAACGGGACTTTTCGGGCCTCACACACCACGGTATAATGGTGAACGATTTGTTTGATAATGTTCGGTTTGACCAATATACTTTATACGGATTTGGGGTCGGCCGATGGAGCTAGGGTGGTCGCTCCACTCTAGAAGTGGGATAGATTATTTATCTCATGAGGATAGTTCAGATTGTTGCACATCCAAAGCGCGTAGTATATGTATTACGGTGTTTTCTCTTGCCGAGACGTAAGCCGTGGAGATACATGACGCGATTGATCTTTCGAATCAGCAGCCATCTGCTGGAAATCCAATTTTTCAATACGAGCTTACGGTTTTAGTTGTATACTTATATGGAGACATAATATATTATGCCGCTTACATAACATATTATGCCACCTAGTCTTGATACCTTTATATTTGAAATTATTTTCTACACTGTGCACTCGTAGTAACAGATGAATTTCGTGTATTAAGCATTTTTGACCCTTATAAGGTAAAACTCTATCCTTCGGCGTACGTGCAAGGGATTGAGTCTTATAACGGTTTCATTTTTCTAAAAAGCATTTCGTTGTTTTATGCACTGGTATTCTTCGGAGGAAACCCGTTCCGCGAAAGCGGCGTGGTCCCTTGATTTACCCAACTTTAAAAATTAAAGTTAATAACTGTTTTGAGTTCTCATATCAGTCCAATGACTGACCTGGAGTTTATTGTTTTAACCTAAACTCTGGGTGCCCATATTTTCCACACGGGCAGCTAGTAGTTTTGGTTTTGCAGATATTATATTCACAGGATCCTGGTCTACAGCTGAAGCGATATTCGGAAGACTCTGTATCCGTGTATTTCTTTCAGTTGCATTTTGTATTATTTTTCCGCTGCTATTTAAATGTAATTTAAACTCTGATATTGTATTTCCAATGTATATTATTCATTCATACTCTGAAATATTCTTGTACTCCGATGTAATTGTTGTAACAGCAATAAAATGTTCTATTGTTTGTGTTCTGCTGTGTATTGTTCTCAAGCAATCCGGGCTTTCCTTTACGGGGAAGTTTGGGTCGTCACATTTGGTATCATAGCTTTGGTGTACAGAGCTCGAGAACAAAACACATTAGAACCGAACGAAAGAATTCATCAGAGATTGGATTAGTAATATCCAATAAGAATAACTTGTTAGAGATTGGATCAGTAGTATCCTAGAACGAGTGTGAAGAGTATTATTTTCTTTAAAATAAATAAGAAAACAAATTTAATATTTTGAAATTTTTTATCTTAAAAATACGTATTTGATATATTATTATATTTTATTTGGACAATCGAGTATATAAAGATTTTGAATAAACGAGTAATTAACGGATATTCGAAGTTTTAATATACTGGATAGATATAGAATCACACTCTAGTCGCCCGGGGATAATCCTGATGATGACAGCTGCATCATCAGTATTTATGTTCGAGTAACGAAGGTGGAATGTCTATATATTTCCAATTGACTGGTATGAGAACCAGAACTAGATAGGGTTATTTGCTGTGATTTGCACTAAAAATATGATATTTATCTATATATATTAAAGCTATATATATTTGAAAAGTTAATCACCTAATTGACTACTGGTTGTGATGTTTGATTATTAGTTTAACTAATAAAATTATTGAAATGGTAATTTAAAACCAATATATAATAGAATGATACATTTAACTAGATTAAATTCAATATTGAACTGAATTGAAAATTTATTAGAATGAATATTGAGTTAATTAAGTAAACGACTTTTAGCTTCGTTCCTTTTCGAGGACGAAAAGTTCTTAAGTGGGGGAGATTGTAACGACCCGGAATTTTGGGTCGAATTTAAATTTTTTATTTTAATCATTTTAATGGGTCTTTAATATGTAAAATAATTTGTTTTATATAATAACGACTATAAATTTATTTAATCGAAGTTAAAACGAATGAATTTTACTTAAATTATAAAAGGAGTTAGAAATAGCGCGGTAGTTTTAAAATTTGAATTTTAACTTTGACTAACTATACAGGATGCAAAATAAATCGGATTTTAGCGAAACCAAAAATATTAGAATCTATTTAAAAATATATTTCGAACGAATCCGAAAAATTGAAATTTCATAGCGGGAATCAAAAGTTATGCCCAAATCAAGATATCAGAAAAACACGGGAAAGTTTATATATATAGGACCCAAAACGCTACTTTTTACATACGAATGAATTTGGACTCGAAACCACTTCCATTGAGTTCAAAATGATGTTTCTGCATTGAAAAAGTATAAACACTTATATATTTTGAGTTTCGGAAATTATTCATATATAAAATATATTTTTAAATATAAAATATATACGCCTTGAAAAGTGAAGTTTAGCAAACGGTCTTCAAATTCAACGAAATTAATTTTGTTGGGTTCGTATCATCAAAACAAATCTATAAATGATTTTTCTGAAATTTTTAGAATTAATATGTAATTATAATTGATTTTTCAGTGAAAACAGTCAATTTTCAGACTTTAAAAATTCATTATTAATTCATATGGACTCGGAAAATAACGAAACCAGTTTCTTTAAATCCGTAATGTCAAGGAATATTTATGTTTCAATTTTAAATTATAATGGAATTCGTAGGTGTTAGCACGAATTTTTAAACTACGAAAAGCGGACAAAAAAATGTATTAATATATGTACATAAGGGTAATTGGGCCTAATTGAGTTTATAACCTACCTATATATTATCTTTTAACAGCCATTAGCTGAACCCTAAGCATAACACAGTCACCTTCTTCTTCCTCTATTCCATGGCGGCTCCCTCCTCTAAAATTTATTTTGCAAATTAGCCCCTGAAAACAAAATAATTTATATCTCTCAATCAGAACAAAATTAGACCAAACCCTTTCTGGGTTTTGTTCATCTTCTTATCCTCTATCTACCACGAAATATTCAGGACCTACCGTCGCACGGATTCGCCGGGATCTAGCTTGAAAGACAGAAAGCTAATTTCGGTTATTTGTTCGCTGCGGGCCCCAAGAAGAGAGATAGGCCGAGCGACTTCAGGCAGTGGTAGAGGGGAAGCATACGGTTCTTTTCGCGGTGGTGACATGGTCTCAGGCGGCCGGAGTTGGTCGGAATGTCAATTTTACTGGAGGGATGCTGAAAACAGGACAATCGCAAAGATGAGCAATTTCCCGTCGATCCGTGCATTTTCAGGCGAAGTGACCCAAACAGAAGTTGTTCGGGAGGTCGAGGTCTAGCTACTGACAAAAATTGGTGGCATTTGGAGTAACGAGGCGGCCGCAGCACTGAGATGAACGGAAACTACACTTTTCCGTTCAACTGCAGATTGTGGGCTCCACGTGGCGAACTGGAGGGGGGACCACCAGGCGTGGAAAGAGGGGGAGAATACGGAGAGAATGGCGCTGGTTTCGTGCAATTTCGACTTACGGTTTGGCCATGGCGAGCATTTTAAGTTCAGGGTGTTGGAAAAAAAAGGTTAAGGGCTTAAACGCGAGACATTTATTTAATTTTATGTTCAATGTTTATAACGCGATATCTATCACATACGAGGTCGAAATCTGACGATTTCAGATCCGCTGGGATCGTGGCGACGAGATCTTCGCAATGACACTAACTACGTTCAATTCTGAGCAAGTTGAAAATTTGGGTAATTTTTACCATTTAAATTAATTATTTAATTATTACAAACTTCGAAAATTCATATCTTGTTGA
Source organism: Allium sativum (assembly GCA_030737875.1). NCBI lineage: Eukaryota > Viridiplantae > Streptophyta > Magnoliopsida > Asparagales > Amaryllidaceae > Allium > Allium sativum. The sequence goes on from CM060923.1 coordinate 169,212,762, forward strand.
TACGAACTCGAAATCGCTCGAAACAGGATTTTCTGCGATCGTGGTGTCGAGAGCTTCGCGTAGACATCAATTTTGTCAATTTTAGAGCATGTTGGATTTTGGATCAAAATTGGACCCGAACCGTCAATTAAAGCCCGGTAAAGGTGAGAACTTCTTCTCACTAAATTTTTGAATAGTTATTTATTTTTATAATTTAATAATAAATAAATTATCTGTGATGGAAGTAATTGTTTGTTGAATGAATGATGGATTGGAATGTCATGTTATGTTATGTTTTGAAAGTGGAAAATTTAACAAGATAATGTAATGCTATATTATTTATGATTATTTAAATAATGTTTACACAGCCATAACAAGTTTTTTGACTTGTTTATGTTGATTGGACGATAAATTTTCACACATCGTCCAAGTGCACAAATAATAATATATTATTTGAATTTGTGTTGGTTGAAACCCCACACGGGTCTTGGGTTGATATTCTGACTACACATCGCCCTTGTGATTAGTTTAAAATGCACTTTGGCTGTTATTGAATGTTTTATCATTATTAAGGAATTAATGTGATGCTTGAAATCCATATAATTAAAATTATATGGTAATGGATTGGATCTCATTCCAATTTTGAATTAAAAGAATATTTTAATTTAATATTCAGTTAATGGAATTAATTGACGTATGAATTAGAAAGATTATATCTTTATTGTTTAAAGGTGATAATAAAAAGGGTTAATTTAGAACGATTACATCTTTACGGTCAGTATGATAAGAGAAGAAGGTTTGATTTCAAAATTTAAACATTTGAAAAGATTATTATTATGATATAATAATAATATAGAAAGTTCAATTTTTCATTAAAAATTGAAATGTTAGTTAGGATATTTGGAAACAAAGGGTTTTATAAAATTAGTAACAAATTAATGTAAAGATCATACCTTTATTTTAAAAGAATATTTAAAAATATTATTTTCAGTGAATTAATTATATTTATTAATTATAATTGTATTTGGACCCGAGGTTGGGTTACATTTGTGGTATAAGTCTGCCCGGATCCGCACGGCATATCCAGCAGCCACAAATGTTGGGCCTAATGTGAGGGGTCCAAGTGCGCAAATACGAGACGGGCCATGACACGAGGTTAAGCCCAACTTGTAGGATAAGTCTGCCGGGAACCAACCGGCGTATCCAGCATCCACAAGTCGCAGGCTTAATATGGGAGGTCTGGCCCAGTATAAGATTGAATTGAAAATAAAGATTGAATTGAAAATAAAGATTGAATTGGAAATAAAGATTGAAATGAAAATATTACATTTTTCAATGTAATAAAGATTGAATTAAAATATTACATTTTTCAATGTAATAAAGGTTGAATTAAAAAGATTACATTAAAAGATTTCATTTTTTTTATTTAAGATTAATTACATTAGAAAGAATACCTTTTTATAGTTCATTTGTTTCATTAAAAAGATTAGATAATAAGAATGACATTTTCACTATAATATGGTTTTCAAGTATGATTTGCATTAAAAAGAATTTGATGTTAAAGTATGATTTGTGATTTAAAAATCCTTTGATTTAAAATTTAATAGAAATTTCTAAAGAGAAGTTTTCCAATTCAATATATATTAAATTGGAATTGAAAGAGAATAATTAGATTTGGGGTTGTCGTGAACGGTGTCTGTAATAACATTGTTCTTAAACCCCGATTAGAAAAGAATAAATCTTTTAAATCAGATTTAATGGAATTTTTCAATCAATATTTAAATTGGAATAAAATAGTAAATATAATTTTGGAAAAGATAAATCTTTTAATTAAGATTATTAGAGTTTCCAATTATATTTAGTAATTGGGATAAATTGAAATGTAAATTTGGTTTATCGTGAACTATGTGTTTAACGACATTCGTTCTTTAACCCGATTTACAGTGGAAGTATGATTTGGAATTTATAAATCTTTTATCTAGTTTTAATGAAAATTTTCCAAAGTAAAGTTTTCCAATTTAATATATTAAATTGGAATTGAATGGAATTCGATTGGTTAATAATTGAGATGAACTTCTGTGGATGAAGACTATTACTATATATGGAATTTAAAAGGCCTTGTCGTTATTCCATTTATATTATTAGTCTGATACAGAAATTTATATCGATTATATGTTGATCTTATTTCAGTGAAGATTCCATATTTTATGGAAGATGATTTTGGGTTTATCGTGAACTGTGTTTTAATGACACTAGTTCTTTAACCTAGTAAAAGATAAGAATTATTTCTTAAAATTGGTTATCATTAAATAATGATTTTTGATATTAAAACCAAATTGGAGATTTAAATAAATTCTTAACTGGATTGAATAGAATAAATTCAAAGGATTTTATCTTTGATAAATTAATGGGAATCTTTCCCTAAAAATAAGAATGTTTTATTAAAAAGAATATTCTGGATTGGAATGGAGCGTTTGGTGTATTTTTATAGCACTTGATTATAAAATACGCGAATCATTCAGAAAGACCGGGTTTAACCCATTCTGAATAATAAATACGACAATCAAGAGTCGAAGATGAAGACGGTGGTTGAAGACCGGAGTTCTTCACATCGTTTGGATGGTTATTGCTATCTTGATTGGACCGTACACCCAAGACGATGGGAAAATGGTGATCATCCAAACGTACTTGGAGATCGATGGGAATGCGAGGAATAAGGTGCCTCCGGTTTCGTTCAGACCCAGAACGGACTTGTAAATGGATTGCGTGTCCGACATTGTATTCCTTTATATTGTATTCGTTGATCTCTGTTTAACGTATAGCTGTTTGGTGGTGGAGAATTTATTCTTCACTCAACACCTGGTTATATATAGATAGATGATCAGTGATATGGTATGGTCTGATAATGTGGCATGCTAAGATGCATATGATCAAGGCTTTTGTTGAAAAGCAGAGGCTTGTGGATGAAGACCAAAGCATAGCTTTTATATAGCGCCGCTTTGGATACAACGTGACTTTGTGGGCCTCACACACCACGGTATGATGGTGAACGATTTGTTTGATAATGTTCGGTTTGACCAATATACTTTATACGGATTTGGGGTCGGCCGATGGGACAAGGGTGGTCGCTCCACACTAGAAGTGGGATAGATTATTTATCTCATGAGGATAGTTCAGATTGCTACACATCCAAAGTGCGTAGTATATGTGTTACGTTGTTTTCTCTTGCCGAGACGTAAGCCGTGGAGATACATGACGCGATTGATCTTTCGAATCAGCATCCATCATGCTGGAAATCCAATTTTCCAATACGAGCTTATGGTTTTAGTTGTATACTTATATGGTGACATAATATATTATGTCGCTTACATAACATATTATGCCACCTAGTCTTGATACTTTTATATTTGAAATTGTTTTCTACACTATGCACTCATAGTAAAAGATGAATTTCGCGTATTAAGCATTTTTGACCCATATAAGGTAAAACTCTATCCTTCGGTGTACGTGCAAGGGATTGAGTCTTATAACGGTTTCATTTTTCTAAAAAGCATTTCATTGTTTTATGCACTGGTATTCTTGGGAGGAAACCCGTTCCGCGAAAGCGACACGGTCCCTTGATTTACCCAACTTTAAAAATTAAAGTTAATAACTGTTTTGAGTTCTCATACCAGTCCCATGACTGACCTGGAGTTTATTGTTTTAACCTAAACTCTGGGTGCCCATAATTTCCACACGGGCAGCTAGTAGTTTTGGTTTTGCAGATATTATATTCACAGGATCCTGGTCTACAGCTGAAGCGATATTCGGAAGGCTCTGTATCCGTGTATTTCTTTCGGTTGCATTTTGTATTATTTTTCCGCTGCTATTTAAATGTAATTTAAACTCTGATATTGTATTTCCAATGTATATTATTCATTCATACTCTTAAATATTCTTGTACTCTGATGTAATTGTTGTAACAGCAATAAAATGTTCTATTGTTTGTGTTTTGCTGTGTATTGTTCTCAAAGCAATCTGGGCTTTCCTTTACGGGGAAGTTTGGGTCGTCACATTTGGTATCAGAGCTTTGGTTTACAGAGCTCGAGAACAAAACACATTAGAAACGAACGAAAGAATTCATCAGAGATTGGATTAGTAATATCCAATAAGAATAACTCGTTAGAGATAGGATCAGTAGTATCCTAGAACGAGTGTGAAGAGTATTATTTTCTTTAAAATAAATAAGAAAACAAATTTAATATTTTGAAATTTTTTATCTTAAAAATACGTATTTGATATATTATTATATTTTATTTGGACAATCGAATATATAAAGATTTTGAATATACGAGTAATTAACGGATATTCGAAGTTTTAATATACTGGATAGATATAGAATCACACACTAGTCGCCCGGAGATAATCCTGATGATGACAGCTGCATCATCAGTATTTATGTTCGAGTAACGAAGGTGGAATGTCTATATATTTCCAGTTGACTGGTATGAGAACCAAAATTAGATAGGGTTATTTGCTGTGATTTGAACTAAAAATATGATTTTTATCTATATATATTAAAGCTATATATGTTTGAAAAGTTAATCAACTAATTGACAGCTGGTTGTGATGTTTGATTATTAGTTTAACTAATAAAATTATTGAAATGGTAATTAACAAAACCAATATATAATAGAATGATACATTTAACTAGATTAAATTCAATATTGAATTGAATTGAAAATTTATTAGAATGAATATTGAGTTAATTAAGTAAACGACTTTTAGCTTCGTTCCTTTTCGAGGACGAAAAGTTCTTAAGTGGGGGAGATTGTAACGACCTGGAATTTTGGGCCGAATTTAAATTTTTTATTTTAATCATTTTAATGGGTCTTTAATATTTAAAATAATTTATTTTATATAAGAACGACTATAAATTTATTTTAATCGAAGTTAAAACGACTGAATTTTATTTAAATTATAAAAGGAGTTAGAAATAGCGCGGTAGTTTTAAAATTTGAATTTTAACTTTGACTAACTATACAGGATGCAAAATAAATCGGATTTTAGCGAAACCAAAAATATTAGAATCTATTTAAAAATATATTTCGAACGAATCCGAAAAATTGAAATTTCATAGCAGGAATCAAAAGTTATGCCCAAATCAAGATATCAGAAAAACACGGGAAAGTTTATATATATAGGACCCAAAACGCTACTTTTTACATACGAATGAATTTGGACTCGAAACCACTTCCATTGAGTTCAAAATGATGTTTCTGCATTGAAAAAGTATAAACACTTATATATTTTGAGTTTCGGAAACTATTCATATATAAAATATATTTTTAAATATAAAATATATACGCCTTGAAAAGTGAAGTTTTGCAAACGGTCTTCAAATTCAACTAAATTAATTTTTTTGGGTTCGTATCGTCAAACAAAAGCTAGAAATGATTTTTCTAAAATTTTTAGAATTAATATGTAATTATAATTGATTTTTCAGTGAAAATGGTCAATTTTCAAACTTTAAAAATTCATTATTAATTCATACGGACTCGGAAAATGACGAAACCAGTTTCTTTAAATCCGTAATGTTAAGGAATATTTATGTTTCAATTTTCAATTACAATGGAATTCATAGGTGTTAACACGAATTTTTAAACTACGAAAAGCGGAAAAAAAATGTATTAATATATGTACATAAGGGTAATTGGGCCTAATTGAGTTTATAACCTACCTATATATTATCTTTTAACAGCCATTAGCCGAACCCTAAGCATAACATAGCCACCTTCTTCTTCCTCTATTCCATGGCGGCTCCCTCCTCTAAAATTTATTTTGCAAATTAGCCCCTGAAAACAAAATAATTTATATCTCTCAATCAGAACAAAATTAGACCAAACCCTTTCTGAGTTTTGTTCATCTTCTTATCCTCTATCTACCACGAAAAATTCAAGACCTATAGTCGCACGGATTCGCCAGGATCTAGCTTGAAAGATAGAAAGCTGATTTCGGTTATTTGTTCGCTGTGGGCCCCACGAAGAGAGATAGGTCGAGCTACTTCAGGCAGTGGTAGAGGGGAAGCATACGGTTCTTTTGCCAGTGGTGGCATAGTCTCAGGTGGCCGGAGTTGGCCGGAATGTCAATTTTACTGGAGGGGTGCTGAAAACAGGACAGTCGCAAAGATGAGCAATTTCCCGTCTATCCGTGCATTTTCAGGCGAAGTGACCCAAACATAAGTTGTTCGGGAGGCCGAGATATAGCTACTGACAAAAATTGGTGGCATTTGGAGTAACGAGGCGGCCGCAATACTGAGATGAACGGAAACTGCACTTTTCCGTTCAACTGCAGATCGTGGGCCCCACGTGGCGAACTGGAGGGGGGACCACCAGGCGTGGAAAGAGCGGGAGAAGACGGAGAGAATGGCGCTGGTTTCGTGCAATTCCGACTTACGGTTTGGTCGTGGCGAACATTTTAAGTTTAGGGTGCTGTTGGAAAAAAAAGGTTAAGGGCTTAAACGCGAGACATTTATTTAATTTTATGTTCAATGTTTATAACGCGATATCTATCACATACGAGGTCGAAATCTGACGATTTCAGATCCGCTGGGATTGTGGCGACGAGATCTTCGCAATGACACTAGCTACGTTCAATTCTGAGCAAGTTGAAAATTTGGGTAATTTTTACCATTTAAATTAATTATTTAATTATTACAAACTTCGAAAATTCATATCTTGTTGATACGAACTCGAAATCGCTCGAAAAGGATTTTCTGCGATCGTGGTGTCGAGAGCTTCGCGTAAACATCAATTTTGTCAATTTTAGAGCATGTTGGATTTTGGACCAAAATTGGGCCCGAACCGTCAATTAAAGCCCGGCAAAGGTGAGAACTCCTTCTCACTAAATTTTTGAACAGTTATTTATTTTTATAATTTAATAATAAATAAATTATCTTTGATGGAAGTAATTGTTTGTTGAATGAATGATCGATTGGAATGTCATGTTATGTTATGTTATGAAAGTGGAAAATTTAACAAGATAATGTAATGCTATATTATTTATGGTTATTTAAATAATGTTTACACAGCCATAACAAGTTTCCTGACTTGTTTATGTTGATTGGACGATAAATTTTCACACATCGTCCAAGTGCACAAATAATAATATATTATTTGAATTTGTGTTGGTTGAAACCCCACACGGGTCTTGGGTTGATATTCTGACTACACATCGCTCTTGTGATTAGTTTAAAATGCACTTTGGCTGTTATTGAATGTTTTATCATTATTATGGAATTAATGCGATGTTTGAAATCCATATAATTAAAATTATATGGTAATGGATTGGGTCTCATTCCAATTTTGAATTAAAAGAATATTTTAATTTAATATTCAGTTAATGGAATTAATTGACGTATGAATTAGAAAGATTATATCTTTATTGTTTAAAAGTGATAATAAAAAGGGTTAATTTAGAACGATTACATCTTTACGGTCAGTATGATAAGAGAAGAAGGTTTGATTTCAAAATTTGAACATCTGAAAAGATTATTATTATGATATAATAATAATATAGAAAGTTCATTTTTTCATTAAAAATTGAAATGTCAGTTAGGATATTCGGAAACAAAGGGTTTTATAAAATTAGTAACAAATTAATGTAAAGATCATAACTTTATTTTAAAATAATATTTAAAAATATTATTTTTAGTGAATTAATTATAATTATTAATTATAATTGTACTTAGACACGAGGTTGGGTTACATTTGTGGTATAAGTCTGCCCGGACCCACCCGGCATATCCAGCAGCCACAAATGTTGGGCCTAATGTGAGGGGTCCAAGTGCGCAAATACGAGACGGGCCATGACACAAGGTTAAGCCCAACTTGTGGGATAAGTCTGCCCGGAACCAACCGGCGTATCCAGCATCCACAAGTCGCAGGCTTAACGTGGGAGGTCTGGCCCAGTATAAGATTGAATTGAAAATAAAAATTGAATTGAAAATAAAGATTGAATTGGAAATAAAGATTGAAATGAAAATATTACATTTTTCAATGTAATAAAGATTGAATTAAAATATTACATTTTTCAAAGTAATAAAGGTTGAATTAAAAAGATTACATTAAAAGATTTCATTATTTTTATTTAAGATTGATTACATTAGAAAGAATACCTTTTTATAGTTCATTTGTTTCATTAAAAAGATTAGATAATAAGAATGACATTTTCACTATAATATGGTTTTCAAGTATGATTTGCATTAAAAAGAATTTGATGTTAAAGTATGATTTGTGATTTAGAAATCCTTTGAATTAAAATTTAATAGAAATTTCTAAAGAGAATTTTTCCAATTCAATATATATTAAATTGGAATTGAAAGAGAATAATTAGATTTGGGGTTGTCGTGAACGGTGTCTGTAATAACATTGTTCTTAAACCCCGATTAGAAAAGAATAAATCTTTTAAATCAGATTTAATGGAATTTTTCAATCAATATTTAAATTGGAAAAAAATAGTAAATATAAATTTGGAAAAGATAAATCTTTTAATTAAGATTATTAGAGTTTCCAATTATATTTAGTAATTGGGATAAATTGAAATGTAAATTTGGTTTATCGTGAACTATGTGTTTAACGACATTCGTTCTTTAACCCGATTTACAGTGGAAGTATGATTTGGAATTTATAAATATTTTATCTAGATTTAATGAAATTTTTCCAAAGTAAAGTTTTCCAATTTAATATATTAAATTGGAATTGAATGGAATTCGATTGGTTAATAATTGAGATGAACTTCTGTGGATGAGGACTGTTACTATATATGGAATTTAAAAGGCCTTGCCGTTATTCCATTTATATTATTAGTCTGATACAGAAATTTATATCGATTATATGTTGATCTAATTTCAGTGAAGATTCCATATTTTATGGAAGATGATTTTGGGTTTATCGTGAACTGTGTTTTAATGACACTAGTTCTTTAACCCAGTTAAAGATAAGAATTATTTCTTAAAATTAGTTATCATTAAATAATGATTTTTGATATTAAAACCGAATTGGAGTTTTAAATAAATTCTTAATTGGATTGAATAGAATCAATTCAAAGGATTTTATCTTTGATAAATTAATGGGAATCTTTCCCTAAAAATAAGAATATTTTATTAAAAAGAATATTCTGGATTGGAATGAGGCGTTTGGTGTATTTTTATAGCACTTGATTATAAAATTCGCGAATTATTCAGAAAGACCGGGTTTAACCCATTCTGAATAATAAATACGACGATCAAGAGTCGAAGATGAAGACGGTGGTTGAAGACCGGAGTTCTTCACATTGTTTGGATGGTTATTGCTATCTTGATTGGACCGTACACCCAAGACGATGGAAAAGTGGTGATCATCCAAACGTACTTGGAGATCGATGGGAGTGCGAGGAATAAGGTGCCTCCGGTTTCGTTCAGACCCAGAACGGACTTGTAAATGGATTGCGTGTCCGACATTGTATTCCTTTATATTGTATTCGTTGATCTCTGTTTAACGTATAGCTGTTTGGTGGTGGAGAATTTATTCTTCACTTAACACCCGGTTATATATTGATAGATGATCAATGATATGGTATGGTCTAATAATGTGGCATGCTAAGATGCATATGATCAAGGCTTTTGTTGAAAAGTAGAGCCTTGTGGATGAAGACCAAAGCATAGCTTTTATATAGCGCCGCTTTGGATATAACATGACTTTGCGGGCCTCACACACCACGGTATGATGGTGAACGATTTGTTTGATAATATTCGGTTTGACCAATATACTTTATACGGATTTGGGGTCGGCCGATGGGGCTAGGGTGGTCGCTCCACTCTAGAAGTGGGATAGATTATTTATCTCATGAGGATAGTTCAGATTGCTGCACATCCAAAGTGCGTAATATATGTATTACGGGTTTTTCTCTTGCCGAGACGTAAACCGTGGAGATACATGACGCGATTGATCTTTCGAATCAGCAGCCATCATGCTGGAAATACAATTTTCCAATACGAGCTTACGGTTTTAGTTGTATACTTATATGGTGACATAATATATTTTGCCGCTTACATAACATATTATGCCACCTAGTCTTGATACTTTTAAGTTTGAAATTGTTTTCTACACTGTGCACTCATAGTAAAAGATGAATTTCACGTATCAATCATTTTTGACCCTTATAAGGTAAAATTCTATCCTTCGGCGTACGTGCAAGGGATTGAGTCTTATAACGGTTTCATTTTTCTAAAAAGCATTTCGTTGTTTTATGCACTCGTATTCTTGGGAGGAAACCCGTTCCGCGAAAGCGGCGTGGTCCCTTGATTTACCCAACTTTAAAAATTAAAGTTAATAACTGTTTTGAGTTCTCATATCAGTCTCATGACCGACCTGGAGTTTATTGTTTTAACCTAAACTCTAGGTGCCCATATTTTCCACACGGGCAGCTAGTAGTTTTGGTTTTGCAGATATTATATTCACAGGATCCTGGTCTACAGCTGAAGCGATATTCGGAAGGCTCTGTATCCGTGTATTTCTTTCGGTTGCGTATTGTATTATTTTTCCACTGCTATTTAAATGTAATTTAAACTCTGATATTGTATTTCCAATGTATATTATTCATTCATACTCTGAAATATTCTTGTACTCTGATGTAATTGTTGTAACAACAATAAAATGTTCTATTGTTTGTGTTCTGCTGTGTATTTTTCTCAAAGCAATCCGGACTTTCCTTTACGGGGAAGTTTGGGTCGTCACAAGAATTAAGCACGCCTCCTTTGCAACAATTCGCAATTTGTTGATTGTACGGTGTCCCGGGAAGCAAATCCACTACTGTAGGGTCTCTTTTACAGTAGTGAGGGATGTCGCCTTTGAATCTGGAATAGTTGCCATGCTCGGTTGTTTGGCCTCCCATCATCTGCCATATTACTTCTTTCTTGGCCCATGTCCAGCCCAAGGTCCATCCAGTTGATTGAATATGCCGGTATAGTTGATAATTATATATTGTAACCACAACCTGAATGTTTATAATATCACTCATCATTGTGCCTTTTGCAGATATATGTAGGAAGACAGAATGTATACCTACAACATAACCATCCGAAGTCCAAAACATAATGTATGTTTTACTGTTATGTTTGCATAGGGTCCAAAGGATCATGTGCATCTGATACGGTAAACTTTTAGATATTAGAATTTCCATATATAAAACAGTAGCAAAAGAAGTTTTAGATATTAGAATTCCCAGACCTTGGGCTGGACATGGGCCAAGAAAGAAGTAATATGGTAGATGATGGGAGGCCAAACAACTGAGCATGGCGATTATTCCAGATTCAAAGGAGACATCCCTCACTGTTGTAAAAAAGACCCTGCAGTAGTGGATTTACTTCCTGGGATCCCATACAATCAACAAATTGTGAATTGCTGCAAAGGAGGCGTGCATAGTACTTGGGTTCAGGATCCGACCACTACTGCTAGTTAATTCAGCTGGCAACACTATGCCAATATAAAGCATTTCAGTTTCATATTAACTAAACCTTCCAAAAAATAATGATAATATTAAATATGGGTCCATCTATTAACACCCATGTGATTGCTCTTCACACCCCACTAAAAATTTTGGAATTTTATTTCCAATTATACCCTTTAACAATAAATAACTTGTTTCATATATCTATTTATCTTCCATCTTTATCGCACATCTTTCAACCTGTCCCAAAATAATGATTTGAAAATGGAAGTTTTTGTTTTGTTTTAGCACAAACAATTAAATCTATAACAACACGTACACCAGCTAGCCTTAACTAGGTGCACCACAACGTCTGAGCAGTAAAATCAAGAACTTTTCAAGTGTAAGTTTTTTAAAATAAAATTAATACTATGTTTAGTAACTATACACGAACGTGAGGTATATGCGCATCTATATTAAAATGAAAGCGCTGCATTGAAGACTGGTTTATTCAAATATAATTTTTTATTTTAATTTTTTGTATAATATATCCACCTAATTTTCTCGCCCCCACCGCTAAACTTTACGGAGTTGCAAAGGTTTGATAGGTAGAGCAACAAGTTATAGGAAGAAAGAAAGAAAAGAAAAGAAAGGAAAAAAAATCAATGTGAATGAGAAAGAAAGGTTATTTTTGGAATAAATGGGTGCATAGAAAAATAAATGGGGTATGTGTTTTATTTTGTAATTAGCGCCGGGGGGAGGGGGGGTCGTGAACAGTAAATCATGGGGTGGTGATAGATGGACCCACTAAATATTTGCCCATGACATACAACCCAACATATTGGATTTATATTATCATCAAAGCATGTATTTTTCTTTTTCTTTTTCCATGACTATGATGAAAATGATAAAAATATAATCGCATTTGTAACAAATTTACAAATAAACAAAAACAAAAACGATTAGGTTTCCTGAGAAAATCAGGAACATAAATTTTACCTGTTAAGTTCCAACTACAGTTGAAAAGATAGAAGAAAAGCAAAATAGAAGAATTTGTAAACACTGAACTCGATCTGAAGCTGATTAGCATCCTCTTTTCACTCTTTTATTTTGTTTTTCTTTGTATTTAAAAGTAAATGAAAGCGCCCAAAAATGAGGAAGAAAAGGCAACAATCTCCCTTTTTTTATTCTTTCTCCTTTTCCACATAAAGGCCAGATAAGACAAGGTTTGGACCAACTTTCTGAGGGCTAAAATGGAAGCAATGACCAAATAATTGGATCCTCTCAATAGAAAAAGCGCAATTTGGATGTTACTAGTTTGTTGACACCAATTTGGAAGTATAATAACTCTGACATAGTGACATATACTTTACTCTTACTGGTAGTAAACTAGCTTTGCAGTTGGGGTTTATTTGAAAGGTTGCCACTGTGTAGGAGATTAGTTGTTGAATTACTAGAAGGTTCTTGTTGTAATTTAGAAGTTTATTCAAAAAGCCTAGAGTGCTCGAGGTAGTCTTCTCAACAATGGCACTTTGATGACGCATGTAACAAGAAACCATGGATATAACTAAAACCGCGTGACTTTCTGTGGTGGTCGATTCTTCTTGCACGCATTGCATCGACAGAATTAAATCTACATGGAATTTTTTTTGTTTAGCAATCCTGCACTTTGAAAACAAACGATTCTCTTTCCAATCAAACTAAGCAAATTCTTTATTTTAGCTTTAGGCTACGAACCCAAATGACTAAATTACCCTCAACTAACCTCACTGTGTTCGCTAATTAATTAAGGGTGCGTTTTTTACGAACACGAATGGGTTATATGAACGTGTCATTTGAGCACGGTACGGTAGTGAACATAGAATGCGTTTTTTTGCTGTGAATGGGTATTAAAGCTTGGTATTTGAGTGGATTTTTTGCTATGAACGATAGAAATTGTACCATTGCGTCGGATGTGTCGGATGCAATCGGTCCAATTTCTAACGTTCATTTTGAACATTGTTGAGCGTGGTTAAACACGCTCATGGGTCGGATGCACACAGCAGTAATGTTGTTAATTTTGACTGCGAATGATACCTAAAATTGATTCCAATAAGAATTAGAAAAATAAAACAATCACAGATACGTAAAGTAAAAGATGAGATTCGGTACGTACGTGGACAAATATCGTCCAGGATCAATGGGCGGGTCGACCAGACCATAAGGCTGATCAACCTATGGGTCGACCATGCCAATCTCTAGTTCAAACCATATAGGTCCTTTTTTTTCTTTGGTTATTAATTTTTGATTTATTCCTATAACTTGTTTCTTTAACAACATCTTCATACTAACTTCAATTTCAACAAATTATATATGTAAATTGCTCAAAAAATTACCATAGACATAACGGAAAAAGTTTCATAGCCTAATTCAGACATTTGAATTTTTTCATTTTTAATCTCTTTCTGTAAAACAATTAATCTCTTTTTAATTAAATTCATAATTCATTCTCTATATTAATATTATTAATTAGCTTTCAATAAATTCCATCAGTACCTGATTTAACTCCTATTTTATTATGTGCCTTAGTTATTTTACAAATTCAAATGCACACGTTAACATTTGTGAATAAATTATTTTACTAACTCTTAATTTTGTTTATAACATTAATCTCTTTTTATTCTTTTATAACATTATCTGAATGTTTTAATTAATTATATTTAATACCCTGTAATGTTATACTTTCATAACATCAACTTTTAGTATTTAAATTTCTAAAAACTCTTAATTAATTATCATTGCTTAAATTTTTTGGGTTGTTACATCATGTATACTCTCCTATTGTTTCATTTGAGTGAGATTTGTGGGGGTAATTTGCTTGTTAGTTTGTACTCTAATCTAGGCTTCGAGGACCAGAGTTGACTAAGCGAATGGTCGGTATCAAATGCATATTGGCTAGCATGGTTGCCTCCAAGTTTGGACACAGATTATTGGTGGTTGGACATTAAAGTTATGAGCATCGTGAGTTGTTCATATTCAACCTCATCCTTTGTTTAAGGCTCGAGTTAGTTGGTAGGTGGTCGGATCACATACGTATAGTGGAAAAAGAAATTACACAACAATATGGTTTTGACTTTGAAGAAACTTTCTCCCCAATTGTTAAGCCAACCAAAATAAGAATAATTCTTACCATAGTCTTGTATAACAACTGAAGAATTCAACAATTAGATGTCAACAATGCATTCTTGAATAGTGACTTAAAAGAAGAAGTGTATATGTATCAACCACAAGGGTATCAAAAAGATAAAGAGCTTGTGTGCAAAAAGATAAAGAGCTTGTGTGCAAGCTAAATTAAGCAATATATGGGTTAAACAAGCTCCTAGAGTCTGGTTTGATAAGTTGAAACTTGTATTGACAAATTTAAGGTTTCAGTCTACCAAATCAAACCACTCATTATTCATCAAAATTACTGACAATATAATTATCCATGTTCTGATCTATGTTGATGAACTAATTATTGCAGTTAATAGTGATGTTGAAATAAGAAAGCTCATCCAACTACTAGATAAATAATTTTCAGTCAAAGATTTGGGCGAACTCAATTACTTTCTTAGAATTGATGTAACAAAGATATCTCAATCAGAATTATTCTTAAACCAAAAATATATATCAATGAAATTTTGGTCAAAGAAAACATGGATTCTGCAAATGCCTTGCCAACACCAATGATTACAAGCCATCAATTATCAAAACATAGGGGGCATAGATAATATTAAACTGTACAGAAGTCTAGTGGGTGCATTGCAATATTCTACCATCACTAGACCTGAAATTGCTTATAGTGTTAACATACTTCCTCAATTTATGCAGGAACCTAAAGATGAACATTGGAAGCCATAAAAAGGGTGCTAAGATAGTTAAAGGGAACAAATGAATTTGGTTTACATTTCAAGCACTTTAAGCAGCTATATATAATTCAATACAGTGATGCAGGCTGGGCTACAGATCCTGTTGACAGAAGATCAACTTCAGGGTACTGCATTTATTTGGGAAACAACCTTATTTCTTGGTGTGCAAAGAAACAACCTACAATTTCTAGATCTTGTACTGAAGCAGAATTCAGAAGTATTGCTAATGCTATAATTGAAATCATGTGGATACAATCATTACTTAACATGTTAAAGATTATAGTTCAAAAGCCACCAACACTATGGTGTGATAACTTAAATGCTTTGTCATTATCATCAAATTCAGTATATATTCTAGAACAAAGCACATGGTAATTGACTTATGTTTTGTTTGTGAGCAAGTAATTAAAGGAAAGCTATAAATAAACCATTATCCAGCAGTACATCAAGTGGTAGATATACTCACTAAACCAATGTCAAGTAAGAGTTTTACCAGACTTAGATCTGAACTCAAAGTAATCAGAAGATCAGACCTTGATGAAGACACAAAGCAATCAAGTTCAAATATGAAATTATCAACTCCGAACTTCAATAAATCATATTCCAAAAACCCTAGTTTTGTTGTAACACTCAAATCCAAAGAAGCAAAGACGAAGCACAATAGTATTTCATCTTTATCCTCTCAAAGAGAACAAAGACAAACAACTATAGATTCGAAGTATAAAGATCTTCAGATTGAATAAGCAAAGACAAGTACTCAAGCTAAAATCCACAGCATCAACAGCCACATAAGATTAATTGAGGCTGATTTGAGTCAATTTCATAGAGTTTTATCATTCTTTTCTGAGAAATTTATCATGGTGGCCAAAGATAAGAAACCCTAGGTTTCGTTTGAGAGAGAGTGTTATGAAGAAAAAAAAATACCCACTACCACTTTTGTGTTTTATTTCTGTATTGGACCTGGGCTCAGCCCAATTATCTTTCTTTATTTTGTACTGTTGTCGTGGCCTGTATGACATTATAAATACAGGAAAATCATGTACAGATTATTATCAATTCATAATACAATCACTTTCATTCCTCTCAAGTACAACAAACTCAAATTATCTGAAATCTTTACAGTGGTAAAGAGAACAAAATAAGTAAACTGGATAAGCGATAATATATCATACATGGGATAAAACTAGGGCTGTCAATGGGCTGTGTTGGGTTTGGGTCGGGTCAAGTCGGGTTTGGGTTGATTTATAGACGGGTCGAGTCAACCTGTTTATTAAATGGGTCATTTTTTCCTACCTCTAACTCGACCCGTTTAAAACGGGCTGTACCGACCCGACCCGACCCGTGTAACCCGTTTAACTAAACTGGTCGTGTCAGCCATGTCGGATAGGGTTTACCCTTTTGACCAATTGCCAAATATTTCTTGCTAATGTAAATAGAAAAAGTACCAAATCACCAACAAACATCACTATTATTTAATAACCAACATGTAGTAAGCTACATAATCACTAACATGCAACAAGTTACAAAATCATCAACATGAAGCACATGTACAAAGCATGAAATTACCATGTTCAAAAGTCATTCTCCATACATAAGAATATATGAGCATACTATATACATAAAAGACTAACAATATGAAAGAGATACAGTTGTTATAAATAAAATATAACTAACAACATATAAGAATGAATTAGTAAAATATAACAACTTACACAAGAATATGTGAGCATATTGATTACTGCGTACATAAAAGACTAACACTAACAACATATATAAAAGACTAACAGTATGGAAGAGATACAACATATAATCGAGTTTGGCGGGTCAAAATCGGGTTGGCGGGTCAACTCTACACCCACCTATTTATAAACAGGTCAAATTCGGGTTGACCTGGAAATGACCCACCAACTAAACGGGTCGGGTTAACCGTCTAATTTCTGTGTGGGTTTTAGGACGGGTTTATCGTGTAGAAAATTGACAGCCCTAGATAAAACAACAAGCAATAGCTTGCTTCGAACATATTTATTTCAATTATAACTAAACCTTAAAAGTGACAAAGTTCAAAAAAAACTTGAGAGATTTGAACGATTTGAACTTGGGAGACCCCGAACCATTCCACCTGGGGGTTGCAGTTCATTAGTCTGGCCATATCTTCCTTGATACTCCTATATTTGGAGTTGAACTGGAAGTAGTTAGTTTCGTTATAGCCTTCTACAGATTCATGCTTGTTAGTGTTTTGAGGCATGCTTCTCTCCCCTTTGCACCAAATAGATAGGTGAAATTTGTTGTTGAGCCTACTAATACGGTGATTTGCTCCGATTCTTTGAGATTCGATTTCCCTGAATGTACCTTTATCTTGATTCAACGTGGTTTTAACACCTGGAACATTGTCGGAGCAACTCTCTACCCTTCTGCACAAATCAATTGAAAAATTAGAAGTATTATTGTTCCAAAAATTATTATATTTAGGAAAATTTTCATGGTTGAGCTGGTTTAAAATTATAATGACAAATTTTGAATAGTTTTGGAATTAATTACAAAAGTAGGCTTGTTTTACACAGGCGAGTTTTAGGAATGCACCAACAGGCGAGTTTTCAAAATTCGCCTGTTTATTTTGGTACTAAATTCCATAATGACCTTTTGAAATTTGATTTGAACATAATTCAAAATCTATAATATGAAATCTCCATTTTTTGATCTGTTATAAAAATATAGTTCAATAGATGCGAACGTTTCTTGTTCTAATGAAATCCGAGTTAAAATGAATCCCGTATATTCAATTCAAGTTGAAAAGATAAAACAACGAACTACCGCGACGCTACGAGTATAAATTTAACTATATTTAAATTATACATCCAAATAACAACCATAGCCTAACCAAATAACATAAACCAAATAACAAATTCTAATATCCAAAAATTAGACAGATACAAAGTCCGATACACGATAGAT
Organism: Allium sativum; assembly: GCA_030737875.1. Lineage (NCBI taxonomy): Eukaryota > Viridiplantae > Streptophyta > Magnoliopsida > Asparagales > Amaryllidaceae > Allium > Allium sativum. Next base: position 169,231,025 of record CM060923.1, read on the forward strand.
ATGTTCGAAACATTAAAAATACATATACACAAAAGTCAACCCAATGACATCTCATCATACATCTCCATTTTAAGCTACTGAAGTACACCGCTTTCTGTTATGGCCATGTGTTCCACATTTGCTGCACCTGTTTGGTTTGGTCTTTCGGTGCTCGTCCATTACATTTTTTATTCTCCTAGATTTAGGTCGTCCGGGTTGTCTTCTTATGGGAAGAGCCAATATACATGGACTATTGTATGGTTCCCAGTATCTTTTATCACGTATAGGATGAAACTCTGGCTTGTAGGAAGCCTTATAACTTTGGACGGAGTACCATTCAGAAGAAAAATCGTGATGTGCTCTATTTATACCAAAATCTTGTGCTGAACAAGCTACCATCACATGAGCACACGGTTTCTTCTGCAGAAGCAGAATGTTGCATGTACAGGTGCAACGAGAACCTTCGATCTCAAATAATATTCATCTTTGCAATAGTGAATCACTTGCCATTTAGATCGACGAAATCAAATAAGCCTACAACGTCGTGCTGCAATAGCACGAGCTTCAATTTTAGCTTCCCATTTTGAGTAAGTTTTGTCATCAAATCCTCCCCTTTTTCCCGCCTCTTATAGAAATATTCAACGGATTGAAAGAACGTCCTTGCAACCAATGCCTTTATAAGCAAGGATCTGACGCCTTTTAGTACACCATTAAAACTTTCGGATGCTTTTGTTGACATAACATGGAAGCGGCCACCGTCATCTCTGTAAAGTGTCCAGTTTTCTTCTGAATTCCCTAGGCTTCATTCAATCCAGTTATGCGCCTCTAGCTTTGTTGCCTTGATTTCTTCTCTGATTTTAGTGTAGCCTACTACTTTAGAAGCACATGCAGTTGTGTAAAACAAGCATGTTATTTGCTTGTCTCGATAACCTACAGCTTGAAAATTGGCATTAAGATGCCTTGCACAGAACCTATGTTTGTGCGGTTCTTGCCATATCCTATAAAGTGCTTGGGATCCCTTTCATTCTGTCAGACATAAAAGTCATGCGACAATTTCATACACTATAAATGAACTCACACATACATGAAAAGAACCAGGCCCAACTATCATATGATTCGGGTTTGACAACTCCATAAGTTAATGGGAAAATGCAGTCGTCGGCATCGACAGCAGTAGCAACAAGCAGTGTTCCCATGTACTTACTGTACAAATGTGTCCCGTCAATACATAACAATGGACGGTAGTGTACAAAACCTGCAATGGGAGGGCCAAATGCCCAAAAAGTATGCTCAAATACCCTAACATCATCGTGTGATATATGTCATACTGAGCCTGGACTGCTTCTTTTTATTTCCTCAAAATATTGAGCCAGATACGTATACGATTCGGCCTTGTCACTATAAATTTTTTCCAATGCTTTATTCAATGTTCGCTAAACTTTCATGTAACTGATTTTGATGAAGAGTTGGTCGTCGACAAGCACTTGTACCGTGCCAGTTTTAATATCCAAATTGGCCTTCACAAAAGACATGATTTTGGATACAAGAAATCCAAAAGTGGCTTGCTTGTGGTTGGAATTAGTCATAGGGTTGATACAGTTATGTTCAAGAGGCAGCTTTCTAATTTCCACCATCCAGATTGTGATTTCTTTGATACTATAGCATGTATTCGCCATGGACAAGTAGCATCAACATTACATACAACAATATATATTGTTTTATTCGACTTGATTGGCTTGTACGAAACACCATGCAGAATAAACCACTCCGTAAGTTGGTGGAGAAACATTTTTTTTACTTTGGATTGCCGTTCCCACAGCAAAACCATTTTGTACGCAAGCAGTTGAGAATTTTTCTGCAGAAAACTGTAGATTAGCCACCACGGATCTGGCCATCATTTGAGCCGTGCAGAGATCATCGTGCACTGGTACTTCCATTTGAACCTCATCACCATCATCTTCGAGATCTTTCATGTTTGGAAAGTCATAGTCCAGTGGTTCATTGTTGACTTCCATCCAGTATGTATCATCAACAGTTGTCATGGCAACCACCATGCTATCAATATGGTCAGTCTGTTGTGAAGGACCTGCACCCCAGTCTAATTCGCGTTCTTCAGTTATTCTGTTAATAAATACATTTCAGTCACATCTTACATTTTAGTGAGTAGTTAGAAAACTAAAGTAATGTGCAAGATGTACCTTTGGCTCATATCGTACAGTTCTGACTAAGAAGGAAATACAACATGTTGCAATTGTTGTCCATAGTCTTCTGACTGATCAGTTTGTTGTTGTTGCTCATGAACATTTGGTTGAATAGTTTGTTGTTGTTGCTAATGTTGGTCGTCCACATTCGGATGAAAATATGGATTGGTGTACATAGTAGAACTAAAGATAAGTGAAGGATCATGAGTTTGCAACATTTCTGTGAAATACCCTAAACCGCTACTCACGATAGGAGGTGTGATGATTTCTTCCAAGATTGCTTTTGTTGTTTTTCCAACAAACAACTCAATTGATTTCTTAACAGCAGAAAACATTACTTGTGCACCTTCATCGTCTGAAAGTGATACGAATCTCGACCCCATATCACTAGGCCAGTTAACCGACAACTCGATATCATATTCGAGAGGGTTAATTTTGGTTGCTTTGAAGACCGATTATTTCAAAGCATCAAGTGTGCAACCATTTCGAACTCACCCTGATTTGTAGAATCCTCCCACATAATTTCCGTTTTGGTGCTCATCCACGACCAAAACACCGTGATAGTAGCAAAGTGTAGGAACAAAATTAGGCGCCATTGTTGAGTGAGTATATTTGTTTTGAAGTTATTTGAAGTAAGTATTGAAGCGTTTATGCAATGACAAATAATGTGTTGAAGACTATGAGATAAGCATCTAAGCAATCTAATTGTCAAATCAACTTTAATCAACTTAGCAATGTCGTTGTCAAGTCAGATTTTGCAGAGCTTCAATCATCTCATCTATTTCAAAAGAAAGTAGACTCACTTATCGTTTGTCCAACCCGATCACAAACAACAATCTTTGGGTCAGATTTGGCAGAGCTTTAACCATCTCATTTATTTCGAAATAAAGCACATTCATTTTTCCTTTGGTAGAGTCTTGTCAGCTCAACTATTTCTAAATAATGACTCATTTAGTCAGCTTTATCACATAGGACAATTTTGGACCATCTTTATCGGTGTCTAGTCAGATCACCTGATTTGTGGCAGATCGTACTGTAAGGAAAAGCTTTGGCGCATCTTTACTTTATGATAGGGGTTTATCACTTCATCTTTAAAAATGTACTATACAAACCAAATTTAGATAATTTGGTCTAATATACTGTTCGGGACCAGCTTTGTTCAGTGTAATACGAATGGTACTATTTGAAAACACTTTAGTCAATGAGTTGTCATTTCATCAAACAAAGTTTTTTTGGCTGTATAATTGATTATAATGCGTAATAGCATATAGTAATAAACAAAAACATTTTCTTAGAAAAAATAAACATACAATACTTCATATTAATCTTCCAAGTTCTACAAACACACAAACAATAATTCAAATTGAACTTCGATAAACTAGAACAACAACAGATAATAGAAACACTAGTGGACACGGTTAAATTGTAAGTCTTCTAGGAGTTTTTTGAGACATCTAATTTCTTGTTCCGGCTCGTTCGCATATGCTATGCCCCTTGGACACAACGGTTCATCAATCCATTCTAAAAAATTACATCCATGGGGATAATTGGAACAAAGAAGAATTCGATGACCAATGTTTTCGCGATCATATGTTACAACAACTTCAGCCATATATCCACAGTGGCAACAAATTGGGTACGAGTTTACCTCTTGTTCAGATGGGAGTTGATTTATTAGTACGTGCTCAATCTCTTGTTCTACGATGAGTTTATAAACAGGATGTTCATGCACTCATGGGACATACATAGTTTCATTCGGTCTCGGTTGAAGTGTGAGTAGCTCAAGATCCAGCTATTCACGATCAAGCTCATCGTAATATGGTTCCTGATAGTTTGTATTCCAATCAGTATTGGTATGGTCACTAGAGGTTGGGAGATACATTCCGAATGGTAAATCAGAATCCGCAGATGATGACAATAAGGAATTTGAAGAGAAATAGAGTTAAGAAGATATGGTTGAGTATGATTCAGAATTATGAGAGAGTAGGTGGGTATATATAGAGTTTGGAAATGTAGCAAAATACATAGGCAAATTCTTAAAACTCGCACAAAGGCGAGTTTTAGAAATGTGCCCAGTTCTCTCCCCCGAACAAGACATGTCAATGTTTGTAAATATTTCCAAAACATGGCTAAACATGTTATACTTTCCGTAAACAAGCCTAAATATGTGAATTTTCCAAACAAAAAAGAACATTATTAGGTTTATATTATTTCTTTCCTTTTCCTTTGTTTTTTAAATTTCATACTTTGCTTTGCTGAATAATTTCACTATTTTGATGGCATATTTTTAACGATGTCACCATGCATGTGCTTTCGAATTCGCCTACTTTCATATCTATCTCCTATTAGTGTCACAATCTCTACAACCTCTAGTTTTGATCAGCTCTGAGCATCCAGCGCTTTGAAAACCTATATTGATATGTTTGTCCAAGTGCAACAGAAATTGTCGTAAGCCTATGGTAATTTAATAATTAATTTGTAATATTTTGTTTAAATAACAAACTAATATCAGTAGAATTTAACTTAGCTGACCTACAAAATTATAAGATGGTTTGGATTGATGGAATGTTGACTTCAAAAAGAAAAGAAAAAAAGCAATTGAACAATATTCCACAAGTAACTGTAAAAAGTATCATCTATAACCCTAATCTGGTCAAATGTTACATGAAATTGAAAGAGCATCCCCAATGGGGGGTCAGTTGCTTTCCAACTGACCGCCAACGGGGATGTCAGTGGATGAGCAAGGGTTGCTTCAGCAACCCTGGAGGTTTTTGGAGTAACCGATCGGTTGCTCCAACAATCGAAGCTTAGCCGACTTATTTAAAGCTGACTAAGCAAAACAATTTTTTTTATTCGGTTTGTTTGCCTAGCATTGAGTTAAGGCACATTTTTTTTTCAATCTCGTAGCTAGCTTTATGAAAGCCGGCTAAGATATTAGTTCTTTTTCTTAGTCGACTTAAAATAAGCCGGCTAAGACATCCTCTGTTGGGGTGAGTTGGGAGTCAACCGAGCTTGATTTAACACCTAGTGACTCACCCGATTGGGGATGCTCTAAGGGTTGAAGTATACGTATAAGACATCCATTTAATTATTCATGTTTTATTCCTGATGTACAATGCATTAATTAATAAAATATATGTGGTAATCCACTTAAAGCATAGAAGAGCGTGTAACATGATGTGGAATTCAAATTGAACGACAATATATAAGTTGAATGTATCACTGATCATCATTTGAATGATTAGAAAACTAATAATATAAACCTACATATTATCATGCATCATCTTTCAGTTATGTAATACTAAACTAATAGTTGTTGGATGCCATATCAACCACTTGCATGAACATATAAACATCGCAGTGCAATCTTAGAACTCCATGTCGCTTAATTATACTCAAACTCCATGGCTTCTTGATCAAATACATCCTTCATACACTATTTTTTTCTTAAAAGTTTTCAAAATCTCTTCACTTGTAAATCTTTCTCTTCCATTTAGTCCTATAGCAACCAGTACGCTTACATTTATTTTGTTAATGATTAGAATTCACAAAAAAAGTTTGAATCACTCACCTTTCTTCAATTGCAAGCTTAAATTGAAAGGACTAATGGACTCAATTCTATATTGATATAAAAAAAGAATGATATTTGTGTAGGTGAAGTGCTAGGCGCGTTATATATAGATGTTTGACTCCACTTATGAGCTTAATGTTTCGTATTTATATGGATAGTCGAAGTTGACTATTTTATTTGTTTGTAATTGGTTGCAAATTTTGTTTATTAAATTAATATGGTTGACCTATTTTTATCCAACATCGATAAAAGTGTTGTGAAATTCGAATTCAAATACCAAATTCAAAATCTCAACGAATAATAAATTTGCAAGAATAACTGATTATAATATCAAAATCACTAAAGCAACAAATATCCAATTAAAATAGCAACATCTCAATCACAAGTAAACAGTTGCAAGCAATAAAAATAAAATAAATCAAACACAAAAATTTTATTTGTTTTACTATCAACTTGTCACTGTACATTCACTTTTGAAAAAGATTTAATTACCACGATGCGAAGAGTACAAGAGATGATACAATTATCATTCGATAATTTGTTAAGAATGTGACTTAATCTGAATCCAAATTTCCTTTAGATAAACCCATGATCTAATTAGGAGATCACTCTCTTTGGATTTGAAAATATTTTATATATGGAGTATTTTTATCATGGCAAAAACTTGATTTTCACCTTGAAGCTTTACAAATTAGAGATAATTTGGCTCAGATCCAGTTTATGTTTTAAAATACAAAAAATCGCTGTGTTAAAACGTTAGAAATTAGATCCTTGTTTTTCGAAAAAACAACAAAAAACAACGTAAAAATTTACTAAACCTCAAAATTTACTTCAACGCATAATCATCTTCATATTCATGCAAGAAAATTACAAATAAATAATTAAAAAAAAAGATACAAAAAAAATTCATGTTACAACGTATTCCTGCAACTTTTTGAAAAGTTGCAGAAATCGCACTAATTATATCAAAATATTGCAGTCTGCAATTTTTACAGTGTTGGTTCAACTTTTTAAACTCAAAACCTACACTTATTCTAACATTAAAGTATTGCAAAAAAAATCATCAAAGAATGATTAGATTTGCATACAAACGAAAATTATTTCATTTCCAGTAATGTTATAGATAAAAGAAGCAATTATCTGCAAAAGTTGCAGACATGACTGTAATTTTTCACATACTGACACATATATGCAATACAATGTAAAATAGTTCCAGATATGCCTGTAACTATTTGGAATAAGTGTAGACATTGTTGCAAAAAAAATTTCCTTCTTCAATAGCTGCAATGCACTATATAAATAATCGTAGAAATGTTTGCACATATTCAGAAAAAAGGCATATATGTTTGCAAGCATTTAGAATAAGTGCAGACATTGTCGCATATGTTATTTCCTTCTTCAATACTTGCGACGCACTATGTGAATAATTGGAGAAATGTCTGCACATATTAAAAAAAATGCAGACATTACTGCAATTTTTTCCTCGAAATCCTTCAGTTAGTATCTACATTTTTTTTTATTTTTTTATGCAGCAGCGCAAAAAAACACGAAACTATGTTGCTACAGTAAAACATGAACCCAGTTGAACTGAAACTTAGGGAAGGAGCATGTAACGTCCCGCCTTTTTGACCGCTTCATATCGATAATTAAACCAACTTAAAACGTTCAAATCGACGAATCGTTATTTAACTTACAGAGTTCAAAAACAGAACTAACACATAAAATACAGAATAAATAAATAACACAATATTGAATAGTGAAATAAAACTTTTATATATATAATCAGAAATTTGATACAAGATTTTTCTATATGGCGGAATATAAAATACACTTTGAATATAGGAAAAATATTACTGTTTAAAACTTCAGAGTGCGCACGTCTTCAGAATTCCCCATCTTTGCCAATCTTCGAATCATAAGCTGTAATCTCTAAATCTTTAATGCTCGGGGTTTGACCCGAGCGTTCTATGCAAAAACAAAAAACACTCGAGTCAAGATTAATCATTGTTCAAATAAATTAACTTCAACATAAAGTGAAATATAATAGTTAATTCTACTCCAAAGATAATGTGATGTTTGCTCTAGATAAGCGTTCAAATCAGATGGCATGCATATTCTGAAATTGGGTTCGATGGCATGGTTATTAAGCAGCATGTAGGTAACAAATTTTACATCTTAAATGAACCAGGTAGTATAAAAGTACCTCCACCGCCATGCATAGGTATAAATAGATACCAGTAAGGTCTTTAACAATGAATTGCATGCATGTGCAAAGAAAATAAAACTACTGCAACATTCATGGAACAAGGAATTTGAAATATGGCAATATATATACAGTTTGAATGCACATATAAGGGTGTGAAACAGTTTTTAAAATAGAAAGTGGCTATACTAACAAAGTCTTCGATTTTTCCTGGAATTTAAATGGTTTATGTGATCATCTGATATCATAAGAATTAAACTAGAAGCAAAGAAAAATAGTGAACACAAAATACAAATAGGACAACGAATATTCACAATCTGAGCAAACACTTGAAATCCCTCTACTGTTTTATATTACATTCTAGGTGGATTCAAACTAATGTATGCTAGTAAATTCCCTTAATATTGAACGCAAATAGTGGAGTTTAGTAGTATTTGGCTTAAGATTAAATGATTTGAACCATCTGAGAAACAAAAAGAAACAAGCAGCAGGTTCATAGATGTACAATGGAAGCCACAGTAATTCAAATACTCAAAGCTACAGTATAGTTCTAACATAACAGTGTAGTTCCAATATAAGTATACACCTACATGTATATACATATATACATGTACATATGAAATGGAATGTGGAGGGTGGTTTAACAAGTCAATGGCAAAATGATTATGACGGTGCACCCAATAACTACCAGAGAATACACAATAGAAAATCAAATGACTGGGTTTCAGTAAAACAACAAGTTGCTCATACATTATAGGTTGGTAGAAGTTGAATATTCATGAATCTTAATAAATTGTTAAAAATAAATACATGGTCACGGTGCACCTATAGCATGCAGCGACGAATGCCCCTAACCTTCCGAATGTGTCCACAATGCAAAATATAAAGATGAATTTGAATATAATTGAGAGAAGCATGCATTTTGAAAATTCCAAAGCAAGGCCTGAGTACATGGAACAACATGTACCTCAGTTTTCTAGAAACATGGAAACATAGGTTAAAGATTTAAATAAGGTGCACCCAGTCTAGTTAAGCAATGCCCAGGTTTTTACACAAGTCCCAAGTCAATTTACAAAGCCAATTTCAGATGATGTATGCACTTATATATGAGATATAATGGTGCATATATATGTATATAACATATACATACACGAACTGGGTACCCAATATATATATATATATATATATATATATATATGGTATAAATTCCCAATTCCATGTCATGGGCCAGTGCCAAATTCACGAGTTAAACCAGAAACACTGCTACAAATATATACACATACATGCACCATATGTGTATGTATATATAATTGTCATGCATAAATATACAACAATCAAGGCATCACAAATTTCCACAAGCTGGAAATAGGCAAACAATGAACAAGCCCAAGATATACCACTCAATACATAAATGCATATTCATGGGTATGTATATACATATATAAAATTTAGGTGTGTGCATGGATATATACGACAAAACAAGATTTGGTAATACATTTCAGTTTTAGCAGTGAGAAGAAAAGCTACGAATCACACAAGCAAATCCCAACCCAGGTCGTACTATTATATTTAATTTATATTGAAATCAACTTAATTGAAACTAAAATTAATCATGAGATAATAACTTACCATACAACCATCTTAATCCTAGACAAGGCGGTTTTGACGTTACTAATGAAGGACACGACTTCTGAGCTACTGGTTCGAGCTTGGGGTGCAGCGCGCTCGTAAAGCTGAGTTGCCGAGATCTGGAAAGGCGAACACTGGTGGCTTCAGTTCTCTGGTGCGGTTGAGCTAACGTTGTTCATGTGGAAATTTGAGGCAGAGGCGAACCGACGGCTAAGGGTGGAGGGACGCGAAGCTTGCACGAGTTAGCTGCTTCAATTTAAAAGAGGAAGGCCATGGATTTTCGATTTGAATCGGGGGAAGTTTTGATTTTTATTTAGGGAAAAAGAAATGATTTTTCTGTGAAGGAGATGGAAAAAACAACGTGATTTATAGAAGAAATGAAACTGAGGATAAGAACGAAGTAATTTTAATAGATTTTGGTAGCTGTACGTTTTCCAGACGTAGGTATGCGCGATTTTTACTGAGGTAGGTTTTATTCGGTTTAATTTAATGTTTAATTGTACCATAAATTATTGTTGAACGCCTAATATTCGTACTGCCAGCACACTCTCCAAATACAACGAAAATTATACGTACCTCTTCGTCTTCGCATTTTGAATCCAATAAAATTATTTTGGTTGTGATCCGACTCCATTTTTATACGACATTATTTTATTTTTAAATCCAATTCAAATATCCAACCAAATTCAATTCAAATAATAAATAATAAATAATTGATTCCCAACTAACCATTCTGAATTTAATATTAAGTTCAATTCATATTTAAAACCACATAATTGATTTTTAAATTCTAACCCAAGTATCAATATAAAAATTGATTATTCATTGTTAAACCGTTTAATTAATTACATATTTCAGTTGTCGAAATTTCTGGGACGTTACAGTCTCCCCCTTAAAACTTTTCGTCCTCGAAAAGGAGAGACCGTTAGAGTTATACCATTGTATACTTGAAATTTTCAAATTTGTATGTAAATTTTCCACAACTAATTTAAATATCAATATTTAAGTCATCGATCCTCTTTGTTTATCCATCATATTTAATTAACTAAGAAAATAAAATTTCTTTTTAAAATCAATCTTTTTTTAATTTAAATTTCTGCATAAGTTGGATTTATGCATCTCAAATTATTCCAAATTTCTTTATAAACCTCATTTATCAATGTTTACTTAACCATGGTTGCATTATTCCTTACAATCCAAACTCAACTAAATCTCCTTACATTTAATCCATTTAATCTTTCCCAACACTCATTGAAGAGTGTAAATAACATCTTCTTTTCAAGTTACGAATTGTCGACTTGAAAATTTCCGAAATCCAAAATCTTTTTGTAACTTTTATACATAACTTGAAATTTGTGCAGAAAATATTGCTTTATTATTCCAAATCTGTGGACTTGAAAATACTCAGAAATCTTCTTTCTTAACTTATTAAGTTAGGTATATTTTAATTTCAAATTATTGATTTGAAAATACTTGGTAACTCGAAGCTTGACAAATCTATTGTCGTTCTCACAGATGTTAGGCATACGCTGGCCACACACATGACTAAAATCTCCAAGTACTATATATCCTTGCTTCAACTCCTAGTGAAAATATTTAAAATAAACAGATATGGAAAGTACCAATGTTATTATGATTGTTCATGAATCGCAGATACACAATGGTTTCTTCTAGATCCCCCAGAAAACACCTGTATCCGTAAGAAATCACTTTCCTGCGAATTTCGTCATGGACAAATCAATGGAAGATATTTAAGAATCAAAATAAAATTTGAGATTACTAAGCGTTGGCTTCTCTATCTCAAGGTCATGAAAACAAATCATCAAATTACGAAGACAAATCAAGTCACGAGAGCCAATCAAGTCGTGAAGACAAATCAAGTCACGAAGACACATCAAGTCATGAAGACACAGTGCTGCATCAAATAGGTGGCTGAACATCACTAATATATCTCAACATCGCATGGCTCCATTCTACTTTTAGTAACTCTAGTGGTTACATCTCTTTCCCTTGTAGATATGCCATGTGGACTGCATGTACACAATGGTTATACCTGGGTTCCCCCGGAAACATCCATACCCGTAAGCTTTCATAGCTCTGCGGATTACGCCATTATACAACGACTGTAGATCGCAGTGGACACAATGGTTACGCTTGGTTCCCCCAAGAAATATTCGTCCACCGTAGGCCATTTACAGCCCTGCAAATTTCGCTACACAGTGTGTTCTTATAGGAACTGTGATAACTCATGAGTTTTACGTCCATACAACCTACTACCATCAGTAGCACATCTCGACTAAGCTCAAAATTCAAAGGAGAAGGATGGTACTTTCCTTATCTTGATTTGAAAACATATGATACTATGTACATATAGTACTTCATTTTATACTCCTATTAAATCATACTTACGTTAACTTACATAAGATTTCTTTTCAAATCATATTTCGAAACATCTCATTCTCATATAAATTCTATTATATAAGCTTTTATCTCAATCCGTTACCTTCCAAATCAATTCTTTCCAAATTTACTATATTCTGATATATTTTTCATATAAGCTTCGAAAACTTCTATATCCCACATCTAAAATCGAATATCCTCAAGTTTCTATTCAAATTTAATTTTTTTAGTTTTATCTCTTAATCAATTTAGATTTTTGGTATCTTTTCAAACTCAAAATTATGAATCTATTGGATATAAACCAATTTTTCTTCCAAATTTCAAATTATTAAGTTCATCATTTAATTCCAATCTTTATGCTCTTAAAATTCTAGAATTTTCATTCTTATAAAAAATCTCATTCAAGAAGTATTACTCTTCCATATTCACATCCTGACCGTAAATTAACAAGCGAACAACTCTCTAAGTATCAACCCCGAAGGCCAAAACCAACATCAGATCAACATAGAGGAAACTATTCAACTTAACTAATTTCCAGTCAATTTCCAATTTCTTTAATCCTCTTCTTGTATTCCAAAATCAATTCCTCTTCTTTTAACGTTATGTCACCCTTCGTTCTCGATGTGTGGCTTTTTGTTCTTTAGTTCTTGCCATTCTGATTTATCAAAACCCGTTAGCCTCTCACGATCTTTTGAAAAACATTTCTAATAATCATTTTTATTTTTTATAATTCTAGAAAAAGTCTTATTACCAATGGAAAACATTTTCATATATTCTCATATCTTTATTTCCACAACGATTCGAATATTCGATGTTATTTCCAATTTGAACTCTTATTTGTAAGTCAAAATTTCCATATTCACACTTGATTTGGACAGCATGTCGCATCGCCAATTCATAACACATAACAGATGTCTATCAATATATAACCTCTAAGATTGTACATCTTAGAGAAGGGTGTTAAGCTAAGAGAATAAATTCTCCGCCACCAAACAGATATATATAATAACAGAGATCAACTGCTATGTCAAAAATCACAGTGTCAGACATACAAATTCAAACCAAAGTTCGAATTTCAAAACTCGACTTACATGATTAATGTCGAAATTAAACTCAATTCTTTAAAATTCCAAGTTGATTCAATTGTTCATGTTAGGCTATAATTCTAGTTCTCGATTTAAATTCTCAACTATGACTGAATCTGAAGTTTGAATAATTCATTCCATAATATTGGTTTTACATCAACTTCCAACTTTCCAAATATTAAGCTTGTCATTTAAATCGATTCTTCACAAGTTTTAAATTCATCGTTTGAATGTTTATTTCTAAGAAATTCCAATTATCTCTGATTGCTTAAATACAGAATTATAGAAATTGTTCATCGTTTCTTTTATACTTATCTTCCCTTAATACCATTGGATGATGGATTCAAGACTCAAAGCTAAGGGAACTTATCGCAAACCTAGATTCGAAGACTGGAGATTCCGAAAAATTCTAAATCTCAGATTAATTATCTCCACTTTATTAGTTTTCAAAATTCTAGTTTCAAAATATATAATATTTTCAAAATAATTTACCTTTCAAAATTTGTTTTCAAAAAAATATTTACACTTTCAAAATTTATATTTCGAACCCTTTTTATTTTCCGGATCTGCATTTTCTAATGTCGATCCTACTCACTATAAACCCGATAAGCTAAGCTTTGAATAAACCAAAAGCTCTGATACCACCTGTAACGTACCGCTTTTTGACCGCTTCAAATCGGTAATTAAACTAACTTAAAACGTTCAAATCGATGGATTGTTACTTAGTTTACAGAGTTCAAAAACAGAATCAATACAGAAATACAAAATAAATAAATAACACAATATTGAATAGCAAAATAAAACTTATATATATATATAATCAGAAATTTGATACAAGATTTTTCTATACAACGGAATTTAAAATAAATTTGAATATAGGAAAAATATTACTATTTAAAACTTCAGAGTGCGCATGTCTTCGGAATTCTCCAGCTTTGCCAATCTTGAAATCATAAGCTATAATCTCTAAATCTGTAACGCTCGGGTCTGACCCGAGCATTCCATGCAAAAACATAAAACACTTGAGTCTGGATTAATCATTGTTCAAATAAATTAACTTCAATATATACTAAAATGCAATAGTTAATTCTACTCTAAAGATAATGTGATGTTTGCTCTAAATAAGCATTCAAATCAGATGGTACGCATATTCTGAAACTGGGTTCGATATCATGGTTATTAAGCAGCATGTAAGTAACAGATTTTATATATTAAATGAACCAGGTAGTCTAAAAGTACCTTCACCCCCATGCATGCGTATAAATAGATACCAGCAAGGTCTTTAACAATGAATTGCATGCATGTGCAAAGAAAATAAAACTACTGCAACATTCATGGAACAAGGAATTTGAAATGTGGCAATATATATAGTTCGAATGCACATATAAGAGTGTGAAACGGTTTTTAAAATAGCAAGTTGCTATACTAACCAAGTCTTCGATTTTTCCTGGAATTTGAATGGTTTGTGTGATCATCTGATATCATAAGAATTATACTAGAAGCAAAGCAAAACAGTGAACACAAAATACGAACAGGACAGTGAACATTCACAATTTGAGCAAACACTTGAAATACCTCTACTGTTTTATACTACATGCTAAGTGGATTCAAACTAATGTATGCTAGTAAATTCCCTTCACATTGAATGCAAATAGTGGAGTTTTTAATAGTAGTTAACTCAAGATTAAACAATTTGAAACATCTGAGAAACAAAAAGAAACAAGCAGTAGGTTCATAGATGTACAATGGAAGCCACAGTAGTTCAAATACTCAAAGGTACAGTATAGTTCTAATATAATAGTATAGTTCCAATATAAGTATACACCTACATGTATGTATGTAAATATGAAATGGAACGTGCAGGGTGTTTGTAAAACCCCGTAATTTTATAACATTAAAATTCACAAATTAAAGTATACTTAATTTTTTGCAAAGAATTAAGTGAAATGGGTTGCACAGAGAAATATATATATATATTGATATATATATATAAAAATTAAAAATTAAATAAATAAATATGCGAAAAAGTTCAAAACAGCGAATTGGGAGGGGGAATAACCGAACCGGCCCATTTTTGAGGTCGACCCGAGCCCCGTTGGGTCGACTAGGGGTTAATCCAGGGTGTTTGGCTGGTAACCCGTGGGCCGATTCGCTCAAATGCAGATTTTGCATTTGATTGGTTCTCATGGTTCAGGGTTAATCTAATGGTCCTAAATAACTTCCTACACCTATAAATACATCCTAATGCTAACCCTAAACCTAATTAAAATAGAATAGTTACCGTTATACCATCGCCATGGAAATCAATGGAGCCGCCGCCAACTAAGAAAGAAGAAAAGCAAATTCAATTCTAATTATCTCAACCCTAAAGCAAAGAAAAACTCTCTCTTTTCTTCTCTAAATTGTGAGTATGACGATCTTAACAAGATTATTATCATTTTAATTAGGTTGAGTTATGAATGGATTATGAGTAGATGATGTGAATTATCATATATGTTGTTGTAAACCCCTTTTGCTATCATGTATATTGTAAATCCAATGTTATGTGATGATGATATCTTATATGTTGTAAATCATTCTTGATGATGTTATGTATGTTGAACGTTTCTATGCTAAGTTGTGATGAATCATACATGTTAAAACGGCCATGATGTTACCATCTATGCTAGTTAGTTCATATTAATTAAATCATCATGTTTGGGTTATGTTGATCTATATGACAAGTCACATATGCAAGTTAGATTGATTAGAAAAGTTATGAACATATGTCAAGACATATATTATGACATCTAGAATTATGCTATGACATATGTGATATCCTATGCTAGTTCACACCATCATTATGTTGCCTAAAAACCCCATATGCAAGTTTGTGTATAGATTTGGGCTATGATCATATCATGTAAATTGAGACATTTAACAAGTTGACACCTTTTGATCCTTAACATGTGTAGTTTATGCAAGTTTCAGCCCTATTATGATTAGATTTATTTTAATTGTCTATATGTTGTGATAATTTATCTTTGTGCTAGGTGTTAGACTATACAAGTCTAACCTATATTATGCGTTGAATAAGCGAACGTATAAACGTGGGGTAGGGGTAATATTAAGGATTTAATATTAAAAAGTTGGGGTGCAATTGATATGATTTTGCATGCCATAAGTGGATGGCCATAATTGAGTCAATTATGGACATCATTAAAAGTTGACTTAACTAATAATTTGAATGGGGAATTATTAAAACTGGGGTAAAATATTTTAAGTGTTAATCAATGCTTAGGACACGAGGTTGGACTCGTTTGTGACGTAAACCTGCCTGGACCCGCCCGGCAAATCCAGTGGTCACAAATGTCAGCCCAATGTGAGAGGTCCTAGGTCTAAACTAAAGCATAACGGTTGTAAAGACACGAGGTTAGACTCTTTTATGGTGTAAGACTGCCCGGACCCGCCCAGCAAATCCAGCTGCCATAAATGTCAGTCTAATGTGAGAGGTCTTTATGAGGTTATGGCGTGAATGAATTAATAAATACTTAAACCAGATAAACATGTAAGATGGGACATAGGGGTTAAGTAGGTGCCTTGGGTGGCATGAGGAATCTAGGGGGTGCCCTTAGTGGCATGTGAAATACGATTAGTAAGACTTAACCAAACACACATGTAAATGAACATGACTAAGAGGGTTAAGTGGGATACACTAAGTGGGATACACTAGTGACAAGCTTAGGTGGGTAGCTTGTGGAGGCCCATTTCGACCAGTATCCCAAACGTATCTTTGTGGGATCGACCCATGTCGAGGCCGGGACACGCATGCTGGGTTCGACTGTAAGAGGCCAAAACGGGGAGCGGTGGCAACGCAAGTCCAACGGGTTTCGTATGCGTGTGTGGACCCGGGCTGGTAGGTAAGACGTTGTTGCATCGTGTAGGTATAAGCCGTGCATTCTCAAGTTGTATCGGGTTGCCACTTTAGGGGAGTGATACACCCCACTGTGGGGCCAGCACGGGTATCTACGAGTAGGGAGCCGATCGAAAGTGGGTAGTGGGGTACACCTAGTGGAGATAGGGGCAGACGGCACCTATGTAGTCAGCTAGGGGTACGTAAGGATATTTATAAAGTTTCTGTGTGAAGCAAGTGGGATCAAACAATAGGGTGACTGGTGTGGTGCAGTGTAGTAATGTGCGGTGCAGTGTAGTAATCATTCGTTAGTAATTAGGTGTGCCTTTACCGTTATCTTTAACGTTATCTTAAACGCTATCTTTATCTTCCTAAGAGTTCATAGACATTTACTTGTCTTCCATCTTATGCCTTAATCTAGTTATTTTGATAATAGTATTGTTAGAATTATCATACTCGCCAGACTTTATGTCTGACCCCCTCTATTTCTATCCTTTTTCCCCCTCCAGGTCCTCAGGTTGGGCCCAGCTCTAGTGGAGTTTGATTGAATTGCTTCATCTCTCTTTTGAAAGCTTGGACCGTTGAAGTAAAGTCCAGCTTGTTATCTTTTTAATGACTATTTATGTAATGGGATTATGTATTTTGTTTTTATGAAGATGGATATTGTACTTGGTTATGATCTATGGTTTTATGATGTAACAAACATGTTTAATTTCCGCTGCAATAAAATGAAGTTTTAGATTTCCAAGTACTATTTATTATCTGTCTTGTTGTAATTTTTCTATTCTATATTCACTTATAACCTCCATGGAAGTTAATGCATTCCCTTTGTGAGTGACATTAATGGACATGGGGTGTTACACGTGGTATCCGAGCTTAAGGTTACTAGAACAGATAAAAATACTTTAGAAAAATAGTTATTTTTGGAAGAAGTGTTTTCAAAAACATGTTTTAATGAGAAATTTAAAGAGAAAAGTTTTTAAGAAAAACATAATCCCCAATAGCCACATATCTTTATCTTTCGAATTCTCCATTTTGAATCTTTCCTTTTTCGTTTCAGCATGGCTGAAGATCTTAATCTACCCGACGGTGTAACGATACCAGGATGGTATAGGAGGCTATTGGAGGCTAGGGCCGCTGCAGGTCCAGCCAATGTTCCTCCACCACCAGTTGCACCCGTCCCTCCTCCTCCTCCTCCTCGCGTAGATACTTTTGTAAAGACGTGCAAGGAATTCAAGGCTATGGGTGGAAAACCATTTTAAGGGTCAGAAACGTTTGTGGAAGCTAGAGATTGTCTTAAGGAGGTGGAAGAATTGCTAGAAATCTTTGAAGTAGAATAAGGGAAGAGAGTTCGTTTAGCAGCTTGGTTGATGAAGGGAGAGGCCTCGTTTTGGTGGGAGGTCACTAATGGGGAGCGTCCTATTGACTCTTGGGCGGATTTCAGACGTAGGTTCGAGGCGAAGTTTCTCTCAAGGGCGGAAGAAAATCTATATATGGAAAGGTTCTTGACATTGAAGCAAGGAAGCTCATCAGTGAGAGAATATGTCAATAAATTTAATCAGTTAGCAAGGTTTGGCTTGGACTTAGTGAACACGCCGGAGAAGAAGGCGCTGAGGTTCGTGAAAGGCTTGAACGAACCATTGCAAGGCTTGGCTATGACCCACATCCCTATGGAGGCCACCTTTGAGAAGTTAGTAGAAATGGCGCTTATGCATGAGGAGAAAAGCGCTAAAGATGATAAGGCACCCGAGAAGAAGGGGGATCAGAAGAAACCACAATAGCAAAACAAGAAGGGTGGTAAAGACAATAATGGCAAGGGAAAGAAGAAATGTTTTAACTGTGGGACACCAGGCCATCTCAGCAAGGATTGCCGAAAGAAAAAGAAGACAGGCTGTTTTCATTATGGCGATGCGGGACATTTAGTGAAGGACTTCCCAAAGAAGGGGCAGAGGGCAGGAGCTACCTCGGGAGGACAGGTGCAGGATCTTATGGCACCAGGGCAGGCAAGGGGACAAGTTCAGGCTCTCGCGGTCCCACCGCTGCAAGAACGAGGTAGAACCATTTCTGTTGAAAGCTTAGTTTTTCTGTTTGATCATCCTGTCCGTACCTTATTCGATTCGGGCGCATCACATTCGGTTATCTCTACATCATTAGTTGAATCACTGCACTTAAACACCAGTTTAGTAGAGGATCCCTTAGTTGTTTCGAATCCAATTGGGGGCTCAGCTTATTTGTCTATGATGTGTTTGGATTTGAAAATTTCCATACTTAGCGTTGAATTTAGATGTGATGCTTATGTGTTGGGCTTCACGGGCTATGGGCTAATTTTAGGAATGGATTGGTTATCCAGAAATGGGGCCGTTCTTGATTGTGAAAGGAGAGTAGTTAGGCTCGTGACTCGCCTTGGAAACACTCTCAAAATCTTTTGTAATCCCATAAATTCGGTTATGCTAAGTTATCTAGAATCGCTTGACACGTCTGAGGAAAATCTACGATCTGTTAGAGTGGTCCGAGAATATTCGGATGTGTTTGAGGAGGTGAAGGGCTTGCCTCCGAAGTGGGAGATAGATTTTCGAATATATCTTGTGGATAATGCGAAACCAGTATCTTTGCCAGTACGCCACATGGCTCCACGTGAAAGGAGGGAACTCGGTAAGCAAGTGAAGGAGTTTCTTGAGAAGGGGTTCATAAGACGAAGTATATCGGAGTGGGGTGCTCCAGTAGTATTTTCCACGAAGGCGGATGGGTCCCTTAAACTTTGTGTGGACTATAGAGAACTTAATAAGCTTACTATGAAGAACAAACACCCACTGCCGAGGATTGACGATCTCTTCGATCAGTTAGTTGGCGCCTCAGTGTTTTCGCAGTTGGACTTAGCCACTGGTTTCCATCAGTTGAGAGTGGCTGAGGATAGCATTGACAAGACTGCCTTCAGGACTCCGGACGGTTTCTATGAATGGCTAGTGATGCCCTTCGGTTTGACAAACGCCCCCGCATACTTTGTTGATTTGATGAGTAGGGTGTTTAGGGAGTACCTTAACAAATTTGTGGTAGTCTTTTTAGATGACATCTTGATCTTTTCTAAGGATGAAGAAGAGCATGCCCTACATCTTAGGGAAGTGTTGCAGACTCTTCGAGCGCATAAGCTTAAAGCTAAATTTTCTATGTGTCACTTTTGGAGGAAGGAAGTACGGTTCTTAAGACACGTGGTTTCCAAAGAAGGGATAGCTGTAGATCCCGCGAAGGTGGTGGCCATCCAAGATTGGAAGGTTCCTAAAAATGCTACCGAAGTGAGAAGTTTCTTGGGGTTGGCTGGCTACTATAAGACGTTTATCAAAGACTTCGCAAAGATATCAGCTCCATTGACACGCTTGACGAATAAGAACCTAGTTTTCACATGGGACATAGATTGTGATGATGCGTTCCAACGTTTGAAGAGAGCTTTGACTTCAGCCCCAGTCTTAGTATTGCCAGACGGGAGTAAGCCGTTTACCGTTTATACTGACGCTTGTGGGATAGGACTAGGCGCAGTCTTAATGCAAGAGGGTAGGGTAATAGCCTATGGTGGAAGGCAGTTGAGAGCGCATGGGAAGAATTACCCCACACATGACCTAGAGTTGGCCGCTATTGTTTTCGCGCTTAAGTCTTGGCGTCATTATCCTCTTGGCGAGAAATTCGAACTATTCACTGACCACAAATCTTTAAAATACCTATTCTCTCAAAAGGACTTGATCAACTTAAGGCATCAAAGGTGGATGGAGTTCTTAGCGTCCTACGACTTCGAAATAGCCTATACCCCTGGCAAGGGTAACGTGGTGGCAGACGGCTTAAGTAGAAAAAGATTATCCTTAAGTCCTTTGTTTGTTGAGCGGCGAAGTTTAGAATCCATTTCAATGTTTGACTTTAGACCTTCCGTTGACTTCGTACCCAGTTTGCTAGCATCCTTGGAGGTCAGACCTACGATTTTGGGACGGATTGGCGAGGCACAGCGAGACGACCCGCAGTTGGTTGAGTTAGTAGAAAAACTCAAAGGAGGGGAGTCATCAAGCCATCTCCGTAGGTATACCCTAGACGATAAGGGTTGGTTACGTAGGGACGGTAGACTTTGTGTACCAAAAGACGATGACCTAAGGAAGACTATTCTTGACGAAGCACATCATTCGAAGATGACCATTCATCCCGGCGGGGACAAGATGTACAAAGACATGAAAAGAGTTTACTTTTGGGCCGGCATGAAGAAAGACATGGCCGAGTATGTCGCTAGATGCTTGGATGCTTGGTGTGCCAACAAGTAAAAGCGGAGCAAAAGAAACCCGGTGGGTTGCTTCACCCATTGGAGGTTCCACTATGGAAATGGGAAAGCATCTCGATGGATTTTGTGGATGGATTACCGCGATCGAGGAAGGGTAATACGGGAATTTGGGTTATAGTAGATAGACTTACTAAGAGCACCCATTTTATTCCCGTGAAGAGTAAGAGGACTGCTCCATGGTTAGCTTCTGTATACGTTCGAGAGATAGTTCGTTTGCACGGTGTTCCTTCTAGCATAGTGAGCGACCGCGATCCTATTTTCACTAGCGAATTTTGGAGAAGCTTACAAGAGGCGGTAGGGACTCAGTTATGTTTGAGCACCGCATATCATCCTTAGACGGACGGCCAGACTGAGAGGGTGAATCGCATTCTAGAGGATCTGTTGAGGCTATGTATCCTAGACTTTGGGGGTACATGGGAAGAGCATCTTCCATTGGTTGAGTTCGCATATAATAATAGCTTTCAGTCCAGCATTGGTATGGCACCATTCGAAGCTCTATATGGACGACCTTGTCGTTCACCTACATGTTGGTGGGAATCTACGGATAAGATCTTACTTGGGCCCGATATGATTAGGGAGACTTCGGAGAAGATCGACTTGATTCGAAGGAGGATGAAAGCAGCGCAAGATAGGCAGAAATCTTATGCGGATAAGAGGAGGACAGATCTCGAGTTTGAAATTGGGGACATGGTCTTTGTCAAAGTGTCTCCATTACGGAACGTTGTTCGCTTTGGGTCCGTTGGGAAATTAGCACCAAGGTTTGTAGAGCCGTTTCCTATTAAGGAGAGGATTGGATGGATGGCGTATAGAGTGGAGTTGCCTGAGAGACTTAGTGGTGTACATGACGTATTCCATGTGTCACATTTGAGGAAGTGCTTGCACGAGACCGCGGAAGTGGTAGAGCCGAGCTTGCTTAGAGAGGTGGAGATAGAGCGTGATGCGACAATTCGACGAGCTCCTACGCGCATTCTTGGGTCGGAGATCAAGAGGTTGAGGAATCGAGAGGTCAGACTAGTCAAAGTGCAATGGGGAGATGATGAGAGCAACGCTACTTGGGAGACGGAAGAGAAGATGCGTTCACGATTTCCTTTTCTTTTTGAGGGTATGTCCTTTAATTTCTCCTTTATCGCTTAGCTTGTACTTATCTTATCTTTAGTATATCCTCTCGCTAGTATCTTTGACCTTTAGTTAGGATAATCCTATGGTTGAAACATGTGTTTGAGACATGTTATGTATGGTGGATGCAAAGTGGATGCAAGTGTTTGCTAGTGGTTGCTCGTGGATGCATATACACACACTATTAGGCACCAGATCGGCTTAGTCACTTCATATTGCATATTGCATATATATGGATGTATTTAGTAAAATGAATGTATAATGGTTGTATTATCATATAGTTGCTGCATTCGGGTGGATGGTTGTGCACGCATATAGAATTAATATGTATCATTAGGAATCTTTTGTATACATATTGGACGCATGGCACTATCATGAATTGCACTAAGGAGGTCGACTGAATCAGTAGACCGCCTAATTTTGCATTAGATATGGACATATACACACACTATGCATATAAACATTAAAGCATTAGAAGTCTTTTAAGGACAATGGATGCTGGTGTTTGATGGTTGAGTAGATGGACGATTAGATGGTAGGATATACATTCTTCTTGACTTGGAGATTTTGGGGACGAAATCCTTCAAGGAGGGGAGAATGTAACACCCCGTAATTTAATAACATTAAAATTCACAAATTAAAGTATACTTAATTTTTAGCAAAGAATTAAGTGAAATGGGTTGCGCAGAGAAATATATATATTGATATATATATAAAAATTAAAAATTAAATAAATAAATATGCGAAAAAGTTCAAAACAGCGAATTGGGAGGGGGAATAACCGAACCGGCCCATTTTTGAGGTCGACCCGAGCTCTGCTGGGTCGACTAGGGGTTAATCCAGGGTGTTTGGCTGGCAACCCGTGGGCCAATTCGCTCAAATGCAGATTTTGCATTTGATTGGTTCTCATGGTTCAGGGTTAATCTAATGGTCCTAAATAACTTCCTACACCTATAAATACATCCTAATGCTAACCCTAAACCTAATTAAAATAGAATAGTAACCATCATACCGTCGCCATGGAAATCAATGGAGCCACCGCCAACTAAGAAAGAAGAAAAGCAAATTCAATTCTAATTCTCTCAACCCTAAAGCAAAGCAAAACTCCCTCTTTTCTTCTCTAAATTGTGAGTATGATGATCTTAACAAGATTATTATCATTTTAATTAGGTTGAGTTATGAATGGATTATGAGTAGATGATGTGAATTATCATATATGTTGTTGTAAACCCCTTTTGCTATCATGTATATTGTAAATCCAATGTTATGTGATGATGATATCTTATATGTTGTAAATCATGCTATGATGATGTTATGTATATTGAAAGTTTCTATGCTAAGTTGTGATGAATCATACATGTTAAAAAGGCCATGATGTTACCATCTATGCTAGTTAGTTCATATTAATTAAATCATCATGTTTGGGTTATGTTGATCTATATGACAAGTCACATATGCAAGTTAGATTGATTAGAAAAGTTATGAACATATGCCAAGACATCTATTATGACATCTAGAATTATGCTATGACATATGTGATATCCTATGCTAGTTCACACCATCATTATGTTGCCTAAAAACCCCATATGCAAGTTTATGTATAGATTTGGGCTATGATCATATCATGTAAATTGAGACATTTAACAAGTTGACACCTTTTGATCCTTACCATGTGTAGTTTATGCAAGTTTCACCCCTATTATGATTAGATTTATTTTAATTGTCTATATGTTGTGATAATTTATCTTTGTGCTAGGTGTTAGACTATACAAGTCTAACCTATATTATGCGTTGAATAAGCGAACGTATAAACGTGGGGTAGGGGTAATATTAAGGATTTAATATTAAAAAGTTGGGGTGCAATTGATATGATTTTGCATGCCATAAGTGGATGGCCATAATTGAGTCAATTATGGACATCATTAAAAGTTGACTTAAGTAATAATTTGAATAGGGAATTATTAAAACTGGGGTAAAAGATTTTAAGTGTTAATCAATGCTTAGGACACGAGGTTGGACTCGTTTGTGATGTAAACCTGCCCGGACCCGCCCGGCAAATCCAGTGGTCACAAATGTCAGCCCAATGTGAGAGGTCCTAGGCCTAAACTAAAGCATAATTGTTGTAAAGACACGAGGTTAGACTCTTTTATGGTGTAAGACTGCCCGGACCCGCCCAGCAAATCCAGCTGCCATAAATGCCAGTCTAATGTGAGAGGTCTTTATGAGGTTATGGCCTGAATGAATTAAGAAATACTAAACCAGATAAACATGTAAGGTGGGACATGGGGGTTAAGTAGGTGCCTTGGGTGGCATGAGGAATCTAGGGGGTGCCCTTAGTGGCATGTGAAATACGATTAGTAAGACTTAACCAAACACACATGTAAATGAACATGACTAAGAGGGTTAAGTGGGATACACTAGTGACAAGCTTAGGTGGGTAGCTTGTGGGGGCCCATTTCGACCAGTATCCCAAACGTATCTTTGTGGGCTCGACCCAAGTCGAGGACGGGACACGCATGCTGGGTTCGACTGTAAGAGGCCAAAACGGGGAGCGGTGGCAACGCAAGTCCAACGGGTTTCATATGCGTGTGTGGACCCGGGCTGGTAGGTAAGACGTTGTTGCATCATGTAGGTATAAGCCGTGCATTCTCAAGTTGTATCGGGTTGCCACTTTAGGGGAGTGATACACCCCACTGTGGGGCCAACACGGGTATCTACGAGTCGGGAGCCGATCGAAAGTGGGTAGTGGGGTACACCTAGTGGAGATAGGGGCAGACGACACCTATGTAGTCAGCTAGGGGTACGTAAGGCTATTTATAAAGTTTCTGTGTGAAGCAAGTGGGATCAAACAATAGGGTGACTGGTGTGGTGCAGTGTAGTAATGTGTGGTGCAGTGTAGTAATCATTCGTTAGTAATTAGGTGTGCCTTTACCGTTATCTTTAACGTTATCTTAAACGCTATCTTTATCTTCCTAAGAGTTCATAGACATTTACTTGTCTTCCAGCTTATGCCTTAGTCTAGTTATTTTGATAATAGTATTGTTAGAATTATCATACTCGCCAGACTTTATGTCTGACCCCCTCTATTTCTATCCTTTTCCCCCTCCAGGTCCTCAGGTTGGGCCCAGCTCTAGTGGAGTTTGATTGAATTGCTTCATCTCTCTTTGGAAAGCTTTGACCGTTGAAGTAAAGTCCAGCTTGTTATCTTTTTAATGGCTATTTATGTAATGGGATTATGTATTTTGTTTTTATGAAGATGGATATTGTACTTGGTTATGATCTATGGTTTTATGATGTAACAAACATGTTTAATTTCCGCTGCAATAAAATGAAGTTTTAGATTTCCAAGTACTATTTATTATATGTCTTGTTGTAATTTTTCTGTTCTATATTCACTTATAACCTCCATGGAAGTTAATGCATTCCCTTTGTGAATGACATTAATGGACGTGGGGTGTTACAGTGGTTTAACAAGTCAGTGTAAAAATGATTATGATGGTGCACCTAATAACTAGCAAAGAATACACAATAGAAAATCAAGTGACTAGGTTTCAGTAAAACAACAATTTGCTCATACATTACAGGTTGGTAGAAGTTGAATATCCATGCATTATGAATCTTAATAAATGGTTAAAAATAAATACATGGTCACAGTGGACCTAAGATGCAACGACGAATGCCCCTAACCTTCCGAATGTATCCAAAATGCAAAATATAAAGATGAATTTGAATATTATTGAGAGAACATGCATTTTGAAAATTACAAAGCAAGGCCCAAGTATATGGATCAGCATGTACCTCAGTTTTCTAGAAACAAGGCAGCACAGGTTAAAGATTTAAATTAGGTGCACCCAGTCTAGTTAAGCAAATGCCCAGGTTTTTACACAAGTCCCAAGTCAATTTGCAAAGCAAATTTCAGATGATGTATGCACCTATATATGTGATATAACGGTGCATATATATATGTGTATATATATATATGTATATAACATATACATACACGAATTTGATTACCCCATATATATATGGTATAAATTCCCAATTCCATGTCATGGGCCAGTGCCGAATTCACTAGTTAAACCAGAACACCGCTCCAAATATATATACACGTACATGCATATGTGTATGTATACATAATTGGTGTGCATAAATATACAACAAACAAAGCATCACAAATTTCCACAAGTGGGAAACATGCAAAAAATGAACAAGCACAAGATACACCACTCTATACATATATACACATTCACGGGTATGTATATACATATATAAAATTTGGGTGTGTATGTGGATATATACGGTAAAACAAGGTTTGGCAATACATTTTAGTTTCAACAGTGACAGGAAAAGCCAAGAATCACACAAGAAAATCCCAACCCAGGTCATACTATTATATTTTATTTATATTAAAATCGGATTACTTGAAAATAAAATTAATCGTGAGCTAATAACTCACCATACGACCGTGTTAATCCTAGACAAGGCGACGTTTTTTTTGACGTTGCTAATGAAAGCCGCGACTTCTGAGTTGCCGGTGCGAGCTTGGGGTGCATCACCTCGGAGAGCTGAGTTCCCGAGATCTAGAAAAGTGAACGTTGGTGGCTTCGATTCTCTGATGCGGTTGAGATTGCGTGGTTCAGGTGCCGACTTGAGGCAAAGACAAAGCGACGGCTAAGAGTGGAGGGACGACGAATCTTGCATGAGTTAGTTGCTTCAATTTAAAGGAGGAAGGCTATGGATTTTCGATTCTAATTGGGGAAAGTTTTGATTTTTTTTTTGGGAAAAAGAAATGATATTTCAGTGAAGGAGATGGAACAAACAACGTGATTTTTAGAAGAAATGAAATTGAGGATAAGAACAAAGTAATTTCAATAGATTAGGGTAGCTGTGCGTTTTTGAGATGTAGACTTGCGCGATTTGTGCTGAGGTAGGTTTTATTCGGTTTAATTTTATATTTAACTGTACCATAAATTATTGTTGAGCTCCCAATATTCGTACTGCCAAAAGACTCTCCAAATACGATGAAAATTATACATACCTCTTCATCTTCGCGTTTTGAATCCAATAAAATTATTTTGATTGTAATTCGACTCCGTTCGTATATGACGTTATTTTATTTTTAAATTATTTATTGGTTCACAGTTTGCTCACAAAACAACTCTGTTCGATTCCAAATTTGAAACATTAAGTTCAATCTCTTTATACATACGAATACACACTTATCCAACCAATTTCCCATATATTTCAACAAATGAAATTTCTAATTTATTTAACGTTAACTACATTTATTTTAAATTCAATCATTTATATTTTCCAGTCGAATTTCAAATCCAATTCAAATATCCAGCTAAATTCAGTTCAAGTATTCAACAATAAATATTTGATTCCCAACCAACCATTCTAAATTAAATATTAAGTTCAATTCATACTTAAATTCATATATTTGATTTTTAATTTCTAACCCAAGTATCTATATAAAAATTGACTATTCATGGTTAAACCTTTAATTAATTCCATATTCTAGTTGTTGAAATTTCTAGGACGTTACAGAGCCGCTTTATATTAAGTTTCATTTTTGTGACGCCGCCCTACTTTTCACTATAAATTATCCACATCATCAACGATATAATTGGCATTGCATGGCAGGTCTGACATCCGACTCGAGGCTAATATCGCTTGCACTATGTTGTTAAACGTCTGATTCTTCTTCTCGGATGCCTAGCCAGGCTATCCGATTTAACAGAACCATTCAACCAAACGTCTGGTTCTTCAAATAAACGTCTAAGCAAACCATTAATTTGCGCTTTCCTCTAGAACCAAGACGGAGGACTCTATTTCTTGGTTTCCATGCTTCCTCTTGTGCATTTTCTATCTTGAGCATCCATGCTTCGATTCGCGAACAATTTTCGCTTGTACCAAGCTACTCTAGACCATTTTAATTTATCCATGTAGTTTCGCTGAAATATAACACTCTACATCGACACCATACCTATATTCATACTCCAACAATCAAAGACACCAAACCACTACTACATCTAACTTCGGCCAATCAAAGCCTAAATACTTATAATGAGCTCCACACAACCACTGCCTATTACACTCCACCAAAGAGCTCCTGCAAAGCCATTGGTCTTTATCAAAATGTTGAAAGAATCCAAATCTAAAATCGTCTCACTAAAAGAAAACATATTTAGGAGTGTAAATAAGTGCTCACCAAGATGATTGAACTAAAACTATCATCAATACTCTTCATTATCTAAAACTAATCACTTACTCCAATCATGTCACCTCATGGCACCTTACACTTTAACAAGTGAATCAAGTTCAAGCAATGCTTTAACTTCCAAAACGACAATGTTTTAGTGAACATATGCAACGCAATATCCATTTTGTGCACTTGCCAAAGATATATTAGCTTATTTTCCTTTATGGCTTCTAAGAATGACTCTCCCACATCAATGTCCTCAGTTCGTGAGCTAAAATCCAAGTTATCCGCCAAATAAATAACACTTTGCTATCACATCAAACATAGATACTCTTATATTCGACATCAAGTCACATAACAATCACTTGAAAAAAAGTTGCTTTCTTTCCCTCTTCCACCTTGGTTATCAACTTCCTCCTTTCTAGTGGATAAAACAATTATGGTTTGTAATTTTGATCTCCAACTAATGTCTGTACCACTAAGCGCGAAGATATATCCAAAATTTGATTTCCTTTGATCCATATCATTGGCATAGTCCAAATCACAATAACTTACCAACTTTTATTCCTTCACTACCGTAAAAAGCAGGATCTGGAGAGGATGTACGTCGGTGTCTTAGAATAACCTTCACGGCTTCCCAATGCTGTTTTTTGGATTAGTCATATACTAACTAAGAATCCCAATGACATTTGCAATATCGTCTCTTGCAAACACCATTACATATGTTAAACTTCCAACCACACTTACATATGAAAAATTTACTATATGAGCCTTATCTTTCTCTTAGATAGGCGAACACTTACTCTAAATCTTCATATGCAAAGATAATGGTGTATTTAACGCCTTTGCATTCTCCATGCGAAAAATCCAAAGCACTTTTCAGTATATCTCCTTTGACTCGGTTTCAACATAAAACGCTTATGATTCCTGCTTGCCTCCATGTCCAATATTTTCCATGGTTTTCCAAGACAATTCATTTTGAATTTAGAAGCATCTTTAACCTATTTGTTTAGTTTTGTCTTTAGAAGCAATGAGCACATCGTTCACGTACAAGAGAAAATACATGCGACAATTATTTTTTGTCCTCTTGAAATACACATAATCACCCTAATGCATCTATCAACACCTTTATCAAGCATAAAATGATCCAATCTCTTGTGTTATTATTTAGGTGATTGCGTTAAAGCATATAGTGATTTGTTAAACTTGCAAACAAAATTTAACTTATCATCTACAACGTACACTTTTGGTTGCTCTACATAGATGTCCTCATCCAAATCACCATGCAAGAAGATGTTTTTTTCACATCAAGTTGCTTTCGCTTAAAGACAATGCTACTATTGCTAGAAAAATATGGACTGAAGTACTACACAAAACCAGTGTAAAGATCTCGTCATGCTCTTACATATTCTTTGTGCAAACCTCTTTGTCACTAGCCTGACTTTGTATCTCCTATCTCCTTGTAAATTGATTTCTACTTTATAGTACTATTTCCTACTGGAAGTGGATCCAAATCTCAAACTTGGTTCTTCATCAATGAATTCATCTCATCCTTGGCTATCACTCATACCCATTATGTCAGCAAGATTCATTGGCTCATCTTGGACTAAATAAAGAGCGGAGTATAAGTTATCAAAATAGCTAAGATGGTACCTATACCATTTTTTTTAGGTGGCCTTATAACACATCGACCAAACTTAGTCGTAATACTATCACCTAAACCCCTTTTAGCTCAACGTCGAACCAAATCCTCTTCAGTATCATGCGCATCACCAACACCACACGATGAACCATATGGAGTATTTGATATTTCATTAACTACTTCATCATTATAAGCATTTTAAACAAGTCCCTACTTGGAAGGAATAACCTCCTCTTTCGATTCTCAATGAACCAAACCAAAAGACACCTGATGAGCTCGCATTCTCCATGAACAAAAATGTCTCATAGAAAGTAACATGATGAAAATTTACATCTTTAGCTTTTGGATTCTGAACCCGATAGTGTTTTATGCCATTTATATAGCTAAGCAAGACAACTTGAAAGCTCAAGGTTAAGCTTATCATTTCCCAAATCATGCACATAATCCAAAAAACCATAGATATGTAGGTAACTCAAATCAATGCTTTTATCCTTCCACACTTCCTCTAAAAATTTATTATCGGTAGCTGAGTGTTAATAAGAAATCATGTTAACATGCCCGAGTTGACTTTTCAAAAGTGTGAGATGAAGTCTTATGATTTTTCTTAAGACACACACACACATAGAGACGTATATATATATATATATAAGAATTAGCGTCGAGCTTGTCGTTATGAGTTAACAAAGGCAAAAAGCTACCTACGGTTTAGCTGATAAAGTCGATAAGCTATGTAAGTATCTTATATAAGCTTTGTTGTGTCGAGTTGATGGACTACTATCTTTCAAGGAAGAATATATTATTTATTAGTCAAAGTGCATATTTTGTACAGTGTCATGCCACTACAAGTTCATGAAATTAAGGAATTACAAGCAAGTTGATTTACTCCCAAATTGATTTAGAGCATATAAGTAATAGAAGTGAGGAAAAAAGCGATCCTTTAAAATGTGTCCTTGCGCCATCATTTATATGCTATGAGTCAGGTCTATTAACCTCATTCCTGCTAACTTGAGATCGTTTAAATTTTAAGGCAATAAAATTGGGGTATATATGATTGAACCGGAAGGTGTCTGGCCTTGATGAATGTGATGCAGTTCCTTAGAGGCAAGTGGGTAACTTTGTCTATAAGGAAGCCAAGATAGATGAGTTCTACCACAAAGCTAATAGACCGTTCACTGAATGGTTGAAGAAAGGAGACACGATACTAAGGTAGTAAGCCTCCTTGGTCTTGACAGTGCACCAGTTATCAAGGTGGGATGGTTTGCTTCATGCTTCCGTGTGTTCAATTAAGGCAAATGGACCAACTTTGTTCCCTAAAGCAATATGGTCAAATCTACTTGGTGACATATTTTCAAAAGGGATACACCCTCCAGTCATATAGCCCGAGTGATGATATGCTTACAGAAACAAATACCTAAGGCTCTAGGGTAGACATCAGTGATATGTCCCCTTTGATGTCTAAAGTAGCCAGGCAGAATATGTTGCGGATGTATAGGAGCGATAACCCTTCTTTGACATATGCCGCTAAACGATTGGGTTTTAAAGTGGCGATAGGAGACCAAATATTTATTTCTTATCTAAGTAAACATGAGATACTAAGAGATTCTTTATTTGACTACTAAATATATCTTTAACAACATCTTATGAAACGACCCGAACTTCCCCGTAAAGGAAAGCCCGGATTGCTTTGAGAACAAGACGAATCAGAACACAAACAGAAGAACATTACATTGCTTATTACAACAATTTACATCAGAGTACAAGAATATATAGAGTATAAAAAAATAATATACATCAAAAAAATATCAGAGATTTACAAGTTACAATGCAGCGGAAATTAATACAAAACACAATTAAAAGGAATATACGGATATAGAGCTTTCCGAATATGGTTCCAGCTGTAAACCAGGATCCTGTGAATATAAGTCTACAAAACCAAAACTACTAGCTGCCCGTGTGGAAAATAGGGGCACCCAGAGTTTAGGTTAAAACAATAAACTCCGAGTCAATCATGTGACTGGTGTGAGAACTAAGGCAAGGGATCGTCCTTAGCGCTTTGAGACAATCTATCCCATGCCTCAGGATCAGAGCTCGATTGACCCTGGGATCGCCAGGGCCGGTCCACCCGATGTGGATTAAAATGCCTGAACACTACGTTTCCCCGCCCTATGGGGCGTAAAATTGGTCTGTATAAAGACCATACCATTCATCGGCCCCGCAATGCCGATATATCCGAGGCGCCTCGCTATCCAACATCCACATAAGTAAAACATCTGGGCGTGCAAAACCCAGACACCACTCCCAGTTAGAAGGAAACGCATGTCTTCCCTGAGTTCCTCTCCCGTTTCTAGTTCACACGGGGGTGTGAGGCTCGCGAATTAACGCTACACAAAGCTATGCTATATTAAAGCCGTGCTTTGATCATCAACCACAAGACTCTGCTTTTCAACAGAAGCCTTGATCATTTGCATCTCAACATGCCACATAGGCAATTCATGCTATGCAATGATGTCTATCAATCACACAGAATGAAATCCGATGATAGACACACATCCATTTACAAGTTCGTTTTGGGACTGAACGATACCTGAGGCACCTTATTCCTCATCCCTTATGTCCAATACAGGAGAGAGGTCCTCGCATATCCGGTCGATCTCCAAGTGCATCTGGAACGATCACCACTTATTACCTCGTCTTAGGTGTACAACCCAATCAAGACATCAGTAATCATCCAAACGATATGAAGACCTCCGGTCTTCAACCACCGTCTTCATCGTCGACTTAACGTCGATTCAGTTATTTAGAATGGGATAAACCCGGTCTTTCCGAATAACTCGCGTATATAATAAAGAAGTGCTATGAAAAACACAACATACGCCTCATTCCAATCCTGAATATTCTTTTATTTAAATATTCATATCCTTTGGGAAAGGTTTCCATTAATTTTATCAAAGATAAATCCTTTAAATTTATTCTTTAATCTTCCTTTGGATATCAATTCGAACCAAATTAAGATTTTCCAAACTAGTCGGGATTACCGAACCTTACCGAAGTAATCATTTGTTTTCTTTCCCAACACCAACCTTTTCATCCCATGAAGCAAAACTGGTAATACTTCATATCTAACACCATGGTGTTATTAGTAAAATTAATTACTATTTCACGTTCAAATCTAATTAAAGGTTTAACTATCGCTTGGAGCAAAACTGGTGATACTCCATTCTCGATCATTTCTTGAACTTGATAATTTTAGTTATCAAATTCACCTTTCAATCTATTTAAAAATTCATTAAAACTCTAATTCAGTTTTAATTTCCAAAAATCATTACTTAATGATTATTCAAATTCAGGAAATAAATCCTGTCTTTAACTGGGTTAAAGAACTAATGTCATTTAAAACACAGCTCATGATAAACCCAAAATCACATTCCATTAATTATGGAATCTTCACGGAAAAGGGATCAATATATGTAATCGATATAAACTTCCATGTACGACTAATAATATAAATGGAATAACGGCAAAGCCTTTTAAATTTCATATATATTAGCAGTCTTCCTCTACAGATGTTCACTTCGATTATTACCAAATCGAATTCCATTCCATTCCAATTTATTTTATTAAATTGGAAAACTTTACTTTGGAAAATCAACTTTAAATCTTAACAAAATATTTATAAATTCCAAATCACATTTCACTGTAAATCGGGTTAAAGAACGAATGTCGTTAAAAACACATTTAACAGTAAACCCAAAATCACATTCCATTTTATTCCAATTATTAAATATAATTGGAAACTCTAACAATTTTAATTAAAATATTTATTCTCTTCACATGGGGTCCAAGAATAGTGTTATTGAAGACACCGTTCACGACAACCCAAAATCCAGTTTGATATTAAATACAAGGCTCTGAATAGAAAATATATCGGCTTATATTCAATATCAAATTCTATAACCAACAAATATCGTATTGGAAATAACGATATAAATATATCTTTCAAACTTCCATAACAATATCTGTATAATCACTAAACCCAACATCGAAATATTCCGAAGATAATTTCTATTCAAATCCATTCCAATTCATATATTGGAAATTCTGGTTATTTTTAAAAACATTTCAAATCCAATTTATTTATTTAAAAATAATTGGATTATAATTCTAGTTAATAACTAGTTCATTTCGATAAAAATGTATTTTTATCTTTTCACATATGGAATTTTTCATCCCAATTCTTTCCAAATCATTTATTATGATTTTACACAAATTATGCTATTTTTAATAATTTATCAAGGCCGGTACAGTCGATTTCCATAAACGGTCATCGAACTGCACTTACAACGACCTTTTCAAAAATTTGATTTGGACATAATTCCAAATCCAACGGTTAGATTTCAAATTTCTTGTATTCGTTAGAAAGCTCTTTTCGATACGAACCCAATGGTTCCGGTTTTAGGTGAATCCGACGATCGGGTCACCCGAAATGTCCATTCAAAGTCAATGGTCGAAATTCGCGAACTGCTGCGGCGCGGCGCGTTCTATTCAGGCCATTAAATATATATATATATATATGTATGTTATATATTTCTTTGATTTCCATTTAAAACGTATTTTATAAATCGTTGTAAATTCATTTCCAAAACGATTTCAACTTCATATTCAGTTTCAAAACAAATTTGAATATTCCATATCATTAATATATAAATGATAATATTTTCGAAACATTAGATTTTGAAATCACTTCCTTTTCGATATTCATTATAAAAATGAATATAATCGATATAAATATCGTTCACGTCAAAATGGCGTTAATCTAATCAACACGGCTTTATATATTTAAATATATTCGTGTCCATCCCAAATCGGACATCAAAATCATATTTTTATCTTTTATTGGATATTATTTTAAAATATTCCCTATTTTAAAGTATTTGTTATTTTAAAATATCCGTTCGTTCTGAATTGGAATCAAACACAGTCAATTACCATATAATGTTATTCATATGGATTTCATACACACGTTCACACAA
Source organism: Allium sativum (assembly GCA_030737875.1). Taxonomy (NCBI): domain Eukaryota; kingdom Viridiplantae; phylum Streptophyta; class Magnoliopsida; order Asparagales; family Amaryllidaceae; genus Allium; species Allium sativum. The sequence continues at coordinate 169,266,290 of CM060923.1, forward strand.
CAATAATCAAACACTGCCAACCATCATCCAGAGTGCATTACACAACTACCTAAGCGTTAAATATAAATAATCAACGCTTACAACAACTTGTCAACCAACCGATCGACATACGACTGAATATTGGGATTAGTCTATGTCCAATATCATCCCAAAACCCGTGTGGTGTTTTCAACCAACAAACACAGATTTTATTTGTGTAGTTTGGCGATGTGTAAAATTTATTGTTCCAATCAATATCAGTCAAATGGGTGTACATAAGCAAATCGTTCGATTTGCAAATGAATATTTATTTTATTCATATACATGCTAAAAATTATATTTTTAATGATAATATATTTATTTCAACACATGAATATTTTATTTTCATTCCACATCACAATCGCAAACAATTTCAAACAACACAATACAATCAAGCAAACAAGTCGTCCATGGTCTGTGGACGATGGGGAGAAGTTCATATATGCAGTTGTAAAATAAATAACTGTACAAAAACAATTTTAGTGAGGAGTTCTCAACTTTGGGATCCACTCCACCAGATTTATTTCTGAATTTCAGAACAGTCGGGGTTTGCCTGTCATTCCAACGCAGTCTTCTCTACGCTGTTCATATTAAAAATCACATTTTTAATATGATGTTTATATTTTAAAAAAAATCACATTTTTATATCAATGTTTACTGTATAAAGATCATATTTTTATTCATTCACCTTTACTATAAAAATCATATTTTTATAATTCTCCTTATATAAAAACCACAACTTTATATGTGATTCATATAAATAAAATCAAATCTTTATATCACCACTTCATATAAAAAGATTATATTTTTATATCGTTCTCTCGACATAAAAACCATATTTTTATTCTAAAAACATTTCTATAAAAAAAATCATATTTTTAAGTTGCAAAGCTATTTTATAAAAATTATATTTTTATAAAGCTACTTTCTATATAAAAATTATATTTTTATCTAACCAAAGATTATATTTTTATCTAAACAAAGATTATATTTGTAAAAAGCTACATATAAATTAAAAATAACATCTTTATAACGCTATATATGTAAAAACCGATTTTAACTAAAAACTGAATTTTAAAACTGATTTTAGAATTGAAAGTCACCTTTCTCCGTCGATCTCGCCGGAATCTGAGCGGAGGTGGGTGTTAGGTGGAGGAGCTTCGAAGGGGGGCGGAGGGTACTCGCGCCGGAGGGTGGCATAGGTGACATCGTGGCGGTTCCAGGCTTCTAGGGTTCGCGATTTGGGTTCGAGGAGAGGGGTGGACACGACCGTGGACGAGAGGGGGCGATGCGCCTTGGAGGCGGCGGCGGTGCTCCCGAGAGTGCGCGGCGGTGCTCCCGAGAGTGCGGCATCGACGACGAAAATGGGGAGGGGGGGCTGGAGCGACGGCAACTTCTCCTTCCTTTTTTTTTCGATTCTGTAAGAATGAACGGGGAGGGGGATGTTGACCAGGTAAGTGGAGAATGGAGGGGCTTGGGCCCAATTTATTTTATTATTTAATTTAATTCCAAACAAAAAGTCCCTTTTTGATTCGAACCCCAAATCGAGCCCAACGACTGTCACCCCTAGCTAAATACCCCCATTCTAAACACAATGAGATATGTTTTGTAACCCAGTTCGGCTGTTACGATCATTTTTTCTCAAAATTAAAATATAAATCAGTTTATATTTAATTTTAACGCACATTTTAATTTACCGGGGCCACATACTGACTCTGAAAATTCCAAAAAATTTATTTATAGCTTTGTATTGATGATACGATCCTAACAAAACTAATTTCGTAAAATTTGGTGACCGTTTGAAAAATGGCCATTTTTTGGTCGATCCATATTGACTGAAACTGTTAAAACACGTTTTCATTTGCCACACTCACATATTAATTCCAAAAATTATGAATTTTGGATTCTAGCAATAACTTGACATCCCGTATCCAACAAAAGTGGTTTCGTCGAAAACAGAGGCCGTTTGCAAAATTTCCATTTTTAAGGGCTTAAATTCCATAGCGACTATTCTGAATTTTCAACTAGGCATAACTTTTTATTCCCGCTATGAAATTTTGGTTTTTCAAATTCATTGAAAAGTTATTTTCAAACAGATTCAAATATTTTTAGTTTCGCTAAAATCCGGATTATTTTGAATCCTGTACATTCATTTGAAATTTGAAATCAAATTTTCAAACTACCGCGCCATTTCCAATTCCTTTTATAATTAAAAATAAATATTTATATTCTAACTTCGATTCAAATAAATGTATACGTTCTAATTCTATTCAAAATAAATTTCTAGTCATTATTATTTAAAATAAATCATTTTAAATATTCAAAATCAGTTAAAATTGCCAAAATAAAAATTTTAAATTGGTTCTGATTTTCCGGGTTGTTATAATCTCCCCCACTTAAAATCTTTTTGTCCTCGAAAAGGAACGGAGTTGAAAGTTGTTTAACTAATCAATTCTACTTTCATTCTTCAACTTTTTAGTTTCTAAGAATTTCTAATTTTTCAAAAATTTGGCTAACACCCTAAATTTTCGAAAAATTTCGCCATAACCTCCTATGTACGGGAAGGGGTTTGGAAATTTATTGGGCCGCATTAGGCACCCAATAAATCCTAAAAAGCATATACATATTTTTAGTGATATATTCTTGTGTCCACAGGGGAGTGTGTATAGATCATAACTCCAGAGGATAAATTATTAAATATAATTGGAAACTCTAACAATCTTAATTAAAAGATTTATTCTATTCACATGGGGTCCAAGAATAGTGTTACTGAAGACCCGTTCATGACAACCCAAAATCCAATTTGATATTAAATACAAGGCTCTGAATAGAAAATATATCGGCTTATATTCAATATCAAATTCTACAACCAACAAATATCGTATTGGAAATAACGATATAAATATATGTTTCAAATTTCCATAACAATATCTGTATAATCACTAAACCCAACATCGAAATATTCCGAAGATAATGTCTATTCAAATCCATTCCAATTCATATATTGGAAATTCTGGTTATTTTTAAAACCATTTCAAATCCAATTTATTTATTTAAAAATAATTGGATTATAATTCTAGTTAATAACTAGTTCATTTCGATAAAAATATATTTTTATCTTTTCACATATGGTATTTTTCATCCCAATTCATTCCAAATCATTTATTATGATTTTACACAAATTATGCTATTTTTAATAATTTTATCAAGGCCCGTATAGTCGATTTCAATAAACGGTCATCGAACTGCACTTACAACGACCTTTTCAAAAATTTGATTTGGACATAATTCCAAATCCAACAGTTAGATTTCAAATTTCTTGTATTCGTTAGAAAGCACTTTTCGATACGAACCCAATGGTTCCGGTTTTAGAAGAATCCGACGGTCGGATCTCCCGTAATGTCCATTCAAAGTCAATAGTCGAAATTCGCGAACTACTGCGGCACGACGCATTCTATTCAGGCCATTAAATATATATAATATATATATTATATATATTTTGTCGATTTCCATTTAAAACGTATTTTATAAATCATTGTAAATTCGTTTCCAAAACGATTTCAACTTCATATTCAATTTCAAAACAAATTTGAATATTCCATATCATTAATATATAAATGATAATATTTTCAAAACATTATATTTTGAAATCATTTCCTTTTTGATATTCATTATAAAAATGAATATAATCGATATAAATATCGTTCACGTCAAAATGGCGTTAATCTAATCAATACGACTTTATATATTTAAATATATTCATGTCCATCCCAAATCGGACATCAAAATCAGATTTTTATCTTTTACTGAATATTAATTTAAAATATTCCTTATTTTAAAATATTTGTTATTTTAAAATATCCGTTCGTTCTGAATTGGAATCAAACACAGTCAATTACCATATAATTTTATTCATATGGATTTCATACATACATGCACACAACAATAATCAAACACTGTCAATCATCATCCAGAGTGCATTACACAACTGCATAAGCATTAAATATAAATAATCAATGCTTACAACAGCTTGTCAACCAACCGATCGACATACAACTAAATATTGGGATTAGTGTATGTCCAATATCATCCCAAAACCCGTGTGGGGATTTCAACCAAAAACCACAGATTTTATTTGTGTAGTTTGGCGATGTGTAAAATTTATCGTCCCGATCAATATCAGTCAAATGGGTGTACATAAGCAAATCGTTCGATTTGCAAATGAATATTTATTTTATTCATATACACGTTCAAAATTATATTTTTAACGATAATATATTTATTTCAACACATGAATATTTTATTTTCATTCCACATCACAATCACAAACAATTTCAAACAACACAATACAATCAAGCAAACAAGTCGTCCATGGTCTGCGGACGATGGGGAGCAGTTTATATATGCGGTTATAAAATAAATAACTGTACAGAAACAATTTTAGTGAGGAGTTCTCACCTTTGGGATCCACTCCGCCAGATTTATTTCAGAATTTCAGAATAGTCGTGATTTGCCTGACATTCCAACCCAGTCTTCTCTATGCTGTTCATATTAAAAATCACATTTTTAATATGATGTTTATATTTTTAAAAAAAATCACATTTTTATATCAATGTTTATCGTATAAAGGTCATACTTTTATTCGTTCACCTTTACTATAAAAATCATATTTTTATAATTCTCCTTATATAAAAACCACAACTTTATATGTGGTTCATATAAATAAAATCAAATCTTTATATCACCACTTCATATAAAAAAATTATATTTTTATGTCGTTCTCTCCACATAAAAACCATATTTTTTATTCTAAAAACATTTCTATAAAAAAAATCATATTTTTATGTTGCAAAGCTATTTTATAAAAATTATATTTTTACAAAGCTACTTTATATATAAAAATTATATTTTTATCTAACCAAAGATTATATTTTTATCTAAACAAGGATTATATTTTTATAAAGCTACGTATAAATTAAAAATAACATCTTTATAACGCTATATATGTAAAAATTGATTTTAACTAAAAACTGAATTTTAAAACTGATTTTAAAACTGAAAGTCACCTTTCTCCGTCGATCTCGCCGGAATCTGAGCAGAGGTGGGTGCTAGGTGGGGGAGCTTCGAAGGGGGCGGAGGCTACTCATGCCGGAGGGTGGCGCAGGTGACATCGTGGCGGTTATAGGCTTCTAGGGTTCGCGATTTGGGTTCGAGGAGGGGGGGACACGACCGTGGACGAGAGGGGGCGATGCGCCTTGGAGGCGGCGGCGGTGCTCCCGAGAGTGCGGTGTCGACGACGAAAATAGGGGGAGGGGGCTGGAGCGATGGCAGCTCCTCCTTCCTTTTTTTTCGATTATGTAAGAATGAACGGGGAGGGGGTGTTGGCCAGGTAAGTGGAGAATGGAGGGGCTTGGGCCCAATTTATTTTATTATTTAATTTAATTCCAAACAAAAAGTCCCTTTTTGATTCGAAGCCCAAATCGAGCCCAACGACAGTCACTCCTAGCTAAATACCCCCATTCTAAATACAATGAGATATGTTTCGTAACCCAGTTCGGCTGTTACGATCATTTTTTCTCAAAATTAAAATATAAATCAGTTTATACTTAATTTTAATGCACATTTTAATTTACCGGGGCCATATACTGACTCTGAAAATTACAGAAAAATTATTTCTAGCTTCGTTTTGACGATATGATCCTAACAAAACTAATTTCGTCAAATTTGGTGACCATTTGAAAAATGGCCATTTTCTGGTCGATCCAAATTGACTAAAACTGCTAAAACACGTTTTCCTTTGCCACGCTAACATATTAATTCCAAAAATAATGAATTTTGGATTCTAGCAATAACTTTACATCTCGGATCCAACAAAAGCGGTTTCGTCGAAAACGGAGGCCGTTTGCAAAATTTCCATTTTTAAGGGCTAAAATTTCATAGCGACTATTCTGAATTTTCAACTAGGCATAACTTTTTATTCCCGCTATGAAATTTTAATTTTTCAGATTCGTCGAAAAGATATTTTCTAACAGATTCAAACATTTTTGGTTTCGCTAAAATCCGGTTTATTTTGAATTCTGTACATTCATTTAAAATTTGAAATCGAATTTTCGAACTGCCCCGCCATTTCCAATTCCTTTTATAATTAAAAATAAATATTTATATTCTAACTTCGATTCAAATAAATATATACGTTCTAATTCTATTCCAAATAAATTTCTAGTCGTTATTATTTAAAATAAATCATTTTAAAAATTCAAAATCCGTTAAAATTGCCAAAATAAAAAATTTAAATTGGTTCTGATTTTCTGGGTTGTTATATCTTAGTGGTGATTTTTAAAAGCTAAGGTGATGTTTGTTTTGTTGTTTTTAGTTTTGGGTTTTTAATCTATATAAAAGTGCGAAGAAACAAGTCTACGATTAAAATAACTCAATTTAAAAAAATTAAATTAAACTGTAAAACAAAAAAAAACTATTTATTTTTTATGTTTTGGAAAGTAATTAAAGAACAAGAGACACCTTATTCCCTTCGTCGTCTCCTCCACAGTTCTTTCATTTAATCTGTCATACTATTTTTTAAAGTTAATGTTAAAAACACAATATAAACCAAGCTCCAGTTAATTTTCTTAAATTTATATGTCAAATATATATATATATATATATATAAACATTTAATTTTCATCTAGTTGGATTAGGGGTGGAGATTAGACTTAACCCGATAGACCCGGACCCGACCCGACGGGTCTCGGGTTTAGGCGGGTCGGGTCTAAATTATACATTTTCAAAATCTGGACCCGACCCAACCCGAGTCGGGTCTAAACTATACATTTTCAAATTTTGGACCCGACCCGAGCTTCAGTTCGGGTCCGGTCAGGTCAGTTCGGCATGGGCAATAACACTTAAATTACTTATATTTCAATGTTTTTCGGTCGGGTCTTTCGGTTCAGGTCTGTTCGGGTCGGGTTTTCGGGTCTTTATTGTATTTTTCATCACCCAGACCGGACCCGAGACCCATCGGGTTTGGTTCTGGTTCGGATCATTTTGGGTCGGTTCGGGTTTTCGGATCTAATTGCTAGCTCTAAGTTGGATATTGGGGTGTAATGCGATGTTTCTATTATGGGCATTAACATTAATTAGCGTAAAGTAATTTCTCTTAGGGTGCAAATTGCTAAATTAAGAACGCTTAGTAAAATGAAAAGAAGCAAACCACACACAAAAGAGTCTTTAGTTTATTTCATTAAATACGGTTCTGTTACCCGTTGGGCCTAATGGCCTATTCTCATGTACACTTTATTATAAATAGATCGTAATATGCACAGTTCTAATCATTTAATTATGAAAATATCATTCTTTTCTTTTCCACCATTATTCTCTCTGTTATATCTAATTTCTTTCTTTCATAAAAAAAAATCTAACTTAGTATCATAGCCATAGTACATCTATCGTCACATAGTTTATAACAACCCGTATTTTCAGAACCAATTTTAAATTTTGATTTAAGCTATTTTAAGGAATATGGGAATATAAATTGGTTATTTTGCTAAATAAAATTTGAGAATAATTTTAAAATTAGTTTTTATATTTTACTTGACTTAAAACAAACTCAGAAAAATTATTAAATAGATTTATAAGCCTTGGATTTGAAAATTTTGAAAATTTGATTTTTAAAATCATCGCATAGCCCTTAAAAAGTAAATTTTTTCTAGCGAGCTCACAATTCAACGACCAATTATGTTGGATTCATAATTATAAGTCATGGCTAGATTTCAAATTTCACGCGAAACGGAGTTAGTATATGGCCATGAGAGGCAAACCCGTTTAGGAAAAAACGGACAGCCAGTTTACAAAAGGAACTTTATCGAGGCGATCTCAGAATTCGATTCCACTTTTTTTTACGGTTTCGTATCGTTAAATAATGGTGGAATCAAAAATTTCATAATTTTTGAAGTTAGCGTTTGGGCGTACAAGAAGAAAAGGTACACTAAAATCGCATTTTTTGAAGCTTATTTGAGTCTGTTTGAGAAATTAAAGGGAAGGTCAAATGAACTCGAAATTCGACGAAACTTGATTCGTTGGATTCTTCCTCACGTGTATTATCTCATGTCTGAATTTCATGATGAATGGAGATCGTTTGCAGTCGGGTGATTCGCAGAGAAACGAGCATATAATCACTTTTTTCCTTTCTCTCTTCATTGTATCTCACTTCTCTCTTCCTCCTCTTTAAAGATAAATGGCCTCCCCCCTTCCCCATTGCAGCCGCCGCCCTCTCTCCCTCCCCCGTCGCCGCTAATCCCCTCCGGCCACCCCTCCTCCTCCTCTTCTCTCTCTTCTCTTCTTTCTTGCAAAACCCAAACCCTAGAAGCCCTAGTCGTCCCTATGTCCACTACCGCCACCACCCCCAGTCACCATCCGCTGCCACCTGCCAGGCAGGCCCCTCCCTACGGCCGTGCTACCCACCTCCTCCAAAATACCTTCTTTCTCCAAAATCCCATTTTGTAAAAAAGCCCCTCTCCTTCTTCGCGCAATAACTTCCGATCAGTCCATTTCTGGCCGAGGCTCTATAAATGGTAGATCTCATCTTTCTCTACAATTTTGATATATAAAAATCGAATTTTAGAGTTCGGAGCTGCTCGGAAAACACGATCAAAGTGATGCGAAGATTTTCGATTTCTAGCGAATTGAAGCGTTTAGGGAAGAAAGTCCACTAGGAAAAAGTTGTTCGGAATGACGTTTTTGTGCTAGTTATTAGGTTTGGTGAAGATGGGAGGTCGTATGCAAATTGTAGAGTTAGAATGGCGAATTAGAGTGATGGAGAAATAACGGCGAAAGCACGACGAAGAAAATTTCTACATAAGAAGAGTCGCGATGTTTGGTTTAGCTATTGGGTGAGAACTCTCTTTCCCAAGTTATTTTGTTATGTTAATTATCATAAAAGTTATACGGTATATATTAGATCACTTCACTGTTGTTTATAAACCATGGATGAATGGTTGATTTATTGTGTTACGTTTGTGATTGTGAATATGAAATGTTCAATAGGTTAAAAATATTGTTAATATTATTGTGATAGTTGAAATTGGACATAAATATTCATTTATAATTTGAACAGTGAAAATTAGTTAGTTTGAAAAATAATTCAACTTGAATTAGAATTAGTTAAATTTATTAACTAGTGATAGATTTAAATTAATTGTTTGATGGTTGAAAAACCCACATGGGTCTTGGGATGATATTTGACTCACACATCCCACTTGTGTGAATTTGCGGTTAATCGGCTGATTGACGGATTTATATAAGCGTCAATAAATCATTTGAAGCTTATATGAAAATAAAATGCACAGTGGATGTCATTTTGGGATGTTGATAGTTGTTTGCAACTATTATTGGGTGTTTATGATGAATGCAATCCATATAAATTTATTTATATAGACATTGGGTGAGTGTAACATCCCGGTTTTTCGTCCATATTCGAATATTTTAATCTGTTTTATTGGAAACTTTAAATGATATTTAATCAAATTTGTTTAAGATAAAGTTAGAATATATATATATTATTTAAACCAGAAATTTTAATGTAGAGTTTGAATTCTATACTATTGATGTTAAAAATGTTATTTAATAAATACAATGATATTATTTCTAGTAATTGAATTTGATTTATATTGATTCTAACAACTGTTTACAATTAAAAACCATCAATTAAAAGTAAACAAAGATGAGGTTGATATCAAGTATTCCTTTACTAATAAAGTAGTCCATATGAAGGCGAATTTATTTCTTGAAAATATATTGACTGTAAAATGGTCATATGGTACTTGCATTTGATTCAACAATGTATAAATACACAGATGTGCAAGAAGAAGTAAAAGAATCCATTCATAGATTATTAGTGTACAATACATGTTAAATTTCTGCATTTGCAATATAAAACGGTACATGAAGAGTTTCGATGCAATACAAGTTCAAATTTATCTTATACATTACAAAGTCTCGAATACAATACAGAAAGAAATCAACATTTGGAATCAACTTCTCTATGTTTTCCAACCCAGCGGATCCGAGTCGTTCCCGTCAGTTTTGACCTGCGAAGAAGGAGAAGAGAAAACCCATTAAAAGGGTAATTTCATGATAAATAATAAACTGCATAAAAAAAAGGAAAGAAAAGGAAAAAGGAAAAAAAAAATAAAGGAAAGAGAGAAAAAGAAAAAAAAACAGTGAAAGACACTCTTATAGGCACAGCTAAAAGGATTAGAAATGCATAGCCTTATAGATAAAGAAACAGCTAAAGCACATGTCATGAGCAGCTAAGGAAGTAGTACAATGTGTAGCTGATAAGAACAGGTATGTATACATCAAATTTTAGCAGTACAATGCACATGCTAGAGAGAGGCAAATCTATACTTGTACAATGCAAAACAGACAAGACAATACATAGCAGTATTGGAAAAGAAAGAAGAAAAATCTTCATGAAACAATAAAATCAAAACAGCAATTTAAGATATGTGTGTGAATATTTTTTTTTTTCATCAAGTTCAATGTAGAACCGTATATATTCATACATCAGATCGAATACATATGAACAGGTAAAGGTAATAAATCAAATGAACAGCAAAAGATAAGATAAAAAAAAAAGGGGGGGAAGAAGAAAACAAAATGTAATCTTGAACTAGGATCATATCATCAGAAAATGAGATCATCAAAATCTTTACAGGAAAGAACAACACATGAAGAACTGACATGTATATTGATCAAATCTTTGTTGAACAATAAACTCACATGTGTAAACAGTAAATTTCTGATATGAATTTCACTGTTTACTTATATTTAAAATGGAAATCAAATACAGTTCAGGAAATCTATATCGCTGTCCCAAAGATCTCTGATTTGAATACATAGCTAAACAGCTAGTTCCTACATCAAATCTCAACAGCTAAGAAGGGAAAACTGATGTGTATATATTTTTATACATAAATCTGTACAAGTGAAATCGAACAGAAGAAAAACATCATCAGAATAAATGGGTATATAAAACCAAGTAACATATATAGGGTCGAGTACAAATTCACTGCTGCCATGTATTTTTAAAATGAAACATAAAAATCTAACGTACAGTTTCAAAATCTCTGGATAGAAATAACAACTCATAGCCTAACAGACCTACCTAATCTACACTCGTACACAGTTCGATTAATGTCCCGTTTGAACAAACCAGAAGTACAGAAAACCCTATACTAAACTCTATAAGATACTCTGTTAAACATCACTCGGAAATCAAGTTCCCATCACAACAGTTGGGTCACATTGCACATGGCTGAAACAAAAAGGAAACCGCACCTAAGAACATAGCACAACTGGAAATCTAAATCCTATGATTTTACAAGACAATTCAGTCCGATTTAGACATTGATCTAATCTGAAATTCTACCACTATAAATAGCCACATCCACAATATAGTGTTCCACAAATCTCAAACACGTCGAACCCATACAGTGAAGAAAAACCAAAATCAAACCATATAAATCAAAACAGGAAAAAAATCAAAACAAAATGCTGTGATAAAATACTTAGCTTAGATGGATGGAGGCCGCTTGATGGCTTAGGGCTCGGTCCGGCGAAACAAGGGGTTTCGGGTTAGCTTGCAGTTCGATCCATGGAGCACTGAGGGGTTGCTGTAGGTGCTGGCCGATCGTTGGAAGAGGGTTGAAGGCGGATCATTGGAGGAGCTCGAAGGAAGGTACGACGCCATAACATCTTCGATTTGTGGCTGGAAATCAAAAAGAGGAATTAGGGTTTTTAGTTTTCGGGTTTCAGAAAAATTTTGGAGGCGGCGCACTGAATAAAGGAAATGATCGGATATGAGGGTTTTATGTTGATAACGGGTCGGGTTGGTTAGCGGGCCGACTATTGGAGGGTAAGCCAAATGTTTTAATTCAAATGAAATCTAAGTTTTTAATTTAATTTAGTTATAAAATTCGTAATACGATATTTTTCTCATACGATCTCAGATTCAGGCGCGGTCAGTTACGTTGGGACCGTGAAGTCGAGTACATCGAGATGGAGCAGGCCTGGTCCAGATCTGAAGTGACGGGAATTTTATTCAAATTAAAACGTCAGTTTAATTTGATAAAATCAGACTGTTCATCGACAAATCAAAACCCAGGTGAGTTAAACTCACTCAGCTCTTCCCATTTATATTTTATATAAATTGGGTTTTTATTTTGCGTGTTCTGATTGCTAGTGGTTGATTGTTTGCTAGTTAGATATTTATTGTTGATTCAATAAATGAAATTAAACGGTCGTTTAATTTCAGTAGAATACAAATCGTTATGAATTGACCCAAATAAAGAAACTTCCCTTGATTGGTCACGTTTATAAATGTGTTTGAAATTGTTTGAATGGTTGGAGTTGGTTGTTAATCGATTGATGATCGTTATAGAAATTATCAGTCGAATAAAAAGAAATGGTTGATTATTATTGATGGTTGAACCTTATTTCAACATTCGTTATGATGATAACCAATGGGTAGTGTGGTTTGGTAATTGGCATCACTGGGATTATAAATCAATCGATTTATAAAATATGGTTTTATCGGCAGTGAATCAATGATATTTGAGTTATAAATATATTTTATAACGAAAATAGATTTTTGGAAGTTATTGCCTTGAAAGGGTATTTTAAAAGGTGAAATAAATATTTAATTATTTATTATTTATTTAAAGTTTATTTATTAATTATGAAATGGTTTTATAAAACAAATTTCTTGCGTTAAAACAAATGAGCAGAAGATACCTAGCGGTTAAGTGTTTGATTAATCGTGAGCGATTAGATAAATTTATTTAAATTAATTATCTTTTAATTAATTTAAAGAAAAAGGGTCAAATAGAGTTGGTTAGAAGAATAACCAGGTTTTGTGTCGACCATTTAAACTTGATTAGACCTTAAATTAGTGAAATGATTTAATAAATGGTTAGTAAATCTTAGTAAGGGTTTGAAAAGGGAATTTATTATTCCTTCTAGTAAATAAAGGAGTTAATCGATTTGAATGATAAATGTTAAATGAGTTGGTATGGTAAGGAAATACCTTTAAGTGATCAAGCTTGAAATGAAGTGGTCGAGTGAATGGGAAGAGGCTAGGATTAGTTTTATTATTGAACTCATGTTTATAATGAAGCAAATAAGAGGTTTAAACGAATTTATAACTTAAGTGAAGAGTTTTACTTAACGTTGAGTTAGGGGAGGTGAAATAGGGTTTATACTAAATTTGTAAACAAGGTTTAGAAATAAATATGAGTTTAAACGTTGTTTTTAAATTGGAAACACTTAATAATGATATTAAGTTGAATCAATGGATTTAAAAAGGGGTTTTCCGAAAGAAAGGGAAAATGGTAAAAAGGAGTTTAAAGGTAAGTTTGGTAAGCGAGAATTGGAAATAGAAATTGAATATAAAAATGTCGATACTTAAATTACAACTCGTATTTATCTGAAGATAAGAACGTTGTTGGTCAAGGTCTGAGAGGTAATTGAAATACCCCAACTTGAACGACTTCGGGACGACCCAAAGATGATACCAGTTGGTAATGGCGAAAGTGTACGATAAGATTTCCAAAGTAAAGGAAATGATATAAGACTATATTTTCCCTATTAATGGAATTAAAAGGGAAATTGGGCGAGAAGTTTTAAAAGCCAAGTGATGCTGATTACCAGACCAGGGGATCTATTTTATGATTTCATGGATGTTTACTTGATAGTTAAATAACCGACTATCAAGTCTGACCTTTACGATTGTTGGTATGGAAAGACCGGGATCGAATGAATATTCGAAAACCATTCCAACCAACAAATACGATATATATAGAAGATATCGGGCGACGATCGAGATGGAGCATGTGAAGACCATAGATCTTCATAAAGCGGAAGAGCCACTTACAATCTCTGATTCGACCCGGAGATATACTGGGGTTCTGTCGTGGTTGAAACTGTGGATTGCAAGGGCGATCGCTACTGACCCATGGGGTGATTCCTATATTAGATGCAGTAGGAGAGTACCTTCGGTTCATCCTGTTCCTGGATGACTTGTATGGACGGATGTCTGACAGAGTATTTCCAAAAAGATTTACATGCGTTGATTTCTCCAAACGTACCATAGTTGATGGCGGAGAAATGGTTATTCTCTAGCCAGATAGCTAGAGTATGTTTGTGGACGTCAATCAAGTGTGATCTGGCGGATCTGACGATGTGGCATTCAAAGTGTATGATGACCAGATGTGTTCTGACCTCAAGCCTCATCAACCGGGAGATGACAAAAATCGGGCAGGCAGCATGGCTATGTGGGTCGCTCCCATTAGGGTGTATAATCACCTATCTAGAGAAATTCCTTTTGTTCTTATTCTATCGATTCTGCCCATTCGGGGACGGTGGTTTGAGTCCAACCGTCGGTGATATACATTCGATACACTCAAGCGAAATGAGTGGTCGGTCATGTGAGGGCCGGGTTGCAAGATGTTCTTGTTGAACCCTGTGTATTCGCCTCTAGAGATACACGTGCGGAAGGTGGTCCCATACCTTGTCAAGTTGGAAATCCAATATCCAATAAGCGCCCGCGGTTTTCAATTGTATACTATATACGGGGAGCGTGAGATGCAAGCGTTCCTCTAGATTTGTTAATTATTTGTATCTAGACATTATCATAATATCAGATCAAGATATTGATTTCGTAAACTGTTTTGGGTCATCGTAAGGTAAAAGCCGTCCGTATTTATGTGTGGATCGGTCTTACGATTATCTTTTTCTTTCAAAAAGGATTTTTACTCTAAAATCAAGTTGTGTGATACTCTAAATGCTGTGCGAGTTTATCTCACTCTGGTCCACCAGACTGACCCGGTGTTTTGTAAATGCTCGGGTTAGACCGAGGTGTACAGGTTCAGGTTATCAGATACTGAGAAGTCCGGAGACGAGCTGAAGATGTTCAGATGAATGATATTCCGCTGTGTGATTATATATATGAGGACAGATTATCAAAACTGTCCAGATGTGTGTGTTGTACTCTGATATTGTAAGTATTTTCAAAAGCTCTCAATAAATGTTGTTTCTATATTATATTTTGTTCCGCTGCGATGTGAGACTCTGTGTTGTGGTGTTTTCTTCTTCTTCTATTCTAATATTTCTTTCTTTCTTATCTCACCCTCTAACTTCTTTCTAGACGCTCCAGTGTTTCGGTGTTTGGAGGATCGGTATAGGATACGGTAAAGGTATTTATATCGATTTTCGTGGCCGAAAATCAGCTGGGTCGTTACAGTGAGATTTTATTCCTATTCGGAATAAACATGAATATTTTTACAATGTAATATTTAATGAAAAATGAAAGAGATTTTGATGTCCGATTTTGAATGGACATAAAAATATTAAATATGAAGTCGAGTTAAGTATACAAATGCTATTTTAATTCGAATGGATTTAATATCGATATTATTTATTTTTAAAATGAACGTAGAGAAAATTGAATTTCGAAAACTAACATTTGGAAAATATTATCATTATGAGATTATAAGAATATAAGAGGTACAATTTTAATTAAAATTGGTAATGGAAGTGAAATTGTTTTAAAATGAATTTATAAATGGTTTATAAAATATGTTTTTGAATGGGAATTGATGAAATATATTATATATATTTAAATGGCTTGAACCGTATCGCAAAACAACCATTTGCGAATTTCAACCATGAACTTCAAATTGACATAACGGGAGATTCGACCCTCGGATTCTCTTAAAATTGGAACTGTTGGGTTCCTATCGAAAAGATATTTCCAACGAATATATGAGATTTAAATTTGAATGGTTAGATTTTAAAATATGTCGAAATCAGTTTTGGAAAAGGTCGCTATGGATGCAATTCGGTGGCCGATATTTGAAACCGACTGTAAGGGCCTTATTAAAATTATTAAAAATATGAATAAATTATGTAAAATCATGATAAATGATTTGGAAAGATTTTGGATGAAATATTCCACATTTGAAAAGATAAAAGATATTTTTATCAGAATGAACAAGTCAAAAACTAGAATAATGATCCGATGATTTGTAGAAAGAATAAACTGGATTGTAAATGGTTTTTAGTATAGCCAGAATTTTCGACGTACGAATTGGGATGGATTCGAAGGGAAATTATCTTCAAATATTTTCTATATTGGATTTCGTGATTACACGGATATCGTTAAAGAATTTGGAAGATATTGGTACCGTTATTCCAATATGATATTTGTTAGTTTCAGAATTTGGTATTGAATATAAGTCGACATGATTTCCATTTAAAATCTTATGTTTGGTATCAAATTGGATTTGGATTTGTTTTGAATGGTATCTTCATTAATACCGTTTTTAAACCCAGTTATGAATGGAATAAATCTTTTAATTAAGGTTTGGAGAAAGTTTTCCAGTTTATTTTATTAAATTATAATTGAACGGAATTCGATTAATAATAATCGAGATGAGTTTCTGTGAAGGAAGGCATTTACTATTTATGAAATTTAAAAGGCCTTGTCGTTATTCCACTTATAGTATTGATCGGATATGGAAATTTATATCGATTATAAATTTTTCAGGTTTCCGTGAAGATTCCATAATAATGGAAGATGATTTTGGGTTTATAGTGTGTGGTGTTTTACATTACATTTGTTCTTAACCCACGTTAAGGAGAGATAAATTTCCAGAAGTTTAATAATCATTAAATAATGATTTTTGGGATTAAAACTGAACTAGAGTTTTAATGAATCTTTAATTAGATTGAAACATAAAAGGACGTAATTAAATTTACCAAATAAGAGAAATGATCGAGATGGGGTATCACCAGTTTTATTCCATGCGATAGTTATATCTTTAATTAGATTTGAACGCCGTGTATTGTATTTTTTCGCTGTGTATTATTTATTCCTACTATGATATTCTTGTACTCTGATGTAAATTGTTGTAATAACATGAAAAGTTCTATGGTTCTGCGTTCCATTGCGTCGTGTTCTCATACAATCCGAGCTTTTCCGTCTCTTTGGAGATCGGGGGATTTCGAAGTGTGACAAGGTGGTATCAGAGCTTTGGTTTACAAAGCCCAAGAACAAGGGACATTAGAAACAAACGAAATAATTCATCAGAAATAGAATCACTAACATTCTATTTAAGAATACTTATTAGAGATAGGATCAGTATTATCCTAAAATGAGAAAATCATTAGAGATGGGGTTAGTGATGCCCTAGAATGAGTTGAGAGTGACACATTTATAAGTAACATATTTGTGATTTTATATATAATCTGATCTTACAAAATATATTTTTGAGTATACAAAAGTTATATGTTTTAGAAAGTTAATCAATCAATTGATTATTTGTGTGGTTGTTTGATTTCCTATTTGATTACTTATGACGTTTGATTTAAATAAACTAGACAAAATCTTCAGCGATTTTGGACATTGAGTATGTAAAAACACTTGTTATTTATTTTAATTGAGTTAAGTTAAACTAAATTGCAAATTTAGTTAGAATTAGATATATATATATATATACATACATATATATGTTGAGCAGGTTAATGGCTTAACGTTGAGTAGAGAAATAAATTGCGTGCCCAACAAACAGGTGCACCTTATTGAGTTGGTTGCGCAATTTTATTATTATTATTATGACTACTGTGGGTGATTTGGATGCGCTATGATGGTTGTTCTGTGTGAAATCAAACATATTCCATAGGAGAGTAACTAATAAATTATGGACTACACCGCATAACATACTACTGAAGATAACATATAATATTCCATATAAGCATTTGGCGCTTATATGACAAGGTTTGGATTATCATACGAGCAAGATGCTTGTACCGATGACTGATTATGGACTTATAACATATAATGGAAAATTGCAGGACTTAATAACAAACCTTATAAAGGTATTGAGATAACAAAAATACACACATCACGACTCTCTTGTTTTAGCTACGGCGCGTGGGTATGGGGGAGCAGGGTATATAAGTCATAATGGGTGTGCACAATTGATTTGTATGCGATATATTTATTTATTGGGTGCCTAATATGGCATAATAAAATTTTCAGATCAACCCATACAAAAAGGTTATGGCGAAATTTTTCAAAAATTTGAGGTGTTAGACAAATTTTAGAGAAATCTAGAAGTTCTTATGAACTAAAAAGTTGAAGAACTCAAGCAAGAATGAAAGTTGAGTTGGTTAGTTAAACAACTTTCCGCTCCGTTCTTTTTCAAGGACGAAATTTTTTTAAGTGGGGGAGATTGTAACAACCTGTAAAAACCCGCAACTTCCCGGTGAGGAAAGCGCGGATAGTTCGAGAACACGACAAAACAAAACGCAGACGAAAGAACATTTCATTGTATATTACAACAATGCATCAGATTACAAGAATATACAGAGTATGAATGAATATTACACAGAAATATCAGAGATTTAAATTACATTTAAATACATCGCAGCGGAAAATAATACAATAAACAACTAGAAGAGATATACGGATACAAAGCTTTCCGGATATCGTTCCAGCTGTAAACCAGGATCCTGTGAATATAAATCTACAAAACCAAAACTACTAGCTGCCCGTGTCAAAATAAGGGCACCCAGAGTTTAGGTTAAAACAATAAACTCCAGGTCAGTCATGGGACTGGTGTGAGAACTAAAACAGTTATAATCTTTATTTTTAAAGTTCGGTAAATCAAGGGACCACGCCGTAAAACACGGAACGGGTTTCCTCCCAAGAATACCAGTGCATAAAACAACAGCGCAATGCTAAATAAAGAAAAATGAAGCTATTATAAGACTCAGGTCCTATCACACAATGCAACGCAAGCCGGGGGATAGGGTTTTTACCTTATAATAGCCCAGAATGCTTGATACGTTTAAAAGAAATCATTTGATACTATTATAAGTGCATAGTGTATAAAACAACTTCAAATCATAAGTATCAATCATAGACGGCATGAATGACCCATACCACTATGTCGCCATATATAGGTTATACAATCAAAATCGCAATGTCGCGTATTTGGAAATTGGATTTCCGTCTATGAACCGAGGCAAAAGATAGTCCTCAACCGATTCGAGACTGCCTAGCCCGAGTCTCAGGATCAGAGCTCGAGTGACCCTAGGAGCGACAGGGCCGGTCCACCGATGTGGATTAAACTTAAATCCTGAACACTGCATTTCCCCGCCCTTTGAGGCGTAAACGAGCCAACGAATGACTCCATCGGACCCGGATCGTCCGATCAAACCAAGGCGCCTCGCAACAACAACAACCACACAGGTGAAAAGTATATAAATGTCAGGGCTGGTAGGTCACTGACACCACCCTAGCTAGGAAGAAACGCATGCCCTCCCAGAGGTCCTTCCTCCCGTTTCTG
This sequence comes from Allium sativum, assembly GCA_030737875.1. Lineage (NCBI taxonomy): Eukaryota > Viridiplantae > Streptophyta > Magnoliopsida > Asparagales > Amaryllidaceae > Allium > Allium sativum. Next base: position 169,285,714 of record CM060923.1, read on the forward strand.
GTTCACAACCGGGGTGCGAAACTCGCGAAGTAAACGTTACACAAAGCTACGCCACAAAGGCCGTGCTTTGATCATCACCACAAGACTTTGCTTTTCAACAGAAGCCTCGATCAATTGCCACTTAGGCATGCCACACAGGCAATTCACTCCATGCGTTTGATATCCATCAGTATATAACCCCTGAGCTCGTACGTCTCAGAGAAGGGCATTAAGCAAGAGAATAAATTCTCCGCCGCCAAACAGATATATATTTAATAGAGATCAATCACACGGACTAAAATCCAATGTCAGACACACAGTCCATTTACAAGTCCGTTCTGGGTCTGAACGAAACCGGAGGCACCTAGTACCCCGCATATCCATCGATCTCCAAGCACGTCTGGACGATCACCAACTGTTTCCATCTTCTTGGGTGTACAGCCCAATCAAGATCATCAGTAATCACCCAAACGACGTGAAGACCTCCGGCCTTCGACCATCATCTTCGACTTATCGTCGTATCAGTTATTCAGAATGGGATAAACCCGGTCTTTCCGAATAACTCGCGTATATTTTAAATCAGTGTTACACAAACACAACATACGCCTCATTCCAATTCATCAGTCACTAACCGTAAATTAATCAAGAGAATAATTCCCCAAATATTAACCCCGAAGACCGAAACCAACATCAGATCAATATTCAGAAAACCATTCTACTTGGCTAACCGACAGTTAGTTTCTAAATTTCACATTCATAGGGAAACGTTCCCATTAATTTTATCCAAGATAAATTCCTTGAATTTATTCTTTAATCTTCTTTTGAATTTCGATTCAACTAGTCAAGATTAACGAACCTTACCGAAGTAGTCATTTGTTTTAATTTCCCAATCCCAACCTATTCATCCCATGAAGTAAAACTGGTAATACTTCGTATCTAACACCACAGTGTTATCGGTAAATTCAATTACCATTTCACGTTAAAATCTAATTAAAGATTTAACTATCGCCTGGAGCAAAACTGGTGATACTCCATTCTCGGTCATTTCAATCTAATTAAAGATTCATCAAAACTCCACTTAGTTTTAATCGTTAACTGGGTTAAAGAATCAGTGTCATTTAAAACACGGTTCACGATAACCCCAAAATCACATTCCATTAATTATCGGGTTAAAGAACGAGTGTTATTTAAAACGCTGTTCACGATAAACCCAAAAATCAATATCAATTCTATTCCAATTAAATATTGTTTAATTGGTACTCTTCATTAAATCTAAATAAAAAGATTTAATCTTTTCTCAACTGGGTTCAAGAACAGTGTTAATGAAGACATCATTCACGACAAACCCAAATCACATTTGATATTAAACACAAGGCTCTGAATAGAAAATATACCGGCTTATATTCAATATCAAATTCTACGACTAACAAATATCGTATTGGAAATAACGATATATATATATATATCTTTCAAATTCCCATAACAATATCTGTATCATCACGAAATCCAACATTGAAATAATCCAAAGACAATTTCGATTCAAATCCATTCCAATATAATTATTGGAAATTCTGGTTATTTTTCAAAGCCATCTCTAATCCAGTTTATTTATTTTAAAAATAAATAGAATTATAATTCTAGTTCAAAACTAGTTCATTTCGATAAAAATCTATTTTTATCTTTTCAAATATGGAGTTTTTCATCCCAATTCTTTCTAAATCATTTCTTATGATTTTACAGAAATTATTACCATTTTTAATAATTTTATCAAGGCCTGTACAGTCGATTTCCATCAACGGCCATCGAACTGCACTTACAGCGACCTTTTTCAAATTTGATTTGGACATAATTCCAAATCCAACCGTTAGATTTCTAATTTCTAATATTCTTTAGAAAGCTCTTTTCGATACGAACCCAACGGTTCCGGTTTCAGGAGAATCCGACGGTCGGATCTCCCATAATGTCCGTTTGAAATAAATGGTCGAAATTCACGAACAGCCGCGGCGCGGCGCGTTCTATTCAGGCCATTATATTATATACATAATATATATATAATATATATTTCGTCGATTTCTATTTAAAATGAATTATATAAATCGTTTGGAATTCGTTTCAAAAACAATTTCAACTACTATTTCAATACAAAGCAAAATTGAATTCTTCTTTATAAATTCGTTTTAAAGTTCATTTCTATTCAATTCAAGTTTCAATTCAATTTGAATTCATTTCACTTCGTTTTAAATTCAATTCGAATTCGTTTTCAATTCGATTCAATTCAAAGTGGTATTCTATTCAATTTAATTCAAATTTGGTTTTCTATTCAATTCATTTCGAAATCGTTTTCAATTCAATTCATTTCGAAATCGTTTTCAATTCAATTCATTTCAAAGTGGTTTTCTATTCAATTCATTTCGAAATCACTTTACAATATTCATTTTAGAATGAATAAAATCGATATAAATATCGTTCACGTCAAAATGGCGTTAATCCAATCAACTCGGCTTCATATATTTCTATTTCAACAAATGAGTATTTATTTTTGTCAACACACGACTAATCTCAACGAATGAGTACTGTCCACGTGTGACTATTTTTGTTAAATTATTTCGTTCAACACATGACTAATCTCAATGGATGAGTACAGTCAACACATGAACCTTTACTTTATAGTGATAAAGATATAAATTTTATTGTTAAAATATTTCGTTCAACACATGACTAATCTCAACGGATGAGTACAGTCAACACATGAACCTTTACTTTATAGTGATAAAGATATAAATTTTATTGTTAAAATATTATAATATTCTTTATTTTCTAAATTGGAATGAGGCCCAATCAATCACCATATAATGTTAATTATATGGATTTTCATACATCACACGTATATGATAGCATTGAAAAATAATCAACCATCAACCAAAGTGCACTACACTGTATAAGCATCAAATATAGATATTTAACGCTTATAACAGCCTGTCAATCAATCGATCGACATATTTAATCAATCAGGATGAGTGAACTTCAAATTTCATCCCAACACCCGTGTGGGGTTTCAAACAACAAACACAGATTTTATTTGTGCAGTTGGGCGATGTGTAAAATTTATCGACCCAATCAAAGTCCTTCAAATAGGTGTACATAAACAAACCGTCCGGTTTGTAAATGAATATTTTATTTTATTCACTTCCACGTTAAAAATTATATTTTTAACGATAAAATATATTATTTCAACACATGAATTTCTATTCAGTTCATTCTTTAAATAAAATGATATTTTTATTTTTCTAACTTATTTTAGAAAATTTCGGCGGCACAACGGCACGATACTAGAAACGGGACAAGACCTAGCCTTATCCCCGGTCTAGTGAAGGCCCACGCCATTCACACATCAATCAAAATCACCAAACAACCAAATTCAAATCAAATCATATAACTAATCTACGCAACCAAACAAACAAGTCCATGGTCTGTGGACGATTGTGTCGGGTGCTACTAAACACCGTCTGCATCCTAGTATATATATAACTAGAATAATTAAATTGAAGAGTGAAAAATTCTCATCGATAGCTATCCAACCATCTCGACTCTTCTTTTGCAGAAGTCTTCGTCGTTCTTGCCTCTTGTCACTTTTCACCCCGTATTCTCTACATATGTAAAAATCGAATTTTTACTTTACTATTCAATACATAAAAATCGAATTTTCACTTCGCTATTCAATATATAAAAATCATATTTTTACTTCGATGTTCAATATATAAAAATCATATTTTTACTTCGATGTTCAATATATAAAAATCATATTTTTACTTCGATGTTCAATATATAAAAATCACATTTTTATTTTCTCTACCTTATAAAAATTATATTTTCATAATCTCTACTATATAAAAATTATATTTTTATAGTAAAAAATCTAATCTTTCCTATTTCAAAAGAACTCTTTTTATTTTAAAAAAACTTGTCTTTGTTTCCACAAAAATCTTGTCTTTGTTTTCACAAAAATCTATTCTTTGTTTCTATAAAAATCTATTCTTTGTTTCGATAACTTTTTCAACTTCATATATATTATACCTTCAATTCAAAAACAACGATGATTATTTTCTATTTGCAAAATCAATGCTAATTTTATTTGACACAAGACGATATTTTCATTTGACAAACAATGCATATCTATTTTTAAAAACAAAGAATTTTATTTCATAACAATGCGAATTTCCTTTTATAAAAACTGAATTTTATTCAATGTATTTTATTAAATAAGAACTGAAAATAAATTAATGTTAATTTATATAAAATCCTTCTTTTTATACATTGTTATTTAAACTAGAAACTGATTTTAAAACAATGTTGTATAAAAAAAAAAACAATTACCTTCCACTGTTTTTACAAGCTTCAGGTACCCCAAAAGGAGGCCGCCTCCTAGGGTTCATCGCCTCTGACAATAAACGGCGCCGGAGCCCGATCTGCCATGCCCCCGAGAAGCGCCCTCGCGTCTGCCACCTTCCGCCACGAGCGTCGTCCGTTCGCACCTCCCTTTAGCCCCAAAATCCGCTGCCAACGTCGGCTGTTCGAGCCCTGAAATCGATCCCCAAACTCCACGATAAATTAGGAATCTAGTATGGATGTGAAGCCCCTTCGATTCTCTTTCATTTCGTATTAGAGATTTCTGGAAATGCTTCGTGGATTGGAAGGAAAAATTGGAAAAAGAATAGAGCGATATCAGCCGTCTATAGCTTAGTGGCGGCGCTGAAAGAAGGGTAGGCTAGGGTTTGGGCTTGGCCCTTTATAGAAGATTTTATTATTATTTTATTCTTTTAATTTGAAATATATTTGTTTGCTCATACTAACTCCAAATCGAACTCAACGAGTGTCGCCCCTAGCTAAATACCCCTATTCCGAACACAATGGGATATGTTTCATAAGCCCAACTCGGCTGTTACGATCAGTTTTCGTTTAAATTAACATTTAAATCATTATATTGAATTTTAAACGTACATTTCAATTTACCAGGGCCACATACTAACTCTAAAAATTCCCGAAAAATATTTTCTAGCTTCGTATTGACGATACGTTCCTAACAAAACTAGTTTCGTTGAATTCTGAGACCGTTGGAAAAATGGCCATTTTCCAGTCGATTAAAATCAACTGAAACTCGTCAAACGCGTTTTCCTTTGCCACGCTCACATATTGATTCGAAAAATTATGAAATTTAGCAATAATGTGACATCACGGATCCAACAAAACTGGTTTCGTCGAAATCCGAGGTCGTTTGCAAAATTCCCATTTTTAAGGGCCTGAATTCCATAGCGACTATTCAGAATTTTCAACTGGACATATCTTTTGATTCCCGCTATGAAATTTTGATTTTTCGGATTCGTTGGAAAGATATTATCAAATAGATCCTATTATTTTTGGTTTCACTAAAATCCGGATTGTTTTGCACCCGATACATTCAATTGAAGTTTGAAATCGAATTATCGAACTACCGCGCCATTTTCAATTCTATTTATAATTATAAATAATTATTTATATTCTAACGACGACGTATATAATATATACGTTCTAATTCCATTCAAAATAAATTTCTCGTCGATAGTATTTAAAATAATTCATTTTAAATAATCAAAATTCGCTTAAATTTCCAAAATAAAAATTTTAAACTGGCCCAGATTTTCGGGTTGTTACAATCTCCCCCACTTAAAACTTTTCGTCCCCGAAAAGGAACAAAGTCGAAAGTGGTTTGATCAATCAACTCTACGTTCGATCTGGCTTCCATTCTCCAACTTTTCAGTTTCTGAGAATTTCCAAAAATTCAAAAATTTGGCTAACACCCTAAATTTTCGAAAAATTTCGCCATAACCTCCCCTGCACCGGGAGCATCGGGGAATTTCAAATAGCTTCCCCGGTCCTTCTAATCTCAAAAAGAAAAAGAAAAAGCCAAGCGACTAGCCAATAGGCTCATAAAATCATCATCACCCAAACAAAACAGTAAATTATGGAGTAAACATGTACCTATTTGTCGGGCAAACAAATTTTATTCTCTGCTCTAGCCTCCTTGCTATGACCTTTTCAATGTAAGTATATGTATATGCAAGCAAATGCGACCAATTCTCAATATAAGTCAATAATATTCACTATTTGATACAATTGAACTAAATGGTTCTAATTTTAATTATTCAAACAATACAACCATCAATCAATTATTTGACTATCTTTTCAAACACATAACTTTTAATACATAGTCAAAAATCAGATTTTTGATGCCAAATCACAACAAAGTGTTCTAACTATATTAGTTTTGATTCTCACACCAGTCTAATGGAAATATATAGATATCACACCTTCGTCACTCGAAAATAAATGCTGATGATGTTTCGAACCACCATCAGAGCATCTCCGGGCGACTAGTGTGTGATGCTATATCTACCCAATATATTAAAACTTTGAATATACGTTTGCAAGGCGTATATGCAAATTCTTTATATACTGAATTGTCCAAAATCAATATAAATAAATAATCAAATACGAATAGTTGATTTAAATTTTCAAAACAAAATTTGTTTTTACTTTAAAAATATACTCTTCACACTCGTTCTAGGATACTATTGATCCCATCTCTAACGAGTCATTCCCATTGGATATTACTAATCCAATATCTGATGAATTCTTTCGTAGGGTTCTAATGTGCCTTGTTCTCTAAGCTTTGTAAACCAAAGCTCTGATACCAACTGTAAAAACCCGCAACTTCCCCGGTGAGGAAAGCGCGGATAGTTCGAGAACACAACAAAACAGAACGCAGACGAAAGAACATTTCATTTTATATTACAACAATGCATCAGATTACAAGAATATACAGAGTATGAATGAATATTACACAGAAATATCAGAGATTTAAATTACATTTAAATACATCGCAACGGAAAATAATACAATACACAACTAGAAGAGATATACGGATACAAAGCTTTCCGGATATCGTTCCAGCTGTAAACCAGGATCCTGTGAATATAAATCTGCAAAACCAAAACTACTAGCTGCCCGTGTCAAAATAAGGGCACCCAGAGTTTAGGTTAAAACAATAAACTCCAGGTCAGTCATGGGACTGGTGTGAGAACTAAAACAGTTATAATCTTTATTTTTAAAGTTCGGTAAATCAAGGGACCACGCCGTAAAACACGGAACGGGTTTCCTCCCAAGAATACCAGTGCATAAAACAACAGCGCAATGCTAAATAAAGAAAAATGAAGCTATTATAAGACCCAGGTCCTATCACACAATGCAACGCAAGCCGGGGGATAGGGTTTTTACCTTATAATAGCCAAGAATGCTTGATACGTTTAAAAGAAATCATTTGATACTATTATAAGTGCATAGTGTATAAAACAACTTCAAATCATAAGTATCAATCATAGACGGCATGAATGACCCATACCACTACGTCGCCATATATAGGTTATACAATCAAAATCGCAATGTCGCGTATTTGGAAATTGGATTTCCATCTATGAACCGAGGCAAAAGATAGTCCTCAACCGATTCGAGACTGCCTAGCCCGAGTCTCAGGATCAGAGCTCGAGTGACCCTAGGAGCGACAAGGCCGGTCCACCGATGTGGATTAAACTTAAATCCTGAACACTGCGTTTCCCCGCCCTTTGGGGCGTAAACGAGCCAACGAATGACTCCATCGGACCCGGATCGTCCGATCAAACCGAGGCGCCTCGCAACAGCAACAACCACACAGGTGAAAAGTATATAAATGTCAGGGCTGGTAGGTCACTGACACCACCCTAGCTAGGAAGAAACGCATGCCCTCCCTGAGGTCCTTCCTCCCGTTTCTGGTTCACAACCGGGGTGCGAAACTCGCGAAGTAAACGTTACACAAAGCTACGCCACAAAGGCCGTGCTTTGATCATCACCACAAGACTTTGCTTTTCAACAGAAGCCTCGATCAATTGCCACTTAGGCATGCCACACAGGCAATTCACTCCATGCGTTTGATATCCATCAGTATATAACCCCTGAGCTCGTACGTCTCAGAGAAGGGCGTTAAGCATGAGAATAAATTCTCCGCCGCCAAACAGATATATATTTAATAGAGATCAATCACACGGACTAAAATCCAATGTCAGACACACAGTCCATTTACAAGTCCGTTCTGGGTCTGAACGAAACCGGAGGCACCTAGTACCCCACATATCCATCGATCTCCAAGCACGTCTGGACGATCACCAACTGTTTCCATCTTCTTGGGTGTACAGCCCAATCAAGATCATCAGTAATCACCCAAACGACGTGAAGACCTCCGGCCTTCGACCATCGTCTTCATCTTCGACTTATCGTCGTATCAGTTATTCAGAATGGGATAAACCCGGTCTTTCCGAATAACTCGCGTATATTTTAAATCAGTGTTACACAAACACAACATACGCCTCATTCCAATTCATCAGTCACTAACCGTAAATTAATCAAGAGAATAATTCCCCAAATATTAACCCCGAAGGCCGAAACCAACATCAGATCAATATTCAGAAAACCATTCTACTTGGCTAACCGACAGTTAGTTTCTAAATTTCACATTCATAGGGAAACGTTCCCATTAATTTTATCCAAGATAAATTCCTTGAATTTATTCTTTAATCTTCTTTTTAATTTCGATTCAACTAGTCAAGATTAACGAACCTTACTGAAGTAGTCATTTGTTTTAATTTCCCAATCCCAACCTATTCATCCCATGAAGTAAAACTGGTAATACTTCATATCTAACACCACAGTGTTATCGGTAAATTCAATTACCATTTCACGTTCAAATCTAATTAAAGATTTAACTATCGCCTGGAGCAAAACTGGTGATACCCCTTTCTCGGTCATTTCAATCTAATTAAAGATTCATCAAAACTCCACTTAGTTTTAATCATTAACTGGGTTAAAGAATCAGTGTCATTTAAAACACGGTTCACGATAAACCCAAAATCACATTCCATTAATTATCGGGTTAAAGAACGAGTGTTATTTAAAACGCTGTTCACGATAAACCCAAAAATCAATATCAATTCTATTCCAATTAAATATTGTTTAATTGGTACTCTTCATTAAATCTAAATAAAAAGATTTAATCTTTTCTCAACTGGGTTCAAGAACAGTGTTAATGAAGACACCATTCACGACAAACCCAAATCACATTTGATATTAAACACAAGGCTCTGAATAGAAAATATACCGGCTTATATTCAATATCAAATTCTATGACTAACAAATATCGTATTGGAAATAACGATATATATATTTCTTTCAAATTCCCATAACAATATCTGTATCATCACGAAATCCAACATCGAAATAATCCAAAGACAATTTCGATTCAAATCCATTCCAATATAATTATTGGAAATTCTGGTTATTTTTCAAAGCCATCTCTAATCCAGTTTATTTATTTTAAAAATAAATAGAATTATAATTCTAGTTCAAAACTAGTTCATTTCGATAAAAATCTATTTTTATCTTTTCAAATATGGAGTTTTTCATCCCAATTCTTTCTAAATCATTTCTTATGATTTTACACAAATTATTACTATTTTTAATAATTTTATCAAGGCCTGTACAGTCGATTTCCATCAACGGCCATCGAACTGCACTTACAACGACCTTTTTCAAATTTGATTTGGACATAATTCCAGATCCAACCGTTAGATTTCTAATTTCTAATATTCTTTAGAAAGCTCTTTTCGATACGAACCCAACGGTTCCGGTTTCAGGAGAATCCGACGGTCGGATCTCCCGTAATGTCCGTTTGAAATAAATGGTCGAAATTCACGAACTGCCGCGGCGCGGCGCGTTCTATTCAGGCCATTATATTATTTATATAATATATATAATATATATTTCGTCGATTTCTATTTAAAACGAATTATATAAATCGTTTGGAATTCGTTTCAAAAACAATTTCAACTACTATTTCAATACAAAGCAAAATTGAATTCTTCTTTATAAATTCGTTTTAAAGTTCATTTCTATTCAATTCAAGTTTCAATTCAATTTGAATTCATTTCACTTCGTTTTAAATTCAATTCGAATTCGTTTTCAATTCGATTCAATTCAAAGTGGTTTTCTATTCAATTCAATTCAATTCAAATTTGGTTTTCTATTCAATTCATTTCGAAATCGTTTTCAATTCAATTCATTTCGAAATCGTTTTCAATTCAATTCATTTCAAAGTGGTTTTCTATTCAATTCATTTCGAAATCACTTTACAATATTCATTTTAGAATGAATAAAATCGATATAAATATCGTTCACGTCAAAATGGCGTTAATCCAATCAACTCAGCTTCATATATTTCTATTTCAACAAATGAGTATTTATTTTTGTCAACACACGACTAATCTCAACGAATGAGTACTGTCCACGTGTGACTATTTTTGTTAAATTATTTCGTTCAACACATGACTAATCTCAACGGATGAGTACAGTCAACACATGAACCTTTACTTTATAGTGATAAAGATATAAATTTTATTGTTAAAATATTTCGTTCAACACATGACTAATCTCAACGGATGAGTACAGTCAACACATGAACCTTTACTTTATAGTGATAAAGATATAAATTTTATTGTTAAAATATTATAATATTCTTTATTTTCTAAATTGGAATGAGGCCCAATCAATCACCATATAATGTTAATTATATGGATTTTCATACATCACACGTATATGATAGCATTGAAAAATAATCAACCATCAACCAAAGTGCACTACACTGTATAAGCATCAAATATAGATATTTAACGCTTATAACAGCCTGTCAATCAATCGATCGACATATTTAATCAATCAGGATGAGTGAACTTCAAATTTCATCCCAACACCCGTGTGGGGTTTCAAACAACAAACACAGATTTTATTTGTGCAGTTGGGCGATGTGTAAAATTTATCGACCCAATCAAAGTCCTTCAAATAGGTGTACATAAACAAACCGTCCGGTTTGTAAATGAATATTTTATTTTATTCACTTCCACGTTAAAAATTATATTTTTAACGATAAAATATTTTATTTCAACACATGAATTTCTATTCAGTTCATTCTTTAAATAAAATGATATTTTTATTTTTCTAACTTATTTTAGAAAATTTCGGCGGCACAACGGCACGATACTAGAAACGGGACAAGGCCTAGCCTTATCCCCGGTCTAGTGAAAGCCCACGCCATTCACACATCAATCAAAATCACCAAACAACCAAATTCAAATCAAATCATCTAACTAATCTATGCAACCAAACAAACAAGTCCATGGTCTGTGGACGATAGTGTCGGGTGCTACTAAACACCGTCTGCATCCTAGCATATATATAACTAGAATAATTAAATTGAAGAGTGAGAAATTCTCACCGATAGCTATCCAACCATCTCGACTCTTCTTTTGCAGAAGTCTTCGTCGTTCTTGCCTCTTGTCACTTTTCACCCCGTATTCTCTACATATGTAAAAATCGAATTTTTACTTTACTATTCAATACATAAAAATCGAATTTTCACTTCGCTATTCAATATATAAAAATCATATTTTTACTTCGATGTTCAATATATAAAAATCATATTTTTACTTCGATGTTCAATATATAAAAATCATATTTTTACTTCGATGTTCAATATATAAAAATCACATTTTTATTTTCTCTACCTTATAAAAATTATATTTTCATAATCTCTACTATATAAAAATTATATTTTTATAGTAAAAAATCTAATCTTTCCTATTTCAAAAGAACTCTTTTTATTTTAAAAAAACTTGTCTTTGTTTCCACAAAAATCTTGTCTTTGTTTTCACAAAAATCTATTCTTTGTTTCTATAAAAATCTATTCTTTGTTTCGATAACTTTTTCAACTTCATATATATTATACCTTCAATTCAAAAACAACGATGATTATTTTCTATTTGCAAAATCAATGCTAATTTTATTTGACACAAGACGATATTTTCATTTGACAAACAATGCATATCTATTTTTAAAAACAAAGAATTTTATTTCATAACAATGCGAATTTCCTTTTATAAAAACTGAATTTTATTCAATGTATTTTATTAAATAAGAACTGAAAATAAATTAATGTTAATTTATATAAAATCCTTCTTTTTATACATTGTTATTTAAACTAGAAACTGATTTTAAAACAATGTTGTATAAAAAAAAAACAATTACCTTCCACTGTTTTTACAAGCTTCAGGTACCCCAAAAGGAGGCCGCCTCCTAGGGTTCATCGCCTCTGACAATAAACGGCGCCGGAGCCCGATCTGCCATGCCCCCGAGAAGCGCCCTCGCGTCCGCCACCTTCCGCCACGAGCGTCGTCCGTTCGCACCTCCCTTTAGCCCCAAAATCCGCTGCCAACGTCGGCTGTTCGAGCCCTGAAATCGATCCCCAAACTCCACGATAAATTAGGAATCTAGTATGGATGTGAAGCCCCTTCGATTCTCTTTCATTTCGTATTAGAGATTTCTGGAAATGCTTCGTGGATTGGAAGGAAAAATTGGAAAAAGAATAGAGCGATATCAGCCGTCTATAGCTTAGTGGCGGCGCTGAAAGAAGGGTAGGCTAGGGTTTGGGCTTGGCCCTTTATAGAAGATTTTATTATTATTTTATTCTTTTAATTTGAAATATATTTGTTTGCTCATACTAACTCCAAATCGAACTCAACGAGTGTCGCCCCTAGCTAAATACCCCTATTCCGAACACAATGGGATATGTTTCGTAAGCCCAACTCGGTTGTTACGATCAGTTTTCGTTTAAATTAACATTTAAATCATTATATTGAATTTTAAACGTACATTTCAATTTACCAGGGCCACATACTAACTCTAAAAATTCCCGAAAAATATTTTCTAGCTTCGTATTGACGATACGGTCCTAACAAAACTAGTTTCGTTGAATTCTGAGACCGTTGGAAAAATGGCCATTTTCCAGTCGATTAAAATCAACTGAAACTCGTCAAATGCGTTTTCCTTTGCCACACTCACATATTGATTCGAAAAATTATGAAATTTGAAATTTAGCAATAATTTGACATCACGGATCCAACAAAACTGGTTTCGTCGAAATCCGAGGTCGTTTGCAAAATTCCCATTTTTAAGGGCCTGAATTCCATAGCGACTATTCAGAATTTTCAACTGGACATATCTTTTGATTCCCGCTATGAAATTTTGATTTTTCGGATTCGTTGGAAAGATATTATCAAATAGATCCTATTATTTTTGATTTCACTAAAATCCGGATTGTTTTGCACCCGGTACATTCAATTGAAGTTTGAAATCGAATTATCGAACTACCGCGCCATTTTCAATTCTATTTATAATTATAAATAATTATTTATATTCTAACGACGACGTATATAATATATACGTTCTAATTCCATTCAAAATAAATTTCTCGTCAATATTATTTAAAATAATTCATTTTAAATAATCAAAATTCGCTAAAATTGCCAAAATAAAAATTTTAAACTGGCCCAGATTTTCGGGTTGTTACAAAACCCATATTTTAAAAACCAATTTAATTTTGATTTAAGGTATTTTAAGGAATGTGGAAATATAAATTGGTTATTTTTGATAAATAAAATTTGAGAATAATTTTAAAATTAGTTTATATATTTTATTTGACTCAAAACAAACTCAGTAAATTTATTAACTAGATTTATAAGCCTTGGATTTGAAAATTTTGAAAATTCGATTTTAAAATCATCGCATAGCCCTTAAAAAGTGTAATTTTTCTAGCGAGCTCAGAAGACGAGACCAATTTTGCTAGATTCATAAGTCATGACTAGATTTCAAATTTCACGCGAAATAGGGTTAGTATGTGGTCGTGAGAGGCAAACCCGTTTGGGGCAAAACGGACAGTCAATTTACAAAGTAACATTATTGAGATGATCTTAGAATTCGATTCCACTTTTTTTTACGAATTCGTATCACCAAATAATGGTGGAATCAAATATTTCGTAATTTTTGGACTTAGCGTTTGCGCGTACAAGAAGAAAAAGTATGCTAAAATCGCATTTTTTGAAGCTTATTTGAGCCTGTTTGAAAAATTAAACGGAAGGTCAAACGAACTCGGAATTCGATTGAAACTTGATTCATTGGATTCGTCTTCACATGTATTATCTCGTATCTGGATTTCATAATGAATGGAGATCATTTGCAGTAGGGCGATTCGGAGAGAAACGAGCATATAATCACTTTTCTTCCTTTCTCTCTTCATTGTTTCTCACTTCTCTCTTCCTCCTCTTCAAAGAAAAATGGCCTCCTCCCCTTCCCCATTGTAGCCGCTGCCCTCTCTCCCTCCCTCACCGTCGCTCCTCCTCCTCTCCTCTTTCTTTTCTTCTTTCTTGCAAAACCCAAACCCTAGAAGCCCTAGCCGCCCCTATGGCCACCACCACGGTCGCCACCAACCCCAGCCACCATCTGCAGCCACCTAATCGCCAGTCAGTTCCCTCCCTCCGGCAGTGGGCCCTACCTCCTCCAAAATCTCGTTTTTCAAAAAAGCCCCACCCCTTCTTCGCGCAATAACTTCCGATCAGTCCATTTCCGGCCGAGGCCTAATAAACGAAAGTTGTAGATCTCATTTTTCTCTATAATTTTGACATATAAAAATTGAATTTTGGAGTTTAGAGCTGCTCGAAAATGCAATCAAATTTCGCAGACCTGATGCGAAGATTTGCGATTTCTGGCGAATTGGAGCTTTTAGGGAGAAAGTCCACCAGGCAAAAGTTGTCCGGAAGTTTTTGTACTAGTGACCAGGTTTGGTGAAGATTGGAGGTCGTATGCAAATTGTAGAGTGAGAATGACGAATTTGAGTGACAGAGAAATAACGGCAAAAGCGCGACGAAGAAAATTTCTACATAAGAAGAGTCGCGATGTTTGGTTTATCTATTGGGTGAGAACTCCCTCGCTTAAGTTATTTTGTTATGTTAATTGTCATAAAAATTATACAGTATATGTTAGCTCACTTCCTTGTTGTTGGTAAACCATAGATGAATTGTTGATTTGTTGTGTTATGTTCGCAATTGTGAATTTGAAATGTTCAATAGGTTAAAAATAATGTTAATATTATTGTGATAGTTGAAATTGGACATATATATTCATTTATAATTTGGACGGTGAACATTAGTTAGTTTGAAAAATAATTCAACTTGAATTAGAATTGGTTAAATTTATTAACCAGTGATAGATTTAAATCTATTGTTTGATTGTTGAAAACCCCACACGGGTCTTGGGATTATATTTGGCCCAGACATCTCCCTTGTGTGAATTTGTGGTTAATTGGTTGATTGACAGATTTATATAAGCGTCGATAAATCATTTGAAGCTTATATGAAAATAAAATGCACAATGGATGTCATTTTGGGGTGTTGATAGATGTTTGCAACTATTGTTGGTTGTTTATGATTAACGCAATCCGTATAAATTTATTTATATGGACATTGGGTGAGATTTTATTCCAATCCGGAATAAACATGAATATTTTTACAATGTAAGATTCAATGAAAATTGAAAGTGATTTTGATGTCCGATTTTCGATGGACACAAAAATATTAAATATGAAGCCGAGTTAAGTATACAAATGCTATTTTAATTTGAAGGGATTTTATATCGATCCTATTTATTTTTAAAATGAATGTAGAGAAAATTGAATTTCGAAAACTAACATTTGGAAATTATTATCATTATGAGGTTATAAGAATATAAGAGGTTCCATTTTAATTTAAATTGATAATGGAAGGGAAATTGTTTTAAAACGAAGACGTTTCATAAAATACGTTTTTGAATGGGAATCGACGAAATATATTATATATATTTAAATGGCTTGAATAGAACGTGTCGCACAGCAACCGTTCGCGAATTTCAACCATGAACTTCAAATTGACATAACGGGAGATCTGACCGTCGGATTCTCTTAATATCGAAACCGTTGGGTTCGTATAGAAAAGATCTTTCCAACAAATATATTAGATTTAAATTTTAATGGTTAGATTTTAAAATATGTCCAAATCAGTTTTGGAAAAGGTCGCTATGGATGCAATTCAATGGTCGATATTGGAAATCGACTGTAAGGATCTTATTAAAATTATTAAAAATATGAATAAATTATGTAAAATCATAATAAATGATTTGGAAAGATTTTGGATGAAATATTCTAAATTTGAAAAAATAAAAGATATTTTTATCAGAATAAACTAGTTAATAACCTGAATAATGATCTGATGATTTGTAGAAAGAATAAATTGGATAGTAAATGTTTTTTAGTATAACTAAAATTTCCAACGTATGAATTGGAATGGATTCGAATAGAAATTATCTTCAGATATTTTCTATATTGAATTCCATGATTATACGGATATCGTTAAAGAATTTTGAAGATATTGACACTACGCCATAGATGGCCTACCGCAACGAAAATCCAAGGTGTTGCTAGCTGCAATGTTACCATAGTTATGTTGATTTTTGTCTGTTGCAACACATGCTTCAAGTTACTAGTATAACTATCACACTATGTTACAGTAGCTATAAATATATTTGAATTAAAAAAATTATCAATCTAGGTAAAAACGATCCAACGGTCTACATTACCAATCCACGCCAATTTGATTTTACTTCACTGCCTCAGCTCCTTTCCCCACAAATTTTCATTTTTCCGCTAACATAATTCAGTCATCATTTCTTTTTCACTTCAGAAAAAAATATAGCGTCTTTCTTTTTAATTGCAGATCCAAAAGTAGGGTTTTGCCTAATTCAACTAAGTTTTAACATTTATTTTCATAAGAAAAAAGCTTTCGGCTATTTCTCCTAAAAATGGTGACAAGGGCAACCTCACCATCGCCTCCATCTACCCTATCTGTATTGTATGCTACTTCTTCTTCTCTCTTCTTCGATCTTCACTCTACTACCCTAGTTTTCACTATTTTTGTTAATTCGTCGATATATCCCTCTTAATCCCCAACATTTATCTTAGATCTACTTTTCAATATCCCTCACTTGCCCTCTTTTACTTCGACTGATGATTCATTCTCGTCTGAATCTTCGATGGGCTTCTGGTATCTTATTTTTGACCTCATCTTGGGCTATGTATTTCCACTCATTACCCTTAATGACTGTTTATAGTGGAAGTTGCAGAGATCTAGTATTGCCTTGCATGGTAGTTGAAGATCTAGTCAACCGTGGCCTTTCTGGTTTGGGATTTGGTATTCTACCTCTCTTAATAAATTTGGGTTTTGTGGATCTTTCTTCAAGGTTCTGGTCGGATTTGAGGAGTTCAATATGTTTTTCTTGTTCCTAGTGTGTTGCTCTGTCACACAAGTTGGTTTGGATGGTTTGGAAGTGAAACTATGCTTGTATTTGCAGTTGCTATGCTCCTGTAAAAGCTTGCAAATGGCGCATGCCTATGTTATTTGTTTATTGAATTTTCTTCCCTTGCTTTGGTGATGTTACTGTGCTTCATTTTGTAGTTGAATTGCTTCTGTTGCTGTTTGCAAATGGCCCGAGCCAATGTAATTTGTTTATGGTATGAATTTCCACTTTAAATAACCTGCTGTCTTAATTATGCATCAAACCCAGTTTACTCTTGTGTTTGTATTTTAGCTTCCGTATTTCAAGTTTTATTGCAAGTTCATGTTGATTGTCTTAAGTTTACGCAGTTATTAACCTTGTTGATTTCGGAGTGGAAGAGGTTGGAGTATCATGTTATTAACCTTGCTGGGTCATATGCTAAGCCTCCCATTGTTCTTGATGAGCTTAGCAGCATTGTCAACAACCTCAAATGTTGATAGTGTCATCGCCCTTTTGTTTAATATAGATTGGTCAGCAGATTTCTACCTAATTGCTTATGCATTTGTTTGCCTTTGGAAGAAATTACTACAAATCAATTTGTACAATCTCAAGTCCAGACGAAGCCTTTTCCTTGTTAGCATAAGTGTTTTTGTCAACGAATATTGTTTTGCTACAATAATATCTTCTTAATCTAGATAGTTGAGAAAATAACTACAGAAACCATTAACCTTATATTGTTGACCGTCTATCATGAATCACTTGACAATCTTATAGTTGCACATATGAGTAAAAGGCTATCTAGTGTCTGTTTCATGCAACATTTGGTTGCTTAGTTTACCCGTATATTTTGATCACTAATACAATAACAGGCATTTACATGAACTTGGAACTAGTGTACGAAAAATTAGTAGCTGAAATTTTGTGGTGACTTTCAGATTGTGAACAAACTTATAGATAGTAGTTTTATAGGAACTGATATTAACAGGTTTGAGGAACTTGAAAAATCAATAAGTATTGCTGACAATTCTACGGTTGTGGCTTGTCTTGTTAGTGATGGTGGAAAAAATATCATAGTATGTAATAATATGAAAGGAGATTTTCCAACTTGTTGGGTTAATGTTGGAGCATTAACAAATAATATGAAAGGAGATTTTCCAGCTTGTTGGGTTGATGTTGGAGCATTAATAATTGAAATTGTGCAGTAGTCTATTGTTGTGAAATCAAACGTGAGGGACACTCTTGTTATGGTTGCACCTCTATGCAAGTCTTTAATTGAAGTGGGTGTTAGTAGTAATGCATATAGTAAGAATTTTAAGTGCAAGTGTGAAGCTGCTTTTAATGAACAGGAGATGCAAATTGTTAATGATATCTTTCAAAGCCGATCTTCGTACAAAGAAAAATGTGTGCATGGTTCCGCTGAAAAAACTGTGTTGGCAGTTGGTTTTCCATTTGTTTTTTCCATTTATTTCTTATTGTTATTTTACTTTATTCTCTACTGCACTTGTTGCAGGTGAATAGAAATTTTTTTTCCTTGTTGGCAGCAGGTTTTCCATTTGTTTTGCCCATTTATTTCTTATTGCTATTTTACTTTATTTTCTACTACACTTGTTGCAAGTCAACCCGATTTTTTTTCTTTTTGTTCTCCACTGGTTTTCGACTGTGTTGCCTAGGGCAACCCGACAAATAGAACCGGCCCCGTGAACAGGAGATGCAAATTGTTAATGCCATTGTAATTTTGTGCTGCTAATCTAGTTGAGTCTCGGGTTTTGATCTTTACTTGTAATTCTTTAACCCTAACTGTTTTTTAATGTCATGTTATTTCCATGTTAACGACAAACTAACTCACCGTTTACAAACAGACAAGTCCATGTCAAGTTATTCTATCCTGATATCTCTGTTCATGTATATTCACATTTGCTTTTTATTTTTGTTAGCTTGTGCTTGCAGGTGCAATAGCTTGAAGATTGGGGAGAGTAGAAGTTTATAGAAGAAGAAGAAACGATGGTATAGTAATATTAAATAATGTTTATTTATTATAAATTTATTATGATTATTGTGTTGTGTTACTGTGTAATAACTGAAAGTAAAGTAGTCATGAGACCATGTAGAAAACTTCTCATTTAATAAGTGTATGTACTTTTATTGACATATGTAATAAATTCAGCTATTTTCTGTAATGAAGTTGCTAATTCACAAATGGTGTAAACTTGAATTGTTTTTTTCTTAATGTGAGTAATTATGTTTGTTGTTAGTGAAATAGTGGTTACAGTTATAATATTTTGAAATCTTTGATTAATAGAAGTTGAGGTATAATTACTTTTAGCAGTTGTAAAACAAATTTTAACAACTGCTAGAAATAGTTATAAAAAAGGTTGACTTTCTTACAATTGCCAGCTATAACAGACATATTACAAGTGTTTTTTACAGTTGTGAAAGGGTATTTTTTGTTGTAGTGGTACCTGTGGCAACACCTGTACTGATGTTACCATAGGGTCGCAAAGGTGTTGCCTTTGACTCTAAGGCAACACGGCAAAAGGCAACCCCGAGAAAGTGTTGCCATAGATCTTTTTTTGCCTATAGCAACACTTTTTGGCACTTCCTGCATCACTTCTCCGGTGTTGCGGTATGCAATCTATGGCGTAATGTGATATCGTTATTCCAATACGATATTTGTTAGTTTCAGAATTTGGTACTGAATATAAGTCGACATGATTTCCATTTAAAATCTTATGTTTACTATCAAATTGGATTTGGGTTTGTTGTGAATGGTATCTTCATTAATACCGTTCTTAAACCCAGTTATGAATGGAATAAATATTTTAATTAAGGTTTGGAGAAAGTTTTCCAGTTTATTTAATTAAATTGGAATTGAATGGAATTCGATTAATAATAATCGAGATGAGTTTCTATGAAGGAAGGCATTTACTATTTATGGAATTTAACAGGCTTTGCTGTTATTCCACTTGTAGTATTGGTCGGATATGGAAGTTTGTATCGATTATAAATTGTTCAGGTTTCTGTGAAGATTCCATATTAATGGAAGATGATTTCGGGTTTATTGCGAACTTTTACATGACATTTGTTCTTTAACCCACGTGAAGGCGAGATAAATTTCCAGAAGTTGAATAATCATTAAATAATGATTTTTGGGATTAAAACTGAACAAGAGTTTTAATGAATCTTTAATTAGATTGAAACATAAATGGAGGTAATCAAATTTACAAAATAAGAGAAAATATCGAGATTTGGTATCACCAGTTTTATTTCATGCGATAGTTGAATCTTTAATTAGTTTTGAACGTTAAATGGTAACTAAATTTACCAATAACCAGATGGATGTTAAATATGGAATACTACCAGTTTTGCTCCATTGGATGAATAGGTTGGGACTGAGAATAAAAAAATAAATGATTGCTTCGGTAAGGCTCGATACTCCCGTTAGTTTTGGACCTTAATTTGGTTTAAGTTATGAAAAGATAAAATAAAATCTTTTGAAATGATAACCAAAGGAAGATTAAACAATAAGTTTAGAAGAATATATCTTTGATAAAATGAATGGGAGCCTTTCCCGAAGGATATGAATATTTTAATAAAAGAATATTCTGGATTGGAATGAGATGTGTGTTATGAAAGTGTCTAAGCAACGGTAGGATCGTATAGTATGGAGTATAAATATGATAAAGCAGAGTAGTAGCTGTAAGAAAAATCACATAGTCGATTTTATACTAGTTCGGACCACTGTCCTACCTCCAGTCCTAGATTCCCTTCTGGTATTTCACTAACACAAAAACCCTCGCTTCACCCGGAGGAATAGGTTCACAATTAACCAAACAGCTAAACGAGATTTCTTGCCTCAACTGCTGAAGAGGACTTTTACAATACAGAATAATTGATGACTACTTGTGTTTTTGATAACACAGACATGTCAATTTGAAGTACACCCTTCCTATAGTCTTTCCTTAATGATAAACGTGCAGCTTATGAAAGAATATGGAAGATTGAAATCTTAAGTATTTGTAAATAGAGCGCTTTTAGAGAATTAGAAGGCTTTTAGTAAGATAGAAAGAATTGGAATGAAATTCGGTGATTGGATCACTTAATCAAGCATCTATTTATAATATACAAAGAGTTACAACCAATCATGAAAAGATTTGATTAAGAGATATAAAATAGAAAGTTGTGACTCTTCATTATAAGTTGCATGTGACGACCCCAAATCCCGTTCTGACGGTGGCAAGGGTTATCTTTGGAATATAACACAGAAACAGATAATAGCAGAACATGATAAAATAAATACACCAGATAATGAACAATAGAATATACTGGATAAAAGGAATCATCAGAGTTATACAGTACACAGGATCTTACTTAGTACAAATACAGTTCAGCTATACATAAATGTCTACAGCGGAAAACAAACAAAATATGTACAATAGGAGCTGAACAGCATAAAAAGAGATAAATGATAGAATCCATCTTCAGCTCCAGCTATCCAGAAAGAACCAGCTAAACCTGAATACAAGTCTGCCCGTGTAGAAAAAGGGGCACCCGAGTTTGAGAGTGAAACAAACTACGAGTCAGTCATGGGACTGGTATGAGAAATCTACTCAACACATATATAATTTGGCTAATCACAGGACCACACCACTTTCGTGGAACGGGTTTACTCCATTGGATTGCCAGTGCTTTAAAACAAATCTTTCTTTTAACCATCGCAATGCTTTTTATAAAAATGAAGCCGTTATAAGACTCAGTTCCCATCACACAATGCAACACAAACCGGAGGATAGAGTTTTTACCTTATAACGGCCAAAATATGCTTGATACGAATAAAACAAAGGCATTTGATATTATTGCTAGTGTTTATATGTTTTGAAAACAATTTCAAATCATAACTATCAATCATAGACGGCATGGGTACCATATATCATGTCGCCATATATATATATATATATATATATATATATATATACACAATCAAAACCGCACGATGTCGTATTTGGAAGTTGGGTTTCCGTCATGAACCAAGGCAAAAGATAGTCCTTACCGATTTCGAGACAATCTAGCCCATGTCTCAGGCAAGCGTGCAGGCAAGCCTTGGAGCGACAGGGCCGGTCCACCGATGTGGATTATTATGCCTGAACAATACGTCTCCCCTCCCTTTGGGGCGTAAGTGAGCCAACAAGTGACTCCATCGGACCCGGATCGTCCGATCTAACCGAGGCGCCTCGCAACAGCAACAACCACATAGGTGAAAAGTATATAAATGTCAGGGCTGGTAGGTCACTGACACCACCCTAGCTAGAAAGAAACGCATGCCCTCCCTGAGGTCCTTCTCCCGTTTCTAGTTCATACCGGGGTGTGAGGCTCGCGAATTTACGTTATACACAAAGCTACGCCACACCGGCGGTGCTTTGATCATCACCACAAGACTTTGCTTTTCAACAGAAGCCCTGATCACTGCATCTTAGCATGCCACACAGGCAATTCATGCCATGCGACTGATGTCCATCGATATACAACCTCTGAGCTCGTGCGTCTCAGAGAAGGGCGTTAAGCAAAAGAATAAATTCTCCGCCGCCAAACAGAGGTATATTTGACAGAGATCAATCAACACAGAATAAAATCCAATGTCAGACACACAGTCCATTTACAAGTCCGTTCTGGGTCTAAACGAATCCGGAGGCACTAAATACCTCGCAAACCCATCGATCACCACGTACGTCTGGACGATCACCACTCATTATCCATATTTCGGGATGCCTCCCAATCAGGACCTCGGTTACCATCCAAACGAGGTGAAGATCTCCGGTCTTTGACCACCGTCTTCATCTTCAAATTTCAATCGTCGGTCGATTATTTGAAATGAGAATTAACTCGGCCTTTTCAAATAATTCACGTATATTTAGAATTTCAAATCAATTTATTTCAATGGTTAAATTATTCGACAACACCAATTTTGTTCTTTAATGTAATTTTCACCACAAACACATACAGCCATCAAATACAACTTAAATCGAGCAAATTCAGTTTATTTCCATTCCATATTGTTTATGATATTTTATAACGATTTATCGCTATTTTTATTTATTTTAAAATAGCCAATTTATTCAAAACGACGCTTCGGGCCATAACGCGGCCGTGGCGCTGTTTTTCTTCAGAATTGATTTACACATATCTGAAAATCTAACCGTTGGATCTTCACAAAATTTACATCATTAGAAAGGTCTTTTCAAAACGAATCCAACAGTTCCAGTTTCGGGAAAATCCGACGGTCTGATCTCCCGGTACAATCGTTTGAATTTTCGATTTCAAAATACGAACTGCAGCGTCGTTATTCGATTTAATATATAATTATATTTATATATATATAAATATAATCGCTTCTGGCGCTGTTTCTCATCAGATTTGATTTAAACATTCCAGACAATCCAACCGTTGGATTTTTACAAGGTTGGTGCCGTTGGGAAGATATTTCCAAGGCGAACCCGACGGTTGAGGTTTCGGGAAAATCCAATGGTCGGATTTCCCGCACTAGTTATTTGAAATCACGGTTTCAAAATGCGAACTGCACGGCCACGTTTCGTTTTAATTTTATTTATATTTATATAATTATATAAATATAGTTCATTCAACATTTTCAATATCGTTTTCACTTCAAATATTTCACTAATGCCTTAAAATTTTGGAAAATTTCGCCATAACCTCCCCTGCACCGGGAGCATCGGGAAATCTCAAATAGCTTCCCCGGTCCTTCTAATCTCAAAAAGAAAAAGAAAAAGCCAAGCGGCTAGCCAACAGGCTCATAAAATCATCACCCAAACAAAATAGTAAATGTGTACCTATTTGTCGGGCACAAAATTTTATTCCTCTTCTCTAGCCCCTTTGCTATAGCCTGTTCAATGAATATGCATGTACATATATACAGTTCTTATCATTTTTCATTTTCTATTCAACTTCATATTTGATTTCTATTTGGTTTAAAAACACCATTCATTCTAATGTTACATACATAGGTACAAATCATATCATTAGCTAATTAATTAATATTTCAACTCATATATATTTATTTGAACAAGTGGCTATTTTTAACACTTCACATTTCAACGATTCATGCATATAATAAAAATGTGATTTTTATTGTAAAACAACTCATTTCAAAACACTACTATTTTATATATTTCATATTGGTGATAAAAATAGGATTTTTCTTATAAAACAATTTCTCTCAAAACGATATTATTTTACACAGTTCATATAGTCGATAAAAGGTGATTTTTATCATCAAACAATCTATTTCAAAATATGAATACCATTCAACACATGAATTTCAAATCAACGAATGAATATCGATTCAACACATGAAGGTTTTCTATAGTTTCTATATATAGATAAAAATGTGATTTTTATATTTAAAACGCGAATACCATTCAACACATGAATTTCTAATCAACGAATGAATATCAATTCAACACATGAAGGTTTTCTATAGTTTCTATATATAGATAAAAATGTGATTTTTATATTTAAAACGCGAATACCATTCAACACATGAATTTCTAATCAACGAATGAATATCAATTCAACACATGAAGGTTTTCTTTTCAATGAATAAATATAGTTTAAGCAGATGAAAATAATTCAAACACACGAATATTATTCAAAATTTCGGCAGCATAACGGCAGGGTAGTTAAAACCGGGACCGTCCTTAGTACGGCTCCTCGCTCTACCTTAAAACCTCGCGGTTTTTGACAATGGGGATCATGCATCTAGTTCGCACGCAGGCGGCATGTATATATTTATTTCATTTCCACAAACTAATCCTATGTGGTTTCTGCCAAATATTTCTCAACCACAAATGGGTATTTTTCAACCACAATCAATCACTATCAACCACAAACAATCCCAAACAATCATTCGCTATCAATCAATTTTCACACCAATCACAATCAATAAATATCGTCCATGGTTTATGGACGAGGGGCGTAAATATATATATATATATATATATATATTTATATATATAGCAATTCACTTTTATTTCAACACATATATAATTTTTACAACGCATATATAACTTATACATCGAACGTACAACTTATACAACGCTTATACAAGAGATGTACAACGCTTATATAACTCATACATCGAACGTATAATTTATACATCGTCGTTTTCCATATTGTTTTTAAATCAGAAATCTCACATTGGGTTCCACTCCACCAAAAATAGCAGAAGGCTCAAAAAAATATGCGGTCTCTTCTAAAATGTAGAAGACGTCCACACGGTCACGATGTTTCCTGTTTCATCGAATTTTGTTAACGAATGATAAAGATATGATTTTTCAAAGTTTGCAACATTTTAAAACTGTTAAAATTAGTTTAAAATAAAAACTGTCGTTATACCTCAGTTTTGTTCAAATCTAGGTTTTAGATTTTCGCAAATTCCGTAGCTCGATGCAACGATCAGCAGGCGCGACATCGAAGAGCTACGAACGGCGCCCAGATCGCCGGTGGTGGGGCCAGGTGCGACGGCGAATCCAGGTGGTGGCGGCGCTGGGAAGTTCGGATGTTCGTGGCGGTGAAACTCAGAGTTGGGGCGACGATAAGGGATGAGGCCGATCTTGATTTGAAGAGAGGAAGTAGCACTCCAAAAAGTTGAACGGAGGGGAGGGCTAACGATGAACGTGGTGGCCAGAAAGTGGGAGGAAAGCGGTGAAGGCTCAGCCGCCGTCGGTCGAGAGAGAAGAGGGGTTTTCCGTTTTTTTTTTTTAAATTAATGAATAAAATTTTCTATTGGCCGAAATTTATATAATTTAGAAAATTAGGGTTTTCTTAAATGAACTCGAAATCAAACCCAACGACTATCGCCCCTAGCGTTTTACCCCTATTTCGAACACAATGGGATATGTTTCGAAGGCCCATTCGACTGTTTCAGTCAGTTTCCATTCAAATCAAAATATAAAACATTCAATATTTAATTTGAACATACATTTCAATTTGCCAGGGCCACAAACTGATTCGAAAAATTCCAGAAAAATAAATCTAGCTATGTTTTGACGATACGGTCCCAACAAAACTAGTTTCGTCAAATTCTGAGACCGTTGGAAAAATGGCCAGTTTCCAGTCGATTAAAATCAACTGAAACTGGCCAAACGCGTTTTCCTTTGCCACGCTCACATATTGAATCGAAAAATTATGAAATTTGGAATCTAGCAATAATTTGACATCACGGATCCAACAAAAGTGGTTTCGTCGAAATCTGAGGTCGTTTGCAAAATTCCCATTTTTAAGGGCCTGAATTCCATAGCGACTATTCAGAATTTTCAACTGGACATATCTTTTGATTCCTGCTATGAAATTTCGATTTGTCAGATTCGTTGGAAAGGTATTCACTAACAGATTTAAATATTTTTGGTTTCACTAAAATTCGTTTTGTTTTGCACCCGGTATAGTCTGACAAAGTTTGAATTCAATTTTTGAAACTACAGCGCCCTTTCAGGCCTTGTTTATAATTATAATTAATTATATTCGTTTTCAATTGTCGATTCAAACTCAGTTTTCATCGCCATTATTTAAAATATTTATTTTAAATATTTAAAATCCATTATTTTAGCCAATTTAAAATTTTTAAATTGGTTCAGATATTCTGGGTCGTTACAATCTCCCCCACTTAAAACTTTTCGTCCCCGAAAAGGAACAAAGTCGAAAGTGGTTTGACAAATCTACAATCACACAACACAACCAACAATCAAATCGTTTTAACCTCTCAAAAATTTACTGATCAACTTCTATACCCTTTAAAAATCATTCAGACTATATAATTAAAAGTGCACATATATGAAAAGAAAATAACAATAGAGTAGAGAATTGAATGGTAGTGCAAAGTAGGGTAAATGTACCTTGCACCAGAGTAAATCAGAGATATCTACTCCGCATCTAGGATAAGCCTTCTGAATGCTCTCCTCAGTTTCCCAAGTACAATCTCACGGATCTCCACTCCATTGCACTTTGACTAAGCGAACCTTCTTGTTCCTCAGCTCTTTGGTTTCTTTGCCTATTATCTTTAGCGGCTCTCTTCTCACAGCTAATTCTGGGGTTATTTCAATGTCATGTTGAGCTGCTTCTTCCACGATCAAGTCTGGATCATGAACGTGCTTTCGAAGTTGAGATATGTGAAATACATCATGAACTCCAGGCAGCCAATCAAGAAGTTTGACCGTATTAGCGAGAGTTCCGATCCGTTCCAGAATAGGAAACGGACCTATGAATTTGGGCGCCAACTTTCCAGTTTTACCGAACCGGATAACTCCTCTCATCGGCGATACTTTCAAATATACATAGTCGCCAACTTCAAAGGATATATCTCTTCTTCTTCTATCGGCATAGCTCTTTTGTCGGCTTTGAGCGGCGAGTAATCGCTTCTTAATAAAATCGACTTTGTCGGCAGCTTCTCGAATCATATCAGACCCTAACACAAGTCTATTTCCAGGCTCGACCCAACAAGCAGGAGATCGGCACGGTCTACCATACAATGCTTCGAATGGCGACATTGTCAGACTCGCCTGGTAGCTGTTGTTATAAGAGAATTCAGCCAAATGCAGATGGTCTTCCCATGATCCACCGAAATCTAGAACACAAGCCCGCAATAGATCTTATAAAATGCGATTCACCCTCTCAGTCTGACCGTCTGTCTGAGGGTGATAAGCGGTGCTTAAGTTCAACTTCGTTCCCAGCTCGACTTGAAATGCCTCCCAGAATTTGCTAGTGAATATTGTATCTCTATCACTGACTATACTGAGCGGCACTCCATGTAGTCTAACTATTTCCCTGAAGTATATCTGCGCCAGACTCTGAGCAGTTCTATTTGATCTGACAGGTATGAAATGGGCGGTCTTCGTGAAGCGATCTACGATCACCCAAATACTGTCATTCCCTTTTTTGGTTCTGGGTAGACCATCAATGAAATCCATGGAAATATGCTCCCACTTCCAACCACGAACTTCTAGCGGTTGTAACAATCCAGCCAATTTCTGTTGGTCGCTTTTGACTAGCTGACAAGTAGGGCATCGGCTAACATATAAGGAAATGTCCCTTTTCATCGACTTCCACCAGAAAGTACGTTTGATGTCATTATACATTTTGCTTACTCTCGGACGGATACTAAGTTTCGACTTGTGGCACTCGTCCAGTACTTCCTTCCGAAGCTCAGGAATGTTAGGAATGCATATTCGACCTTTGAGCCTTAGAATCCCCACGTTATCAACTTGAAAACTCGAGGGCTCGCCTTGTTGAATCATCCCTCTGATCTTATGAATGAAACGATCATCCTCCTGAAGAGCAGATATTTTATCTATCAGTGAAGTCGCGATAATAAAACTGGCGATCATTTCATTCTTTCGGCTTAACGCATCGGCCACGACATTGGCTTTCCCTGGAGTGTATAGAATTTCAAAATCATATGCAGCAAGAAACTCCAGCCAACGTTGCTATCTCAGATTCAGGTCTTTCTGAGTGAACAGATATTTTAACGACTGGTGATCTGTAAACAGTTCAAATCTCTCACCCAGAAGATAGTGTCTCCAGATTTTCAAAGCGAACACAATAGCCAATAACTCAAGATCATGAGTTACGTAGTTCTTCTCGTGCGGCTTCAGTTGACGGCTAGCATAGGCAATCACTTGGCCTCTTTGCATTAACACTGCGCCAAGGCCTTCTCTAGACGCATCAGTCCAGACTTTTAGATCTTGGTTGCCATCAATGATGGTTAACACTGGAGCTGTCGTCAATCTTAACTTTAGCTCTTCGAAAGCCTCCTCACTTTCTGGAGTCCATTTGAACTTAGAATGCTTCTTTGTAAGCTTCGTTAAGTGACCAGATATCTTCAAAAAGTTTTTAACGAACTTCCGGTAATAGCTAGCCAATCCGAGAAAACTGCGGACTTCAGTGGGGGTACTGGGCTGTTTCCAATTCTGAATGGCTGTGATTTTACTTGGATCCACAGCAATTCCTTCTTTCGATACAACATGGCCCAGAAATTTCACTTCATCTTGCCAGAATATACATTTGGAAAACTTGGCTTTCAATACATTCCTTCTGAGGATTTCTAGAACCTGTTCCAAATGCTTTTCATGTTCGGCCTTTGATTTAGAGAAGATTAGAATATCGTCAATGAAAACCAGAACAAATTTATTCAATACTCCTCTGAATACTCTGTTCATTAGATCGACGAAGTAAGCGGGAGCGTTACATAAGCTGAACGACATTACTAACCACTTGTAGAATAAGTCGGGGCCTCTGAACGCTGTCATTGGAACACACACTTTGGCGATTCGAAGTTGATGGAAGCCTGTAGCTAGGTCCATTCGTGAAAATACTTGTGCTCCATTTAATCGATCCAACAAATCATCAATCCGCGACAATGGATATTTGTTCTTTATTGTCTACTTATTCAGATCACGATAATCCACACATAACCGTAGAGTACCGTCAGATTTCAGGACAAACACCACTGCTGCACCCCCAATCAGAGAAACTAGGCCTGATCAGACCCTTCCATACTAGCTGTCGTGTTTGACTGTCAAGTTCTTCTTTCTCTTTCAAGGACATTCTTCGAATAGCGTGAACTACCGGCCTTGCATTGGGAATCAAAGCAATCTTGAAATCTATTTCTCTTTGCGGAGGTAAGCGAACGACTTCTCGAACACATCCGCATAGTTCTTGACGACAGGAATATCTTTCACTAGATCGGGAATATTCTCTGTGATTTCAGGGACATTTTCTATTTGGGATGGAGAAACATTCAAAGCTGCCCAGAAGTCTTTTCTATTAGTATTTTGACCTTCACAGGGAATGGTTATATAATTCCCCGATTTTGCCTTGGCCTTAACAACTCTCTCGGCGCATCTAACCTCTGCTTCATATTTGGTTAGCCAATCCAATCCCAGAATAAGATCGAATTCATTGAAATTCATAACCACCGAGATAATAGGGAATTTATAGCCAGAAAAAGAGACAGGCACCCCACAAATCCAACTGAGATTGATAGAACCCCCGACCGGATTCTGGACAGTCATTGGTTCCTTGAGCTTCCTCAAATTCAAATCTAGTTTCTTAGCGGCACTCTTGGCAATAAAGCTTCGGGACGCGCCTGTGTCAAACAGTACTTTGACTGGAATGTTTTTGACAGTAAGCGTGCCTTCTAACACATCGGGCCTTTCCAGAACATCTGCGGGCCCAGAAGTTTCTGCTATTTCATTTACCTGAGCCTCTTTAGCCCTTTTTAACAGCCAGCAATCTCGCTTTATATGACCGGACTGATGACAAAGATTGCACTCCCGAGTCACAGGAGACTTGTTCTTGGATTTAGATTTATTCCCCCTTCGCTTTTTCGAGGGTTTGCAATTCTCCTGGAAATGCCCTGGCTTATGGAAGTTGTTGCATATGGCAGTCGTTGCTGGTTCTTTTCCAGAACTGGCCCTTTTTCTACTGGGCTTCTTATTGGCCTCAGACCTCGTACTGGCTCCAGCAATATCAGTTTCCGACTCTGCTTTGTCACTAGAACAGACTTCTTCTTCATCGCGCAACATTCCTTTCTTATGGAGATCTTCGTACTGATAATCCATGTATATCATTTCAGAAAAAGGAAGCTTCACATTCCTCATTACATTATTCTGATATCTCCTTTGCAGGCCATGGATAAATCTCAGATTTTTCCTCTTTGGGTCTTGAATCAGATGAGGAGCAAAGTGAGCAAGTTCGTTGAATTTCTTATGATATTCTGGGATGGTCATATCACCTTGTATTAGATAAGAAAATTCATCACATAATCTCTCGGTTGCTTCGGGAGGAGTAAATCTTTCTAAGAAAATCACTTTGAATCTGTGCCAGGTGATATCACCTTCTGGATTATCTTTGATGATTGTTTCCCACCAGATTAAAGCTTCTTCTTTGAGCGCCCAAGATGCTACTAACCGTTTCTGGTCATCCCTCAGCTGGATACGCTCAAATATTCTTTCGACGGAACTCATCCAAGCTTGAGTCTGAATAATAGATTCATTGCCCGAGAACTGTGCTCCGTTCAGATTTCGATATCTCTTTAATAGAGCCTCTAGATCGGGTTCTGCATTTCTCCTGTTTCTGGCACTCATTTTTCTAGTACCTCTGCAAATAGCAGATCAAGTGTCAGGTCAGAGAAAAGAAAATTTAAAATATAGAAACATATACTTCAAGTGTAAATGTGTCTATCGAGGTGTAATTTCATTCTGCTTTACTCATACTAGGATATTGCTGATCCTATCTGTATAGAGTTACCCGTCCTAGAACACTACTGGTTCTATTTCTGACGAGTTCGTTCAAATGTTATATTCCAGAACTAAGCTTAACCAAAGCTCTGATACCACGTTGTGACGACCCCAAATCCCGTTCTGACGGTGGCAAGGGTTATCTTTGGAATATAACACATAAACAGATAATAGCAGAACAGGATTAAATAAATACACCAGATAATGAACAATAGAATATACTGGATAAAAGGAATCATCAGAGTTACACAGTACACAGGATCTTACTTAGTACAAATACAGTTCAGCTATACATAAATGTCTACAACGGAAAACAAACAAAATATGTACAATAGGAGCTGAACAGCATAAAAAGAGATAAATGATAGATCCATCTTCAGCTCCAGCTATCCAGAAAGAACCAGCTAAACCTGAATACAAGGCTGCCCATGTAGAAAAAGGGGCACCCGAGTTTGAGAGTGAAACAAACTACGAGTCAGTCATGGGACTGGTATGAGAAATCTACTCAACACATATATAATTTGGCTAATCACAGGACCACGCCACTTTCGTGGAACGGGTTTACTCCATTGGATTGCCAGTGCTTTAAAACAAATCTTTCTTTTAACCATCGCAATGTTTTTTATAAAAATGAAGCCGTTATAAGACTCAGTTCCCATCACACAATGCAACGCAAACCGGAGGATAGAGTTTTTACCTTATAACGGCCAAAATATGCTTGATACGAATAAAACAAAGGCATTTGATATTATTGCTAGTGTTTATATGTTTTGAAAACAATTTCAAATCATAACTATCAATCATAGACGGCATGGGTACCATATATCATGTCGCCACATATATATATATATACAATCAAAACCGCACGATGTCGTATTTGGAAGTTGGGTTTCCGTCATGAACCAAGGCAAAAGATAGTCCTTACCGAATTCGAGACAATCTAGCCCATGTCTCAGGCAAGCGCGCAGGCAAGCCTTGGAGCGACAGGGCCGGTCCACCGATGTGGATTATTATGCCTGAACAATACGTCTCCCCACCCTTTGGGGCGTAAGTGAGCCAACAAGTGACTCCATCGGACCCGGATCGTCCGATCTAACCGAGGCGCCTCGCAACAGCAACAACCACATAGGTGAAAAGTATATAAATGTCAGGGCTGGTAGCTCACTGACACCACCCTAGCTAGAAAGAAACGCATGCCCTCCCTGAGGTCCTTCTCCCGTTTCTGGTTCATACCGGGGGTGTGAGGCTCGCGAATTTACGTTATACACAAAGCTACGCCACACCGGCGGTGCTTTGATCATCACCACAAGACTTTGCTTTTCAACAGAAGCCCTGATCACTGCATCTTAGCATGCCACACAGGCAATTCATGCCATGCGACTGATGTCCATCGATATACAACCTCTGAGCTCGTGCGTCTCAGAGAAGGGCGTTAAGCAAAAGAATAAATTCTCCGCCGCCAAACAGAGGTATATTTGACAGAGATCAATCAACACAGAATAAAATCCAATGTCAGACACACAGTCCATTTACAAGTCCGTTCTGGGTCTGAACGAATCCGGAGGCACTAAATACCTCGCAAACCCATCGATCACCACGTACGTCTGGACGATCACCACTCATTATCCATATTTCGGGATGCCTCCCAATCAGGACCTCGGTTACCATCCAAACGAGGTGAAGATCTCCGGTCTTCGACCATCGTCTTCATCTTCAAATTTCAATCGTCGGTCGATTATTTGAAATGAGAGTTAACTCGGCCTTTTCAAATAATTCACGTGTATTTAGAATTTCAAATCAATTTATTTCAATGGTTAAATTATTCGACAACACCAATTTTGTTCTTTAATGTAATTTTCACCACAAACACATACAGCCATCAAATACAACATAAATCGAGCAAATTCAGTTTATATCCATTCCATATTGTTTATGATATTTTATAACGATTTATCGCTATTTTTATTTATTTTAAAATAGCCAATTTATTCAAAACGACGCTTCGGGCCATAACGCGGCCGTGGCGCTGTTTTTCTTCAGAATTGATTTACACATATCTGAAAATCTAACCGTTGGATCTTCACAAAATTTACATCATTAGAAAGGTCTTTTCAAAACGAATCCAACAGTTCCAGTTTTGGGAAAATCCGACGGTCGGATCTCCCGGTACAATCGTTTGAATTTTCGATTTCAAAATACGAACTGCAGCGTCGTTATTCGATTTAATATATAATTACATATATATATAAATATAATCGCTTCTGGCGCTGTTTTTCATCAGATTTGATTTAAACATTCCAGACAATCCAACCGTTGGATTTTTACAAGGTTGGTGCCGTTGGGAAGATATTTCCAAGGCGAACCCGACGGTTGAGGTTTCGGGAAAATCCAATGGTCGGATTTCCCGCACTAGTTATTTGAAATCACGGTTTCAAAATGCGAACTGCACAGCCACGTTTCGTTTTAATTTTATTTATATTTATATAATTATATAAATATAGTTCATTCAACATTTTCAATATCGTTTTCACTTCAAATATTTCACTAACGCCTTAAAATTTTGGAAAATTTCGCCATGACCTCCCCTGCACCGGGAGCATCGGGAAATCTCAAATAGCTTCCCCGGTCCTTCTAATCTCAAAAAGAAAAAGAAAAAGCCAAGCGGCTAGCCAACAGGCTCATAAAATCATCACCCAAACAAAACAGTAAATGTGTACCTATTTGTCGGGCACAAAATTTTATTCCTCTTCTCTAGCCCCTTTGCTATAGCCTGTTCAATGAATATGCATGTACATATATACAGTTCTTATCATTTTTCATTTTCTATTCAACTTCATATTTGATTTCTATTTGGTTTAAAAACACCATTCATTCTAATGTTACATACATAGGTACAAATCATATCATTAGCTAATTAATGAATATTTCAACTCATATATATTTATTTGAACAAGTGGCTATTTTTAACACTTCACATTTCAACGATTCATGCATATAATAAAAATGTGATTTTTATTGTAAAACAACTCATTTCAAAACACTACTATTTTATATATTTCATATTGGTGATAAAAATAGGATTTTTCTTATAAAACAATTTCTCTCAAAACGAGATTATTTTACACAGTTCATATAGTCGATAAAAGGTGATTTTTATCATCAAACAATCTATTTTAAAATATGAATACCATTCAACACATGAATTTCAAATCAACGAATGAATATCGATTCAACACATGAAGGTTTTCTATAGTTTCTATATATAGATAAAAATGTGATTTTTATATTTAAAACGCGAATACCATTCAACACATGAATTTCTAATCAACGAATGAATATCAATTCAACACATGAAGGTTTTCTATAGTTTCTATATATAGATAAAAATGTAATTTTTATATTTAAAACGCGAATACCATTCAACACATGAATTTCTAATCAACGAATGAATATCAATTCAACACATGAAGGTTTTCTTTTCAATGAATAAATATAGTTTAAGCAGATGAAAATAATTCAAACACACGAATATTATTCAAAATTTCGGCAGCATAACGGCAGGGTAGTTAAAACCGGGACCGTCCCTAGTACGGCTCCTCGCTCTACCTTAAAACCTCGCGGTTTTTGACAATGGGGATCATGCATCTAGTTCGCACGCAGGCGGCATGTATATATTTATTTCATTTCCACAAACTAATCCTATGTGGTTTCAACCAAATATTTCTCAACCACAAATGGGTATTTTTCAACCACAATCAATCAATATCAACCACAAACAATCCCAAACAATCATTCGCTATCAATCAATTTTCACACCAATCACAATCAATAAATATCGTCCATGGTTTGTGGACGAGGGGTATATATATATTTATATATAGCAATTCACTTTTATTTCAACACATATATAATTTTTACAACGCATATATAACTTATACATCAAACGTACAACTTATACAACGCTTATACAAGAGATGTACAACGCTTATATAACTCATACATCGAACGTATAATTTATACATCGTCGTTTTCCATATTGTTTTTAAATCAGAAATCTCACATTGGGTTCCACTCCACCAAAAATAGCAGAAGGCTCAGAAAAATATGCGGTCTCTTCTAAAATGTAGAAGACGTCCACACGGTCACGATGTTTCCTGTTTCATCGAATTTCGTTAACGAATGATAAAGATATGATTTTTCAAAGTTTGCAACACTTTAAAACTGTTAAAATCAGTTTAAAATAAAAACTGTCGTTATACCTCAGTTTTGTTCAAATCTAGGTTTTAGATTTTCGCAAATTCCGTAGCTCGATGCAACGATCAGCAGGCGCGACGTCGAAGAGCTACGAACGGCGCCCAGATCGCCGGTGGTGGGGCCAGGTGCGACGGCGAATCCAGGTGGTGGCGGCACTGGGAAGTTCGGATGTTCGTGGCGGTGAAACTCAGAGTTGGGGCGACGATAAGGGATGAGGCCGATCTTGATTTGAAGAGGGGAAGTAGCACTCCAAAAAGTTGAACGGAGGGGAGGGCTAACGATGAACGTGGTGGCCAGAAAGTGGGAGGAAAGCGGTGAAGGCTCAGCCGCCGTCGGTCGAGAGAGAAGAGGGGTTTTCCCTTTTTTTTTTTAAAATTAATGAATAAATTTTTCTATTGGCCGGAATTTATATAATTTAGAAAATTAGGGTTTTCTTAAACGAACTCAAAATCAAACCCAACGACTATCGCCCCTAGCGTTTTACCCCTATTTCGAACACAATGGGATATGTTTCGAAGGCCCATTCGACTGTTTCAGTCAGTTTCCATTCAAATCAAAATATAAAACATTCAATATTTAATTTGAACGTACATTTCAATTTGCCAGGGCCACAAACTGATTCGAAAAATTCCAGAAAAATAAATCTAGCTATGTTTTGACGATACGGTCCCAACAAAACTAGTTTCGTCAAATTCTGAGACCGTTGGAAAAATGGCCAGTTTCCAGTCGATTAAAATCAACTGAAACTGGCCAAACGCGTTTTCCTTTGCCACGCTCACATATTGATTCGAAAAATTATGAAATTTGGAATCTAGCAATAATTTGACATCACGAATCCAACAAAAGTGGTTTTGTCGAAATCCGAGGTCGTTTGCAAAATTCCCATTTTTAAGGGCCTGAATTCCATAGCGACTATTCAGAATTTTCAACTGGACATATCTTTTGATTCCCGCTATGAAATTTCGATTTGTCAGATTCGTTGGAAAGGTATTCACTAACAGATTTAAATATTTTTGGTTTCACTAAAATTCGTTTTGTTTTGCACCCGGTATAGTCCGACAAAGTTTGAATTCAATTTTTGAAACTACAGCGCCCTTTCAGGCCTTGTTTATAATTATAATTAATTATATTCGTTTTCAATTGTCGATTCAAACTCAGTTTCCATCGCCATTATTTAAAATATTTATTTAAAATATTTAAAATCCATTATTTTAGCCAATTTAAAATTTTTAAATTGGTTCAGATTTTCTGGGTCGTTACATTGCATCCCTTCGTATTCAGACGTCTGTTTTGATTTAAAAATAAAACAACAAGGAAATAGGCTAATTCGGAGCAGATTCAGACGTCTGAATTTTTCAGACCAGATTCAGACGTCTGAATTTTTCAGACCAGATTTCTGAATATTATGTGAAACTGAAATTTATTTCAGCAAACAGACGTCTATCTGAAAAATTTTAGACGCCTATTTTCTGAAGCAGACTTATTCCTTGCCTATTTTATTGTGAATATATATATAAATATATAAAATGTGTATGTGTGTGTAATCATCAAGGAAGACTTTAACAGATAAATCTAAGACTAACAAACTCTTACAACATATATAATTTTCATTTGTGTTCATGAATTTGCTGTCGAATATCTTCCTGCAAAACAGAGTTAGTTGATATAGTATATATTCTTATGTATACTTGTCATAGTCAAAATGCTATATAGCGAGATTCAACATTCTCCCCTTTTTTGACTAATGACAACTATATAAGCTCCCCCTGTCAATAAGCATATACCATCACTTGTTTCTTACCCATTGTCATTTGACAAAAAGGAATACTTATTACATAATTTAAGTATTTATGCACAACACACAAACACAATATAAACACAGACATATAATAAACAAGCATAACATTCAGAAATAACATACCCTAGCACATCATAGAGTTTTGTGCCAAAGATAAACCATAGTATCAAAAACTGTATTACATGCCATAGTTAATTAAACGTTTTTAACTAAAAATGTAGATAGCCATACTACCAACCATACTTTCCAACCCTCGGATGTAGACAAACTTTGGCCAACACTTGTTTCACCGTCTTTGGAAGAACTATGTTCAAAACTAGTATAAGGAACTTCTTCGGCTGAACTAGATGACCATTGAAATGGAGCTGGATCATGGGCTTGGCTAGAAGAAGTCCAGGTGCAAGATATTTTCTCCATTTTTTTTCAAAAAACCTTTTATGGAATCAAATTTCTTGTTTGTTTGTCTTTCAAAACGCTTAAGATCTTTATGAATTCTAGATTGGTTGCGTGATAGCGTAACTAAGGCTTGGTTGGAGGAAGTATCAGGAGAGATGACTTGAATTCCTTCTTCTTCTTTATGTTGATGGCGATGAGAAGGCTCGGCTATTAGTGCTTCCGCTTGAGATGCTACATGTTCATTCCAAACCTCAAAAGACATATACTCCAAAGTCGTGGGATTAGGATCAACTAATTCCAATTCAACTAAATGAGACTAATTATCTATTATGGAAGTTTCAAATAGAAACCACAGTAGAAGGATACAGATTAAAAGGTTATATTGATCGATCAAAGATCTTACCCGAACAATTCGTCTCAGATGCAGAAGGAAACAGTGAAATCAATAGTGAATACAATATCCATAAAAGACAAGAGTGATTATTAAGTGCATTTATCTTTTCCTCAATCAGTGCAAATAACGTTCCTTAACTTATCTGTATTAAAACAACACATGGGACATGTTCAACTATCAAGAAAGTGTTCATTCAACAGTCATTTGCAAAAGCAATGCACTACAAAAGACAACTTTGTAATCTCATAAAGGATAGCATGCAAATGAGAGATTATCTCATAAAATAAAGAATCTATGTGACTTACTCAAATTTGTTGGCCACACTGTCTCTGATTTAAATCATATTCTTTACATCTTATATGATCTTGATGATAACTACCAAGCCATAGTAGCAATCATCACGTAAATTGAGCAAACACCAGCCATATTATATGTTCATTCTGCTCTTCTTGCTCAAGAAGGTAAAATAACAAAAGAAAACCCCAGAGCCTGACCTTTCAGTGAATTTTGCAGCATCTAAAGGTGAATAAAGAAATAATAATGGCTGTAATAGTCAAAAGGCAAATCAATTCAACAAATCTCAAAGAGGCTGAGGTAATGGTAGATAGAGCAATAACAACAACAGACCAAGATGCCAAATTTTGTGTTAACCCTGTTAAAAACACCGGGTCGGCACTAACTGGTTCGACACTAAGTGGGTCGGCATTAACTGGGCCGGCACTAAGTGGGTCGGCACTAACTAGGTCAGCACAACAACGGTCTGTACCTTAGCAAAACATGGGCTGGCAAATTATAGTGGCATGAATGGTATTTGAGCACGCATGGTTTCATGTTGGAACAAATAAGAAGAAGTGAAAGTGACCACACAACATCCACATCTTAGCATGCAAAGTGTTCACGGTACAAGTAGTGTACATATGACAAGCATTCACATGAAGCACGTCCATGATACCGCATGCACCAATATTTATGTAATACAAATGAATACATGATGAAATGGTGGCATTGCTATTATACTATGGATCGATCCTAATGTTAACAGGGTATGGGTCGGTGCTTACTTGCAGTAGTGGTGTACCATTGTTGGATGGTTCAACATTAAAATTGGTGGCACTATTTTTGTTAACAAAGCAGGGAGCCATGACGTTAACATTCAAACAAGAATTGGCTCCACAAAACATCAACTTGCTGAAAATGATGTTGCATGGCTTCATAAGACACATATGAATAAATGCATGCACACTTGCATGGGTCAGCACTATTAAGATGAATATGGGTCGGCCACAATACATGGACGTGAACTGCTAGTTTGGTTACATTACATGAAAGGCACAGTATAAATGATCCATGCAATACATCGGTTTGATCACTTAAGCGGCTTCAGCAAACATGCAATTTCTGTTCCATGAATTGGATGCAATATTAAGCAATGAAGACATAGTAAACACGTGTATTTGTGTGGACCCAAACTGTTTGTAAAGTAAACAAATGAATGTATACGGGTCGGCATTAAAATGTATCAAAATGCATATACGAAGCCATGCCGGTATGTATCATTTACAAAGCCCTGGCAAATATATAATTAAAGGGGCCGACACCCTAAACATGAAATGTGAGTCGGCTTCAGATAGTCCATGCAAAAGAGGATAATGTATTGTTCATAATCCAAGAATATGAGTACACGTGGTTGGATGGAAGCGACTCCAAGATGTATGAGGGTTCAGTATTAAGATGAATATGTGGGTCGGTCCTATTTTTGGAGTGTTGGACCAGCTTTAAAACAATATGGATCGGCACTGTAAGGCGCCACATGGTTTGAACATATTGCAAGAGTGGATCGGTGCTTTAAAATACACAATGGCAAGGATGTAATTAGTTGGAGTGGTTGCCAAAAGTGAACATTGGGTCGGCTGTAACAAATAAAGCGGTCAGCAACAAAGTGATGATTCCTGGTCGGCATTAACATGTCTGATCGGTCATACAAGGGAATGGTGGTGGAAGGACTGTAAATATGGGTCATATGACAGCTGTACACAGCTGTAAAGTGAGTCGGCCGAAAAATTACCCAGTGGCATTTTCATGAATACCTAATATGCCGACCCAAAACCAGAAAGATGTATTTAAGCCATTCCTCACTTTCAGAAACAGGGGAGAAGCTCCACTTTAATGAGGACGGAATTTCATGACCCCGAAGGGCTGTCCAACCATTTCCTAAGCAATTCTAAGTGATTTCTACATCTTCTAACACCTCCATTTGAAGATCAAACATGGAATTCTCCATCAAATCATGGAAATCCACCTAAAATCTTGGTGAATCATAGATCTACGTCTCAAGTTGCTATACCTATAGGAATTCTCTACTTCTTTTGGCTTTTTGAATTAAATCAAGAGAAGAGTGTGTGAGGATGTAAATCTGTATAATGAGAAAATATTCAAACCTTGTAAATGTGCATGTGATAATGAAAGTTTCTCTCAAAGTGGATGTAGATCTTTCCTAAGATCGAACCACTATAAAAATCTTCGTCTTTTTTACTTGCATTTATGATTGTGGCTCCTTTTAATTCCTTACCGCATTGGTGAATTACAATTTTTGTACCTTTGGTGTTGAAATCAAATTTTGGTTTTAACATTTGGCACCCACCATGGGGCCACGTTCGCATCTCCTTCCTTCACAGTTCTCTCAAGCCCAAGAGCCTACTATTGGAATCCTAAGCCTACTTCTACCGTAGATTCTACAAGTCTACGATCTAGACCAATCGACGAATTCTCATCAAAATTCAAAGCCTTGTCCGAGATCATGGCGAAATCTAAGAGGACTACAAGCAAAATCATTGAAGGAAATGACAATGTTGTCAACAATGAAACTACTCCACTCACCAACCACTTCGAAGTTGGACAAAATTCAATGTCTGGGGCTGGAGTAACCAAAGCTGAATTAGATGCCGTCGTCACTAACTTGAGCCAACGAATGGAAACTTCCAATCGATGCTAATAAAACTTTGTTGGATGCTAATCAAGCTTTAACGGATATAATGACTGCTTACCTAAACGCCCAAACAAATCCCGCTCCTCCTCTGAAAACCCATGTAAACCTTGAAGAGAATGCAAATTCATCAGCCTTCGATCATCATAATGACAACTTGGAAGGACTTGATGGCAAAGACATCGCTAATGTCGAAGACTCCAAGTTGAAAGCTAAAAACCATTCCAATCGAAGTAACCGACGAGTTGCAAGTCCCGTTAAGAGGGAACCTTCCCATAGTGGAAGTAAAAGACCTAGA
Source organism: Allium sativum (assembly GCA_030737875.1). Lineage (NCBI taxonomy): Eukaryota > Viridiplantae > Streptophyta > Magnoliopsida > Asparagales > Amaryllidaceae > Allium > Allium sativum. Next base: position 169,327,429 of record CM060923.1, read on the forward strand.
TCTTCTAAACGCGATCGCTCACTACGACAAGCATCCGGAAAAGAGATCGAAGTCCGCTCTCGGGAATGACACAACTTGTAACAACCCGAATTCCGACAGACCGATTTTTTTCTTCAAAATTTCAATCTATCGAAACTCGGATTGGTTTTCTCTGGTATCCTGCAGAAAAGACAGAGACATAAAATATGTCAGAGTGCAGAAAAAATCTCACAGCGGAATGGATAAAATGTAATAGAATCAAAGTATAGCCTTGCCGTAATAATAATACTATCTACCTAGTATCCAAAGCTATCATGTCTCTGCTACAAATCTAACATGTGAGTATGTTATGAGGAGGGGGTCAGAACATAAGTTCTGGTGACTGGGTTTAAATTATACACTTTGGATTATCCTACTTTTACCATTCAATCACATTTTCTTATTTATTAGGTTACTTGGGTTAACAGCACTCAAGGCTTACACACACATCGTACCCATTTACTTTCCATTGGATTAACCAAATACGTAAGCGTACGGACATCCATCGTCGATCGAATCAGAATTCATACCGGAGTCATGCTATCAACTCTACGATACACCACCTAGAGTCGGCATGCATGTATCTAGACTGTCCCATATACGTATCGTCAATTGTAGCATATGCATGAACCGCACGTCCTCTAATGTGCACCGAATTCCGTGGCAGGGCGATACAAGAAACACGGAACTCGGCCGGGAGTTTTTCCATATATGCACTGGGCTGCTTACAAGAGCCTCAAAATACAGATATCCCTCGGGTCTTTTTTTCATGGTGGCTATGGCCCCACCTCGGCCCCTCCCTCAACCAGTAAAGACTACAAAAGCTAAACGACTGTCCCCTAACAAACAATCTAAACATCCAGTTGGTGTCTTCCCTCAACCATTGTACCCCGATAGTGAAAGGTGAATGGTTTATTGGTTTTAGCTCTAGTCCTTCTGCATCCCACTGGCTGCCGATGACGGGTATCCGACGATCTACTATCCTTTTGTGACCCTTTGCCTCCCCGTTGAGGCGACCGCCGAATCACACTGGTGTCACCGCGTCACAGCATTCTGACTATAAAGCTACATTTGCAGTCAAGACCCACCCACCTGGTAGTTATGCGCAGACCCAACCTCTGCGAGCATAGCCTAAACATCTGCCATCGCATAGAGGACTACCAGGAGCACCTTGCATATCCCAGGAAGCCGCGTGCTTCCCCTTCAAGTCCTTCGGAGACGACAGAATAATCAGATGATTGTGCGCTCCCTTTGTGCCTTATAACGCCACGATGATCTACCACGTTGGGTTATCCACCCTCAAACGTGCGGACTGGTCCAAGCGTCTCACTTTAATATGTTATTAGACCGTATATCTAAACATTCTTTTACGCGCTTGCTTTATCTTATCAGGATTCCATTTAACTCGGTATCTTAACTTTTTATTCAGGTTACCAAGTTCTTCCTAGCCCCTTATATCTCTGAGGAAAGGGCCCCTCTTACTTATTAATTTCAATTACATAACTTAACCCAATTAAGTTTATTAATAAGCCCACAACATGTTATTCTCTAGATTGTGGTCCAAGGTGTGTAATCCACAATCCCTTTCATATTCTTGTTTGATTTCACGGTTACAATAACATGTTCTACCTAATATGTTATTAAGTACATCTCAATTGACATGTTTTATAATTAACATGTCACTTACCATTTAAGATTAAATATAACTTATTTCATTTCATAAGTTTTCCTCATTCTTTCTCATTTAACCACAAATTCAATTTACACCGTCACTGCAACTTATCGTTGTTTACTTGTTAACTTAGTTCTCTTAACTAAGGTCCATTAATAAGTTTCTCAGCCCATTTATTATAACCTATGTTATAATTTCCTCTTGTCCCTAGGGCAAGTCTAAACATGTTATTCTTATCAGCGGGTTTCAGACTTCTCGGTTTACAGATTACCTAATTTATAATTAAGTACAACTTCTTATATTTCACAAAATTTTCCCCTTTTTCTCAAATAGTTTCAAGTTTTCCCCATTTATTGATTACTTAATTTACAATTAAGTGTACCTTATCTCATTTCACCAGTTATCCCATTTCGTTACTAGTTTATTATAACCTAAGTCATATTCTTCGCTTGTCCCTAGGACAAGTCTACCTATTATACAACATTCTTATTAATGCAGTTTATTTGTAATAGGTGATTATCGTTCCCCATTTAAACCATTTATTGTTGTAACCCATTATTCTTCATTCACTGTAATATATGTTCCTTATTTTATTAAGGAAAACACTTCATGCACATTATCAATTTGATTTATAGAAGGAATCAGTGATTTATTTTCATAACGTATTCCCATCTAAATCCGTGGTGGCAAGTAATTTCTTTCCTTTTTCTTACTTTATTCGTTGTGGCTTACTTGCAACCACATTCTCAGAAATAGGTCATTTAGGGAAATACATCACTTTTCCTTCGCATTGCACTAACTCGGTCCATTACATCCCTTCCTTTCTTATTTTCTGGATTAGACATTTAATTACCATCATTGCCATTTATTCATATCTAGTCATATATATATATGTGTGTGTGTGTGTGTGCACATATGCACTAGACCTCTTACATTAAGCCTACACTCGTGGAAGCTGGATTTGCCGGTCGGGTCCATGCAGACTTCTACCACAAGCTGACTTAACCCTGTGTCTTAGCACTATTACATGTTTTATTTATTCACTTAGACCCCGCAAATTAGATTTACCACTTGTGGATGCTGGATATGCCGGGCGGTTCTAGGCAGACTTCTACCACAAGTGTAATCTAACCTCGTGTCTAAGCAAGTTACAGTTTCTTATTTACTGTAAATTTTAGGCATGTTATCCTTTTTACTGTCATCAAATTATGCCTATATTATGGCGCATGTCCTTTTTAATATGTGTTTAATTCTATTTTAACATGTAAACATTTAATTGGCTAATTGTTCAGATCTAAAAGGTTAACATGTCATTTACTCAATAATATGCCACAAGTGAATCATATAATTATAACAACAGTAGTCATTGCCCATATTCTAACAAGTTTGTTTTTCAACATGTAATCATCCAATACTTTAACTGATTCAACATATGAATTATTCATATTAACATCTCAGCTTGTTATAACAGTAATTTATAATTAATTTGGCAATTTCATAATTAATAAAAAAGGGGAATGCTAAACGATAACATATTATTATCTAAAATGTTATAGCTTAAACCCACTCACCTCGTAAGCTTTCCAAATCCTAGATCTTGTCCAAATCTATCATTCCATGGTTTTCCCCTAATTGGATTCAGAACCTAATAACCATAGATTTATAATTTTACTAAAAGAAAAAGGGAAGAAAAGAGAATTGGAAAAATAGACCAGATCTAGGAATTACCTCACTTCGATAAGAGATCTAAAATTATCGTAGATTCTCTTTGATAAAAGAAGGCTTGCAGATCTCTAAACTTGAACAAGTTGATTGCAGAGGAAGAAAAGACTTGATTTAATTTGGGCAGAGGCAGCATCTAGTTCTCCATTGTTTTTGGTGTGGAGAAACAAGTGAAATGAGGCTATATATATAGCCAAAACACCAAAAACCCTAATCTTCCAAAATCTGCCGCAGGGGGGTTGAGCCACCCCTTATGGGGTCGACCCAAGGGTTGACACCCCTGGCGGGAAATCTGCCGCCTCTTCGAATTTAGAATTTTGATCCGATTTTTGAATTTCTGAACCTATATTTGAATTTCCGAACTTATTAAATATATATTCTTCATGCACGTATACAAACTCAAACCTTAATAACTTCTTCATACGGTGTCTGATTTACACAAACCAGGTGTCTATTTTGACCAGAATTCTGAGACGAACGCAATGGTGCAGTCCGTTACACTTAATTATGAATATTTAATTAAGTTATTCTTATTTTATTATATTAAGTTAAAATGTGGGGTGTTACACAACTCGAAGGAATATATCGCGGATATGGTGAAGCAAATCATGAAAGACAACATGCCTCGCAAAGACAGTGAAAGAGAACGGGACTTCTCCCCCAACAAAAATCCGTTCACAAAGAGGATCCGGGAAGCAGAGTTCTCTAAGAAGTTCACTCATCCTACACTGTCTCCGTACAACGGGACTTCTAATCCGAATCACTTCCTATATAGTTATGAATGGTATATGAATGCAGCCAAAGCAACAGACGAGATCAAATGCCTGTGTTTCCCTCTCTATCTAGAAGGTGTCGCATTATTACGGTTCACAAGGCTTCCACCCAAATACGTCGACTGATTTGATTCTAAAATTTAAAGAATAGTTCAGGTTGTAAGCTACGAAGGCTAAGGACGTTATTTCTCTTACATCAATGAAGTAGAATCCAGGAGAATCTGCCAAGGCTTTCCTCAAAAGATTCAATCCTGTTGTATCTGAAGTAGGAAATCCCGAACCCTGCATGATCTTAATGTCTCTGATCGGCGCCATAGATGAGAACCACAAATTTGGTAAATGGATCAAAATGAAAGAGCCAAGCGCGCTCGAGAAATTCTATAAAAAGGCCGAGGAATACATGAGATTAGACAATAATCCTATGCCTCTTCAGATTATTGATGCTTACCAACCTCTTGAAGCTCCAAAACACGCTGTTGCCCAGTACAATCAGAAAAATCCCGGAGGTCAGAAAAGAGGACGCGACGGGAAAGACAAATGAGACGGGAAGAAGCCTCGCTTTTCCAACCCATCAGAGCTGACACCTCTAAATGACACTCCAGAAAACATCTTTGCTCCGACTAAAGACTCTGAAGATTATCCATTACCGAAACCTCAGAAAATAAGTGACCATCAAGTGAACTCTGGAAAGTTCTGCTGGTTTCATAATCAGCCAGGCCACACCACCAACGAGTGTAGGCATCTGAAATCACTGATCGAAAAGCTGATTAGGAAGAATCGTCTACAACAATATGTGAAAAATCCACAATTCTCAAATGTTGTTCTGATTCCCAAGGGCCAGGGGGCAACAAGCAACAAAGCTCTTGTTCAAACCATTCCAAGGTTGGTCATCAACTAATAACCGTTGATTGTGCTTCAATTTCATTGGCTTAGAATAAGCGATCAACGTCGCCATTGCTTTACTTCATGCTCTATTTCCTGCTTTAGTTCATGCTTTACTTCATGTTTTATTTTCTGTTATATTCAAAACTTCTTGTAAACAGTCTGTAATAATCTTCAAGTGATGCACCGAACATTAGCTCTACGAGTTAGAGCATATCTGTTTGAATGAATTTCTAGCTTGCAAAATTATGTGTCAAATCAAAACTTATTTAAAAGATGATTTCATATTGCATGCCATCTGTCGAGCGCTTGCCCCTGTAACACCGCGACCCTAACAACACTAATTCAAGCACTAAAGACTGTAAATATCAACATGCACAAATGCAAAAATAGAAAAGAATCGCCTTCAAAAGTGAATGGGAAAAGTCGCAAAGATTCAAACGATAAATAAGCGCCATGACAAATAAATGAAAATGTTGCGACTTTCATCGAAGGGGCACTCCCTTAAGTGAGAGTTTCAAAGTCCTCTCCGGGGGCACCCATTTGATCGTCAGTATCAGGAAGTACCTGATCTGATCACGAAAAACATTGGGGTTCTAATCAAAGTCCTCTCCGGGGGCACCCAATTGATCATCAGTATCGGGAAGTACCTGATCTGATCACGACAAACATTAGGGTTCTAACCAAAGTCCTCTCCCGGGGTACCCAATTAATCGTCAATATCAGGAAGTACCTGATACGATCACGACAAACATTGGGGTTCTAATCAAAGTCCTCTCCGGTTGCACCAAATTGATCGTCAGTATCAGGAAGTACCTGATTCGATCACGACAAACATTGGGGTTCTAACCAAAGTCCTCTCCTGGGGCACCCAATTTATCGTCAGTATCAGGAAGTACCTGATCCGATCACAACAAACATTGGGGTTTTAACCAAAGTCCTTTCTGAGGGCATTCCATTCGAATCTACTAACACTTGTATTAATCAATATAACTGAGTGATAAATGTCTCCAATGCCTGATTTAACCAAGTTGGATTGTAGACGGAATTCTGGATAAGCCAATTAACTTGCATAGTGTCTGAATACACCAGACGTGACATATGTTAGATTATAGCTCAAGCAAGGGCATGAAATCCAAAATACTCCCCATAATAAAGGACAAAGACCTCCTAAACAAGGGGCATGAATATCAAAGCTTCTCAAGGGGGAGGCAGAAAATAAATCATAGATACATATTTCTCAAATGTGAAATATCGTATACCATCATATATGATGCTTGAAGTCCACAGTCGATTTTTGTCGATTAGGTGATCTTTAGCGATAACGCGAATTCGAATTAGAATATCTTATTTGTGCAGATAATATTCAATGAGTTTTGAACCATTAAGTAAAACAATCCTGTACAAACACTTTATTCAATTCAAAGAAAAATTCGCTATAAGTCATTAATATTGATTAAATAATCCACTATCGATATGGACAGTCGATGGTGAGTATAAGTCCAAAATTGAGCAATCGCTTGTTTTAATTACAGAACGGATAATATGAATCGTATGAATTCAAAGCATGGTTCGCCATAGCAAGACAAAAAGCTATAACTGGATCTCAAAGCAAAATATATCAACAACAATGTTCATTTCGAAGCCCGCATTTCTCGCAAGCAAAAATACAAGCTTCAAGGGGCAAATGTTAATCCTGTTAAAAACACCGGGTCGTCACTAACTGGTTTAGCACTAACTGGGTCGGCACTAACTGGGTCAGCACAGCATTGGTCGGTACCTTAGCAAAACACGGGCTGGCAAATTATAGTGGCATGAATGGTATTGAGCAAGCATGGCTTCATGTTGGAACAAATAAGAAGAACTGGAAGTGACCACGCAACATCCATGAAACACCCCACCTCCGTTAGAGTCACTCTCAAAGGGAATGCCCTAATTTTGGTGGAGGTTTATAAGTATAAGTCACAGATATACAAGACAGATATAAGAACACATATTTTTAAACAGCGGAAAAATAACAACTTTTATTTCATAAAGAAAATACGTGTTTCAACAACATGCCATAATTGTCTTACAATACTTCAAAACATAGCATCTTCATAACTGTCTTGATTACATCATTTAAAGAAGCATAAAGAAAACATAAATAAAACTGCAAAAGCCCCATAGTTGTTGTCCAAAGCCATAGTTCAAAGCGAAAAGGTCCAAGCAATACATTCTTTCTCTTCAAGCTGGATGTGAAGGCTGGTCAAGCTGCGGTATTCTCTCCCTGTGTACCTGGGGGGGGGGGGGAAACGGAAGAAAAGAGGACGAAAGAAAAGTAGAGTCAGACATAAAGCCTGAGTAAGTCTAGGACTATTCAGTCTATGAATAAAGAACTGGGTATGATAAGTATAAACCCGAAATGGGAAAGTACTATAAACTTAGTTAAGTTGTCTAGGGACGAATATACTATCGTACCCCATATCAATCTCTGAACCCATATAAACTAGTTTCCAACTGGCACCCCATAATCTGGGTGAAGTGATCCATTTCATGATGATCGGCTCCTACTCGCATAGTTACATGTGTCCTACGGCCCCCGATGTTGTAGTTACCTGTGCTGGTCCCACCATGGGGTGTATCAAGTCCCATGGTGGCGGCCCGACACAATCCTAGAATGCACAGGTATGCTACTGGTGCCCAGTGCCTTATTTTTCTGCGCCGGAGTGTGTGCACGCCCGCACCCCGTTAGAACCTACACTGCTGCACCACCGCCGTCGATTTGACCTCTTACAATCAGCCCAGTAATCGTGCCCCACCCTGCCTAGTTTCAGGGTATCATGATACCTTGTAGGGTTACTGCGAAAAGGGTCCTCCGCTACTAGGTTTTCTATTTCTAGCCAACATGCTAAGTTGGTTAAGTGTTTTATAAACCTAACCCCCCAAATCAGTCTGTTTAGTTTAGCATGTTCCATTTTGATTAAGTCTTAAGTTCACTTAATCCTAACAATCCTGACTCAGCCTTAATTGTCTTATTAAAGCCTTGACCTCTCACATTAGACAGGTATTGTTGTGGCTGCCTGTTGCCGGTTGGTTCCGGGCAGTCTTACGCCACAACTCAGTCTAACCTCGGGTCCTTATTGGGCTCCATGTTTAACCACCCACATTGGATAGGTATTGTTGTGACTACTGGACAGCCGGGCGGTTCCGGGCAGGTTTACATCACAACTCAATCCAACCTCGGGTTAAACATATCGTATTTTCTACATTTACATATTTTGTCTTTCTTCTTTACTTTCTTATATGTAAATATTTTCGGCCCATTAAAAATCAATGGTGTAAAGGTTACACCAATCATGGGCCCAACCCATTCTTGAATTTGGGCCCCTTTATTTTATCTTTTCATTTATTAATAAATTTAACCCAACGTTATTTTCCCCCGTTTAATACGTCTGTTTATTATATATATGTTGGGCTTAGCCTTTTTAAGCCCAACTTAGCCATGCGAAAGAGGGGAGGCTTAAAGCGTGATTACATACACAAAAAGGGGAATGTGAACGCATGAACTTGCAACATAACGTTGAAACTACAAAATAGAAACTGGTGTACTTGCATAGTAGTAACATATACTTTGGTCATAAAGCATAAGTGACATGAATCAAACCATGTAAACTTGTAGTTAAGTTAAGAATATCACTATTGACACATAGGCTTAACTACAACATAAACCTATATTTTATTTAGGCATAATGTCAAACATAAGCAAATCATGTTTATAAGATTACTACATGTTTACAAAGGTGCTTACTTTTGTGGCTAATACAAAAGTATAATTCAACTAGAATTAATCCAGCTTAATCATGATTTTAAATCTATTCACATAACCATGGCACACATATACTTATGGCATAAATATTTCTAACATGAAATCGTGATTTTTACTTTAGTCATGCAAACTTGCAAATGGGATTTTGAATCTAACCTAGCTATGTACCGCATGTGTCATCATATAATTCTTGTTAACAATATAGACCTAACATGTTTTTCAATTATGCAAAATATCAATCATAGCCTAGTCATGTTCATAAGTTCGCAAAGAGGTTTTCTAGTACAAAAGTATGGCTTAATATATAGATCATGATGCCAAATTTTTAACATAATTTCATATGAATTATAATAACCCAAATTTGTTCCAATTACACACAAAATGATTTTTGTACAAAAATACACATTATGATGGCATAGTAGCAAAACCACAAACTTGCATGAATTTCAATTAAAGAACTACATACATGTAGCTTCAACATGAATTACAAACTTTGCGAATATCCAAACGTATACTTGCATAAAACTACCGCAAACATGTAGTTTTTTTATAATGAATAACATATTTTGCGAATATCCAAACGTTATACAATATTCCAAATCGATAAGAATCATAGTAACGCACAAATATGAATTACTTATCACCACAAATCAAGTGTACAAACCAACACAGTTATTTATTCATACCAAAATAATACTCTACTTACAATCGTGTGGCGAATTCTCCAATTCAGGAATTTGGAGATGCGACTCCTTGTTGATTTGATTTGTTTAAGTTACTTTATGCTTTAGAATTTGCCTCCTAATCTTCTCTCAAATTGGTGGCTACTCCTAGTCGCTCCTCTGCAGCATGATGGCCTCGTTCTTTATTTTTGAATGAATAGATTAGGTAGAGTCTAGGGTCATTTTTATAGAGTTTATGAACTGATTAGGACCATCGATGTTGCTTGGATTGATCGTAGCCATTCATTCGAAAGAGAGACCAATTAGAGCCTGCCACCTAGCCCTAATGACAAAGCAAGCTTCTGAAAATCGACCAAACACAGACCTGGCCAGCCAGGACTTGACCAGACCTGACCAGCAGGTCATTTTTGACCTGGGCGCACTTGGCAGGTGCGCCAGGTCAAAAATGTACTGGCGCACTTCCCAAGTGCGCCAGTGCATTTTTGTTCTGGCGCACTTCCCAAGTGCGCCAATGCATTCTGACCCGTTTTCCGGTTTTTCGCCCAACTTCGTTCGTCCATAACTTCTTCATACGATATCCGTTTTACGCAAACTCAGACTCTATCTCAAGCAGAATTCCGAGACGAACGCAATGGCGTATCCCGTTTCCCTTAATTCTTTGATTTAAAATTATTTATTGTTTAATTTATGAATTTCACAGTTATAAAATACATGGGGTGTTACAATCCACATCTTAGCGTGCAAAGTGTTCACGGTATAAGTGGTGTACATATGGCAAGTACTCACATGAAGCACGTCCATGGTACCGCATGCACCAATATTTATGTAAAACAAATGAATACATGATGAAATGGTGGCATTGCAATTATACTATGGATCAATCCTAATGTTAACAGGGTATGGATCGGTGCTTACTTGCAGTAGTGGTGTACCATTGTTGGATGGTTCAACATTAAAAAAGGTGGCACTATTTCTGTTAACAAAGCAGGGAGCCGGGACTTTAACATTCAAATAAGAATTGGCTCCACAAAACATCAACCTGCTGCAAATGATGTTGCATGGATTCATAAGACACATATGAATAAATGCATGCACACTTGCACGGGTCGACACCATTAAGATGAATATGGGTCGGTTATAATACATGGACGTGAATTACTAGTTTGGTTACATTACATGCAAGGCATAGTATAAATGATCCATGCAATACATCAATTTAATCACTTAAGTGGCTTCAGCAAACATGCGGTTTCTGTTCCATGAATTGGATGCAATATTAAGCATTGAAGACACAGTAAACACATGTATTTATGTGGACCCAGACTGTTTGCAAAGTAAACAAATGAATGTATATGGGTCGGCATTAAAATGTATCAAAATGCATATACGAAGCCATGTTGGTCGGTATCATTTACAAAGTCGTGGCAAAGATATAATTAAAGGGGGTGGCAACTTAAACATGAAATGTGAGTCGGCTTCAGATAGTCCATGCAAAATAGGATAACGTATTGTTCATAATCCAAAAATATAAGTACATGTGGTTGGACGGAAGCGACTCCAAGATGTATGAGGGTTCAGTATTAAGATGAATATTTGGATCGGTCCTATTTTTGGAGTGTTGGATAAGCTTTAAAACAATATGGTTCGACACTGTAAGGCGCCACATGGTTTGAACATATTGCAAGAGTGGGTCGGTGCTTTAAAATACATGGTGGAAAGGATGTAATTGATTAGAGTGGTTTCCAAAAGTAAACATTGGGTCGGCTGTAACAAATAAAGCGGTCAGCAGCAAAGTGATTATTCCTGGTCGGCATTAACATGTCTGGTCGGTCATACAAGGGAAGGTGGTGGCAGGACTGTAAATATGGGTCATATGATAGTTGTACACAGCTGTAAAGTCGGTCAGCCGGAAAATTACCCAGTGGAATTTTCATAAATACCTAATAGGCCGACCCAAAACCTTAAGGATGTATTTCAGCCATTCCTCACTTCTATAAATAGGGAAGAAGCTCAACTTTAATGGGGATGGAATTTTATGACCCCGAAGGGCTGTCCAACCATTTCCTAAGCAATTCTAAGTGATTTCTACATCTTCTTACACCTCCAATCGAAGATCAAACATGGAATTCTCCATCAAATCGTGGAAATCCACCTAAAAGCTTGGTGAATCATAGATCTACCTCTCAAGTTGCTATACCTAGAGGATTTCTCTACTTCTTTTGGCTTTTTGAATTAAATGAAGAGAAAAGTGTGTGGGGATGAAAATCTATGTAACGAGGGAATATTCAAACCTTGTAAATGTGAATGTGATAATGAAAGTTTCTCTCAAGTGGATGTGGATCTTTCCTAAGATCGAACCACAATCTTTTTACTTGCATTTACGATTGTGGCTCCTTTTAATTCCTCACCGTATTGGTGAAGTACAATTTTTGTACCTTTGGTGTTAAAATCAAATTTTGGTTTTAACATTTCGTGAGAAAATTGGGCATACAACAAACAAGTGTTATTTCAGATATGACTCAAGCTACAACTCAAATTAGGGCAATCACAGAAGCAACAATCACAGTGGAAACATGACAAACATACAACAGGACTCAAGAAACCAAGCAGATAGTACAAAGAATTCAGAAATAGCCAAAGGTAAAGACATTAGTGATGATGCATGGTTCCCAGATTCAGGTGCCACCAATCATGTTACAAATAATCTTTCAAATTTAAACCTTGGCAACAAGGAATACAAAGGTAAATATTGTATTCAAATGGGTAATGGTCAATCGAGCTACATATATCACTTACATTGGAAATGCATTTATTCAAGGTAACAGGAAACTATTTCTAAACAATATGTTAAGATTTCCACAAATCAAGAAAAACTTGATAAGTGTTTCCCAATTAGCATGTGACAGTAATGTGTATTTTGAATTTTGCCTAAACTATTGCATAGTTATCGACATTCTAACTACGAAATCCTTTTATAGGGTAAAGTTGATAATGGATTATACAAACTTACTTTTGGTGACTCTGAGAAGAGTGCTGTTACAAATCTATGTTGTAGTGTAACTAAGGCTAATGATAGTATCACTGATTTATTCATTGTTGATGATTATAATATATGTGGAATGGATGAGAGCAACAAAAACTTAGATTCTTTTGATATTTGGTATGCTAAGCTTGGTCACCCAAGCATGGATATTGTTTCAAGAATTCTTGATGGTAATAAAATCTTTATTGATAAAAACTCTAAAACACAGGTCTGTACTTTTTGTCAACTAGGCAAGAGTCATAGGCTACCTTTCAAAAATTCTGAAACCAAGTTTCAGAAGATAGAATTAGTTACCACTGATTTATGGGGTCCTACACCTAAAGACACAGACTATGGGTTTAAATATTATATTGCCTTTATTGATGCCTACTCCGAATATATATATGGATAAATATTCTAGGAAATAAATATGAGACAACTAATGTTGTATTACAATTTATCAATAATGCAAAAAAACATACTGGATGTGCACTTAAAATCCATTCAGACTAATGGTGGGACAGAATTTAAACCTCTTAAGAAGTTTTCTCAAGATAAAGGCCTAACTTATAGAACTACCTGCCATCACACATCACAACATAATGGTTTGGTTGAAAGAAAACATAGGCATATTGTGTAAACTAGAATTACTTTTCTTACATAGGAATCAACGCCATTGAAATTTTGGCCTGATGCCTTTGCCATAGATGTATTCCTTATCAACAAAATGTCAACTAAAACCTTGAAGTTCAAAAGTCCCACTGGAGTATATACAATCATAAACCAAAGTATAGAACTTGGTTGTTTATGTTTCCCTTGCTTAAGGATGTACAAGGCACATAAATTTGATTTCAGATCATCTCCTTGTACATTCATAGGATTTGCAAATAATATCAAAGGGTATACATGCCTTGACAGTAACGGGAAAGTATATATTTCCAAGCATGTTATTTTTAATGAGCATGTGTTCCCATTCAAAGAAAAGGGAATAAAAACAACCAGTAAAATATATAACATAAAGTTTTCTATCCCTTGTATACCTCTGATCTATAGCTATTCTTATACTGACACATGTCAAAGCTGTCTGCATGATACAAAACCAAGGTCTCCTAATCAAGAAACATGTCATCATCAGACTGCATCACTTAGGGACAATGATGATCACTGTACCTCACAACAAATTACAGAGAGTGAAGAGAATACAACTTCAAAAAACAACAATGAGGAAAATACAGCCACCAATCAAACTGCACCTCAAACAACCACTCAACCAGCAGGGCATTATATGATGACAAGGGCTAAATGTGGTGTTTTGAAACCAAAGTCTTAAAACCTAGACATGGATATAGAAGAACCATGAAACTATCAACTTGCTAGTCAAAATAAAAACGGGAAAGAAGCCATGGATAGTGAATATAAAGCACTCATCAAGAATAATATACGAGTGTAGTTCGATTGCCAAAGCATAAAAATGTTGTTGGATGCAGGTGGACTTTCAAGTTAAAAAGAAACACAGATGGTACAACTCAGAGATATAAAACCATACTTATTGCCAAGGGTTATTCCCAACAACATGGTTTCGACTTCACTGCGAATTTTTCATCGATGATCAAACCAACTACTATAAGGATTATACTTACTTTGGCTGTTTATAAAAAATGTATTATTAGGCAACTAGTCATCAATAATGCTTTTCTTAATAAGGTTCTCCAAGAAGAGGTGTTCATGGAACAACCTCCTGGATATATTAAAAATGAAGAGACAAACTATGTATGCAAGCTAAACAAAGCCATCTATAGGCTTAAACAGACATTAAGGATCTGATTCGAAAAGCTAAAGTCAACCTTAGTCGAATTAAAGTTTAAGCCTACTAAGTCTGACTATTCTATGTTCATAAAAGCTGACAATATGTCATCCATATATGTACACATATGTGTGGATGATTTCATTATCACTAGAAACAATGATACTGAAATCAACGCACAAGTTAAGAAACTGAATAGAGATTTTTCAGTCAAAGACCTAGGTCAACTCAACTTCTTCCTTAGGATATAAAAAGTACATTCTAGAAATTACGATAAAAAAATGGATGCAGCCAAAAGTATCCCAACACCCATGATTACTAATCTACATCTATTGAAACACAAAGGAAAGCTTATTCAAAATGAAAAGTAGTATAGAAGCACTTTAGGAGAACTTCAATATGTGACAATTAGTAGACATAAAATTTCCTATAGTGCGACCAAAGTTAGCCGGTTCATACAGGATCCTCTAGATCAACATTGGAAGGCTGTCAAAAGGATCCTTAGATTTCTTAGAGGAACACTGAATCATGGTTTAATTTTTAAAACCTGCAGTAATAACAATATATGTGGTTTTGTGGATGCTGACTGGGGCAGTGACATAGATGACAAAAGAAGTGGGTATTGCATTTACTTGGGTCAGAATCCAGTCTCAGGTGCTCAATGAAGCAAACTACAGTGTCAACACTATGCCAAAAATCAAATCAGAAAACAGTGATTATACAACATAAGCTTGATTTGCTGTTATCCTAACATTTTCCACTGTTTCACACAACAAATGGAAACAATACCCTGTTGTCTGAATAGTATGTGAATTCTCTATGTACAACCTTAGAATTCAAACAACATTTTATCTATCGTCTGATTTAAGTTATCAATTTTTTTAGTTTGGGCTCCAACTTTTCCCTTCCAGTTATTTCGTGGCTGCTCTTTTCTTTTTGTTTCCCTCTAATATTTTGGTGGTTGCCTTCCTTAGATTATTTCCCCCTCAATGTTTTGTGTTCCCTCTTCTCTCCTTCTCAAAACAAAATCAGCAAAACCCTTTAATCTCACTCTCAAACCAAAATTGACCCCTTGTGTTTGGAACCCTATGATCGTGACATCATCTTCAAACCAATCCTAAAAGTTGGATTTGCAAAACGTGGTACTTCTATTTACAAAGGTTTCGCAGAAAGTAGGTAATGAAACTCCATCCCTCTAATTAACCCCTCTAAAATTCAAATCTGGAAGAAGTCAATGGTTCAAACGATTTACAACTGATCAAGACATCAGATCTTTAGCTTTATGGCGATAGCGAACCTAAATTTCAACATCTAAAGATGAAAATTATTCATTTGTTCAAACTGATTCTATGTATGGTTAGACCTGGGAGAAAGCTTTTATTCGAGTTAAAAGGTGTAAGAATTTTGCCAGTTGGTTTCAAAATACCGGATTTGGATGATTATTTTGTTTTTATTCCCCGTATAGTATCAAATGTCTATTATCTGGGCCTGTTACATTTTAGTGGCTTGAATCGGTTTTCTTTGCTAATTTATATGCCTATTAACGAAATGACATTGGTAATTAGTATTACTGGATATTCAAGCGTTGGGATAATTTTTCCGGTTTGTTTGATAACCGCATTTTAAAAGGGAAGATTAAGCCAGAATCTTGGGGCTTGATGATTTCATCAGCAAAAAACATACTTCTTATTTAATATATGCTAAGAAGAAAGAATCCATTTACACCGATATGCATCGATTTTTATACCATTCATTAAATCCATATGAACCAATTTATGAGTTTGTGAAACATGTTTGGGAAATTATTTACATTATTCTTATTGGCTCCATACAAAATGAAGCACTTAACTGAGAACAGTCGGCCTTGTTAATAGTTATCCTATTACATTGTCCATCTCGTTAATTAGTTGTTGTTTGTGGGGTTAGTGTGCAAAAATATGCGGATTAAATTTCAATTAGAGAATCGCTTATGATCGAAGTGGAAGGTTGAAATATTCAACAAATTAGGAGAAAAATCAGTAGCAGCTTTAACTAGAATGGTAAAGCTATATAGTTATCAAAGATAAACAAAGCAGAGTTGAAATGGATAATCTTATAGCTATTGTACAAGAACTGAGTTTCTTAGAGAGTTGGAGCAGTAAGCCAGTTGTTCATGTGTAGGGGAAGGCACTTAATATGGTTGTGGAGATTACAGATCGTGAGACATAACTGACTTATAGAACACAAGATTTGTAGTTTGGTCCAGATTTAGTTCGCTTCTTATTTGCTTTGTGTTTGTTTTTATTTCTTATGTACTTTGGGCTTGACCTTGTGCACATTTGCACTATGTTAAGCCTTCGGGTTTGACCTTTGCAATAGTCCGTGAGATTTAATCAGTGTCCCTGTCTAAACCATGAACGAAAAAAAATCACAAACCAAGGAAATATTAATATTCATATTTAATTTAATTTTGCAATTTATGTTTGTTTCCTTTTCCATATTACTGCGTTGTTTATTTGACAGGAACAAGAGATACCTGGACACAAGCTGGAGCAAGCAAATGAAGATCAATATCAAAAATAAACTAGAGTAAGTGTAATTGAGTGCTAATTAAAAGAATGTTATATATGAGAGTGCAGAGAAAAGTTGTATTGCAATTGAAAATGCAAGTATAGTGAAAATTGTATTGTATTTGAAAATGTAAGTATAATGAAAGTTGTATTGTATTTGAACTTAATTTGAAATATAATATTTTTTTAAATAAAATTGATCATTATTTCATTTTGAAAATATAACAAAAGTGTAATTGATATGCATATCAGTCAATATTTAAATGTTGTTTAATAGAAAATTTTAGAAATGATACTATAATATCAGACAACACACGACTATGTTTTTATATGTTACTCTAGTTCAAACCAGACAACGGATTCTATCCATGGTCTGATGTAGAACCACTACAACTGAAAACCCATTTCGCAACGGGAAACATATGTTGCAGTAGGCCTATTGCAATAGACTCGCTCCCGTCTACATAGCTGAAGTTGTAATAGGTCGGTCTCTTTTTGCAACAGCTTTTGCTAGTTGCAATAAGAAGTTGCAGTAGAAATTTTTGCAACTGGTCTTTGTTGTTGTAACAGATCCTTTTACAACAACAAATGCCAGTTATAAACCTGGAATAGACGTTAGAAAAGTGAGATATTACAACTATTTCTGACAGTTGCAAATGACTAACTACAACTGTTTAGGACAGCTGCAATTTGATTATTTGCAACAGTACATGCCTGTTGCAAAATTCAAAAAACCCATTTATCGACTATAGTTCGGCGTCATCTGCATTTAATAATGTAATAATGAAAGCATATATTACGAAGGAATTAGTAACATATATTTCTAATAGACACAAACAAAATAAAATCAGATTCACTAAGTTCTAACAGACATTTCAAAAGGTTAGTTAAAGTTACATTCAAAGTTCTACCATATTAATGTAATCCACACACATAATCTTAACGCATACTATAGTGACGATTCCAAAATACAATACAACACAAAACCATAAAGCTAAAAATGCACATACTACTATAGCGAAATGAAGTCTTTGTCTCCTCAGCCTTCATAATATTCACCATAGATCTTAAAGAATAATATTATTCCTGTATATGAGAAAATAATCATCAAAACTATAAAATACATGAACCTAATGAACTAACTTTTATTTGCATCAACATATGCATTTTAATAACAAAATAATAAATATAACGAAAGCAAACTAACTGCCTATCATTTACAAATACTTATTTTTCTGTAGTTTTTGAATCAAAGTCGATAATGACCATATCACCTTTTCTTTATTTATTTTGAATGTATCGTTTAAGTTAAAGATGTAAAGGTTTGTTAGTAGAAACATAGAACAATTTATAACGACGATTAGTAATAACCTTACTAATAAACTTCCTTTATTTATTAAACTGCATGGAAAAACCAATTTTCAAAAATACATGAATGAAAAACAATATATTACTCGGTTAAAACTTATAATAATTGATGAAAATTCCTTTCCATTACAATCAACAGTGTGACACCCCCACGTCCGTTAATGCCACTCTTTAAGAGAATGCATTAAGTTTCATGAAGCGTTATAGGTAAACAAAAACAGAAACATTACAAGACAGATATAAAATAACAGCGGAATTTAAAACTTTATTAAGCAGAAAACATCGTGGTTCAAAACATAATTACATCATGAGTCTGAAATACATAAAACTCAGTACATCAACTTAAAACTTCTGTCTTGTACTAAAATCATCAGAGTACAAAAAATAAAGAAGCATAACCCCCAAAATATAGCCATAGTAGAGAAGATATGAAATCAAGCAGTACATCTAAGCAGCTCCAAGCAGAAGGAAAGAAGAATCCTGATCAAGCTTGAGTATTCCCACCCCGAGAACCTTGAGGGGGGGAACGGAAGAGAAAGAAGAGGAAACAAAATGGGTCAAACATAAAGTCTGGCGAGTCCAGTTAATTTTAGCATATAAATAAATAAAAGTGTCATGACAAGCATATAACTTGGAGAGAGATAACAGTATGTAAGGTAGGTATGACAA
This sequence comes from Allium sativum, assembly GCA_030737875.1. NCBI lineage: Eukaryota > Viridiplantae > Streptophyta > Magnoliopsida > Asparagales > Amaryllidaceae > Allium > Allium sativum. The sequence continues at coordinate 169,346,399 of CM060923.1, forward strand.
GGTAAACAGGATAAACCGAACAGAACCGACATTGCGCTTCTCTAACTTTTCTCTGCACCAATACTAGTATCATATGAACAAGATGATCCTCAACAAGTACATGATGGCAGACTTAGGCGCACTTCTAGTGAGAGATTTTACCCCTATACAATAACAGGTAGCCCAACTAAACTCACTGGTGTTACCCCTAAGGATAATAATGGGCTCCTAACCAAGAGAGACTTGTAATAGCCCTAATTTCTACACCCTTTGACAACTACACCACACGTCCAACCCAAATTACACAGAAATACGTATCATCAATAGAAAGAAGACAGAGGATAAGAAATAGAAAGAAAAGTTAGAATAGAAGAAAACGAAGAACATAAATCTCACAGCAGAACGAATAAAATATATTGAATAGCATAACTCTTGAAATACAAATCAGTAACTGGATATACATACCATCATCAGAGCACAAAAACTATTTTTGGAACAGTAATAAACACCTATTTCCAGATAAAACATAGTACACAACGAAAAATATGATAGTCTATAGCTAACGGATGAAGCCTCCTGCTTCAAGCTCCTCCAAGTGAATCTGTAAAATCCTGACTACTTGACTGCCCGTATAAATTTGGGCACCCAAGAGTTTAGGGTAAAACAAAACAAAAACTCTGGGTTAGTCATGGGACTGGTGTGAGTAAACTCCAACCATTGGTTTTACTTTTTAAAAATTCCCTTTCAAAAGAAATGATAATCGTAAGTCCAATCCACATATATACACGGATGGTTTTTACCTTACGATAACCCAAAATATTTTGATATCATAATCCGGTGATATTATAATAGTGTCTAAATCAAATAAATAGTAATCTAGTGGAACGCTTGCATCTCACGCTCCATATATAATATAAAATCAAAAACCGTAGGGCGCTTATTAGAGAATGGATTTCTAACTATGAAAAGGTATGGAACCATCTTCCGATCAGTGTACTCTAGAGGGGATACACTAGGGTTCAACAAGAACATCTTGCAACCCGGCCACACATGGCTGGCCACTCATTTAACTTGAGTGTACCGAGCATATTATCACCAACGGTTGCGATTTGCAACCGTTATCGAAAGCATATAGTAGTGAATAAAATAAGAAGCAAATGAAATTTCTCTAGATCAGGTGATAATACCCCTAATGGGAATGACTCACTTGGCCATGCTGCCTGCCAGATTTTTCATCATTTCCCAGTTGATGAGGCTTGAGGTCACGATTATCCTTCATCACATCTTGCCATCAATTACTTTGAATGTCACGTCGTCAAACATTCGTCCATATACGTTGTCCTGGATTGGACAAACCAAAGGCACCATTCTGTTAATCCATCTTGGGCAATTTCTACCTAAGATTAGCAGAACAGCCCTTGCAGTTTACTATATCTTCAATTATTTTCAACATAAGTTGATTCGTAACCCTTATGACAATATGGGGTGGTTTTCAGATAATAAATCTAATTCTGGTCTCTCCGTATTGACAACGGAGGTATAAAATAAATTAATACTTTGATAGTTGGTGGTTTAACTATCAAAGAAAACATCCATTCATCCAACGATCCTATTTCCAAATGGAAATTTTATCGATCAACCATCAAAAAATATGGCCTCTTTTTAAAACAATTCCTTACTATATTATAATTTCCATTTCCCATTTCTCATCTTTCGTATCCTTTCAAAGCTCTATTTTCTCTCTCTATTCTTGGAAGAAACATTTCCAATATCCTAATTTCTTTATTCGAGAAAATATCTCTTATTCCAGTTAGAAAACATTTCTAAATATTCACGAATCCTTATTTTCAAAATTCTTAAAATATACCTTATTAATATTGGAAAATATTTCCATATTCCATTTATTAATTCCTCGTTGACTAATTCATTTCATTTTCTATGTATAGAAAATATCTCTCATTTTATTTGGGGAAACATTTCAAAATCCTTTAAATTAACGCGATGTTATGAAACATCGTTATTATAACTCAAACCATTAATCATTTATTAACTAACCATATTGCTAACCAACCTTCACTATCTAACCTTAACCATCCTCCATCAATCATGAAGTCAATCAAGTTGGGGTATAATCACCACTCAGACCTTAATTGAACAACATTCTCAACTTTGAAATAGTCAAAGCTCACAACTTCAAACAAAACATCGCTTACGCGACTCTCAGGTTCGATCTAAGAATTCACTTCTATTACGGAAAAACATTGATTATAACATTAGTGTTATAATCGTTGTTTCCAAATATTTGATTTATAAAACATTAATTATAATGGTAGCGTTAAAATTGCTGTTTAGATTTACAAAACATTTATTATAACGGTAGCGTTAAAATCGCTGTATAGATTTACAAAACATTTATTATAACGGTAGCGTTAGAATCTGTAACACCCCGCATTTTTAATATAACTAAAATGTACATAAATGTATACATAACTAGGTAATTGATGGTGATGTACAATGAAAATTAATTAATACATGAAAGAGAAGGAAAGATTAATTCAATGACAATGTACGTAACAGAGAAGATAATAAAATAAGGATACTTAATTTAAATATTAGGAATTAAGTAAAATGGACATCACCATTGCATTCGTCTCGAAATTCTGCTTGGAATAGAGTCCAAGTTTTTGAAAAACGGGCTTCGTATGAAAGAGTTATGGCCTGCGGAAGATTCAACAAAAATTCAGAATTTACATAGGAAAATACCCAATTAGGTCGACCTGGGGGTCGACCTACCCAGGGAGGTCGACCTACCCATGGAGGTCGACCAGGGGGTCGACCTCCCCCCTGATTTTTTTCCAGATCTGGGAAGTGACGATTTTTGATGTGCTGGACGGACCGGATGGCTTCTAGGGCAATCTAATGGCTCTAAAACACTCTCTACACCTATAAAATAGTGCCTAGACCTAACCTAATTCATAAACAATTCCTTTTGACGCCTCCATGCCGCCAGACTTCCACCAAACATGGTCGTCGCCCCCAAAACCCTAAACTAAATTTGCAAGTTCTTCATCAACTTTGGAGTTTAATCAAATCAAGAAGCAAAATTCTTCATCAACGATTCAAGCTCTTCACCAACAATCAAATAAGAAGATTAAATCAGCGTTCTACATCAACAAATCGTTTATTTTCCCCAATCCAGTCAAGGTGAGTGGAATTGTGATAAATTTGTTGTATAATAGTATTATTATCATTCATCATTCCCCAGTTATTAATTTAATTCAAGATTCATGTTATAATAGATGTTCCTTTTATCCTCCTTCTTTTTTTTATTTTTGGATCTAGGTTATCTTGAACCTAGACAAAAATCTTATTATGCATACGTGCAGTTGGAATATGGAAATGTTGGGCATAATCTATTTTATACAATCGAGAAATATAATCTGTAATTTGGGGTTTATGGCATAACAATTGTTGTTGCAAATATTGGGCATAATTTATCTTATGCAATCGAGGAATATAATTTGTAATTTGGGATTGGGGCGTAACAACTATTATTGCAAACATTGGGAAAATTGGCAAATTGTATATGGGGATTATTCAATGAAATAAAGTTTGAATTGATAATTTTGGGGCGTAATTCATAATGAATCTTTGGGTATGATTTTGGAACATGAATCTATGGTGAATAGCGCATAATTATGAATTCTTACTTATGATGTTAACATGAAATTTTGTAAATTTAATTGGAATTAGTGAATATGGAATGTGATTGGGAAATTGGAATAATAGGTATAGCCTATTAACGGGATTATGAACATGAACATGCTTGCAAATTTATTATTGGCCTATGACACCTAGAATAGACATGAATTGTAATTAAGTTGAATTTAGAACACATGACATGAATTTGGGGTTTGGGTGAAAGACAATTGTTAATGAATGCCTATGACACGAGGTAAGGCGCGTTTGTGGTGTAAGACTGCCCGGAACCGCCCGGCAAATCCAGCAACCACAAGCGAACGTCTAATGTGAGAGGTCAACGGCAAGAACTAGAGGCGTAACGGTTTATGACACGAGGTTAGGCGCGTTTGTGGTGTAAGACTGCCCGGAACCGGCCGGCAAATCCAGCAGCCACGAACGGACGTCTAATGTGAGAGGTCATACATCTTTACGGCATAATGAATAAATTAAGAAATACTAACCATAATAAGACATGTGGGTGACATGGGTATGGTTAGAGGGTTAAGTGGGTGATATAAATGACATGTAAAGCATGACTAATGTGGATTAACTGTTGTAAGACATGTGATGTAAAACATGACTAAGGTAGACTTAACTGTAGTAAGACATGTGTAAGACACGGAAACTATAATAAAGTGGGTTAAGTGGGACACGGGTGACATGTGAAACAAAAATTTAGATATGCTTAACCAAGTAGGACCCGTAACGGTATCATAAATTAATTGAATTGGGTAAAGTTTAAGTAACGGGTTAAGTAAATGGAAGGGTTAAGTCAAATCTAAAATTAATGACAAGAAATGGGGAATGATAAATAACCTATTATGAATAAACTTGAATAAGGCAAGAAAGGATAATAGGTGGAAATTATAACTTATGGGACAAGATAAGCTATAGGAAATGATAAGGAAGATGAGATAACACTTAACCAATTTGACATGATATATGGGTGGGTTAAGTCAACATGAACTGATAGAGAACACTTAACCAATTTGGCATGGTACGTGGGCTGAATTGAATACGTGATTGGGAGTTAAGTCAACTTGGACACATGGGAAAATTTAACCAATATAACAGTATCAAAGCAAGGAAAAGTAGGGAATGATAAGATTAAATAATAGATAAACTTATCCTAGGGATAACAAATGAATATGACTTAAGATGTAATACAAGAATCGAAGGGTGGGACGACTTATACCATGAAATAAGTTAATCTAAGCTGGAAATGTGGGAAAACACCCGTACGCTATCATTTGATAAAGAGAACTTAAGTCATGCTTGAATTCATTGGTAAAACTTAGTTAAAAGGAACTATGTAACAAACCTTAGTTAAAGAGAACTAAGTAACGAGAAAGAGAACTAAGTAGTAAACCTTAATTAAGAGGACTAAGTTGTAAACTTTAGTTAAGAAAACGAACGATTAAGAGAACTAAGTAGTAAACCTTATTTAAGAGAACTAAGTAGTAAACCTTAGTCAAGAAAGCCAAGTAGAACACGAGGAGGAGCGAACGTCCATCCGATCATGAAGAAGGCTCCAACGAACTGGGGTTACGAAGCACGCAGCTTCGAGGGGACGTGAGGGTACTCTTGGTATCCCTCTGTTGGGTTACAAATGATCCTCCTGGGCTCACAGAGGTTAAGGTCTGCGTTAGAAGAGCCAGGGGTATGCCTTGATTGCAATATAAGCAACCTAAAGATTAGGATGGGTCAGCGTGAGGTGGCGATATCTTGTTTAGCCCTGTAATAGCACGTTGTCGTCTACCTACCATCTTGAGTCAATCGAGCACGTGAAGCGGAAAGGCGGAGAACTCCAAAAGACCATATACTTGCTATCTAGTTATGGGTGAGGTTGGCCAATAGGTTTGTGGGGGCATAGGGGGCCTACGTACAGTTCTCATTCTTGATTTTCCTAGGTGCCTTTCATTAGTTGAGGGAGGGGTCAAGTGGGACCATAGCCACACACAGTTAAAACAGACCTTAGCATCTGCATCGGTAGATAACTTAAAGCTCCCGACCGAGTTCCGTGTTTCTTGATTAGCCCTGCCACGGGACTCGAGCCACACATATAGAGGACATGTGCAACTAGACATCGATAACGATTTACGACACGTACGTGGGGAAAGTCTAGGAACATATATCGCTCTTGGTAGTGTATCCTAGACTAGGGGGCATCGTTCGATAGGTAGCATAATCCCTAGGTCGCATAAACCCTGAATTCGAGAAGCGTTCAATAGGTAGCATAAACCCCAGTGGCCCTGGGTAGCGTAAACCTGGTTGAATCTAGGAAGCACTCGATAGTAAACCTTAGACTAGAACTAGATGATACATGGAATCTAGCAAGATCGAGAGTGGCAGTCCAAACGATTTCGAGAATGGTGGCACTACCTTAAAGTAGTATAGATTTACATGATGAAGCCCGTACGACATACGGTAAGGGATTGTGTGTGTGTGTATATATATATATATGGAAAGGATTAGACGAGTTGGGCGTATCTACATATACGTTGTATTAGGTTAACCTACTAGTGGGACATAAGTATAACCTAGAGAGCTAATATCGCGAATAACCTAATGAGCAAGGAAATGATAACTGAACGGTATATGTAGGATTATACAGAAGTTTATTCTAAGTCCACTCACACAGAACTTATGTTTTGACCCCCTCCACATTACATACTTCCAGGTTAGGTTCATGACAGAGATGGTATAGCTTTGGATACTGGTTTAGCAGTATCATTAATAAGGTAAACAATATTTGAATATTATATTTTATTTCCTTCCGCTATGAGATGCTTTACAAGTTCTGACATGTTTCTTTATCTCTGTCTTTTTCTACAGGATACCAGAGCACCCAACTCGGGTTTCGATAGATTGGATTTTTGAAAAAAAAATCGGTCTGTCGGAATCCGGGTTGTTACAGAATCGTTGTTTCCAAACATTTGGTTTATAAAAATATAACTTGTACTTATTAAATAATTAAATTTGGTTCAAACGGATTCCAATAAATAACTTTCTCTCGAATAATCTATATTCGATTTATATTCCGAACTTCAGAGTTTATCTACCATTTCAGGTTAATTCAAATTCCAAATTCACTTTTGAATTTATCATTTTCAAATCATTACCAGATTCCTTTATAATTATTCCATTCTACAAAATGTTATCACACTTTATTTTATATTCCAAATTTTGAACTAAAACTCATTGTTTTGTTTTAAAACGATTAACCATTTCCCTTTTCATTCAATTTCCAATCTGGATTCATATTTCAAATCTAAATTTCCTTTAGAGATATTTCATTTACAAAATATTTCCTTTAAAACATTATTCACTTTAATCGTGAATATTTTTTTTATATACAATCAAATCAGTTTGATTTCGTATTTAATAATAATATCTTAAACCCAAATTCTATTTATAACTTCTATTCAAAATTTTCCATACCAATCTCATTTGTATTGCAATCATTTAAAATCTTGTTTGTAATTTCCTTCATAATTTGCTAAGTTCAAATCTCATTTCAAATATTGGTTTAAAAACCGATTTACATTTTTTCATATAGATTCAAATTTGAATTTATATTTCAATTTATCCAATGATAAATAATTCATTAATTTATACTCTTATTTATAAACAACTTCTTATTTTCTCCATTAACATGTTTTTAACTTCAACTCAATTCGAAATTATATTTCTATTTTTGGAAATAAATTTCCTTTTTTAAACTCAAATTTCATTTTCTATATTCAAAAATATTTTACGGTATTTAAATACCAAAATTCTAGGGCTAGGGTAATTCAACACAGCATAATCAATCACAGTATATATATCAAAGTAAATAACAAACAATAATATAAATGTTGAGGGATCCAGTTGGATCCCTCCAACCTGTTTCCCTGCATCCACGGATGTTAATCAACATTAATTTCACATAAATATGAGATATCATAGTAAACAAAACTAATAATCGATCAATGATTTAACTATATCAACCATTTCAACCAATTTTATCAACCATTCATCCAAACAACCATCACACAGTATAAAACTACTATAAATAAATTTAAAACTCGTTTATATAAAAATATAAATGAGCCAGAGTTAGTGAGTTTAATCACATCGTTTTGCAGTTGATAATTCTGCTTTTGTTTCATTTACAATCAAACAAGCATTTGATTTTATCACGAAATTCCAAGAAGCCATTCTCACCCACGTCAGTTCCACAATGTAGATTCCGTCCTTACGATTCCAATGGTTCCAACTTCGTCCGATTCTGCTTTATGTACGGAAAAATTATTACTATTATATTATTAAACGTTGTTTTAAGATAATTATATTTGGCTTAATTAATTATAGTATAAACCTCTAATCTTCTTCATTGGTTAATTAACCATGCTGCAAATCCTTCTTTCCTGCTAATCATCCTTTTCCTCCTACCCAATATTTGTTCCGCCGCCTGCTCATTACTAGGCCATTTGTCGTGGCTTCCACCTCAACTTCTCTCCCTTCATACTCGTTAGCCTTAAAGCAAAGACTACCGATACCCCTTGTCGAAATCTTCACTGACCACTAACTTTAGAATGCGGCTCGCACCCTATTCTAGAACTCAAACATTGCACTACATTCTGTACTGAAAACTACCTTCACGTTGATCTACCCTTCCGCTCATCAACACAAGCCCACTGATCATTCCTGAACAACTCACGCTCCTTCACACTCAGAAACAATGCCCCAACCACTACTATTGCACTCAGCAACTCACTATTAAAGCAAAGAAAACCCATTACCAGATTAAACATGAAAAAACCATTCTTATATTAGTATTTATTATTAAACCATTCTCACCCTTTACTTTAAACAAATGGTCAACTGCTATAAACGCTTCTTTCTCCTTCCTTAGTGTATCACCATGCCCTGAACACCCTACTCGTGCATAATCAACAGTGACCTAGAGATTCACCGCTCCATTCGCCACACCGACATGGCCAATGGATTTCTCACCATAATCCAGACATGTTGGCCTCCATTGATCCACCTCTAGTTCATCCGTGTGAATTCCGACCTCAACAAATCCCTGTAGCGTGAGCTATAGGGTCCTGCCCCCTTTATCTCAAATTTCCATGAAATAATATTAACGAAATCACCTCCAACCTAGAACTTCACCGCCTCTCACGAACACAAAACCCGTCGTCACCATCGACCTCCCAGTTTCACTCTCCACCTTTCTACCACCCTCACATCACCCTCAAATCCACCATACGACTTGCGATCTCGTACTCCACCATCGTTGTTGACTTTTGGCAATAACAGAGCCCATCGCACCACTGGTTTAATTAACCATTTCGGTACCCCCAAATATTACCGAATCATCCTTCGTCATCACAAAAAAACTCGCGATTAACCCTTGCACAGATTGCGTGAAATTGAGGTTCAGAATTTCATCCGGCTTGTATGAAAATCGCATGAGCTTGGAGCTCCTGCTCAGTCCAATCCAGCAAGATAAACCTAGGGATTTTATGGAGATTTATTTTGATTTTTGGATGTGAGTTTATTTCATTTTTCTTTTTCCTTTTGTTGTTCTTTTTTTCTTCTGAGAATGGAGAAAAAGGAACAAGACAAGAGCTTCTTACAGAAGGGGAAGGATCGACCAAAATGGATCAGGCAAAACGCAAGCTGAAACGTTGGTCGATCAACAAAAAATTTTTGTGTGGATTTTTCGGAGATTTTTTTTTTAAATATTTAAAAATATTAATTTTTAAATATTTTAAAAAAAAAATAAAAAAAAAATTTAAAAATGTTTTCGATGGAAGTGCCCTCCCCAAATTTTTTAAAAATATTTTTGTTGCGATCTCGGAAAAGTTTGGTTTTGGTTGGATTTCAACAGTTTTTCCGAAAACTAGCCAAATCTAGCTAGAACCATGCTGAAATGCGGGCAATTACAGGAAAGCTTGGTTTTGGCTGGATTTTTCCGGTTTTTTCGAAAATAGGACGTATCAAGCAGAAACCCTGGTGAAACGTGGCCACTCATGGGAAAGTTCGGTTCTGGCGAGATTTCCCAGTTTTTTCGAAAACTGGACGTATCAAGCAGAAACATGGGCGATTTTATTTTATAAAATATCTTACCGTCCCAGACTTTTATAGAAATACAATGACTAACGTTTTCTAGCTTTAACCGATATTTTTAAGGCTTAAATAAACCAATAAAGTATATATAAATTTAAAAATTATTCAATTAATAATAATAAATTATTACCATCATATATTTCTGACTAGAACATCATATAGCTCTAAAATAAACATATCTGGATTTATAACTCAATATTTTAAATTAAAACAACATTCAAATTATTTTAAATCGATTTATATATATATATATAATAAATCGTTATAATTTATAAATAATTCCATAGTGACTATTTGAAAATTTGATTTGGACATAACTCTCAATCTATAAGATGAAATCTTGGTTTTTCACTTCCATTCGAAAGATGCAGTTTAATAGATTTAAACGTTTCTTGTTTCAAGGAAATCTGATTTATAACGAATCCTTTATATTAATTTAAAGTTCGAATCACCTAATTACGAATTACCGTGTTGTTACGAGCTCATTTATAATTATATTATAAACTGTACGTTTAATCTTCGTTTTATAAGTAGATTCGTTATTATAATTCCAATCTAAACTCAATCAAATTTTATAAATGTTCCAATTCACATAATATCGCAATTTCAACTAATTTTTGATTATTTGGGAATTAAATTTTTATTATTCCTCTGCTTTTATTAATTTAATATTCAAAATATTTGAATTCAAGTCATTTAAATCTCCAAATCAACCATTAAATAATTAAATTAATTAATTATTAAATCGCTAAAAATCTAGGACGTTACAAGAGTAGATGTACCATAATTACTACCCTAATCAATCGGCTCCCTAACTCCGTAGATACCCTGTGCTGGACCCACAGTAGGATGTATCACTTCCTGAAGTGGCAACCCTTCATTTTCAGGATGTGCACAACCATATCTACTGATGTCACAACGTCTTATTTTCCCAAGTAGGCGGACCCGTGCACGCACATGAGCCCGATGGAACGCGCCGTCAGACACCTTTCCCCAAGTGACCTCTTATAATAAGCTCAGTAAGCATGCCCCGACTCCGACCTAGTTCGGAGTACTCGTCTGATACCTATATATGGGTTACTAACCGAAATGGATCCCACACACCAGATGATACAAGCTTCCCCCTAGGCTTGCATCCCCGCTACTTGGATTTTAATAGGTTATGCCTACTAGTTTAAAAAGATTGCATAACCCCGTAGGTTAAGTTTGTGGGCCTATATATCTAAATATTACCCACTACCCCAAGATTTAACCCTCCCACTGATTCAAGAAAGTTTACTTAACCCCTACTCAAGTTAACATGTTCATGTAATCCCTATGGATTCAAAACAGGTTAAGTATTACGAGTTCATTACCATTTATTCATTTATGGTTATAATGCACTAGACCTCCCACATTAAGCCTACCACTTGTTGATGCTGGATATGTCGGTCGGGTCCGGGCATACTTCTTCCACAAGTCGGACTTAACCTCGTGTCTTAGCATCGTTACATGTTATGCACTTAGGCCCCTCACATTAGATTTACCACTTGTGGATGCTGGATATGCCAGGCGGTTCCGGGCAGGCTTCTACCACAAGTGTAATCTAACCTCGTGTCTAAGTGCCGTTACAATTTCTAATTACTGTAAATCTAGGCATTTTCATTAGTAACCAATTATCATGTTCATTATGTCCCAATTCCCAGTCCGTTCTACAATACAAGTTATGCTCCAAATTTAGATTAAGATATAGATTATGCCCTCAAATTCTAAGTTTTGGCTCAAGGTACAAATTATGCCTAAAATTCCCAATCATGTTTCACAACAAGAATTATGCCCCAAATTAATCATTCCCAATCATTCTCAATTTCGCGCGCTCGCGTATTTCAGCGATAGGCCTAGGCTCGAAGGTAGCCTGGCTATAAAAACAAAAAGGGAAAGAAGAGAAAAAGAATAGGCATAGCAAATAAAACTGGCATATAATAATAAAATTTGTCATACTAACAGAATATGCATAGTGACATGATTAAGCAAACTAACATAATAGCATAAGGTGACATGATGAACAAAAATGGGATATCATAAACAGGCATGATGAGATCTAAATAGTGAATTAGATATACAAATAACGATAGATTTGATATGATTCAAATAGTTACAGGCTTAGATCTGATTCATAGGCATGTCAGGATAACTTTTAAATGTTTACATCTAAAAATAACATAGACTCATAGTGATTGGATCTAAGAAAACTGAAAAAAGCGTGTTGATGTTGAATCAGCAATCTTTGAGTACGTATGAATCGTCTTTGCTGAAGAAAAGACCAATTTAATCTGAGTTGGCGCAGCATCTAGATGTCGCCATTGAATTATATGAATAAAACAATGGATATAGGGTCCTATTTATAGCCTAGGGTCAACAAATCTGGTCAGAAAACAAGTCCATATATGCAGAACTGAATCTGCCTCGGATCTCGGGGTGTCGACATGGGTTATCTCCCCACTGCACTTTCATCAACTTGACTTCTCTGTTGCGTAGCTTCTTAACTTCTGATCCAAGAATACATGTAGTAACTCGTCTAACTATCGCCTCCCGCTCTATCTCTACTTCCTCAAGCATACTCGGCTCAACTACTTTTGCGGTATCATGTAAGCACTTCCGTAAATGAGAAACGTGGAAAACATCATGAACGCCGGACAGTCTCTCTGGTAGCTTTACTCTATAGGCCATTTGGCCAATCCTTTCTGTTATGGGAAAGGGCCCTACAAATCTTGGTGCCAATTTCCCTATAGATCCAAAGCAAACCACATTCCTCAAATGTGATATCTTAATGAAAACCATGTCTCCCACGTCAAAATTAATGTCAGTCCTTCTCTTATCTGCATATGATTTCTGCATGTCCTGAGCTTTCTTCATACGCCTTCTAATAAGATCAGTCTTTTCTGAAATTTCTCTAACCATCTCAGGTCCAAGTAGAAGTCTTTCTGTAGATTACCACCAACAAGTCAGTGATCTATAGGGTTGTCTGTATAATGCTTCGAAGGGTTCCATGCCAATACTAGCTTGATAAATGTTGTTGTAGGCGAACTCTAATAAAGGAAGATGATCTTCCCAAGTCCCTCTGAAGTCTAAAATACACAGCCTTAAAAGATCCTCAAGAACTCTATTCACCCTTTCGGTCTGTCCATCGGTCTGAGGGTGATAAGTGGTGCTCAAACACAACTGTGTACCTAATGCTTCTTGCAAGCTCCTCCAAAATTCACTGGTGAAAATGGGGTCACGATCACTTACTATACTGGAAGGTACTCCATGAATACAGACTATCTCATGAACGTAAACTGCTGCTAACCTTACTGCCGTCCTCTTACTCTTAACAGGAATGAAATGAGTGCTCTTAGTAAGTCTGTCCACTATAACCCAAATATTGGTGTTTCCCTTTCTCGATCGAGGCAAACCATCAATGAAATCCATAGAGACTCTCTCCCACTTCCACTGTGGGACCTCCAAAGGATGAAGCAAACCACCGGGCTTCTTCTGCTGAGCTTTGACTTGCGGGAAAATCAAACATCGAGAAACAAACTCTGCCACATCTTTCTTCATCCCAGCCCAAAATAAAACCCTCTTCATATCTCTATACATCTTATCACCACCTGGATGTATAGTCATCTTTGAATGGTGGGCTTCCTCAAGGACTGTCTTCAACAGACTCCCAACTCGGGGAAAACAAAGCCTTCCATCTCATCGCGACCACCCTTTATCGTCTGTGGAGTGTCTACAGAGGTGACTAGAAGTCTCCCCTCTACTGAGCCTATCCAAGATGTCTGAAATTTTTGCATCCTCTAGCTGTGAAGTTCCTATCTAATCCAGAATAGTAGGTCACACCTTTAGTGATGCCAATAAACCAGGTGTAAACTCGGTGGAGGGTATAAAATCAAAAGTCGATATGAACTCCAAGCTTTTCCTCTCCACAAACAGAGGACTTAAGGCCATCCTCTGCCTACTCAATGCGTTGGCCACTACATTACCATTGCCAGAGGTTTAAGCAATCTCAAAGTCATAGAACGCTAGGAACTCCATCCATCTTTGTTGCCTTAAATTAAGATCCTTCTGCGAGAACAAGTACTTGAGAGATTTATGATCAATGTACAACTCGAACTTCTCCCCAAGTAGATAATGGCGCTAAGTCTTAAGCATGAATACTATGGCAGCTAACTCTAAGTCATGGGTAGGGTAGTTCTTCTCATGAACTCTTAGTCATCTTCCTCCATAACATACTACCCTTCCTTCTTGCATTAGAACCGCACCAAGCCCTATACCACATGCATCAGTGTATACCGTGAACACCTTATTCCCCTCAGGCAAGGTTAAGACTGGGGCTGTTGTCAAAGCCCTCTTCAATCGCTGGAAAGCATCGTAACATTCTATATCCCACGAAAATGTCAGATTCTTCATCGTCAGTCTGGTGAGTGGGGCTGATATCTTTGCGAAGTCCTTAATGAACTTCCTATAATAGCCCGCTAATCCATAAAAACTTCTCACCTCCGTTGCATTCTTTGGGATCTTCCAATCTTGAACTTCAACTATCTTCATGGGATCTACTGCTATCCCATCTTTAGAGACCACATGCCTTAGAAATCTCACTTCTTTTCTCCAAAAATGACATTTGGACAATTTTGCCTTAAGCCGACGCGCATAGAGAGTTTTCAAAACCTCCCTTAAATGTTGGGCATGCTCTTCCTTGTTCTTTGAGAAAATCAAGATGTCATCAACAAAGACCACAACGAACTTATTTAAAAACTCCCGAAACACCCTACTCATCGAATCAACAAAATAGACGGGTGTATTCGTCAACCCAAAAGGCATAACGAGTCATTCGAAGAAACCATATGGAGTTCTAAAAGCGGACTTGTCTTTACAGTCCTCGGCTATCCTCAACCGATGAAACCCCATAGCCAAGTCTAACTAAGAGAAAACAGATGCACCAACAAGCTGGTCAAACAAGTCATCTATCCTCGGAAGTAGGTGCATATTCTTCTTGGTGAGCTTATTCAACTCTCTATAGTCCATCATAAGCGAAGCGAACCATCCGCATTAGTGGCGAATACTACTGGAGCGCCTCATTCAGATATGCTTTGCCTAATAAACCCTTTATCAAGTAGCTCCCCTACTTTCTTGCTAAGCACCCTCCTTTCTCTTGGAGCCATATGGCTCATAGGCAATGCAACAAGCTTTGCATTGTCCACCAAGTATATACAGAAATCAATCTCGTGCCTCGGAGGTAATCGCCGAACCTCCTCAAAAACATCAGGATACTCACGGACTACTAGTATAGATCGCAGATCATCGATAGATGCATCAAGCGACTCTAGAAAACTAAGCATGACAGACCCTTTAGGGTTAAAAGAAATCTCGAGGGTCCTCCCATGGCAAGTCAAAAGTCTAACGACCCTCCTCTCACAATCCAGAATGGCATCATACATGGATAGCCTATCCATCCCTAGAATCAAACCATAACACATGAAACCAAGCACATATGCGTCGCATTCAAACTTGACGCCTAATACAGATATTATCAAACCCTGACAAATTATAGACAGATGAGTCGTACCCCCAATGGGATTTGAGACAACAACGGTATCCAAAACCATACTAATACTAAGGTGCAGAGACTCAACCACATAATCAGATATAAATGAATGCAAAGCGCCCGAATCAAAAGGATATCTAATAGGACGATTGGAAAGAGAAATCAAACCTTCAGTGGAAACTTTCCTACCTCTGTCTAGTGCACCGACCATAAGAGCATGCACCTGCTCTCTTGAAGATCCTGCCCTTTGACCTTGTCCTTGCTTCTTCGAGCACTCCTTAGAAAAGCGTCGGACCTCTCCACAATTGAAACAAGTGTTCTTCTTTCTTTTATAGTCGTTGATCAAGTGACCCTCGCATCTGCAATTAGGGCACTTCCTCTTATCTCTAGCCTTTCCGTCCTTTCCGCACTTCTTTTTTTGTTGTCCTTTTTGGGCCATACTTTCTTATTTTGTGTTTCCTCAGCCTAAGCTTCTTTCTTTTCACCTTTATCATCTTCATGCATCAATGCCATGTCAACAAGTTTCTCAAAAGTTGCTCCCATCAGAATACGAAACATAGCCAACCCATGGAGGGGTTCATTCAATCCTCTAGCAAACCTCAAAGCCTTCTTGCGCGGGGTATTCACTTGCTCTAAACTAAATCTCGTCAATTGATTGAATTTATTAACATATTCTTTCACAGACATGCTTCCTTGCTTAAGCACCAAAAAGCTTTCCATTTGCATGCTTTGCTCGACTTGAGAAAGAAATTTCATTTCGAACCTCTGATGGAAATCATCCCAAGTCTCCATTGGACGCCCTGCTTGCGTCACTTCCCACTAGAATGAAGCCTCATCTTTCAGCTGCCAAACGACCAACTGAATCTTCCTACGATTGTCAACTTCAAAAATTCCAAACAAACACTCCGTCTCTTTAAGCCAATTCCTTGCTTCTATAAAAGTCTCAGTTCCTAGAAATGGCTTTCCATCAATAGCACAGAAATCTTCGCATATCTTAAAGAAATTATCAGCACGTGGAGGAGGAGGAACAACGGGTGCAACTAGGAAAGGAACGTCTGCTTGACCAGGCGTCGTGGCCTCAAAATACCAATGGAACCATCCCGATATCGTAACGCCCTCGGGAATATTAGGTTCCCCAGACATGCTGAAAAGAAAAGGAAAAAGGGATTCAAATTGATAATCGAAAGATATTACATATGGCTTTAGGGAATATGTTTTTTTTTTAAAACAGACTTTTCTTTTGAAAAAGCTTCCTTTTAAAACCTTTTTTAAAACAAATTTCAAAGTCTTTTATCAGTTCTGGTAACCTTTAGCTCTGATACCAAGTGTGACACCCCACATCCATTAATGTCACTCTTTAAGAGAATGCATTAAGTTTCGTTAAGCGTTATAGGTAAACAGAAACAGAAACATTACAAGACATACATAAAATAACAGCGGAATTTAAAACTTTATTGAGCAGAAAACATCGTGGTTCAAAACATAGTTACATCATGAGTCTGAAATACATAAAACCCAGTACATCTACGTACAACTTCTGTCTTGTACTAAAATCATCAGAGTACAATAAATAAAGAAGCATAATCCCTAAAATATAGCTATAGTAGAGAAGATATAAAATCAAGAAGTACATCTAAGCAGCTCCAAGCAGAAGGAAAGAAGAATCCTGATCAAGCTTGAGTATTCCCACCCTGAGAACCTAGGAAGGGGGAAGAGAAACAGAAGAGAAAGAAAAGGAAACAAAATGGGTTAGACATAAAGTCTAGTGAGTCTAGTTACTTTTAGCATATAAATAAATAAAAGCATCATGACAGACATATAAGTTAGAGAGAGATAACAGCATATAAGGGAGGTATGACAAGGTGAACAATATAATCTGAACAGTATCAGCATTGCGCTTCTCTAATACTTTTCTCTACACCAATACTAGTATCATATGAACAAGATGATCCTCAACAAGTAAAAGATGGTAGACTTCGGCGTACTTCTAGTGGGAGGTTTTACCCTCATACAATAACAGGTAGCCCAGCTAAACTTACCGGTGTTACCCTTAAGGATAATAACGGGCTCCTAACCAAGCGAGACTAGATGTATCCTAATTACTACCCCAATCGAACGGCTCCCTAACTCCATATATACCCTGTGCTAGCCCCATAATAGGACGTATCACTTCCTAAAGTGGCCACCATTCATTTTCTGGATTTGCACAACCATATCTACTAATGTCACAACGTCTTATTTTCCCGAGCAGGCAGGCCCATGCACGCACATAAGCCCGATGGAACACGCCGTCAGACACCTTTCCCCAAGTGACCTCTTATAATAAGCTCAGTAAGCATGCCCCGTCTCTGACCTAGTTCGGAGTACTCGTCTGATACCTATATATGGGTTACTGACTGAAACAGATCCCACACACCAGATGATACAAGCTTCCCCCTAGGCCTGCATCCCCATTACTAGGATTTCAATAGGTTATGCCTACCAGTGTAACAAGATTGCATAACCCCAGAGGTTAAGTTTGGGGGCCTATATATATAAATATTACCGACTACCCTAATATTTACTTAACCCTCCCACTTATTCAAGCAAGTTTACTAAACCCTACTCAAGTTAACATGTTCATGTAATCCCTATGGATTCAAATAGGTTAAGTATTACAAGTTCATTACCATTTATTCATTTATGGTTATAATGCACTAGCCCTCCCACATTAAGCCTATCACTTGTGAATGTTGGATATGCCGATCGGGTCTGGGCAGACTTCATCCACAATTCGGACTTAACCTCATATCTTAGCATCGTTATGGGTTTATGCACTTAGACCCCTCACATTAGACTTACCACTTGTGGACGCTGGATATGCCAGGCGGTTCCGGATAGGTTTCTACCACAAGTGTAATCTAACCTCGTGTCTGAGCGCCGTTATAGTTTCTAATTACTGTAAATCTGGGCATTTTCATTATTAACCAGTTATCATGTTCATTATGTCCCAATTCCCCGTCCGTTCTACAATACAAGTTATTCCCTAAATTTAGGTCAAGATCTAGATTATGCCCCCAAATTCTAAGTTTTGGCTCAAGGTACAAATTATGCCTAAAATTCCCAGTCATGTTTTACAACAAGAATTATGCCCCAAATTAATTATTCCCAATCGTTCCTAATTTCGCATGCTCGCGTATTTCAGCGATAGGCCTAGGATCGAAGGTAGCATGGCTATAAAAACAAAAAGGGAAAAAGGGAACGAAGAGAACAAGAGTAGGCATACCAAATAAAACTGGCATATGATAATAAAATTGGTCATGCTAACTGAATAGGCATAGTGACATGATTAGGCAAACTAACATAATAGGCACAAGGTGACATGATGAACACAATATGGATATCATAAACAAGCATGATGAGATCTAAACAGTGAATTGATATACAAATAATGATAGATCTGATATGCTTCAAATAGTCACAGGCTTAGATCCAATTCATAGGCATGTCAGGATAACTTTTAAGTGTTTACATCTAAAAATAGCATAGACTCACAGTGATTGGATCTAAGAAAACTGAGAAAAGCGTGTTGATGTTGAATCAGCAATCTTTGAATACGTATGAATCGTCTTTACTGAAGAAAAGGCTAATTTTATCTGAATTGGAACAAAATCTCGTTGTCGCCATTGAATTATGTGAATAAAAAAATGGATATAGGGTCATATTTATAGCCTAGGGTCAACGAATCTGGTCAGAAAACAAGTCCACATATGCAGAAATGAATCTGCCTCAGATCTAGGGGTGTCGACGTGGGTGTCAACGTGGGTGTCGACACTTCTGTGATGGTGTCGACCCATGGGTCGACACCCCTTGGGTTGGTCGACCCCCAACGGGTCTGATTCCTGCGTTGGTTCCCGCCTTCGGATTTTGATTTATTTTTAATGGTTTTGACTTTGTTATGTATATATATAATTTTCTTATGCATATATAAATTTCTAGTCTTGATAACTTCTTCATATGATGTTCGTTTTACGCAATCATGGTGTCTATCTTAAGCAGAATTCGGAGACGAACACAACGACGCAATCTGTTTTACTTAATTCCCAATATTTAATTAAGTATTCTTTAGTTTATCATCTTAATGTGTTATAAAATTACGGGGTGTTACAAACAATAAATGTTATTACATACAAGCTTAAGCTTGAATATGGATATAAGTAAAATTTCTACATAGTCAGCATATTTTACTAGTTAATGTTAGATTTAGTATGGTCAAAAGAAATCAGATATAATGATATTTACAATTAAATAAGTAATTTCGTTACTTGGTTTATATGAATGATCCTAAATGTATAAGTTTCAAAATACAAATCATATATTTTACCAGGAATCAAACAAATAGGACAGTGTAAGATTTGATAAAATGAGAAAGAAATAACTTACATTTGTATGGTGATGTGAATTTAAAAGATTTTGTTTCTCCCATGCATTCCATTTCAAAAACCTGCAATGTGGCACTTATTGTGACTAGAGATAAATTACATAAGGACTTAAAATTTAACAAATAAGGAGGCTACCTTGCACGAAATGGATCTGGTTAGCATTGCAATGTTCATTGTTTAGCTAGCACTGTCACCACTTAACCATCTGGATCAGGTTTTGTGCCTGCTAAACCTGCCGAGAGAAAAAACAACCAGTTTCCTTTTAATATAAAATATCATATACTTCAATAGAGAAATTTAGTGGTTGGAATAATATCATGTAGCATCCACTAACATTTAAATGAGTTTGCGGAATGCAAAAATAGAACTTCGATTCCCAACTAAACATCAAGTGTTGTATAGAGAAGCAAAAGGGGAGTCTAAGTTCTTACTACTAAGTTGTGAGTGAAAAGGCACTTCAATATTAAATTAACTTAATATAAATTGAATTTAAGTGTTTATTTTGTACAGAGTTCACAAACTGAAAGTTGAGTGCAAAGTCAGTTTGCATTGGAAGCACAGTGAGTGACTCAGTTTGCGGTTTGCACTGTGTTTGCAATGCAACAAACTATGTTTGCAGCAAACTCTGTTTGCAGCAAACTCAGTTAGCATAATGCAGATATAAAAGAGGGAATAACTCAATCTTAAAAATTCTATGATTTTTTTTAATAGTTATGGTTCTCGTGATTTTTCCATTAATTTCCAACACCATTCGTTTTGGCAGGATCAACACCATAGGAGGCGCCTTTAATGTATCATACAACCAATTTAAACATTTGAGTTAGATTAACCCGCATATACTACCTTAGTCATGCAGGAAAAAAAAACATGTTATGTCAAGTGTTCTTGCAAGTTCATTAATTTTCATAAAAGTAGCAGCAAAAAATGAAAGTAGATATATAATAGTGAATCATTAATCATGCATCAATCTGAACTTAACCCGAGTATCATCCATACCATAGTTTATAGTAGGATATCCTTTCCAGTTTTGACTTCTAACATACTTATACTACCATTTTGGAAGAAATTATCAAATATCCAAATTAAAAAGGAAAATTGTAAGTAGTTCTGACTATTTATGTAAACACATATAGGCCTAAATTTGCTCATTCCAGTTTTACAATAATGCATGCACTTGGAATTTAGCAAATACTTCATACAAGGACATAACAGTTATAAAAGAAGCAACTTAGAGGAGGTGGGGACATTTTGGAGAGCTGAAGGTAATGCTCTAAGATTATAATATTTTGCAGTTCAAGCATAACTAGTCTTGGCAAACTATTATATGATCCATAATGCACTATAAATTAGTATCCATAACAAGATTATAGTTTGTTTAATGTTCTTAATGATAACCAATCACCTTCAAAAGCCTATCATTTCCAAATCTTAAATTAAACAAAAACATTTTATTTTTTGGTCTACATGGTTACTCCAGTCGATTTCAACTTCCTTCTTCTGTTTCTCTAAATTTTTCTATCTTTCTCGATTTATAATTTTTTTTCCCTTTGAATTTGCGGTTTAATTTGATTTAGGCCGATTTAAATAACAAATTAAACATCTATTCGATTTGCGTCTTTTGATCTTTGAATTGAATAAGTGTGTTGCTTCGATTTTGGATACAACGATCAGTACTTAACTGTTAGGTTCATTATTGAACAGACGAATTTGGAAGATGAGAAACCATCGATTCATTTTTTGAGAGAACCTTTCCAGTTAGGTTTAGATCGTATAGCATATGCTATTTATTTCACATTTTGAATCAACGAAGGAGTAATTCGATTCAAATCGCGATTTAAATCGTACGATTTTATGATTTTTGGCAACAGTGAGACGACAACAGTTTCACAAAAATGGATCCTTAATCAAAAGTAAATTACTACAAAATAGCAACAGAATCCAAACAAATACACCAGTAAGCAATGCCAATAAAGAACAGTTACCAATATGTAAAGTGAAAAAAATACGAAGAGATTCCACCTACAGGGTGCAAGAAGTCTGGCAACCAAAAATCAAATGAGATCCCTTTGTTGCCAAAGCAATCACCGAGAGAGCAACAATTGTGATGTAGAAATCATCAAGGCAAAGCAATACCGACTCGACCTGCACTTGAATCCAGGTGAAATCGCGACTTCAACCAAATGTTCTATGATCTACGAACCAAACATTGATCTGAATGTTATTTTCAGATCCAAAACAAGGGCAACAAGGAGAAAGGGTTTAAGGAATTATTTTACAATCCCCCATGATTTTAGATTTGAAGCAAAGGGTTTGAATGGTTGGATTAGCATAACAAGAATAAAGGACTAAGACAGAAGCGAGAGAACGAGGATAAAGGATTAAGATGAAAGTGTAAGAATTTAATGAGCTATTTTAGAAGCCACCATTGCTTTCTTTGTTGTAAGGGTTTAAAAAGTTACGACAATGAGAGGAGGCTACAAATGCTCTAGAAAGCCTTAACCTCTGAATTGCACTACAAAAAATTAATAAACGGTACCTCCGTAGTTATGAAAGGAGTCATAAGGTGCACGCCATTACACAATGTGGTGTTTGTACCTTACTTCCCTATGGTGCAACACAGATGAAAAGATGCAGCAAATTGTGCTAGTGACGCTTAAGACGCTATTGGCGCACATGGTGGAAAAATGCATGATAGTTCATATATTTTTTACCGTTTTTGTTTATTTTGAAATAAATTTGATGATTCATTCTTCCTTATATATATTCTTTGAAAAAAATAAGTGCAATTCAAAAATAGATTTGAACTACCGATGGGAGGTAAATTGTATGCATAATATTTGTAAAGGTACCTGGAGTTTTATTAACCAATATTCGATCTTTTCTGTCCGCTTCAGATTAAGATGTGCTTCCCTGGTTGAGTTATATCTGTTGTCATTCTGAAAACCAACACATTTTAAATATAAATGTTACATTTACAGAACATCAACCCTTAACCAAAAAAATGCAACTAATTAAAATAAATCAATGTTGAATGGAATCCAACATATTCATTTAGTCATAGTGAATTCTAAATCTTTCATTGGAAAAAATATTGTTGAGCATCATTAATTCTTTACATATGAAGAACCATTTAAAACATTTATAACAGCAACATGATAATAGTAGTCAGACCACGATATTTAAAACCTTACGATTCCATAAGCATATATAAAATTCACATTTCAGATGTTCATATTGTACCCGGTTGTAATCTTCGAGCCAGCTCTCCTCTTCACATGCTCACATCCACTTATCTGTCTCTAGTATCTCCTTTCTGCTTAGTGCATCTTCTTTGGCTGTAACTATCCGGTTGTCTAAATTGAAAAATAATCATGCTTTGTTTCTTTAAAGCTATTTCTTCCATTTTGCTAGCCTTCGGTTCATCTAACCTTTCAACTTCAATTTAGCCTGTATACAACATAAAACATGTTAACACATAACGAAGTTACATCATTTCAAGAAGAGTAGAGTTAATAAAATAAAATAAAAAACATGTTCAATATGATCAAGTGCAAGAGCGCCAGGGATTGTCACCTTATCTACCGATGAACTATGCAAGTGACATGAACAAATAGATTTGTCTCCTCTTCGGCAGTTTCCATTAAATTCCAAAGGTCGTGTAGTTGACTGGCTAATTCTTGAAGTTTCAAAGAGGGAAATGGTCGTGGTTCTATTTTCAAAACTTCAACAATAACAAAAAAACAAAAAATTGCAATTGTTTGGAAGTGCATACACTGGTTAGTTAGAAGAGTGTAAACAATACGATTTTGAGATAAGCCATATACGTTAATGCAATCATACACAGCTTCGTATCAAGATTAATATCCCCACAGCATTCTTATGGGTTGGGACTGCATTGGATATGCATTATAACCTAGCCTAAGATGTAAGAGCTTGTTTCCAACTCCACCATTTTGGTATGGCTCCATCTAGTAAGTGCTAAAGGAGTTGAGGACAAAAAAAAATAGTATGAAATCTACATGGTGCATTGGAATACTCTTTTGAGCAAACATGGTTTATATTGTAACGGGATGATTTGACTTTTGGAAACTTATTCATACATTCATTTGCTTCAAACACAGATAGCATAAACCTAAGGAATCGATTAATTGTCTCACTTTATTCTTTCCTGTTTTAGACAAATAAACAAATTTGTGAACATTGGTTGCCTTTTGTCAACCATCACGTAATTTATGTATCATGACTGATGTGGAACAGTTATAATGAAATAATACATCTGGAGCATGAATTGATTTGTCGCTGCCTATAGGAGATAATATATCCAATAAAGACATACATACACCCACACATGTAAATCAAGATTATGTGTAAGCATCAACCAGTTTATAGTACAACAAACTTATAACAAACCTTAATAAGAAGCTAAGCAAGTTTCACGCATTTAAATACGATTTTTGAAGTATAATTAAGATACTACAAAGTATTGGAACATAAATGGTAACTTAAAAAAAATCCAGGCACACAAAAAGAACCAGTGAGAACCAAACTTATCCTATAAACTTTGAGTGTGCACTGAACCCATACCACATACTCCAAGTTTTAAACAGGGAAACTAGTAAAATTAACATGATTGCATTCAAATTCCTACACAACCAAATCCTATAAAAAGAAAATCCAACTACAAAAAGAAAATACGTGAAATAAAAATTTAACAAAAGAAATATAAGCTTTCTTACCACGTCAATGTGTGTCTTTTCTCCCAAAGTTGACTGCAATGTTGCCAGCTCGGCTCTAGAACCAGCCAATGTCTCAAGAAATTTTGCTCTAGATTTTGATGCATATTCCACTTTCCGACTTTATACATCTAAGCACTCTTGATCTATACAACAAACCATTATTCTCTAGACCGTTATATGTACAATTCTATACATTATTCAATTGCAGTAATATTAATCTTTCTGTTTCCACCATTATTCTCTCTTCTTTCTCTGATTTTTTCTTTCATCAAGAAATCTAACTAGCTGGAATAGCGATACATGCTACACCGGAAATTCTTCTAAGCTTTAGCGGGGTTTTATTTGAATCCAACAAACCCGATCACCCGTAACCAACACCTGGTTGTCAAGCCCACGCCCATCTACACCTGTAGACATTAGCATTTGTGGTTTATCTAATTTTGTAGCTATCTCATTGAGCTTGTACGTATCACCGAATGTGGAAATTTTCCGTTCCAACCGGAGCCATTTCCACTTCTTCCAGATTATGGTGGAAATATGATATGCGGATTGATTTCCGTTCCATCAACTCTGGAATTCCGTTAAATGGAATTCATGGTTAATGGAAAAGACGGCATGGAAGATGGAAATTCCATCGTTTTTCCATAAACCCACAAATAGTGAGAAATACAAAAAATAACAAAAACTTGTCATTTCAGCCAATGAATATATTGAAACGTGTGCATGACATACAAAAAATATATTTTAAAATAACGATTTTTAATGCTAAAAATGTAAAAATTACGAAAAGACCTTTCATTTTGAAAAAAGTAAAAAAAAAGTATGAAATTAAAAGTAAAAAAAGAATTATTCGAAAATATCGATTTCTAAAGCTAAAATGTCAAAATCACGAAAATACCCTTTATTTTGAAAAAAGTAAAATAAAATGAAAAAATTTCAAAAAATTACAAATGAGAAGTAAAAAAAGAATTATTCAAAAATTACGATTTCTAAAGCAAAAAATGTCAAAATTATGAAAATACCCTTTATTTTGAAAAAAGTAAAAAAAAATTGAAAAAATTTCAAAAAATCAAAAAAATTACGAAATGAAAAATAAAAAAAGAATTATTTGAAAATTACGATTTCTAAAGCTAAAATGTCAAAATTACGGAACTACCATTCATTTTGAAAAAATGAAGAAAATTACGAAATGAAAAGTAAAAAAAGAATTATTCGAAAATAACGATTTCTAAAGTAAAAAATGTCAAAATTACGAAAATACCCTCCACATTGGAAAAAGTGGAAAATAATTAAAAAATTCAGAAAATTTTGAAATGAAAAGTAATAAAAGAATTATTCGAAAATAATAATTATTAAAGTTAAAAAGGCCAAAATTACGAAAATGCCCTTCATGTTGAATAGTGAAAAAATGGCAAATTCCAAAAAATCCAGAAAATCGTGAAAAAATAATAGTTTTTTTATTTTTCCAATATGAAGGGCATTTTCGTAAATTTGGCTTTAAAAATCATTATTTTCGAATACTTCTTTTTTTAGTTTTCATTTCATAATTTTCTGGATTTTTTGAATTTTTTCACTTTTTCCAAAATAAAGGGTATTTTCGTAATTTTAGCATTTTTAGCATCAAAAATCGTTATTTTAAAATAATTCTTTTTTTTACTTTTCATTTTGTAATTTTCTGAAATTTTTTCATTTTTTTTTCACTTTTTCCCAAATAAAAGGTATTTTCGTAATTTTATCATTTTTAGCTTCAAAAATCGTTATTATAAAATAATTCTTTTTTACTTTTCGTTTCGTAATTTTCTGGATTTTTTTTATTTTTTCCAAAATAAAGGGTATTTTCGTAATTTTAGCATTTTTCGTAATTTTATCGTTTTTAGCTTCAAAAATCGTTATTTTAAAATAATTCCTTTTTTTACTTTTCATTTTGTAATTATCTGTATTTTCTGAATTTTTTTCACTTTTTCCAAAATAAAGGGTATTTTCGTAATTTTAGCATTTTTAGCTTCAAAAATCGTTATTTTAAAATAATTCTTTTTTACTTTCAAAGTTTCCATTTCGTAATTTTCTGAATTTTTTTCACTTTTTTGACTTTTTCCAATATGAAGGGCATTTTCATAATTTTGGTCCTTTTAGCTTTATAAATCATTATTTTCGAATACTTCTTTTTTTTAATTTTCATCTCATAATTTTCTAGATTTTTCGAAAAAAAATTCATTTTCTTCACTTTTTCCAAATTAAAGGGTATTTTCGTAATTTTGACATTTTTATTACCACTTACCTGCCGTATTTGATGATGGCTTGGTCCAGTTAACGGTAGGAAATAAATTTCCTATGGAAATTCCAAAGCCCATCCTGTGTTTTCCATCTCTATGCGGAAGGAATTCCTTCCATTTGTATTTTCTCTGGAGAAAGACGAAAATTAAAATTGTTGGAAATAACTGGAAGGAATTCCGCGGAAATTGGAATATTGGAAGAAAAAAAAACCAGCCCTAAATATATGCATCATCAAAGTTCCATTGTTGAGAAGACTACCTCGGAGCACTCTAGGCTTTTTGAATAAACTTCTAAATTTCAACAAGAACCTTCTAGTAATTCTGTTAGTTTACTGCGAACTGCAAATATACCCGAACTGCAAAGCTAGTTTACTGCCAATAAGAGTAAAGTATATGTCACTTTGTCAGAGTAGAGTTATTGTACTTCAAATTGGTGTCAACAAACTAGTAACGTCCAATTTGCGCTTTTGTTATTGAGAGGATCCAATTACTTGATCATATCTTTTTTAGCCCTTAGAAAGTTGGTCCAAACCTTGTCTTATCTGGCCTTTGTTCAGCTACAGTTGGAACTTTGCAAGAATAAAAAAGGAAGAAAACAGCCTTTTCTTCCTCACTTTAAAATACAAATAAATAGAAAATAAATGAGAGCGGTGAGGAGCTTTAGATCGACTTCAATGTTTACAAATTCCTCTGTTTTGCTTTTCATCTGCCTTTTCAGCTGCAGTTGGAACTTAACAGGTAAAATTTCTGTATTACCTTTCTATTTAGTCGGTGTTTCCTTACTACTTCTTTCATTTTGTCTTCAACATAAATTGTAATATCACCAATCATAAAAGTTTCGACCGTAATTATGGGTAATGATAACAGGCGGTGAAGGTTGTATGACGCCCACATTTTTTGATGGTACAGTACCGCCAAAAGACTAAGAAATAGGACACGTATGACGATATTTTATTGTCGTTAAGGACACTCCATTTTAGGAACACTCCATTTTTTCAATTAAATATAGTGTTTTATTGTGGTTTTCTGCAGGTACAATTAAAGCTATGCAGCGAGTTGGAACTTTCTGGACTAGTGGTAGGATTGAAGTTAATTTGGTAGACGATGTGTATGTCACGACTGAATTTAGAAATATGTTGAATCTTGTTTTAAAACTTATTATGTATGTTAATGACGGTGTATAACCCTCGGTACTTTAAACTAGTACTGAATTTAATATGTTCTACATGCTATTTTTTGTTCTAATGCTATTATTGCGTATGTAGGCAACAATAGTACTGAATATATATTTATGTATATTTGATATGAAATGTAAGTGTTTTATGTATGCAGTGTACTACATATGTAGTTTCTCATGGTCATTAGTATGATATATGCGTCATCAAAGTTCCATTGTTGAGAATACTACCTCGGAGCACTCTAGGCCTTTTGAATAAATTTCTAAATTATAACAAGAAACTTCTAGTAATTCAGCTAGTTTACTGCCAACTGCAAATAAACCCCGACTGCAAAGCTAGTTTACTGCCAGTAAGAGTAAAGTATATGTCACTATGTCAGAGCAGAGTTATTATACTTCCAAATTGGTGTCAACAAACTAGTAACGTCCAAATTGCGCTTTTGCTATCGAGAGGATCCAATTACATGATCATAGCTTCCATTTTAGCCCTCAGAAAGTTGGTCCAAACCTTGTCTTATCTGGCCTTTGTTCAACTGCAGTTGGAACTTTGCAAGAATAAAAAAGAAGAAAACGGCATTTTTTTCTCACTTTAAAATACAAAAAAATAAAAAATAAATGAGAGCAATGAGGAGCTTCAAATCGACTTCAGTGTTTACAAATTCCTCTGTTTTGCTTTTCTTCTATCTTTTCAGCTGCAGTTGGAACTTAACAGGTAAAATTTTTGTATTACCTTGCTATTTAATCGGTGTTTCCTTGCTACTTCTTTCATTTTGTCTTCAACATAGATTGTAATATCACCAATCATAAAAGTTTCGACCATAATTATGGGTAATGATAACAGGCAGTGAAGGTTGTATGACACCCTCATTTTTAGATAGTACAGTACCTCCAAAAGACTAAGAAATGAGATATGTATGATGATATTTTATTGTGGCTAAGGACACTCCATTTTAAGAACACTCCATTTTTTTTCAATTAAATATAGTGATTTATTGTGTTTTTCTACAGGTACAATTAAAGCTATGCAGCGAGTTGGAACTTTCTAGACTAGTGGTAGGATTGAAGTTAATTTGGTAGACGATATGTATGTTACGACTGAATTTAGAAATATGTTAAATCTTATTTTAAAACTTATTATGTATGTTAATGACGGTGTATAACCCTCCGTACTTTAAACTACTGCTGGATTTAGAATGTTCTACATGTTATTTGTTGTTCTAATGCTATTACTATGTGCGTAGCCAACACTAGTACTGAATATATATTTATGTATATTTGATATGAAATATAAGTGTTTTATGTATGCAGCATTCTATATATATAGTTTCTCATGGTTATTAGTATGATATATGCGTAATAAAAGTTCCATTGTTGAGAAGACTACCTCGGAACACTCTAGGCTTTTTGAATAACTTCTAAATTACAACAAGAACCTTCTAGTAATTAAGCTAGTTTACTGCCAACTGCAAATAAACCCCAACTGCAAAGCTAGTTTACTGCCCATAAGAGTAAAATATATGTCAATATGTCAGAGCAGTGTTATTATAATTCCAAGTTGGTGTAACAAACTAGTAACGTCCAAATTGCGCTTTTGCTATTGAGAGGATCCAATTACTTGATCATAGCTTCCATTTTAGCCCTTAGAAAGTTGGTCCAAACCTTGTTTATCTGGCCTTTGTTCAGCTGTAGTTAGAACTTTGCAAGAATAAAAGAGGAAGAAAACAGCCTTTTCTTCCTCACTTTAAAATACAAACAAATAAAAAATAAATGAGGGAGATGAGGAGCTTTAGATCGACTTCAGTGTTAACAAATTCCTCTATTTTGCTTTTCTTCTGTCTTTTCAGCTGCAGTTGGAACTTAACAGGTAAAATTTCTATATTACCTTGCTATTTAGTCGGTGTTTCCTTGCTACTTCTTTCATTTTGTCTTCAACATAGATTGTTATATCACCAATCATAAAAGTTTCGACCGTAATTATGGGTAATGATAATAGGCGGTGAAGGTTGTACGACGCCCTCATTTTTAGATGGTACAGTATCGCCAAAAGACTAAGAAATGAGATACGTATAACGATATTTTATTGTGGAAAAGGGCACTCCATTTTAGGAACACTCCATTTTTGATATAGTGTTTTATTGTGGTTTTCTACAGGTATAATTAAAGCTATGCATCGAGTTGGAACTTTCTGGTCTAGTGGTAGGATTGAAGTTAATTTGGTAGACGATATATATGTTACGAATGAATTTAGAAATATGCTGTATCTTGTTGTAAAACTTATTATGTATGTTAATGACGGTGTAATACCCTCGATACTTTAAACTAGTATTGAATTTAATATGTTCTACATGCTATTTGTTGTTCTAATGCTATTACTGTGTATGTAGCCAACACTAGTACTGAATATTTATTTATGTATGTTTGATATGAAATATAAGTGTTTTATGTATGCAGTGTACTACATATGTAGTTTCTCACGGTTATTAGTATGATATATGCGTCGACAAAGTTCCGTTGTTGAGAAGACTACCTCGGAGCACTCTAGGCTTTTTGAATAAACTTCTAAATTATAACAAGAATCTTCTAGTAATTCAGCTAGTTTACTGCCAACTGCAAATAAACCCCAATTGCAAAGCTAGTTTACTGCCAGTAAGAGTAAAGTATATGTCACTATGTCAAAGCAGAGTTATTATACTTCCAAATTGGTGTCAACAAACTAGTAATGTCCTAATTGCGCTTTTGCTATTGAGAGCATCCAATTACTTGATCATAGCTTCTATTTTAGCCCTCAGAAAGTTTGTCCAAACCTTGTCTTATCTGGCCTTTGTTCAACTGCAGTTGGAACTTTGCAAGTATAAAAAAGAAGAAAACAGCTTTTTCTTCTCACTTTAAAATACAAACAAATAAAAAAATAAATGATAGCGATGAGGAGCTTCAAATCGACTTCAGTATTTACAAATTTCTCTATTTTGCTTTTCTTCTGTCTTTTCAGCTGCAGTAAGAACTTAACAGGTAAAATTTTAGTATTGCCTTGCTATTTAGTCGGTGTTTCCTTGCTACTTCTTTCATTTTGTCTTCAACATAAATTGTAATATCACCAATCATAAAAGTTTCGACCGTAATTATGGGTAATGATAACAGCCGTGAAGGTTGTAGGACGCCCTCATTTTTAGATGGTACAGTACCTCCAAAAGACTAAGAAATGAGACACGTCTGGTGATATTTTATTGTGATTAAGGACACTCTATTTCAAGAACACTCCATTTTTTTTAATTAAATATATTTTTTTATTGTGGTTTTCTACAAGTACAATTAAAGCTATGCAGCGAGTTGGAACTTTCTAGACTACTGGTAGAATTGAAGTTAATTTGGTAGACGATATGTATATTACTATTGAATTTAGAAAAATGTTGAATCTTGTTTTGAACTTATTATGTATGTTAATGATGGTGTATAACCCTCCGTACTTTAAACTAATACTGGATTTAGTATGTTCTACATGTTATTTGTTGTTCTAATGCTATTACTATGTATGTAGCCAACACTAGTACTGAATACATATTTACGTATATTTGATATGAAATATAAGTGTTTTATGTATGCAGCGTACTGTATATGTAGTTTCTCACGGTTATTAGTATGATATATGCATAATTAAAGTTCCATTGTTGAGTAGAGTACCTCGGAGCACTCTTGGCTTTTTGAATAAACTTCTAAATTACAACAAGAACCTTCTAGTAATTCAGCTAGTTTACTACCAACTGCAAATAAACCCCAACTGCAAAGCTAATTTACTATTAGTAAGAGTAAAGTATATGTCAATTTGTCAGAGCAGTGTTATTATACCTCCAAATTGGTGTCAACAAACTAGTAACGTCCAAATTGCGCTTTTGCTATTGAGAGGATTCAATTACTTGATCATAGCTTCCATTTTAGCCCTCAGAAAGTTGGTCCAAACCTTGTCTTATCTGCCCTTTGTTCAGCTGCAGTTGGAACTTTGCAAGAATAAAAAAGGAAGAAAACGACCTTTTCTTCCTC
This sequence comes from Allium sativum, assembly GCA_030737875.1. NCBI lineage: Eukaryota > Viridiplantae > Streptophyta > Magnoliopsida > Asparagales > Amaryllidaceae > Allium > Allium sativum. The sequence continues at coordinate 169,378,447 of CM060923.1, forward strand.
ACTTTAAAATACCAACAAATAAAAAATAAATGAGAGCGATGAGGAGCTTTAGATCGACTTCAGTGTTTACAAATTCCTCTATTTTGCTTTTCTTCTGTCTTTTCAGATGCAGTTGGAACTTAACAGGTAAAATTTCTATATTACCTTGTTGTTTAGTCGGTGTTTCCTTGCTACTTCTTTCATTTTGTCTTCAACATATATTGTAATATCACCAATCATAAAAGTTTCGACCGTAATTATGGGTAATGATAACAGGCGGTGAAGGTTGTACGACGCCCTCATTTTTAGTTGGTTCAGTACCTCCAAAAGACTAAGTAATTAGATACGTATGATGATATTTTATTGTGGCTAAGGAAATTCCATTTTTTTAAATTAAATATAGTGTTTTATTGTGGATTTCTACAGGTACAATTACAGCTATGCAGCGAGTTGGAACTTTCTGGACTCGTGGTAGGATTGAAGTTAATTTGGTAGACGATATGCATGTTACGACTGAATTTAGAAATATGTTGAATCTTGTTTTAAAACTTATTATGTATGTTAATGACGATGTATAACCCTCGGTACTTTAAACTAGCAATGAATTTATTCTGTTCTACATGCTATTTGTTGTTCTACTGCTATTATTATGTATGTAGCCAACACTAGTACTGAATATATATTTATGTATATTTGATATGAAATATTATTGTTTTAGTATGCACTGTACAATATATGTAGTTTCTCACGGATATTAGTATGATAAATGTGACAGTAGCCATTGGAATCTTAGGAAAATAACGCTTATAGCCATTGGAAAAAATCTTAACTCAACACTTATAACCGTTATAATTATGGCGTTCACCACATTTAAAACCGTTAGAAACATAAATATTACAACACTTATTACCGTTAGTAAGATAAATATTATCACACTTATAACCGTGAGAATAGAAAATATAGTCACGTTTATTACCGCTAGTACGATAAATATTATCATACTTATAACCATGAGGATAGAAAATACAGTCATGCTTATAACCGTAAGATTATCCGTTAGTATTTCTAATGGTTATAACTATTGTAATATGCATGATAAAAATCACCAACGCCTGTTGGCTCAACGGTTATAACTGTGAATATACTGCTTGCTCACGGTTATAAGCGTGACAAATGGGTTTTCTGGTGTTGTGCATGTGCCCTATCAGAGTGAACTGGCAAGTGAAGCTAAAAGTGTTATTATTGAGGCTCCAACTATTGTTGAAGGGTATTTTTTAAAAACACTCCACTTTTTGAAAATTTCTTAAGGGGCTACGCCAATATATTATTTCACACTACTCAATATCCCTGGATTGCCCCTTTAAATTAGAATTAAAAAAAAACGTATTCGATAAGGGGAACCAAATTAAAATAAGCAGTTCGTTACCACTGCACCGAGTGTAGCATGTAATCAATTATATATGTATTCGACAGTGATGTCGAAAATTAATAATCATTTTGGTGCATTGCCTCTATAATTATAAAATTCGGAATATTTATGTCAAGAACAAAAATAGTTCGATAATATTCCTCTGAAAAGGCTTATCCTTTAGGGTTTAAAAAAAATCGATATATGCGAATCGAAAAAAAAAATTATTACGGCCCTTGCAATATTTGTTAAGGTAAACGTACCTTTATTTTTTAAGGGGTTAAATGGGTAATAAGGTAATATTATCTTTATTCGTTAAGGGACTAATTTCCTCTCACTGGTACTCCCCTTAACAATTTTTGAACAAAAATAAATTTTGGTCTCACCTTAACAATATTTGGAGTGTCAATAACAATGTCCAAAGCTAAAATATAAAGAATACTGGAGAGTGAAGTTGAACATAACCAACTTTAATTACAGAACTAACTACACTTAGTGAAATTTACTGGTACAGCACCCTAACTTCGATAATGTCACGACCATATTCAGCTTCAACTACAAGTATTTGAATCCTTACACTTCCATCAACATGCTGTTTACGTTTTCTTGATTTCGTCTTCTGTATTTTGAAATTTGAACGGTATGTCGTTTACTGACCTTGAGTGTTTTTTATATAGACGATACTGCGATGTTACGGTGGGTTAAGTTCTACAACAATTTGTTGATGGCGGCAGGTCCCTATGGAAATGTGCAGTCAGAGGTTTTATTCAGGAAGGATTTGTCTAGCTTCTCTTTCGAGAAAGGATGGGCGTTTCCAAGACTTGTTTATTTTAATGGAGATAACTATGTGATGCCGCCTCCTGGTGCTTACCCTTGGTTACCCAATGGTGGTTCATCTCTTAGGATGTCGTTTATTTGTTTGTTTTTATTGGTCTATTTGTCGATTTTCACTCTGGTTATGTAAACTGGTGGTTCCTCCATTGAAAATTAAATTGGTCGAGCCTATGATTGGATGGTATTGTGTAATGTAATGATTTTGTTTATGGCAAAATAAAAGGTTTTCTAGTGTTGCATTGAAACTAGTTGATTTCGAAATGCATTAGCTATAATTGCGCTCGATGGAGGTAAATGTATATGCTAGGCTCTGACAGCTGAAATTTGTTATGTTTATTTCAATTTAGATAATTAATTAAAATGCATGCGAAATATTAGAAAAATGTTCTTAGCAGCACAGTTGATTCTTTGTAATCAGTTTGTGTTTTGGGTATCTTCTTATAATTAAATTCATCCCACATTCTTGTCCATTGTGTTTAGAGTATCTTCTTGTAGCTAATACAACCGTATAACGGTAAAAAAAGCCGACCGTTATGTTATATAATTTATATAAGTACAAATTTTCATTCAATTAAATATAAGGATTTGTTGTTGACACTCCAATTTATATTAAGGGGGACCAAATTTTAAGGACACTCCATTTTTCTTATATTGTTAAGCGGGGTCAATGTAGGTAGCTAGTTTTTTTTAACTTCTTACACTATTACCATTACTTCTAAAAATTTAAGCACCGTAAAATCATGAAACCCCTAAATCAAAAAACCCTAAATCGTTTAACTGCAAATAACGTCAGCGAATAGTTGATATCATATGCATACGATTTATTAAACTAAAATTACCCTAACAACATGTGCATTCGATTTATTAAACTAAAATTAGATCTTACCACCTCATCACTCTGTTCAACTCCAACATAACGCTCACTCTCCTATATCAATATCATATTGATTTCTTTTTCGATCATGTTTTTTGGTTAGGATTTGATTTCTCCACAACTATTGGTGTTGATTAACCATTAAAAATTTGATTAATGAACAGAAGAGTGAAATTAGGTCTAAATGGTTAATAAGGTAAATTACCTTTATTTGTTAGCGGACTACTTTCCTCATTAGTACCCCCCTTAACAATTTTTTTTTTAAAAAAATGGTCCCCCCTTAACAATATTTGGAGTGTCAATAACAATGCCTTAAATATATATATATAAGAAAAGTCTGCATTATGTCAAAAATTAAACAGGAACATTGAGTATAATATAAAATGAAGAACAATTTGCAATGAAATACTAGGAATGATTTAATTAAATTATAATTATGAAAAAAAAACGATGGATAATTTTTTAATATAGATGCGAACCAATTTCTAATTTTTCAGGTATCAATTAAATTTGGATTCAAGTTGAAATTTAAAAGTTTTAAAAAACATTTTTTTTATCAATCTTCACTGATTTTTGATTTGTTTAACTTTATTCATTTCACCACAATCCACTTCCGGTTGCTCCAAATATGAGTTTATAATGCGTAAAATGCACAGATGGAAATCGTTTGTGTGTTCATATTTACATGTCCTCTTTTGATTTTTATAGATATGTTTATTTTGCTTTACGGGAAAGTTATTTGTGTCATGTCATCCCTTAATTAAATTTTTAGATTAGAATGTTAGTGGACTTCGGATGTGATCAAAGGTATGCACTATTTTTGTGTACTTCTCATTTCATTCTCCGTATTTCCTTTGAAGCTCTTCTTCTACCTCAACAAGCTTCATCTCTGTAAATTTCTTCACTTTACAAATCAATCCCCAAGTAAATTCTAATTTATTGTAGTGATTCCTAATTTCTGTCTCTATATCTAATCTTCTTCTAATTTCAGAATTCAACTGATTTGTGAATTGTGAAAACACTCGACCTAAAATCACCCAAATCACCTTCCTTTTCATTCATAAACCTTGTTGTCCTTACTTTCCTTGACCTCACCCGCTTCCACTGCCACCTAGGACCTCCACCACTGACCTGACCTACCTTCCTTCACCTTTTGCAAGCGACCCCCACCTGAAAGCCTAGCGATGACCATCTTTCCTTCTAAAACCAAAGAATTTTGATTTTCTATTTTTTTCTTCTTCATATATGAACCTGTGTTGTAGAGGCCATAACTTCTTGTTAGAAATCCTGAATCCACCTTTTCTTTTATTAATATTGAATGAAATTTGATCCTCGTCTTAGCATTCCTCTTTTACCTCTATGTCGAAGGAAAAATTTGTTGTGCAGTTCATAGGATCGCTCTCCTATCATTGTTGCACTCTTCCTATCAGATCGAGGGTTGGAGTCGTTGATTTATTAGGTAGTCATGTCACACCCGAAGACATCTCTATGTCTTATTTAACGAATCAAAGGCTAGAGACTTAGGAGGACTCATTAGTATGCCCGTGCATAGATAGAACACATTTAAGTTATGTGCGTTTATTCTTTTACCCTCGCGTCAAGGGAAAAAAGTCAGTGGATGAATGGTCGAACTCCATCTACGTCAGATTGTTGGCGTCAGGCCAAGAGTAAGCAGGTGAGCAGTCGGATCATGTTTTCCAAAGCTTCGTATTCCCTCGATCAAGCTTTGGGAGTTATGATTACTATCAAACTCTGAGTACCAGCATCATTCATATACAAATTTACATGAGTTAGTCATGTCAATAACTCAGGAAGCTTGTAAAGGTAAGATGCATGATTGGAAAGTAAGTATGTTGATGGGCGGTGCTGCCTCCTCTATTTGGATTTATGTAATTTAATGGCATTGAGCATAGGATCTAGCCTTATAAATGGTCAGACCGCGTCTACCTGGAGTCGGATTCCGACTTCGAAGTGCGTAGATCGATGTACAATTGTCTTGAGGTTTATCACGCATGAGCCTAGGAGTGGATAGTTATATCAGATCCATTAGAGCTATACTACTTTCCTCAGAAGGAGTGCATGGCTTTTGTAAACGAGCGGTTCAGTTGGGCTCGTTATGGCAGCGCTTCGTAATTCTGTATGCAGGTCTTAGATGCCTGATCGGCACCAGATCTTGAGTACCTACACCATTCATACATAAATTCATATGAGTTAGTTACATCAATATCTCATAAGACATGCAAATATAAGAAACATTATTAAAAAATAATCCTGTTAAAGGAATGAGTAATATTCTGAGTGTAAATGACTTCGCGTATTCTTTGGCAATACATTTTGCTTCATCCTGCCTCTGCCAGGAGATGACTGCCAAAGTTTTTAGTTGATATAGGATATATTTTCAGATTATTGTGGGGTGACAGTGCCAGGAAAGAATAGACCTTTCTTGGGGTCTTGAAATGACAAAGGTGGCTAGGCGGACTTTAGTGAGCGAAGGATGAGACTGTGTTTCCTTTGAATCGCTTTCTTACCCCCACATTAAGGGCAGGGAAGGAAGGTCAGGTAGTCAGATCAGAACCGCTAATAGTAGCACCTCATCTTGTCAGTGCTAGGACAGTAATCAGCAGGAAAACAATGGATTCATGCTTATAGAAGCTTAGCCCTTTCCATGTCAGGAAGAGGGATACGGGGCTAGGAATGTAGACATGCCTCGTCCATCCACAGCTATGTTTTCGATCCTATGTCGGGAATAAGAGCTGATGTGTAGACAATAAATCATCATCCAGGCTTAAGTGTTTCAAACCTTTAACTTGCCAATCTTCGGGAAAGACCATATAAGTCGGCCATACTTCGGATACAAATGTTGTCATCCAAGGATATAATGTAACAACTGTGGATTAGATAATGGAATCATGAACAATTCACGCTAGGATTTCCTAGTTGCCCCTGCATTTGGGGCATGAGTCAATTGACAGACGTTTAATGAAGGGAGTCGAATTGTGAATCTTCGCATTCTAATACTAGAAACGTTGTCTGGCAGAAGTCTCATTCATATACATCTTCCATTAGATAGTCGGTTGACTGCTGCTTTGAGGCATTATCCGGTGCAGCGAACTTAGCAATGATGTTTATCGCTGTTTACCCCAGGATGACCTTCAAAGGAGAATAGATAATGTTGAATTATTCCAACTCGATGTCACATTCAGATAATCTTCAATGCACCTCAGTTTGTTGTAGGACACTTCGTAGCTGCACCCGGTCTTCTTCGTGAACTAAGGCTGAACCGATTGCATGTGGGGAGGATATTGCTAAGTACAGAACAAATTTTCACAATTAATGGGCTTTTATAGGATAGGGGTATCTCCAAGTGATCGAAGAGATTGTGGAATGTTTCGACACAATTAGGTGTCCAAGAAAAATTGCGCTTCCCCTGCTTGATCAACTCAAAGAAGGGTAGGCACTTGCGAGTAACCCTAGATACAAATCTGCCCAACGCTGCCATCTTCCCAGCTAAAGCCTAAACATCTCTGATCCTTCGAGGTTCTTGAATGCCTCCAATAGCCGCTATTTTTTTATGTTTGGTTTCAATGCCTTGAGAGTTGACGATGAAACCTAAGAATTTCCCTAACGCAATGCCAAAAGAGCATTTCAAAGGGTTAATCTTTATCCCACATTTGCGGAGAACACTGAGCATCTCTGCCAAGTCCCGGGCATGATCGGTTGATTGCTTTGACTTCACTAGCATGTCATTTGCATATACTTCTATCGTTTTTCCGATTTGATTATGAAACATGTGGTTGAGCAATCGCTGATATGTTGCCCCAGCATTTTTTAGTCCAAAATAGCAGTATGGTCAGAGATTCGCCATGAAACTGGTATGTTCTTGATCTGGAACCTGCATTGCGATCTTGGTATATCCAGAATAAACATTCATGAAAGGGAGGAGTTGATATCTGACTATTAAATCGACAAGATGATTAATCCTAGGAGGTAGAAAGTTGTCTTTGGGGAATGCCGCATTCAAATTAGTAGAGTTGATGCATATTCGCCACTTTCCCGTATCCTTCTTTACAAGAACTGGGTTTGATAACCACTTGGGATAATGTAATGACCCGTAATTTGGTAGGAGAATAATTAACTAATTTAATTATTAAATATCGATTTAACGATATCAATATCTGGAATTAAATAATATTTATATTTAATTAATATAAATAATAGGATAATATAATTCCGCAATAATCGGGAATAACGGAATTCACAATATTGTGTAAACTGGACAGTTGAAAATATATAATTCAGTTTATATTGAATTATATTGACGAATATATTTATATAAGCCAGTTGAATTTATAATTTATATTATAATTGAAATAGAGCTCGAAATGGCGCTGCAGTTCGCTATTTGGCGATTTGAACTTCAACTGAATATACATGGTCCGTTTTAAATCGGATTTCTGTGAAACAAGAAACGTGTGGAGCTGGTGGAGTATATCTTTCTAGCGGAAGGGAAAAATCAGGATTTCATCGTGTAGAATTTGAGATATATCCAAATCAAATTTTAAAATAGTCGCTATAGAATCGTTTATCGACCGTAACGGTTTATTCGATATAACTAGAGATCGGGTTTGAATTTAGACAAGGTTCTTTTGGGATATAGTGATAATTTAATTTTTAGAATTTTACTGTAATTTTTAATTAATTTAATAAACGACTTTTTATTTGAAGTATTTCGTACCCTGAAATCAACATTTTGAAGTTTCAAAATATGAGTCCACCTACCGATATTTTTATATCTTTGGGGTCATGGTACGTTGGTCATCACAACGGTATGTTCAACTCTGTCTATAGCAGTCTGTACAATCATATAAATTTTTGTGTATCAGAGACCGTATTGATTGGTTTTAAGAGGAGAATTCACCTATAAGTTTTAATATAATTAAATATTTAAATATGGTCTAAATTCACTTAGGGACTGTCGTGGCCTCATTCTCATCTTCGAAACTTTCGTGGACAAGGAAATTAAAGCAACTCCAAACATCTTCTACAAAAGCACTCTCTTAACCTAATTAATCAGTCAACACTCTCGCATGGTCAACAGAAACCAAAATGCGCCTCCACCTTAATCAAAATAAAACACGGATGATTTTTCTCCAATACTCCTTGAATTTTCTTTCTGTCCGTTGATCTATGCCCAAACTTCTAAACCACAGCAACGTAAGCTCTTCAAGACCTTCAAGGGGATCCGCTATGATCTGATCTAAAGCTACAAGGTGGATTTTGAAGTACCTGGAAGTGGGCGTGGGGATCAATACTGGAAGTAAGGGTGTTGGGAGGTTCAGTTCGGAATTGGTGAGTAGTAAGTGAGGTGCTACTGTGACTGTTGAAGTATATATTTAAGGTAGAAGTTAGAAACCACATTTGGTTGTGCAAAGTCTGGGAGCCTTCACGTGAAACAAGGGAGTTGTGTTCGGTTGTAAGGGGGACGTGACCTGGATGCATAACGCATGGAAGAACAGTAGCATACGGGAAGTGCGGACGTGTGCTGAGGAATGGTGATGAGGCCGTTTTGGGTTGGTATTTTGGAGTTGCGGAGGGGATGTATCACTGGGAGAAGGCCGTATGGTTGGAACGTGAGGAGTAAGGGTGGTCACGAGTTTTTAAACGGGGGAGTGAGAAGTTTGTAGAAGGGTGATGGAGGTTATAACGTGGGAAGTGATGAGATAACAGGAGGGGGTGGTGATTCCTTGAAGGGTGGGCTGACGTGTGATGGTTTGGGAGCTGTGTACGTTATACATGCGGGAATGGTACAGGGTGATGACGGAAATAAGGTAAAAGGGGTTTCTGCGAAAATGAAGATGGGAAGGAAGGATCGAGGAAGGGTATTTGGATAAGAAAATCGGCTATGGCATTTTGGGAGTTGGAATGTAACAGCAGTGACCGGTTTTAAGAAATGGGGAAGAAGAGTTCAACGCAGGCCTGGGTAATTAAGTTTGGTCATGGGCCTTGTTTCAATGGGTGAGCCCAATAGGAGATAAATGATTGATTTATTTAATTTAAATAATATATAGAACTTGTATAAGTGATAACTTTATCATACGTTATCGAAATTCAGCGAAACAAGATCCGACAGGATCGTATGGACGGGAGCAACACAATGACACTGACCGGGAGTGAATCCGAGCTCGTTACAATTTATGGCGAAATAAATTGTCCGACTGAATCAAATAACGCAAACCGTTATTTAACGGCTAACGCGCAAATGTGAGTAAAACTCACATTCTCTGCTTAGTTTATATTTCTATAAACTGTACTTTATTTGTGATAGAAAATGATTTATCGTTGTGTACTAATTATTGGACTGTTAAATAGAGTTGATTGAAAACGTAAGTATAGTTATATGTATATATATATATATATATCGACAATCAAATATTGATTCTGTTATCAGAACATTTCATGTTAAGATGAAGTGATGTTATTTATGTTGTTTAACATCGGAGGATGCAGGGGGACAGGTTGGAGGAATCCGACTGGTTTCCTCGACATTTAATTTTACTGTATTTCATATATTTTGATATATGATGTAATATAAAATCTGTTATTGATTTTTGTGCGATTGGATGATATTGATCATTTACATTGGGTATTCTAAATAGCATTAGAAAAAGGGATATTTGTTAGAAAAACAAATAGAATATTATAAAAGGAATATTTCAATGTATATTGAAATAAAGGAATTTTATAAAATCACAGGATTTTATAAAAAGGAAATTATTTATAAAACGAACACGGTTTTATAAAAGGAAGTATTTATAAAACAAATAGAGTTTTATAAAAGGTATATTTATTTAGAAAATAAATAGAATTGAAAAGGAGAATATTTATTTAGAAAATAAATAGAATAAAGGAATATTTATTTAGAAGATAAATAAAACGGTATAAATAGGAAGTATTTGTAACGGAAATCAAACGTTATAAATAGGAAATATTTGTAACGGTAAATAGAAGTTATAAATAGGAAATATTTGTAACGGTAATTAGAAGTTATAAAAAAGGGGATAGTTGTAACGGAAAATAAACGTTATAAAAAGGAAATTGACGAGATATAAAAGAGATAATCGAATAGAGTTAAATCGAATTTAGTATTCGAAGGAGCTAATCGAATTTAGTTATTTGAAAAGAGTTAATTGAATATTAGTTATTCAATTAGAGATAATCAAATAAAGTTAATCGATTAAAGATAATCAAATAAAAGTTAATCAAATTAGTCAAAGTAAGTTAATCGACTATTAGTTAGTCGAATGTTAGTTAAGCAAATAAGAGTTAATCGACTATTAGTTAGTCGAATGTTAGTTAAGCAAATCAGAGTTAATCGACTATTAGTTAGTCGAAGATTAGTTAATCGAATATGGTATTCGATGTTAGTAAATCGAATATGGTATTCGAAGGAGTTAATCGAATATGGTATTCGAAATTAGTTAATCGAATATGGTATTCGATGTTAGTTAATCGAATATGGTATTCGATGTTAGTTAATCGAATATGGTATTCGATGTTAGTTAATCGAATATGGTATTCGATGTTAGTTAATCGAATATGGTATTCGAAGTTAGTAAATCGAATATGGTATTTGAAGTTAGTAAATCAAATATGGTATTCGAAGTTAGTTAATCGAATATGTTATTCGAAAGGGGTTAGTCGAGTCGAGTTAGTCAAATAGAGTTAATCGATTTGAGTTAACTAGTTAGAGTAATCAGTTAGAGTTAACCAATTAGAATAAATCAGTTAGAGTTAAACCAATAGAGTTAATCAGTTAGAATTAATCCAAATAATATGCCATTTAGCACGACGGCTAGCGTAATTCGCAGGGCTGCAGATAGCCTAAGGCGGTCGGATGTTTCCTGAGGGAATCAGGCGTAACCATTGTGATCGCTGCGATCTAGAGTCAAGCGAATGGAGTTAATCGAATATTAGTTATTCGATAGGAGTTAAGATAATCGAGTTAAGTTATCGAGTTAAGATAATGGAGTTAAGATAATCGAGTTAAGTTATCGAGTTGAGTTAATTAAGTTAAGTTAGTCACGATGAGTTAATCCAAACGAGTTAGTCGAACATTAGTTATTCGAATAGAGTTGAACGGAGTTAAATAGAGTTATCGAATATTAGTTATTCGAATGGAGTTAAATAGAGTTATCGAATATTAGTTATTCGAATAGAGTTAAACGGAGTTAAATAGAGTTAGTCGAATATAGTTTATTCGAATAGAGTTAAAGGAAAGGAGTTCTCGATTATAGTTTAATCGAAGGGAGTTACGATTATAGTTTAATCGAAAGGAGATTATCTAATATATAGTATTCGAAACAAAGAGATCGAATATAGTTTATTCGAAAGAAAGAGATTTCGAATATAAGTTATTCGAAGAGAGATAATCGAATATAGGATATTCGTAGAAGAGTTAATCAAATAGAGATTACTCGAAAGAGAATTATACGTCGAATTCAATTACATCGAATTCGGGAAAGTAATATTTACTTTCCGGTTTTTTTTAAATCAAGAGTATACACTAATAAATTAGGGTTAGGTTTAATTATTCGAATTAAAGAATAAAGGTTATAATTGAAGTTAGATATTGCGGAAGTAGGGATTATAACGTTATCGTTATAATCAATGTTTTCAATAAAGAAGTGGATTCGTAAATTGAATCCGAGAGTTACATAAAGAAGTTGTTAAAGGTTTAAAAGATAAACTGTTACTATTTCGAAGTTACAACGTTGTTCAGTTAAGGTCACCAACTGTGAAAACCCGTAACTTCCCCGTAAAGGAAAGTGTCGGATAGTTCGAGAACAAATCACAACAGAACGCATACAGAAGAACATTTCATTGTATATTACAACAATGCATCAGATTACAAGAATATACAGAGTATAAACAAATAAATATTACACAGAAATATCAGAGATTTAAATTACATTTAAATACATCGCAGCGGAAAATAATACAATCCACAACTAGAAGGAGATATACGGATACAAAGCTTTCCGGATATCATTCCAGCAGTAAACCAGGATCCTGTGAATATAAATCTGCAAAACCAAAACTACTAGCTGCCCGTGTCAAAATATGGGCACCCAGAGTTTAGGTTAAAACAATAAACTCCAGGTCAGTCATGTGACTGGTGTGAGAACTAAAACAGTTATTAATCTTTATTTTTAAAGTTAGGTAAATCAAGGGACCACGCCGTATAACACGGAACGGGTTTCCTCCCAAGAACACCAGTGCATATAAGCAAACAACGCAATGCTTTTCTAAAAATGAAGCTATTATAAGACCCAGGTCCCATCACACAATGCAACGCAGTCGAGGATAGGGTTTTCCCTTATAATAGCCAAACATGCTTAGTACGTTTAAACCAAATCATTTGATACTACCATCAGTGTATAGTGTCAAAACAATTTCAAATCATAAATATCAATCATAGGCGACATGAGCGTCCCATGCCACTATGTCGCCATATATAGGTTTACAAATAAAACCGCAAAGTCACGTATTTGGAAATTGGATTTCCGTCTATGAACCGAGGCAAAAGATAGTCCTCAACCGATTCGAGACGCTCTAGCCCGTGTCTCAGGAACAGCCGCAACTGCCCCTTGGATCGTCAGGGCCGGTCCACCGATGTGGATTATTATGCCTGAACAATACGTCTCCCCGCCCTTTGGGGCGTCAATGAGCCAACTAAATGACTCCATCGGTTCGAGAACGACCGATCAATCCGAGGCGCCTCGCAACAGCAACAACCACATAAGTCAAACTCGTCAGGGCGTGTAAAACCACTGACGCCACTTCTAACTAGAAAGAAACGCATGCCCTCCCTGAGGTCCGTCTCCCGTTTTTGGTTCATACCGGGTGTGAAACTCGCGAAGCAAACGTTACACAAAGCTACGCCACAAAGGTCGTGCTTTGATCATCACCACAAGACTTTGCTTTTCAACAGAAGCCTCGATCAATTGCCACTTAGGCATGCCACACAGGCAATTCACTCCATGCGTTTGATATCCATCAATATATAACCCCTGGGCTCGTACGTCTCAGAGAAGGGCGTTAAGCAAGAGAATAAATTCTCCGCCGCCAAACAAATATATATTTAATAGAGATCAATCACACGGACTAAAATCCAATGTCAGACACACAGTCCATTTACAAGTCCGTTCTGGGTCTGAACGAAACCGGAGGCACCTAGTACCCCGCATATCCATCGATCTCCAAGTACGTCTAGACGATCACTAACTGTTTCCATCTTCTTGGGTGTACAGCCCAATCAAGATCATCAGTAATTACCCAAACGACGTGAAGACCTCCGGTCTTCGACCATCGTCTTCATCTTCGACTTATCGTCGTATCAGTTATTCAGAATGGGATAAACCCGGTCTTTCCGAATAACTCGCGTATATTTTAAATAAGTGTTACACAAACACAACATACGCCTCATTCCAATTCATCAGTCTCTAACCGTAAATTAATCAAGAGAATAATTCCCCAAATATTAACCCCGAAGGCCGAAACCAACATCAGATCAATATCCAGAAAACCATTCTGCTTGGCTAACCGACAGTTAGTTTCTAAATTTCACATTCATAGGGAAAGGTTCCCATTAATTTTATCCAAGATAAATTCCTTGAATTTATTCTCTAATCTTCTTTTGAATTTCGATTCAACTAGTCGGGATTAACGAACCTTACCGAAGTAATCATTTGTTTTAATTTTCCAATCCCAACCTATTCATCCCATGAAGTAAAACTGGTTATACTTCATATCTAACACCATGGTGTTATCGGTAAATTCAATTACCATTTCACGTTCAAATCTAATTAAAGATTTAACTATCGCCTGGAGCAAAACTGGTGGTACTCCATTTTCGATCATTTCAATCTAATTAAAGATTCATTAAAACCCCACTTAGTTTTAATCTGTGACTGGGTTAAAGAATCAGTGTCATTTAAAACACGGTTCACGATAAACCCAAAATCACATCACATTTCAATCAGTCCCTAATTGTAAATTAGCAAGTGAGCAATTCCCTAAGTATTAATCCCGAAGACCGAAACCAACATCAGATCAATACCTCGGAAACTATTCAACTTAACTAATCTCCAGTTAGTTTCTGATTTTCTTAACTCCTTTAGGTCTAAGAACTGTATTATTGAAGATACCGTTCACGACAACCCAAAATCGCATTTCATTAATGATCGGGTTAAAGAACGAGTGTTATTTAAAACACTGTCCACGATAAACCCAAAAATCAATATCGATTTAATTCCAATTAAATATTATTTAATTGGTACACTTCATTAAATCTAAATAAAAGATTTAATCTTTTCTCAACTGGGTTCAAGAACAGTGTTAATGAAGACACCATTCACGACAAACCCAAATCACATTTGATATTCAATATAAGGCTCTGAATAGAAAATATATCGGCTTATATTCAATATCAAATTCTACGATTAACAAATGTCGTATTGGAAATAACGATATAAATATATATCTATCAAATTTCCGTAACAACATTCGTATAATCACGAATTCCAACATCGAAATATTCCGAAGACAATTTCGATTCAAATCCACTCCAATGCAATCATTGGAAATTCTGGTTATTTTTAAAACCCTTTTTAAATTCAATTTATTTACTTAAAAATAAATAGAATTATAATTCTAGTTCAAAACTAGTTCATTTCGATAAAAATCTATTTTTATCTTTTCAAATATGGAGTTTTTCATCCCAATACTTTCTAAATCATTTCTTATGATTTTACACAAATTATTACTATTTTTAATAATTTTATCGAGGCCTGTACAGTCGATTTCCATCAACGGTCATCGAACTGCACTTACAGCGACTTTTTTCAAATTTGATTTGGACATAACTCCAAATCCAACCGTAAGATTTCAAATTTCAAATATTCGTTAGAAAGCTCTTTTCGATACGAACCCAACGGTTCTGGTTTTAGGAGAATCCGACGGTCGGATCTCCCGTAATGTCCGTTTGAAATAAATGGTCGAAATTCGCGAACTGCCGCGGCGCGGCGCGTTCTATTCAGGCCATTATATTATATATATAATATATATAATATATACTTCGTCGATTTCTATTTAAAACGAATTATATAAATAGTTTTAAAATCGTTTCAAAAGCAATTTCAACTTTCTATTTCAATTCAAATCAAAATTGAATTCTTCTTTATAAATTCGTTTGAAAATTCATTTCTATTCAATTCAAATTTCAATTCTATTTGAATTCATTTTCAATTCATTTCATTTCGAAATCGTTTTCAATTCAATTCATTTCGAAATCGTTTTCAATTCAATTCATTTCGAAATCGTTTTCAATTCAATTCATTTCGAAATCGTTTTCAATTCAATTCATTTCGAAATCGTTTTCAATTCAATTCATTTCGAAATCGTTTTCTATTCAATTCATTTTGAAATCGTTTTCTATTCAATTCATTTCGAAATCGTTTTCAATTCATTTCATTTCGAAATCGTTTTCAATTCAATTCATGTGTGGAAAAAATATAGTCTTTACCATATTTTTAATAATTTCGAAATGAAATGAATTGAAAACGATTTCGAAATGAAATGAATTGAAAACGATTTCGAAATGAAATGAATTGAAAACGATTTCGAAATGAAATGAATTGAAAACGATTTCGAAATGAAATGAATTGAAAACGATTTCGAAATGAAATGAATTGAAAACGATTTCGAAATGAAATGAATTGAAAACGATTTCGAAATGAAATGAATTGAAAACGATTTCGAAATGAAATGAATTGAAAACGATTTCGAAATGAAATGAATTGAAAACGATTTCGAAATGAAATGAATTGAAAACGATTTCGAAATGAAATGAATTGAAAACGGTTTCGAAACGAAATGAATTGAAAACGATTTCGAAATGAATTGAAAACGAATTCAAATTGAATTGAAAGCAAATTGAAATGAATTCAAATTGAATTGAAATTTGAATTGAATAGAAATGAATTTTAAAACGAATTTATAAAGAAGAATTCAATTTTGATTTGAATTGAAATGGAAGTTGAAATTGCTTTTGAAACGAATTTAAAAACTATCTATATAATTCGATTTAAATAGAAATCGACGAAGTATATATTATATATATAATATAATGGCCTGAATAGAACGCGCCGCGCCGCGGCAGTTCGTGAATTTCGACCATTTATTTCAAACGGACATTACGGGAGATCCGACCGTCGGATTCTCCTAAAACCGGAACCGTTGGGTTCGTATCGAAAAGAGCTTTCTAACGAATATTAGAAATTTGAAATCTAACGGTTGGATTTGGAATTATGTCCAAATCAAATTTGAAAAAGGTCGCTGTAAGTGCAGTTCGATGGCCATTGATGGAAATCGACTGTACGGGCCTTGATAAAATTATTAAAAATAGTAATAATTTGTGTAAAATCATAAGAAATGATTTGAGAAGAATTGGGATGAAAAACTCCATATTTGAAAAGATAAAAATAGATTTTTATCGAATTGAACTAGTTTTGAACTAGAATTATAATTCTATTTATTTTTAATAAATAAATTGAATTCGAAAAGGGTTTTAAAAATAACCAAAATTTCCAATGATTGCATTGGAATAGATTTGAATCGAAATTGTCTTCGGAATATTTCGATGTTGGAATTCGTGATTATACGGATGTTGTTACGGAAATTTGAAAGATATATATATTTATATCGTTATTTCCAATACGACATCTGTTAATCATAGAATTTGATATTGAATATAAGCCGATATATTTTCTATTCAGAGCCTTATATTGAATTTCAAATGTGATTTGGGTTTGTCGTGAATAGTGTCTTCACTAACACTGTTCTTGAACCCAGTTGAGAAAAGATTAAATCTTTTTATTTAGATTTAATGAAGTGTACCAATTAAATAATATTTAATTGGAATTGAATTGATATTGATTTTTGGGTTTATCGTGAACAGTGTTTTAAATAACACTTGTTCTTTAACCCGATAATTAATGAATGTGATTTTGGGTTTATCGTGAACGGTGCTTTAAATAACACTCGTTCTTTAACCCGATAATTAATGAATGTGACTTTGGGTTTATCGTGAACCGTGTTTTAAATGACACTGATTCTTTAACCCAGTTAACGATTAAAACTAACTGGAGTTTTAATGAATCTTTAATTAGATTGAAATGATCGAAAATGGAGTATCACCAGTTTTGCTCCAGGCGATAGTTAAATCTTTAATTAGATTTGAACGTGAAATGGTAATTGAATTTACCGATAACACTGTGGTGTTAGATATGAAGTATTACCAGTTTTACTTCATGGGATGAATAGGTTGGGATGGGGAAATTAAAATAAATGATTACTTCGGTAAGGTTCGCTAATCCCGACTAGTTTGAATTGAGATTCAAAAATAGAATAAAGAATAAATTCAAGGAATTTATCTTGGATAAAATTTATGGGAACCTTTCCCTATGAATGTGAAATTTAGAAACTAACTGTCGGTTAGCCAAGCAGAATGGTTTTCTGGATATTGATCTGATGTTGGTTTCGGCCTTCGGGGTTAATATTTGGGAAATTATTCTCTTGATTAATTTACGGTTAGTGACTAATGAATTGGAATGAGGCGTATGTTGTGTTTGTGTAACACTTATTTAAAATATACGCGAGTTATTCGGAAAGACCGGGTTTATCCCATTCTGAATAACTGATACGACGATAAGTCGAAGATGAAGACGATGGTCGAAGACCGGAGGTCTTCACGTCGTTTGGGTAATTACTGATGATCTTGATTGGGCTGTACACCCAAGAAGATGGAAACAGTTAGTGATCGTCCAGACGTACTTGGAGATCGAAGGATATGCGGGGTACTAGGTGCCTCCGGTTTCGTTCAGACCCAGAACGGACTTGTAAATGGACTGTGTGTCTGACATTGGATTTTAGTCCGTGTGGTTGATCTCTATTAAATATATATCTGTTTGGCGGCGGAGAATTTATTCTCTTGCTTAACGCCCTTCTCTGAGACGTACGAGCCCAGGGGTTATATATTGATGGATATCAAACGCATGGAGTGAATTGCCTGTGTGGCATGCCTAAGTGGCAATTGATCGAGGCTTCTGTTGAAAAGCAAAGTCTTGTGGTGATGATCAAAGCACGGCCTTTGTGGCGTAGCTTTGTGTAACGTTTGCTTCGCGAGTTTCACACCCGGTATGAACCAAAAACGGGAGACGGACCTCAGGGAGGGCATGCGTTTCTTTCTAGTTAGAAGTGGCGTCAGTGGTTTTACATGCCCTGACGAGTTTGACTTATGTGGTTGTTGCTGTTGCGAGGCGCCTCGGATTGATCGGTCGTTCTCGAACCGATGGAGTCATTTGGTTGGCTCATTTACGCCCCAAAGGGCGGGGAAACGTAGTGTTCAGGCATTTTAATCCACATCGGTGGACCGGCCCTGTCGCTCCAAGGGTTGATGCGCTCTGACCCTGTGGCTCGGGCTAGAGAGTCACGAATCGGTTGAGGACTATCTTTTGCCTCGGTTCATAGACGGAAATCCAATTTCCAAATACGTGACCTTGCGGTTTTATATGTAAACCTATATATGGTGACATAGTGGGATGGGGCGCTCATGCCGCCTATGATTGATACTTATGATTTGAAGTTGTTTTATACACTATGCACTTATAATAGTATCAAACGATTTGTTTTAACCGTATCAAGCATTCTTTGGCTGTTATAAGGGAAAACCCTATCCTCGGCTGCGTTGCATTGTGTGATGGGACCTGGGTCTTATAACAACTTCATTTTTCTTTATTTAGCATTGCGCTGTTGTTTCATGCACTGGTATTCTTGGGAGGAAACCCGTTCCGTGTTATACGGCGTGGTCCCTTGATTTACCCATCTTTAAAAATAAAAAGATTAACTGTTTTAGTTCTCACACCAGTCCCATGACTGACCTGGAGTTTATTGTTTTAACCTAAACTCTGGGTGCCCTTATTTTGACACGGGCAGCTAGTAGTTTTGGTTTTGCAGATTTATATTCACAGGATCCTGGTTTACAGCTGGAACGATATCCGGAAAGCTTTGTATCCGTATATCTCATTCTAGTTGTGTATTGTATTATTTTTCCGCTGCTATGTATTTAAATGTAATTTAAATCTCTGATATTTCTGTGTAATATTCATTTATACTCTGTATATTCTTGTAATCTGATGCATTGTTGTTATATACAATGAAATGTTCTTTTATATGCGTTCTGTTGTGGCTTGTTCTCGAACTATCCGACGCTTTCCTTTACGGGGAAGTTACGGGTTTTCACAGTTGGTATCAAAATTATGAAATATATGGTATCAAAAATATAAAGATCATATTTTTCATCATCTATATGATTTCGAAATCATTATAGGACTTATTGTGGTGAATTGGCATCAAAAACAAGATTTTCAGTATATGTATCAAAATTATGAATTTGATAATCTAACTCACTAATTGGATTTTGAAATATATGAAGTGATTATAAAAATATGATTTTTAAATTGAAGGTGAATAAATAAAAATGTGATTTTTATTTTAAAGACATATAAATATAAAAATGTGTGATTTTTATATATACAGTGTATACGGGCAACGAAGATGACGAAGATGCGATAGCGATGAAGATTTCTATCAATGAAGTGCCGTGGAGCTAGGATAGCTATATGTGAGAACTTCTCACCTTTCAATTTAAATTTTCTAGTTATATATATATACTAGGATGTAGACGGTGTTTAGTAGCACCCGACACCCGTCATCCACAGACCATGGATGGCTTGATTGTAAAATTGTTTGGTTGTGTAGTTGGATAGATTATTTGGTTTGAATCCAACTGTGACGGCATAGAATTTCGCTCGGTCCGAACCAGTCGCTAAACCGATCCAGGCCGTTCGAAACGCCCTATCGTTTGAGAACACGACAAATCAGAACGCATACAAAAGAACATTTCACTGTATATTACAACAATGCATCAGATTACAAGAATATACAGAGTAAAAATGAATATTACACAGAAATATCAGAGATTTAAATTACATTAAAATGCATAGCAGCGGAAAATAATACAATACACAACTAGAATGAGATATATGGATACAAAGCTTTCCGGATATCGTTCCAGCTGTAAACCAGGATCCTGTGAATATAAATCTGCAAAACCAAAACTACTAGCTGCCCGTGTCAAAATAGGGGCACCCAGAGTTTAGGTTAAAACAATAAACTCCAGGTCAGTCATGTGACTGGTGTGAGAACTAAAACAGTTAATCTTTATTTTAAAAGTTAGGTAAATCAAGGGACCACGCCGTATAACACGGAACGGGTTTCCTCCCAAGAATACCCGTGCATAAAACAAACAGCGCAATGCTAAATAAAGAAAAATGAAGCTGTTATAAGACCCAGGTCCCATCACACAATGCAACGCAGCCGAGGATAGGGTTTTCCCTTATAACAGCCAAAGAATGCTTGATACGTTTTAAAACAAATCATTTGATACTACTATAAGTGCATAGTGTATAAAACAACTTCAAATCATAAGTATCAATCATAGGCGACATGAGCGTCCCATGCCACTATGTCGCCATATATAGGTTTACAAATAAAACCGCAAAGTCACGTATTTGGAAATTGGATTTCCGTCTATGAACCGAGGCAAAAGATAGTCCTCACCGTCTTCGAGACAATCTAGCCCATGTCTCAGGTCCCAGACTCAGGTGGGCCTTGGATCGTCAGGGCCGGTCCACCGATGTGGATTATTATGCCTGAACAATACGTCTCTCCGCCCTATGGGGCGTAAATGAGCCAACAAATGACTCCATCGGACCCGGATCGTCCGATCAAACCGAGGCGCCTCGCAATAGCAACAACAACATAAGTCAAACTCGTCAGGGCGTGTAAAACCACTGATGCCACTTCTAGATAGAAAGAAACGCAAGTCCTCCCTGAGGTCCGTCTCCCGTTTTTGGTTCATACCGGGTGTGAAACTCGCGAATCAACGTTACACAAAGCTACGCCACAAAGGCCGTGCTTTGATCATCACCACAAGACTTTGCTTTTCAACAGAAGCCTCGATCAATTGCCACTTAGGCATGCCACACAGGCAATTCACTCCATGCGTTTGATATCCATCAATATATAACCCTTGAGCTCGTACGTCTCAGAGAAGGGCGTTAAGCAAGAGAATAAATTCTCCGCCGCCAAACAGATATATATTTAATAGAGATCAATCACACGGACTAAAATCCAATGTCAGACACACAGTCCATTTACAAGTCCGTTCTGGGTCTGAAGGAAACCGGAGGCACCTAGTACCCCGCATATCCATCGATCTCCAAGTACGTCTGGACGATCACTAACTGTTTCCATCTTCTTGGGTGTACAGCCCAATCAAGATCATCAGTAATTACCCAAACGACGTGAAGACCTCCGGTCTTCGACCATCGTCTTCATCTTCGACTTATCGTCGTATCAGTTATTCAGAATGGGATAAACCCGGTCTTTCCGAATAACTCGCGTATATTTTAAATAAGTGTTACACAAACACAACATACGCCTCATTCCAATTCATCAGTCACTAACCGTAAATTAATCAAGAGAATAATTCCCCAAATATTAACCCCGAAGGCCGAAACCAACATCAGGTCAATATCCAGAAAACCATTCTGCTTAGCTAACCGACAGTTAGTTTCTGATTTCACATTCATAGGGAAAGGTTCCCATTAATTTTATCCAAGATAAATTTCTTGAATTTATTCTTTAATCTATTTTTGAATATCAATTCAAACTAGTCGGAATTAGCGAACCTTACCGTAGTAATCATTGGTTTTAATTTCCCAATCCCAACCTATTCATCCCATGAAGTAAAACTGGTAATACTTCATATCTAACACCACGGTGTTATCAGTAAATTCAATTACCATTTCACGTTCAAATCTAATTAAAGATTTAACTATCGCCTGGAGCAAAACTGGTGATACTCCATTCTCGATCTTTTCAATCTAATTAAAGATTCATTAAAACTCCACTTAGTTTTAATCGTTAACTGGGTTAAAGAATCAGTGTCATTTAAAACACGGTTCACGATAAACCCAAAATCACATTCCATTAATTATCGGGTTAAAGAACGAGTGTTATTTAAAACACTGTTCACGATAAACCCAAAAATCAATATCAATTCAATTCCAATTAAATATTATTTAATTGGTACACTTCATTAAATCTAAATAAAAAGATTTAATCTTTTCTCAACTGGGTTCAAGAACAGTGTTAGTGAAGACACCATTCACGACAAACCCAAATCACATTTGATATTCAATACAAGGCTCTGAATAGAAAATATATCGTCTTATATTCAATATCAAATTCTACGATTAACAAATGTCGTATTGGAAATAACGATATAAATATCTACATCTTTCAAATTTTCATAACAACATCTGTATAATCCCGAATTCCAACATCGAAATATTCCGAAGACAATTTCGATTCAAATCCACTCCAATGCAATCATTGGAAATTCTGGTTATTTTTGAAACCCTTTTCAAATTCAATTTATTTATTTAAAAATAAATAGAATTATAATTCTTGTTCAAAACTAGTTCATTTCGATAAAAATCTATTTTTATCTTTTCAAATACGGAGTTTTTCATCCCAATTCTTTCTAAATCATTTCTTATGATTTTACACAAATTATTACTATTTTTAATAATTTTATCAAGGCCCGTACAGTCGATTTCCATCAATGGCCATCGAACTGCACTTATAGCGACCTTTTTTAAATTTGATTTTGAAATTAATCCAAATCCAACCGTTAGATTTCTAATTTCTAATATTCGTTAGAAAGCTCTTTTCGATACGAACCCAACGGTTCCGGTTTTAGGAGAATCCGACGGTCGGATCTCCCGTAATGTCCGTTTGAAATAAATGGTCGAAATTCACGAACTGCCGCGGCGCGGCGCGTTCTATTCAGGCCATTATATTATATATATAATATATATAATATATACTTCGTCGATTTCTATTTAAAACGAATTATATGAATAGTTTTAAAATCGTTTCAAAAGCAATTTCAACTTCCATTTCAATTCAAATCAAAATTGAATTCTTCTTTATAAATTCGTTTCAAAATTCATTTCTATTCAATTCAAATTTCTATTCAATTTGAATTCATTTCAATTCGCTTTCAATTCAATTTGAAATCATTTTCAATTCAATTCATTTCGAAATCGTTTTCAATTTAATTCATTTCGAAATCGTTTTCAATTCAATTCGATATAAATATCGTTCACGTCAAAATGGCGTCAATCTAATCAACACGGCTTCATAAATTTCTATTTTCAAATATTCTATTTCAAATATTTCTTTTTCAAAATAGTTGTTATTATCAAAATATTTCGTTCAACACATGACCAATCTCAATGGATGAGTACTGTCAACACATGAACCTTTATTCTATATTGATAAAGATGTAAATTTTATTACTAAAATATTTCGTTCAACACATGACCAATCTCAATGGATGAGTACTGTCAACACATGAACTTTTATTCTATATTGATAAAGATGTAAATTTTAATATTAAAATATTTCGTTCAACACATGACCAATCTCAATGGATGAGTACTGTCAACACATGAACTTTTATTCTATATTGATAAAGATGTAAATTTTAATATTAAAATATTTCGTTCAACACATGACCACTCTCAATGGATGAGTACTGTCAACACATGAACCTTTATTTTATATTATTCTTTGTTTTTCAAATTGGAATGAGGCCCAATCAATTACCATATAAAATTAATTATATGGATTTTCATACAACACATGTATATAATAGCATTGAAAATAATCAACCATCAACCAAAGTGCACTACACTGTATAAGCATCAAATATAGATATTCAACGCTTATAACAGCCTGTCAATCAATCGATCGACATATTTAATCAATCAGGATGAGCGAACTTCAAATTTCATCCCAACACCCGTGTGGGGTTTCAAACAATCAAACACATATTTTATTTGTGCTGTTGGGCGATGTGTAAAATTTATCGTCCCAATCAATGTCCTTCAAATAGGTGTACATAAACAAACCATCTGGTTTGTAAATGAATATTTTATTTTATTCACTTTCACTATATTCATATTCACGTTAAAAATTATATTTTTAACGATAAAACATTTTATTCCAACATATGAATTTCTATTATTCATTTACACAATAAAATGATATTTTTATTTTCTAACATATTTTAGAAAATTTCGGCGGCATAACGGCACGATACTAGAAACGGGACGAGGCCTAGCCTTATCCCCGGTCTAGTGAAGGCCCACGCCATTCACACATCAATCAAATCCATTTTTTTCTATGCTGTTCAATATATAAAATTCAAATTTTTATATCGTTATCATCTATATAAAGATCTCTCCTTTTTACTATAAAGATTTCTCTTTTTCAAATAAAAAGACTTCACCCTTTCAAAAATATAGATTTTATCATTATAAAAATTACCACTTTATTTCAACGTATATAAAATAAAAATCAGATTTTTATTTTGCTACATACACAAAGGTGATATTTTTAATTCTCTACATAAACAAAAATCATATTTCTACTACTTCTACTTAATAAAGATTATATTTTTAATACTTTAAAAATATAAACATCATATTTTTTCATCATCTATATGGTAAAGACTATATTTTTAATACTTTAAAAATATAAAGATCATATTTTTAAATTGAAATAAATGGTGAATTAAAAATAAATGGTCATATTATATTTTTTCACAGTTGGTATCATATTTCACAGTCGGATCTCCCGTAATGTCCGTTTGAAATAAATGGTCGAAATTCACGAACTGCCGCGGCGCGGCGCGTTCTATTCAGGCCATTATATTATATATATAATATATATAATATATACTTCGTCGATTTCTATTTAAAACGAATTATATGAATAGTTTTAAAATCGTTTCAAAAGCAATTTCAACTTCCATTTCAATTCAAATCAAAATTGAATTCTTCTTTATAAATTCGTTTCAAAATTCATTTCTATTCAATTCAAATTTCAATTCAATTTGAATTCATTTCAATTCGCTTTCAATTCAATTTGAAATCGTTTTCAATTCAATTCATTTCGAAATCGTTTTCAATTTAATTCATTTCGAAATTGTTTTCAATTCAATTCGATATAAATATCGTTCACGTCAAAATGGCGTCATTCTAATCAACACGGCTTCATAAATTTCAAAATCCAATTTTTTTCTATGCTGTTCAATATATAAAAATCAAATTTTTATATCGTTATCATCTATATAAAGATCTCGCCTTTTTACTATAAAGATTTCTCTTTTTCAAATAAAAAGACTTCACCCTTTCAAAAATATAGATTTTATCATTATAAAAATTACCACTTTATTTCAATGTATATAAAATAAAAATCAGATTTTTATTTTGCTACATACACAAAGGTGATATTTTTAATTCTCTACATAAACAAAAATCATATTTCTACTACTTCTACTTAATAAAGATTATATTTTTAATACTTTAAAAATATAAACATCATATTTTTTCATCATCTATATGGTAAAGACTATATTTTTAATACTTTAAAAATATAAAGATCATATTTTTAATTCTTTAAAAATATAAAGATCATACCTTTTACCAAATAAAAATCAAATCTTGTTTTTGATGCCAATTCACCACAATAAGTCCTATCTAATTTTGGTTCTCACACCAGTCAATAGGAAATATATAGAAATCACACCTTCGGAGCACGAACATAAATATTGATGATGTGGCCACATCATCAGAATTATCCCCGGGTGTCTAGAATGTGACTCTATATCTATCCAGTATATTAAAACTTCGAATATACGTTTGCAAGGCGTATATGCAAATTCTTTATATACTGGACTGTCCAAACCAATATCAAATAAATACTCAAATACGGATAATTGATTTTAAATTTTTAAAACAAAATTTGTTTTCATTTTAAAAATATACTCTTCACACTCGTTCTAGGATACTACTGATCCTATCTCTAACGAGTCATTCTAATTGGATATTACTAATCCAATATCTGATGAATTCTTTCGTAAGGTTCTAATGTGCCTTGTTCTCTGCTTTGTAAACCAAAGCTCTGATACCAACTGTGAAAACCCGTAACTTCCCCGTAAAGGAAAGTGTCGGATAGTTCGAGAACAAACCACAACAGAACGCATACAGAAGAACATTTCATTGTATATTACAACAATGCATCAGATTACAAGAATATACAGAGTATAAACAAATAAATATTACACAGAAATATCGGAGATTTAAATTACATTTAAATACATCGCAGCGGAAAATAATACAATCCACAACTAGAAGGAGATATACGGATACAAAGCTTTCCGGATATCATTCCAGCTGTAAACCAGGATCCTGTGAATATAAATCTGCAAAACCAAAACTACTAGCTGCCCGTGTCAAAATATGGGCACCCAGAGTTTAGGTTAAAACAATAAACTCCAGGTCAGTCATGTGACTGGTGTGAGAACTAAAACAGTTAATCTTTATTTTAAAAGTTAGATAAATCAAGGGACCACGCCGTATAACACGTAACGGGTTTCCTCCCAAGAATACCAGTGCATAAAACAAACAGCGCAATGCTAAATAAAGAAAAAATGAAGCTGTTATAAGACCCAGGTCCTATCACACAATGCAACGCAAGCCGGGGGATAGGGTTTTCCCTTATAACAGCCAAAGAATGCTTGATACGTTTAAAACAGATCATTTGATACTATTATAAGTGCATAGTGTATAAAACAACTTCAAATCATAAGTATCAATCATAGGCGACATGAGCGTCCCATGCCACTATGCCGCCACATATAGGTTTACAATCAAAACCGCAAATGTCTCGTATTTGGAAATTGGGTTTCCATCTATGAACCGAGGCAAAAGATAGTCCTCAACCGATTCGTGCCTCTCTAGCCCGAGCCACAGGATCAGAACGCATCAACCCTTTAGATCGTCAGGGCCGGTCCACCGATGTGGATTATTATGCCTGAACACTACGTTTCCCCGCCCTTTGGGGCGTAAATGAGCCAACTAAATGACTCCATCGGTTCGAGAACGACCGATCAATCCGAGGCGCCTCGCAACAGCAACAACCACATAAGTCAAACTCGTCAGGGCGTGTAAACCCACTGACGCCACTTCTAACTGGAAAGAAACGCAAGTCCTCCCTGATGTCCTCTCCCGTTTTTGGTTCATACCGGGTGTGAAACACGCGAGGTAAACGTTACACAAAGCTACGCCACAAAGGCCTTGCTTTGATCATCACCACAAGACTTTGCTTTTCAACAGAAGCCTCGATCAATTGCCACTTAGGCATGCCACACAGGCAATTCACTCCATGCGTTTGATATCCATCAATATATAACCCCTGAGCTCGTACGTCTCAGAGAAGGGCGTTAAGCAAGAGAATAAATTCTCCGCCGCCAAACAGATATATATTTAATAGAGATCAATCACACGGACTAAAATCCAATGTCCGACACACAGTCCATTTACAAGTCCGTTCTGGGGCTGAACGAAACCGGAGGCACCTAGTACCCCGCATATCCATCGATCTCCAAGTACGTCTAGACGATCACTAACTGTTTCCATCTTCTAGGGTGTACAGCCCAATCAAGATCATCAGTAAGCACCCAAACGACGTGAAGACCTCCAGTCTTCGACCATCGTCTTCATCTTCGACTTATCGTCGTATCAGTTATTCAGAATGGGATAAACCCGGTCTTTCCGAATAACTCGCGTATATTTTAAATAAGTGTTACACAAACACAACATACGTCTCATTCCAATTCATCAGTCACTAACCGTAAATTAATCAAGAGAATAATTCCCCAAATATTAACCCCGAAGGCCGAAACCAACATCAGATCAATATCCAGAAAACCATTCTGCTTGGCTAACCGACAGTTAGTTTCTAAATTTCACATTCATAGGGAAAGGTTCCCATTAATTTTATCCAAGATAAATTCCTTGAATTTATTCTCTAATCTTCTTTTGAATTTCGATTCAACTAGTCGGGATTAACGAACCTTACCGAAGTAATCATTTGTTTTAATTTTCCAATCCCAACCTATTCATCCCATGAAGTAAAACTGGTTATACTTCATATCTAACACCATGGTGTTATCGGTAAATTCAATTACCATTTCACGTTCAAATCTAATTAAAGATTTAACTATCGCCTGGAGCAAAACTGGTGGTACTCCATTTTCGATCATTTCAATCTAATTAAAGATTCATTAAAACCCCACTTAGTTTTAATCTGTGACTGGGTTAAAGAATCAGTGTCATTTAAAACACGGTTCACGATAAACCCAAAATCACATCACATTTCAATCAGTCCCTAATTGTAAATTAGCAAGTGAGCAATTCCCTAAGTATTAATCCCGAAGACCGAAACCAACATCAGATCAATACCTCGGAAACTATTCAACTTAACTAATCTCCAGTTAGTTTCTGATTTTCTTAACTCCTTTAGGTCTAAGAACTGTATTATTGAAGATACCGTTCACGACAACCCAAAATCGCATTTCATTAATGATCGGGTTAAAGAACGAGTGTTATTTAAAACACTGTCCACGATAAACCCAAAAATCAATATCGATTTAATTCCAATTAAATATTATTTAATTGGTACACTTCATTAAATCTAAATAAAAGATTTAATCTTTTCTCAACTGGGTTCAAGAACAGTGTTAATGAAGACACCATTCACGACAAACCCAAATCACATTTGATAGTAAATACAAGGCTCTGAATAGAAAATATCCCGGCTTATATTCAATATCAAATTCTACGATTAACAAATGTCGTATTGGAAATAACGATATAAATATATATATATATCTTTCAAATTTCCATAACAACATCTGTATAATCCCGAATTCCAACATCGAAATATTCCGAAGACAATTTCGATTCAAATCCACTCCAATGCAATCATTGGAAATTCTGGTTATTTTCAAAACCATTTCAAATCCAATTTTTTATTTAAAAATAAATAGAATTATATTTCTAGTTCAAAACTAGTTCATTCCGATAAAAATCTATTTTTATCTTTTCAAATATGGAGTTTTTCATCCCAAATCTTCACAAATCATTTCTTATGATTTTACACAAATTATTACTATTTTTAATAATTTTATCAAGGCCTGTACAGTCGATTTCCATCAACGGTCATCGAACTGCACTTACAGCGACCTTTTTCAAATTTGATTTGGACGTAACTCCAAATCCAACCGTTAGATTTCAAATTTCAAATATTCGTTAGAAAGCTCTTTTCGATACGAACCCAACGATTCCGGTTTTAGGAGAATCCGACGGTCGGATCTCCCGTAATGTCCGTTTGAAATAAATGGTCGAAATTCGCGAACTGCCGCGGCGAGGCGCGTTCTATTCAGGCCGTTATATTATATATATAATATATATAATATATACTTCGTCGATTTCTATTTAAAACGAATTATATGAATAGTTTTAAAATCGTTTCAAAAGCAATTTCAACTTTCTATTTCAATTCAAATCAAAATTGAATTCTTCTTTATAAATTCGTTTGAAAATTCATTTCTATTCAATTCAAATTTCAATTCTATTTGAATTCATTTTCAATTCAATTCATTTCGAAATCGCTTTCAATTCAATTCATTTCGAAATCGTTTTCAATTCAATTCATTTCGAAATCGTTTTCAATTCAATTCATTTCGAAATCGTTTTCAATTCAATTCATTTCGAAATCGTTTTCTATTCAATTCATTTCGAAATCGTTTTCTATTCAATTCATTTCGAAATCGTTTTCAATTCATTTCATTTCGAAATCGTTTTCAATTCAATTCATTTCGAAATCGTTTTCAATTCAATTCATTTCGAAATCGTTTTCTATTCAATTCATTTCGAAATCGTTTTCAATTCATTTCATTTCGAAATCGTTTTCAATTCAATTCATTTCGAAATCGTTTTCAATTCAATTCATTTCGAAATCGTTTTCTATTCAATTCATTTCGAAATCGTTTTCAATTCAATTCATTTCGAAATCGTTTTCTATTCAATTCATTTCGAAATCGTTTTCAATTCAATTCATTTCGAAATCGTTTTCTATTCAATTCATTTCGAAATCGTTTTCTATTCAATTCATTTCGAAATCGTTTTCTATTCAATTCATTTCGAAATCGTTTTCAATTCAATTCATTTCGAAATCGTTTTCTATTCAATTCATTTCGAAATCGTTTTCTATTCAATTCATTTCGAAATCGTTTTCAATTCAATTCATTTCAAAATCGTTTTCTATTCAATTCATTTCAAAATCGTTTTCTATTCAATTCATTTCGAAATCGTTTACGTCAAAATGGCGTCAATCTAATCAACACGGCTTCATAAATTTCTATTTTCAAATATTCTATTTCAAATATTTCTTTTTCAAAATAGTTGTTATTATCAAAATATTTCGTTCAACACATGACCAATCTCAATGGATGAGTACTGTCAACACATGAACCTTTATTTTATATTGATAAAGATGTAAACTTTATTATTAGAATATTTCGTTCAACACATGACCAATCTCAATGGATGAAACTGTCAACACATGAACTTTTATTTTATAATATTCTTTATTTTTCAAATTGGAATGAGGCCCAATCAATTACCATATAAAGTTAATTATATGGATTTTCATACATTACACACATATAATAGCATTGAAAAATAATCAACCATCAACCAAAGTGCACTACACTGTATAAGCATCAAATATAGATATCTAACGCTTATAACAGCCTGTCAATCAATCGATCGACATATTTAATCAATCAGGATGAGTGAACTTCAAATTTCATCCCAACACCCGTGTGGGGTTTCAAACAATCAAACGCATATTTTTATTTGTGCAGTTGGGCGATGTGTAAAATTTATCGACCCAATCAATGTCCTTCAAATAGGTGTACATAAACAAACCGTCTGGTTTGTAAATGAATATTTATTTATTCATATTCACGTTAAAAATCATATTTTTAACGACAAAACATTTTATTCCAACATATGAATTTCTATTCAGTTCATTCTTTAAATAAAATGATATTTTTATTTTTCTAACTTATTTTAGAAAATTTCGGCGGCATAACGGCACGATACTAGAAACGGGACGAGGCCTAGCCTTATCCCCGGTCTAGTGAAGGCCCACGCCATTCACACATCAATCATATTCACCAAACAACCAAATTCAAATCAAATCATCAAACTAATCTATGCAACCAAACAAACAAGTCCATGGTCTGTGGACGATTGTGTCGGGTGCTACTAAGCACCGTCTGCATCCTAGTATATATATAACTAGAAAATGAAATTGAAAGGTGAGAAATTCTCACAGATAGCTATCCTAGCTCCACGGCACTTCATTGATAGAAATCTTCGTCGTTTCGCCTTTTTGTCGCCTTCGTTGCTCGTATCCGCTACATATGTAAAAATCGAATTTTTACTTCGCTATTCAATATATAAAAATCATATTTTTATTTCGAAGTTTAATATATAAAAATCATATTTTTAATTCGAAGTTCAATATATAAAAATCATATTTTTAATTCGAAGTTCAATATATAAAAATCATATTTTTAATTCGAAGTTCAATATATAAAAATCATATTTTTAATTCGAAGTTCAATATATAAAAATCATATTTTTATTTCGAAGTTCAATATATAAAAATCATATTTTTACTTCGCTATACATATCATAAAAATTTCATCTTTCTTATCCTTTCTACATAACAAAAAATCTCATTTTTCTATCATGAAAATCCCATCTTCCTTTAACTAAAAATCGAATTTTTCTTCAATTAAAAATCGAAATTTTACTATGTTATGCAATTATATAGAAATCTAATTTTTTCATTAATAAAGATCTATTTTGTAGTTATTTTCTACTTTCAAAATAATGCTATTTTCTATTTTCGGAAAACAATGTTATATATATATATATTAAACAAAGTACATTCATACTTCTAAAGCAAGGTATATTCATATTTATATATAGAAGCAAAATCATTTTTAATATTTATACTATGTTATTTATAAATAATTTCAGAATTTAAATAAATATTATTTACCCTCTATTTATCACCATCGTCCATTTTCTGATCTGAAGGCCACACTTCATCTTCTTCCATCGGGAGTTGCCTGTAACACGTCGAACCATTCACCAACATCTAGGGTTTCAAACCGTCATCGACACACTCGACTGTAGGTGGATCTGCGGGCGCCACATCATCGGCCATCACAAGCTCCGCCAGCGCCCTAATTCTTGGCCAACTCGGTGGCTGTCGCCTTCCCTTGGGTACGGGGCTAGGGCTTCGCGGGAATCAGGGCTTAGGGGTTCGGTTGGAGGGAGGAGCGAAGAGGGAGGTTGACGCGATCGTGGGGGGAGGCGCAGGCGCAGCTGGCCGGGGGGTGGAAGCGTCGATCCCGTTTTGTCATTTTTTTTTCCTTTTCTGTCGATTGAATTTTGAAGAAGGGGGGGGGGGGGGCAGCTGATAAAAGGAGAGGAAGAGATATTTAATTTTTTTTTTTATTATTTTATTTTGCTAATAGTTGACTTTTACTTATGACCTCTAAACGAGGCCTACCGCCTGTCGCCTATAGCGTTTCACCCCTATTCCGAACACTATGGGATATGTTTCGTATGTTGATTCGATCGATTGAATCAGTTTCCGTTGAATTAACATTTAAATCACCATATTGAATTTTAAACGTACATTTCAAATTACCGGGGTCACATACTAACTAGAAAAATTCCCGAAAAATATTTTCTAGCTTCGTATTGACGATACGGTCCTAACAAAACTAGTTTCGTCGAATTCTGAGACCGTTAGAAAAATGGCCATTTTCCAGTCGATTAAAATCAACTGAAACTGGTCAAACGCGTTTTCCTTTGCCACGCTCACATATTGATTCGACAAATTATGAAATTTGAAACCTAGCAATTATTTAACATCACGGACCCAACAAAACTGGTTTCGTCGAAATCCGAGGTCGTTTGCAAAATGTCCATTTTTAAGGGCCTGAATTCCATAGCGACTATTCAGAATTTTCAACTGGACATAACTTTTGATCCCCGCTATGAAATTTCAATTATTCGGATTCGTTGCAAAGATATTATCAATTAGATTCTAAGATTTTAGGTTTCACTAAAATCCGGATTGTTTTGCGCCTGGTACATTCAATTGAAGTTTGAAATCGAATTATCGAACTACCGCGCCATTTTCAATTCTATTTATAATTATATATAAATATTTATATTCTAACGACGACGTATATAATATATACGTTCTAATTATATTCTAAATAAATTTCCCGTCGATATTATTTAAAATAATCTATTTTAAATAATCAAAATTCGCTAAAATGGTCAAAATAAAAATTTTAAACTGGCCCAGATTTTCGGGTTGTTACAGGTAATTATACCCCAACTTGATTGACTTCCTTCTTAACTAAGGAATGGTAAGGTTTGATAGTGAATGATGGTTAAGTGAATTCAGTAAATGGTTTGAGTTGGCATAGCGATGTTTATTTAAACATCAGTTTAAATCCAATAAAGTAACTTTGGAAATGTTTTCCAAATAAGAAATCAGAAATGTTTTCTAATATAGAAAACAAGGAAATGGAAATGTTTTCCATTGTTAATAAAGTATATTTTCTAAAATTAGAAAATAAGAAATTTAGAATATAGGGAAACAGGAGATACGTAAATTAATGAACTAAAGATATAAATGTTAAATGATGACTGGTTGATATAATTTCCATCAGGAAATAATATCGTTGTTTGCACACGAGTTTTTCTTTGATAGTTAAATCACAGACTATCAATGTTTTGACCATTTTAACGTTGTTAATATGGAGAGACCGGTTGGATTATTATCCAAAGAACCACTCTGTATTGGCATAAGCGTTGCGAATCATATATGCTGAATATATTGAAGACGGAGTAAAGTGCAAGGGTTGTTGTATAAATCTTAGATAACAATGGACTAAGATGGATGTACTGAATAGTGCTTTCGGTTTCGTTCAGTCCCAGAACGAACGTAAATGGACGAATGTCTGACAAAGTATTTCCAATGATCGAATGGGTTGGTCTGTATAAATATATATGGTTGCAACAGATTTATCCCTTAGCATAATATCCAGGATATTTGTATAAACCAACTAATGATTTACGGATCTGATAATGTGGCATTTCAAAGTGATCGTGTTATAAATGAATGGAAAGTAAGCATAGCTTCTAGCCTCACATCCGGTAAATGACAGAAATCGGGCAGGCAGCATGGCTAAGTCGGTCGCACCGAAGTAGGGTGTATTGTCACCTATCTAGAGAATATTCATTTGCTTCTTTTAATCTATCAATGTTGTCCCATATATATACGGGAAACGGTTGCTGCTCCCAACCGTTGGTGATGTACATTCGATACACTCAAGCGAAATGAGTGGTCGGTCATGTATGGCTGAGTTGCAAGATGTTCTTGTTGAACTCCAGTGTATCATTCCTAGAGTACACTGATCGGAAGGTGGTTCCATACCTTGTCATAGTTGGAAATCCATTACCCAATACGTGCTTGCAATTTTGATTGTATACTATATATGTAGAACGTGAGATGAAAGCGTTTCTGCTAGTTGATATCTATTTGTACATAGAGATTATTATAATATCAAAAGGTTTTTGATATAAAGATATTTTGGATTCTCATAAGGGAAAAACCCGTTCCGTTCTGCGGCGTGGTCTTATGTGATATCATTTATTTGTTCATATACATGTTTAAACTGTTTTACTCATACCAGTCCCATGACTGACCCGGAGTTTATTTTGTTTGTTTCCCTAAACTCTTGGGTGCCTAAATTTGTACGGGCAGTCAAGTAGTCGGGATTTTACAGATACACTTGGAGAGCTTGGAGCAGGAGGCTTTAGGATTCTATAGATATTATTATTTCAGCTGTTGTTATAAGTGTTGTACTCTGATAAGTGCTATTGTATATATAACTGTTTGTATTTCAAAAGTTATGTTATATTTTTTTCGTTCCGCTGTGAGATTCGTGTTTACTCTGATGATGATGTTCTTCTTCTTCTTATATTCTAATAGTTCTACCTTATCTTTCCTCACCCTTTATCTTCTTTCTATTAGTTTCTTGAATTTCCAGTGCAATTTGTGGTTGGACTTGTGTTATTTAGTCAGCTCAAATTGGACCGGATTTTCGGGTCACTACAATTGGTACCAGAGCATTGGTTTAGTTAATACCTTGGCTCTGTGGCGTAATTCAGTAGAGATGGGATTCGTAATATCCTAGACTGAGTTTGAGTGTATATATACGAGTGCGTATTTGTTAGTTAATATAAAATGGTTTTATATTGTGGGGACTCATTGGTTGAGTGGCTTATGAATTCTGGTCGATCGGTTTGATCCACTGTATCGGTAGGAGTTCTATAAACACTTGAATACGATGAACCGACATAGTATGTTTTGATATAGTATATTGGTTATGTTGGTTGTTATTATAATCGAATAAGATTATAAAAGTGAAATGGTTATAAATAACTGATCAGAATTCATATAAGTAAAATATATGAAATAAGATGAAGCAAATCTGAATTTAAATCAGATTTGGAATTTAAAATAAGGAAATTTTAAGTTCCTGGGAGATTTTGAAAACGTTTTTCAAACTGAAAGTGATATAGTATTGAACTCACTTCGATAGCTGGAAAATAGATTCTGATGATGAATCGCGACATCATCAGTGTTCATTTTCGAGTTCTAAGTGACGGATTACTACCAAAGGTTTTGTTTTTGAATTGTTTTAAGAAACAAGTTGTTTAGAAATTCAAAGGTTTTGAATTGGTGTTATAATTTCAAATTGATTTGAAAGAAACTCAGGAATTTAAGTTCTAGAATTAAAATTTAACTAATGAAGTTAAATAAAATGAGATGGTAAAAATAAATTGAAATTTAACTTGAACTAAGTTAAATAAAATTGAATTGGATTAGAGATAATCTAGAATGGAACGAAATTGATAAGTCAATAATTTGGAATTTGATATTGGGGTTCGAATAAAATTCGATTTGGATTGAGGATATGAACTGATTGGAATTTGATTGGGATAACATTGGTATATGCTGAGTAGATAGCATATGGAAGTGATAGAGTGATATGCCCGACAAAAGGTACCAGTTTATATTATATATGGGTTTGAGATTTTGATGAGCCGAATTGGCAAGCCGCTTGGCGTTTTGATTTTCTTTTGGGTGGAGAATGCCTAGAGAGGCGAGTTGGAGTTTTACCGATAGGGCTGTACAAAGGAAGTTATGGCGAAATTTTTCGAAAGGTTAAGGTGTTAGAAAATTTTCAGAATTTTTGAAAATTTAGTTAGTCGGAATAAATTAATATTTTAGTCGATATTAATTGGTTCAGTTGAAACCGGAGATAAGAGGTAAACATATAAATTTTTACCCAGTGGATAGGGTCGTCCCTACCTTAGCAATTTTGAGGACGAAATTATTTTAAGGGGGAAAGATTGTAATGACCCGTAATTCGTAGGAGAATAATTAACTAATTTAATTATTAAATATCGATTTAACGATATCAATATCTGGAATTAAATAATATTTATATTTAATTAATATAAATAGTAGGATAATATATTTCTGGAATAATCGGGAATAACGGAATTCACAATATTGTGTAAACTGGACAGTTGAAAATATATAATTCAGTTTATATTGAATTATATTGACGAATATATTTATATAAGCCAGTTGAATTTATAATTTATATTATAATTGAAATAGAGCTCGAAATGGCGCTGCAGTTCGCTATTTGGCGATTTGAACTTCAACTGAATATACATGGTCCGTTTTAAATCGGATTTCTGTGAAACAAGAAACGTGTGGAGCTGGTGGAGTATATCTTTCTAGAGGAAGGGAAA
Source organism: Allium sativum (assembly GCA_030737875.1). Lineage (NCBI taxonomy): Eukaryota > Viridiplantae > Streptophyta > Magnoliopsida > Asparagales > Amaryllidaceae > Allium > Allium sativum. The sequence continues at coordinate 169,415,642 of CM060923.1, forward strand.
AATCAGGATTTCGTCGTGTAGATTTTGAGATATATCCAAATCAAATTTTAGAATAGTCGCTATAGAATCGTTTATCGACCGTAACGGTTTATTCGATATAACTAGAGATCGGATTTGAATTTAACAAGGTTCTTTTGGGATATAGTGATAATTTAATTTTTAGAATTTTACTATAATTTTTAATTAATTTAATAAACGACTTTTTATTTGAAGTATTTCGCACCCTGAAATCAACATTTTGAAGTTTCAAAATATGAGTCCACCTACTGATATTTTTATATCTTTGGGGTCATGGTACGTTGGTCATCACAACGGTATGTTCAACTCTGTCTATAGCAGTCCGTACAATCATATAAATTTTTGTGTATCAGAGACCGTATTGATTGGTTTTAAGAGGAGACTTCACCTATAAGTTTTAATATAATTAAATATTTAAATATGGTCTAAATTCACTTAAGGACTATCGTGGCCTCATTCTCACCTTCGAAACTTTGTGGACAAGGAAATTACAGCAACTCCAAACATCTTCTATAAAAGCACTCTCTTAACCTAATTAATCAGTCAACACTCTCGCATGGTCAACAGAAACCAAAACGCGCCTCCACCTTAATCAAAATAAAACACAGATGATTTTTCTCCAATACTCCTTGAATTTTCTTTCTGTCCGTTGATCTATGCCCAAACTTCTAAACCACAACAACGTAAGCTCTTCAAGACCTTCAAGGGGATCCGCTATGATCTGATCTAAAGCTACAAGGTGGATTTTGAAGTACCTGGAAGTGGGCGTGGGGATCAATACTGGAAGTAAGGGTGTTGGGAGGTTCAGTTCGGAAATGTTGAGTAGTAAGTGAGGTGCTACTGTGACTGTTGAAGTATATATTTAAGGTAGAGGTTAGAAACCACATTTGGTTGTGCAAAGTCCGGGAGCCTTCACGTGAAACAAGGGAGTTGCGTTCGGTTGTAAGGGGGACGTGAACTGGATGCATAACGCATGGAAGAACAGTAGCATACGGGAAGTGCAGACGTGTGCTGAGGAATGGTGATGAGGCCGTTTTGGGTTGGTATTCTGGAGTTGCGGAGGGGATGTATAACTGGGAGAAGGCCGTATGGTTGGAACGTGAGGAGTAAGGGTGGTCACGAGTTTTTAAACGGGGGAGTGAGCAGTTTGTAGAAGGGTGATGGAGGTTATAACGTGGGAAGTGATGAGATAACAGGAGGGGGTGGTGATTCCTTGAAGGGTGGGCTGACGTGTGATGGTTTGGGAGCTGTGTACGTTATACATGCGGGAATGGTACAGGGTGATGACGGAAATAAGGTAAAAGGGGTTTCTGCGAAAATGAGGATGGGAAGGAAGGATCGAGGAAGGGTATTTGGATAAGAAAATCGGCTATGGCATTTTGGGAGTTGGAATGTAACAGCAGTGACCGGTTTTAAGAAATGGGGAAGAAGAGTTCAACGCAGACCTGGGTAATTAAGTTTGGTCATGGGCCTTGTTTCAATGGGTGAGCCCAATAGGAGATAAATGATTGATTTATTTAATTTAAATAATATATAGAACTTGTATAAGTGATAACTTTATCATACGTTATCGAAATTCAGCGAAACAAGATCCGACAGGATCGTATGGACAGGAGCAACACAATGACACTGACCGGGAGTGAATCCGAGCTCGTTACAATTTATGGCGAAATAAATTGTCCGACTGAATCAAATAACGCAAACCGTTATTTAACGGCTAACGCGCAAATCTGAGTAAAACTCACATTCTCTGCTCAGTTTATATTTCTATAAACTGTACTTTATTTGTGATAGAAAAGGATTTATCGCTATGTACTGATTATTGGACTGTTAAATAGATTTGATTGAAAACGTAAGTATAGTTATATGTATATATATATATATATATATATATATATATATATATATATCGACAATCAAATATTGATTCTGTTATCAGAACATTTCATGTTAAGATGAAGTGATGTTATTTATGTTGTTTAACATCGGTGGATGCAGGGGGACAGGTTGGAGGAATCCGACTGGATTCCTCGACATTTAATTTTACTGTATTTCATATATTTTGACATATGATGTAATATAAAATCTGTTATTGATTTTTGTGTGATTGGATGATATTGATCATTTACGTTGGGTATTCTAAATAGCATTAGAAAAAGGGATATTTGTTAGAAAAACAAATAGAATATTATAAAAGGAATATTTCAATGTATATTGAAATAAAGGAATTTTATAAAATCACAGGATTTTATAAAAAGGAAATTATTTATAAAACGAACACGGTTTTATAAAAGGAAGTATTTATAAAACAAATAGAGTTTTATAAAAGGTATATTTATTTAGAAAATAAATAGAATTGAAAAGGAGAATATTTATTTAGAAAATAAATAGAATAAAGGAATATTTATTTAGAAGATAAATAAAACGGTATAAATAGGAAGTATTTGTAACGGAAATCAAACGTTATAAATAGGAAATATTTGTAATGGTAAATAGAAGTTATAAATAGGAAATATTTGTAACAGTAATTAGAAGTTATAAAAAAGGGAATAGTTGTAACGGAAAATAAACGTTATAAAAAGGAAATTGACGAGATATAAAAGAGATAATCGAATAGAGTTAAATCGAATTTAGTATTCGAAGGAGCTAATCGAATTTAGTTATTTGAAAAGAGTTAATTGAATATTAGTTAATCAATTAGAGATAATCAAATAAAGTTAATCGATTAAAGATAATCAAATAAAAGTTAATCGAATTAGTCAAAGTAAGTTAATTGACTATTAGTTAGTTGAATGTTAGTTAAGCAAATAAGAGTTAATCGACTATTAGTTAGTCGAATGTTAGTTAAGAAAATCAGAGTTAATCGACTATTAGTTAGTCGAAGATTAGTTAATCGAATATGGTATTCGATGTTAGTAAATCGAATATGGTATTCGAAGGAGTTAATCGAATATGGTATTCGAAGTTAGTTAATCGAATATGGTATTCGATGTTAGTTAATCGAATATGGTATTCGATGTTAGTTAATCGAATATGGTATTCGATGTTAGTTAATCGAATATGGTATTCGAAGTTAGTAAATCGAATATGGTATTTGAAGTTAGTAAATCAAATATGGTATTCGAAGTTAGTTAATCGAATATGTTATTCGAAAGGGGTTAGTCGAGTCGAGTTAGTCAAATAGAGTTAATCGATTTGAGTTAACTAGTTAGAGTAATCAGTTAGAGTTAACCAATTAGAATAAATCAGTTAGAGTTAAACCAATAGAGTTAATCAGTTAGAGTTAATCCTAATAATATGCCATTTAGCACGACGGCTAGCGTAATTCGCAGGGCTGCAGATAGCCTAAGGCGGTCGGATGTTTCCTGAGGGAATTAGGCGTAACCATTGTGATCGCTGCGATCTAGAGTCAAGCGAATGGAGTTAATCGAAAATTAGTTATTCGATAGGAGTTAAGATAATCGAGTTAAGTTATCGAGTTAAGATAATGGAGTTAAGATAATCGAGTTAAGTTATCAAGTTGAGTTAATTAAGTTAAGTTAGTCACGATGAGTTAATCCAAAGGAGTTATTCGAACATTAGTTATTCGAATAGAGTTGAACGGAGTTAAATAGAGTTATCGAATATTAGTTATTCGAAAGGAGTTAAATAGAGTTATCGAATATTAGTTATTCGAATAGAGTTAAACGGAGTTAAATAGAGTTAGTCGAATATAGTTTATTCGAATAGAGTTAAAGAAAGGAGTTCTCGATTATAGTTTAATCAAAGGGAGTTATCGATTATAGTTTAATCGAAAGGAGATTATCGAATATATAGTATTCGAAAGAAAGAGATCGAATATAGTTTATTCGAAAGAAAGAGATTTCAAATATAAGTTATTCGAAGAGAGATAATCGAATATAGGATATTCATAGAAGAGTTAATCAAATAGAGATTACTCGAAAGAGAATTATTCGTCGAATTCAATTACATCGAATTCGGGAAAGTAATATTTACTTTCCGTTTTTTTTAAATCAAGAGTATACACTAATAAATTAGGGTTAGGTTTAATTATTCGAATTAAAGAATAAAGGTTATAATTGAAGTTAGATATTGCGGAAGTAGGGATTATAACGTTATCGTTATAATCAATGTTTTCAATAAAGAAGTGGATTCGTAAATTGAATCTGAGAGTTACGTAAAGAAGTTGTTAAAGGTTTAAAAGATAAACTGTTACTATTTCGAAGTTATAACGTTGTTCAGTTAAGGTCTGAGAGGTAATTATACCCCAACTTGATTGACTTCCTTCTTAACTAAGGAATAGTAAGGTTTGATAGTGAATGATGGTTTAGTGAATTCAGTAAATGGTTTGAGTTGGCATAGCGATGTTTATTTAAACATCAGTTTAAATCCAATAAAGGAACTTTGGAAATGTTTTTCCAAATAAGAAATCAGAAATGTTTTCTAATATAGAAAACAAGGAAATGGAAATGTTTTCCATTGTTAATAAAGTATATTTTCTAAAATTAGAAAATAAGAAATTTAGAATATAGGGAAACAGGAGATACGTAAATTAATGAACTAAAGAGATAAATGTTAAATGATGATTGGTTGATATAATTTCCATCTGGAAATAATATCGTTGTTTGCACACGAGTTTTTCTTTGATAGTTAAATCATAGACTATCAATGTTCTGACCATTTTAACGTTGTTAATATGGAGAGACCGGTTGGATTATTATCCAAAGAACCACTCTGTATTGGCATAAGCGTTGCGAATCATATATGCTGAATATATTGAAGACAGAGTAAAGTGCAAGGGCTGTTGTATAAATCTTAGATAACAATGGACTAAGATGGATGTACTGAATAGTGCCTTCGGTTTCGTTCAGTCCCAGAACGAACGTAAATGGACGAATGTCTGACAAAGTATTTCCAATGATCGAATGGGTTGGTCTGTATAAATATATATGGTTGCAACGGATTTATCCCTTAGCATAACATTCAGGATATTTGTATAAACCAACTAATGATTTACGGATCTGATAATGTGGCATTTCAAAGTGATCGTGTTATAAATGAATGGAAAGTAAGCGTAGCTTCTAGCCTCACATCCGGTAAATGACAGAAATCGGGCAGGCAGCATGGCTAAGTCGGTCGCACCGAAGTAGGGTGTATTGTCACCTATCTAGAGAATATTCATTTGCTTCTTTTAATCTATCAATGTTGTCCCATATATATACGGGAAACGGTTGCTGATCCCAACCGTTGGTGATGTACATTCGATACACTCAAGCGAAATGAGTGGTCGGTCATGTGTGGCTGAGTTGCAAGATGTTCTTGTTGAACTCCAGTGTATCGTTCCTAGAGTACACTGATCGGAAGGTGGTTCCATACCTTGTCATAGTTGGAAATCCATTACCCAATACGTGCTTGCGATTTTGATTGTATACTATATATGTAGAACGTGAGATGAAAGCGTTTCTGCTAGTTGATATCTATTTGTACATAGACATTATTATAATATCAAAAGGTTTTTGATATAAAGATATTTTGGATTCTCATAAGGGAAAAACCCGTTCCGTTTTGCGGCGTGGTCTTATGAGATATCGTTTACTTGTTCATATACCTGTTTAAACTGTTTTACTCATACCAGTCCCATGACTGACGTTTATTTTGTTTGTTTCCCTAAACTCTTGGGTGCCTAAATTTGTACGGGCAGTCAAGTAGTCGGGATTTTACAGATACACTTGGAGAGCTTGGAGCAGAAGGCTTCAGGATTCTATAGCTATTATTATTTCCGTTGTTGTTGTAAGTGCTGTACTTTGATAAGTGCTATTGTATATATAACTGTTTGTATTTCAAAAGTTATGTTATATTTTATTCGTTCCGTTGTGAGATTCGTGTTTACTCTGATGATGATGTTCTTCTTCTTCTTCTATTCTAATAGTTCTACCTTATCTTTCCTCACCCTCTATCTTCTTTCTATTAGTTTCTTGAATTTCCAGTGCAATTTGTGGTTGGACTCGTGTTATTTAGTCAGCTCAAATTGGACCGGATTTTCGGGTCACTACAGATAAGTTGCGTCTCAGATGAACCCATCACTTCGCCATAGATAGCCTATTGCATAATCCAAGATATGATGCAATAAGTTCCAAAAAATGTTGTTGTAGGCAAAAAATGATCAAGGACAAAAATTTCCTAGTGATGCATTTTGCCGCGTTGCCTTAGAGTCAAAGGCAACACCCTTACCATCCAATGACAACAATATCCTGATGTTGCCAAATTCTAATTTTACTTAAAAATGGGCCGCACATTATCTATAGTAACACTTTTACCATTCAATGGCAACACCTTTACATTCCAAAAATGATGCTATAGATATTTCGTCTCTAACAGAATTAAATATTTATTTAATAGAATACTAGTGCACAAATTTAAATTCAAACAATGTTTTATTAAATAAAATATATTATTTCAATAACTGAAATAGTACAAATTTCTGACTTCGACTATTTACAACTCAATGATTTACTACAACACTGTCTATTCACATATACTGATATTCCTCACTACATCACTCAGTTCACTAATTACATATGCAGTTTCAATTAATACAGACACTGACAAATATGTGTCGAGCTGAAGGCGAACCAAGTAGCGGGTCCGGGCACAGCCCCGCCGAGGGTTCAGGGCCCCGCAGTCCCAGTGGGAGTGGGCACCGCCCAGTTCATCCGATTTTGGAAGATGAAGTCTCTTTGAAACGACGTTATTTTGTTTCAAACTTCCACTTCTGTAGCACACTTACATCCTTTTTGATTTCTGAAACAACCATTGGCACACTTGTCAATTATTGAAGCACACACAATAAATTGAAACAAAAATAAAACTAAATACAAGCAAATACAAAACAGATTAATATAAAATAGACACACCAAAACTCCAGAAACTTACGCATAGCAGTAGACAATTGCAAGGAAATTTCCAACAAACCGCTCCAAAAATCCAAAAGCAAACAAAAGAAGATCACCACCTGCAGCTAAACACTCTAGATAACAAACCATGGAGAACGAGCAATCTCCAAACAAACCCCTTCCAAGAACAAACAAGCTAGATTGCCTAAGCAACTCAAAGCTCAACAGAAAGCCCACAAAGGTATATGAATCCTCAGATATACATGTGTATGTGTACACGTGTACGTGTACATGTACACATGTACGTGTGTACACTGCCACAACATCCCAGAATCATTCTCATGGCAGTGTACAAGTACCAGATCATTTTAATGAACAGTGATCAGAAATTATCAGGATTCATGAATAACATCATAACAATAAGTGGATTGACAGACCATGAATTTCCAACATCGCTTTAAGATGAAAGTATTGAAATTACCTTATTATCTACCTGACCTAACTATATAAATCTGACTAAATAATTTTTTACTTACTACTCAAAATCATAATATGCGAGTGTTAAGGTTTATCAGGGTGGATGATATCATTACAACATGTATGGATAATATCACAATATTAGAGTTCTGTATGTGTGCTTAATAACTGCAAAACTTACAATGCATATCTAAACATACTTAAGAGTAGAAAAATGTTAAATAAAAGACATCCACATATGATTTTTGTTCGAAAATGACATAATAGAATAAGGAACCAAAAAAACCTTGTCAGTGTACTCCTGAAGCAATTTTATTTGTCCCACATAATCTTGATCTTCTACCAATAATGTAATTGCTTTAGAATCAGCTCCAGGTCTCTCGAATTGAACTGGACTTGGATTTCTATACCCATCTTCCAGTAGAAAACTTGGAGCATTTTCCCTCAGCAACCTAAAAATAGTATTTAAGGTTGAGTCACAGTTAAACTAATGCAATACAATATTGTTAAAAATAAAGTACTAAAACATACCTATAAGCTTTTCCTTTTAAGTCCACAATAGCAGGATGGACAGCAGGTTTTCTAATTGATGTTGCTCATAAACATCTTGTTTAGGAGGTGTCACTTTTCGGTGATGTAAGGAAAATCATTATACAGTCACATGGCATTTTAAACTTCACGTGAACCATATCATAGAGCCATAGACAAGATTTACAGACAACTAAAACTTGCAAACTTCGAAGCTGGTCAAATAAAACCAATCCATTACCACTTTAAAATGTATGAGTGCAGTCACCCAAAAATCGTTAACTTAGTCATTACACATACATTTCATAATCAGTGAAATTAACAACTACATACACAAAACATGTATTGCCACATCCCACGTGATAACCCCTCAAAGCAAAGCAGCAAATTAAACAACTACAACACCTAGGATAACCAAAGACAAACAACGGCCCATTCTTCATTGCCCAAGCCCTAAAAAAAGGACATTAACCTGCCTTACGAGCGTTCAATAGGATAACCAAACACACGTGTACACGTGTACCCTCATTCCACTGGCCACCTCGACATCCGTTGCACGTGTACCCTCACTGGATTTGTCATGACTTGGATTTAGAAAAGTACCAGATTTGGCACTCAAAAAAAGGATGATGAACACGGTAAAACCTTGGATATTCACGCGTGCGCACCGAGATTGGATTTGGAAAGTACCAGATTCGGCACTCAAAAAAGGCTTGCAGCAAAGTACCAGATTTTCTCCGAGGGTACGACCATCCCACCACCAAATACATCACGGCAAACAACCACACTCGGTGGATGCCCCAACCTCATGCAGGCCATGCCACCACCTGCATCGGATCCCCCTACTTCGCTGTACTTCCTAGACCATCCTCGCTGAGGCTGACGCCCCTCTGAGCCTACCTGAAACTTACGTTCGACCCACTATAAAACCCAATCCCTTAAAACACTAACTTGACCTCTTCAGTCCATCTCTGACTACCAAACGCCATGCAACTTTCAACATACCTCTGCCATCATTCATGGATGCTCCATGACCAACCATTGCTCGTAACATCAACCAAATCAATCGAATTTGAATTTATACCTAAAATCAATAAAGCCTAACATCACACCCAATACACATCTAAACACTGTGCTGTTGAGCTTAAAATTAGTTGCTTCCATAGGCCAGTCTACTAGCGAAATCCATGATGGTCGAAGCATGCCCAAACTCAAGCTACTTACTGATATGTGGTCCTCACTCTTCGCACACTTGACTAAAATCCCCAAAACTTTCAGATCAGTTTAACGGAAATGACATCTAAAACAAGATTCATCTTTTAAATTATACCTTGAATTCATTAACGCAATCCTTGCTAGGTCAAATAGAACGTCAAAGCTCCCAGATCTGATCGATCGTTGTCCCTTGTGACTGAATTCTGAAATATGGTTTTCGAAAGGGTTACCATGTTGTATGTTAACGAAAATCATAAATGCTCTTTAGTCTACGATTTAGGGTTTGAACAAGAAATTTGGGACTGAGAACAAAATGAAAAGGAAAGCCCGAGAATGAAAATAAAGTGTGTTGCTAAGGGCACCCCACTGATTGCTAGGGGCAACTGGTAGGGTGTTCGGTCGGCGGTTAACCGCCGATCAAACATGGGTTGGGTCGGCGGTTGTCCCCGACCAAATCCATGTTTGGTCGGCGGTTAACCGCCGATCGAAGGACACCGCGGTAGTCCCTAGCAGAAACCGCGGTGCCCTTAGCAACACACAAAATAAAAGTGGAAAAATGGAAATAGCTGAGGTGTGTATTGATGGTTGAGATTTTGTTTTAAATAATGTTGTGGATCGCTGAGGTGCAACTTTTTTATATTTTTTAATTTTGAATATATTTATAGCTATTGCAACGTCTTGCTGATATCTATGCTAACGCCTTGAAGCAAATGTTGTAATAGACAAAAATCAACATAGCTATAGTTACATTATAGCTAGCAACATCTTGTAATTTCGTTGCAATAGACTATCTATGACATAGTCCATTATTCTTTAGTCTTTTAATCTCTTCTTTCAAAGTTATTGATCTCTCTGGGCCAAGTAGGCGCCTTTTTCGTTTTCCGAGACATACTTCAGGTTGATATTCAGTGAACGAGTCATGATGGATGAAGATATCCTCCACATGTCAGCATGGGTCCATGCATTCATGTCAAGGTTCACGCTGTGGAATTCTACCAATCCCTCGTCTGAAGGCGTTTAAGCTTTTATTGGGTAAGACTGATTGAATGAATGCTTTAGCATGGCTTACTAGGCCTTAAGTGACGTTCGTATGTTCTGCCATAACAAGGCACAAAGTGGAGAGCAGAGAGTCATATTTGTTTTAATCTCGAGCTCTCATCTCTAGGCTGAGATCGCATGGTGGCTGATGAGCAGTATACGAGATAAATCTTTAGACTGGTAGGGCACGTAGATATACCCTACGACCTTCGATATCTCTTAAGAAATTAATGACAAAGCGAAAGAAGGACGCAGGACCTTCTCACTCCCAATCTCGACCTGCTGCGCAGTAAGAACAATAGTAATGGGGGTAAGCAATGAGGCTTCCTCCCATGAAGAACCGTCCCAATACTTAACCAGGGACGACATGGATAAAATTTAGGATGAGTTCAGAAACCAGATGGCATCTCAGGGTGAACTTCTCAAACATCAGCAGGAAGTGATGAACAATTTCCTCCCTCGGATGGAAAAGGGATCCCATATTCCAGTATCATTTCCTGCACCGGGTGAAGCTGGGGCTGCGAAAATCCAAGCCTTAGAACGGTCCACAACTTTTCTTCCTCCTGGTTGAACTTCACTTCTCGATTGGCTAGCGCTAGTATCATCACTGCCGGTACTGTAACACCCCGTATTTTCTATGAATATTAAAGTAACGAATTAAAGAATACTTAATTTTAAAATTGGGAATTAAGGGAAACAGGTTACGCAATTGCGTTCGTCTCGGAATTCTGCTTGGGATAGTGTCCGAGTTTGCGTAAATCGGACAACGTATGGAGAAGTTATGAGCCGTAGAAGTTTGTATACGCGCAAGGAAGTATATATATATATATACACAAAATCATCTCCAGAACCAAAATAAGTCAAAGGCGAGTGAGCGGAAAAGATCCCGCTCAAATGGTGTCGACCCCTCTTAAGGTGTGTTGACATAGGTGTCGACCCCCCTTAAGAGGGGTTAACATAGGTCTCGACCCCCGTTAAGGGGGGTAGACCCCTTCCGAGATCCAGTTCCTGTGACGATTTCTGTAGTTCTGAGCTGATGTGGCCTTCTCTGATTGGCCCGGTGACGAATTCTGATGTATTAGGGCTTATGTGTTATACTGGGATTGGTTGAGTGGCACATCTCTTTGGTTTGGATGGCTCCGATTACTCCTAGACTGGTCTAAAGGCTAGAATTAATCCTAGACTTCTATATAATCAACTCAAACCTTAAACCTAACACACATAAACACATTTTATAAAGCCGTCATGCTGTCTCTCTCTGAACTAGCGTAGCCTCCATCTTATTAAAACTAGAATATCTTCTTCAACTAGAAATCAATTAGAAGAACATCAATAGTCTACATCAAAGGAATAGCTTAACAAATTCAGAAATCAGATTCCAGAATACAAGAACTGTTCTTTTTCTGTAAGTTCAGTTATTCTTTAGATTTGAACAAATAAAAGTCATGACTTGTATGAAGCAAAACTAGAACTGTACCTAGTTGTAAGATAATCGTATCCTGATTCATGTTTATCCCTGTAGCAATTCTGAAGTTACCTATGCCTACGAGGCTATTGTGATTGATATAATTTATCATGTTGTATATAAATTTGGTGATGAACCTATCATGTTGTATATTAATTTGGTGATGAACCCATCATGTTGTATAAATTTGGCGATGAACCTATCATGTTGTATATTAATTTGGTGATGAACATATCATGTTGTATATATATATTTGGTGATTCTTTTATGATATGTTATGTGCAAGTTCATAAGCTAAGTCATGTTCCTATAGGCTTATATATCTAGATCTACATTCTTAGATGTTTAGATCTATGTTAATTTGGTCCAACTCAAATGCAAGTTCACATTTACATGCTTAATTAAATTTGTGTAGTACTATGCCAAATTTATATCACACATGCTTAGTTGATCTATACTGTTTTATGCCGTGGAATGTTACATGTCCCTTTGTTTTTCCCTTTTGTTTATGAGTTAGGCTAATTTGCGAGCCTAACGTTCTATGTAATTTATGCGAACAAATAACGGGGGATACGTTGGGGGTAAAACATTAAATTACATGCTAATGGCATAGACTGGCTCATAATCATGTAAATGATCAATAGCATGAAATGGTATAATTTTTATACCATTAATTATGAACATAATTTAAATAGTAAATGTGACATGACTACACTTGTGGATAATTTACATATAAAATTGACATAAATGACGAATATGTAAATTAAATAAAGGATGATCATGCCTAACCCGAGGTTAGATTGAGTTGTGGTGTAAAACTGTCCGGAAACGCCCGACACATCCAGTAACCACAACAACACCTATCTAATGTGAGAGGTTAGTGCATCATGCCCAAGAAAAACCCGAGGTTAGATTGAGTTGTGGTGTAAAACTGCCCGGAACCGCCCGACACATCTAGTAATCGCAACAACACAAATCTAATGTGAGAGGTTGGTGCATTAATAAATCAATTAATGCTAATGAACAAGACATGCTAAGAATGGTAGGGTTAAGTTTACTAAGGCAACACTTAACCAGTACAACATGTTAATTAAACAAATGGTAGGGTTAAGTTAACTAAGGCAACACTTAACCGATATAACATGATGTACGGTAGGGTTAAGTAACACAAGAAGGCGACACTTAACCAATATATAACATGATGTATGGTAGGGTTAAGTAACACAAGAAGGCAACACATAATCAATATATATAACATGATGTATGATAGGGTTACGTAACACAAGAGGGCAACACTTAACCAATATATATAACATGATGTATGATAGGGTTAAGTAACACAGGAGGGCAACACTTAACCAATATAACATGATGAACGAGTGGGGTTAAGTTAATAATAAAACACTTAACCAATATAACATGACGTGTGGGTGAGTTAAGTTAACATGAATGGACAACACTTAACCAATATTACATGAATGAGGCGGATAGGGTTAAGGCAAGCTTAACCAATAATACGTATTGACTTGATCAGTGGGAGTGTTAAGTACATCTCATGTAGGTGGGTAATATTAGTATATATAGGCTCACAAACTTAACCGTTAAATAAACATGCTTGACTGGGTGGGAGGGTTAAGTACATCTCGTGTAGGTGGGTAATATTTGTATATATATAGGCCCATAAACTTAACCAGTAGGAAACCCTAGTAACGGGGACCCATTTCAGCAGTAACCCATATAGATGTATCATGGTACCCTGAACTAGGCAGGGTGGGGCACGATTACTGGGCTGATTAGAAGCGGTCAAAATAGCGGCAGGGGGTACGTCAGTGTAGGTTCTGACAGTTTACGGGCGTGCACGTACTCCGGAGTTGGAAAAAGTAGGCACTGGGTACCAGTAGTTATACACTGTGCATCTTGAATCGTGTCGGGTTGCTATCATAAGGATTGATACACCTTATGGTGGGACCAGCACAGGGTATCTACACGCAAGAGAGGGCCGATTGACACAGACACATGGAATATTAATACAAGTAGGGAGCCGATCGATAGGGTAGTAAGGGTACATCTAACATCCTTGTGGCAATTAGGCTGATTGAGGTAAGATCCTCCTACTAGATGTACACCTGAAGGCTACCACAATTGCGGGGATTGGGATCACGTTATAATATTATCGTTTTATACAGATTACTAGTTGGGACACTAGTTAGGCGGTGCAGAGATATAGAAATCAGAATAATAGGGTAGTAGCGAAGCAGAGAAAGAGTAGAAGCGCATCCAATTTGACTTGCTTAATCTTGTCTTAAGTTATCTTGTTTTATGGTATTGTCATATTTTCGATTTATTCATGTCGTGATCCTTTATCTTGTTTACATGCTGAAAAATCACTGGACTTACCAAACTTATTTCTGACCTGTTTTCTTTCGTCTTCTTTTCTTCCGTTTCCCCCCTCCAGGTATCCGGGAGGGAATAACTCAGCTTAGTTTGGACCGTTTCTCTTTCCAAGCTTGGAGATTCTGTGATGTATGGCTTGGAACCTCTTATCTTTGGCCATGGCTGTGATTGCACTTTAATTTGGGGACTTATGCTACTTTGTTATGTTTTATGCTTCTTATATACTTGGAAGTTTTTGAATCTAGATAGAAGTTTTATGTAATACTTTTAAGTATGAATTAGTCAATTGTTGTAAAAGCTTGACTGAACTACGTTGTTTATAAAATGACTTTATTTTCTGTTGCTTTATTTGTCTGTCTTGTAATTTATCTGCATCTCTTACCTATAACGCTTCATTGAAGTTAATACATTCCCTTTGTGAGTGACATTAATGGAGGTGGGGTGTTTCACTTGGTATCAGAGCTGAAGGTTACTAGATCAGATAAAAGATTTGAAATATTATTTTCGAAACGATTTTAAAAGAAACATTTTCAAAAGAAAAGTTTTGTTTTAAAGGCATATTCCCCAAAGTCATATGCACTATCTTTTGATCCTCTGTTTGAATCCTTGTTTTCTTCTTTCCTGAGTCTCTGGGACTCCTGGCTTTTTAGGAGGTAACCTCATCGCGGCATGGTTCCGTAGGCTTGATGAGACTACGACACCTGTCAAAGGGCAAAGTAGTGCCCAACTTCCATCTATAGCCGCAGTAGTTTCACCTGCGGCTAATTTTCTTTCAAGCTTTGTAGGGTTTTCCATGCGATGGAGGCAGCTTTCGAGAGACTTGTCAACATGTTACACAAGGATGGTAAAGATAAGAATGAGGGAGTTTGGTTAAGGAGCACAACCCAAGGATGAGAAACTCATGGATATGGACTTGGTTCACAAAGGTGGTAAAAAGAAAGAGGTGTAAGTGGAAGAATCACAGGACAAGAAGGGAGGAAAGAATAGAAAAATCTAAGATAAGAGGAAGTGTCGTTATTATGGTATAACAGGACATATAATTAAGGACAAAGGCAAGAACAAAGGACAGGATTTTCCGGAGGGCAAGTGCATGTTCTCACCGCCAGCGTACCTGAGAGAGAGAGGTAGTAAAGCTTCTATTGAAAAAGTTTAGTTTTTCTTTTTGATCATCCTTTTAGTACTCTTTTTTATTTTAGCGCTTCACATTCGTTTATATCTTCTTCCATAGTTGTGTCTCTGCACCTTAGTACTTGTATAATAGAAGATCCCATTATCGTCTCAAATCCAATTGGTGGTTCGGCTCATTTATCTTTGATTTGTAAGGATTTGAGAATAGCAATGTTAAGTGTTGAGTTTAAGTGTAATGCTTATGTTTTTGATTTCATGGGTTATGGGTTGGTTCTAGGCATGGATTGGTTAGCTAGTAATTGTGAAAGGAGGGTAGTTAGACTTTTGACTTGCCTCGGGAATACCCTCGAGATTTCATGCGATCTTAAGGGATCAGTTAGGCTTAGCTACCTAGTATCACTTGATGCATATATCGACGATTTTCGATCCATTAGAGTAGTCCATGAGTACGCAGATGTTTTTGATTAGGTTAGGGGTTTGTCCCTTAAAACGAGAGATAGACTTCCGCATATATCTAGTTGACAATGCAAAGCCAGTTGCATTACCTGTACGACACATGACTCCAAGGGAAAGAAAGGGCTCAATAAACAAGTAAAAGAGTTACTTGAGAAAGGGTTCATAAGGCGAAGTACTTCTAAATGGGGTGCTCCAGTTGTTTTCGCTACAAAGGCGGATGGTTCACTTCGCTTGTGCATAAATGATATTTTGGTTTTGTCTAAGAGTGAGGAAGAACATGCTTTGCATCAAAGGGAAGTCTCGGATATCCTCCAAGCACATTAGCTTAAGGTTAGGTTTTCTAAATATCGTTTTTGAAGAGAAAAAAAAGTAAGGTTTCTAAGACAAGTGATATCCAAGGAAGGGATGACAGTAGATCCCGCAAAAGTAGTTGCGGTGCAAGATTAGAAGGTCCCGAGGAATGCAACAGGAGTAAGAAATTTTCTTGGATTAGCGGGCTGGTATAGGAAGTTAATTAAGGACTTTATGAAGGTATCGGCCCCACTTACTAGATTGACGAAGAAGAATCTAACTTTTTCTTGGGATTTTATTGTGATGTCACTTTCCAACGATCGAAGAGGGCTCTTACAACGGCCCCAGTTTTGACTTTTACCTTACGGTAGTAAAAAGGTTTACGGTATACATGGACGCATGCGGCATGGGACTAGGCGCCATTTTGATATAAGAAGGAAGGGTAAGGTCGTAGAGGATGCTTTAAGAAGAAGAAGGTTGACTTCTAGTCCTCTTTATGTGAAAAGGAAAAGTTCAGAATACATATCAAACTTTGATTTTAAAACCTTCGGTTAAGTTAGTAGTCGGCATCGTTAGGAGTAAGACCTACGCTTTTGAATTAAATAGGGACTTCACAAAGAAAAGACTCTCAGATAGCTGACGCAATGGATAAATTAAGTAAAGAAGAGACCTCTAATCACCTTAATAAATACACTCAGTAACGTGGTTAGCATGACACAGCAGGAGTTGTAATGCCGAGTATACGAGAAGTAGAAAAGGTGGAACGAGAGGCGATAGTGAAATGAGTTCCAACTCATATTCTGGAAACAGAAATTAAGAAGCTACGCAATCGTGAAGTTAAGACAGTCAGTGCAATATGGAGTGAAACTCAAGAAGATGCGACTTAGAAGACCGAAGACTAGATACGCGCATCATACCCTTTTTGAGGGTATATCCTTGATCTCTCTTTTTTTTGTAAAGTTTATTATATCCTCTCGGTCCTATCCTCGATTCTTAGGTAGAAGCCAATGGATGTAAACATGTGTTTGAGACATGTTATGTTTGGTGGATGCAAGTGGATGTAAGTGTTAGCTAATGGTTGCTCGTGGATGCATATACACACACATTAGGCACTAGATCTGCTCCGTCACTTCCATATTGCATATGCATGAGTGGATTTTTTATATATATGGATTGAAACTTGATGTGATATCATATGGATGTTTCATTTGTATGAATGATTGAGCACTCATATAGAAGTTACAAAGTACGATTAGGAATAATTGCATACATGAGGGACTCATAGTACTGACATAATTCGCATTAAGGAGATCAACTTAATCAGTAGACCGTCTGATTTTGCATTAGATAAGGAGATGTACACACACTATACATATAATCATGAAAGCATTAGAAATCTTTTTAAGGACAAGAATGCCTCTGATTGATGATTGAGTAGATGGATGTTGGATGTTAGGATACATTCTTCTTAACTTACAGATTTCGGAGATGAAATCCTTTAAGGAGGGGAGAATGTAACACCCCGTATTTTCTGTGAATATTAAAGCAACAAATTAAAGAATACTTAATTTTAAAAGTGAGAATTAAGGGAAACGGGTTACGCCATTGCGTTCGTCTCGGAATTCTGTTTGGGATAGAGTCCGAGTTTGCGTAAATCGGACAACGTATGGAGAAGTTATGAGCCGTAGAAGTTTGTACACGCGCAAGGAAGTATATATATATACACAAAATCATCTCCATAACCAAAGTAAGTCAAAGACGAGTGAGCAGGAAAGATCCCGCTCAAATGGTGTCGACCCCCTTTAATGGGGGTAGACATAGGTTTCGACCCCCCTAAAGGGGGTAGACCCCTTCCGAGATCCAGTTCCTGTGACGATTTCTGTAGTTGTGAGCTGATGTGGCCTTCTTTGATTAGCCCGGTGACGAAATCTGATGTATTAGGGCTTATGTGTCATACTGTGATTGGCTGAATGACACATCTCTTTGGTTTAGATGGCTTTGATTACTCCTAGACTGATCTAAAGGATAGAATTAATCCTAGACTTTTATATAATCAACTCAAACCCTAAACCTAAAACACATAAACACATTTTATAAAGCCATCATGTTGTCTCTCTCTGAACTAGCGTATCCTCCATCTTCTCAAAACTAGAATATCTTCTTTAACTAGAAATCAATTAGAAGAACATCAATAGTCTACATTAAAGGAATAGCTTAACAAATTCAGAAATCAGATTCCAGAATACAAGAACTGTTCTTTTTCTGTAAGTTCAGTTATTCTTTAGATTTGAACAAATAAAAGTCATGATTTGTAATGAAATGAAAGTAGAACTGTACCTAGTTGTAAGATAATCATATTCTGATTCATGTTTATCCGTGTAGCAATTCTGAAATTACCTATGCCTACGAGGCTATTGTGATTGATACAATTTATCATGTTGTATATAAATTTGGTGATGAACCTATCATGTTGTATATTAATTTGGTGATGAACCCATCATGTTGTATGAATTTGGTGAAGAACCTATCATGTTGTATATTAATTTGGTGATGAACCTATCATGTTGTATATATATATTTGGTGATTCTTTTATGATATGTTATATGCAAGTTCATAAGCTAAATCATGTTCATATAGGCTTATATGTCTAGATCTACATGCTTAGATGTTTAGATCTATGTTAATTTGGTCCAACTCAAGTGCAAGTTCACATTTACATGCTTAATTAAATTTTTGTAGTACTATGCCAAATTTATATCACACATGCTTAGTTAATCTATACTGTTTTATGCCGTGGAATGTTACATGTCCCTTTGTTTTTCCCTTTTGTTTATGAGTTAGGCTAATTTGCGAGCCTAACGTTCTATGTAATTATGCGAACGAATAACAGGGGATACGTTTGGGTAAAACATTAAATTACATGCTAATGGCATAGTTGGCTCATAATCATGTAAATGATTAATAGCATGAAATGGTATAATTTGTATACCATTAATTATGAACATAATTTAAATAGTAAATGTGACATGACAACACTTGTGGATAATTTACATATAAACTTGACATAAATGACGAATATGTATATTAAATAAAGGATGAACATGCCTAACCCGAGGTTAGATTGAGTTGTGGTGTAAAACTGCCCGGAACCGCCCGGCACATCTAGTAACCGCAACAACACCTATCTAATGTGAGAGGTTAGTGCATCATGTCCAATAAAAACCTGAGGTTAGATTGAGTTGTGGTGTAAAACTGCCCGGAACCGCCCGGCACATCCAATAACCGCAACAACACAGATCTAATGTGAGAGGTTGGTGCATTAATAAATCAATTAATGCTAATGAACAAGACATGCTAAGAATGGTAGGGTTAAGTTAACTAAGGCAACACTTAACTAGTACAACATTTTAATTAAACATATGGTAGGGTTAAGTTAACTAAGGCAACACTTAACCGATATAACATGATGTATGGTAGGGATAAGTAACACAAGAAGGCAACACTTAACCAATATTTAACATGATGTATGCTAGGGTTAAGTAACACAAGAAGGCAACACTTAACCAATATATATAACATGATGTATGATAGGGTTAAGTAACACAAGAGGCCAACACTTAACCAATATATATAACATGATGTATGATAGGGTTAAGTAACACAAGAGAGCAACACTTAACCAATATAACATGATGAACGAGTGGGGTTAAGTTAATAGAAAACACTTAACCAATACAACATGATGTATGGGTTAAGTTAACATGAATGGAAAACACTTAACTAATATTACATGAACGAAGCGGATAGGGTTAAGGCAAGCTTAACCAATAATACGTATTGGCTTGATCAGTGGGAGGGTTAAGTACATCTCGTGTAGGTGGGTAATATTAGTATATATAGGCCCACAAACTTGACCGTTAAATAAACATGCTTGAATCAGTGGGAGGGTTAAGTACATCTCGTGTAGGTGGGTAATATTTGTATATATAGGCCCAAAAATTTAACCAGTAGGAAACCCTAGTAACGGGGACGCATTTCAGCAGTAACCCACATAGATGTATCATGGTACCCTGAACTAGGCAGGGTGGGACACGATTACTGAGCTGATTATAAGCGGCCAAAATAGCGGCAGAGGGTACGTCAGTGTAGGTTCCGATGGTTTACGAGCATGCACGTACTCCGGAGTGGGAAAAATCAGGCACTGGGTACCAGTAGTTATACACTGTGCATCTTGAATCGTGTCGGGTTGCTATCATAAGAATTGATACACCTTATGGTGGGACCAGCACAGGGTATCTACACGCAAGAGAGGGCCGATTGACACAGACACATGGAACATTAATACAAGTAGGGAGCCGATCGATTGGGTAGTAAGGGTACATCTAACATCCTCGTGGCAATTAGGCTGATTGAGGTAATATCCTCCTACTAGATGTACAACTGAAGGCTACCACAATTGCGGGGATTGGGATCACATTGTAATATTATCATTTTATACAGATTACTAGTTGGGACACCAGTTAGGCGGTGTAGAGATATAGAAATCAGAATAACAGGGTAGTAGCGAAGCAGAGAAAGAGTAGAAGCGCACTCAGTTTAACTTGCCTTATCTTGTCTTAAGTTATCTTATTTTATGGTATTGTCCTATTTTCAGTTTATTCATGTCATGATCCTTTATCTTGTTTACATGCTGAAAATCACTGGACTTACCAGACTTATGTCTGACCTGTTTTCTTTAGTCTTCTTTTCTTCTATTCCCCCCCAAGTAGTCAGGGATGGAATAGCTCAGCTTAGTATGGACCGTTTCTCTTTCCAAGCTTGGAGATTCTGTAACGTATGGCTTGGAACCTCTTATCTTTGGCCATGGCTGTGATTGCACTTTAATTTGGGGACTTATGCTACTTTGCTATGTTTTATGCTTCTTATATACTTGGAAGTTTTTGAATCAAGATAGAAGTTTTATGTAATACTTTTAAGTATGATTGAGTCAGTTGTTGTAAAATCTTGACTGAACTACGTTGTTTATAAAATGACTTTATTTTCAACTGCTTTATTTGTTTGTCTTGTAATTTATCTGCATCTCTTACCTATAATGCTTCACTGAAGTTAATGCATTCCCTTTGTGAGTGACATTAATGGAAGTGGGGTGTTTCGGGTACTAAATGGAGCTCTGGTAGCTACAGATCCGCAGGTCAACCGTGGCCAAGTTCCGGGTCAGTCGACCACTTTGCCTCCATTCCAGGGCTCGACTCAACTCCCTGGGCAAACAACTCCTGATCCAGTGCAATCTTTGGGTCAGCCAGAACCACGAACGTTGCAGCATCTGGTTCGACCCAACGTCTTTGCATACCCGTATTATGCAGCTATCCCTTCAATGAAGAGTTAGGGATAACAACCCTCTGTGTCACCAAGACCACTCTACCATACCGTCCCTCAATGCAACAAAGGGAAATGCTACTATAAACCACTCTAACATCTCCCCAGGTGGGGGCAATACCGAGCCCTGGATGGATACCACTTACCTAAATCGGCATAATCCCACTACCATAGGTATGGTTCAATCCAATAATAACCAAGCAACTTTATCTAGCATTGGACCAGTTCCTGTGACGGGGGACCACCTTCACTCAACTCTCAGAGGTCGAGCCGAGCCAACCCTAGGAGGTCGAGGCATGCTCCCACTCGGCCCTAGCATTGGGATTCTCACCAATGTCCTCAGTGCAGAGTTGGATTCATGGCAACGAATCCTTGGAGATGGAAGCCAGCTTGCAAGCATCATCAAACGCTTCACTAGAGGCACATCTTCTCAACAGGATGTGGATGATGTAACAACCCGGAAAATCAAAGCCAATTTAAAATTTTTAATTTGGCCATTTCAATGAATAATGACTCAGAAATAGCGTGGCAGTTTGAAATTTTGAATTAAACTTTGACTGAATGTGCAAGATGCAAAATAAACCAGATTTTAGTGAAACCAAAAATATTTAAATCTGTTTAAAAATATCTTTCTAAAGAATCCGAAAAATTGAAATTTCATAGCGGAAATCAAAAGTTATGGCCAGTTGAATATTCAGAATGGTCGCTATGGAATAAATATTGCCGTTAAAAATAGATATTTTGCAAACGACCTCCGTTTTCGATGAAACCACTTTGGTTGGATCCGAAATGTCAAATTATTGTTAGGTTTCAAATTCCATAACTTTTGGAGTTGATATGTGAGCATGGCAAAAGAAAATGCGTTTGGTAATTTCAATTTGAATTGGATCGACCAGAAAAAGTCCATTTTTCAAACGATCTCCAAATTTGACGAAATCAGTTTTGTTGGGATCGTATCGTCCCAACATAGCCAGATTTATTTTTCTGGAATTTTTGGAATCGGTATGTGGCCTTGGCAAATTAAAATGTACATTCAAATCCATATTTGAATGTTTTATATTTTAATTTAAGGAAAAACTGACTGAAATAGTCGAATGGGCTTACGAAAATTATTCCATTGTGTCCGGAATGGGGGTATTTAGCTAGGGGCGACAGTGGTGGGGTTTGATTTGGAGTTCGGATGGGAAAACACTATATTTTGGAATTTATGTAAATATCGGCGAATCGGGAAATTCCATTCATTAAATAAAAAAAACAAAAAAAACCGCGTTTTCTCTCTCACCGACCACAATCGAAGGCGGAAAATCGTTCCATCCTTCCCGACCAGATTCCGGCTGAACCAAGCCGAATTAGCCTTCGCCCCAGTTGGGAATTTTGTAGATCTCCCTCTCCTCTTCAAATCCATACCAAGTTTGGAATTTTTCATTGTGTATTTTCGTCGAACCAGTGCCACGAAGTTCGAAACTTCCCGCTGCCGCCGAAGCTTCCTCCCTACGTCAAACTGGGCCCCACTGTAGGCGAACGTGCGCTGCTCCTCCCTCTTCTACCCAATGCAACCCGATCCTCCTCTTGCGCAAAATTCGCGTGCAAATTCAAAACCTAGTTTCGAACGAATTCAGAGAGGTAACGACATGTTTATTTTTAACTGTTTATAATAGTTTAAAGCGCTACGAATCGTGATTTCACTATAAAAATCATATCTTTTTCGTATGTTGTCGAAATCCAGTGAAACAAGAGACATTGGACTCGTGGCAACGTCCTCTACATTGTAGAAGAGACCGGAGAATTTTTGGAGCTCGCTACAATTTTAGGCGAAGCCGAAAGCAAAGTGAGATTTCTAAATTCAATTTAATTTAGAAATAAAATATATTAGGTTGTAGATGGAGTTTAGAAACTCCCAACACCGTCGTCCACAAACCATGGACGACTTGTTTGAGTTGTGGTGTGAAATTTGGTTGATATTGCGAATGGTTGATAATGGTTGTTTGTGGTTGAAACAAAATTGAACTTGTTTGTAGAAAAATTCAATGTGATATTAAAATGATCAAAATGTTTAGATCATTAGGATAAGCCCCTTAGGGAACGCTGCTAGGCCTAAGGTAGTGCGAGGAGCCGTATTCGGGACGGTGCCAATTTTAAACCCCCTGCCGCTATACTACCGAAATTTTCTAAAATATTTATGTGTTTGAATTATATTCATATGTTGAAATATATTCATGTGTTGATAATTTATTTATGATTGAAATAAATTGCTTAGACCAAGAAAATCACATTTTTATCATGTATATGAAGTATATAAAATATTCGTATGTTGAGAAAAATTTTAAAACGATAAAAATCACATTTTTATCGCATGAATGAAGTTAGAAAAATATTCATACGTTAAATAAAATGTTTGAACGATAAAAATCACATTTTTATCGCATGTATGAAGTATATAAAATATTCATATGTTAAGAAAGACATTGGAACGATAAAAATCACATTTTTATCATCTAAGTGAGGTTAGAAAAATATTCATGTATTGAATAAATTCTTTGAACGATAAAAACATTTTTTTTATCAAGTATATGAAGGGTTAAAAATATATTCATAGGTTGAATAAATGGTTTGAACAATAAAATTAACATTTTATTGTATGGATAAGTCGCTAAAAATATTCATGTATTGAAATAAATATTTGTTGGTTAAAAAAATAATATTTTTAACACATATATGAAGTGAAAATGGTTTGGAAATCGAAGAATGAATTATATTTATATATATATATAAATTAAAATAAAACGAATAACGACGCTGTAGTTCGTGTTTTGAAATTGTAATTTTAAACGATTATACCGAGAAATCCGACCATCGGATTTTCCCAAAACTGGAACCGTTGGGTCCGCTTTGAAAAGATCTTTCCAACGATATAAAACTTGTAAAGATCCAACAGTTAGATTGTGTGAAATGTTTAATTCAAATCTAAATGAAAACAACGCCAGAATGAGTTATATATATATATATATATAAATTAAAATAAAATAAATAACGACGTTGTAGTTCGTGTTTTGAAATCGTAATTTTAAACGATTGTACCGGGAGATCCGACCGTCGGATTTTCCCAAAACAAGAACCGTTGGATCCGCTTTGAAAAGATCTTTCCAATGATATAAAATTTGTAAAGATCCAACGTTAGATTTTTAGATATGAGTAAATCAAATCTGAAGAAAAACAACGCTAGGGTCGCGTTATGGCCTAAAGCTTCGTTTAAATAAAATGTAATATTTTTAAATAAATAAAAATAGCGATGAATCGTTATAAAATATTATAAACGATTTGAAATGGTAATAAACCGAATTTACTTGGTTTATTGGATATTTGACGGTTGAATGTGTTTGACATGAAAATTACATTAATGAACTGAATTATGGATGTCAAATAATTTAACCATAGAAAGAATTTATTTAAATTCTATGTATACGTGAATTATTTGAAAAGACCGAGTTAATTCTCATTTCAAATAATTGATCGACGATGAGAAGTCGAAGATATGAAGACGGTGCAAGACCGATGATCTTCACATCGAATGGATGGCTACTGATGCCTTTGATGGGAGTTGCTACCCTGAAGGGGTTACAGTGGTGGTTGTCCGGACGTACTTGTTGATTGTTCAGATGTGCGAGGCCTCTCTCCTGTATTGGACATATGGGACGAGGAATAAGGTGCCTCCGGTTTCGTTCAGTCCCAGAATGGACTTGTAAATGGATGTGTGTCTGACGTTGTAGGTTGACAACGTGGCATGCAGAGATGCTGTGATCAAGGCTTTTGTTGAAAAGCAGAGTCTTGTGGTTGATGATCAAAGCATGGTTTTAATATAGCTATATTTGTGTATAGAGTTGATTTGCAAGCCTCACACCTTGATATGAACCAGAAACGGGAAAGGACATCAGGGAGGACATGCGTTTCCTTCTAGTTAGGAGTAGTGTCAGGGTTTTGCAAGCCCTGATGTTTTACTTATGTGGATGATGGAAAGCGAGGCACCTCGGTTATTTCGGTCTCTGCGGAGCCGATGGATGGTTTGGTAGATATATCGACCAGTTTTACGCCCCACAAGGCGGGGAAACACAGTGTTCTAGCATTTTAATCCACTCCGTGTGGACCGACCCTGACGATCCAAGGGCCAACCTGTGTCTGGGTCCTGATACACGGGATAGATTGTCTCGAGGCGGTAAGGACGATCCCTTGCCTTGGTTCATGATGGAAATCCAACTTCCAATACGACATGTGCGGTTTTGATTGTAAACCTATATATGGCGACATGATATATGGTACCCATGCCGTCTAGGATTGATAGATTATGATTGAAATTGTTTTTGAAACATATATGCACTAGTACTAATATCAAATGATTTTGATTTATACGTATCAAGCATATTTTGGACATTATAAGGTAAAACTCTATCCTCCGGTTTGCGTTGCATTGTGTGATGGGACCTGAGTCTTATAATGGCTTCATTTTTGAAAAAAGCATTTCGATGTTTAAATGATTTACTTGTTTTAAGCACTGGCAATCCAATGGAGTAAACCCGTTCCGCGTTAGCGGCGTGGTCCTGTGATTGGCCTTATTATAAAATAAGTTAAGTAGATTTCTCGTACCAGTCCCATGACTGACTCGTAGTTTGTTTCACTTTGCAAACTCGGGTGCCCCTATTTCTACACGGGCATCCTTGTGTTCAGGTTTTAGCAGGCTCATTCTGGATAGCTATGGAGCTGAAGATGGATTCTATCACTTCTATTATGCTGTTCAGCTTTTGTTATGTATATTATGTTGGATTCCGCTGTAGACATTTTATATAAAGCTGAAACTGTATTTTGTACTATGTATGATGTTGTAATACTGTGTAACTCTGATGATTATATTTGTTGCAGTGTAATTTATTGTACATTATCTGGTGTAATGATATATTTCTTTTCTGCTGTTATTGTTTGTGTGTTATATTCCAAAGATTATCCTTACTTCCGTGGCACAGGGGTTTAGGGTCATCACATCTGGTATCAGAGCTTTGGTTAATCTTAGCTGAGGAATATACCATGTTAGCAAACTCATCAGAAATAGAACTAGTAGTGTTCTAAGATGAATTACTCATTATAGAAAGGATCAGTAATATCCTTGAATGAGTAAAGCAGAATAAAATACACCCCAATAGACACATATACATTCAAATATATGTCTCTATGCTGTACAATATCTTTTCTGTTGGCCTGACACTTTGTCTGCTGTTTGCAGACATAGAAAATGAGTGGTACAAGCAGAAGAAGTAATTCTATGGTTCGACAATCTAATGAGCCAGTTGTGCTCCCACAGCCAGGATCAGATATGGAAGCTCTATTAAAGAAGTATCGAAATCTGGGTGGAGCACCATTCTAGGGCAATGAATCCATTATTCAAACACAAGCATGGATGCGTTCTACTGAGAGAATTTTTGAAGGTTTCAAGCTGAGGGATGACTATAAAAGATTACTGGCATCTTGGGCACTCAAAAATGAAGCTTTAGTCTGGTGGGAAACTATTATTAAGGATAATCCAGAAGGTAATATTACCTTGGATAGATTTAAATAAATTTTCAATGAAAGATTTATTCCTCCAGAAGCAACTGATTGACTATACGATGAGTTCTACTATCTGATACAAGGAGATATGACCATTTAGGAGTATCAGGATAAATTCAGCAGACTTTCTCATTTTGCCCCGGAGCTAATTGAAAATCCAAAGAGGAAGAATCTGAGGTTTATTAACGGGCTTCAAAGAAGGTACCAAAATTGGGTAACTGCACATGTGAAGCTTCCCTTTTTTGAAATGATATACATGGCTTATCACTATGAGGATCTTGACAAGCAAGGCCTTTTGGAGGACGAAGAGGAAGTCAGTTCTAACAATAAGAGGAAGTTTGAAACTGATAGCCCCGAGACAAGTACGCAGCCGGAGGCAAGTATGAAGTCCGAGTTCAGTAAGAGGCCTAAAGCCAATTGGAAAAAAAGTTAAATATGAGAAAGAACCAGTAACGACTGCCATATGCAATAACTGCAATAAGCTAGGGCATTTGCAAAGGAATTGCAAATCCTCGAAGAAAGGAAGAAATGTCAGATCAAAATCCAATAAGAAGGTTCGAGAGAGCAGGGGATGTCGTAACTGCCACTAGGCTGGTCATATTGATAAAAATTGCCAGCTATTAAGGAAATCTGAAAAGGTACATGTAAATGAAGTGGCAGAAACTTCAGCACTCTCAGCTAGTCAGGGAAGGCCAGATGTTTTGGAAGGCACGCTTACTGTCAAAAATATTCCAGTTAAAGTATTGTTTGATACAGGTGCGTCATGAAGCTTTATTGCAAGTAATGCGGTTAAGAAATTGGATTTGAAATTGAAAAAGCTCAAAGAGCCCATCACTGTCCATAATCCGGTTGGGGGTTCCCTCAATCTTAGTTGGATTTGTGGGGTGCCTATTTCATTTTCCTATTATCGGTTCCCTACCATCTCGATCGTCATGAATTTTACCGAATTTGATCTTATTTTGGGATTGGATTGGTTAACCAAATACGAGGCTGAGGTTAAATGCGCCGAGAGAGTTGTTAAGGCAAAGATTAAATTAGGGAATTATATAACCATACCATGTGAAGGTCCGAATTTGGATAGAAAAGACTTTTGGTCAGCTCTTGATGGTTCTCCTGCTCAAATAAAAAATATTCCTATCGTTACAAAGAATATTCCGGTCGTCATAGAAAATATTCATGTCTTCAAGAATTATGCGGATGTGTTTTAAGAAGTTGTTAGCTTACCTCTGCGTAGAGAAATTGACTTCAAAATCGCTTTAATTCAAAATGCAAGGCCGGTAGTACACACTATTCGAAGAATGACCTTGAAGGAAAAAGAAGAATTAGACAATCAAACTCGATAGCTTGTATGGAAGGATCTGATCAGGCCTAGTTTCTCTGATTGGGGAGCCGCAGTGGTGTTTGTTCCAAAGTCAGATGGTCCTCTCAGACTATGTGTGGATTATCGTGACTTGAACAAGCAGACGTTGAAAGATAAATACCCATTGCCGCGAATTGATGATTTATTGGATCGACTGAATGGCGTGCAAGTATTTTCAAGGATGGACCTAGCTATAGGTTTCCATCAACTTCGTATTGCCGAGGAATGTGTTCCTCTGACGGCATTCAGAGGTCCAGATTTATTCTACGAGTGGTTAGAAATTTCGTTCGACTTATGCAGCGCTCCAGCGTATTTTGTCGATCTAATGAACAGAGTATTCAGGGAGGTCTTGAATAAATTTGTACTGGTTTTCATTGATGACATATTGATCTTCTCTAAGTCAGATAACGAGCATGTAAAACATTTGGAACAAGTGTTGGAAATTCTCAGAAAGAATGTTTTAAAAGCCAAATTTTCCAAATGTATATTCTGGTAAGAAGAAGTGAAGTTCCTTGGTCACGTTGTATCAAAGGAAGGAATTTCAGTTGATCCAAGCAAGATTACAGCTATTCAGGATTGGAAACAACCTAGTACGCCCACAGAAGTCAGAAGTTTTCTTGGATTGGCTAGTTATTATTGGAAATCCGTTAAGGATTTTTCGAAGCTATCTAGTCCATTAATGTTGCTTACTAAGAAGCACGCAAAATTTAAGTGGACCCCAGAATGTGAGGCAGCTTTCCAAGAGCTGAAATTAAGAGTGACAACTGCTCCAATATTAATGATTATTGATGGTAATCAGGATTTGACGGTCTGGACGGATACTTCTATTGGAGGTCTTGGTGCGGTATTAATGCAAAGAGGCCAAGTTGTTGCTTATGCTAGCCGTCAGCTGAAGCCGCATGAAAAAAGATACGCTACTCATGATCTTGAGTTGTTAGCTATCGTATTTGCTTTGAAAATCTGGAGACATTATCTATTGGGTGAGAAGTTCGAATTATATACTGATCATCAATCATTGAAGTATTTATTCACCCAGAAAGATCTGAATCTGAGGTAGCAGTGTTGGCTAGAATTTGTCGTGGAATATGATCTTGATATTTTGTATACTCCGGGGAAAGCCAATGTTGTGGCTGATGCGCTCAGCAGGAAGGATGTGATCATCGCCAATCTTATAAATACGCATACTGTGATTGATAAAATATCTGCTCTTCGAAAGGATGATCACTTCATTCAGAAGATCAGAGAGAGAATTCGAAAAGGTGAACCCACGAGTTTCCAAATTAACAACGATGGTATTCTGAGGTTAAAAGGCCGAATTTGTGTTCCAGACATTCTTGAACTCCGAAGTGAAGTACTGGATGAGTGTCACAAATCCAAACTTAGTATCCATACAGGAGTGATTAAAATGTATAATGATATCAAACGCACTTTCTGGTGGAGATATATGAAAAGAGACATTTCTTTATATGTTAGCAGGTGCTCTACCTGCCAACAGGTCAAAAGCGATCAACAGAAACTCACTGGATTGTTGCAACCGTTGGAGATTCCAAATTGGAAGTGGGAATAAATTTCTATGGATTCCATCGATGGCTTGCCCATAACCAAGAGAGGAAATGACAGTATATGGGTGATTGTAGATCTTTTCACGAAGACCGCTCATTTTATACCTGTCAAATCGTCTAGAACAGCTCAAAGTCTAGCGCAGATTTATTTCAAAGAAATTGTTGAACTGCATGGAGTCCCCATTAGCATAGTCAGTGATAGAGACCCGATTTTTGCTAGTAAATTCTGGGAAGCATTCCAAGCAGAATTTGGAACGAAACTGAACCTGAGCACCGCGTATCATCCTCAAACAGATGGACAAACTGAGAGGGTGAATCGTATTCTAGAATATTTATTGCGGGCTTATATTATTGACTTTGGCGGATCATGGGAAGATCACTTGCATTTGGTTGAGTTCTCATACAACAACAGCTACCAAGCGAGCCTGAAAATGTCACCATTCGAAGCACTGTATGGTAGACCGTGTAGATCTCCCGCATGTTGGGTAGAACCTGGTAATAGACTTGTATTGGGACCCGATATGATTCGCGAAGCTTCAGACAAAGTCGATTTCATTAAGAAACGATTGCAAACAACTCAAAGCCGACAGAAGAGCAAGGCAGATTCATGAAGAAGATATTTGGCTTTTTCTGTTGGTGACTATGTGTATTTAAGGGTTTCTCCAATGAGAGGAGTAGTCCGATTAGGCAAAACAGGGAAGTTGGCGCCTAGATTTATTGGTCCATTTCCTGTGCTCGAACGGATTGGAACTCTTACTTATAGGGTTCGATTGCCTGATTGGTTGGCTAGAGTACATGATGTGTTTCAGGTGTCTCAACTTCGAAAGCATGTGCATGATTCAGACTTGGTCATGGAAGAAGCTGCACAACAAGACTTGGAAATTACTCCAGAATTAGCTGTGAGAAGAGAACCGATAAAGATTATTGGAAAAGAAACTAAAGAGCTAAGGAACAAGAAGGTTCACTTGGTCAAAGTGCAGTGGAGTGGAGATCCGCGGGATTGTACTTGGGAAACTGAAGCGAGCATTAAGCAAGCTTATCCCAATTGCAGAGTGGACATCTCTGATTAACTCTGGTGCAAGGTATATTTACAATATTTTCCATTTCCGTTTTGTTTCCTACTTCACTATTGTTTTCGTTTTGGGATGAGTAGTTTTAACTATATATAACCCGACCTTAGCAAATATGATTTTTAAGTATATATATTTAAAGAAACTATATATTTGAAAAAGTTAATCAATAAATTGATTGCTGGTTGTGTTGTGTGATTGTTAGTTTAATTAATTAATAGCATTAGAATAATAAAACCAACATGTGAATGAAAGGTAAATTTAGCCAACTCGATCAAATATTGAACTGGATTAAAATTTTGTTAGAGTTTCTTGTATATACATGCATATACATTGAACATGTAAATGGATTAGCTGTTGAGTAAAGAATTTATTTGCGTGCCCGATAAATAGGTAAACCTTAATGAGTTGGATGCACAATTTTATTTATTATACAAACTACTGTGAATGCCATTGGATGCAGAGTGTTGGTTGTTCTATGTGAGATTATAAACGTCGCCATAGGATAGTAACAATTAATTTTGAAATACACTATATGGCATACTGCGTGAAGATAGCATACTCTACGATATACCATATAAGCACTTGGAGCTTGTGTGACGAGGTTGAAGATTTACCATACAAGAGAGAGGCTTGTATGGCGATGACTATATTTCAGGTTGAACCGAGGACTGATATGGACTATATAAAATGTAACGGTAAATTGTCAGATTAATAAAAATGCCACACGGGTCTGGATTTGAAAATAATCACGTCTCTCTAGTCATTAAGACACAAAAACTATTTATAGGGTGACGAGAATTTATTCTCTGGAGTTATGATCTATACACACTCCCCTTTGGACACAAAGTTATATCACTTTAAATATGTGTATGCTTTTTAGGATTTATTGGATGCCTAATACTGCCTAATAAATTTCCAAAACCCTCTCCGTACAAAGGAGGTATGGCGAAATTTTTCGAAAATTTAGCGTGTTGGTTTAATTTTTGAAAAATTTGAAAAGTTTTTAGAAACTGAAAAGTTGAAGAACTTAAGCCATAATTAAAATAATGAAAGTTGAGTTGGCTAGTTAAACAACTTTCAGCTCTGTTTCTTTTCGAGACGAAGAGATTTTAAGTGGGGGGGATTGTAACAACCCAGAAAATCAGAGCCAATTTAAAAATTTTAATTTGGCTATTTCAATAATGAATAATGACTTAGAAATAGAGCATCAGTTTGAAAATTTGAATTAAACTTTGACTGAATGTGCAGGATGCAAAATAAACCGGATTTTAGTGAAACCAAAAATATTTAAATTTGTTTAAAAATATCTTTCTAACGAATCCGAAAAATTGAAATTTCATAGTGGGAATCAAAAGTTATGGCTAGTTGAATATTCAAATTGTTCGCTATAAAATAAATATAGCCCTTAAAAATAGATATTTTGCAAACGACTTCCATTTTCGAATAAACCACTTTGGTTGGATCCGAAATGTCAAATTATTGCTAGGTTTCAAATTCCATAATTTTTGGAGTTGATATGTGAGCATGGCAAAAGAAAACACGTTTGGTAATTTCATTTTGAATTGGATCGACCAGAAAAAGTCAAATTTTCAACGGTCTCCAAATTCGATGAAATTAGTTTTTTTGGGACCGTATCATCCCAACATAGCCAGATTTATTTTTCTGGAATTTTCGAAATCGGTATGTGGCCCCGGCAAATTAAAATGTACGTTCAAATACATATTTGAATGTTTTATATTTTAATTTGAAGAAAAATTGACTAAAACAGTCGAATGGGCTTACGAGACATATTCCATTGTGTCCGGAATGGGGGTATTTAGCTAGGGGCGACAATCGTGGGGTTTGATTTGGAGTTCGAATGGGGAACACTATTTTTTGGAATTTATATAAATATCGGTGATTCAGTAAACTCCATTCATTAAATAAAAGCAATAAAAAAACCGCATTTTCTCTCTCCCCAACCACGATCGAAGGCAGAAAACCATTCCATCCTTCCCGACCATATTCTGGCCAAACCAAGCCGAATTAGCCTTCGCCCCAGTTGGGAATTTTGTAGATCTCCCTCTCCTCTTCAAATCCATACCAAGTTTGGAATTTTTCATTGTGTATTTTCGTCGAACCAGCGCCACGAAGTTCAATACTTGCCGCCGCCGCCGAAGCTTCCTCCCTACATCGAACTGGGCCCCACTTTAGGTGAACGTGCGCTGCTCCTCCCTCTTCAACCCAGTGCAACCCGATCCTCCTCTTGCGCAACGATTCACGTGCAAATTCAAAACATAGTTTCGAACGAATTCAGAGAGGTAACACCCTGTTTATTTTTAACTGTTTATAATGCTTTAAAGTGCTACGAATCGTGATTTCACTATAAAAATCATATCTTTTTCGTATATTGTCGAAATCCAGTGAAATAAGAGACATTGGACTCGTGGCGACGTCCTCTACATTCTAGAAGAGACAGGAGAATTTTTGGAGCTCGCTACAATTTTAGGCAAAGCCGAAATCAAAGTGAGATTTCTAAATTCAATTTAATTTAGAAATAAAATATATTAGGTTGTAGACGGAGTTTAGAAACTCCCGACACCGTCGTCCACAAACCATGGACGACTTGTTTGAGTTATGGTGTGAAATTTTGTTGATATTGCGAATGGTTGATAACTGTTGTTTGTGGTTGAAACAAAATTGAACTTGTTTGTGGAAAAATTCAATGTGATATGAAAATGATCAAAATGTTCAGATCATTAGGATAAGCCCCTTAGGGAACGCCGCGAGGCCTAAGGTAGTGCGAGGAGCCGTACTCGGGACGGTGCCGATTCTAAACCCCCTACCGTTATATTGCCGAAATTTTCTGAAATATTCATGTGTTTGAATTATATTCATATGTTGAAATATGTTCATGTGTTGATCACTTATTTATGAATGAAATAAATTTCTTAGACGATAAAAATCACATTTTTATCATGTATATGAAGTATATAAATTATTCATATGTTGAGAAAAACATTGGAACGATAAAGATCACATTTTTATTGCATGAATGAAGTTAGAAAAATATTCATACATTGAATAAAATGTTTAAATGATAAAAATCACATTTTTATCGCATGTATGAAGTATATAAAATATTCATATGTTAAGAAAAACATTTGAACGATAAAAATCACATTTTTATCATCTAAGTGAGGTTAGAAAAATATTTACGTGTTGAATAAATTCTTTGAGTGATAAAAACATTATTTTTATCAAGTATATGAAGGGTTAAAAATATATTCATAGGTTGAATAAATGGTTTGAACAATAAAATTAACATTTTATTTTATGGATAAGTCGCTAAAAATATTCATGTGTTGTAATAAATATTTATTGGTTAAAAAATAATATTTTTAACACGTATATGAAGTGAAAATGGTTTGGAAATCGAAGAATGAATTATATATATATATATAAATATAAATTAAAATAATACGAATAACGTTGCTGTAGTTCGTGTTTTGAAATCGTAATTTTAAACGATTATACCGAGAAATCCGACCATCGAATTTTCCCAAAACTGGAACCGTTGGGTCCGCTTTGAAAAGATCTTTCCAACTATATAAAATTTGTACAGATCCAACGGTTAGATTGTGTGAAATGTTTAATTAAAATTTGAACGAAAACAGCGCCAGAATGAATTATATTTATATATATAAATATAAATTAAAATAAAAAGAATAACGACGCTGCAGTTTGTGTTTTGAAATCGTAATTTTAAAGATTGTACCGGGAGATCCGACCGTTGGATTTTCCTAAAACTGGAACCGTTGGGTCCGCTTTGAAAAGATCATTCCAATGATATAAAATTTGTAAAGATCCAATGGTTAGATTTTTAGATACGAGTAAACCAAATATGAAGAAAAATAGTGCCAGGGCCACGTTATGACGTGAAGCATCGTTTAAATAAAATGGGCTATTTTTAAATAAACAAAAATAGCGATGAATCGTTATAAAATATTATAAACGATTTGAAATGGAAATAAACCGAATTTACTTGGTTTATTGGATATTTGATGGTTGAATGTGTTTGACATGAAAATTACATTAATGAACTGAATTATGGATGTCAAATAATTTAACCATAGAAAGAATTTATTTAAATTCTATGTATACGTGAATTATTTGAAAAGACCGAGTTAATTCTCATTTCAAATAATTGATCGACGATGAGAAGTCGAAGATATGAAGACAGTGCAAGACCGATGATCTTCACATCGAATGGATGGCTACTATGCCTTTGATGGGAGTTGCTACCCTGAAGGGGTTACAGTGGTGGTTGTCCTGACGTACTTGTTGATTGTTCGGATGTGCGAGGGCCTCTCTCCTGTATTGGACATATGGGACGAGGAATAAGGTGCCTCCGGTTTCGTTCAGACCAAGAACGGACTTGTAAATGGATGTGTGTCTGACGTTGTAGGTTGACAACGTGGCATGCAGAGATGCTGTGATCAAGGCTTTTGTTGAAAAGAAGAGTCTTGTTGTTGATGATCAAAGCATGGTTTTAATATAGCTATATTTGTGTATAGAGTTGATTTGCAAGCCTCACACCCAGGTATGAACCAGAAACGGGAGAGGACATCAAGGAGGACATGCGTTTCCTTCTAGCTAGAAGTGGTGTCAGGGTTTTGCAAGCCATGATGTTTTACTTATGTGGATGATGGAAAGCGAGGCGCCTCAGTTATTTCGGTCACTACGGAGCCGATGGATGGTTTGGTATATATACCGACCAGTTTTGCACCCCACAGGGCGGGGAAACGCAGTGTTCTAGCATTTTAATCCACTCCGTGTGGACCGACCCTGACGATCCAAGGGCCCACTTGTGTCTGGGTCCTTATACATGGGCTAGATTGTCTCGAAGCGGTAAGGACGATCCCTTGCCTTGGTTCATGATGGAAATCCAACTTCCAATATGACATGTGCAATTTTGATTGTAAACCTATATATGGCGATATGATATATGGTACCCATGCCGTCTACGATTGACAGATTATGATTGAAATTGTTTTTGAAACATATATGCACTGGTAATAATATCAAATGATTTTGATTTATACGTATCAAGCATATTTTGGCCATTATAAGGTAAAAATCTATCCTCCGGTTTGTGTCGCATTGTGTGATGGGACCTGAGTCTTATAACGGCTTCATTTTTTGTAAAAAGCATTTCGATGTTTAAATGATTTACTTGTTTTAAGCAGTGGCAATCCAAAGGAGTAAACTCGTTCTGCGTTAGCGCCGTGGTCATGTGATTAGCCTTATTATAAAATAAGTTAAGTAGATTTCTCATACCAGCCCCATGACTGACTTGTAGTTTGTTTCACTTTGCAAACTCGGGTTCCCCTATTTCTACATGGGCAGCCTTGTGTTCAGGTTTTAGCAGGCTCATTCTGGATAGCTATGGAGCTGAAGATGGATTCTATCACTTCTATTATGTTGTTCAGCTTTTGTTATGTATATTATGTTGTATTCCGCTGTAGACATTTTATATAAAGCTGAAACTGTATTTTGTACAAAGTATATCCTGTAATACCGTGTAACTCTAATGATTATATTTGTTCCAGTGTAATTTATTGTACATTATCTGGTGTAATGATATATTTCTTTTCTGCTGTTATTGTTTATGTGTTATATTCCAAAGGTTATCCTTACTTCTGTGGCACGGGGGTTTAGGGTCATCACAGATGACATCCATCGTAGTCCATTCACACGGAAAATCAGAAACTCCCGAAATCCTTCAGGCTTCAAGCTTTCGTCCTGGTGCCTTACATCGACAGGAGCGACCCGACCATTCATCGTATGCGATAAATGCGTCACATGGAAGTGCTTTCTACATCAATCATTGTAATGACCAAGTGCTTCCCTCTCTTTATCACCGACATAGCTGGCATGTGGTTCCGGCAGTTAATAACTAAGTCGATCAACGGCTAGAACATCACTACACCATATCAACCAATTTGGCACACCAGGATGCGGGCGTAAAATTGGGCTATAAGTCATATCAAATTTGACAGTGCTCAAATCCGTATCAAACTAAGTTCTACGATCCCCACCACCCCAAACACCCTTAATCTGACCGTCCATCAACGAAGTCCCGGATTAGTTCATTTGATGCGGCTTTGGACCGTATGAAATTCGTATCAAATCCCCCCCTCCCCCGTACCTGTACATAGGCACAATCGAGTTTTGCCTTATCAAAACTTTCGGCCTAATAATCCCTCTTTTTATTTTGCAATGGCGACCACCGAATACCCAAATTAGGGTTTTGGTACTCGACCGACTACCTTTGTCAATAATCGATCCACTGCAGTCCACGAGTTATTGTCACCTCGCGATGCCTTCAGCTGACCAGCGAAGCCTCGGTCCACCGCTGTCCATCCTTCTCGTCGCCTTTGGAGGTGAGTACTAGATCACCGTTAAATTTAAATATGAATTGGGCTTAATTTGAATTCGAATTGGGTTTAAATTAGGTTTAATATGCTGCTATTGTGTTGAAATTGGGTATTATCCCGAGTATTATAGTGCGGTAGTGTATTTGCTATCATTTACTTGTGTTGTTTTGTCTACCTTGAATTCAGACACTTTTACTTGTGTTTCCCTGCTCATTTGTGTGTATTATTGCACCATGTACACTGATCCTTATAACTGATCTGAAGTGCATGTGTATGATTTGATTTGAGAACTAAAGCATATTAGTTCTGTTGACTGACCTACATGTATCTAGTAATTGATATTGGGAAATTTGTGCGATTGAGTAGAAATGTCGGTGATGGATGCATGAATGAAAATAGAATAACATTTATAGGTCGAGATTTAGTCAATTTGTTTGGTGTGTCATGTGTGTCACACTACGTGTGAGTAAAGGCGTAAAGGCGTAAAACCGCTTTTCCATTTATGACTTGCTGCATTGAACCAAGTTGCTTTGTGCTCATGTAACAAATCATTTTTGTTAGTCAACTCACATGCAAAAATAGAAGCTGACTATTAATATAACATGTGTGTGCAGCATGCCACCTCCATCATTTGGATGAAGCTAATAAGCATGGATTTGAGTGTGTTGATCTAAACTTCAGGTAATATCTCGCTTTTTTCCATGAAATTTTTTGTGTTATGGTATAGATACATGAAAATTTATGTGCAAAAATACTTCGTTTGATATCTATAACCTTTGCAGCGAGATCAGTTCGGCCACAAGATTTTACAAGTGCACGTTTTGTTGCTACAAACATGGCCTGAGTCCCTTTTTGAGTGTCCATAACTCTTTCATATCAAGTCGGAATTCATTACTAGGTCAGGTCAAAACTAGAGTATGAGTCCATGTTTGAAGCTCTGATACCATTTTGTAACGCTCCACCCCGAGACCCACCTTAATAAAGAGCATTACTAGGTTATGCTGTCTATTAAAGCGGAGAATAGGGCTGGTTAAGGGCGACCACTTGTAGAACTTGCTCATGCAATTCTACGAGTGGTCGCACTTAACCAACCCTATTCTCCGCTCTAATAGACAACATAACCTAGTAATGCTCTTTATTAGGGTGGGTCTTGGGGTGGGGCGTTACAAAAATAAGGGTGATAGAATAGAAAGGGAAAGGCTATATTAATGTTATATTTACATTGTAGCCAAGTGACAATAATGAGAATTATAATAATGTGGACATATCCTCTATATTGCTCTTTAATTAGGCTATAACAACTGTCTTTAATCGAGACTTGGTCTCGACTGAACAAGTAAAAATGTTGTAGACTTGCAATATTCAGCTACTAATGAAAATAATAATTTGGACATATCCTATCCTGAACTATGCGGTTTGCACTTTTTTACAGGTCTTTGTAGTGTACATGCTATATGTTATCCAAGCTAACTTAATACCATGCCTTGGATAGAATAGTGTGTTGATCTTCCTGAAGGGTTCCTTCATATCTTGGATAGAATGCAATGTTGCTTGGCTGGTTTATGATCTTTTGTCTGTTTTGGAGGATGTTCATCTTGAAGGAAGCATTGATTCAACAGGTGGCTGCACTTTAGCTCACGACGCCGGTTCGGGTATTTATCCTAGCTTATTGTAATGTAACATTATGTATCTTCTTTAGTGTAATAAAATAGAGTGTATCTTATTTATTGTAATGTAATCAAATAGCATGTATCATTATATATTGTAATGTAATGAAATATTTCATACAAATGTTTCATTTACTGTTACAATTGTGAGTTAGTGTTTCATGTGTTATATATGCTTTGTGTTACAAATAATATGTGTTGTAGTTTCTGCTTTTATATATATATATATATATAAGATACGGTTTTTAGCCGTATCTACATACACTTTAGATACGGCCAATAGTCGTATGTTACTCCATTGAGATACGGGTTAAAGCCGTATATAATAATTTAACACGCCACTTTTTGATACGGCCATTTACCGTGCCCAACGGCTTTAGATACGGCTAAAAACACATCCTAATCAGCATATATGGTGTAGTGTATGTTAGTCACTTGCTTCATCGAACAATTCAAAGTTCACATCTCCCGACCAAAAAGCATCATGTTCCTTACCTCCATCAAGCAACGGTCCGGCGAGACCCTCCGTTCCTTCTTGGAAAGATTCAACGCTGTCGTAGCATCTGTCGATCGACCCGAGCCATCGATGGTGCTTATGGCCGCCATAGCTAGTGTTAGACCCAATCAGAATTCATGATCTCTTTAACCAGAGACTCCCCAAAGACATTGAAGACTTCTATGCCAAAACCGATAGGTTCCTCTGACAAGAGGATGTTAGCATCGAGATGGAAATCCTCGAGGTACTTTCTACCAAGGACGGAGGTCCATCCAACACCAATGGCCAGAAAAAAGGAAAAGGAAAATTCTCGAAAAAGAGCGATCAGAACGTACGATCCCGGAGAGAAGACAAGTATGACCGATACACCGATCTCAACTCATCCCTGCTTGATATCTACCTTGACGTATGAGGAACTCTACGTTTTCCCAAACCTCCTCTAAGGGAGCCAACTCAGAGAGAACTCGAGTCCAGAAAACATTGCATGTACCATAATATAGCAGGTCAATGCACCAATGAATGCATACATTTACATGATCTCATCGAGGAAAGGGTCAGACGTGGAGAGCTACCCGTTAAGATATCTGTACAGGCCATGCCGCCATAACCCTCTGCCCGAGCTCCTTAGGTCGGTCCTTAAGTTCCTCGAAACGGAAAGGACCCCGAGACCAGCAATCACGACATCATCATCAATTGATCTGGTTTAGATCACCGTGGATATTTCTCATTTCTTAGGATATAAGAAATGTACTTTTGTTATTTTTTTATTCAATAATGTGGTTATGTTGAAGTACACACATACGAGGTTAGGATTTAACTCCTAGGCAAGCTCTGGATTCAACTATCACCCTCTTCGAATTTTTTTATTTTCCTATAATAGCTCCTTAGCAGCAATACATTTTCGTTCTCGAACATGGATTATGTTTGATCGATTTAAGAGTCTGGTCGGGATTCGGCAGGATCTTTAATCTAAGCCGAGTATGGTTAATACCTACCAAGTATGGTCAGAGCTATCCACCATCTCTAAACTGAGCATGGTCGATGCCCGCCACTTCGAAGGATGTGGGGTTCGCCGTTTCGAGGGGTTGTGGTGCAACATGGGATCCTAGGATACGAGATACGCATGGAAACTTTAGGATGCGAGATTTTTTAACCTTGGGGAGGGATTCGAATAACTCAGGGTTCGTAGGATGCGATTTCCGTATCCTGTGGACCTAGAGCAGTTCGTACCCTTCCGGTTTTGATTTCCGATTGTTTTCATTGAAAGAGATCGCATGCTAGCTTCCCAAACGTCAGACTCAAGTTTCCTTCGCAACACTTTGTGATTGGTCCGGACTTAGGCTTTGCACATAGGGATTAGAGCATATAACTCGAACTATGGACAAGGATTGAATTATTGGACTTCCCAATTCCAATTCCAAGCACAAAGTGCCCAACCTTGGCTTGTAGTCAAAAGAACAACAAATGACCGAGCACCCGAGTGAACTGTCGGTGTTGGGATGGGCTACTGTGGTTGAGGAAATACCTGAGGAAGAAGATGTAGATATCGAGAGGAATGATGCCCACCCGAGGCGCCGGATACTATGTAAGGTGCCGTCATAGTTGACAACCTGTCGGATTTGGGGCCTTCGAGTATGGATAAAGTTGCGCTAAGACATATCTGTGTAAGGTTCGACATACCTTGGACTAAAGTTCGAGTTCTTCAGAAGGACGGTAGGGCGCACACTCCACCAGAAGGATACACAGCATGGAACTGGCACATGTGTATTTATACGTGCGTGGCCCCGTCCTGCGACTTCGTCCGCGATATGCTGCGCTATTTCTTCTTAATGCCACGCAACTTCACCCAAATGGGTATGCCTTCCTCCTCGGTAGCTACCGCTTGTTTGGAGAGTACCTGCGCGAGGAACCTACCAGAGAGGACATCCGATCCTTGTTTTAGATTAAAAGGAGATCAAGTACCGTGCCTTCCCTTTATTTCTTAAGGTGATACACTTCGCTCGATTCATTGATGTTCGTTGTCCATTGTCTCCCAGGATTTGCGAGATTCTGGTTAGAAGGAAATAAGTACCTTCAGTTGCTTCTAGTTTGACGTTCGTTGAGACTCAGACTTTGTGTTAACCTTGAGTTTCAGTAACAAGCATCCCTCTAGTGCCAAAGGGTGATGTGTACCAAGAGCGTGTTGCATGGTTGATAGCTATCCCGAAGGAGGTTCACTCCACAGAGAATATCTTAGATGAAGAGGCACTTTGTCGGATGGGCTTACTCCCCAAAAAGCAAACAATAATTAGGTCAGCTACTGCTAGAAAGGGGATGACAGAGCCTAAGGGAGAAGGGTTTCTCTGAGCCGCAACAGGAAGTCGCCTCCTATCATGACTGAGCGACCTAAAGCCTCAAAG
This sequence comes from Allium sativum, assembly GCA_030737875.1. Lineage (NCBI taxonomy): Eukaryota > Viridiplantae > Streptophyta > Magnoliopsida > Asparagales > Amaryllidaceae > Allium > Allium sativum. The sequence continues at coordinate 169,457,490 of CM060923.1, forward strand.
GCTAAGGAAGGGACTAGTGTAAGTGGCGCAGGTGGTGCGGAGACGACTGTTGGTGAAGAGGGTCCACCATCTACCATTGTCCCATCTACGAATGTCGAGACGGGGATGGGAGTGTCGGCGAGGACGGTTTCCCCAAAAAACACCTATGGGACTACTACTTCGCTGGCGAGAGCTAATCAGTTCAAGAGGTTGGACGATGTTCCAATTGATATTCGCATGTCTTGGCCTAGTGGCACAAGCTCTGAAAGCTTAACTTTAATTATTGGCGAGATAACTCCTTCAAGCGGGCCTTAGAGAGAACACTTAGGACACACACTCATGAACACTGCATGATACAACATTCATTTGTGTGCATTCAGCGTTTGTGTCTAATCTTGCATCTATTCTGTTTGCAAGTGAAATGGCTAGAGGAGGTAGAGGCCGAGGCCAAGGGTCCGGAAGTCATCGACCTTCGAGGAATGCTTTCCTCTGTGATTTTAGAAGATATGCTAGTTTGTTCGATGATCCCCTACACTCTCGCAACTGTGGCAGTAAGTATCATCATAGAGAACGATCTCGATGTTCTGATTCCCCTCCTCCATTTATTCGACCTTCTGGGATAGGCACAAGGTATGTCACGTGGCGATTAGGCAGTCCTTTTCAACGATCCCTCCTCACATCCTGCCCTCAGTGCCGTCATCTTTGCTAAAGGAAAGGAGTTGGCGCCTACCAACACAAGAAAGAAAACGACATCAAAGTGAAGGGGACGTGTGCCCGAGCCACCTAAAGCTCCAGAGCTTACCGTAGATAAGAGGATAGCTTAACCGAAAGAGCGGTTTCCCAAGCATTATTTTGACAAAATAAAGTGGCTTTCGGATATCAATCCAGTTCCCCGAGAGGATAGAGAGATGGTGTGGCAGCAGGTGTACGCGGTTTACTATCAATGCAACAAATACTACAAATATTCAGGGCACCTCTCAGAGCTCATCATCAACAAGAATGTGGAGATTGCCAACCAGAAGCAGGAGGTCAAGGATGAGCAGCTGACTCTCCTAGATCGGGAGTAGTCACTATATGAGATGATTTTTTAAAATTATTCTTGTTTCTGTGTTTTCGAGCCACATGTTTATATGCTAACTCTCTGTTACCGAAACAGGTGAGTTGAAGGAGAAGTATGAGAAGTTGGAGAGGGAGTCAAAGCATGCTCCTTTAACTTTTAAAGACACCATGGCCTCGATATCGATTGAAAATGCAAGCCTTAAGAAGGAGAAGTTCGATCTGGTAAAGGAAAATGCATGTTTAATGGAGGAGAATGAGAAGGCATTCCAGCTCCAAAAAGACAATGAGGCCTTGGTAAAGGAGAACGAGAGGCTTAAAGCCAAGAATGAGGGGGTTCGGAGGTTGCAGAGAGAAAATGTTAAGCTGAGGAGACAGCTGGAGGCGACTAGGAAGGAAAAATTGGACACCAAAGCTAGTAATAGAGATGTACTAAGTTTGCTAGACGGATTAAAGGCCGAGCATCAAAGGGAAGTGGACAGGATCAGGGAGGAGATTGAGGACACCGAGGCCAAGGTGGAAGCATTGTTAAAGGAGCCCATCAGGGGTATATATGTCAAGGCATTGAGATTTCGTGGAATCTCTAGGGTTAGGGATTATCCCCCAAGTGATGGCTCTGACATGGGAAAAGCTACTGGAGTTTAAGGCTGGGTTGCTAGAGGTTGAGGCAGTGGACAAGAACCAACTTATGGTGGATCTCTTGACTGAGCCCGAGTGCATGGTGTTGGAGGAAGGGAGGACATTTTTGCAGGAGGATGCCGAGAGGTCGAGGTTGGCGGAGCTTGCTACCAATAAAGGGTAGTTCGTGCGTACTGAAAGTGTGATTGTCACTCACGAGTTTTAAAGGGGAGTTCTTATCTGGCACAAGCCACGCTTTCTGCCACAGTCAGCAGTCTGACGATCCCAACTCACGTTCCAACCGAGTATAACCCCGATTTTTCGGAGTTGGGATTGCAAGGTTCCTCTCTAGATACAACAACATGCACTCTGCCTATTGCCCCCTGCCACAAGTTCCTAGAGGTGAAGTCTCATTATCATGAACGCTTGAAAATGATATAAGCACCGAGTTAAAAGAGACTAAGTAGCCTTCTTCTTTGTTGTGTAGATCCCTTCAGAGCGGAGATGACAATGGGCTTTGACCCGATATTTCCCCAAATGACCGAATCTGGATTGTATTGTAGGGAATACAGTTTGGAGAGGGAGGAGGACACATAAATACATTATTGGAGGTGGATTTAGCATCTAGTGTTTACATGGACTTCTGGAGGAATAAGAGGTGATGGATGGCCAGAGTACTCATGTGACGGTCCGAGTGGATGCCAGTGTACCGATGATGCACGACTTGGTGGAATGGTGAAAAAATCCGAGGAGAAGGAAGAGAAAAAGAAAGCCGATGAGGCAGTCGTACACGAGGCCTAAGCGAAGGCTAGGCGGGATGCTAAGGAGAAAGATGACGCTGAGATAGCGAGAAAGAAAGCTGCCGATGAGGCCGAGAAGAAGAGGGGTTATAAAGAGCCAGGAAAAGGAAGGCTAATGAGGATGTCAACAAGAGAGGCTAGGAGGCATACAAGAAGCTCAAGGAGGATACAAAGGCGCAGCTTAAAGCCAAAAAGTGTAATAACCCGGAAATCTGAGCCAATTTAAATTTTTTATTTTGGCAATTTTAGTGAATTTTGAATATTTAAAATGAATTATTTTAAATAATGGCGACGAGAAATTTATTTTGAACAGAATTCGAACGTATATATTTATTTTAAATTATAAAAGGAATTGAAATTGGCGCGGTAGTTCGAAATTTCGATTTTTAATTTCAAATGAATGTACAGGATTCAAAATAAACCGGATTTTAGAGTAACCATAAATATTAGAATCTAATTGAGAATATCTTTCCAACGAATCCGAAAAATCGAAATTTCATAGCGGGAATCAAAAGATATGTCCAGTTGAAAATTCAGAATAGTCGTTATGGAATTCTGGCCCTTAAAAATGGTAATTTTGCAAATGACCTCGGTTTTCAACGAAACCACTTTTGTTGGATCCGGGATGTCAAGATATAGCTAGATTCCAAAATTCGTAATTTTTCGAATCTATATGTGAGCATGGCAAAGTTAAACGTGTTTCGATAGTTTTAGTTAATTTCGATCGACCTGAAATTTGCCATTCTTCAAACGATCTCAGAATTCGACGAAATTAGTTTTGTTAGGACCGTATCGTCAATACGAAGCTAGAAAATATTTTTAGGGAATTTTTAGAGTCCGTATGTGGCCCCGGTAAATTGAAATGCGAGTTCAAATTCAATATATTGATTTATATTTTGATTTTACGAAAACTGATCGAAACGATCGAATTAGCTTACGATACATATCCCATTGTATTCAGAATGGGGGTAATTAACTATGGACGACACTCGTTGGGTTCAATTTCGAGTTCGAAATAAAAAGTTGCTTTTTGGGAATTTTAAAATAATATAAATTTTCATAAACCCCCCTATCTTCTTACCATCTCCCCCCCCCCCCCCCCCCCCCCGTCCATTTCGACTTCAGAGAAAAAAAAAGAAAAAAATGGAGCCCCCTGTCGCCCATACCCATGAACGTCGCCCCCCCTCCATCACCACCGCCGCCTCTGGCGCTGTAATAACCCGGAAAATGTGAACCAGTTTAAAATTTTTAAATTAGGTTATTACCAAGAAATTTGAATAGTTGAAATAGTATATTTCAATAAAATATAGAATTTGGCATGGTATGGCCGTTTGAAATTTTGTATACAAACTTAGTCTGACTGTACCGGGTGGGAAATATAACGGATTTTAACGAAACTGAAAATATTTAAATCTGTTTATCAATACCTTTCTAACGAATCTGAAAAATCGAAATTTCATAACGGAAATCAAAAGTTATGGCCGAATGAATTTTCAGAAAGGTCGCTATATAGTATATATAGCCCTTGAAAATTGAGATTTTGCATACGACCTCGGAATTCGACGAAACCACTTTTGTTGGGTCCGGGATGTCAAATTATTGCTAAGTTTCAAGTTTCATAATTTTTGAAGCTAGTATGTGAGCAGGGCAAAAGATAACGTGTTTGGTCAAATTCTGTTAAAATGGGTCGACCTAAAAATGGTCGCTTTTCAAACGAGCTCAGAATTCGACGAAACTGGTTTTGTTAGGACCGTATCGTCAAAACAAAGCTAGATTTATTTTTCTGGAATTTTTCGATTAAGTTTGTGGCCCTGGCAAATTGAAATGTACGTTTAAATTAAATATCAAATGTTTTATATTTTAATTTGATAAATAACTGACTGTAACAGTCGAAATGGCTAGCGAAACATATCCCATTGTGTCCGGAATGGGGGTATTTAGCTAGAGGCGATAGTCGTTGGGTTTAAAAAAGAGACCGTTTGCAAAAACACTATTTAAAAATTTTCTATAAATTCTGGCCAATAGGAAATTTTCTTTAAAAAAAAAAAAACAAACCCTAAAAACCCTAGCCGCCAGAACGAACGAACGACGCACGTCGTTCAAAACTTCTCGCCGATATCGCCGTCGCCTCAGGCCGTTTCGCCGCCGACCACCGTTGAAGCTTTTGTTCGCCGTACTCCCCTCTCCACATCCGACCCAGCTTCGCCACCAACAGAGCCGCCGTCGTCGAGTTCTGGCGCTTCAAAGTCGTCGCCTTCCTGGAGCCGCCGCTGCATCGATTCGCCGTCGCACCACCTCAGACTACCAACGCCGGAAAGCTCTTCCCTCCCTCGACGACGTCCAACAGTCCGATCGTCCCATAGAGCTACGAATCAAGAGAAAAACCCGAACCTAGAATTGAGCAGGTTTGAAAACTAACGGCTTATATAATTTTAAACTGTTTTAACACTTTAAAGCGTTGCAAAGCTTTGAAAAATAATATCTTTTTCGTTCTTCAACGAAATTCGATGAAACAGGAGACACCGTGACCGCAAGGAGGCTCTCTACATTCTAGAAGAAGCCGCGGATTTTTCTGACCTTCCTACGATTTTTAGCACTGCAATAACCAATGTGAGGAATCTAAACTATTTGTGTGAATGAAATCGCGTTGTATAAATTATATAAGCGAAGTGTAAATTATATACGCATTGTATACCTCATGTACATGTGTTGTATAAGTTATATTAGCGATGTATAAATTATACAAGCGTTGTTTGAAACATATATGCTCTGAATTGTGATGAAATGCAAGTGAATTATTATACTATATATATATATACTCCCCTCGTCCACAAACCATGGACGATATTTATTGCTTGTGATGGACGTGATATTATATGGTATGACGAATGGTTGGAAATAATTGTTTATGGTTGATTTTATGGTTGAAAAATACCTTTGTGGTTGAAAAATACCCTCTTGTGGTTGAAACAAAATAGAATAGGATTGTGGAATTGAAAATAAAACATGTCGCCTGCGTGCGAACTAGATGCATGATCCCCATTGTCAAAAACCGCGAGGTTTTAAGGTAGAGCGAGGAGCCGTACTAGGGACGGTCCCGGTTTTAACTACCCTGCCGTTATGCTGCCGAAATTTTCTGAAATATTTATGTGTTAGAATAATTTTCATTCATTGAAATTATTTACATATGTTATATCGAATATTCATGTGTTGAGTTGCAATTCATTCGTTGAGTTGAAATTCATGTGTTGAATATTATTTGAATTTAAACAAATGGCTTTAGCGATAAAAATCACATTTTTATATATATACAAACTATATCGAATATTCATGTGTTGAGTTGCAATTCATTCGTTGAGTTGAAATTCATGTGTTGAATATTATTCGAATTTAAACAAATGGCTTTAGCGATAAAAATCACATTTTTATATATATACAAAATATATCGAATATTCATGTGTTGAGTTGCAATTCATTCGTTGAGTTGAAATTCATGTGTTGAATATTATTCGAATTTAAACAAATGGCTTTAGCGATAAAAATCACATTTTTATATATATATAAACTATATCGAATATTCATGTGTTGAGTTGCAATTCATTCGTTGAATTGAAATTCATGTGTTGAATATTATTCGAATTTAAACAAATGGCTTTAGCGATAAAAATCATATTTTTATATATATACAAACTATATCGGATATTCATGTGTTGAGTTGCAATTCATTCGTTGAATTGAAGTTCATGTGTTGAATGTTATCATCTTTTAAAAATAAATATTTTTGATGATAAAAATATTCCTTTTATCATGTATACGCTTAGTTAAAAATACACACGTGTTGAAATAAATAATAGTTTGCTAGAAATATTATTATTAGCTTTGTTCTGCATATATATACATGTGTTGAACATGAAAAATGGATTAGCTGTAGAGTAAAGAAATTATTTGCGTGCCCGACAAATAGGTAAACCTTGATGAGTTGGCTGCGCAATTTTATTAATATATCAACTCCTGTGAATGCCATTGGATGCGGAGTGCTGGTTTTTCTGTGTGAAATAATAAATAACGCCATAGGATAGTGACAATTAATTTTGAACTACACTACATGGCATACTTCTTGACGATAGGCATACTTCATCATATTCCACATAAGCAATTGGAGCTTGTGTGACGAGGTGGAAGATTTACCATACAAGCAAGAGGCTGGTATGGCGATGACTATGTACTACAGGTTGAACTGATGACTGATATGGACTATATAAATTATAACGATAAATTGCCAGATTAATAAAAACCCCACACGGGTCTAGAGTTGACAATAATCACGTCGCTCTAGTTATTAGATACGGCACATGGACTATTTATTTCCACACGGAAACGGGGTGACGGGAATTTATTCTCTGGAGTGATTATCAGTACATGCTCCCCGTAAACACCAGAATATATCACTATAAATATGTGAATGCTTTTTAGGATTTATTGGGTACCTAATACGACCCAATAAATTTCCAAACCCCTCCCCGTACAAAGGAGGTTATGGCGAAATTTTTCGAAATATTAAGGCGTTAGTGAAATATTTGAAGTGAAAACGAAGTTGAAAATATAGAATGAGCTATAGTTAAAATTAAAGATTGAACTATATTTATATATATATAAATATAAATCTAATTAAAAGGAATAGAGGCCGTGCAGTTCGTGTTTCGGAATCGTAATTTGAAACGGTTAGTACGAGAGATCCGACCATCGGATTTTCCCGAAACCGCAACCGCTGGGTTCGCCTTGGAAATATCTTTCCAACGGCACCAACCTTGTAAAAATCCAACGGTTGGATTGTCCGGAATGTTTAATTCAAATCTGAGGAAAAACAGCGCCAGAATCGTTTATATTTATATATAAATATAAATATAATTAAATTAAATCGAATAACGACGCTGCATTTCGAATTTTGAAACCGTAACTTCAAACGACTAGTGTGGAAGATCCGACCGTCGGATTCTCAAGATACTGGAACCATTGGGTTAGCTTTGGGAATATCTTCCCACTGATATAGACTTTGTAGAAATCCAACGGTTAGATTCTCCGATATGTGTAAAACAAATTAGAAGAAAAACAGCGCCAGTGCCACGGCACGACCTGAAACGTCGTTTAATTATATGTGGCCATTTTTAAATAAATAAAAATGGCGAAAAATCGTTATAAAATATTATAAGCAACATAGGTTGCAAATAAACCAATTGGGCTTGAATTGTTTGATATTTGATGATTGTATGTGTATGACATGAAAATAACACTAAATAACTGAAAGATGGATGTCGAATAATATAACCATATAAAGAATCGATTTAAATTCTAATGACGCGAATTATTTGAAAAGGCCGAGCTAACCCTCATTTCAAATAATTCATCGAGCGATTCGAATTGGAAAATACAAAGACGATTCAAGACCGACGATCTTCGTATCGGTTGGATGGGCGCTACTGAGGTTCCTAAGCGGAGTAGCTACCGGAAAGGGACGGAAGTAGTAGCCGTCTGAACGTATGTGTGGATTGGACGGATATACGAGGAATTTGACGCCTCCGGTTTCGTTCAGACCCAGGACGGACTTGTAAATGGACTGTGTGTCTGACATTGGATTTTGTTCTATACTGATTGATCTCTGTTAAATATATATCTGTTTGGCGGCGTAGAATTTATTCTTTTGCTTAACGCCCTTCTCTGAGACGTACGAGCTTAGAGGTTATATATCGATGGAAATCAATCGTATGGAGTGGACTGCCTATGTGGCATGCCAAGATGCTGTGATCAAGGCTTCTGTTGAAAAGCAAAGTCTTGTGGATGATGATCAAAGCAAGGTCTACGTGGCCTAGCTTTGTGTATTTCGTAAATTCGCGAACCTCACACCCCGGTATGAGTTAAAAATGGGATACGGACCGCTGGGAGAGCACGACGTTTCTTTCTAGCTATGGTGGTGTCAGTGACTTACCAGCCCTGACATATATATCTACTTTTCACCTTTGTGGTTGTTGGAATGCGAGGCGCCTCGATTATAGGTCTGTAAGGACCGGGAAACGTGTGTTCAGGCATAATTAATCCTCTAACGTAAGTGAGGACCGGCCCAGCCGCATCCAGGGGTTACCCAGAGTGTGTAGTCCCGAGGCATTTGCTAGAGTGTCTCGAAGCGGAGAGGAGCTTGCCCCTTGCCTCGACTCATGACGGAAATCCAATTTCCAATACGAAATAACGGACTTGATTGTAGAACTAGTATGGCGACATAGTGGTATGGGGCACTTATGCCGTCTATGATTGATATTTATGATGCTATTCGTTTTGAAACATATATGCACTAGTAATAATATCAAATGATTTCCCTTTTTACGTATCAAGCATATTTGGCTATTATAAGGTAAAACTCTATCCTCCGGCTTGCGTTGCATTGTGTGATGGGACTTGAGTCTTATAATGGCTTCATTCTTTCTAAAAGCATTGTGTTGTTTTAAAAGAATTTACCTTGTTTTTAAATGCACTAGCAATCACTGGAGTAAACCCGTTCCGCGAAAGTGGCGTGGTCCTATGATTTGCTATTACTGTTGTTTAACTGTTAAATAGATTCCTCATACCAGTCCCCATGACTGACTCGTTGTTTGTTTCACTTTGCAAACGCGGGTGCCCTTATTTTCACACGGGCAGCCTAGTACACAGGTGACAGGTGGTTTTTGGTTCTGCACTGCTGCATAGAGTGCATTTTTGGCTCATGGCGAGGCTGACTTCATAGAGATGACTTTGACTTTTTCCGCCATTACTGTACTTATATTATGATTCCGCCACTGGCGATGCAGACTGATTTACTTTCCGTATTTCTCACTATGTGTATATGTATTCCGCCTTCGGCGATGTAGACTGATACCCTTATTATGTCTCACTGCATGTATGTATTCCGCCTCTGGCGATGATGACTGATCACTTTCCTTTTTATTTACTAAGTATATCCCACGTTATGCTATTCTGATATTCCTACATGTTGTGATTCCGCTGTCATATCCATGTAAAATTATTTTATTTATTGTTTCTGCTATTATCTGTACTCTGCTATGATGATTAATGTGTTATTTCCTAATGATTATCCTTAATACCGCCCCTCGGATTTTGGGATCGTCACAGTTGGTATCAGAGCTTTGGATAACCTTAGTTCCGGGATCTAACATATTAAACACCTCGTCAGAATAGAATCAGTAGTGTTCTAATGCGAGTAGCTCATTAGAGATAGGATTAGCAATGTCCTAGAATGAGCTAAGCAGATTAGCAAAACAATTTGATCAGTACATCATCATTATCTTTCTTTGTATTCCCTTTCTTTATCATTTATGAAAATTATCAAATCTGTGAGCTTGAGTCTTTTCTTGCTTATACAGTATTCTCTTAGATGGCTACACGAGCAGCAGCAGCTAGAGGAGGCCGTGGGGGCCGAGGAGATGCAGCAGGAGGACGGGGGAATATCCCCGTAGTTGTGGAAATCCCTATTATTCAGCCGCAGCACCTGAAGACTTTGAGCTAGATAGAGTAGCAAAGAGGTACAGAAATCTTGGGGGAAAACCTTTTTCTGGCACTGGCACAGTGACCGAGGCAATAGCTTGGCTGAAAACCTATGAGAAAATCTTCGAAGGTATGGGTATGGGAACCAACAATAAAGCAAGACTTGGCATTTGGCTCCTTCAGGAGGAAGCAGAGCTGTGGTGGGATGCCATTACCTCTGAAGATGCAGCTGGCACTATCCGGACTTGGGAGCAGTTCAAGACTTTGTTCAATGAGAAGTTTGTACCGGAACAAGCTCTGGAGAGGATGCGAGAGCAGTTTGCTAATCTCCAGCAGGGAGACCTCTCTATTCAGGACTATCTAAATAAGTTCACTCAGTTATCGCGCTATGCCCCAGAGCTGATTACGACCAACAAAGCAAAGAATAAGAGATTCATATTTGGGCTGAAGCGCAAGTACCACGATAGAGCTATGGGCAACATCAAACTCTCCTTTACAGAACTAGTAAAGATGGCTTGCAACTACGAAGACATGGATGAGAGGCATGCTAGCCAAGACCGCGCTAAAAGCCAAGCAGGGAATAAGCGCAAGGCTTCAACAGACCAACCCGAATCTAGCATTACCGCGGCCGCTACTCAAAAACCCGCAAAGATCCCAAAGGGAAACTGCTACAATTGCGGGAAGCCCGGTCATTTCTCTAATGTATGCAAAGCCCCAAAGAAGCCGAAGGCAAATGACTCAGCCGAATGCTACAACTGCCATAAGAAGGGGCATTACAGCAGGAACTGCCCTCTGAAGCAGAATGCACTGGTGGCCCATGTCTATGACGGGAAGACCCCGCCAGCTATCACCGATGGATCAGGTAAACCCGATGTCTTGGGAGGTACCCTTACCATTAAAAATATTCCTGTTTCTGTACTTTTTGATACTGGTGCATCACGTAGCTTCATTTCTGGTAAAATTGTTCATAAGTTAAAATTGAAACAAAGAATTCTAAAGGAACCGATTAAAGTTCAAAACCCGATAGGAGGTTCTGTTAGTCTCAGTTTATACTACAGAGTGCCTATCTCTTATTCACGTTACAAGTTTCCCATCCACTTAATTGTTATGGATTTATCGGAATTCGATGTTATTCTCGGTTTGGAATGGTTAACCAAATATAAGGCCGAAGTTATATGTGCCGAAAGAATCGTTAAAGTCGAAACAAAGCTTGGACCTATATATATACCATGCCATGGTTCAGAAATAAATAGAACCGAATTTTGGTCTTCTTTAGAAGTTATTCCCCCTTCATTAGAAAAGATACCGATCGTTAAAAACTATGCGGATGTGTTTGAAGAAGTAGAAAACTTACCGCCGCAAAGAGAAATTGAATTTAGAATTGATCTAATTCCGAACGCCCGACCAGTAGTACATCCAATAAGAAGAATGGCCCCAAAAGAAAAAGAAAAGCTAAGTAGTCAAACCCGAGAATTACTTTGGAAAGGTCTGATCAGACCGAGCTTTTCAGCTTGGGGAGCAGCAGTAGTATTTGTCCCGAAATCAGACGGTACTCTAAGACTTTGCGTCGATTACAGGGATCTCAATAAACAAACCCTGAAGAACAAATATCCTTTACCCCGAATAGACGATCTGTTAGATCAATTAAATGGAGCAACCGTATTCTCCAGAATGGACCTAGCTACAGGTTTCCACCAATTGCGTATAGCCGAAGACTGTGTTCCTTTGACAGCCTTCAGGGGTCCCGATTTATTCTACGAATGGTTAGTAATGCCGTTCGGTTTGTGCAACGCTCCAGCATACTTCGTTGATCTTATGAACAGAGTGTTCCGTGGTGTGTTGAATAAATTTGTTCTAGTCTTCATCGATGACATTCTAATCTACTCTAAGTCGGAAGAAGAGCATGCAAAACATTTAGAACAAGTGTTGAAAATTCTAAGGAGAAATGTCTTGAAAGCTAAATTTTCTAAGTGTGTCTTCTGGCAGAATGAAGTTAAATTCCTAGGCCATGTCGTATCAAAAGAAGGAATTGCTGTAGACCCAAGCAAAATTACAGCGATTCAGAACTGGAAACAACCTACTACGCCCACAGAAGTTCGAAGTTTCCTTGGACTAGCTAGTTACTATCGGAAATTCGTTCAGGATTTTTCAAAGATATCAGGAGTATTGACAAAGCTTACAAAGAAGCATGAGAAATTCAAATGGACTCCCGAATGTGAAGAAGCTTTCCAAGAGCTAAAACTGAAGTTGACAACCGCTCCAGTATTGACAATTATAGAAGGCAACCAAGACTTGACTGTATGGACAGATGCTTCTATTAGAGGGCTAGCAGTGTTAATGCAAAAAGGCCAAGTGATTGCTTATGCCAGTCGTCAACTAAAGTCGCATGAAAGAAACTATGCTACTCATGATCTTGAGTTATTAGCTATCGTGTTTGCTTTAAGAATATGCAGGCATTATTTACTGGGCGAGAAGTTCGAACTATACACCGATCATCAATCCTTGAAATATCTGTTCACTCAGAAAGATTTAAACCTGAGGCAACAGCGTTGGTTAGAATTCCTTGCGGCATACGATTTTGAAATTCTATACACTCCAGGGAAAGCCAATGTTGTAGCAGATGCGCTCAGCAGAAAGAATGAAATCATCACCAGTTTTGTCATCACGTCTTCATTAATAGACAGAATCTCGACCCTTCAAAAGGAGGATAATTTTGTAAAAGTAATGATCAAAAGGATCAATGAAGGCATAGACTCCAGCTTCCAAGTGGATAATGAGGGGGTTTTGAGATTAAAAGGAAGAATTTGTGTTCCCGATATCTCTGAGCTAAAAAGAGAAGTACTTGATGAGTGCCACAAATCCAAATTAAGTATCCATCCCGGTGTGAGCAAAATGTATAACGATATCAAGCGCACATTCTGGTGGAAGGCGATGAAAAGAGATATCTCATTATATGTTAGCCGATGCCCCACTTGTCAGCTAGTTAAGAGTGATCAGCAAAAATTGGCTGGATTATTACAACCCTTAGAAATTCCAGGACGGAAGTGGGAACAAATCTCGATGGATTTCATCGATGGCCTACCTCGAACTAGAAAAGGAAACGACAGTATATGGGTAATCGTAGATCGCTTCACAAAGACTGCCCATTTCATACCTGTCCGATCCAACAGAACGGCTCAAAGTCTGGCACAGATTTACTTCAAAGAAATTGTTAAACTTCATGGAGTGCCGCTCAATATAGTCAGCGATAGAGATCCCCTATTTACTAGCAAATTCTGGGAAGCATTCCAGGAAGAATTGGGAACCAAATTGAATCTAAGCACCGCTTATCACCCTCAGACAGATGGCCAAACTGAACGGGTGAATAGAATTTTAGAAGATTTGTTGCGGGCTTGCATTATTGATTTTGGAGGTTCATGGGAGGATCATTTGCATTTAGCAGAATTCTCTTACAACAATAGCTATCAAGCAAGTTTGGGAATGTCCCCATTTGAAGCATTATACGGTAGACCGTGCAGATCTCCCGCATGTTGGGTAGAACCTGGCAACAGACTTGTGTTAGGGCCCGATATGATTCAAGAAGCATCGGATAAAGTCGATTTCATTAAGAAGCGATTAAAAACCGCACAGAGCCGACAGAAAAGTTATGCTGATGCGAGAAGAAGGGATATATCGTTTGTTGTTGGCGATTATGTTTATTTAAGAGTTTCTCCAATGCGAGGAGTAATCAGATTTGGTAAGACTGGGAAATTGGCACCGAGATTTATTGGTCCCTTTCCTATACTTGAACGGATTGGAACTCTTGCATATAGGGTTTCATTACCTAATTGGTTGCCTGGTGTACATGATGTGTTCCACGTGTCTCAACTCAGAAAACATGTTCATGATCCCGACCTTATTGTGGAAGAAGCAGCGCAACATGATATTGACATAACTCCAGAATTAGCACTCAAGAGAGAGCCATTAAAAATAGTTGGCAAAGAAACCAGAGAGCTGAGGAGGAAAAAGATTCATTTAGTCAAAGTGCAGTGGAGTAGTGATCCTAGAGACTGTACTTGGGAGACTGAAGAAAGCATTAAACAAGTCTATCCCAAATGCAGAGTGGACATCTCTGACTAACTCCGGTGCAAGGTACCTTCACAATACTTTGCATTTACATTTTATTTCCTGCTTAACTGTTATTTCCTTTTCGAGGACGAAAAGTTTTAAGTGGGGGAGATTGTAATAACCCGGAAAATGTGAACCAGTTTAAAATTTTTAAATTAGGTTATTACCAAGAAATTTGAATAGTTGAAATAGTATATTTCAATAAAATATAGAATTTGGCATGGTATGGCCGTTTGAAATTTTGAATACAAACTTAGTCTGATTGTACCGGGTGGGAAATATAACGGATTTTAACGAAACTGAAAATATTTAAATCTGTTTATCAATACCTTTCTAATGAATCTGAAAAATCGAAATTTCATAACGGAAATCAAAAGTTATGGCCGAATGAATTTTCAGAAAGGTCGCTATATAGTATATATAGCCCTTGAAAATTGAGATTTTGCATACGACCTCGGAATTCGACGAAACCACTTTTGTTGGGTCCGGGATGTCAAATTATTGCTAAGTTTCAAGTTTCATAATTTTTGAAGCTAGTATGTGAGCAGGGCAAAAGATAACGTGTTTGGTCAAATTCTGTTAAAATGGGTCGACCTAAAAATGGCCGTTTTTCAAACGAGCTCAGAATTCGATGAAACTGGTTTTGTTAGGACCGTATCGTCAAAACAAAGCTAGATTTATTTTTCTGGAATTTTTCGATTAAGTTTGTGGCCCTGGCAAATTGAAATGTACGTTTAAATTAAATATCGAATGTTTTATATTTTAATTTGAAAAAAAACTGACTGTAACAGTCGAAATGGCCAGCGAAACATATCCCATTGTGTCCGGAATGGGGGTATTTAGCTAGGGGCGACAGTCGTTGGGTTTAAAAAGGAGACCGTTTGCAAAAACACTATTTAAAAATTTTCTATAAATTCTGGCCAATAGGAAATTTTCTTTAAAAAAAAAACAAACCCTAAAAACCCTAGCTGCCAGAACGAATGAACGACGCACGTCGTTCAAAACTTCTCGCCGATATCGCCGCCGCCTCAGGCCGTTTCGCCGCCGACCACCGTTGAAGCTTTTGTTCGCCGTACTCCCCTCTCCACATCCGACCCAGCTTCGCCACCAACAGAGCCTCCGTCGTCGAGTTCTGGTGCTTCAAAGTCGTCGCCTTCCTGGAGCCGCCGCCGCCTCGATTCGCCGTCGCACCACCTCAGACTACCAGCGCCGGAAAGCTCTTCCCTCCCTCGACGACGTCCAACAGTCCGATCGTCCCATAGAGCTACGAATCAAGAGAAAAATCCGAACCTAGAATTGAGCAGGTTTGAAAACTAACGGCTTATATAATTTTAAACTGTTTTAACACTTTAAAGCGTTGCAAAGCTTTGAAAAATAATATCTTTTTCGTTCTTCAACAAAATTCGATGAAACAGGAAACACCGTGACCGCAAGGAGGCTCTCTACATTCTAGAAGAAGTCGCGGATTTTTCTGACCTTCCTACGATTTTTAGCACTGCAATAACCAATGTGAGGAATCTAAACTATTTGTGTGAATGAAATCGCGTTGTATAAATTATATAAGCGAAGTGTAAATTATATACGCATTGTATACCTCATGTACATGTGTTGTATAAGTTATATTAGCGATGTATAAATTATACAAGCGTTGTTTGAAACATATATGCTTTGAATTGTGATGAAATGCAAGTGAATTATTATATATATATATATACTCCCCTCGTCCACAAACCATGGACGATATTTATTGCTTGTGATGGACGTGATATTATATGGTATGACGAATGGTTGGAAATAATTGTTTGTGGTTGATTTTATGGTTGGAAAATACCTTTGTGGTTGAAAAATACCCTCTTGTGGTTGAAACAAAATAGAATAGGATTGTGGAATTGAAAATAAAACATGCCGCCTGCGTGCGAACTAGATGCATGATCCCCATTGTCAAAAACCGCGAGGTTTTAAGGTAGAGCGAGGAGCCGTACTAGGGACGGTCCCGGTTTTAACTACCCTGCCGTTATGCTGCCGAAATTTTCTGAAATATTTATGTGTTAGAATAATTTTCATTCATTGAAATTATTTACATATGCTATATCGAATATTCATGTGTTGAGTTGCAATTCATTCGTTGAGTTGAAATTCATGTGTTGAATATTATTTGAATTTAAACAAATGGCTTTAGCGATAAAAATCACATTTTTATATATATACAAACTATATCGAATATTCATGTGTTGAGTTGCAATTCATTCGTTGAGTTGAAATTCATGTGTTGAATATTATTCGAATTTAAACAAATGGCTTTAGCGATAAAAATCACATTTTTATATATATACAAACTATATCGAATATTCATGTGTTGAGTTGCAATTCATTCGTTGAGTTGAAATTCATGTGTTGAATATTATTCGAATTTAAACAAATGGCTTTAGCGATAAAAATCACATTTTTATATATATACAAACTATATCGAATATTCATGTGTTGAGTTGCAATTCATTCGTTGAGTTGAAATTCATGTGTTGAATATTATTCGAATTTAAACAAATGGCTTTAGCGATAAAAATCACATTTTTATATATATACAAACTATATCGGATATTCATGTGTTGAGTTGCAATTCATTCGTTGAATTGAAGTTCATGTGTTGAATGTTATCATCTTTTAAAAATAAATATTTTTGATGATAAAAATATTCCTTTTATCATGTATACGCTTAGTTAAAAATACACACGTGTTGAAATAAATAATAGTTTGCTAGAAATATTATTATTAGCTTTGTTCTGCATATATATACATGTGTTGAACATGAAAAATGGATTAGCTGTAGAGTAAAGAAATTATTTGCGTGCCCGACAAATAGGTAAACCTTGATGAGTTGGCTGCGCAATTTTATTAATATATCAACTCCTGTGAATGCCATTGGATGCGGAGTGCTGGTTTTTCTGTGTGAAATAATAAATAACGCCATAGGATAGTGACAATTAATTTTGAACTACACTACATGGCATACTTCTTGACGATAGGCATACTTCATCATATTCCACATAAGCAATTGGAGCTTGTGTGACGAGGTGGAAGATTTACCATACAAGCAAGAGGCTGGTATGGCGATGACTATGTACTACAGGTTGAACTGATGACTGATATGGACTATATAAATTATAACGATAAATTGCCAGATTAATAAAAACCCCACATGGGTCTAGAGTTGACAATAATCACGTCGCTCTAGTTATTAGATACGGCACATGGACTATTTATTTCCACACGGAAACGGGGTGACGGGAATTTATTCTCTGGAGTGATTATCAGTACATGCTCCCCCGTAAACACCAGAATATATCACTATAAATATGTGAATGCTTTTTAGGATTTATTGGGTACCTAATACGGCCCAATAAATTTCCAAACCCCTCCCCGTACAAAGGAGGTTATGGCGAAATTTTTCGAAATATTAAGGCGTTAGTGAAATATTTGAAGTGAAAACGAAGTTGAAAATATAGAATGAGCTATAGTTAAAATTATAGATTGAACTATATTTATATATATAAATATAAATCTAATTAAAAGGAATAGAGGTCGTGCAGTTCGCGTTTCGGAATCGTAATTTGAAACGGTTAGTACGAGAGATCCGACCATCGGATTTTCCCGAAACCGCAACCGCTGGGTTCGCCTTGGAAATATCTTTCCAACGGCACCAACCTTGTAAAAATCCAACGGTTGGATTGTCCGGAATGTTTAATTCAAATCTGAGGAAAAACAACGCCAGAATCGTTTATATTTATATATAAATATAAATATAATTAAATTAAATCGAATAACGACGCTGCAGTTCGAATTTTGAAACCGTAACTTCAAACGACTAGTGTGGAAGATCCGACCGTCGGATTCTCACGAAACTGGAACCGTTGGGTTCGCTTTAGGAATATCTTCCCACTGATATAGACTTTGTAGAAATCCAACGGTTAGATTCTCCGATATGTGTAAAACAAATTAGAAGAAAAACAGCGCCAGTGCCACGGCACGACCTGAAACGTCGTTTAATTAAATGTGGCCATTTTTAAATAAATAAAAATGGCGAAAAATCGTTATAAAATATTATAAGCAACATAGGTTGCAAATAAACCAATTGGGCTTGAATTGTTTGATATTTGATGATTGTATGTGTATGACATGAAAATAACACTAAATAACTGAAAGATGGATGTCGAATAATATAACCATATAAAGAATCGATTTAAATTCTAATGACGCGAATTATTTGAAAAGGCCGAGCTAACCCTCATTTCAAATAATTCATCGAGCGATTCGAATTGGAAAATACAAAGACGATTCAAGACCGACGATCTTCGTATCGGTTGGATGGGCGCTACTGAGGTTCCTAAGCGGAGTAGCTACCGGAAAGGGACGGAAGTAGTAGCCGTCTGAACGTATGTGTGGATTGGACGGATATACGAGGAATTTGACGCCTCCGGTTTCGTTCAGACCCAGGACGGACTTGTAAATGGACTGTGTGTCTGACATTGGATTTTGTTCTATACTGATTGATCTCTGTTAAATATATATCTGTTTGGCGGCGTAGAATTTATTCTTTTGCTTAACGCCCTTCTCTGAGACGTACGAGCTTAGAGGTTATATATCGATGGAAATCAATCGTATGGAGTGGACTGCCTATGTGGCATGCCAAGATGCTGTGATCAAGGCTTCTGTTGAAAAGCAAAGTCTTGTGGATGATGATCAAAGCAAGGTCTACGTGGCCTAGCTTTGTGTATTTCGTAAATTCGCGAACCTCACACCCCGGTATGAGTTAAAAACGGGATACGGACCGCTGGGAGAGCACGACGTTTCTTTCTAGCTATGGTGGTGTCAGTGACTTACCAGCCCTGACATATATATCTACTTTTCACCTTTGTGGTTGTTGGAATGCGAGGCGCCTCGATTATAGGTCTGTAAGGACCGGGAAACGTGTGTTCAGGCATAATTAATCCTCTAACGTAAGTGAGGATCGGCCCAGCCGCGTCCAGGGGTTACCCAGAGTGTGTAGTCCCGAGGCATTTGCTAGAGTGTCTCGAAGCGGAGAGGAGCTTGCCCCTTGCCTCGACTCATGACGGAAATCCAATTTCCAATACGAAATAACGGACTTGATTGTAGAACTAGTATGGCGACATAGTGGTATGGGGCACTTATGCCGTCTATGATTGATATTTATGATGCTATTCGTTTTGAAACATATATGCACTAGTAATAATATCAAATGATTTCCCTTTTTACGTATCAAGCATATTTGGCTATTATAAGGTAAAACTCTATCCTCCGGCTTGCGTTGCATTGTGTGATGGGACTTGAGTCTTATAATGGCTTCATTCTTTCTAAAAGCATTGCGTTGTTTTAAAAGAATTTACCTTGTTTTTAAATGCACTAGCAATCACTGGAGTAAACCCGTTCCGCGAAAGTGGCGTGGTCCTATGATTTGCTATTACTGTTGTTTAACTGTTAAATAGATTCCTCATACCAGTCCCCATGATTGACTCGTTGTTTGTTTCACTTTGCAAACGCGGGTGCCCTTATTTTCACACGGGCAGCCTAGTACACAGGTGACAGGTGGTTTTTGGTTCTGCACTGCTGCATAGAGTGCATTTTTGGCTCATGGCGAGGCTGACTTCATAGAGATGACTTTGACTTTTTCTGCCATTACTGTACTTATATTATGATTCCGCCACTGGCGATGCAGACTGATTTACTTTCCGTATTTCTCACTATGTGTATATGTATTCCGCCTTCGGCGATGTAGACTGATACCCTTATTATGTCTCACTGCATGTATGTATTCCGCCTCTGGCGATGATGACTGATCACTTTCCTTTTTATTTACTAAGTATATCCCACGTTATGCTATTCTGATATTCCTACATGTTGTGATTCCGCTGTCATATCCATGTAAAATTATTTTATTTATTGTTTCTGCTATTATCTGTACTCTGCTATGATGATTAATGTGTTATTTCCTAATGATTATCCTTAATACCGCCCCTCGGATTTTGGGATCGTCACAGGCGCGGAACCCCTTCCTCCTCTCGCCGCGAGCACCCAACCCCCCTACCAAAACCGACGCCGCCTGCCCCCTTTCCCCACTAAAACCGACGTCGCCTGCCCCCTGACCCACCTCCATTGCCACCTCAGGCGACAGAGCCACTCCCCCGGCCGTCCTCTCCGTTGTGAACCCTTCCCCCCTTCAAAACAAAGGTAAAATTTAATTTTTATTTTATTTAATTCGGTTTCTTTTAATTATTTATTTTATATAATACTGAAAAATAAAATGAGGGGTTTTATTTGTATGCGATAGCGAAGTGAGAAAGGTTTGCTTTTTATTTTAAAGAAAGGTTTGATTTTTATCATGTGAAGAACAAAATAGAAATACGATTTTTATGGATATAGATTTGAAATAAAGATATGGCCTTTACTATGAAGTTAGATTTATAAAAATAGGATTTTTATATAGAGATTAGCAAGGTAAAGATGCGATTTTTATATAGTAGAAATAGAAAAGGTCGGATTTTTATATTATTTAGATAATAAAAATTCGATCTTTATATAAGAATTAGAAATATAAAAATATAATTTTTATATAGGAAGGAGCATTGTAAAAATATATGAAGAAGATATTAAAATATAATTTTTATATAGGATCTTCATGAAAGGCAAGATTTTTATAAAAAGAAAATAAAGATATGATTTATATTTATATTTTTAACATAAGAAAGGTCGGATTTTTATATAGTTAATAACATAAGAAAGGTCGGATTTTTATATAGTTAATCACGTAAGAAAGGTCGGATTTTTATATATGATGTTAGCGAAGTAAAAATATAATCTTTATTGGAAGAAGAGGGATATAAAAATAGAATTTTTATATAGAGAATGGCAAGAGAAAAATAGAATTTTTATCTATATAGTGGCGGTGTAAAAATAGAATTTTTATCTGTATAGTAGCGGTATAAAAATAGAATTTGTATATACACAGCAACAATATAAAAATGTGATTTTTTTTATATGTAGTGACTACGGACAATGAAATTGACAAAAGGCGAGCACGATGAAGATTTCTACATATGAAGAGTCGTGGCGTTTGGTTTATCTTATTGGTGAGAGCTCCTCACTTTTATTTTAATTTTCTAGTTAAAATATATACTAGGATGCAGACGGTGTTTAGTAGCACCCGACACCCGTCGTCCACAGACCATGGATGACTTGTTTGTTTAATTGATGTGTTGTGAAAGTTGATTGTGTGATGTGGAATGAAATGAAATATTTTATAGTTGAAAATATTTTATAGTTAAAAATAAAAATTTTAACGTGTATATAAAATAAAGATTTATAAACAAATCGAACGATTTGTTTATATGTACACATTTGACTGATATTGATTGGGACGATAAATTTTACACATCGCCCAACTGCACAAATAAAACTGTTTTTGATTGATTGAAACCCCACACGGGTATTTGGATGAAATTGGACATACACTAATCCCAATAATTAGTTGTATGTCGATCGATCGATTGACAGGCTGTGTAAGCATTAAATATTTATATTTGATGCTTATACGGTATAGAATGCACTCTGGATGATGGATTGTTGTTTTCATTGTTGTGTGAAATCCATATAATCACATTATATGGTAACTGACTGTGTCTGATTCCAGTTCAGAATTATCGAATATTTCAAAATAATATTTAATAAATATTGAAATGTGAAGCCGTGTTAAGTTGTTAAACATCATTTTAACACGAACGTGATTTTTGTCGATTTTATTCGGTTTATAATGAATATCGAAAGTGATTTCAAAATCTGATATTTTGAAATGATTTGAAATTCGAAATAAATTGAAATTCAAATTAAATTGAAATGATTTGAAATTCGAATTAAATTGAAATGAATTGAAATTCGAATTAAATTGAAATGAATTGAAATTCGAATTAAATTGAAATGAATTGAAATTCGAATTAAATTGAAATAAATTGAAATTTGAATTAAATTGAAATGAATTGAAATGAATTGAAATTAAAATTAAACTGAAATGAATTGAAATTCGAATTAAATTGAAATGAATTGAAATTCGAATTAAATTGAAATGAATTGAAATTCGAATTAAATTGAAATGAATTGAAATTCGAATTAAATTGAAATGAATTGAAATTCAAATTAAATTGAAATGAATTGAAATTCGAATTTAATTGAAAAGAATTGAAATTCGAATTAAATTGAAAAGAATTGAAATCGATTTGAAATGAATTTAAAACGAATTTATATTGGAAAATTCAATTTTGATTTGAATTTGAGATGGAAGTTAAAATCATTTTGAAAATGAATTTAAAACGGTTTATAAAATATGTTTTGAATTGAAATCGACGAAGTATATATTATATATATAATATAATGGCCTAAATAGAACGCATCGCGCTGCGGCAGTTCGCGAAATTCGACCATTGACTTCAAATGGACATTACGGGAGATCCGACCGTCGGATTCTCCTAAAACTAGAACCGTTGGGTTCGTATCGAAAAGGGCTTTCTAACGAATATTAGAAATTAGAGATCTAACGGTTCGATTTGGAATTATGTCCAAATCAAATTTGGAAAAGGTCGCTGTAAGTGCAGTTCGATGGCCGTTGATGGAAATCGACTGTACGGGCCTTAATAAAATTATTAAAAATACTAATAATTTGTGTAAAATCGTAAGAAATGATTTGGAAAGAATTGGGATGAAAAACTCCATATTTGAAAAGATAAAAATAGATTTTTATCGAAATGAACTAGTTTTGAACTAGAAATATAATTCAATTATTTTTAGAAATAAATAAATTGGATTTGAAATGGTTTTGAAAATAACCAGAATTTCCAATATATAGATTGGAAATGGATTTGAATCGATATTATCTTCGGAATATTTCGATATTGAATTTCGTGATTATACAGATATTGTTATGGAAATTTGAAAGATATATTTATATCGTTATTTCCAATACGATATTTGTTGGTTGTGGTATTTGATATTGAATATAAGCCGATATATTTTCTATTCAGAGCCTTGTATTTAATATCAAATGGGATTTGGGTTTGTCGTGAATGGTGTCTTCATTAACACTGTTCTTAAACCCAGTTGAGAAAAAGATTAAATCTTTTTATTTAGATTTAATGAATTATACCAATTAAATGGTATTTAATTGGAATTGGATTTGAATTAATTTTTGGGTTTATCGTGAATGTTGTTTTAAATAACACTTGTTCTTTAACCCGATAATTAATGGAATGTGAATTGGGTTTATCGTGAACCGTGTTGTAAATGACATTGGTTCTTTAACCCAGTTAAAGACAGGATATGATTTCCCAAGTTAAACAATCATTAATATTGATTTTTTGGGAGATTAAAACCAAGTGGAGTTTTAATGAATCTTTAATTAGATTGAAATGATCGAGAATTGAGTATCACCAGTTTTGCTCCAGGCGATAGTTAAATCTTTAATTAGATTTAAACGTGAAATGGTAATTGAATTTACCAATAACACCGTGGTGTTAGATATGAAGTATTACCAATTTTACTTCATGGGATGAATAGGTTGGGATTGGGAAATTAAAAAAATGATTACTTCGGTAAGGTTCGGTAATCCCGACTAGTTTGGATAAACCATAATTTGGTTTGAATTGATATACAAAGGAAGATTAATGAATAAATTTAAAGAATTTATCTTTGATAAAATTAATGGGAACCTTTCCCAAAGTATAAGAAAAATTGAATTAAAGAATATTCTAAATTGGAATGAGGCGTATGTTGTGTTGGTGTCACACTTATTTATTATATACGCGAGTTATTCAGAAAGACCGGGTTTATCCCATTCTGAATAACTGAATTGACGATAAGTCGAGGATGAAGACGGTGGTCGAAGACCGGAGGTCTTCACATCGTTTGGATAATTACTGATGATCTGGGTTGGGCTGTACACCCAAGAGGAGGGAATCAGTTGGTGATCGTCCAGACGTACTTGGAGATCGATGGATATGCGAGGAATAAGGTTCCTCCGTTTTAATTCAGACCCAGAACGGACTTGTAAATGGATGTGTGTCTGACATCGGATTTCATTCTGTGTGATTGATATCGGTTGCATAGCGTGAATTGCCTGTGTGGCATGCTGAGATGCAAATGATCAAGGCTTCTGTTGAAAAGCAAAGTCTTGTGGTTGATGATAAAAGCACGGCCTTTGTGGCATAGCTTTGTGTAGCGTTAATTCGCGAGCCTCACACCCCGGTGTGAACCAGAAACGGGAGAAGGACATCAGGGAGGGCATGCGTTTCCTTCTAGTTAGGAGTGGTGTCAGTGTTTTACAGGGCCTCACATTTTACTTATGTGGATGATGGATTGTGAGGCGCCTCGGTTGGATCGGACGATCCGGGTCCGATGGAGTCATTTGGCTCATTGACGCCCCATAGGGCGGGGAAACGCAGTGCTCAGGGTTTAAGTTTAATCCACATCGAGTGGACCGGCCCTGACGATCCAAGGCTTGACTGAGTACTTTCCTGAGAGACGAGCTAAAGCGTCTTGAAGCGGTGAGGACGATCCCTTGCCTCGGTTCATAGGTGGAAATCCAATTTTCAATACGTGACTTTGCGGTTTTGATTGTAAACCTATATATGGCGACATGATATATGGTAGCCATGCCGTCTATGATTGATACTTATGATTGAAATTATTTTGACACTATACACTTATAGGAATAATAAAAGATGACATTTAGTGTATCAAGCATTCTTTGGCTATTATAAGGTAAAACCCTATCCTCCGGCTTGTGTTGCATTGTGTGATGGGACCTGGGTCTTATAATAGCTTCATTGTTCTTTATTTAGCATTGCGCTGTTGTTTTATGCACTGGTATTCTTGGGAGGAAACCCGTTCCGTGTTATACGGCGTGGTCCCTTGATTTACCTAACTTTAAAATAAAGATTAATAACTGTTTTAGTTCTCACACCAGTCACATGACTAACCTGGAGTTTATTGTTTTAACCTAAACTCTGGGTGCCCTTATTTTCGACACGGGCAGCTAGTAGTTTTGGTTTTGCAGATTTATATTCACAGGACCCTGGTTCACAGCTGGAATGATATTCGAAAAGCTTTGTATCCGTATATCTCCTTCAGTTGCATTTTGTATTATTTTCCGCTGCTATGTAATATAATTTAAATCTCTGATATTGTTCTGTTGTATTATATTGATTCATACTCTGTATATTCTTGTAATCTGATGAAATTGTTGTAATAAACAATGAAATGTTCTTCTGTTTGTGTTCTGATGTGTGTTGTTCTCAACTTTATCCATGATTTCCCGTAAGGGGGATTTCGGGTCGTCTCATCGTGGTATCAGAGCTTTGGTTTACAAAGCTCGAGAACAAGACACATTAGAACCATACCAAAGAATTCATTAGAGATTGGATTAGTAATATCCAACGAGTGTGAAGAGTATATTTTAAAAGTAAAAATGAAAACAAGTTTTGTTTTGAAAATTAAATTCAATTATTCGTATTTGAATATTTATTTGTATTGATTTGGACAATCGAGTATATAGAAATTTTAATATACGTCTGATCCACGTGTATTGAAGCCTCAAATATACTGGATAGATATTGAATCATACTCTAGTCGCCCAGATATGATTTTGATGATGGAGCTCCATCATCAGGATTTTTGTTCGAGTTTCAAAAGTGGGATTTCTATATGATTCCAATTGACTGGTGTGAGAACCAAAATTAGATAGGGCCTATTGTTGTGATTTGGCACCATAAATGTGATTTTTGACTATATATCAAAGTTATGAATTTGAAATGATAATCAACAAATTGATTGCTGATTGTGTTGTTTGATTATTGTTTGAATAATTAAATGTTGGACCTTTAGCCAAATTGAACCAAATAGTGAATTGTATTGAAAATTAGTCGCATTTGTATGCATATACATGTACTTACATTGAACATGTCATAGCAAGGAGGCTAGAGAAGAGGAATAAAATTGTTTGCCCGACAAATAGGTACATGTTTATTGTATTTCTTGGGTTTTGGATGATTTTATGAGCCGATTGGCTAGCCGCTTGGCTTTTTCTTTTTCTTTTGGATTGAAGAAGGCCATGGGAGGCTATATGAAATATCCCGAAGTCCCCGGTGCAGGGGAGGTTATGGCGAAATTTTTCGAAAATTTAGGGTGTTAGCCAAATTTTTGAAAGATTTGAAAAGTTCTTAGAAATTGAAAAGTTGAAAAACTTAAGCCATAATGAAAATAATGAAAGTTGAGTTGATTTGTAAAACAACTTTCGGCTTCGTTCCTTTTCGGGGGCGAAAAGTTTTAAGTGGGGGAGATTGTAATAACCCGGAAATCTGAGCCAATTTAAAAATTTTATTTTGGCAATTTTAGTGAATTTTGAATATTTAAAATGGATTATTTTAAATAATGGCGGCGAGAAATTTATTTTGAATAGAATTCGAACGTATATATTTATTTTAAATTATAAAAGGAATTGAAATTGGTGCTGTAGTTCGAAATTTCGATTTTTAATTCAAATGAATGTATAGGATTCAAAATAAACAGGATTTAAGCATAACCAAAAATATTAGAATCTAATTGAGAATATCTTTCCAACGAATCCGAAAAATCGAAATTTTATAGCGGGAACCAAAAGATATTTCCAGTTGAAAATTCAGAATTGTCGCTATGGAATTATAGCCCTTAAAAATGGAAATTTTGCAAACAACCTCGGTTTTCAACGAGACCACTTTTGTTGGATCCGGGATGTCAAGTTATTGCTAGATCCAAAATTCGTAATTTTTCGAATCTATATGTGAGCGTGGCAAAGTAAAACGTGTTTTGACAGTTTTAGTTAATTTCGATCAACCTGAAATTGGCCATTCTTCAAACGATCTCAGAATTCGACGAAATTAGTTTTTCTAGGACCGTATCGTAAATACGAAGCTAGAAAATATTTTTCGGGAATTTTTAGAGTCTGTATGTGGCCCCGGTAAATTGAAATGCGCGTTCAAATTCAATATATAGATTTATATTTTGATTTTGATGAAAACTGATCGAAACGATCGAATCAGCTTACGATACATATCCCATTGTGTTCAAAATGAGGGTAATTAACTGTGGACGACAGTCGGTGGGTTCAATTTCGAGTCCGAAATAAAAAGTTGCTTTTTGGGAATTTTAAAATAATATAAATTTTCATAAACCCCCTATCTTCTTTCCATCTCCTTTACATCTCCCCCTCCCCCGTCCATTTCGACTTCAGAGAAAAAAAAAGAAAAAAATGGAGCCCCCCATCGCCTATACCCACGAACGCCTCCCCCCCTCCATCACCACCGCCGCCTCTGGCGCGGACCCACCTCCCCCTCTCGCCGCGAGCACCCAACCCCCCCTCCACCAAAACCGATGCCGCCTGCCCCCTTTCCCCCCACCAAAACCGACGCCGCCTGCCCCCCTGACCCACCTCCAGCGCCGCCTCAGGCGATAGAGCCACTCCCCCGGCCGTCCTCTCCCCTGTGAACCCTTCCCCCCTTCAAAACAAAGGTAAATTTTAATTTTTATTTTATTTAATTCGGTTTCTTTTAATTATTTATTTTATATAATACTGAAAAATAAATGGAGGGGTTTTATTTGTATGCGATAACGAAGTGAGAAAGGTTTGCTTTTTATTTTAATGAAAGGTTTAATTTTTATCATGTGAAGAACAAAATAGAAATACGATTTTTATGGATATAGATTTGAAATAAAGATATGGCCTTTACTATGAAGTTAGATTTATAAAAATAGGACTTTTATATAGAGATTAGCGAGGTAAAGATGCGATTTTTATATAGTAGAAATAGAAAAGGTCGGATTTTTATACTATATAGATAATAAAAATTCGATCTTCATATAAGAATTAGAAATATAAAAATTTAATTTTTATATAGGAAGGTGCATTGTAAAAATATATGAAGAAAATATAAAAATATGATTTTTATATAGGATCTTCATGAAAGGCAAGATTTTTATAAAAAGAAAATAAAGATATGATTTTTATTTATATTTTTAACATAAGAAAGGTCGGATTTTTATATAGTTAATAACATAAGAAAGGTCGAATTTTTATATAGTTAATCACGTAAGAAAGGTCGGATTTTTAGATATGATGTTAGCGAAGTAAAAATATAATCTTTATTGGAAGAAGAGGGATATAAAAATAGAATTTTTATATAGAGAATGGCGAGAGAAAAATAGAATTTTTATCTATATAGTGGCGGTGTAAAAATAGAATTTTTATCTATATAGTAGCAGCATAAAAATAGAATTTGTATATACACAGCAACAATATAAAAATGTGATTTTTTTTATATGTAGTGACTACGAACAATGAAATTGACAAAAGGCGAGCACGACGAAGATTTCTACATATGAAGAGTCATGGCGTTTGGTTTAGCTTATTGGTGAGAACTCCTCACTTTTATTTTAATTTTCTAGTTAAAATATATACTAGGATGCAGACGGTGTTTAGTAGCACCCGACGCCGGTCGTCCACAGACCATTGATGACTTGTTTGTTTAATTGATGTGTTGTGAAAGTTGATTGTGTGATGTGGAATGAAATGAAATATTTTATAGTTGAAAATATTTTATAGTTAAAAATATAATTTTTAACGTGTATATAAAATAAAGATTTATAAACAAATCGAACGATTTGTTTATATGTACACATTTGACTGATATTGTTGGGACGATAAATTTTACACATCGCCCAACTGCACAAATAAAACTGTGTTTGATTGATTGAAATCCCACACGGGTATTGGGATGAAATTGGACATACACTAATCCCAGTAGTTAGTTGTATGTCGATCGATTGATTGACAGGCTGTGTAGGTGTTAAATATTTATATTTGATGCTTATACGGTATAGAATGTACTCTGGATGATGGATTGCCGTTTTCATTGTTGTGTGAAATCCATATAATCACATTATATGGTAATTGACTATGTCTGATTCCAGTTCAGAATTATCGAATATTTTAAAATAATATTCAGTAAATATTGAAATGTGAAGCCGTGTTAAGTAGTTAAACGCCATTTTAACACGAACGTGATTTTTGTCGATTTTATTCGGTTTATAATGAATATCGAAAGTGATTTCAAAATCTGATATTTTGAAATGATTTGAAATTCGAAATAAATTGAAAATCGAATGAAATTGAAATGAATTGAAATTCGAATGAAATTGAAATGAATTGAAATTCGAATGAAATTGAAATGAATTGTAATTCGAATTAAATTGAAATGAATTGAAATTCGAATTAAATTGAAATGACTTGAAATTCGAATTAAATTGAAATGAATTGAAATTCGAATTAAATTGAAATGAATTGAAATTCGAATTAAATTGAAATGAATTGAATTTCGAATTAAATTGAAATAAATTGAAATTCGAATTAAATTGAAAAGAATTGAAATTCGAATTAAATTGATAAGAATTGAAATCGATTTGAAATGAATTTAAAACGAATTTATATTGGAAAATTCAATTTTGATTTGAATTTGAGATGGAATTTAAAATCATTTTGAAAATGAATTTAAAACGGTTTATAAAATACGTTTTGAATTGAAATCGACGAAGTATATATTATATATATAATATAATGGCCTGAATAGAACGCACCGCGCTGCGGTAGTTCGCAAAATTTGACCATTGACTTCGAATGGACACTACGGGAGATCCGACCGTCGGATTCTCCTAAAACCGGAACCATTGGGTTTGTATCGAAAAGAGCTTTCTAACGAATATTAGAAATTAGAGATGTAACGGTTGGATTTGGAATTATTTCCAAATCAAATTTGGAAAAGGTCGCTGTAAGTGCTGTTCGATGGCCGTTGATGGAAATTGACTGTACGGGCCTTGATAAAATTATTAAAAATATTAATAATTTGTGTAAAATCATAAGAAATGATTTGGAAAGAATTGGGATGAAAAACTCCATATTTGAAAAGATAAAAACAGATTTTTATCGAAATGAACTAGTCTTGAACTAGAAATGTAATTCAATTATTTTTAGAAATAAATAAATTGGATTTGAAATGGTTTTGAAAATAACCAGAATTTCCAATATATAGATTGGAAATGGATTTGAATCGAGATTATCTTCGGAATAATTCGATATTGAATTTCGTGATTATACAGATATTGTTATGGAAATTTGAAAGATATATTTATATCGTTATTTCCAATACGATATTTGTTGGTTGTGGTATTTGATATTGAATATAAGCCGATATATTTTCTATTCAGAGCCTTGTATTTAATATCAAATGGGATTTGGGTTTGTCGTGAATGGTGTCTTCATTAACACTGTTCTTAAACCCAGTTGAGAAAAAGATTAAATCTTTTTATTTAGATTTAATGAAGTATACCAATTAAATGGTATTTAATTGGAATTGGATTTGAATTGATTTTTGGGTTCATCGTGAACGGTGTTCTAAATAATACTTGTTCTTTAACCCGATAATTAATGGAATGTGAATTGGGTTTATCGTGAACCGTGTTGTAAATGACATTGGTTCTTTAACCCAGTTAAAGACAGGATATGATTTCCCAAGTTAAACAATCATTAATATTGATTTTTTGGGAGATTAAAACCAAGTGGAGTTTTAATGAATCTTTAATTAGATTGAAATGATCGAGAATGGAGTATCACCAGTTTTGCTCCAAGCGATAGTTAAATCTTTAATTAGATTTAAACGTGAAATGGTAATTGAATTTACCAATAACACCATGGTGTTAGATATGAAGTATTACCAATTTTACTTCATGGGATGAATAGGTTGGGATTGGGAAATTAAAACAAATGATTACTTCGGTAAGGTTCCGTAATCCCGACTAGTTTGGATAAAACATAATTTGGTTTGAATTGATATACAAAGGAAGATTAAAGAATAAATTCAAAGAATTTATCTTTGATAAAATTAATGGGAACCTTTCCCAAAGTATAAGAAAATTTGAATAAAAGAATATTCTGAATTGGAATGAGGCGTATGTTGTGTTGGTGTCACACTTGTTTATTATATACGCGAGTTATTCAGAAAGACCGGGTTTATCCTATTCTGAATAACTGAATCGACGATAAGTCGAGGATGAAGACGGTTGTCGAAGATCGGAGGTCTTCACATCGTTTGGATAATTACTGATGATCTTGATTGGGTTGTACACCCAAGAGGAGGGAATCAGTTGGTGATCGTCAGACGTACTTGGAGATCGACGGATATGCGAGGAATAAGGTTCGTCCGGTTTCGTTCAGACCCAGAATGGACTTGTAAATGGATGTGTGTCTGACATCGGATTTCATTCTGTGTGATTGATATCGGTTGCATAGCGTGAATTGCCTGTGTGGCATGCTGAGATGCAAATGATCAAGGCTTCTTTTGAAAAGCAAAGTCTTGTGGTTGATGATCAAAGCACGACCTTTGTGGCGTAGCTTTGTGTAGTGTTAATTCGCGAGCCTCACACCCCGGTGTGAACCAGAAACGGGAGAAGGACATCAGGGAAGGCATGCGTTTCCTAATAGTTAGGAGTGGTTTCAGTGTATTACACGGCCTGACATTTTACTTATGTGGATGATGGATTGCGAGGCGCCTCGGTTAGATCGGACGATCCGGGTCCGATGGAGTCATTTGGCTCATTGACGCCCCATAGGGCAGGGAAACGCAGTGCTCAGGGTTTAAGTTTAATCCACATCGAATGGACCGGCCCTGACGATCCAAGGGTTGACTGAGTACTTTCCTGAGACACGGGCTAGAGCGTCTCGAAGCAGTGAGGACGATCCCTTACCTCGGTTCACAGATGGAAATCCAATTTTCAATACGTGACTTTGCGGTTTTAATTGTAAACCTATATATGGCGACATGATATATGGTACCCATGTCGTCTATGATTGATACTTATGATTGAAATTGTTTTGACACTATACACTTATAGTAATAATAAAAGATGACATTTAGCGTATCAAGCATTCTTTGGCTATTATAAGGTAAAACCCTATCCTCCGGCTTGTGTTGCATTGCGTGATGGGACCTGGGTCTTATAATAGCTTCATTGTTCTTTATTTAGCATTGCGTTGTTGTTTTTTGCACTGGTATTCTTGGGAGGAAACCCGTTCCATGATATACGGCGTGTTCCATTGATTTACCTAACTTTAAAACAAAGATTAATAATTGTTTTAGTTCTCACACCAGTCACATGACTGACCTGGAGTTTATTGTTTTAACCTAAACTCTGGGTGCCCTTATTTTCGACACGGGAAGGTAGTAGTTTTGGTTTTGCAGATTTATATTCATAGGACCCTGGTTCACAGCTGGAATGATATTCGGAAAGCTTTTTATCTGTATATCTCCTTCAGTTGCGTTTTGTATTATTTTCCGCTGCTATGTAATATAATTTAAATATCTGATATTGTTCTGTTGTATTATATTGATTCATACTCTGTATATTCTTGTAATCTGATGAAATTGTTGTAATAAACAATGAAATGTTCTTCTGTTTGTGTTCCGATGTGTGTTGCTCTCAACTCTATCCGTGATTTCCCGTAAAGGGGATTTCGGGTCGTCTCAAAAAGTTGGCTGACCAAAGGCTGCGCGGGAGGCTAAGAAGAGAGAGGAGCTGGAGGCCAAGAAAGCTCAGGGTGGCATGAGGTTCTGCTGGCCCTTGCCACTGACATCCCTCCTAAACTACTGCAATGCATCCCGCCTAGGGAGTTCACATGATCACAAGAATTTAAGATAACAATAGGAAGCACAAGTCGTAGTCTCATGAGTCCACATCCCCGGTTAAGGGTAAAGAAGGGGGAGGCGGAGGTAGCTCAGGGAGGAAGAGGACAAAGACTGGTGATGACCCGCCCAATGCTGAATCTGTTAAGAAAAAGAAGAAGAAGAAGAATAAGAAGAAGAGGGATGAGGCTTCCTAGTGATTGTTATAGATTTTACAGATATTTTGGTTATGTAAGCCAATAGTAATACGCGGGTTCGACCCTCGCTTTTGGAGGTATGTTGTGGTTTTCATGTACACCATGTCGTTAGAAAGAAAGATATATAGACTTATGTAGTTTGCTTTTGGTTTGTAAATGAAGGTATTAGTTGGATTTTCTTACATCACAATTTTTATAAGTGTTTAAACGTTCATTTGTGCTTTCTGTTTCTTGCACTCGCACAAATTTACTTGTTGTTACACTTGAGAAAACATTATATGAGGCTTCGCTCTTTGGTTACCCCCGTCGCACCAAGGCTGTAAGCGTGGACTTTTCTCTCGGGCACTCCTTTGGGCGGGTGTTCTGAGTCATTCGAAGGTTTTAAGCACGGACTTCGCTCTCGAGCTCTCCCTTGGTCAGGGGTTCCTAGTCGTGCGAAGGTTGTAAGCACGTACTTCGCCCTTTGGCTCCCCCTTGGTCGGGAGTTCCGAGTCATGCGAAGGTTACCATCGTGGACTTCACTCTTGGGCCCTCCCTTGGTCGGGAGTCCAAGTCGTGCGAAGGTTGTAAACGCAGAATTCTCTCCCTGGCCCTTCCTTGGTCGGGAGTTCCGAGTCATGCAAAGGTTGTAAGCGCGGACTTCGCCTTCTGGCTCTCCCTTGGTTGGGAGTTTCGAGTCGTGCAAAGGTTACCAGTGCGGACTTCGCTCTTGGGCTCTCCCTTGGTCTGGATTTCCATGTCGTGCGCAGGTTGTAAGCGCGGACTTCTCTCATGGGCTCTCCCTAGATCAGGAGTTCCGAGTCATGCGAAGGTTGTAAGCGTGGACTTCGCTCCCGAGCTCTCTATTGGTTAGGAGTTCCAAGTCGTGCAAAGGTTGCAAGTGCGAACTTCGCCCTTGGGCTCTCCTTTTGTCGAGAGTTCTGACGTGCAAAGGTTACTAGTGCAGACTTCGCTCTCGGGCTCTCCCTTATTCGGGAATTTCGAGTCGTGTGAGGTCCAGCTGTAACGACCCGCATTTTACATATCGGAGGATCGTAAAATATTTTTAATTAATTCTCTAAAGGTCGCATCTTTCTCAACTTTTGATATGTTGTTTATGGGGATGTGTGACATGTCCATAATTTTTATCAGTTTAATTTGTGATGATTTTTCCCTTGTCAATTTTGTATGGAGCATAACTTTTGACATGGATAGAATCAGGTGTTGGAATCAATTTCATTGAAAAGGAAACGATGTTTCCAATTCCGTAGTTGGGTCACATTAAAGATTTAATTCAGCGGTTTGGGTGAAATCACTATTTTAGTGATACAAAAATCCTGGACAGACTAATTAGTCATTGGTGGGCTGACTAGTAAGGCCCATTAAGGCTAGGGGCTGCTGGCTATAAATAGAGGGGTAGAGGCAAGAAGAATGGTTTAGTTTCTTCATTTCTCACATTTAGTTGAGTTTGTGATCCTCCTTGCTCAATCAAATGCACATCCACTCCATTGAATACATAGATTACACTAGAAAATTGAAGATCAACATTAAGGATGAGGAGATCGCATCAAATTAGTTGATTTGAAGAAAAAATTTTGTTGTTCTTCTCTGTCCGGATTAGAGATTCATCGATTCCAAGCTGTTAAGTGATAAGCATCTCTTACATGGATTCAATCAAGTATGTGGGTTGTTTGATCTTATTTTCATCATTTCAAGTCATTTTTCACCTAGATCTAATCGAGGTAAGTCTATTTTCATTCGAATCACCATAGAATATAATCTGGCAAGTTAATAACGGTAAATTCATATGTTTATGCAAGTTTAGATCTATTCTTTGATCCATTTATTGTTTAATCATGATTTTGGTGAATTTCTTATGATTGAATGATGAATAATCGTTGTGTTAATGCTTTTTGATGGTTGCTATTGATTATTTGACAAAATTGGTTGATTTCGATTAAGTTATGTGTATTGATGTTGTTGATTGGTGATGGATCAGGTTCGGTTTGTCAAGAGTTGACGGATCAGCCAAGTAGGATGATGGATCACTGACTTGTTCTCCAAGAAATGGGATGGATCGGCGAGTCATGATGGATCGGTGGAAACTATAGCTTGCGTTGGGAAATTGCATTGATCGGATGAAGGCAATTCGATGGATCGTCCATGAATGATGGATCGGGTCTTGTATGGATTGGATGGATCGTTGGTGTTTGGATTTCCATTGATCACACAAGGCTTTGGCAGTGGATCGGGTGCTTGGCTTTGGTGCATCGGCCACATGATCTGTAATAACCTACACCTCCGTTCACGCAAGATATTGTCCCTAACTTAGCCACCATATAGGTGTGGGGTTTTGTTCCTCAAAAGGCCTCGGCAAAGTTTCGAGATTCGCCAACACATGGCGTTGCCACACAGGCTGAGCCAGCCTCCCTACTAACACCAATATTGTCCCTACTTTGCCACCTCTCAGGTGTAGGGTTTTCCATCTCTAGGCCTCGGCGTTAGTAAGAGATG
The DNA here is from genome assembly GCA_030737875.1 of Allium sativum. Lineage (NCBI taxonomy): Eukaryota > Viridiplantae > Streptophyta > Magnoliopsida > Asparagales > Amaryllidaceae > Allium > Allium sativum. The sequence goes on from CM060923.1 coordinate 169,493,091, forward strand.
GGCTCTACTATATAAGTACCCTTTTCACACATGCTTCCACGATGTGGGACTTAGGGGTGTTACATTCTCCCCTCCTAAAGAGCCCAACGTCTCCGTTGGCTCACAAACATCTCACCCAGGCGCTGTGGTCCACACAGGAGCCACAATTCCAGCTGGGTATTGGCTCTGATACCACTGTAATGACCCACACCTCCGTTCACGCAAGATATTGTCCCCAACTTAGCCACCATATAGGTGTGGGGTTTTGTTCCTCAAAAGGCCTCGGCTAAGTTTCGAGATTCGCCAACATATGGCGTTGCCACACAGGCTGAGCCAACCTCCCTACTAACACCGATATTGTCCCTACTTTGCCATCTATCAAGTGTAGGATTTTCCATCTCTAGGCATCGGCGTTAGTAAGAGATGGGCTCTACTATATAAGTACCTACTTCACACATGCTTCCACGATGTAGCACTTAGGGGTGTTACATGATCTACAGCTCCCAAAAGGATGGATCGGTAGCGTTCTTGTAACACCCCACTTCCGTTAAGGTCACTCACAAAGGGAATGTCTCAGCTTCGGTGGAACGATATAAGTAAACAGAACAGAAATTTACAAGACAAATATATAAAGTAGTACTTGAAAATTTTATAACTTTATTTCAGTAGAAACAGAAATAACTTTGGTTACATCACAATACCAAAACCCAAGTACATAAATATCAGTCTTATACAAAATCCTTCAGAATGCATAATTTTAAAGCCATAATCCCCAACATAGAATGCCATAAATAGGTAGAATCAAAGCCAAGAAATATTTCAAGCACTTCTAGCACTTCAAGCAGATGGAACCTAAATCAAGCTCCTATGTTTCCACCCTGAGAACCGGGGGGAATGGAATAAAAGAGGCGAAACAAACTAGGTCAGACATAAGTCAGGTGAGTCCAGTGAATTTCAGCATATAAATAGATAACAGTATCATGACATGTAAATAAAACTGGATGAGAGATAACCGTAACAGGAGTAGCAGGTTAACAGAAGAGACAGAATGATATAGGCTAAACTAAGCTTATTACTTGGTTTTCACTTCTCAGCACTAATACTAGTATAACAGAATTAGGTGTTGTCCTGATATCTAACAGAAAACAGATCGATCTCTTCAGAAACACAATGCTAGTAATGGGCCTTTACCACCCTAACAGAGATAGATGTATAGAAACTGAATGCTAGTAATGGGCCTTTACCACCCGAACAGAGACAGATGGTATAGAAACAGAAGCAGAAACGGAATCAGAGACGGAAACAGAATATTCCCTACGAAAAAAATGTTAGAATTAGGTGTACACGAGTAACGGGCCTTTACCACCCGAACAAAGACAGACGGTACAGAAACAGAGTGCTAGTAATGGGCCTTTACTACCCGAACAGAGACAGAAACAGAATAATCCCTACGAAAACAGAATATTATAATTAGGTCTACACTAGTAATAGGCCTTTACCACCCCAACAGATGGTACCACACAGAAACAGACAGGTGTTACCACCCCCAATAGGAACAGACGGTACCCCAACTGAAACAGACAGAACTAAGTGTACCCTAAATTCTACCCCAAGCGATCGGCTCCCTAATACATAAATACCCTGTGCCGGCCCCACAGAAGGGTGTATCACTCCCTAAAGTGGCAACCTATAGACCCAGACCTATTTACAGATGTCACGGTGTCTTACATCCTCAGAGCAGACCCGATCCATTCATACACATGACCCGGTTGGAATGCGCCATCAACACCCCTCGCCATTATCAGAGTGAACCTCTTATAATTAGTTCAGTAAGCGTGCCCGGACCCCTCTTAGTGTTGGGTCATAGTTTTGATACCAGAAAGGGTTACTGACTAATATGGGTCCCAAACAACAGATGACACAAGTAGTTACCCCTCCTAACCTTGTATCCCCAGACTAATAGATTTCAGATTAACTTGCTTATAGATTTCAGATGTACAAAGTCCAGATTAACTAGTTCTCAGATCAGACATACAGGTCAAAAAGTTTTCAGACTAACGGATCAGATATACAGATTAACAAGTTTTCATACTAACGGATCAGATATACAGATTAACAAGTTTTCAGACTAACAGATCAGATATACAGATTAACTGATTTACATATTGTTTCACCTAACCTTGTATTGGGCCTATAGATTTTCAAACGGGTTTATTATGTTCATCAGTTCAGTTGATTTAACCTTATCCACCCAACACGTTTTAGGCATCATATTTATCTTAGATTTGCATTAATTAAATATTAATGCACAGACCTCTCACATTAGGTCGGTAGCTTGTGGCCACTGGATGTGCCGGGCGGTTCCGGGCAGACTTCTGCCACAAGCCAGACCTAACCTCGTGTCTAAGCATTTTTATGCCTACTACCTCTCACATTAGATTGATAGTTTGCGGTTGCTGGTTAAGCCGGTTGGGTCCGGGCAGACTTCTACCGCAAACCGAATCTAACCTCGTGTCTCAGCATTCTTATTTTAGCTAAAGTATTCATTCACAGATTATGCCAATATCAGACTAATTATGCCAATTCAACAAATTAACTTCTTTACAAGTTACAACAAATTATCCAAAGTTCTATTAACATGTTTTGCTCAATTTTAGATTGAGCCTACAGATTTTCATATCCCAAATTACCGTATTCAGCTTCAAAGATTTAGCACCTTAGACAATTTAACAGATTTAATCATCCATTAAAATCCCATTGACATACCTCGCTTAATCATAAAATTAAGCCTAATTTTACATGCTCAAATTATGGTCATAATTCACAATATAACATATGCCCCAAATTTCTAGTTAAATTTACATAGTACAGAATATTCTCCAAAAACCCCAAATCATGATATACAATATGAATTATGCCAAATTATAGCCTTTGATTTCAGCGTATGTCAAATATCCAAAATCCCAATTTAGGCGTATTCACAATTAATAGTTATCCTATTTTAATATAGATCTTTTACGCCTAATTCATATATCCTTTTTCTTCCAAGTCATAGATTGTCATATAAAATATGCCCCAAATCTAGATCTTAAATTACAACATGTATTATGTCCTCAAAATCGGATCTTGAATTATAACATGCATTATGCCCCCAAATTACAATTCATATGTTGTCATACAATAATACTCCTTCTTCCAAATCATAAACCGTCATATATAGTATGCCTAGATCTAGATCTTAAATTACAACTTATGTTGTGTTCTCAATTTAGTCACAAATCAGTTATGTCCAATTATGCATCATTCAATATTATCCCCAAATTTAGCGTTCGCGTGTCAATCTCTTATGAGATTTGGCTCAGGCTCGTGGTAGCCTGGCTATAGAACAGAAGGAAGGAAGAGATACAGAATAGTTACAATAAGATAGATCTACACAAAAAACAGATCTGATAAACAAGAATAAGATAGATCTGCACAAAAAAACAGATCTGATAAACAAGAATATGTATAATCTCCAATTCAGATTTATAAACATGTCAAGATCATAACTAAATTTCATATTCGAAAATAACTGTACTCACCTTGGTTGGATTCTAAAAGAAAAAGGGTTGTAGTTGTTCTCTTTTAATCCTATTCAGATTGGAAGAAGAAGAAGAAGCACTAGTTCTAGCTTAGGTTTCAGCAGAGTAGCGATGCCATTGATTTATTTTAATTAGAATTGAGGCAGCATAGCATTACAATGGTTTGGTGTGGAGAGAAAGTGGGGTTTGGGGGTGTTTAAATAGCTTAGGAGCAACGAATCTGGTCGATGGGCGTCCAGATGCAGAAAAACGAATCTGTCCACGGATCTGGAAAAAGGGGGAGGTCGACCCCCATGTCGACCCCATGGTCGAACTGTTCTAACCAGGTCGACCCCCTGGTCGACCTGGGTCCTGGGAGGTTATTTTCCCGCCCAGCCTGGGTGTGTGATTTGAATTTTGAAACTTTAAATTGGAATTCGGACTGATTTTTATTTTAAATTCCTGAAACTTCTAAGTGTCATAACTTCTTCATACGGAGTCCGATTTACGCAAACTTGGACTCTATCTCAAGCAGAATTCCGAGACGAACGCAATGGCATAACCCGTTTCCCTTATTTCTTCTCTTAAAAATTAAGTATACCTTTTTTTGTTACTTTTATATTCACAGAAAATACGGGGTGTTACATTCTCCCCTCCTTAAAGGATTTCGTCCCCGAAATCTTCAAGTTACGAAGAATGTGTCCTACCATCCAATCACCCATCTACTCAACCATCATCCACAAGCGTCCATTGTCCTTAGAAAACTTCTAATGTTGTATGTACATATGCAAAAGTGTGTGTATATGTCTCTTATCTAATGCAAAGATCAGGCAGTCTACTGATTCAGTTGACCCCCTTAATGTGAATTATGTTAGTGCCATGAGTCCAATTATGTGTGCAAGAAATCCTATTTTATACACATCATTTTTATATGAGTGCATAACCATTCTTCCAAATGCAACATCCATGTGATGAGTCAATCATTTTGCATCCACAAAAATTGAAAAATGCACACACATCAATATGCAGTATGGGAGTGTTTTTGAGCCGATCTAGTGCCTAGTGTGTGTATATGCATCCACGAGCAACCACTAGCGACCACTTGCATCCACTTGCAACCATCAAACATAACATGTCTCAAACACATGTTTACACCCATTAGTTTCTACCTAAAGGTCGAAGACTCGATCGATAGGATATAACCGAGTGATAGAAGCAAGTACAACTAAAACAAAAGTTCTGTTCCCATTAGACATCGGTTAAGAGAATAAATCCCTAAGTATCAACCCCGAAGACCGAAATCAACATCAGACTGACAATAAGAGAATTATTCCCATTAAACAATGTCAAAACTGGAAATCTACTTCACGCTTCGAGTAAAAACCCCTATCCTTTTCAGAAATATTCAGATACTTATAGACTACTGGTACAGATCAGATTATCAAATGATTCTTAGGAAACTAAGCATGATAAAACCCCACCATGTCCCACAAAACCCAGAATGTATGCATCATAGTCAACTTAACGCCCAACACAAGTACCCTCAAACCCCAACCTATCACAAACAGATGAGTCGTAACCCTTATGGGGTTTGAGACTATAGCGGGATCAGAAACAAGACTAGTATTAGAGTGCAGAGTCTCAATTACAGAATCAAAATGCTAGAATGATCAGATAAGGAAATTAAACTTTCTACGGAATTTTTTTTACACCTCTATCCTGTCTACCAACTACGAGATCATTCACCTACCTTCCAGAAGATTATGCCCTTTGCCCTTGCCTTTTGGGGAAACCCATGATCAGATGTCCTGTCTCACCGCACTGAAAACAACCAGTCTTCTTACATGTTAACTAGTCTTTCTTTAAAGTTGCCCCCATCGCGCGGAAAACCCTACGAAGCTCGAAAGATGATTGAAATTACTACAACTACAGATGGAAGTTAGGCACTTCTTTGCCCTTCGACTGGCGCCGTAGTCTTATCATGCCTATGGAACCATGTCGCAATGAGGTTACCTCCCAGAAAGCCAGGAGCCTCGAAGACTCAGAGAAGAAGGAAACAAGGATTAAACAAAAAGTCAAAAGATAGATATATGGCTTTGGAAACTTTGTTTTTCAAAATAAACTCTACTTTTGAAAATACTTCCTTTTCAAAACCTTTTTGAAATAATTTTCAAAAACTCTTATCTAATCTGGTAACCTTCAGCTCTGATACCAAGTGTAACACCCCACTTCCATTAAGGTCACTCACAAAGGGAATGCCTCAGCTTCGGTGGAACGTTATAAGTAAATAGAATAGAAATTTACAAGACAGATATATAAAGTAGTACTTGAAAATTTTATAACTTTATTTCAGTAGAAACAGAAATAAGTTTGGTTACATCACAGTACCAAAACCCAAGTACACAAATATCAGTCTTATACAAAATCCTTCAGAATGCATAATTTTAAAGCCATAATCCCTAACAGAGAATGCCATAAATAGGTAGAATCAAAGCCAAGCAATATTTCAAGCACTTCTAGTACTTCAAGCAGATGGAACCTGAATTAAGCTCCTATGTTTCCACCTTGAGAACCTGGGGGGAGACGGAAGAAAAGAGGCGAAACAAACTAGGTCAGACATAAGTCTGGTGAGTCCAGTGACTTTCAGCAAATAAATAGATAACAGTATCATGACATGTAAATAAAACTAGATGAGAGATAACCATAACAGGAGTATCAAGTTAACAGAAGAGACAGAATGATATAGGCTAAACTAAGCTTCTTACTTGGTTTTCACTTCTCAGCACTAATACTAGTATAACAAAATTAGGTGTTATCCTAATATCTAAACAGAAAACAGAATGATCTCTTCAGAAACACGATGCTAGTAATGGGCCTTTACCACCCTAATAGAGACATATGTATAGAAACAGAATGCTAGTAATGGGCCTTTACCACCTGAACAGAGATAGACGGTATAGAAACAGAAGCAGAAACAGAATCAGAGACGGAAACAGAATATTCCCTACGGAAACAGAATGTTAGAATTAGGTGTACACTAGTCATGGGCCTTTACCACCCGAACAGAGACAAACGGTACAGAAACTGAGTGCTAGTAATGGGTCTTTACTACCCGAATAGAGACAGAAATAGAATAATCCCTACGGAAACAGAATATTATAATTAGATATACACTAGTACTGGGCCTTTACCACCCCAACAGACGGTACCACGCAGAAACAGACAGGTGTTACCACCCCAATAGAAACAGACGGTACCCCAACAGAAACAGATAGAACTAAGTGTACCCTAAATTCTACCCCAAGCGATCGGCTCCCTAATACATAAATACCCTATGCCGGCCCCACATAAGGGTGTATCACTCCCTAAGGTGGCAACCTATAGACACAGACCTATTTAAAGATGTCATGGTGTCTTACATCCTCAGAGCAGACCAGATCCATGCACGCACATGACCCGGTTGGAATGCGCCATCAACACCCCTCGCCTTACAATTAGTTCAGTAAGTGTGCCCGGACCCCTCTTAGTGTTGGGTCATAGTTTTGATACCAGAAAGGGTTACTGACTAATATGGGTCCCAAACAACAGATGACACAAGTAATTACCCCTCCTAACCTTGTGTCTCCAGACTAACAGATTTCAGATTAACTTGCTTATAGATTTCAGATTAACTTGCTTATAGATTTCAGATGTCCAAAGTCCAAATTAACTAGTTCTCAGATCAGACATACAGGTTAACAATTTTTCAGACTAACGGATCAGATATACGGATTAACAAGTTTTCAGACTAACGGATCAGATATACAGATTAACAGACTTACAGATTGTTTCACTAACCTTGTATTGGGCCTACAGATTTTCAAACGGTTTTATTAGGTTCATCAGTCCAGTTGATTTAACCTTACCCACCCAACACGTTTTAGGCATCATATTTATCTTAGATTTGCATTAATTAAATATTAATGCACAGACCTCTCACATTAGGTCGGTAGCTTATGGCCGCTGGATGTGTCGGGCGGTTCCAGGCAGACTTCTGGCACAAGCCAAACCTAACCTCGTGTCTAAGCATTATTATGCCTATGACCTCTCACATTATACTGACAATTGGCGGTTGCTGGTTAAGCCGGATGGGTCCGGGCAGACTTCTACCGCAAACAGAGTCCAACCTCGTGTCTCAGCATTCTTATTTTAGCTAAAGTATTCATTCACAGATTATGCCAATATCAGACTAATTATGCCAATTCGACAAATTAACTTCTTTACAAGTTACAGCAGATTATCCAAAGTTCTATTAACATGTTTTGCTCAATTTTAGATCGAGCCTACAGATTTTCATATCCCAAATTACCGTATTCAGCTTCAATAGATTTAGCACCTTAGACAATTTAACTGAATTAATCATCCCTTAAAATTCCATTGCCATACCTCGCTTAATCATAAAATTAAGCCTAATTTTACATGCTCAAATTATGGTCATAATTCACAATATAACATATGCCCCAAATTTCTAGTTAAATTTACATAGTACAAAATATTCTCCAAAAACCCCAAATCATGATATACAATATGAATTATGCTAAATTATAGCCTTTGATTTCAGCATATGTCAAATATCAAAAATCCCCATTTAGGCGTATTCACAGTTAATAGTTATCCTATTTTAATATAGATCTTTTAAGCCTAAATCATATATCCTTTTTCTTCCAAGTCATAGATCATCATATAAAATATGCCCCAAATCTTGATCTTAAATTACAACACGTATTATGTCCTCAAAATTAGATCTTGAATTATAACATGCATTATGCCCCAAAATTACAAGTCATATGTTGTCATACAATAATTCTCTTTCTTCCAAATCGTAAACCGTCATATATAGTATGCCTAGATCTAGATCTTAAATTACAACTTATGTTGTGTTCTCAATTTAGTCACAAATCAGTTATGTCCAATTATGCATCATTTAACATTTTCCCCAAATTTAGCGTTCACGTGTCAATTTCTTATGAGATTTGGCTCAGGCTCGTGGTAGCCTGGCTATAGAACAGAAGGAAGGAAGAGATACAGAATAGTTACAATAAGATAGATCTACACAAAAAAAATACAGATCTGATAAACAAGAATAAGATAGATCTACACAGAAAAACAGATCTGATAAACAGGAATATGCATAATCTCCAATTCAGATTTATAACCATGTCAAGATCATAATTAAATTTCATATCTGAAAATAACTGTACTCACCTTGGTTGGATTCTAAAAGAAAAAGGGTTGTAGTTGTTCTCTTTTAATCCTATTCAGATTGGAAGAAGAAGAAGCACTAGTTCTAGCTTAGGTTTCAGCAGAGTAGCGACGCCATTGATTTATTTTAATTAGAATTGAGGCAGTATAGCATTACAATGGTTTGGTATGGAGAGAAAGTGGGGTTTGGGGGTGTTTAAATAGCTTAGGAGCAACGAATCTGGTCAGAACGGGCGTCCAGATGCAGAAAAACGAATCTGTCCACGGATCTGGAGGGGGGAGGTCGACTCCCAGGTCGACCTGTTCTACCCAGGTCGACCCCCTGGTCGACCTGGGTCCTGGGGGGAATTTTTCCATCCATCCAATGTGATTTTGTTCCAGTTTACCATGTGTGTTTCTGTGACAGGTAAGCAGCTGACTGGACTGACAATGAAGTAGGCAAGAGATAAGTGAGAGTGAGTGTGTATATAAAACTGTGTGTAACTGAGTATGCCAATGAATGTATATACAACTGAGTGAAACAAAGAGTTTGTTCAACTGAGTGACTGAGTGTTGTAATGAGGAATAATGTATATAAATGAAATTGAATGTAATGTATTACAGTGAGGTGTACAAGTAGTGGAGTTATAAACTTGTACTAATGAAATCTTGAAATAAAATACTATATTTAAATAAAATACTATTTGAATATTTAAATTCTTATGCAGTAGTATTATGTTTAAATATAAATATTTAATTCTGTCTATGTTGTAGTAGAACAATACAATTTGTAAACACAATTGCAATAATAAATATATGTTTGTTATCATCAAACAAAAATCATAGAATTGTTAGATACAACCATTTAAAGGCAAGGCGGGCGGTGATAGCCAGAGTCTTGGATGTTGTTGTTTTGATTGTATCATCTTATGTAGATTGTTCAACGTTGAAGGAGATATCTCTTGGGTGCTTTTCTGATGTTAGTTTAGGCCTTCGGGGCTTATGCTTAGGAGATGTTGAATTCGATTAGGGTGGTCTACGCTTTGTAACTAGTTGCTATGACTGTACTGTTAGTTTCTTTCTGTCTGGTTGGGAGGTTATCACTATCGGATGTGGAGGAGACATGTTTGGGTTCTTCTCTGATGATGTGTTGGTATATTAAATGATTAATCTGCCTATTTCTCATATATTTTATCGATGATGTTAGATAGCAGTTTATCGCACAATAAGACTATTGTCTGACTCAAGGTTTTATGTCTCCCTCTTATTACCTTGGGATGTTCATCTAGTTGTGGATGTGTAGATTAAGTAGCAGGTAGCAGGTAGTGGATCTTGATGAGGGCGATGCTGAAGAGCGACGAGGTGCAAAAGGATGATGTATTATTTCATAATGTCTACTATTTTTTATTTCTGCTATTATGTCGACGTATTCTACTTTGAGTGGACTTTGTAGTGAGGCTGATTGTATAGATTCCGTTGATGTATTCCAGTTTGATGTATGGATATTTCACGATGATATGAAAGTTTAAGATTCTTCCTAATTGTGCTTCTCCATTATTACATGTTGTATATGTTATATTATATTTCATCCTTGAGTTGTGAGTTATACGACATGTTCCGCGTGTGTTTTCTTCTCTAATGATCATCCCGTATTGGCCTGGCATGTCATATAACACACTTCTCCTCGGTTTGTGTAGGAGGCACGGGGTGGTCGTCACATTTGGTATCAGAGCTTTGGTTAAGTGATTTTATCCAAAGTTCGTAGGTGTAAAGACGTATGAAAGATGTATTTGTACTTTGATAATGGATGATTACTATATTATAGTGTATAGTATAGTAGCTCTTGAACTCAATTGCAGTTATTCTCATATGTGGACTAATCATTCTATATTTCAGATTTAGGATGACTCGTCGATCTTCGAGACATACTGCCAGGAACGAGCCTGTTCCTAGAAGGGGAGTTGGTGGTTTACCAGATTATCCAGCTATGTTTGAGGCCATGGTGGCAGCGATCGTGAGGAGGTTCCCCACTCCAGAGACAGCTGCGGTAGATGTTGGGGATCAAGTGCAAGTGCCTAAGGTTTTGGACTTCGCAAAGCTATGCACGGACTTCACTACTCTAGGAGGGAAGCTGTTTAAAGGAACATAGCCAACTGTAGAGGTTCAAGGATGGCTTGATACTTGCATTCAGATATTTGGGGACTTGGGCATTGATGATGCGACTAAGAGGAAGCTTACATCGAGATAGCTATAAGCCATAGCTACGGATTGGTAGAACTCTGTCACTCTAGAGATTCCAGAGGATGAGATCACGTGGGATCAGTTCCAAGTCAAGTTTGAGATGAAGTTCATATCTACCGTTCAGAAGTCTATTTTGTTCAAGAGTTTTGTTGAGCTAAACAAGAATGGTCGACCAGTGTTAGAGTATGTTTCTAACTTTGACGCTTTGTATAAGTATGCACGTTCATATGTTGAGACTCCTTACCAGAAGAACAAGAAGTTCATTATGGGCTTGGACAAATACCTTGGGAATCAGCTGGTTGATCATTTAGATGATACTTATGAGAAGATCATGGAGAAATCATTAAGGAATGAGAGTTTGTTTCCCAAGGAAGAGACTGTTGTTGTAGCTAAAGAGGAATCGAAACCACAATAGGGTAGCAATAACAAAAAGAGGAAGCAACAACAACAGAAAGGAAAAGATGGTCAGAAGAAGCAAAAAAGCGAATTGACTTTCTACCACTACAAGTAGAAGGGCCATTTTTTTCAGGGATTGCAAGAATCCGAAAGCTGAGAAGAAGTGCTTTAACTATGGAAATCCTGGGCATAATAAGAAGGATTGTCCAGAACCACTACAGGGAAATCAAATTGTGAAGGCATATGATTTGGAAGCTGCTCCATCTTCATCGAGAGCTCCTACAGCGGAGGAGAAAGGGAAGAGTGTGGTTGTTCAAGGTATTCTTTATATCAGAGGTTTTCAGTTCTAGTTTTATTTGATACTGGAGCATCACATTCTTTCATTTGTAATGAGCTTGTATGTCGCTTAAGTTTGGGACCTGAGATTTGCGATAGACCATTGGTTGTGACTAATCCCGTAAACGTTTGATTCAAAATGAAAAGAGCATTCAAATGATATGTAGAGTAGTGAAATCCAATGATTAGATCTTGAGATAACTTCAAATCAAATATAAATAAAAACAACGCTAGTGCAACTTAATGACCTGAAACGTCATCGGACTGAAATGACCTATTTTAAATAAATAAAAGTAGGGAAAAAATTATGATAAATCATAAAAAAATGATTAAAAATGGATTTGTATTTAATAAACTAAGTTTGGGAAGTTAAAATGCTATATTGGAAAAATGAGCAGTTTAAGCAATGTTATTTGTGACGCTTTGGTTTAGCATAGTATTAGAACTCATTCAAATTATGGATTGATAGTTTTGAAAGATGATTCATAAAATAATATGAAATGAAACATTTAATTTCAAGAAGTAGAAAATATTTTGAAATAAATAATTTGGTAGTGATAAATGTTTATAAAAGATGGTTTATAAACAAAGAAAATCTCGACGGCTTAAATCCCATTATTTATATGGTTTGGAAAGCAAAGATAGTAAGCTTTGAAAGTACTTGTGATTATTATTGTAAAAATATTTGGCACTTTGGGATAGAAATGATTTGATGTATTACTTCTGATTCAGGTAACCTATGACTTAAAATCTAGACAAAAGTGGTATGGGGCTCCTCATAGTGAAGGATAAGTTAATTATAACAGTTAGAGTTTCTCACACCAGTCCCATGACTGACCTGTAGTTTGCTTTTCCCTTGCGAAATCGGGTGCCCCTAATTTCCACACAGGCAGCCGAGTAGTTTTATTTTGCAGATGTATTGAGCAGGATTCTGGATTGAAGCTTTAAGCTGTGTCCAGGCATTTACAGTCTTCCGCTGTGTAGTTTATATTTCCGTTGTGCATTGTGTTACATTTATGTAATTTATCTTCCGCTGTGTATTATTTTCGATATACTCTGATATTCTGTACTCTGATGTAACATTATTATGATGTTTATTGAAGTCTTCTGTTATTTGTTCTGATGTGTTGTATACCCAACGTTAGCGTATGTGGGATTCGAACGGTCTTGGTTGGTTTAGCGATCGATTAGGTCCGGGCGAAATCCGTGTCGTTACATATGGTGACGGCAAGGAATTTCGCTCGATCTGAATCAGTCGTTAAACCGATCTAGACCGTTCGAAACCCCTGATCGTTTGAGAACAGGACAAAATAGAACGCAGACGGAAGAACATTTCATTGCTATTACAACAATTCCATCAGATACAAGAATATACAGAGTATGAATAAATGAATTACATTCGATAAATATCAGAGATTGCAATTACATTTAAATACATCGCAGCGGAAAATAATACAAAAGCACAACTAGAAGTGATACACGGATACAGAGCTTTCCGAGCATCGTTCCGGCTGTAAATCAGGACCCTGTGAATATAAATCTGCAAAACCAAAACTACTAGTTGCCCGTGCGGAAAATAGGGGCACCCAGAGTTTAGGTTAAAACAATAAACTCCAGGTCAGTCATGTGACTGGTGTGAGAACTAAAACAGTTATTTAAAAACTTTATTTTAAAAGAGAGTAATTCAAGGGACCACGCCGTATAACACGAAACGGGTTTCCTCCCAAGAATACCAGTGCATATCAATAAACAACGCAATGCTTTTTCGAAAAATGAAGCTATTATAAGACCCAGGTCCCATCACACAATGCAACGCAAGCCGGAGGATAGGGTTTTCCCTTATAATAGCCAAACATGCTTGGTACGTTTAAAACAAATCATTTGATACTATAATAAGTGTATAGTGTCAAAACAATTTCAATCATAAATATCAATCATAGGCGGCATAGCTACCATCTACTATGTCGCCAAACTAGTTCTACAATTAAAACCGCAATATCAAGTATTGGAAATTGGATTTCCGTCATGAGTCGAGGCAAGGGGCAAGCTCCTCTCCGCTTCGAGACACTCTACCAAATGCCTCAGGACTACACACTCTGGGTAACCCTGGGATCCTCCAAGACCGGTCCTCTCTTACGTTTGAGGATTAGTTATTCCTGAACACACGTTTCCCGGCCCTATAGGACCTATAATCGAGGCGCCTCGCATCCAAACCACAAAGGTGAAAAGTATATAAATGTCAGGGCTGGTAGGTCACTGACACCACCCATAGCTAGAAAGAAACGTCGTGCACTCCTTGGGTCCTCATCCCTTTTTTTACTCATACCGAGGTGTGAGGCTCGCGAACCCATGCTATACACAAAGCTTCCACGTAGGCCGTGCTTTGATCATCAACCACAATACTTTGCTTTTCAACAAAAGCCTTGATCATTGCATCTCAGCGTGCCACACAGGCAGTTCATGCCATGCGACTGATATCTATCGATATATAACCTCTGAGCTCGTACGTCTCAGAGAAAGGCGTTAAGCAAGAGAATAAATTCTCCGCCGCCAAACAGATATATATTTAAAAGAAATCAATCAACATGGAATAAAATCCAATGTCAGACACACAATCCATTTACAAGTTCGTTCTGGGTCTGAACGAAACCGGAGGCATTTTCCTCGCATATCCATCCATCTCCAAGTACGTCTGGACGACAACCAACTGATTCCCTCATCTTGGGTGTACAGCCCAATCAAGATCATCAGTAATCACCAAAATGATGTGAAGACTTCCGGTCTTCAACCACCGTCTTCATCTTCGACATATCGTCGAATCGGTTATTCAGAATGGGTATAAACCCGGACTTTCCGAACAACCCACGTATATTAAAACAAATGTTACACCAACACAACATACGCCTCATTCCAATTCAGAATATTCTTTTATTCATAAAATCACATTTTTAGGGAAAGGTTCCCATTAATTTTATCCAAGATAAATTCTTTAAAATTTATCCTTTAATCTTCCTTTGGATGTCGTTTCAAACCAAATTATGGTTTTTCCAAACTAATCGAGATTAGCGAACCGTACCGAAGTAATTATTTATTTTAATTCCCAATCCCAACCTATTCATCCCATGAAGAAAAACTAGTAATACTCCATATCTAATACCACGGTGTTATCGGTAAAATTAATTACCATTTCACGTTCAAATCTAATTAAAGATTTAACTATCGCTTTGGAGCAAAACTGGTGGTACTCCATTCTCGTTCATTTTCTAAATTTGATAATTTAAATTATCAATTCACATTTCAATCCAATTGTAGATTCGTTAAAACTCCTTTTACTGGGTTAAAGAACTAATGTCATTTAAAACACAGTTCACGACAAACCCAAATCACATTCTATTTATTTATCGGGTTAAAGAACAAGTGTCATTTAAAACACCCTTCACGATAAACCCACAAATCAATTTTATTTACAACCCATTTCAAATCCAATTTATTTATTTAAAAATAAATGGGTTTTAATTTTAGTTCAAAACTAGTTCATTTCGATAAAAATCTATTTTTATCTTTTCAAATATGGAGTTTTTCATCCCAATTTTTCTCAAATCATTTCTTATGATTTTTCACAAATTATTACTATTTTTAATAATTTTATCAAGGTCCGTACAGTCGATTTCCAACAACGGCCATCGAACTGCACTTACAGCGACCTTTTCCATATTTTATTTAGACGTATCTCCAAATCCAACCGTTAGATTTCAAATTGCTAATATTCGTTAGAAAGCTCTTTTCAATACGAACCCAACGGTTCCGGTTTTAGGAGAATCCGACGGTCGGATCTCCCGTAATGTCCTTTCGAAATAAATGGTCGAAATTCACGAATTGTCGCGGCGCGGCGCGTTCTATTCAGGCCATTATATTATATATATAATATATATTTCGTCGATTTCTATTTAAAACGAATTTTATAAATAGTTTCGAGTTCGTTTCAAAAACAATTTCAACCTTTATTTCAAATTCAAATCAAAATTGAATTTTCTGTTATAAATCCTTTTTACTTTCATTTCTATTTGATTTCAATTCAAATCGATTTTAATTCGATTCGAAATCATTTTGGTTTTCTATTCGATTCAATTCAAAATGGTTTTCTATTCGATTCAATTCAAATTCGTTTTCTATTCGATTCAATTCAAATTGGTTTTCTATTCGATTCAATTCAAATTGGTTTTCTATTCGATTCAATTCAAATTCGTTTTCTATTCGATTCAATTCAAATTCGTTTTCTATTCGATTCAATTCAAATTGGTTTTCTATTCGATTCAACTCAAATTGGTTTTCTATTCGAGTCAATTCAAATTCGTTTTCTATTCGATTCAATTCAAATTCGTTTTCTATTCAATTCAATTCAAATTCGTTTTCTATTCAATTCAATTCAAATTCGTTTTCTATTCAATTCAATTCAAATTGGTTTTCTATTCGATTCAATTCAAATTGGTTTTCTCACACCAGTCTAATGGAAATATATAGAAGTCACACCTTCGAAACACGAACATAATTATTGGTGATGGAGCTCCATCATCAAAATCATCTCCGAGCGACTAGAGTGTAATCCTATATCTATCCAGTATATTAAAACTTCGAATATACGTTCATGACGCGTATATACAAAACCATTATATATTGGATTGTCCATATTCAATACAAATAAAATATTCAAATACGTATAAAACGATTTAAATTTTCAAAACAAAATTGTTTTCAATTGAAAAATATACTCTTCACACTCGTTCTAGGATACTACTGATCCCATCTCTAACGAGTCATTCTAATTGGACATTACTAATCCAATATCTGATGAATTCTTTCGTATGGTTCTAATGTGCCTTGTTCTCGAGCTCTGCAAACCAAAGCTCTGATACCAAATGTGACGGCAAGGAATTTCGCTCGATCTGAATCAGTCGTTAAACTGATCTAGACCGTTCGAAACCCTTGATCGTTTGAGAACAGGACAAAATAGAACGCAGACGGAAGAATATTTCATTGCTATTACAACAATTCCATCAGATACAAGAATATACAGAGTATGAATAAATGAATTACATTCGATAAATATCAGAGATTGCAATTACATTTAAATACATCGCAGCGGAAAATAATACAAAAGCACAACTAGAAGTGATACACGGATACAGAGCTTTCCGAGCATCGTTCCAGCTGTAAATCAGGACCCTGTGAATATAAATCTGCAAAACCAAAACTACTAGTTGCCCGTGCGGAAAATAGGGGCACCCAGAGTTTAGGTTAAAACAATAAACTCCAGGTCAGTCATGTGACTGGTGTGAGAACTAAAACAATTATTTAAAAACTTTATTTTAAAAGAGAGTAATTCAAGGGACCACGCCGTATAACACGGAACGGGTTTCCTCCCAAGAATACCAGTGCATATCAATAAACAACGCAATGCTTTTTCGAAAAATGAAGCTATTATAAGACCCAGGTCCCATCACACAATGCAACGCAATCCGGAGGATAAGGTTTTCCCTTATAATAGCCAAACATGCTTGGTACGTTTAAAACAAATCATTTGATACTATAATAAGTGTATAGTGTCAAAACAATTTCAATCATAAATATCAATCATAGGCGGCATAACTACCATCTACTATGTCGCCATACTAGTTCTACAATTAAAACCGCAATATCACGTACAGGAAATTGGATTTCCGTCATGAGTCGAGGCAAGGGGCAAGCTCCTCTCCGCTTTGAGACACTCTAGCAAATGCCTCAGGACTACACACTCTAGGTAACCCTGGGATCCTCCAAGACCGGTCCTCTCTTACGTTTGAGGATTAGTTATTCCTGAACACACGTTTCCCGGCCCTATAGGACCTATAATCGAGGCGCCTCGCATCCAAACCACAAAGGTGAAAAGTATATAAATGTCAGGGCTGGTAGGTCACTGACACCACCCATAGCTAGAAAGAAACGTCGTGCACTCCTTGGGTCCTCATCCCGTTTTTGACTAATACCGAGGTGTGAGGCTCACGAACCCACGCTATACACAAAGCTGCCACGTAGGCCGTGCTTTGATCATCAACCACAATACTTTGCTTTTCAACAAAAGCCTTGATCATTGCATCTCAGCGTGCCACACAGGCAGTTCATGCCATGCGACTGATATCTATCGATATATAACCTCTGAGCTCGTACGTCTCAGAGAAGGGCGTTAAGCAAGAGAATAAATTCTCCGCTGCCAAATAGATATATATTTAACAGAAATCAATCAACACAGAATAAAATCCAATGTCAGACACACAATCCATTTACAAGTTCGTTCTGGGTCTGAATGAAACCGGAGGCACTTTCCTCGCATATCCATCCATCTCCAAGTACGTCTGGACAACAACCAACTGATTCCCTCATCTTGGGTGTACAGCCCAATCTAGATCATCAGTAATCACCCAAACGATGTGAAGACTTCCGGTCTTCAACCACCGTCTTCATCTTCAACATATCGTCGAATCAGTTATTCAGAATGGGTATAAACCCGGACTTACCGAACGACTCGCGTATATTAAAACAAATGTTACACCAACACAACATACGCCTCATTCCAATTCAGAATATTCTTTTATTCATAAAATCACATTTTTAGGGAAAGGTTCCCATTAATTTTATCCAAGATAAATTCTTTAAAATTTATCCTTTAATCTTCCTTTGGATGTCGTTTCAAACCAAATTATGGTTTTTCCAAACTAGTCGAGATTAGCGAACCGTACCGAAGTAATTATTTATTTTAATTCCCAATCCCAGCCTATTCATCCCATGAAGAAAAACTGGTAATACTCCATATCTAATACCACGGTGTTATCGGTAAAATTAATTATCATTTCACGTTCAAATCTAATTAAAGATTTAACTTTCGCTTTGGAGCAAAACTGGTGATACTCCATTCTCGTTCATTTTCTAAATTTGATAATTTAAATTATCAATTCACATTTCAATCCAATTGCAGATTCATTAAAACTCCTTTTACTGGGTTAAAGAACTAATGTCATTTAAAACACAGTTCACGACAAACCCAAATCACATTCTATTTATTTATCGGGTTAAAGAACAAGTGTCATTTAAAACACCCTTCACGATAAACCCACAAATCAATTTTATTTACATCCCATTTCAAATCCAATTTATTTATTTAAAAATAAATGGGTTTTAATTTTAGTTCAAAACTTGTTCATTTCGATAAAAATCTATTTTTATCTTTTCAAATATGGATTTTTTCATCCCAATTTTTCTCAAATCATTTCTTATGATTTTTCACAAATTATTACTATTTTTAATAATTTTATCAAGGCCCGTTCAGTTGATTTCCAACAACGGCCATCGAACTGCACTTGAAGCGACCTTTTCCAAATTTGATTTGGATGTATCTCCAAATCCAACCGTTAGATTTCAAATTTCTAATATTCGTTAGAAATCTCTTTTCGATACGAACCCAACGGTTCCGGTTTTAGGAGAATCCGACGGTCGGATCTCCCTTAATGTCCGTTTGAAATAAATGGTCGAAATTCACGAACTGCCGCGGCGCGGCGCGTTCTATTCAGGCCATTATATTATATATATAATATATATAATATATATTTCGTCGATTACTATCCAAAACGAATTTTAAAAATTGTTTTGAATTCGTTTCAAAAACAATTTCAACCTTTATTTCAAATTCAAATCAAAATTGAATTTTTCTATTATAAATCCTTTTTACTTTCATTTCTATTTGATTTCAATTCAAATTGATTTTAATTCGATTCGAATTCATTTTCTTTTCAATTCAATTCAATTCGAATTCGTTATATATTCACTTCAAATTCAATTTCTTTTCTATTCAAATCAAATTCCATTTCTTTTCTATTCGAATCAAATTCAATTTCTTTTCAAATCAAATCAAATTCCATTTCTTTTCTATTCAAATCAAATTCAATTTCTTTTCAAACCAAATCAAATTCCATTTCTTTTCTATTCGAATCAAATTCAATTTCTTTTCAAATCAAACTCATTATATATTCAATTCAATTCAAATTCGTTTTATATTCGATTCAATTCAAATTGGTTTTCTATTCGATTCAATTCAAATTGGTTTTCTATTCGATTCAATTCAAATTGGTTTTCTATTTGATTCAATTCAAATTGGCTTTCTATTCGATTCAATTCAAATTGGTTTTCTATTCGATTCAATTCAAATTGGTTTACTATTCGATTCAATTCAAATTGGTTTTCTATTCGATTCAATTCAAATTGGTTTTCTATTCGATTCAATTCAAATTGGTTTTCTATTCGATTCAATTCAAATTGGTTTTCTATTCGATTCAATTCAAATTGGTTTTCTATTCGATTCAATCCAAATTGGTTTTCTATTCGATTCAATTCAATTCGAATTCGTCTTCAATTAAATTCGAATTCGTTTTATATTCAATTCGAATTAAATTCGTTATATATTCAATTGAAATTAAATTCGTTTTCTTTTCAAATCAAATTCGTTTTCTATTCAATTCAAATTCAAATTCGTTATATATTCAATTGAAATCAAATTCTTTTTCTTTTCAAATCAAATTCATTTCAAATTGATTCAATAAAATTTCAATTTGAATTTTAATCTAATTTAATTTGAATTTTATTTCAAATATTAAATTTTGAAATCACTTTTCAATATTCATTGTAAAACGAATAAAATCGATATAAATATCGTTCACGTCAAAATAGCGCAACTCTAATCAGCACGGCTTTATGTTTTTCAATAATTCCGTTATTCTATTCAACAAATGAATATCTATTTATTTTTGTCAACACACGACTAATCTCAACGAATGAGTACTGTCCACGTATGACTATTTTTGGTAAAATATTCCGTTCAACACATGACTAATCTCAACGGATGAGTACAGTCAACACATGAACCTTTATTTTAGAATATTCTTTATTTTCTAAATTGGAATGAGGCCCAATCAATTACCATATAAAGTTAATTATATGGATTCCATTCAACACATGCATATAATAGCAACGATACATAGTCAACCATCATCCAAAGTGCACTACACTATATAAGCATCAAATATAGATATCTAACGCTTATAACAGCCTGTCGATCTATCGATCGACATATTTAATCAATCAGGATGAGTGAACTTCAAATTTCATCCCAACACCCGTGTAGGGTTTCAAATCAACAAACACAGATTTTATTTGTGCAGTTGGGCGATGTGTAAAATTTATCGTCCCAATCAATGTCATTCAAATAGGTGTACATAAACAAACCGTCTGGTTTGTAAATGAATATTTATTTATTCACATTCACGTTAAAAATTATATTTTAACGATAAAACATTTTATTCCAACACATGAATTTCTATTTAGTTCATTTACACAATAAAATGATATTTTTATTTTTCTAACTTATTTTAGAAAATTTCGGCGATATAACGGCACGATACTAGAAACGGGACGAGGCCTAGCCTTATCCCCGGTCTAGTGAAGGCCCACGCCATTCACACATCAATCAATCCATTCCATTTCACCAAACAATTCAATTCAAACCAAATATTCTAACCAACTACACAGCCAAACAAACAAGTCAATGGTCTGTGGACGATTGTGTCGGGTGCTACTAAACACCGTCCGCATCCTAGTATACATATATAACTAGAAAAGAAATTGAAGAGTAAGAAATTCTAACCAATAGCTATTCCAACTCCATGACACTTCATTTATAGAAATCTTCGTCGTTCTCGCCTTTTTGTCACTTTCGTTGCCCGTAGCCACTACATATATAAAAATCACACATTTTCATATTGCTGCCTTTTTTAAAATAAAAATCACATTTTTATTTGTTTACTTTCAATTTTAAAAATCATATTTTTATAATCACTTCATATATTTAAAAATCGAATTTTTACTATGCTATTCAATATATAAAAATCGAATTTTTACTTCGCTATTCAATATATAAAAATCGAATTTTTACTTCGCTATTCAATATATTAAAATCGAATTTTTACTTCGCTATTCAATATATAAAAATCGTATTTTCACTTCACTAATTTTATATGTAAAAATTATATTTTTACATCGCTAATGT
This sequence comes from Allium sativum, assembly GCA_030737875.1. Taxonomy (NCBI): domain Eukaryota; kingdom Viridiplantae; phylum Streptophyta; class Magnoliopsida; order Asparagales; family Amaryllidaceae; genus Allium; species Allium sativum. Next base: position 169,514,952 of record CM060923.1, read on the forward strand.
CATAAAAAAAATCGCATTTTTATTATAAATAAAAATCATATCTTTCTTCGAATAAAAATCTCACCTTCATGAATATAAAAATTCAACTTTTTTATTATTGAAAATCATTTCCTTTTGCTATGAAAAATCGCTTCTTTACAATAATAAAAATATCCGATCTTTCCATATTTAAAAATCAAACTTTTTCAAAGTTAAAAATCAAATTCCTTCGTAGTTTAAAAATCAAATCTTTTATAGTTTAAAGATCTAATCTTTTCTATATAAAAAATCTAATCTATTCTACAAAATCATATACATAAAAATTGAATTTTTATTTCAAAATCCTATATATAAAAAGGAAAATCAGTTTTCAATTTAACAAAGAAGATCAATTTAAATAATAAAGTAAACTTACAGCGTTTCAGCGAGAGAGGGGGGGCTTGCGTCAGTTTTGGGTCTGGAAGGGGGAGTAGTTGTCGCTGGAAGGGGAGGAGGGTATCAAGGCGGTGGCGGCATGGGGGTCGGCGCGAGGTGGATGGAGGCGGAGGGCGGTGGGGTCTTGGGCGATCGACAGGGCGAGGGGGTTTTGGGGGGCTGCGTCGTTTCTCCAGAGAAGAGGAGGGTGAGTCGAGAGAGAGGGGGGGTTAGCGGATGGCGTCGGAGGTGGTCCCCCAGGCGGTGGCGGCGAACAAGGGGGCGGCGATCGATGCTTTCCCCCCTTTTTCTTCTTTTTTTTCCTTTTACTGAATGTCGATTTGGTTTATACGGGGGGGCCAGAATGAATTAAGGGGAGGAGAGAAGGATATTTTTTTTATTTGATTATTTAATTCATAAAGTTGACTTTTATTTTCGACCTCGAAACGAGGCCCACCGCTTGTCGTCCATAGCTAATTACCCCCATTCCGAACACAATGGGATATGCCACGTAGGCTGATTCAATTGTTTTGATCAGTTTCCATTAAAATCAACATATAGCTCTATATATTGATTTTGAACACGCATTTCAATTTACCGGGGTCACATACTAACTCTAAAAATTCCCAAAAAATATTTTCTAGCTTCGTATTGACGATACGGTCCTAACAAAACTAGTTTCGTCGAATTCTGAGACCGTTAGAAAAATGGCTATTTTCCAGTCGATTAAATTCAACTGAAATGGTCAAACACATTTTCCTTTGCCATGCCCACATATTGATTCGAATAATTACGAAATTTGTAATCTAGTAATAATTTGACATCACGGATCCAACAAAAGTGGTTTCGTCGAAATCCGAGGTCGTTTGCAAAATGTCAATTTTTAAGGGCCTGAATTCCATAGCGACTATTCAGAATTTTCAACTGGACATATCTTTTGATTCCCGCTATGAAATTTTGATTTTTGGATTCGTTGAAAAGATATCATCGATTAGATTCTAATGTTTTGGTTTCACTAAAATCCGGATTGTTTTGCACCCGGTACATTCAATTGAAATTTGAAATCGAATTATCGAACTACCGCGCCATTTTCAATTCTATTTATAATTATGTATAATTATTTATATTCTAACGACGACGTATATGATATATACGTTCGAATTATATTCAAATTAAATTTCTCGTCGATATTATTTAAAATAATCCATTTTAAATATTCAAAATTCGCTAAAATTGCCGAAATAAAAATTTTAAACTGGCCCAGATTTTCGGGTTGTTACAATCTCCCCCACTTAAAACTTTTCGTCCCCGAAAAGGAACGAAGCCGAAAGTGGTTTGATTAATCAGCTATACGTTCGATCTGGCTTCCATTCTCCAACTTTTCAGTTTCTGAGAATTTCCAAATTCTTCAAAAATTTGGTTAACACCCTAAATTTTCTAAAAATTTCGCCATAAACTCCCCTGCACCGTGAGCCACGGGAAAATCCCGAAATTTCCATATTGGCCTTCTGATCTCAAAAATAAAAAGAAAAAGCCAAGCGGCTAGCCAATAGGCTCATAAAATCATCATCACCCAAACAAAACAGTAAATTATATAGTAAACATGTACCTATTTGTCGGGCAAACAAATTTTATTCTCTGCTCTAGCTTCCTTGCTATGACCTGTTCATTGTATATACATGTATATGCATGCAAATGCGACCAATTTACAATAATATTCAATATTTGATGCAATTAGGCATAATGGTTCAAAATTATCAAACAAATAAACATACAACACAAACATCAATCAATTAGTGAATTTAACGTTTCAAATTGATAATTTTGATATATATACTGAAAATCTTGTTTTTAATGCCAATCACAACAAATAAATCTATCTATATAAGTTTGGGATCTCACACCAGTCTAATGGAAATATATAGAAGTCACACCTTCGAAACACGAACATAAATATTGGTGATGGAGCTCCATCATCAAAATCATCTCCGAGCGACTAGAGTGTAATCCTATATCTATCCAGTATATTAAAACTTCGAATATACGTTCATGACGCGTATATACAAAACCTTTATATATTGGATTGTCCATATTCAATACAAATAAAATATTCAAATACGTATAAAACGATTTAAATTTTCAAAACAAAATTGTTTTCAATTGAAAAATATACTCTTCACACTCGTTCTAGGATACTACTGATCCCATCTCTAAAGAGTCATTCTAATTGGATATTACTAATCCTATATCTGATGAATTCTTTCGTATGGTTCTAATGTGCCTTGTTCTCGAGCTCTGCAAACCAAAGCTCTGATACCAAATGTGACGGCAAGGAATTTCGCTCGATCTGAATCAGTCGTTAAACCGATCTAGACCGTTCGAAACCCCTGATCGTTTGAGAACAGGACAAAATAGAACGCAGACAGAAGAACATTTCATTGCTATTACAACAATTCCATCAGATACAAGAATATACAGAGTATGAATAAATAAATTACATTCGATAAATATCAGAGATTGCAATTACATTTAAATACATCGCAGCGGAAAATAATACAAAAGCACAACTAGAAGTGATACACGGATACAGAGCTTTCCGAGCATCGTTCCAGATGTAAATCAGGATCCTGTGAATATAAATCTGCAAAACCAAAACTACTAGCTGCCCGTGCGGAAAATAGGGGCACCCAGAGTTTAGGTTAAAACAATAAACTCCAGGTCAGTCATGTGACTGGTGTGAGAACTAAAACAGTTATTTAAAAACTTTATTTTAAAATAGAGTAATTCAAGGGACCACGCCGTATAACACGGAACGGGTTTCCTCCCAAGAATACCAGTGCATATCAATAAACAACGCAATGCTTTTTCGAAAAATGAAGCTATTATAAGACCCAGGTCCCATCACACAATGCAACGCAAGCCGGAGGATAGGGTTTTCCCTTATAATAGCCAAACATGCTTGGTACGTTTAAAACAAATCATTTGGTACTATAATAAGTGTATAGTGTCAAAACAATTTCAATCATAAATATCAATCATAGGCGGCATAGCTACCATCTACTATGTCGCCATACTAGTTCTACAATTAAAACCGCAATATCACGTATTGGAAATTGGATTTCCGTCCTGAGTCGAGTCAAGGGGCAAGCTCCTCTCCGCTTCGAGACACTCTAACAAATGCCTCAGGACTACACACTCTGGGTAACCCTGGGATCCTCCAAGACCGGTCCTCTCTTACGTTTGAGGATTAGTTATTCCTGAACACACGTTTCCCGGCCCTATAGGACCTATAATCGAGGCGCGTCGCATCCAAACCACAAAGGTGAAAAGTATATAAATGTCAGGGCTGGTAGGTCACTGACACCACCCATAGCTAGAAAGAAACGTCGTGCACTCCTTGGGTCCTCATCCCGTTTTTGACTCATACCGAGGTGTGAGGCTCGCGAACCCACGCTATACACAAAGCTGCCACGTAGGCCGTGCTTTGATCATCAACCACAAGACTTTGCTTTTCAACAAAAGCCTTGATCATTGCATCTCAGCGTGCCACACAGGCAGTTCATGCCATGCGACTGATATCTATCGATATATAACCTCTGAGCTCGTACGTCTCAGAGAAGGGCGTTAAGCAAGAGAATAAATTCTCCGCCGCCAAACAGATATATATTTAACAGAAATCAATCAACACAGAATAAAATCCAATGTCAGACACACAATCCATTTACAAGTTCGTTCTGGGTCTGAACGAAACCGAAGGCACTTGACTCGCATATCCATCCATCTCCAAGTACGTCTAGACGACAACCAACTGATTCCCTCATCTTGGGTGTACAGCCCAATCAAGATCATCAGTAATCACCCAAACGATGTGAAGACTTCCGGTCTTCAACCACCGTCTTCATCTTCGACATATCGTCGAATCGGTTATTCAGAATGGGTATAAACCCGGACTTTCCGAACAACCCGCGTATATTAAAACAAATGTTACACCAACACAACATACGCCTCATTCCAATTCAGTATATTCTTTTATTCATAAAATCACATTTTTTGGGAAAGGTTCCCATTAATTTTATCCAAGATAAATTCTTTAAAATTTATCCTTTAATCTTCTTTTGGATGTCGTTTCAAACCAAATTATGGCTTTTCCAAGCTAGTCGAGATTAGCGAACAGTACCGAAGTAATTATTTATTTTAATTCCCAATCCTAACCTATTCATCCCATGAAGAAAAACTGGTAATACTCCATATCTAAGACCACGGTGTTATCGGTAAAATTAATTACCATTTCACGTTCAATCTAATTAAAGATTTAACTATCGCTTTGGAGCAAAACTGGTGATACTCCATTCTCGTTCATTTTCTAAATTTGATAATTTAAATTATCAATTCACATTTCAATCCAATTGCAGATTCATTAAAACTCCTTTTACTGGGTTAAAAAACTAATGTCATTTAAAACACAGTTCACGACAAACCCAAATCACATTCGATTTATTTATCGGGTTAAAGAACAAGGGTCATTTAAAACACCCTTCACGATAAACCCACAAATCAATTTTATTTACAACCCATTTCAAATCCAATTTATTTATTTAAAAATAAATGGGTTTTAATTTTAGTTCAAAACTAGTTCATTTCGATAAAAAACTATTTTTATCTTTTCAAATATGGAGTTTTTCATCCTAATTTTTCTCAAATCATTTCTTATGATTTTTCACAAATTATTAATATTTTTAATAATTTTATCAAGGCCCGTACAGTCGATTTCCAACAACGGCCATCGAACTGCACTTACAGCGACCTTTTCCAAATTTGATTTGGACGTATCTCCAAATCCAACCGTTAGATTTCAAATTTCTAATATTCGTTAGAAAGCTCTTTTCGATACGAACCCAATGGTTCCGGTTTTAGGAGAATCCGACGGTCGGATCTCCCGTAATGTCCGTTTGAAATAAATGGTCGAAATTCACGAACTGCCGCGGCGCGGCGCGTTCTATTCAGGCCATTATATTATATATATAATATATATAATATATATTTCGTCGATTGAAAGCGACTTTCCAAGTACTTGAAGTACTTAAATACTGTTTAATAGATGACAATAGAAGGATTTATAATCCCAACCCGTGCAATACCATCATTTTGAATCCATCCCATTTGAATTGGTGTTTTTTACATTACAATTATTGTGAAGAAACAGCCACAATAATTAGCATTGGAATTTTAAAAATAGTTTTGAATTCGTTTCAAAAACAATTTCAACCTTTATTTCAAATTCAAATCAAAATTGAATTTTTCTATTATAAATCCTTTTTACTTTCATTTCTATTTGATTTCAATTCAAATCGATTTTAATTCGATTCGAATTCATTTTCTTTTCAATTCAATTCAATTCGAATTCGTTATATATTCACTTCAAATTCAATTTCTTTTCTATTCAAATAAATTTCCATTTCTTTTCTACTCGAATCAAATTCAATTTCTTTTCAAATCAAATCAAATTCCATTTCTTTTCTATTCAAATCAAATTCAATTTCTTTTCAAATCAAATAAAATTCCATTTCTTTTCTATTCGAATCAAATTCAATTTCTTTTCAAATCAAACTCATTATATATTCAATTCAATTCGAATTCGTTTTATATTCGATTCAATTCAAATTGGTTTTCTATTCGATTCAATTCAAATTGGTTTTCTACTCGGTTCAATTCAAATTGGTTTTCTATTCGATTCAATTCAAATTGGATTTCTATTCGATTCAATTCAAATTGGTTTTCTATTCGATTCAATTCAAATTGGTTTTCTATTCGATTCAATTCAAATTGGTTTTCAATTCGATTCAATTCAAATTGGTTTTCTATTCGATTCAATTCAAATTCGTTTTCTATTCGATTCAATTCAAATTGGTTTTCTATTCGATTCAATTCAAATTGGTTTTCTATTCGATTCAATTCAAATTGGTTTTCTATTCGATTCAATCCAAATTGGTTTTCTATTCGATTCAATTCAATTCTAATTCGTCTTCAATTCAATTCGAATTCGTTTTATATTCAATTCGAATTAAATTCGTTATATATTCAATTGAAATCAAATTCGTTTTCTTTTCAAATCAAATTCGTTTTCTATTCAATTCAAATTCAAATTCGTTATATATTCAATTAAAATCAAATTCGTTTTCTTTTCAAATCAAATTCATTTCAAATTGATTCAATAAAATTTCAATTTGAATTTTAATCTAATTTAATTTGAATTTTATTTCAAATATTAAATTTTGAAATCACTTTTCAATATTCATTGTAAAACGAATAAAATCGATATAAATATCGTTCACGTCAAAATAGCGCAACTCTAGTCAGCACGGCTTTATGTTTTTCAATAATTCCGTTATTCTATTCAACAAATGAATATCTATTTATTTTTTTCAACACACGACTAATCTCAATGAATGAGTACTGTCCACGTGTGACTATTTTTGTTAAAATATTTCGTTCAACACATGACTAATCTCAACGGATGAGTACAGTCAACACATGAACCTTTATTTTATAATATTCTTTATTTTCTAAATTGGAATGAGGCCCAATCAATTACCATATAAAGTTAATTATATGGATTCCATTCAACACATGCATATAATAGCAACGATACATAGTCAACCATCGTCCAAAGTGCACTACACTGTATAAGCATCAAATATAGATATCTAACGCTTATAACAGCCTGTCGATCTATCGATCGACATATTTAATCAATCAGGATGAGTGAACTTCAAATTTCATCCCAACACCCGTGTAGGGTTTCAAATCAACAAACACAGATTTTATTTGTGCAGTTGGGCGATGTGTAAAATTTATCGTCCCAATCAATGTCATTCAAATAGGTGTACATAAACAAACCGTCTGGTTTGTAAATGATTATTTATTTATTCACATTCACGTTAAAAATTATATTTTAACGATAAAACATTTTATTCCAACACATGAATTTCTATTCAGTTCATTTACACAATAAAATGATATTTTTATTTTTCTAACTTATTTTAGAAAATTTCGGCGGCATAACGGCACGATACTAGAAACGGGACGAGGCCTAGCCTTATCCCTGGTCTAGTGAAGGCCCACGCCATTCACACATCAATCAATCCATTCCATTTCACCAAACAATTCAATTCAAACCAAATAATCTAACCAACTACACAGCCAAACAAACAAGTCCATGGTCTGTGGACGATTGTGTCGGGTGCTACTAAACACCGTCTGCATCCTAGTATACATATACAACTAGAAAAGAAATTGAAGAGTGAGAAATTCTCACCAATAGCTATTCCAACTCCACAACACTTCATTTATAGATATCTTCGTCGTTCTCGCCTTTTTGTCACTTTCGTTGCCCGTAGCCACTACATATATAAAAATCACACATTTTCATATTGCTGCCTTTTTTAAAATAAAAATCACATTTTTATTTGTTTACTGTAAAGACCCGCAACTTCCCCGTAAAGGAAAGCGTCGGATAGTTCGAGAACAAACCACAACAGAACGCATACAGAAGAACATTTCACTGTATATTACAACAATGCATCAGATTACAAGAATATACAGAGTAAAAATAAATATTACACAGAAATATCAGAGATTTAAATTACATTTAAATACATGGCAGCGGAAAATAATACAATATACAACTAGAAGTAGATATACGGATACAAAGCTTTCCGGATATCTTTCCAGCTGTAAACCAGGATCCTGTGAATACAAATCTGCAAAACCGAAACTACTAGCTGCCCGTGTCGAAAATAAGGGCACCCAGAGTTTAGGTTAAAACAATAAACTCCAGGTCAGTCATGTGACTGGTGTGAGAACTAAAACAGTTATTAATCTTTATTTTTAAAGCTAGGTAAATCAAGGGACCACGCCGTATAACACGGAACGGGTTTCCTCCCAAGAATACCAGTGCATAAAACCAGCAGCGCAATGCTAAATAAAGAAAAATGAAGCTGTTATAAGACCCAGGTCCCATCACACAATGCAACGCAGCCGAGGATAGGGTTTTCCCTTATAACAGCCAAACATGCTTGATACGTTTAAAACAAATCATTTGATACTATAATAAGTGTATAGTGTCAAAACAACTTCAATCATAAATATAAATCATAGACGGCATGAGTGCCCCATCCCACTATGTCGCCATACTAGGCTCTACAAATAAAGCCGAAATATACGTATCGGAAATTGGATTTCCATCATGGTGGCTCCTGATTCGAAAGATCTCTCGCGTAGTACAAATCACCGCGGCTTACGTCTCAGCGAGAGAAAACACCGCTATGCACATCCGCACTTTTGGGGACTCAAGTATCACCGCGGCTTACGTCTCAGCAAGAGAAAACACCGCTTACTCTATCCCTCCGAGCACGAAGCTCAATATCGGTCGACCGAATCCACTACACTAAAAAAAATGTATACTGATCAAACCATCAGTTTACCACCATCCCGGGCTGTGAGGCTCGCGGATCAACGCTATACACAAAGCCATGCTATATCAGCTGCGCTTTGATCATCAACCACCAAACTTTGCTTTTCAACAAAAGTTTGGATCTCTGCATCTCAGTATGCCCACACTATCAATCCATATCGTACCACTGATTTCTGCCAATATATAACCTCTGAGCTCATATGTCTCAGAGAAGGGCGTTAAGCAAGAGAATAAATTCTCCGCCGCCAAACAGATATATATTTAGCAGAGATCAACAAATACAATATAAAGGAATACAATGTCAGACACACCATCCATTTACAAGTCCGTTCCAGGTCTGAACGAAACCGGAGGCACCTAGTACCCCGCATATCCATCGATCTCCAAGTACGTCTGGACGATCACTAACTGTTTCCATCTTCTTGGGTGTACAACCCAATCAAGATCATCAGTAATTACCCAAACGACGTGAAGACCTCCGGTCTTCGACCATCGTCTTCATCTTCGACTTATCGTCGTATCAGTTATTCAGAATGGGATAAACCCGGACTTTCCGAATAACTCGCGTATATTTTAAATAAGTGTTACACAAACACAACATACGCCTCATTCCAATTCATCAGTCACTAACCGTAAATTAATCAAGAGAATAATTCCCCAAACATTAACCCCGAAGGCCGAAACCAACATCAGATCAATATTCAGAAAACCATTCTGCTTAGCTAACCGACAGTTAGTTTCTAATTTTCACATTCATAGGGAAAGGTTCCCATTAATTTTATCCAAGGTAATTTCCTGAATTTATTCTTTTATCATCCTTTGAATTTCGATTCAACTAGTCGGGATTAACGAAACTTATCGAAGTAATCATTTGTTTTAATTCCCCAATCCCAACCTATTCATCCCATGAAGTAAAACTGGTAATACTTCATATCTAACACCACAGTGTTATCGGTAAATTCAATTACCATTTCACGTTCAAATCTAATTAAAGATTTAACTATCGCCTGGAGCAAAACTGGTGATACTCCATTTTCGATCAATTCAATCTAATTAAAGATTCATTAAAACCCCACTTAGTTTTAATCTTTAACCGGGTTAAAGAATCCGTGTCATTTAAAACACGGTTCACGATAAACCCAGAGTCACATTCATTAATTATCGGGTTAAAGAACGAGCGTTATTTAAAACACTGTCCACGATAAACCCAAAAATCAATATCAATTCAATTCCAGTTAAATATTGTTTAATTGGTACACTTCATTAAATCTAAATAAAAAGATTTAATCTTTTCTCAACTGGATTCAAGAACAGTGTTAGTGAAGACACCATTCACGACAAACCCAAATCACATTCGATATTCAATACAAGGCTCTGAATAGAAAATATATCGGCTTATATTCAATATCAAATTCTACGACTAACAAATGTCGTATTGGAAATAACGATATAAAGATATATCTTTCAAATTTCCATAACAACATCTGTATAATCACGAATTCCAACATCGAAATATTCCGAAGACAATTTCGATTCAAATCCACTCCAATGCAATCATTGGAAATTTTGGTTATCTTTAAAACCCTTTTTCAAATTCAATTTATTTATTTAAAAATAAATAGAATTATAATTCTAGTTCAAAACTAGTACATTTCGATAAAAATCTATTTTTATCTTTTCAAATATGGAGTTTTTCATCCCAAATCTTCACAAATCATTTCTTATGATTTTACACAAATTATTACTATTTTTAATAATTTTATCAAGGCCCGTACAGTCGATTTCCATCAATGGCTATCGAACTGCACTTACAGCGACCTTTTTCGAATTTGATTTGGACGTATCTCCAAATCCAACCGTTAGATTTTAAATTTCTAATATTCATTAGAAAGCTCTTTTCGATACGAACCCAACGGTTCCGGTTTTAGGAGAATCCGACGGTCGGATCTCCCGTAACGTCCATTTGAAATCAATGGTTGAAATTCGCGAACTGCCGCGGCGCGGCGCGTTCTATTCAAGCCATTATATTATATATATAATATATATAATATATATTTCGTCGATTTCTATTTTAAAACGAATTATATAAATAGTTTTAAATTCGTTTCAAATTCTATTTCAACTTCTATTTCAATTCAAAGCAAAATTGAATCCTTCTTTATAAATTCGTTTTAAAATTCATTTCTATTCAATTCGAATTTCAATTCAATTTGAATTCATTTCAATTCGCTTTCAATTCCATTTGAATTCGTTTTCTATTCAATTCATTTCGAAATCGTTTTCAATTCAATTCATTTCGAAATCGTTTTCAATTCAATTCATTTCGAAATCGTTTTCAATTCATTTTGAATTCGTTTTCAATTCATTCATTTCGAAATCGTTTTCAATTCATTTTGAATTCGTTTTCAATTCAATTCATTTCGAAATCGTTTTCAATTCAATTCATTTCGAAATCGTTTTCAATTCAATTCATTTCGAAATCGTTTTCAATTCATTTTGAATTCGTTTTCAATTCATTCATTTCGAAATCGTTTTCAATTCATTTTGAATTCGTTTTCAATTCATTCATTTCGAAATCGTTTTCAATTCATTTTGAATTCGTTTTCAATTCAATTCATTTCGAAATCGTTTTCAATTCAATTCATTTCGAAATCATTTTCAATTCAATTCATTTCATTTCGAAATCGTTTTCAATTCAATTCATTTCGAAATCGTTTTCAATTCAATTCATTTCGAAATCGTTTTCAATTCAATTCATTTCGAAATCGTTTTCAATTCAATTCATTTCGAAATCGTTTAAAATCGATATAAATATCGTTCACGTCAAAATGGCGTCAATCTAATCAACACGGCTTCATAAATTTCTATTTTCAAAATAGTTGTTATTATCAAAATATTTCGTTCAACACATGACCAATCTCAATGAATGAGTACTGTCAACACATGAACTTTTATTTTATAATATTCTTTATTTTTCAAATTGGAATGAGGCCAAATCAATTACCATATAAAGTTAATTATATGGATTTTCATACAACACATGTATATAATAGCATTGAAAATAATCAACCATCAACCAAAGTGCACTACACTGTATAAGCATCAAATATAGATATTCAACGCTTATAACAGCCCGTCAATCAATCGATCGACATATTTAATCAATCAGGATGAGTGAACTTCAAATTTCATCCCAACACCCGTGTGGGGTTTCAAACAGTCAAACACCTATTTTATTTGTGCTGTTGGGCGATGTGTAAAATTTATCGTCCCAATCAATGTCATTCAAATAGGTGTACATAAACAAACCGTCCGGTTTGTAAATGAATATTTTATCTTGTTCACTTCACTATTTTCATATTCACGTTAAAAATTATATTTTTAACGATAAAACATTTTATTTCAATCTATGAATTTCTATTCAATTCATTTATTCAATAAAATGATATTTTTATTTTTCTAACATATTTTAGAAAATTTCGGCGGCATAACGGCACGATACTAGAAACGGGACAAGGTCTAGCCTTATCCCCGGTCTAGTGAAGGCCCACGCCATTCACACATCAATCAAACCAATTCATTTCACCACACAATTCAATTTCAATCAAATAATCTAACCAACTACACAACCAAACAAACAAGTCCATGGTATGTGGACGGGTGTCGGGTGCTACTAAGCACCGTCTGCATCCTAGCATATATATATATAACTAGAAAAAAGTTAAATTGAAAGGTGAGAAATTCTCACTGATAGCTATCCAAGCTTCACGGCACTTCATTGATAGAAATCTTCATTGCTATCGCATCTTCGTCATCTTCGTTGCCCGTATCCTCTACATATGTAAAAATCGAATTTTGACTTCGCTATTCAATATATAAAAATCGAATTTTTAGTTCGCTATTCAATATATAAAAATCGAATTTTTACTTTGCTATTCAATATATAAGAATCATATTTTTATCTCGATGTTCAATATATAAAAATCATATTTTTATCTCGAAGTAATATAAAAAGATTTCGCCTTTCTATAATATAAAAATTATATTTTTCTATCTATAAAAACATTCCTTCTTCATATAATTCAAAAATCTTATCTTTTCCATCATAAAAATCTCACCTTTATAATTATAAAAATCTCGCCTTTTATATTCTAAAAATCAAATTTTTTTTTTTTTTTTGCAAAAACCATGCTTATATAAATCCTATTCATTTTGAAAATCACGTTTTTAAATCAATGCTCTTTATATAAAAGTCATGTTTTTAAGCTAAAACTATTTCGTATAAAAGTAATATTTTTACAATGCTAATTTATTTTTAAAACCATATTTTTATTAATATAAAAGTGAAATCTTTTCAAATGTTTAAAAATCACTATTTTATCATGTTAAAAATCAATACCTTTATTCTTTCTATAAAAAAAAAGTATAAGTTTTCTCTTTTAAAATATATATTTTACTCTTCTTAAAAATATAAATTTTACTTCTTTCAAAATCAATACTTTCAAAGCAAGGTATAATTTTATTACAAGTACTGATTTTTTTTCTTTGGATTATATAAAAAAAACAGACAACAACAAAAAAAAATGTTATTATATTTAAATAAGGAAAATCACCTTTCTTCTTCGTCACGTTCTGAAGCTTCCAGGCCGACATCGGCTTCTTGAAACCCACCCTCGAAAACTAGGGTTCGCCATTGCCCTTTATCCGCCGCGCCAGAGTTCAATCGGAGCATGCCCCGAGGTGCGCCGCCACCTGAGCTCCCCAACGCTCGTCATCAGAGCCCACTCGGCGGTCCCCATCTCCCCTGGCTTGCGCGCGAACAGCGGGTGTTCCAGGTGCAAAATCGAGCCGAACTTAAAACGAGGGATGATCATCCCTGCATCAACCCGATGAGCTCACGTTCCTCTCCATTTTCCTTTTGAAAGTTTTAATTTTTATTGAGTTGTTGATTCAGAAATTGGGGAGGAAGGATTGAGTATTTTCCGCCGTCTGTTATGAAGAGGGAGGCGCCATCGAGGTTTGACCACGGAAATGTAGAGATAGGGTTTGACTAAGTTTGACCGTTTATATATATTTATATTTTTAATTTATTTATTTCGAAAATTATCTCGATACGATAACGAACTTCAAATCAAACCCAACAACTGTCGCCCCTAGCTAATTACCCCCATTTCGAACTCAATGGGATATGCCACGTAGGCTGATTTGATCGTTTGAATCAGTTTCCGTTAAATTTACATTTAAATCACTATATTGAATTTTAAACGTACATTTCAAATTACCGGGGTCACATACGAACTTTAAAAATTCTCGAAAAATATTTTCTAGCTTCGTATTGACGATACGGTCCTAACAAAACTAGTTTCATCGAATTCTGAGACAGTTGGAAAAATGGCCAATTTCCAGTCGATTAAAATCAACTGAAACTGGTCAAACGCGTTTTCCTTTGCCACGCTCACATATTGATTCGAAAAATTATGAAATTTGAAACCTAGCAATAACTCGACATCACGGACCCAACAAAAGTGGTTTCGTCGAAATCCGAGGTCATTTGCAAAATGTCCATTTTTAAGGGCCTGAATTCCATAGCGACTATTCAGAATTTTCAACTGGACATATCTCTCAATTTTTAAAGTGAAATCTCAGTTTCTTACATCCGTTAGAAAGATATTATCAATCAGATCCTAATGTTTTTGGTTTCACTAAAATCCGGATTGTTTTGCACCCGGTACGTTCAATTGAAGTTTGAAATCGAATTATCGAACTACCGCGCCATTTTCAATTCCTTTTATAATTATATATAAATATTTATATTCTAACGACGACGTATATAATATATACGTTCTAATTATATTCAAAATAAATTTCTCGTCGATATTATTTAAAATAATTCATTTTAAATAATCAAAATTCGCTAAAATGGCCAAAATAAAATTTTTAAACTGGCCCAGATTTTCCGGGTTGTTACAATCTCCCCCACTTAAAACTTTTCGTCCCCGAAAAGGAACAAAGTCGAAAGTGGTTTGATTATTCAACACTACGTTCGATCTGGCTTCCATTCTCCAACTCTTTAGTTTCTGAGAATTTTCAAAATTTCAAAAATTTGGCTAACACCCTAAATTTTTGAAAAATTTCGCCATAACCTCCCCTGCACCGGGAGCATCGGGGAATTTCAAATAGCTTCCCCGGTCCTTCAGATCTCAAAAAGAAAAAGAAAAAGCCAAGCGGCTAGCCAATAGGCTCACAAAATCATCATCACCCAAACAAAACAGGAAATTATGTAGTAAACATGTACCTATTTGTCGGGCAAACAAATTTTATTCTCTGGCTCTAGCCTCCTTGCTATGACCTGTTCAATGTGAGTATATGTATATGCAAGCAGATGCGACCAAATTTCAATATAATTCAATATTTGATTCAATTAGGCTAAATGGCTAAAAATTAGCAAACAACTAAACAAACAACACAAACATCAATCAATTAGTGAATTAGAGTTTCAAATTCATAATTTTGATACATATACAAAAATCAGATTTTTGATGCTAAATCACAACAATAGGCCCTATCTAGTTTCGGTTCTCACACCAGTCTATATGGAAATATATAGATAACCCACTCTCGCCAGTCGAACACAACACAGATGACGATGCCTCATCATCAGAATCATCTCCGGCCACTAAAGTGTGATCCTATATCTATCCAGTATATTAAAACTTCGAATACAAGCCGCTAAGCGTGTATGCAAAATCTTTATATACTCGATTGCCCAAATTCAATTTAAATAGACTATTCAAATACGAATACTTAAGATTTGAATTTCCAAAACAAAGTGGGTTTTCACTTTTATTTTCAAAAACAACACTCTTTCGACTCGTTCTAGGACACTACTGATCCCATCTCTAACGAGTCATCCTCATTGGATATTACTAATCCAATCTCTGATGAATTCTTTCGTTTGGTTCTAAAGTGTCTTGTTCTCGAGCTTTGTAAACCAAAGCTCTGATACCACGTGTAAAGACCCGCAACTTCCCCGTAAAGGAAAGCGTCGGATAGTTCGAGAACAAACCACAACAGAACGCATACAGAAGAACATTTCACTGTATATTACAACAATGCATCAGATTACAAGAATATACAGAGTAAAAATAAATATTACACAGAAATATCAGAGATTTAAATTACATTTAAATACATGGCAGCGGAAAATAATACAATATACAACTAGAAGTAGATATACGGATACAAAGCTTTCCGGATATCTTTCCAGCTGTAAACCAGGATCCTGTGAATATAAATCTGCAAAACCGAAACTACTAGCTGCCCGTGTCGAAAATAAGGGCACCCAGAGTTTAGGTTAAAACAATAAACTCCAGGTCAGTCATGTGACTGGTGTGAGAACTAAAACAGTTATTAATCTTTATTTTTAAAGCTAGGTAAATCAAGGGACCACGCCGTATAACACGGAACGGGTTTCCTCCCAAGAATACCAGTGCATAAAACCAGCAGCGCAATGCTAAATAAAGAAAAATGAAGCTGTTATAAGACCCAGGTCCCATCACACAATGCAACGCAGCCGAGGATAGGGTTTTCCCTTATAACAGCCAAACATGCTTGATACGTTTAAAACAAATCATTTGATACTATAATAAGTGTATAGTGTCAAAACAACTTCAATCATAAATATAAATCATAGACGGCATGAGTGCCCCATCCCACTATGTCGCCATACTAGGCTCTACAAATAAAGCCGAAATATACGTATCGGAAATTGGATTTCCATCATGGTGGCTCCTGATTCGAAAGATCTCTCGCGTAGTACAAATCACCGCGGCTTACGTCTCAGCGAGAGAAAACACCGCTATGCACATCCGCACTTTTGGGGACTCAAGTATCACCGCGGCTTACGTCTCAGCAAGAGAAAACACCGCTTACTCTATCCCTCCGAGCACGAAGCTCAATATCGGTCGACCGAATCCACTACACTAAAAAAAATGTATACTGATCAAACCATCAGTTTACCACCATCCCGGGCTGTGAGGCTCGCGGATCAACGCTATACACAAAGCCATGCTATATCAGCTGCGCTTTGATCATCAACCACCAAACTTTGCTTTTCAACAAAAGTTTGGATCTCTGCATCTCAGTATGCCCACACTATCAATCCATATCGTACCACTGATTTCTGCCAATATATAACCTCTGAGCTCATATGTCTCAGAGAAGGGCGTTAAGCAAGAGAATAAATTCTCCGCCGCCAAACAGATATATATTTAGCAGAGATCAACAAATACAATATAAAGGAATACAATGTCAGACACACCATCCATTTACAAGTCCGTTCCAGGTCTGAACGAAACCGGAGGCACCTAGTACCCCGCATATCCATCGATCTCCAAGTACGTCTGGACGATCACTAACTGTTTCCATCTTCTTGGGTGTACAACCCAATCAAGATCATCAGTAATTACCCAAACGACGTGAAGACCTCCGGTCTTCGACCATCGTCTTCATCTTCGACTTATCGTCGTATCAGTTATTCAGAATGGGATAAACCCGGACTTTCCGAATAACTCGCGTATATTTTAAATAAGTGTTACACAAACACAACATACGCCTCATTCCAATTCATCAGTCACTAACCGTAAATTAATCAAGAGAATAATTCCCCAAACATTAACCCCGAAGGCCGAAACCAACATCAGATCAATATTCAGAAAACCATTCTGCTTAGCTAACCGACAGTTAGTTTCTAATTTTCACATTCATAGGGAAAGGTTCCCATTAATTTTATCCAAGGTAATTTCCTGAATTTATTCTTTTATCATCCTTTGAATTTCGATTCAACTAGTCGGGATTAACGAAACTTATCGAAGTAATCATTTGTTTTAATTCCCCAATCCCAACCTATTCATCCCATGAAGTAAAACTGGTAATACTTCATATCTAACACCACAGTGTTATCGGTAAATTCAATTACCATTTCACGTTCAAATCTAATTAAAGATTTAACTATCGCCTGGAGCAAAACTGGTGATACTCCATTTTCGATCAATTCAATCTAATTAAAGATTCATTAAAACCCCACTTAGTTTTAATCTTTAACCGGGTTAAAGAATCCGTGTCATTTAAAACACGGTTCACGATAAACCCAGAGTCACATTCATTAATTATCGGGTTAAAGAACGAGCGTTATTTAAAACACTGTCCACGATAAACCCAAAAATCAATATCAATTCAATTCCAGTTAAATATTGTTTAATTGGTACACTTCATTAAATCTAAATAAAAAGATTTAATCTTTTCTCAACTGGATTCAAGAACAGTGTTAGTGAAGACACCATTCACGACAAACCCAAATCACATTCGATATTCAATACAAGGCTCTGAATAGAAAATATATCGGCTTATATTCAATATCAAATTCTACGACTAACAAATGTCGTATTGGAAATAACGATATAAAGATATATCTTTCAAATTTCCATAACAACATCTGTATAATCACGAATTCCAACATCGAAATATTCCGAAGACAATTTCGATTCAAATCCACTCCAATGCAATCATTGGAAATTTTGGTTATCTTTAAAACCCTTTTTCAAATTCAATTTATTTATTTAAAAATAAATAGAATTATAATTCTAGTTCAAAACTAGTACATTTCGATAAAAATCTATTTTTATCTTTTCAAATATGGAGTTTTTCATCCCAAATCTTCACAAATCATTTCTTATGATTTTACACAAATTATTACTATTTTTAATAATTTTATCAAGGCCCGTACAGTCGATTTCCATCAATGGCTATCGAACTGCACTTACAGCGACCTTTTTCGAATTTGATTTGGACGTATCTCCAAATCCAACCGTTAGATTTTAAATTTCTAATATTCATTAGAAAGCTCTTTTCGATACGAACCCAACGGTTCCGGTTTTAGGAGAATCCGACGGTCGGATCTCCCGTAACGTCCATTTGAAATCAATGGTTGAAATTCGCGAACTGCCGCGGCGCGGCGCGTTCTATTCAAGCCATTATATTATATATATAATATATATAATATATATTTCGTCGATTTCTATTTTAAAACGAATTATATAAATAGTTTTAAATTCGTTTCAAATTCTATTTCAACTTCTATTTCAATTCAAAGCAAAATTGAATCCTTCTTTATAAATTCGTTTTAAAATTCATTTCTATTCAATTCGAATTTCAATTCAATTTGAATTCATTTCAATTCGCTTTCAATTCCATTTGAATTCGTTTTCTATTCAATTCATTTCGAAATCGTTTTCAATTCAATTCATTTCGAAATCGTTTTCAATTCAATTCATTTCGAAATCGTTTTCAATTCATTTTGAATTCGTTTTCAATTCATTCATTTCGAAATCGTTTTCAATTCATTTTGAATTCGTTTTCAATTCAATTCATTTCGAAATCGTTTTCAATTCAATTCATTTCGAAATCGTTTTCAATTCAATTCATTTCGAAATCGTTTTCAATTCATTTTGAATTCGTTTTCAATTCATTCATTTCGAAATCGTTTTCAATTCATTTTGAATTCGTTTTCAATTCATTCATTTCGAAATCGTTTTCAATTCATTTTGAATTCGTTTTCAATTCAATTCATTTCGAAATCGTTTTCAATTCAACTCATTTCGAAATCGTTTTCAATTCAATTCATTTCATTTCGAAATCGTTTTCAATTCAATTCATTTCGAAATCGTTTTCAATTCAATTCATTTCGAAATCGTTTTCAATTCAATTCATTTCGAAATCGTTTTCAATTCAATTCATTTCGAAATCGTTTAAAATCGATATAAATATCGTTCACGTCAAAATGGCGTCAATCTAATCAACACGGCTTCATAAATTTCTATTTTCAAAATAGTTGTTATTATCAAAATATTTCGTTCAACACATGACCAATCTCAATGAATGAGTACTGTCAACACATGAACTTTTATTTTATAATATTCTTTATTTTTCAAATTGGAATGAGGCCAAATCAATTACCATATAAAGTTAATTATATGGATTTTCATACAACACATGTATATAATAGCATTGAAAATAATCAACCATCAACCAAAGTGCACTACACTGTATAAGCATCAAATATAGATATTCAACGCTTATAACAGCCCGTCAATCAATCGATCGACATATTTAATCAATCAGGATGAGTGAACTTCAAATTTCATCCCAACACCCGTGTGGGGTTTCAAACAGTCAAACACCTATTTTATTTGTGCTGTTGGGCGATGTGTAAAATTTATCGTCCCAATCAATGTCATTCAAATAGGTGTACATAAACAAACCGTCCGGTTTGTAAATGAATATTTTATCTTGTTCACTTCACTATTTTCATATTCACGTTAAAAATTATATTTTTAACGATAAAACATTTTATTTCAATCTATGAATTTCTATTCAATTCATTTATTCAATAAAATGATATTTTTATTTTTCTAACATATTTTAGAAAATTTCGGCGGCATAACGGCACGATACTAGAAACGGGACAAGGTCTAGCCTTATCCCCGGTCTAGTGAAGGCCCACGCCATTCACACATCAATCAAACCAATTCATTTCACCACACAATTCAATTTCAATCAAATAATCTAACCAACTACACAACCAAACAAACAAGTCCATGGTATGTGGACGGGTGTCGGGTGCTACTAAGCACCGTCTGCATCCTAGCATATATATATATAACTAGAAAAAAGTTAAATTGAAAGGTGAGAAATTCTCACTGGTAGCTATCCAAGCTTCACGGCACTTCATTGATAGAAATCTTCATTGCTATCGCATCTTCGTCATCTTCGTTGCCCGTATCCTCTACATATGTAAAAATCGAATTTTGACTTCGCTATTCAATATATAAAAATCGAATTTTTAGTTCGCTATTCAATATATAAAAATCGAATTTTTACTTTGCTATTCAATATATAAGAATCATATTTTTATCTCGATGTTCAATATATAAAAATCATATTTTTATCTCGAAGTAATATAAAAAGATTTCGCCTTTCTATAATATAAAAATTATATTTTTCTATCTATAAAAACATTCCTTCTTCATATAATTCAAAAATCTTATCTTTTCCATCATAAAAATCTCACCTTTATAATTATAAAAATCTCGCCTTTTATATTCTAAAAATCAAATTTTTTTTTTTATTTTTGCAAAAACCATGCTTATATAAATCCTATTCATTTTGAAAATCACGTTTTTAAATCAATGCTCTTTATATAAAAGTCATGTTTTTAAGCTAAAACTATTTCGTATAAAAGTAATATTTTTACAATGCTAATTTATTTTTAAAACCATATTTTTATTAATATAAAAGTGAAATCTTTTCAAATGTTTAAAAATCACTATTTTATCATGTTAAAAATCAATACCTTTATTCTTTCTATAAAAAAAAAAGTATAAGTTTTCTCTTTTAAAATATATATTTTACTCTTCTTAAAAATATAAATTTTACTTCTTTCAAAATCAATACTTTCAAAGCAAGGTATAATTTTATTACAAGTACTGATTTTTTTCTTTGGATTATATAAAAAAAACAGACAACAACAAAAAAAAATGTTATTATATTTAAATAAGGAAAATCACCTTTCTTCTTCGTCACGTTCTGAAGCTTCCAGGCCGACATCGGCTTCTTGAAACCCACCCTCGAAAACTAGGGTTCGCCATTGCCCTTTATCCGCCGCGCCAGAGTTCAATCGGAGCATGCCCCGAGGTGCGCCGCCACCTGAGCTCCCCAACGCTCGTCATCAGAGCCCACTCGGCGGTCCCCATCTCCCCTGGCTTGCGCGCGAACAGCGGGTGTTCCAGGTGCAAAATCGAGCCGAACTTAAAACGAGGGATGATCATCCCTGCATCAACCCGATGAGCTCACGTTCCTCTCCATTTTCCTTTTGAAAGTTTTAATTTTTATTGAGTTGTTGATTCAGAAATTGGGGAGGAAGGATTGAGTATTTTCCGCCGTCTGTTATGAAGAGGGAGGCGCCATCGAGGTTTGACCACGGAAATGTAGAGATAGGGTTTGACTAAGTTTGACCGTTTATATATATTTATATTTTTAATTTATTTATTTCGAAAATTATCTCGATACGATAACGAACTTCAAATCAAACCCAACAACTGTCGCCCCTAGCTAATTACCCCCATTTCGAACTCAATGGGATATGCCACGTAGGCTGATTTGATCGTTTGAATCAGTTTCCGTTAAATTTACATTTAAATCACTATATTGAATTTTAAACGTACATTTCAAATTACCGGGGTCACATACGAACTTTAAAAATTCTCGAAAAATATTTTCTAGCTTCGTATTGACGATACGGTCCTAACAAAACTAGTTTCATCGAATTCTGAGACAGTTGGAAAAATGGCCAATTTCCAGTCGATTAAAATCAACTGAAACTGGTCAAACGCGTTTTCCTTTGCCACGCTCACATATTGATTCGAAAAATTATGAAATTTGAAACCTAGCAATAACTCGACATCACGGACCCAACAAAAGTGGTTTCGTCGAAATCCGAGGTCATTTGCAAAATGTCCATTTTTAAGGGCCTGAATTCCATAGCGACTATTCAGAATTTTCAACTGGACATATCTCTCAATTTTTAAAGTGAAATCTCAGTTTCTTACATCCGTTAGAAAGATATTATCAATCAGATCCTAATGTTTTTGGTTTCACTAAAATCCGGATTGTTTTGCACCCGGTACGTTCAATTGAAGTTTGAAATCGAATTATCGAACTACCGCGCCATTTTCAATTCCTTTTATAATTATATATAAATATTTATATTCTAACGACGACGTATATAATATATACATTCTAATTATATTCAAAATAAATTTCTCGTCGATATTATTTAAAATAATTCATTTTAAATAATCAAAATTCGCTAAAATGGCCAAAATAAAAATTTTAAACTGGCCCAGATTTTCCGGGTTGTTACATTTACTTTCAATTTTAAAAATCATATTTTTATAATCACTTCATATATTTAAAAATCGAATTTTTACTATGCTATTCAATATATAAAAATCGAATTTTTACTTCGCTATTCAATATATAAAAATCGAATTTTTACTTCGCTATTCAATATATAAAAATCGTATTTTCACTTCCCTTATTTTATATGTAAAAATTATATTTTTACATTGCTAATGTCATAACAAAAATCGCATTTTTATTATAAATAAAAATCATATATTTCTTCGAATAAAAATCTCATCTTCATGAATATAAAAATTCAACTTTTATATTATTGAAAATCATTTCCTTTTGCTATGAAAAATCGCTTCTTTACAATAATAAAAATATTCGATCTTTCCATATTTAAAAATCAAACTTTTTCAATGTTAAAAATAAAATTCCTTCATAGTTTAAAAATCAAATCTTTTATAGTTTAAAGATCTAATCTTTTCTATTTAAAAAAAAATCTAATCTATTCTACAAAATCATATACATAAAAATTGAATTTTTATTTCAAAATCCTATATATAAAAAGGAAAATCAGTTTTCAATTTAACAAAGAAGATCAATTTAAATAACAAAGGAAACTTACAGCGTTTCAACGAGAGAGGTGGGGGGCTTGCGTCAGTTTTGGGTCTGGAAGGGGGAGTAGTTGTCGCTGGAAGGGGAGGAGGAGGGTATCAAGGCGGTGGCGGCATGGGGGTCGGTGCGAGGTGGATGGAGGCGGGGGGCGGTGGGGTCTTGGGCGATCGATACGGCGAGGGGGTTTTAGGGGGGGCTGCGTTGTTTCTCCAGAGAAGAGGAGGGTGAGTCGAGAGAGAGGGGGGTTAGCGGATGGCGTCGGAGGTGGTCCCCCAGGCGGTGGCGGCGAACAAGGGGGCGGCGATCGATGCTTTCCCCCCTTTTTCTTCTTTTTTTTTCCTTTTACTGAATGTCGATTTGGTTTATACGGGGGGGCCAGAATGAATTAAGGGGAGGAGAGAAGGATATTTTTTTATTTGATTATTTAATTCAAAAAGTTGACTTTTATTTTTGACCTCGAAACGAAGCCCACCGCCTGTCGTCCATAACTAATTACCCCCATTCCGAACACAATGGGATATGCCATGTAGGCTGATTCAATTGTTTCGGTCAGTTTCCGTTAAAATCAACATATAGCTCTATATATTGATTTTGAACGCGCATTTCAATTTACCGGGGTCACATACTAACTCTAAAAATTCCCAAAAAATATTTTCTAGCTTCGTATTGACGATACGGTCCTAACAAAACTAGTTTCGTCGAATTCTGAGACAGTTAGGAAAATGGCCATTTTCCAGTCGATTAAATTCAACTGAAATGGTCACACACGTTTTCCTTTGCCATGCCCACATATTGATTCGAATAATTACGAAATTTGTAATCTAGCAATAATTTGACATCACGGATCCAACAAAAGTGGTTTCGTCGAAATCCGAGGTCGTTTGCAAAATGTCAATTTTTAAGGGCCTGAATTCCATAGCGACTATTCAGAATTTTCAACTGGACATATCTTTTGATTCCCGCTATGAAATTTTGATTTTTCGGATTCGTTGAAAAGATATCATCAATTAGATTCTAATGTTTTTGGTTTCACTGAAATCCGGATTGTTTTGCACCCGGTACATTCAATTGAAATTTGAAATCGAATTATCGTACTACCGCGCCATTTTCAATTCTATATATAATTATATATAATTATTTATATTCTAACGACGACGTATATAATATATACGTTCGAATTATATTCAAATTAAATTTCTCGTCGATATTATTTAAAATAATCCATTTTAAATATTCAAAATTCGCTAAAATTGCCAAAATAAAAATTTTAAATTGGCCTAGATTTTCGGGTTGTTACACATACCGTATGGGTCTCCTCAATAGTTGAGGGACATACATAGTGAGATTATCGAGATAAGAAGCCTGTGACCCCGGTGCCTTGTTGTCAGGGGATACCTCCCGATCTAGTAGCATATGTTTGTATATGCTTGTATTATAGATATTTGAGATTTTCAGCTATGATATACTTTGAAATCCCAAAGTAAAGTATGATTTTATATGAAAGAAATATCTAGTATTTCAATGATTTGAAATGGAAGGGGATCATAAGTTCGAAGAGATTATTTTCAAAATTTAAAAGTAAATATAGGTAAATAGATTTGATTTATAAATATAAATATAATGATTTTGTGCATTGGTATTCATGTGGAGGACACTTGTTCCGTGTTATACGGCGTGGTCCCGTGATATGCCTAACTTAAATAAGTTAAGAATAACCGATTAATGTTCTCATACCAGTCCCATGACTGACTCGTAGTTTATTTTTCCCTTCCAAACTCGGGTGCCCTTTTTTCCACAGGACAGCCGAATAGCCTTTGTTTTATTGATATTTTATAGCAGGTGCTGGACTGAAGTTTAAAGCAGTGTCCAGAACATGTTATTTCTTCCATTGTAGGTTTGTGTATTTCCATTGTGTATTGATATTTGTTATACTCTGGTATTTTTATTTTCGTTGTGCAATGTATTGTAATTTATTATACTTTGATATCCTTGTACATTGATGTAACATTTTAATGATGTCAATCAAAAGTCGTTTGTTTCTGTCTGATGTTGACGTAAGCCCAAAGTTAATGTCTCGAGGGTTTCTGCCGTTTTGGATCAGACTTTTGTGGTTTAAAGTTAATTTGAAAGGTAGGAATTTTTGGCTATTACAGTTGGTATCAAATCTATGGTTAATTCAAAAGCTTTGGGGTATGACTCGTTAGAATAGAAAGAAAAGACTCATCAGAGCTAGAATTAGTAATATCCTAGAAGAGTAACTCATCGGAGATGGGGTTAGTAATGCCTTAGAATGAATTAAGAGTATTACGTATATGAGACAGCGTATTCGTAATAAAAAAATTGAAATTATCGATGATTTTGGATAGTCGATAAGTTCTGAATCCTATTAGGTACAAAAATAAAGAGTGTAAGTAGTTACAAATACCTTGTGAATAAAGTTTCACAATTTTGACTGAAAGGTATTTGGTAAATAGTTTAAAGGGTTATTATAACTAAATTAGCTTACGTCTTTCTTCCTTTTCGGGGATGAAAAGTTTTTAAGCATGGGGGAATGTAACGACCCAGAAATTCTGATATTTCGAAAACATGAGTTTTTAAGAATTCAGAATAACCGTGCGTTCTTGATACATATACTCATTTTTAAATACGATTTTAAAAAGTATAACAATCAAATAAGTTTTTTAAATCTGTTTTATCAACTTATCAGTTCACACAATTTTGGTCAAAAAAGAAAATTTGACATTGTTCACCGAAATTGTAAAATTTGAGATATTGATATAAGTAATTGAATACTTATAAAATAGTTAAGATAAGGTTAATGAACTTTTAAAATTGATTTAAAAGGTTAATATAACTAAAATCTGATATTTTAATATTATAATAATAATCTAGAAAATATAAATTTTGTAGATGATCTCGGAATTCGACGAAACCAATTTTATCGGATTCAGAATGTCAGGATATGGTAGGATTCCAAATTTTGCGCCATTAGGAGTTAGTATGTGGCCGTACGAAATTTAAGTCTAAACCTATTGATAATTTGCACTCGAACAAAGCTCGTACGAGCACTTTTTGAGAAAACGGACTCTGAATGCAACGAAATCAGATTTGTTGGAACCGTATTTGAAAATTTTGTCGGGATTTCAAATTTTGTCGAAATTGGAATCTGTATGTGGTCAACGAGTAAATGACACGTAATAGATTAAACGTATCTTAAGTTCGCGTTCACATCTTAAACTATTTATCTGCTATTTGTGTTTCTTTTGTGGTGCCAAGCTCCTAATCCCTTCACATGTGCTTTCCCCACTTGCTCAGGTGCATGAAAATTCAGTGATCCATGAAAACAATTTTTGCCTATAAATACAAGGCGTTACACCACTTTTTCACTTTACATTTCGTCTCCTTTCTTCTGCTCCCCTTCTTTCTTCCTCCACCGTCGGCCATGGCACCTCCACTACTTGCCACCTTGCTATCCAACGCCCCCTCTCAGGTCTAACGCCTCCATCACCCTCCCCCTCCTCCCTGTGGATCCGCTAGCCTTAAACACCTCTTGTAACACCCCGAAATTTTAATGACACTAAAGATGACGAATTAAAGAATAATTAGTGTGAAATACACTATTAACAATGAATTAAGGAAAACTGAATTAAATATTCAGAATTAAGTAAAACGAACCGCGCTATTGCGTCCGTCTCAGAATTCTGGTCAAAATAGATGCCTGGTTTGCGTAAATCGGACACCGTATGAAGAAGTTATTAAGGTTTGAAGTTTGTATGCATACAGGAAAGATATACACATAAAATTCAAAAATATTCAAAAATCAGCAAATCCAGAAATCCGACGCGCAAATCGAGGAAGGGCCGATATTTTTAAGTCGACCCGAGACCCTGCTGGGTCGACCTAGGGGTCAACACCCATAAAGGGGGGTCGACCCACCGACGGCTTTGGAAACTTCTTTTCTGAACCTGGACAATTTTGGAGCTAGATTCATGAACCCTAGGCTATATAAAGGACCCTAGACCTAGGTTTTATTCATCTAAAAACAATGGTGATGGCGGAGCTCTGCTGCAACGAAAAATAAATTTGCTTTTCTTCTTCTAAATCAATTCAAAGAAGATTATACATATTTGAAGATTGCTACAACAAATTCAGCGATGGCTACAACATGTTATTCGTAGTAATTTGGATCCATTTCCTTAGATCTATTCACTATGAGTTCATGTTATTTTTAGATCTAGGATGGATGGGTGTCGAGTTCATGTTATTTTTGGATCTATTCACTGTGAGTTCATGTTATTTTTAGATCTATTCAGCGACGGCCACACACAGACTTTAGGTGTCGGGTTTGATTGCGACGCATATGTTCTTGATTTCATAAGATATGGTTTGGTTCTTGGATGGATGGGTTAACCATATATGGAGCCATTCTAGATTGTGAGAGGAGAGTCGTTAGACTTCTAACTTGCCATAGAAAAACTCTTAAATTTCTTATGACCCCAAAAGGGTCTGTCATGCTTAGTCTCCTAGAACCTCTTGATATATCTATCGATGATTTGCGACATGTGACTCATAAAAGAAAAGAGGGAACTTGATAAGCAAGTAGGGGAGCTACTTAAGAAGAGGTTTGATAGGTGAATCATATCGGGATAGGAAACCTATTGAAGACAGTCCTTGAGGAAGCCCATCATTTTAAGATGACTATTCATCCAAGCGGCGATAAAATGTATAGAGTTCGAGGTAGTGGAGCCAAACTTGCGAGAGGAAATGGAAGTAGAGAAGGAAGAAATGATTGGACGAGTTCCGACTTGCATACTTGGATCGGAGGTTAAGAAGTGGGGAAAGAGCTGCAAGAACGCTACTTTGGAGGCTGAAGACAAGATTCGTGCTTCATATCCTTTCCTTTTTGAGAATATGTCCTTTAACTTCTCTTTCCAAGTTCTGAATTAATACTTGTATCTATCATTTAAATATCTCCTATCGATCGAGTCTTTAGGTAGGAAACTAATGAATGTAAACACGTGTTTAAGACATGTCATGTTTGATGGATGAAAGTGCTTGCTAATGGTTGCTCGTGGATGCATATACACACACAATAGGCACTCGATCGGCTCAATTACTAACATATTGCATATTGATGTTTGTACATTTTAAATTTTTATGGACGAAAATGAGCGTATCGTTACATTGATGTTACATTTGGATGGATGATTGTGCACACATATAGAACTTACATGTATTAGCATAATTTGCATACATTTTGGTTGCATGGCACAAACATACATTGCATTAAGGAGGTCAACTGAATCAGTAGACTGCCTGATCTTTCGCATTAGTTTACGGACATTTACACACACTATTGTGTATGTTCATAAATGCATTAGAAATTCCTTAAGGACAATGGATGCCTGTGATTGCTAGATGAATGTATGATTGTTGGATGTTAGGATATACGTTCTTCTTAACTTAGAGATTTCGGGGTCGAAATCCTTTGAGTAGGGGAGAATGTAATACTCAGAAATTTTAACGACACTAAAGATGATGAATTAAAGAATAATTAGTGCGAAATACACTATTAACAATGAATTCAGGAAAACTTAATTAAATATTCAAAATTAAGTAAAACGGACCTCGCCATTGTGTCCGTCTCGGAATTCTGGTCAAAATAGACACCTGGTTTGCGTAAATCGGACACTGTATTAAGAAGTTATTAAGGTTTAAAGTTTGTATGCATATAGGAAAGATATATACACATATAAAATTCCAAAATATTCAAAAATCAGCAAAACCAAAAATCCGGCGCAAACCGAGGAAGGGCCGACATTTTGAAGTCGACCCGAGACCCTATTGGGTCTACCTAGGGGTCGACTCAGGCTCATGGCGGTCAACCCCGGGGTCGACACCCATGAAGGGGGGTCGACCCACTCGTGGCTCTGGAAACTTATTTTCTGAACCTGGACGATTTTGGAGCTAGATTCATGAACCCTAGGCTATATAAAGGACCCTAGACCTAGGTTTTATTCATCTAAAAACAATGGTGACGGCGAAGCTCTGCTGCAACGAAAATTAAAATGGATTTTCTTCTTCTAAATCAATTCAAAGAAGATTATACATATTCGAAGATTGCTACAACAAATTCAGCGATCACTACAACAACTTATTCAATATGTTCTTCACAGTAATTTGGATCCATTTCCTTAGATCTATTCACTGTGACTTCATGTTATTTTTAGATCTAAATATTTAAATAGTAATCTTGATATGTATGTAAAAATTGGATCTTGAAACGGTGCCTAACCAGTTCTATTATGACATAACTATCATATCTGCTTTTATATGTTCATACCGCCGCCATGTTAAATCTTGTCATAATATGCCTATTCAGTTTATGCCTATTTCTATCAGTTTATTACTGATTCGTTATTATGCCTGTTCTCGATTCTCTTCTCTCCCTCTTTTCCCTTTTTATTTTTATATAGTCAGGCTACCTTCGAGCCTAGACCTAGCGCTGAAAAATTCAAATGTGTGAAATTGGGAATAATGGGGAAAGACATAATTTGGGGCATAATTGATATTGGAAAATATGGATCTAAATTTAGGAATAAATTTGGAAATATACAAATATGGATTTGGGGACATATTTCGTGTTTATAACATGAATAGGAATTTAGGTAAACATTGGAAAATATGATTTGGCATAAATTATGTAAAATATGATTTGGGCGTAAATTGGAATATATGTTAATATGAATTTGGGCACAACTTGCATTGAAATATGTGAATATGAACTAGGGACATAAATTGGAAAATATGTAGATGTGGGTTTGTGCATAACATATATATATGTATATATATATGCCTTGATTTATAACTTGGGAAAAAAGAGCATATGGTGTATAATTAAAAGGTGAATTGAAAATGGGCATAAAAGTCTATGATTTGAATAGTGAATAGGGCATATAATTAAATACGGGGGAAAAAGAGAAATAATCACCTATAATGACATAGGTAGATTTGGATAAAAATGGAATGCCTAGTAATTACAATTAGGAATTGTAATTGCACTTATGACACGAGGTTAGGCTGCATTAGTGGTGGAACTCTGCCCGGACCCGACCGACATATCTAGCGGCCACTAATGTTGAACCTAATGTGAGAGGTCTAAGCGTGCAAATATGAATCGGGCTAAGACACAAGGTTAGACCCAACTGTGGAATAAGACTGCCCGAACCCGACCAGCATATCCAGCATCCACACGTTGTAGGCCTAAAGTGGGAGGTCTAGCCTGTTATAATCATAATTGGACATGGTAATTAATTGGACTACTTAACTTAATTTAAGCCATAAGGTTTGTTTGATTATGAACTTAAGTTAGGTTAAGTAAAATTGGATGGGTAGTGGGTGGGTTAAGTAAATTAGTGGGGGTGGGTAATATTTACATATAGGCCCACAAACTTAACTCAATAAAGTTATGTAATTAAAGACACCTAGTGGTATACATAACCGGTGGAAATTATAATAAAGTAATGTAATTAAAGACACCCTTGTAGGGTAAGAATAACTTGTAGAAATGATAGAATCAGATATGCATAATAATCTGCTAAGTAAACAACGATAAGTTGCAGTGACGGTGTAAATTGAATTTATGATTAAATGAGAAAGAATGAGGAAAACTTGTAAAATAAATATGTTATATTTAATCATAAATGGTAAGTGACACATTAATTAGGAAACATATGAATTGATATATACTTAACTACGTATTAAGGAGAACATGTTATTGTAATGATGTAACCAAGCAAGAATATAAAATAGATTGTGGATTACAGACCTTGGGCCACAATCTAGAGAATAACATGTTGTGGGCTTATTAATAAAATTAAATGGATTAAGTTATATGATTGAAATTAATAAGCAAGAGAAACTTGGTAATTTAAATAAGAATTCAATATGAATGGGAATAACCAAGTTAAATGGGAACCCGGTGAGGTAAGGCAAGCGCATAAAAGAAGGTTTAGACATAGGGTCTAACAACATATTAAAGAACGGCGCTTGGGTCCGTACGTTTGAGGGTGAATAGCCCATCGGGGTAGATCATCGAGGTGTTATAGGACACTAGGGGAGCGCACATTTAGCTGATTGTTATGACGGCTCCAAAGGAATGGGAAAGGGAAGCACGCGGCTTCCTTAAGTACGTAAGGTGCTCCTATAGGCCTCTGTGCGGTGACAGGTGTCTTAGGCTGTACTCGCAGAGGTTGGGTTTGCACGTTACTACTAGGTGGTTGGGCCTTGACTGTAGATGTAGATATGCAGTCAGAATGCTGTGACGAGGTGACACCAGGGTGATTTGACGGTTGCCTCACGAGGAGGTAGAGAGGGTCACGACCAACAAGGATAGTAGACCGTCAGATATCCTTCATCGACAGCCAACGGGATGTGAAAGACTAGAGCTAAACCCAATATACCTTTTCACCTTTTACTATCGAGGTATGGGGTTGAGGGTAGATGCCACATGGATGTTTAGATTGGTTGGGGCGGTCGCTTACTTCTGTAGTCTTTACTAATTGAGGAAGGGGCCGAGGTAGGGCCATATCCACCATGGAAAACAGATCCTAGGTATATCTGTATATAGAGGCTCTTTAAAGACAGGCCTGTACAGATATGGAAAAGCTCCCGAGCGAGTTCCGTGTTTCTTGTATCGCCCTGCCGCGGAACTCGGTGCACGTTAGAGGACGTGCGATTTAGGCATCGAGCTACAATTACAGTACATACGTGGGACAGTCTAGATACATGCATATCTTCTCTGAGTGGTGTATTGTAGAATAGAGTGCATTATTCTGATAAGGAATCTGATTCGATCGACGGTGGCAGTCCATACGCTTACGTAGCGTAGTAATGATAGATATATGCGGAACGTAACATTTTATATAGAGATCCATACGTCACTCCAGCGTAGGATAAGGGACTGCGTTCATTACGGTGGAGACCGTGCGAGTGGGGTACCATGGGTTGTATCTCAATATTGAGAGATAGCTACATATATTGTATTAGGTGAACCCATGGGAAAGTAAATGGGTACGATGTGAGTATAAGCCTTGAGTGCAACTAACCCAAGTAACCTAATAATCAAGAAAATGTAATGGAATAGTATTAGTAGGGATCATTATACTTCTGATATACTAGTATCTGCGCGGCGTAGAGAAATATATTTAAGAAGCACAATATATCATTTTCATCTTATCTTTCTCAATTCACACTTTTTATTGTTACTGTTATCTTGTTCCTCCAGTTTTATATACCTGCCATGATACTTTTATTTATTTATATTTAAAAGTAAATGGACTCGCCAGACTTTATGTCTGACCCTTTTTGTTTCCTCCTCTCCCCCCCCCCAGGTTCTCAGGGTGGAAGTGCTTAGAGTTGATTTGGATTCTTTCAGGTTAGCTTGGATTTTGGAGATAAATGTATCGCTTTGAGTTCTGGTCAACTCTCTTATGGCTTCATAGGGAAATATGGTTTTATGTTTTTGTACTCTGATATTTTTGGAAAGACAGATTATTAATGGAATTAGTTACTTATGATGTAAACTTAGTTTCGGGACCATGATGTTTTGATTTAAATAAAGTTTTTAATTCCGCTGCTATTTTACATGTCTGTCTTGTGCTATTATGTTCTTATTTACCTATAACGCTTCACGAAACTTAATGCATTCCCTTATTGAGTGACATTAACGGACGTGGGGTGTCACAACTCTAAAAATCCTATTTTTACCCTTAAAACCCCTTCCTTTATCCTCCTCCACCCAAAACCAGCCACCACCAGCCCAAAACAACCACCCCAGGCCCCTATCAGCTCCCCAACTGCCCCACCCATCCCACATGTGGACCCCACATTGACCCTAACCCATTAGCACTTTGAAACTTCGCTCTGTTTGCTCCAAAAACCCACTACACATCCATTTATTCACCAGTCAACTTCCGAAACCCCATAGTGTCGAACATATGCCCAAATCATTTTCAAAAATCATCGTGAAGCCGAAAGGCAGCCGAAATCATCTGGAATAGCTAAGACGTCCTTTGATTGTAGTTAGGAGGAGTGGAATACAAGGTGAGAGCTTTTAATACAATTATAAGGGCTAGTTTATGTTGGTTCATATTTGTGAACTTATATGAGTTGTATAATGACCTATAATGGATGTTATGAGCTCATAGTATGATTTAATGTTGTGTAGTATGAAAAAAATTGAATTTTAAGTGTAGAAAACATATTCACTTGCATATATGACCCCAAGAACTGAATTTGTGGACATTGAAATGGTATGAATATTAAATGGTCATTGAAATAGAAATGGACCATATTGTGTTTATTTGATATGGGTATGAACCCCGTTGATGTTGAATACATATGTTAGTTGTTAATTGATTGTGTGTTGTTATTAATATGTTGATTGACAAAACCATATAAGCGTTAATGGTTTAAGGCTTATATGGTATATACCATGATAGATGTGGACTGGATGTTATAATAATTATAAATGATGTGGTATATAGTTAATAAACTATTTTGGAGCTATTCGACGTAGTTAATAATATATGTCAAAGTATGGTCAGAGTAGAAATCGTCGCATTGGGCAGTTCGCGAACTTCGACATGTAACTTCAAACTGATGTACCAGGAGATCCGACCATCAGATCCTCCTGAAACGAAAAATGTTTGGTTCGAAATGAAAAGAGATTTCAAATGGTATGTATAATAGTGAAATCCAACAGTTGGATCTTGAGAAAAGTTCAAATCAAATATGAATAAAAACAATGCTAGTGTAGCTTAATGACCTGAAACGTCATCAGACAGAATTTTTAAACAAATAAAAATAGGGAAAAATTATGGTAAATCATTATAAATGATTAGAAATGGATTTGAATTGAATAAAAGAAGTTTGGGAAGTTAAAAAGCTATATTATAAAAATGAGCCGTTTAAGCAACGCAATTTGTGATGCTTTAGTTTAGCGATAGTGTTAGAACTCATTTAAATTATGGATGGATAGTTTTGAAAGATGGTTCATAAAGGATTATGAAATGAAATGTTTGATTTCAAGAAGTAGATAATATTTTGAAACAAATAATTTGGTGGTGATAAATGCTTCATAAAAGATGGTTTATAAACAAAGAGAATCTCAATGGCTTTAATTTCAATGTTTAAATGATTTGGAAAGAAAAGATAGTATGATTTGAAAGTACTTGTGATTATTACTGCGAAAATATTTAGTACTTCGTGATAGAAATGATTTGATGTGTTACCTATGGTTCGGGTAATCCACGACTAAAAATCTGGGCAAAAGTGGTATGGGACTCATCATAGTAAGGGACATACTGCATGGGACTCCTCAATAGTTGAGGGACATACATAGTAGGATTATCGAGATGAAAAGGATGTGACCCAGTTGCCTTTATGTCGGGAGAAACCTCTCGATCTAGTAGCATATCTTTAGATATGCTTGTATTAGAGATATTTGAGATTTTCAAATATGATTTGTTTTGAAATCCCAAAGTAAAGTATGATTTGATAATATTTCAATGATTTGAAATGAAATGAGGATCTTAAGTCCGAAGAGATTATTTTTGAGATTATGGTTTTGAAAGTAAATATAGTTGATTAGATTTGATATATAAGTCTAAATATGATGATTTTGTGCACTGGTATTCATGTGGAGGAAACACGTTCCGAGTTATACGGTGTGGTCCTGTGTAATGTGTAACAACCTGAAAATGTCCTCCTTTGAATCGACCATAAACCACATAGGTCCGATCCAAACGGAGGAAATCCTCAGACCATTATAGGATACAATACATCAGAACACAAAATAATATTTCATTGTTATTACAATAATTTTACATCGGAGTATATGAATATCAGAGTACAAATAATTAATACATAGCAGAAAAATATCAAAGGTCAGTAAATTACAATACAATAGAAACATAAATATACATAATGGAAGACTCCCAAATAATCCAGAGTATAGCTCCAGCCATAATCCAGGATCCTGCTAAATAAAATATCTACAAAACCAAAACTACTAGCTACCCATGTGGAAAATATGGGCACCTAGAGTTCAGGTGGGAAACAGTAAACTCCGAGTCGGTCATGGGACTAGTGTGAGAACTAAAAACAGTTATTATACTTTATTTTAAAGTTGGGTAAATCACGGTATCATGCCGTATAACACGGAACGATTTTTCTCCCCATGAATACCAATCATAAAAACTCGCAATTCTTTTTGAAAAATGAAGCTATTATAAGACTCAAATACCATCACACAATGCAAGCACAAACCGAAGGATATAGTGTTACCTTATAATAAACAAACATGCTTGATATAAGGTGAGAGATTATATGTCACAAGCATTACTGGCCAACAACTATATTTGGGGCTCATCGAGGCAAATGGATTGACACCATTAGAAGCAAGACCAAGTCTGAGATCGCGTGGATCGGATGAAAATGATTTCCATCTCTCGTCCGCTGCATTCCATGTTATATAATCTACAGGATATCGCATTTTTCCATCATTGCTTTTACTATTGAAATGCCACCTTAGGTCTTCTGCCATCTGTTGAGATTTATACATTCTCCTAAATCTTGGAATGTTTGGAAAATACCTCAACACTTTAGCTAGAACACCTCGTATAATCTCCTTGGTGTCCTCATTTATCTTCCATCTCGAAGAATTACATTTCGGAAAACTTTCTAAATCTTGAAACTCTTTTCTAAAAAGACAACAATCCTTCTTACAAGCATAAATCTTCTCCAACCCCATGCCAAATACTTTGAGAACGTTTTTTACATCATACAAAGCTTAGGAAGTACATTATTCACCGGCAACAACAACTGTAGTATGTTCTAAAGCTTATCAAAACCATTATCGTATAATACAACCTCACATTTAAGATTATACAAAGCAGTGATGGCGGATAATTTAGTTTGATCCACACAATCAGGATATAAGGGGGTTTCTGCATCCTCCAAATTCTTAAGTAAATCATCCTCACGTTTTTGAACATCCTCGTCTTCATTAACAT
The DNA here is from genome assembly GCA_030737875.1 of Allium sativum. NCBI lineage: Eukaryota > Viridiplantae > Streptophyta > Magnoliopsida > Asparagales > Amaryllidaceae > Allium > Allium sativum. The sequence goes on from CM060923.1 coordinate 169,551,474, forward strand.
CAGTAAAAAAACCATGATTCAAAAAATCTTCATCTTCAAAATGAACAGCTTTAAGTAGATCAAATGTATTGTCCAACTTCATGTCTACGCCCACATTTAATTGTTCGCCATGATGATTCCACTTATACTTCTCTTGTACGTAGGATCCACCCCCTTATAATTAAATGCTCAACAATAATGTCATCATGTTGTCGACTAAGATTTCGGCAATCAAAACAAGGGCATAAAAGTTTCTCAACATTTCTTATATTTCTCTTTCCAGCATCTACAAAGCTTCTTGCCTCTTGCGAGTACTCCTTGGAAGTTCTATAAAGAAAAAAAATCAACATAATAGTTGAGTTTTAACATCAAATATTTTTATTTTCTGAAACTAAATACAGTTGAGAATATTGGATTATCTATTTACCTGTGTAAATAAACCCAATCTTTTTCCATCAACATACAATTAAGGATACACATAGGAAGAAAGAATGCTCAAGCACCAAAACTAAATAGAAAAAAGATTGCTACAGCATAAAGTACATTAAATTTGTACTCACTCTATTATGAAAGACAAATTTGTTAGTGAATATTGGCATATTTGAATGAACATTTCCTGAATGAAACACACATTTCCAAAAATAAGGTGAAGTGCTTGATTATTGTATAATATGTTAAAACTGCAATTGCCTACCATAGTAAAAGCGAATCAACCATTCCTAAGTGCTATGCATTCTTCTTGAAAGATGCAACTCATTCATCATTTTTTAAGTTAGTCTAATATATGGAACCTAAATTATTACTACAGTCAGCCTACGCTCAAAGATATTATCTTCACGCAATGCTTCGCTCTACGCAGTAACTATTGAACTCCCTTCTAGTCACAACTACATATTTCAACATAAGGTCCTAAAATATCCTACTACCAGTTAACTTCAATCTAATGAACATTCTAATTGGCATTACTAACCACATCTGCAAGAGATCTCCTTGACCTTTTGCATATCCTTAGAGCCATTGACCTTTAGCAATTCATCATTTTCCATGTTCACTCTCTGGCCCATGAAAAGTCTCATTCACATATATAACCTTAGTAACATTACATATGTTGACCACCATAACATCCGTAGAAGCATCTTTACCAGGATCATCTATATTACATTCGCATAACCCTATTATTAAATTGATTATCACACACTATTTTTATAATAAGCACACTATCTTTTTTATCAACACAAACTACATTTTCCATAGCAACGTGCACATATTTCTCATTTTCATTCCAAAAGCAGCCAATGTTCTCTATCCTTTCTATTATATTGTCTACACATATTGTATCCCTACAATTATAATGTTCATCATAATGTATAACTGCTTCCTTGTCAACTAATTTGTCCCCAATATCCGTTGAACCCACTACCAACGTTTTCAGCCCCTCCATCATCCAAAAAGGCTTAAAACTCCATCTACTGCTAATGTAACAACCTTCCTTTTCGATCGCTTCAAGTTGGTTGTTAAACCAACTTAAATTGCTCAAAACAACATACTGTTATTTAGCTTACAGGGTTTAATAGAATCACATCACAAAAATCACAGAATAAACAAACTACAATATCTCACAGCGGAACTTTAGACATAAATATCAGAGCTTACAATTTTTTTTATATATAGCGGAAATTTTAATTAATACATACATTTTCAGTTTAAAAAAATGGAAGAACGAATCAAAGCGAGTGCGTCTTCACGAATCCTTATCGTTGTCAGCTTCAAATCTAAGCTGCAATTACTCAGGTCTGACCCCGACCCGAGCAAAACAAAAACTCAGGTCAGGTTGTATTCAAGTAAATTATTTTCAATAAAAACTGAAATAAAATAGGTAATCCTAACATAAATGAGAATTTATTAAATTTCTAGCACGCTACATATCCGAGTAAAGTTGCCAAATAATTCAATGCATAAGTCAGTATGTACAAAACTGACTAAGGCCATAAGACATATTACTGCACGTAATATTATTTTAAGAAATGTATTTCAACTTACACTAAAATATAGATCTAACTTACATTATTCCAGAGAAGTAAAGATATGCACTACGTTGGTTCCCTCACCCAACTAAATATGTCATATGCATATATTCTTTTATATATATATAAAAGTATGTACATAACGCATATACCTGGCACCAAAAAAAAAAAGCTTTGTTTCATAAATTTAAACTATACATATTACATTCAAGTAATGCATATTAAACAAGGCCAAAGTTCTTAAGTATTCAAACCCAACACTTAGAGACAAGTGGTAGCTTCCACGTTTTAGCTCATAAACTTTAACAAAAGAATCCTATTACCATGCATATATTATATACCCAACTTCCTATTTGCAAGTTTCAAAGTTTCTAAACTTGTTTCTGAAATTTTTTCATGACTTCCCACACAAAGAAAATGGACAAGGCAAATAAAATGAAACAACCTTCATCAACTAATGTGTGTGTATACATATATATATATATATATATATATATATATATATATATGATTCAGGAAACATATATATAAAACTAACACTACAATTTCTATAAGCGTATAACTATTTCCAAAAAAAAAAAAACAAGCAAAAATGGGCAATGGTTAAATATTTCCTTGATTCAAACAAAGGAAAAAGAAGTCAATTTTACAGGTACCACGGCCGGTGAACATGCCAAGTGAGCGATGGTAAAATAAATAAATAAATATAGAAGACAAGTAATGGTTAGACAAAAGGTGATGTACAACATGGATCATGGTAAACTGGCAATGACCATAACAACATTATGATAGTATCAACCAAATTCCCACGGTTATGTCAAAAGTAACCGATCACAATAAGTCAAAGGTAATTCAAATATGCTAAACAAGCAAAAGATCCATTTTTTTAATTAGCCCAGTATTGATGTTAATTACTTGAGGCAAAATTAACCATGAGATTAAAACTCACCTTGATTCGACGAAGGAAAAAAAATCTGGTGACAACGCTGCGAGGACGGATGAAGGCGGAGATTGTTGAGCAGGACGGTGGAGAGAATTCATTTGATTTGAAAAAAGTTGCTTTTCAATTAGCTATTAATTAGAGAGGAAGAAACTGATCTAATGGCAGCAGGCCAGAGTAGGGAGAAATTTACGAAGCCTTAAAGAAAATGGGTGATTTAATTTTTCGATGGAGGCCGCCATTAAAATGAAAAGAAGGAGCCTTGATTTTGTTTGGGGAAATATTCTTTTGGCTGACAATAGAAGTAAAGGGGAAGGAGGAAATTCTAAGGAATAAACAACAGGTAAGGAAATACATAAAGGGAAGGGAATGGTACATGCGCTTGAATTTTTAATGTGTTCATAAATCTCAATCAAAGAACCGGTCAATATGCTTTATCGATTTACAAGGCAATAAATTTTCAGACTTCGTTTTTTTACACCGTTTCATATGCATTTATGCCAAATGCATGCGTTATGCCAAATGCATGGCAAGAGGGGCAATGTTTATGCATGCATGCAATTGAAATGAAAGGTTTCCTTTTGTTTTAAATATATATGTTACGAAAATGGTTTTCATGGAGGGAGGGGCCATAAAGACACAACATAGATAACGTTATTTATTTATATAATTGAATGCTTACACGTTAATGAAGGAGATAGATTAGTGGGGTTGGAGAAGGAAAAACATAGGTTAGTACAAACGTGTGTGGCTTCAGACGTTACACTAAAACTTCTCATTTAAATTTATGGCATATTATTATTATAAATGTTAACATAAATTTCATTAACTGCGATAGTTAAAACATACATTATATACCTTTAACACTCAGTGTCTTAAATTCTTCATATATAAAATTAATTTGCAAAGCAAATATCATGACTTTAGTTCAAATAAAAATGTAATTTTTATTTGCAATGCAAGTTCTCATTCTAAGTTACATAATAAAAATGTAATCTTTATTATCAATGCACATTCCTACTTTTGTTTACATATAAAACAAAAATTCTATTTAAAATGCGAGTTCATATTTTTGTTTTACATAATAAAAAATGTAAATTTTATCGCTACCATTTTTCATTGACAAAAATATGATTTTAACCATGCATTTCATTTCATATGCAGTATATAACAAATAAATATGTTTCCTTCATATCCAATACATGACATTACCAAATAAATATATCTTCTTTATATGCAGCATAACAATGAACTTTTTATTAACAAAAAGAAATGCAGCAAAAATGCAGTTTTGAAATGTATTCATTTTATCGTAACTCAAATGACGATAAGAATGAAACGTTAACTTCGCTATTTTTATCGCACCAGAAATATCGATAAAAATGTGATATTAACATTTCTCTTTTACCGCATCAAAATATTGATAAAAATATAAACATTCCAATTTATACTTTTATTTACATCTGACATGTAAATAAAAATATGACTCTTCAAAACATGCTTTTACTTACATCTAAAAGGTAAGTAAAAATGCTACTGCTAAATTCGTATTTTTCTTTTTTATCAAAAATGTAAGTAAACAATGCAACTCTTTAATTCATCAATTTTGACACTAAAAGGGTGTCTACTTTTATCTAAACTATCATGACACAAAAAGGATTTTTTTTTTTTTTTTTTACATTGAAAAGAAATAACAATACAAATGATTCTTTTTAATGTTAAAAAGAATCAGCCACAAAAATGTTCCTTTTTACCATTAAGAAGAAATAGCGACAAAATGTTTCTTTTTATCGACAAAAGAAATATTGACAAAAAGGGTTTCTTTTTATCGACAAAAGAAATAAATGATGTTTCCTTTTCATCGACACAAAGAAATAAAAACATATAAAAAATGTTTTGTCCTTCTTTTACAGTTGATAAAATGAATCTTTTGTCGTTCCTATTTTTTTTACCTTTCTTGTACGCTTGACAAAATGAGTATTCTGTCATTCCTTTACTTTTGTCAAATTGAATCTTATTATCTATCTTATATTCTTATCTTTCTTTTATATTTGACAAAATGAATATTTTGTAATTCTTATGTTTTTATATTTGACAAAATCTCTTCTTTATTATTGCATTAAATTGTAATTTACATTACAAAGTCTAAACTTTTTTTTATTAAAAATGAAAATTTTAAATCGCCAATTCTTTTCTCATGATTCATATCAACATAAAATATGATTTTTAGGTTACATCGTTTCTAACACTAAACATTAACAGAAAAATGATATATTTGTTTGTCGTCAACTCTAACTCAACGAACAAATAACCATGATATTTTATATGTTACAAATTCAATGTATTCTAATGTCATAAAAAATATATTTAATACACTAATCATCTCTATGGATCTTAATTTCATATAAGAATGATATTATGTGTATTCACATTTTTCTATTTCTTCTAATGATATATAAAAAGTAAATATTATATCTTAACATATCTTCCCTTCTTAGTGACATAAAAAAAAAGAATTCTATATGTTAACAAATTCATTTCATTACAAATGACATGTAAAAGGTGAATTTATATGTTAACAGATTCATTTCATTCCTAATGACATATAAGAAGTGAATTTATATATTAACAAATTTGTTTCATTTCTGATGACATCAAAAAGAGAATTTATATTTGTCTTTCTCATTCAAACAAAAATGATATCTTTTAATTTCATAATGAAAAGGGTGACCTCTCTATTTAATAAACAAAGGTGGATTTTTTTTTATATAAAAAAAGTAAGATCTTTTTAATTATAACAAACCTACCATCTTTTATGATAAGACAAAATCACAGTCCTTATTTCTAGAAAACAATCTTACCATCTTTTCTTATAAACAAAGTTACAATCTTTCATTATATACAACAAAGTTGGATCCTTTAAATTTCACAACCAAAGTTGAATCTTTTATACATTGATTCAGAAATAGAGTTCAGATCTAAAATTTTACTCACAATCATCACATACAATCAATTTTAAGTTTCTAATCTATGAACAAAGGGAAATCACATACAATCATTCCCTAACAAATAACAGCAAATCTGAATCACAAGCATAACAGAACAATCAACATGGAAATCATAATCTATGCAGCAACAACATGAAGTTCATGTAATATGAATATAGATTTTGTGGTGAATTAAATAAATAAATAAATAAATAACCATATTTTTAAAATAGAATTCTCACCGATCATTTTTGATTTGAAATTTCCTGAAATTCAGAATTGTTCCGTTTCAGTTATAGCCTTTTCCATAGCGTAGTATTCTCTGATACGAATACAACGCAACTGACGGTTCGTGTTTTCGTCGCTGTATGAGAGAGTTATGATTGTTTAAACATTGCTTATTAAATAATTAATAAATTAAAATAATTATACTCTAATTACATTATTAAGGCTAATCCTTCCTTCTTCTTCTACGCTGGCCTCCTGTACATGAGAACCCATAAAGCTCAAAACTAGGTATCCATTTATCTCAGGATTGGAGCAACTAGAAGACGATTGGAGGGTGTCAAATCGAAGAGGGAGGAGAGGGGTTTCGGCGCCTGAAGTGGTGGAGGGTGCGGTGAGGTCCACGTGGGTGCGGCGGGCTGAATAGGCGGTGGGTTTGGGGTGCTTTGCCTCGTAATCCGTGACTTAAAACTCGATCTTAGCCGTATGGATTGAAAGGTCTTGAAATTCTCTTCGATTCGGTATATGACACGTCGATTTTCGTTGAACGGATTGAGTGATCTTAGCATTTGAAATTCGAATGGTTTCAGCCATTAAAAACTGCAGTGGCGGCTGGCATTAGGGTTCAGCCCGATTTTTAAATACTCGAAATTTGTGCTAAAAAGGTGGATTTTTGGACTTTGTCGGATTTGGGCCTGCTTACTGTCGATCTTAACGTTTTGAGGCCTTCTGAATGCGATGGGCTATGTCCCGGGCTCCAATTCTGATGTCTGTAACGTTTTTTTCGGTTTTAATTTAAAAATGCAATATTAAATAAATAATTTAATTTCTACCGTACATTTAAATATGCCGGGGCCACAAATTAACTTCAAAAATTCCCGAAAAATATATTTAGCTATGTTTTGACGATGCGAACCTAGAAAAATTATTTTCGTTCAATTCTGAGCTCGTATGAATTTTTAATGAATTTTTAAAGTCAAAAATTGTCCGTTCACACTGAAAAATCAATTATAATTATATATTAATTCTAAAAATTACCGAAAAATCATTTTTAGCTTTATTTTGACGATACGAACCCAACAAAATTATTTTCGTCGAATTCTGAGACTGTTTGAAAAATGACTATTTTTAAGGCGTTTAAATTTAACTAAAATAGTCAAAACACATTTTCTTTTCCCACGCTCACATATTAATTCGAAAAATTCTGAAAATTGAAACCTAGCAATAATTTGACATTCTGGTTCCAACAAAAGTGGTTTCGTCGAAAACAGAGGTCGTTTGAAAAATGACTATTTTTAAGGCCAATATATTTAATATTAAAAATACATTTTTAAACAAATAATTTCCGAAACTCGAAATATATAAGTGTTTACTGTTTTTCAATGCAGAAACGTCATTCTGAACTCAATGGAAGTGTTTTCGAGTCCAAATTCCTTCGTATGTGAAAAGTAGCATTTTTGACCTTTATATATTTAATAGTGACCTTTCTAAATTTTAAACTGGGCATAACTTTTGATTTCCGCTATGAAATTTCAACTTTTTAGATTCGTTGGAAAGATATTTATAAATAGATTCTAATATTTTTGGTTTCACTCAAATCCGTTAAATTTTGCATCCTGTACGGCCAGTCAAAGTTCAAGTTTGACTTTTCAAACTACCGCGCTATTTATAACTCCTTTTATAATTAAAATTAAATTATTCATTCCAACTTCAATTCTTAGTCATTATTATTTTAAATAAATCATTTTAAATATCAAAAACACATTAAAATTACTAAATTTAAAATTGGCCCCAAAATTCAGGGTTGTTACAGTCTCCCCCACTTAAAATCTTTTCGTCCTCGAAAAGGAACGAAGCTAAAAGTGTTTAATTATCCTACCCCATTTTCCACTCTTATTGGTTTAAATAATTTTATAGTTGATTAACTTTCAAATATATAATCTTTTATCCATTCAAAATCATATTTTCTAAAATAGATTATAATTACAAATACGTATATTATAGTCTTGTTACTCTCAACTCATTCTAGGGCATTACTAACCCCATCTCTAATGAGTTTTCTCATTCGAGGATACTGCTGATCCTATCTCTAATGGGTATTCTTATTGGATATTACTAATCCAATATCTGATGAGTCTTTTGTTCAGTTCTAATAAGTTTTATCCTAAAGATTTGAGCTAACCAAAGCTCTGATACCAACTGTAAAGACCCGTAAATTCCCGCTCTTTGGATCGACCATAAACCACACAAGTCTGACCCAAAGGTCGGAAATCCACGAATACTTTAACTTTGGGAATACAACAACATCTGAACAACAACAGCAGACTTTTATAACATCATAGTAAATGTTACATCAGAGTACAGAATATATATCAGAGTACATTAAATAAATTTACAGCGGAAGATAATTTTACATTACTTTAATACAGTTCAGCGGAAATAAAATAACTAAGACAGCGGAAGACTTTTCTATGCTCTGGACACAACTTTGAGCTTCAATCCAGGATCCTGCTAAAGAGATAAATATCTGGAAAAAGCTACTCGACTGCCCTTGTGGAAAAGAGGGCACCCGAGTTTGCAAAAGTGGAAACAAACAACGGGTCAGTCGTGGGACTGGTGTGAGAATTCTTAACTAATATAACTAATAGTAATAAGGCAAATCCAAGGACCACGCCACTAAAGCGGAACGGGTTTTATTCCAATGGATTGCCGTGCATAATTTAAGTAAATCGTCAAAACAACGCAATGGTTTTTAGAAAAATGAAACCATCATAAGACCCAAGTCCCATCACACAATGCAACGCAAACCGGAGGATAGGGTTTTACCTTATAATGGTCAAACATGCTTGATACGATAAAAACAAATTTGATATTATTATTAGTGTATATATGTTTCAAAAACATTTCAAAGTAAATGTATCAATCCTAGGAAGCATAGGTACCCATATATTATGCCTCCGTACTAGTAATACAATCAAATTCGTCGGTTCGTATTTGGATTTTTGGTTTCCATCATGAGTCAAGGCTAGAGAGGAGCTCCTTACCGATTCGAGCACTCTAGCTAGTGTCTCAGGATTCCCCGCGGAGAACCCTTGGATAGCTGCAGGGCCGGTCCGCAAATACAGCTTAGCGAATTAGTTATACCTGAACACACGTTTCCCAGTCCTATAGGACCTATCCGAGGCGCCTCATTCCATCATCCACATAAGTAAAATGTCAGGCCGTGTTAAAACCCAAACACCACTTCTAGCTAGAAAGAAACGTGCTGCTCTCCCTGCGTTCCCTTCTCCCATTTTAGACTCTACCGGTTTGTGAGGCTCGCGAAGTTACGTTATAACCACAAGGCCTGCTTTTCAACAAAGCCTTGATCATCTTCATCTTAGCGTGCCACATTGTCAATTCATATCGTACTATTGATCGTCCATCAAATGGGTGTTAAGTAAAGAATAAATTCTCCACCACCAATTATTTATATATAGACAGAAAATCAATAACATGATATTAACGGAGTACAACGTCAGACACACAATCCATTTATAACTTATGCTCTGGGTCTGAGCGAAAGTCAAATCCGTACAAATCAACACTACGTCCGGACGGCAACCACTGTAGCCCCTTCAAGGTAGCTACTCCAATCACGGGCATCAGCAGTCGTCGTCCATTCGATGTGAAGACTGTCGGTCTTCTATGGTCGTCTTTAAATCTTGAATTTCAATCGTCGTTTAAATTATTTGGAATGAGATAAACTCGGACTTTCCAAACAATTTTCGCATATATATATAAGTTGGAAACCATTTCTTATCGCTTGATTTTAATTTTTATATATAATTATATATAATTCCTACATCCGTTTCTTTTTACTAAGTTTTCCTAACAACAAATCTTCTTATTTATATGCAATAAATCATCACACAAAACAATGGTTTCTTTTATTTTTCCATTTCCATACATATCCTACACACAAAATGTATTTTGTGTATCATTCCAGTTACAACCAAAAATAAGTATTTTTGTGTTTCATTTCCATTACAACAAACATGCATATTTTGGTGTCAACTTCATTTCTATACAAAAGAATAAATTTTTGTTTGTCTAATTTCAATGTAACAAAAATAATAATTTTGCTATTCTTTTAAATGACAAACAAAAATAATAATTTTTCTTATCTCTTTCAATGCAAAACGAAAATGATCTTGACTACTTAGAATGGCAATGTAAATTCCATTCTTAAGTTACATCATAAAAAAAATGAAATTTCAATTTACAATGTAATATCACACCTTAACTACATAATAAAAAGGTAATTTTAATTTACAGTGCAATTTCTCATTCATAGTTATACATAAAAATGTAAATTTTGTTCGCTTGCCAAATTTCATACCATAGTTACAAATAAAAATATAATTTTTGTTTTCAATGCCAATTCCACATCATAGTTAAAAATGTAATTTTTATTTGCAAAGCAAATATCATAACTTTAGTTCAAATAAAAATGTAATTTTTATTTGCAATGCAAGTTCTCATTCTAAGTTACATAATAAAAATGTAATCTTTATTATCAATGCACATTCCTACTTTTGTTTACATATAAAACACAAATTCTATTTAAAATGCGAGTTCATATTTTTGTTTTACATAATAAAAAATGTAAATTTTATCGCTACCATTTTTCATTGACAAAAATATGATTTTAACCATGCATTTCATTTCATATGCAGTATATAACAAATAAATATGTTTCCTTCATATCCAATACATGACATTACCAAATAAATATATCTTCTTTATATGCAACATAACAATGAACTTTTTATTAACAAAAAGAAATGCAGCAAAAATGCAGTTTTGAAATGTATTCATTTTATCGTAACTCAAATGACGATAAGAATGAAATGTTAACATCGCTATTTTTATCGCACCAGAAATATCGATAAAAATGTGATATTAACATTTCTCTTTTACCGCATCAAAATATTGATAAAAATATAAACATTCCAATTTATACTTTTATTTACATCTGACATGTAAATAAAAATATGACTCTTCAAAACATGCTTTTACTTACATCTAAAAGGTAAGTAAAAATGCTACTGCTAAATTCGTATTTTTCTTTTTTATCAAAAATGTAAGTAAACAATGCAACTCCTTAATTCATCAATTTTGACACTAAAAGGGTGTCTACTTTTATCTAAACTATCATGATACAAAAAGGATTTTTTTTTTTTTTTTTTTTTTTACATTGAAAAGAAATAACAATACAAATGATTCTTTTTAATGTTAAAAAGAATCAGCCACAAAAATGTTCCTTTTTACCATTAAGAAGAAATAGCGACAAAATGTTTCTTTTTATCGACAAAAGAAATATTGACAAAAAGGGTTTCTTTTTATCGACAAAAGAAATAAATGATGTTTCCTTTTCATCGACACAAAGAAATAAAAACATATAAAAAATGTTTTGTCCTTCTTTTACAGTTGATAAAATGAATCTTTTGTCGTTCCTATTTTTTTTACCTTTCTTGTACGCTTGACAAAATGAGTATTCTGTCATTCCTTTACTTTTGTCAAATTGAATCTTATTATCTATCTTATATTCTTATCTTTCTTTTATATTTGACAAAATGAATATTTTGTCATTCTTATGTTTTTATATTTGACAAAATCTCTTCTTTATTATTGCATTAAATTGTAATTTACATTACAAAGTCTAAACTTTTTTTTATTAAAAATGAAAATTTTAAATCGCCAATTCTTTTCTCATGATTCATATCAACATAAAATATGATTTTTAGGTTACATCGTTTCTAACACTAAACATTAACAGAAAAATGATGTATTTGTTTGTCGTCAACTCTAACTCAACGAACAAATAACCATGATATTTTATATGTTACAAATTCAATGTATTCTAATGTCATAAAAAAAATATTTAATACACTAATCATCTCTATGGATCTTAATTTCATATAAGAATGATATTATGTGTATTCACATTTTTCTATTTCTTCTAATGATATATAAAAAGTAAATATTATATCTTAACATATCTTCCCTTCTTAGTGACATTAAAAAAAAGAATTCTATATGTTAACAAATTCATTTCATTACAAATGACATGTAAAAGGTGAATTTATATGTTAACAGATTCATTTCATTCCTAATGACATATAAGAAGTGAATTTATATTTTAACAAATTTGTTTCATTTCTGATGACATACAAAAAGAGAATTTATATTTGTCTTTCTCATTCAAACAAAAATGATATCTTTTAATTTCATAATGAAAAGGGCGACCTCTCTATTTAACAAACAAAGGTGGAATTTTTTTTTATATAAAAAAAGTAAGATCTTTTTAATTATAACAAACCTACCATCTTTTATGATAAGACAAAATCACAGTCCTTATTCCTAGAAAACAATCTTACCATCTTTTATTATAAACAAAGTTACAATCTTTCATTATATACAACAAAGTTGGATCCTTTAAATTTCACAACCAAAGTTGAATCTTTTATACATTGATTCAGAAATAGAGTTCAGATCTAAAATTTTACTCACAATCATCACATACAATCAATTTTAAGTTTCTAATCTATGAACAAAGGGAAATCACATACAATCATTCCCTAACAAATAACAGCAAATCTGAATCACAAGCATAACAGAACAATCAACATGGAAATCATAATCTATGCAGCAACAACATGAAGTTCATGTAATATGAATATAGATTTTGTGGTGAATTAAATAAATAAATAAATAACCATATTTTTAAAATAGAATTCTCACCAATCAATTTTGATTTGAAATTTCCTGAAATTCAGAATTGTTCCGTTTCAGTTATAGCCTTTTCCATAGCGTAGTATTCTCTGATACGAATACAACGCAACTGACGGTTCGTGTTTTCGTCGCTGTATGAGAGAGTTATGATTTTTTAAACATTGCTTATTAAATAATTAATAAATTAAAATAATTATACTCTAATTACATTATTAAGGCTAATCCTTCCTTCTTCTTCTACGTTGGCCTCCTGTACATGAGAACCCATAAAGCTCAAAACTAGGGATCCATTTATCTCAGGATTGGAGCAACTAGAAGACGATCGGAGGGTGTCAAATCGAAGAGGGAGGAGAGGGGTTTCGGCGCCTGAAGTGGTGGAGGGTGCGGTGGGGTCCACGTGGGTGCGGCGGGCTGAATAGGCGGCGGGTTTGGGGTGCTTTGCCTCGTAATCCGTGACTTAAAACTCGATCTTAGCCGTATGGATTGAAAGGTCTTGAAATTCTCTTCGATTCGGTATATGACACGTCGATTTTCGTTGAACGGATTGAGTGATCTTAGCATTTGAAATTCGAATGGTTTCAGCCATTAAAAACTGCAGTGGCGGCTGGCATTAGGGTTCAGCCCGATTTTTAAATATTATTTTATTAATAAATCTCGAAATTTGTGCTAAAAAGGTGGAGTTTTGGACTTTGTCGGATTTGGGCCTGCTTACTGTCGATCTTAACGTTTTGAGGCCTTCTGAACGCGATGGGCTATGTCCCGGGCTCCAATTCTGATGTCTGTAACGTTTTTTTTCGGTTTTAATTTAAAAATGCAATATTAAATAAATAATTTAATTTCTACCGTACATTTAAATATGCCGGGGCCACAAATTAACTTCAAAAATTCCCAAAAAATATATTTAGCTATGTTTTGACGCTGCGGACGTAGAAAAATTAATTTCGTTCAATTCTGAGCTCGTATGAATTTTTAATGAATTTTTAAAGTCAAAAATTGTCCGTTCACACTGAAAATTCAATTATAATTATATATTAATTCTAAAAATTACCAAAAAATCATTTTTAGCTTTATTTTGACGATACGAACACAACAAAATTATTTTCGTCGTATTCTGAGACTGTTTGAAAAATGGCTATTTTTAAGGCGTTTAAATTTAACTAAAATAGTCAAAACACATTTTCTTTCCCACGCTCACATATTAATTCGAAACATTCTGAAAATTGAAACCTAGCAATAATTTGACATTCCGGTTATAACAAAAGTGGTTTCGTCAAAAACAGAGGTCGTTTGAAAAATGACTATTTTTAAGGCCAAAATATTTAATATTAAAAATACATTTTTAAACAAATAATTTCCGAAACTTGAAATATATAAGTGTTTACTGTTTTTCAATACAGAAACGTCATTCTGAACTCAATGGAAGTGTTTTCGAGTCCAAATTCCTTCGTATGTGAAAAGTAGCATTTTTGACCTTTATATATTTCATAGCGACCTTTCTAAATTTTAAACTGGGCATAACTTTTGATTTCCGCTATGAAATTTCAACTTTTCGGATTCGTTGGAAAGATATTTATAAATAGATTCTAATATTTTTGGTTTCACTCAAATCCGTTAAATTTTGCATCCTGTACGGTCAGTCAAAGTTCAAGTTTGACTTTTCAAACTACCGCGCTATTTCTAACTCCTTTTATAATTAAAATTAAATTATTCATTCTAACTTCAATTCTTAATCATTATTATTTTAAATAAATCATTTTAAATATCAAAAACTCATTAAAATTACTAAATTTAAAATTTAAAATTGGCCCCAAAATTCAGGGTTGTTACACCTGCGAATTTCGCTATGCAGTCGAGTTCAAAGGAAACACTCATGAGTATTACGTCTGGACAGGCGTAGCGGAAATACATCGACAAAAACAACTGAAAGAAATACACAGATACAAAGCTTTCCAAATATAGCTCCAGCTGTAATCCAGGATCCTGTGAAAGAAAATATTTGTGAAAACCAAAACTACTAGCTGCCCGTGTGGAAAATATGGACACCCAGAGTTTAGGTAGAAACAATAAACTCTGAGTCAGTCCCGTGTGAGAACTAAAACAATTATTAAATCTTTACTTTAAAAGTTGGTAAATCATGGGACCACCGTATAACACGGAACGGTTTTACTCCACATGAATACTAGTTTAAAACATAAAACAACGCAATGCCTTTTGAAAAAAATGAAGCTATTATAATACTTAGGTCCCATCACACAATGCAACGCAAGCCGGAGGATAGAGTTTTCCCTTATAATAGCTAAACATGCTTGGTATGTGTTGATGGGCCTTTCGGATTGCCCATCAAGGCATGATAACGTGGTAGATTCATACCCGAAGTACTCGAACTGAATAAATTAGTGAAGCCCAACATCTTAGTTCACTTCATCCGTTAGGCGCGGCCCAGAAGGAACTCAAGATGACCAAGCCTGATCAGCTATGATGTGCTCACCTGAAGTCCGAAAAGCCAGCCTAATGAATAGCTCATTCCAGATCTTTTTCATTTAAATTGCCCAAGGCAGATGAATCACATGCCAATTCACACCAGATTTTTGGGATGGGATACCGATTCTTCAGCGGATACTGATTTGTTCAGCCATTACTATTCCTCTGGATTCGATGGCACGTGTTGATAACGGCTAAGTAGTATATCACCTATAAATACTTATA
This sequence comes from Allium sativum, assembly GCA_030737875.1. NCBI lineage: Eukaryota > Viridiplantae > Streptophyta > Magnoliopsida > Asparagales > Amaryllidaceae > Allium > Allium sativum. The sequence goes on from CM060923.1 coordinate 169,567,112, forward strand.
TAGAAAAAAGTGACGTAAGAAAAAGGAGAAAATCATTGTAATCATTCTAGTTGATAATTGAAATCATATAAAAATCATAAAGTGGACGTAGGATCATTAACGCCAAACCACTATAAATTTGTGCGTGATTCCTTTTCATTTTTTTATACTGCTTATAATTGTTAATCTTCACTTATTCTCTACAAAACTCTTCTTTTTGAGTGTTGAACCAATTTTTGGTATCAACATTTTGGTGCTTTCATTGAGAACCGACTTTCTCAGATCAATCCAGGTTTTCGCTCTACTTTTGGATCATCTAGTACAAGACGAAAATCTCATTTTTATTACAGCGTTGATTTAGTAATGGCTGGAAAGACAATTCGGAATACTGGAAAAAATCCGTAGGTAGGAACATCTACAGAAGCGGCCGGGACCATCGACTCCCTCCTCCTCAGTTAGATCAAGTGTCAGAAAGCTCCTCCTTATCGGAGGAAGACAAAGGCCCACGTCAACCTCGATGTCCGTTAGAGAGAGTTGAAAATGTCCGACAACTACGCATGGAGGAACATCAGAATCCACTAGATGAACACGACCAAAAGCATGTTGATCAGGCCGAGTTGGAAATTTTCGATCCTGTACTTCCACGTAATCGGGAGGCATCCCCTCCTGTAAATCGAAATGCTGCTCGAAGAAATCGAGCTCCCATACATCATCCTCGAAATCTTGTGATTGACCGAGAAAACCGAAGGGGAAGGAGAAATGCCCGGACAGTGTTTCCTGACGAAGGGGCTAGAAGAAGTCCATCTGTTGAAGAGCCCGACCCAGACACGGTTGTTCCGCCGAATCTGGCCGCTATGGTACGCTAGATTATGAACGATAGTCGGGGACATAGGAACGAAGATTGAGGAGTCGACTGTAACGACCCGGATTTTGACGATCTTGATTATCCGATATACAAAACATATCGAACATCCAAGGATCGAAAATAACCGAATGGTTAATGAAAGAAGTTAGAGGGTGAGAATAGATAAGATAGAAACTTATAGAATAGAAGAAGAAGAACATCATCATCAGAGTAAACACGAATCTCACAGCAGAACGAATAAAATATAACATAACTTTTGAAATACAAACAGTATATGTATACAATAACATTGCAGGGTACAACACTTACAACACAGCGGAAATAACTATAGCTATATAATCATGAAGCCTCCTGCTCCAAGCTCTCCAAATATATCTGTAAAATCCTGACTACTTGACTGCCAGTACAAATTTAGGCACCCAAGAGTTTAGGGAAAACAAAACAAAATAAACTCCGGGTTAGTCATGGGACTGGTGTGAGTAAAACAATTTTAAATAGTTTGAACAAGTAAATGATATCTCATAAGACCACGCCGTATAACGGAACGGGTTTTCCCTTATGAGAATCCAAAATATCTTTATATCAAAAACCTTTTGATATTATAATAATGTCTATCAACCACAATATATATAATCATCTAGCAGAAACGCTTTCATCTCACGTTCTACATATATAGTATACAACCAAAACCGCAAGCACGTATTGGGTAATGGATTTCCAATTATGACAAGGTATGGAACCACCTTCCGATCAGTGTACTCTAGGAACGATACACTGGAGTTCAACAAGAACATCTTGCAACTCAGCCACACATGACCGACCACTCATTTCGCTTGAGTGTATCGAATGTATATCACCAACGGTTGGGATCAGCAACCGTTTCCCATATATATATATATATATATATATATATATATATATGGGACAACATTGATAGATTAAAGAAGCAAATGAATATTCTCTAGATAGGTGATGATACACCCTAATGGGAGCTAACCACATAGCCATGCTGCCTGCCCGATTTTTGTCATTTCCCGGTTGTTGAGGCAAGAGGCTACGATTACTTTCCATTCATTGATAACACGATCACTTTGAATGCCACATTATCAGATCCGTTAATCATTAATTGGTTTACACAAATATTCTGGATATTATGCTAAGGGAATAAATCCGTTGCAACCATATATATTTATACAGACCAATCATATTCGATCATTGGAAATACTCTGTCAGACACTCATCCATATACGTTCGTTCTGGGACTGAACGAAACCGAAGGCACTATTCAGTACATCCATCCTAGGCAATCTCTACCTAGGACTTATACAACAGCCCTTGCACTTTACTCCGTCTTCAATTTTCTTTGGCATATATGATTCGCAACGCTTATGCCAATACGGAGTGGTTCTTTGGATAAGAATCCAACCGGTCTCTCCATATTGACAACGTAAATATGGTCAAAACTTGATAGTCTATGATTTAACTATCAAATGAAAACATGTCAGTGTACAAACAACGGTTTTATTCCCAGATAGAAATTCGATCGATTAATCATCATCATATATATACATATATATATATATATATATATTCATATTTCCTTATTTTCTATATTTAGAAAATATATGTTATTAACATTGGAAAACATTTCCAATCCTCATTCACGTTTCATTAACTTTCCAAAATCATCAGTCCCTAACTGTAAACTAGTAAGTGAACAATTCCCTAAGTATAAATCCCGAAGGCCGAAACCAACATCAGATTGATACTTAGAAAACTATTCAACTTAACTAATCTCTAGTCAGTTTCTAATCTTGTTTAACTCTATTTCGATTAACTCTAATTGAATAACTCTATTTGCTTAACTCTTACTGAATAACTAATATTCGATTTAACTCCATTCGCTTAACTCTAGATCGCAGCGATCATAATGGTTACGCCTGATTCCCTCAGGAAACATCCGATCGCCGTAGGCTATTTGCAGCCCTGCGAATTACGCTAGCAGTCGTGCAAAATGGCAATTTATCCTGAATAACTATGTCTGTTTTTAACTCTATCTCTAATATCTATATTCGATTTAACTTATATTTGATTAACCTTATCTAATTAACTCTATCGATTAATTCTAACTGATTAACTCTAACTGATTTACTCTATCTGGTTAACTCTAACTGATTAACTCTAACTGATTAACTCTAATCGAATAACTAATATTCGATTAACTCATTTCAATTAACTCTTTCGATTAACTCTTTTGAATTATCTCCTTTTCTATTTGTTTACTTAACAAATAACTATTCCCTTTTCAATTCTATTTATTTAACAAATAAATATTTCTTTATTACTTCACTTCTATTCATTAGATCCTCATTGTAAATTGGTAAGTGAATAAATTTCTCAGTGTTAATCCCGAAGGCCGAAACCCACATCAGATCAACACTTTGAAATTTACTCAACTCAACCAACGTATAACAAATTCCAATTACTCAAAAACCATACCCTATCCTCTTTAACATTTTTAAATCGATTCTATTTATTTTCTAATAAATATCTCTTTTATAAAATCCTGTGATCTTATAAATATTTCATTTTCAATATACGTTTTGAAAATTCCCTTTTTACTTTCTAGTATTCATTTTGGTATTTAAAATACCGTATAACCATGATTACTATCAACCAAGTACACATAATCATCACAGATTGTATATACAACACATCACATATCACAATATATGAAACAAAACAGTATTTTATATATTGAGGAACCTAGTTGGGTCCCTCCAACCTGTTCCCCTGCATCACAGATGTTAAACCATATAATTAACATCAACTTCATTTCCATATGAAATGTTCTGATAAACAACATCAATATATATATATATATATATATATATTTAATGGTTTGTATATATATATATATATATAATTTTAACTAACTGATTAGCGGTTCAATCAACCAAATCAACACACAGCAAACAACAGATATTTATTTGTTCTACGTTATAAAAATATAACTATTCAGAGTTGGTGAGTTTTACTCACATTGTCCGTAATCGTTAAATAATGATTTACGGTCGTTGATTCAGATCAAGCAATTTATTTTGTGATAAATTCTAGACCAGCTCCAAATCATTCCCAACCAATTCCTGTGTGTAATCTGTGTTGATACGATCCTGTCGGATTTGAATTTGTGCAATTCTGACCATGTATGAGAATGTTATACGATTTACAAGTTCAACGCATATTTATATTATACTTAAACTAAATTTTAAACTCTAAATGGGCTCACCCCTTTTAAACCTCTTCGGCCCAATACAAAATCACCGGACCCTACCCATTGGCCTGCTATTCCATCTTCCTTCCTTTCGATACAATCTGATTCCTCCTTCAGGAATTTACAAGCACCAATTCTCCACTATTCAACTTCACAAAAACCAAATAAATTCTCAACAACCTTCACCCGATCATTAATGCAACGAGCTTCTTCCCCAGGAGCTTTCGAAAACTGCTCCTAAAATTCCTTCATAGCCGCATCTGTTTCTCCTCCCATCCCCCTTCTACTATATCATGTTATCAACCCAAACTGCTACCCTTATTTAGGTCATCACCTCCAACATATACACCAGCTCCCCAACGTAAACCCGTCACTGAGACAGCCTCAACTATTACAGAAAATGGCGACTCACTTTCCCCAAATTTCTTTACTCAAACTACCCCATCAAACTCCACATCGTACTGTCTTCTCACCACCAAACTCCCACGTTCCTCCAGACCGTACTTCGCTACTGTCTTCTTTACTCACTCACCAAACAGTCATCGCACCTCCAACATCAACGAATCTCAAAACAAACTACACCACACATCTTCTCACCTCGAATGCAACCGCTCCATTACCTCAAGGAACAACTCGAGCTCCTCTTGATGTCATCGCGGTTTCTGGCTTCACCGCAAACCAACAGCAAAAACACCGAACAGATTTTGACCCCAAACAAACTCACACCAGTTTGGTTTGATCCCACGAACATCATAGCATAACCCAAATCACGAATTAAAGCTTCAATTTGCGAATTTCTCTAACCCTAGCTCGTCGCTGTTAAATTTCCGACCACCAGGAATTAGCGTCGAACTCAGCAAACTTCACACCAGCTCGAAGATCTTGTGACAACGAATTCAAAAATATACGTTTTGGGATTTATAGAGTTTGATTTGATTTCTTTTGATTTAATGAAGAGGAGGATTTCACGTTTCCTTGTTGAGAAGAGAACGGCGGCTACTTGTGTTGACCGCAGAAGTAAGGATTAGGTTTAGATAGATGGTGGTATTTATAGGTAAACAAAATTTAGATATTTTTCCTAAGATATTTTCAGATATTTTTAATATAATATTCATTTATAATATCATCAAACATATTGATCTCGTATGAACACACGATCTATCCGTTTGTAACAAAAATTGACACTCTACTATATATCACTACTCCGGGCTTAATAAAATCGGTTTCATCGAATTCTGAACCCGTTTGTAAAAACAGTTCTTTCTTGTGTCATAAATCGAATTAATAATTAATCGATTTCCAAGCACTTCTATCCTTCGATAATAATTTAATATTATCGTTCCTATTCAAATACGAATTTTCATAATCTTCTAATTCAGTTTAATTCCATATTGAATTTCCATATTCGATTCAGTTACTTTGAATAACTCGTATTTTCTGAATTCAAGTTATTCAACTTCTATTTTAAATATTTACATAAATTAAATATTCTGACTCTAAAAATCCGGGTCATTACATCGACCGAAGCCATACACCGTCCACTGACGATATTTTACAAGCGGACTTTCCTAGGAGATTTAATATGCCTCAGATGAATGAGTACGATGGAACCTCAGACCCGCAGCAGCACCTGATGAGATACTCTTGGAACATGGAAGTAGTAGTTGCCCCTGATACAATTAAGTGTAAAGCTTTTCCAATCTTTTTAAGTAGAATAGCTCTCATGTGGTTCGTACGCTTGCCCGCGAAGTCATTCCCTAGCTTTAAAGACCTGAGCGAAAAATTCCTAACTCAATTCCGTCTTCATGCTACCAAATCAAAGCACGTCATGGCTTTGTCAGCAGTTAAGCAGGGAAGAGGTGAATCCCTGAGGAACTATCTCAATCGATTCAATCGGGCTGCAACTGAAGTTAGCAACCCCAACCAAGAAACCGTCTTGATGGCCATGTCGATGGCATCGACAAACGAACTGAGTTCGGAAAATATTTGATTGGAAAGCCACCTACCACGATTGAGGCTTTTTATGAAAAGGCCCACATCCGATTGAGACAAGAAGATGCGCAGTTAGAAGAAGAGGATGGTCCGAAAGATGCTTTTACTCTGTCAACTCAAAACAATGTCGCGGTTAAACAATCTGGGGATAACTCGGGGAAAGTCGAAGTAAATGTTGAAAACCATGGCAAACAAAGCAGCGAGGGGTCAAGGGAAAACAACGGGAGTTCGAAACAAAGTGGAAACTCCTACAAGCGCCCCCATTTCCAGGTGTTTGATACATATACTGCCTTAAATGATACACTAGAGAATATATATCTCGATACTTGCAACGCGATGCAGTATAAGAAACCACCCCCACGAGAGCCCATGGAGAAGGAACGAGCGACTGGGAAATATTGCTTATTCCATGACATTTACGGGCATATGACCAACGAGTGCCAACATCTTAGGGACATCGTCGAAAAACTGATTCGAGAAGTGAAACTTGATAAGTATAAAACAACTTCAAGGGATAGTGGTCAAGGAGCTCCGATGCCTAATCAAAGTCAAGCTGCATCTCGCGCTACCCCCCAGGAAAAGGGGAAGGGGATTGTTATCAATGCCATTATGGGAGGACCGCATCTGGCAGGTCATAGTATTAGAGCCATGGAACGATATGTCAATTCCGCGAAACACCTCGATGTCGAAGAAGTGAATCCCCATAAGGCCGCAAGTCCCGTTAAACAAAGAAGAACGATGGGCGAGGATATCGTCTTCCGCGACTGAGAGTCAGTCGGCATAGAAACTCCGACGGTCGATCCGTTGGTGATAACAGCTATCATTGGCCCAGCTACTATCCGAAAAGTTCTGGTTGACAATGGAATTTCATTCAACGTCCTATTTAAACAAACCTACAACCAAATGAAACTGGAAGAAAAGGACTTGGAGTTGTATGAAGGCCAAATACATGGTTTCAATGGAGCTTCCACCGAACCCATCGGCCAGGTCAGGCTATCGGTGGAGTTAGGAGATGGAAACCGACGAAGAGTCAGGATTCTTCCATTCGTTGTAATGAATATCAACTCACACTATAATGCCTTCTTGGGACGACCTCCCCTGGCCGTATTCCGAGCATTTATTGCCCCCCTGGTGCTTGCTTTTGAAGTTTCCCACCGATAGTGGAATTGGAACCGTACAAGGAGACCAGGTAACAGGTCGGGCATGCTATCTGGCAGAATGGAAGGAGTTAAGAAGCAGTGGTAACAAGGAGCCTAAAAAATTCCTCTCCCCCTGGGGAGGGGAAGGAAGCATAGCAATTACAGAGAACACCCCAACCAGGACCATCAGCTTGTGAGGTCGAAGATATCGATCCACGAGACGACGATGAGTCGGGGTGCAGAAAGGCGGCCCCAAATAAGGCCACCATAGAAGTCCTGATCGACAAAAATGATCCTACCAAGGTTCTAAAGATTGGGTCTCATCTTGATTCCCTCCGGATGAGGGAGCTAAGTGAATTCCTCCGAGCGAACTTGGACATATTCGCCTGGACCCACGCCGATATGTGCGAGATATCTCCATCTATTATAACACACTCTCTCAGCATCGACCCAAAATACACTCCTATAAAACAAAAAAGGCGGATGTTAGGTCCTGAAAGGTCGAGAGCCTTGAAGGAGGAAATCAGGAAGTTATAGGCCAATGGATTAATTTGAGACTCAACCTATCCCGACTGGATAGCCAACCCGGTACTTGTGAAGAAGGCTAATGGGAAGTGGAGAACCTGTATTTATTTTTACGATTTAAATAAAGCCTGCCCTAAGGACAGTTTCCCATTGCCTAGGATTGATTAGTTAGTCGACTCGACCGCTGGGCATGAGCTACTTTCGTTCATGGATGCATACTTCGGATACAACCAGATTCCCATGCACGTCCCTGACCAGGAACATACCAGTTTCATCACCGACCTTGGACTATACTGTTATGTAGCGATGCCCTTCGGCTTGAAGAATGCAGGGGCAACCTACCAAAGGCTAGTTAACCAGATGTTTCATGATCAAATAGGGAAAACAATGGAGGTATATGTAGACGATATGCTAGTAAAGTCAAAACAATCATCTGAGCACATGAACGACCTTTCGAGGATGTTTAGCATTCTCTGGAAATACGGCATGAAACTGAACCCTTTAAAATGTTTTTTCGGAGTAGCTTCGGGTAAATTCTTAGGCTTCATTGTTAGTTCCCGCGAAATCGAAATCAATCCTGATCAAATCTCGACCCTCAAGGGAATTCAGGAACTTCACCAGATAAAGGATGTCCAAAGTTTAGCAGGTAAGGTAGCGGCCATGGGACGGTTCATTTCGAAAGCCACTGATAAATGTCTGTCCTTCTTTGAATTAATAAAAAGGGAAAGCGAAACTTTGCCTAGACGCCCGACTATGTTGAAACTTTCCAAAATCTGCATGACCATCTTGAAAAACCTCATATTCTCTCTAAGTCCGTCGATCATGAAGACTTATTTGTTTATTTAGCAGTATCTGTGCATGCGATTAGCTCGGTCCTAGTCCGCGAGGATGAGCGGGTACAACGACCGGTTTATTATGTGAGTAAGAAATTAACAGGAGCTGAACGTAACTACCCTAAGATCAAAAAGTTGTCTTATAGCTTGTTAATCACATCGAGAAAGCTTCGGCACTATTTCCAAGCACATCCGATTAAAATATTCACTGACCAACCTCTTCGTCAAATCTTACAACGACCTAAAGCCAGAGGGAGGCTGCTAAAATGGAATATCGAGTTGAGCCAGTTCGACATGACGTTCGTTCATCGGAAATCAATTCGAGGGCAGGCCTTATCTGATTTCATAGCAGAGTTTACAACCCCAGAAGATGAATATCAAGGCAATGATCCTGGGCCTATGAAGGCCGCTCAAGAACCAGTCGTCTGGAATCTTTACACGGATGGAGCCCGAAATAAGCAATGCTCATGAGCTAGCATAGTACTTCTGTCCCCCGAAGGGCACTCGATTTATTATGCTTTGAGATTAGAATTTTTGGCAACCAACAATGACTCTGAATATGAAGCCCTGATTGCTGGGCTCAAACTAGCGAAAGATCTTAAAATAACATCACTTGAAATCTTTTGTGATTCCCAGCTTGTAGTATACCAAGTTCGAAAGGAATTCATTACCAGGGGAGATCGACTGACCTCATGCCTAAAGGAGGTCGAGAAATTACTATGGAGCTTTGACCGGTATAGCATCTCTCATATTCCTCGGGAGGAGAACCGAAAAGCGGATAAACTGGCAAAACTGGCTAGTTCAGACCATCCGAGCGAGACAGAGTTGGTTCCTATAGAAACCCTGAGAATACCAAGCATCGATCAGATGGAAGTCGACCAGACTGATGTCGAATGCGAAGAAGAATCATGGATGACTCCATCAAAAATTTCCTTCTCCATGGCAAGCTGCCCGAAAAGACAAATGAGAAGCGAGCTCTAGTACAACAGGCATCCAGGTACCTTATTCAACAAGGCCAGCTCTACAAAAGAGGGTTTTATGTTCCTATGTTTTGGTCTGTAGAAAATGACGACATCAAAAGGATACTGCAGGAAGTACACGAGGGGGACTACGGGGCACACACCGGGGGCAACCCTAGCCTGGAAAATACTACGCCATGGATACTTCTAACCGACCGTCAACAAAGACGCTGCTAATTATTCCAAAAGATGCGATAAATGCCAGAGGTTCGCGCAAATCCCACGAGCGCCCCCAACAGAGATCACTCAAATGGCAAGTCCTTGGCCATTCGTTGTATAGGGAATTGACATCATCGGAACCTTGCCTATTTCGAAAGGAGGTGCCAGGTACGCGGTTGTGGCGGTAGACTACTTCACAAAATGGGTGGAAGTCGAACAAATGACTATGATTACAACAAAGAAGGTCATCAACTTTATCATCAGAAACATTATATGCCGATATGGAATACCCCGAGCCATTGTCACAGACAACGGAACTCAGTTCGATAGTCTAGAATTCCGAGATTTTTATAAGAAATGTCATATTGAGACGAAAAATACCGCAGTTGCGCATCCCCAATCTAACGGTCAAGTTGAGGCGGTTAACAAGATCACTAAAACCATTTTGAAGAAACGACTAGAGCGAGCTAAAGGAAAATGGGTTGACGAATTACCTCTGGCATTATGGGTGTATCGTACTACCCATAAAACCGCCACAGGTCACACTCCCTTCGCATTATCATATGGTTCCGAAGCAGTTCTCCCGATAGAGCTTGAAGTCTCGACCCATCAGACGACTTACTACGATCCCCTGTCTAAAAAGGCGCTTCTCCTGACATCATTAGACATGATCAACGAATAAAGAAAAGAGGCGAACCTTCGTGCAGTTGCACACAGGCGAAGGGTCGCTCGGTATTACAACAAAAAAGTCCGACCAAAGACTTTCGAAGTAGGAGATTTGGTACTGAAACGAATTTTCCTAGTCCCTGCCCACATGGGCCCGAAGTGGGAAGGACCCCACGTCATTCAAAGGAAGCTCGATAATGGGAGTTTCAGACTAACGACCATGGATGGCGAGCCATTTCAAAGGGCATGGAATGCTGAGCATTTGCGACCTTATCTCTTTTAAAATTTACTTTCTAGTGTTTCTTTTCTTTCTTTTAGAAATTAGTTTGTTAGTTGGTTTTCGGCATTGTAATAAGCGGCCTTGCATTAGTCGCAATGGCATATAAATAAAAGTCTTTATTCTTGCTCTATTTTGTTATTATTGTAAAAGCTAACGACTATGCTCGACGGACTATAGATCATATTTTGACGCTTTGATAAGACGAACAAAGATAGAGCGAGATAGATCGACCAAAAGAATGAGAGCTCGACCCTATCAATGACGCCCATTTCAAACCTTGACCGACTGACTGGTTTTATGATTTCTACCTTAGTTGACTCAAGATTAAAGTCGACGCCTATCCAGGCATACTGATCGACTATCAGGACTCAACTCCCGACCTCATTTACTTGAGGACGAGTATAAAAGTCAAAAGAGCGTAAATGGTGCACCTCAACAAAAGACCGCTCAAACAATAAAACTTTTCCCTTTACTGACTAAAGGATAAGTATAAAAGCCTAGTGGAGCTCCTGCTCGATTGCATCCGTCCGCTTGAATTCAACAGGAGAGTTCGCTATTCAAACACCTACCCCGATGTCGGGGACAAAAGAAATAATCAGTACCCCCGATAAGGATAAAGTGCAATTCACCCATAACATTTAAAGTAAAATGAAATAGAAGATTCATATGACACTCTTGTTACACACGCATTATAGGCATTTGCAAAATAAGTAGATTTCCATTCAAAGTACCTTGACGTCATTACAAAATACTACTGCATGACAGGTACCATTCAGACAACATCATTGGTGATATATCGTTTAATAATTACAAAGGAAGAAAAAATTCTTAAAAGGAGGTGGCATCAGTCCTTGTTCCATCATCTCAGCCAACTCTTTTTGCCTGATCATCTCCTACATCTCTTCAGTGCTCATCCTACGTCTCGGCCCTCCAAGTGTGCTACCAAAAGAACCAGAAGCTGAGGCAGAAGCCTGCGGGTTGATGGGGACCGCAAGAGTTGGGGCCGAAGAAAGAATGGTCGAAGGAATGGCTGGAGAGGTTTAACATTCAGAGAATCTTCATATGTCTACATTCATAGAATCCGTGCCGCTTTCTTCCCTTCCCATAAGACTACTTTCCATATGTCGGCTAATGACCTGGAATATCCTGGCATCCAAGACAAATCCCTATGACGGAGGAAGCGCGCACAGAACAAAAGAATCTGGCGAGCATGCCCCTTTTTTAGTTCGATTTTCTCTCGGGCGTGCTCGGCCTTAATGGTCTCGATGTCAACATCATGCTGAAGCTTCAAATTCTTAGCAGACTCGGTTGTTGCAGCGGCATTTTCTTCAGCCTGATTCTTGGCTAACTCGGACGAATGAAGGGTGGCCATTAGACTCTGAATCTCAAGATCGAGTTGAGCTTTGTCTTGCTTCAAAGATTAAATCTCCCCCTTTATAGAATCGCACTCTCGACCTTTCTGCTGAACCTGAGTGCTCAAATCTTCAACTTGTCTCCCATACTTTTCCTTGTCAGCCGCAGCCTGCAACTTCTGATTTTTGATTTTCTTTTCTAGGAATCCAAAGGTTCTCTTGCCACTTTCGATGTCTCTTTTTAAGCCAACGATTTCGGCTAGCTTTTCCTTTAGCACTCCACTTACTTGCCCGACATACTCACGCATGGCATCATATTTAGAAAGGGCGTAATCGAGGTTGTTAAGCATGAGGCGGCGAAAACTATGAGTTAATGGTTGTATCACGGGGGCCGACTCAATTTCTGAAAAAATGAGATCAGGGAAATATCGTTCCAGCTCTCGGAGTCGATCGGCGGAAGAAGTTCCGACCACAGGACTGGAGTGATGTAATACTGTTCGAGAAAGCTCGACTTCCTCTCCCTTCTTGGACTTGGGGGACTTATCCACCTTCCTTTTCGTAGGAATGTTTCCGAGCTCTTCCATATCTCCCGACGCTCGACCATGTTTTCTCAAGCGTTTCTTTTCTGCCCATCTTGCTCCTCAGGCAGTTCGCCCTCTCCTTCTTTCCTTTTCTCTCCATCCTTCTCTTTTCCTCCTCTCCCTCCTTCGTTGCCTTTGTCTCTCCTCGCATCCTTTTCCTCCATTACCTCCTTCCCCCCGCTATTATCGTCTTTGTCATTGCCTTCTTTTTCAGTGCACGGTAAAGTGGACTCATCTAGCCCAAGGTCCATCGGGAAGGAGGCGAACATGTCCCCGTAAAACTCTTCGTCAATACCTGTAAAGGAAGTAAATGAAACTTGCAATCTTCAATTCGTACGTGAAGAGTCTGATGTTGTGACGTGCAATAAACCTCATAAAAGTGATGAAATCATAACTTCAATGCCTTTCTGTCTGTCTGGGAAGGACATTCCCTTTGATCGGTTGGTAAAGTATCGATTCGGATCCAAGCTTTGTGGCGAGAGAATAATGTCAGGCATCTGTAAATTTTCCAACCCTAGAAGGGGGGATATGCCACACCCCTCTTGTAGATAATGGACCGAAGGAGAATCTTTCTCGACCTCCGAGCCTTTCGGGGGAGCCTCAATGTGTTTCCTATCGTGCGTTTCTCCTCTCACCACCTTGGGGGCTCTCTTGGCAGGAACCTTCTCTCTCTGTCGACATCCGACCTCATCACGATCAGCTTCTCGGCGCCCCACCTCTCGAACTCGCCTTTTGAAAACAAGTTTATTTGGACCAGATTTCTCTTTCTTCCAAGATGAGGGACGAGTAGAAGATCCTCCGATCGAATGAATCACTTGTTCATCTCCCGACTTCTTCTTGGCTGGGGGCATTGTTCTACTTCGGTTGAGGAGGGCATATTGGTGCAAGTTTTCATCGGTCAGACATTTCCAAAACCATCGCGCTTCCTTCTTAACTCGATCAATTGCCTATGACATTCTTTAAACACTTCCTCCTCAGGTTTCGTGGGCTCGTCCTCTATATATAAAAAAATAGGGTAATCAGCAGGAGAGATTTTCAATGGAAAAGGAGTAGATAAAAAAAGAGGAACCCACCACATTTAAGCCAGTATCGAGCACACACCGGTTGCTGCTTAATCCAAAACCAGTCTCGCTTAGGATCGCCCGCCTTGCTCGGAAATTCTTCAATGGACGTAGGCTCATTAACGCCGAACCATTATAAATTTGTGCATGATTCCTTTTCATTTTTCCATACTGTTCATAATTGTTAATCTTTACTTATTCTCTACAAAACTCTTCTTTTTGGTTGTTGAACCAATTTTTTGTGTCAACAGTATGCTTAAAACAAATCATTTTGATATTATTATAGGTGCACAGTGTCAAAATCAACTTCAAATATAAATGTATCAATCACAGACGACATAGGTACCATATATTATGCCGCCATACAAGTTCTACAATTAAAACCGAAAAGTGGCGTATTGGAAATTGGATTTCCATCTTTGAGTCGAGGCCAGGGATGGCCCCTCTCCGATCCGAGACACTCTAGAAAATGCCTCAGGGTCCCCCGCAGTGAACCATGGGAATGGAAGGGTCGGTCCACACTTACTTTAGTGGATTGGCTATTCCTGAACACACGTTTCCAGGTCCTATTGGACCTATCACTTGGCCAGTAGCGACCAATATCCGAGGCGCCTCGCAATCCATCATCCACATGAGTAAAAATGTCTGGGCTACATACCATGACACCACTCCTAGCTAGAAAGAAACGTGTGCACTTCTAACGGTCCCTCAACCCGTTTTTGACTCATACCAGGTGTGAAGCTCGCGAATTAAAGCTATACACAAAGCTAGGCTATATAAAGCCGTGCTCTGATCATTAACCACAAGACTGTGCTTTTCAACAAAAGCCCTGATCATTTGCATCTCAGCATGCCAAACTGACAATTCATGCCATGCAACTGATGTCTATCAATATATAACCTATAAGCTCGTACGTCCCAAAGAAAGGTGTTAAGCAAGAGAATAAATTTTCCGCTGCCAAACAGATATATATTTAATAGAAATCAATCAACACAGAATGAAATCCGATGTCAGACACACATCCATTTACAAGTCCGTTCTGGGTCTAAACGAAACCAGAGGCACCTTATTCCTCGTCCCATACGTCCAATACAGGAGAGAGGTCCTCGCATATCCGTTCGATCTCCAAGTACGTCAGGACGATCACCACTTATTACCTTGTCTTGGGTGTACAGCCCAATCAAGACATCAGTAATCATCCAAACGATGTGAAGAACTCCGGTCTTCAACAACCGTCTTCATCGTCGACTTTTAGTCGTCGTATCAGTTATTCCGAATGGGATAAACCCGGTCTTTCCGAATAACTCACGTATTTTATAATCAATAATCAAGTGTTATAAAAACACATCATACGCCTCATTCCAATCCAGAATATTTTTATTCAAATATTCACATTTTTAGGGAAAGGTTCCTATTAATTTTATCAAAGATTAATTCATTCAAATTTGTTCTTTAATCTTGCTTTGGATATCAATTCCAAAAGATTTTATTAACTAGTCGGGATTATCGTGCCTTACCGAAGTAATCATTTATGTTATCTCTCTAATCCCAACCTATTCATCCCATGGAGCAAAATTGGTAGTACTCCATATCTAACACCCACTGTGTTATCGGTAAATTAATTACCATTTCCCATTCAAATCTAATTAAAGATTTAACTATCGCCTAAAGTAAAACTAGTGGTACTCCATTCTCTATCATTTCATAAATTCGATAAATTTAATTATTCCATTCTCATTTTAATCTACTTAAAGATTTATTAAAACTATAGCTTGGTTTTAATCTCAAAAATCATTACTTGATGATTATTCAATCTTTTAGGAAATTAATCCTGTCTTTAACCAGGTTAAAGAACTAATGTCATTTAAAACACAGTTCACGATAAACCCCAAAATCTACTCCATCAAAATGGAATCTCCACAGAAATCAGATCAGTCAAAATCAATATTAATTTCCGTATCAGACTAATAATATAAATGGAATAATGACGAAGCCTTTTAAATTCCACATATAGTAATGGTCTTCCTTCACAGAAGATCATCTCGATTATTACCAAATCGAATTCCATTCGATTCCAATTCAACATATTAAATTGGAAAACTTTACTTTGGAAAATTTCCTTTAAATCTTAATAAAAAGATTTATAAATTCCAAATCATAACTTCACTGTTAATTGGGTTAAAGAACAAATGTTATTTAAAACACAGTTCACGATAAACGCCAAAATCAACTTTCATTTCAATTCCAATTAAATTAATTAATTGGTAAATTTCTCTAAATCTTAATTAAAAGATTTATTCTTTTCTCAACGGGGTTTAAGAACAGTGTTATTTAAGACACCATTCATGACAAACCCAAAATCCAATTTGATATTAAATACAAGGCTTTGAATAGAAATTTTATTGGCTTATATTCAATATCAAATTCTGAAACCAACAAATATCGTATTGGGAATAATGATATTTATATTATCCGAATTCCTCAACAATATCCGTATAATCACAGAATTCAATATCAAAATATTCCGAAGATAAATTCCATTCCAAATCTATTCCAATTTATTTGTTGGAAATTTCTGGTTATATTAAACCATTTACAAATCCAATTTATTTATTTATTTATCATTTTGGATTATTATTTTAGTTATTAACTAGTTCATTTAGATAAAAATATCTTTTATCTTTTCAAAACTTGGAATTTTTCATCCAAAATCTTTCCAAATCATTTATTAGGATTTTACACAATTTTACCATATTTTTAATAATTTTAATTAGGCCCTTACAGTCGGTTTCTAATATCGGCCACCGAACTGCATCCGTGGCGACCCTTTCTGAATTTGATTTGGACATATTTCCAAATCTATTCGTTCAAATTTAAATTTCTTATATCCATTGGAAAGCTATTTTCGATACGACCCCAAGGGTTCCGGTTTTAGGAGAATCCAACGACCGGATCTCCTGTTACGTCCATTTGAAGTCAATGGTCGAAATTCATGAACAGATGCTACGTGGTGCGTTCTATTCAAGCCATTAAGTATATGCAATACATATATCTTCGATTTCCATTTGAAACGTTTTGTTATAAATCTTTTATGAAACCAAAATTGAATATTCCATATCATTATAATATTAAAATGATAATATTTTCAAAATATCATATTTTGAAATCAATTCTCTTCATATTCATTATAAAATGAATAAAATCGATAGAAAAATCCGTTCGAGTTAAAATGGCGAATATCTACTTAGTCGGCTTCATATATTTTCGTGTCCATCCAAAATCGGACATCAAAATCATATTTTGATTATTCACTGAATATTATTTTAAAATATTCATTATTTTAAAACATTCGTTATTTTAAAATATTTTTTATTTCTGAATTGGAATGCGACTCAATCAATTACCATATAATTCCAGTTATATGGATTTCATACATCGCATGTATTCCACAATAATGATGAATAATCATTACACATTCAAACATCATCCGGAGTGCATTTTACAACTATATAAGCATTAAAATAAATAAATAACGCTCATCACAGCCTGTCAACCCATCGATTGACATACAACTAAATATTGGGATTAGTGTATGTCAAATATCATCCCAATACCCGTGTGGGGTTTTCAAACAACAACAGTCTATTTAAATAAATTATTGGTTAATAAATTTAACTAATTCTAATTTGGTTTGAATTATTTTCTAATTAACCAATTTTCACTGTTTAAATTATAAATGAATATTTACATCACATTTCAACAACCACAAAGTGTATCCACATTGTTTGAAATACGAGTGTCGTATATTCAAACAACGCTTCTTGTGCAAATGAATCGTGAATAGTTCATGTGTTGAACTCAAGCAATGTCACATACAACAGATAAAAATCAACACTGGAAATTTCTATATATTTATAGTTATAAAATAAATAAATAAATAAATAAATAACCATACAATATTTTAGTGAGAGAATTCTCACTTTGGGTTCCACTCCGCCATTCTTTATTTGAAGATTTCAGTACCGTTCGGATTTGAATTTGCCTGAAATTCTAATGTGCTCCGTTTCTGTTCTAGTCAGTTCCACGTCGAAGAGCTCTTCAACACGATTCCAACGCTAGTGAAATCATCTGATTCCGTCCTCTTACAAAAAAGATATGAATTTTTAAATATTTGATTACATAATTAATTAATTAATTAAACTCTAATTACATGCATATCTTCTTCCTCCCTCGTTCAATTCTGGATCTGTCGTCAATTGGAGAAAACCGCCGCTTGGGCCACCACGGTCGTCGTGACCCCCATCGCCCACCACCAGCCGAACAATACCCTCCGTCGCCTAGACCGTCGGCCAACTCGGCCTCCTGGTCGTCGCCAAAATCGATGGCGATGGCGCTCCTTTGTGAGCGAAAATCAAGAAAAATACTCAACCATTTTCGACCACACTGGTATGGATTCCAAGCTCGCTCATCGCTCTACGTTTTCCATTTTGATTTTGGGATCTAATTCGAATCGGTTGGGGAGATTTTAGGGATTTAAATTTAGAGCTTTTTCAGCCTTTGAATGAATGACGGTGGAATTAGGGTTTTGCCCCTTTATATAGAAAATTAATTATATTTAATATTATTTAATTTTCCAAACCTATCAGTTTTTCAATCCGAACTCCAAATCAAACCCAAGGACTGTCGTTCCTAGCTAAATGCCCCCATTTCAAACACAATGGGATATGTTTCGTAAGCCAATTCGACTGTTTCGATCAGTTTTTATTTAAATTAATATATAAATCAATATATATTGAATTTAAATGTACATTTTAATTTACCTGGGCCACATACTGACTCCAAAAATTACAAAAAAAATTAAATCTAGCTATGTTTTGACGATACGGCCTAACAAAACTAATTTCGTTGAATTTGGAGACCGTTAGAAAAATGGCCAATTTTCAGTCGATTAAATTCAAACTAAAACTGAGAAAACACGTTTACATTCACTACGCTCACATATTAATTCCAAAAATCATGAAATTTCAAACTTAGCAATAATTTGACATTCCGGATCCAACAAAAGTTGTTTCCTCGAAAACGGAGGTCATTTGCAAAATGGCTATTTTTAAGGGCTATATATTATATTAAAATATATATAAATTCCATAGCGACTATTCTTAATTTTAAACTACACCTAACTTTCAATTTATAAAGTGAAATCTCAGTTTCTTACATCCGTTAGAAAGATATTGTTAAACAGATTCACATATTTATGGTTTTACTGAAATTCGATTTATATTGAATTATGTATAATCATTTGAAGTTTAAAATCGAATTTTCAAACTACCACGCCATTTCAAGTTCGTTTTATAATTAAAATAAATTTATACATTTTAACTTTGATTTAAATAAATTTTAAATCGTTAATTATCAAAATAAATCATTTTGAATTCTTAATATTCATTAAAATAGCTAAACAACAACTACTAAAGCAAGGTGAACGAATCAAAATTGAACGAAGGAACTATTCATTCTCAAGGCCAAGGGGTAAACGATGCAACTATGAAATTTCTTTAATTAATTCACTTTAGTTCAAATTTCAAAGCATTTACATTTGTCGTTGTAAAATTTAAAGCTCGTTTCTTTTTCTTCAGTTTTATTCAAATTACCTTCTTTTTAAATTCTAAATTTAATTCTAACATTCACTTGTCGTTCTAGATTTTTAAAGTTAACAAAAAATTTCCAATGTCATCATTCACTATTCACCTTATAGTTTAATTTTAAAACATTCATTTGTAAATTCTACTTATATTTCACAATAACTTAACTTTATTTAAATTTTGATCATTTACCCAAGTTCACATTAATTTTACAAAACCATTTTCATTAAAATTTATCCAAATCATTTTCAAATATTTATCGAAATAATTAGTCTACGTATTTCTCGACATTTCAATCGGAATCATATAGTCATCCTGCTTTCGAAACTCGGAAATAAATACTGGTGATGTCGCGACAATAACCAGATTCGTCTCCAAGCGACTAGAGTGTGATTCCATATCTATCTAGTACAAAAAAGACTTTGTATATATGTTAGCTAGGAGTATATTCAAAATCTTACATACTTAATAGTCCAACCTTGACGTCAAATAAATACTCAAAATTCTTATTATAAGAATACACCATCTCCAAATATATAAGACAAACGATATATTGCAATTTGTTTCAAAATTCATTAATTTCAAAACCCTTTCGCTGCGCTACTCTTTCAAAATATTAGTAACAAAACCATTCATATTTCAAATTATGCTCTCTCTAGTGTAATTTCTAGTGAATGATTCTTATTAAACTCCATAAGCTAAGCTTTGTATAAACCAAAGCTTTGATACCAACTGTAACAACCTGCCTTTTCGATCGCTTCAAGTCGGTAGTTAAACCAACTTAAACTGCCCAAAACGATATATTGTTATTTAGCTTATAGGGTTTAATTGAATCACATCGCAAAAATCACAGAATAAACAACCTACAATATTTCATAGAGGAAATTTTATACATAAATATCGGTTCTTACAAAAAAATTTATATACAACGGAAAATTTAATCAATACATACATTTTCAGTTAAAAAACGGAAGAACGAATCAAAGCGAGCGCTTCTTCACGAATCCTTATCGTTGTTAGCATAAATCTAAGTTGCAATTACTCAGGTCTGACCTCGACCCGAACAAAACAAGAACTCAGGTCAGGTTGTATTCAGGTAAATTAATTTCAATAAAAACTGAAATAAAATAGGTAATCCTAACATAAATGAGAATTTATTAAATTTCTAGTACGCTACATATTTGAGTAAAGTTGCCAAATAATTCAGTATGTACAAAACAAACTAAGGCCATAAGATATATTACTGCACCTAATATTATTATAAGAACTGTATTTCAACTTACATTAAAATATGGATCTAACTTACATTATTCCAGAGAAGTAAAGATACGTAGTAGTTGGTTCCCTCACTCAACTAAATATGTCATATGCATATACTCTTATATATATATATATATAAGTATGTACATAACGCATATACCTAGCACCAAAAAAAAAAGAAATGAACTTTGTTTCATAAATTTTAACTATACATATTACATTCCAGTAATGCATATTAAACAAGGCCAAAGTTCTTAAGTATTCAAACCCAACTCTTAAAGACAAGTGGTAGCTACCGCGTTTTAGCACATAAACTTTAACAAAAGAATTCTGTTCCCATGTATATATTATATACCCAACTTTCTGTTTGCAAGTTTCAAAGTTCCTAAACTTGTTTCTGAAATTTTTTCGTGACTTCCCGCACAAAGAAAATGGACAAGGCAAATAAAATGAAACAACCTTCATCAACTAATTTGTGTATATATATATATATATGATTTAGGAAACATATGTATAAAACTAACACTACAATTCCTATATGCATATAAATATTTCTAAAAAAAACAAGCAAAAAAGGGCAACGGTTAAATATTTCCTTGATTCAACGAAGGAAAAAGAAGTCGATTTTACAGGTACCATGGCCGGTGAACATGCTAAGTGAGCGATGGTTAAATAAATAAATAAATATAGAAGGCCTGTAACAATTAGACAAAAGGTGATGTACAACATGGATGATGGTAAAATGACAATGGCCATAACAACATTATGATATAACAACAAAATTCCCAGGGTTATGTCAAAAGTAACCGACCACAATACGTTAAAGGTAATTCGAATACGCTAATCAAGCAAAAGATCCATTTTTTAATTAGCGCAGTATTGATGTTAATTACTTGAGGCAAAATTAACGGTGAGATTAAAACTCACCTTGATTCGATGAAGGAAAAAGAATCTGGTGACAACGCTGCGAGAAGGATCAAGGTAGAGATTATTGACGAGGACGGTGGAGAGAATTCGTTTGATTTGGAAAAAAATGCTTTTCAGTTGACTATTAATTAGAGATGAAGAAATAGATCAAATGGCAGTATGACACTGATTTGAGTGGCGAGAAATTTATGACTCCTTAGAGAAAATAGGTGATTTAATTTTTCGGTGGGGGCCGCCATTAAAATGAAAAGAAGGAGTCTTGATTTTCTTTGGGGAAATATCTTTAGGCTGACAATAGAAGTAAAGGGAAAGGAGGAAATTCTGAGGAATGAACAACAGGTAAGGAAATAAATAAAGGGAAGGGAAGGGTACGTGCGCTTGAATTTTGAATGTGTTCATAAATCTCAATCAAAGAACCAGTCAATATGCTTTATCGATTCACAAGGCATTAAATTTTCAAACTTCATTTTTTTACACTGTTTCATATGCATTTTTGCCAAATGCATGCGTTATGCCAAATGCATGGCAAGAGGGGCAATGTTTACGCATGCATGCAATTGATATGAAAGGTTTCCTTTTGTTTTAAATATATATGTTACGAGAATGGTTTTCATGAGGGAAGGGCCATAAAGACACAACGTAGATAACATTATTTATTTATTTATATAATTGAATGCTTACACATTAATGAAGGAGAGAGATTAATGAGGTTGGAGAATGCAAAGCATAGGTTAGTACAAACGTGTGTGGCTTCAGACATTACACTAAAACTTCTCATTTAATTTTAGGGCATATTATTATTATAAATGTTAACATAAATTTCATTAACTGCGATAGTTAAAACATACACTATATACCTTTAACACTCGGTGTCTTACAATTCTTCCTATATAAAATTAATTTGGAAACATTCATAAATTTATTTTCAATTATCGCATTAATGCCTATATTGAACTTTAAAAATAAAATTAAGGATTCAACTGATAATTTTTTTTTTCAACAATAGTTCAAAGTTAGATAGTCCAAATGTGTAAACATAAACAATTTAATAATTTCCATTATTATCAATCAAAATTTAACAAATTATAAATTGTTGTTTATCATAAATAAAATTTTAATCGTTCATTAATAACATCATAAACCTTATTTAAAAACCATTCCAAATTCAAACATTAAATTAAATTTAAAACTTTAAATGGTCATAAATTTAGGGGATGTTACAGCAAATCCAAACCAATTCCTTCCAGTCCGCATCAGGAACCAATCGCACCAGTTGTCGTATATGCCTTCATGCAACTATGTTTATGTGGATTACTAAATTACTGAACAAAAATTAATGTTGAGGCAATGAAAAAGCATGTTGGAGATTTGATTACCAATCGCGCCAGCCTAGGGCTTTTCTGGCTATCGAGGCAGCAGAAAAGCGTTCGAGGCAGCGAAGCGCTTAAAATGCGATGAAGTAAAAAAGCGTGCTTCTCTTAGTTTTTTCCCATGTTCAGACCAAATCGAGCCCACTTAGAAACAAATTAAGGTTAGTCAGCTTACATTGAACAGTTTTTTTTTTAAAAAAGAGTGAAACGATCGAAGACGTCGGCTAGGTCATTTTCAACTGTAGAATTTGCTCTCATCCAAATCCAATCGAAATTTGTATGATCGACATCATCTGAAGCTCGAGCCTTCGGCAGCTATTCTTCTTTAAGATTCTTTTTCGTTTCTTTGAACAGCAGCTCTTTTTTTTGTTTTCTTAAAGAAATGCGGTTTTCTTTTTTAACAAATGCATATTTTTTTATAAATGCAGTTTTTTGTTTTGAACAAATGCTTTTTTTTAGTTTTAACAAATGCGGTTTTTTTTTAAAACAAGTTCAGTGCAGTTGTTGTTTTTTTTTGACGAATGAAGAATTTTTTTGGAACAAATGCAGTTGTTTTAATCTCAGTATTGCATTTATAAACACTTTTTAAAAGCCAAAAATGGAGTTTTACGCCATTTTTTAAGTGTAGTTTTTTTTGCTGTAAAGCATCAAAAGTCATGCTCAAGACGCCCAAACAAGCCCTAGGCGCCAAAAATCGCTAGGCGCCAGCCTGGTGCTTTTTCGCCTTAACTACACTGCACAGAACCATAAATTGCTTTAATATTGTAGAGTTAATAAATCAGTATGTATCCAGTTTATCCAATTGATAAAAATTCAGTATAAACATGTGTATGTTTTAAGTACACATAATTGCAATTTTGTACTCGATTATTTATACGCCGTCACTTGGTACTTTGAAGTCAATTATTAATCAAGGGTCAATTGAATTTCTTTTCTTTGAATTCATAATGTAACATGTACATGTAAATTGTAATTATCAAGCACATTTTTCTAAACATACTTTTTAATTATACTTACAAGTATGTATTAAAAATTTATGTACCTTAGACCTCAATTGCTAAATCTTCAAGTGACTTAATTTTTAGCCATGATTTTAGGATTTGTTTTCAAACTAATCTTTTCTTGTATCTGAAATATTCAGAAATTGTAATCAACACAAATGTGACACAAGCTACAGATGGATGGAACAAGTTACTGAAAGAAGAATAATATAGGTGTAAAAACGATGTCCAAAACGTATGAATATACTATATATGTAACACCCCGTAATTCTGTGACATTAAGATTCTCAAATTAAAGTACAATTAATTTTTAAAAGAAAAATTAAAAGAAAAAGATCCATGCAGTTGTTTAATTTAAGTATTGTAACTAACATGAAAAGGAGAAGTAAGGAGAGAACAATAATTATTATTGTTCTAAGACTTATTAACAAAAGCCTCAGTTGGTTAAGGCATTGGATTTGTAGCATGGAGGTCGGGGGTTCGAACCCCGGCGGCGGCATAATTTTTTATCTTTGTTTTAGAGAGGGCCAACTGAACATGCAAATATATGTACGTATACAAATTCAAAATTTGAAAGGATAAGAACGTACATATAAGGAAATAAAGAAAATCTATATATACATATGAGAATATATATATATATATATATGCAAAAATATATGTATACGAAAGATAAAATTCAAGATAAGGCTATAGTCAATGAAATATGGCAACATCATTTGAATTTTGAAAATAAAATGAAAGTTGTGCGTATATATATATACGCGTAAAATGGTCGTTAGAGGAATTGTATACATATAAGAATATTTCATGTGAATAAAACAGTTAAATAAATTCCAGAAATTCAAAAGTTCGAAAATCAAACTTCTACGCCAAAACAACTCATTCGAAATTCAAATTTCTACGCCAAAATAGCTTATGGGACCCAATGCTGACTCAGCACTGCGTGTATGATAAGGTTGGGCTAGATTCATCTACGCACCTGGACTATTTTATTAACCGGGTTCAATGCTGACTCAGCGTTGCGTGTGCGATAAGGTCTTGAGCAGCTATATAAACAGCCCTAGTCTTCATTCTCTTTGAACCAATTCTCTTCTATCCTTATGCTGCTAAGATTCATGGCATCTTCCCCTCCTCTAAATTTTCTTAAATAATTAAAATAAAATATAAATTCAAGACATGGAGATGCTGCTCAAATCTGTTCAAGAGAAGATTCAAATCAAAGTGAAGAATTCAAAGGCTAAATCAACAAACCTCGAGCAACGACATACGAATCTTAGCATCGCCGTTCTTCTATTCTAGATCTAATTTCTGTAAGTCAGTTGTTTCTAGATTTGAACGTTTTTGCTTTATTTTGTGACATGAAATTAAAGGAATAAAAGAATATTCCAAATCTCTCTCTCTATTCGTATCTGTGTTTATACTCTTGGACTAAATTAAGAACTGTTATGATTCAAGGACAAATAAGACTTTGCCTAAGACCGTTGCCTATGACTATGGATTCTGAGAACATGTGCCTTTGGACTATGAACATAAGCCTTTGATTTTGGGACATAAAACATTGCCTATGACGGTGACTTATGACTGTGGGAATTATTTTCCCTTTTGACTATGAATATTGCCTATGACTATGGACATTTGCCTATGACTATGAACACAAGCCTTTGATTTGGACATAAAGTATTACCTATAACATAACAACGGTGACTTAAACACCTATGATTCATGACTAGGAAAATTGTTGCTTAGGTTTTATGACTATGAAATTGGGTCTAAAACCCGATTTATCTATTCTGTCTGTTCTTGATTTTCTTTGGCTTTAGAATATGGGAATTTACCTATTAAGTTAGGTCTACCCATGTTCTTGAACCTATTCTGTCTATTCTTGGTTTTAGACCGTGGGAATTTACCTATTAAGTTAGGTCTACCCATATTCTTGAACCTGCTTCGTTATTCAAAATCTTTTTATGCCAATTATTATGTCCACCCTTTTTCATAGCATCTTTGGTTCATTCCCTATTTTCTACGAATCTATATTTATTTACAATCTAGGTTGAATCACGATTATACGAACGGTGGGAATGCGATTTGGGAAAAACACAAAAATAAACATAAATATAGGTGTAAGCTTGAAATTGGCATAGTTTGGAAACGAACATGATTCTGATTTATACAATTTTAGAACATGTGTTAAGACATGTGAATTGGGTAGATTTGACATGGATTATAGGTTATGAAATTTAGATCTAGTATTGGCCTGTAAACTGAAAAACTAGAATAATAAATCTAATTTGTATGTAGACTGTAAACTAGAAGAATAAATCTAGTTTTTGGGCATAAACGGTGAACTAGAATAGAAAATCTAGTTTGGCATATAAAATCTAGTTTAGCATAAACTGAAAATAAAGATGATAGATCTAAATTGCTACGAACTGTAGGTTAGGCAAATCAAGATTTGGGCCTAGAATATAAGTCTGTTAGCGACAAATGAATATAGGCCAAATTTGTTTAAAAAGGGGGAAATGGGCTGTAAGATAAATTGTTAACAATTTATAAACAAAAGAAAGATATTTTGATAACACCCCTTTTTATAACTCGTACCAGAAAGTTCTAGGGTGACAGAGAGGATAGTGTCTAGGCTTGGGTTTGGAAAATATAAGTTTCCTGCCCTCCCTGGCTATCCCTAACTGATCCGACGAACGGGATGGTTGCTTTCAAAACCAGGTTTGGAAATTAATCAGAAAACCCTTTGAACTTAGAAAACATGAATATGCCTAACCCCAGGTTAGACTGAGTTGCGGTGTAAACCTGCCCGGAACCGACCGGTACATCCAGTAACCGCAGCAATATCTGTCTAATGTGAGAGGTTGTGACTTTAATTTATTAATTAAAGCTAGAACAAGAAGGGGAGGGTTAAGTCCATAGGAACACTTAACCAACACAGTTAAAGCTAGAATGGGAAGGTTAAGACCATAGGAGCACTTAACCAACTTAACACTGTTAAGCTAGAATGGTAGGGTTAAGTCCATAGAAACACTTAACCAACTTAACACAGTTAAAGCTAGAATGGGAGGGTTAAGTCCATGGGAATACTTAGCCAAATTAACATGTTGACTAGACTAGAAGATGGGGTTAAGTAAAGTTAATACACTTAGCCAATTTAACATGTTAATTACACTAGAGGTTGGGGTTAAGTAATACACTTAGCCAATTTAATATGTTAGCTGGGTTGGACTGTAGGGTTAAGTAAACTTGAACACTTAACCATCAGAATATGATAAATGAATAGGGTTAAGTCTAAGACACGAAGAGATGATACTTAACCATTAATAACAGGTTTAGTTAAAACCGGTGGGAAAGGTTAAGTTAAAAAGGGAACACTTAACCAATACAGGATGAATGGGTAGGGTTAAGAAATACTTAACCAATATGACTTGGTTTGTGGTGGGGTTAAGTCAACATGAATACTGACAACACTTAACCAGTTTAACAGGATAAGGGAAGAGGGTTAAGTTAGCTTGAATCGACTAAAGACACTTAACCAATCCAACTTAACGGGAAAGAGAACTAAGTAGTAAAACTTAGTTAAGAAGACAATGATCCTGGAGACTAAGTGGTAAAACTTAGTTAGTAGAACTAAGTAGTAATTCTTAGTATAACACGAAGGAGCAGGCGCCCATCTGATTTTAAAGAAGACTCCAACGAATTGGGATACGAAGCCCGAGGCTTCGAGGGGACGTGAGGGTACTCTTGGTATCCCTCTGTGAGGCTGCAGATGATCCGCCTGGGCACACGGAGGTTAAGGTCTGCGGTAGAAGATCCAAGGGTATGCCTTGGTTGCAATATATGGCAACCAAAAGACTAGGATGGACCAGCGTGACTCGGCGAGAAGACGGAAGCCCTGTGATAGCAACTCGTCGTCTACCTACCATCTTCAGTCAAGCGAGACACGTGAAGCGGGAAGGCTGGAGGACTCATACGGACCACATACTTGCTATCTAGTTGTGGTTGCGGGGTGTTGTTGGCCATAGAATTAGTGGGGCAGATAGGGGCCTTCGTACAGTTCTCATTTTACAAGGGTGGCCTTCCATTAGTTGAGGGAGGGGTCGAGTGAGACCATAGCCACTGGAAAAACAGACCTTAACATCTGCATCGGCAGATATTGAAAGCTCCCGACCGAGTTCCGTATTTCTAGAGTAGCCCTGACAACGGAACTCGGACCGCACATTACTGGACATGTGCATCTAGACAAGCGATAACGATTCGCGATACATGCATGGGGAAAGTCTAGGAACATGTACCATTCTAGGTGGTGTGTCCTAGACTAAAGGGCATCGTTCGACAGGCAGCATAATCCCTAGTTTGGAACTAGGTGGCATAAACCCTGAATCCAAGAAGCGTTCAAAAAGATAGCGTAAGTTCTCGTTGAATCTAGAAGGCACTTGATAGAAAACCCTAGATTAGATCTAGGTAATAACCAATAAATGGATGCCTGAAGGCGATGGAAAATACAGGGATTGGGATCACGTTATCGTTACTAGTAGGGACACTAGTTAGGCGGTGCAGAGATATAGAAACCAGAATAATAAGGTAATAGTGAAGCAGAGAAAGTATTAAAGTATATCCAATTTATCTTGCCTTAGTATATCTTGTGGTAATCTTATCTTATCCTGTTGACCCTATCATCATGGTATTGTCTTGTATTCAGTTAATTCATGTCGTTTCATTTTTCCCTGTTCACATGCTAGAAGTTACTGACTTACTCAGGCTTTATGTCTGACTCTGTTTTTCTTTCGCTTCTTTTCTTCCGTTCCCCCCCGGTAGTTGAGGAGGGAATAGTATAACTCAGGATTAGATTGGACTGTTGCTCTTTCCCCAGCTTGAAGATTTGACGAAGTCGTCCTTGGATTCTCTTTCAGATGCTATGGCTGGCTCTTGCTACATTGGGGAATATAAAATGTTGTTTTATGCTTCTTTATTTTGTAAAGACAGATGATACTCTGATATTGTAAAAGAATCTTGTACAGACTATTTTATCAATAAAGCAAAGTTCTATTTTCCGTTGTTTAATATTTGTCTGTCTTGTAATTTATCTGCATCTTTTACCCAAAATGCTCCACAGAACTTAGTGCATTCCCTTTGTGAGTGACACTAACGGACGTGGGGTGTTACACGTGGTATCAGAGCTGAAGGTTACCGGATCAGATAAAGATTTGAAAAATTATTTTTCAAAAC
This sequence comes from Allium sativum, assembly GCA_030737875.1. NCBI lineage: Eukaryota > Viridiplantae > Streptophyta > Magnoliopsida > Asparagales > Amaryllidaceae > Allium > Allium sativum. The sequence continues at coordinate 169,596,272 of CM060923.1, forward strand.
AGTTTTTAAAGAAGCATTTTAAAAAGAAAAGTTTTGTATTAAAAGGCATATTCCCCAAAGCCATAAGCACTATCTTTTGATTCTCTGTTCGAGTCCTTGTTTCCTTCTTTCTTGAGTCTCTGGGGCTCCTGGCTTTCTGGGAGGTAACCTCATCGAAGGGCAAAGTAGTGCCCGACTTCCATCTATAGCCGTAGTAGTTTCACTTGCGGCCAGTTTTCTTTCAAGCTTTGTAGGGGATTATGTACGATGGAGGCAGCTTTCGAGAGATTTGTCAACATGATTACACACGGAAAAGGATGAGGAGTTTGGCAAAAGAGCACAACCCAAGGATGAGGAAAATCGTGGATGTAGACTTGGCTCACAAAGGAGGAAGGGATTATAAAACCTAAGACAAGAGGAAGTATCTTTACTCGGGTATGATAGGGCATATAATTAAGGATGAGGGCAAGAACAAAGGACAAGATTTTCAGAAGGGCAAGTACATACTATGCGTACCTAGGAGAAAGGTAGTAAAATTCTGTTGGAAGAGTCTAGTTTTTCTGTTCGTACTCTTTCCTTTTTAGCGCTTCGCATTTGTTTATATTTGCTTCCATAGTTGAGTCTCTGCACCTTAGTACTTGTATAGTAGAAAGATCCCACTAGAGTCTCAAATCCCATTTGGTGGTCCGACTAGTTTATTTTTGGTTAGTAGGGATTTGAGGATAGCTATCGAGTTTGCTTATATCATCTCACGAGGATCGTCTAAATTTGGAGGAGATATTCCTTGGGTGTTTGTCTGATATTGGTTTAGGCCTTTGGGGCTTGTACTTGAGGAATGTCGAGTTCGTCTAGGATGGTTTGCGTGAGAGAGGAATAGTTGTGGCAGGTACTCTAAAAAGCACGTAGTAACCTTTCGACCTCTATAGTTATGGCATGGCGGATAAGAGGGAGACCTCTAATCATCTTAGTACATATACTTGGTACCGTGATTGACATCTGTTTATTTTGGAATTGGAGGTCAAAAACTTCACAATCATGAAGTTAAATTAGTTAAGATACAGTGGAGTAAAGCTCAAGAAGGCTAGATACTAGAGTCATAACCTTTTTCTTAAGGGTGCATCCTTGATTTCTTTGTGTAGGAGCTTTACGCATAATTGTTTCTCTCTTTCCGAAGTATATCACCTAGGTCGTATCTGCGATCCTTAGGTAGAAGCCAATGGATGTAAACAGGTATTCGGAACATGTTATGGTTGAATGGTTGCAAGTGGTTGCAAATGGTTGCTCGTGGATGCATATACATACGTATTAAGCCCTAGATCAGCTCAGACGCCTTAGTATTGCATTCACATATATGCATTTGTTTACGAATTTAACTTGATATGTTAGCATATGGATGTTGCATATGGATGAATGGCTATGCACGCATGTAGTATTTACATGACTAGGGATGTTTGCATGCATGATTGGACGCATGGCACTAACATGATTTGCATTAAGGAGGTCAACTGAATCAGTAGACCGCCTGATTTTGCATTAGATAGAGACATATACACACACTATGCATATGAACATGAAAGCATTAGAAATCTTTTAAGGACAATGAATGCCTGTGATTGAATGGTTGAGTAGATGGGTGATTGGATGGTAGGACACATTCTTCCTAACTTGAAGATTTCGGGGACGAAATCCTTTTAAGTGGGGGAGAATGTAACACCCCGTAATTCTGTGACATTAAGATTCTCAAATAAAAGTATAATTAATTTTTAAAAGAAAAATTAAAAGAAAAAGATCCATGCAGTTGTTTAATTTAAGTATTGTAACTAACATGAAAAAGAGAAGTAAGGAGAGAACAATAATTATTATTGTTCTAAGACTTATTAACAAAAGCCTCAGTAGCTCAGTTGGTTAAGGCATTGGATTTGTAGCATGGAGGTCGGGGGTTCGAACCCCGGCGGCGGCATAATTTTTTATCTTTGTTTTAGAGAGGGCCAACTGAACATGCAAATATATGTACGTATACAAATTCAAAATTTGAAAGGATAAGAACGCACATATAAGGAAATAAAGAATATATATATATACATATGAGAATATAAATATATATATATATATATATATGAAAAAATATATGTATACGAAAGATAAAATTCAATATAAGGCTACAGTCAATGAAATATGGCAACATCATTTGAATTTTGAAAATAAAATGAAAGTTGTGCGTATATAAACACGCGTAAAATGGTCGTTAGAGGAATGATATACATATAAGAATATTTCATGTGAATAAAACAGTTAAATAAATTCCAGAAATTCAAAAGTTCGAAAATCAAACTTCTACGCCAAAACAATTCATTCGAAATTCAAATTTCTACGCCAAAATAGCTTGTGGGACCCAATGCTGACTCAGCACTGCGTGTATGATAAGGTTTGGCTACATTCATCTACGTACCTGGACTATTTTCTTAACCGGGTTCAATGCTGACTCAGCGCTGCGTGTATGATAAGGTCTTGAGCAGCTATATAAACAGCCCTAGTCTTCATTCTCTTTGCACCAATTCTCTTCTATCCTTATGCTGCTAAGATTCATGGCTTCTTCCCCTCCTCTAAATTTTCTTAAATAATTAAAATAAAATATAAATTCAAGACATGGAGATTCTGCTCAAATCTGCTCAAGAGAAGATTCAAATCAAAGTGAAGAATTCAAAGGCTAAATCAACAAACCTCGAGCAACGACATACGAATCTTAGCATCGCCGTTCTTCTATTCTAGATCTAATTTCTGTAAGTCAGTTGTTTCTAGATTTGAACGTTTTTGCTTTATTTTGTGACATGAAATTAAAGGAATAAAAGAATATGCCAAATCTCTCTCTCTCTATTCGAATCTGTGTTTATACTCTTGGACTAAATTAAGAACTGTTATGATTCAAGGACAAATAAGACTTTGCCTAAGACCGTTGCCTATGACTATGGATTCTGAGAACATGTGCCTTTGGACTATGAACATAAGCCTTTGATTTTGGGACATAAAACATTGCCTATGACGGTGACTTATGACTGTGGGAATTATTTTCCCTTTTGACTATGAATATTGCCTATGACTATGGACATGTGCCTATGACTATGAACACAAGCCTTTGATTTGGACATAAAGTATTACCTATGACATAACAACGGTGATTTAAACACCTATGATTCATGACTAGGAAAATTGTTGCTTAGGTTTTGTGACTATGAAATTGGGTCTAAAACCCGATTTATCTATTCTGTCTGTTCTTGATTTTCTTTGGTTTTAGACGATGGGAATTTACCTATTAAGTTAGGTCTACCCATGTTCTCGAACCTATTCTGTCTATTCTTGGTTTTAGACCGTGGGAATTTACCTATTAAGTTAGGTCTACCCATATTCTTGAACCTGCGTCGTTATTCAAAATCTTTTTATGCCAATTATTATGTCCACCCTTTTTCATAGCATCTTTGGTTCATTCCCTATTTTCTACGAATCTAGATTTATTTACAATAGGTTGAATCACGATTCTACGAACGGTGGGAATGCGATTTGGGAAAAACACAAAAATAAACATAAATATAGTTGTAAGCTTGAAATTGGCATAGTTTGGAAACGAACATGATTCTGATTTATACAATTTTAGAACATGTGTTAAGACATGTGAATTGGGTAGATTTGACATGGATTATAGGTTATGAAATTTAGATCTAGTATTGGCCTGTAAACTGAAAAACTAGAATAATAAATCTAGTTTGTATGTAGACTGTAAACTAGAAGAATAAATCTAGTTTTTGGGCATAAACGGTGAACTAGAATAGAAAATCTAGTTTGGCATATAAAATCTAGTTTAGCATAAACTGAAAATAAAGATGATAGATCTAAATTGCTATGAACTGTAGGTTAGGCAAATCAAGATTTGGGCCTAGAATATAAGTCTGTTAGCGACAAATGAATATAGGCCAAATTTGTTTAAAAAGGGGGAAATGGGCTGTAAGATAAATTGTTAACAATTTATAAACAAAAGAAAGATATTTTGATAACACCCCTTTTTATAACTCGTACCAGAAAGTTCTAGGGTGACAGAGAGGATAGTGTCTAGGCTTGGGTTTGGAAAATATAAGTTTCCTGCCCTCCCTGGCTATCCCTAACTGATCCGACGAACGGGATGGTTGCTTTCAAAACCAGGTTTGGAAATTAATCAGAAAACCCTTTGAACTTAGAAAACATGAATATGCCTAACCCGAGGTTAGACTGAGTTGCGGTGTAAACCTGCCCGGAACCGACCGGCACATCCAGTAACAGCAGCAATATCTGTCTAATGTGAGAGGTTGCGGCTTTAATTTATTAATTAAAGCTAGAACAAGAAGGGGAGTGTTAAGTCCATAGGAACACTTAACCAACACAGTTAAAGCTAGAATGGGAAGGTTAAGACCATAGGAGCACTTAACCAACTTAACACTGTTAAGCTAGAATGGTAGGGTTAAGTCCATAGAAACACTTAACCAACTTAACACAGTTAAAGCTAGAATGGGAGGGTTAAGTCCATGGGAATACTTAGCCAAATTAACATGTTGACTAGACTAGAAGGTGGAGTTAAGTAAATTTAATACACTTAGCCAATTTAACATGTTAATTAGACTAGAGGTTGGGGTTAAGTAATACACTTAGCCAATTTAATATGTTAGTTGGGTTGGACTGTAGGGTTAAGTAAACTTGAACACTTAACCATCAGAATATGATAAATGAATAGGGTTAAGTCTAAGACACGAAGAGATGATACTTAACCATTAATAACAGGTTTAGTTAAAACCGGTGGGAAAGGTTAAGTTAAAAAGGGAACACTTAACCAATACAGGATGAATGGGTAGGGTTAAGAAATACTTAACCAATATGACTTGTTTTTGGTGGGGTTAAGTCAACATGAATACTGACAACACTTAACCAGTTTAACAGGATAAGGGAAGAGGGTTAAGTTAGCTTGAATCGACTAAAGACACTTAACCAATCCAACTTAACGGGAAAGATAACTAAGTAGTAAAACTTAGTTAAGAAGACAATGATCCTGGAGACTAAGTGGTAAAACTTAGTTAGTAGAACTAAGTAGTAATTCTAAGTATAACACGAAGGAGCAGACACCCATCTGATTTTAAAGAAGACTCCAATGAATTGGGATACGAAGCCTGAGGCTTCGAGGGGACGTGAGGGTACTCTTGGTATCCCTCTGTGAGGCTGCAGATGATCCGCCTGGGCACACAGAGGTTAAGGTCTGCGGTAGAAGAGCCAAGGGTATGCCTTGGTTGCAATATATGGCAACCAAAAGACTAGGATGGACCAGCGTGATTCAGCGAGAAGACGGAAGCCCTGTGATAGCAACTCGTCGTCTACCTACCATCTTCAGTCAAGCGAGACACGTGAAGCGGGAAGGCTGGAGGACTCATACGGACCACATACTTGCTATCTAGTTGTGGTTGCGGGGTGTTGTTGGCCATATAATTAGTGGGGCAGATAGGGGCCTTCGTACAGTTCTCATTTTACAAGGGTGGCCTTCCATTAGTTGAGGGAGGGGTCGAGTGGGACCATAGCCACTGGAAAAACAGACCTTAAGATCTGCATCGGCAGATATTGAAAGCTCCCGACCGAGTTCCGTATTTCTAGAGTAGCCCTGACAACGGAACTCGGACCGCACATTACTGGACATGTGCATCTAGACAAGCGATAACGATTCGCGATACATGCGTGGGGAAAGTCTAGGAACATGTACCATTCTAGGTGGTGTGTCCTAGACTAAAGGGCATCGTTCGACAGGTAGCATAATCCCTAGTTTGGAACTAGGTGGCATAAACCCTAAATCCAAGAAGCGTTCAGAAAGATAGCGTAAGTTCTAGTTGAATCTAGAAGGCACTTGATAGAAAACCCTAGATTAGATCTAGGTAATAACTAATAAATGGATGCCTGAAGGCGATGGAAAATACAGGGATTGGGATCACGTTATCGTTACTAGTAGGGACACTAGTTAGGCGGTGCAGAGATATAGAAACCAGAATAATAAGGTAATAGTGAAGCAGAGAAAGTATTAAAGTATATCCAATTTATCTTGCCTTAGTATATCTTGTGGTAATCTTATCTTATCTTATCCTGTTGACCCTATCATCATGGTGTTGTCTTGTATTCAGTTAATTCATGTCGTTTCATTTTTCCCTGTTCACATGCTAGAAGTTACTGACTTACTCAGGCTTTATGTCTGACTCTGTTTTTCTTTCGCTTCTTTTCTTCCGTTCCCCCCCCCCCGGTAGTTGAGGAGGGAATAGTATAACTCAGGATTAGATTGGACCGTTGCTCTTTCCCCAGCTTGAAGATTTGACGAAGTCGTCCTTGGATTCTCTTTCAGATGCTATGGCTGGCTCTTGCTACATTGAGGAATATAAAATGTTGTTTTATGCTTCTTTATTTTGTAAAGACAGATGATACTCTGATATTGTAAAAGAATCTTGTACAGACTATTTTATCAATAAAGCAAAGTTCTATTTTAAGCTGTTTAATATTTGTTTGTCTTGTAATTTATCTGCATCTTTTACCCAAAATGCTCCATAGAACTTAGTGCATTCCCTTTGTGAGTGACACTAACGGACGTGGGGTGTTACAATATAGATAGATACATATATATATGTGTGTGTATATATATATATGTATGTATGTTTGTAAAAAAATACACATGTTTTACGGACTCAATTCAATAAAGTAAACTCGTGCATAGCTTTAAATTCAGATATTTGATCCAATCTTTTATGTTACTTTACTATTGGTACATAATACAATTGCCTATAACTCAACAAAGTTGTGCGGTTATGGGGCCAAATGTTTTCCATGTTTCTTATATCGTGAAAATTATAGCGTCAGATTAACAGGATCTACATATGCTTATCGAATCAATCAAGTAGATGTAAACTTAGTATTTGGTGCTTCCTATAGAAACATCACTGTTAAATTAAGTTGAAGCGTCTTCAGTGTTGTTGCCTTCTTAAGTTTGCTAAATCCTATACAACTCAGGGGTTGTATATGAGACAACACATTTAGATATCCCATGCACATGTACGCATAAGCACGCACGTGCATGCATGCACACACATATACATACAATCTTCAAATGCACGTTTATAGCAATTGTCATTTTAATATTAACATCATCGGTTGAAATGAGTGTAACATCCCGAGATTTTGCGACAATTTAAATTATTAAATTTTATGTGATCTTGGACAATGTTGGTTTGAATATTAAAAAATTTATTTTGTTTATGTTGATTTATAATGAAAGTTGAAACTTAATATTTAAATATTTTGATTTGTGTAAGTTATTATTGAAATACAAAAATTGGACTATTTGAAAATCAATATTGAAATTCATATAAAAGAAATTTTATTTCTGAAATTTATTTGAATTCTATTTTTGATTTGATTAGCGATTATAAATCGTTGAATTCAATAAGTTAAAACTTAATATTTTATTAATAAATATGTGAATTGTCATTTTACAAACGATCTCAAAATTCGATGAAATTAATTTTATTTGATCCGAAATTGTGAATTAGTATACGATCAAAAATTTCATAGCCAACGGAGTTATAGTTTGATCGTAATAAATTAAAATGTGTAGAAGTTTGTGTGTATAATTTAATTAAATAGTTGAGTTTTAGAGGAAACCGCTAGAGACTTTGGAATTTGGCTCTGAAACCTATTCCATTGTGTTCAGAAGGCGTCAAAACATATTGCTAGGCAGTAAACGGGCCTGATTTGGACTTAGTCCGAATTTTGGCTTTAAATACACGTAAAACGAGAAATATTATTATTTTATTCAAAAACCCTAATTTAATTTCTGAGCCGCCGTGCTTTTTATTTCGATGGCCACCCTTGTAATGACCCGCATTTTCCAGTGGTATAATAATTAATTTACTTAATTATTTATATGGTGATTAGAGAATTTAATGGTCATTTAATTAAATAATGGTGAATATTTAATTTATTTAATTATTTATATGGTGATTAGAGAATTTAATTATTATATTGTGGTTGATAGACATTATTATAATATCAAAAGGTTTTTGATATAAGATATTTTGGATTCTCATAAGGGAAAAACCCGTTCCGTTATACGGCGTGGTCTTATGTGATATCGTTTAGTTGTTCAAACTGTTTTACTCATACCAGTCCCATGACTGACCCGGAGTTTATTTTGTTTTGGTTTCCCTAAACTCTTAGGTGTCTAAATTTGTATGGGCAGTCAAGTAGTCGGGATTTACAGATACTTGAAGAACTGGAGCAGGAGGCTTCAGGATCATATAGATATAGTTATTTCCGCCATGTTGTAACTGCTGTACTTTGATAATGATGTATATTCAAGTACAGATGTATATTTCAAAGTTATGTTACATATATTATATGTTATTCGTTCCGCTGTGAGATTCGTGTTACTCTGATGTTGTGTTCTTCTTCTTCTTCTATTCTAAGTTTCTATCTTATCTTTTCTCACCCTCTAATTTCTTTCATTAATCATCCGGTATTTTCGATCCTTGGATGTTCGATATGTGTTGTATATCGGATAACCAAAGTCGCCAAAAACCCGGGTCATTACAGTTGGTATCAGAGCTTAAGGTTAAGTAATTACCTTGGCTCTGTGGCGTGACTCGGTAGAGATAGGGTTAGTAATACCCTAGATTGAGTTTGAGTGTATATATACGAGTGAACGTATTTGTTATTGATATAAAAATTTGTTTTATATTGTGGAGATTTATTGGTTGAGTCGTTAATGAGTTCTGGTCGATCAGTTTGATCCACTGTATCGGTAGGAGTTGGTAAACACTTGAATACGATGAACCGTCATGGTATGTTTTGAAAAGAGGGTAAACGAAATAATTTTGAACCAAATTATATTTTGATATAAAGGATTTATATTGGAATGATTATAATATATTGGATATATTGGTTGTGATTATAATCGAGTAAGATTATAAGTAAAATGGTTATGAAAATAATCGATCAGAATTCATATAAGTGAATTATATGAAATCGAAATGAATTAAATCTGAAATTCAAATCGGAATTTAATTAAAATTCTGGAAAATTGGATAAGTGTCTGTAAATGGATTTGGATTAAAAATAAGGAAAATTTAAGATCCTGGGAGATTTTAAATTGTTTTACAAGCAGTATGAATAATATTTTGAAATGAATTTCAAAGTGGAAATGTTTAGAAATGGTTTTATAATATTGAACTCACTTCGATCGCTGGAAAATAGATTCTGATGATGACAGCTGCATCATCAGTATTCATTTTCGAGTTGTAAGTGACGAATTACTACCAGAGATACTGTTTTGAATTTATTTTGGGAGTGACAAGTTTTGTTGAATTTCAAAAAGGAAAATTTGATTTTTGAGAAGAGTAAACTGTTTAAAAACTTCCAGGGAAAGACTGTTTGAATTAAAAACAAATTTAACAGAAATTTGTGAAAGCAAATTTGAATTAAAGTAAAGCCAGTAAAGTGGTAACTGAGATTGAATTAGAATGATATCAAGGCAAATTGGATTGTGAGATTCAAATTTGAAGTGTAATGTGATAATCAAGTTAAGAGTTTGGAATCGAGAAGAAACTCGAGTTGAAATGATATTTGGCTCAGATATAAGCGAATGGTTGTGTTGTGGATAAACGTAGATTGGAATTTGATTGGGATGACCCTTGTATCCGCTGAATTGATAACAGGTGGAAAGGATATAATGATATGCCGACAAAAGGTACAAGTTTATATTTCTATTGGATATAAGATTTATGAGCCAAATTGGCAAGCCGCTTGGCTGTTTGATTTTCTTTTGGGTTGAAGATGGCCTAGAGAGGCGAGTGGTGGTTTGACGTATTGACCAGTACAAAGGAGGTGGTGGCGAAATTTTCGAAAAAATTAAGGCATTAGAAAATTTTCAGGATTTTTGAAAATTTTCGTTGATAAGAATTAAAAATTTAATTGAAATTAAATTGGTTCAGTTGAAACTAGAGTTAAAGAAGTGAACAAATAAGTTCTAACCAGTAGATAGGGTCGTCTTCTAGCTTTAGCAATTTCGAGGACGAAATTATTTTAAGTGGGGAAGAATGTAATGACCCGCATTTTCCAGCGGTATAATAATTTATTTATTTATTTATTTATATGGTGATTAGAGAATTTAATGGTCATTTAATTAAATAATGGTGAATATTTAATTAAAATAATAAATTAAATAATAAATTTAATTCTGAAAATAATCAGAATTTACTGAAATGGCGATATGGTGTGAACAGGATCATCTGTGATATTTAATTCAGTTTAGAATTTATTTAAAATAACGAATATATTATTTGAACGAAGTTTGAACGTATAATTTATAATATAATTAAAATCGAGCTCGAAATGGCGCTGCAGTTCTTAAATTGGTGATTTGAACTTCAACTGAGTGTACAGGATTCGTTTTAAGCCGGATTTCTGTGAAACAAGAAACGTGTGGAGCTAGTGGAGTATATCTTTCTAGTAGAAGAGAAAAATCAGGATTTTGTCGTGTAGATTTTGATTTATGTCCAAATCAAATTTTAGAAAAGTCGCTGTGGAATTCCTTTATAATTTATAAAGGAATTATTTATATTTTAAAAAAGAATTTCAATATAAATCGAATATCGGGTTGACCCAGATTTGAAATATCGAGCTGGAAATTCATATAGGAATATTCTAGAGTTATATGGTATTACACTGTGAATATATACGAAAATATTAATTTATTAATATTTTATTTAATTATATTTAAATATATTTATATATTTAAATGGGTCATTCAGAACTTCAAAAATAGCCACTTCTGCAAACGAAGTCGGAATTCGACGAAACTAATTTTGTTGGATCCGCAACATCAAATTATTGCTAGATTCCAAGTTCCGTGATTTTTAGAGTCACTGTATGGCCGTACGGATTTTTAGAGTGAAAAATAGTCAGTATTTTGACGGTTAAAAATACACTGTGTGAGCATACAAAGTCGGAATTCGACGAAACCAGTTTTGTTGGGACCGTAATGTCGAACTCTAGCTGCATGTCCAGTTTCGTGATTTTTGGGTATCGTATGTGATTACAGGAATTTTAAAAGACAAAATAAAATTGTAGTTGATTTTAAATTAATATAATAATCAAAAATAAAAATATCTAAAATTCCTATAAATACCCCACAAAATCTCCCTAAACCTAATTCAACCCATTCACAAGTCAAAGAAAAATGCGCTGTTCATTTCTTCCAGGGAAAAACAAATTCGCAGCCTCTAAAATTCAATAGAAAATTAAAACAAAAGTTATAAATCCTCAAATGTATATAGTCGCGATCCTCGTCACTTTCTCTTCGATTTAAGACCACTTTTGAAGCATGCAATTCTTGTTGGTGAACTCGACGAATTTTCCAGCGGCCGTTGTTTGAGCTAGGGTTGGGAATCGGTGGATATAGAAGCACTGATTTGTATTTTGGGCGTCATTTTTGGATTCCTTGATTGAAACTGCACCTCGCCTCCAAGTTTTGTTGGATTCCGCTGCAATTGAGGTCGCTGACCTCCTGTAGTAGTTGAAGGACGCGTTCGAGAGGGAAGCATCGAGTTATGGTCGAGGAGTATGGTTGGAAAGAGGGTTCGAAGGGAGAGGTAATGGTGAACTTGATCTATGATTTAGTGAAGAAATGAGGTTGTGAAGGAGGATGGATGGAGTGTGAATGGTGCGTTTGAAGGAGCAGGTATCGCAGCAGGTATTTGGGGAAGAAGAAAGGAACGGTGGGCTTTTGAAATGGGTGATGGGCCGTCTAATAAAGGTTAAGGCCCGGTTGAAATATAAATCATGTTTTATTTTAGTTTAAAATCGTATTAACTTTAAAACGTCGTAACTTCTACATACGATATCAGATTGACGAACCGTAAGTTGCTTTTGGACCGTATGGACGAGAGCTTCACAATGAAGCTGACTGGAAGTGGATTGGGGCTAGTTACGATTTATGGCGAAATGTGAGTAAATCTCACTAACTCTGAACAATTTACAATTTCATGTTGTATTTTTAGAACTATCAAATATTGGCTGATTGACTTTGTGTTGACTGTTTGATTGAATTGCTAGTCAGTTAGTTGAATTTCTATATTGATTCTGTTTAACAGAATATATCATATGGAACTGAAATTGATGTTGATTTTATTGTGTAACATCTGTGGATGCAGGGAAACAGGTTGGAGGAATCCGACTGGGTTCCTCAACAGTTATTTTATTGTTTTTCATATATTTTGATATATGACGTGAATTATAATCTGTTGTGATTATGTGTGTTTGGACGATATTTATCATTGTTATATGGTATGTTAAATACCATAGGATGTGGAAAAGGGGATTTTCAAAGTGTATTTTGAAAATGAATTATTTATAAAAATCGATGGATTTTATATAGAAAATGAAAAGGATTTTTATAAAAGGAAATAATTATAAAATCGAAGGATAAGTTATAATAAAGGAAATATTTATTTGTTAGAATAAATAGAATAGAATAAAGGAGATATTTATTTGTTAAATAAATAGAATCGAAAAGGAAATATTTGTAAACCATTTACAAATAGAAAAGATAAAGGAGATATTTATTTGTTAAATAAATAGAATTGAAAAGGAAATATTTATAGGGAATAAATATGTTAAAATAGAATCGAAAAGGAAATATTTGTAAACCATTTACAAATAGAAAAGATAAAGGAAATATTTATTTGTTAAATAAATAGAATTGAAAAGGGAATAGTTATTTGTAAGTAAACAAATAGAAAAGGAATAAATTAAAGGAATTAATCAAGTTAGAATTAATCGTTTAGAGTTAATCGAATATAAAGTTATTCGAAATAGAGTTTATCGAATATTAGTATTCGAAATATAGTTAAATCAAATGGAGTTAAACAGAAATTGGAAAACTGACTAGAGATTAATAAGTTGATTGTAACACCCCGTATGTTAAATAACTTGTTATAACATAAATCAGAGCAGAATTAAATTTAATATTCTGAATCAGGGGAAACGGGCTGTGCCATTGCGTTCGTCTCGGAAAAATACGCGAAATAGAGTCCGAGTTTTCGTAAATCGGAGTCCGTATGACCAAGTTATGGCCCGTCAAAGTTTCACGAAAAATCAAAAACAAAAACTGCTCATGTTTTGAGGCCCGGGATGAGTTTTGGGCTGTTTTTTTTGGGCCCTAAATGGTTCCTACACTTGACTTCTTCCCCAAGACATGCTTTAAAGGCTAGGATTGGTTCTAGGGTATATCCTATGGTCCTAAAACATCTAACTAATCTATATATACACCCTAATACCCCCCTTATCCTTACCAAAAATAGATCTAAGGCCATTATGCCACCACTTAGAAAATTGGAGAGCCTCCACTAAAAATCCTAAGAGGATTTGCAAGCTAATCTACATCTTCTTCTACTTAATCATTGGGATTTGCTTCATTTAACTTGCTAATCTTGTTTTGGTGAGCTTCTATCCCCTTAATAATCAATTATTGAATTGATTATGATAAGATGTGATAAAGTATGGCTATGTTTGTGGATCCATATATTTATGCAAGCTTGATGTAGTGAATATTATGTGTTTTGCAAGTTATATGCCTTATGTCATGCAAGTTTCATAATATGTAATCATGATATTTTTATGCAAGTTGTTTCATGATGTTTATGATGCAAAACACTAAGTGAATATGGATCCATTATGCAAACATGTTATGCAAGTATGTGAGTACTTATGCAAGTCATGTATATGCTTATATGCATGATTAACATCTTATGCAAGTATATGAATGTTTATGCAAGTTATGTATATGTTGAAATGCAAGTTTAACATAATATGCAAGCTATGCAAGTATATGAATGTTTATGCAAGTTATGTATATGTTGAAATGCAAGTTTAACATAATATGCAAGCCTATGCAAGTATGTGAATGTTTATGCAAGTTATGTATATGTTGAAATGCAAGTTTAACATAATATGCAAGCTATGCAAGTATATGAATGTTTATGCAAGTTATGTATATGTTGAAATGCAAGTTTAACATAATATGCAAGCCTATGCAAGTATGTGAATGTTTATGCAAGTTATGTGTATGTTGAAATGCAAGTTTAACATAATATGCAAGCTTATGCAAGTATATGAATGTTTATGCAAGTTATGTATATGTTGAAATGCAAGTTTAACATAATATGCAAGCCTATGCAAGTATGTGAATGTTTATGCAAGTTATGTATATGTTGAAATGCAAGTTTAACATGATATGCAAGCTTATGCAAGTATATGAATGCTTATGCAAGTATGTGAGTGCTTATGCAAGTTAAGTATATGCTAAAATGCAAGTTCTACATGTTATGCAAATCACATGTATGATGATATGTAAGTTCATATGCAACATGTTATGCAAATCACATGTTTGATGATATGTAAGTTCATATGCAACATGTTATGTAAGACACATGTTTGATAATATGCAAGTTTGGGTTGAATATAGTTGGGTTAATACATGCTCATATATGCAAGTTGACATCCTCTTAACCCATGATAAAGTTATATGCTAAACCCATGTTATGTGTGGTAAATCTTCCCTTTATTATGTTATGTCATAATGACGATTTACGTTGGGAACGATGGGGTTAATTAATATGTTAATTAAAAGTATGTTGAAATGGGTATGATTAAGCATACCATAAAAAAAAAAAATTAATTACCATAAGTGGGAATTTACCTATTGAGTTAGGTCTACCCCATGGGAATTTACCTATTGAGTTAGGTCTACCCATGTTATGGAAAATTTGATATTAATTAGGGATAATTAATATGGGGGTGATTAATTAGGTTTAATTAATCAACTAAGACACGAGGTTGGACCCTTTTGTAGCGGAAGTCTGCCCGGAACCGACCGGCCATCCAGCGGCTACAAATGATTGGCCCAATGTGAGAGGTCTTAGTCATAAATTAAATACATGATTAAAGTAAAGACACGAGGTTAGGCCCTTTTGATGACAGAAGTCTGCCCGGAACCAACCGGCATATCCAGCAGTCATAAAAGACGGTCTAATGTGGGAGGTCTTTATGAGGTCATGATCTTAATTAATGAATTAAGAAACACTTAACCATATTAGCATGTAAGTGGGACATGAGGGGTTAAGTGGGTGCCTTGGGGTGGCATGATGAGACTAGTGGGTTGCCTTGGGTGGCAATAGAAAAATACGATTAGAATACTTAACCAAGGTGGAACATGTAATTAAACATGATAAAAGGGTTAAGTAAGTGCCATGGGTGGCATGTGAGAATACGATTAGAATACTTAACCAAGGTGGAACATGTAATTAAACATGATTAAGGGGTTAAGTAAGTGCCATGGGTGGCATGTGGGAATCTAGTGGGTGCCCTAAGTGGCAATTGAAATATGATTAAAGGACTTAACCAAGATTTATAACATGTAAGAGGACATGGTTAAAGGGTTAAGTGGGATGCACTAGATTAAACGACAAGCTTAAGTAGTAGCTTGTGGGGGCCCATTTCAACCAGTATCCCTAACGTATCTTTGTAGGCTCGACTCTAGTCGGGTGACGGGACACGCATATTGGGCTTGACTGTAAGAGGCCAAAACGGGTTAGCGGTGGCAACGCGGGATCAACGGGTTTCATATGCGTGTGTGGACCCGGGCTGGTTGGTAAGTCGTTGTTGCATCGTGTAGATATAAAGCCGTGCACAGTGATATTATATGGTAGCCACTTTGGGGAATGATACACCCCCTTTTGTGGGACCAGCACGGGTATCTACGGTAGGGAGCCGATCGCTTGGGGGTAGTGGGTACACCTAGTAAAAATAGGGGCAGACGGCACCTGTGTAGGGGTACAGGAAACTACCGGGTAAAAATTACTAAGTACACTTAGTGGGATCAACCTTTAAGTAGGAATTACTCTTGGTGGGTAAAACTGGTGTGGTGCAGTGTAGGAATTACCCTTGGTGAATAAGTCTGGTGTGGTGCAGTTAGTAATTATCCTTGGGTGGGTAGATGCGTCTTTACGGTTATCTTAGTTCGTCCTGTGTTCGTGGGCAACTTAGTGTAGTCATTATCCCCAAAGATACCATACCGAGTTCATATCATACCCTAATTACTTTAATAATTGTATTATTAAGGAGATAGGGTTCACTCAGGCTTATGTCTGACCCCCGTTGTTTTTATCTTTTTCCTTCAGGACCTCAGGTTGGGCCTAGTGCTAGTGGGCTTTGATCAGTTTGCTTTATCTATCTCTTGGAGCTCGGACCGTAGATGTAGAGCTCAGCTTATCTTATCTTTTCTGTTATGGCTATTTGTTATGAGTAGTGGGATTATGTACTTATTTTATTCAGGATGGATATTTTGTACTTGACTCTTGTTATGGTTTTATGATGTAACCAAACATGTTTTACTTTCCGCTGCTATGAGATGATGTTTTAAATTTTCAAGTATTACATTATATCTGTCTTGTTGTAATTTTACTGTTCTATACTCACTAAAAATACTCCACCGATGCTATGGCATTCCCTTAGTGAGTGACTATAGCGGGTGTGGGGTGTTACACGTGGTATCAGAGCAAAGGTTACCGAAACAGATAAAATTTTTAGAAAACTATTTTTCTAAAACATTTTTGGAAAAGGTATTTTCAAAAACATGTCTTTTAGGAGAAAAGTTTTTGAAAGAAAAGCATAATCCCCGATAGCCATATCTTTATCTCTCGAATTCTCCATTTTGGATCTTTCCCTTTTTCGTCTCAGCATGGCTGAAGATCTTTTTCTTCCGGATAGTGTAGCGGTACCAGTATGGTATAGGAGGTTGTTAGAGGCTAGGGCCGCCGCTGCAGGTCCAGCAAATGTTCCTCCTCCACCCGTTGCACTCGTTTCTCCTCGCACGGATACTTTTGCTATGACTTGTAGGAAGTTTAAGGCTATGGGAGGAAAACCTTTTGTGGGAGCTAGGGATTGGCTTAATGAGACGGAAGAATTGATGGAAATCTTGGAAATAGAAGAGGGAAAGAAAGTCAGGTTGGCCGCTTGGTTAATGGAAGGAGAGGCCTCGTTCTGGTGGGAGGTCACTAATGAAGAACGCCCGATTGACTCTTGGGTGGATTTCAGGCATAGGTTTGATGCAAAGTTTCTCTCAAAAGCAGAAGAAAATATGCATAAGGAAGAGAAGGGTACCAATGCTAGTAAAGCACCCGAGAAGAAAGGAGATCAGAAGAGACCTCAACAACAACAGCAAAACAAAGGTGGCAAGGGAAAGAAGAGGTGCTTCAATTGTGGGACACTAGGCCACCTAAACAAAGATTGTCGCAAGAAGACTAAGACTGGCTGCTTCCACTGTGGCGAAGCAGGGCATCTGATGAAAAACTGTCCAAAGAAGGAGCAAGGGACGGGGTCTACCTCAGGAGGACTGGTGCAAGCTCATGTGGCACCAGGTCAGGCTAGGGGGCAAGTACAGGCTCTCGCGATTCGGGAAAGAGGTAGAACTACTTCTATTGAAAGTCTAGTTTTTCTAATCGATCATCCTGTCCATACTTTATTTGATTTTGACGCATTAAGTTCGTTTATCTCATCATTACTAGTAGAGTCACTGCACTGAGACACCAGTTGGTAGATGATCCCTTAGTTGTTTCAAACCCAATTGGGCTCTATGATGTGTTTGGGTTTGAAAGTTTCTATACTTAGCGTTGGGTTTAGATGTGATGCTTGTTGGGCTTCACGGGCTATGGGTTAGTGGGCATGGACTGGTTATCCAGTAGGGGTGCCGTTCTTGATTTTGAGGGGAGAGTTGTTAGGCTTATGGGCCGCTTGGGTGACACTCTTGAGATCTCTTGTAATCCCATAGAATCTGTTATGCTAAGATATCTAGAATCGCTTGACACGCAGGTCGAGAGTTTGCAATTTATAGGGTGGTCCGGGAATACTCGGATGGGTTTGGAGGAGGTGAAGGGCTTACCTCCGGAACGGGAGATTGACTAACGAATATATTTGGTAGACGATGCCAAATCAGTATCTTGGCCAGTGTGCCACAAGGCTCCTCGTGAGGGGAGGGAACTCCATAAGCGAGTAGGCGATTTGCTTGAGAAGGGGTCATAAGACGAAGTATATCGGAGTGGGGCGCTCCAGTAGTTTTTGCGGATGGGTCCCTCAGACTTTGTGTAGGCTAAAGAGAACTAAAGAAACTCACAAAGAAGAATAGATACCCATCGCCGAGGATTAATGATCTCTTTGATCAGTTGGCTGGCGCCTCAGTATTTTTGTAGTAGGACTTAGCCACGGGATTTCATCAGTTGAGAGTGGCTGAGAATAGTATAGAGAAGACTGCCTTGAGGACTCCAGATGATTTCTTTTATGAGTGGCTGGTGATGCCATTGGGTTTGACGAACGCCCCCGCATACTTTGTTGATTTGATGAGAAGGGTGTTCAGGGAGTACCTAAATAAGTTTGTGATGGTCTTTGTAGATGACATCTGGGTCTTTTCTAGGAGCGAAATAAGTTTTCGTATGTGCTCAATAGGCTGAGCAGGGCCAGTATAGGATAAACGACGGTTTTGGAGCGAGACTGGCGAGAACATCCAGAATTGGTCAAGGGCTTAATTATTTAGCCATTTTTACTAGTATCGTCTCACGTAGGTCGTCTGAATTCGAAGGAGGTATCCCTTGGGTGTTTGTCTGATATTGGTTTAGGCCTTTGGGGCTTGCATTTGGGGGATGCCGAATTCGACTAGGGTGGTCTGCGTGCGAGACAGTTGTGATGATTTTGGATGATATTCTGGTGGAGAAGAGCATGCCCTACATCTTAGGGAAGTGTTGGAGACTCTTCGAGCGCATAGTCTTAGGACAGCAAAAGTGGATGGGATCCTTAGCATCCTATGAGTAAGGGTAACATGGTAACGGACACCTTAAGTAGAAAAAGGTTGTCCTTGAGTTCATTGTTCGTTGAACGACGGAGCTTAGAGTTTATTTCTAAGTTTGACTTTAGACCTTCCGTTGACTTTGTACCCGGTTTGCTAGCTTCTTTGGAAGTTAGACCTACTCTTTTGGGGCGGATTGGAGAAGCACAGAGGGGCGACCCACAGTTGGTTGAGTTAGTAGAGAAGCTCATAAGGGGGGAGTCGTCCAGCCATTTGAGTAGGTACACCTTAGAGATAGAGGGTGCTTGCGTAGAGACGGTAGACTTTGTGTACCGCAGGACGAGGGTTTGAGGAAGGCTATTCTTGATGACGCACACCGTTTTAGGATGACCATTCATCCCGGTGGGGGTAAGATGTACCAAGACATGAAGAAGGCTTTCTTCTGGGCCGGTATGAAGAAAGATGTGGCCGAGCATGTCGCTCGATGCTTGGTGTGCCAACGAGTGAAGACGGAGCGAAAGAAACCGGGTGGGTTGCTTCACCCATTGGAGGTTCCGCAATGAAAGTGGGACAGCGTCTCGTTGGATTTTATTGACAGGTTACCCAGATCGAGAAAGAGTAATACAGGAATTTGGGTGGTGGTAGACAGACTTACTAAGAACACCCATTTCATACCTGTGAAGAGTAAGTGGACTGCTCCATGGCTAGCTTTTGTATATCTTCGAGAGATAGTTCGATTGCATCGGGTACCCTCCAGTATAGTGAGTGATCGAGATCCTATCTTCACTAGAGAGTTTTGGAAGAGTTTGCAAAAGGCGGTAGGGACTCAGTTGCGTTTGAGTACCGCATATCATCCTCAGACGGACGGCCAGACCGAGAGGGTGAATCATATTTTAGAAGACCTTTTGAGGCTATGTATCTTGGATTTTGGAGGTACATGGGAGGAGCATCTTCCATTGGTGGAGTTGCCCGACAGACTTAGTGGTGTACATGATGTATTCCATGGGAGGAAGTGCCTACATAAGACCGCAGAGGTGGTAGAGCCAAGTTTGCTTAGAGAAGTGGAAGCAGAGCGTGATGCGACTATTCGACGAGCTCCTACTCGCATCCTTGGGTCAGAGACTAGGAAATTGAGGAATCGAGAGGTTCAGCTAGTCAAAGTGCAATGGGGAGAAGAGGAGAGCAACGCAACTTGGGAGACGGAAGCGAAGATGCGTTCTTTGTATCCATTTCTTTTTGAGAGTATGTCTTTTAACTTCTCCTTTATCGTTTGACTGGTACTTATCTTATCCATAGTATGTCCTCTCGTTAGTACCTTTGACCTTCAGATAGGATAGTCCTATGGTTGAAACATGTGTTTGAGACATGTTATGTATGATGGATGCAAGTGGATGCAAGTGTTTGCTAGTGGTTGCTCGTGGATGCATATACACACACTCTAGGCACTAGATCGGCTCAATCACTTCATATTGCATATTGCATAAAATTGTGTGTAGGAAGCTATATTTATGGATGTATAATGATTGTGTTATCATATGGATGATGCATTTTGGTGAATGATTGTGCACTTATGTAGATATTGTATGTGTCGATAGGGTTCCCTCGCATACATAATGGATGCATGGCACTATCATGGTTTGCATATGTTCATACATTAGATAGGGAACATATACACACACTTTTTGCATATGCTCATACATCATTAGAAATTGTTTTAAGGACAATGGATGCCAGTGTTTGATGGTTGAGTAGATGGTTGTTTGGTTGGTAGGATACGTTCTTCTTGACTTAGAGATTTCGGGGACGAAATCCTTTAAGTAGGGGAGAATGTAACACCCCGTATGTTAAATAACTTGTTATAACATAAATCAGAGCAGAATTAAATTTAATATTCTGAATCAGGGGAAACGGGCTGTGCCATTGCGTTCGTCTCGGAAAAATACGCGAAATAGAGTCCGAGTTTTCGTAAATCGGAGTCCGTATGACCAAGTTATGGCCCGTCAAAGTTTCACGAAAAATCAAAAACAAAAACTGCTCATGTTTTGAGGCCCGGGATGAGTTTTGGGCTGTTTTTTTTGGGCCCTAAATGGTTCCTACACTTGACTTCTTCCCCAAGACATGCTTTAAAGGCTAGGATTGGTTCTAGGGTATATCCTATGGACCTAAAACATCTAACTAATCTATATATACACCCTAATACCCCCCCTTATCCTTACCAAAAATAGATCTAAGGCCATTATGCCACCACTTAGAAAATTGGAGAGCCTCCACTAAAAATCCTAAGAGGATTTGCAAGCTAATCTACATCTTCTTCTACTTAATCATTGGGATTTGCTTCATTTAACTTGCTAATCTTGTTTTGGTGAGCTTCTATCCCCTTAATAATCAATTATTGAATTGATTATGATAAGATGTGATAAAGTATGGCTATGTTTGTGGATCCATATATTTATGCAAGCTTGATGTAGTGAATATTATGTGTTTTGCAAGTTATATGCCTTATGTCATGCAAGTTTCATAATATGTAATCATGATATTTTTATGCAAGTTGTTTCATGATGTTTATGATGCAAAACACTAAGTGAATATGGATCCATTATGCAAACATGTTATGCAAGTATGTGAGTACTTATGCAAGTCATGTATATGCTTATATGCATGATTAACATCTTATGCAAGTATATGAATGTTTATGCAAGTTATGTATATGTTGAAATGCAAGTTTAACATAATATGCAAGCTATGCAAGTATATGAATGTTTATGCAAGTTATGTATATGTTGAAATGCAAGTTTAACATAATATGCTAGCCTATGCAAGTATGTGAATGTTTATGCAAGTTATGTATATGTTGAAATGCAAGTTTAACATAATATGCAAGCTATGCAAGTATATGAATGTTTATGCAAGTTATGTATATGTTGAAATGCAAGTTTAACATAATATGCAAGCCTATGCAAGTATGTGAATGTTTATGCAAGTTATGTGTATGTTGAAATGCAAGTTTAACATAATATGCAAGCTTATGCAAGTATATGAATGTTTATGCAAGTTATGTATATGTTGAAATGCAAGTTTAACATAATATGCAAGCCTATGCAAGTATGTGAATGTTTATGCAAGTTATGTATATGTTGAAATGCAAGTTTAACATGATATGCAAGCTTATGCAAGTATATGAATGCTTATGCAAGTATGTGAGTGCTTATGCAAGTTAAGTATATGCTAAAATGCAAGTTCTACATGTTATGCAAATCACATGTATGATGATATGTAAGTTCATATGCAACATGTTATGCAAATCACATGTTTGATGATATGTAAGTTCATATGCAACATGTTATGTAAGACACATGTTTGATAATATGCAAGTTTGGGTTGAATATAGTTGGGTTAATACATGCTCATATATGCAAGTTGACATCCTCTTAACCCATGATAAAGTTATATGCTAAACCCATGTTATGTGTGGTAAATCTTCCCTTTATTATGTTATGTCATAATGACGATTTACGTGGGGAACGATGGGGTTAATTAATATGTTAATTAAAAGTATGTTGAAATGGGTATGATTAAGCATACCATAAAAAAAAAAATTAATTACCATAAGTGGGAATTTACCTATTGAGTTAGGTCTACCCCATGGGAATTTACCTATTGAGTTAGGTCTACCCATGTTATGGAAAATTTGATATTAATTAGGGATAATTAATATGGGGGTGATTAATTAGGTTTAATTAATCAACTAAGACACGAGGTTGGACCCTTTTGTAGCGGAAGTCTGCCCGGAACCGACCGGCCATCCAGCGGCTACAAATGATTGGCCCAATGTGAGAGGTCTTAGTCATAAATTAAATACATGATTAAAGTAAAGACACGAGGTTAGGCCCTTTTGATGACAGAAGTCTGCCCGGAACCAACCGGCATATCCAGCAGTCATAAAAGACGGTCTAATGTGGGAGGTCTTTATGAGGTCATGATCTTAATTAATGAATTAAGAAACACTTAACCATATTAGCATGTAAGTGGGACATGAGGGGTTAAGTGGGTGCCTTGGGGTGGCATGATGAGACTAGTGGGTTGCCTTGGGTGGCAATAGAAAAATACGATTAGAATACTTAACCAAGGTGGAACATGTAATTAAACATGATAAAAGGGTTAAGTAAGTGCCATGGGTGGCATGTGAGAATACGATTAGAATACTTAACCAAGGTGGAACATGTAATTAAACATGATTAAGGGGTTAAGTAAGTGCCATGGGTGGCATGTGGGAATCTAGTGGGTGCCCTAAGTGGCAATTGAAATATGATTAAAGGACTTAACCAAGATTTATAACATGTAAGAGGACATGGTTAAAGGGTTAAGTGGGATGCACTAGATTAAACGACAAGCTTAAGTAGTAGCTTGTGGGGGCCCATTTCAACCAGTATCCCAAACGTATCTTTGTAGGCTCGACTCTAGTCGGGTGACGGGACACGCATATTGGGCTTGACTGTAAGAGGCCAAAACGGGTTAGCGGTGGCAACGCGGGATCAACGGGTTTCATATGCGTGTGTGGACCCGGGCTGGTTGGTAAGTCGTTGTTGCATCGTGTAGATATAAAGCCGTGCACAGTGATATTATATGGTAGCCACTTTGGGGAATGATACACCCCCTTTTGTGGGACCAGCACGGGTATCTACGGTAGGGAGCCGATCGCTTGGGGGTAGTGGGTACACCTAGTAAAAATAGGGGCAGACGGCACCTGTGTAGGGGTACAGGAAACTACCGGGTAAAAATTACTAAGTACACTTAGTGGGATCAACCTTTAAGTAGGAATTACTCTTGGTGGGTAAAACTGGTGTGGTGCAGTGTAGGAATTACCCTTGGTGAATAAGTCTGGTGTGGTGCAGTTAGTAATTATCCTTGGGTGGGTAGATGCGTCTTTACGGTTATCTTAGTTCGTCCTGTGTTCGTGGGCAACTTAGTGTAGTCATTATCCCCAAAGATACCATACCGAGTTCATATCATACCCTAATTACTTTAATAATTGTATTATTAAGGAGATAGGGTTCACTCAGGCTTATGTCTGACCCCCGTTGTTTTTATCTTTTTCCTTCAGGACCTCAGGTTGGGCCTAGTGCTAGTGGGCTTTGATCAGTTTGCTTTATCTATCTCTTGGAGCTCGGACCGTAGATGTAGAGCTCAGCTTATCTTATCTTTTCTGTTATGGCTATTTGTTATGAGTAGTGGGATTATGTACTTATTTTATTCAGGATGGATATTTTGTACTTGACTCTTGTTATGGTTTTATGATGTAACCAAACATGTTTTACTTTCCGCTGCTATGAGATGATGTTTTAAATTTTCAAGTATTACATTATATCTGTCTTGTTGTAATTTTACTGTTCTATACTCACTAAAAATACTCCACCGATGCTATGGCATTCCCTTAGTGAGTGACTATAGCGGGTGTGGGGTGTTACATTGATTGGTTTCCTGAGTATCGATCTGATGTTGGTTTCGGCCTTCGGGGTTTATACTTAGGAAGTTGTTCTCTTGTTAGTTATAGTTAGAGTCTGATAGATGTGAAAGAATAGTGATATGTAAATAAGCTATGGAAATGTTTTCCAGTGTTAATAACATATATTTTCTAAACATAGAAAATAAGGAAATGTGAATATATATATATATATGTTAAATGATGATTGATTGATAGAATTTCCATTTGGAAATAATATCGTTGTTTGCACACTTGTTTTTCTTTGATGGTTAAATCATAGAATATCGAAGTTTTGACCATTTTAACGTTGTTAATATGGAGAGACCGGTTAGATTATTATCCAAAGAACCACTCTGTATTGGCATAAGCGTTGCGAATAATATATGCCAAAGATAATTGAAGACGGAGTAAAGTGCAAGGGCTATTGTATAAGTCTTAGATAACAGTGCCTAAGATGGATGTACTGAATAGTGCCTTCGGTTCATCCTGTTCCTGGATGACTTGTATGGATGGATGTCTGACAGAGTATTTCCAGACGGTCACGTATATTGATTTCTCCAACCGTACCAAGAGTGGAAGCAGAGAAGGAAACTTCTTTAGCTAACACGTAATGTACTGTTGTAGACATCAATTAGTGATTTTCGATGGATCTGACAATGTGGCATTCGAAGTGAATCTGGTGTGATGATAAAGCGTAGCTTCTAGCCTCATCAATCGGTAAATGACAGAAATCGGGCAGGCAGCATGGCTAAGTCGGTCGCTCCGAAGTAGGGTGTATAATCACCTGATCTGGTGTTTTCATTTATTTTTAAAAATCTATTGTCGATACTGTCCCATTCGGGAAACGGTTGCTGATCCCAACCGTTGGTGATATACATTCGATACACTCAAGCAAAACGAGTGGTCGGTCATGTGTGTCCGGGTTGCAAGATGTTCTTGTTGAATCCAGTGTATTCCTCTCTAGAGGTACACTAGCGAAATGTGGTTCCGTACCTTGTCATAGTTGGAAATCCATTACCCAATACGTGCTTGCGGTTTTGATTGTATACTATATACGTAGAACGTGAAATGGAAGCGTTTCTGCTAGATGATTATTATACTGTGGTTGATAGACATTATTATAATATCAAAAGGTTTTTGATATAAGATATTTTGGATTCTCATAAGGGAAAAACCCGTTCCGTTATACGGTGTGGTCTTATGAGATATCGTTTAGCTGTTCAAACTATTTTAAACTGTTTTACTCATACCAGTCCCATGATTGACCCGGAGTTTATTTTGTTTTGTTTTCCCTAAACTCTTGGGTGCCTATATTTGTATGGGCAGTCAAGTAGTCGGGATTTACGGATACTTGAAGAACTGCAGTAGGAGGCTTCAGGATCATATAGCTATAGTTATTTCCGTTGTATTGTAAGTGCTGTACTTTGATAATGATGTATATTCAAGTACAGATGTATATTTCAAAGTTATGTTACATATATTATATGTTATTCGTTCCGCTGTGAGATTCGTGTTACTTTGATGTTGTGTTCTTCTTCTTCTTCTTCTATTCTAAGTTTCTATCTTATCTTTTCTCACCCTCTAATTTCTTTCATTAATCATCCGGTATTTTCGATCCTTGGATGTTCGATATGTGTTGTATATCGGATAACCAAAGTCGCCAAAAACCCGGGTCATTACAACCCTCTTCTCAACTTCCATCGTTAATTTCTCTTCATCCTCTAAACGAAATCAAACAGTTCCTAAAGCAAAATCGAAGAGCTTCGAAAGATCTATCCATTCATACAGATGATCGACACAAATTGTGAAACAATACGTCGGAATCTGGCCATAAGTTGTCCACGGTTTAGGTGGGTTTTGAGATGATAGACGAGACCGAGTGGGCCCTCGATTTAGGCGCAGGTGCTATCCGTGGTGGCGCATACTGTGGAGACATTGGATCATGGTTCGGAGGCTCCTAGTGTAGTGCTTGATTTAGGTTTTGGCAACGTGATTGGGTTCGTGAAGATTTCCCTAGAATAAAATTCGTTAATGGAGAAGGAGGATAAGTCGTTGACATGGCGAATAATAGTCGGTGAGAGAGACTATTTTATTATTTTATATAAATTTGAAATTCAAACTATAAAACATGTTTAACTTTTGCAGATGAATTCGATTTTACGCACAGTTGGATCCATTGAGATCGTATCGAAATTCCAGACAACATGGAGCTGTTCTGGAGTTATTATGAGACTGTTGATTTTTGGGCTAAAATTTTGATTTCAATCTCATTTGAAACCAAGGTGAGTGATTAAACCCACTCACACCTAACAAAAATGTTCGATTGTTAGTTGAATCTAATTTATGTTATGATATGATTGTTTTGTTTGCTGTTTGATAGTTTAAACTACTTATTTGTGTTAATCAGTATAGACAGTATAATTTAATTAACTGTTGCTATGAATTGTACAGTTTGAATTTAATTTCTTGTTTAAAAAAAATCTCATACCTGATGGCTAGTACACTAATATTATATTGAACTGTTTAGATGTATGGATTTTGATGGATGCCTTGAAATTATATATTTAATGTATTGATATGTAATTCATCTTGTTATCAACATTTGTTTATATATGTTATTAATTTTATTGATTAATCCCAACCATTACCCTAGATGTTACGGGAATTAAATAAACCCGGGATAATCATTAAAATGAAATAAGAATGTAGGTTGAAATGATAAATATCTACGACCCTAATTTGGATTGAAATGTTATATATCCTTTCCCATAATACTAAAATTAAATTTTAAGTATTACTTGGCCATAGGATAGAAGATTTTATACGGACACCGGTTCGTTAAATAAAAATTGTTTAACCTTGAATTTTGGAATATTGTTTTAAAGACAAAATAAATGATATTATTAATCGATTTTCTTTAAATTTGAACTTTGAGATTTTAAATTTTAAATTTTAAAGAATCCATAAATGTGGATAACTGAAGTTAAAACTGAACTGAATATGAACTAAATTTATTGAAATTGAATTGCTTATCCATCTTTGATATTTACTTTAAATTAATTTTATTTATACTAATAATTGAATTGTGAACTCGAGATTTTTATAAACGGATAATTCAAAGTGAGAATTATAATTAAAATTAAATCATTTGAATCGAATTATTAAATTGAATTGTTTGAAATCGAACTGTTGAATCGAATTACAATAGAAATGGGAAGTCAAATCCTTTTAAATTAAGATATCGAAATTTAGTCGAATTTAGTCGAAACTGGAATATGATTTCCGGTTTGGTTAAATTTTGAAGAAACGATTTTAACTCCAATTATAAACTATTTTATAATAATTATTTTAATTATAAATTATTTACTTTATAACTATTTATTTTATAACTTATTTTAAATAAACTATTTTAATAATTAACTATTTATTTTATTACTATTTTAATCTTCTAACTATAGATTTTACTAAATCTGAAAATTTTATTTTGAAGACAAATTATTTATTTTCAAACTATTTTAAGTATATATCTAAACTATTTTAAATATATTTTTAACTATTTTAATATTCAAATTATTTTGAAGTTGAAATTGTTTCAAGATTTTAAATTGGTTTCAATGGAGATTTTATTATGAAAAATATTCTATCTTGAATATTGAAATGATTTTAAGAAAGTCTGATATTTTGATATGAACCACGAACCCCTTTGAAATGTAAAAGAACCGACTGGTGTGAAAAATGTAAACGATTGGTTGTTAAAGAGACCGGGATAGGATATTATCATACTCTCTACCAATACTGAAAACCACTTTAACAACTGTGTACGGGGTGGAGTTCCAGAATGAAGTAGTTGATTTGGGGGCGATTACTGGATTGGAAGAAAGAGAACGATGATGGATGTCCTTGACCTTCGGGTCATAATTAAAATGACTAAAATAGGGCTACATCATGACCAAGTGGGGTTAGCTGCCTCCATAGGCAACACTTCTTCCTTTATTACTATAGTCCCTCGGTTTGATTGATTTGATGCGCATCCGTGATTTGGGAGTGTTGTTCGAGGTGGGCGGTAGTCGAGGCTATGTGTTACCACCAGTCTGGGCGTGCAACTAATATATTCATACTATGGGCATTCCTTGTGTGCCTTGTCATATTTATCCTGATCAAGCCCCTGCGATTTTGATTTAACGTTGTCATATCACGGCGCATCCCTATCCATCGCCGTACTGGTGTGTTATATGCAAGTTGTACGACAACGGTATAAACAGTGTAAGGGTAATAATGGTAATCCGTAAATATGTGGGTTAGAATATTCTACCCGGTATATCCATTATGAGAACGGGGAGCTTTTGGTATAAAGAATTTTAATCTTGTGTCTGAAAATCTAAAAGATGTCAAATGAGTAATTGCGATTCCCTTTACTTTTTGAGGATGAAAAGTTTTAAAGGGGGGTGAATGTAATGATCCAGAATTTTTAACCAATTTAAAATTGGAATTTTTATTACTTACTATGAATTTAAATTCGAATTTGACATAAATATATATGGTTTAGAATATTTAATAATTTAGATAAGTTATATGATAGATTTTACTTGAATTATAAATGAAAATGATTATTAATAAGTTTGGATTTATTGATACTATTTGTCGTTTGATCGGATTTATCAAACCATAACATGAATTAGTAGCATTAGAACTAAGTGTTGTCCTTAGTTTTCATAGCATTTTAAAGGAAATGCTACCAAAAGATCACTTTACCTCCTTAAGACAAGTGTAAGGACACTTGTATTTTTGCATGCCTCCTTTCATGCATGTTTTACACTTGCCCCCTTATGTGTCATTATCTCCTTAACCCTCCATTCCTATATAAGGAGGCCTTTCCTCCATTTTTTTAACCATTCCACTCCATTTTCTTCTTTTCACTTTATTCTTAAAGCTTATGGCCATGGTTTCCGGGGTATCAGTCTTCCTCTTTTCCACCACTACCTTGCCAAATTTCGTCATCCTCCTCTTCCTTTTATGATAGAGAGAGAGATTAGTATATATATTTTGGTGAAGAAGACTGTAACGACCTGAACTTCCCCATCAAGGAAAGCACGGATTGCTTTGAGGACAAGATGAATCAGAACACAAACAGAAGAACATTTCATTGCTTATTACAACAATTTACATCACAATACAAGAATATACAGAGTATAAATAAATAATATACATTTGACAAATATCAGAGATTACAATACATTACATAGCAGCGGAAAAATAATACAAAACACAACTGAAAGTAATACACGGATACAGAGCTTTCCGAGTATCGTTCCAGATGTAAACCAGAATCCTATGAATATAAATCTGCAAAACCAAAACTACTAGCTACCCGTGTAGAAAATAGGGGCACCCAGAGTTTAGGTTAAAACAATGAACTCCAGGTCAGTCATGTGACTGGTGTGAGAACTAAAACAGTTATCAATCTTTATTTTTAAAGTTAGGAAACTCAAGGGACCACGCCGTGTAACACGGAACAGGTTTCCTCCCAAGAATACTAGTGCATAAAACAAACAGCGCAATGCTAAATAAAGAACAATGAAGCTATTATAAGACTCAGGTCCCATCACACAATGCAACGCAAGCCGGAGGATTGAGTTTTTACCTTATAATAGCCAAAAATGCTTGGTACGTGAAATTTCATATTTTATTATTACTATAAGTGATAGTGTCAAAACAATTTCAATCATAGGTATCAATCATAGACGGCATAAGTGCCCCATACCACTATGTCGCCATATATAGGTTTACAATTAAAACCGCAAAATGTCGTATTGGAAGTTGGATTTCCATCTGTGAACCAAGGCAAGGGACCATCCTCACCGCTTCGAGACGCTCTAGCTCGTGTCTCATGATCAGAAGGCACCGACCCTTGGATCGTCAGGGCCAGTCCACTCGATGTGGATTAAACTTAAACCCTGAACACTGCATTTCACCGCCCTATGGGGCGTCGATGAGCCAAATGACTCCATCGGTCCCGGATCGATCGATATAACCGAGGCACCTCGCAATCCATCATCCACATAAGTAAAATGTTCGGGCGTGTAAAACCCAAAACACCACTCCTAGCTAGAAGGAAACGCATGCCCTCCCTGATGTCCTCTCCCGTTTCTGGTTCACACCGGGGTGTGAGGCTCGCGAATTAACGCTACACAAAGCTATGCTGTATTAAAGTCGTGCTTTGATCATCAACCACAAGACTCTACTATTCAATCGAAGCCTTGATCATTTGCATATCAGCTTGCCACGCAGGCAATTCACGCTATGCAATCGATGCATATCAATCACACAGAATGAAATCCAATGTCAGAAACACATCCATTTACAAGTCCGTTCTGGGTCTGAACGAAACCGGAGGAACCTTATTCCTCGCATATCCATCGATCTCCAAGTACGTCTAGACGATCACCAACTGATTCCCTCCTCTTGGGTGTACAACACAATCAATATCATCAGTAATTATCCAAACGATGTGAAGACCTCCGGTCTTCAACCACCGTCTTCATCGTCGACTTATCGTCGGTTCAATTATTCAGAATGGGTATAAACCCGGCCTTTCCGAATAACTCGCGTATATAATAAACAGGTATTATAAAACACAACATACGCCTCATTCCAATCCAGAATATTCCTTTATTCAAATATTCTTATATTTTGGGAAAGGTTCCCATTAATTTTATCAAAGATAAATTCTTTAAATTTATTCGTTAATCTTCTTTTGAATATCAATTCAAACCCAATTATGGTTTACCCAAACTAGTCGGGATTAGCGAACCTTACCGAAGTAATCATTTGTTAAATTTCCCAACCCCAACCTATTCATCCCATGAAGCAAAACTGGTAATACTTCATATCTAACACCACGGGGTTATCGGTAAATTCAATTACCATTTCACGTTCAAATCTAATTAAAGATTCAACTATCGTTTAGAGAAAAACTAGTGATACTCCATTCTCGATCCTTTCTTGAAATTGATAAATTTAGTTATCAAATTCACCTTTCAATCTATTTAAAGATTCATTAAAACTCTAATTCAGTTTTAATTTCCAAAAATCATTACTTAATGATTATTCTAAGTTAAGAAATAAATCTTATCTTTAACGGGGTTAAAGAACTAATGTCATTTAAAACACAGTTCACGATAAACCCAAAATCTCATTCCATTAACAATGGAATCTTCACGGAAAACAGATCAATATATATAATCGATATAAACTTCCATATCCGACTAATAATATAAATGGAATAACGGCAAAGCCTTTCAAATTCCATATATATTAGCAGTCTTCGTCCACAGAAATTCACTTCGATTATTACCAAATCGAATTCCATTCCATTCCAATTTATTTATTTTATTGGAAAACTTTACTTTGGAAAATCTCCTTTAAATCTTAACAAAAGATTTATAAATTCCAAATCCCATTTCACTGTAAATCGGGTTAAAGAACGAATGTCGTTAAAACATAGTTCACAACAAACCCAATTCACGTTCCATTAATTGTCGGGTTAAAGAACAAGTGTTATTTAAAACACCGTTCACGATAAACCCGAAAATCAATTCCAATTAAGTATCATTTAATTGGTATACTTCGTTAAATCTAAATAAAAA
The DNA here is from genome assembly GCA_030737875.1 of Allium sativum. Lineage (NCBI taxonomy): Eukaryota > Viridiplantae > Streptophyta > Magnoliopsida > Asparagales > Amaryllidaceae > Allium > Allium sativum. The sequence continues at coordinate 169,628,313 of CM060923.1, forward strand.
GATCTAATCTTTTTCTCAACTGGGTTTAAGAAAAGTGTTAATGAAGACACCGTTCTCAACAAACCCAAATCCCATTTGATATTAAATACAAGGCTCAGAATAGAAAATAGATCGGCTTATATTCAATATCAAATTCTACGACCAATGAATATCGTATTGGAAATAATGATATAAATATATCTTTCAAATTTCCATAATAATATATGTATAATCACGAAATCCAACATCGAAATATTCCGAAGACAATTTCGATTCAAATCCATTTCCAATTTATATATTGGAAATTCTGGTTATTTTTAAAACCATTTCAAATCCAATTTATTTATTTTAAAAATAAATGGATTATAATTCTAGTTCAAAACTAGTTCATTTCGATAAAAATCTATTTTTATCTTTTCAAATATTAGATTTTTCATCCTGATTCTTTCCAAATCATTTCTTATGATTTTACACTAATTATTGATATTTTTAATAATTTTATCAAGGCCAATACAGTCGATTTCCATAAACGGCCATCAAACTGCACTTACAGCGACCTTTTCCAAATTTGATTTGAACATAATTCCAAATAGAACCATTAGATTTCAAATCTCTAATGTTCGTGAGAAAGCTCTTTTCGATACGAACCCAACGGTTCTGATTTTAGGAGAATCTGACGGTCGGATCTCCCGTAATGTCCATTCGAAGTCAATAGTCGAAATTCGCGAACTGCCGCAGCGCGGCGCGTTCTATTCAGGCCATTATATATATTATATATTTCGTCGATTTCCTTTCAAAACGTATTTTATAAATCAATTTAAATTCGTTTTCAAAACGATTTCAACTTCATATTCAATTTCTAATCAAAATTGAATATTCCATATCATCGATATATAAATGATTGTATTTTCAAAATATTATATTTCGAAATCATTTCTTTTCGATATTCATTATAAAAATGAATAAAATCGATATAAATATCGTTCACGTCAAAATGGCGTTAATCTAATCAACATGGCTTTATATATTTAAATATATTCGTGTCCATCCCAAATCGGACATCAAAATCAAATTTTGATATTTTACTGAATATTATTTTAAAATATTCGTTATTTTAAAATAATCGTTATTTTAAAATATCCATTCATTGTGAACTGGAATCAGACACAGGCAATTACCATATAATTTGGTTATATGGATTTCATACAATACATGTATACAACAACAGTGATAAATAATCATCCATCATCCAGAGTGAATTCTACACTGTATAAGCATCAAATATAAATATTTAACGCTTATAACAGTCTGTCAACCAATCGATTGACATACAACTAACTATTGGGATTAGTGTATGTCCAATCTCATCCCAATACCCGTGTGGGGTTTCAGTCAACAAATAATGAATTTTATTTGTGCAGCTGGGCGATGTGTAAAATTTATCGTCCCAATCCATATCAGAAAATAGGTGTACATAAACAAATCGTCTGATTTGTAAATGAATATTTATTTTATTCCATTCACGTACACGTTAAAAATTATATTTTTAACGATAAAATATTTATTTGGTTCATTTACACAATAAAAATGATATTTTTATTATTCTAACATATTTTAGAAAATTTTGGCGGCATAACCGCGCCATACTAGAAACGGGATAAGGCCCAGCCTTATTCCCGGTCTAATAATGGCCCACGCCATACACATACCAATTCTATTCAATTCCATTTCATTTCCCCAAACCAATCCAAACAAACAAACCAATCAACCAAAAACCACAACACAGTATAACCAAACAAACACACAAGTCGTCCATGGTCTGTGGACGACGGGGAAACAGTTCATATATGCAGTTACATAATAAATCACTGTATAAAGAAAATTACAGTGAGGAGTTCTCACCTTGGGTTTCCACTCCGCCGTTTCATTTCTGAATTTCTGAATGACATGGATTTGCCCGAAATTCAACGCAATCCTTTACACGTTGTTCATAGTAAAAATCACATTTTTATTATCACTAGATGTACATAAAAATCATATTTTTATTTCCACTTCATATATATAAAAATCGCTACATCATATATATAAAATCGAATTTTTATATCGATGTTCATATAATAAAAATCATAATTTTCTCTCGCCATTCTCTATATAAAATTCACATTTTTATATATATAAAGATCGTATTTTTATATCTCTACTACATATGTAAAAATCACTCCTTTACACCACTACTTCCATGATAAAAATTATATTTTTATCTTGCTAGTAATATAATAAAAATTATATTTTTACTTCTCTACATACATAAAAATTATATTTTTACCTCACTATATATATAAAAATTATATTTTTATTACTCTACATAAACAAAAATCATATTTTTATTAAATCAAAAATCATACATTCATGATTCAAAATCATGGCTTTCTATCATTAAAAATCCTATCTTTTTATATTTAAAAATCTTATCTTTCTTCTAACTAAAAATTATATTGTTATATAACCAAAAATTATATTTTTCCATCATCAAAATCATACCTTTTCCAACTTAAAAATATAATCTTTCCTAAGTTAAAAATCATATCTTTACTCCTACAAAAATCAAATCTTTTTGTTTAGAAAAATATAATCTTTTCATTATAAAAAATCTAATCTTTAAATAAATAAAATTGATTTAAAAATATATATTTTTAACCTATAAAACTCAGATTTAAAAAAATATAAAAATAAAAACTTACATTGAGTGAGAAGGGGGGTACTGCTGTTCGTCGACCGAAAGGGGGGGTAAGAAGCTGCTCGCCGTCGCTCAGGTGAGGGAGGTGCTCGCGCGGGGGTGGAGACGCGAGTGGCTGCATCGGTCTTTGGGGGTGCGGTGCCTTGATTTGGGCGCTGGAGAGGAGAAAAGGGGGCGTACGGCGAGGTAGCTGCTTTGGGGACGGGCGACGCCGGTGACAGCTGGGGCGGTGGTGCTTGTAGGGGGGGCGCGATGGGGGTCAATGGCGTGATTAGGTTTTTGGGTTTTTTTTTTTCTGAAATGTGGAGAGAGAGAGAAGTGAGGGAGAGGTGGGGTTAATATATATTTATTTAATTATTATTTTATTTTCTAAAAAGTAATCTTTTATTTCTACCTCCAAACGAGACCCACCGACTGTCGTCCATAACTAATTACCCCCATTTCGAACGCAATGGGATATGTATTCGTAAGCTGATTCGATCGTTTCAATCGGTTTTCGTTAAAATCAAAATATAAATCAATATATTGAATTTGAATGCACATTTCAATTTACTGGGGCCACATACGGACTCTAAAAATTTCCGAAAAATATTTTCTAGCTTCTATTGACGATACAGTCCTAACAAAACTAATTTCGTCAAATTCCGAGATCGTTTGAAAAATGATCACTTTCTGGTCGATCAAAATTGACAAAAACTATCAAAACACGTTTTCTTTCGTCACGCTCACATATTGATTCAGAAAATTATGAATTTTGTAATCTATTAATAACTTGACATCCCGGATCGAACAAAAGTGGTTTCGTCGAAAACGGAGGTTGTTTGTAAAAATTTCCATTTATAAGGGCTAAAATTCCATAGTGACTATTCTGAAATTTCAATTGGGCATAACTTTTTATTCCCGCTATGAAATTTCAATTTTTCGGGTTCATTGGGAAGATATTTTCATTTAGATTCTAATATTTTTGGTTTCGCTAAAATCCGGTTTATTTTGAATCCTGTACAGTCATTTGAAATTTGAAATCGAATTTTCAAACTACCACGCCATTTTCAATTCTTTTTAAATTAAAATAAATATTTATATTCTAATGACGATTCAAATAAATATATACGTTCTAATTCTATTCAAAATAAATTTCTTGTCGTTATTATTTAAAATAATTCATTTAAATATTCAAAATTCATCAAAATTGCCAAAATAAAAAATTAAATTGGTTCGGATTTCCGGGTTATTACAATCTCCCCCACTTAAAACTTTTCATCCCCGAAAAGGAACGAAGCTGAAAGTTGTTTAACTGATCAACTCAACTTTCATTATTTTCATTATGGCTTAAGTTCTTCAACTTTTCAGTTTCTAAGAACTTTTCAAAATTTTCAAAAATTTGGCTAACACCCTAAATTTTCGAAAAATTTCGCCATAACCTCCCCTACACGGGAGCACCGGGGAAATCCCGAAATTGCCCTACAGGCCTCTCCAATCCAAAAAGAAAAAGAAACAGCCAAGCGGCTAGCCAATCGGCTCATAAAATCATCAAAAACCCCAAGAAATACAATAAATATGTACCTATTTGTCGGGCAAACAAATTTATTCTTCTGCTCTAGCCTCTTTGCAATTACCTGTTCAATGTATATACATGTACATATATGCATTTCCAAACAATTTTCAGTTCAGTTCAATATTTGACATAATTTGGCTTAATGGTTCCAAATTTTAATTAATCAAAACAATAATCAAACAACACAATCAGCAATCAATTAGTTGATTAACGTTTCAAATTCATAATTTTGATATATATATATATATACAGAAAATCATGTTTTTGATGCCAAGTCACAACAATATATTCTAACTGTATTTCAGTTCTCACACCAGCCAATTGGAAATATATAGATATCCCACTTTCAGCACTCGAATATAAACACCGATGATGGTGCGCAATAATCAGAATCAGACCCGGGCGACAAGAGTTTGATCCTATATCCATCCGGTATATTTGAGGCTTCAATACACGTGGATCAGACGTATATTCAAATCTCTATATACTTGATTGTCCAAATCAATTTAAAATAAATATTCAAATACGAATAATAAAGTTTAAATTTTCAAAAAAAAATTGTTTTCAATTTTATTTAAAAAAACATCACTCTTCACACTTGTTCTAGGATACTACTGATCCCATCTCTAACGAGTCATTCTCATTGGATATTACTAATCCAATCTCTGATGAATTCTTCCGTTTGGTTCTAATGTGTCTTGTTCTCGAGCTCTGTAAACCAGAGCTCTGATACGAAATGTAACGACCCGAACTTCCCCGTCAAGGAAAGCACGGATTGCTTTGAGGACAAGACGAATCAGAACACAAACAAAAGAACATTTCATTGCTTATTACAACAATTTACCTCGGAATACAAGAATATACAGAGTATAAACAAATAATATACATTTGATAAATATCAGAGATTACAATACATTACATAGCAGCGGAAAAATAATACAAAACACAATTGAAAGTAATACACGGATACAGAGCTTTCCGAGTATCATTCCACCTGTAAACCAGAATCCTGTGAATATAAAACTGCAAAACCAAGACTACTAGCTGCCCGTGTGGAAAATAGGGGCACCCAGAGTTTAGATTAAAACAATAAACTCTAGGTTAGTCATGTGACTGGTGTGAGAACTAAAACAGTTATTAATCTTTATTTTTAAAGTTAGGTAACTCAAGGGACCACGCCGTATAACACGGAACGGGTTTCCTCTCAAGAATACCAGTGCATAAAACAAACAGCGCAATGCTAAATAAAGAACAATGAAGCTATTATAAGACTCAGGTCCCATCACACAATACAACGCAAGCCGAAGGATAGAATTTTTACCTTATAATAGCCAAAAATGCTTGGTACGTGAAATTTCATGTTTTATTATTACTATAAGTGATAGTGTCAAAACAATTTCAATCATAAGTATCAATCATAGATGGCATAAGTGCCTCATACCACTATGTCGCAATATACAGGTTTACAATTAAAACCGCAAAATGTCGTATTGGAAGTTGTATTTCCATCTGTGAACTGAGGCAAGGGATCGTCCTCACCGCTTTGAGACGCTCTAGCCCTTGTCTCAGGATCAGAACACGTCGACCCTTGGATCATCAGGGCCGGTCCACTCGATGTGGATTAAACTTAAACCTTGAACACTGCGTTTCCCCGCCCTATGGGGCGTCGATGAGCCAAATGACTCCATCGGTCCCGGATCGACCGATATAACTGAGGCGCCTCGCAACCATCATCCACATAAGTAAAATGTCCGGGCGTGTAAAACCCAAAACACCGCTCCCAGCTAGAAGGAAATGCATGCCCTCCCTGATGTCCTCACCCGTTTCTAGTTCACATCGGGGTGTTAGGCTCGCGAATTAACGCTACACAAAGCTATGCTGTATTAAAGCCGTGCTTTGATCATCAACCACAAGACTCTGTTTTCAACCGAAGCCTTGATCATTTGCATCTCAGCATGCCACACAGGCAATTCACGCTATGCAATCGATGCATATCAATCACACAAAATGAAATCCAATGTCAGACACACATCCATTTACAAGTCCGTTCTGGGTCTGAACGAAACCGGAGGAACCTTATTCCTCGCATATCAATCGATCTCCAAGTACGTCTGGGCGATCACCAACTGATTCCTTCCTCTTGGGTGTACAGCCCGATCAAGATCATCAGTAATTATCCAAACGATGTGAAGACCTTCGGTCTTCAACCACCGTCTTCATCGTCGACTTATCGTCGGTTCAGTTATTCAGAATGGGTATAAACCCGACCTTTCCGAATAACTCGCGTATATAATAAACAGGTGTTATAAAACACAACGTACACCTCATTCCAATTCAGAATATTCCTTTATTCAAATATTCTTATATTTTGGGAAAGGTTCCCATTAATTTTATAAAAGATAAATTCTTTAAATTTATTCTTTAATCTTCTTTTGAATATCAATTCAAACCAAATTATGGTTTATCCAAACTAGTTGGGATTAGCGAACCTTACCGAAGTAATCATTTGTTAAATTTTCCAGCCCCAACCTATTCATCCCATGAAGCAAAACTGGTAATACTTCAAATCTAACACCACGGGATTATTGGTAAATTCAATTACCATTTCACGTTCAAATCTAATTAAAGATTCAACTATCGCTTGGAGCAAAACTGGCGATACTCCATTCTCGATCCTTTCTTGAAATTGATAATTTTAGTTATCAAATTCACCTTTCAAACTATTTAAAGATTCATTAAAACTCTAATTCAGTTTTAATTTACAAAAATCATTACTTAATGATTATTCAAAGTTAAGAAATAAATCTTATCTTTAACGGGGTTAAAGAATTAATGTCATTTAAAACACAATTCACGATAAACCCAAAATCTCATTCCATTAACAATGGAATCTTCACGGAAAACAGATCAATATATATATATATATAATCAATATAAACTTTCATATCCGACTAATAATATAAATGGAGTAATGGCAAAGCCTTTTAAATTCCATATATATTAGCAGTCTTCCTCCATAGAAATTCACTTCGATTATTACCAAATCGAATTCCATTCCATTCCAAATTATTTATTTTGTTGGAAAACTTTACTTTGGAAAATATCCTTTAAATCTTAACAAAAGATTTATAAATTCCAAATCCCTTTTCCCTGTAAATTGGGTTAAAGAACGAATGTCGTTAAAACACAGTTCACAACAAACCCAATTCACATTCCATTAATTATCGGGTTAAAGAACAAGTGTTATTTAAAACACCGTTCATGATAAACCCAAAAATCAATTCTAATTCAATTCCAATTAAATATCATTTAATTGGTATACTTCATTAAATCTAAATATAAAGATTTAATCTTTTTCTCAACTGGGTTTTAGAAAAGTGTTAATGAAGACACCGTTCACAACAAAACCAAATCCCGTTTGATATTAAATACAAGGCTCTGAATCGAAAATATATTGGCTTATATTCAATATCAAATTCTACGACCAACGAATATCGTATTGGAAATAACGATATAAATATATCTTTCAAATTTCCATAACAATATCTGTATAATCACGAAATCCAACATTGAAATATTCCGAAGACAATTTCGATTCAAATCCATTTCCAATTTATATATTGGAAATTCTAGTTATTTTTAAAACTATTTCAAATCCAATTTATTTATTTTAAAAATAAATGGATTATAATTTTTGTTCAAAACTAGTTTATTTTGATAAAATTTTATTTTTATCTTATCAAATATGGGATTTTTCATCCCAATTCTTTCCAAATCATTTCTTATGATTTTACACTAATTATTGATATTTTTAATAATTTTATCAAGGCCTGTACAATCGATTTCCATAAACGGCCATCGAACTGCACTTACAGCGACCTTTTCCAAATTTGATTTGGACATAATTCCAAATCCAACTGTTAGATTTCAAATCTCTAATATTCGTTATAAAGCTCTTTTCGATACGAACCCAATGGTTCCGGTTTTAGGAGAATCCGACGGTAGGATCCCTCGTAATGTCCGTTCGAAGTCAATGGTCGAAATTCGCGAACTGCCGCAGCGCGGCGCATTCTATTCAGGCCATTATATATATAATATATATATTATATATTTCGTCGATTTCCTTTCAAAACGTATTTTATAAATCGTTTTGAATTCGTTTTCAAAACGATTTCAACTTCATATTCAATTTCCAATCAAAATTGAATATTCCATATCATTGATATATAAATGATAGTATTTTCAAAATATTATATTTTGAAATCATTTCTTTTCGATATTCATTATAAAATTGAATAAAATCGATATAAATATCGTTCACGTCAAAATGGCGTTAATCTAATCAACACGGCTTTATATATTTAAATATATTCATGTCCGTCCGAAATCGGACATCAAAATCAAATTTTGATATTTTACTGAATATTATTTTAAAATATTCGTTATTTTAAAATAATCGTTATTTTAAAATATTCATTCATTGTGAACTGGAATCAGACACAGGCAATTACCATATAATTTGATTATATGGATTTCATACAATACATGTATACAACAACAATGATAAATAATCATCCATCATCCAGAGTGAATTCTACACTGTATAAGCATCAAATATAAATATTTAACGCTTATAATAGTCTGTCAACCAATCGATTGACATACAACTAACTATTGGGATTAGTGTATGTCCAATCTCATCCCAATACCCGTGTGGGGTTTCAGTCAACAAATAATGAATTTTATTTGTGCAGCTGGGCGATGTGTAAAATTTATCGTCCCAATCCATATCAGAAAATAGGTGTACATAAACAAATCGTCTGATTTGTAAATGAATATTTATTTTATTCCATTCACCTACACGTTAAAAATTATATTTTTAACGATAAAATATTTATTTGGTTCATTTACACAATAAAAATGATATTTTTATTGTTCTAACATATTTTAGAAAATTTTGGCGGCATAACCGCGCAATACTAGAAACGGGATAAGGCCCAGCCTTATTCCCGGTCTAATAATGGCCCACGCCATACACATACCAATTCTATTCAATTCCATTTCATTTCCCCAAACCAATCCAAACAAACAAACCAATCAACCAAAAACCACAACACAGTATAACCAAACAAACACACAAGTCGTCCATGGTCTGTGGACGACGGGGAAACAGTTCATATATGCAGTTACATAATAAATCAATGTATAAAGAAAATTACAGTGAGGAGTTCTCACCTTGGGTTTCCACTCCGCCGTTTCATTTATGAATTTCTGAATGGCATGGATTTGCCCAAAATTCTGGCAAAGGTTCCCATTAATTTTATCAAAGATTTAAATCATTTAAACTTTTATTTAAATCTTCCTTTGGATATCATTTCAAAAGATTTTATTATATCTTTTCACAACTTAAACCAAATTAAAGTTTATAAAACTAGTCAGGATTATCGAGCGTTACTGATGTAATCATTCATTTTATTATCCCAATCCTAACCTATTCATCCCATAGAGCAAAACTGTTAGTACTCCATATCTAACACCCATCATTTTATTGGTAAATTTAATTACCATTTCCTGCTCAAATCTAATTGAAGATTTATCTATCGCATGCAGTAAAACTGGTGGTACTCCATTCTCGAATACTTCTCGTGTTTGGTAAATTTAATTACCCTTTAACTTTCAATCTAATTAAAGATTCATTATAACTCCAACTTAGTTTTAATCTTCAAAAATCATTACTTAATGATTATTCAACCTTTAGAAATTAATCTTGTTGTTACTTGGGTTAAAGAACAAATGTCATATAAAAACATCGTTCACAATATACCCAAAATCATCTTCCATTTAATGTGGATACCTGACCATTTGTGTACAGCACATGTTATTCACTTTAGCCTAGGAACAAATTTAATATATATTTATTAAAAAAATATCATCATCAAACCCACATGGTCTTACCGTATCAAAATTTCCACTCTATATAAAACAAGATACTAGCATCATTCTTACCATAAAAAGAAAAAGAAAAAAAAAGGATTAGATGAAATAATCAAGGTCTAGAGCGACATACCAATACTCCATATGATACTGCTAATGTCATTACAGTGAATAGTAGTGAAGGGACAAACAATTGCAATTTAGGCATGAGGACTTAGTTCTTTTGAGCCCCAGTGCAGGTAATGCCATATTGACCTGCAGTTACGCATCTAAATCCTGCGATCCCTTGCGAGCTAAGCCACAACGTAGTTCGTAACTTAGGGTGTAGTCTTGTCTATCTATTATTAAACAATCTGGACTTTTCTTATGGATGAAAGAACATAGTGGATATCATAAACACAATAATAGAACATATGTTATCAGTATTGATTATCACAAAATTGTATCATTGTATCAATTGACTTTGCAGTGCACAAACAAGGCATATAACATGGCATGGATAAGTATTTGGATATTTTGTTTAAATGTTAAAAGACATTTTTATAACTACATACAACCTTGCAGTTTCACGATTGTTAGAAAATTCCAGTTGACTTAAATATTCTAAGGATCTAACTAGTGTAGTATTTCATCTAAGGATTTATTCGAAAAATTAATGTTGCCATAAACAATGAAGATTAACCTACAAAAATTATAATCCCATAACTTCCTGTAGCTTTATTTTGCCCCCTCAAATTGATGATAGACTTAGGTCTTCGAGCTTCATTTTTGAGGAAATTCAACTGATCCTTCCATTTTTAGTCTATTGGCTTAGAGGAAATTCGACCGATCCTTCCATTTCTAGTCTATCGGCTTACAATAGCTTGAGCAGGTAGCTTTCCTTGTCAAATTTTGAGTCATTTTGAGCCGAATGTTTTGGTTTACATTTCCTAGCATTGGATTTGCTTCATTCGGGATGATGGCACTTCTTCCCTGAGTTTCACTGAAGATTTCTGAACTTTATTTCTCTCTTGTTGGTTACAATTGTTTAGCTTTGCTTTCTGTCTTTATCACTTTCAGTTCTTCTCTAAACTTTTTGAAGTTTGGAGCAGATAACGCCTTGGTAAGGGTGTCTGCTCGTTGGTAAGTTGCAATTATGTGTTTGACTTCAAGGTTTCCTTTTATAACTTGTTCTTTAACGAAGTATAACTCTCTCTATATATGTTTTGTTCTCGAATGCAAAACTGGGTTTGTAGACATGTAGATTGCACTTTGGTTATCACACCATAGTATTGATTTGCTTTTTTGTAGTCCAAGTTCTAAAATAGTGATCTAAGCCACATTATTTCAGATGTTGCATTAGCTATTCCTCTATATCATGCTTCAGTTGTTGATGTGGAAATTGTAGTTTTTTCTTTTCTTTGAGCATCATGACACTATGTTATTGCACACATAAATGCAATTTCCTATAGTGGATTTTTTATCATCAGGATCTGATGCCCAATTTGCATAAATTAACGCTTGATTGCTTTCCAGTGAGTGTTTAGATGTTCCTGCATAAATTAACACACTTTGTTAACACTGAAAGCTATATGTGGTCTTATAATTGTTGCATACTGTAATGCACCAACTACACTTCTATATTCTTTTGAGTTAAGTATAGGTCCCCCCTATGTTCAGAATAGTTCTATTTGCTGATCATGGGAGTAGGTTGTCCCTTGGCTTCACTCATTTATGTTTTAATCAAAAGTTCAGATCTATATTTCCTTTGAGATAGTGTTATGCATCCTGGTGAATCCGACTTTACTTCTATTCCAATGAAGTAATTTAGCTCTCTTGAATCCTTGATTGAGAATTGCTTGTTCAGGTGTTGCACCAAGTTGTTGATTTCTTTACTGTCATTACCTGTAACATGAGATCATCAACATAAATTAAAACTTATATTATGAACCAGTTAGTGATTTTGTTGAATAATGAGTTATCTTATTTTGTAGATTGAAAACACAGATTAGTTAATGTAGTTTATAGTTTATCAAACCAGACTCTTGGTGCTTGTTTTAAGCCGTATATAGTTTTCTTTTACTTACACCCAAGATTAGAGTTTTATACATATCCTACTGGTTGCTCGATGTAAACTTTTTCGAGTATTCCATTCAGAAAGGCATTGTTGACATCTAGTTGTCTAAGTTTTCAATTTTTTTCTTATAGCTATGGTGAGTATTACTCTAAAGGTCGATAGTTTGACTACAGGAGAAAATGTTTTCTTGTAGTCAAATCCACGCTATTGTGTAAATCCCTTTTCCACGAGTCTAGTTGTGTACCTGTTAGTTGATCCATCTGGTTTTCTTTTTATTCTGTAAGTCCACTTGCATCCTACTATGTTTTTGTTTTATGGGGCTTTAACTAATTCCCATGTCTGGTTTTGTATGAAAGCTTGATATTCTGTGTTCATCGACGTGATCCAATTTTCATTGGGTTTGGCCTGGTCATATATATATTGGGCTCTTCATTATCTAGGTGGGCTGTGTATATTTTTGACTTGAATATTCCACTCCTAGCCCAGTTGATCATTGGATGAGTTGGATGTGTTGGTTGCTAAGTGTTTGGTTGAACTTCTTCTTCTGATATTTCATTGATATTACTTGGCTCATTGTCTCGAGAGTTTCTAATACTTTCCACTTCATTGTTTGTTGCAAGTGATGTTCCACTTAGACTTGATGACTGAACTGTATCATCAGATTGTGGTGCAGTCCACTCATGTGTCTTGCTAGCTTCACTTGCACTTAAGTAATCTTCATACACAGGTAATGGTGTTTTTGATACACTAGCATCATATATTTTATTGGTGGTTTTTATACTATTAGATTGAAAAAGGAAAAACTTTTTCATTGCATATCACATGTCTACTTATAAAAATACGACCACTATCATCTAGGCATTTATATCCTTTTTGATTTTGAGCATATCCTATGAATATGCATGGTTTTGACCTGTAATCAAGCTTGTGTTCGTTATATTGTATTAAATAAGGGTAACACAGACAACCAAATGTCCTAAGGAAGTTGTAGTCAGGTTTAACATTGAATAGCCTTTGTTGTGGACTGATTCCATTGAGAACTTTTGTTGGCAGTTTGTTTATCAAATAAGCTGTTGTATTAAAGGAATCACGCCAGAACTTAAGAAGCATTTTAGCTTGGGATAACAATGTTAAATCTGTTTCTACAATGTGCTTGTGTTTCCTCTCTACCATGACATTTGGTTCAGATGTGTGTGGATATGTAGTTCTGTGAATAATTCATCTTTTAGTAAAGTAATCTTTTAAAATTTTGTATTTCGCACCCTCATCACTCTGAAAATTTTACTTGAGAGTTGGTTTGCTTTTTAGCTTGTTTGATAAAGTGTAGTACATTGTTTTGATTATAAAACTGGATAGAGTTAGTGAATTTACTCACCTTGATCGTTAATCTTTGAAAAACAATTAACGTTGATTGATTTGAATCAGACGTCTAATTCTACCATAATTTGTAATGTGTTCCAAAACTCTCCAAACCAATTCCAGTACGTAGATTATGAGCATATGATCCTAACGGATCTTGTTTTGTTGAATTTCGATAATGTATGCATAAGTTAGGATATTTAGAAGTTAATACATTATAAAAATATAAACTTAAATAAAATTAAATATTAGGCATCACGTTTTATTATTATACGGTCCACTTCGACATCATACCCGATTTGCTTCTCCTAAATGGACAATGCCTTTCCCTTCAACTATCAAAACCATCCTACTGTGTAGTGGCCTACAAATTCGTACCATCTGAGTTGACAAAAAACAACACACATCCAACCCAAATTGTACAGAAATATGAGTCATTATGTGTTAAAGAAGAAAAATATAGAAGAAGAACAAAATAACAACATAAAACCTCGTAGCGGAACGAATAAATTAATATAACATAATCTTTGAAATACAATTTTTTTTATCGGATACACATACCATCATCAGAGTACAATACAACATTTGATAAAACGGAAATAACTCTAAAATATCTAACGGTGAAGCCTCCTGCTTCAAGCTCCTCCAAGTGTGTCGGTAAAAGCATGAAACACTTGATTTCCCGTACAAATTTGGGCACCCAAGAGTTTAGGGTAAAACAAACAAAATAAACTTTGGGTCAGTCATGGGACTGGTGTGAATAAACTCCAACCATCATGTTTAACTTTGAATAAAAACTTTTGAAAATAAAGGATAATCGTAAGACCGATCCACACATAAATACGGATGATTTTTACCTTACGATAACCAAAATATTTTTGATATCAAAATCCGGTGATATTATAATAATGTCTAATCAATTAAATAACCATCTAGTAGAACGCTTGCATCTCACTCTCTACATATATAGTATAAAATCAAAAACCGCAGGGCACTTATTAGAGATTAGGTTCTAACTGTGACAAGGTAAGGGACCACCTTTCAATCAGTGTACTCTAGATGGGATACACTGGGGTTCAACAAGAACATCTTGCAACCCAGGCTAAACATGACCGGTCACTCATTTAGCTTGAGTGTACCGAATGTATTATCACCCATGGTTGTCGGTCGTCCCGAAGATATGGAAACTAAAGAAGAACAAATGAACTTTCTCTAGATTGAGTGATAATACACCCTGCTTGGGAATGATCCAATTAGCCATGCGACCTACCCGATTTTTGTCATTTCCCGGCTTATGAGGCTTGAGGTCACGATTTCCTTTTAGAGCAACACGCCACATTTACTTTAAATGTCACATTGTCAGATCCGTAAATCACTCATTGATTTGTACAAATACACACTGGGTATTAAAATAAAGAGAAGTTGCCTTCTCACCCCAACTTGGTATATTCGTAAAATCAACCGTGTGATCGTTGGAAATACTCTATCATACATTCGTCCATATATGTTCGTTCTGGAACTAAACGAAACCGAAGGCACAATTTCCATTAATCCATCTTAGGCAATTTCTACCTAGGATTAGCAGAAAGATCCCTTTGCACTTCACTCTGTCTTCAATAATTTTCAACTTGATTTGATTTGCAACGCTTATGCTAATACGAAGTGATTTTCGGATAACGAATTCAACAGGTGTCTCTGTATTGACAACGATGGTCAAAAACTTTGATAGTCGGTTATTTAACTATCAAAGGAAAATCAAACATCCATTCAAATTTCCAACTAGAATATTATTGTCTAAGCATCAAATAACCACTGACCTTTTCTAATATTTCACTAATTAAATCATTTCCTAATCGAATTCTATATATATCGTATATTGATTTCTAGTTATCAAACTTCTTAAAAATATTCTAACTCCTTAAATTTCCAGAAAACTTCGCTAGCTTCTCCTTTGTACGTCTCAATCAATAAAACTACAACTCACATCTCTAGGCCCTTTCCATTCAAAAAGAAAATCAAAAAGCCAAGCGGCTTGCCCAATAGGCTCATAAAAATCTCATATCGGATTAAACGTGTACCTTTTTGTCGGGCATTTCAAAATATTCTTCCTTTACTTCATCCCATATCTGTCTAATATACAAACACCTGCATTTTCATTTTATTTCAACCCATACAACAATTTTTGTTTAGTCGCATTCAATTCCACTAATTAATTTTTTAATTAGATCAATCGCTTTATTCACTTATCGTTTGAAACATTAGTGTTCAAACATATTTTAATCCACTTATAAACAAATCGAATTTCATTTATAACTCAAGTCTCATATTCAATTTCAAATCCTACTTTACAAATCCAATTTACTTGACCTATGTTAAGTTCTCTTCAAAATTCCATTGAGTAACTTCATTCACTAATTAGTTAATATCATTTCATATTCCAAAATCTGATTTTTATATCAAAAATCACTTCATTCACTCCACTTGAGTTCGTATATAATTGAAAACTCAAATCTGGATTTTTCTAATAAAATTCGGATTTTATTCACATAAAATCCTTTTAATTTATTAAATAAACCGTTACAGATTAAAAACGATTATAGAAATGTTTTTCTGAAAAATTAATTTTGACATAACTCAACATCTATAAGTCGAAATCATGATTTCTCTCTTCCATTAGAAAACTATCATTCAATAGGTCCATGCGTTTCTTGTTTAATCAAATTCCGACTTATATTGAGTTCTATATACTCAATTGAAGTTGAATCGTCAAATTACAAACTACCTCGCTGCGATGAGTTCATTGTAATTAAATTTTATTATAAACGTTTAAAAATGAATTTATATATAAATTCCAGCACCATTCTCTAATATGTAAATGAAATCAGTTTTCCAAATATAACTTAAACATCTCAATTTTTCCAAAATCGTTGATTGCTTTATTCAAAATTCATAATTCGGTTATAAATTATTCACAACTCAACTTCTATATGAAATTCCAACTTCCTCGAATTGAAATTTCATTATAAAAAAATCAATATAATTAAATTACAATTATAAATTTCTTTTATGGGAAAAATCAATTAATTCAACATCCCTTACCATTATATACTAACATCATCCCGTGATAATAGTGAAGTCTTTCAAGTTGGGGTATTTTATTTACCTCTCGGATCTTGACCGACAACGTTCTTATCTTCAGATGGATAAAAGTTTGTAATACAAAAAACTCGATTCAATCTCACCTTTTATTCCATTTTCTACATTTGGAAATCTATTTCCAAATTACTCGATGAAAATTACTTCATCACATTTATAAACGTTGTTTATAAATTAACATCCTTATAAAAAGAAACTTCCATTTTAATAATCTATTTGAAACTCAATTCTCATTTTCGAATATTTTATTTTTATAACTTATATATATACATGAATTAGCACAAAATCTATTTCCGTGTTTAAATTTAACATTTTAGTTTTCATCCGATATAATCCCAATATCTTATCTGGAAATAATTTATTTATTTTTTATAAATTCGACATGGTCGAATTCTAATCATAAATCCATATGGATTTATTTATACTCATTTTGCATTCTGAACATCAAAATAAATTTCATCGTTTCCTTTCCTTGAAACAATTTTGAAATTGAAATCCCTTTTAAAATTCATACTTGAATTTAAGTTTATAAATTATTCAATGAAAATTTCCCTCTTTTATTTTTAAACATCATTTATAAATTTCACTTCTTGTTTTAAATGTTAAAACAAGCTTCTATTTCAAATCCCATTTGAAATCCAATTTCTTCTTCGAAAAGTTAAATTTCATTTTTAAATCTAAAAATCGGTTAACATGGAATTACCCGAAATAAGATGTTACGGGTTCCCTTACCGACTTGCTTTGAAGTAGCTGATGGTATGTTAGATCCAAGAGAATAGACGAGGCTATTGCGAAGTCCACTCCGAAGCTAGATCGTTCAAAAAGGGGTGTTGAACGTAGCACAAATAGGATGAGAGACTAGACTTATAAGAAGAAGCCCCGGGGACCTGTATCACCATATCCATCCAGACTTCCTCGTATACTCTTCTTAGCTTAGCTCGGAAGTAGTGGTTTGACCAGGAGGCAGGAAATCAATTAAAAAAAGCAGTATACTTAGGTGTTGAAAACGAAGAGAACTAGGAAGCCCCCTCATTAGAAGAGTTGGTTCGCCATACGACAGATCCTGATGAATTGATCATAAGAGAAAGCAACGGCTTTAGCCCATACATTACCAAATAGGATCGATGCCAACTCGGATAAATATTTCTACGGAATGTTTCAAAGAATAGAAGACGAAAACAATAATAGAACAATAGCTTAAGCTCACGCACCTTACCTAGCAGTAGGTTCGCTCAGAGCAAGAATGTTTATTGGCTTATTCGCTCGGACAAAAGTGGACCTCTAGAAGAGGTCACCTGTATTCATCTGCAGAAATAAATGTTCTGATTTCTTAGCGGAAGACTAGTTTGAAATGCATCCACTAACCACTAGTATAATACCTTGTTAGTTACAGTAGCAATTAGGCCAGGTATATTGGTTGCTTCCAGTTATTACAGGAGAGTCTTGTTAGTCGGTAAAGAGGGCCTGGCCTAAGCAGCATTGGCTACCTTTGGTTATAAGAAGGAAAGTCCATAATTGATAGGGGCCACGAATGCATACCCAATAGCTTCCATGGGTCCAAACAAGCGAAGCCCAATGCCGGATCGCCTATGAGAATCAACAAGGTTAGAGGTTCACCTGTGAATAAACTCGGCAACTTATTATCGAAATCTTCCATCAACAAAGTAAGATAGTCAAAATTGATTACTGACTTGGGTCTCGCTTCCCTCTCTTTCTACCTGGTTGTCCTCTAGGTCGGATGGGCTCGGGTGAAGAGAAGTTAATTGTCCGCTTTGTTCATCCTGTTGGCCCCCTAGCTATTCTAAGCAGGGGAATATAGCTCAAGGTTTCGTAGCGGACCGAACTCTGGCTCTTATCTTTATAGTTTTCTCCTTGTGAACCCACTCCTTAGCTTAAGACCAAAGTAAAACAAGTAAATGTAACAACCCGAATTCCGACAAACGGTTTTTTTTCCAAAAAATCCAATCTACCGAAACTCGAATTGGCTTGTCTGGTATCCTACAGAAAAGTCAGAGATATAAAATATATCAGAGCTTAAAAAACATCTCACATCAGAATGGAATACAATATAACACAATCAAATATAGCCTTACCAAAATAATAGTACTGCCTAACCAGTATCCAAAGCTATCATATCTCTTCCATAAACCTAACCTACGAGCGTGTAATGAGGAGGGGGTCAGAACACAAGTTCTGGTGAATGGACTAAATTATACATTCTGAAATAACCCTACATATACCGCCCAGTTATAGTTTCTTGTTAATTAGGTTAGTTTGGGTTAATAGCACTCAAGGCTTTACACACACGTCGTACCCATCTACCTCCCAGTAGATTAACCTAATATAGCATATATGTAGCTACCCCCAATATCAAGGTACTTCCCATGGTACCCTTTTCGCACGGTCTCTGTCGTCATGCATGGAAGCATATGCAACTCTCATCCTACGTTGAACGATGAACGGACTTTCATAATA
Source organism: Allium sativum (assembly GCA_030737875.1). Lineage (NCBI taxonomy): Eukaryota > Viridiplantae > Streptophyta > Magnoliopsida > Asparagales > Amaryllidaceae > Allium > Allium sativum. The sequence continues at coordinate 169,647,564 of CM060923.1, forward strand.
ATACGCCACGTTCCGCACAGAACTACCCTCGCTATGATACGTAAGTGTACGGACGACTGTATCCGAACTTTGCAATCAAATCGGTTCTCACTACGGAGTAATGCCCTAGCGTCTACGATACACCAGCTGGTGCGATATGCATGTACCTAGACCCTCACACTGTGTTTTGTCTATTATACATCGAGTCCCGTAATAGGGCTACATCTGAATGCACGGAACTCGGTCGGGAGCCTTTCCATATCTTTATAGGTATGCAAAAAAGAGAGACCTAAAGTACAGATATCTAAACTATGGTATGCATTTTCATAGTGGATATGGTCCCACCTCGATCCCTCCCTCAATTAGTGAAAGACTACGTCAAGAGCAAAGTGACGTGCCCCTAGCAAACAATATACATCCAAATTGGCGTGTCCTGCAACCAAAGTTTCGATAGCGAAAGATCGAAGGTCTTTAGATTTATCTTTAGTCTTTTCGCATCCCACTGACTGCCGATGACAAATACCCGACGATTATTATCCTTTATTTTGTCCTGACTAGCCAATCTGTAGGCAAATTGTCGAGTCACCTCAATACCATCCCGCCACAGCCTTCTGACTGACAAACTACCACTATAGTCAAGGTATTCTCACCGGGTGGTAACACGCAGACCCAACCTTTGCAAGTACAGCCTGAGCATGCACTGCAACAGAGAACACCATGGAGTACCCCTACCACGTCCCATGGAAGTCGCTTGCTTCATTCTAGTCTCGCAGAGGCAGCAAGAAGAATATTAAATAAAAGAATCGGATGGACGTGCTCCTCTCGGGCCTCCATACACCTCAATGGTCTACCCAGTTCGTTTCTTCACCTTTAAACGTGCGGACTGGTCTAACAGCATCACATCGTCATGTTACTAGATCCTATGTCTAATCGTTCAATCATGCACTTGCTTTATCTTATTAGCGTACCAATTAACTTGATTATTCAAGTTACCGGGTTTTCTCTGAGGCCCTTATATCTCGAAGGAACAAACCCCTCTCGCTTATTAATTCAGTGATATAACTTAACCCATTTAAGTTCATTGATAAGCCCACAACATGTTATTCCTTAGATCGTAATTAACGAAAGTAATCAGCAATCCCTTTACCTTATTACCATGAAATTCGTTGTCCAATTTCATGTTTACCGTTATAATAACATGTTCAACTTAATGTATAATTAAGTATATCTTATCTCAATCCACTTGTTTTCTGTTAACATGTTTCTTAATATATATATATGATTGAATATAACTTATTTCATTCCATAAGTCTACCTCATTCTTTCTTATTTAATCATAACCTCTGTCGGAGAATGGAGTTTTGATAACAATAGCCTTATTTCAATACTAATTGATTATAAAATATATACTAACACTTTTGCATAGAATATATATATATACACACACACATGCAGAATTTATATACAAGAAATATTACTGAAGGCTGTACAGTTTAAAGATATTATAGATTCAAAGTTCAGAGAGATTTCAAGACTCGTGAGTATTCATGATTTCAAGAGTTCAAGAATAATATAGTTATAAAGTCTAGATTATGTAAGACTCTAAATAACACTCCAGGTTCAAATTCAAATTCTGTTTTTCAAATTCTGTTTTCTAATTCTATCTTCAAATCCTCTCTATTTTATTTTCTTTCTATTTTATTTTCTATCCTTTTATTCTCTTTTCTTATTTTAATTTTATTTTCAAACTCAAAGTTTGATAAGTTTCATATATTTATATTTTCACTTTTTATATAGTGTTAACCTTTATAATTTTATAAACATTTTTATATAGTTTATATTTATGTTTTTAAATGATTTCCTACTTTACAAAATTAATTTATAACACTATATTTGAATTCAAGAATTTCAGAATTATATTTATATCAAAATACTTGAAAAATGCTCAAAAATTAATTTTACACTATAAGTATGTCGACATACAAAAACCTATATGTCGACATATAACTGTCATTTTTTCAATTTTGAAAGAAAGTATCTTTTCATTATTTGTGACGGTTCTGAAGCGTGGAATCTTTTCAAACACTATAAAAAGGGCTTAAATTCGATTTTTTAATCATCTCTTCTTCTCTAACTTCATCCTCTTTCTCTACACCATTTTTCTTAATCATTTTTATGATTTCTACACTTATACTCTGCCAAATTCAATTCCGTTTTGATCAAACTTTTTCTCTCAACAGTCTCTACTTTCTACTCTCTGAATCAGGTGCTATTAAAGAGTTATAGGGCTGTTTGTAATTTGTTTGGGTTGAATAAAAGAATCGGTGGTATCCCTTGTAGCTGTAAAATCAAGGACGGAATTTGTGGTATCCTTTGTAGTCGTAAAATCAAGGACGGAATCAGTGGTATCCCTTGTAGCAGTAAAATCAAGGACAGAATCGGTGGTATCCCTTGTAGCCGTAAAATCAAGGATGGAATCTATGGTATCCCTTGTAGTCGTGAAATCAAGGAGGGTTGTAATTGGATTTTTATACAGTAATAAAACTCTGTACAATCCAGCGTTGCGCGGGACTGAACGTAAGAGTAATCGAATGAGTATAAAATCCGGTGTGTTCTTCCCTTTTATACATTTTTATTTCTGTTTAGTTTGCATCAGTGTTTGATTTTGTGTCTGTGATTGTTTCTGTGATGCTTGATTCGTTTAGCAATTCACATAAGTTGTAGATTTAGTTTAAATTCTTAAAAACACTATTCATCCCCACTCTATTGTTTGTTTTGCCTTAACGATCCTTTCGCATTCCTTAACAATTGGTATCAGAGCAAGGTCTCTCAAAAAGTTCATAATCTGATTTTTGAAAATACTGATATTGGCAACCAACACTAGTAGCAATAATAGTTCTTTTGTAGAGGGTCAGTCCGCTATTATACCACCATTGTTCAATGGTAGTAATTATTCATTTTGGGCATGTAGAATGAAAATTTATTTACAATTGGTAGGTTTAGACACATGGAATAGTACACAAAATGAATATGTTGAACCCACAACTGCATTTTCACAATGGACAAATGAACAAAAGGTTGCTGCATAAAGCAATTCTAAAGCCATGAATATGTTATTTTGTTCATTAGATAGGAATGAGTTTAATAGAGTGTCAGTATGTAAAATTGCTTATGAAATTTGGAGAACTTTGCAAGTTACTCATGAAGGAACTAGTAAAGTCAAACAAACTAAAATAGCCATGTTAGTAAATCAGTTTGAATTATTCAAAATGAATGAGAATGAGTCTATTTCAGATATGTATTGTAGATTTCAAGAGATAGTGCATTCATTAACAACACTCGGATAAACATATTCTGAAGCAGATCAAGTTAGAAAAATATTAAGTTCATTAACTCCAGAATAGGATTAGAAAACATTGGCAATTGAAGAAGCCAATTATGTCAATGAAATGAAGATTAAAGAGTTAATTGGAAATCTGAAGTCATATGAAGTCCAATTACAGAAAAGAAAAGAAAAATAGGTCAACGGAGAAGAAATCTATTGCATTAAAAGCAACATCAAATGATTCTGACTCGAGTAGTGAAGATGATGAAACATCTCTCATGAAAAATCATTTTAAAAAAATTCTGAGATATAGAAGGAGAAATTATAACCAAGGAAGTTCAAAAAGTAATGATGGTCGATGTTATAATTGCAACAAACCAGGCCATATAAAGAAAATGTATCCATATCCAGACAGATCGATTCAACAGACAAACAACATAAATTCATCGAGAAAGAGAAAGAAAGCGTACGTGGCAACATTAAATGATTCAGATTCATTGTCAAGTAATGAAGAACCAGAAACTGGAAATACGAATATATGCTTTACGGCAATTTAGAGTTCAGAAAATCTCGAAGATAAGGATCTAAAAACCAGGTACGCCTTAACTAATTTCTAATTTTATTGAATGGTTGCTTTGTTTGATTGCTTTGGTTCGAATTTAAAAACTTTAAAATTTAAACTTGAAATTTGAAATTCAAATTTGAAATTTTAAATTTGAAATTTTAATTTTGAAATTCAAAATAATAATATAATAATAAATAATAAATAAAAATAATAAAATAAAGTGTTTGTATGTTTGATAGGATTAGAATTATTTCAGGAAATCGTTAAACCTGAAATATATATATCGTCAATTTAAAAATTAAAATCACCAAAACCAAATTCTCTTTAAAAATTAGTTTACATGTCGACATACATTTTACTATATGTCGACTTATCAGACAGAAACTTGAAATTTGAATTTTGAATTTCAAAAGTTTAAACTTTCAAACTTCCCTCCAACTCCCAAGGTCTGAAAAGGTGTCGTTTCAATCTGAAAAGTTGTGCCTATTCAATTCATATCTATTAAATTCACATCTATTCAAATTCTATATGTACATCTACTCTTTCTACCTTTCATTCACAACTCAAAACAATACTCTTCATATCTATTCTCTTCAAAACTATCAATTCAATGGCTTCCTCTATTTCATCTCAAAAATTGAAAATAACCAAAACCATCAAAGACTATCTTCATAATGACAAAGGGGCTATCATGACCTATGGTAACTATTTAGCAAGTGCTAAAGTTAACACGGGTGCTTTTGTCATCTTTAGCAATTTTTCCTCTTATGATCTTACCTCTCTCTTTCAAAACAACGAAGTCTTGAGTCTATTTGACTCCCATGATAATGGCGAAGTGTGTTACCCCAAACTCATCAGGATGTTCTATGCCAATCTCAACCGTGGATTTTAGGAAGGCAATGAAAACCAAATTTAGAGTAGTGTCAAAGACACTCAAATTGTTCTTGATGCCGAACTCTTAGGCACTAATTTAAATTGTAAAAGCATAGGCTCGGATTTTTCGGATTTTGCTATCAAAGAAAACGATTTGGAAACCTATCACGACATATTCAAAGATAGTGCTTCAATGGAATTCAAAAATTGCTACTTTCGTCCAAAAATAAGAATTGTCAATCTACTCCTCCAACATACCATCACTCCCCGTTCCGGAAATTTCAATGGTCCAAATCTCAAAGTCCAAAAGGCTTTCTTTGCTATTATGGGTGGTTATACTATCAATTGGGCCGAAATGATCATAAATGAAATTAAGCCCATAGAATTGTCGCCAAGAGAAAATACTCTCTACTATGGTGTTTATCTCACTCGTATTTTCAAATACTTTAATGTTGATCTTCATGGAGAAGAATTTGTGCCTAGAAAAATGTTTGACTCATCAAACATTCATCTCATGCAAATTCATATCACTTTCAAAGCATATGAGACATTCGAAGCCAAACAAGCTCGAATGCAACAAGAATAAGATCCAATGGAAGTCGAAGAAGAAGAAGAAGAGGCTTCTTTGGAAAGTATTGAGTATTCAACCGACGCTAAATGCAATTACAAAGAGATGATTATTCAAAATCAAGTGAAAATCGTCAAAAATCAAAAGACGCTTAATAAGAAACTTTCCAAAGTGACCAAATTTATGGTCAAAATAGGAAGAAAAAAAAAGCTTGGAGTCTCACCTTCTTCATCATCATTAGAAAACTAGTCTATCTAGTTTAATGTATCTCTATGTATTAGCTTATATTTCCTTGTATTTGCTTTCGAATCTCGTATGTAAGTGCGTCTTGATTAGTTGGATGTATTTGTTTTCTATTAAGTAATGAAGGGAGATTTATTTATGATAAAATCATCTTTATGTCTCTGTAAAAACTTTAGAAATAATTATAATATAATAGAGTTCAAAAGAATTCAAATTACGAAAATTTTCAAATTTTTCACTAAAATGTGTCGACATAGAGAAAAGTATATGTCGGCATATAACTGACAGATTTTCAAATTGTTCCAAATTTTAAAATTAAAATAACTACTCATGTCCACTCCAAATCCAACGAATTCCAGACCCTATTTAAGTCTATTTCTTCTAGAAAATTTCGTTATTCTATTTTTCCTTCTTCCTTATTCATTTCTTATCAAATCCAATTCATAATCTTAGTGAAAATCTAGAAGAAACCTTGAATTCTTTCAAAAATATTCTCTCTATCATTCTACGAAACCAGCGTCATCTCGAATTGAGCTAAATTAAGATGTTTGAATAACAAGAGAACCATTTTGATGCAATCCGATGGCTAATCTCTTCTCTTTTGAGAGATGAAGATAATAATCTCGCAAAGGCTCCACCAACCAAAGAAGATGAGGATTGGGAAGTCATTAAGAAGGATCCTACCTTTGGAGAAGACGGTTGGTTTGAAGTTCCCTGAAACGTTTAATTGTTCGGTACGATTTGATTGGTTTGTTTGAATTTCAATTGAAATCTATGATTAGAAACTTGTATATATATATTTAAACATATAGTGTGGTGAGGTTTGATTTGGTTTGTATAGCAAACAAACATATGTAATTATAATACTTGGATTGGTTTGTATATTGCTGGGAATTATTATTAAAGGTTTGTATAAATTAAGGGGGAGTAACTCTACTTCGAATTGGTTTTAGATTAAGGGGTAATACCATTAGTTTAAGGGGTAATTTCTTTTTGATAATGCCAAAGGGGGAGAAATTATAAAATATAGAGACATAGTTTATAGGATTTATATAAACAGGGGGAGTATTTAAGAGGATCATCATCAACAAGTATATACAGGTAAGATATGATATTTTATAAACTAAGGTTGTAAAAAAAGGGGGAGATTGTTGGAGAATGGAGTTTTGATGACAACAACCTTATTTCAATATTAACTGATTATAAAATATATACTAACACTTTTGCCTAGAATATATATATATATATATATATATATATATATATATATATACACACACACATGCAGGATTTATATACACGAAATATTACTGACGACTGTACAGTTTAAAGATATTAGAGATTCAGAGTTCAAAGAGATTTCAAGACTCATGAGTATTCAAGATTTCAAGAGTTCAAGATTAATATAGTTATAGAGTCTAGATTATGTAAGACTCTAAATAGCACTCCAGGTTCAAATTCAAATTCTGCTTTTCAAATTATGTTTTCAAATTCTATCTTTAAATCCTCTATATTTTATTTTCTTTCTATTTTATTTTTTATCCTTTCTATTCTCTTTTCTTATTTTAATTTTGTTTTCAAACTCAAAGTTTGATAAGTTTCATATATTTATATTTTCACTTTTTATATAGTTTTAATCTTTATAATTTTATAAATATATTTATATAGTTTATATTTATGTTTTTATATGATTTCCTACTTTAAAATATTAATTTATATAACTATATTTGAATTCAAGAATTTTCAGAATTGTATTTATATCAAAACACTTGAAAAATGCTCAAAAATTAATTTTACACTATAAAAATGCCGACATACAAAAACCAGTATGTCGACATATAACTATCATTTTTTCAATTTTGAAAGGAAGTTTCTTTTCATTATTTGTGATGATTATGAAGCAAGGCATCTTTTCAAACTCTATAAAAAGGGCTTAAATTTGATTTTTTTTTTATCATCTCTTCTTCTCTAACTTCATCCACTTTCTCTACACCATTTTTCTTAATCATTTTTATGATTTCTACACTTATACTCTGCCGAATTCAATTCCGTTTTGATAAAACTTATTCTCTCTACACTCTCTACTTTCTAATCTCTAAATCAAGTGCTATTGAAGAGTTATAAGGCTGTTTGTAATTTGTTTGGGTTGAATAAAGGAATCGGCGGTATCCCTTGTAGTTGTAAAATCAAGGATGGAATCGATGGTATCCCTTATTGCCATAAAATTAAGGACGGAGTTGTGGTATCCCTTGTAGTCGTAAAATCAAGGACGGAATCGGTGGTATCCCTTGAAGCCATGAAATCAAGGAGGGTTGTAATTGGATTTTGATATAGTAATAAAACTCTGCGCAATCCAGCATTGCGTGGAACTGGACGTAGGAGTAATCCGAACCAGTATAAAATCCGCTGTGTTCTTTCCTTTTCTGCATTTTTATTTCTGTTTATTTTGCATCTGTGTTTGATTCTGTGTCTATGATTGTTTCTGTGGTGTTTGATTCATCTAGCAATTCACAAAATTTATAGATTTAACCTTAGTGATCCTTTCCGCATTCCCTAACAACCTCGTCTTACACTTTCATTATAACTTGTTGTTGTTTACTTATTAACTTAGTTCTCTTAACTATGGTTTACTAATAAATTCCCTTTTTATTTATTATAACCCATGTTACAATTCCATTTGCCCCTAGGACAAGCCTACCTATTATATCACATTCTCATTAATTAATCGTAATAGGTTATATTCCTCGTTCATCATATTTTCCATTGGATACATACATTTATATATATATATGTTTAGGCACTAGACCTTTTACATTAAGCTGACCACTTGTTGATGCTGGATTTGTCAGGCGATTCCGACCAGACTTCTACCATAAGTTGAACTTGACCTCGTGTCTTAGTGCAGTTATTTACAACTTTCTAACTACTTTAAAGTTTACACACAAATTAGGCATACCTATTCCTCTTCTATTATTCCCAATTTTTCTGTTGTAATTCTTTCTTTCTGTACTCATTGTCATGCATGTTCCTTGCTTCTTTACAGAAAAAAAAATCATGCACCTTATTAGTTTGATTTATAGAAAGATACAGTGATTTATTTCGGTAATGTACGCCTATCTAGATCCGTATTTGCAAGTTATTTCTTTTATTATTTAGAAGTTTGACAATTCTTGATCAACAGGAATGCTTTTGAGCAGAAGAAGGCCCATTGTTAGCCGACAAGACTAAAAGGCTTAGAGAGGGAACTAAGATTGATGGCCTGAAGGATTATGGTCTTGACTAGAAAGGATGGTAAAATAAGATGGGATGATTGTGTCTCCTAGATATCGAAAAACTAAGGAGGGAAGGTCTTGGGGAATGTAATCGATTTAAGTTCTAAGAAAATGATCATAACCGACTCCCATGGGTCACAAGAAATTTCAAGAGTTCTACCTTGTCACATTAGAAGTCTAATATCTCTCCTCTCATAATCAAGAATTGCACCATATATGGCTAGCCAATCCATTCCTAGAATTAATTCGTAACCCATAAAGCTAAGAGCATATGCGTCATATTCAAATTTGACGCCCATAACAAAAATTCTCAAATTCCTACATATCATTGATAAATGAGTCGTTCCTCATGTGGGGTTTGAAATTACAACAGAATCAGAAACAATACTAGTATATAGGTGTTTATTTTTTACCACAGAGTTGCAAATGAATGAATGAGAAGCACCGAAATCAAATAGAGTTCTAATAGGATAGTCAAAAAGAGAAATCAAACATTCCACAACGACTTTCCTATCATGGTCCGATCCACCAGTCTCTAGAGCATTGACTTGTACTCTAGACGATCCATCCTTAAGCCCTTCCCTACTGGGGCATTGCCCTTTAAAATGTCCAACTTGACCACAAATAAAGCATGCACACCTAGTCTTTTCACATTCTCTCACAAAGTGCCCCAAGTTTCCACAACCATGGAATTTCACCTCATTCTTAATTTGTGCCTTATCGAGCTTTCCTCCCTTCTTAGCTATGCATTTCTTGTGCCACCACTTCTTTTTCTCAACCTTGGATTTCTAATCCTAGGTCTTAATCTCTTTCTTTTCCACTTTACTATCCTCGTGTATCAAATCCATGTCTACAATCCTCTCAAAAGTTTCTCCCATTGGAACATGCGACAATGCTAATTCTTGGAGCGGTTAGTTCAATCCCTTTTCGAACCTCAAGGTCTTTTTATGAGGAGTGTTTACCAACTCCAATCCAAATCTCGCTAGTTGATTAAATTTGTTAACATATTCCTTTATTGTTATGCTTCCTTGCTTCAAATTCAAAAATCTTTCCATTTGCATTCTTTCCTCCGTTTGCGATAAGAATTTCATCTCGAATCTAGCCTTAAATTCATCCTAAGTAAAAACCATTTGTTCGGCCTGAATCACTTCCCACCAATAAGATGCTCCGTCCTTTAGTTGCCAAGCGGCCAACTGAATTTTCCTCCAATCATCGTGCTCAAATAAGTTAAATAAATTTTCCGTTTCCCTGAGCCAATTGCACGCCTCCACAAAACTCTCAGTACCTCCAAACGTCTTCCCTTTCATCGTGCAGAAATCCTTACAAAGCTTAGAAAAGTTGACTACAGAAGGAGGCAAAGCTACTGGGACTGCAACGGGGGGAGGGACATTTTTTGACACTCCAACAGGTGTCGTAGCTTTAACATATCTATGAAACCATGTAGGAATGGGAATGCCCTCGGGGAAATTAGGAGCCACAAACATGATGAAAAAAGACGAAACAAGAATTCAGAAGAGAATCGAAGAAATATTGTAAATGACTTGAGGGGGTATACTTTTCAAAATTTGGTTTTATTTGAAAATCCTTTACTTTTAAAAACACTTTTCAAAAACCTTTTTCTCTAATCTTGTAACCTTAGACTCTGATATCAAATATGACACCCCACGTCCGCTAATGTAACTCATAAGAGGATGCATTAAGTTTCATGAAGCGCAATAGGTAAACAATAACTGAAATTCACAAGACAAAATTTAAAGATGTAGCAGAAAAAAAATTTATTATAAAAACACCATTTCATCGTTACAATTTCAAATACCAAAAATAATAATCATAACCATATGTCTCATAACACAAAACATTAGAGTACGAAACTGTAAAATCATATCCCTCCTCAAAAGCCATAACATAGTAAAACAAAAGTCAAAGCAATACATCGAGTCAGAACAAGTCTAAGATAGAGTCACGGACTCAGCTACTGTCCGCCACCACCCTGAGAAACTGAGGGGTGGAAAGGAAAAGAGAGAACGGAAACAAAAAAGGTCATACATAAAGTCTGGCGAGTTCCAGTGATTTTCAGCAATTGGATAAGATAGAAAGTATCAAGACAGAAAAATAATGTTGAACATGAAACTACAATAAAATAGTTAAGTATAAGGTAAACGAGATCACATGATAATGATGTAACATGGTAATAAGATAACAAGTCAAGGTAAAGGTCATATACGCTTTCATTCATATCCCAACAACAATATTACTGCACCACTAGTAAAATGTCAAGATTTGGTGTTACCCTAATTACTACCCATGCGATCGACTCCCTACTACATAAATATCATGTGCCAGTTACGGCAGTAAGAGTTATCAATCTGTAACACATCAACTATAAGAAACAGACAAATTTATTGGTGATACAACATCTTAGTTTCCCCAAATCGGAACAATGCACGCTCATGACTCCGTCGAAATGCGCTCGTATCAACCTTCCACCATGAACCTCTTACAATCCTGATCAGTAAGCGTGCCCTGGCCCCTATCTAGTGCGAGACCACTCTCTAAGAAACTAACAGGGATAATAATTGATACAGGTTCCATACAACAAGATTGACATAATCCAACCCCTAGTCTTGTGCCCCCAAGTAACTAGGATTTTAAGAGTCCCATGATCGGATACCAATAACAAGACGTGGGACCTCTTAGCTTATTAATCACCAAGTAATAACTTAGCAGGTTTAAGTTTATTAATAAGCATGGTTGCAAATGACATTTTCGATAAATGTATTTCTGTGTACAACCCCTTCCCCCCAAACAAGCACCTGCTCAGATGTGTGTATAAATTAAGTTGCCTATTTTACTTAATTACATCTGATACTACCAATATGTTCTACTTATTTATTTAATCTAGCTTAACCTATTCAGATTAACGTGTTTTGCATATTATCCCAATTTTACAGTCATTGGAATTCATGTTTTAATATGCCTAATTCTCATTTTTACTGACATTTTAAGTTATTCCCAATTTATGCAATTCTAACGTGAATAGCCTAGGCATTTGATGGCCTAGGTACAGTGCAAAATAAAAAGGAATAGGAGAAAAACATAGATTTGATTCATAAACTGAATAAAATAGGCATAAGACTGTAAACAAATCTAAAACAAAAAAGGGATATTAGGATATACATGTAACGGTAATCAACTGAAAACTTAATAAATAACTGATAGTAAAACAATGACTTATAAACGTATATAAACATGTGTAATCTAATATTGAGATCTATTTACTATCCAAAATACTATTAAGTTATCAAATCTTAAGATAACTAGAATCATAATGGTTGGATTGAAGTTCAGAAAAATATCTCTTTTATATGCTATCGTTGGAAGTCCTATTTAGGTTTATTATTGTAGAATAAATAGAATTGTCCTCTTTAATCTATTTTTAGGCAGCATCTCTGCGTCTTCATATTTTTATTTAGAATATGTCTTGGGGAAAGAAGAAATGAGTAATAGTTTGTGTGTAGAAAACAATGAGACTGCTAGCGATTTATTGATTACCTAGGATAATTCCATACCGTTATATTTTAGGTTTACAAATACAACCGTACATCTAATGCTGAGTCAACGCACATATATAGTGAAGAAAACAATCCAAGTACACTCGTAGCAACCTAGCCTGCATGTAGGTGGGTCTACCCCTATGTAGACCCTAGGGCCGACCTACCTTAGACGTGGGTCGACCCCTGGGCCGACAGAGTCATGGGTGGGTCGCCCATTGACCGTTGTATCTCTATGCTGTATATTTAATTAAATATATAATCTAGGGCGTGTTAGGCTAACATCCTTATTAAGTTTCAAACCTAATTAAAAGTCCGGCCTAACAAACATTACAAATTAGTTCCCTATATTGGAATCGCGCATCAACAAATTCCTTTTTACCTTCCGACTCTTCAAAACCCCTAAACCACGAGTCGTCATCATTTCAGTTATCAAATCCCTATTTTACATTAGTCAATCAACCGAAAAAAGATAGCCGATTATCATCAATTTAGTGTCAATCTTCATAAAAACTGCAAAATCGTTGTTGTTTTCATCATCGTTTGACACGATATGGCGAGAATGAAGGTATAATCATGAATTCTTTATTTCTTCTCCCACCAGAAATAATCTACGCATATTTTAGACTGTATTAAGAGTAAATGAAATAGATTGCATACTTGTAGGATGTTATTAAAAAGTATTACATGCTAATACGCTTTTACAAAAAATTATTTCATGATTGTGTTCTATTACAAAGGTTTTTTGCAAGATTGCACGCTATTAGTAAGAATTATTGCATGCTAGTATGTTATTGTTAAGAATTATTGCATTATTTTATGTTGTTAATAAGAATACTTTCGTAGATGAATGTTGTTCTTAAGAAAAAATGTTGTTGTCAAGATTAATTATATAATTGTATGGTATTACTAAGAATACTTACATATTGTATGTTGTTATTAAAATTAAATGCAAGGTTGTATATTCTTATTAAGAATTCTTACATGATTGTATGTCATTAATAAAAAAATTCGCAAACAAGTGTGTTGTCATTAAGAGCCTTTGCACACTTGTGTGCTATTATTAAGAATATTTGCACACATATGTGAATCTGTTCAGAATACTTGCATACTTGTGTGCATCTATTCAGAATATTTGTACATTTATGTGCAACTATTCAGAATAATTGCAAACTTATGTGCAATTGTTAAGAATACTTGCAAACTTGTGTGCTTCTATTAAGAATATTTGCACACATGTTTCCAACTATTCAGAATGTTTGCAAACATATGTGATTATGTTCAAAATATTTGCACACATGTGTGCATCTATTAAGAATATTTGCACACTTGAGTGCATATATTCAGAATATTTGCACATATGTGTGAATTTGTTCAGAATACTTGCATACTTGTGTGCATCTATTCGGAATATTTGTATATTTATGTGCAACTATTCAGAATAATTGCAAACTTATGTGCAATCGTTAAGAATACTTGCAAACTTGTGTGCTTCTATTAAGAATATTTGCACACATGTTTCCAACTGTTCAGAATGTTTGCAAACCTATGTGATTATGTTCAAAATATTTGCACACTTGTGTGCATCTATTAAGAATATTTGCACACTTGAGTGCATATATTCAGAATATTTGCACACATGTGTGAATCTGTTCAGAATACTTGCATACTTGTGTGCATCTATTCAGAATATTTGTACATTTATGTGCAACTATTCAGAATAATTGCAAACTTATGTGCAATCATTAAGAATACTTGCAAATTTGTGTGCTTCTATTAAGAATATTTGCACACATGTTTCCAACTATTTAGAATGTTTGCAAACCTATGTGATTATGTTCAAAATATTTGCACACTTATGTGCATCTATTAAGAATATTTGCACACTTGAGTGCATATATTCAGAATATTTGCAAATTTATGAGCATCTACTACGAATATTTGCAAAATTGTGTGCTTCTGTAACATCCTAGAATTTTAGCAATTTAATAATTTATTTATTTAATTATTTTAAACTACTGGTTTGATAATTTAATTGGTTTGAATTTGAATATTTAAATAATATAAATAATGGGATAATAATATATTTATTTCCAAAATAGTTCAATTTTGCAATATTGTGTAAACTGGGTAATGTTAAATATTTAATTGAATTTATACTCGTGTTATAGTAACGAATATATTAAACAAAGTTAGAACATAATAATTTTAATATAAATTATAATCGAGCTCGTAACGTCGTGGTAGTTCATAATATTGAATTTTGAACTTCAACTAAGTATACAGGATTCGTTATAAGTCAGGTTTCTTCCAAACAAGAAACTTTTGAATCTAGTGAGCTATATTTTTCCGATGGAAGTGAAAAATCGAGATTTCATACTGTAGATTGTAAGTTATGTCCAATTCAAATTTTCTAATAGTCGCTATAGAATCGTTTATAAATCATAATGATTTATTTAATATAACTAAATATTGGTTTCGAATTTAGACAAGATTTTTAAAATGTATTTTTATTTATATTTATAGAATTTTTCCATAAATTTTAATTTGGAAAATAAGCAACTTTTTATTTAACGTATTTTGCACCCTATGCCCGCACTTCTGACAATTCACAAAATAATTTATCTTGTCTATTTTATTATACTTTTGAGATCGTGGCACATTGCTTGTCATGACTGTATTTTTATTTTTATCCGTAGCCATTTCTGATAAAAAAAGGATGTATCTTTGCAATTTTATGTTCTAATCCAATATAAAATGTAAACTTTTACACACGCATGTACATTGACTTATTGGTTGAAATATATATGTTACACGTAAGGTAGAGAGCAACTGAGAAATGAACACAGCATGCATTCAGCGAGTATTTCAGGAGATATAAATAAAACATTAACCAAATTTTCATTCGATAAATGTCCCTTTCCCTTTGTACACTATGCTTTGTTGCGTGTGCCTATATAGGAAATTCAAAGCTAGTTGCACCTCTTTTCATATATGATACTTATGTAAGCATAATCTATCCCAAATTCCTTTGCCGCAAGGGGTCAAGGCGAAATCTTTTTGGACGCAAATGAGATACGCACATCACATGGGAATGGGGTACTTCTGCCAATATGAAGAAGGGCTACGCACATGGCAGGTTAGAAGAAAAGCTACCCTAAGCCTAAACATGTAGAAAAATATAATCCTTTGCCTCTAAGCTAATTAATAGTTTGTCATACACACAGGTAGCATGCGAATAAAAAGAATAAGAAAAAAATGAATATAAAATATATTTCTTCCGCCTTGACAACTAAGACCATCCCCAACGCAAGGTTGGTTGGGGATGAACCGACCCCCAACAGGGGGTCGGCATGTCTTTTCTGGGTTGCCTTGGCAACCCCGAAGGTTGCCAAGGCAACCCAGGAGGTTGCCTTGTAGATAAGGCATATCCGGCTTATTTAAAGCCGGATATGCCTTATACGGCTTTTAGAAAGCCGTATAAGTAGAAATTCATTTCTACTTATACGGCTTTATAAAAGCCGTATAAGGGGTGGACAATTAATTCCGTCCACCCCTTATACGGCTTTTATAAAGCCGTGTAAGGGCAACGGCTATTTTTTGAGCCGTTGCTCCATACTCTACCCCTCACTCCTTTATATACATTTCAAATTTTTACTTTCAACCACACTTCTTTCTCTTCTATCTTACCAAATATATCACATACAAGTATCTTGATCATCCAATTGTGATGTCGAATAAACCAAGCAGCAAGAATAACAAAGGAAAATCGAAGATGGCGTCACAAAGCAATCCAAGGCCATACAACATTCATCCAGAGCAGGGAGATTTTCCAACTCAAACTTCTTATCAACGCAACGAACATTTTAACTCAGGTACAATGCACAACACTTCTACTTGTTATCCACCGCAGCAAAATCAGAATTTCTACCCGTCACAACAAAATTCTAATCATTTTCAAAACACTCAAGTATCCGCCTATGGGCATAACTCCTCGTTTCAACAATCATTTAGCGGTCAACCATATTCATCTCCTAGTAGCCAACATGAAGCGACATATCCAAATAATTCTCCCCAACTATGTAGAAACTTGAACATGTTGTACGGTGATGATAGTGTAGAAAACAACGAAATGGGAATTCATATCAATGAGATTCCCGATTCAGTTATGAATCGTCCGCCTGCGAAGGTTGCGAAAATGGTCAAATGGACACCTGATGAACAAGGTGAACTAGCGTTTTGTTGGGTTCAGTGTTCGAAAGATAACGTGAAAGGAACTAATCAAACTGAAAATTCTTTTTGGAGTTCGGTTTGTAAATTATTCAACAGTCGAAGTCCGTATAAGCCTCCGAGATCGATTGACTCTTTGAAGCAGTCGTGGAAGAGAATCAATGCTTGTTGTCAACTTTGGAAAGGAATAATGAGTGGGTTGGCTAGCAGACAGCAAAGCGGAGCAAACGACATGGACTTGGTACTAACTTTGAATACACCGTTTTCATTTCTCATTTTTTATCCTATTTTCGTTTATGTTACTTACTGGAATGCAGCTTAGCAGAGCAAATGAAGTGTATATGGCCAAATCAAAGAACCAACCGTTCACTATGCACAATTGCTATGATATACTTGCGCGAGAAGATAAATGGAGCAATGTGCGACAGGAGCATACAACACAGCGGTTCATGCCACTATGGCCGAGCGAAGATGTTAGTCCCGGGAGCTTTGGTGCAAACGAAGAAACCCCTTTTACAAGCGGTTCAGGAGGACGTCCACCTGGGAAGTACAAAGCGAATAAAAAGGCTTCGAAAGATTACAGCCAGTATTACGAGCAACTCGATGGACGTATGGCAGCCGCGGAGGAATCAAACCAGCAGTACATGGAAACAAAGGAAGCATCCAGAATAGAGAGAAGAGAGAGAGCAGCGGAAAAACAACGACGACATGAAGAGCTTCAACAAATGAGAATCAACGAATTAGAGTTACGAAGAGAAGAGTTAGCTCGACAACAAAGTGTAGATGATTTTGCACTTATGAGTGTCAAACTGGACGATCTAAATCCAATTCAAAGGAGGTACATGGAAAAACGACTTGAAGAGTTCGAGAAACGTAACGCACTTTAGGCAGTTTCAGTGATATGTTCTAATTTAAGTGTAGTTGTGTGTAAGTGAATGTTGTTATTTTAGTATTTTAATTCAGGTCTTGTACTTTAAGTTTATAATTAAGTTGTATTGCCCTTTGAAATGTTACTCGGTGAATGAGGTATTAGTTGCAGCAATATTATAAAATGTCATAACAGAACGAGATTACGGAGTACAGTTGGCAGGGAAGGAAAGCATAGAAGCATTAATTTAAAATAAAATATAAATAATTAGTACGTAAGCACACTAAATCGTAGATACTAACGGCTTCACTACAATCATTAAGACAGTAATTTTCTATTGGTTTCCCGCATGCTCCCAATAGTGTTCAACAAGCTCTTCTCGTAATTCTAGATTAGCTTGTGGATCTTGCACCTCTTCCATTCGCTGCAAGTATTCTGCAAATGTATTTGGGTCCTTATATGGTTTTTTCCTAAATTCCACCGCAATGTCCGGGTAGTTTCGAAGTTGGAGTTCATATCCTCCTCGTTCTTCTTCAACAATCATATTATGTAAAATAATGCAACAGTACATGATGTCAGCTATAACAGATTTATCGTGGAAGTGTACTTCGTTTCGCAGTATGTGGAACCTACCTTGAAGTACTCCAAATGCCCTTTCGATATCTTTCCTCAAGCTCTCTTGTTGTTTCGTGAATAAGGCTTCTTTTGCATTGTTTGGTTTTTTGTATGCTTGCACTAGTGTCTTCCATTTCGGATATATTCCATCTACAAGATAATAACCAACGGAATGTTCTGATTCACCTATTTTGTAGTTGCAAGGTGGTGAGAGGTCATTGTATAAATCGTTAAACACATAGGATTGTCGTAATACATTAATATCGTTAAGCGATCCAGGAACACCAAAAAAAGCATGCCATATATAAAGGTCAAACGATGCAACAGCTTCTAAAATCATCGTAGCCTTTTTCATATGACCTTTGTATTGTCCTTGCAGTGCCACTGGACAATTTTTCCATGTCCAGTGCATACAATCCAAGCTACCCAACATACCTGGAAATCCACGTTGATCCCCCATAAGTAATAATCTAGCAGTGTCATGAGCTGTTGGGGATCTAAGATATTCTTCACCGAACTCACGTACAACGGTTTTGCAAAATTGCTTCAAGCATTCTACGGTCGTTGACTCACCAATTCTGATTTTGTCGTCCAACGAATCAGCGGAACTTGCATAGCAAAGCATACGTAGTGCGGCAGTAACTTTTTGCAGTGGTGAAATGCCCAGTTCTTTGATGGCATTTCTTCTGTGTGTGAAATATACGTTGGTTGCGGAAACTTTGGTAAGTACTCGAGTAAATATAGTTTTCGACATACGAAATCTTCGGCGGAAATAAACATCTCCGTATACGGGTTTTGCCACGAAGTAATCCCTGACCAGTTGATTGTGTCCAGCGGGATAGTCCCGTCCGTATCGCAAATCCTTTCTACCATAAGTGCTTCCACCTTGGGTTGACATTGAGCTTTCAGCAGTATCTCGTTCTATCGCATATCTTGTTTCTTCATGAAAAGAGTGTAGTTCTCTTTTACGATGCGCAAAATATTCATCCGACGTTGAGGAGGACGAAGAGCTAGAAGCACAGCACCATAAATTTTTTAAGGCACTCATTGGTTAGCCAATATGTTTTGGGTGAATTCGAATATGTTTTGATTGTATGAAATATGAGAAGATGACAGCTCTTTAAATATAATGGTTTTTGCACCTTGGACATAGCGACAAACACATTGCTTGTCTTGTAGCGGAAGTGACACTTTCATTACACGACACTTTCAATAAAAAGATGCAACCACATAATTGTCTCACTAGTATCCAAATATTGTCATAGATGCAACCAAATGATGGTATCACGGGTATTCAATTAAAGGATGCAACCAAATAATTGTATCACGGGTATCCAATTATTGTCATAGATGCAACCAAATAATTGTATCACGGGTATTCAATTAAAGGATGCAACCAAGTCATTGTATCACGGGTATCCAATTATTGTTCTGCTCTACTAGTCATTCAATTAAAAGTCCTGTTGTATGCCAATAATTTCTCCATCTTGCTCGCGTATACGTATATAAATATGCCCTATTTTCATCTTATAAACAACCAACACTTCATACCGTATTAAACTATATCATTGTACCCTCAACTCGTTTCAACTTCAGCAATGGCAAACTGGGATATTGATGATGAAGAGATGAACAAATGCTACGACGCGTTTGAACTCTCACGTCAAGTCCTACGTAGTAAGAAGGGCAAGGAACAAGTTGTTCAAGATAACGAGGAACCTTCCGTTCCGCGGAAGACGAAAAAAGTTTCGCTCACTGCTCGTTTACGCGCAGTTGTTGCAAATCGAACGCCTGACAAACAGATATTATACGAAGGACGTGTTGTCGAGCCGCTACACCCCATTGGGCCCACAGTACCGGGTGGGGAGTACCCAATTTGTCGTTGTGGGGACGAATCGGTCGTGGTTGTAGCTAAAACGGAACAAAATGCTGGTCGTCGTTTTTTTGGTTGCGCTTCGTTTGAGGACCACCGGTATTACCCGAACGAAGTCCAATGTTGTAATTTTATGCAGTGGCTTGACCCGCCAATGTGCGAACGAGGACTGCAGTACGCCTTAGAAGCGCAGGCGGAAATAAGGCGCTTGCAGAAGATAGTTGCTGAGGCAATCAGACTTGGGTTTGTCAGAAATGCGTAGTATCGTTGGTTACAAACTAAGTTCCTGTTTATTGTTGTTGCACTTTGTGAATGTTGGTTCTTTGTTTTCGCATTTGCTTATGTACCAGGTTCCAGTTCTATGTTGTTTAAGTTTTTCTCTTTCGGATGAATGAAGTACTTTAAAATTGGTTTATGACCTACGTACCTTGAGATACGAGCTTGTTTGCCACTACTTATTTAAATAAGGGGTATCACATTTGTTGAAACCATGGATCGTCCCCTATACCGAACCCATTATATTGAAACCAAGCGCGGTTTTTGACCAATCACATTGATGTCGGTTGGTGAAGATTCCAAAACGATAAACATACAGATACAGGAGTTTATAAAGATACAACGTTTTGGAGACGTCTAATTCAAAACGATAAACATAAAGATACAGTAGGTAACATTTACTGTAGTTCACCATTTTTTTCGTTCAGTCTCAAGGTAGTCTCATAATGCTCAATCGCAGTTGGTCGACATCCTTTTGGAGACGTCTACTCTCCTGTTCTAGTTCATTCGCATATGTTATTCCCCGTGAACACAAAGGTGGGTCTATCCATTCCGTGTAACTGCAACCATTTGGATATGCTGGACATTGCTGCATGCGCCGACCAATATTGTTGCCCTCAGCTCGAACTACAACCTCAACCGCATAACCGCATTTGCAACGAACTGGATATGAATTAACTTCATGCTCATTTGGTGTTACTCGATAAAACTCTACTTCTTGCGTTGGTTGAGCGATTGGCTGTTCATATGACACTCCGCCAGGTGGTACAAGAGCTTGATGTGGAAGTTGCATGTTCCCCTGTAGATGTGTTGGTCCACTATGGGGTCTTATTTCGGTGAGAAACTCTAATTCATCTGCAAGCTCCTTTAGCCTTATCTCTTCGTACGCCTGGTCATCCGAGTTTGTAGCTGATGACCAAGAAGACATCTGCAATGAGTGCTAAGCGACGTGCTTAATGTATTAATGGGATGAAAGATATTTGAGTGAGGCAAGTTGGCAGTTACTTAGACATATATTTATAGGCGGATAGTTTTCACGAATTGGTAAAACAAATAATGCTCAAGTGGATGACCCTCGGGCGCTGTTCACGCGTGATGCGTAAGTCATATCACGGGAAACACTCAGGTGGATGAGTAGTCAAATCTCACATAAAGGTGTACTGTTGCACAGTAACATAAAGGGAATCTGCTGCTTTTGAAATAAAGTATATGTCGGTAGCTTCCCTTCTTTCTATGTATTTATATCCCCAAGTATTTTGCTCTTTCCGCTCAGAAAACATTAACTCCACGTTTACAAATTGAGATATGGAAAATTGGGAAAACAACTATGGGGGTTACGCTAATCATCGAACTGGAAAAGAAATAGTACTTGAAGGGAAGGTTTCCGAACCACTGCGGACTGTTGTAGCCAACCCTGTCTGCCTATGTGGTCAAGAATCGGTCGTGGCTGTAGCTGAGACTGAAAAAGATGCCGGTCGTCGGTTTTTTTGTTGTGACGCATACGAGGGCCACAAGGTTTTTCCGGATGAAATTGAATGTTGTTATTTTAAGCAGTGGATTGACCCGCCAATGTGCGAACGTGGACGTCAGTATGCACTGGAATCGCAAGCCGAAATAAAACGTTTGAAGAAGGTTGTTGGGGATAAAACTATAGCTGGACCTTTCCCAAGGCCGTGGTAGGTGTCCTGATTTATGTAATATGTATTTGATGTTTCCTAAGTCTGTATTTATGTTTTAGTTTGAATGTATTATTATAAACGTGTTGTACCTATATGGTTGTAGTGTTGATTTTTAATATTCGTATTGTATGTTTTATCGTAGCATAAAGTGTTGTACCTTCATGGTTGTACTGAAAATTTATAAAATATTACGTTCCATCGTACCTTTATGGTTGCAACCTTTGGGGTTAAAGCAGTGTACACCTAAGGACCATTTCAACTATTGTGCTATGACATGTCAGTGCCCGCGGGATGACCCTAGTTTTTGACTTTTTTTCAATAAAGGTTGACAAGTCCCCTTCATTTCGGCTTTGTTTTATGAAAGCAGTCGTCGGCTCATCGATAATCGTTACGAGTTGTCACGTCAGGCTGTTTCTATGCGCTGGACAATCTATAGCACGTTACCCTAGTGGTGAAGAGTGTTGTCTTGTCATATGTTTGTATCATACAACTCAATTACTGATGATAGATCTTTACCATTAACCAACCCTCGTGTTTAAATAGTTTACACTTCTTCCCCACACTCATACCTACAACTTTTTCAGTTCTACAACATCAACGACGATAAGGTGAGATACTTGTACCCTCCTTTCCTTCTAAATGGTTACCTAATTACGTGTATACGTAATATGTTTCTTGTTTCTGTGTAGCTTAAATGGACGATTGGGTAATAAGTGATGAACTCGTAGATAGAATGTTTGATGAGTATGAACGGAACAAGAAGGAGGAAAAGGATGGTGGTTTAGTTCAAGATACACGAGCGAAAGAGGCGGATGAAGCAGTTCATACTGAAGTTGTTCGTGGTACTAAAAAAATAGTACAAGTTAACAAACCAAAAGGACGTCCACGCAAAAACATAGCAAGTCTAGTGGTTAACCGTAATCGTCCCAACCAAAGTGATGCTAGCTCTAGTGGTACTGCTACAGAACTCTCTTCTCATGACTTACTTATACTCATGAAATGCTATATAGAAGTTGATAAAAGAGAATTACTGCTGTTGCGAAATGGAGGTGGGTTCACCCATGAAGAATTTTGGTCCATGGTAACAAGATTAAATAACAATCATCATAAATGTACCACTACACGAACTTCTGCTGAAATTCATATGGCTCATCGGCGTTTCGTTAATACTTGTGAAAGATACCAGATGATTATACAGACGGTTGAAAATGAAAACATATTTAAAACGAATCGGGCTACTTATGATTCTCGTTACCTTGCAGAGTACGGGACTGATTTTGTTGGGTACGAAGCCTACAAACTACGTTATACTTGGATAACCCGAAGACGGAGTTGACTAGGCTAATGAATTTGTATATTGCTTGTAATGTGCATCGTCATTTTAGTACTTATTTCATTGTTATCTCTGGTAAGCAATATTAAGATTCCTTAAATATTTCAAACAGTAATTTAAAATACACCCCACAATAAAATCCAGTGATTATAAAAAAACTCGTACGCACGATCACGCAGATTACATATAATGCACAACAAGCATATAACATAAAAAAACACAACGGTTACACATAAGGACGTACAAGCAGAGTACAATTTACAGGGTAATACAAATACAAAATATACGGTTCAATAACCTCAATAAGATACAACTAATCATCATCTAGATCCGCAGGCACCATCTCCACATCCTCAATATCGTCGTTGCCTGGGGCGAATGTCTGTCTATATCCGTACCGCTCCTCATCAGCGCTCCTCAGCTCGTTCATACGAGCAGTCAACTCTTCTATGCTCCTTTGATGCTCGCGATACATTGCCTGACGCAGACCTAACGTCATCTGATAAAGATCCTGATAAGAAAAAACAGCTGGATCTGGATACTCCGTTACTTCTGGCCGTGGTATATCAATATACCTATCAGATCCGTATGTAGTTGGTACTGCAACAGTCCAACCGTAGTCTGGCACCTCGGATGAGCGTGGAGGAGGTGGATCCTGTGGGGCATGGTAAACCTGCGTGGACTGTGAAACATCAAGTACAAAAGGGGGCTCAACGCCAGTACGGAGTGCAGAAGGGCCAACCAAGTCAACGGATGCAGCATGCACAAAACTCCCGGTCTGAGGTGGGGAGTAATACTGACGCCAGAAAGAAATATAATCCTTACCAGTAAGAATGAAATCACTGGCAGGCCACCACACGTCTGCGTGCTCCGGTAAAGCACTAGGACTATAAACCCTAGGAATAGCAGTATGTGGGTGTGGATCATCAGGAACAGCATCCCCATCATATATCTGTCTCCAACAACGTTCCCCTAAGTACCAGAAGCAACCTAAACTAGGGGGGCATGATACTAGTGGAAACCGCCTCGAAGATAGATATAGAGCATGCACCGACGGAGGGTCAGCAAGACCCCGTGACTCATCAAATGGATGCCAGATAACTGCATCACGCGTCCTCCGCAACTCAATCTGATTGCGAGCTATAGCAAATACATGTCGTGCTTGTCCTCCAGGCACCAGTCTACGGTTACCGACACTCCACGCTCTTACTCTAGGATAGAAAGTGGATAGTGATGGATCCACGGTGGGAAAAGACAAATTGTGGAAGTACTCAAAGTACCAGTACTGTAAAATCTCCCAAAAACCAGTAATCGAACCCACCCTAGTCCGAACGACACACTGAAGATCCAATGACCTATACAGGTATGCTAAAATAGGTGTTCCCCAATCATACGGAGTCGGACTGCCATCAAATGAAAACGGTTCAACTACCGCCACATAACCACACGACAATGAGCTCGAAGAATTTGTGAAAAATAAATTTCTCATCATATACAAAACAAATAAGCGTGCAATCTCCAAATGATGAACTTTAGGTTGCTTTGTCAATAATTTCTGTATTGCTAGTTTTATACCAGAGCATTTAATTTGGAAATTACTGGTGATGGAGTCATGTGGATTAAGATGTGGAAATAACGTACGGAGAGTAACGTAGTTCTGGTACACCTCATCATACGGCAACGGAGCCCCTTGGCCTATGGCAAGACCAGTAATCATAGAAAAGTCTAGTGGTGTGATTCCCATCTCCCCAAAACCAAAGTGGAATGTATGAGTAGTTTTCCACCAACAAGCAGCCAATGCACCACATAATTGAACATCATTATTTAAAAGACGTTCGATACCTATTTAACGAATAATTATGAAATTACAACGAATGTAAGAAAACGGTAATAGTAAGTACATACGACGAGAATACGTACTCAGAAAGTCGCCCAAACCAATACTACTGAGAAATGTATGAATAGTACCATCTGTATCATACTCACGAATCTGACTATACATACGAACAACACCAGCCCAAGACCCGCGCGTTCGCTCGCTTCGAGCCTAATATTACAAATGAGACTTACTTATTTTATGTCCGACATTACGATAGTACTATTTAATAAGTAAAACGTACCGATATGTCGACTAACGTGCTGACGTGCTCCTCTCTATCCGCCAACTTACGAAAATCGGCCAATTGCTTATCAAGTCTTAAATTTGGATCCCGGTGCGACTCCAAAACGTCGGTTCTCCTAGCAACTCGTCTTCTTATAACGGACGGTGGTTCACGGTCTTCCGTACCCTCACTCGAAACATTTTGTTCTACCGCTTCGTGCTCTTCAATTGGATCTACATTCCGGCTTCGGCTACCGCTGCCTCGAAGAGCCCTCATAACACGTTTCATTTTTGGTTTTTTTTTTTTCTAAATAGGCTGGAAACAGAAAAGGAAGGAGGAAAGGAGAGGGAGGAGGAGGTTGAAGAAGAGTGGCGGCGAGGGTTTTTTTTTTTTTTTATAATGGGTTACCGGCTTTTAAAAAGCCGGATAAAAATAAACTTTTTATCCGGCTTTTTAAAAGCCGGATAATGGTAAAAGCAACTCACCCCGTTGGGGTGAGTTGCTTCCCCAACCAGCGTGATGGGATGTGCCCCAACACGCTGTGTTGGGGATGCTCTAAGGAAAGGGTACAGCCCTGTATTTTCACACAGCTACGTATGAATTGTCACTGCCCTATATATAAAACAACAGACCTATCCTACGTCACCGAATACTTGGTTGCCGAGTAATTTCTCTCTTATATATATACACGCTGAAATTTCACTTCGGTTCCTTCTTCCAGACAAACTCCAGATCTAAGTAAAATGTCGTGAAGAAAAAAGAAAAAAAATAAGACAATTGGTAGAAAATCAATTAAACCAAAAGGCAAGTTCCTTTCATTTCCTGGTGAAGAGATCTTTATATATGCATGCATGAATCATCCTAGTTGCGAGCCTGCTGTGTTGAGCGTATATAATGAGGGCGCATGCTGTGTTCGTGTGTCACATGTGGGTATACGCGGCTGTTAGAGGTGCATTTTTTGGTACCTGAAGCGCTGAGGTTTTGAAGGGGTAGGAGTTGGCGTGACTCAGTGGAAAGGAATCGATGTGCCATGGTATCATGTACAGGAGGGTGAGAATAAAATAGTTACGGGGTATTAAAATAGTGGAGAGAAGATGTTTGGGAAATAATGGAGAACACGTGGGTCGGTGGTTTCATGCCAGCAGGAGCATGGAGGTTGTCGACGTAAACCGGTTACGGGTTGCGAGTTGAGTACATTGGTGATGGCGATGAACGGAAGTCGGAGGCGAGTACGATCGGGACGGAAGACAGTGGGTCCGGTGGGCCACTATTTCAGGCATGGTAGCGGACATCAGTTGGCGGTGGTGACACAAGGTCGGCGTTAATGGTGGTGCTGTGTTCGGATATGAATGGTGGAGAGATGGCTTAGGAATGAGGAAGGAAAGCACCGCCGTGGAGGTTGCTGTGTGCATAAAGAGAGGAGCAGCGTGTTTTGTAAAGATGGAAGAAGGGGTAGTGGCCAAACGTTTAACGTATAGGGCCAGGATATTTTTGAAATAAGGCCCACTCAAAAAAAATGCGGTGTGGAAGGATCTTTGTACAAGAGCAGATCCAGCCATATTGGTGAGGAAAGTATAGTGTGGGTACAGAAGATTTTCGGTCGTGAGTATTAAAGTGATGAGTCCAAATGAAAAATTTATAAAGGCCGAGGAAAAGTTTGACGTGAAATAAGCAGGTGATTTGCATTCAAAATGGAAAGGAGGTGAATTCCTGTAATGTGCGCGGGTAGAGTATTCATGGGCCAATGGGTAAGTGTTGCCTAATATAATATTAAAAATAAGTTTAAGTTTAAATTAAATAGCATACAACTTATTTATGTCATATTTCATTCATAAGCTATCGGAATTTAGCAAAATTGGTACCGTTGAAATCGTGTGAACGCAGGCTACACCATGAAATTGATTTGGAGAAATTTGGAGATCGCTACAATTTCAGACGAAATGAAAACGATTAACCATATTTAGCAAACGTTAATCGTTAATCAATGATTAACGACTAAGGTAAGTAAACTCACTAACTCTAATCAGTTCTATAATTTTATAAATGTTATTTAATATTGATAAATGATAATTGATTGTCGTGTGATGGTCATTTAGATGAATTGCTTATTAGTTGGTTGAAATTTTAGATACAAATATATATATATATATATATAAACCGTTAGTTAAATATTGATCCCATTTATTATAATATTTCATATTGATATGAAATCGGTGTTATTATGTTGATTAACATCTGTGGATGCACGGAAACAAGTTGGAGGAACCCAGCTGGATTCCTCAACAATTATATAATTGTTTTTCATATATTGTATTATATGATGTGACAAATAATCTGTGATTGATTATTGTGTGTTTGGGATGTTTGAATAAACTCACCTGATATAATTGGTATTTAAATACCGTAAAATATATTTGAGTATATTGGCAAAGAATTCAAGTTTTAAAAGGAAAAAATCTATTTTTAAATAGAAATTGAATTTCGAATGGACTAGAATATAATAATTTGTTCTAATTATATTAAAACAAGAAGTTTGAGTTATAAACAATATATAGAAAATAGATGAAATAATTATTATAAAATAATATAGAAATGTAAATTCAAGGAGGAATATTAGAAAGGGAAATGAGAATCGTTTTCAAAAGAAAACGATGAAATTTATTTGATGTTCGAAATGTGGATCTGTAATTATAATTCGAAATTGCCGAATGTTATTAAAATAATTTAATTATAGAAATTATATTTTATATAATTCAGAATTTGACAAGAGAAATAATATTTGCTTTAAAAACCAATAATCTATAATCAAAGATGTAATCGAGTTTTAGTTATAAAATTAAATATATAATTAACAAAGTGTTGGCTTGAAAAATGGAGTTTATGAAGTGTAGTATGAATATGGATTATAAAATAACTCAATAGATGGTATTTTAACCTATTATGGTAATTACTTTTTTTTAATCGAGATTTAACTTATATAAGTAGTTTGGATTTCAGTAAAGTAAATGATATTCACGATTTAAAGTGAATAATGATTTAAAAGCAAACATTTTGCAAATTGGAATGGTCATAAAGGAAATTAGTAATGTTTTGGAAATGATAAATTCAGGAATGAATTTAGAATTTGAGTTGATCTGAAACAGTAAATTATTCCGAAGACCGGAACATTAATCGAATAGAAATTATTCGTAAGAGAGCTTTAAGTTGAAATTCGATTATATCGAATCCAGGAAAGTAATATTTACTTTTCATTTTAAGTGAAGATTAATATTTTATTTATTAAATATTATTTATTTATTTAAAGTAACGTATCCAAGTTATATTTTAAAGTTAAATATTTTGGAAACAGAGATTATAATGCTACCGTTATAACTAATATTTTCCGTAAAAGAAGTGGATTCATAAACCAAATCCGAGGGTTACGTATGTAGTGATTTGATAAGAAATTAATAAATGGAGTTAATGAAATTAGAAACTGATTGGAAATTAGTTAAGTTGAATAACATTCTGAGTATCGATCTGATGTTGGTTTCGGCCTTCGGAGTTAATACTTAGGGAGTTGTTCTATTACTAGTTTATAGTTGGAGACTAAAGGATGTAGAAGAGTTAAGATGCATGAATAAGAAATGGAAATGTTTTTCCGATGTTAATGAGAAATATTTTCTGAAATATAGAAAATAAATAGTTTAAAATAGATGGAAAGGTTTTCCAAGAATCGTGAGAAGCTAAACGGGTTGGGGAAATATTTGGGTAAAGATATTGAAAGGAAATTGGGAAATGAATAATTAAGTGATAAATTAAATTAAAGGGTTTCAGTGTTGATTGATCGGTAAGATTTCCATTTGGAAATACGACCATTGTTTGTATGTATGTTTTCCTTTGATAGTTAAATAACCGACTATCAAAGTTTTTGAACATTTTTCCATTGTCAATACGGAGAGAGCGGGATCATGTTTATTATTTAATAACCACTCCGTATGGAATTAACGTTGCGAATAAAATATGATGAAGAAAATTGAAGACAGAGTTTATGCAAGGGCTATTCTGGCGATCCTAGGTAGAAATGACCTAAGATGGATTTACAGAATAGTGCCTTTGGTTTGTTCAGACTAGGACAAAGTTGAATGGACGAGTTTCTGATAGAGTATACCCAGTAGATCGCGTAAGTTGATCTCTTCAAACGTTTACATTGGTGGCGGAGGAATTCGTTTCTCTTAGCTTTATACACGTGTATTTTTGGGGAAATCAATTTGTGATTTGGCGGGTATGACGATGTAACATTCAAAGTAAATAAATGTCTGATCTGTTAAAAGATACGTTGTGACCTCAATCCTTATCAACCGGGAAATGACAAAAATCGGGCACACAACATGGCTAAGTGGGTCGCACCCAATTAGAGTATATTGTCACCATCTAGAGAATATTTATATTTGTTACTTCTTTCATTTCTGTATTTCCCAGGAACAGTTATGTTGGTATGCCAACTGTAAGGTGATAATATATTCGGAACATTCAAGCGAAATGAATAGACGGTCATGTGTGGCCAAGTTGGAAGACGTTCTTGTTGAGCTCAAGTGTGTCCCCTCTAGAGTACATTGATCAAAAGGTGGTTCCATACCTTGTCATTGTTGGAAATATGTTCCCTGATAAGAGCCAGCGGTTTTTGATTGTATATTATATATGTGGAACGTGAGATGCAAGCGTTCTGCTAGTTTTATATTTACTTGATATAGACACTATTGTAATATTAGAAAAGTATTGATTTTAAAATGTTTGAGTTATCGTAAGGTAAAAACCATCCGTGTTTATGTGTGGATCGGTCTTACGATTATCTTTTCTTTTGGAAAGGATTTTGGAAAATTTAAATCAAGTGGTTGGAGTTTACTCACACCAGTCCCATGACTGACCTAGAGTTTATTTTGTTTTGTTTTACCCTAAACTTTTGGGTGTCCAAATTTGTACGAGAAGTCAAGTAGTCAGGATTTTACAGACACCCTAGGAGGAGCTTACAGCAGGCGGCTTCAACGTTAGATATATATATATAGAGTTTATTTCCGCTGTGATGTTATATGTGGTACTGTGACAATGGTATGTATTACAAGTTAAAGTTTTGTATTGCAAAAATTGTTATAATATATATTTTATTCGTTCCGCTGTGAGATTCGTGTTTACTCTGACTTTGTTTTTTTGTGATCTTCTTCTTCTATTCTAATTATCTTTCTTTCTATTTCTCACCCGCTAACTTCTTTCTACTAATGATCTGGTATTTTCAGTGCTTGAATAGTCAACATGGGTTTTATGTTGATTTTCGGGGTCGAAAAGCCCTGTGTCATTACAGCTTCTATTCTGAATACTTGCAAACTTGTGTGCTTCTATTCTGAATTTTTGCACACTTGTGTGCAACTATTCAGAATATTTGCACACTTGTGTGCATCTATTAAGAATACTTGCACGCTTGTGTGCATCTATTAAGAATACTTACACACTTGTGTGCATTTATCAGCTGATTTTTGTATTCATGTATTCATAATACTGTTGCATTTATCGCCTGAATAAATGCATTTATCACCTGAATAAAAGTATTTAATTAGAACTGTTGCATGAAATTAAGCATGTATTCAGAATACTTTCATAATTGTATGCATATAATCAGTACATTTGTAAACATGGATGTGTATATTTAGAACATTGCATGCATGCATGCATATATTCAGAACATTGCACGCATGCATGCATATATTCAGAACATTTGCATACATAGATGCATATATTCATAACTTTTGCGCACATGCATGCATATATTCAGTTCATTTGCATATATGGATGCATATATTGAACACAGTTGCATACAACCATGAATTTATACAGATTAGTTGCATACATTATTGAATTTAATCATAATTGTTGCATTCTTGTAGGCATTTATTCAAAACTGTTGCATGCAAGTGTGCATTTATCACCAGATTTTTGTATGATTCTATGCATTTAATAAGAATTGTTGCATGCAAGTGTGCATTTATCACTTGATTGTTGCATGATTTTATGAATTTAGCCTGTTGCATGCAAGTGTGCATTTATCAACTGATTGTTTCATAATTATATGCATTTAATCAACGTTATTTAAAAATCTTCTACCTCTTATTATAGAGACATATGGTGGAAGAAGATGATGCAATAGACAGTGTACATGAAAAAACATTAGTTACTACATAAAAACCATCAAATTCCGTACATATAATGAAAAAACGAAAAAGTGAAGAGCAACCAAAAATTGCCAAGAAAGAGGGAGTTTACAGAAATAACCTGAAGTCATTCGTAGATTTGGTAGAGAAAATGAAGGATGATGACCTATTTACAGGAGAGCATCCATTACATCTTGAAAATTTTCCTCTTGGTGGATTTATCGACATGATATATGATGGTATCATTTCCCCATCAGAAACCACAAAAAATTCTACCACTTTAGATATCATAATCAAAAGCTACAAGAAAAACTTGAAATACTATCAATTTGGGAATTTGATACTAACATTTATGGAAGAAGATGTTGCAAAATTATTGGCCGCTCCGATGGAAGAAAAGATGATAAAAACCAGTGGGCATTTGAAAAAGGAAGATAAGAATGATGAAGAATTCAAATCATTCATAAAGAGACATTTTAAAGATGAAGCTACAATAAACAAAAAGAATATAGGGAGATAGATTTTCTCTACAATTAAAGAAGAGTCAGTAGAAGTTTGTTATGATATAGTAAAACTTTTACTTCTCTACTTAGCAGCTACTTTCCTTGTATCTAGCCCTAACTACACCTTACCTTGGATGTTGATACCATATTGTGTGTGTAACCAAAAATTAACGACAATATCTTGGTCGAAAACCATACACCACCATCTCTTTAGCCAAGTGGACAAATACTATGAGACACCACGCAAGATTATAGCTTGCGTGACACTATTCTTGGTAATATATTTAAACTTATTACTAAATTTCTTATTAAATAATTGTTCATTTTATTCTTAAATGTTTTTTTTGCAGTGGTGGATTCGTGAAAAAACCTTTTTTTTAAAACATCAAATCCAGAATACAACGAAATATACCCATTGGCTGGAAAATGGGACATATCAATGCTACTGAATGTCACATACAACACTGTAAGAGTCATATAAATCTATATCATTTTTAATCGTCATGTTAAATTTCCAGAATAGCTACATGAATATATGGAAATATAAAAAAATATTTGCATACATATTTGCAGATATTGGGAACAGTTGCATGTTTTAAAAAATGTTGCTTACTTGTGTGCAAATATTCAGAATACTTGTTTACTTATGTTTGCAAATAATCTGAAATGTTGAACATTTGAATTGCAAAAAAAAAAACAGAAAAAAATAATAATACTTTTATCCAAATAGTTGCATACGTATATGCAAATATTCTGAATATTTGCACACTTTAGCATATTTTCCATATACTTCCATGCATTCATGCAGTTTTACCAGATAATCGCATACATAAGTGCAACTATTTGCAGTATTAATTAAATAGGGGTTGTTGATTTTGTATTCAGGATTTACAAAGAAAGGAAATGAAATTGCTTAAACAAGCTGTCGAAAAGAATGAAGAATATGAAGCATTTTTTTTAAAAAAGTAAAAAATTCAAGGAATTGACAGTAGAATTAAAATTGGAGAATAAGCAACTAAAAGAGGAGAATTTAAGGTTAAAAAAAAGAATTGATGAACTTGAGGCTAACACATCATCAGAAGATACTGTAGAAGAACAACTTAGATTAAAAGATGATGAAAGTGAGGATGACGAAGATGAACAACTTCAATTAAAAGATAATGAAGGTGAGATTGATATAGACAGTGAAGATAACGATGAAAGTAGAGAGGATGAAGACCAAGAGCATGATGAAATGAATGTTGATCAAGATAGTGAGGAAACTGAAAGTGTAGAGGAGGAAGAAGAAGAGAAGAAGGATGACCAGGTCAATAAAAATGATGACAAAAATGATAAAGTCGATAATGACAAAGTTCATGATGAAGACAAAAGTGATGATAAGATTGATAACATGGAAGTAGATATTGAGAAGAAGAATGATGATGATGATGATGAAGTTAATGATGACAGTTCACGAGGTGTTGAAAAGTAAGATGTTGACAAAGTTGTTGAGGAGGGAAACAATGATAGTGATAATGCTAGAAAATCGAAAGACCAAAAAGAGCAGGAGAAGGAAAATGTACATGATAAGCAGCTGGAGAAGAAAGATGAGCAGGAAAAGGACAAGAAGGAGCAGAAGGAGCATGAGCAATACGTTTTAAGACTAATAATAGATGCCGAGGAGAATAATGATGATGAAAAAGTCGATGAAGCTCCTAAAGTTAATAAGGATGGAAAGGAGGAGCTGGAGAAGGTAAAGTAGAAGGACAAGGAGCATGAGAAGGAGCAGGAGCAGAAGAAGCTGGAGAAGGAGCACCATAATAACAAGCGGCATGAGATGGAACAGAAGGAGAAGAAAAAGGTGCAGGAACATCAAAGTTTAGAGAAGAAAAAATGTAAAAAATATTAATAATTTCTGATGTTATAATGAACACAATATCTAGTTTCAAGCAATACATTATAAAAAAATAGTTGCACGCTTGTTTGCATATATTCAGAATTATTGCATGCTTGGGTGCATCTATTTAAGAATTATTGCATTCTTGTGTGCATCTATTCCGAATAGTTGCATTATTGTGTGCATCTATTCAGAATAGTTGCATGCTTGTGTGCAATTATTCAGAATAGTTGCATGCTTGTGTGCATCTATTTAGATATTGATGAGACTAATAATATGAAAATAGATAATGAGGAGAGAACTGATGATGATAAAATTGATGAGGCTATTAAAGCAAAAAAAAAGCAGGAGAAAGATCAGGAGCTAGAGAATGAACAAAAGCAAGACAAGGAGCATGATAAGGACCAGAAGAAGGAGCAGGAAAAGAAGAAGGAACATCAAACTTTAAAAAAGCAAAATGGTAAAAAAAATCTGATGATAATAATGTTCCAAATAACTAGTTTCCATCAGCACATTGCTGATATATGTGATATTATTCTCAGCTACAGGCAAAAGAAAAATGAAACAAACAGAAACAGTGGATGTAGATGACTATGACAACGAACCAAGATCAAAAGAAACGCGTATAGGAACAAAACTGAAAATTAGAAAGTTTTAAAATGTGAAGATCATAGAGGAGCATCAGATCAATCAATTGGAAGAATATGTTACTGCTTTCCCCAAAAAACGGCTCAAACACCAAGGGTACAAGGATTGTACTTCACCAAAGTGGTTAGAAAGTAATTGGAGCCATTCTCTATTAAAAAGTTGATAATAAAAGTGCGAGGAAAGTAAAATGGAGACAAGATTTTAGAGTGGTTCCGCCCTAAGCTAGGCCTACGTCCACTATGAGGATAGATGGCATTATCATGACAATAGTTACAAAGTATATAAACCCTCTTTACACATGCATCCTCTCTCTTTTACAACATATTATCTTCCTCACTTGTAGATCTCATTTGATTTCATGGATTTCAATGGAGAAATGATAAAATCAGTGGAGGAGAAGAGTAAGTCAGCGGAGGAGAAGGATGAGTTCTTTCTCTAGAGGAGGATGGAGGAAAATTTCTGATCTCTTCGCCACTCAGATAATCTCAACAGATACCATGGCCAGGTGGATGAAAGATCTTCCAATGGAGATGGGGATGATGATTGGAATGCTTAAGGATTGGCGAAGGGAAGAATTCTTCAGCACTTCGTGGTCGTAAAAAAGGCCCCCCTCCATGATGGAAGCCCTGGCCTATTTATATCTAAGCCCCCCTGAAGAAATGAGTTAAGGTCCATATATGCAGGCTACGGGTCTCTTGTTCCGTTAATTACTAAGATGCCACTGCTTAGCTGTAACCAACTGTCGATAGCTGTATCCAGCTGTTATATGCGAGCGACTTTAAAGGAGCGAGCAGTTTGGGCGAGTTGTTGGGTGATGAGTACACGAGCGATTGGCCAGAAGTCATGTGTTGGTGTATAAGTGAACAATCAAATCTTGTAGGTTGGATTGTAAGTGCGACCGTTCGGGAACTGGTATCTGATCGACCGGTGGGCAGCGTCTAATTGAGATGTTACCAGTTGATTACGGAATGAGCAGGTAACTATGATTGCAGTCTATGATCGGGTATGGGATATATGTACGACCCCTGGCTTGATCGACCAGAGTAGCATGAATGAACGACTTCAGGGTGGAGCATGTTACTGGAGTCATAGTCAATAGTCCATATCCCATATCATCAGATTGGGCAGTGTTGAACCAGTATGAAATCGGGGTAGTATGAATGAACGACTTCAGATTGGGCAGTGTTGAAGAAAATTCGGTGTGTGAACAGCTAAAAATGAAAGATAGTGCGCAAAGTAGCTTTGATAGTCAGAATAGAAGTAACAAAGGAAAGGATAACCGAGCTAAGAAGAAGCTACGCTTTTTTAAGAATTCTAAGCTCATCCCCCTTAATGACACCATAGGGAATATCTTCATGGCAACTAAGAATACCGAGAAATATCCGATCCCAAAACAAATGCAGATCAAAGATGTCGCTATAAGATCAGGAAGGTTTTGTTAATTTCATACCCAGCCAGGGCACGATACTAATGACTATAGGCATTTAAAATCATTAATTGATGAATTGATCAGGAAGAATTGTCTACAACAATATGTGCAAGTCCGCGAACACTACTCTAACTCTCTACGAACAAAGGACAACAAGAAGTGAATAGATCGCTCATCTATGGATAAACCGTAACGGAGGGCTTCTTGAAGCACATTCCAAGCAAAGCAGCATGAGAGCCGAGGACATCATGCGAGTTAAGCAAGATAAATAAACACATCGCTTCAAAAGAATAAGCTGTTCTGGGGAAAATAGTTAAAAGCATAACAAACAAACAGTAAGTCAGAAGGCTGCAGTTTTCACTATGAAACACGCCAAAATTGTAGCAAGCATCAATTGAAGAGGTTGGCATCAAGTTCCATCAAGCTTCGGGGAAAAATACAAAGGTAGTATCAAATTTGTCCCACAGATAAAATTGTCAATCCCAAAGAGGTACCTTCTTAGGCGTATGACACAAACTCCTCAAATCGAAATAGAATTCGACAAGAGGAGTTAGTGTCCACCTCTTGGGGTGATGCATAAAGTCGGAAGGAACAACAAAACCTAGGCCGGAAGCACCAGTCCTAGTACTGGAAGGACCGACAAAACATGCTGGAAGGACTAGCGCAATCAGAAATCCTAGCCAAAAGAGGGAATCAGAAATCCTAACCGAAAGGGGGTAACAGAAATCTTAGCCGAAAGGGGGTATCCATTTTAGGTCTTTCTTGATGTCAAAACAACAAAATCAAACAAGACCTAAAATGGATCGAAACTTGAAACCCAAGACCTCCCCTGGAGGCACACATTCAAACCTCAATCTCCAAAGGGCTTGGGCCACTAGGTCAGTGAGAAATGGGGGATGATACATAAAAAATAATAACAACGACCATGCGCGTTTAAAAACCTAATCCCCGAAGAACTTGTACTGCCAGGTTAGCGGGAAACACGGTTTACCTATTCAAAAGTCATGAACTGATCGATTAAAACTAAAATTATAGCTATAACTAAAATAATTTATGAAAAATCGATCGTTTCTACCCCAATAGAGTTACAGAACTTTGGTATGGGGGCATCTCCATTGTGTAAAAATCAATAATGCTCACTTAAACATACCACAAGCTCGCTACAACTTTACAACAAAGAATAAGCGTTTGCTGGGATCGTTCAACTAACGAGATTGAATCCCCGTGAAATACTATCATTCATAAAAACAAACGGTGAAATCACTATAATACCAAACGTGATAACTTCGGTATACGAGCAAAAAGTATTAAGCAAGGACCGGCACTCGCATATATAGCCGATCTAAGCACATGAAAAAAATAATAGATTAAAATCAAAGTACAAAAATCACAAGTGCTACTTCTTAACAGAGAAAGGACAAGATGAAGCAGCTGCTTGACATTCGCCCCTTGTCCCTTTGTTTACGCAAGAACTATCGGGAGAAGACAAGTTAATGATTCCTGGCCTATTTGTAATGGGCTTCTTTTTGCGTAACAGAATGGACACAGACTTAGTATTCCAAATCTCGTCCTCATCTTCTAGATCAGATATGTTAAGTAATGCTAGGTCTCCTAGTAGAGGTGTGGTGCGCAGGCTAATGCTAGTTGATACTAAAATAGAGTCAACAACGGCAGTTTGAATAGCGGTACCACCAGTGGACAAAGGAGGTGGCAAAGGAGGACCTGGTGCAAATGAATAGTAAGCACTAAATTCAGCAAACCCAGGCGAAGAAGTAAGATAATCCAAATCCAGTGCGGATTGATAGATGTAATTTTTACCTGGGGTTACTGGGTATACAAGGTCGACCTCGTAGTCATTCACATTCAAAGAGGTGTCGTTATGGCTTGCATGTTGTTTGAGAATATTTTCCTGAACTATGTGTTCTTTAATAAGTTGAACTCCGGTAGCATCCTAGACAAGCTGATCTGCAGGAGGAGTTTGAGAGCTTGAAGCTTCGATGTCAATAAGACTGGATATACGACGAGTGGTAGTGACATCCAAGGTTTTTCCCTTAGAGGAACAAGCTTGTTCGTCCGCCAGTATTTTCCTACCTCCAACCAAAGCCTTGCGGTCTTTTCTTCCAAAAGGCTTTCCTGGAGATATTCATCATCAGCACCGTTGGAATAAGAGAGCACTCGTTCCCAAACAAGAGCCAAAGTCCATGGAAAGTCTTTGTTCATATAAGTTAGGCTTCCGCGGTTCAAAACACCGAAAATGTAAAATTGAAACAGAGTATTGTCAGTCTCAATTCTGGTCTCATCAAGGGCTTTGCACAGTTTATTCCGCCTTCTCCCAAATCCCTTAGATTCTCATTCTGAGAATTAATCTTGTCCTCAAGAACTACTTTTTCTTGTTGATAAGAAGCCGAGGCTCATCTCTCTAAAGACAGTTGACTTTTAGCAAGTTCTTGAGCAGATTGAGCTTCTCGAAGTTGCCCCTTACAACCTCAAACTCTCTTTTAAGTTCCTCATTTTTAGCCTCCAAGTTGTTCACTCTAATATTCCCGCTCTTTAATGAGGGGATTTCAGATTCTTGAAACTTGATCAAGTGAACCAACCCAGCTTTATCATTCTCCAAGAGGTCAATATGATCAAGATGTCGAGCATTTAATCTTTGGAATTCGTAACCAAATTTAGCCCAATGCTTTAGTTGATTATCAACATTGCTCATAGCCAAGTTCAACCGCGTTTCAAGCTGACTCCTAGCAGTATTAAACTGAGTAATCATACAGCACTTTATAATACTTAATCCCTCAACAGCATCTCGCCTCTCATTTGGATGCAGATCTAAGTCAAAGGGCATCCCCCTTAAATCCTAACCTCTAAAGCGATCCCTAAGCATCTTGTTTCCAGGCGGGTTCTTATAAGGGGGGCGGTCGAGAATCATTTGGATCTGAGCAGAGGTAGGGACAATGGATCGTTCAGGGAAAGGGGGAACATCGGGAAATAGGAAATCAGCTTATATGGAATGTTTCTGAGTCTCGCTTTTTCCTAGATCGGTCCCGCTCCTTTTCTTCGCCTCTCCCCCTATATGGTGCTCACCTTTATCCAATATCTCTGCGCGGTCGGATCCTTCCATCCATAAAGAATCAGTTATTGGAAGATCGGGGATGTGTTGAGATTGAGAACTCGAAGACGGCTGAGAGCGCTTTAAGCAACAAGAAAGGCGAGACTGTAAAAGACTATGAGGATCAACAGAGCCAGCCTGTTAGGAGAAGCTGTCTAATAGTGAGTGTTCCATATTTACACATGACAAAAGGGGAGCAAAAACAAAATTTTAGCAAACATACAAAGAAATTATAAGATTTGCGGGAGAGCATAAAGTGCTAATAATAATTGCATTTTAATGCACATCCAAAAACAAACCAAATCCGAAGGGAGTTCCTAGATCAAACGCTTTCCCAGGCCGTTGGGTGGATTCTTGGGCCCTTTGCATATCAGACGCTACAGGATCGGAAGTTACATTATCGCCCTGACTAAGATAATTAATGGTGTCTAAATCTCCCAAGCTTCCAAAAGTTCCTGCGGAACTCTCTTCTTGAATAATAAGAAGAGCAGGGTTTTCAGTAATCTTTTCAGAAATTATATTACCACTTGTATCACCTATGTTTTCATATATTCCTTTATTGTTCCCTTTATTAATCAAAAGCAAGGAGGATCCCAGTGAAAATTGGCCACTATCACTAAGAGTTAAGCGTTCCTTTTTGGTAAGGGGTTTACCAGCGGTACCTTGTGTATAAGCCGAAGTTTTCTTAAAGGATCCCGAAGGATGGAGTAACTGATATTTACGAAGGTTTCCTTCTGAAAGCAACACCTGTCTACTCCTCTCAGTTTTGTCAATAGCAACCAAAGAATCGAGAAGCGCTTGGTCAAGGACCAGGCCTTCATTGGGAGGAATTACTAAAAAATGGAAATAGAACCAAATAAAAAAGAAGAAGAGAAAGGAAAAGCAAAGATTGGAAAAGCAAGAACAGTTACCTCCTTCCATCCACCGCCCATAGAAGCTACAAGGACATCAAACAAAAAAGTATTGATCTGGAAATCCCTTGGCACCGTCTGTTACACCAGTAATAATCCTACAATATTTTCCCTCCATAAAAATAAAGGAGGGACCGTCCTCCTCCCTTCTTTCAAAAGCATATAATGAACAGATGTCCTGGAATAAAGGTGCTCGTTGCATGACCCTCATAAAAAGTATGTATAGACCTAATAGAATATGATATCCATTGGGATGCAACTGGAATGGGGCAATGGCCAGATGTCGCAAGACAGACCCTAAATAAGAGTTGAATGGGGAACCACTCCACTGGACAACATATGATGATTGACTGCTACGTATCCAAGAGGCGGACAATCAGCTGAATCATCTTTCCTTGGAAATCTGATTTCATCTTTTGAAAACCCAAAACGAGCACACATCTGCTAGTATAAGCCAAATGAGTGTTGATTTACGATAGTTAGAAGGCACCTATTCAAGGAGTCGGGGTGAAGCGTAAGATTGGCTAACATCCACTCCAAGACCAACAACCGGGGCATCCTCGGTCACCTGATCAGGACCTTTGAACTTTCAAGATGTGGACCCTTCCTTGGGATCTTGACTAAACTGGTTTTTAGTGAGAATTTCTGCATATGTAGGGATGTTTGAGAAACAAGTTACAGCTAGGATGCTAGTAATTAAAGGAAAACAACTCTGAGCAAATGTGCCATTCAAACTGAAAAACCATCAACTATACTTAGTCCTCAAAACCCATTGGAAGTATGAATGATTGAAGGTGAAATTAAAAGCTTAAAAGTGTATGATAAGGCT
Source organism: Allium sativum (assembly GCA_030737875.1). NCBI lineage: Eukaryota > Viridiplantae > Streptophyta > Magnoliopsida > Asparagales > Amaryllidaceae > Allium > Allium sativum. Next base: position 169,688,400 of record CM060923.1, read on the forward strand.
TGTCATAACAGATTGAACATTACAAGGAAAGTTCAACCAACAGAAACGAACCAGTATCGACCGGTCGCACGCAACCCTTGCATGTACAAAAGGCTCTGGCCCGGTCGGTTATAAATAACTACTGGTCGTGCATAATATTTGGATCCAACCAACAACAAATAGAACATGAAACAATGATAACAATGTCAAGTTTCTATGAAATGGGCATTCCATCAAGTAGTTGACGTAGGCGTGGTAAATGAAAAACGACGTTTCAAAGACATTACAACAAGCAGCTTGCTGACATATTATTGGAGTCGGAAAACCAAGGGGGTTTTTGTGCAACTCAGATCTATTAAATGGTTACACACAACCCTAGAGATTACTAAGTCAAATCAATGTTTTCCAGCCATTGCAATCACAACAAAATACACGCTCAAATAATTCAGTTCTTATCAACCAGGAACTTTTATGAAGCTAGTTGGATTAACCCGAAAGAAAAGTTTAGAGAAGAAATTCGCTTACAGACGAGTAAGCGGATCCGATTTTAAAGGAGGAATGACTTAACTAATTTCGGAGTTGAAGAAACTCGGCCTAAAGAGATCAGGCGCAATGATAAATTGAGGGAGTTAATGCCTGGGGGTAATCGGAGGCAGTAGGGAATCTCTTATAGCAAAGCCGCCATTAAAGCAGGATTTTTAGAAAGCAAAAATATGTAAAGAGCGGGAAAATGAAGAGACGATACTTAAAGAAGACTAAAAGGCTCTTTCAGATTATAGTGACACGACAACCCGGTCAGGTCTGGATGACCCGCTTAACTATACCCAGAAAAACAAACCATCAAATCCAATCAACAAACAACTATGTCTGTGCGCAAACGACTATAGAGATATTCAATTGTGCGTAAGTACAGGAAATTGGACTTAATCCATCAAATGATGTTACATTTCATTATTTTGAAGCATGTAACCTTTACAAATTAAAAATTACAAACTTCGAGGGGCAAATGTTTGTCCCTTAAGAATCATACAAGCATTGAAGGACTAAGTCTATGATAGAACTATAAGACGAGCACCCACAAAGTTCGTATATTCATGCCTTAACCAAGTTCGTTTGTACACAACAAGGTTAAACATAAGCCATGGCTCGAGCATGGGAACAAAGACTGGTCACTTGTGCCAAGCAAAGTTGCTTGAACATCAGAATGAGGCGGGCCGATTGGCGTAGCATAATTAGGATTTATCATATAGTGCAGCGCGGTCGTACAGGGAGGTTGCACACACGAAGCTAGCCCGAGAATGGCACGACGCAAGGAACAGTAGGGGTCGCGCATCCGGCGAAGATCGTTTGTATTTGGAGAAGTCGCTCATCCTTGTACCAGGGAAACCGGTCACACAAGATGAGAAATGGAATTAACTCCAATAACATGCTCCACTATGAAGTCTTTCATTCATACTACTCTGGTCGATCAAGCCAGGGGTTGTACATATATCCCATATTTGATTATAGACTGCAATCACAGTCGCCTGCTCATTCCGCAATCAACGGTAACATCTCAATCAGACGCTGCCCACCGGTCGATCAGGTACCAGTTCCCGAATGGTCGCACTTACAATCCGACCTACAAGATTTGACTGTTTACTTATACACCAACACAGGACTTCTATCCAATCACTCGTGTACTCATCACCTAACAACTCGCCCAAACCGCTCGCTCCTATGAAGCTACTCGCTCCTATGAAGCTGCTCGCTCCTATAAAGTCGCTTGCATATAACAGCTGGTTACAGCTTCCAACAGTTGGTTACAGCTAAGCAGTGGCATCTTAGTGATTAACTGAACAAGAGACCCGTAGCCTGCATATATGGACCTTAACTCATTTCTTCAGTGTGACGACCCAAACCCCATAACACGAAGGCAAGGGTAATCTTTGGAATATAACACATAAACCGATAACAGCAGAACAGAAATAAATAAATACACCAGATAATGTACAACAGAATATACTGGAAATAATAAACATCAGATTTACACAGTATACAGGATCATACTTAGTACAAATACAGTTCAGCTATACATGAATGTCTACAGCGGAAAACAAACATAAATGTACGATAGGGGATGAACAGCATAAAAAGAGATAAATGATAGAGTGCATCTTCAGCTATAGCTATCCAGAAAGAGCCTGCTAAAACCTGAATACAAGGCTGCCCATGTAGAAAAGGGGCACCTGAGTTTGCAAGTGAAACAAACTACGAGTCAGTCATGGGACTGGTATGAGAAATCTATTTTAACTTATTTTACAATATGGCCAATCACAGGAACACGCCACTTTCGCGGAACGGGTTTACTCCATTGGATTGCCAGTGCTTTTAAACAAGTAAATCTTTTAAACATCGCAATGCTTTTTATAAAAATGAAGCCATTATAAGACTCAGTTCCCATCACACAATGCAACACAAACTAGAGGACAGAGTTTTACCTTATAATGGCCAAAATATGCTTGATACGAGCAAAACAAATCATTTGATATTGTTGCTAGTGTTTATATGTTTCAAAAATAATTTGAAGCATAACTATAAATCATAGACGGCATTAATGCCCCATACCACTATGTCGCCATATATAGGTATACAATCAAAACCGCACAATGTCGTATTTGGAAATTGGATTCCGTCATGAACCAAGGCCAGGGATCGTCCTCACCGTTTCGAGACAATCTAGCCTACCATGTCTCAGGAACAGCCGCAACTGCACATTGGATCGTCAGGGCCGGTCCACCCAATGTGGATTATAATGCATGAACACTGCGTTTCCCCAACCTATGGGGCGTAAACTGGTCGTACCCCGACCAGACCATCGGCTCCAAAGAGACCGAACTAACCAAGGCGCCTCGCAATCCATCATCCATATAAGTAAAATGTCAGGCTGTGTAAAATCTGACACCACTCCTAGCTAGAAAGAAACGCAGGTCCTCCCTGATGTCCTCTCCCGTTTCTGGCTCATACCGGGGTGTGAGGCTCGCGAAACAACGATAAACACAAAGCTATGCCACACAGGCGGTGCTTTGATCATCAACCACAAAGCTCTGCTTTTCAACAAAAGCTTTGATCATAGCATCTCTGTATGTCACGTTGTCAATCTACAACGTCAGACACACGTCCATTTACAAGTCCGTCCTGGGTCTGAACAAAACCGAAGGATATTTATTCCCCACTCTTCTGTACAGTCAACATGTACGCCAGGACGGCTACTACTTCAGCCCCTTCAAGGTAGCTACTCCTATCTTGAGCATCAGTAGCACCCCTCCATTTGACGTGAAGATCATCGGTCTTGCACCGTCTTCATATCTTCGACATTTAATCGTAGATCAATTATTTGAAATGAGAATTAACTCGGCCTTTTCAAATAATTCACGTATATTTAGAATTTCAAATCAATTTATTTCAATGGTTGAATTATTCGACATCAATGATTCAGTTCATTAATTGTAATTTTCACGCCAAACACATTCAACCATCAAATATCCAATAAACCGAGCAAAATCAATTTATTTTCATTCCATATCGTTTATAATATTTTATCACGATTTATCGCTATTTTTATTTATTTAAAAATAGCCAATTCATTCAAACGACGCTTCGAGCCATAACGCGGCCGTGGCACTGTTTTTCTTCAGATTTGATTTACACATATACGAAATTCTAACCGTTGGATCGTCACAAATTTTATATCATTAGAAAGATCTTTTCAAAACGAATCCAACGGTTTCAGTTTTGGGGAAAATCCGATGGTCGGATCTCCCGGTACAATCGTTTGAAGTTTCGATTTCAAATTTCGAACTACAGCGTCGTTATTCGATTTATTTTAATTATATTTATATATTTATATATATATATATATAAATATAATCGATTTTGGCGTTGTTTTTCTTCAGATTTGAATTAAACAATCCAGACAATGCAACCATTGGATTTTTAAAAAGTTGGTGTCGTTGGGAAGATATTTCCAAAACGAACCCAACGGTTGTGGTTTCGGGAAAATCCGATGGTCGGATCTCCCGAAATAATCGTTTGAAATCACGGTTTCAAAATACGAACTGCAGCTTCGTTATTCGATATATTATAATTATATATGTATATAAATATAATTCATTCTTCGATTTCAAAACCATATTTATTTCATACATTTGATAAAAATGATATTTTTATCAAACAGCCATTTATTTCAACACCTCCCTATTTTTGACAATTCATGTATTTAATAAAAATGTGATTTTTATTGTAAAACAATTTATTTCAAAACACGATTATTTTATATAGTTCAAACAGGTGATAAAAATGTGATTTTTATTGTAAAACAATTTATTTCAAAACACGATTATTTTACAACACATGAATTTCTATTCAACACATGAATATAGTTTCAACACATGAAAATAATCAAACACAGAAAGATTTCAGAAACTTTCGGCAGCATAACGGCAGGGTAGTTAAAACCGGGACCGTATCGATGTACGGCTCCTCGCTCTACCTTAAAACCTTGCGGTTTTGGACAATGGGGATTTCATGCATCTAATTCGCACGCAGGCGAGCATGTTTTTCTTTCATTTCCATAACCTATTCTAATTTTGATTTCAACCACAAATGGGTTTTTTCAACCACAATCAATCATTCTCAACACCAAACAATTCTATCAACCATTCGCATTATTCACCAAATTTCTCATCAACCAAATAATCCAAACAATACCACAACCAATAAATATCGTCCATGGTCTGTGGATGAGGGGAGTATATACATATATATATATATATATATATTCGTATATAAATATATTTCAATTCATATCAATTCATTTCAATGTCCTTTTATTGCATATATAATTTTTACAACGCATATATAACTTATACATCGAACATACAACTTATACAACGCTTATACATGACGTGTACAACGCTTATAAAACTCATACATCGACTATATAATTTATACATCGTCGTTTCCATATCGTTTATAATTCAGAAATCTCACATTGGGTTCCACTCCACCAAAAATTGCAGAAGGCTCGGAAAAATATGCGGTCTCTTCTAAAATGTAGAAGACGTCCTCACGGTCCCGGCGTCTCTTGTTTCACTGGAATTCGACCACATAGCAAAAGGATACGATTTTTATAAGATAATCATATTTTGCCACACTTTAAAGTGTTGAAATCAGTTTAAATTAACAAACCCGTACCTCAGCAACTTAGTTCAAAACTAGGGATCAATTTTCACGCAAATCCGTGTAGTATCACGACGATCGGAGGGCGCTGCATCGAAGAGCGTGGAGAGGCGCCGGAAGTGGGGCCCCCTGCGATGGCCTGAGGCGAGCTCGGTGGCGGTTGGAAGTGGGAAACTTCCTGACGTCGATCCGATTGATTCAGGCGACGAAAAAATCCAAACCTGCTATGGATTCGAAGCTTAGAACGAGCTCTTCAAAATACTCCAAAGGAGCTCGTGCTTTTAGTGCGTGGATTTGAAGTTGTGGAGGAGAGAAGGGGGAGATGCTTTTTCGCCGTCGCGATGAAGACTTACGGGGAGAGAGAAATGGGACTGACCAATAGAATTTTTTTATTTTATTTATATATTTTCAAAATTCTAAAATACCCATATTCGCATACTAGCTCCAATCCAAACCCAACGACTATCGTCCCCAGCTAAATACCCACATTCCGAACACAATGGGATATGTTTCGTAGGCCCATTCGACTGTTTCAGCCAGTTTCTCTTCAGATTAAAATATAAAACATTCAATATTTATTTTGAACGTACATTTCAATTTGCCGGGGCCACATACTGATCCCAAAAATTTCAGAAAAATAAATCTAGCTATGTTTTGATGATACGGTCCCAACAAAACTAGTTTCATCGAATTCTGAGACCGTTTGAAAAATGGCCCTTTTCTGGTCGATCCAATTTAATAGAAATCGATCGACCAAACACATTTTCCTTTGTCACACTCACATACTAACTTCAAAAATTATGAAATTTGAAACCTAGCAATAATTTGACATCTCGGATCCAACAAAAGTAGTTTCGTCGAATTCTGAGGTCGTTTGCAAAATGCCTATTTTCAAGGGCTATATATTTTCTATAGCGACCTTTCCGAAAATTCATTTGGCTATAACTTTTGATTTCCGCTATGAAACTTCGATTTTTCAGATTCGTTAGAAAGATATTCATTAACAGATTTAAATATTTTTAGTTTCACTCAAATCCGTTTTATTTTGCACCCGGTACAGTCAGTTAAAGTTTGAATTCAAAATTTGAAACTGCAGCGCCATTTCAGGCCTTGTTTATAATTTAAAATAATTATATTTATTTTCAAACATCGATTCAAACATACTTTTCATCACTATTATTTAAAATATTTATTTTAAATATTTAAAATCCACTATTTTAGCCAATATAAAATTTTTAAACTGGTTCAGATTTTCCGGGTTGTTACATTCAGGGGGGGCTCAGATATAAATAGGCCAGGGCTTCCATCATGGAGGGGGACCTTTTTTACGACGACGAAGTGCTGAAGAATTCTTCCATTCGCCAATCCTTAAGAGTTCCAATCATCATCCCCATCTCCATTGAAAGATCTTTCATCCACCTGGCCATGGTATCCTTCGAGATTATCCAAGTAGCGAAGAAATCAGAAATTTTTCTCCATCCTCCTCCAGAGCAAGAACTCACCCTTCTCCTCTGCCGACTTACTCTTCTCCTCCACTGATTTTATCATTTTTCTACTGAAATCCATGAAATCAAATGAGATCTACAAGTGAGGAAGAGAATATGTTGTAAAAGGGAAAGGATGCATGTGTAAAGAGGGTTTATATACTTTGTAATTATTGTCATGATAATGCAATCTATCCTCACAGTGGACGTAGGCCTAGCTTAGGGCCAAACCACTCTAAAATATTGTCTCCATTTTACTTTCTTTGCACTTTTATTATCAACTTTTTAATTGAGAACGGCTCCAGTTACTTTCTAACCACTTTGGTAAAGTACAATCCTTGTACCCTTGGTGTTTGAGCCATTTTTGGTGAAAACGGTTACAGTGACTGGCGTAAGGTTAAATTACTGAAAAATTTAAACAAATTTTGAAAATTTTATATTGAATTCAAATATTGCTCGATAAGAAGCAACAAATTGAAAATACGCGCATTAATGTATGGAATTAATAAGAACTGATGCATTGTTGTTTTGCAAGTAATCAGAAAATCTGTATAAATTTATGCAGATACTCAAAATAGTTGCATACGTGTATGCATATATTCGTTATAGGTGCAAACATGAATTCAGATATTCAGAATAGTTGCATAAATATATGCAAACATTTAGAACAATTGTAGACTTGTATACAAATATTCTGTGTAGATGCAGACTATTATGGAATTAATATTAACAGTTGCATACATATGTGCAAATATTCTCAAAAATTGCATACATATATACAATTATTCAGGTTAGTTGCATAAATTACTAGCACTATAATTCTATGTTTTCTTTAAGTATATTTCATAATTTTACAACAAAAGTGCGGACTTAAATGGTGAAGATGACATATGCATTCTTCGAATAGCATTGGCTAATTTAATAGTTGGAAAATTCACAGATGCACAGGTATCACCACAATTTAATAGTAAAATAGTTACAATAATTCCATTATTATTTTTAAATGTCAGCATGTATTCTGCTATCTGCAACAAATAAAATATAATAATTTTAATAGATAATAGAATGGTTTGCACATGAGCCGCAAAAAGACCATCCAAAAATTATATACATCAAAACTGTTGCTTCTGTAAGTTTTTATTTATTTTGCACATTGAATTTCCTTATAACATTATAAATTTTGTCACTAAAACGAACAATTACAGGTACTTCTAATGAATAAATCAATGGGTCAAGTAAAACAATTGGTAGATAAACGTGTGGAAGAAGGCTACAATTTTTGTATAAAATATTCATTCTTATCCACAGTGGTAATCATTTTTCATTGTTAGAATTTGATAAAGAAGACAGAAGATGGATTCATTATGACTCGAACATACCACATCGTGAAGGAAAACGCCAAAGATCAGCCAGAAAAATGGTACGTAAATTGGTTTCCAAACTATTAGTAACAATTTTATGATCATAAATATGTATCTTTTTTTTTGTTCAACAGAGAAATCACATCAATGTTGCGGTGAAAAAATTTCAAAAGAAGAATTATCAGAAACACAATCAAATAGAATTTTCAAATTGCCCACAATAAGGCCATTCGTATGTAAATAAATTCAGAATACTTACATACTCGTATGCATTTATTAAAAATTGTTCCATGCTTATATGCAAATATTAAAAATAGTTTCCAACAAAAAACAATTACTCAAACTAAGTGAATATGTTTTACTATTTTTGCAGCGTCGACTGTGGAATCCTTGTTATGAATATAATGAAACAACGCAGTGACAACAAAGAACTAGATAAAAAGGATGAAATGTACACTGCTGAAACTGTTTTTCAACAACGAGCTGTTCTTGCGTACGAAATTCTCAATTGCAAACCGCGTAATTGGACTCCAACAGATAGCCTGACACAGAACTACCTACTATCAGATGCAAACTTGACGGATTAGAATTCGGAAAGATGATGTTTACAATTCTTGTAAATATGTTGACTGATATTCTATTTTCGAACAACTGGGACATGATTATGTAGTTTTTAAACTGAATTACTATGGAATTTTATGTACTGAATTAAGTTCCTTTTGATTTTACATGATATTACGAAATTTTGCTTACTTGTGTACAGTTATTTATAATAATTGCATACTTATTTGTAATTATTACGAAATGTTGCATTTTTGAATTGCCAAAATATTCAGAATAATTTCATACTTATATGTACGTATTCTTATTAGTTGCATACGTGTATGCAAATGCTCTAAATATTCCTGTGTGAACATATTTTGAATATTTTCATACATTTATGCATTTTTTCCAGATAATTGCTTACATAACTACAAATATTTGCTGTATTAATCAAACAGACGATGTTGCCTTTGCTTTTTTAAAACACTAGTTGTATGAACATCACTGCAAAATATTTAAGGAATAGATAACAAAATTAAAACTGGAGAATAGGCATATTAAATAAAAGAATTCAAGATTTAAAACTGGAACAATTATTCAAGGTCAAAAGAGAGTATGCGTATATGCGGAACATTTTCATATTTTCATGCAAATAATATGAGTAGTTGCATACTTCTATGCAGCAATGAAAAATAGTTGTATGCTAATATCCAGACTTCCAGGTTACTTGCGTACCTGTATGCAGCTACTACGAATTGCTTCATACATGTATGCATCTATGCAAAATAGTTGCATACTTGAGGTATACAAATATTCAAAATAATTGCACACATGTATGCAACTATACATAATATTTGCATACATATAAGCTGGAAAAAATAACTGTAAACATCACAGAAATAAACATTAAAATACTGAACTAAATTGAAAGCATCACAAAATGTTCACAACAATTACTAATAGTAAACAGTATAACCAAGTATCATAAAAAAACAATAAAATACGAAAACTCATCTAATAGTCTTTTGAGGAACACGTCCTTTTGTAATGTCCCAACTTCTTGCACAAACCACATCTAGTAGTCTTTGTAAATTCACCTACAAATTTCAACCTTTTAGAAGACGATGGACGACCAGATATTCTTCTACCTTTTGAAGAAGCTATAATTGCATCTTCAACAGAAACATCTTCACCCATAATGTTTATGATAGGATTGATTGGATGAGAATAAGCTAATCGAAAATAACCAACTTTAAAATAATCTTCAATGTAGTCGTACACATTTAACTTGTCACAACATAAAATACACCTAACAGCATGAACGCAAAGAAAACCATTAATTTGCCACACATTACAAGAACAAACTCGACTATATAAATCAAAAAATTGATGGATGGGAGAATAAACTCCAAAAACATATTCACTGATTTGATAACAAACCACGAAGCTCCTTCCAAATGAAGATTTCTTAACCGGGTTTCCTTCGCATGACATAAAACACTATTCCAAGTAAAAACAACTTCACGACGATCAAACATAAATTTCATTAACTTCAATCTAACTATATTGAAGAAAGCAGTAATTGGTAAATGTCTTTCCTCCAAAATACTCTTGTTAAAACTCTCCGAACAATTAGTTGACATTTCACTGTAACAATAATCAGGAAAAAAGACGTTAGTAAACTTCTCAAAAGGAATTCCACTCAAAAAGTTTGCCATAGTCGATCCACTAACATCTTTAAAATTCTTCAATGCAGCATTAAAATCAGTCAAATTGTAAGTATAAGCAACTCGTGCAAACATATCCAACAACAACTTCTTATTTGATTTGGAAAATTCAGATTTTAAAGCAACCTTTAAATTGTTAGTCAAATGATAAAAACAAGAATCATGAACTGAATTTGGATACAGCTTTGGAATAGCAAAAGAATATCAGGATGACGATCAGAAATGAGAACAAATCTTCTAGTATCATCTTTAAGAAACTCTTTAAGTTGTTCACAATACCAAATTCAATTGTCTTCATCTTCTCCAGACACAATAGCAACTGCTATCGGGAAAGAACCTATTATAAAAAAGTAAACATATAATTAACTAAACAATAACGTAAATGGTAGCAGCAATTAGAAAAAAAAGTAGCATAAATACATGCAAAAATACAAAAAAAGTGCACAACGAACAACAAAAAATATATAACAAAAGTAAATAATATTCAAAAACATAACTACGGAACAGATTTGCAGTAAAAACTGCATACGTATATGAACCTATTATAAACACTTGCATTTATATCACAAACATTCTGAATTATTTTTCCATAACTTAAATATAGTTGCATAATTGCATGCAGATTTTAATAACAATTGCATACATGTATGCAAAATATCCAGAACACATGCATACACTGTTAATTTCAGAATAAATGCAAACTTGAATACATATATTCAGAATACTAACATACTGGTATGCAGATATTATGAAAATTTGCATACTGGTATACATATATTCAGAATACTTAATTGTATCCATTTTTAATTTTTTGCATACTAGCATGTATGTATTAAGAATATATACATACTTGTATGCAAACTTGAATGCACATATTCAAAATAATTGCATACATGTATGCATATATTCACGAAAATTGCATATATGTATACATATAATCAGAATAAATGTTGTTATCAACGCAAACAAAACAGTATAACACCATACGTACCTTCATTTCCATTTTTTCCAGTAGCAGCCATCAAACAGCCTTGAGCTCTTCCCTTCATAAAAGTAGCATCAAAAAAAATTAAATGACAACAATATTGAAATCCATATGGACAAGCTTCAAATCCAATGAAACCCTCTCAAATTGACGTGTAGAATCATTGCACTTCAAAACAACTTTACTCCCAGGATTAATAATAACAACAACATCACAAAATGACTGCAAATGATGATAGGACAATATATCGCTTCCATGTAAATCTTCTAATGCCAACCTCTTCCCACTATAAGCATAATAATACTTCAAAATAACATTATACTCAGTTTGAAACAAGTTAATAATGTCTTTCGTCTTCATTAACGGATTAGCTTGAATATGATCACAAACCAATAACTTAATCAATTTACTGGATATAACAGGATTGTTTATGTCATGAATTCCGGCACCACATGTATGTTCAGGTTGAAATCTCTTTATAACAAAATATCCAAGAAGATTAAACTTAAGAGAAGCATGAATCCTAAAAATACAATTTTGTTTAGAACAAACAGCCGTAACTCTTTCCTTATCATTCTTAACCAAATTAAGATTGTATCCAGTCTTCATACTATACATCATCACATAAAGCCTAAATTCAGTAACACCTCCTCGAAATTGTTGTCCAACACCAGAAAAAACAGATTGATTCAAATCACTTTTCAACAATTGCCTGAATTGATTTTTCAAATCACTGGTGCTAGCAAAAGAAGAATTACTACCATAAGAAGCATTATCTGACCTTGCATTGTTAACTAAAGAACTACTACGATTGATCTCAACAAATATAACCAAGTAATCCTCACGATTATGTGCAGCTAACAAAAGAATAGATTGAAGATTAGAATTACTTTCAATATTGCTTCTCAAACCATCTCTGAAGTGATATAATTCGAATGACAAAGGACTTAAATCAGTCTATTTACCACAAACAACATCTCTCACGATAGCAACAGAACTATCAAAATAAAGACGAACAGAACAACTATCGTTCTCAAACTTCAACAGCACCAATACACCAATATCAGCAGGACCACTGTTATACAAAAAAAAATCAACAATAATAAGCCAATCTGCAATAATCAAATAAAAGTACATAAACATCTTCAAATTATTATAAATAAATGCATACATGTATGCATATATCAATAATAACTGCATACTTGTATGCAACTATTTAGAAAATATACATACACTTTTATTCAGAATAGATGCATACACTTTTAATATGCATATATTAAGAATATATTCATATTTGTATACAACTTTTCAGCAGAGACGCATACAAACACATATTCAAAAGAGTTGTATATTTGTATGCATATATACAGAATATATGCATACTTATATGCAACTTTCCAAAATAGATGCAGTATGAACGTATTCTACCAACATTTGCATACTTGTATGCTTATATTCACAAAATTTGCTTACTTGTATGCACGTGTTCAGAATAGAAGCACGACTCTATCGAAATATTTCAGAAATATAGTTGTACGATCATTAACAACAATAAATGCATTAACTATCGACAAAACTAGAGAATAAAGGCATCATCAGAATCATCAATCAACAAAAACTGAAAAAAAATGATACACATATACGAAAACAGAAAGAAGAAAAAGTATAAATACCTTGAAGAAGAAACATCAATTATTTATGTCAATGAAACTCGAATTAAATCCCTGATGAAATTCTAAGTAAATCGAATATTAGATCGAAATTAACAGTTCAAGTATTAGGTCGACAAAATTTCAAACTCAAAAAATTAGATCGATGAAGATGCCGCCATGGAGAGAAAAAACATCATTAATTTGAAAGAGGACATTTCTGAAAAAATAGCAGCTGCAATTTAAAAATAGGGATGCGAAATGTATGTTTTAAAACAGGAGGATGTGAGCTTAATTAAGTTTAATTTTAAGGATGTGAGCCTAATTTTCGCAATATTATATTCACTTAAGATCTTATATAGCATTTCACACTCGTACGACCACATAAACGCTCTGTTAGCTACGAAATTTGATATCGTGTACTTCAGTATTACAAACTCAATGAAACTAATTTCATCGAAATCCGATGTCATTTGAAAAATGGCTATTTTAATCTCAAATCATTAATTAATGCGTGTTTATATCGCGCATAATCACAAAAAAAATCTTATTGATACAAAACTTAAAATCTTATAATAATTTACAATTCCAAATCCGATGAAACCGATTTCATGAATTTCGAGATTATTTTCAAAATTGTTATTTTAACAGGTTAATTAACATATATATATATATATCGCAATCTCAAATAATTATTTTTTATTCAATTTAAAAACTCATTAACTTTATACAAATAAAAATATAATTCAAATTAACTTTATAAATCAATTTTATTTATATTAATTTCCAATTTTGATTATTTACCAATTCATTTTCAATTTTCCTGTAAATTAATTAACTTGATTTTACTCTAATACTTAATATTCAATTCCTAACATCAATATTTATCAACACAAACCAAGCCGTATTTTCATTTACAATCCGTACAATTTACTATGGTTTAATCTACTGAAATTCGTTACTTAATCCACTTAATTATGTTCATACCATAAAACTTACATAATTAAATCATTAGATTTTATTTTTAACCACAAAAATAATCAAAATCATATTAAATTCAATAATTTAAGTAGTAAAAAATACGACTTGTTACAGTGGAGAAGGTTATATACATATGTTTATATTACATATTATCCGTATTTTAGTAATAACCTTTTTTAAATCAAGTTTACTTGAGATATGAACAAATAAAAACAAGTAGTCTTTTATCCCTCAAATTCAAGAAGGGTATTTTTTATTCTAGTACACATTTTTAATAAGTAAATCCACTATTTCACTTTAATAAATTAATCGACAAATATTTTATAAGTTAATCCATGAGTGGATTAACTCAAAGATTTATGTTTTTGTTATTCCTTTCTCCTGTATGTTTTTGTTCATTTGAACCATAATTTTAACTCATTTAGTTTGTAGTTGCTCCTCTTCGGGCATATACTGATTTTATTTTATTTTTATTTTTATTTTTTATTTTTTTTGGTTTTCAGTCGTTCTGTTTATGTCTGCACTCTCAGCAGCATTTTTCCTTACCCTTACGAGTGCGAATTTGTTCACACTTTTTAAGGTAAGTGACCATAACATTCGGCTTCTATTGGTGGAAATTAGGGGGGTCCATATGGGTCCTCCTGATTTCCACCAATAGAGGTTGAGAGTTATGTTGACTTACCTTAAAAAAGTGTGAACAAACTCCTACTTTACGCTTCCCTCCCCCCCTCCCTCTCTTTCAATTCAAAATTTTTTTTTTAGAGAAACCACTGTTTTTCTGAGTTGCCCCTTTTTAAAAAAACAAAAGTACATTCCATCACAGTGCCACTGCGAGGTACTTACACGTACCACGCAGTGGCACTACATGGTATTCTAGGTAACCACGCACAGCGACTGCGTGGTTACGTTGAATACCACGCAGTGCCACTGCGTGGTACGTGTTAGAACCTCGCAGTGGCACTGTAAGGTAAACTGAAGATATGAAAGGTAAAATGAAGAAAGACGGTATTGTCATCAAAAAAAATCGTTGAAAGGCGCGGCAATTCAGCATTTTGGACGGTTTGAATAGAATTTGCCTTTTGTTTCTCATACTCTTACCGAAAGAATAAACCGAAAAGGTGGGAGGTGATGAAGGCATAATTAGTACAGTAAGAATTATACAAAGTAGAACCGAGAAGAAGAAAGATATTTAACGTTTTTTAGTGGATAAACTAATTAATATTCAAAAATTATTAAAAATCAACGATTTTATTTTATAGATTGAATTAACTTATTAAAAATGTGGATTATAATAAAAATTAGAAAATACAAAAAAAGTTAGTGTAAGAAAGGTATTGAAATGTTTAGGGATGATCATAACCAAAGCACGTTACATTGCATTTATAATGTATACCAGAAATCAAGAGCAAACAAATGAAAGTAAATTACCTTCGTGACAGCACTATGTAGCCAACGAATCATTAGATCTTTATATGTCACTCTGCCTAAAAGACTTCTTAAGGTTGGCTTAACTTCACTATCACTAGTTTTATGTGCTGTGAATTCTAACTTATTACTTAATATTTATTTTTAAGGTTTAAAGAAATCATTGGTAGTCATTCATATTTAAAAAAAAAATTGATTTCACAACACAATGGCAACTGAAATAAGGTGGAAGACGGAAACAAACATATACATAACCAAAGATTGTTATCTTTGTATACTGTGTTAACCAATAGAAGAAATCAAATAGCAAGATGATTAAATACCATGTTAAAAGTATAGGGGAAAAACCAAGATATTAAAGTCTGGCATAAATATTTGTTTTATCCATAGGTATCCTTGGACCTTAGAAGAACCTAAATATTAGGTGAATAGTTGAAAGTGGAAATTTAATGACCTATATGGAAAGTAAAATTTTCAACGTTACGCTATGCGCAAATAGGTTTGTCTTAGTTGTTACTAGTAGGAGCTAATAGTTGTTTTGCCTAGTATTGTTATAGTAATAACTACTGTTACAATTTAACAAATACCATTACCATGACATTTATACTGGTAAATCAAAATTTCTTACCATTACTGTTACCGATACACTGATATACAAAGGCCTGGTATACTAATAAGCTGGTAACGGTTACACTGGTAATGATAAATTATCACTTATCTAAAAAAGGTAAGCTACTTGACAACTCTACCTCATTATAAAAATTGTATTGTTACTTGATAAAACATACAAAGAGAAAGAAATAAAAGTGCATTAATATTATTTCATTTAATTGATGAATCAAATTTAATAATTTTCTTGGTTCTGAAACCATTAAAAAAGCATGCTAAATGAATATAAGATATTATAAAATAACTGGTAAAATAACCATTACCGCCGATATTGAAAAAATGTTACCTATGCTTTACTGTATTTACCATTATCATATCGATTAAATTGGTATACCGGTTTTACTTAAAAATGATAAACGATCGACTGATAATGGTATATTTACCGCTATCATAACAACCCTAATTTTGCCTCAATTAGCTATTACTTAAGACAAAGCTTTCATTTTGCCTTTAATTTAATGTATTTAACATCAACAAAGTTTGTAATGTTTGATAATATTTTAATCGTGTTGTCTAGGAAGTCATAACATAATTGTTCTTAATGTGGTAGGATGAAACATGATAACTTTCTAACATTTTTTCCTAATTTATTTAATGTTTGTAGTCAATCAACTAATTTATTTAGTAAAGCAATATATTAACTAAAAAGGTGATTTAGGTTTATAATGTGGCAGCAAAAGATTCTTTCAATTTTAAATATGAAACAAAGTCTTTCCCGTGCAATCGTATGAACGTAACAAAAGTAATCGTTTATTTTAATAATCTTTACAACAATATCCAAATCCATATATTTCTGGACTCATTCAGAGAAAGAGTCATAAAGTTCGTATGTAAATATATTTTATTTTGCTATGAAATAAAATAGTATGTAATTCATGCGTTGCACACAAAAATATTATTAAAAAATTTATCTGTTATTTTGTTGTTAAAATAAGAATTTTGTTATGCAACATACAATAAATTTTGATACGAAATATATAAACTATAAACAAAATTGTTTGTTGTTGTTTGTGTGTAACTTATGTTGCATAGCTTACACAAACAATATGTATACGTGTGAATTCGAGAAATAAAATACTTTAACCATTTTTATTAATATGAATATATTATACATATGAAACCAATGGATCATAGTAATCTTGAGAAGAATCGGAAAACATTATTCAATGAAATTTATTTAAATAAGTTAAATGTAAAATTATGAAATTAGTTTAACTATATATAGTAGGAAGAATTGAGAAAAAAATTGTTAAAAAAAAAAACATAGATTTGTTGTGGAGTTATTGATATTATTTTCCTTTTATGATATAATGTATGATAAATTCTTTATACAAATAAAAAGATTTTACAAATTAACTTGGTTATATGTGTATGTGTGTGTGTGTGTATACACAAACACATACATACGTACATACAAACATTTTCTTTTTCAATATATATATATATATATATATAATTAACCATTTTCTTAATAAAAAATTGCATAAATATTTAAGAGCTGTTAGAAAAATGGACTAAATATTCACTAAGATTATTTGAATAATTTCATCGGTAGCTCAAACATATAGATTTAAATACAGAATATCATAAAGGAATTAAGGAGGGTTTAGTATATAATTGTAAAGTTGAAATTAGGTTCAAGGGCCTTTCTTACAAAATAATTATTTTTAAGGACAATTTTATAGGAAAATGTTAAATTCCCTTTAGTGGAAAATAGGATGAAGGACAAACTTAGCAAAATTTTTGGTGAAATATGCAAAGTTTGGGATTTGTGGAGAAAGACACATTTTAGTGTAAAAGTGGAAAGGATAGTGGGCCTCCTGAATTCCACTTTTGCACTAAAATGTGTTCTTCTATCTAAACTCCAAACTTTGCATACTTTTCACTCAAAAATTTGCTAAGTTTGTCCTTTAAAAGAAAAATCTCTTTCTTTTATCTATTTAAGTTATAAATAAAAATGATAAATTCATTTATCGTTATCTCTATATCACTGAAAATGATAATTTCATTTATCATTATTTTTATATCGTTGAAAATGGTAAACTCATTTATTTATTTTTCTATAAATTGTCCATAAAACTAAATTTTCAGAAGTGTTGTCCTTAAAACTTATTACTTTGAACAAAAAAATTATTTGAATGAAAATCCCCAATTGTAAAAATAATAAAATGCAACATTTGATGTTGAAAACTTTCGTATTCAAATACATATGATAAATTAATTGAGATAAATGAATATTATGTTAAATTTGCTATATTATCGTTTCCATATATTGTTTACGTTGTGTGACTTATTTAACTTTGAATTTGAATGAAAGAACTAATTTTACTGCTATTTTGATATGAACATGGTATACGTTTAAAAAATCATATTTATAATTAATTAGATGAATTAACTATAATTTAGTGATTGAATTTATTTAGTAAATTCAAAATCACATGATTAATTTAAACATATTGATTTAAATGTACAATGTTAAATAATATTGTGGAGTGTATTGTAATTAAAGAAATAAATTTGAAATATAGTCGCTTGACTTACATTGCGATCGATACTGGGTAAATATGCTGATATACATGAATTAAACTTTGAACTTGTGACTATACTTATGTGCACATACGTTATGTGATTGACATATTTATACATTTGGATGATTTTTTTCTTGTTTTTGTTAATTTAAATAAGGTTAATGTTGATGTGATTTATTGAACGAATCTATAAATGACAATTTGCTAAAATTATTCGTATAGTTTTAATATTAGGTAACTAATTATGATATAAGGTATAAAATGTAAATTATTAGAAAAATAATCGAAAAGCGCTTAAATGATTGTAAAAAAATTGAAGTGTAGCTATTTGAAAAGAAAAAAAACATAATTTTGTCATTCTTTAGTATTTAAAATAAATATAATTAATTAAATTTATTTAATTACTTAAACTTTTGGTGATGCAATTAGTTTAAATTTATGCACTAAAATATTAAATATTATGAGCTAGTTGTTCAATTACATGTAAATAATTGTATAATGTTAGATCGAAATTTGGACCTAACACCCAAATTGTTATGAACTGTAGAGAATTTTTAAATGAGGAACAAGGAAAAAGAAAATAACACTCAGAGTTTATAGTGGTTCGGCGTTAACGAGCCTACGTCCACTTTATATCTTATTGATTGTGCTTTAAAAGCTAATACAACAATGATTTCTCTCAATATTTCAGTGGTTTGACAACAATGGCGGATTCAGTACTCGCTATTGCCAAAAAGGTCCCGAAAAATGTCAAGCTTTGGGCTATTTATAGCTGATTTTGCCAGGCGGATCGTGGACACATGGCACGAATCCCGAGAACCTCGGATCGGATCGCCGCCATTGGAGAAATGGTCAAACTAGCCGTTGTGGACAGGTGTCGTGACTTGCTTGAAAATCGGATCGTGCAGATGGGGAGAATTGGTCCAGATGACGGTTAGGAACACGTGTCGCCAGATCCGTGCGATTCGGATCGTTGAAGACCAGCTCGTGGTTGAACGGATCAGAGGGTTCGGTTCGTACCAAGGGATCGGATCGGATCGTTCTGGGCAACAGTATATAAGTTTGGATCGGATCGCCTGGAGGTGCCGCTCGTTGACGAGATGGGAGCGATCCGTCCCTAGGCGAGTCGATAGAGTGCGATCCATTCCTGGGCGAGACGATGGCGTGCGATTCATTCCTGGGCGAGACGATGGCGTGCGATTCATTCCTGGGCGAGACGATGGCGTGCGATTCATTCCTGGATGAGACGATGGCGTGCGATCCATTCCTGTTTTCCTTTTATGAATGATCCTGGATGGCTTGGTCAAAAAGGAGCCAACATTTTGCCCCCTCGAAGTATGTTTTATTGATGATGAAACATGCTTCGAAGATTCTTATTTACCCTCTCCTGAAGGGATGTAAGTCAACAGTCGCGTTGGTTCAAATCGACATATGTATGAGTCGGATCGCCATAGGACGACACGGTCCGATTTGGCCATCTGCTCGTCTCGTGCCGAGTTCCTAGGCTCTTGTGCGAAACGGGGCGTATCTTCCTTCGAGTCGTGTCGGGCTTTGAGTTTTGTGGGCCATCATTTCAAAGCGGTCCGTGGGCTTCTCTGCGATTCCATCTTTGGATCGTGGCCTGTATGGTGCTTCGTGGACCGAATAAGACAAAGGAGGGGAGACAAACGGTCACCTTCTTTGCCTATATAAGCCGACGCTCCCCTCTTCATTCTCCTTCTTCTTTCTCTCTGCCGAATCGTCTCGCGTGAGCCATTGAAAAACGAACCCAACCTTTTAAAACTTTCGAAAATCCAAGTATTCTCTCAGTTTTTAGAAAGGTAACTTTATAGAAAGCACTCTCATATTACTTTCCTGAATTTCTACGGCTGATTCGAGGGAGAAACAATATAAATCCGCGACCTTCTGAATAAACTACCAAGTCGCCATGGCCACTGAGCGTGGAGTTCAGAACTTGAGGATGGGAAGGAGAAGAGGAAGAAGAAGGATGCAGAGGGGGAAGGAAGGCCGACTCGGATCGTGGTCAAGGATGGAAGGCGAAAGCAAGTGGCGAGACGAAAGATTGCGGTGGCAACAAAGGGTCGTATCGTGGCAGTCGCAACGGTTCGTGAGGGAGCCTTCCCTTCGTCCGGCAATCCGATGAGGGGCGATCTCCTTGCCCTACGATCCGGAAGGGGGCGATCCCTTTGCCATGCGAGTCGAAGGGGGCGATCCCTCTGCTATGCGATCCGCCTCACGGCTGGTGATACGAAGAAATTTCAGACTTTAATCAACGCCTTGTCACTATAAAACTCTGAACAGTCAGGATAGAGCCTTGATGTTGGTCTTTCTGGACTAAATGACCTCATGATTTGACTGCATATGACGACTAACGACTTCTGATAACCTTGACTGCTTTCATGCTTTATTATTGTTTTTAATAATGCGCACACACAAGCACACACACCAGCACTTGCACACACGGGGGACGGGTAGTGTTGATCTTATCGTTCATATTTTCTCGTCCTAGCAGCAATGTCGAACGATCACTCTTCCTCAAGATCTGCAGCCGAAACGGAATCCGAGACTCCCGAACAGTATAATCCCCAAATTCCTCCAATCAATCCAGGAGGTGAAGATTCTGGATCTGAATATGAAGCCACAGAATCAGATCCGACAGGAAGTACGTCATCCAGCAACAACTCCGAGTCTGATGAGCGAGCTCCGGATGAAGTCCCAGGTGCAATCGGGATAGATAAATTCTCTGATTCTTTAGCGTCCAAGCTTGACGAGATAAAACTCAAGAGAATCTGCTTAAGACACGGCATTCCTTGGGACGATGTCTTGACACCTGGAAGCGAAGACAGACCCCATCTAGCACCGGAAGGGTACATGTCGATCAGTCGAACAATGTGTCTAGTGGGAGCTATTCCTCCGTTCCCTCCAATTGTCATTGAGACTCTGAGACGATTAGGCATTGCTCCGATGCAGCTTCATCCAAACGCCTACGCATCTCTATACTCTTTATATGTTGCTTATGCGGAGATCTTGCATGCCGAACTCAAATTCAGAGATCTGGTGTTCTTCTTTCTCTTCAAGCACCGTTCCTCTGCAACTCCCAACTTTTCCTTTTTTGAATCAGTGGCGAACAGGAAAGTTCTGTACGACGGATACAGCAACATCGGGGATCCTAAGTCCGATTGTTTTTACATAAGAAAACAGGCTGGGTGCTCACGGAGATGGCTCAAATCAAGTAAACTTTGATCGCCTAGTCGACTATCTTGCTTAAGGAATCTAAGTAATAACATTCTTCCGCTTTTTTCATTTGTCTTAAACAGATCATGTCTTCCCGAAAACAGAGGGTGCATTATACAACAACCGGTTGTCCATTCTTTTGCAAAGCAGATCCGACTTTTTAAGGATTAAAAAATGCATTACTGATGACAACCTTCATAAGCATCGCCTTTTGGATAGGAAATTTGGACTTGGGACTGGCGGTAAACCTTATAAATATGTGCCCCCAACGGAAGGAGAGGGAACTTCACAAGCGGTGGAAACGACTAAATTTCACAAAAGTCCTTCTCCGATAGTCATCCAAGACGACGAAGACTTGAATGTATACAGGGGGGATGAGTCCCGTGGTGATGTGTCGAAGGAAACCCCTATCTCTGCTCCAATGGAAACTGTCGGTGATGACGAATTGACAGAAGAACAGTTATTCGACGAGCTGAATAAAATCCCTCTACCCGACATTGAATACACAGAAAAAGACTTTGGCGAGGAACCTTTCTTTTCTGCCCCCGAAGAGGCGACTGATCCAACAAGGGGACGAGAAACGGGCCAGATGAGCCTGTCTCCAGGCCCGGGTCTGTTAGGGGGGAATTATATGGGATGCACATCTTACACACACCGCCCGACCGTGCACTATTATATCGTGGATATTCAAAGTTATAATATGCTCTTCTTTTCTTTTTACAGGAGCGATGTCTCGCAGGAAATCCTATTCGTACCGTTCTCTTCACGAAGGCACTCCCAGCCTTCGTTCGGGTACCGAGCGCCCTCGCGGTCCCCTCATAGGCCGAGCTCTTCGCAACCTCGATCTCCACCCAAATCAACTTCTACCAGGCCTTCGAGTCATCTGACTATTCCGACCGGGGGAAAGACACTTCCAAAAGAGTTGACTCCTCCAAAGAGTGCGCCTTCCCACAGTCGGTCGTCCAAAAGGCGTCACGAATCCAAAGATGGGGACAGAGATTCATCCAAAGAAACTGAGCGAGAGAGAAGTGATATTGTCCCTACCAGCCAACCAGAGTTAGCTGCCCCCGGTTCACGGGATTACGTTCACGGTCCCGAAATCCAAGGTAGGCTGGAAAAGCTACGGGAACAATTTCCAGGAATGTTCTTTGATAGGATGGTCTTTGTTCCTGCCTTGGAACCGGTCCCTAAAAACTGGGATAAAGAAGTCATCGGGCATATCCGTCACGTGGCCAAGCAGTACGAGATGATGAAAAAGCACGCACTTAATCTTTCGGAAGTCATCCGAACACTTGAAATTGAAGCTCACAAGTCTAAAGCAAAACTTGAAAATAACGAAAGGGCTAGGACAAAATTAGAGAAGGACCTGGAAGACGCCCAAGCCCAGCTCGCTTTGGCACAGAGAGACACTGCAAACTATAAAACTGAATTAGAAAATGCCAAGCAGCGCTTCCATTCAGAACTGGATTCCAATAGCCAGGAAAAAATGGCCTTAAAAAAGGAGGTTGAAGACCTCAGAATGGCCAACATCGAATTGGTAACGGCACAAGGCCATTTTCTGACGGAGAAGGCTGCTTGGGAGGCGGAAAAAGCGAGTCTAAAAGAAAAGTTGGCTCTGGCAGAGGCGGAAAAAGTGATCTTGAATGATCAGGTGGCAGACGCGGAGAGACGGGCAGCTCTTGCCGAAAAGAACGTTGATAGCGCCATTGAAATGGCCACTGCCTCCAACCACAAACTCCTTGAAAGAGAGAAAGAAATCGAGGGGTTTGAGGAGATGATTTTTGATTTCCTTGGCCAGGTTCTCAAAACCCGCAATATCTCATGGATCCCGGATTATCATGTTACTTTGGCCAACTTATGGGATGCCATCGTGGAGGGCGAAAAGCATAGACTGGGGGTCGAAGAGACCAATGAAGATGAATTGATGAAAAGCATCCTAAGGGACAACGAGCCTGAGGATCTGGCAGAGGGCCGTCGCTTAATCCTGGCGGAAATGGAGAAGGAGAGAACCATGGCTAAAGGCAAAAGCAAAATTGACGAAGGTTCCAGCTCCGCTGCAAAGTCTAAAACCTCCGAAGTTGAGGAATACCATCCTGACGATCCGCTAATCCCCTTAGGTCTAACTCCCGTGGTTGTTGGAGCATCCGGATCTACTCAAGAGGGAGTATCTGCTGAAGGTATCTCTCTCTTTTCCCCGCAATTTGCTAAAGCGATTGCGAATTGCCGTCGTCTAACAGGACAACCCATTGAATTAATAATGTGTGTTTCTCGTAATGCAGGTGACGAGCCCGTCGACAAGGGTGTTGGAAAAGAGAGAGAAGTGGAGGAGGAGACCGTCCTGCCGGGTGCTGGTCCCGATGTACTCAAGGATGCCGAGACTATCGAAGCTTTAAAAGACATGGATGGTTGCCATGTGGATGACGAAGAAGATACTACCGGCACCAAAAAGGCCAACGATGATGATGATGATGAGGAACACCTGGCCATCCGAAAAGCCAGACAAGAGAAAGAGTTGGCTTCAAAGAAGGTGAGGGATGAGGCTTTGGACGTGGTCCCTCTTGCAGAGTTCGATCCCAAAACTGGGATGATTATGAAAATCCAGTCCAAGTCCATCAGCCGGCAACTTCACTTTGCAAACCCCGATGACTTCCCGGCTTCCCTCTCCAGCAGAAGCAAGGGAAAAGAAGGGGGAGAGGAGACCTCAGAGGAGTCAGATGCTCCCCTTGTGGACAAGCGGAAAAGGAAGAAGGAGGATCCATCTGAAGCCGACAAGGAGAGGCTGGAGAGGCAGAAGCGAGAGAAGAAATCAAAGCATAAATAGGATGTTTGTTGATATTTTGTCTCTTAGGTTTCCCACTGGCCAGGAAGTGTAATTGTGAGACTGGTCCTCACTTTCGTTTCTAAATTGTTTTCACTTTGTTGATTTGCAGTACATAAACAAGGATTTGTTTCTTCTTACATCATTGCGTACCTGTATTCATAGAAACTTCCCACGTTTAGTCGTTAGCCAACTATTAATAATTATAAGTCAGTCAATCAACAGGAAGAAGAATGTTCATGCTATGTTACACTGTTATATCAAAGTTTAGTGTATGCATAGGAGCGCGTGATGCCCCCTAATCAATTGTTAGAGTTTTACGCTTGGCGATTCGTTCGTTCCCCGATCCTTCAGCGGGGGAGGAGCTATTTCTCAGCGCTCAATCGGAGACGCCTTTATACTCTCTCTCTCTGGAGAGTTAGAGTTTGAGCTCAGCGATTCATTCGCTCCCCGATCCTTCAGCGGGAAAGGAGCTCTTTCTCAGCGCTCTATCGGAGACGCTTTTATACTCTCTCTCTCTCTGGAGAGTTAGAGTTTGAGCTCAGCGATTCATTCGCTCCCCGATCCTTCAGCGGGAAAGGAGCTCTTTCTCAGCGCTCTATCGGAGACGCTTTTATACTCTCTCTCTCTCTGGAGAGTTAGAGTTTGAGCTCAGCGATTCATTCGCTCCCCGATCCTTCAGCGGGAAAGGAGCTCTTTCTCAGTGCTCTATCGGAGACGCTTTTATACTCTCTCTCTCTGGAGAGTTAGAGTTCGAGCTCAGCGATTCACTCGCCCCCCGATCCTTCAGCGGGGAAGGAGCTCTTTCTCAGCGCTCAATCGGAGACGCCTTTATACTCTCTCTCTCTCTCTGGAGAGTTAGAGTTTGAGCTCAGCGATTCATTCGCTCCCCGATCCTTCAGCGGGAAAGGAGCTCTTTCTCAGCGCTCTATCGGAGACGCCTTTATACTCTCTCTCTCTCTGGAGAGTTAGAGTTTGAGCTCAGCGATTCATTCGCCCCCCGATCCTTCAGCGGGGAAGGAGCTCTTTCTCAGCGCTCAATCGGAGACGCCTTTATACTCTCTCTCTTTCTGGAGAGTTAGAGTTTGAGCTCAGCGATTCATTCGCTCCCCGATCCTTCAGCGGGAAAGGAGCTCTTTCTCAGCGCTCTATCGGAGACGCCTTTATACTCTCTCTCTCTCTGGAGAGTTAGAGTTCATGCTTAGGCAGCTCCGATCATGGTACACCGTCGTTATTCGTAGATGTCGATTTTTGTGTCTTTTATACTCTCTCTCTTCTCTGGAGAGTTAGAGTCATGGATTAAGCAGTCTGCAATCATGCATTCTCATCAAACTCATCCCTGGGGTATACTTTAACCCATACTCTGTGGATTAGAGCTAGTCGGACAAGCAGTTAGAGCTTTTACTAAAACTTTGGGTCCCTCCGATTAGTCTACGGGATGAACTGTTGGCACCAGACTTCGGGTACCTGGATTATTCACATTGATTTTTCATAAAAATAAACAGGCACATAAATAAAGGTGCGGTAAAGGTAAACAACACACAATATTTTTATAGTGGTTCGGTCGAATCATGACCTACGTCCACTTTATAATCTCTTGCTTTAAGAAATCAGACTATTCTAGGCAAGTCATGCCTTGTACATAGTTTTTTAACAAAGCAAAAGAATAGATTTGAAACTCTCATGTTAAATATGGCCGTAGATGTTGGGCATTCCACACTCTGGGGATTTCCTTTCCATCTACGGTTGCCAGCTTGAAGGTTCCGTTATCAAGCTTGCTGAGAATAGAGTACGGTCCTTCCCACTTCGCTCCCATATGAGTTGGGGGTGGAAAGACACGTTTCAGAACCAAGTCTCCGGGTTCCCAGGTCCGGGCTCGGACCTTTTTGTTGTAATATCGGGCGACCTGCTGTTTGCATCTCAAAGCACGCAGGTCTGCTTCATCCCTCTTTTCTTCGATCATATCCAGGGACTCAAGGAGCAATTCATTATTGGTCATTGGATCATAATAAGTCACCCGATGAGAAGGTACCTTTATCTCAATCGGGATGACTGCTTCCGTTCCAAACGCAAGAGAAAACGGGGTGTGTCCTGTGGCCGATTTATATGTTGTCCTGTAGGCCCATAGTGCCAAGGGCAGTTCATCAGCCCACATGGCCCTAGCCCGCTTCATTCTTCTTTTCAGAATGGACTTAATTACTTTATTTGCGGCTTCGACTTGCCCGTTCGATTGTGGGTGTGCCACGGAGGTATATCGATTCTCGATGTGGTATTTTTGGCAGAAGTTTCTGAATTCAGCACTATCAAACTGGGTCCCGTTGTCTGTTATCACAATCTTTGGAATCCCAAATCGACAGATGATGTTTCTTACAATGAAGTTGATTACTCGTTTAGTGGTGATTGTAGTTAGTGGTTCGGCCTCGACCCACTTAGTGAAATAATCTACAGCCACAATAGCGAACTTTGCTCCGCCCCTTGCTATGGGGAGGCTTCCTATGATATCAATTCCCCACATAGAAAAAGGCCATGGACTCATCATTGTCTTTAACTGACTTGGAGGCGCTCTAGGTATCTTTGAGAATCTCTGGCACGCATCGCATCGTCGTGCATATCTTACTGCATCCTTGTTTATGGTAGGCCAGAAATAACCATGCCGCAATACCTTTTTCGCCAAAGTTTGCCCTCCAGTGTGGTCGCCACATTCGCCTTCGTGTACTTCTTGCAGCACACGTTTGATGTCATCGTGGGCTACACACCGTAGGAGTGGCATTGAAAACCCTTGTCTATAAAGAACTCCGCCTTGCAGAACGTATCGGGCGGCTTTACGAATCACTTTACGCCTCTCGCTTTTCTTGGTCGGAAGCGCTCCATCCATTAGGAAATTCTTTATGGGGGTCATCCAGGACTCCCTTTCTGGTTCCGTCTCTAGCACTAGGTCGATTTCCATCTGATCAATGCTAGGGGACCGGAGTACTTCCACGGGGGCTAGCCCAATCACTTCAGGATCGTTAGAACTAGCCATCTTCGCCAACTTGTCTGCCTGCTGGTTCTCTGTCCGCGGAATATGAGATATGCTGTAGT
Source organism: Allium sativum (assembly GCA_030737875.1). Taxonomy (NCBI): domain Eukaryota; kingdom Viridiplantae; phylum Streptophyta; class Magnoliopsida; order Asparagales; family Amaryllidaceae; genus Allium; species Allium sativum. Next base: position 169,716,084 of record CM060923.1, read on the forward strand.
GATCAAAATTATTCAGCAGTTCTTTGACTTTCTTTAAGTATAGAACCAATCTTGCACTTTTAGCTTGGAATCTTCCAGTGACTTGATTCACAACTAACTTGGAGTCGCAGAAAATGTTCAGCTTTGTGACTTCTAGTTCCTTTGCAATCTTTAATCCGGCTATCAGAGCTTCATATTCGGAATCGTTGTTAGTGGCCTGAAACTCCATTCGGATGGCATAGGTTATCAATCGTTTCTCAGGGGTTTCAAGCACTATTCCGGCGCCGGATCTTTCGTCGTTCCTAGCACCATCAGTATATAATTTCCAGGCATCAGGATCGAAAAGCAACTTCGAGGGTTCCACTTCTTCGTTTGCTATATCTTCTTCAGGAACAGTGAATTCTGCTATGAAGTCGGCTATCACTTGCCCCCGAATTGACCGTCTGGGCTGAAAGTTCAAGTCAAATTGACTTAACTCTATGTTCCATTTGAGTAACCTTCCAGATGCCTCCGGTCTCTGTAAAACTTGTTTGAGTGGATGGTCAGTGTATATGGTGATCGGATGTGCCTGAAAGTAGTACCGAAGTTTTCTGGAGGCAATTAGTAAACTATACGCCAGTTTCTCTACCCGCGGATAATTACGCTCTGCTGCTGTCAATTTTTTGCTCACATAATACACAGGCCTTTGGATCTTATCCTCTTCCCTTACCAACGCTGAGCTGATTGCATGGGACGACACAGCCAAATACACGAATAAATCCTCATGATCTATTGGTTTAGATAGAATGGGAGGTTTCTCCAAGTGCCTGAGCAAATTCTGAAACGCTTCTACGCAGTCAGGAGTCCATTTAAAGTGGCGTTTTCCTCGCTTTATTAATTCGAAGAATGGGATGCACTTATCCGTAGCCCTGGAGATAAATCTGCTCAGTGCGGCCACTTTTCCGGCAAGGCTTTGCACATCCCTAATCTGCCTAGGCTCCTGAATGTTTCTGATTGCCGCGATCTGGTCTGGATTAATCTCGATACCGCGGGAACTGACAATGAATCCCAAGAATTTTCCAGAAGCAACACCGAATGAACACTTGGTGGGATTGAGTTTCATTCCATACTTTCGAAGAATGCCGAACATCTCCGCCAAGTCAGTAGTGTGTTGAGAGGATTGCTTGGATTTAACCAACATATCGTCGACGTATACTTCCATTGTTTTCCCGATTTGGTTATAAAATATTCTGTTGACCAAACGTTGGTACGTAGCGCCTGCGTTCTTCAAACCAAAGGGCATTACCACGTAACAATATAATCCCATATCAGTGATGAAACTAGTATGCTCTTGATCTGGAATATGCATTGGAATTTGGTTGTATCCTGAATAAGCATCCATGAATGAGAGAAGCTCATGACCTGCCGTCGAGTCTACCAACTGGTCAATTCGAGTTAATGAGAAACTATCTTTTGGACAAGCTTTGTTCAAATCCGAGAAGTCGATACACGTTCGCCACTTCCCGTTGGCCTTCTTTACCAGGACTGGATTTGAAATCCAGTCCGGGTAGGTTGAATCTCTGATAAACCCGTTACTCTTTAGCTTTCCAACCTCTTCTTTCAAGGCAGCGGACCTCTCCGGGCCCAACATTCGCCTTTTTTGCTTTACTGGGGGATGTTTGGGGTTAATACTCAAAGAATGGCTCATGATTGATGGGGATATCCCGCACATGTCTGCATGGGTCCAAGCAAATACATCCAAATTGTTCTTTAAGAAACTCGTTAATTCTTCAGCAAGATTTGGACTTAACTGGGATCCAATCTTAAGGACCTTCTCCGGGTCACTGTCATTGATTGGTATATCCGCAGTTGCCTCGTTGGGAGTCGCCGTTCTGCCCCCGGGTTCTTGATCCTCTCTGGGATCTATATCCTCGAGCACCACTCTAGGCAACTCTCCAACAATTGTCCTCTTTGGTTGCTATAAGGTCTCCGCCCCCGAAGGGGGAGAAGTGCCTTTAGTTTCGATATCCCCGCCGTTGCGAAGCAACTTTAGCTCGGCAACATAACATGCTCGCGCAGCAACTTGATCCCCTCTGACGATACCAATGCCAGCCTCTGTGGCGAACTTCAATAGCAAGCACCAGGGGGCTATACAGGCTCTGAACTTTGCGAGGGCCGGTCGGCCCAAGAAGGCATTGTATGGCGATTCAACATCCAAAACCACAAAGGGAAAGATTCTCACTCTCTGGCGTTCTCCTTCCCCAAGTGTAACTGGCAATTCTACATAACCCATAGGTGCGGTGGATGCTCCGTTGAATCCACGGATCCATCCTTGGCAGGGCTTCAAGTCTTTTATCTCAAGATTCATCTGGTCAAAGGCCTTTTTGAAAAGAATATTAACGGAGCTCCCGTTGTCCACCAGAACCTTATGAACAGTGGCTGGCCCAATGGGTATCGTAATTACAAGTGGATCTTCAGTTGGAGTGTGGACTCCGATGCTTTCTCGTTCTCGGAAAACAACGTCATCAGTCATCATCTTCTGCTGCTTCACCGGGATACTGTCCTCGGGGTTGCTACATTCCCCTACCTCGAGGTGTTGTTTGGCCGCATTGACGTATTGATCTAACGCTTTGGAACTATGCCCAGCAAGATAGAGTCCTCCGATCACGGTATTGATAACAGTATTCTTTCCTTTTTGCTGAGCAGTCGGCCTAGCAGCAAGTTGATTTTGATTCTGGTTCGGGGCCTGCACTGCTTGCCCCCTGTCCCTAGGCGCTACTCTGTATTCATCTAGCTTCCCTTCTCGAAGCAGCCTTTCGACCACGTCCCTAAGGTGACGACATTCATTCGTCGAATGACCGTGAATTTGATGAAAGAGACAAAACTTTCCTATCTCACGCTCTTTTTCTGTCGATTCTCTAGGAGGTGGCCTCTTATTTTGGAGGACTTCATACGCATCCATGAAAATATTCTCCAAAGTATCATTGATGGGTGTATAACTTTCAAAGGCCCGGGGACGAGTCCTTCTCTGGGAGTCGTTCCCTCGGCCCCTCTTCCGATTGTTGTCGTTACCATTGTTATTGTTGTTACCCGGCTGACGGCCACCCTGATTCTGATTTCCGACGTTAACTTCAACTTTCCCCGAGCTTCTCCAGTCTGTTTGATGGCGACATTGCTCTGAACTTCTTCCTTATCAGTTGTTTTAAGCTTTCGGTTTGCGTATACCTCTTCCCGGCGTAGATGTACATTGGCCTTCTCATAGAATAACTCTCTGGTGTGGGGTGGTTTACCTGCCAAGTACCTCCCAAATTCAGTGTCCTTGTCCACTCCATCAATTAGTGCTGCAACAATGGTCGGCTCATGAGGATCTTTAACCTCAGTGGCGGCCAAATTGAAACGGTCCAGGTACATCTTTAAACTTTCGCCTGGTCGCTGTTTGATAAGGAATAAATCGATCACGCTTTTCGTCTTCTGTGCGTAGATACGGAATTGCTCTACGAACTTCTCGCTTAGTTCCCTGAAGCTAGAAATCGATCTCGCCGGCAGGCGAGTAAACCATAGCAAAGCCACGTCCTCCAGGAATATGGGAAATGCTTTACACTTAACCGCGTCAGAAGCGGCGGCAGCAGTCATCGACCAAGAGTATCTCATTAGGTGCTGAACAGGATCAGACCTTCCTGCATATCGGTTCATTTGTGGCATGTTGAAACGCCTTGGAAATGTTGCATCCAAAATATCGTCAGTAAAAGGAGTATGACTGCGGCCAATCCCCCAATCTTCGTTCCGCTGTCCACGGCTGTCGGCCAAAATCTGGTGAACCATGGCTGCGACGTTTGCACTAGTCAAAGGAGGTTCAGGGTCAGTGCCTCTGGCCCGACGAGGTTCTCTGATCTCTCTTCGGGGAGTAGCCACAAAATCCGGGGCTTGGACGGGGCCTCGCTGCCCCCTGTTATCATGAGTATGCGTACGGCGATGAGGCTGAGGTGGTCTGTCATGCACAGGACTGTTCACACCTCGAGCTCTGAGGGTCGTTGCTTGACCATCCATATTACGGTTTGTGGGTCTTGCCCCTAGTTCTTCTTCTTCTTCTTATGAGGGCAGGGTCCCGAACCGAAGCTGTTCTATGTTTTCGGCTCTTTCATACGGTCGCCGCGGAGGTCTCGGCGACTCTTCAGATGAAGAGGAATACACTGGGGTGAGTGGACGAACCGGCGATGCTCTTCGTCTTGCTAGCTCATCAAGTCTTCTATCCATAGCCGTCAAATTTTGCCGCAGGATGGAACTTTCCTGTCTTTGGGCAGCCAACTCGTCAAACAACCTATCCCACATTTCGACAAAGCGAGAAAGATCCCCCTCAGTGACAGGAGCAGCAGGATCATAGTGGTCATCATCACCCTCTCTTATGGGCAAAGTGCTCGGACCGGGTCGAGCAGAGGTTCCAGGATGATAGGAGTGGGTCATAGGTTCTTTTCCAGGTCGGGTTGTGTTCTGACCATCAGTTCGGGTAGTTGCGGTTCGTGGAGGGCGGTTCGCTGCGCCCCCCTGAGATCGACTCGTGGTCGTGGTGCGCGGAGGCTGCGAGGTGTTGCCCCGGGAACGAGTAACAACCCCTTCAGTAGCACGGATCGTCTCGTTCTCATCGACTCGGAACGAGGCGTCTTCGTCGGATCGGATCGCCCCCTGCGCTCCACGATCCAGAGTCTCTTCGTTGCCCAGTTCGTGTACACTCTCCTCGATCGTTTCGTTGGTCTGCGAAACTTTAGATCTTTTTCCAGCCATGATATCCGAATCGCTGGAATCTTCAAGGAAACGAATGACGAAACTTTAAGACTGAGTTTCTCAGTGAAAGCACCAAAAATGTTAGATCGAAATTTGGACCTAACACCCAAATTGTTATGAACTGTAGAGAATTTTTAAATGAGGAACAAGGAAAAAGAAAATAACACTCAGAGTTTATAGTGGTTCGGCGTTAACGAGCCTACGTCCACTTTATATCTTATTGATTGTGCTTTAAAAGCTAATACAACAATGATTTCTCTCAATATTTCAGTGGTTTGACAACAATGGCGGATTCAGTACTCGCTATTGCCAAAAAGGTCCCGAAAAATGCCAAGCTTTGGGCTATTTATAGCTGATTTTGTCAGGCGGATCGTGGACACGTGGCACGAATCCCGAGAACCTCGGATCGGATCGCCGCCATTGGAGAAATGGTCAAACTAGCCGTTGTGGACAGGTGTCGTGACTTGCTTGAAAATCGGATCGTGCAGATGGGGAGAATTGGTCCAGATGACGGTTAGGAACACGTGTCGCCAGATCCGTGCGATTCGGATCGCTGAAGACCAGCTCGTGGTTGAACAGATCAGAGGGTTCGGTTCGTACCAAGGGATCGGATCGGATCGTTCTGGGCAACAGTATATAAGTTTGGATCGGATCGCCTGGAGGTGCCGCTCGTTGACGAGATGGGAGCGATCCGTCCCTAGGCGAGTCGATAGAGTGCGATCCATTCCTGGGCGAGACGATGGCGTGCGATTCATTCCTGGGCGAGACGATGGCGTGCGATTCATTCCTGGGCGAGACGATGGCGTGCGATTCATTCCTGGGCGAGACGATGGCGTGCGATTCATTCCTGGGCGAGACGATGGCGTGCGATCCATTCCTGTTTTCCTTTTATGAATGATCCTGGATGGCTTGGTCAAAAAGCGAGCCAACATATAAATTATAAAATGTTAATACCAAAATGTAAAATGATGGGAGAGTGATAGGAGATAATTCACAAATAAGTGTAAAGTAATAAACTAATTTGAAAACAAAATATTAAGAGAGGATTAAGAAAAAGAGAGAAAACTAATTAATGAGAGAGACTTTATTATTATTTAATAGACATCCATAACTTCAGCGTTAGCAACACATTCATAGTTGAGTAGTAATTTATTGTAAATAAACGGCTAATATAGGAAATTTAATGAAGCGTGCTATGGAAATAAAATATATTGTGCCTATAAATTCAGTTGCCCATCCATAAATCTCAACCACAAGAACCATTGAAAAAAAGTAGTTAGAAACAAAGAAACATGAATGCTACTTGCATTACATCATTCCTTGTGTTCCTCGTTCTTTTCTTAAGTGGTAAGCTAAAGAAGAAACACCTTTTTTTTTTATTAAGATAGAAAAACTCAATTTTATTTTTGTCCTAATGGACTCTGTTGTTAAATGCTACTTGTAGCTATCAAGACGGAAGCGACAGGACTACCGTGCCCTCTTCCAAGCGATGCCTGCGAAGTTCGCTATATATCACCTGAATGTAAGGCACAAGAATGCAAAGACTTTTGCGCTAAACAATACTCCTGTAGTGAGGGTAGTTCTTGCACTGACTTTGTGCTTGCACCTGCAAAAAGAGTTGCTCTGAATAGTCAAGTATTGTACTTTTACTATTGTATTATTGATTTGCTTCTGATTAAAGTATAATCTTGTTTTTTCTGTTCAAGAATACCTACGATACTCTATCGGCTTTACTTAGCGGTAATATAATACAATGATTCATCTTTTATTTACCGCTTAATTTTGTGTTGTGTTATTCATATCTCTTTTGTATTCAAATAGTGGAATCTGTGCAGATCTTTATATATGGAATATTGGAAATGTAATTCTCCTGTGTTTGATTTGGAAGGAAGTTTTGTCTACATCTCTTTTGTTACATAATTGATTTTAATAGTTTGTATAGGGTTTATTGATATTAGTTTGGAAACTGAAGTAGTAATAAAGATAAATCAATCAATTTATTAAGCTGTAATATTTTTCTTTAATATTCATTTCACAGCAACCTCATAACATTGAGAACTTCAATATGACTGCAATACAGAAAAACATTATTCATACAAACCACAATAGCTCAGGATATTAAATTTAAAAATTAATAAAAATACAGAATTTATTAAGTGAGATAATTAGCTCAACAAACTATTTACGAAATGGAGCAAAAATTGATTACAAAAGATGACTAGGATGCTTTTTATGTGTTACTAATACTTTATGTTAATCTATCAATAATACATGATATGGCTGTCTTAGTTCTAACTCTCAAAAGTATGATTCGACAGATAACACAGTTATAATTAATATTAGAGCCAACTCAAATAAACTTTGATTCAAAAGATAATATAGATATATCTAATATTAGAGCCAACTCAAATAAAATTTACTTTTTTCAGTTCATTATATCTAAGAATTATTTCTTTTTTCCATTGGCAATCTAAAAAAACAAGTATATATAATAAAATCTAAAAAAAATAAGGATGTTAAATTTGGTCAGACGAAATCACAAATAGGTGGAAATAAATATGCAAATGGAGAAGTCATCAAGTGGGTTCATTATGAAAATTAATAATTATTGGATAATATTTATATGAGTTAGCAGGGAAATAAATGCATATGAAGACTGGGAATAATATATGCAAAAAGATTTGCATATTATTCTTTCTTGGTAATTACATTGATATTTGTTTATTTTTTTTTTCACTTTTGCTAAAAAGAATGAGTGAATTATTTACTTCTGCATCCGTGCAACTTTATACACAACAGATTGGTATCAGAGCAATTTGTGCAATTTGTTGCAAATAGATTGGTACCAGAGCAAGGCGATTTGGTTAAATTGTGCATCTATGACTTCAAGAAAGAGAGGCAAAATTGCTAGTAATTATTCTATTACTATTTTTAGGGGGGGGGGCGGGATTATGTTGAGAGGGAAGCGCGTTCGAGTCTTGAAACTTTGACGTGATAAGAAGTTTAGTGTGCTGAAGGGACCATTGAATTTGGAAACTTTTAATCATATTTCAGACAAGGATCTTCGTGTTAATGATGCTCGAGGGATCCAATATTATCAGGAAAGGAGCTTGTGTCAAGTGATAGACATGTGTCGATTTGGAAAATACACAAAGATAAGATGAGATCTTTGTGGTATTACAAACGTTTTAGGCCATTGGTTTTTGCATGGTGCATATCATTTGGAAAATGCATATTTTGCAAACGGTGGGTGATGTTTGTAATGGTTTTGATTAGTTAAATGGCAGGAGAGAGATTTGTTGTATGTACAGAGCTTTGGGTTAGTTTTTTTTTTTTTGTAATTGGATTTAATTTCTTTCTTTGTATTTGAATGCGAGGATTTGTAAGCCTTGGTGGTATTGAGATTACTTTGGAATCTACCTTATTTGAATTTTGGATATTTACAACATTTGTTGGTGGGCGGAGACATAGTCGGAACACATTAAAATGGTATGATCGGGGTTGCTTTGCTGGAACTCATTTGGTAAATATTCAGTATGTCTTACTATAAGATTTTGGCTTAAGGTGGAGTTCTTTTTTGAGGAGTTTTATGTTGTGAAGAGAATTTGACTCAAGATACGGTTTTGGAGATATTTTATTTTGCATCAAGGTGAAATGTTAAATTTGGTGATATAAAATCATAAAGGTGGAAACAAATATGCAAAGAGAGAGTAATCACATGTGTACATTATGGAAATGAATAATTATTGGATAGCATTTATATGAAATGGCAGGGAAATAATTGCATGTGAAGATTAAGGAATAATATATGTAAGAAGAATTGCATATTATTCTTTCTTGGTGATTGCATTGATATTTGTTTATTTTCTTCCATCTTTGCTAAAAGGAATGGGTGAATTACTTGCTATGTTTGCACAATTTGTTGCCATTGTAATTTTTCTCTTTTATCTTCTTATCATATCTTGGTAGGATATTTGATGACACACATATATTTCACTAACTATAATTTGGAGGCATACTTCATTTTAAATCCATCTTGGCATTCAGCCAGACAACACCAAATAGAGTGTCTCTTCTTATTAATTATAATTCAAGGGGGTTTGGTTATGTAAACTCTTATCTTTTAAATCACTTGTATTTTTCTCTTATCTAGAATAAAATCTCTCTCCTTTTGGACTGGACATACACCATCCTATTGATGATAGTGAAACCAATATATATATTCTATGTCTTTATATTTTTCTTCATAGCTATTTACTATTTGTTTGGAGTAATTGAATAATTGATGTTAGATTGACTGATGTTCAATTGGCAAATCTAGATCTTGTTTATTGTGCTTCCGCATCTGTGCAACCTTTTTTGCACAACAGATTGGTATCAGAGCAATTTGTGCAATTTTTTGCTCAACAAAGGATACACTGAAAATTTAAGAATGGTTAATTCTATTCATACACCTATAATTCCTTAACACACATCGTAAAATGAAATAAAATAGCATACACCAAAAATTTCTTTTCATATACCATGTATTTCACAAAATTACCCATTTATATTTTCATCACCTTTTCTCATTAACTTTAAAAGTAAATTACATAAAATTGGGAATTCATTGCAATATATTTGCCTAAAATAAATAAAATACTTTATTTTTTAACACTAGTATTTTAAATTATTTGGTTGTTTTATTTTTAAATCACTTTAAATTTTAGATGGCACTACAAGAAATTGTGTTTTTAATTGCTTAATATAGCAGCGTTTGAACGTTAAATGTGACTATTTCATTGACCCCACTAAAATAGTTGCGTTTTAGTCTTTGATGGGCGGGGTTTATTTTTTCGTTCCCGCTTACGATGCTTCTTAATTTTCATTCTCTCTCTCGTTGCTTTGTCAATCTCAGATCCGCCCAAAATTTTCATCTCCCTCCGATCTACTTTCTCGCTCCCAAAACCTATCCTATTGGCAATCGCTAAAGCATGACTCTGCCTGTTGATCTGCCATGAATTCAATGCCGCTAGTGGATCTCCATCGAGCCCTGTCCGTCGTCTCTCCCACAATGACTCAAAGCCGTCAATCGCTTGCCCTGATGTATGTTTCCCTAAACCATAAGAGGTGAGAAATTTTAATATGTCTATGGAGCTATCATTCATAATTTAATTTTTGTATGATTTGCCCTAATTTTATTTCAACTTCAACTTGCTAATTTGTGCATTGTTCTACCTTTCGCCATGAATATAAACTATTAAAAGTGCTGCACACATTTTTATTGTGAAGAGAATCAGCGTTTTGTTAGTTTATTAAATAATAAATTTTTGTTAGGCATGTTATGCTGGCCACTGAGTTGCTTTGGTAGTCTTTTGAACCCTGTTTTTCCTACTTTGCAAGCAACTGTTACAACAGTGGTTAGGATGTTTATGAAGCAAACATAAATTTTTGTACATAAATGGATATGTACGTTTGTTTCAATTAATTTGTAGATTGTAATCTTTTGAATACCAATGCACGTTTGTTTGAATTACATAAAGGTAAGAAACACATAGGGAAACTAATGTTTATTATAAATGGATGGTTATCTAAGTCATTTTCTGCTGTTTGCAATGAGCAGTGTATTGTAAGAGGAGTGAGGGAGTGCCAGATGCATTCAAGGGGATCAAGCAAACCAGATTAATCAGGTATGTCCCATGCACCTTCACTCTTGTGTATAATCTTGTGTTAGTCAAAAGCTTGGATGAGATTATGGATGATTCAACAATTAGAGAGTCTGTTGGTTTTAACGATGGGGTTATTGGTGAAACTTGTATGGATCCAACTGGTGTATTCCTTATTATAGATGGTATGTCAAATGTAACTCGTGGTTCAAATGGGGTCATGGTACATTATGATATTGGTTATATCATAAAGGACATGCATTGTTATTTTACTAAGGAGGCTGTGCACTAGGATGTCATAATCAGTCGGTCATATTTGCACATCTACAATCAATATTCTTGTACATTATGAAACTAATAAGTCAATATCTTGGAGGTTTATTCCATGTATTTTTCCCAAATTGCCACCTCGCATTTAGCTGATTAACAAATCAAATTAAATCTTAGTCATTTTTCATCTTACCTTTTAGGTTGTTTTCTTTGATAAACTGTCGCTTTAATCTGTTGATATCCAGATCTGGTCATGGTTTGATTCTTCCAAACATTGTGTGTTCAGTTATCTGTTTTCTAATTGCAATATACAGTTTTTTTAATAGTTTATGTCATGGTAATAAAGATAAAGTTGTAACATTTACCAGTGCCATTTATTGTGTTCATGAACAACGGCTATAAATTACTATAATGAAAAGGTAAAATAAAAAACTATTAAATTGTTCTGGTTGTATATTTATAACGTGCATAATATGTTTGTATATTTGATTTATGCATTTATTTCTAAATATAGGTTAACATGGTGATGTACACGAATATAAATTATTACAATTTTGGGTACCATGTTCTGTGCACTGATGTCCTATTCGTATTTGTTAAGCTCTTTGGTATATCAAAGTGTAATTAATGTAATTTTTTTTACCAAAATAATCAAAGTGTAATTAATGCAAGTTTTTTTTCCCAAAATAACATCAACAGTAATAATAAAAGAAAAAAAATGAATCGTCATATTTGGAGATTATATTTTAGAAGCGAATGCGCAAGGGAAATTGTCAAGATTGCATAATACCATATGAACTTATGTTATGCTATTAACTGTCTGTTAGGTGTATGTTTAACAGCTACATGCTCATTGTTTTAGAGGTTCTAAATGAATATGTGCTAAACCAACAAATCTTAGTGAATCATAGCGAGATAAAAGATAAAAAATATAATACATATAATAAAAGGAAAATGCTAGTTTAGTGTTTTATTATAATTACATTTCAGAAGCTTGAAGAATTAAAATGAATTCTCCTTCAACATGATTTGACTTCTTATTCAGTTATTCTCATCCCAGCACAAGTCTTTTTTTCTGAAGTTGTTACAGGTAAAAAGTTTGAATTGTTATCTTTCAACCCTTGATGTATGTAGGTTGCTTTTCTTTTGTAGGTATGTAGCATAATGGTCAGAGATTAGCATGTCATGTTTTAACATGGCAATGAATAAAGGAGATTCACTGTGTCTTGTGTGCTCAATTTTTTGGTTCTCCATTAGGCTTTTTGAATGACCAGGCTTCTTATTCCTCATTCTTTTCTACATTCATCATAGTTCTTGTTGGGTAACTAAGCTTATGTGTTTTGTTTCTTTCTTCAAATAAATGGTTGAATTCACTGGCCATACTAACATGTGTCATGAATGTACAGTATAACATTGTTCTAATTTGATTAAAGAGACAAGTCATTTTTATTCACTATGTCCTCCATGGTTTGTCGATCTCTAGGTTGTTATCACTCCCAGCTATATATGTTTGTATGCTATTGACGCTATAGATATAAAATAAATTAACATAAATTGACTAATATTTTCCGCTAGTTTGTGGCTAAAACAACTATTTCAGCGAAAGTTCGAAATGGATTGTTCATATATAATCCAGTGTTAGAACCTCATCATAATTAAAAAACCAATATAACGTGGGTTTTAAACAGTTACATTGGTTGGTCAAGTTGTAAATATATGTTATTATATGCATGTCTCAATCTCAATAGTAACTATGTTATCCACGTAATAGGAATTGAATGAGAATTTATTGTGGTTTGGATAGAGATTTGATATAAAGTTAAAATATATACTTACACTAGCAACTATTTAAGTGCATTCAGGGGTGTATTTCTTTTAAAAGCACGTACAATTACCATTATATGACATGCTAACGTATGAAAACTAATGGACGTATCTATAACTCATATACATAATTCGCTATAACTCCCACAAAGGAGCAAGAACCATCTACTTCAACATTTCTTGGTTTTCGGTTTTAGTTAAAAATTTACCGTACTTTGTATACTTTCAACTATACACGTGCGAGCTATCTAGATCTTTGGCATAACATATATCAGAAAATTTTCTAATTTCATTCGCATCCTTTGTTCAAAATTTATTACGTGTTGTTTTACCATGCATGGATGAATGAACAAAGTTCAGGATTATGGTTTATTGAGTAATGTGACAGTTATACTTTTTGCTGCACGAGTTGAGTTGGTTCTGGCAAGTATGAAATATGCAGTTGAGTATCCATGGTGGAACGATATGAAAGTTCTAATAGCTTATGTGAGCTTGTACTTCACGTTCAGGCTTCATAATGTAAACACCGTATTCTGGAATGGTCCTCTAAAATTCCTTTTAGTTTGGTTTTTCCATGAGACTGGGTTTGCTTTTCTATAAGCTAGTAAAGTGTGCCTTTTTGTACCTGTATACTGATCAAGCTATATTTACAATGCTGAACGAATACAGTTTTTTTTCCGGTTATCTGTGTGCCAAGTTTGAAAAGTTGTCTCCAATGCTAAATGAGATTTTCAGAATACCTTCTCAGCTTCTCCAGCATATTTGTGCAATGGAAATCATCATACAGTGAAGAAAATAAGAATATACAGTAAGAAATTCCAAGGTGGAACTGGACATGTGGCGGGTTCGGGCTAAGCTGATGGTGACGATCTGGTTTCAGCAGAGAGGAAGCTGCAGTCTGGCGATAGGTTTGGTCGGGGTCGTGGCTGAGAGGTGGGTGGAGCTACAACTACAGTCAGGTGAATGTTCTCATGTCAAGGGGGACTGGTGCAGCAGTGATGATGGCCGATCGAGGCAGATTTATGGTGAAGGGGGACGGAGTTTGGACGATGTAGGAAAGGAGGCTCAGGTGATGTGGGAGACTCGTGAGGCGAAAGGGTTTCGACAGTCCAAGGCTTTGTTAATTTATATGCAAAGCTATTGAGATTTAAAGAAAAATGAGGACAGGTAAGAATGTAGAGGGAGAAGATAATGGAAGTAATGAAGACAAGGTAGTGGATGCATTAAACAGGTTTTGACATGAAAGAACTAGCTATATATTCATACGTTTTTGAATGTGTATACTGATTACGTCATGCAAAATCACCCAAAAGAATTGGATAGTCATCAAACCAATTCAAGTTTAAGCTATTAAAAAAACACAAGTTAAAATGTATGTTTTTATTAAGAGTGTTTAGTTGTTTTTAATTTCTGTTGTAATGTTTTCTAAACTCAGTGTTCAACATGTTTCTTAAAAGGAGAAACAGAGTGATTGGTCAAGCCGTGGCCGGAGATTCAATGACTGAAGTTGTTCAGAGATCAAGGGTTGGGCTTGGCCAAACAGTTCTTGCATCCTTGGATATTGTTCTTTCATCTTATGAAGCTGTAAGTTTTTCTATAGAAACCTATAATGTCATAGGCCTGCTGTTTTTACATTAACTTTCACTTTGTAGGATGAATTTCAGTCTGTAACCATACAATTCTATCTCTACATTTACTTTCAATTTGTATCATCTTCAAGCTAGAAATTATTTTTTTGATCATTGTCTCTATTTTGCTTTAGGCTATTCTTATAGTTTATACTGACATAAATCAAGTATTAGTAATCTAAACAGAATATTATTTTCCTTGGTTTTCGAAAGAAAGAAGAATCATGGATCCTAGATGTAACAACCCGCAAATCCATAATATCAGAGTTACTATATACATCATACGTCCAACCCAAATATCACGAAAACACGAATCATTTTTTTTAGAAGAAAAAGATAGAAGAAGAACAGAAATAACAACACAGAATCTCACATCGCAGCGGAATAAAATATAATATATCATAACTTTTTGAAATACAAAATTTCAACTGTATAACATTCACTTATCAGAGTACAACACTTACAACACAACGGAACAACACTATAACTAGATAACGCTGAAGCCTCCTGCTCCAAGCTCCTTTAGATATATATGTAAAATCCTGAACTACTTGAATGCCCGTATAAATTTAGGCACCCAAGAGTTTAGGTAGAACAAAACAAAATAAACTCTGGGTTAGTCATGGGACTGGTATGAGTAAACAGTTTAAAACAGTTTCAGACAACTAAATGATATCTCATAAGACCACGCCGTATAACACGGAACGGGTTTTTCCCTTATGAGAATCCAACCACTTGACTTAACTTTCAAATCCTCTTTGAAAGAAACGGTAATCTTTATATCAAAACTCTTTTGATATTATAATAATGTCTAAATCAAGTAAATAACAATCTAGTGGAACGTTTGCATCTCACGTTCCACATATATAATATACAATCATAAACCACGGGCACTTATTGGATATTTGGTTTCCAACTATGACAAGGTATGGAACCACCTGCCGCTGGTGTATCTCTAGAGGAGAATACACCGAGTTCAACAAGAACATCTTGCAACTCAGCCACACATGACCGACCACTCATTTCGCTTGAGTGTATCAAATGTATATCACCAACGGTTGGGATCAGCAACCGTTTCCCGAATGGGACAACATCGAATAAAATAAGGAATTAAATGAATCTCTAGATAGGTGATGATATACCCTAATGGAAGCTAACCACATAGCCATGCTGCCTGCCTGATTTTTGTCATTTCCCGGTTGTTGAGGCCAGAGGCTACGATTACTTTCCATTCATTGATAACACGATCACTTTGAATGTCACATTATCAGATCCGTTAATCACTAATTGATCTGTACAAATATTCTGGATATTATGCTAAGGGAATAAATCCGTTGCAACCATATATGTATTTATACAGACCAACCCATTCGATCATTGGAAATACTCTGTCAGACACTCGTCCATTTACATTCGTTCTGGGACTGAACGAAACCGAAGGCACAATTTCCATAAATGGAAAAAGTCCTTGCAATCTACTCCGTCTTTGATTATCTTCATATAATCTGATTCGCAACGCTACTGCCAATACGGAGTGGTTCTTTGGATAATAATCCAACCGGTCTCTCCATATTGACAACGATGGTCAAAACTTTGATAGTCTGTGATTTAACTATCGAATAAAAACAAGTGTTCATTCAACATATCAAACAAATCACTGGGCTTTTTAATTAATATTTCATTAATTAAATCTCTTCTCCATTTCCTTGTCAATATTTGTTAAACAAATATTTTCAATCATCATCTTAGCTCTTTTCGCTATTTGGAAAACATTTCCATATATCGCCTCCTTTTATTTTCAATACGTAGAAAATATATTCTATTTATAATTGGAAAATATTCCAATTACTTAATTCTTTCACGACCATTCATTTTTAGACTTAGGAAATATTTATAATCATATTTCCAAAAATTCACTTCCTTGGGTTAAAAACGAATGTTGTGTAAAACATCGTTATGACTACCCAATCACTGCATTCAACTAACTCTTATTCAAAATTCCTCTTCGAGACTGGATCTTGCTATTTATCGGTTAAAAACGAAATCAATCAAGTTGGGGTATAACTACCTCTCAGACCTTGACTGAAAACATCCTTAACTTCAAAACGGACAAGACCACTTACCTCGAATAATTATCATCATATAAAAACCAATTCTCCATTTCTAAAACACGTATACGCTTCTCTTTCTATTTCCAGATTTATCGATTTCCTTTTTGTTTATAATATTATATTTTCAAGTTCATTTCCTTATCGAATTCTATATATATTGATACGTTGATTTCTAACTATCAAATTATCTTAAAAATATTCTAACTCCTTAATTTTCCGGAAAAATTCGCCATAACCTCCTTTGTACCGGGAGCATCGGGAAAATCCCCAAACCGCCACACAGGCCTCTCCATTCAAAAAGAAAATCAAAAAGCCAAGCGGCTAGCCGATACAGCACATAAAAAACCCATATGTGAATTAAATACATACCTTTAGTTGGGCATTATATATATATTCATTAACTTCATTCCATACCTGTCTCATGTATATCCATACATTTCTAATTCATTTCAACTTAATACACTCGTTTTAACTCAACTCGTTAATTAATTCGTTAATTACCTCTTTGCCTAATTCACTTGTATATTTGAATATAACATGTTCAAATATATTTCAACTTAATTATAAACTAATTTAACTCCATTTTCCAACTCAGGTTTCATGTTCGATTTCGAATATATATTTACAATTCCAATTCACTTTTCAATGTCTTATTTCGATTCAAGCTTTGATTAACTAATTTCTCTTCTACTTAGTTAATTCTATTCAATAATCAAAAATATGATTATTGTTTCAAAAATCATTTCACTTACTTCACTTGAGTTCATATATACTTTATAACTCAAGTCTAGATTTTTCTAATGAAGATTCGGATTTTATTTCCTTAAAATCCTTTTATAAATTTAAATACGCCGTTATGGTTTTTAAACGATTATGGCGCTGATTTTTCTAAAAATTTGATTTTGACATAACTCAAAATCTATACGACGAAATCTAGATTTTTCTCTTTCATTAGAAAACTATTATTCAACCGGTCCCGACGGTTCTTGTTTCAAAGAATTCCGACTTCAATTGAGTTCTGTACACTCAATTGAAGTTCGAATCCCCAATTTACGAACTACCGCGCCGCGGCGAGTTCGTTTTAATTATATTTATAAATATAAACGTTTTAAATTTGTTTAAAATAAATTCAACTCCATTATGATATATTTTTTATACATATCAAATCCAATTTTCCAATTCAACATAATATTTCCGATCTATTTCACTTCTATTTGAAATCTATATTCAAATTCCATTTCAATTCTCTTTGAATTTTCTATATTCAAATTCTATTTCAATTCTATTTGAATTTTCTATATTCAAATTCTATTTCAATTCTATTTGAAATCTATATTCAAATTCCAACTTCCATTTGAATTTCTATTTGAATTTTCTATCTTCAACTTCCATTTGAATTTCTATTTGAATTTTCTATCTTCAACTTCCATTTGAATTTCTGTAACAACCCGAATTTTAACAACGTGTTAAGACAAGAATTAAGGCATAATTAAATGTTAAAATCTGAATCAGGGAAAATGGGTTGCTCCATTGCGTTCGTCTCGGAAAAATACGCGAAATAGAGTCCGAAATTTCGTAAATCGGAGTCCGTATGACCAAGATATGGCCTCGCAAAGTTTCACGAAAAATTCAAATTCGAAAACAGATTCAAAATTTTCGGAATTCAGGGTAGGCGGGAAAGATCCCGCCCAGACAGGTCGACAGGGGGGTCGACACTAGGGTCGACCTCCCCCCCAACCAGGTCGACACTAGAGTCGACCAGGGGGTCGACCTGGGTGTCGACCTCCCTGGTCGGCCAGGTCGGCCTGGTGCACCTGTTTTGGCTCCTGGGTCTTGTTTTGGAGGCTTATGACGATTTTTGAGGGCTTGGATCTATCCTAGGGTTAATCTAAGGGCCTAAACTACTCCTAATTTCTATAAAAACACCCTAGGACCTAACCTAAATCACTAAAACTCATTAATGCAACGAAGTGCTGCCCAAATGCCACTTGATCATGGCCTCCATCTCCAACTCCAAGAACTTATGCATTCAAATCGGATCCGAATCAAAAGGTGCAAGCTTGCTACACCAAATTGAAGAGAGATCAACGTTGCTATGCAAATTCCATGACGATTCTTCGACAAAGGAGCCACCTTTCTTCGTCAAGACAGATCATGCTCATTCCCTAAGCATCGCTAGGTAAGTTCTAGCTACTTGTAGATTCTAACGGTGGTTCTAATGTGACATGGAATAAAATGCGATGAAACATAAGTATGCTAGCCTATGTGAACCTAATTTTGCCCCTTTTCTATGATCTATGACCTTGGGCTAAGTTTTAGCGACTTAATCATGCCACTCATGTTATGTTTCACCTAGTTTATCTTGCAAGTTTGAATCTTTATCTATGGAATGTTAGCATGAACCTTTGGGAACCATTTGACTTGTGAAACATTGGCAAAGACTTGACTTTGGGGCTTATGCATGTAAATGAACCCAAACACCTTATGTAATCATGCATGTTTGTGGCCAAATTCCCTTATGATACTATGCATGTTTGTGGCCAAATTCCCTTATGATACTATGCATGTTTGTGGCCAATCCCGTTGTAACATTATGCATTTTTTGAGGCCAATATGTAGCATAGTATCCTTACTATGTTGGCTCGCTTTTACTTGGGTTGGAAACACGATTTGGGGTAGGATAGACGAGCGTGATTATGACATGAAAATTTGATATGGGATTTCAGGAAAAATATGACACTCATGATACACCTAAATGGGGACATGACATGTGGGGTAAACATGGGACTTGAAACTAGACACGGGGGTTGTAAGTGTAATATGACACTAGACCAAACATGAAAGTGGCCAACTCGAGGTTGGGTTGAGTTTGTAGCATAAATCTACCCGGACCCGCCCGGCTTAACTAGTGGCTATAAACAATAGGATCCAATGTGAGAAGTTGGTCATATCGCGCTTGAGACCCGAGGTTAGATTAGGTTGTGGTGTAAAACAACCCGGACCTGCCCGGCTTAACTAGTAACCACAACAAGGTCTAATGTGAGAGGTTGAGAGTGCATTAATTAAATTAATGCCACATGATAAGGTTAAGTAAATTTGACTAATGACACTTAACCGATATGACACGAATGGGTAGGTTAAGTGGGACCGGGCTTGATTTCTTAATGACACTTAACCATACAAGACAATTAGGGGATGGGGTTAAGTAATTTACGCTTAACTAATCCGACTTGGTAATTAGATGGGGTTAAGTAATTTACACTTAACTAATCCGACTTGGTAATTAGATGGGGTTAAGTAATTTAGACTTAACTAATCTAAACACGGTAATTAGATAGGGTTAAGTAACCTATACTTAACTAATCTAAACACGGTAATTCGATGGGGTTAAGTTAAACACTTAACCAATCTAAACTTGGTAATTCAATGAGGTTAAGCAACCAATACTTAACCAACTTAACATGATAATTTAATGGGGTTAAGTAACTTATAGTTAACCAATTATACATGATGATTTGATGAGGTTAAGTAACCTATACTTAACCAGTCTAACATGTGGACTTGATAGGGTTAAGTAACAAGACCTTTTGAATATACTTAACCCTTGTAGTATGATTAGTGGATGAGGTTAAGCTAACCCGTACTTAACCAATCCGGCTCGATGATCTGATGTGATTTAGATAATTTATGCTTGATCAATCTAACACGATAATCTGATATGGTTAAGACAAACCAATACTTAACCAATTTGACTTGATAGGGTTAAGTCATGCGCTTCTTGGTATACTTAACCAACTTGTAGGGCTAAGCCTTGAACTTAAATACTTAGCCAATCTTGACATGATTCGTAGGCGGGCTAAGTCATGAACCTGAATAACAACACTTAACCCAATAGACAAAACCCTAGTGAGAGGAACTAGGTAGAAAACCGTGGTTAATCAAGGGTAACGGGGAAAAGAAGCTAAGTGGTAAACCTTAGTTAAGTATAACTAATTAATAATTCTTAGCCAAGGACATGGGACTAGTTCATGAATGGATGAGTAACCCGATATGGTAGGTCATCGCTTAAACACACGAGGAGGAGCAAATTATCCGACTTGGATAAGGGCTCCAAAGAACTGGGTGACGAAGCGGTAGCTTCGGGGGACGTGAGGGTACTCTTGGTATCCCTCTATGAGGTGGCAGGTGGTCCATGAAACCCGGCCTCACAGAGGTTAAGGTCTGCGATAGAAGAGCCAAGAGTATGCCTTGGTTGCTATGCGAGCGACCTAAAGACTGGGATGGATTAGCGTGGAGTCGACGATACTTGATTTTGCCCTGGATAGCACGTCGCCGACTACCTACCATCTTTAGTCAATCGTGTACGAACGGAAAGGCAGAGAACTCCCAACAGACCACGTTCTTGCTATCGAGTCATGGGTGAGGTTGGCCCATAGGAAAGTGGGGCTATAGTGGGGCCGGGATGTAGTTCTCATACATGACTTTTCTTGGATTGCCTTTCAGTAGTTGAGGGAGGGGTCACGTGGGACCATAGCCACGGATACAAAAACAGACCTTGATATCTACATTAGCAGAAGACTTAAAGCTCCCGACCGAGTTCCTTATTTCTTGATTTGCCCTGGCACGGAACTCGGATGGCACATTGAGATACATGTGCGTCTAGACATGGAAAACGATTCACGATACATACGTGGGATAAAGGGCGCGGTTGACGGGTGGCATAATCCCTAGTGGCCCTAGGTGGCCTGAACCCAAACCGAGACACGGGAACGTTCATTAGGTAGCATAATCCCTAGTGGTCCTAGGTGGCATAAATCCTAAGTGAACACGCGATAGTTCATGGTAAGAAAACATAACCAGATCAAGGGTAGCAGTCCAAAACAACTTCAAGGATAAAATAGTACTACGTTGAGGTGGTATAGTTTACATGGGGGAAGCCCGTACGGCCTATGGCAAAGGACTGAACTTATACATGGAAAGAAACGTACGAGTTGGGAAAACCTACATATGCTATATATTAGGTTGACATGGACCATTACATGACATTGGGCAAGCGGCATTCGTAGTTAACACATGACGCGGGTTGGGATACTAGTACGAGAGGTGCAGAGCAAATATACATGTTAGAACCATGAGAAATATACATGATAGATACCGTGGGATGTTATACATGATAGATACCTTGGGATAGTATACTTGGTAGAAACCTGATGATGTGATACCTTAATTCATCTTGACACCGTAGTTTATCATGATACCTTAGTTTATCTTGCTACAGTAGCCTATCCGGTTATCTTGGTTTAGCCTATCTATCTTATCGTCATCCTTATGTTTACTTTCGGTTTATGCATGTCATGTTACCTTTACCTGTTTTTATACTGGAAGTAGATAGGACTTACCAGTCTTTATGACTGACCCCGTTTTGTTTCGCCTCTTTGTCTTCCGTTTCCCCCCCCCCCCCCCAGGTTTTCAGGGAGGAAATGCTGTTGTTTAGTTCGGACCTCTTATGCTTGGAGGTCATCATGTATAGCTTGGACTTCTCTTGGCTATGGCTGCTTCACCGCTTTATTTTGGGGAATAAATTTATGAAAAGGTTTTATGCTTCTTTATTATTGCAAGACAGGTTTTGATGTATTCTGATGTAAAAGGCTTTAGACCTTGTTTTATAAGGTAAATGAAATTTGTTTTACTTCCGCTGTTTTATATATGTTCTGTCTTGTAATATTTCTGTGCATGTTTACCTCGATAATGCTTCACCAAACCTAGTGCATTCCCTTTGTGAGTGACCCTAGCGGAGGTGGGGTGTTACATTTGGTATCAGAGCAGAAGGTTACCAGACTGGGCAAAAGTTTTTAAAACCTTCTGAAAAGTATTTGAAAAACCGTTTACAAAGAAGCATTTTTCAAGAAAAGCTTTTAAAGGCTATTCCCCATTAGCACTATCCTTTGTTTCCTTGATTGAATCTCTTTTCCTTTCTTTCCTCCATCGGTAGTCACAGTAGTTTTAACTGCGACTAATCCTTGTCTAGCCACGTAAGTGTTTTCCGTGCGATGGAGGAAGTTCTCGAGAGACCTGTTGCCGCGTTATAAGAAAGGATAGCAAGAACAAGGATAAGGGACACAAGCTTAAGGATAGACAACTTGTTGGTATGGCTTAAGCCACAATGGAGGAAAAACGGGATGGATAGTTAAGAATTATGGGACAAGGACAAGATCATCGAGAGGGCAATTGTATACTCTCATTTCTAGCGTATCTCGTAAGGATGGTAACGATCTTGTTAAACGTTTAGCTTTTCCTCTCTATCATCCCGTCAGGACTTTGTTTTGATCATAGCATCATTTAAGTCTGCTTCGATAGTTAAGTCTCTACACCTTAGTACTAGCATGGTAGAAGATCCCACTTTAGTCCCAAAAATATGGTTGGAGAGTCGGTCCATTTATTCATGACTTGTTTGGATTTGAGAACGTCTATGCCAAGTGTTGAGATTAGAAGCAATGCTTCTATTGTTGAGCTATGGATGGATTCTAGGGGTAAAGTGGTTATCCAGTAAAGGATACCATTCTCGGTTTTGAAAAGAGGGTAGTCAGACTCTTGGCTTGCTTTGGTAATACCTTCGAAGTTTCGTGTAACCTTTTGGGTTCTGTCATGGTTAGTTACCTAGAATCTCTTGATGCATTTATCGGAAATTTCTGATCCAATCGAGTAACGTTCGCCAATAAGATGGACGGTTCATTCCGCTTGAGCATGGGTTATAGGAATCACCCTAGTAAGTGCACGTGGTAACATGGATTGGCATCGGTAAACGAGATCCAGAATTCACTAGTGAATTTTGGAGAGCTTACATGAGTACGCAGATATGGTTGAGCCAAGTATACTAGGGAAAGAATAAGTGAAAGTGGAACGAGAGGCGATAGTGAAATGAGTTCCAACTCATACCTTGGAAATAGGAATCAAGGAGCTACGAAATCATGAAGTCAAAAGGTGGTCAAGGCACAATGGAATTAAGCTCAAGGAATTGCAGCTTAGACGCGCGCATCATGTCTCTTTTTAAGAGTACATCTTTGATCCTTGGTCCACCTGTAGAGCTTGCTTGCACGCTATCGCTTGGTGGATATCCTCTCGGTCCTATTTCTGTTGCAAACCCCGTAAGGAGTTTGTCTTGTTTATCTCCTCGATCCTATCTTGGGAACCTTAGGTAGAACCCTATGGATGTAAACATGTATTTGAAACATGTTTTGATTGATATGGTTGCAAATGGTTGCAAGTGGTTGCTCGTGGATGCGCGAATACACATTAGATACTAGATTGACGCGGTCACGTTTCATGTTGCATATGCACGAGTATTTATACTTGTTTATGGATGAAATTGAATGTGTTATCATGCGGATGTTGCATATGAATGAATGTTTGTGCACGCATATAGTACTTATATGACTAGGACTATTTGCATACATGTTGGACTCATGGCACTAAACATATTTTGCATTAGAAAGATCATTCAGGCCTGATCATTAGCATTAGCTAAGGAGCATATACACACACGTTTTGCATATGTTCATATGGCATTAGAAATCGTCTAAGGACAATGTTTGCCTGTGGATGATGTTTGGAGTAGATGGATGATGGATGGTAGGATGCGTTCTTCCTAACTTGGAGATTTCGGGGACGAAATCCTTAAAGGAGGGGAGAATGTAACAACCCGAATTTTAACAACGTGTTAAGACAAGAATCAAGGCAGAATTAAATGTTAAAATCTGAATCAGGGAAAACGGGTTGCGCCATTGCGTTCGTCTCGGAAAAATACGCGAAATAGAGTCCGAAATTTCGTAAATCGGAGTCCGTATGACCAAGATATGGCCTCGCAAAGTTTCACGAAAAATTCAAATTCGAAAACAGATTCAAAATTTTCAGAATTCAGGGTAGGCGGGAAAGATCCCGCCCAGACAGGTCGATAGGGGGGTCGACACTAGGGTCGACCTCCTCCCCAACCAGGTCGACACTAGAGTCGACCTGGGGGTCGACCTGGGTGTCGACCTCCATGGTTGGCCAGGTCGGCCTGGTGCACCTGTTTTGGCTCCTGGGTCTTGTTTTGGAGGCTTGTGACGATTTTTGAGGGCTTGGATCTATCCTAGGGTTAATCTAAGGGCTTAAACTACTCCTAATCTCTATAAAAACACCCTAGGGCCTAACCTAAATCACTAAAACTCATTCATGCAACGAAGTGCTTCCCAAATGCCACTTGATCATGGCCTCCATCTCCAACTCCAAGAACTTATGCATTCAAATCGGATCCGAATCAAAAGGTGCAAGCTTGCTACACCAAATCGAAGAGAGATCAACGTTGCTACGCAAATTCCATGACGATTCTTCGACAAAGGAGCCACCTTTCTTCGTCAAGACGGATCATGCTCATTCCCTAAGCCTCGCTAGGTAAGTTCTAGCTACTTGTAGATTCTAACGGTGGTTCTAATGTGACATGGAATAAAATGCGATGAAACATAAGTATGCTAGCCTATGTGAACCTAATTTTGCCCCTTTTCTATGATCTATGACCTTGGGCTAAGTTTTAGCGACTTAATCATGCCACTCATGTTATGTTTCACCTAGTTTATCTTGCAAGTTTGAATCTTTATCTATGGAATGTTAGCATGAACCTTTGGGAACCATTTGACTTGTGAAACATTGGCAAAGACTTGACTTTGGGGCTTATGCATGTAAATGAACCCAAACCCTTATGTAATCATGCATGTTTGTGGCCAAATTCCCTTATGATACTATGCATGTTTGTGGCCAAATTCCCTTATGATACTATGCATGTTTGTGGCCAAATTCCCTTATGATACTATGCATGTTTTTGGCCAATCCCGCTGTAACATTATGCATATTTTGAGGCCAATATGTAGCATAGTATCCTTACTATGTTGGCTCGCTTTTACTTGGGTTGGAAACACGATTTGGGGTAGGATAGACGAGCGTGATTATGACATGAAAATTTGATATGGCATTTCATGAAAATATGACACTCATGATACACCTAAATGGGGATATGACATGTGGGGTAAACATGGGACTTGAAACTAGACACGGGGGTTGTAAGTGTAATATGACACTAGACAAAACATGAAAGTGGCCAACTCGAGGTTGGGTTGAGTTTGTAGCATAAATCTACCCGAACCCGCCCGGCTTAACTAGTGGCTACAAACAATAGGATACAATGTGAGAAGTTGGTCAGGTCGCGCTTGAGACCCGAGGTTAGACTAGGTTGTGGTGTAAAACAACCCGGACCCGCCCGGCTTAACTAGTAACCACAACAAGGTCTAAGGTGAGAGGTTGAGAGTGCATTAATTAAATTAATGCCACATGATAAGGTTAAGTAAATTTGACTAATGACACTTAACCGATATGACACGAATGGGTAGGTTAAGTGGGACCGGGCTTGATTTCTTAATGACACTTAACCATACAAGACAATTAGGGGATGGGGTTAAGAAATTTACGCTTAACTAATCCGACTTGGTAATTATATGGGGTTAAGTAATTTACGCTTAACTAATCCGACTTGGTAATTAGATGGGGTTAAGTAATTTAGACTTAACTAATCTAAACACGGTAATTAGATGGGGTTAAGTAACCTATACTTAACTAATCTAAACACGGTAATTCGATGGGGTTAAGTTAAACAATTAACCAATCTAAACTTGGTAATTCAATGAGGTTAAGCAACCAATACTTAACCAAATTAACATGATAATTTAACGGGGTTAATTAACTTATAGTTAACCAATTATACATGATGATTTGATGAGGTTAAGTAACCTATACTTAACCAGTCTAACATGTGGACTTGATAGGGTTAAGTCACAAGACCTTTTGAATATACTTAACCCTTGTAGTATGATTAGTGGATGAGGTTAAGCTAACCCGTACTTAACCAATCCGGCTCGATGATCTGATGCGATTTAGATAATTTATGCTTGATCAATCTAACACGATAATCTGATAGGGTTAAGACAAACCAATACTTAACCAATTTGACTTGATAGGGTTAAGTCATGCGCTTCTTGGTATACTTAACCAACTTGTAGGGCTAAGCCTTGAACTTAAATACTTAGCCAATCTTGACATGATTCGTAGGCGGGCTAAGTCATGAACCTGAATAACAACACTTAACCCAATAGACAAAACCCTAGTGAGAGGAACTAGGTAGAGAACCGTGGTTAATCAAGGGTAACGGGGAAAAGAAGCTAAGTGGTAAACCTTAGTTAAGTATAACTAAGTAATAATTCTTAGCCAAGGACATGGGACTAGTTCATGAATGGATGAGTAACCCGATATGGTAGGTCATCGCTTAAACACACGAGGAGGAGCAAATTATCCGACTTGGATAAGGGCTCCAACGAACTGGGTGACGAAGCGGTAGCTTCGGGGGACGTGAGGGTACTCTTGGTATCCCTCTGTGAGGTGGCAGGTGGTCCATGAAACCCGGCCTCACAGAGGTTAAGGTCTGCGATAGAAGAGCCAAGAGTATGCCTTGGTTGCTATGCGAGCGACCTAAAGACTGGGATGGATTAGCGTGGAGTCGACGATACTTGATTTTGCCCTGGATAGCACGTCGCCGACTACCTACCATCTTTAGTCAATCGTGTACAAACGGAAAGGCGGAGAACTCCCAACAGACCATGTTCTTGCTATCGAGTCATGGGTGAGGTTGGCCCATAGGAAAGTGGGGCTATAGTGGGGCCGGGATGTAGTTCTCATACATGACTTTTCTTGGATTGCCTTTCAGTAGTTGAGGGAGGGGTCACGTGGGACCATAGCCATGGATACAAAAACAGACCTTGATATCTGCATTAGCAGACGACTTAAAGCTCCCGACCGAGTTCCATATTTCTTGATCTGCCCTGGCACGGAACTCGGATGGCACATTGAGATACATGTGCGTCTAGACATGGAAAACGATTCACGATACATACGTGGGATAAAGGGCGCGGTTGACGGGTGGCATAATCCCTAGTGGCCCTAGGTGGCCTGAACCCAAACCGAGACACGGGAACATTCATTAGGTAGCATAATCCCTAGTGGTCCTAGGTGGCATAAGTCCTAAGTGAACACGCGATAGTTCATGGTAAGAAAACATAACCAGATCAAGGGTAGCAGTCCAAAACAACTTCAAGGATAAAATGGTACTACGTTGAGGTGGTATAGTTTACATGGGGGAAGCCCGTACGGCCTACGGCAAAGGACTGAACTTATACATGGAAAGAAACATACGAGTTGGGAAAACCTACATATGCTATATATTAGGTTGACATGGACCATTACATGACATTGGGCAAGGTGCATTCGTAGTTAACACATGACGCGGGTTGGGATACTAGTACGAGAGGTGCAGAGGAAATATACATGTTAGAACCATGAGAAATATACCTGATAGATACCGTGGGATGTTATACATGATAGATACCTTGGGATAGTATACTTGGTAGAAACCTAATGATGTGATACCTTGATTCATCTTGACACCGTAGTTTATCATGATACCTTAGTTTATCTTGCTACAGTAACCCATCCGGTTATCTTGGTTTAGCCTATCTATCTTGTCGTCATCCTTATGTTTACTTTCGGTTTATGCATGTCATGTTACCTTTACCTGTTTTTATACTGGAAGTAGATAGGACTTACGAGTCTTTATGACTGACCCCGTTTTGTTTCGCCTCTTTGTCTTCCGTTTCCCCCCCAGGTTTTCAGGGAGGAAATGCTGTTGTTTAGTTCGGACCTCTTATGCTTGGAGGTCATCATGTATAGCTTGGACTTCTCTTGGCTATGGCTGCTTCACCGCTTTATTTTGGGGAATAAATTTATGAAAAGGTTTTATGCTTCTTTATTATTGCAAGACAGGTTTTGATGTATTCTGATGTAAAAGGCTTTAGACCTTGTTTTATAAGGTAAATGAAATTTGTTTTACTTCCGCTGTTTTATATATGTTCTGTCTTGTAATATTTCTGTGCATGTTTACCTCGATAATGCTTCACCAAACCTAGTGCATTCCCTTTGTGAGTGACCCTAGCGGAGGTGGGGTGTTACAATTTCTATTTTCAAATTCTATTCAAATTCTATTCAAATTCTATATATTCAAATTCTATTCAAATTCTATATATTCAAATTCTATTCAAATTCTATATATTCAAATTCTATTCAAATTCTATATATTCACATTCTATTCGAATTCTATATATTCAAATTCTATATATTCAAATTCTATATTTGAATTCCATTTGAATTTCTATATTCAAACTCCATTTGAATTTCTATATTCAATTTCTATTTGAATTTCTATATTCAATTTCTATTTGAATTTTCTTTATTCAATCTTAACCAAGTCTCGATTTCAATTTCTTTTGAAATCGATATTTCTACTTTTGGAAAATAGATTTCCCTTTTCAATTTCACACTTGTATTTTTATTTCTTAATAATCCAATGATAATTCTTTTCACTTCATTTATAAACTTTGTTTATAAAAGAACTATTTATAAACTTCGTTTATAAAGGAACTACTTGTTTTATTTTTCAAAACAAGTTTATATTTCAAATCTATTTAAAAATTCAAATTCTATTTTAGAAAAATAGAATTTCCCTTTTAAATCTCAAATATCCCCTTCAGGGTATTTTTATAAATTAACACTTAGGCCCTGTGATATTTAAACACCAAACAACCAATTATTTATTTCAGGTTTCTAACACATCATATATAACAGTATATATGCAAATAGATAAACAAACAGATAATATACTTTTGAGGAATCCAGTCGGATTCCTCCAACCTGTTTTCCTGCATCCACAGACGTTAGTCAACATAGTAATACCCATCCTGCTTTGAGGCAGGATATCGTGGTATGAAGGTCATCCACTAATATATATTTGTGGGGCGCATAGGGAAATCATCCGCTATGGTACCGCGGGCATCCGCTAATGAGACTGCGGGAATCAATCCAACCATCAACCCAATATATATATATATATAATAGTCAACCCTAAATAACTAATATATTTCAAACAATCAGAAAGCATTCAACAAGCAACAAACAATTATTTTTAACAAATAAAAATAATTCTATTTTAACAGGTGAGTGAGATTTACTCACCGTGATCTACATTGCCGAATACCCATTTTGAATTAAATCGAGCACCATTCGATTTAAATAAAATTCCAACCAACTCTGATCGATTCCAAATAAATTCCAGATTTTTAAGATCTGCAACAATGATTCCAACTTACTTCATTTAGTTAAATTCTGACTTCGTATGAACAAATACTCGCGTTATAAACTTGTATACATATATTTTTCTCTTTTAATTTAACCAATCCCTTGAATTAACGTAAATTAATTTCACCTTACTGAGCCTGCAATTCATTGGCTAAAATACATAAATTAAACATCTTTAATTAAATTTTTAAATAATTAAATGTTACCTTAACCCTTATGAAAGTTCTTCTTCCCTTTAAGCTTGTTTCCACTCTATGTTTTCTACAGTAACACACACAGCACCCCCTTCAATTCTATTTCAACTTCTCTATCATACCGCAAGAATACAGTGCCTAGAACCCAAACTGCACCTTCTCTCTCCCTCCTACGTTCGATGTCCCCTCCATACAAGTGAACGAAAAATCCAATCAACATCCCAACATCAACAATTCGTTCGCACCCTTCTGAAATCCAGGCAAACAAATTCCCATTTAATCCCAGTACACCGAAATTCCTTCCAAACAACGTCGCACCACTCCTCGTGAAACTGTTGACCTCCAGAAAAATTGCGGTAACCAGTTTCTCCCCCAAACTCACTATCGCACCCTAACCAAGCCTCTGCGACTCGAATTCCTATCATCGCACTGTACTACGAGCGCCTCTTGTATCCTACCGAGCTTCAAGCAAATTCCCAGATCTAATCATCGCACCATTTTCCGCGTTGAACCCCAAAACCCAACGCTCCTTCGAACACCGATTCCCCCTTTGAACCTGCGTCGCACCACCTATGAGTTGATCGAATAGAACTACAAGAACTGGATTTGATTTCGAATATGAAAGAGGAAGTTAGGAGCGATTTTGATTAATGAAGGGAGCGGCCCTTTTTATTGAGGTTTTGGATTTTGGTTTGTGGACATAGAGGAAGCCACGGTTGTTTTGAATTGTGGTAATGAAGAAGGCACGGGTTGTTTTGAATTGTGGTAATGAAAGGGCCAACGAGCACCCATTTATTTATTTCTTTTAATTTAACCGATATCCTTAAATTAAAATACGCCTTGATTCCGAACTCCTTTCTGAACCCAACAACTGTCAATTCTATGGTAAAACCACTATTCTGAACCAACTGGGATAAGTATCGAAGTCCAGTTCGATCATCGAAACAGATATTAATTTAAACTGATATAAATTAAATTTCAAACCACTTAAATTTTCCGATAATAATTCAATATTATTATTCTAATTCAAACAAAAGTTTGTATTGATTATCTGAACTGTTTTCAGTTCAGTTTTAAACTTCGAATTGAATTAACTTCGTATTACGATAATTTAATATATTTGATATTAAGTCGAAATCGATTTTTAAATTGATAACTAAATATAAAAATTCATTTATATTATCAACTAAACATTTAAATCCATTTTAAATATTTAAAATTAACCCGACGGAAATCTGGGTCATTACATTCTTCCCCTCTTAAAAGAATTTCGTCCCCGAAATAACTAAGGTAGGAAAAATGTTACAAGCCCATTAACTCATTCAAATTCACTTATGTTGAAACTCTATAATTTATATTTCAACAATTTTAGTTCTACCGAAACTTTTGGTTCCATTTACATTACACACCATATATGCTCATATTCAATTAACCTGAATGATTTGCAATCAATTCATATTTCATCCAAATTTATTCTGATCAATTTATTTATTTTGATCCTTTAACTTTCTTAAGTTGAACTTAAATTTCAGAATTCAAATTTCCAGGTTTTATTTCAAATCCTTTTGAAACCACATAAATATATATACATATATTTATTCCCATTTAAAATTCAAAACAATTGAATTTTCAAACCAGCTTGTTTTCTTTCAAACAAATTTCCAATAAAACTTTTCTAAGGTAGCAATTCATCACTTAGAAACTCGAAAATGAACACTGATGATGTTGCAATTATCATCAGAATTATTTTCCAGCCACTGAAGTGAGTTCAGTGCTTTACCACTTTCAAAATCCATCTAAAATGATTTTTATTTAAATCCTTTCAAGGTAATGCTATATTACTTTAATATACTTCAGAAAATATCTTCCAGCTTCCCAGGATTTAAAATTCCAAATTCTAGGCTGAATTAAATTTTAATTCATCTCATTTGTATATTTAATTCATATACAAATTCTATTCGGTTATATATAACCATTTCCAATTTTTATCTCATTGGATCATAATATCAACAATCAACCCATCCATATATTATAATAATTTGGGAAAATTATTATTTCCATATCAATATAGAATTTTGGGTAAAATTATTTCATTTACCTATTTTAAAACAGTACTATGTTGAATTTCTCTGTTCAAGTATTTAGAAATTCCTATCGACTTCGTGGCATCCCACGATTCGATCAGAATTCATAAACTACTCAACAGACAAGTCAACACAATATAAACATTTGTTTTAATCAATTAACAAGTAAGCGCTCTCGTACAGATATACACTCAACTCATTCTAGGGTACTACTGACCATATCTCTAATGAGCACATTCCAACAAGCCTAGGTATTCGCTCAACCTAAGCTCTGATACCAAGTGTAACAACATGCAAATCCATAATATCAGAGTTGACTATATACATCATACGTCCAACCCAAATATCACAAAAATACGAATCATTTTTTGTAGAAGAAAAAGATAGAAGAAGAACAGAAATAACAACACAGAATCTCACATCGCAGCGGAATAAAATATAATATATCATAACTTTTTGAAATACAAAATTACAACTGTATAACATTCACTTATCAGAGTACAACACTTACAACACAACGGAACAACACTATAGCTAGATAACGCTGAAGCCTCCTGCTCCAAGCTCCTTTAGATAGATCTGTAAAATCCTGAACTACTTGATTGCCCATATAAATTTAGGCACCCAAGAGTTTAGGTAGAACAAAACAAAATAAACTCCGGGTCAGTCATGGGACTGGTATGAGTAAACAGTTTAAAACAGTTTCAGAAAACTAAATGATATCTCATAAGACCAAGCCGTATAACACGGAACGAGTTTTTCCATTATGAGAATCCAACCACTTGACTTAACTTTCAAATCCTCCGTGAAAGAAATGGTAATCTTTATATCAAAACTCTTTTGATATTATAATAATGTCTAAATCAAGTAAATAACAATCTAGTGGAACGTTTGCATCTCACGTTCAACATATATAATATACAATCATAAACCGCGGGCACTTATTGGATATTTGGTTTCCAACTATGACAAGGTATGGAACCACCTGCCGCTGGTGTATCTCTAGAGGAGAATACACCGAGTTCAACAAGAACATCTTGCAACTCAGCCACACATGACCGACCACTCATTTCGCTTGAGTGTATCGAATGTATATCACTAACGGTTGGGATCAGCAACCGTTTCCCGAATGGGACAACATCGAATAGAATAAGGAATTAAATGAATCTCTAGATAGGTGATGATACACCCTAATGGAAGCTAACCACATAGCCATGCTGCCTGCCCGATTTTTGTAATTTCCCGGTTGTTGAGGCCAGAGGCTACGATTACTTTCCATTCATTGATAACACGATCACTTTGAATGCCACATTATCAGATCCGTTAATCACTAATTGATCTGTACAAATATTCTGGATATTATGCTAAGGGAATAAATCCATTACAACCATATATATATTTATACAGACCAACCCATTCGATCATTGGAAATACTCTGTCAGACATTCGTCCATTTACATTCATTCTGGGACTAAACGAAACCGAAGGCACAATTTCCATAAATGGAAAAAGTCCTTGCACTCTACTCCGTCTTTGATTATCTTCATATAATCTGATTCACAATGCTACTGCCAATACGGAGTGGTTCTTTGGATAATAATCCAACCGGTCTCTCCATATTGACAACGATGGTCAAAACTTTGATAGTCTGTGATTTAACTATCGAATAAAAACAAGTGTTCATTCAACATATCAAACAAATCACTAGGCTTTTTAATTAATATTTCATTAATTAAATCTCTTCTCCATTTCCTTGTCAATATTTGTTAAACAAATACTTTCAATCATCATCTTGGCCTTTTTCGCTATTTGGAAAACATTTCCATATATCGCCTCCTTTTATTTTCAATACGTAGAAAATATATTCTATTTATAATTGGAAAATATTCCAATTACTTAATTCTTTCACGACCATTCATTTTTAGACTTAGGAAATATTTATAATCATATTTCCAAAAATTCACTTCCTTGGGTTAAAAATGAATGTTGTGTAAAACATCGTTACGACTACCCAAACACTGCATTCAACTAACTCTTATTCAAACATTCCTCTTCGAGACTGGATCTTGCTATTTATCGGTTAAAAACGAAATCAATCAAGTTGGGGTATAACTACCTCTCAGACCTTGACTGAAAACATCCTTAACTTCAAAACGGACAAGACCACTTACCTCGAATAATTATCATCATATAAAAACCAATTCTCCATTTCTGAAACACGTATATGCTTCTCTTTCTATTTCCAGATTTATCGATTTCCTTTTTGTTTATAATATTATATTTTCAAGTTCATTTCCTTATCGAATTCTATATATATCGATACGTTGATTTCTAACTATCAAATTATCTTAAAAATATTCTAACTCCTTAAATTTTCGGAAAAATTCGCCATAACCTCCTTTGTACCGGGAGCATCGGGAAAATCCCCAAAACGCCACACAGGCCTCTCCATTCAAAAGAAAATAAAAAAGCCAAGCGGCTAGCCGATACAGCGCATAAAAACCTATATTTGAATTAAATACATACCTTTAGTCGGGCATTCTATATATATGTATCTTCATTAACTTCATTCCATACCTGTCTCATGTATATCCATACATTTCTAATTCATTTCAACTTAATACACTCGTTTTAACTCAACTTGTTAATTAATTCGTTAATTAACTCTTTGCCTAATTCACTTGTATATTTGAATATAACATGTTCAAATATATTTCAACTTAATTATAAACTAATTTAACTCCATTTTCCAACCCAGGTTTCATATTCGATTTCGAATATATATTTACAATTCCAATTCACTTTTCAAGGTCTTATTTCGATTCAAACTTTGATTAACTAATTTCTCTTCTACTTAGTTAATTCTATTCAATAATCAAAAATATGATTATTGTTTCAAAAATCATTTCACTTACTTCACTTGAGTTCATATATATTTTATAACTCAAGTCTAGATTTTTCTAATGAAGATTCGGATTTTATTTCCTTAAAATCCTTTTATAAACTTAAATAAACCGTTATGGTTTTTAAACGATTATGGCGCTGCTTTTTCTAAAAATTTGATTTTGACGTCACTCAAAATATATACGACGAAATCTAGATTTTTCTCTTTCATTAGAAAAATATTATTCAACCGGTCCCGACGGTTCTTGTTTCAAAGAATTCCGACTTCAATTGAGTTCTGTATACTCAATTGAAGTTCGAATCCCCAATTTATGAACTACCGCGCCGCGGCGAGTTCGTTTTAATTATATTTATAAATATAAACATTTTAACTTCGTTTATAATAAATTCAACTCCATTCTGATATATTTTCTATATATATATCAACTCCAATTTCCAATTCAACATAATATTTCCAATCTATTTCACTTCTATTTGAAATCTATATTCAAATTCCATTTCAGTTTTCTTTGAATTTTCTATATTCAAATTCTATTTGAATTTTCTATATTCAAATTCTATTTCAATTCTATTTGAAATCTATATTCAAATTCCAACTTCCATTTGAATTTCTATTTGAATTTTCTATCTTCAACTTCCATTTGAATTTCTATTTTCAAATTCTATATATTCAAATTCTATATATTCGAATTCTATTCAAATTCTATTCAAATTTTATATATTCAAATTCTAGTCAAATTCTATATATTCACATTCTATTCAAATTCTATATATTCAAATTCTATTTTTGAATTTCCTTTATATTTTCTATATTCAAATTCTATATTTGAATTCCATTTGAATTTCTATATTCAAACTCCATTTAAATTTCTATATTCAATTTCTATTTGAATTTCTATATTCAATTTCTATTTGAATTTTCTTTATTCAATCTTAACCAAGTCTTGATTTCTATTTCTTTTGAAATCGATATTTCTACTTTTAGAAAATAGATTTCCCTTTTCAATTACACACTTGTATTTTTATTTCTGAATTATCCAATGATAATTCTTTTCACTTCATTTATAAACTTCGTTTATAAAAGAACTATTTATAAACTTCGTTTATAAAGGAACTACTTGTTTTATTTTTCAAAACAAGTTTATATTTCAAATCTGTTTAAAAATTCAAATTCTATTTTAGAAAAATAGAATTTCCCTTTTAAATCTCAAATACCCCTTTCAGGGTATTTTTATAAATTAACACTTAGGCCCAGTGATATTTAAACACCAAACAACCAATTATTTATTTCAGGTGTCTAACACATCATATATGACAGTATATATGCAAATAAATAAATAAAACAGATAATATACTTTTGAGGAATCCAGGCGGATTCCTCCAACCTGTTTTCCTGCATCCACGGACGTTAGTCAACATAGTAATACCCATCCTGCTTCAAGGCAGGATATCGTGGTATGAAGGTCATCCACTAATATATATTTGTGGGGCGCATAGGGAAATCATCCGCTATGGTACCGCGGGCATCCGCTAATGAGACTGCGGGAATCAATCCAACCATCAACCCAATATATATATATATAATAGTCAACCCTAAATAACTAATATATTTCAAACAATCAGAAAGCATTCAACAAGCAACAAACAATTATTTTTAACAAATAAAAATAACTCTATTTTAACAGGTGAGTGAGATTTACTCACCATGATCTACATTGCCGAATACCCAATTTGAATTAAATCGAGCACCATTCGATTTAAATAAAATTCCAGCCAACTCTGATCGATTCCAAATAAATTCTTGATTTTTAAGATCTGCAACAGTGATTCCAACTTACTTCATTTAGTTGAATTCTGACTTCGTATGAACAAATACTCGCGTTATAAACTTGTATACATATATATATTTCTCTTTTAATTTAACCAATCCCTTGAATTAAAGTAAATTAATTTCACCTTACTGAGCCCGCAATTCATTGGCTAAAATACATAAATTAAACATCTTTAATTAAATTTTTAAATAATTAAATGTTACCTTAAACCTTATGAAAGTTCTTCTTCCCTTTAAGCTTGTTTCCACTCTATGTTTTCTACAGTAACACACACAACACCCCCTTCAATTCTATTTCAACTTCTCTGTCATACCGCAAGAATACAATACCAAGAACCCAAACCGCACCTTCTCTCTCCCTCCTAAGTTCGTTGTCCCCTCCATACAAGTGAACGGAAAATCCAATCAACATCCCAACATCAACAATTCATTCGCACCCTTCTGAAATCCAGGCAAACAAATTCCCATTTAATCCCAGTACACCGAAATTCCTTCCAAACAACGTCGCACCACTCCTCGTGAAACTGTTGACCTCCAGAAAAATTGCGGTAACCAGTTTCTCCCCCAAACTCACTGTCGCACCCTAACCAAGCCTCTACGACTCGAATTCCTATCATCGCACTGTACTGCGAGCGCCTCTTGTATCCTACCGAGCTTCAGGCAAATTCCCAGATCTAATCATCGCACCATTTTCCGCGTTGAATCCCAAAACCCAACGCTCCTTCGAACACCGATTCCCCCTTTGAACCTGCATCGCACCACCTATGAGTTGATCGAATAGAACTACAAGAACTGGATTTGATTTCGAATATGAAAGAGGAAGTTAGGAGCGATTTTGATTAATGAAGGGAGCGGGCCTTTTTATTGAGGTTTTGGATTTTGGTTTGGGGACATAGAGGAAGCCACGGTTGTTTTGAATTGTGGTAATGAAAGGGCCAACGAGCACCCATTTATTTAGTGTGGTGCTAAGGCACCCCAATATGTTCTTCCTCAATATTTGTTCGTCCTCATTTCTAAAACCGATCAACGAGCTAAACCTTAAATCTAAAACCGATCAACGAATTCGCCACCGCAATGACGATGAATATACAAAAGCCGTAAATAAGGTTTGAATTAAGCAAAGCAGAAAAAGAAGTGAGAGATTAGGGTTTTTAGATCACCAAAAAATTGAGAGATTACCGTATGAATTTGAGTTTTCCTGTGAGAGATGCAAAGAAAACAACGATTACGAGAAATTAGGGTTTTTATATTAGTTTAATACATGATTAGTTCAACAAATAATGATTGAGAGAGAGATTAGAATGGAGAGATAATGTGGTATTAGAAAGCATACAAAATTTAATGAGTTTTATTTTTTTAATTGTGTTATTAAGAAGAACATACTGGGGTGCCTTTAGCACCACACTTTATTTATTTATTTGAATTTAACCGATATCCTTAAATTAAATTACGCATTGATTCCGAACTCCTTTCTGAACCCAACAGCTGTCAATTCTAGGGTAAAACCACTATTCTGAACCCATTGGGATAAGTATCGAAGTCCAGTTCGATCATTCGGAACATATATTAAATTAAATTGATATAAATTAAATTTCAAACCACTTAAACTTTCCGATAATAATTCAATATTATTATTCTAACTCCAACAAAAGTTTGTATTGATTATCTGAACTGTTTTCAGTTCAGTTTTAAACTTCGAATTGAATTAAATTTGTATTACGATAATTTAATATATTTGATATTAAGTCGAAATCGATTTTTAAATCGATAAATATAAAAATTCATTTATATTATCAACTAAATATTTAAATCCATTTTAAATATTTAAAATTAAATCGATAGAAATCTGGGTCATTACACTAGAAGTTGGGGTAGGCGAAATTTTAAATTGGATTTCACTGTAAGATCTTAAAGCTTTTATGCCAAATTATTAAAGTTGAGATTTGATTTGTTTCTTTATTATGGAATAATTGATAATGTACAAACTTAGTATGTTATTTACTGCTTAATCAAATTGATAAAAAACTTTGTATGGGTTCAATGCATTTGGCCCAATACCCGAATATAATGTCTTATATTGATACAACTTAAACCAGTATTCCCTAATTTGATCTGTAGTGGCAAAGAATAGCAACTTCATGTACACGATACACGATGTTCCAAACAGACAGCATGTTATGGATTTAGTCAAACTTTAGCAGTTGACATAGACTTAAGCATAACGAAGTTCATCATCAAGTCATAAAACAAATGATAATCATCAAGTAATAAAACAAATGTTAATAGCAAACAAGTTCATAGCACAAAGAATTCACCTTTATCATGATCAACTGCTAGTCAATGACCAAAAATATGGGTATAATTTTAACAAAAAATATGGGAATAAAAAATAAGTTGCATTAAATCACATTACCTTATATTGCTTATATATTTATTAATTAAACATAATAGCTTATTTTGGTCACACCATTTTTTCTTATTTGGTTGTTTGATAATTTGGAGAACCTAAATAGGCTGAATTGGATATTTATACGATTAATTCTATAAAGAGTGTACGTTATCTTGTTTTGACTATTAAACAGCCTACAGTTTCTCATTTTATTAAGGATTAGCTTCGTTAATGTTAACAATTTATTTGAGCTTTAAATGTCAGTAAAGAAAGATTATGTTTAAAGAAATTGTCATACTCCTAAACACTATGCGACGAATTGCTATAATAAGCATGTAATTTATTATTAATGAAAACTAGTAAGTTTTGCCAATTTCTTAAATATTTATACAATCCTTAAGATATAACATAAAACGTCATTAATGGATATTTGATTTAATTGATACATATTTGGTAAGGCATTTGTAATTCTCAAATTTCTAACTTTTTTTGCTGAAAGGTTTGATCATATCTTCTCTTGCACCTCCAATCATAAATGATTGATTAATAGAAGGTAATGACAGAATTATTAATTAATGAAAATTGGTGAGTTTTTATGGTTTCTTAAATATCTATACAATCTTTTAGATATTTGACAAAATGTCATAAATGGTGTATCTAATTTAATTAATATATATATTTGGTAAGACAGTTGTAATTTTTAAAATAGCATTTGCATGTGCCATACATGCGCCATGTATTTATCTTTGCTTTTTTACTACAGACCTTACTGGCTAAACCATCGGCCCAGTTCAAATCATTTAAGGGAAACAATTATAACATCAGTTAGAGCCAAGAATCGATAATTTGGAACATACAATTGATGATTATTTGTTACAATAAAGAAGGTGGTTTGAGCCAAGAGTCATCTATTTTTGCAATGATCTATTACTGATTAAAGGTAAAGAAAACAAACTTGAACTTCAGGCAACAAGGTAAGTGTTTGATACAATAAAGCAACAATGAATGAATACATATATACAAATTTCCACTCACACTCAGTATCCATAAAAAAGTAGATACATCATGAATCAAGTGCAAAATTAGATGGATAATAGAGAGAAACATGTTGTACATACCCTGAGCTATACTTGCATGTATCAACAAATGATTAAAGAACATAGCAGCAAATCTATAAGATTTAGTTTTATTTCCAAAATAGATTAATGTTAAAAGGAAGTGCTTTAAAGATAGTAATTCACAGCTATTTTACTCATTCCTTTGCTAAAAAGTTGAGTTATGAAAAGGTTAAAGCAAAATGAATTTTGGGTGTCAAATGAAATTTACTTAGAGATTTAGCTAAGTTTTTTGAATTGAGCTTAGCATAATTTTTTGAACTAAGCAGTTGCATGGGCATATGATCAAAAATAACAATTTAATTGATTGTGGCATAGTTTTTGTACAGAGCATCATACATACTTAGTACAAACTATGGACTAACTTAGATAACTGATACAATTGAGTTTTAACTGTTTAAGAAGTCAATAAGGCAGATTATAGTAATTTTATTTCTAGCATACTTAGTTGAATTGTTTTTATCAACTTACACCATAGAATCACCACGACAGAAAGTTACAAGCTAAACTTATCCAAAAAGAAAAAAGAAAAAAAAAACCATGTATGCAAAAAATGAAATTCAGACTTGCTTGCATAACATAACAAGATGTATTATAGAGGAAAGGATAATGTTGCATTTTCTATTAAAATCAACACAAATAATGGGAAGGCTGCTAGTATGGATGTAAAATGATGTGGCAAGATGCTGAATAATAAAGAATCCATATCAAAATTGAGAATCCACTAATGGTAATTGTAATTTACTTGCGATTACTTGTTGGTTAAGCTGCAAAGTTTGAATCATTTTTTCTTTTGTTCTTTAGATTTTCATATAATGATGGTTTTTCCTCAAATTTTGCAGATTAGTTTGATTTTTATGAAATATTATCATTTTAAAATTTTGAGAAAATTTGGTTCTTTTTAAAGAATTTGATTTGTTAAATAAAACTGAAATTTTCAATAAAATAAACAATGGTTCTTTTTAAAGAATTTGATTCGTTAAACAAAACTGATTATTTAAATAAAATAATCAATCATTTCAATCAAATGGATAAACCTACATGTATTTATCTCTACTTATTTGTTGTGCTTCCCCTTTTTGGTATGAATATTAATGGATGTGAACTGATGATTCCTACAGTATTCTTTGTACGAGCAGGTTATGTGTATTTTTTTTTCAAGGCTTGAATTCATTTTTATACATGCAATTAATAGAGCATGTGCATATAAATCACTCTTTTTACTCTCATTCTGCATATGGATCCTTTATTTCAAGCCCTTCTCTTCTATTGGTGATCACTTTATTAACGATTCTTCTAATTATTAATGAACAAACATTTTTGTTGTACCTTTAGGAAAATTTGTACTGTGATGCCAACAAAGAAAAACATATCTGTTTTTTGTAGTATCCAGAATATATAAGGCATACTAGTACATTTTCACAAACCGTGGACCTAATCATACAAGTGAAAGAGAAGCATGTCTATTATATTTTTGATGATTCTATATGGTAAGTTTTAGATTGGACTGGTTTTAAGATTAGCATTCAGTAACTTATCTGGTAATTACCATAGTTGGAAGTTTTTTGTAGCCTAGGTTTGGCCAAATGGTGCAGATTCTTGGATGAATCCTGATGGACTATTTAATATAGAGTTGAACATTTGGATGATCTTCTAATTGGTACGGTAATATTTCATTTGTTGATCTCTTTACATATTAATATGAAATGGCTTACTCTGAAATAATCTTTAAAAAAAAAGCCGACACCCAAAATTGGGCAAATACAGAACTTCATTTCTATTTTTGTATGTAATTCATGTTAAGTTTTGTTGTTGATTGTTTAACTCTTTTATAGGTAATTGACTTTTCAGAAGTGAAGACTAGCGGCAATAAAGGTTTATTGGTAATCAAGCAATGATCATGGCTTTAATTGCTATATATTACGGTATTTTGTTATCACTATTTGTGTAAACTTGTTTGTGATTACTTGTGATATGTATTTATTCTATTGAAAAATAACTATTTGAATTGATTATGAATAACTTGATTTTGTGATTAGCGTGGTTTTTCAATTGTTTGAATATGATAATCATATGATTGATTGATTGTTTGTTTGAATATAATAACTAGTGATTAATTATTGGTTTGAGTATGACAGTTATGTGAATGATTGTTAGTTCAATATGGATATTATATAAGTGGTTGCTGGAAGTGATACAAGCCATCAAGGTAAATAACAACATTTAAAATATATTGTTAAACAACCAATAACTTTTAGTAGCGTTTTAAAAATGCTACAAAAGCAAATGTAAATTGGTATTAAAAAAAATATAGTTGCATTGAAAAAACGCTACAGAAAAAATTTCTGTTGCATTTCAAAAAGGTTTTGGTAGCGTTTACTAAAACGCAACAAAAAAATTCAGACTTTTAGTTGCATGTCGTATATCAGCGCTCTCTACAACGCTGCTAAAAGCTTTGGTAGCGTTTTTTCAACGCTACTAAAGGTCTTTTCTGGTGTAGTGTGGTGGAAATTTTGAACTTATTTTTTTAAATATTAGAAAGTTAAACTAGTTAAATTTTGGTGTTAAATTTAAACATGATTAGATTTGAATGA
Organism: Allium sativum; assembly: GCA_030737875.1. NCBI lineage: Eukaryota > Viridiplantae > Streptophyta > Magnoliopsida > Asparagales > Amaryllidaceae > Allium > Allium sativum. Next base: position 169,758,676 of record CM060923.1, read on the forward strand.
AAGATTAAAGAATTTTTAGTACTGTGTATAACATTAATTTTAGTAGTTAGTTTTAAATTTTAATTTAACATTTAATTAAAGTGAAAACTGTTAAAATTGACTGTATATAAATGTTGCTTGTAATGATATGAATATATTTTAAGGGGGCGGCTATTTGAACACAAAATTTGACATAAAGAGGGAGACACAGAGCCTCAACCGTTGGATCTTTTTGTCTTTACATGGAGAGGAGAAATTCATGGGGTGATCTAGTGGTCAAAATCAATTGTGTCACCATTTGTGTCAAAATTTTGTGTCCATATAGAATTTCCCATATTTTAATCCTCAAAAGAAATATAAATTTAATTTAACCAGCGATATAAACTAATTTATAATTTACTAACTTTAGAAGAGAAATTATATGGAGTATGCATAATGCAAACAAGGGAGAATTGTATATGTTTTCATTCTTTAAAATTGATTCCTTTTTAATAAGGTTATTTCAGATTGATATTTTATTTAAAATCTCATGGTGTAAGTAAAGCAATTTACAGTGTTTGCATAGAATTTGCCTTTAAGAATATGTATTTCACAACTTTCAAACTCCATAGAGTAAAGAAACCAACCAGAATGATTACTTTTTAATTAAATGAGGGAGAACTACGTAAAATAATTTCTATTCCATCAACAAATATGTAACATCCCGAAAATTTCAACAACTGGAAAATTAAGTTAATTAAATTTATGTTGATGCCTGGGTCAGAAATTTAAATCCAATGTATGGTTTTGTGTATGAGTTGAATTCAATATTTAATTTAGAATGATTCGTCGAAAATCAGATAATTATTGTCAAACATTTAAATTGAATTTGGTTGTATACTTGAATTGGATTGAAATACGACTTGGAAATAGAAATAGTCGGATTTAAAAATATACGTTATTGACATTAAATAAATTGGAGAATTTTATTTGTTTAAATATATGAAATTGACTTGGACATGAGTGTATATTTTTTTGGAAACATACAGAGTTGTTTTATGTGGAAAAACGAAATAAATCGAAGGACTAATAGATAATATAAAATTTAACTATCGTCATATACAATGACAGATTCCGACCAAAATAATTTTATAAAATCTGAACGATGTGACGAAGGAGTACGTATAATTTTTATCACATTTGGGGATTGTGTTAACGGTACGAATTTAGGGTGTTCGGGGTAATTTGCGGTAAAATTTGTTATTAAATTAAACGTAAATATCACCTTCCTCAAATAACATCACGCAGACCTATTGTCTGAATCACGGCTACCCTATTTCCTACTGATATTACGTTGATTTTATCTTCAATTTTTGCTTCTATAAATTACCGCTCCTCATTCCATTTTCAGCCATAAAAATCATTCCTTTCTTTTCTTTGTTATGTAAGGGCCGACCAAAGATAAATCCCCAAATTTGAGAAAAATCCATTGTCTCCATCGCAAATTGAATCCATCGTTCGTCGTCGCTCCGCCTTTTCCCCAAATCGCTCCACCTCAAGCAAAGCCGAAACCCTTAAATCGCTCTTTTCCCCCTCCAACGTCAAGACAGTCTGCCTTAGTCGCTTCACCCTAGTCTAGTCTTGATCCGCTTTGCGCAGCAGCTACCACCGCAAGCACAGCTGGTCGAAGCCAACACAGTTCAACTCTCACCTCGTTCCTCTCTCCACCGTAACCGTCTCCTTCTCAGTTGAAGTCACTTGAACCACCGCTGGCACCACGGACTAAAGCCGAGCCTTCACTATCGAAGTTCGCACCGGCCATACCCACCATCATCGCTCTTATTGCCTTCGCTGCCATAGGAAGCACATCGAAAGGTGAGTTTCTTTCGGAACTCACGACTGATTAATTTCAGTTCAAGTATTTTAATATTAATACAAACTAAGTATGATAGTACGATTTTTGTGGTGTTTTGTCTTGGGTTTGAATGATGCTAGTTATATTATTGCGGAGTATATACTTATCACCTTATTATGCTAAAACTGGAAACATATTGTTTCTAAATTTAAACCTGCCTAGTTCATGAAATGGGAATATATGCTCGGTATATATTCTCCATGCTCTGTACTTCTGGTTAGACTTCTTGCACTCACTTGCCTTTCATTTACTTGATGTTGCCGTATTGCTGTTACCTTGCGATTTACAATAGTGAATCGCTGGCTTTGTGTATTTATACTGGTATGATGGTCTAAACTATCCATTTCCACTATTTGACTTGTATGTCATCAACTGGAAAACATTTCAAAATACTGAAAGCAGATCATATATGTTATGTGAAGGGAAATGTTTCATTTTGAAGTATTATAACAAATGAGCAAATATCAGTGCTTTTATGCATGAGAAGAAATGTTACAGTTAAAATTACATGTGAGAGTTCAATATTAAATTAGTGTTGCAATCCAATATTCTAGTTGAAAATGATGATATGTAAGTTATTAATCCAGAGTAACCTTAAGCAACAAATAAGTAATTAAACAATTGCAAATATTTTCCAATCAGTTTCCATGACAGTGTGCAAACCATATGGACCTAATGTTTCTGATAGGAACATACAGTTTACTCGCAGTGCATAATATTAGTATCACGAGACCATTTTTCTGCATGATTTAGCAACAACATGCTATGCAGCTCTCAACATGATTAGTTGAGGAAGATCTGCATGTTTAAAGTCTTTGTTATATGTATAGTTTGATTACAGTCAAACAGACATAAAACTGGATCCTTATATCTACTACGATATAACATGCAATGGCATACTTAGCAATGATTCCACTGTAGAATCATCAAACATGTATTTAAGTCATAACTGAAATCCTCATTGAGTTTGATTGTTGTATTCTTTCCAATAACTGATGTATTCTTCTATTAAAACTTACAATTTCCATACGAAAACTGAAAAAAGGGTTTTAAAATATACTCAGTTATAAATACATTAATATTTGCATGGTAGGATTGGTGCAGACTTGTTATTTCCATCTCCTAGCCATATTGTAATAAGGACATATCAATTAAAAAGGAAAGCAAGTAGAAGTAAACTGAACTGAGTGCATGTAATTTTAATGGTCATTTGTACATTCCTTGTCTATGTTTGGTAATAAAATTAATTGTTGATACTGATCATTAACACACTCGTGTAATGTAAAGGGGCAACTTAGGATTTTCTTTTCCTTTCCAAAGTGTTCATAACTACACTTTCAATGTTAATAACCATCCAAATCAGTGAGATCCTAAAATTGCACTGTATATTTGGGTTATAACTTTTGGTTTGAACCATGAATCTTGAGATGATAAATTAAAATATTTTGGAAAGCTCGTATTTCTTTAATTCGAACCTGAGAACTAGTTGCATGCATATTAAACTGAGTGCAAATATATCCCTATGTTCCTATTTTGGAATACATGTATGGGCAACACATATATATGTGTGTGTTTATTTTCAATATCCACTATGTACCCTAGTTATATAACCTGTCCTATTTAACAGAATGTTGCACACAAAGTATACATGTACATACCATACTCACGGCTAAGATGTTTTGCATACCATGTTGCTCGGTACCTGTTATACCATTCTACGTTGATTCCATGTTGGGTGTTGTTGAGTCTATTTCAAACTGCCATTCATGCCGTCTCGGCTGTCCCATTATGCTTCATCATTATTCACATGGGTTGAGCTCTATTTGGATTCACATTGAACTTATCTTGGCATTTTCCCCTTTGCCCCATGCTGCCATATTCAGTACAAAACATGCAATTCATAATGATTATATATTGGATTCATTGTTGCATTTTGATTTCCCATTTCCTGCTGCTATATTGGACCATGTTTATATATTTGTTATGGTGCTCTTATGCCATGCCTCCTATTAGCTATTGAGCTCTTGCCACGCAGCCTTGAAACCTATGGTGTATATGTGTGTTGCCTTGTTATTTGTGGTTGCGGGATGCTAGGGCAGTGCACACGTGTGTACATGCAGGCTTCCGTGACCATTCGCCCCTAAAATAAAATTTTACTATCAATTTTTTTCCAGTATATATATGTGGTGGCCAATGTACACATATGTATATATAAACACCACTGTATGTGTATATATATGTCTTCGGCATACATATATATACAAATTCATATGTCGTCCTGACTTGTTTTATTCTAAGTCGCTATATTATATCTCGATAGTTCTCGTGGATTTGATGTACTAGGAATTTAATAAATTGTTGGATTAACTATTATATTTAGTTTACATTGAAGTTAATTTACTTGAACTATGATTAATCCTGACTCGAGTGTTTTATGTTTTTGCATGGAACGCTCGGGTCAGATCCGAGTGTTACAGATTTTAAAGATCACAGCTTAGGATTCGAAGATTGGCGAAGCTGGGGTTCCGAAGACGGCGCGCTCTGAAGTTTTTAAACCAGTAAATATTTCTTTTGTATTCAAACTGTATTTTTATTCTGTTGTATAGAAAAAACTTTGTATCAAGAATTCTAATTATATATGAAAGTTTATTATGTTATTTATTTATTCTATGCCTTCTGTGTTGATTCTTCATTTTAAACTCTGTAAGATAAATAACGATCCATCGATTTGAATGTTTTAAGTTGGTTTAATTTTCAATTTGAAGCGGTCTAAAAGGCGGGACGTTTCAAGTGGTATCAGAGCTTTGGTTTATTCAAAGCGTAGCTTATTGGGTTTGAAATGAATAGGATCTTCTCTAGAAAAGCATATTTCGAAAATAAAAAGGTTCAAACTATAAATTTCGGAAAGTGAAAATAATTTTAAATGACTTTGACCAGGAAATTATTTTGAAAATATTAAGTATTTTGAAATTAGTATTTTGAAATCAATACAACGGAAACCAAAAATTTATTTTGAGAATTAATTTTTCGGAATCCCAAGTCTTTGGATCTAGATTGCTAGAGCTTTTCTTCGATAAACCTCCTTAGGTTTGAGTCTCGAATCCATTATCGAGTGGTATCTAAGGATAATAAGTATAAGAGAATCAATAAATTGATTTTTATAGTTGTGTATTTTAGAAATCAAGATAACTGAAATTGATTTGTTATAAGAATTCCGATGGAAATTTAGATTAAAAGAGGAAATTTGGAATTGTTTCAAAAATAAAATGATGGATTTTATTTTCGGGATAGAAATAAATGAAATTAAAATCGGAAAAGAGATATAATTGGAATACGATTGTGTTAAATTTGATTAATTTATTTAGAACATGACAGAATAAATTATAGTTTCTTTCAAATTAGTGGTGTGTGATCGAATATATGAATTAGATAAAGAAGTATAGACTTGTTTACTAATTAACGAGAAGAATTGTAAACGAGAACTATAAGTGAAGTGAAATATGAATGAAGAGAGGTTTGAATCTATATTTGAAAGGGATCAAATTAATTTGATGTCGGGAATTTAGATTTCGATAAAAGGAATAATATTTACTTTTTAGAAGTAAATAACGTTTGAAAGCAAGTGTGTTGCAAATGAAGGATAAAGGAAATGGAGTTACCAAGATGGTGAGATTATTCTGAAGTTCAGAATATAAATCAATGAGATTTTTTCGAAGCTCGGAATGAATTATCGAATAAGAGATTATTTGAAAGAATTCATTCATGGTAATCAATTATGTCGAATTTCAGGAAAGTACTATTTACTTTCTGTTTTAATTTAAAGTTTAAGATATTATCAATAAATTGTTTATATAGTAAAGAATAAAGTATATTTTTTAAAAAAAGAAATCTTGAAGACGTAATATTTACTTTCTGTTTAAGTTGATTTAACAAAGTACTATTTACTTTCTATTTAAGTTGATTTAATTATTTAAGATTAATTTTATTAATTAAGTGTTAAGGATATTAATTACTCATTAACGCTGATTTGAACTTAAGATTTGTACACTAATGATATTTTGATTTACAAATAACTTAGTAATGATGTTTAAATGTAATTTATTATTAAGTTTTAACTAAGAACCTAATTATAAATTATTATAATTAAAGTTTAATTATTTTTTAGGGACATACTAAAGGCTTAATTATTATATAAATTATTTGATCAAGATTCAATAATAATTATTTATTAAAAAAGGGTTTTAAATATTTAGATTATTATTAAAGGTTTTGATTATGTATTCTAAAATTAATATTATTTTTGTTTTAAATCATTTATTCAAAGATTAACTAGCTATTATTTAGTTATTATTCTCGTCTTTGTTACTTCTATGTAGTGCCTCCTTATTTCACCATCTCTTTGGTGGTTTCTGTGGGTTGGCTTTATTATTAAAAAAATAGTTATTTATTCTAAGAATTGATAATTATTTAATTATTATTTAATAATTAATTATTATATAAATAAAAATTTGTTTAAATTATTTATTATCCTATTTAAAGGTGATGAAGTTGATTTCACTTTTATAAATAATTATTTTAAATTAATTAATTTATTAATTAATGAAGCTTAAAAGTTAATTAGTTAATTTAAATAATTAATTGTTTTAATTATAAGAATAGGTGCTTAATTACTTTTTAAATGTGATTTAAAAGTAACAAGTTTATTAAATAATGAGGTCTAGACTCGATTAAACCATTTTCACTAATTGTATTTAGGATAATTAGTTTTGTTCGTAGTCAACTAAACTATTAACTAATAAGGTTAAATTTAACTCTATTAAACTTTAGAATAAGCTTTAAATTTAATATTTGATTTGAGAATGGATTTAAAGCTAATGAGTCAGTTTTGACAAATTAATTCACTTGATTGAAATAAATCAAGTAAAGATGATTTGAATTCATAATGGAACAAACGAATGGATTTGTAAAACTTATTTGGAATGAATTTCATATTAAATTTGGTAAACTTAAGTTAAACATTTTGAACTGGAATAGTAAATCTGTATTATTCCAAAGATGATAGTGGGATCGAGTCAAGTTCTGAGAGGTTAAATAAATAACCAACTTGACCGACTTCATTTTTAACCAAGGAGTAGTAATAATGTGAGATCGAGAGTTAATATTTGAATTTAAATAATTATTTCCGTGAACTAAGTTGGTTTCAAGTTACCCACTGAGAAGTGAATCGGAAATAGGAAACCATCTTAAATGGTTTTGATACACATACTTATACCATAGGGTGAAGTACTTGAATTTTTAGAATAAAGAATATGAAATTTAATCGATAAGAAATTAATTAAAAGAGGCTTAGTGATTACTGTAGGAAATAAGCCTTTGACCGTTTTTTGTGTATTGTTTGATAGTTAAGTAACCGACTATCAAATCTAGGCCAAAATCTTACTTTGGAAATATCTTGGGGAAAAAGCTGAGTTATACGGCACAGTCATCAATGTTTATGATTCGTTCTATGTACAAACCTCGTTTATTCCTTCACGATAAGGGATAACGAAATCTATCCACGAACGGTTAGAATGCAAACTCCATATTCATCCGTGTCTATTTATTTTCTAAAATAAGAGGATTGATGTAATGAAAACTATCGATTGTTGTTTTGAAGAGATCAGGAACAGATAAAGTGCCTGAAAACCACTTCGACCTTATTGAGCGGCGAATAAGGAAGGCATTGAAAATGATGAAACCAAGGGAAACACGAAGATTAGAGTTGAAAGCGGAGACTTTCGGGACATAAAGGATTCTTATTGAGTGCATCTTGTTAGCTACATGATATATATTGCAGTAGTGGTCCCTACTTTCTGGAATCTTAGTATTACAAGTACTATATATACTATATTATAATTACTGAGTTTGGTTTAGAGAACTCACAGCGATCCTCGTAGAACTAAAACTCAAAAGTCGCGCTTATTAATAATTTCTTTTTCCTCCTTTGTCTCGCATTGAAGACCCTAAATATTTCCTTCACGTCTATTCTCACATGCTTTTGCTCCCTCTTTATCATCAAAAACGCCTAAATATTCAACTATCTCTAAAATTTGAGAACTTTTATCCACCATCGACGTCGGCCTCCCCTCCTCTCGCCGTCACCGGCATCTTCAATTCCAGATCTTCGACATAAGGTATTGTTAATCCCCAATTTGTTTTCCTTTGCTCTCAGCCATTTGTTAAAATTATTCTACAGCAACAGTCTACGCGCTGGCTTTTACCTAAAGCGACATTCTCCTTCTTGCTTCCACAACTCGAAAGCATTTTAAACTCAAACCTCAGATTATTTAACTCCTTTTTTCTGTACGAATCACTGCTACTTCCTTTTGAGATCCATAACCTAGGTATTCACGCTCAACCCTACTTATAGGCTTTCTCCCTTTGACCTCTCCTCCTAGAAGCGTCGCTAAGGTATCAGATCTGTACTGTCAGCCGATATGGTGTACCTCTAATCCGACCATCAAAAGGTGTACCTCTAATCCGACCATCAGAAGCAGTTGTCCACAACCTAGTGTCGGTTGTTTGGCTTCGACAAATCAAGACATTTCGTTCTGAATACTAAGGTAACAGGTAGTAACTCATATTTCAGTGCTAAATTTAATCTAAAAATACTATATACTCAGTTAGTTAATTATTAATTGATACATTTTGTTGTACAAGTAATTAGGTATTAAAATATCATTGTATTCTAATTGCACTCACTATTACAGTGGTTAACAATCGTTGCGAGATATTATGTTAGAATATCATATTTTGTCGTATTCCTATTATATTTTCATTTTTTCCCAAATTTTATGATTTGATTTCGTGTTGATCTATTCAATGAGAAAAGGACAAATTCGCTTATAAGTACATTTATGAAAAATAAAATAAAATCGAAGACCATTATTTTGGTTTGTTGATTATGTCAAGGAGTATAAAGCTTTTGCGTAGTCCTATTAGTTTTCATATTCGTAATATACGCATTTTAATTATTATTGATATTTATCTATGGAATCCATTATTTGAGTTTATAGTTTTCATAGTATTATTAGGGTGCTACTATTCACACCCCGATTTACACTTCGGGCCGCCAAAAATAAAAGCACCCCAAAATTTTCAAATTTCCTCTACTGGCCACCGTCTAAATTAATAACATAAAAATGGTGAGGCCACCAGTACCTTCATCTACACGAAAGCTTCCTTCCTTCATCTACAGGTTTAATAATGTTTTACACCATCGGATCAATGTACTCTGCAAATCAAATACCTAAAGTCAGATAGTTTAAGAAAAATTAGCATAATCCATTTTCATAACCACATTAGCAATTTTAATTTTTATAAATGATTACTTACTTCGTCGGTTGTAAAATAATTCTTCAAATCAACATCTATGTCTTTTGAGTCATTTGTTCGAACATCTTGCATCATATTATCACAATCATCATGTTAATCGTCCAATTTATCATCATTCAAATACTCCATCTATCAAACAACAAAAAAAGTTAATGCGTCAATTTGTAAAAGAAGATATGTAAGTTATACGGATAAAAACCTACAAGTCAAAACTTATATTGTCATTCTCTGTTACAACGTCGTCAAATTTAAAGTCATTCAAACTTGAAATTTTCAACGAAGCGGAAAAAATATCCTAAAATGCAATGGAAAACCCTAACCATTAAAAAAAACATAACAACATGTTTCTATAACATAACAGAAAACAATAAAAATCAAGCAATTCCAACCTCTTTTTTGTCTTCGTCTTCCATCTCTATTAGGCACAAAATAATATATGTTTTTGTTAGGGTTTGAAATTGTAGAGCACATTTTTTTAGGATAAGTATGATGGTGAATAACTGAGTGAAGGAATAATATATGGTGGCCAGAAGATTATAAAAAAAATCATTTGTATTAAATTTAGAAAGGTGGCCGAAAGTGTAAACCGGGGTGTAAATAGTAGCACCCTATTATTATAGGTTCACATGCCATGTTTTTATGTGAAATTCATGGTGTTAACATGACTCAAGCCAATGGAAGCTTTAGTCTTAGATATTCGTGTTAATGCATCATGCAACAACATGTGCGTATATAATAGATAGATCTTTGATTATTTTTCCCTGCATTTATTACCTCAGAGGAAAAATCCAATTTGATTTGTATAACATATTATATATGTACAGTATTCACCGTTTTTATACCATATAAATATTTTTTGTACAGCCATAATTATTAATATGATTTAACCTTAGTTATGCATTAAACCTATTGGTTATACATTTTTCAGAATTTGTTAAAATGTTATTTATTGATAAATTATATTGATATATGTTATATAATTTTCAATGCTATGCATGTCATATGATTTTTTGCTCTCCTTTCACATGAAAAACATGTTCATTGTGTAAAATTCTTCCATTTGTTTTTGTTTCTTTTGAATCGACAGAACTAAAACTTTGTTCTGTAAGGCCTTATAGATAATTTCATTTTTCATTCATTCTGTTGTTTGTAGTTCCATTATGTTAAAAATTAACAAAATTAATAATATACTTATATCCCATGATCAAGCAAATTCTATCTACTAATATATAAGAAACTCAATGATTTGGATGATTTATAGTGACCAACCACATGTAAAGTATCTTGAGGCAGTGGCTAGTTTTTCAAATGTTACATGCATATTTTATGTCATGCTAATACAAAATATATGTAATTAATTAAGATATACCAAAAATATTTTACTTTTTCTTCTATTAAAAAATATATCATGTCTATGCATAATAGAGTGTTTTCTTAATTAACATATTCATTATCCTAAGTTTTTTTTTGAATAAAATCAATTTAACTTGATGCATATTCCATATTTAATAATAAATAATCGTGTGCCTGTTTAGCTTACAACTCATTACCATTATAATTATTTGTCATGAATTTATAGAGTTTTGCTAAATAATGTAATTTAACTTCAATTACTCCAATCTTATAGGCTATACTAAATTCTCTAAGATAAAATTTATTATAAGTAATATTCAATATACAATTTCGTATATACGTTGTAATTTTGGTCTTCAGTTCATTGCACTTTACGGTACCACGCACACTTTTCAAATGAATCATCTATTTTTAAATATCAAAAAATTGATGGAGTACTATTGGCATTAAAACTTCGTTCACCTTTTTTTTGATGCAGTATTTAATTTGTGAAGATGGAAGTGAAGAAATAACTCAAGGGAAAAAATTATGTGCATTTAAGTCCAAAACCGATGAACCAAAATATTCGAATTAACACCATAAAAAGACAGGAACGACTCTAAGCTGTGCATATTTGACATATATTTTTCTTTCTAAAACCAAATAAATAAATCATATGATGATAATCAATGCTCTTAGGTTGAAGATTACAATTATTTATATAACTTATAAATCTACAAATACAAGTAGCATCTGTACAGATGTTTTTATTTACTCTTGAATTTATTCAAATGTAAAAATAGGCATTTATAGTGTAACAACCCGAAAAATCAGATCCAATTTAAAAAATTTATTTTAGTAATTTTAGCGAATTTTGAATATTCAAAATGATTTATTTCAAATAATAACGACTAGAAATTTATTTTGAATAGAATTAGAACGTATAATTTATTTAAATCGAAGTTAGAATATAAATATTTATTTTAATTATAAAAAGAATTGGAAATGGCGCGGTAGTTTAAAAATTCGATTTCAAATTTCAAATGAATGTACAGGATTCAAATAAACTGAATTTTAGTGAAACCAGGAATATTTGAATCTGTTCGAAAATATCTTTCCAACAAATTTGAAAAATTGAAATTTCATAGCGGGAATAAAATGTTATGCCCAGTTGAAAATTCAGAATAGTCGCTATGGAATTTTAGCCCTTAAAAATAGCGATTTCGCAAACGGCCTCCGTTTTCGATGAGACCACTTTTGTTGGATACGGAATGTCAAATTATTGTTGGATTCCAATTTCATAATTTTTGGAATCAGTATGTGAGCATGTTGAATTTAAACGTGTTTGGTCAATTAAGTTTGAATTTAATCGACTGAAAAATGACCGTTTTTCAAACGGTCTCCAAATTTGGCGAAATTAGTTTTGTTAGGACCGTATCGTTCTAAACATAGCCAGATTTATTTTTTTGGAATTTTTGGAGTCAGTATGTGGCCCCGATAAATTAAAATGTGCATTGAAATCAATTTTGAACGTTATATTAATTTATATTTTAATTCTGATGAAAACTGATCGTAATGGTCGAATTGGCTTACCAGACATATCCCATTGTGTCCGGAATGGGGTAGTTAGCAAGGGTGACAGTCATTAGAGTTCGTTTGGGGTTCGAATGCAAAATCCCCTTTTTGTGAATTAAATAATATAAAAATTTATATATAAATTAAAATAAGAAAACCCTAGCCCCTTTATTATCTCAAACCCGCTACCCCCTTACCTAGAACCCATCACTCCTCAATCCTAAGCCGCCGCCAGGCGATCGCGCCCCACCGCCACCTTTGGCGCGCTGCCGCTGACCATCCCCCTTTTGCGTTGCTCCTCCTTCCTCCCCTTTGCTCCCCCCTCTCCCCTCCGACCATTCGATCCCCAAATCGCGGTGACGCCGCTGCCAGACCCCCACAACCCACCGCCGCCTGCCACCATCGCCCATCCCCGACCACCGTGACCACCCTGGCCATCCCCTTCTTTCCCTCCGCCTTCTCCCTACCCCCTCGCTCTTAACTCGAGTAAACCCTTCCCAAAGCAACACCTCCGGCCACCATGGGTCCTGCCGACGACCACCATCATCACCCCGAGCCTCCTCCGCCACCCAACACCTCATGTGAGTTTTTATTATTATTTTATTTATTTATGTTATTAAAAATGCGATTTTTATTATATAACATCGATATATACGATTTTTATTATATGATTGACATGATAAAAATATGATTTTTATTCATATGAAAAGTATGACTTTTAATTACATAAAGGTACGATTTTTAACCACATAAAGATTAGATTTTTAGTTAGATAAAGTTATCATTTTTATGTATATGTAGCAACAATAAAAATATGAATTTTATATGCGAAACTGAATAATAAAAATATAATTTTTATATAAATGGCTTTGAAATAAAAATATGATTTTTATATATGAAGTAGCAAAATATAGAAACGTGATTTTTATTTTAGAAGTAGCAAAGTAAAAATATAATTTTTAGCGAAGTAAAAAAATAATTTTTAGCGAAGTAAAAATTGGATTTTTATTTATATAGTAGCAACCATAAAAATATGATTTTTATTGTTTGAATGGCAATAGAAAAATACGATTTTTGGTTTATAAAGTTATAATTTTTATATAAATAAAAATATGATTTTTATAATATAAACATTGTTTTAAAAATATAATTTTTAAATAGAAAATGACGCTATAAAAATACGATTTTTATATATGTAATGGCGTTGTAAAGATATGATTTTTAACATGAAAGCAGCGATATAAAAATATGAATTTTATGTTCAAAAAGAAATTATAAAGATATGATTTTTATTTTATGAATCACATTATAAAAATATGATCTTTAATGTAATATAGTGGCAATAAAAATGCGATCTTTATACATATGACTTTGTTTTAAAAAAATCGGATTTTTATATATGTGGCATTGAAATAAAAATGTAATTTTTAAATATAAACATCGTTGATTAAAAATATGATTTTTAATATAAATTTCGTGAAACAAATTGCGTTGGAATCAGAACAGCGAATCTGAGCAACGATAAGAAATGGAGGAGTGAATCCCAAAGGTGAGAACTTCTCACTTTAATTTTATTTTCTAGTTAAAATATACACTAGGATGCAGACGGTGCTTAGTAGCACCAGACACCCATCGTCCACAGACCATGGATGACTTGTTTGATTGTGTTGTGTTGTGGATATTGATTGTGCTTGTGACGTGAAAATAAAATAAAATATTCATGTGTTGAAATAAATATTTTAAAATTAAAAATATAATTTTTAATGTGTATATGAATAAAATAAATATTCATTTACAAATCGGACGATTTGTATTTATACACATATTTGACTGATATGGATTGGTACGATATATTTTACACATGTCTAACATTGTATTTCGAACTGTATGGTTGATCTCTACCAAATATATATCTGTTTGGTGGCAGAGAATTTATTCTCTTGCTTACCACCCTTCTGTGAGACGTACGAGCTCAGAGGTTATATATCGGCAGAAATCAATAGTACAGTATAGATTGTCGATGCAACATGTTATTGTTTCCAAAGTTAAATAATCATTAATATTGATTTTTGGAAAGATTAAAATTAAGTGGAGTTTTAATGAATCTTTAATTAGATTGAAAAGAGAATGTGATAATTTAAATGATCAAATTCGGGAAATGATCGAGAATGGAGTAGCACCAGTTTTGCTCCAAGCGATAGTTTAATCTTTAATTAGATCTGAACGGGAAATGGTAATTAATTTTACCGATAACACCGTGGTGTTAGTTATGGAGTAATACCAGTTTTGCTCCATGGGATGAATAGGTTGGGATTGGGAAATTAAATAGATGATTACTTCGGTGAGGTGCGTTAATCCCTACTAGTTTGGAAAACCGTAATATGGTTTGAATGATATCCAAAGGAAGATTAAAGGATAAATTTTAAAGAATTTATCTTTGATAAAATTAATGGGAACCTTTCCCAAAGGATATGAATATTTAAATAAAAGAATATTCAGAATTGGAATGAGGGGTGTGTTGTGTTTTTATAGCACTTGTTTACTATATACGCAAGTTATTCCAAAAGTTCGGGTTTATACCCATTCTGAATAACTGATTCGACGATGAAGACGGTGGTTGAAGACCGGAGGTCTTTACCTCGTTTGGATGATTACTAATGTCTTGATTGGGCAGTACACCCAAGACAAATTAATAAGTGGCGATCGTCCAGACGTAATTGGAGGTCGACCGGATATGCGAGGACCTCTCTCCTGTATTGGACATATGGGACGAGGAATAAGGTGCCTCCGGTTTTGTTCAGACCCAGAACGAACTTGTAAATGGATGTGTGTCTGACATTGGATTTTATTCTGTGTTGATTGATTTCTATATAATATATATCTGTTTGGCGGCGGAGAATTTGTTCTCTTTCTTAACACCCTTCTCTGAGACGTACGAGCTCTGAGGTTATATATCGATAGATATCATTCGCATGGCATGAATTGCCTATGTGGCATGCAGAGATGCAGTGATCAAGGCTTCTGTTGAAAAGCAGAGTCTTGTGGTTGATGATCAAAGCACGACCTTAAAGGGCATAGCTTTGTGTATAGCGTTAATTCACGAGCCTCACACCTCGGTATGAGTCAAAAACGGTATCGGACCGTTGGGAGAACATGACATTTCTTTCTAGCTATGGGTGGTGTCAGGGTTTTGCATGCTCTGACATTTTCATATTTTTACCTATGTGGTTGTTGGATTGCGAGGCGCCTAAGATATATCGGTCTCAACGGAGCCGATGGATATAGGTCCGATAGGACCGGGAAACGTGTGTTCAGGAATAACTAATCCTCAAACGTAAGGGAGAACCGGTCCAACTGATCCAAGGGTTACCCAGAGTGTGTAGTCCTGAGACATTGGCTAGAGTGTCTCGAAGCGGTGAGGAGCCATCCCTGACCTCGACTCATGACGGAAATCCAATTTCCAATACATTACATTTCGGTTTTGATTGTAGAGCCTAGTATTGGCGGCATGATACATGGTACCCATGCCACCTATGATTGATACATTTATATTTGAAATTGTTTTATACACTATGCACTTATGATAGTATCAAAATGATTTGTTTTTAAATGTACCAAGCATGTTTGGCTATTATAAGGGAAAACCCTATCCTCCGGCATGCGTTGCATTATGTGATGGGACCTGGGTCTTATAATAGCTTCATTTTTCCAAAAAGCATTGCGCTGTTTATTCTATGCACTAGTATTCTTGGGAGGAAACACGTTCCGTGTTATACGGCGTGGTCCCTTGATTTACTCTATTTAAAAGTAAAGTTTAAAATAATTGTTTTAGTTCTCACACCAGTCACATGACCGACTCGGAGTTTATTGTTTTAACCTAAACTCTGGGTGCCCCTATTTTCCACACGGGCAGCAAGTAGTTTTGGTTTTGCAGATTTATATTCACAGGATCCTGGTTTACAGCTGGAACTATATTCGAAAAGCTCTGTATCCGTTTATCTCTTTCGGTTGTGTTTTGTATTATTTTCCGCTGCTATGTAATGTATTTTAATCTCTGATATTTTACAATGTGTAAATTACTCATACTCTTTATATTCTTGTACTCTGATGTAAATTGTTGTAATAAGCAATGAAATGTTCTTCTTCTTGTGTTCTGATTTGTCATGTTCTCAATACAATCCAGACTTTCCTTTACGGGGAAGTTCGGGTCGTCTCAGTTTGGTATCAGAGCTTTGGTTTACAGAGCTCAGATAACAAGACACGTTAGAACCAAACGAACGAATTCATCAGAGATTGGATTAGTAATATCCAATGAGAATGACTCGTTATAGATAGGATCAGAAGTATCCTAGAACGAGTGTGAAGAGTGAAAATTTAAAAATCAGATTTAGTTTTGAAAATTTAATCTAATTATACGTATTTGAGTATTTTATTTTATTTTGGACAATCTAGTATATAAAGATTTTGCATATACGTCTCGCGAACGTGTATTCGAAGTCTCAAATATACTGGATAGATATAGAATCACGCTCTAGTCGCCCGGACAGGATTCTGATGATGGCGCGACATCATCAACATTTATTTTCGAGTTTCGAAAGTGAGGTGTCTATATATTTCCAATTGACTGGAGTGAGAACCAAAATTTAGATAGGGTTATTTGTTGTGACTTGGCATCAAAAATGGATATATATATATATATACATATAATTATGAATCTGAAAAGATAATCAACCAATTGATTGCTGGTTGTGCTGTTTGGTTATTGGTTTGATTAATTAAAATTTTGAACCATTAAGCCAAATTGAATCAAATATTGTACTGAGTTGGAAATTGTTTAGAAATGCATACATGTATATATACACATTGTTGAACATGTTATGGATAAACTGCTAAGAAGAGAAATAAAATTTTATGCCCGACAAATAGGTACGTGTTTACTAATTTTCTTTTTCTTTTAAAAGATTTATGAGCCTAAGGCTGACCGCTTGGCAATTTTCTTTTTTTTAAAGGGTTTATGAGCCTTAGGCTGGTCGCTTTGCAATTTTCTTTTTCTTTTAAAAGATTTATGAGCCTAAGCTGGCCGCTTGGCAAATTTTTTTAAAAGGTTTATGAGCCTAAGGCTGGCTGCTTGACAATTTTCTTTTTCTTTTAAAAAGGTTTATGAACCTAAGGCTGGCCGCTTGGCAATTTTTTTAAAGGTTTATGAGTCTAAGGCTGGCCGCTTGGTAATTTTCTTTTTCTTTTAAAAAGGTTTATGAGCCTAAGGCTGGCCGCTTGGCAATTTTCTTTTTCTTTTAAAAAGGTTTATGAGCCTAACGCTGACCGCTTGGCATTCTCTTTTCTTTTGGATTGGTGAGGGGCCTACGTGGCAAGTTGCGATTTTAAATGTCTCCCCGTACAAAGGAGGTTATGGCGAAAATTTTCAAAAATTTAGGGTGTTAGCCAAATTTTTGAAGAATTTGAAAATTCTTAGAAACTGAAAAGTTGAAGAATGAAAGCCAAACTGAAAGTTGTGTTGGTTAGTTAAACAACTTTCAGCTCCGTTCCTTTTCGAGGACGAAAAGATTTTAAGTGGGGGAGATTGTAACAACCTGGAAAATCAGAACCAATTTAAAATTTCTATTTTAGCAATTTTAGCGAATTTTGAATATTTAAAATGATTTATTTTAAATAATAATGACCAAAATTTATTTTGAATAGAATTAGAACGTATAATTTATTTATATCGAAGTTAGAATATAAATATTTATTTTGATTATAAAAGGAATTGGAAATGGCGCGGTAGTTTGAAAATTCGATTTCAAATTTCAAATGAATGTAAAGGATTCAAAATAAACTGAATTTTAGTGAAACTAGAAATATTTGAATCTTTTCGAAAATATCTTTCCAACGAATCTGAAAAATTGAAATTTCATAGCGGAAATAAAAAACTTATGCCCAGTTGAAAATTCAGAATAGTCGCTATGGAATTTTTGCCCTTAACGATAGCGATTTCGCAAACGACCTCCGTTTTCGACGAAATCACTTTAGTTGGATCCAGAATGTCAAATAATTGCTGGATTTCAATTTTCATAATTTTTGGAATCAATATGTGAGCGTGGTGAATTTAAACATGTTTGGTCAATTCAGTTTGAATTTAATCGACTGAAAAATGACCGTTTTTCAAACGGTCTCCAAATTCAATGAAATTAGTTTTGTTAGGACCGTATTGTCAAAACATAGCCAGAATTATTTTTCTGGAATTTTTGGAGTCAGTATGTGGCCTTGGTAAACTAAAATGTGCATTGAAATCAATTTTGAATGTTATATTAATTTATATTTTAATTTTGATGAAAACTGATCGTAACGGTCGAATTGCCTTACCGGACATATTCCATTGTATCCGGAATAGGGGTAATTAGTTAGGGGCGACAATCGTTAGAGTTCATTTGGGGTTCGAATGCAAAATCCCGTTTTTGTGAATTAAATAATATAAAAATTTATATATAAATTAAAATAAGAAAACCTTAGCCCTTTTATTATCTCAAACCCGCTACCCCCTTACCCAGAACCCATCACTCCTCAATCCCAAGCCGCCGCCAGGCGATCGCGCCCCACCGCCGCCTCTGGCGTGCTGCCACTGACCATCCCCCCTCGTTTTTGCGTTGCTCCTCCTTCCTCCCCCTTGCTTCTCCCTCTCCCCTCCGACCATTCGATCCCCAAATCACTGGGCCGCCGCCGCCAGACCTCCACATCCCACCGCCGCCTGCCACCATCACCCCTCCCCGACCACCGTGACCACCTTGGCCATCCCCTTCTTCCCCTCCGCCTTCTCCCTCCCCCTCGTTCTTAACTTGAGTAAAACCTTCCCAAAACAACACCTCCGACCATCGTGGGTCCCGCCGCCGACCACCATCATCACCCCGAGCCTCCTCCGCCACCCAACACCTCATGTGAGTTTTTATTATTATTTTTATTTATTTATGTTATTAAAAATGCGATTTTTATTATATAACATCGATATAAAAATACGATTTTTATTATTTGATTGACATGATAAAAATATGAATTTTATTCATATGAAAAGTATGATTTTTAATTACATAAAGGTACGATTTTTAACCACATAAAGATTAGATTTTTAGTTAGATAAAGTTATCATTTTTATGTATATGTAGCAACAATAAAAAAATGATTTTTATATGCGAATCTGAATAATAAAAGTATGATTTTTATATAAATGGCTTTGAAGTAAAAATATGATTTTTATATATGAAGTAGCAAAATATAAAAACGTGATTTTTATTTTAAAAGTAGCGAAGTAAAAATATAATTTTCAGCGAAGTAAAAATTGGATTTATATTTATATAGTAGCAACAATAAAAATATGATTTTCATTGTTTGAATGGCAATAGAAAAATACGATTTTTGGTTTATAAAGTTATAATTTTTATATAAATAAAAATATGATTTTTATAGCATAAAAATTGTTTTAAAAATATAATTTTTAAATAGAAAATAATGCTATAAAAATACGATTTTTATATATGTAATGGCGTTGTAAAGATATGATTTTTAACATGAAAGTAGCGATATAAAAAAATGATTTTTATGTTTAAAAAGAAATTATAAACATACGATTTTTATTATATGAATCGTATTATAAAAATATGATCTTTAATATAATATAGCGGCAATAAAAAAGCGATCTTTATACATATGACTTTGTTTTAAAAAAATTCTGATTTTTATATATGTGGCATTGAAATAAAAATGTAATTTTTAAATATAAACATCGTTGATTAAAAATATGATTTTTAATATAAATTTCGTGAAACAGATTGCGTTGGAATCAGAATATCGAATCTGAGCGACGATAAGAAATGGAGGAGTGGATCCCAAAGGTGAGAACTTCTCACTTTAATTTTATTTTCTAGTTAAAATATATACTAGGATGCAAACGGTGCTTAGTAGCACCCGACACCCGTCGTCCACAGACCATGGACGACTAGTTTGATTGTGTTGTGTTGTGGATATTGATTGTGCTTGTGACGTGAAAGGAAAATAAAATATTCATGTGTTGAAATAAATATTTTATAGTTAAAAATATATTTTTTAACGTGTATATGAATAAAATAAATATTCATTTACAAATCAGACGATTTGTATTTGTACACACATTTGACTGAAATGGATTGGGACGATATATTTTACACATCGCCCAACTGCACAAATAAATCTGTGTTTGTTGTTTGAAAACCCCACACGGGTATTGGGATGATATTTAACGTACACTAATCCCAATTATTTAGTTGTATGTCGATCGATTGGTTGACAAGTTGTTGTAAGCCTTGATTTTTATATTTAATGCTTATGCAGTTGTGTAATGCACTCTGGATGATAGTTGACTATATTTGATTGTTGTTGCATACATGTGTTGTACGAAATCCATATACATAAAATTATATGGTAGTTGACTGTGTCTGATTCCAGTTAGGAAAAACGAATATTTTAAATTAACGAATGTTTTAAATTGACGAATATAGAATATTTTAAAATAACTAATATTTTAAAATAATATTCAGTATTGGATCAAAATACGATTTTGATGTTCGATTTGGGATGGACACGAAAATATTTAAATATATGAAGCCGTGTTGGTTAGACTAACGCCATTTTGACGTGAACGATATTTATATCGATTTTATTCATTTTTATAATGAATATCGAAAAGGAAGTGATTTCAAAATCTAATGTTTTGAAAATATTATCATTTATATATTAATGATATGGAATATTCAATTTTGATTTGGAATTGAATGTGAAGTTGAAATCGTTCTGAAAACGAATTTAAAACGATTTATAAAATACTTTTTAAAAGGATATCGATATATATATATATATTATATTTAATGGCCTGAATAGAACGCGCCGCGCCGCGGCAGTTCGTGAATTTCGACTACTGACTTCGAACGGACATTACGGGAGATCCGACCGTCGGATTGTCCTAAAACTGGAACCGTTGGGTTCGTATCGAAAAGAACTTTCCGACGAATACAAGAGATTTGAAATCTAACAGTTGGATTTGGAATTAGTCCAAACCAAATTTGAAAAAGGTCGCTGTATGTGCAGTTCGATGACCGTTTATGGAAATCGACTGTACGGGCCTTGATAAAATTATTAAAAATATCAATAATTTGTGTAAAATCATAATAAATGATTTGGAAAGAATCGAGATGAAAAATTCCATATTTGAAAAGATAAAAATATATTTTTATCGAAATGAACTAGTTATGAACTAGAATTATAAATCCAATATTTTTAAAATAAATAAATTGGATTTGAAATGGTTTTAAAAATAACCAGAATTTCCAATATATGAATTGGAATGGATTTGAATCGAAGTTATCATCGGAATATTTCGATATTGGGTTCTATGATTATACGGATATTGTGGAGGAATTTGGAAGATATATGTATCGTTATTCCCAATACGATATTTGTTGATTTCCGAATTTGATATTGAGTATAAGCCGATATAATTTCTATTTAGAGCCTTGTATTTAATATTGAATTGGATTTTGGGTTTGTCATGAATGGTGTCTTCATTAACACTGTTCTTAAGCCCAGTGTGAAAAGAATAAATCTTTTAATTAAGATTATTAGTGTTTCCAGTTAATTAACATTTAATTCGAATAAAATGGAATTTGAATTGAGTTTATCGTGAGCTGTGTTTTTAACGACATTCGTTCTTTAACCCGATTTACAGTGAAATGAGATTTGGAATTTATAAATCTTTTTATTAAGATTTAATGGGAATTTTCCAAAGTAAAGTTTTCCAGTTTAGTATATTAAATTGCAATTGAATGGAATTCGATTTGATAATAATCGAAGTGAACTTATGTGGAGGAAGACTGTTAATACATATGGAATTTAAAAGGCTTTATCGTTATTCCATTTGTATTATAGGTCGGATACGGAAATTGATATCGATTATATATTGATTTGTTTTCCGTGAAGATTCCATTTTTATGGAAGAGAATTTGGGTTTGTTGTGAACTGTGTTTTAAATGACATTAGTTCTTTAACCAAGTTAAAGACAGGATTACATGTCTAACATTGTATTTCGAAGTGTATGGTTGATCTCTGCTAAATATATATCTGTTTGGTGGCGGAGAATTTATTCTCTTGCTTAACACTCTTCTCTAAGACTTACATGCCCAGAGGTTATATATCGGCATAAATCAATAGTACGGTGTAGATTGTCGATGCGACATGTTAGTGTTTCCAAAGTTAAATAATCATTAATATTGATTTTTGGAAAGATTTAAACTAAGTGGAGTTTTAATGAATCTTTAATTAGATTGAAAAGAGAATGTGATAATTTAAATTATCAAATTCGGGAAATGATCGAGAATTGAGTAGCACCAGTTTTGCTCCAAGCGATAGTTAAATCTTTAATTAGATTTGAATGGGAAATGGTAATTAATTTTACCGATAACACCGTGGTGTTAGTTATGGAGTAATACCAGTTTTTCTCCATGGGATGAATAGGTTGGGATTGGGAAATTAAATAAATGATTACTTCGGTAAGGTGCGTTAATCCCTACTAGTTCGGAAAACCTTAATATGGTTTGAATGATATCCAAAGGAAGATTAAATGATAAATTTTAAAGAATTTATCTTTGATAAAATCAATGGGAACCTTTCCCCCAAAGGACATGAATACTTAAATAAAAGAATATTCAAAATTGGAATGAGGCGTGTGTTGTGTTTTTATAGCACTTGTTTACTATATACGCGAGTTGTTCGGAAAGGCCGGGTTTATACCCATTCTGAATAACTGATTCGACGATATGTCGACGATGAAGACGGTGGTTGAAGACCGGAGGTCTTCACATCGTTTGGATGATTACTGATGTCCTGATTGGGCTGTACACCCAAGATAAGGTAATAAGTGGTGATCGTTCAGACGTACTTGGAGATCGACCGGATATGCGAGGACCTCTCTCCTGTATTGGACATATAGGACGAGGAATAAGGTGCCTCCGGTTTCGTTTAGACCCAGAACGAACCTTTAAATGGATGTGTTTCTGACATTGGATTTTATTCTGTGTTGATTTATTTCTATTAAATATATATCTGTTTGGCGGCGGAGAATTTATTCTCTTGCTTAACGCCCTTCTCTGAGACGTACGAGCTCTGAGGTTATATATCGATAGATATCAGTCGCATGGCATGAATTGCCTGTGTGGCATGCAGAGACGCAATGATCATGGCTAATGCTGAAACGAAGAGTCTTGTGGTTGATGATCAAAGCATGGCCTTAAAGGGCATAGCTTTGTGTATAGCGTTAATTCGCGAGCCTCACACCTCGGTATGAGTCAAAAACTGGATCGGACCATTGGGAGAACATGACGTTTCTTTCTAGCTATGAGTGGTGTCAGGGTTTAGCACGCCCTGACATTTTTATATTTTTACCTATGTGGTTGTTGGATTGTGAGGCACTGCGGATATATCCGTCTCTACGGAGACGATGGATATAGGTCCGATAGGACCGAGAAACTTGTGTTCAGGAATAACTAATCCTCAAACATAAGGGAGGACCGGCCCAACCGATCCAAGGGTTACCCAGAGTCTGTAGTCCTGATACATTGGATAGTGTCTCGAAGCGGTGAGGAGCCATCCCTGACCTCGACTCATGACGGAAATCCAATTTCCAATACGTGACATTTCGGTTTTGATTGTAGAGCCTAGTATTGGCGACATGATAGATGGTACCCATGCCGCCTATGATTAATAAATTTATATTTGAAATTGTTTTATACACTATGCAATTATGATAGTATCAAAATGATTTGTTTTTAGACGTGCCAAGCATGTTTGGCTATTATAAGGGAAAACCCTATTCTCCGGCTTGCGTTGCATAGTGTGATGGGACCTGGGTCTTAAAATAGCTTCATTTTTCCAAAAAAGCATTGCACTCTTTATTCTATGCACTAGTATTCTTGGGAGGAAACCCGTTCCGTGCTATACGGCGTGGTCCCTTGATTTACTCTCTTTAAAAGTAAAGTTTAAAATAACTATTTTAGTTCTCACAACAGTCACATGACTGACTTGGAGTTTATTGTTTTAACCTAAACTTTGGGTGCCCCTATTTTTCACACGGGCATGTAGTTTTGGTTTTGCAGATTTATATTCAAAGGATCTTGGTTTACAGCTGGAACGATATTCAGAAAGCTCTGTATCCGTTTATCTCTTTCAGTTGTGTTTTGTATTATTTTCCGCTGCTATGTAATGTATTTTAATCTCTGAGATTTTACAATGTGTAAATTATTCATACTCTGTATATTCTTGTACTCTGATGTAAATTGTCGTAATAAGCAATGAAATGTTCTTCTGTTTGTGTTCTGATTTGTCGTGTTCTCAGTACAATCCGGGCTTTCCTTTACGGGGAAGTTCGGGTCGTCTCATATAGAATCATAAATGTATAGAAAACTAATGAGATGGTATTGTCTCCATGTCTTTCTAAGATGATAAAGTCCAAAGTTTAAAGTAAACAATTAGAAATAATATTAGAAAAGTGCAAAATCCATCTTTTAAGTCATCTACGCAATGGTAATTTTTACAATTGAATCAATCTAACCATTTCAACTTGAATTTTAGTGGAAATTGTTTGACTATGTGATTGGTAAAGTGAAACGACCCAAACTCCCCCGTAAGGGGAAGCCCGGATTGAGTTGAGAACACGACAAATCAGAACACAAACATAAAAAAAATTCAGTGCTTATTAAAAACAATTTACATCAGAGTACAAGAATATACAGAGTATGAATAAATAATATACATCAGAAAATATCAGAGATTTAAAATTACAATGCAGTGGAAAAATAATACATAACACTGCTTGAAGAAATACACGGATACAGAGCGTTCCGAATATAGCTCCAGCTCTAAACCAGGATCCTGTAAAAATAAATCTGCAAAAACCAAAACTACTAGCTGCCCGTGTGGAAAATAGGGGCACCCAAAGTTTAGGTTAAAACAATAAACTCCAGGTCAGTCATGTGACTGGTGTGAGAACTAAAATAGTTATTTAAAACTTTGCTTTAAAATAGAGTAAATCAAGGGACCACGTCGTATAACACAGAACGGGTTTCCTCCCATGAATACATGTGCATAGAATAAACAACGCAATTCTTTTTGGAAAAATGAAGCTATTATAAGACTTAGGTCCCATCACACAATGAACGCAAGCCGGAGGATAGAGTTTTCCCTTATAACAGCCAAACATGCTTGGTAGGTTTAAAACAAATCATTTTGATATTACCATAAGTGTATAGTGTATAAAACAACTTCAAATATAAATGTATCAATCATAGACGGCATAGTATCCCATGCTACTATGTCGCCCTATTAGTTCTGCAATTAAAACCGAAATGTCATGTATTGGAAATTGGATTTCCGTTATGAGTCTAAGAAAGGGATGTACTCCTAACCGCTTCGAGACACTCTAGCAAATGCCTCAGGACTGCACACTCTGGGTAACCCCAGGATCCTCCAAGGCTAGTCCTCCCTTACGTTTGAGGATTAGTTATTCCTGAACACACGTTTCCCGGTCTTATCGGAAGTATCCATCGGCTCCGTAGTAACCGATATATCCGAGGCGCCTCGCAATCCAACAACCACATATGTAAAAATAATAAATGTCTGGGCTCCATACCATGACACCACCCATAGCTCGAAAGAAACGACATGTCCTCCTCGGGTCCCTTATCCCGTTTTTGACACATATCGAGGTGTGAGGCTCGTGAATTAATGCTATACACAAAGCTATGCTAGATTAAAGGCGTTCAATGATCATCAACCACAAGACTCTGCTTTTCAACAGAAGCCTTGATCATTTGCATCTCAGCATGCCACACAGGCAATTCACGTCTTGCGACTGATGTCTATCATATATAGCCTCTGAGCCCGTACGTCTCAGAGAAGGGCATTAAGCAAGAGAATAAATTCTCCGCCGCCAAACAGATATATATTTAATAGAAATCAATCAACACAGAATAAAATCCAACGTCAGACACACATCCATTTACTAGTTCATTATGGGTCTGAACGAAACCGGAGGCACCATATTCCTCGTCCCATATGTCCAATACAGGAGAGAGGTCCTCGCATATCCGGTCGATCTCCAAGTACGTCTGGACGATCACCACTTGTTACCTCGTCTTGGGTGTACAGCCCAATCAAGAAATCAGTAATCATCCAAACGATGTGAAGACCTATGGTCTTCAACCACCGTCTTCATCGTCGACTTATCGTCGAATCAATTATTCAGAATGGGTATAAACCCAGCCTTTCCGAATAACTCGTGTATATAATAAACAAGTGCTATTAAACACAACATACGCCTCATTCCAATCCAGAATATTCTTTTATTCAAATATTCTTATACTTTGGGAAAGGTTCTCACTAATTTTGTCAAAGATAAATTCTTTAAATTTATTCTTTAATCTTCCTTTGGATATCAATTCTAAACCAAATTAAGGTTTATCCAAACAAGTCGGGATTAGCGAACCTTACCGAAGTAATCATTTGTTTAATTTCCCAATACCAATCTATTCATCCCATGGAGCAAAACTGGTAATACTCCATATTTAACACCACGGTGTTATCGGTAAATTTAATTACCGTTTCACGTTCAAATCTGATTAAAGATTTAACTAGCGCTTGGAGTAAAACTGGTGCTGCTCCATTCTCGATCATTTCCCGAATTTGATAATTTAAATTATCACATTCTCTTTTCAATCTAATTAAAGATTCATTAAAACTACACTTAGTTTTAATCTTTCGAAAAATCAATATTAATGATTATTTAACTTTGGGAAATCAAGCATGTCGCATCGACAATCTACAACGTACTATTGATTTCTGCCTATATATAACCTCTAAGCTCGTACGTCTTAGGGAAGGGTGTTAAGCAAAAGAATAAATTCTCCGCCACCAAACAGATACATATTTAGAAGAGATCGACCATACAGTTTGAAATATAATGTTAGACATGTAATCCTGTCTTTAACTGGGTTAAAGAACTAATGTCATTTAAAACACAATTCACGATAAACCCAAATCACATTCCATTAATTGTGGATTCTTCACGGAAAACAGATCAATATATAATCGATATCAATTTCCGTGTTCGACTAATAATATAAATGGAAAAATGACAATGCCTTTTAAATTCCATATATATTAACATTCTTCCTCCACAGAAGTTCATTTCGATTATTATCAAATTGAATTCCATTCAATTCCAATTTTATATATTAAATTGGAAAACTTTACTTTGGAAAATTCCCATTAAATCTTAATAAAAAGATTTATAAATTCCAAATCACATTTCACTGTTAATCGGGTTAAAGAACCAGTGTTATTTAAAACACCCCTCACGATAAACCCAAAAACCAATTCTTTCATTCAGTTCCAATTAAATCTCAATTAATTGGAAAACTTCACTAAATCTTAATTAAAAGATTTATTCTTTCCTCACTGGATTTAAGAATAGTGTTAATGAAGAAACCATTCACGACAAACCCAAAATCCAATTCAATATTAAATACTAGGCATTGAATAGAAATTATATCGGCTTATATTCAATATCAAATTCTGAAATCAACAAATATCATATTGGGAATAACGATATATATATCTTCCAAATTTCTCCACAATATCCATATAATCACGAAATCCAATATCGATATATTCCAAAGAAAATTTCGATTCAAATCCATTCCAATTCATATACTGGAAATTCTAGTTATTTTTAAAACCATTTCAAATCCAATTTATTTATTTAAAAATATTGGATCAAAATTCTAGTTCATTACTAGTTCATTTTGATAAAAATATATTTTTATCTTTACGAACGTGGAATTTTTCATCCAAATTCTTTCCAAGTCATTTATTATGATTTTATACAAATTATTAATATTTTTAATAATTTTATCAAGGCCCGTACAGTTGATTTCCATAAACGGTCATCGAACTACACTTACAGCGACCTTTTCCAAATTTGATTTGGACATAATTCCAAATCCAACCGTTCGATTTCAAATCTCTTATATTCGTTGGAAAGCTCTTTTCGATACGAACCCAACGGTTCTGGTTTTAGGGGAATCCGACGGTCGGATCTCCTGTAATGTCAATTCGAAGTCAATGGTCGAAATTCACGAACTGCCGCGGCGCGACGCTTTCTATTTAGGCCATTAAATATATAATATATATATATATATATATATTTCATCGATTTCCATTTAAAACGTATTTTATAAATTCGTTTTAAAACGATTCCAACTTCATTTTCAATTTTAAATCAAAATTAAGTTTTCCTTATCATTATAATATATAAGTGATAAACTTTCAAAATATCAGATTTTGAAATCATTTCCTTTTTGATATTCCATATAAAAATGAATAAAATCGATATAAATATCGTTCACGTCAAAATGGCGTTAATCTAATCAACACGGCTTCATATATTTCAATATTTTCATGTCCATCCCAAATCGAACATCAAAATCACATTTTGATCCATTACTGAATATTATTTTAAAATATTAGTTATTTTAAAATATTCATAATTTGTCATTTTAAAATATTTGTTCTTTCCGAATTGGAATCAGACACAGTCAATTACCATATAATTTTATTTATATGGATCTCATACTCACAGGTACACAACAATAATCAAACATAGTCAACCATCATCCAGAGTGCATTACACAACTGCATAAGCATTAAATATAAATAATTAACGCTTACAACAGCCTGTCAACCAATCGATTGACATACAACTAAACAATTGGGATTAGTGTATGTCAAATATCATCCCAATACCCTTGTGGGGTTTCAATCAACACACACCGATTTTATTTGTGCAGTTGGGCGATTTGTAAAATATATCGTCCCAATCAATATCAGTCAAATGTGTGTACATAATCC
Organism: Allium sativum; assembly: GCA_030737875.1. Classification (NCBI taxonomy): domain Eukaryota; kingdom Viridiplantae; phylum Streptophyta; class Magnoliopsida; order Asparagales; family Amaryllidaceae; genus Allium; species Allium sativum. The sequence continues at coordinate 169,787,810 of CM060923.1, forward strand.
AATCGTCCGATTTGTAAATGAATATTTATTTTCATTCATATACTCGTTAAAAATTAAAATTTTAACGATGAATATTTATTTAAACACATGAATATTTTATACAGTTCATTTATACAGTAAAAATGATATTTTTATTATTCTAATATTTTTAGAAAATTTCGGCAGCATAATGGCGCGATACTAGAACCGGAATAAGGTCTAGCCTTATCCCTCGACTAATAATGGCTCGCACCATATACAAACCAAATTCTAATCAATTCAATTCACATCCCAAATCAAATTCAACCAATTTATCAATCAAAATAAACAACCTAACATCCATGGTTTCAATCAAAGGTGTCGGGTGCTTCTAAGCACCGTCTGCATCCTAGTATATATATTTAACTAGAAAATTAAATTAGAGTGAGAAGTTATCACCTTTGGGATCCACTCCTCCATGCTTTTCTGAATTTCTGAAAAGTTTGGATTTGCCTGAAATTCCAACACAATTTTTTTCATGTTGTTCATAGTAAAAATCACATTTTTAATATGATGTTTATATATATTTAAAAATCGCATTTTTATACCACTACAATATATATATATCGAATTTTTATCTCATAACCATATGCATAAAAGTCATATTTTTATAGTGATGTTCATATCATAAAAATCAAATCTTTATAGTGATGTTTACATTATAAAAATAATATTTTTATATCGATGTTTAAATTATAAAAATCATATTTTTATGACGCTACATACATAATAAAAATCATATTTTTATTTCAAATCTACATTATAAAAATCAAATTTTTACCATGCTACTTCTATATAAAAATTAAATTTTTATCTTGCTTCTATATAAATAAAAATAATATTTTTATTCACAATTATATAAATAAAATTCAATTTTTATAATATCTCTACATGTATAAAAATCACATTTTTATCTCTCTATCTTCAGAATAAAAAATCATATTTTTTTCGCTACTATATACATAAAAATCATATTTTTATATTAATAAACATCATATCTTTACATTAACAAAAATCATACCTTTTCGTTAACAAAAATCAGACCTTTACATAATAAAAATCGGATCTTCACATAATAAAATTGGAAAAACTCACTGTTGTTCGTTGGGGAGGGAGGAGGTGGGGCGCAGGTGGTTGCAGGTGGTGGTGGGAGGCTATGGCAGGCGGTGGTGGGGGCCCCATTGGCTGGCGGTTGGCTGTTTTGGGTTAGGGCTCGATTTAGAGAAGAAAGAGAGAGGAGAGAGAGAGATAATGGGAGGGGTGGTGGCCTGAGGGAGGCGCGACGGCTTGGTGGATGGCCGATGACGGGGAGCGGCGGCGCCAGGAAGGTCGGAGTCGGCGGATCTCGATGGAGAGACAGGCAAAAAGGGGGGCTGCAGTATTTTTTCAATTTGACCGATGGAGATAATGAGGGGTTTAACCTAGTTTTTATATATATTTAATTCAAATTAATTTTAGAAGATACTTTTTCACTTGAATTCCAAATCGAACCCAACGACTGTCGCCCTAGCTAATTACCCCCATTCCGGACACAATAGGATATGTCCCGCAAGCCAATTAGACTGTTTTGATCCGTTTTCATTTAAATTAAAATATTAATCATTATATTGAATTTTAAATGTACATTTCAATTTACCGGGGTCATATACTAACTCCAAAAATTACAGAAAAATTATTTCTATCTTTGTATTGACGATATGGTCCTAACAAAACTAATTTCGTCGAATTTGGAGACCGTTTGAAAAATGGTCATTTTCTGGTCGATTAAATTCAAACTAAAAGTACTAAACGCGTTTTAATTTGTCACGCTCACATATTAATTCAAAAAATTATAAATTTTGGAATATAGTAATAATTTGACATTCTGGATCCAACAAAAGTGGTTTCGGTGAAAACGGAGGTCGTTTGCAAAACGGCTATTTTTAAATATATATATTCCATAGCGACTATTCTGATTTTTCAACTGGACATAACTTTTTATTACCGTTATGAAATCTGGATTTTTCACATTCGTTAGAAATATATTTTCAAACAGATTCAAATATTTCAGGTTTTACTGAAATCCGATTTATTTTGAATCCTATACATTCATTTGAATGTTGAAATCGAATTTTCAAACTACCGTGCCATTTGGCACGTTATATATTCAAAATAAAATTATTCGTTCTAACTTCGTTTAAAATAAATTTTTAGTCGTTATTATTTAAAATGAATCATTTTAAATATTCAAAATCCATTAAAATTGCTAAAATAAAAATTTAAAATTGGTTCTGATTTTCCGGGTTGTTACAATCTCCCCCACTTAAAATCTTTTCGTCCTCGAAAAGGAACAGAGCTGAAAGTTGTTTAACTAATCAACACAACTTTCATTCAGGCTTTTATTCTTCAACTTTTCAATTTCTAAGAATTTCTAATTTTTCAAAATTTTGACTAACACCCTAAATTTTCGAAAAATTTCGCCATAACCCCTTCTGTACGCGGAGACCTTTAAAACCACAACTAGCCACGCAGGGCCCTCATCATCCAAAAAGAAAAGGCCAAGCGGCTAGCCAATCGGCTCATAAAATCATCTAAACCCAAGAAATATAGTAAACATGTACCTATTTGTAACACCCCACCTCCGCCAGGGTGACTCTTGCAAGCACTCTGACTTTGGAGGGGCTTTTGAATCAGGTAAACATGCATAATGATATATCAAGGCAGAACAAGAACATATGTATATATGTAAACAGAGTAAATAAGATAAGTAAAGCAGCGGAAGATTTCAAACCATTTCAAAACAAGTCTGGTACAACATAATGTTAACTTTCCAAATACACAAGTCTAGATAAAAACAACATCACTGAAAAACTGAAATACATAAGTACTATCCCCAAAATAAGTGATAACCATAGCTAGCTTCATGTCAAGACCGTACATGAGCTAAAATCCCACAAGCAAGCGATCAGAAATCCAAGCTAAGCTCCACTATTCCCTCCCTGAGAACCTGGGGGGGAAACGGAAGAAAAGAGGCGAAAGAAAACAGATCAGTCAAAAAGACTGAGTAAGCCCTACAACAATCAATGTAAACTGATAAAGTTAACTGGCATGAGAAGCAGGTATGATCATAAGGATAACAACATACTAGCATGATGATTAACTAACAAGGTAGATAAAGGTGTCATCGCACAATCAGGTTTCAGGTTTTGCACCACAGGTGTACTAGCAAACTAACATGACTTGAATAAACAAGTATTGATCCCTTGGCCCAAGCTTTGGCCCAATAATATGAAGTGACCCTCATACGAGGTCAAATCAAACGGTCTAGTCGATCGGCTCCCTATAAGCCTAACTCGTCATGTGTTGGTGTCCATACGGCCAACCATAATTGTAGTCAGACTGTGCCGGGTCTCCCGTCGGGTGTATCAAGCCCTAGGGTGTCAACCCCTGGACACCATAAACATAAGCGCACAGTCTCGATCTACTGGTACCCGTGCATGTTTTCCCCGGCTTCGGACTATGTGCACGACCATAGTCCGCCCGGAACTACACCGGCGTACCCATCTGCCGTCGTTTTTGGTCTCTTACCTCAAGTCCAGTAATTGTGCCCCCACCCTAGCCTAGACCCTAGGGCCATAATGATACGAACTTGGGATTACTGCTGGAGTGGACCCCCATTGCTAGGATTTTCTAGTGGGTTAAGTACGGTTTAACCCTCTCGCTAATCATGGATTAACTTGGTTAAGTGTAACGATGAGTTCACGACTTAACCCTGATTAATCTACCAAGCCCAAATTGGTTAAGTATTAAGTGGACCATGACTTAACCCTAATCATGAGGCATTAATTAATTAATGCGCCTTAACCTCTCACATTAGACCTTTGTTGTGGTTACTAGTTAAGCCGGGCGGGTCCGGGTAGCTTTACACCACAACTTGGTCTAACCTCGGGTTCAAGGTACAACATGGCCAACTTCTCACATTGGGTCCTATCGTTTGTAGCAACTAGTTAGGCCGGTCGGTTCCGGGTAGTTTTACGCTACAAACTCAACCCAACCTCGAGTTGGTCACACTTATCTTTTCTAAGTGTCATGTCCATCATGTTTCCAAAACATATTACAAGTTTTCAAGCATTTGGGTAGACCTAACTTAATAGGTAAATTCCCAATGGGTAGACCTAACTTAATAGGTAAATTCCCAATCTTATGTTTTTATGTCTTTTAAGTTTACCCAACCCCAAACGCAATCCCATCGCTTACATATCGCAATAGCGCAAAAAGGATAGAAAGAGGGAACTTGGCATAATCATGACATAAAGGTGTTGAAGCCACAAGTTCAACATGGTGGCATATGAAATGTACATATGTTCATATACTTGCATTAGGCCTCAAAAGCATGCATAAAACCAAACTTAGCATATTGGTGATACATGGTGATAAATGACATGTAGAAATGGCCATAAGTTCGCATTTAGCCTCACATGCAAGTTATCATAAGGGATATGATAACTTACATGTTTCCAAAATGCAACCTTTAGCATAAAGATTGAAGCTTTATGTTCATATACTCAAGATAAGCTTGCATAACATGATAACATGAACAAAGTGATCAACCCAAACTTGCATAACATACATGGCAACTTGCATATCATAACATAGCAAACTTGCATAACATAACATGGCCAACTTGCATATAAACTTGCATATCATAACATGATAAACTTGCATATCATAACATGGCAAACTTGCATATAAACTTGCATATCATAACATGATAAACTTGCATATCATAACATGGCAAACTTGCATAACATAACATGATTAACTTGCATATCATAACATGGCAAACTTGCATATAAACTTGCATATCATAACATGATAAACTTGCATATCATAACATGGCAAACTTGCATAACATAACATGATTAACTTGCATATCATAACATGACATACTTGCATAACATAACATGATAAACTTGCATATCATAACATATCAAACTTGCATAACATGACTTAGTAAACTTGCATATCATGGCAAACTTGCATATCATACATTTAACTTTAGAGTTTAAGTATGAAAGTAGAATAGGGCTTACAATGCTTATGATGACACAAAAATATGACAAAGCCCTTATGCAATCAAATAGACCCAAAATGCAAGCTCTAATAGAAAATCCCTTGAGCCAAAATGATCAAAACACTTGTATGCATGGAAAATCTCTCATAGAAATTTGTTTAGGAATTTATGAAGAGAGTGAAGGCCATGAGAGGATTGATTTTGCCATAGTTTAGTTACTTGAATGAATAATGATGATTTAGGGTTAGGTTAGGGCCTTATTTATAGAGATTAGGATTAGTTTTAGCCTTAGGATTAAACCCTAGTTCCAATCTCAGCCCTTAAAACCGAATCTGGCCCCCAAACTCAACACAAACCCAAAATGGTGCACCAGGCAAAACTGCCCGGCTGGACCAAGTCGACAGCCAAGTCGACAGGGCTGTCGACTTGGGTCCAACCAAGTCGACTCCCAAGTCGACAGGGCTGTCGACTTGGGTGCTCTGGCGGGAATTTTCCCGCCTGGCCCAATCTTACCCTAATCTCCAATTTCAAACTTGAATTTGAAATCTGTTTTTACTTTGGAATTTTCTGAAAACTTCGTTGGGCCTTAATCGGGTCATACGGACTCCGATTTTCGAAAACTCGGACTCTATTTCGCGTATTTTTCCGAGACGAACGCAATGGCATGGCCCGTTTCCCTTGATTCAGATTTTAGAATTAAATTCTGCCTCGATTTATGTTATAACAGGTTATTGAAAATACGGGTTGTTACATTCTCCCCTCCTTAAAGGATTTCGTCCCCGAAATCTTCAAGTTGGGAAGAACGTATCCTACCATCCAATCATCCATCTACTCAAAACATCATCCACGAGCAATCATTGTCCTTACAAGATTCTAAATGTTGTATGAACATATGCAAAGGTGTGTGTATATGTACTTATCTAATGCAAATATTATCAATGCGAATTATGTTAGTGAAATGAATCCATATGTATGCAATTCCTAACATAATGTATAACATCTATATGTGTGCACATAACATACATCCATATGCAACATCCATGTGATAACACAAAAATTTTCATCCATGAATAAGCGTAAACACTCATGCATATGCAATATGAGGAGTGTGTGAGCCGATCTAGTGCCTAACGTGTATAATGCATCCACGAGTAACCATTTGCAAACACTTGCAACCACTTGCAACCATCAAGCATAACATGTTTCAAACACATGTTTCATCCAAAGGGTTTCTACCTAAGGTTCTCATGACAAGATTAACATGATATAGATAGCAAAAGAAAGATATGCTACAAAGAGATCGGGAGGATAAGCAAGATATACTCCTTTTGGATTACAAGAAATCCCTTCCTAACCCAACCCATATTCTATAAAAGCCCAAAAGGTTTAGTCAACCTAACGGACCCCTTCAAACCCTGACATGTATTACCTCCCGACAGAAATAGGACCGAGAATGGGACCGAGAGGATATACGGAAAAAGATAACATGCGAGTAAGTTCCACCGGAAAACAAGGATCAAGGATATGCTCTTAAAAAGAGATATGATGCGCGTATCTAGCCTTTAGTCTTCTAAGTCACGTTTCCTTGAGCTTAACTCCATTGTTCTTTGACCGTCTTTTACCTCATGATTTCTTAGCTTCTTAACTCTTATTTCCAAATATGTAGTTGGAACCCATTTCATTGTCGCCTCTCGTCTTCCTTTTTCACTTACTCTTCCATCATTCTTGGCTTAAACATAACTATGACCTCATGGTTTCATGCAAGCTCTCCAAAATTCACCAGTGAATCCTGGATCTCGTTTACTTACTATAAAGTATTCCACGCAGCAGAACTTTTCTTAAAAATACCAATCCACGTTGCCAATTGCTCTTACTAACGTGATTTTCTATAACTCATGTTTGAACGAAATGAACCATCCGCCTGCGAATGATAGGCCGTACTTAGATTCAATTGCTTGCCCATGACTTCCCGTAGACTATCTCAAAACTGGCTAGTGAAAATTGAGTCATGGTTACTAACTATCCTTTAGGGAACCTCGTGCAACCGCTTTATTTCTTGAAAGTAAACTGTCGCTAGTTATGATGCAGTCCTTTCGCTCTTTACCGGAGTGAAATGAGCACTCTTCGTGAGTTTACCTACTATGACCCACATGCTCGTATTCCCATTTCTTGATCTAGGCAGTCCATCCACGAAATCCTTCGTGACGTTTTTCCTACTTCCATTGCGGGGACCTCCAATGGATGTAATAGCCCCCCCGGGCTTCTATGACTCGGCCTTTAACCTGTTGGCACAACATGCGCCTTGGGACAAACTCGGCCACCTCCTCGAGTGATGTGCTTCTTCAAGAACCTTCTTTCTCTCATTGTGTCTTAGCCATCCCTTGTCATCTATAGCGAGGTGACTTACCATCTCGCCTCGAATCATCTTGTCCACGATCTCGACTAACTGCGGGTCTTCTTTCTGTGAAGTCCCTACTTGATCCAGAAGGGTAGGTCTAAGCTCAAGGGACGCTAACTAATTAATTAAACTGAGAAAGCTTCTTACTTCACTTGTCCTCGTCGGAGCTTTCCGATCTTGAACCGCGACCATTTTAGCAGGATCCACTACTAAGCCTTGCTTAGAAACTATGTGCTCAAGAAATCTAACTTCTTTTTCTCCAAAATGACATTTGGAGGACTTTGCTTTCAACTGATGCGCTCTAAGCGTATCCATCACCTCCTTGAGATGTCTAGCATGTTCTTCGGAAATGCTTCATCGTATGAAGTTCTTCTCAAGCAACTCCTTGACTTTCTTTCTTAACTCTCATCTTGCGGGGCCATGTGCCTAACCGGCCACAAAACTATCTTGGCATTATCAACCAGATAAATGCGGAAATCTATCTCTCGCTTAGGGGTAACCCCCTTCACTTCACCCAAGACATCAGGATATTCTCGGACCACCCTCACCGATTGCAAACTATCGATAGACGAGTTGAGGGATTCAAGATAACACAACATGACGGGACCCATAGGGTTACTAGAAATTTTTAAGGTATTACCGAGGCGAGTCATGAGCCTCACAACCCTATGCTCAAAAATCAAGGATGGCTCCAAAACTGGACAACCCATCCATGCCCAAAATCAACCCATACCCCATGAAACCGAGAATATAAGCATCACACGAGAACTCTACACTCCAGATAGAGATTTTCAAATCCATGTAGATAATAGACAAATGGGCGTAAACCCCAATTGGATTTGAAACACACACGGGATCATAAACTAGACTAGTACTTAGGTGCAAACTCTCAACTAGATCAGATGAGATAAAGCTATGCGATGCACCAGAATCAAACAAGGTACGAACTGGAAAATCAGAAATATATACAAGGCTCTCAACAGAAATACTACCTCGATCGGGAACTGGAGCGGTATTGAGAGCATGAACTTGCCCTCCTGAAGGTCCAGCACGCCGAGTCTGACCCTGGCCTTGCCCTTGCTTCTTCGGGCAATCCTTACTGAAATGTCCAGTCTCACCGCAGAAAAAGCATTCACCATTCTCCCTTTTCCTCTTCTTACAATCCTTAATAAGATGCCCAACTGAACCGCAATAATGGCACTTCCCCTTGTTGTTCTTGCCCTTGTTGTTGTTCCCCTTGTTGCCTTGACTCTTGTTCTTGTTCTTGTTCTGATTGCCTTGACTGCTCTGACCACTTGGATTTCCCTGATTTCCTTTCCACTGGGAATCAGTCTTCTTGGCTTGAGTATCATTCATCTTGATCTCTTTCTTGACATCTCCCTGAAGTAACGCCATATCAACCAAGCTCTCAAACGTGGCCCCATGGGGAATATGTGACATAGCCAATCCCTGCAACGGCTCATTCAATCCTCTAGCAAAACGAAGAGCCTTCTTCTGAGGAGTATTCACCATATCCAAGCCAAAACGAGCTAACTGATTGAACTTGTTCACATATTCTTTGACAGACATATCTTCTTGTTTCAAAGTTATGAACCTCTCCATTTGCAGATTCTCCTCAGCAGAAGATAGAAACTTAAGCACGAACCTTGCCCTGAAATCGGCCCAAGTCTCAACATGCCTAGTACCATTGGTGACTTCCCACCAATAAGCGGCTTCATCCTTCATAAGCCAAACCGCCAACAAGATCTTCCTCTGATCGTCTAACCCAAAGATAGCAAATAAATCCTCGGTCTCTTTCAACCAATTTCTGGCCTCTACAAAAGTCTCAGTGCCTTGAAAGTTCTTGCCACCCATTGCTTTGAAATCTTTGCAAGTCTTTGCGAAGTCAGCTTGAGGATGCTGAGGGGGAGGAGGAAGAGGAACCTCAGCGACAGGAGGAGGAGGAACATTAACTACCGGAGGAGGAGGAACATTAACTACTGGGGGAGGAGGAGGAGGAACATCTGCGGGGCCGGCTTCGGTCGCCCTAGCCTCCAAAAGTCTCCTATACCAAACAGGTACGTGTACTCCCTCCGGAATGGCAAAGTTATCGGCCATACTGAAAACGAAGAAAAAGATAGATTCAGAATGGAGAAAAACGAAGGAATTTTTGCTAATGGCTTTCTGGGGAATAGCCTTTAAAATAAACTAGACTTTTCTTTGGAAAATACTTTATACTTGGTTTTGAAAATAGTTTTCAAAAAGTTTTAAAAAACCTTTTTGTCCCTTCTCGTAAACCATATGCTCTGATACCAAATGTAACACCCCACCTCCGCCAGGGTGACTCTTGCAAGCACTCTGACTTTGGAAGGGCGTTTGAATCAGGTAAACATGCATAATGATACATCAAGGCAGAACAAGAACATATGTATATATGTAAACAGAGTAAATAAGATAAGTAAAACAGCGGAAGATTTCAAACCATTTCAAAACAAGTCTGGTACAACATAATGTTAACTTTCCAAATACACAAGTCTAGATAAAAACAACATCACTGAAAAACTGAAATACATAAGTACTATCCCCAAAATAAGTGATCACCATAGCTAGCTTCATGTTAAGACCGTACATGAGCTAAAATCCCACAAGCAAGCGATCAGAAATCCAAGCTAAGCTCCACTATTCCCTCCCTGAGAACCTGGGGGGGCGAAACGGAAGAAAAGAGGCGAAAGAAAACAGATCAGTCAAAAAGACTGAGTAAGCCCTACTACAATCAATGTAAACTGATAAAGTTAACTGGCATGAGAAGCAGGTATGATCATAAGGATAACAACATACTAGCATGATGATTAACTAACAAGGTAGATAAAGGTGTCATCGCATAATCAGGTTTCAGGTTTTGCACCACAGGTGTACTAGCAAACTAACATGACTTGAATAAACAAGTATTGATCCCTTGGCCCAAGCTTTGGCCCAATAACATGAAGTGACCCTCATACGAGGTCAAATCAAACGGTCTAGTCGATCGGCTCCCTATAAGCCTAACTCGTCACGTGTTGGTGTCCATACGGCCAACCATAATTGTAGTCAGACTGTGTCGGGTCTCCCGTCGGGTGTATCAAGCCCTAGGGTGTCAACCCCTGGACACCATAAACATAAGCGCACAGTCTCGATCTGCTGGTACCCGTGCATGTTTTCCCCGGCTTCGGACTATGTGCACAACCATAGTCCGCCCGGAACTACACCGGCGTACCCCTCTGCCGTCGTTTTTGGTCTCTTACCTCAAGTCCAGTAATTGTGCCCCCACCCTAGCCTAGACCCTAGGGCCATAATGATACGAACTTGGGATTACTGCTGGAGTGGACCCCCATTGCTAGGATTTTCTAGTGGGTTAAGTACGGTTTAACCCTCTTGCTAATCATGGATTAACTTGGTTAATTGTAACGATGAGTTCACGACTTAACCCTGATTAATCTACCAAGCCCAAATTGGTTAAGTATTAAGTGGACCATGACTTAACCCTAATCATGAGGCATTAATTAATTAATGCGCCTTAACCTCTCACATTAGACCTTTGTTGTGGTTACTAGTTAAGCCGGGCGGGTCCGGGTAGCTTTACACCACAACTTGGTCTAACCTCGGGTTCAAGGTACAACATGGCCAACTTCTCACATTGGGTCCTATCGTTTGTAGCAACTAGTTAGGCCGGTCGGTTCCGGGTAGTTTTACGCTACAAACTCAACCCAACCTCGAGTTGGTCACACTTATCTTTTCTAAGTGTCATGTCCATCATGTTTCCAAAACATATTACAAGTTTTCAAGCATTTGGGTAGACCTAACTTAATAGGTAAATTCCCAATAGGTAGACCTAACTTAATAGGTAAATTCCCAATCTTATGTTTTTATGTCTTTTAAGTTTACCCAACCCCAAACGCAATCTCATCGCTTACATATCGCAATAGCTCATAAAGGATAGAAAGAGGGAACTTGGCATAATCATGACATAAAGGTGTTGAAGCCACAAGTTCAACATGGTGGCATATGAAATGTACATATGTTCATATACTTGCATTAGGCCTCAAAAGCATGCATAAAACCAAACTTAGCATATTGGTGATACATGGTGATAAATGACATGTAGAAATGGCCATAAGTTCGCATTTAGCCTCACATGCAAGTTATCATAAGGGATATGATAACTTACATGTTGCCAAAATGCAACCTTTAGCATAAAGCTTGAAGCTTTATGTTCATATACTCAAGATAAGCTTGCATAACATGATAACATGAACAAAGTGATCAACCCAAACTTGCATAACATACATGGCAACTTGCATATCATAACATAGCAAACTTGCATAACATAACATGGCCAACTTGCATATAAACTTGCATATCATAACATGATAAACTTGCATATCATAACATGGCAAACTTGCATATAAACTTGCATATCATAACATGATAAACTTGCATATCATAACATGGCAAACTTGCATAACATAACATGATTAACTTGCATATCATAACATGGCAAACTTGCATATAAACTTGCATATCATAACATGATAAACTTGCATATCATAACATGGCAAACTTGCATAACATAACATGATTAACTTGCATATCATAACATGACATACTTGCATAACATAACATGATAAACTTGCATATCATAACATATCAAACTTGCATAACATGACTTAGTAAACTTGCATAACATGGCAAACTTGCATATCATACATTTAACTTTAGAGTTTAAGTATGAAAGTAGAGTAGGGCTTACAATGCTTATGAAGACACAAAAATATGACAAAGCCCTTATGCAATCAAATAGACCCAAAATGCAAGCTCTAATAGAAAATCCCTTGAGCCAAAATGATCAAAACCCTTGCTTTATGATGTAAATATGGAAACTTGACTTGAATGCAAGCTAATGATGCTCATACAAGCTTGAAAACACTTGTATGCATGGAAAATCTCTCATAGAAATTTGTTTAGGAATTTATGAAGAGAGTGGAGGCCATGAGAGGATTGATTTTGCCATAGTTTAGTTACTTGAATGAATAATGATGATTTAGGGTTAGGTTAGGGCCTTATTTATAGAGATTAGGATTAGTTTTAGCCTTAGGATTAAACCCTAGTTCCAATCTCAGCCCTTAAAACCGAATCTGGCCCCCAAACTCAACACAAACCCAAAATGGTACACCAGGCAAAACTGCCCGGCTGGACCAAGTCGACAACCAAGTCGACAGGGCTGTCGACTTGGGTCCAACCAAGTCGACTCCCAAGTCGACAGGGCTGTCGACTTGGGTGCTCTGGCGGGAATTTTCCCGCCTGGCCCAATCTTACCCTAATCTCCAATTTCAAACTTGAATTTGAAATCTGTTTTTACTTTGGAATTTTCTGAAAACTTCGTTGGGCCTTAATCGGGTCATACGGACTCCGATTTTCGAAAATTCGGACTCTATTTCGCGTATTTTTCCGAGACGAACGCAATGGCATAGCCCGTTTCCCTTGATTCAGATTTTAGAATTAAATTCTTCCTCGATTTACGTTATAACAGGTTATTGAAAATACGGGTTGTTACACTATTTGTCGGGCATACAATTTTATTCCTCTTCTTAGCCTCCTTGTAATGACCTGTTCAATGTATATACATGTATATGCATGCAATTTCAACCAAGTTTCCATCCATTTCAATATTTGATTCAATTTGGCTTAATGGTTCAAAATTTTAATTAATCAAACCAATAATCAAACAACCCAATCAGCAATCAATTAGTTGATTAAATTCTCAAATTCATAATTTTGATATTTATTTTCAAAATCATGTTTTTGATGCCAATTCACAACAATATATTCTAACTATATTTTGGTTCTCACACCATTCAATTGGAAATATATAGATATCCCACTTTCGAAATTCGAACATAAATGCTGAAGATGGTCGACCGATCATCAGAATCATCTTCGGGCGACTAGAGTGTGATTCTATATCTATCTAGTATATTAAAACTTCGAATCTCCGTTTGCAAGGCGTATATGCAAAATCTTTATATACTCAATTGTCCAATTTCAATATAATATAAAATAAATTACTCAAATACGTATAATATGGTCTAAATTTTCAAAACAAAATTTGTTTTTAATTTTTATTTTAAAAATAACACTCTTCACACTCGTTCTAGGATACTACTGATCCCATCTCTAACGAGTCATTCTTATTGGATATTACTAATCCAATCTCTGATGAATTCCTTTGCTTGGTTCTAATGTGTCTTGTTCTCGAGCTCTGCAAACCAAAGCTCCGATGCCAACTGAAACGACCCAAACTCGCCCGTAAGCGAAAGCCCGGATTGAGTTGAGAACACGACAAATCAGAACACAAACATAAGAACATTTCATTGCTTATTACAAAAATTTACATCAGAGTACAAGAATATATAGAGTATGAATAAATAATATACATTGGAAAATATCATAGATTTAAAATTACATTGCAGCGGAAAAATAATACATAACACAGCTTAAAGAAATACACGGATACAGATCATTCCGAATATAACTCCAGCTGTAAACCAGGATCCTGTAAAAACAAATCTGCAAAAACTAAAACTACTAGCTGCCCGTGTGGAAAATAAAGGCCTTCCAGAGTTTAGGTTAAAAGAATAAACTCCAGGTCAGTCATGTGACTGGCGTGAGAACTAAAACAGTTATTTAAAACTTTGCTTTAAAATAGAGTAAATCAAGGGACCACGCCGTATAACACGGAATGGGTATCCTCCCATGAATACCTGTGCATAGAATATACAGCGCAATGCTTTTTGGAAAAATGAAGCTATTATAAGACTCAGGTCCCATCACACAATGCAACGCAAGCTGGAGGATAGAGTTTTCCCTTATAATACCCAAACATGCTTGTTACGTTTAAAACAAATCATTTTGATTTTACTATAAGTGTATAGTGTATAAAACAGCTTCAAATATAAATGTCTCAATCATAGATGGCATAGTATCCCATGCTACTATGTCTCCCTACTAATTCTGCAAGTAAAACCGAAATGTCACGTATTGGAAATTGTATTTCCGTCATGAGTCTAGGCAAGGGTTGTTCTCCTTACCGCTTCGAGACACCCTAGCAAATGCCTCAGGACTGCACACTCTGGGCAACCCCTGGATCCTCCAAGGCCGCTCCACCCTTACGTTGAGGATTAGTTATTCCTGAACACAAGTTTCCCGGTCCTATCAGACCTATCCATCGGCTCCGTAGTAACCGATATATCCGAGGAGCCTCACAATCCAACAACCACATAGGTAAAAATAATAAATGTCTGGGCTCCATACCATGAAACCACCCATAGCTAGAAAGAAACAACATGTCCTCATTGGGTCTCTTATCCCGTTTTTGACTCATATCGAGGTGTGAGGCTCGCGAATTAATGTTATACACAAAGATATGCTATATCACAGCCGTGCTTTATCATCAACCACAAGACTCTGCTTTTCAACAGAAGCCTTGATCATTTGCATCTCAGCATGCCACATAGGCAATTCACGCCATGCGACTATGTCTATCGATATATAACCTCTGAGCTCGTACGTCTTAAAGAAGGGCGTTAAGCAAGAGAATAAATTCTCCGCCGCCAAACAGATATATATTTAATAGAAATCAATCAATACAGAATAAAATCCAATGTCAGACACACATCCATTTTCTAGTTCAATCTGGGTCGGAACGAAACTGGAGGCACCTTATTCCTCCTTCCATATGTCCAATACAGGAGAGAGGTCCTTGCACATCCGGTCAATCTCCAAGTACGTCTGGACAATCACCACTTATTACCTCGTCTTGGCTGTACAGCCCAATCAAGACATCAGTAATCATCCAAACGATGTGATGACCTCCGGTCATCAACCGCCGTCTTCATGTCGATTTTATCGTCGAATCAGTTATTCAGAATGGGTATAAACCCGGCCTTTTCGAATAACTCACGTATATAATAAACAAGTGTCATAAAACACAACATACGCCTCATTCCAATCCAGAATATTCTTTTATTCAAATATTCTATACTTTGGGAAAGGTTCCCATTAATTTTATCAAAGATAAATTCTTTAAACTTATTCTTTAATCTTCCTTTGGATATCAATTCTAAACCAAATTAAGGTTTATCCAAACTAGTCGGGATTAGCGAACCTTACCGAAGTAATCATTTGTTTAATTTCCCAATCCCAATCTATTCATCCCATGGAGCAAAACTGGTAATACTTCGTATTTAACACCATGGTGTTATCGGTAAATTTAATTACCGTTTCACGTTCAAATCTAATTAAAGGTTTAACTGGTGCTTGGAGTAAAACTGGTGCTACTCCATTCTCGATCGTTTCCCGAATTTGATGATTTAAATTATCACATTCTCTTTTCAATCTAATTAATGATTCATTAAAACTCCACTTAGTTTTAATCTTCCCAAAAATCAATATTAATGATTATTTAACTTTGGGAAATCAAGCATGTCACATCGACAATCTACACCGTACTATTGATTTTCGCCTATATATAACCTCTAAGCTCGTACGTCTTAGAGAAGTGTGTTAAGCAAGAGAATAAATTCTCTGCCACCAAACAGATATAAATTTTGCAGAGATCAACCATACAGTTCGAAATACAATGTTAGACATGTAATCATGTCTTTAACTGGGTTGAAGAACTAATGTCATTTAAAACACAGCTCACGATAAACCCAAATCACATTCCATTAATTATGGAATCTTCACGGAAAACAGATCAATATATAATGGATATCAATTTCCATATCCGACTAATAATATAAATGGAATAACAACAAAGCCTTTTAAATTCCATATATATTAACAGTCTTCCTCCACAGAAGCTCATTTCAATTATTATAAAATCGAATTCCATTCAATTCCAATTTTATATATTAAATTGGAAAATTTTACATTGGAAAATTCCCTTTAAATCTTAATAAAAAGATTTATAAATTCCAAATCACATTTCACTGTTAATCGGGTTAAAGAACAAGTGTTATTTAAAACACCGCTCACGATAAACCCAAAAACCAATTCTTTCATTCAGTTCCAATTAAATCTCAATTAATTGGAAAACTTCACTAAATCTTAATTAAAAGATTTATTCTTTCCTCACTCGGTTTAAGAACAGTGTTAATGAAGACACCATTTACGACAAACCCAAAATTCAATTCAATATTAAATACAAGGCTCTGAATAGAAATTATATCGGCTGATATTCAATATCAAATTCTGAAATCAACAAATATAGTATTGGGAATAACGAAATATATATCTTCCAAATCCAACCGTTAGATTTCAAATATCTTATATTCGTTGGAAAGCTCATTTAAATATGAACCCAGCAGTTCTGGTTTTAGGAGAATCCGACGGTCGGATCTCCCGTAATGTCAATTCGAAATCAATGGTCGAAATTCGCGAACTGCCGTGGCGCGGCGCGTTCTATTCAGGCCATTAAATATATATTATATATATTTCGTCAATTTCCATTTAAAATGTATTTTATAAATTCGTTTTAAAATGATTCTAACTTCATTTATAATTTTAAATCAAAATTAAATTTTCCTTGTCATTATAATATATAAGTGATAATATTTTCAAAATATCAGATTTTGAAATCATTTCCTTTTCGATATTCCTTATAAAAATGAATAAAATCGATATAAATATCGTTCACGTCAAAATGGCGTTAATCTAATGAACACGACTTCATATATTTCAATATTTTCGTGTCCATCCCAAATCGAACATCAAAATCACATTTTGATCCATTACTGAATACTATTTTAAAATATTAGTTATTTTAAAATATTCATTATTCGTCATTTTAAAATATTCGTTAATTTAAAATATTTGTTCTTTCCGAATTGGAATCAGACACAGCCAATTACCATATAATTTTATTTAAATGGATTTCATACTCACAAGTACACAACAATAATCAAACATAGTCAACCATCATCCAGAGTGCATTACACAACTGCATAAGCATTAAATATAAATAATTAACGCTTACAACAGCCTATCAACCAATCGATTGACATACAACTAAACGATTGGGATAATTGTATGTTAAATATCATCCCAATACCCGTGTGGGGTTTCAATCAACACACACCGATTTTATTTGTGCAGTTGGGCGATGTGCAAAATATATCGTCCCAACCAATATTAGTCAAATGTATGTACATAAACAAATCGTCCGATTTGTAAATGAATATTTATTTTCATTCATATACTCGTTAAAAATTATATTTTTAACGATAAATACTTATTTAAACACATGAATATTTTATACAGTTCGTTTATACAATAAAAATGATATTTTTATTGTTCTAATATTTTTAGGAAATTTCGGCAGCATAACGACGCGATACTAGAACCGGAATAAGGTCTAGCCTTATCCCTCGCCTAATAATGGCTCGCGCCATATACAAACCAAATTCTAATCAATTCAATTAACATCCCAAATCAAATTCAACCAATTTATCAATCAAAACAAACAACCAAACATCCATGGTTTCAATCAAAGGTGTCGGGTGCTTCTAAGCACCGTCTGCATCCTAGTATACATATTTAACTAGAAAATTAAATTAGAGTGAGAAGTTCTCACCTTTAGGATCCACTCCTCCGTGCTTTTCTGAATTTCTGAACAGTTTGGATTTGCCCGAAATTCCAACGCAATCTTTTTCACGCTGCTCATAGTAAAAATCACATTTTTAATATGATGTTTATATATTTAAATATCGCATTTTTATACCGCTACAATATATAAAAAAATCGAATTTTTATCTCATAATCATATGCATAAAAATCATATTTTTATAGCGTGTTCATATCATAAAAATCAAATCTTTATAGCGATGTTTACATTATAAAAATCATATTTTTATATCGATGTTTAAATTATAAAAATCATATTTTTATGACGCTATATACATAATAAAAATCATATTTTTATTTCAAATCTACATTATAAAAATCAAATTTTTATAATGCTACTCCTATATAAAAATTATATTTTTATCTTGCTTCTATTTAAATAAAAATCATATTTTTATTCGTATTCATATAAATAAAAATTCTATTTTTATAATATCTCTACATGTATAAAATCCACATTTTTATCTCTCTATCTTCATAATAAAAAATCATATTTTTATTTCACTATTATATACATAAAAATCATATTTTTATATTAATAAACATCATATCTTTACATTAACAAAAATCATACCTTTTCATTAATAAAAATCAGACCTTTACATAATAAAAATCGGATCTTTACATAATAAAATTGGAAAAACTCACCGTTGTTCGTCGGGTAGGGAGGAGGAGGGGCGCAGGTGGTTGCCGGTGGTGATGGGAGGCTGCGGCATGCAGTGGTGGGGGCCCCATTAGCTGGCGATGGGCTGTTTTGGGTTAGGGCTCGATTTAGAGAAGAAAGAGGGAGGAGAGAGAGAATGGGAGGGGTGGCGGCTTTAGGGAGGCGCGACGGCCTGGTGGATGGCCGGTGACGGGGAGCGACGGAGCCAGGAAGGCTGGAGTCGACGGATCTCGATGGAGCGACAAGAAAAAAGGGGGGCTGCGGTATTTTTTCAATTTGACCGATGGAGATAATGAGGGGTTTAACCTAGTTCATAAATATATATATATATATATAATATTTAATTTAAATTAATTTTAAAAGTTACCTTTTCACTTGAATTCCAAATCAAACCCAACGACTGTCGCCCCTAGCTAATTACCCCCATTCTGGACACAATGGGATATGTCCCGCAAGCTGATTCGACTGTTTCGATCAGTTTTCATTTAAATTAAAATATAAATCATTATATTGAATTTTAAACGTGCATTTCAATTTACCGGGGCCACATACTGACTCAAAAATTATAGAATAATTATTTCTAGATTTTTATTGACGATACGGTCCTAAGAAAACTAATTTCGTCGAATTTGGAGACCCTTTGAAAAATAGTCATTTTCTGGTCGATTAAATTCAAACTAAAAGTACCAAACGCGTTTTAATTTTCCGTGCTCACATATTAATTCCAAAAATTATGAATTTTGGAATCTAGCAATAATTTGACATTCCGGATCCAACAAAAGTGGTTTCATCGAAAACGGAGGTCGTTTGCAAAACGACTATTTTTAAGGGTTATATATATATATTCCATAGTGACTATTCTGAATTTTCAACTAGACATAACTTTTTATTCCCGTTATGAAATCTTGATTTTTCACATTCGCTAGAAAGATATTTTCAAACAGATTCAAATATTTCTGGTTTTATTGAAATCTGATTTATTTTGAATCATATACATTCATTTGAATTTTGAAATCGAATTTTCAAACTGTCGCACCATTTCAGGCTCGTTATATAATTAAAATAAAAGTATTCATTCTAACTTCGTTTAAAATAAATTTTTAGTCGTTATTATTTGAAATAAATCATTTGAAATATTCAAAATCCATTAAAATTGCTAAAATAAATTTTTTAAATTAGTTCTGATTTTCCGGGTTGTTACATAAAGAATAAGTAAAGAACTGAATCTATAACTTTCAATGTTTGTTTTATATTTCTTACAATTATTTCTCCCTGTAATACATGATACTTGGCATTTTTAGAATATGTACAGTGGTTTTTCTTTATTCTTAAATTTATGCCAATGTAAAAATAAGCATTTATAGAATCATAAATTTATAGAAAACTAATGAGATGATTATGTCTCCATGTCTTTCTAAGATGATAAAGTCCAAACTTTAAAGTAAACAGTTAGAAATAATATTAGAAACGTGCAAAATCCATCTTTTAAGTCATTTATGCAATGGTAATTATTACAATTGAATTTGTTAACTATTTCAACCTAAATTTTAGTGGAAATTGTTTGACTATGTTGTTGGTGAAGAATAGATAAAGAACTGAAGCTATAACTTTCAATATTTGTTTTATATTTCTTACATTTATTTCTCTCTACAGTACATGATACTTAGCATTTTTGCTCATAATATAGAAAATTTTAATTTATTCAGTTCATGTATTTTGTATTCATAATAATGTTTATTTTTATTCATAGATAGGATTTTGTTAATAACACTATCACTTTATCACTGTGAAACAACCATTGTAGCAGTGCTCTATTCTGTGTTTCGTCATTTAAAATTATTTTTATAAGACTTATTTGATGTACTTAGTACTTACAGCATTCTCCAAAGCTACACTGGCTGAAGTAGCACTTCCAGAAGTAGTAGGTTAGTTTGCATTATCATTTTTCTTCATCTTACAATATATTTTTACACTCACTTTTTAGCTTCAAACAACTATCATTTTTTAACCTTCTTATGTTTGATTGACTACATGTAAATTCAGTGTTGCACGCACACACACAATTAAATCTACTGTTTTAAGTTACAATTGAATCAATCTAATTATTTCAACATGAATTTTTAGTGGAGATTATCTGATTGTGTTGTTGGTAAAAATACAAGTACGGAACAAAAACCATAACTTTCAATATTTATTTTCTATTTCTTGGAATTATTTCTCATTATAATTACATATGATACTTACCAATTTTTTTAACTCAATATGAATATTAAAATTTTCTTTTGTTCATGTATTTTGTACTCATGTTATTGTTCACTATATATGTCAATATATTTGCTTTCTAATTAGATCCATTCAGAAATTTATTGTACGGTTTATGCTATTACGAATTTTTTCAGTAATTTGTGTGAAACCTGAAACTTGAAGTTTAGAACTTCAATTTTAAGATTATTTGAATTTTAGACATTTTAGCCTAAAAATTATTTGTAGGTTTATGTTCAAGAATGCAAATTGGTAAAGCTAGCAACTAGATATTTCCAAAAGCATTGGGGTGAACTGTCACTTGATCATATACGCTTATCAAAAGGTGCTTCATCATTATTCCGAAATCTTCATATTTCTTAAATTAGTGGATTAAGGAAAAAAAATTGTTTTATATTAAACTAACCAGCCAAATAAATTTATTAAAAAAGAAAGATAATTTCATCAATCTCGATCATTATATTTGTCATTGAAATATTTAGTGATTGCAAACCTTTAGCATTGTAATTATATTTCATACATTTAGATTTATTTTAGTTAGTAAAATTGACAAAGTATAATGAAATTATGCCTTAACAAACTTCATATCTTTACAGCGTCAACTGAGCCATAAACACCAAACCTAACTTCATATTTTTAATTTTAAAAAGAAGTATATCGTATTTGTAATTTAAAATTCCGTAAATTTAAGTTTTCTTTTACAAATTTGATAGGGATCAGGTTCTTGATGTGAGTGAAGATGTACCAAATTAAGACAAGTGCATGGCATGAACTAGAAGTAATGAAATAGAAACTGTTTATGATTTAAGTTATGTGTTTGAATTTATGTATTTTTTACGTTTCACATACAAAGCAACAATTAGTAATCCATTTTTATTACGTGATAATTCTCAGTTAACCTTATTACCATTTTTATTTTCTGTATGGACTAATAAACATAATAAAAGCATACATAAACATCTATACGACTTAATTGACTAATGTGGCAAGTTTAGTCAACAACAGGATGTACTTTAGTTGGTAACTATTAATCCTTATATTTTAATATGTTACAACTCTTAATGACCATGATAAAAGCCTACATAAAAAATCATGTTTCCCACAATATGTGCGAAATCTTAATCCTCATATTTCATTAAACTGCAAATAAAAATTTGAGTCTAAGGTAATACTACAGACTCACTTTATGGTGTTGGATATAACCATAGTTTTAGAGCCAATTGACAATTATCAATTTTGTGCCATCTAATGTCATTATGTAGTATTAAATTAATTGCTGCCTAACTATTATTTCTAAATCATGGTATTGGGAAAATGTGTGTATGCAGTTAATACTATTACTGATTAATTGTGGATTGTAAATGATTCCATTGACAATTAACTGACTACACACAGTCCTACATGAGGATACAAAATTTATTTTTCAAGTCATCCTGAATACCGCTACAATGTCTTTGTATAGTATGTAAAGAATAGTCTCACACTAAAATATATCTATTTTATAGAAAAAATAATTTCCAACTTCATTATTTGAGTATCATGATCGTCATATTTTTTGAAAAAAAAACCATGTTACCTATTATACCTTCATGTTCTTATATATGTTTAGTTTTGTAAAAGTGAATAACATCACACTGGTGAAATACTGAATATATGTTTATAACAGTAAACTTTGTTAACAGTAATAAATTGAGTGATTATAGCTAACTTTTTTGTTAAAATATCTCTGCCAATGTAGGGAGTTGGCCAATGATTTTTTTTACATACTCAGATATAAGTTTGTTTATCTCACATGAATTTGTACGGTTGAAAATCTTATGTAAGAAGAAAGAAATATTCCTCTAATAAAATAAAATTTGCATTTTATTGGTCCATTTTGAATGAACTTTGAGATGAACTCAAGAAAACCAAATCATCTTATGAAAATTTGTTTTCACCTAAGAATACTTGCTTAATCCTATATGCTTCCACCTTGAAGTAATTTATTTATGTTATGTCTTCTATTTACCATTATGATGTACTATTCAGTTGCTACCAGTTCTTATATTCATATTCTAATGTCATCTCTTAAAACATTTTTTATTTACATTTTATGCATTTAACTCATCAGGGAATCCAAAGCATCATGGCTAATGGAGGCATTGGCCCCTCAACCCATTTTTTCTATGCAACAACTATTAGTAATACTATAAATAGTGGTGTTGTTACTTGTAATGACCCGTAATTTGGCAGGAGAATAATTAACTAATTTAATTATTAAATATCGATTTAACGATATCAATAACTGGAATTAAATAATATTTATATTTAATTAATATAAATAATAGGATAATATATTTCCAGAATAGTCGGGAATAGTAGAATTCACAATACAATGTGAACTGGATCTTATATAAGCTATAATTCAGTTTGGAGTTGAATTGTAATAACGAATATATTGAATCGACGACAGTTGAACGTATAGTTTATAATATATTTATAAACGAGCTCGAAATGACGTTGCAGTTCGCTATTTGGCGATTTGAACTTCAACTGAATGTACAGAGTTCGTTTTAAATCGAATTTCTGTGAAAATAAGAAACGTGTGGAGCTGGTGGAGTATATCTTTCTAGCGAAAGAGAAAAATCAGGATTTCGTCGTGTAGATTTTGAGATATGTCCAAATCAAATCTTAAAATAGTCGCTATAGAATTGTTTATCGACCGTATCGATTTATTCGATATAACTAGAGATCGGGTTTGAATTTAGACAAGGTTCTTTTGGGAAGTAGCGATAATTTAATTTTTAGGAATTTACTGTAATTTTTAATTAATTAAATAAGCAACTTTTTATTTGGGGTATTTTGCACCCTGTAATCAACATTTTGAGGTTTCACAATATGAGTTCATCTACCGGTATTATTTCATTTTTGGGACCAGAGCACATTACTCATTTAAATGGTATTTTTGTTTCTGTCCATAACAGTCCCTACGTGAACAGAATATTTCATAGTGGGGTACGCTATGTTTTTAACTTAAAACAAACTAAACTGAATGGTTAGCTGGTCAAACAGACTCAGAATTCAACGAAACAAGTTTCATACGAAACCTTAGGAAGAGGTCTAGTGAAACGTCAAGGCCTAATATTTTTAGGTTTTTTTCTGTAATTGTTAGGAATTATTGCTCGGTGTTTTTCATTGATATTTTCTAAAGGATTTTCGCAAACGGTGTCGGAATTCGACGAAACCTGTCCCATTGGATCCGGAATATGTTTTTATGCTAGGATTAGCTTTGTTTGTCAAAAATGGAAATCGTACGAATTTAAAATGGATCGAAATGAAATGGAAAGGGAATATTCCAGGGAATATTCCCTGTCCACAAAATCTTTTACAAAATGACCTCAGCTAAACCTAATTTCCCAAAAACATCAAAACGCGCCGCCACCAGGGTTCTCCAATGCAGAAGGAAGGAAACGCAAGTAATAATTCAAAAGGAAAAGATCAAAAACAAATTTCGTTCTTTCCTCTTTTTCCTATAGCACGACCGAGTTTGTGAAGCAGGGATTGGTGTGCGCGAAGTATTGGATGGGCACGTTTGGTTTTGTAAATGGGGAGTCTTGCGGAATGTCAAGAAGCAAAGGGGTTGAAGGAATCAAGGAGCAGTGCTGCGTGTTTTCTTTGTGAAGGGGGATGTGCGGTCCAAAGAAGGAACTGTAGCGGGTTTCTTTGAAGGTGGTCATAGCAGCAACGTTTTTAGGAGAGGAGAGAGGAGAGTTGAAAGAAGCGTGGTGAGGAGGTCGGCCTGTTCTTTTCTGGAAGCGGATAAAGCTGACAAGAAGATGTGGGCGTATGGAAAAGATATATTTGAGAATGTCTGGAGCTCACGCATGCAGGTAGAAGGAGATAAACGGTGTACTGGGAGCTGAAATGTCTGATGGAGGATTACTGTAGCTTGCGATATTTGTGTATGGGAGGAACCATGGACCCATGAAACAGAGCAGATGAGTTGTCTTTGGTATCTGGTGGATGGAAGAAGAAATTGGCGAACGCCGGTTGAATGGATGTCAGGTGGGATTCTTTGGGCCAAGACAAAATGGGTAAAGCCCATAATTTAATCTAATTGTTTAAATTTAAAAGAAAATAGTGTATTACCTTATAATTTTCATATCTTGTGCGTACGTAATCAGAATTCAGCAAAACAAGATCCGTTAGGATCGTATGGACGGACACTACGCACTGGAACTGACTGGAAGTGGATTGAGGCTCGTATGAATTTATGGCGAAATAAATTGTTTGATTCAAATCAAATAACAATTTATCATTCTTTAACGATGAACTGCAAATGTGAGTAAAACTCACCAACTCTGAACAGTTATATTTTTATAATGTATCCTTAGAACTGTTAATCAACTGTTATTGCTGTGTGTTGGTTGATTGATTGAACTGCTAGTCAGTTAGTGGAGATTATATATATATATATATATATCTTTAAATATTTATATATTGATTCTGCTATCAGAATAAGTTATACTGAACTGAAAGTGATGATAATCATATTGTGTAACATCTGTGGATGCAGGGGAAACAGGTTGGAGAAATCCGACTGGATTCCTCAACAGTTATTTATTTGTTTTTATATATCGTGATATATAATGTGATTTGTAATCTGTGTTGAGTATGTGTGTTGAACGATATGGACCATCGTGGTTTGGTAAGTTAAAATACCATAACATATCGGAATGGGAAAAGGAGATTTTCAAAGTGATATTGAAAACAGAATATTTATAAGGGGAATATTTATAAATAAGAGATATTTAAAAATGGAATATTTATAAATAAGGAATATTTATAAATTTGGAATATTTATAAATAGGAGATATTCAAAAAGGAAATAATTTCAAACCATTTTCTTTTTGAATGGAAAGGCCTGTGTGGCGGGTTTGGGGATTTCCCCGATACTCCCGATACAAAGGAGGTTATGGCGAATTTTCCCGGGAATTTAAAGAGTTAGAATATTTTTAAGAATAAATTTGAAAAGGGAAAGGTTTGTAATATCATTTACAAATCAAATAGAAAGAGAAAGGTTTGTAAATCATTTACAAATCAAATAGAAAGAGAAATGTTGTAAAACCATTCACAAATCAAATCGAAAAGGAGATATTTGTAAAACACTTACAAATAGAATTGGAAAAGGAAATCATTTTTATAAAGTGAAGAACCGTTACTAAAAAGTAAATCCTTATAAATGAATAAACGTTGTTAAAAGGGAATCTTTTTAAATGGATAAACGTTATAAAAAGGAGAAATCGAATATGGTATTCGAAAGGGTTAGTCGAATATGGTATTCGAAGTTAGTAAATCGAATATGGTATTCGAAGTTAGTTAATCGAATATGGTATTCGAAGTTAGTAAATCGAATATGGTATTCGAAGTTAGTAAATCGAATATGGTATTCGAAGTTAGTAAATCGAATATGGTATTTGAAGTTAGTTAATCGAATACGGAATTCGAAGTTAGTTAATCGAATATGTTATTCGAAAGGGGTTAGTCGAGTTAGAGTTAACCAGTTAGAGTTAATCAGTTAGAGTTAACCAGTTAGAGTTAATCAGTTAAAGTTAATCAGTTAGAGTTAACCAGTTAGAGTTAATTAGTTAGAGTTAACCAGTTAGAGTTAATCAGTTAGGGTTAATCGATTAGAGTTAAAACGAACTAGAGTTAATCAAATGTAGTTATTTGAGAAAGAGTTAGTCAAACATAGTGGTTCAGAATGAGATGCCATTTAGCACGACTGCTAGCGTAATTCGCAGGGCTGTAAATAGCCTACGGCGGTCGGATGTTTCCTGAGGGAATCAGGCGTAACCATTGTGATCGCTGCGATCTAGAGTCAAGCGAATGGTGTTAATCGAATAGTAGTTATTAGAGTGGAGTTGAATAGAGTTAATCGAATAGTAGTTATTCGAATGGAGTTAAATAGAGTTAGTCGAATATAGTTTATTCGAATAGAGTTGAATAGAGTTAATCGAATAGAGTTGAATAGAGTTAATCGAATAGTAGTTATTCGAATAGAGTTGAATGGAGTTAATCGAATAGTAGTTATTCGAATGGAGTTAAATAGAGTTAGTCGAATATAGTTTATTCGAATAGAGATAAAGGAAAAGAGTTATCGATTAGTTTAATCGGAAGGAGGTTATCGAATATATCGTATTCGAAAGAAAAAGATTGAATATAGTTTATTCGAAAGAGAGAGATTTCGAATATAAGTTATTCGAAGAGAGATAATCGAATATAGGTTATTCGAAGAAGAGTTAATCAAATAGAGATTACTCGGAAGAGAATTATACGTCGAATTCAAATAGATCGAATTCGGGAAAGTAATATTTACTTTTCGGTTTTTAAATCAGGAGTATACACTAATAAATTAGGGCTAGGTTTAATTAGTCGAATTAAAGAATAAAGGTTATAATTGAAGTTAGATATTGCGAAGGTAGGGATTATAACGTTATCGTTATAATCAATGTTTCAATAAAGAAGTGGATTCATAAATTGAATCCGAGAGTTACGTAAAGAAGTTGTTAAAGGTTTAAAGGATAAACTGTTACTATTTCGAAGTTATAACGTTGTTCAGTTAAGGTCTGAGAGGTAATTATACCCCAACTTGATTGACTTCCTTCTTAACTAAGGAATGGTAAGGTTTGATAGTGAATGATGGTTAAGTGAATTAAATAAATGGTTTGAGTTGGCATAACGATGTTTATTTAAAACATCAGTTTAAATCCAATGAAGGAACTTTGGAAATGTTATCCAAATAAGAAATCGGAAATGTTTTCTAATATAGAAAACAGGAAATGGAAATGTTTTCCATTGTTAATAAAGTATATTTTCTAAAATTAGAAAATAAGATATTCAGAATATAGGGAAAACAGGAGATAAGTAAATTAATGAACTAAAGAGATAAATGTTAAATGATGATTGGTTGATATAATTTCCGTCTGGAAATAATATCGTTGTTTGCACACGAGTTTTTATTTGATAGTTAAATCACAGACTATCAATGTTTTGACCATTTTAACGTTGTTAATATGGAGAGACCGGTTGGATTATTATCCAAAGAACCACTCTGTATTGGCATAAGCATTGCGAATCATATATGCTGAATATATTGAAGATGGAGTAAAGTGCAAGGGCTGTTGTATAAATCTTAGATAACAATGGACTAAGATGGATGTACTGAATAGTGCCTTCGGTTTCGTTCAGTCCCAGAACGAACGTAAATGGACGAATGTCTGACAAAGTATTTCCAATGATTGAATGGGTTGGTCTGTATAAATATATATGGTTGCAACGGATTTATCCCTTAGCATGACATCCAGGATATTTGTATAAACCAACTAATGATTTACGGATCTGATAATGTGGCATTCAAAGTGATCGTGTTATAAATGAATGGAAAGTAAGCGTAGCTTCTAGCCTCACATCCGATAAATGACAGAAATCGGGCAGGCAGCATGGCTAAGTCGGTCGCACCGAAGTAGGGTGTATAATCACCTATCTAGAGAATATTCATTTGCTTCTTTTAATCTATCAATGTTGTCCCATATATATACGGGAAACGGTTGCTGATCCCAACCGTTGGTGATGTACATTCGATACACTCAAGCGAAATGAGTGGTCGGTCATGTGTGGCTGAGTTGCAAGATGTTCTTGTTGAACTCCAGTGTATCGTTCCTAGAGTACACTGATCGGAAGGTGGTTCCATACCTTGTCATAGTTGGAAATCCATTACACAATACGTGCTTGCGGTTTTGATTGTATACTATATAGTAGAACATGAGATGAAAGCGTTTCTGCTAGATTGATATCTATTTGTACTTAGACATTATTATAATATCAGAATGATATTGCTTTACAAAGTTGTTTGGATTTTCATAAGGGAAAACCCATTCCGTTTTCACGGCGTGGTCTTATGATATATCCGTTATTAAACCAAGTGTTGGAGTTTTATTCACACCATTCCCAAGACTGACCCGGAGTTTATTTGTTTGTTTTCCCTAAAATCTTGGGTGCCTAACTTTGTATGGGCAGTCAAGTAGTCGGGATTTTACAGATACACTTGGAGAGCTTGGAGCAGGAGGCTTCAGGATGCTATAGCTATTATTATTTCCGTTGTTGTTGTAAGTGTTGTACTCTGATAAGTGCTATTGTATGTATAACTGTTTGTATTTCAAAAAGTTATGTTATATTTTATTCGTTCCGCTGTGAGATTCGTGTTACTCTGATGTAAGTTCTTCTTTTCTTCTTCTATTCTAAGTTTCTATCTTATCTATCCTCACCCTCTACTTTCTTTCACTAACTATTCGGTTATTTTCGATCCTTGGATGTTCGATATGTGTTGTATATCGGATAACCAAGATCGCGATTTTCCGGGTCGTTACAGTTAGTATCAGAGAATTGGTTTAGTTATTACCTTGACTCTGTGGCGTAATTCAGTAGAGATGGGATTAGTAATATCCTAGACTGAGTTTGAGTGTATATATACGAGTGCGTATTTGTTAGTTAATATAAAATGGTTTTATTTTGTGGAGACTCATTGGTTGAGTGGCTTATGAATTCTGGTCGATCGGTTTGATCCACTGTATCGGTAGGAGTTCTATAAACACTTGAATACGATGAACCGACATAGTATGTTTTGATATAGTATATTGGTTGTGTTGGTTGTTATTATAATCGAATGAGGTTATAAGAAGTGAAATGGTTATAAATAGCTAATCAGAATTCATATAACTGAAGTATATGAAATAAGATGAAGTAAATCTGAATTTAAATCAGATTGGAATTAAAATAAGGAAATTTTAAGTTCCTGGGAGATTTTGAAAATGTTTTTCAAACTGAAAGTGATATAGTATTGAACTCACTTCGATAGCTGGAAAATAGATTCTGATGATGAATCGCGACATCATCAGTGTTCATTTTCGAGTTGTAAGTGACGGATTACTACCAAAGGTTTTGTTTTTGAATTGTTGTGAGAAAACAAGTTGTTTAGAAATTCAAAGGTTTTGAATTGGTATTATGATTTCAAATTGATTTGAAATTTACCCAGGAATTTGAGTTCTGAAATTAAAATTTAACTGATTAAGTTAAATAGGTTGAAATGGTGTAAATGAATGAATAAATTGAAATTTAACTTGAACTGAGTTAAATAGAATTGAATTGGATTAGAGAATAATCTGTTATGAAATTTATTTGATATGTTGAGAGTTTGGATTGTGAGATTGGAGATATAATGGAATTTGGTTTAAGATATAACCGAATGAATGGATTTGAGGATATGAACTGATTGGGATTTGATTGAGATAACACTGGTATATGCTGAGTAGATAGCATATGGAAGTGATAGAGTGGATATGCCCGACAAAAAGGTACCAGTTTATATTTTATATGGATATGAGATTTATGAGCCGAATAGGCAAGCCATTGGGCTGTTTGATTTTCTTTTGGGTTGAAGAAGGCCTAGAGAGGCGAGTTGTGGTTTTACCGATAGGGCTGTACAAAGGAAGTTATGGCGAAATTTTTCGAAAAGTTAAGGTGTTAGAAAATTTTCAGGATTTTTGAAATTTTCATTAATAAGAATTAATTAATAATTTAATTGAAATTAAATTGGTTCAGTTAAAACTGAAATTGATAAGTGAACAAATAAGTTCTAACCAGTAGATAGGGTCGTCCCCTACCTTAACAATTTCGAGGACGAAATTATTTTAAGGAGGAAAGATTGTAATGACCCGTAATTTGGCAGGAGAATAATTAACTAATTTAATTATTAAATATCGATTTAACGATATCAATAACTGGAATTAAATAATATTTATATTTAATTAATATAAATAATAGGATAATATATTTCCAGAATAGTCGGGAATAGTAGAATTCACAATACGATGTGAACTGGATCTTATATAAGCTATAATTCAGTTTGGAGTTGAATTATAATAACGAATATATTGAATCGACGACAGTTGAACGTATAGTTTATAATATATTTATAAACGAGCTCGAAATGACGTTGCAGTTCGCTATTTGGCGATTTGAACTTCAACTGAATGTACAGAGTTCGTTTTAAATCGGATTTCTGTGAAAACAAGAAACGTGTGGAGCTGGTGGAGTATATCTTTCTAGCGGAAGAGAAAAATCAGGATTTCATCGTGTAGATTTTGAGATATGTCCAAATCAAATCTTAAAATAGTCGCTATAGAATCGTTTATCGACCGTATCGATTTATTCGATATAACTAGAGATCGGGTTTGAATTTAGACAAGGTTCTTTTGGGAAGTAGCGATAATTTAATTTTTAGGAATTTACTGTAATTTTTAATTAATTAAATAAGCAACTTTTTATTTGGGGTATTTTGCACCCTGTAATCAACATTTTGAGGTTTCACAATATGAGTTCATCTACCGGTATTATTACATTTTTGGGACCATAGCACATTACTCATTTAAATGGTATTTTTGTTTCTGTCCATAACAGTCCCTACGTGAACAGAATATTTCATAGTGGGGTACGCTATGTTTTTAACTTAAAACAAACTAAACTGAATGGTTAGCTGGTCAAACGGACTCAGAATTCAACGAAACAAGTTTCATACGAAACCTTAGGAAGAGGTCTAGTGAAACGTCAAGGCCTAATATTTTTAGGATTTTTTTCTGTAATTGTTAGGAATTATTGCTCGGTGTTTTTCATCGATATTTTCTAAAGGATTTTCGCAAACGGTGTCGGAATTCGACGAAACCTGTCCCATTGGATCCGGAATGTGTTTTTATGCTAGGATTAGCTTTGTTTGTCAAAAATGGAAATCGTACGAATTTAAAATGGATTGAAATGAAATGGAAAGGGAATATTCCAGGGAATATTCATATTCCCTGTCCAGTAAATCTTTTATAAAATGACCTCAGCTAAATCTAATTTCCCAAAAACATCAAAACGCGCCGCCACTCGGGTTCTCCAATGCGGAAGGAAGGAAACGCAAGTAATAATTCAAAAGGAAAAGATCAAAAACAAATTTCGTTCTTTCCTCTTTTTCCTATAGCACGACCGAGTTTGTGAAGCAGGGATTGGTGTGCGCGAAGTATTGGATGGGCACGTTTGGTTTTGTAAATGGGGAGTCTTGCGGAATGTCAAGAAGCAAAGGGGTTGAAGGAATCAAGGAGCAGTGCTGCGTGTTTTCTTTGTGAAGGGGGGGTGTGCGGTCCAAAGAAGGAACTGCAGCGGGTTTCTTTGAAGGTGGTCATAGCAACAACGTTTTTAGGAGAGGAGAGTTGAAAGAAGCGTGGTGAGGTGGTCCGCCTGTTCTTTTCTGGAAGCGGATAAAGCTGACAAGAAGATGTGGGGGTATGGAAAAGATATATTTGAGAATGTCTGGAGCTCACGCATGCAGGTAGAAGGAGATAAACAGTGTACTGGGAGCTGAAATGTCTGATGGAGGATTACTGTAGCTTGCGATATTTGTGTATGGGAGGAACCATGGACCCATGAAATAGAGAAGATGAGTTGTCTTTGGTATCTGGTGGATGGAAGAAGAAATTGGCGAACGCCGGTTGACTGGATGTCGGGTGGGATTCTTTGGGCCAAGACAAAATGGGTAAAGCCCATAATTTAATCTAATTGTTTAAATTTAAAAAAAATAGTGTATTACCTTATAATTTTCATATCTTGAGCGTACGTAATCAGAATTCAGCAAAACAAGATCTGTTAGGATCGTATGGACGGACACTACGCACTGGAACTGACTGGAAGTGGATTGAGGCTCGTATGAATTTATGGCGAAATAAATTGTTTGATTCAAATCAAATAACAGTTTATCGTTCTTTAACGATGAACTTCAAATGTGAGTAAAACTCACCAACTCTGAACAGTTATATTTTTATAATGTATCCTTAGAACTGTTAATCATCTGTTGATTGTTGTGTGTTGGTTGATTGATTGAACTGCTAGTCAGTTAGTGGAAATTATATATATATATCGTTAAATATTTATATATTGATTCTGTTATCAGAATAAGTTATATTGAACTCAAAGTGATGATAATCATATTGTGTAACATCTGTGGATGCAGGGGAAACAGGTTGGAGGAATCCGACTGGATTCCTCAACAGTTATTTATTTGTTTTTATATATCGTGATATATAATGTGATTTGTAATCTGTGTTGAGTATGTGTGTTGAACGATATGGACCATCGTGGTTTGGTAAGTTAAAATACCATAACATATCGGAATGGGAAAAGGAGATTTTCAAAGTGATATTGAAAACAGAATATTTATAAGGGGAATATTTATAAATAAGAGATATTTAAAAATGGAATATTTATAAATTTGGAATATTTATAAATAGGAGATATTCAAAAAGGAAATAATTTCAAACCATTTTCTTTTTGAATGGAAAGGCCTGTGTGGCGGGTTTGGGGATTTTCCCGATACTCCCGATACAAAGGAGGTTATGGCGAATTTTCCTGGGAATTTAAAGAGTTAGAATATTTTTAAGAATAAATTTGAAAAGGGAAAGGTTTGTAATATCATTTACAAATCAAATAGAAAGAGAAAGGTTTGTAAATCATTTACAAATCAAATAGAAAGAGAAATGTTGTAAAACCATTCACAAATCAAATCGAAAAGGAGATATTTGTAAAACACTTACAAATAGAATTGGAAAAGGAAATCATTTTTATAAAGTGAAGAACCGTTACTAAAAAGTAAATCCTTATAAATGAATAAACGTTGTTAAAAGGGAATCTTTTTAAATGGATAAACGTTATAAAAAGGAGAAATCGAATATGGTATTCGAAAGGGTTAGTCGAATATGGTATTCGAAGTTAGTAAATCGAATATGGTATTCGAAGTTAGTTAATCGAATATGGTATTCGAAGTTAGTAAATCGAATATGGTATTCGAAGTTAGTAAATCGAATATGGTATTCGAAGTTAGTAAATCGAATATGGTATTTGAAGTTAGTTAATCGAATACGGAATTCGAAGTTAGTTAATCGAATATGTTATTCGAAAGGGGTTAGTCGAGTTAGAGTTAACCAGTTAGAGTTAATCAGTTAGAGTTAATCAGTTAGAGTTAATCAGTTAGTGTTAATCAGTTAGAGTTAACCAGTTAGAGTTAACCAGTTAGAGTTAACCAGTTAGAGTTAATCAATTAGAGTTAATCAGTTAGAGTTAACCAGTTAGAGTTAATTAGTTAGAGTTAACCACTTAGAGTTAATCAGTTAGAGTTAATCGATTAGAGTTAAAACAAACTAAAGTTAATCAAGTGTAGTTATTTGAGAAAGAGTTAGTCAAACATAGTGGTTCAGAATGAGATGCAATTTAGCACGACTGCTAGCGTAATTCGCAGGGCTGTAAATAGCCTACGGCGGTCGGATGTTTCCTGAGGGAATCAGGCGTAACCATTGTGATCGCTGCGATCTAGAGTCAAGCGAATGGATTTAATCGAATAGTAGTTATTCGAGTGGAGTTGAATAGAGTTAATCGAATAGTAGTTATTCGAATGGAGTTAAATAGAGTTAGTCGAATATAGTTTATTCGAATAGAGTTGAATAGAGTTAATCGAATAGAGTTGAATAGAGTTAATCGAATAGTAGTTATTCGAATAGAGTTGAATGGAGTTAATCGAATAGTAGTTATTCGAATGGAGTTAAATAGAGTTAGTCGAATATAGTTTATTCAAATAGAGATAAAGGAAAAGAGTTATCGATTAGTTTAATCGGAAGGAGATTATCGAATATATCGTATTCGAAAGAAAGTGATTGAATGTAGTTTATTCGAAATAGAGAGATTGCGAATATAAGTTATTCGAAGAGAGATAATCGAATATAGGTTATTCGAAGAAGAGTTAATCAAACAGAGATTACTCGGAAGAGAATTATACGTCGAATTCAAATAGATCGAATTCGGGAAAGTAATATTTACTTTTCGGTTTTTAAATCAGGAGTATACACTAATAAATTAGGGCTAGGTTTAATTAGTCGAATTAAAGAATAAAGGTTATAATTGAAGTTAGATATTGCGAAGGTAGGGATTATAACGTTATCGTTATAATCAATGTTTCAATAAAGAAGTGGATTCGTAAATTGAATCCGAGAGTTACGTAAAGAAGTTGTTAAAGGTTTAAAGGATAAACTGTTACTATTTCGAAGTTATAACGTTGTTCAGTTAAGGTCTGAGAGGTAATTATACCCCAACTTGATTGACTTCCTTCTTAACTAAGGAATGGTAAGGTTTGATAGTGAATGATGGTTAAGTGAATTAAATAAATGGTTTGAGTTGGCATAGCGATGTTTATTTAAAACTTCAGTTTAAATCCAATGAAGGGACTTTGAAAATGTTATCCAAATAAGAAATCAGAAATGTTTTCTAATATAGAAAACAGGAAATGGAAATGTTTTCCATTGTTAATAAAGTATATTTTCTAAAATTAGAAAATAAGAAATTCAGAATATAGGGAAAACAGGAGATAAGTAAATTAATGAACTAAAGAGATAAATGTTAAATGATGATTGGTTTATATAATTTCCGTCTGGAAATAATATCGTTGTTTGCACACGAGTTTTTCTTTGATAGTTAAATCACAGACTATCAATGTTTTGACCATTTTAACGTTGTTAATATGGAGAGACCGGTTGGATTATTATCCAAAGAACCACTTTGTATTGGCATAAGCGTTGCGAATCATATATGCTGAATATATTGAAGACGGAGTAAAGTGCAAGGGCTGTTGTATAAATCTTAGATAACAATGGACTAAGATGGATGTATTGAATAGTGCCTTCGGTTTCGTTCAGTCCCAGAACGAACGTAAATGGACGAATGTCTAACAAAGTATTTCCAATGATCGAATGGGTTGGTCTGTATAAATATATATGGTTGCAACGGATTTATCCCTTAGCATAACATCCAGGATATTTGTATAAACCAACTAATGATTTACGGATCTGATAATGTGGCATTCAAAGTGATCGTGTTATAAATGAATGGAAAGTAAGCGTAGCTTCTAGCCTCACATCCGGTAAATGACAGAAATCGGGCAGGCATCATGGCTAAGTCGGTCGCACCGAAGTAGGGTGTATAATCACCTATCTAGAGAATATTCATTTGCTTCTTTTAATCTATCAATGCTGTCCCATATATATACGGGAAACGGTTGTTGAT
Organism: Allium sativum; assembly: GCA_030737875.1. Taxonomy (NCBI): domain Eukaryota; kingdom Viridiplantae; phylum Streptophyta; class Magnoliopsida; order Asparagales; family Amaryllidaceae; genus Allium; species Allium sativum. Next base: position 169,824,080 of record CM060923.1, read on the forward strand.
CCCAACCGTTGGTGATGTACATTCGATACACTCAAGCGAAATGAGTGGTCGGTCATGTGTGGCTGAGTTGCAAGATGTTCTTGTTGAACTCCAGTGTATCGTTCCTAGAGTACACTGATCGGAAGGTGGTTCCATACCTTGTCATAGTTGGAAATCCATTACCCAATACGTGCTTGAGGTTTTGATTGTATACTATATAGTAGAACGTGAGATGAAAGCGTTTCTGCTAGATTGATATCTATTTGTACTTAGACATTATTATAATATCAGAATGATATTGCTTTACAAAGTTGTTTGGATTTTCATAAGGGAAAACCCGTTCCGTTCTCACGGCGTGGTCTTATGATATATCCGTTATTAAACCAAGTGTTGGAGTTTTATTCACACCAGTCCCATGACTGACCCGGAGTTTATTTGTTTGTTTTCCCAAAACTCTTTGGTGCCTAAATTTGTATGGGCAGTCAAGTAGTCAGGATTTTACAGATACACTTGGAGAGCTTGGAGCAGGAGGCTTCAAGATGCTATAGCTATTATTATTTCCGCTGTTGTTGTAAGTGTTGTACTCTGATAAGTGCTATTGTATATATAACTGTTTGTATTTCAAAAAGTTATGTTATATTTTATTCGTTCTGCTGTGAGATTCGTGTTACTCTGATGTAAGTTCTTCTTTTCTTCTTCTATTCTAAGTTTCTATCTTATCTATCCTCACCCTCTACTTTCTTTCATTAACTATTCGGTTATTTTCGATCCTTGGATGTTCGATATGTGTTGTATATCGGATAACCAAGATCGCGATTTTCTGGGTCGTTACATTACTGTTGGGAAACCCCAAACTTAATGTTGGCTAAATCCTGGAATAACACCATAACCTCCAGAAGTACAATTCGATATATAGACGGGACAACTACACATAATTCCTTAATTTTATTCTCTATATTCTATTTTTCTGCCTTATCTTATGAAATAGAAAGTATGGTTCGACAATGATTCAATTGTGTTCTTACTTATGATTGCTTATAGTAGAATTTTCTGACAAAATTTGTGTTTTGTGCTCAGCAATTTGTTTGAAGATGATATGATATACATAGCCAGTTGTTGATTTGCAAGTGGTTTATTTCAATATAATGGATATGCCTGATTGTAGGCATGCTGCAGGAATAGCGCATGAAAAAGGTATTCAGAATTGCTAGAGTTGAAATCAATGATCTATAGACTCTCTACTTCCACCATTGATCATAGCCTTATGTAGGTAAATTATGTTCCCTTTTTTCAATTGCTTTATGTAGCTATCTTTTTTCCTTATCTGATATATTTGATTTAATGGCCTGTATTCCTGAAAATTTGAGTTTCTATTCACCTTTATTTAATGAGGTCATTTATTTGCTTATATTTCAAGGAAAAAAAATTGTATATCATTTGCATGTTTGGTTTTTAGTTTTGTGTTGAGTAATGATGACCTTTTTTATATACGGTCTAAACTTTATATGTTATGTACATATATTGCTATCTAATGTCTAAATTGCTTTAAAAACGACGATGTCGTTCTCTTTAAATAAAGAGAATAAAAATAAAATTCAACTTCAGCGTACAAATTACTTATGATATTATTAAATATTAGCTATGTATAAAGCTTGGATCATGCACTAGACTGTATATCCTAGCGTTGAGCTTAGACCTACAGACTGAGGTGTATAAGAATATGCATCACAACTTTTTATGAAGTAAAAATGTTATACTCTATCACATCAAGTACTTGAAATTCTATTATAATTTCCTTTGTTTGGTTTACTATATTAGTATTATTTTTTTACTTCGGTGTGGGTGTTTACTATCACTGAGACATATTGGACAACATGACATAAAATAATTGGATTTTAAGGCTATGAGAAATAAGGGTACATTGTCTAAAGTATTCTACTCTATTTGTGAATGATCATGTTGTCATAACATGTTTTGGCATTGAAAGGGAAAAAATATCTGTTAGACTCTTAGGTGCTTCCTTTCACATGCGCACGCACACACACACGCACACACATAAATATATGTATGTTCATCATTCTAGAAATTCACTATGTCCATTTAACTTTTCCTAAAAAGATGAAATATTAAGCTTTGAAATTTTTTGGGTTACATATGCCTTGAAACATTAATAGTGCGCTTTTTCTGTTATAGCTTTGACTTTTCCTCCATTCTTTTTTGTTTATCCGTTAGATTGTTATGTGCAATCTATAATTTTTTTAGTTGTTGTATATATATAGTTTTCCTTGAACAATTTTTAATAGTTAAAATTCATATTTTTCCCTTTAAAATTCATATTTTTTCCTTTAAACTCAACTATTTCGTGAGTGTATATGTATAGGTTTCGTCGGGCACCCCGAAATTGCGGGGTTACCGGATCGTTACTGGTGGACGACGGTATGAAACCGTCCACCAAAACCGGTTTTAGAGCACGAAAAAAAAGCGAATCTCTTGGTACACAAGTATGTGAAAACTGAGCAAGTGAGAAGCGATTCAAATAAAGGGAACAAAATCATCAATCAGCAGAAACGCGAACAACAATAAATTCGAGGCATGTGTTTTACTGATTTCATAAGCTAATTTTTCTCCCACTTCTCTATTTGCATGAACTGAAGAATCGATTCGATCGAAAGCATCATTTTTTTTTAATCGAGAAAAGTAGCATTTTTTTTTCTGATCGAGGAAAGTAGTGTGTTTTTTTAATTGAGAAAAACATTGCTTTTTCTGTAGAGGGAGGGGGTATATATTTTGTGGACTTTGCTACAAAGCCCGGGCCATTTCTTGGCCGAAAACGCCCGAAATGTGCCCCCCACGTTGAATTCAAGGGGGGTATATTTGTCATTTGTTCTTTCATTAGTCCCATCTTATCTCTCTGCTCCAGTTTTCAACCACTATCACCTTTCCACGTCACCTGCAATTTTGCACGAAATTCTTGTTTCGGGCTTCCTAGCAATTTTGGATATTTTAAGGGTTGGAACAATTGTGGGCACGTGTCTTTGGGAAATATAATGTGGGCTATTAACGTGACAATATAATTTGCCCTTTCCCACTTTTGTTTTTGGGATTTTCTTACTGCAACCATGACCGATAGATTATATAGTATATTTTCATTTCTTTACCCTTAACAAGTTCATTACCAAAATACTAAAAATCGATCTGGACCGAAACTGAAACAAAACCGAAACTACCGAAATTTACGAAACCCCCCGAAACTAACAAATTTTCAAACGGTCAAAACCGAGAACAAATTCTCGAACCTTGGTTTAGACTTAATTTCCGTGGCTTACAACTAACGCCATGGTTTCATAAGCATCACTAGATCATAAATTGCACGATCTTTTATATAAAAAGTAACAGACCTATTTGGAAAATGTTTTGTGCTTATGTAATATGCATTTACCAAAGTTTGTATTCTGCATTTTATTTGAATTTGGGCAATGTAGCTAATTGGTTAAAGGACTAAAGGGAGCTTTTGATTTTTGCAGGTTGATTTTAACTCTAATTTGTCGTATCTAATATGTCATATGCTTTACTTTATAAGAGTATTGTTATTATTAATCCACCTTTTCAACTTTTAGTAATATTTATAATTTTAGGAGTTTTTTCAGTGGGAAAATTCTTCGTAGTTTTGAGCATTGAGATATTTTATTCTGCTATTTATAAGTTTTCATTTTTTTTCTACCAAATGGAAAACAAAAGTTAGTCTACAACATATTTTTTTACGCTTTTACGTTCACAATTATTGTTGCAGTCGCACATCTACACAACTTGGTTTTCTTTATACACATTTTTTTTGCTTATACAGATGTTATTATTTTACAGCCTACAGTTCACTACAAGAAACAGATCATTTAGCGATGACAAAAACCCGTCGACGGCCGTCGCTAGCCGTTGCTAACCATCGCTAAAAACCATCACTAATTATGTGGACGCTAAGCAAATAGCGTCGAGCTTGGCGGCGGCTCTGGATATCAATTTAGCGACGGCTGGCGGCGGCAAATGTGCCACGTGGACAAACGGTTATATTTCCTACAAACGGCTAATAGCAGTCACTAGCCGTCACCATAAAGCCGTCGCCAACCGTCGTCATTCGTGACAAAACCTGTGTAATAAACTCTCACTAGTCGTCGCTAACCGTCGCCATATAGGACCAGTAAGTCGTCGCCAGCCGTCGCTAAACTGTAACTTTTTTTTATAATTCAGCAGCTAACAAGCCATCAAACCACATCAGCTCAAACCCAACATATCCACAACTCATACACAATCAGTTTCACATTCCATCACCTCAAATTCACATTCAATCACCTCATAAATGCTATAAATCAACTCATACACCACTAAATATAACCATAAACGATAAATATAAACGATGAACAATCCAAAAACAATCAACACGTCCACATCAAACAAACCAAGTCCAAAATACCATCATCGTCACCATAAAACACCACAAACATATCAAGTTCATCACCAACAAGTAGTTTGTATGTACAAACCAAGTCCAAAAAAAGGACAAGTACCTACCTACTCATCCTCGTCGTTCTCTTCGTCCTCCTCCACGGTAGCAGGCTCACTCGGCGGCATAACCCCATGCTCCTGAAGGTATGCAGCAATCCGCACATCCAGCACGGTCTCGAGCTTGTTCTTCTAAAAATCCTCTAAAGCTGCAACCTTCTGTCGAAGCATCATGATCTCCTCCTCGTCCTGATGTTTCGTATAAGAGGCCTGAGTCCCCGCTATCTGTCATTATCATATTATAAGCGTGTATGAGATAAATTAATATTTCAATGGTATTGTAATGTACATTATATTAAAATATTTAGAAACCATTGTCAAAAGTTTTTTTGGATACTATACATGGTTTATACAATGATTGTAATAGAGTTGTCGATATCAAAGTGAAATTAATTTAATTATTCATGCCAGTAAGAGATAAATTTAATATGTGATATTTGTTTACGTCTATGTTTCCAAAGCCTTTAATAAAACGCTTTACCTCTATGTTTCCAAAGCCGTAGCGTCTACCCCTGGTAGGCGGGTTGATGATTTTGTTCCAAATGCGATTGCACTCCTCCACGTCCGGCTCTTGACCTAACTGCGTCGCTCGAGCATCTATGGCCGCCCTGTATTTGTCCTGCGATAGCGGACAATTATGGAATACATTAAATATTTGATTTCAAAATAACAATGTGAAATACAAATTATTACAAATGCTAACCATCGTTTCACAGGACTTCGGGTCCGTCCAAGTATATGTGGTGTTACCCTCCTTATCTGTCCGCTCGACGGCATGAGTCTGTGTAAACACCTCAGCAAGTGTTTGCTTCTGTTGGAGAGTCGACATCTAAAATAATACAATATATATTTGGAATTTATCAATACGATTTAAAAAGTTTATAACTATTTGTAAATGTGATTTATCGTTCGTACCAATTCGCGACGATGTTAGGAGAAGGACTTAGACCCAGCCCGATGCAAAGCAGGATTTTTGGGCCTGTTTGCTCGGTTTCGCTCTGAAAGCTCCTGTATATTTAGTTATATGATTAATTGATGGATATACAAAATAAAATTTTAAAATAAGCTTAATTAATTTACCCTCGCAGCTTCCGTGGCCTACAATTTCTGGAAATCGGCGTAGACCTCCTCGCTCATCCACTGAGGCCTCTTTCTCGCTACTTTTGCCTTATATACATTGCCTGAATAATTTTTCCTCATCTTCTGGTTCCATGCGGTGAGGAAAACATCCATATCTTCTTCCCGGACCCGTACAGCACACTATAAATTAACAAACAAATTGTATTACATATTTTATATAATTTTGCAAATGAGAAATATATTTATACTTTTGAATACTATTTGTTTGTTAATTAACAAACAAATTGTATTACATATTACATATCTATACTTATAACCTCCGCGAGGATGGCATTCCTAATCTGAATAGGAATATCGTCCCAGTGAGGCCACGCCTCTGTCCACCTAGCGACATATGCATTTCTAGACACACGTTAAATAGCATCTCCAGGAATAATATCAAACCCCTGCAGAAAGTACGATATTAACATTTAATAACTTTTGAATACTAAGCATTTACGTAATTAAAAACTTACCCTGCAGACTTCGGCATGAGCTCTACGACCGGACGTGTATCCGGTGCTATACCGCTCGCACCTGCCTCTGAACTGTGGGTAGGTCGGCGTCTAGGAGGCATATCTGTCACGAAATTAAAAACTCATATATCATTATGCACATCCATTATCAAATAAACTCATACAACATATATTATCAAATGAAACTACAAGACCCATTTACATAAAAGAAGAAGAACCAGATAATAGATAACCGTAGCACATCATATAAGTTCACAAAATAGCACATCATATAAGTTCACAACATAGCACATCATATAAGTCCACAACATAGCACATCATATAAGTTCACAACATAGCACATCATATAAGTTCACAACATAGCTCATATATCAATATGCCTGAATCATTGTACGTATGTATGTAATTAACTAACGATACAAATAATATTATTCTTCTTCATTTTCTGATTCAGTCTCGGTCTCATACTCTATATCGTTGTCCTTTGTACTCTCAAAAGCTTCTATTAATTCATTTGATTCATCGTTTAAAGACTCTAAATTAACATCATTAGCAATTATTATTTCATCGTTTTGATTTGCATCCGTTTGATATGCTGCATCGTCTGGAATAACAATTCCTTCAAATGTAAATCTTGCCTTTGTTTTAATTACAGCAGACTAATCTGCTTTATCTCTTTTTAAGGACGGATACAGAGCAAAGTAAACTTGTAATGCTTGCTTTGCCAATATAAAAGGATCATACTTATAGTAATGTGATGTGTGTTTTATTTCTATAAGCTTATAATCTTTATGCACGTTGATTCCAGTACCAGGAACATTGCTGAGCCAGTTGCACTTGAATAGAACAACTTTTTCAATGGGTTGTACATAATATGTCAGCTCTAAAATCGGTGTCAAGACGCCATAAAAGTCTTTTATATGCTCTTCGGGATCATCACTACCTTTGACAAATACACCACTGTTATATGTTAATCTGTCAGTACCATGGTCTTTGGTGTTGAATTTAAACCCATTGACGAAGAATATTGGATTAAGTCTTAACATTTCTTTTTGGTCCAAGCGCAAGATGATGCAAACCCTCGTCATTGACGCAGTTTATTGGATCGTAAACGTACTTCGAGAACCATTTAGCAAAATCTTTACTGAGATTGCCATTTGGATTTTCTGATTCGTAAATACTGCAAATATAAATGATTTTATTACTAGCTAACAATTGATGTACGCATAACTGTAATAAAGTTAAAAACTTAGTACCTAACAAATGGTACAACTTCAGCACAATTTAGAAGAACATATGTCTGTGCTACATGGTGATCTGTATCATTTAACCATATTTCTACACATTTTCCATAAGATCGTCCATTTGTCTAAAAACAGATAACATTATCGGACAAAAATTGAGTTCCACGGTTTCATCATTACGAGGACCATTTACAAATGATAGGTTCACATGATCACTGAATTATGAGAAAAAAGAACAAAGCTTCTTCTTCAAGATAAGATCTGCAAATCGAACCTTCAACTCGTGCTTTTTGTCATACTTTTTTCTTCAGATGATTCAAATACCTAAAATAAAATTAATTCAATTTATATGCACTAATGTCACTTTGAATTGTAAGCATAAATTTTACCTTTTAAAAGGATACATCCATCCATATTGCACTGGACCTCGAAGAATAGCTTCGGATGGAAGATGAATAGGTAAATGCTCCATTACATTAAAAAATTCTGGAGGGAAGATTTTCTCTAATTTGCAAATCAATATCGGAATTTCTACTTCAAGTTTACGGAGACGATCAATTTTTAACGTTGCCAAACAAAGTTGTTTATAGAATAAGCTTAACTCTGTTAAAACACCCCACACTTTTACAGGCAATAATTCTTTGAACACCACTGGTAATAAATATTCCATCATGATATGACAATCATGACTTTTCATTCCACTCAATTTATTGTTTTTATAGTCAACACATCTATGAAGATTAGAAGAAATCCCATCCGGACATTTCAGTCCCTCAACCCATTTCAGTACAAGTTTATTTTATTTGTTTGTTGTCTAGTTCATAGCACGCTTTGGGTTTTTTATTGTCATTGGGCTTCATATGAAGTTCTGGACGTTTACAATATTCTTCTATGTCACGTCTCGAATATATATCGTCCTTTGTTTTTCCTTTGACATTCAAAACTGTATTAAACACGTTATCAAATACATTTTTTTATTATGCATAACGTCGATATTATGTCGAAGTTTGAGATCTTTCCAATAAGGTAGCTCCCAGAATATGCTTTGTTTACACCAATTATGAATGTCAGATTTACCCGGAATTTCTGTCTGCTCTCCAGTCTCATGGATCTTGGGATAATCCTTTACAATATCGTATATTTCTTCACTTGTCCAAATTTTGGGTGCTTGCACAGTCATTCCGCTATTAGCTTTAAAGTTTTTTTATCTCTTCTAAAAGTATGATTGGTATGTAGAAAACAATGGTGACAATCAAACCACGAATGCTTCCTTCCATAACATAAGAAAAATTCTTGTGTTTCTTCCATGCATAAAGGACAAGATAGACGACCGGCCGTACTCCAACCTGAAAGCATCCCATATGCAGGAAAATCACTAATCGTCCATAACAAAGAAGCGAACATACGGAAATTCTTTTATTTGAAATGTCGTATGTTTCAACTCCATCATCCCATAGTTTTTTCAACTCTTCGATTTATGGTTGGAGATAATCATCGATGCGTTGTTTTGGATCATTAGGACCAGGAACGACAATAGTGAGAAACATATATGGAGTTTTCATACACATCCACGAAGGTAAATTATTAGGAGTAACGATAATAGGCCAAGATGAATATTTACTACCAAATTGAGAAAATGGTGAAAACCCATCTATACATAAACCAAGTCTGACGTTACAGCTCTCTGCGGCAAATGCAGGATACGTCCTATCAAAATGTTTCCATGCTTCTCCATTCGATGGATGTGTCAAAGTTCCATCTTCTTGTGTTCGCACATTATGCCATCGCATATGACATGCAGTGACTGAGGATGCATATAACCGTTGTAGTCTAGGGATGATTGGTAAATAATGCATTCTCGTATACGGAACTTCCTTACCTTTCTTTTTTCTAGGTTTATACCTTTCCCCGCCACATTTTTTACAGTTTCTAAGATTAATATCATCTTTCCAATACAACATGCAACCTTTAACACAAGTACCTATTCTTTGGTACGGCAAACCGAAAGCCGACATTAGTGTTTTCACTTTGTAATGACTATCGCACATTAGATTATCGGGTGGCATATGTCTTTCTGCAGCTTGTACAACCGCTGTAAATGCAGCTTCTGTAAGGTTAAATTCATGGTGATGTACTCATCGGTTACCGATAATTCAGTTCCACTTTCACAACCATTCCACAATGGCCGCTTAGATGAAGCCAATAAATCATATATTTTTCTGGCTTCCATGTTCGGTTCTTCTTCAATATTGACGTCGTAGTCGTCAACCTGACCGGTAGGGAACATTGACCGTGCTGCATCTTCCACCATATCTTCTATTGGACTCGTCATAACTAATTCGACCTCCGACGCTACAAGATTTACTGTAGGTGCAACAAGTTCTCCATGACGATCCCATAAATAATAATTTGGCACAAAACCAGATTTATACAAATGTACTTTAATGATGTCTGGTTTATGAAACCTCATCAGTTTACACTTACTACACAGACAACGAAGCTCCTCGTAATTTCGATTATTAGATACTGCAAGTCTAACAAATTCATTTACACCATTATAGAAATGTTCTTTCACTGAGCCTTTCATTCCAATTCTAACTTCATACATCCAACTACGGTCAATGTAATAATCGAACATTTTTCCTGATTCAAAAATATATGTAAGTGATTTCGATAACACATACATATATTGTTCAAAGACTTTATTCAACGCATGAATATTTTTAATGGTTCATACATACAATAAAAATGTGATTTTTATTGTTCAAAGAATTTATTCAACGCATGAATATTTTTAATAGTTCATACATACAATAAAAATGTGATTTTTATTGTTCAAAGAATTTATTCAACACATGAATATTTTTAGTGGTTCATACATATAATAAAAATGTGGTTTTTATTGTTCAAAGAATTTATTCAACACATGAATATTTTTAGCGGTTCACACATACAATAAAAATGTGATTTTTATTGTTCAAAGAATTTATTCAACACATGAATATTTTTAGTGGTTCATACATAATAAAAATGTGATTTTTATTATCTAAGCAATTTATTTCTATCAGGAATAAATTATCAACACATGGATATACTTCAACATATGAAAATAATTCAAACACATGAATATTTCTGAAAATTTCGGTAGCATAACGGCAGGGTAATTAAAACCGGCACCGTCCCGATGTACGGCTCCTCGCGCTACCTTAAAGCCTTGCGGCTTTTGACAAGGGGGATTTCAATAATCTATTTCGTACGCAGACGATTTTTTTTGACAAACTAATCCTATTTGGTTTCAACCAAAATCAACCATAATCAACAATCAACCATTCGTAATATTCACCAAATTTCACATCACAACTCAAATATAGTCATTCCATTCCAATAATTTCCACAATACGTGTATACCAATCAACTAAATTCACAAACCTTATTAATCGATTTCTAATCGATAATCACCTAAATAGATTTTAAATTTAAAATCTAATTGGCTATATTATAAATTCAATATCAATAATTATTATTACCTATAAAGTAACGGTTCATTAACACATACACACACACAAAATCAACTAACATAATATATTCGCCAATAAACAACTAAATTCACATTTTAGGGTTTTCAATCATTACTAAATAAACTACATTAATTCAACAATCATCATATGATCACATAACATATACATTTAAATCATTATTAACAAATTAATTTAAAAAATAGGTTAGAAATTATACCGTGAAAGAAAGCAGCAATTGGTGGTTGGAGAATGGCAGCAGGCGGGCGAGGGTCAGCGTCAGTCGGCGTCGGCGGCGGGGGTTGGCAACAATAGTTTAGGTTTTTTTCATTCATGAATTTGGGGGGAGCGAGGGAGAATGGGAAATTATGCTGTAGCTTCGCGGGTTTATCCAACTAGGCGACGGTTGGCGACGGCTGGTGAGGCCGCTTTTTTTAGCTGTCACCAGCCGTCGCTAGGGTCCGTAACCAAATTGACTATTTCTAGTAGTGGTTAGAATATATATATATATATATATATAACTTAATAATGAGCTATTATTCCTCACGTGTGTGTATTTTTCACACTTTTAACTTATTTAGTCATTTATGTAACTAATGTTTTCTCCATTCTCTTACAAATGATAATTCTTTGCAACTTTGAGCATTGAGACATGTTATTCTGCTATTATGTTTTTATTTTTGCCTGCCAAATGGAAAACAAAAATTAGTCCACAACATATTTTTTTATGCATTTACACAATTATTGTTGCAGTCACACAGCTACACAACTTGGTATTCTTTATATACAATTTTTTTTCTTTTTTTCTTTTGCTTATACAGATGTTATTATTTTGCAGCTTACAGTCAGAATATATATATATATATATATATATATATATTTAACTAAATAATGAGCTATTATTCCTCACACATTTGTATTTTTCACACTTTATTTGTATATAACTCATTAGATTTTGAGTACCGGTGGTGACTGATTGGAATTCAGAACTAATGGGATGCTCAAATCAGAGGAGAGGTTGGATAGGATGTACATGTATTCTGAAGCAATGAATGAGAAGTAAGAAAGATGATTTGAGAAGCAACATCTGGAGTATTGCAGAATCTGCAGATGGAGGTTGAAATCTCTGAGAACATGAAGAGAATAACAGTCCAGCGGAACACACTCCTTGGACCTGCCGCTATTGCATATAAAAGGTACAAGAAGATTGTGCTGTTGGATTTATGAAAATAATGTGATAAAGCAACAAATTTTGAGTCAAACTGCAAAACAACAAAAGGAGTAGGATGGCTTCAAGGACAGGTGCTGGTGCCATCAAATAAGGGCGAGCAGCTATTAAATAATGATAACTGAACTATCATTCTTTAATCACTGCTGCATTCATAGTGGTTCTTTATATTGCAACGATTATGAGTTTCCTGTATTTAGATAAATTATTAGTTTTGTAATATAGTCAACATGTTATACAACAAGTTAACTAACAGGTGAGCAACTACAGCTGATGTACGTTTCCATGTTTAATATTACAACCTTCCATATACTTAATATTTTGTTGTTTCAAGTTCAATATCTAGCGAAGTGTAAAGGATCATTTATTATGTTTATATATGTTTATGTGTGTGAAGTCTCTATCCTAAACTAAGTAAAGCAGTGTCTTCAAAGCCTTGGTTTTAGATTTCAATTTACTAATGGTGAAAAAGTAGGACACAATGCAATGAGAGATTCTCACATGATGGTAATAGCAACCTTATTTATTTATTTATTTTCTTCCAAGCTTTGTGTGGTTCGATGGTTCCACCGTCCTTTCCCATATCTTGAGTAGCTGCTCATCATTTGTATTATTCAACCTTAGGGGATACAAGCATGTTTATATTTAAATATGATTGTGATACAAAAATAATACATGTTGTAGACATTGGGTTATATTCAAAATAATCTATATACTGTTAGGTACAAAAACATTGAACGAAGATAAGATGACAGTCCGTGTGCATAGCACGAGTTCACACTTGTTTTTTAATAATCCTAGGGGTGATTTCCTGTAAGATGTAGTAAAAGGAGTGTCTTCGATTTGTTTAAACCTAGGACGACTTGCATGAATGAATGTATGACATTACATTTTTAATCCATGTACATTCGTTTTTACTAATGTACATCTGTTGGTAGTGATAAGTAGACCCTTAATACTATATGCCACTCCTTGAGGCATACGAACTCAAGGGTTGTATTTTTGTATGAATCAATTAGTGTGTTGGAAATGAAGATGTGGCGATCCAAGTGGAAACTATTGAAAAAAGGTCAAGATGTGACCTTTAGCCTTATCTACCAAGAAAATGGTAAAAATAGACGTATGCTCTAGGACCCTGTGGTGGCCACCATTAGAAGTCATCATCCTTGTATTAGGTGTATTCTTCAGTTTTGCTTGTGCACATGCATCATAGACACTGTCATTATAGTATGGATGAGGTAATAAAGACTTTCATGTTTGAGGGCTGTCCAACTCTGGTTCATAGGCATACAAGAGGTTCTTGTCAGACACTGGTGCATTTTCTAGGGGTGCATCACAAATGGTAGTCCCTTTCCTTGCCATAACATGGAATCCAATCTGTGCCATATATGATTTTCTTCGTTGCATTCCTATTATGCTGGAATTTAATAAATGAAACAATTTAAGCTAAAGTTCATAAGTATTTATATCTAGACATTATTATGATATCATGAGATTTTCTATAAAATGTTTTAGTTATCGTACGGTAAAAACTAGTCTGTGTTTATATGCATTGTAATCTTACAATATACTATTTAGTTCAAAAGGTTTTTGAAATATAAGAGATAAAGTTTCTTCTTACTTGAGTTTTCTCATGCTAGTTTTCCAGACTAAACTGGGCGTTATTTTGCTATAATGCTTGGGTCTGACGAATATTATTTTACATGTTAACAAGGTGCTTGGAGCTTAGGAGAGGAGATCGAGCTCAGGACGTACTTCTATAGATTTTAATTTTTCCACTATGTGAGTGTTCTTTTTAGCAAGCTGAGTTGTTCTGGACAGGTTGTTATAACTGACCAGGTTATTTTAGCCGGTTACTCTGATGTTGTATGTGTGTACAATAGAATTCGGTTTCTTTTGCAATGTTCTGTTATATATATTATATTTACCACAGTGATTGTGAGATTTACTCCTATTTTATTTTTCTTCAACCTCATTGATTTGATTTTCTGACACTTGGATGTTTGAAACATGAACACTGTGGATGCATTAGTTTTGACCCTAAGGGTCGAAAATCTCGGTCCTTACAACGTGGTGTCATAGTTGAAAATTGAGCTATAACCTTGGCTTTGTGGGGTAAATTCAGCGAGAGATAAGATAACTGAATGACTTATTATGAGTTTGAGTGTATATACATAAGAGAATGCATTTGTTTGTGCTACAAAAATGTTTTATGTTGTGTTGACTTATATGTTGAGTGGTTTATAAATTCTACTCGAGATGTGGGATGCCATGATATGGACAGGGATTTCGAAACTCTTAAACATAGTTAATCGATATTGTACAAATTTAATGAATGATAAATGAAATAATTATCAAAAGTTAAATTTTATATACAAATGAATTTATTTTTAAATAATCATATAGTCTTATGAAGTGATTGTTTGTTAGGAGTGGTAATATTTAATTATTATCATTAATTGATTGATTTCCTTTGCTCGGCTAGTTTATGAGCAAATTTTCATTTCTCTACATGATTTGGGTGGGTGGTAAATTTCAGCAAACATTGAAGTGAATGCCTTTTGAAGCCATTTTCAAAGTTTACTATAGGGCATTCAATATCAACGTTGGGCTGTAAATTTAAACTTGTGGAGACAAACTATAAATAATCTCTATATTTATAAATGGTTTTAAAACACAGAGCAGATTTAATCTCGGTTATTTAAAAATTTATTGTCAATGATTAGTAATTATTATTATTATTATTTGACGATTTGAATATTCTAAAAAGAAATTTTTTGAAATGAATGGCACTGAACTACTTTGATTGCTAGGAAATAACTTCAATGATTCCTGCAACTTTATCTATGTTCATTTTTGAGTTTCTAGATGGGGATTGCTATCGCACATAAATTTTGTTTCAAGTTGTTTTGGAAAATGAATTTTTATTTAGTATACTAAGTTATAGTATATATATGAAGTATAATTCCAAATTATGTCGAAATAAAACGAAGGTTTTTGAATTACTAAATTTTTGGTTAAAAATCACATGTATTCATATATTCTGTACATTAGGATATGATATTTCCTATCTTAGATGGTAAATGATTGATAGTTTAGTAATTTAAAATAAAATGGAATTCTTGAAGTTTTGGACAATAGAGATTTCTATGTTAAATTCAGAATTTGAACTAAGTTTTTGAGAAATATTAGGAACTAACTTTTAATAACTTGATGCAAATGGGAGAGATAGTTAATAATTGAAATTGGCATAATAATAACCAATATAAATATGGGTGTTGTTCTTGGATAATTTGTTCTTAATATTGTTTTTCTTTATGATTCGAATATATAGCTTTTAGGTGTTTCATACTGATCTGAATAATGATTAATCGCTCGATTCTTGACGACTAATCCTTGGAGAGAGAGTTCATTTTCTATCATAGAATTTGGTAATGCAAGGAGAATGGAGGTTCCAGATCAAGGAGCTTAATCAATGTCCTCACTAGAGACGTCCAGTGAACAATGCTAGATCGGAAGGGGAGTTAGGTATTAGAGTAAGTAATCGAATCAGATATTGCATGTAAATGAACGATGTTCATCATACGAGCTCAGGCATACTGTTAAGTAAGAGTTGCATTTGTTTCTAGGTTCGATGGGGATGAAATTCTTTTAAGGGTGGAAGAATACAACAACCCAAAATTTTATCAATATAAAATTGGTAACCTCGTTAAAATGCGGTTTGAAAATTATACATCAATTGCAGCATGGTAAAATGTATGATTGCATATAAATTTATCGTAACGCTGGTGCACGACTGAAATGTTTATTTATTGGTTGTGATTATAATTCATGTTCAGTTAATTTATATGGTTGTTTTATGATTGCATGAATTCACATACACACACACACACTGTAGTTGCGGAATTATATAGGCGATCGATTTTATCTCCTTTTCATATAAATGAAGATTGATTTTCAAATGTTAAAATATTATTTTCAGTTTAATTCGAAATGAGATTTTGAAATTGGAATGTGGTATTAAAACTATATATATATATATATTAACGATGTCTTTTTATAATATTATAATATATATATATACCAGAACGTTCAAGGTTGACAGAGAGGATAGTGTCTAGGTTTGGGTTTGGAAAATACGGTTTCATGCTCTCCTTGGCTATCCCTAACTGACCCGACAAACAAGCGGTCATGGAGCGATTCACAACATGAAAATAAAAATTTGGACCGGCCACGCGAATGATGGATGTAGCTTTAATACATAGACCAAATATACAGTTAAAGCATCACATGGGTCGTATACACATAATATAACCACGTCTTTGAACCCATGTCATGCAAACCATAACGTTGAACCCATGTCATTCAAATCATGTCGTTAGAACAAGCCATGTCGCGCATCGCCAAGTTAGTTGTGATGACCCAAACCCCGTAACTAGGCGGCAAGGGTAATCTTTGGAATATAACACATAAACAGATAACAACAGAACAGAAATAAACAAATACACCAGATAATGTACAACAGAATATAATGGATATAATAAACATCAGAGTTACACAGTATACAGGATCATACTCAGTACAAAATATAGTTCAGCTATACATAAATGTCTACAGCGGAAAACAAACATAAATGTACAATAGGAGCTGAACAGCATAAAAAGAGATAAATGATAGAATCCATCTTCAGCTCCAGTTATCCAGAAAGAGCCTGCTAAAACCTGAATACAAGGCTGCCCATGTAGAAATAGGGGCACCCGAATTTGCAAGTGAAACTAACTACGAGTCAGTCATGGGACTGGTATGAGAAATCTACTTAACATCTTTTACAATATAGCAAATCACATGACCGCGCCATTTTCGCGGAATGGGTTTACTCCAGTGATTGCCAGTGCTTTAAAGCAAGTAAATCTTTTTAACATCACAATGCTTTTTATAAAAATGAAGCCATTATAAGACTCAAGTCCCATCACACAATGCAACACAAACTGGAGGATAGAGTTTTACCTCATAATGGCCGAAATATGCTTGATACGAGCAAACAAATCATTTGATATTATTGCTAGTGTTTATATGTTTCAAAATCAATTTGAATCATAACTATCAATTATAGACGGCATGGGTACCATATATCATGTCGCCATATATATATACAATCAAAACTGCACGATGTCGTATTTGGAAATTGGATTTCCGTCATGAACCAAGGCCAGGTATCGTCCTCACCGCTTCGAGACTGTCTAGCCCGAGTCTCAGGAACAGCCGCAACTTCCCCTGGATCGTCAGGGCCGGTCCACCCGATGTGGATCATAATGCCTGAACACTGCGTTTCCCCACCCTATGGGGTGTAAACTAGTCATATCCGACCAAATCATCGGCTCCGAAGAGACCGAACTAACCGAGGCGCCTCGCAATCCATCATCCACATAAGTAAAATATCAGGCCGTGTAAAATCTGACACCACTCCTAGCTAGAAAGAAACGCAGGTCCTCCCTGAAGTCCTCTCCCGTTTTTGTCTCATACCAAGGTGTGAGGCTCGCGAAACAACGCAAAACACAAAGCTATGCCACACAGGCACTGCTTTGATCATCCACTACAAAGCTCTTCTTTTCAACAAAAGCTTTGATTACTGCATCTCAACATGCCACACAGGCAATTCACGCCATGTAACTGACGCCTATCAATCACACAGCATGAAATCTCATGTCAGACACACAGTCCATTTGCAAGTCCGTTCTGGGTCTGAATGAAATCGGAGGATCTTTATTCCTCACACATTTGTACAATCAACACGTACGGCCGGACGGCTACTACTTTAGCCCCTTCAAGGTAGCTACTCCTATCATGAGCATCAGTAGCACCCCTCCATTCGACGTGAAAATCATCGGTCTTGCACCGTCTTCTTATCTTCGATTTCCAATCGTCGATCAATTATTTGAAATGAGAGTTAACTCGGCCTTTTCAAATAATTCACGTATATTTAGACTTTCAAATCAATTCATTTTAATGGTTAAATTGTTCGACATCACTAATTCAGTTCAGTAATTGTAATTTTCATGAAAAACACATTCAACAATCAAATATCTAATAAACCGAGCAAATTCAGTTTATTTTCATTCCATATCGTTTATAATATTTTATCACGATTTATCGCTATTTTTATTCATTTAAAAATAGCCAATTCATTCAAACGACGCTTCAGGCCATAACGCGGTCGTGGCGCTGTTTTTTCTTTATATTTGATTTACACATATCTGAAAATCTAACCGTTGGATCTTCACAAATTTTATATCATTAGAAAGATCTTTTCAAAACGAGTCCAACGGTTTTAGTTTTGGGAAAATCCGACGGTCGGATCTCCCGGTACAATCGTTTGAAGTTTCGATTTCAAATTTCGAACTGCAGCGTCGTTATTCGATTTATTTTAATTATATTTATATATATATATATATAAATAATCGATTCTGGCGCTGTTTTTCTTTAGATTTGAATTAAACATTCCAGACAATCCAACCGTTGGATCTTTACAAAGTTGGTGCCGTTGGAAAGATATTTCCAAGGCGAACCCAGCGGTTTCAGTTTTGGGAAAATCCGATGGTCGGATCTTCCGCAACAATCGTTTGAAATCACGGTTTCAAAATACGAACTGCAGCTTCGTTATTCGATTTATTTTAATTATATTAATATATATATATAATCGATTCTTCGAATTCAAAACCCTATTCAGTTCATACATTTGATAAAAATGATATTTTTATCCAAAAGATATTTATTTCAACACATCACTATTTTTAACAATTCATGTATATAATAAAAATGTGATTTTTATTTTTCAAAGAATTTATTCAACACATGAATGTCACTCAACACATGAATTTCTATTCTACATATGAATATAGTTTCAACACATGTAAATAAATCAAACACAAAATTATTTCAGAAAATTTCGGCAGCATAACGGCAGGGTAGTTAAAACCGGGACCGTATCGATGTACGTCTCCTCGCTCTACCTTAAAACCTTGCGGTTTTTGACAATGGGGATTTCATGCATCTAATTCGCACGTAGGCGAGTAGGTTTTTCTTTCATTTCCACAACCTATTCTAATTTTGTTTTCAACCACAAATGGGTATATTTCAACCACAATCAATCATTCTTAACCACAAACAATTCTATCAACCATTCGCATTATTCACCAAATTTCATATCAACGAATATTCAAACAATATCACAACCAATAAATATCGTCCATGGTCTGTGGATGAGGGGAGTGTGTGTACATATATATATATTCATATATAAATATCTTTCAATTCACTTCAATTCATTTCAATGTCATTTCATCGCATATATAATTTTTACAACGCATATATAATTTATACATCGAACATACAACTTTTACAACGCTTATACATGAGTTGTACAATGCTTATATAACTCATACATCGACTATATAATTTATACATCGTCATTTCCATATCGTTTATAATTCCGAAATCTCACCTTGGGTTCCACTCCTCCAAAAATTGCAGAAGGCTCAGAAAAATATGCGGTCTCTTCTAAAATGTAGAAGATGTCCACACGAGTCCACTGTCTCTTGTTTCACTGAATTTCGTCAACAAACGAGAAAGATATGATTTTTACAGTGAAATAAAAAACCGTAGCGCTTTAAAGTGCTATAATCAGTTTAAAATAAATTAAACCGTTACCTCAGCTGAAGCGTTCAAAACTAGGTTTGCGATTTGCGCGCGAATCGTTGCACGAGACGACGATCGGCCACTGCCACATGGAAGAGGGAGGAGAGGCGAGCAGGCGCAGGGTGGTGGGGTCCACTTCGGTGGTCGGAGGCGTGCTCGGCGGCGGTTTGAAGTCGCTGACTTCCCGGGCTCGAATCTCGATGCAGACGAGGAGAGGGAGGGCGAGGGTAGGACGGATTTGAAGAGGAAGGCAAGGGCTTCAGAAAACTCCAAAGGGCGGGGGTGTAATCGGCCGTGATTTGATCAGAAAATGGCCGGGAAGTGGCGAACTCGGTTTCGTCATCGATCGGGAGAGGGAGAGAGAGAAAGCGGGGAGAGAGAAATTTAAATGGACCAATGAGGTTTTTTTATTTAATTTATATATATTTAAAATTCTAAAATACCCCTTATCTCATACAAACTCCAATCCAAACCCAACGACTGTCGTCCCTAGCTAATTACCCCCATTTCGAACACAATGGGATATGTTTCGAAGGCCCATTCGACTGTTTCAGTCAGATTTTTTTTCAAATTAAAATATAAAACATTCAATATTTGATTTGAACGTACATTTCAACTTGCCGGGGCCACATACTGATTCTAAAAATTCCAAAAAAATAAATCCAGCTATGTTTTGATGATACGGTCCCAACAAAACTAGTTTCGTCGAATTCTGAGGCCGTTTGAAAAAGGCCATTTTCTGGTCGATCCAATTTAACTGTAATTGACCAAACACATTTTTCTTCCCACGCTCACATATTAACTTCAAAAATTATGAAATTTGAAACCTAGCAATCATTTGACATCCCGGATCCAACAAAAGTGGTTTCGTCGAATTCTGAGGTCGTTTGCAAAATGTCTATTTTCAAGGGCTATATATTCTCTATAGCCACCTTTCTGAAAATTCATTTGGCCATAACTTTTGATTCCCGCTATGAAACTTCGATTTTTCAGATTCATTAGAAATATATTCACTAACAGATTTAAATATTTTTGGTTTCACTAAAATCCGTTTTATTTTGCACCCGGTACAGTCAGTCAAAGCTTGAATTCAAATTTTGAAACTGCCGCGCCATTTCAGTCCTTGTTTATAATTTAAAATTAATTATATTTATTTTCAAACATAATTTTCTTCATTATTATTTAAAATATTTATTTTAAATATTTAAAATCCACTATTTTAGCCGAATCAAAAATTTTAAACTGGTTGAGATTTTCCGGGTTGTTACAATCTCCCCCACTTAAAACTTTTCGTCCCCAAAAAGGAACAAAGTCGAAAGTGGTTTGATTAACTAACTCTACTTTCAATCTGGCTTCCATTCTTTAACTTTTCAGTTTCTAAGAATTTTCAAATTCTTCAAAAATTTGGCTAACACCCTAAATTTTCGAAAAATTTCGCCATAACCTCCTTTGTACGGGGAGGGGTTTGGAAATTTATTGGGCCGTATTAGGTACCCAATAAATCCTAATAAGCATACACATATTTATAGTGATATATTCTAGTGTCCACGGGGGAGTGTGTATAGATAATAACTCCAGAGAATAAATTCTCGTCACCCCATAAATAATTTTTGTGCCTTATAAGACTAGAGAGACTTGCTTATTATCATCTCTAGACCCATGTGGGGTTTTTATTAATCTGGCAATTTATCGTTACAATTTTATATGGCCCATATCAGTCATTAGTTCAACCTGTAATATATAGTCATCGCCATAAAAGCCTCTCGCTCGTATGGTAAATCTTCAACCTCATCACACAAGCTCCAAATGCTTATGTGGTATATGATGAAGTATGCCTATCTTCAAGAAGTATGTCATGTAGTGTAGTTCAAAATTAATTGTTACTATCCTATGGCGACGTTTATTAATTAAACACATAATAACCAGCACTCCGCATCCAATGGCATTCACAGGAGTTGATATAAAAATAAAAATTGTGCATCCAACTCATTAAGGTTTACCTATTTGTCGGGCATGCAAATAAAATCTTTACTCAACAGCTAATCCATTTACCTGCTCAAACATATATATAATGCACATGTATATATTTCTATCTATTCCCTAACCAGTTCAATGTGTGATTTAATCGAATAAATTCTACCATTCATTCTCATATTGATTTAATTAACTATCATTCTAATAATTTAATAAATCAAATCCACTATCACACAACACAAACATCAACCAATTTATTTTTAACTTTTCACAAATATACTAGTTAATTCATATATTCTTTTAAAATCATTCAGACTATACAATTAAAATTCTACATCCATGAAAAGAAAACAACAACAAAGTAGAGAACATAATGGAAATTTCAAGGTATGGTAAATGTACCTTGCACCATAGTCAATTAGAGATATCCACTCTGCACTTGGGGTAGGCTTTCTTAATACATTCCTCAGTTTCCCAAGTACAATCTCACGGATCTCCACTCCACTGCACTTTGACCAAGTGAACCTTCTTGTTCCTCAGCTCTTTGGTTTCTTTGCCAATAATCTTGATCGGCTCTCTTCTTACAACCAATTCTGGAGTAATATCTATATCCCATTGAGCTGCTTCTTCCACGATCAAGTCTGGATCATGTACATGCTTTCGAAGTTGAGATACGTGAAATACATCATGTACTCCAGGCAACCAATCAGGTAATTGAACCCAATAAGTGAGAGTTCCAATCCGTTCAAGAATAGGAAACGGACCAATGAATTTGGGCGCCAATTTCCATGTTTTACCGAATCGGATCACTCCTCTCATCGGAGATACCTTCAAATAAACATAGTCGCCAACAGCAAATGATATATCCCTTCTTCTCTTATCTGCATAGCTCTTTTGCCGGCTTTGAGCGACTAAAAATCGTTTCTTAACGAAATCGACTTTGTCCGCAGCATCACGAATCATATCAGGCCCCTATACGAGTCTATTACCAGGTTCTACCCAACAAGCAGGGGATCGGCATGGTCTACCATACAATACTTTGAATGGTGACATTTTTAAGCTTGCCTGGTAGCTGTTGTTATATAAGAATTCGGCCAAATGTAAGTGGTCTTCCCATGATCCGCCAAAATCAATAATACAAGCCCGCAACAAATCTTCAAGAATATGATTCACCCTCTCAGTCTGACCATTTGTTTGAGGATGATATGCGGTGCTCAAGTTCAGTTTCGTTCCCAATTCTGCTTGGAATGCTTCCCAGAATTTACTCGCAAAAATCGGGTCACGATCACTAACAATGCTCATGGGAACTCCGTGCAGTCTAACTATTTCCTTGAAATAAATCTACACCAGACTCTGAGCAGTTCTATTCGATCTGACAGGTATGAAATGGGCGGTCTTCGTGAAAAGATCTACGATCACCCAAATACTGTCATTTCCTTTCCTGGTTCTGGGCAAACTATCTATGAAGTCCATATAAATTTGTTCCCATTTTCCACCTGGAATCTCCAAAGATTGCAACAATCCAGCGAGCTTCTGCTGATCGCTTTTGACCTGCTGACAGGTGGAACACCGGCTTACATATAAGGAGATGTCTCGATTCATAGATCTCCACCAAAAAGTGCGTTTGATATCATTATACATCTTACTCACTCCTGGATGGATACTAAGTTTGGCTTTGTGACATTCATCCAAAACTTCTCTCTGGAGTTCAGCAATGTTTGGCACGCATATTCGGCCTTTCAACCTCAGAATTCCCTCGTTATCGATCTGAAAACTCAAGGGCTCACCTTTTTGTATCCTTTCTCTGATTCTTTGAATGAAGTGATCATCCCTCTGAAGAGCATATATTTTATCGATCAATGAAGTCGTAATAATAAAACTGGTGATTATTACATTCTTTCTACTCAGCGCATCAGCCACAACATTGGCTTTCCCTGGAGTGTACAAAATCTCAAAATCGTACACTGCAAGAAATTCTAGCCAACGCTGCTGTCTCAGATTCAAGTCTTTCTGGGTGAACAGATACTTCAATGAATGATGGTCTGTATACAGTTTGAATTTCTCACACAAAAGGTAGTGCCTCCAGATTTTCAAAGTAAATACGATGGCTAACAACTCAAGATCATGAGTAACGTAATTCTTCTCATGCGGTTTCAGCTGGCGGCTAGCATAAGCAATCACTTGACCTCTTTGCATTAATACTGCACCAAGGCCTTCTCTAGAAGCGTTTGTCCAGACTTTCAAGTCCTCATTGCCATCTATTATTGTTAACACTGGAGCAGTCGTCAGTTTTAATTTCAGCTTCTGGAAAGCTGCCTCACATTCGGGAGTCCAATTGAATCTCGAATGTTTCTTAGTCAGTTTCGTTAAGGAACTAGATGTCTTCGTGAAATACTTAATGAATTTCCGATAATAACTGGCCAACCCGAGAAAACTTCTGACTTCTTTGGGTGTACGAGGCTGTTTCCAATCCTGAATAGCAATGATTTTACTGGGGTCCACTGAAATTCCTAGTTTTGACACGACGTGGCCAAGAAATTTGACTTCTTCTTGCCAGAATATACACTTGGAAAACTTTGCTTTTAAAACATTCTTTCTCAGAATTTCTAACACTTGTTCCAAATGTTTTTCGTGCTCGCTTTCTGACTTAGAGAAGATAAGGATATCATCAATGAAAACCAGAACAAATTTATTCAATACTCCTCTGAATACTCGGTTCATTAGATTGACAAAATAAGCTGGAGCGTTACATAAGCCGAACGATATTACTAACCACTCGTAGAATAAGTCTGGACCTCTAAATGCTGTCAAAGGAACACACTCTTCGGCAATACGAAGCTGGTGGAAACCAGTAGCTAGGTCCATTCATGAAAACACTTATGCGCCATTCAATTGATCCAAAAAATCATCAATCTGCGGCAATGGATATTTGTTTTTCAGCGTCTTCTTATTCAAGTCACGATAATCCACACACAGTCTGAGAGTACCATCTGACTTCGGTACAAATACCACTGCTGCTCCCCAATCGGAGAAACTAGGTCTGATCAGACCCTTCCATAGAAGTTGTCGAGTTTGATTATCTAACTCATCTTTCTCTTTCAAGGTCATTCTTCGAATAGCGTGAACTATTGGCCTTGCATTCGGGACTAAAGAGATTTTGAAATAAATTTCTCTCTGCGGAGGTAAGCTAACAACTTCTTCGAAGACGTCCGCATAGTTCTTGACAACTGGTATATTTTCAATGTCGACCAGAATATTCTCCGTAGCGACAGGAACAGGTTCTATTTGAGCAGGAGAAACATCTAAAGCTACCCAGAAGTCTTTTCTATTAGAATTCGGTCCTTCGCATGGAATGGTTATATATTCCCCAAACTTTGTCTTTTCTTTAACAATTCTTTCGGCGCATTTGACCTCAGCTTCATATTTGGTTAACCAATCCAATCCAAGAATGAGATCGAATTCGGTAAAATTCATGACGATCGCCATGGTAGGGAACCGATAACGGGAAAAAGAAACAGGCACTTCACAAACCCAACTAAGATCGAGGGAACCCCCAACCGGATTATGAACAGTCATTGATTCTTTTAGCTTTCTCAAATTCAATTCCAGTTTCTTAACCGCGTTCTTGGCAATAAAGCTTCGCGACGCGCCCGTATCAAATAAAACCTTGACTGGAATATCTCTGACATTAAGTGTGCCTTCTAAAACGTCTGACTTTTTCTGACTAGCGGAGGGTTCTGAAGTTTCAGCCACTTCATTTACTTGTACTATTTCAGATTGCTTTAATAACCGGAAATCTTGCTTCACATGCCCAGCCCGATGGCACAGATTGCATTTTCTATTTTCTCGGCCCTTCTTATTGTACTTCGGTCCATTCTTCTTCTTCGGATTTTTAATTAGATGAGGGGCAAAATGAGAAAGTTCATTGAATCTCTAATGATATTCTGGGATATTCATATCACCTTGTATCAAATAGTAGAATTCATCACATAACCGCTCAGTCGCTTCTGGAGGCGTAAATCTTTCACTGAAAATCTCTTTGAATCTATCCTAGGTGATATCACCTTCTGGATTATCCTTAATGATTGTTTCCCACTAGATTAAAGCTTCTTCTTTGAGTGCCCAAGATGCCACTAATCTTTTCTGATCATCTCTCAGCTGGAAACGTTCAAAAATCCTTTCTATAGAACTTATCCAAGCTTGAGTTTGAATGATAGATTCATTGCCTGAGAATTGTGCTCCTCCCAGATTTCGATATCTCTTAAATAGAGCCTCTAGATCTGGTTCTGCATTCCTTCTGATTCTAACACTCATTTTCTAGTACTTCTGCAAATAGCAGATCAAGTGTCAGGTCAATAGAAAAGATATTTTAAAGCATAAAGACATATACTTGAATGTAAATGTGTCTATTGGGTGTATTTCATTCTGCGATACTCATACTAGGATACTACTGATCCTATCTGTAATGAGTTACTCGTCCTAAAACACTGCTGGTTCTATTTCCGACGAGTTCGTTAATATGTTATATTCCAGAACTAAGATTAACCAAAGCTCCGATACCACGTTTGTGAAGACCCGAACCCCGTAACTAGGCGGCAAGGGTAATCTTTGGAATATAACACATAAACAGATAACAATAGAACAGAAATAAACAAATACACCAGATAATGTACAACAGAATATACTGGATATAATAAACATCAGAGTTACACAGTATACAGGATCATACTCAGTACAAAATGCAGTTCAGCTATACATAAATGTCTACAGCGGAAAACAAACATAAATGTACAATAGGAGATGAACAGCATAAAAAGAGATAAATGATAGAATCCATCTTCAGCTCCAGTTATCCAGAAAGAGCCTGCTAAAACCTGAATACAAGGCTGCCCATGTAGAAATAGGGGCACCCGAGTTTGCAAGTGAAACAAACTACGAGTCAGTCATGGGACTGGTATGAGAAATCTACTTAACATCTTTTACAATATGGCAAATCACAGGACCGCGCCATTTTCGTGGAACGGGTTTACTCCAGTGATTGCCAGTGCTTTAAAATAAGAAAATCTTTTTAACATCGCAATGCTTTTTATAAAAATGAAGCCATTATAAGACTCAGGTCCCATCACACAATGCAACACAAATCGGAGGATAGAGTTTTACCTTATAATGGCCAAAATATGCTTGATACGAGCAAACAAATCATTTGATATTATTGCTAGTGTTTATATGTTTCAAAATCAATTTGAATCATAGCTATCAATCATAGATGGCATGGGTACCATATATCATGTCGCCATATATATATATATATATATACAATCAAAACCGCACGATGTCGTATTTGGAAATTGGATTTCCGTCATGAACCAAGTCTAGGGATCGTCCTCACCGCTTCGAGACTGTCTAGCCCGAGTCTCAGGAACAGCCGCAACTGCCCCTGGATCGTCAGGGCCAGTCCACCCGATGTGGATTATTGTAACAACTCGAAAATCTGGGCCAGTTTAAAATTTTTATTTTGGCAATTTTAGCGAATTTTGAATATTTAAAATAGATTATTTTAAATAAAACCAACGAGAAATTTATTTCGAATATAATTCGAACGTATATATTATACGCGTCGTCGTTAGAATATAAATATTTATATATAATTATAAATAGAATTGAAAATGGCGCGGTAGTTCGATAATTCGATTTCAAACTTCAAATGAATGTACCGGGTGCAAAACAATCCGGATTTTAGTGAAACCAAAAATAATGGGATCTAATTGATAATATCTTTCTATCGAATCTGAAAAATCAAGACTTCATAGCGGGAATCAAAAGACATGTCCAGTTGAAAATTCTGAATAGTCGCTATGGAATTCAGGCCCTTAAAAATGGACATTTTGCAAACGACCTCGGATTTCGACGAAACCAGTTTTGTTGGGTCCGGGATGTAAAGTTATTGCAAGATTCCAAATTTCATAATTTTTCGAATCAATATGTGAGCGTGGCAAAGGAAAACGCGTTTGACCGGTTTCAGTTGATTTTAATCGACTGGAAAATGACCATTTTTCCAACGGTCTCAGAATTCGACGAAACTAGTTTTATTAGGACCGTATCGTCAATGCGAAACTAGAAAATATTTTTATGGGATTTATAGAGTTAGTATGTGGACCCGGTAATTTGAAATGTACGTTTAAAATTCAATATAGTGATTTAAATGTAAATTCAATGGAAACTTATTCAAACAATCGAATCAGCTTACGATACATATCCCATTGGGTTCGGAATGGGGGTGAAACGCTATGGACGACAGGCGGTGGGCCTCGTTTCGAGGTCATATGTAAAAGTCAACTCTTTGCTAAATTTAATAAATAAATAAAAAAAAAAAAAAAAAAAAAAAAAAAAATATCTTCTCCCCCCTTTTTTAACCAATGGCCCCCCCCGTTCACTTATATTTCAGATAAAAAAAAAAAAAAGAGAGAAACCGCGATGGAGGGAGCAGCTCGAGCCACCGCCACCAGATGGCCGGCGGCCCTCACCTCCGACGTCCCGATACCCTGCGCGCCTCGTTCCCCCTTCCTCTTCTCGAAGACCGCGCCCTCCGTTAAACCCGAACCCGAAAGCCCCCTTTCCACCGTGCGCCGCCACTCCCAGTCAAGACCGCGCCTCCCTCCAGCGCCGCTTCCCTCCGACTGCATCCATTTCTTCTCTTCCCCCCCCGTAAGTATTTTATTGTTTTTTTTTATTTAGTTATTTTAATTCGTTAAAAACTGAATTGTTTTATTTAAAAAAAAAAGTAAGTTCTGATTTTTAAAATGATAAAAAAAAACTGATTTTGTTTATTAGAATAAAAAAACTGATTTTGTTTATTAGAATATAAAAACTGATTTTGTTTATTAGAATATAAAACTGATTTTGTTTATTAGAATAAAAAAACTGATTTTGTTTATTAGAATATAAAAACTGATTTTGTTTATTAGAATATAAAACTGATTTTGTTTATTAGAATATAAAACTGATTTTGTTTATTAGAATATAAAACTGATTTTTGATTTAAGAATATAAGACTGATTTTGATTTAAAAATATAAAACTGATTTTTGGAAATTTTAAACTTTAAATAGAAAATGGTTTGATCTTTAAAGTAGAAAAGACGGATTTTTATTAAGCAGAAAGTTTTAATTTTTATTTCATAAAGATGCGATTTTTTTACAATAGAAAAGATTCGATTTTTAAATGGAATAGATTCTATTTTTATAAAAAGGAAAGGAATGATTTTTACCATTAAGTAACGTATATAAAAATTCGATTTTTATATAGAAGTTAACAAGGATAAAAATTCGATTTTTATATATTGAACTTTGAACTAAAAATTCGATTTTTATATATTGAACTTTGAAATAAAAATTCGATTTTTATATATTGAACTTTGAAATAAAAATTCGATTTTTATATATTGAACTTTGAACTAAAAATTCGATTTTTATATATTGAACTTTGAACTAAAAAATTCGATTTTTATATATTGAACTTTGAAATAAAAATTCGATTTTTATATATTGAACTTTGAAATAAAAATTCGATTTTTATATATTGAACTTTGAACTAAAAATTCGATTTTTATATATTGAACTTCGAAATAAAAATTCGATTTTTATATATTGAACTTTGAAATAAAAATTCGATTTTTATATATTGAACTTTGAAATAAAAATTCGATTTTTATATATTGAACTTTGAACTAAAAAATTCGATTTTTATATATTGAACTTCGAAATAAAAATTCGATTTTTATATATTGAACTTTGAACTAAAAATTCGATTTTTATATATTGAACTTTGAACTAAAAATTCGATTTTTATATATTGAACTTCGAAATAAAAATTCGATTTTTATATATTGAACTTTGAACTAAAAATTCGATTTTTATATATTGAACTTTGAACTAAAAATTCGATTTTTATATATTGAACTTTGAACTAAAAATTCGATTTTTATATATTGAACTTTGAACTAAAAATTCGATTTTTATATATTGAACTTTGAACTAAAAATTCGATTTTTATATATTGAACTTTGAACTAAAAATTCGATTTTTATATATTGAACTTTGAACTAAAAATTCGATTTTTATATATTGAACTTTGAAGTAAAAATTCGATTTTTATATATGTAGTGAAAGCGAGCAACGAAGGTGACAAAAAGGCGAAACGACGAGATCTTCTGCAAATGAAGAGCCGTGGAGCTAGGATAGCTATAGGTGAGAATTTCTCACCTTTCTATTTTATTTCTAGTTATATATATATACTAGGATGCAGACGGTGCTTAGTAGCACCCGACACAATCGTCCACAGACCATGGACTTGTTTGTTTGACTGTTTGGTGATTGATTGCGATATTGGTTTGAATGTGGTTTGTGGTGTGAAAAATCGAATCGATAAATTGGTTAGGATTAGACGTGCGCCGTTATAAGGCGAAGGAGTAAGGCTAGGTTAGACCCTTACTCCAAATTTTGTGGTTTGCATAACGAAAGTGAATTTGATTGATGTGTGAATGGCGTGGGCCTTCACGAGACCGGGGATAAGGCTAGGCCTTGTCCCGTTTCTAGTATCGTGCCGTTATGCCGCCGAAATTTTCTAAAACATGTTAGAAAAATAAAAATATCATTTTATTGAATAAATGAATTGAATAGAAATTCATAGGTTGAAATAAAATGTTTTATCGTTAAAAATATAATTTTTAACGTGAATATGAAAATAGTGAAGTGAATAAATAAATATTCATTTACAAACCAGATGGTTTGTTTATGTACACTTATTTGAATGATATTGATTGGGTCGATAAATTTTACACATCGCCCAACTGCACGAATAAAATCTGTGTTTGATTGTTTGAAACCCCACACGGGTGTTGGGATGAAATATGAATTTCACTCATCCTGATTGATTAAATATGTCGATCGATTGATTGACAGGCTGTTATGAGCGTTGAATATCTATATTTGATGCTTATACAGTGTAGTGCACTTTGGTTGATGGTTGATTATTTTCAATGTTATTATATACATGTGTTGTATGAAAATCCATATAATTAATTTTATATGGTAATTGATTGGGCCTCATTCCAGTTTTGAAAAAAAAGAAATATTTGAAATAGAATATTTGAAAATAAAGGAATATATGAAGCCGTGTTGATTAGATTGACGCCATTTTGACGTGAACGATATTTATATCGATTTTAAACGATTTCGAAATGAATTGAATTGAAAACGAATTCAAAATGAATTGAAAACGATTTCGAAATGAATTGAATTGAAAACGAATTCAAAATGAATTGAAAACGATTTCGAAATGAATTGAATTGAAAACGATTTCGAAATGAATTGAATTGAAAACGATTTCGAAATGAATTGAATTGAAAACGAATTCAAATGGAATTGAAAGCGAATTGAAATGAATTCAAATTGAATTGAAATTCGAATTTAATAGAAATGAATTTTGAAATGAATTTATAAAGAAGAATTCAATTTTGCTTTGAATTGAAATGGAAGTTGAAATAGGTTTTGAAACGATTTTAAAACTATTTATATAATTCGTTTTGAATAGTAATCGACGAAATATATATTATATATATTATATATAATATAATGGCCTGAATAGAACGCGCCGCGCCGCGGCAGTTCGCGAATTTCGACCATTTATTTCAAACGGACATTACGGGAGATCCGACCGTCGGATTCTCCTAAAACCGGAACCGTTGGGTTCGTATCGAAAAGAGCTTCCTAACGAATATTAGAAATTTGAAATCTAACGGTTGGATTTGGAATTATGTCCAAATCAAATTCGAAAAAGGTCGCTGTAAGTGCAGTTCGATGGCCGTTGATGGAAATCGACTGTACGGGCCTCGATAAAATTATTAAAAATAGTAATAATTTATGTAAAATCATAAGAAATGATTTGTGAAGATTTGGGATGAAAAACTCCATATTTGAAAAGATAAAAATAGATTTTTATCGAAATGAACTAGTTTTGAACTAGAATTATAATTCTATTTATTTTTAAAATAAATAAATTGAATTCGAAATGGTTTTGAAAATAACCAAAATTTCCAATGATTGCATTGGAGTGGATTTGAATCGAAATTGTCTTCGGAATATTTCGATGTTGGAATTAGTGATATTACAGGTGTTGTTATGGAAATTTGAAAGATATGTATTTGTATCGTTATTTCCAATACGACATTTGTTAGTCGTAGAATTCGATATTGAATATAAGCCGATATATTTTCTATTCAGAGCCTTGTATTGAATATCGAATGTGATTTGGGTTTGTCGTGAATGGTGTCTTCACTAACACTGTTCTTGAACCCAGTTGAGAAAAGATTAAATCTTTTTATTTAGATTTAATGAAGTGTACCAATTAAATGATATTTAATTGGAATTGAATTGGTATTGATTTTTGGGTTTATCGTGAACAGTGTTTTAAATAACACTTGTTCTTTAACCCGATAATTAATCGAATGTGATTTGGGTTTGTCGTGAATGGTGTCTTCACTAACACTGTTCTTGAACCCAGTTGAGAAAAGATTAAATCTTTTTATTTAGATTTAATGAAGTGTACCAATTAAATGATATTTAATTGGAATTGAATTGGTATTGATTTTTGGGTTTATCGTGAACAGTGTTTTAAATAACACTTGTTCTTTAACCCGATAATTAATGGAATGTGATTTTGGGTTTATCGTGAATCGTGTTTTAAATGACACTGATTCTTTAACCCAGATAATGATTAAAACTAAGTGGAGTTTTAATGAATCTTTAATTAGATTGAAAAGATCGAGAATGGAGTATCACCAGTTTTGCTCCAGGCGATAGTTAAATCTTTAATTAGATTTGAACGTGAAATTTAGAAACTAACTGTCGGTTAGCCAAGCAGAATGGTTTTCTGGATATTGATCTGATGTTGGTTTCGGCCTTCGGGGTTAATATTTGGGGAATTATTCTCTTGATTAATTTACGGTTAGTGACTAATGAATTGGAATGAGGCGTATGTTGTGTTTGTGTAACACTTATTTAAAATATACGCGAGTTATTCGAAAAGACCGGGTTTATCCCATTTTGAATAACTGATACGACGATAAGTCGAAGATGAAGACGATGGTCGAAGACCGGAGGTCTTCACGTCGTTTGGGTGATAACTGATGATCTTGATTGGGCTGTACACCCAAGAAGATGGAAACAGTTAGTGATCGTCCAGACGTACTTGGAGATCGATGGATATGCGGGGTACTAGGTGCCTCCGGTTTCGTTCAGACCCAGAACGGACTTGTAAATGGACTGTGTGTCTGACATCGGATTTCATTCTGTGTGACTGATATCGGTTGCATAGGATGGTTTGCCTGTGTGGCATGCTAAGATGCAAATGATCAAGGCTTCTGTTGAAAAGCAAAGTCTTGTGGTGATGATCAAAGCACGGCCTTTGTGGCGTAGCTTTGTGTAACGTTTACCTCGCGTGTTTCACACCAGGTATGAACCAAAAACGGGAGACGGACCTCAGGGAGGACTTGCGTTTCTTTCTAGCTAGAAGTGGCGTCAGTGGTTTTACACGCCCTGACGAGTTTGACTTATGTGGTTGTTGCTGTTGCGAGGCGCCTCGGTTATATCGGTTTCGGCCGAATGCATTCTGGTCGGCTGACGGACCAGACTTACACCCCATAGGGTGGGGAGACGTATTGTTCAGGCATAATAATCCACTCCGTGTGGACCGGCCCTGACGATCCAAGGGGCAGTTGCGGCTGTTCCTGAGGCTCGGGCTAGACAGTCTCGAATCGGTTGAGGATCTTGCCCCTAGCCTCGGTTCATAGATGGAAAACCAATTTCCAAATACGTGACACTTGCGGTTTTATTTGTAAACCTATATATGGCGACATAGTGGCATGGGACGCTCATGTCGCCTATGATTGATACTTATGATTTGAAGATGTTTTATACACTATGCACTTATTATAGTATCAAATGATTTGTTTTAAACGTATCAAGCATTCTTTGGCTGTTATAAGGGAAAACCCTATCCCCCGGCTTGCGTTGCATTGTGTGATAGGACCTGGGTCTTATAACAGCTTCATCTTTCTTTATTTAGCATTGCGCTGTTTGTTTTATGCACTGGTACTCTTGGGAGGAAACCCGTTCCGTGTTATACGGCGTGGTCCCTTGATTTACCTTTGAAAATAAAGATTAATAACTGTTTTAGTTCTCACACCAGTCACATGACTGACCTGGAGTTTATTGTTTTAACCTAAACTCTGGGTGCCCTTATTTTGACACGGGCAGCTAGTAGTTGTGGTTTTGCAGATTTATATCCACAGGATCCTGGTTTACAGCTGGAACGATATCCGGAAAGCTTTGTATCCGTATATCTCATTCTAGTTGTGTATTGTATTATTTTCCGCTGCTATGTAATTTAAATCTCTGATATTTCTGTGTAATATTCATTTATACTCTGTATATTCTTGTAATCTGATGCACTGTTGTTATATATAGTGAAATGTTCTTCTGTATGCGTTCTGCTTTGTCGTGTTCTCAAACGATAGGGCGTTTCGAACGGTCTGAGTCGGTTTAGCGACTGGTTCGGACCGAGCGAAATTCCTTGCCGTCACAGTTGGTATCAGAGCTTTGGTTTACAAAGCTCAGAGAACAAGACACATTAGAACTATACGAAAGAATTCATCAGATATTGGGTTAGTAATATCCAATGGAATGACTCGTTAGAGATGGGATCAGTAGTATCCTAGAACGAGTGTGAAGAGTATATTTTTGAAAATGAAAACAAATTTTGTTTTGAAAATTTAAATCAATTATTCGTATTTGATTATCTATTTATATTAAGTTGGACAGTCCAGTATATAAAGATTTTGCGTATACGTCTGATCCGCGTGTATTCGAAGTTTTAATATATTGGATAGATATAGATTCACACTCTAGTCGCCCGAAGGTGATTCTGATGATTGTAGCTACATCATCAGAATTAATGTTCGAGTTTCGAAGGTGTGATTTTCTATATATTTCCATTAGACTGGTGTGAGAACCAAAACTTATATAGCTAGAATACATTGTTGTGATTTGGCATCAAAACATGATTTTCTGTATATATATCAAAATTATCAATTTGAAACGTAAATTCACTAATTGATTGATGTTTGTGTTGTTTGTTCATTTGTTTGCTAATTTTAAACCATTTAGCCTAATTGAATCAAATATTGGATTATATTGAAAATTGGTCGCATTTGCTTGCATATACATATACTTATATTGAGCAGGTCATAGCAAGGAGGCTAGAGCCAGAGAATAAAATTTGTTTGCCCGACAAATAGGTACATGTTTACTACATAATTTACTGTTTTGTTTGGGTGATGATGATTTTGTGAGCCTATTGGCTAGCCGCTTGGC
Source organism: Allium sativum (assembly GCA_030737875.1). NCBI lineage: Eukaryota > Viridiplantae > Streptophyta > Magnoliopsida > Asparagales > Amaryllidaceae > Allium > Allium sativum. Next base: position 169,859,293 of record CM060923.1, read on the forward strand.
TTTTTCTTTTTCTTTTTGAGATCTGAAGGACCGGGGAAGCTATTTGAAATTCCCCGATGCTCCCATTGCAGGGGAGGTTATGGCGAAATTTTTCAAAAATTTAGGGTGTTAGCCAAATTTTTGAAATTTTGAAAATTCTCAGAAACTAAAGAGTTGGAGAATGGAAGCCAGATCGAACGTAGAGCTGAATAATCAAACCACTTTCGACTTTGTTCCTTTTCGGGGACGAAAAGTTTTAAGTGGGGGAGATTGTAACAACTCGAAAATCTGGGCCAGTTTAAAATTTTTATTTTGGCAATTTTAGCGAATTTTGAATATTTAAAATAGATTATTTTAAATAAAACCAACGAGAAATTTATTTCGAATATAATTCGAACGTATATATTATACGCGTCGTCGTTAGAATATAAATATTTATATATAATTATAAATAGAATTGAAAATGGCGCGGTAGTTCGATAATTCGATTTCAAACTTCAAATGAATGTACCGGGTGCAAAACAATCCGGATTTTAGTGAAACCAAAAATAATGGGATCTAATTGATAATATCTTTCTATCGAATCTGAAAAATCAAGACTTCATAGCGGGAATCAAAAGACATGTCCAGTTGAAAATTCTGAATAGTCGCTATGGAATTCAGGCCCTTAAAAATGGACATTTTGCAAACGACCTCGGATTTCGACGAAACCAGTTTTGTTGGGTCCGGGATGTAAAGTTATTGCAAGATTCCAAATTTCATAATTTTTCGAATCAATATGTGAGCGTGGCAAAGGAAAACGCGTTTGACCGGTTTCAGTTGATTTTAATCGACTGGAAAATGACCATTTTTCCAACGGTCTCAGAATTCGACGAAACTAGTTTTATTAGGACCGTATCGTCAATGCGAAACTAGAAAATATTTTTATGGGATTTATAGAGTTAGTATGTGGACCCGGTAATTTGAAATGTACGTTTAAAATTCAATATAGTGATTTAAATGTAAATTCAATGGAAACTTATTCAAACAATCGAATCAGCTTACGATACATATCCCATTGGGTTCGGAATGGGGGTGAAACGCTATGGACGACAGGCGGTGGGCCTCGTTTCGAGGTCATATGTAAAAGTCAACTCTTTGCTAAATTTAATAAATAAATAAAAAAAAAAAAAAAAAAAAAAAAAGAAAATATCTTCTCCCCCCTTTTTTAACCAATGGCCCCCCCCGTTCACTTATATTTCAGATAAAAAAAAAAAAGAGAGAAACCGCGATGGAGGGAGCAGCTCGAGCCACCGCCACCAGATGGCCGGCGGCCCTCACCTCCGACGTCCCGATACCCTGCGCGCCTCGTTCCCCCTTCCTCTTCTCGAAGACCGCGCCCTCCGTTAAACCCGAACCCGAAAGCCCCCTTTCCACCGTGCGCCGCCACTCCCAGTCAAGACCGCGCCTCCCTCCAGCGCCGCTTCCCTCCGACTGCATCCATTTCTTCTCTTCCCCCCCCGTAAGTATTTTATTGTTTTTTTTTATTTAGTTATTTTAATTCGTTAAAAACTGAATTGTTTTATTTAAAAAAAAAAGTAAGTTCTGATTTTTAAAATGATAAAAAAAAACTGATTTTGTTTATTAGAATAAAAAAACTGATTTTGTTTATTAGAATATAAAAACTGATTTTGTTTATTAGAATATAAAACTGATTTTGTTTATTAGAATAAAAAAACTGATTTTGTTTATTAGAATATAAAAACTGATTTTGTTTATTAGAATATAAAACTGATTTTGTTTATTAGAATATAAAACTGATTTTTGATTTAAGAATATAAGACTGATTTTGATTTAAAAATATAAAACTGATTTTTGGAAATTTTAAACTTTAAATAGAAAATGGTTTGATCTTTAAAGTAGAAAAGACGGATTTTTATTAAGCAGAAAGTTTTAATTTTTATTTCATAAAGATGCGATTTTTTTACAATAGAAAAGATTCGATTTTTAAATGGAATAGATTCTATTTTTATAAAAAGGAAAGGAATGATTTTTACCATTAAGTAACGTATATAAAAATTCGATTTTTATATAGAAGTTAACAAGGATAAAAATTCGATTTTTATATATTGAACTTTGAACTAAAAATTCGATTTTTATATATTGAACTTTGAAATAAAAATTCGATTTTTATATATTGAACTTTGAAATAAAAATTCGATTTTTATATATTGAACTTTGAACTAAAAATTCGATTTTTATATATTGAACTTTGAACTAAAAAATTCGATTTTTATATATTGAACTTTGAAATAAAAATTCGATTTTTATATATTGAACTTTGAAATAAAAATTCGATTTTTATATATTGAACTTTGAACTAAAAATTCGATTTTTATATATTGAACTTCGAAATAAAAATTCGATTTTTATATATTGAACTTTGAAATAAAAATTCGATTTTTATATATTGAACTTTGAAATAAAAATTCGATTTTTATATATTGAACTTTGAACTAAAAAATTCGATTTTTATATATTGAACTTCGAAATAAAAATTCGATTTTTATATATTGAACTTTGAACTAAAAATTCGATTTTTATATATTGAACTTTGAACTAAAAATTCGATTTTTATATATTGAACTTCGAAATAAAAATTCGATTTTTATATATTGAACTTTGAACTAAAAATTCGATTTTTATATATTGAACTTTGAACTAAAAATTCGATTTTTATATATTGAACTTTGAACTAAAAATTCGATTTTTATATATTGAACTTTGAACTAAAAATTCGATTTTTATATATTGAACTTTGAACTAAAAATTCGATTTTTATATATTGAACTTTGAACTAAAAATTCGATTTTTATATATTGAACTTTGAACTAAAAATTCGATTTTTATATATTGAACTTTGAAGTAAAAATTCGATTTTTATATATGTAGTGAAAGCGAGCAACGAAGGTGACAAAAAGGCGAAACGACGAGATCTTCTGCAAATGAAGAGCCGTGGAGCTAGGATAGCTATAGGTGAGAATTTCTCACCTTTCTATTTTATTTCTAGTTATATATATATACTAGGATGCAGACGGTGCTTAGTAGCACCCGACACAATCGTCCACAGACCATGGACTTGTTTGTTTGACTGTTTGGTGATTGATTGCGATATTGGTTTGAATGTGGTTTGTGGTGTGAAAAATCGAATCGATAAATTGGTTAGGATTAGACGTGCGCCGTTATAAGGCGAAGGAGTAAGGCTAGGTTAGACCCTTACTCCAAATTTTGTGGTTTGCATAACGAAAGTGAATTTGATTGATGTGTGAATGGCGTGGGCCTTCACGAGACCGGGGATAAGGCTAGGCCTTGTCCCGTTTCTAGTATCGTGCCGTTATGCCGCCGAAATTTTCTAAAACATGTTAGAAAAATAAAAATATCATTTTATTGAATAAATGAATTGAATAGAAATTCATAGGTTGAAATAAAATGTTTTATCGTTAAAAATATAATTTTTAACGTGAATATGAAAATAGTGAAGTGAATAAATAAATATTCATTTACAAACCAGATGGTTTGTTTATGTACACTTATTTGAATGATATTGATTGGGTCGATAAATTTTACACATCGCCCAACTGCACGAATAAAATCTGTGTTTGATTGTTTGAAACCCCACACGGGTGTTGGGATGAAATATGAATTTCACTCATCCTGATTGATTAAATATGTCGATCGATTGATTGACAGGCTGTTATGAGCGTTGAATATCTATATTTGATGCTTATACAGTGTAGTGCACTTTGGTTGATGGTTGATTATTTTCAATGTTATTATATACATGTGTTGTATGAAAATCCATATAATTAATTTTATATGGTAATTGATTGGGCCTCATTCCAGTTTTGAAAAAAAAGAAATATTTGAAATAGAATATTTGAAAATAAAGGAATATATGAAGCCGTGTTGATTAGATTGACGCCATTTTGACGTGAACGATATTTATATCGATTTTAAACGATTTCGAAATGAATTGAATTGAAAACGAATTCAAAATGAATTGAAAACGATTTCGAAATGAATTGAATTGAAAACGAATTCAAAATGAATTGAAAACGATTTCGAAATGAATTGAATTGAAAACGATTTCGAAATGAATTGAATTGAAAACGATTTCGAAATGAATTGAATTGAAAACGAATTCAAATGGAATTGAAAGCGAATTGAAATGAATTCAAATTGAATTGAAATTCGAATTTAATAGAAATGAATTTTGAAATGAATTTATAAAGAAGAATTCAATTTTGCTTTGAATTGAAATGGAAGTTGAAATAGGTTTTGAAACGATTTTAAAACTATTTATATAATTCGTTTTGAATAGTAATCGACGAAATATATATTATATATATTATATATAATATAATGGCCTGAATAGAACGCGCCGCGCCGCGGCAGTTCGCGAATTTCGACCATTTATTTCAAACGGACATTACGGGAGATCCGACCGTCGGATTCTCCTAAAACCGGAACCGTTGGGTTCGTATCGAAAAGAGCTTCCTAACGAATATTAGAAATTTGAAATCTAACGGTTGGATTTGGAATTATGTCCAAATCAAATTCGAAAAAGGTCGCTGTAAGTGCAGTTCGATGGCCGTTGATGGAAATCGACTGTACGGGCCTCGATAAAATTATTAAAAATAGTAATAATTTATGTAAAATCATAAGAAATGATTTGTGAAGATTTGGGATGAAAAACTCCATATTTGAAAAGATAAAAATAGATTTTTATCGAAATGAACTAGTTTTGAACTAGAATTATAATTCTATTTATTTTTAAAATAAATAAATTGAATTCGAAATGGTTTTGAAAATAACCAAAATTTCCAATGATTGCATTGGAGTGGATTTGAATCGAAATTGTCTTCGGAATATTTCGATGTTGGAATTAGTGATATTACAGGTGTTGTTATGGAAATTTGAAAGATATGTATTTGTATCGTTATTTCCAATACGACATTTGTTAGTCGTAGAATTCGATATTGAATATAAGCCGATATATTTTCTATTCAGAGCCTTGTATTGAATATCGAATGTGATTTGGGTTTGTCGTGAATGGTGTCTTCACTAACACTGTTCTTGAACCCAGTTGAGAAAAGATTAAATCTTTTTATTTAGATTTAATGAAGTGTACCAATTAAATGATATTTAATTGGAATTGAATTGGTATTGATTTTTGGGTTTATCGTGAACAGTGTTTTAAATAACACTTGTTCTTTAACCCGATAATTAATCGAATGTGATTTGGGTTTGTCGTGAATGGTGTCTTCACTAACACTGTTCTTGAACCCAGTTGAGAAAAGATTAAATCTTTTTATTTAGATTTAATGAAGTGTACCAATTAAATGATATTTAATTGGAATTGAATTGGTATTGATTTTTGGGTTTATCGTGAACAGTGTTTTAAATAACACTTGTTCTTTAACCCGATAATTAATGGAATGTGATTTTGGGTTTATCGTGAATCGTGTTTTAAATGACACTGATTCTTTAACCCAGATAATGATTAAAACTAAGTGGAGTTTTAATGAATCTTTAATTAGATTGAAAAGATCGAGAATGGAGTATCACCAGTTTTGCTCCAGGCGATAGTTAAATCTTTAATTAGATTTGAACGTGAAATTTAGAAACTAACTGTCGGTTAGCCAAGCAGAATGGTTTTCTGGATATTGATCTGATGTTGGTTTCGGCCTTCGGGGTTAATATTTGGGGAATTATTCTCTTGATTAATTTACGGTTAGTGACTAATGAATTGGAATGAGGCGTATGTTGTGTTTGTGTAACACTTATTTAAAATATACGCGAGTTATTCGAAAAGACCGGGTTTATCCCATTTTGAATAACTGATACGACGATAAGTCGAAGATGAAGACGATGGTCGAAGACCGGAGGTCTTCACGTCGTTTGGGTGATAACTGATGATCTTGATTGGGCTGTACACCCAAGAAGATGGAAACAGTTAGTGATCGTCCAGACGTACTTGGAGATCGATGGATATGCGGGGTACTAGGTGCCTCCGGTTTCGTTCAGACCCAGAACGGACTTGTAAATGGACTGTGTGTCTGACATCGGATTTCATTCTGTGTGACTGATATCGGTTGCATAGGATGGTTTGCCTGTGTGGCATGCTAAGATGCAAATGATCAAGGCTTCTGTTGAAAAGCAAAGTCTTGTGGTGATGATCAAAGCACGGCCTTTGTGGCGTAGCTTTGTGTAACGTTTACCTCGCGTGTTTCACACCAGGTATGAACCAAAAACGGGAGACGGACCTCAGGGAGGACTTGCGTTTCTTTCTAGCTAGAAGTGGCGTCAGTGGTTTTACACGCCCTGACGAGTTTGACTTATGTGGTTGTTGCTGTTGCGAGGCGCCTCGGTTATATCGGTTTCGGCCGAATGCATTCTGGTCGGCTGACGGACCAGACTTACACCCCATAGGGTGGGGAGACGTATTGTTCAGGCATAATAATCCACTCCGTGTGGACCGGCCCTGACGATCCAAGGGGCAGTTGCGGCTGTTCCTGAGGCTCGGGCTAGACAGTCTCGAATCGGTTGAGGATCTTGCCCCTAGCCTCGGTTCATAGATGGAAAACCAATTTCCAAATACGTGACACTTGCGGTTTTATTTGTAAACCTATATATGGCGACATAGTGGCATGGGACGCTCATGTCGCCTATGATTGATACTTATGATTTGAAGATGTTTTATACACTATGCACTTATTATAGTATCAAATGATTTGTTTTAAACGTATCAAGCATTCTTTGGCTGTTATAAGGGAAAACCCTATCCCCCGGCTTGCGTTGCATTGTGTGATAGGACCTGGGTCTTATAACAGCTTCATCTTTCTTTATTTAGCATTGCGCTGTTTGTTTTATGCACTGGTACTCTTGGGAGGAAACCCGTTCCGTGTTATACGGCGTGGTCCCTTGATTTACCTTTGAAAATAAAGATTAATAACTGTTTTAGTTCTCACACCAGTCACATGACTGACCTGGAGTTTATTGTTTTAACCTAAACTCTGGGTGCCCTTATTTTGACACGGGCAGCTAGTAGTTGTGGTTTTGCAGATTTATATCCACAGGATCCTGGTTTACAGCTGGAACGATATCCGGAAAGCTTTGTATCCGTATATCTCATTCTAGTTGTGTATTGTATTATTTTCCGCTGCTATGTAATTTAAATCTCTGATATTTCTGTGTAATATTCATTTATACTCTGTATATTCTTGTAATCTGATGCACTGTTGTTATATATAGTGAAATGTTCTTCTGTATGCGTTCTGCTTTGTCGTGTTCTCAAACGATAGGGCGTTTCGAACGGTCTGAGTCGGTTTAGCGACTGGTTCGGACCGAGCGAAATTCCTTGCCGTCACAATTATAATGCCTGAACACTGCGTTTCCCCACCCTATGGGGTGTAAACTAGTCATATCCGACCAAATCATCGGCTCCGAAGAGACCGAACTAACCGAGGCGCCTCGCAATCCATCATCCACATAAGTAAAATGTCAGGCTGTGTAAAATCTGACACCACTCCTAGCTAGAAAGAAACGCAGGTCCTCCCTGAAGTCCTCTCCCGTTTCTGGCTCATACCGGGGTGTGAGGCTCGCGAAACAACGCAAAACACAAAGCTATGCCACACAGGCGGTGCTTTGATCATCCACTACAAAGCTCTGCTTTTCAACAAAAGCTTTGATTACTGCATCTCAGCATGCCACACAGGCAATTCACGCCAAGTAACTGACGCCTATCAATCACACAGAATGAAATCCCATGTCAGACACACAGTCCATTTGCAAGTCCGTTCTGGGTCTGAATGAAACCGGAGCATCTTTATTCCTCGCACATTTGTACAATCAACACGTACGGCCGGACGGCTACTACTTCAGCCCCTTTAAGGTAGCTACTCCTATCATGAGCATCAGTAGCACACCTCCATTCGACGTGAAAATCATTGGTCTTGCACCGTCTTCATATCTTCGATTTCCAATCGTCGATCAATTATTTGAAATGAGAGTTAACTCGGCCTTTTCAAATAATTCACGTATATTTAGACTTTCAAATCAATTCATTTTAATGGTTAAATTATTCGACATCACTAATTCAGTTCAGTAGTTATAATTTTCACGCCAAACACATTCAACCATCAAATATCTAATAAACCGGGCAAATTCAGTTTATTTTCATTCCATATCGTTTAAAATATTTTATCACTATTTATCGCTATTTTTACTCATTTTAAAAAGAGCCAATTCATTCAAATGACGCTTCAGGCCATAACGCGGCCGTGGCGCTGTTTTTCTTCAGATTTGATTTACACATATCTGAAAATCTAACCATTGGATCTTCAAAAATTTTATATCATTAGAAAGATCTTTTCAAAACAAGTCCAATGGTTTCAGTTTTGGGAAAATTCAACGGTCGGATCTCCCGGTACAATCGTTTGAAGTTTCGATTTCAAATTTCGAACTACAGCGTCGTTATTCGATTTATTTTAATTATATTTATATATATATAAATTTAATCGATTCTGGCGCTGTTTTTCTTCAGATTTGAATTAAACATTCCAGACAATCCAACCGTTGGATCTTTACAAAGTTGGCGCCATTGGAAAGATATTTCCAAGGCGAATCCAGCGGTTTCAGTTTTGGGAAAATCCGATGGTCGGATTTTCCGCAATAATCGTTTGAAATCACGGTTTCAAAATACGAACTGCAGCTTTGTTATTCGATTTATTTTAATTATATATATATATATATATATATAATCGATTCTTCGATTTCAAAACCCTATTCAGTTCATACATTTGATAAAAATGATATTTTTATCCAAAAGATATTTATTTCAACACATCACTATTTTTAACAATTCATGTATATAATAAAAATGTGATTTTTATTTTTCAAAGAATTTATTCAACACATAAATGTCACTCAACACATGAATTTCTATTCAACATATGAATATAGTTTCAACACATGAAAATAAATCAAACACAGAATTATTTCAGAAATTTCGGCAGCATAACGGCAGGGTAGTTAAAACCGGGACCGTATCGATGTACGGCTCCTCGCTCTATCTTAAAACCTTGTGGTTTTTGACAATGGGGATTTCATGCATCTAATTCGCACGCAGGCGAGCATGTTTTTCTTTCATTTCCACAACCTATTCTAATTTTGTTTTCAACCACAAATGGGTATATTTCAACCACAATCAATCATTCTTAACCACAAACAATTCTATCAACCATTCGCATTATTCACCAAATGTCATATCAACCAATATTCAAACAATATCACAACCAATAAATATCGTCCATGGTCTGTGGACGAGAGAAGTGTATATATATATTCGTATATAAATATATTTCAATTCACTTCAATTCATTTCAATGTCATTTCATCGCATATATAATTTTTACAACGCATATATAATTTATACATCGAACATACAACTTATACAACGCTTATACATGAGGTGTACAATGCTTATATAACTCATACATCGACTATATAATTTATACATCGTCGTTTCCATATCGTTTATAATTCAGAAATCTCACCTTGGGTTCCACTCCTCCAAAAATTGCAGAAGGCTCAGAAAAATATGCAATCTCTTCTAAAATGTAGAAGACGTCCACACGAGTCCACTGTCTCTTGTTTCACTGAATTTCGTCAACAAACGAGAAAAATATAATTTTTACAGTGAAATAAAAAACCGTAGCGCTTTAAAGTGCTATAATCAGTTTAAAATACATTAAACCGTTACCTCAGCTGAAGCGTTCAAAACTAGGTTTGCGATTTGCGCGCGAATCGTTGCACGAGACGACGATCGGCCACTACCACGTGGAAGAGGGAGGAGAGGCAAGCAGGCGCAGGGTGGTGGGGTCCACTTCGGTGGTCGGAGGCGTGCTCGGCGGCGGTTTGAAGTCGCTGACTTCCCGGGCTCGAATCTCGATGCAGACGAGGAGAGGGAGGGCGAGGGTAGGACGAATTTAAAGAGGAAGGCGAGGGCTTCAGAAAACTCCAAAGGGCGGGGGTGTAATTCGCCGTGGTTTGATCAGAAAATGGCCGGGAAGTGGCGAACTCGGTTTCGTCGTCGATCGGGAGAGGGAGAGAGAGAAAGCGGGGAGAGAGAAATATAAATGGGCCAATGAGGTTTTTTATTTAATTTATATATATTTAAAATTCTAAAATACCCCTTATCTCATACGAACTCCAATCCAAACCCAACGACTATCATCCCTAGCTAATTACCCCCATTCCGAACACAATGGGATATGTTTTGAAGACCCATTCGACTGTTTCAGACAGTTTTTCTTCAAATTAAAATATAAAACATTCAATATTTGATTTGAACGTACATTTCAACTTGTCGGGGCCACATACTGATTCTAAAAATTCCAGAAAAATAAATCCAGTTATGTTTTGACGATACGGTACCAACAAAACTAGTTTCGTCGAATTCTGAGACCGTTTGAAACATGGTCATTTTTCGGTCGATCCAATTTAAATGTAATTGACCAAACACATTTTTCTTCGCCACGCTCACATATTAACTTCAAAAATTATGAAATTTGAAGCCTAGCAATCATTTGACACCCCAGATCCAACAAAAGTGGTTTCGTCGAATTCTGAGGTCGTTTGCAAAATGTCTATTTTCAAGGGCTATATATTCTCTATAGCGACCTTTCTGAAAATTCATTTGGCCATAACTTTTGATTCCCGCTATGAAACTTCGATTTTTCATATTCGTTAGAAAGATATTCACTAACAGATTTAACTATTTTTGGTTTCACAAAAATCCGTTTTATTTTGCACCCGGTACAGTCAGTCAAAATTTGAATTCAAATTTTGAAATTGCCGCGCCATTTCAGGCCTTGTTTATAATTTAAAATTAATTATATTTATTTTCAAACATCGATTCAAACATACTTTTCTTCATTATTATTTAAAATATTTATTTTAAATATTTAAAATCCACTATTTTAGACAAATCAAAATTTTTGAACTGGTTCAGATTTTCCGGGTTGTTACATTAGTTCAAAAACATACAGTATGGACTAAAGAATGATGACGTGGAAAATATATTATTGGTTCACTGACCTGAAAGTATGAAGATGTGGACATAAATCTGAAGTATGAATAGAGTATATACTTTGCGTTAATATGAACTGCAATGATGATTCCTACAGTACATCAGGTTGTTCATGTCAATTATATATGATACAAAAAGTAAGCATGGCAAACCATGACGTTGGAACCATGTCGTGCTAACGACTTTTCTCATGTCGTGCTGACGACGTTCCTCAAGTCGCAATGCATGTTTACAGTCAAGCCGTTAATGCGGCATGTAACCATATTGTTATATCCATGTCGTGCAAATCTTACATCAGCATGTCGCTCAATTGACTTCAGTCCTGACGTTCTAGAACCACATTGATATAACCAAGTCGTGCAGCTTACCTTCATGCCGCAAGCCGTCCCATAGAAGTGAAATAATCTACACGTGAGCTGAGTACATCATAAAGAGATAGGCACCTACATTTTATAATGTGAGGCCACGTGTATATGGATACAAAGAAGAAGGTCGGTTTGGCTAAAATATAAGTTAGGTCGCCATATTTCATGACGCATGCCGTTAAAACCAAGTATTCATTCCGCAATTTCTCATGTCGCTCAGGTAATTCAAGCTGCAACTACTCGAGTCGTTCTCGTGACTTGAATCAAGTCATTCAGATCCTCATCAGGTCATTCTTGGGATAAAATGGCGGCAAGTATGATCAGATTGTTGAGCAAATAACAAATGGGGCAGTAACAGTTGTCTTCATGGTTGGGGATTTCATATTTGTTCAAGACCACTTAATTTATATAAGAGGATTGGTCTTATGGGTAAAGAAGAAAAGCTAATGGATTATTTGCACCCGTAATAGCGTACGGCATGGGGCACTATGCAACAAACACATGGCCTGAATAAATCACGTGTACTAAAGCATTGCATGAATCTTGTAATAGGTGGGTCATACGACATAGGAGCGAGCGAAGGAATGGACTGCATGTCGTATAGTGCGCCAGCTGTAAAGCATGAAGTACCGGGTTGTAAAGCATCGAGAACAACTCATCGTGACCAAGTCTTTCGCATACAAACGAAGTCAGACCGTGAAGATTATATAATTTGGAACTAGGCCATGAATACTACCAAGTCGTGAATATCATGTTGAGATCAGGTCGATTAAATGAAATGTCTTAGGTTGTTCTGAGTATGTCCAACAACCCAAGACCCATATACGTGTATTTATGGAACCGCAACTACACTTCAACAATACCTATAAATACCCCTGTATTTCACACATGGAGGAGGAGGCAAATTTCTACCCCGGAGGGCCGGCATTTCATTTATTCACCACTCTAAACTTCTCCAACCTCCATTAATGGTTTCTCAAGCTCAATTCATCCTTCTCCAATGACAAATTGATCAAGTCTTCTCCAAACTCCATTAGAAATATCTCAAGCTCAATTAAAGCTATTTTAATCTCCATTAATTCTCTCTCAAGCCTAGGTTCAACACAAAATCATTATGGAACCAATGAAGATCATCTAAATATTCAAGTGATTGAAGATCTACACGACAACGATCACAAATCAAGAGATCTCGCCGATTTCTTCATGAATTCAAGTGAAATCTAGAGCAAAAGGGGAGTAAAGAGAGAAATATCACAAATGAGTGAAAGGAATGAAAACATGTACTTTGTAAAATCAAAAGTGATAATGAAAATTTCTACCATAGTGGACGTAGGCCGATATTAGGCCGAACCACTCTAAAATCCCGTGTTTTTACTTTCTTTTATATTTCATGGCTCCATATTTTCAAATCCTACTTATGTGAAGTATTACATAAACACCTTGGGGGTGTTGTGGTCACCTTTGAGTTAAACATTTTTTGTGCCCACCGTGGAGCCACATACACATCCTTAAGGTTAAGTGCTTCGTGAGAGATCCGAAAAATTTAAGGATTACTTTTTACTATAGATTTTCAAATTCTAAAATCCAAGCCAATCGAGATATTGTCTACAAAGATCAAAAGCTCTTCTGGAAAAATGCTACCAAAAAAGTCGATTAATAAATTCGTAAGAGCTCCGGGCTTGGGTAATATTGCGGATAATCCTACAACTCCACAAATTAATCTCCATGAAGTTGACCAGTCCTCAGAAACAGAAGCTGGTGTTACTAGGGATGAATTGAATGTAGCCGTCGCTGGTTTGACTCAGAAAATTGAGATCTCAAGCAAAGCCATGATAGATAGAATAGAAGCACTTCTCGCTACTCAAACGAATGCAGCAAAGGCAAACGTCAATGTCAAGGATAATGCCAATTCTCCCTCTTTAAGTCCCAATCATGATCATTCATCTCAAGAGATCGATGAGTCGGATAATGGCGAGAATGAAGGATCTAAACCAATCGCTAAGAACCATTCTGCAAGGAAACTTCTCGAACCATGGTTAGTCACCTCCTCAAAGGTGAGGCCTAGGGCCCCGAATCGTTCGTTCAAACGAACATCCGGCGAAGGAGACGACTCCCATCCTATGAGTCAACACAGTAAAGAAGAACGTCTTTCAGACATGGTGAGAAAGATCATGTAAGAGAATTTGGAAAGAATCGATGATGAGAAAGAGTGGGGATTCTCCCCTAGTAAGACTCCTCTCACCGATAGAATTCGTAAGGCCAAGTTCCCAAAGAAGTTACTCCACCAATGATTTCAACTTATGATGAAACTAGTGATCCCAATTTGTTCTTATACAAATACGATCAACACATGGATAGTGCATGAGCCACCAATGAGATCAAATGCTTATACTTCCCTACCTATCTCAAAGGAGTGGCTTCATGACTCTAGTTCACCAGGTTGCCACCAAAATCCATGGATAACTTTTCTGTCCTGACAAAGAAATTCAAAGAGCAATTTAGGCTGCAGACCACCAAAGCCAGAGATGTGATGTCACTTAATGACTTTGAGAAAAAACCAGGAGAATCAGTTAAAGCCTTTCTAACTCGATTTAACGCTGCTACAACAGAGGTGGAAAATCCAGAACCTTGATTAGTCCTGATGGCACTAAAACGGGCTATAATCAAAAAGTCAAAGTTGGGGAGGTGGATCAAGATGAAGAAGCCAAATACCCTGGAGAGATTCTATAAAAAAGAAAAGGAGTTCATTAGTGTTGAGGATGATCCTTCCTTCATTTCAGATGTTGCTAAAAGCAGTGCCATGGAAGATAAGAAAAGTAATGGTACTCAAAGTGACAAGAAGAATGTTGGAGGTCTAAAAAGGAAAATCTAGGACAACAGAGAAGCAGAGAATGATAACAGACGATTCCTTTTTATCAAATCTGAAAAGTTAACTCCTCTAAATGATACCCCGGAAAATATGTTCTATGCCACCAGAGATGCAGGATGTTATCCAACTCCACGACCAATCAAAGTAGACGATAAGGCAGCTAATTTTGGAATGTTCTGTCGCTACCACAACCAGCTTTGTCATGATACTAATGAATGCAGATTCTTAAAGACCCTGATTAGGAAAAATAAGCTGCAACAATATGTGAAATAGGCCATCAGTAACTAAAACGTCTTCAGCCGCTTAGTGACAAGTTCAAGCGAATGACGGTTAATAGGGTTCAAATGTTCAAAGGCGGGAATAATGACCATTTGTGTCAACTCTATGCTAAAAAAAACATTGTTCATTTCTTATGAAAGATTTTGTAATCTCTTCTTACAAGTATAAACCCACCATGACTAGGGGCATTGTATCTGAACATTTACTATTCTCGTTATTCATGAAGCTTGTATTCAATCAACTTTTACAGTTCCTTGCAAAGTTCTATTGCTAACTTAAAATTGTATGGTTCTAAAATTGATTCAATATTATAGGGTATCCAAGGAGCGCTTACTTCCTCATAATTTGACGAGACTAGGCGATCTTAATAATATGCCCCAATAATGAAAAATCAAGTGTCGAGCGCAACATGCATCATTCCGCACATAAGAAAGGATGTAATTAATGCACCGCCTTGTAGATCGAAAGGGGAGTCACTTAAGGTCAATCGGCAAGAAAAGGAGCAAGCAAAGCACTCAGCAAGATCACCAAAGCCAGATTGACTCGGTCCGATTGGGCCAAATGTTTAGTAAAAAACAATACCTTCCTTACGCGAAGGTAAAACCAACATCTTCCTTATGCAAAGATGAGGCCAAAATCTTCCGTACGCGAAGATGAAGCCAAAAACCTTCCTTACACGAAGGTCCCCAATCGAATCTTCTACGCCATCACTTGGTCGGATGAGATAAACACTGAGGCAAAATCCAATGTCTTCCTTACGCGAAGACGAAATCAAAAACCTTCCTTATGCGAAGCTCCCCAGTCGAATCTCCGACGCTATTACTCGACTGGATGAGATAAACAGTGGGGCAAAACTCAATGCCCTCCTTACGCGAAGACGAAATTAAAAACCTTCCTTACGCGAAGGTCTCCAGTCAAATCTATGATGCCATTACTTAGCCGGATGAGATAAACACTGGGGCAAAATCCAACATCTTCCCTACACGAAGACGAAATGAAAAACCTTCCTTACGCGAACGTTACCAACCAAATCTCTGATGCCAATACTTGGCCGGATGAGATAAACAATGGGGCAAAATCCAATGTCTTCCTTATGCGAAGACAAAATCGAAAACCTTCCTTACGCGAAGGTCCTCAGTTGAATCTCTAACGCCATTACTTGGTCCGATGATATGAACATTGGGGTAAACCAGTGTCTTCCTTACGCAAATAAAAATCTTAAAACTTCCTTACGCGAAGACATTCAACCTAGCTTCTCTGACGCCTGATTTATTAATTCGCAAGAGACAACAGTTGAATTAAGAGACAAACATCTTCAAAGAAGAAGCATATGATCAGCTACTAAAGCCTGATTTCCTAGATATACTGGCCAGCTCGGAAGCTTTAAATAGGTTGGTAAAATAAAAAAGACTTTGCCAACAAGTTAGAAGCTTCTAGTGTGACAATTTGAATCAAGGAAATTCAGCAAAGTCAATCACATTCTGCTTAGGTAATTCATGACGACCTATGGTAAAGGGGCAACACAAACATGTTTGGAAAACATTCCACGGGTTCATCACGACATTGCAATAAACAAAAACCCGATTTGCACTCGACCCAAAGGAAAGTATACTCAGAAATACATAAGCCAAAGTTTGCGAACAACGGGAGATCTATCCTTAGAAGCTCGACAAAAAGACTTTGCCTTCAAAGAAATAGGGGGCATTTGAAAATTTTGACAAAATCAATATGACTTGATATGTCAATAAACCTCAATAAAGATCAACCTTGAAGGTCCTATTAGTTGAACATCGACTAGTTCCGAGCCTCTTAAAGAAGAAATGGTAGGTACATCGGTCAAGTCAGATCAAAAGCAATCTCTTGGGAGAATGAATTCCTTCGCTAATAAAATCTAGAGTGCCTCAACATAAAAGCTTTCTTGACTGCAAAGCTGCAGTCGTATATAACTCAGAGAACCCGATGGTATTTTGTTTCAAACCATAGGATAAGCGATGCTCAAAAGGTGATGTTGTGATGACATAGCTCGAATCCAATAGAGCAGTAACATTTCCCATGGAATTGAAGCTAATGTCCATCAATGGTGTCAATATGAGATATAAAAAGAAGATTGAGCAATAGTCATGCACTGGAGAAAGTCGTTGTGCGATCGAGATTCGAACTTTTATATATAGCCCGGGATCATCCACGATATCAAACACTATTGGAGGAGACGACAGTATCGCGAGGTTGTAATATCCAAAAGAGCATCCCAGAATGCAGAGGAAGTCAATGTATGAGCAAATGCAGGAATAACGCAAGAAGCGATTCATTACTGCACAACATTCAAATTCCAAGGCCTAGCTCCAAGGTTCAAGGATCTTAGGATAGATACTGCAAACGGAGTATATAAAATGCTGGTCCGGCACAACTTCTTAAGCGAAGCACATAAGCTACTCAATTTACCGAAAATTCTGCGGTTATGACCACCCAAAAGGATTGGCGGAGAACATGAGTCAAGCTGACAAAGGCATTTCTAATAATTGTATGGCGCAGGCTAAACTCAGAGTTCCATCAGACAAATTGCCATGTGCACGCCTTTCAAAAATATTGAATCTAATACAGTAACAGTTCAAGAGGTAATACTTAGAGTTCGCAGTCCAAAATTTAGGCTGACGAATCTTAAGTGTCATCGACAAACAAATTAAGTACACCAGTATGTTAGGCACGTCCGTTGGACGTGTGCAAAAAAACCGAGAGCAAGCTTACATATCCTAAAAAATGGTCACGTACAAAGTGATACTTGACATGTATAAGTATGTAAGTTAATTTCTTTTCCTGTGAAATAATACATTAGACGCATCGTTCAGATGCATGCAGAGAAAATTTATTTATTCAGAAATAATAGTCATATGAATAAACAAAAGTCATCACTATATGAATATGTGTGCGTGTGTGTGTTAGTTAACTTTTTGTGAATATTATTTTTATTAACAATGATACAGGGGAATAAAAGATAATCAGTGAATATTATTTTTACTGACAATGATACTGGAAAAAAAATGTTAATACATAATACCATCATTTTGTCGAATACATAAAAAGAAACCATATATGACTTCCATAATTGTGATGTACAATATAACAAAAAAGGATGTCCAAGTTGATAAATAATGACATTTATGATTGACAGATCTATGCAAGGACCCAACTCTTATTAGTTTTTTTTTTTTTTTTTTTTTTTACGTGTGAAACCTAACTCTTGTTAGGTTTTTTAATACAAAGGAAACATGGATTAAAATTATAGTCCATTTCTATATATAGATAAAACCAAAAGCTAGATCTCAAATAGAGACATGCTTTTTTACATCATAAGAACACATCTGGATTGTCACCTACTTCATTGCATCTGGAAATAGCCATAACCTATCTTTTCACCAATGCTCGTTCCTCCATCCCCTCAACAACACACCATCATTTTATTGTAAACAATAGACATATGCCTTCTTTAAAGCACTTAATTCATTGAAAATCTTAACGTCTAGCTTCACAATTATATATATATATATATATATATATATATATATATATATATATATATATATATATATATATATATATATATATATAGAGAGAGAGAGAGAGATAAATTCAAAGTTCGCATAAGTCAATAACTTTAAAAAAACATGACGAATGCACTTTGTAGGGACAAAAATTGAATATTCATCTTGCTTTACAAAATCCAAAATTAAAGCCATTGTTTGCTCATGTAGGAATGATGGATGGGAGTGTTGAGTTATTTAAAAAAAAAAGACCATTTCCAATGCCATAATGATTAAGTGAACAAAGAAAGCGGGGAAGAGCAATTATAGATATATATTTACGATGCAGTAAAAATTCAAAAGGATATCTATGATTTTTCAGAAGAAATATCCAATATTACTTCCATCAATATCAATCTTTCTTCTTTTAGCAATAAGACTATTTGGAAAAAGCTAAAAATTAGGCTTTTAAATCAAATAACATAGAAATATCAATATACTGTATAAAAGGTGTATGAGAAAAAAAAGACACAACTGACAAAAAGAGCTAAAACTACAAAATACATCAAAAATCATTTCAGTTGCCTATGTTCTGAATTATATAAGACAACCTTCAAACTTAATTAAAAGTCGATATATTTTCCCAGCGAATAAACATTAAAGAATAGTGAAGCTTTATTTGACCAAATGCATTTGAAGTTGTAAGTATTTAGGCAATGTTAACAATGAAAATATTTATTACCCGCTAAACTTCATTGTTATCTAGGCTTTCAATATAATTGGATAATCAATACATCATATACATAAAGGCACACACGTTTACGCATAAAACAATATTAACTGTCAGAGTATATGATTCAGTATTACAAACAATCACGTTCAAAATGATCGTACAAAGCTGAGTGGCACTGGTGTTGTATACGCTGCAAACAAATGTATGATAGCCCCGCAATAATTAAATAGTCTATGTACATACAACATAAACATTTAATTAATTTATTATGTTTTCAAACTCATAAGGGGCTCACGTCAGAATCTGTTGCACATGAAATCATAATTTTTTGATGGAACGGTCTTTCTTTTTAAAAGGAGCAGGCTCATAATTCTCACATTGAAATCTCATATTATCATACTTATTTTTTCTATTCTTTGCCTTTTGTTATACCTAACTTCTTCCACTTTAGAAAGTATATCTTATGTTTTTGGTATTTAGATATAAAGAATGAATCCATTCACTTCTTTCCATTCTTCACCACGAAAATTTTGTTAGAAAATTAAAATCCCTAAATATAAATAACATAATATATTATACCAAAAATAAACTTTGAAGCAAAATCTGGAAACAACATACGTATCTCAGTATTTAGAGAAACAAAATAAAACAATACCATATCTAGTTGTTTTCTTTTCAGTTTTCATGCTTATTGGATATTCTCTGCTCTTCTACAACTCGTATACATGTTGTTGTAATTCTTTAGCAAATTAAAATTTGCTGCATTACCTCATTCTGCTTGCATTGCTTCCTTACTTTTATCTGCATTCATCTCTTTCTTCTCTGTCACAATGAACTCTTCTGCATTACATTTGCTGCTGTTGCTGCCCCTCTTTGCTGCTGCTCCATTTTGTCACCACGTGCATGTATTCTCTAAAAAAAAGCCCATGTATCATATAAAGCTTCTATATGGGCATCTGCAGCAATTCGAATTCATCTATATAACATCACAAGTCAACCTAGTATCAGCAACCTGTAGTGCCAGTACCATTAATCTATATAACATCATGACATTCAAACTTCCCATAAAACTACCAACCTGCAACCTGTTATCACATTCACTCTTGCTGAAATGCAATTAGAAAATGTGTAAATGAAATTTATTTTGAACTAAAATTTGAAGTTATACAAAATGATCAATTTAGTTGATAATAGGGACATAAATATACGGGTATACCACATCCATCCATATTTCATGAGGTATTATATGATAAAAATATCTATTTAAGGTATGCATTCAAATGAAAAAAAGAAATTGCAGTACCATCATATGAGATTGAAAACTGAAAGCAGACAAACCTCCAAAAGAGCCGAAATAGTCGCATATCATAAGATGTATTGAAATGCAATGGGCATACAGCAATTTACAATACAAATAGATGATAAAATCGAACCAATGTACTCAGCTTCGAAATAAATAGGTTTCATTTTTAGAATATGGCAGCAAGAAGGTTGGGTGAGGTTTAAACATTTCCCCTGGCATAATAACATAACGCTCCAACAAATTTATACATATCATAATTAAAAAGGATAGCATTGGTTTAATTTAAATGTGCTATTAGACTTGGATTTGTGGTGAATGATTTTAAGATATTCAAACGAAACTAATCATTACCAAAATATACATTGCTACTCATCTTAAATGAAACAAATGCTTCATCACAGTACTGTACAATACAAATTATTCATGTTAAAGAGCAAAATGATTAAGTAGGTTACCATCTTTTCCAGCTTATTTACGTCTTCGCTTACCTGTAGCTCATCCCATGTGTACCTACCGTATTTGTCAATCTACTGTCATGTGAACCTCTCATGTCTACCTACTGTATTTGTCAATCTATTAGTCAACTTCATGTATGAAAATTGATTCAATCCGAGAATACAGTTACACTCAAGATTTAAAACCAAATTTTAACTAAAAATTGATTTGAAATTATATAGAAATGAAAAAAATATCAAATCTCTACTTAATTACATGTAAATGAAAGAAAAAATATTTATGTTTAAATTAGAGATAATTGTAAACCAACCTACATCTGAAAGATTGAAAGGGGAGAGAGATTTGCATAATGTAACATTACCTAATACATAAAATTTGACTCTTTGACTTATGAATTGGAAAATTGAATCCACATCTGACAATTATGGAAGTCTTTTGGCGATACACACATTGAAAGATGTACAGATATTAAGGAAAAAACAAAATATGTAAAGCACTATGAACCACAAAAAATATTACGAAGTCACAGTTAATTTTCAGAACTTGAATCCAGCCAATTATACCAATGATGGGTTGGAATGATGCATCCTCCACAAAATGAACAAATCGTCTTTGTGTGAACTAAAATTCCAACGCAACAATTACCTCACTTAGTTGACTCATACTTTAAAATTGAAATTAACGATTTAAAAACCATTCTATGTATTTATATAATGAATCATAAAAGATAGATTAAAGTATTTGTTGAATGATCAAAAAAATTATTGAAGTATATCAGAAATGATAATCGAAATATAGAAGCAACATAAAACATTGGAACTAAGATAGTATCTAAGCATGAACTAAATTAAGGAAGAAAAAAAATGTCTCAGGAAAGGATGAAAGAAAATGCTTCGCTGTAAAAGGGAACTCCAAATCCTTCTTTTCTTCCTCACATCTACAGTTTTAAAATCAAAAACATAAATATAAAAGAAACATTGAATTCTAGAAAATTAAAAGGATGATTACCTCAGTATATGTAGACTGAATCAGATAGAGCTGAAATAATCGTTGAATTACTTTAGTTTTTCTTTCTTTACCACTTTTGAATTTCGCTCAATTTATCGTCACCCTTCCAACATTATGTATGCCAATTCATTAACACACCAAAAAATTGATGCAAACTGAAACTTGCACTTCCTCCAAAAATTAAGAAATAAAGATACTGCAATTAGGTTTCCTAGAAAATGCTAAAACCTTATATTGACCTGCATCAATTTGGAGGGAAGACTATTGAGATATGTTGTCCCTTTCTTTATGGAAAAAGTTAATCGACAGGTAAGTTGAACACAACCAATTATTTTGCATATGAAAGTCAATCATGCTACATGTGTTAATATCCATAAATGAACAAATAGCAACTATGATATTTTTTCTAGAAAAAATATACTTGGAACTCTTGATCAAAGATATCCCTAAAAGAACACTAAGCTATAAATAACTTCAATGCAGACTGTAATGCACAAATATTAACTACACATTACATAATAATGGATAAAATACCTCTACAGGCAGGGTCATTGGCTATTTTAATAATCCCAACAATCCAGGACCGGTTAGCACATATATTCCAGGAGCACAAACTACATGTTTGTAATTAGTGGGCGGCAGATTTGGATGTCTAATATCTCACTGCAATGGCTGTGAGTTCCAGTCCGATGTTTTTGGACCTAGAGTATAAGTGATAATGTAATTCAAAAATCAATAGCACAACAACACTGGTAAAGAAACTGACGAAATCATGCGTTAAATACTTATTAGTAGTTCAACTAATGAATGGGAATCAAAATGTTGTCTTGGATACTATTGTCAAAACTCAGAAAGGAAAAGGCACTTAAAGCTATGAAGAAACTGAACGTAACCTTTGGAACCTTGTGTGTTCTTAAAGGAACTGGTGCATTCAATATTAAGACTTCATTTTAGAAAATACTGGATATATCCCCATCTTCATCAAAACAATAACCCTTTATAGCAATCACCTATAAACCATAAAAAGATGGTTAGATGAAACAATTCAAGGTGTGTGTATAAAATCAAAAAAACAAAAATGCTTTGTGAGTGAGAAGGACAACCGTTTATAGCAATGACACATGCTTTCATACATGCAAAGGGCAATATTTTGTACAATACTCATGCTTTATTAAAACTGAAAATAAATGCCAGTGGATGGCCGAAGAAAATTGTGAGTTTCGATCATAGGTTAAAGGTTTTCACCATCTCTACTGACTGAAGAGCATATTAATGATAACCGCAGCATACCACTGAAGAAATATTCACAATGATAAGTATCTTATTTTCTACAATTTTATCATTATGAACATAAGAAAATTGACACTGAGGTACCAAAAATTTAGGCAGAAAACTATTGACTAATACCGTGATCCAACATAATTGTTCCCAGGTGTAAAGGATGGGAAAATTTTGTCCTAATAAAATTAATCCTAGTTTAATTCAAAAATTATTAACTTACATAATTACATTCAAATAAGCATATGGATCAAAAGGGAAGAACTGGTGGAATTCACACTGGTACAAACAGTATACGTGCAATAAACATGGGCAGAAAATTAATGTTTTTAACAGAAATCCATGAACAGAATGGGACGGCGAAAAAAGTTAGTCGTGCTAAAAATCACTGACAAAGACATGGTATACAGAAATAATAATCACCATGAATCAAAATAAAATCAAATAAAAAAACCATATTAAAGAAAATCCATAGATGAAGATGAAAAAGGAGAGAAATACCTAAAATCGAGCGACTTTTGTTAATGCATTTCTGATTCGCCAATGATTAATGAAAAAGTGCAGAAGCGTAAGCGGTACAAATACCGCCATTAGTAAGAGAAGAGAGGTTTTCACAAATTGCTTGAAAGACGTGGAAGAGGATGAATTTGATTGAAAGACGTGAGAGAAGTTTGCAGAAACCAAATGAACTTAATCTGCAAAAAAAAAGAAGCAATACAAATGCAATTAGATCTAGAACTAATCAGGCAAGTATAAAAGGATGATGAACAGAGAAACTCCAAGCAAAAAAAGGACCAAAATCGGTTCGCTCGTGTGTATTGCTGTTAGGGATTTCAAGAAATTTTGGTAATTAAATGTTGCGAAGAAGGAGACTGGAAAATTAAGAAAACGGAGAGGTTGACGCGAACGAATTTTTTCGGCAGAGGCAATAAGAACGTGAAGGAGGCACGGAATGGAGAAAATGAGCGAAGTGGGAAGATGCAGAAATGTATCGGCGGAGAACGTGGGCTAATGACCGAAATAACCTCATCCTGTGGCACAAACTTGAAGGGTCATTTCAGACATTTCAAAAGCTTATTCCTATTATATATAGATAGATTATCAGTGTGGATTGTATCTAGCGAGTCATAAGCTCTAAGATAGAACAACTTTGCATTGATAACATATTTGAGTTTGTAAATGATTCTCATAATCTATCTTCTTCTATTGGACTAACCCATTGTCGGCTTGAGCAATCAACAACGGATTCATCGCCAAATGCACGCGAAAGCACTTCACTACAAATTCTCTGAAAGGGCACCTATGCTAAGGAAAATCCTCCAACGAAACTGAGCTAGTATTGCATCACTATTCATCGAAATAAGGCAAAATGGGCCAAACGAGTCCAGTATGCAACATCAACTAGTTCAAAATCCATGTGCAAAATAAAATTTATGTGTCTAACCAAGTTACTACGACAAAGTCAAAGAGCGAACAATCAGTAAATTTCACTTCTTGGCAATTTTGTGTCAGATTCTGGAATGATAAACTAAATGCATGCTTGATAAAAGATAGATCGAGCTAGCACAGATGGAATCTCTCTGGCATGTAGTCAAAAGGACAATGGATAACCAAAAACTGATTCATTTGCGATCTGGAACCTACAGCTGTTCTAGCCTCGAAAACTCAAATTAAAACTTCAGTCTAAGCATAAGTGATCCACTTTCCGGAACGATAGCTTGTCTTCTGTCTGGTATTTACTCTGCACATGGAATTTCATTTTTCAATAGAACACAAGTACACATTTCATAAAACATGAGTCGTCGTGCAAAATTATATAAGCCATTAAAGAGGCAAAGCTTGAAATCTATAGTCGGTATACATATATCGATTAGCAAGTCCCAAGCGTCGTTACGAATTTGGATTAGAATGTCGTATCCATACAAACGATATTCGATGAATTTAAAACAGTCAAATGAAACACTTCAGTATAGACACATCATTCAGTCCCAATTATGAAATTCGTTCTAGTACATTCTTAATGATTAACTAATCTGTTATCGATGTGGACGATTGATAGCAAAATAAAAGTCCAAAAAATGCACAAATGCCTGTTTTAGTTACAGAACAGACGGCATGAAGCATGTGAATTCAGCTATCAAGTTCTGTGCTTGGGTCGTTTGAAGTCAACGGGTTTAGTAACACAACACCAAATATGCCTTTTTGTCACATTTTTTCTTGCGTAATTCGTCACGGTTATAACTGTGATAAATGTATAACATAAATAATCGTGATAATTGTAAATCACATTTAAGAACGTTAAATTTTTTGGTTATTTTGTAAATAGTTAGAACGCCGGGGAGGGCATTGTAATCGCTGTTTATCCTTTTACTCACTGCTCTTTTCTCCACTTCTATCGTATTCCACTGTATTTACGGTTCCTCCTCCTCACAATTTCTGGTTTGACACATTCCTTTTATTCGCAGTTCAGATCTGTGGTTGACGTCGACAATTAGGCTTCACACTCAGATTTGAGGTTCACGTCGACAACCATGGTTGGAGGCGGCATCACTATTCGTGTCTAGATCTAGGGTTTATCACTGTTCGAAATTATGGTAGATTCAAATTCTGTATTTAACTGATTTCAATTTGAATTAATTTCGGCTTATTTTGAATTTCGATCTAGGGGTTTTTAAGTTGGGGTTTTCTTATTTTTCGAATTTCAATTTGTATTTATCCCTCGACTGAATTGAAGTTACTGTTCTTTAAATTTTGTTAATAGATAATTGGTCAACTACAATTTTCTTATATTTCCACTGACCTTACAACATAAAATTTATGTATTTAATTTTTATTGTAACATAGTTGTTGATAAATTGATTGAATTTGCAGGCAAGCAGCTAAGGAGTTAATGAAAACAACATTTGGGTACTGAAGTAAGCAAGCATGGAAAAATTAAGACACTTCAGATCTGTCATCAATTTAGTTTGATACAAAAGCCTTTGCTGGATCAGTTGCTTATTCTGTATTAAATTAGTTGGTAATAGTCATGGTTTGGTAAAATTTCTAAATTTAGCATTATATTTTCAAATGATAATTATTACAAATAATAAAACTAAAAGTTTTCGTTTTTTTATATCTTATGCTTTACAATCTTTTTTATACGACATTCGTATGCATTACGAAAACTAAATTACAGTATTAGATTTAAAAATTCTTAACCGAAGTACCTAATGCAAACTATTTTTTGTTAAATTAAGACTGCTATCATAAGTTGCTGGGATAGTAAAAAAATTAATTTATAAAGAAATATTAGTTAAATATTTTAATGGCACTAATAGTTGTATGTGTGTTATGGTTTTAATCCAAAATAATCAGTTGGTATATAGAAAATTTACAGTAAGGCAAAAGCATAGATTTGGCAATTTTTGAAAGAGATAGTTTCAAGAATAATTATGTACAAAATAACATTATTTAAGAAATCGACAGTTCACGCATCAAGGTCTTTTGATTTCAAAAACATGTTGGTTTACAAATAATTATAATTGGTCCAAGTTTATATGTTTCTGTGAATATAGAAAATTTATCAGCACTACAAAATTCATGACAATTTTTTTCCGAATATTATATGAAACTTGGAGACTTCTTTCTCCAAGTTTTATGTATATACACGTGATGTCTGTTAACACTTAACATGCACTCCAGAAATTATGGCCCCTGAACTTTATAGGGGAGGATACATTGAATAAATTGATTTATGTTGTTTTTTGATGTGCACGCTAGAAATGGCTACGTTCGAGTATCCATACAATGAATGCAAAATTGCTGCCCAAATTTATAAGAAAGTCATAAATGTAAGTGTAGTATTTTTAATTCGGTTTCAACCATTATTTAAGCTGTCTGAATTAAATTCGGTCATGCATGTTAAATTCTACGGTGTAAGCCTGTTGCACTTGCTAAAGTCATTGATCCTGAAGTAAAGCAATTCATCAAAAAATGTTTTGTTCCTGTTTCAGAAATAATATTTACAACAAAAAGTGCTAAAAGGCCCATTTCTCCAAAGCAGCTATGCAGCTGATACCAGCCAAGGTGGACAATGTATTGTTACACAAAATAAAATACTACATTTATGCAGAATTCACTTATGGTAATCTACTGAAATTGAGAATATTTTCCTTTGTTCACCTTTTTATCCTCACTTAGCTACTCTTTTTTGACCATGTGTCTTTCTTTTACCTCTTCAACTTTTCACATTTCCTAAATTTTTCTATATAATAGTATTTGGCCTATACTCTATTTTTCATATTCTCCCGACACTACCACATCATCTTTTCTTTTCACACTGCTTGGTGGCTTTTTATCATATGCTTTTCTTTCTAATGATTTCACCTACTTAGTTAGTGCTGCTATTGAATTCTTGGTAAGTCTACTCTTATTTCTTCTTTATTATCTTCCGACGAATAACATTTCCTTTGAAACTTACGCAATATTCATAAGATAAGCACCTACCGATTTTGAGCAAAAAGGACTATGGAATAATTTAAAGGTGTTGATTAGTGGAAAAAAATTATATGCTTACGCATTTTATTTTAGATCATAATACACATATTGGCTATTACAATTCTATGTAAAAGGAAACCTACTTCACTAGCTATGAACATCACATTTCGCATTTTTGGGATATATGTATATGTATATGTGTGTGTGTATGTATATACACACAAAATTATGTTCTAAAAGAGTCATAAATGATGACACAAGATTTCGGTAAGCATAATGCCACTGTATGTACTGTTCTTTTGGTTGAAATAAAGATAAATGTGATATAATTAATTGACGTGGTCCACAGTTTTAAGTTACCTGCAACATACGAAATTGGATTGTGGTGCACAAGACAACAAATCTACCAACATATTTTCTTCAGATTGTCTCTTCTTTCCTTTTTCTCTTCAGCTTTTTATGATGATAATTATATGTTACTGTATACAAACTTTTTTTCTGTTAACATTATTTGTTGCAAAATTTTGAATTGATAACCTAGACAAACGATCTAAAACTGTTCACATAAACATGTAAGGTGAGCATTCATGAATTAAGCATTATTTATTATAAGAAAATGACCAGTTGATCAATTTAGAGGTATGACTTGTGATAGTCTTGCGTGTTTTATTATTAAAGATCATATTTGTCCAGTACTCCTTTGTTTTCCACATTCTCCCAACAACCAACACTACCACATTGCCTTTTCCTATTTTATGGGTTATAATAAAATTCGTAATTATGAAAGAAAATCAAATTAGCGTTTATTTCACCAACCAAAATTTCAAAGCTCTTTCATATCCGAAGATAGGAATAAATTAGTGGCTTTATAGTGGGTATCGTAGTTAAGTATATGAAATGAAAGCATTAATTCTCTTCTTAATAGTGCCATTGTGTCTCCACTACAACATCATTTTAATCAGCCGCAATTTTTTTAATGCATTAGGGAGAAAGAGCTGGTTGGAAACCAAAAAGATAAAAAAGGAAGAACTTTGCCTGTTCTGGTATGATTACAACTTCAAAGAAGGACTTTGCTTGTTCTGGTATGATTACAACTTCAAATTTTCTTTGAAATGCAATTCGAGACATAATTCTGTACAATGAATGGTTTTATTGGAGGTTTACTGATCAAAAATAGCTTTGACTTATATAGATCAGGTTATTAGTGAAATAAGTAAAGATGTTGATATGAAGTGGTATCTTTCTGCAAAATTTACTTGAGAATTCATATTATGTTGCATAATTTTTAGATCAATTTATTTATTTACTACATTTTAATTTTAATTTCATTTGCATCTGATAATTGATTCTGTGTTCTGGTCATTTAGAGCTCAAGCATTGAAGGTAGCCTGATTTCAAGGTGGAATAGACTGTAGTTAGGAACTTAGGATAACTACCAAGGATGAAGTGAAAGAGGAAATCTAATTGTAGATTTTATTGAAGTAACATTACAACATTATATGTGACTGTATTAAATGGTTTCGTTGGTACTTGATGGAGGTATTTACTAGAGAGACAATTCTAATAAATTCTCAGTGTTGATATTTTTGTGACTCTTAACTCATTTTAGTAGTCAGTATAGCTGTCGTGCAATATAATTATTTCGTGTTCAATTTGTTATTTATTTAATTTTGTCAATGTGGTATTAGAGTACCTTATTGATACTCAAGTTTCTTTCTTATTTTCAGTTAATGTGTATATGTTTTAGTTTGGAAAAGATACACATTTCAAGAAATACAATTTATGGTGGTGTGAGGAATTGCGATCTATATTTTCCTTTTTTTTTCCTAAATTGACTAGCTTCAAATGTGCACAATACTTCTGAAGTTAATTGAGTCTAATATCTCTCCACTATTAATTATCGTGCTCTTATTGGTTCATTTCCTCCTCTCTTCTATTAAATTTCATTCTTTCTTCAATTTATATGAAAATGTAATAATTCGGTTTTGAACTTTTGGTATTTTAATAATTCTATTATTGGCCAATAGTTCATGCTAAACAAATGAACTTGGGAGGTACATAGAGTACCAACAAGGGCGGATCCGGGAATTAATAAAGGGGTGGGCTGATTAACAGTTTGGCTAACTTACAGTTTGATAGCAATGCATTTTGCAATTTTAACATTAAGTAGTGTTGGAATAATGATGTCTGTTTAAATTCAACATGTTTGCCTTGTTTAGTCAACCAAAGTTTGCCTAGTTTACTCAAATGAATTACGGTATCTTTTCAATTTATTTATGCAAACTAGGAGATAAACTTTTGTTTTTCCATCAACCGTTTACAACATTTTTAGTCCAAAACTATATGGTCAACGGAAACTCGAGGCCAATTCCTCATAATCAAAACCTTTTTTTTTTTTTTTTTGGGCTCTTTGAACAGTTCGTTCCAGATTTTAATTCCAATTAATACGACATCAAAAAGGAAACAAAGAAACGAGATCACAGAAAACCGAATATGCTAATCACCACAGAATGAAGCAAAATAATGAAAGATTTTTCATTCAAAATAATTGTCAGATAAATGACTGTACTTTTACCTCCAGCTTTGTAGAATAACCCCACGCAGATCTATAAAATAACAACTGAAAGCTTACGGGAGATATATATTTCATTCTTTATGTACATGGGCCTGGGCTAAAGCCCAGTCATTTTTTACATTACAATTCATGTATTGTTAGTATGACCGTGCTTATATATACACGGTTACTCCTCTACTCTATGTACATTATCTCTTTTCAAGTAATAATACAAACATTTCAATTCCTCTTGCTCATATACAATTCTCACAATAATCTCACATGGTATCAGAGCTATCAAAGCTTAACAGCAATCAAGAATCTTGAAATCAGAAAAGAAAAAAAAAAATCAAAAAATCAAAATCAAATCAGTTGAATAGCTGCAATTCTGTTGTTCAAAACAGAAGACTCGTCAGCTTTATTCTTCATCATCCGAGTCCCTCCTATCAAAGGTAGAATTTCTATCTCATCACTTAGGAGTTGCTACTTGATCATAATAGTTTGTGCCTTGCCATATCATTTCAGATAGGCTGCATCAAACAATCAGATCAAGTCTTGCCGAGGGTCATCTGAATTCTTTAAAACCGATCAAGAAGTTAAAGAAAAAGGAAAATCAGCGGTAACAAAGTGCCATACCAGAGTGCTTCATCAGAAAAACAACCAGTCATTGGTGTATAATCATCACCTGAAGCTCTTCAGGTTGCAACTTCATCAGCTGCACAATCTTCTCAAGAATTCTCAATTCTAAAGCTTCAAGAATCAGTTTTATTATCTTGTTATCATCATGGTGGATGATAACAATTCTTCAACAAATCCTCCTGGAAATCAACCAGTTCTTCCTGGAAACTCATCTGCAAATCAAAATCAAGCAACATCAGTCAATCAAAACATATCAGGTGCAGAATTTCTTGTAAAAACAGGTATAAATCCACAAACCCAGTTAATCACCATTCATCTTGAAGAGAATAATTACTTGCTATGGAAATTGCAAGTAGAAACAGCCATACAAGGATATGGTCTTGAGGGATACATTCTTGGCACTATTGCTATTCCACCCAAGTTCATAACTGACGCTGATAATAGGGTAGTCAGTAATGACGAGTATGTTAAATATCATAGGCAAGATAGGTTGATTTGTGCATGGCTATTGTCATCTATAAGTGAAAAAATTCTATCTCAAGTGATCGGATGCAAAACAGCAAATGATATTTGGACAACTATAGAAAAGTCTTTTAACACCCAATCATCAGCCAAGACAATGTTTTACAGAAACCAACTACAGACTGCCAGGAAAGATAACTTGTCTATGAGAGAATATGTGACAAAAGTTAAAGGCATTTGTGATCACTTAGAGGCAGCAGGTCAAAAGATTAATGATTCTGAACACATTCTATCAATTCTAAATGGACTAGGTGAAGAATATGAGGCTGTTGTGGCAGTTATTACATCACAAAAGGTAACCAGTTCTGTGGAGGATGTGTATTCTATTCTTCTTGCTCATGAAGCAAGAATTGAAACAAAAAGGTCACAATTAAATGAACTTTCTGCTAATATTGTTGAAACCAAAAACAAGAATCAAAACAGAGGGGATTCTTTTAATCAGAGAGGAGGTTCATCTAACAGAGGCAGAGGCAGAGGAAGATGGAATAATAATAACAGACATAAATGTCAAATTTGTGAAAAAGTGGGTCACACTGCCTTGAAGTGTTATTTCAGGTTCAATAACAACTATGTTGCCGGTCAGACACAAAACAGTCAAAGAAGGGCAAATCCTACAGTAAATCTAGCCAATGTTGAAACTGATAGTCAAAGCAATGCAACAAGAAACAGTCAAACTGATGATATTGGTGATGACAACTGGTATCCTGACTCAGGTGCCACTAATCATATCACTAATAGTCTCAATAATCTCAATCTAGGTCAAAGGGAGTACAAAGGTAAAAATTCTTTACTCATGGGTAATGGTGATAGTGTAAACATTACACATATTGGCTTTGGCAGCATAAAAGGTAAAAAGCAACTATATCTCAACAATTTACTTATGGTTCCTCATATAAAAAAGAATTTACTCAGCGTATCACAGTTTGCTAAAGACAATAATGTGTACTTTGAGTTCCATCCATATCATTGTTTGGTTAAAGACTTATTGACTAATGAAATTATTTTGCAGGGTAAAGCATGCAAAGGACTATACAAATTCAGTGCTGTGAATTCTACAAACAATGATCAAAAGGAAAATAGTTGCTACCTATCAGAAATTAATGATAATATCAGTGTATTTGATCTATGGCATGTCAAACTTGGTCATGCTAATGTGAATATTGTCAAGAAAGTTTTAACTGCCAATAATATTTCATATGATAATATTCCTATGCCATATGTTTGCACTTTCTGCCAAATGGGCAAAAGTCACAAGTTACCCTTTACAAATTCCTTAACTAATTACTCTAAACCACTTGAACTTGTTGCCACAGACCTATGGGGTCCTGCCCCAATAAATTCTGACTATGGATTCAACTATTACATTTCTTTTGTTGATTCTTATTCCAGATATACTTGGATATATCTTTTAAAATCAAAGTCTGAAACCAGAAAAGTTGTCATTCATTTTATTAATCAAGCTGAAAAACAGACAGGTGAGAATTTAAAGATCTTGCAAACTGATGGAGGTACTGAATTTAAACCTCTAAGTGAATTCTTTCAAAAGAAAGGCATAATTCATAGATTAAGTTTTCCTTATACTTCTGAGCAAAATGGTTTGGTTGAAAGGAAACACAGACACATTGTGGAGTGTGGTCTCACTTTATTAGCTCAGAGTAATTTAACTATGAAACTCTGGCCTGAAGCTTTTAATACTTCTGTATATTTAATAAATAGACTGCCTACTAAGACTTTGAATAACAAATGTCCTTTAGAAACTCTATATAATATCAAACCTGATTATCATAGACTCAAAGTGTTTGGCTGTCTATGCTATCCATGTCTAAGGCCATATAATTCTCATAAGTTAAATTTTAGATCCTCAGCATGTACTTTTATAGGGTATGCTAGTGATCAAAAAGGATATAAATGTCTTGATGACAAGGGTAAAATTTATATTAGTAGACATGTTGTATTCAATGAAAAGGTATTTCCTTTCAAAAGCAAAGATGTTGCTACCACATCGAAAGTATACAATTCAAGAAAATCAATACCAGAACTATCTATATACTCTGATAGTTTTACCAAAGATACTGGTGATGGTAGCTCAGAGTCATCTCAACAGTCCACATCATCATCAAGCAGTGAGTCATCTGAGCCTTCCAATCAATCCAGTACCAATCAACAAAGTGAACATATACTGCAGGACTCAAGTTCAGAAGTTAGAAGCAATCCATCAAATACCAGAAATGGCAATACTGAAACTCATGAGCAGTAGAGTGAACAAGCACAAATAGGTCATCCAATGATTACTAGATCAAAAAGGGGTATTTTTAAGCCTAAAGTCTACAATGTCATCAGTGACTTTGATGAACCAGTAAATTACAATCAAGCCATCAACAATCAAAACTGGAAACAAGCTATGGATGATGAATATCAAGCACTAATAAAGAATAACACATGGACACTTGTTAAAGCCCCAACAGACAAGAATATAATAGATAGCAAGTGGACATATAGGTTAAAAAAGAACGCTGATGGGTCTATACACAGACACAAGGCTAGGCTTGTTGCAAGAGGTTTCACACAGCAATATGGTTTTGATTTTGAAGAAACATTCTCTCTAGTTGTTAAGCCAACAACCATAAGAATAATTCTCACCATAGCCCTACATAACAACTGGAAAATACAACAATTGGATGTCAACAATGCATTCCCGAACAGTGATCTAAAGGAAGAAGTGTATATGAGTCAACCTCAAGGATATCAGAAAAATAAAGAGCTTGTCTGTAAACTGAATAAAGCCATTTATGGGCTTAAGCAAGCTCCCAGAGCCTGGTTTGATAAATTGAAATTTGTGTTGACAAAACTAAAGTTTCAATCTACCAAATCAGATCATTCACTGTTTGTCAAATTTGATAATAACATAACCATTTTTATTTTGATCTATGTAGATGATTTAATCATTACAGGAAATAGTGAAGCTGAAATTAGAAGGCTCATTCAAATTTTGGACAAACAGTTCTCAATCAAAGACCTGGGTGAACTCAACTATTTCCTTGGAATTGAAGTAATAAAGATATCCAAATCAGAATTGTTTCTGAATCAAAAGAAGTATATCAATGAAATTCTTATAAGATCAAACATGGAGGCTGCTAATGCTCTACCTACACCCATGATAACAAGTCAGCAATTATCCAAACACAGGGGAGAAAACATAGTCAACATTAGACAATATAGAAGTCTGGTTGGAGCATTACAATATGCTACCATTACTAGACCTGAAATAACTTACTGTGTTAACAAACTCTCACAATTTATGCAGGAACCAAAAGAGGATCACTGGAAGGCTATGAAGAGAGTGCTAAGATACTTAAAGGGAACTATGGACAATGGTTTACACTTTACACAAGGCAAACAACTCAACATTACTGGGTATAGTGATGCAGAATGGGCAACGGATCCTGATGACATAGATCAACATCAGGTTATTGTATCTACTTGGGAAACAATCCTATATCCTGGTGTGCTAAGAAACAAACTACAGTCTCAAGATCCAGCACTGAATCTGAATTCAGAAGCATTGCAAATGCTACAGCAGAAATTATGTGGGTGCAATCACTCCTCAGTGAACTAAAATTATCAAATCAAAGGCCACCAACGCTATGGTGCGATAATCTAAGTGCTGTATCACTATCATCTAATCCTATATTGCACTCAAGGACTAAACACATGGAGATTGATCAATATTTTGTTCGGGAGCAAGTAATCAAGGGTAAACTACAAATTAATCATGTGCCAGCAAATTATCAGATAGCAGATATACTTACGAAGCCATTATCACGTAAAAACTTTACCAGACTTAGATCTGAACTTAAAGTAACTGAAAGATCAAACCTTGGAGGAGAAGCAAAGCATACAAGTTCAAATCTGAAACCTTCAATACCGAGAAACCTTGTATGGAAGCCGAAGAACGCTGCTAACTTGATTATTGAAGAATCCAAGCTTGCAAGCGGATCAGCATCTCACATACCAAGGATCGAAAGCAACCTGAAGCAGACACTCTCAAGCGAAGCAAGTATAATCTCCAATAGCTCAGATCCTCGCCATCATAATGCTACTTTAGCAGCATCGAAGCTGATTTGAACTCAATACTGAAGATTTCTCTCAGATTTAACATCGCAAGTTGTGGCAGCGGAGACACGAAAACCCTAGCTTTCATTTGAGGGGCGATATAAAATAACAACTGAAAGCTTACGGGAGATATATATTTCATTCTTTATGTACATGGGCCTGGGCTAAAGCCCAGTCATTTTTTACATTACAATTCATGTATTGTTAGTATGACCGTGCTTATATATACACGGTTACTCCTCTACTCTATGTACATTATCTCTTTTCAAGTAATAATACAAACATTTCAATTCCTCTTGCTCATATACAATTCTCACAATAATCTCACAAGATCTACAAAGATTACTTGCAGAGGGTTGAAAATTCAAAATCGACTTTGCTGGTTTGGCTTCAGTGAAAGATCGATTAGGTTATGGTAATTTAACGCCGCCGACCGGTTTTAGAAGTATTTCAACCATGTTTCGGATAAAGAAATATGAACAGAATAAAGCAGGAGGAGTAAACTGGATCAATTTAAACATGGAGGCTGCGTCAAAATCCAAATACAATATAAAGTACACCGACTTTCTTTCCGACTTTCTCCTTCTTCAAGACCGCAGCTTTCTTCCAACCAAATACCCTAATCGACATGAAACCCTAGATTGAATAGATCGTCACCTCCCTTCCCGTTCACTGTCTCGTCTTTCCTTCTTGAACCCATGTCGCTTCCATTCCTTCTCCTGCTAATTTTTTTCTGACACTGGGCTGCAGCCCAGGCCCGCCCGGGGCTAGATCCGCCCTTGAGTACCAAGATCTCATGTGCAAATTTGTCCAAATATGGTAGTTTTTGGATTGAAAGCAAGTCTAAACAGCAAAAGAGCATGCTAATTAAACTGCACTTCTGTTCGTTATGTATGTACTCCAGCATACTCAAATTTGGCTATTTTGATTTTTAACCTCATTACTTTTTATCTTTGGCATATTAACATCGTGAACATTCACTTCCATGTTTTATGATGCTCTATTCACATGCTTATCTTCGTCATTTTTGATAAATGTCATGCATTTTCTTCGAATTAAACTCACTCGGAAGAAACCTAGCTTCTGCATGACTAGTCAATCACAACATTTTGACAATTATACTAATTTTGACTTTTGAAAATTATGCTTAAGATGGTAGGATATACTTAAGATGTAGAGGAATGTTGTAGTCTACTTTTATAAACTAAAAGGGAAATTTAAAGCGAGTAACATAGACTACCAACAAAGACATACATTTTTCTATCAAATTACGGCCATGAAAAGGATAATCCACATTATTCATATTAAATAATTAATTAGGAATGTGGCAGACTATCATAATTCGTCTGAACCATTTGCTTCTTTGTGAAAATAATTGTTTTTTTACTGTTTTTAATCTGGACACTTTATCCTGCATGATTAAGTGGACATGATTAATCTGGCAATTGGCATTACATGTTATATTTGTAAGACCTTGGTTTAAACAACTGGGTTTCACATTTACAAATTTAGCAATGATTTTATTTATATCCGTTTAAATATAGTAATTCGACTGTCTGCCTGTACTACTTTTTAATACAAGACACATGAAAACAAAGTTTGTGTTGATTAATACTTCTTCCTTCCCATTTCTGCTTTGATGTTTGGATGAGTTCAAGCTTATAGGTACTATATTCCAAGATTTTTTTTCCCATTGATTTAGTTATTATAATAATAGGTTGAGCTTCACTGGTGATAAATATGTTATATAAGAACATCAATTTGAACATATAACACCCATTTGAGCATCAGTTGAACAAAACGAACTGCATTAGAACTCCAATGTGGTTGAGAGTTTGAAAATGACATTATACAAATGAAACCATAAAAGCAAGTCTGTTTTCTCATATCAAATTTGTAGCAATCAAAATTAAAACAATGGGAAAATTAAAATTTATGGTTTCATTTGTAGCTTTTATGGTTTCATTTTATTTTAAATCAATTAAATTTTACAAGTGAAATCATAAAATAAAATTTTATGGAATGAAATGGCCCGTTTCAAGTGTAGCAAGCATGTTTTCTCATACACAAATAACATGTGGATAATACTCTTTTTTGTCCAAATATTGCATTGAACTTCATTCTTTAACTTGGAATGATTGATTACTAACTCTTTACAGGTCTATCAATTGCAAACATTCTGACTTTGGAACAAATGCTTCTACAGGGTATGTTTGTTACCTGATATTTTCTTCCATCTTACTCTGGTTCAGTTTTGTGTCACCTATAAAATTTTGTACCCTAGCCCTCCATAAAAAATAATTAGGTTTAGGATTCAACAGACTTACATACACTTCTCTGTATTTATCAACGATGATGGAAAAATATAGATAATTTTGTTTTTTAGACTGATATTTTTCAGTTCCATGAAGTTATAACACTGATCTTTCATGTCGTGACATGTTAACCACTTTATTCCCTATTCAAGTAAAACTTGTTGGTCTACATGCTAATCATAAGCTCTTTACTTAGCCTAGCAGGATCTGATTCTATTGTTAATTTTCATATATTCATTTTCTATAAGATATGGATTCTTAGGAATCTCCATCATTTAGAGACGAAAGTCATGGAAGATGTGCATGTGGATAGCTTATCATATTAGTATCTTCCCATAAATAAGGCAAGTTTACCATTTTTAACTACTTTTGACTGTACTATCTTATCAATACAATCTCTTTATAATTGTATGGACTATCTAGAGTATGTCAGTGTGTGTTTACATACATACACATATACATAAATACCCACATGTGTTTGTATAAAGATATACATATATTTTACATTGGATAAAACAAATCAAGTCTGGGATCAATTTATTCTAATATTTCAAAAATTAGATCTGAGCTGAAGCTCTTTATCGGACATTCATAATTCCATCATTGATATTATGGTTCATTGGGTACAATTATAGTAGCATGGTTCATCACTTTTCATTCACGAGACATTTAGAGATATTAGGAATACCTTTTTTACAACAAATTTGGTGGATGGTCATCTTCTTTATTAAGGAGTTAAGTCTAAACTAAGCCAGGTATAAGATCAGTGCAACTTTTTGTTGTTGAAGAATGGTTACTTCTAGTTTGAAATAGCTTCGAAGAAGTGGCATACATCATACATGGTTCCTTTATTTTAGTCTGATTTGAATCCTCGACCTTTTTATACTGACAATTGCAGGGAAAAACCAATGAATTCATCTTTTACATGTATCATTCGTCTATTAAGTATATTTTGTTAGAAGAAAATAGCTAATGCTTAATATAGGACATGCACGTCATTGTGTTCTTTTCAGAAAATAATAGTTTAAATTTCTTTTGTTAATATATGGTTTCATACTTCTAATTCACAAGTCCCCACAAGATCTTCTATCTTCTGTTAGGACATATTTTTCATAATTGATCCTTTCAACTGTCAAATACAAGTTTTTATATTACCTTTTGGCTGCTAGGACTACATTCGTTTCTGATTTTGAAAAGGAATACAAAATAGCACATATTATTTCTAACTGGCCAAGTCTTATAGCACTGATCTTGATAGCATATAGTTTTCTGAATTTGCTAGTTGGTTGTAGGTGGAGTGTGCGTGTGCGTTGTATAATCTAATGATAACACATTGAAATTTCTACCAGTCTAAAAAGTTCCCATGTCAGTACCTATTATGTTCCCATTCTTTGAAATTAATATAATGGGCATTCGGTAATTATGCCAATGTAATTATCGTTTTATTGATTATTTAACCTACTATCTGTTGGCTTGTATAATGCCAATAAAATTTGAATTAATCCTTTTCAGCCCTTCTTATCACACTGATCTTCATGTCGTAATACTGGAAGCTAGTTTTTATTCTATGGTTAAGGGGACAGTATCCTTTTGCTCTTTTCTTTATAATTTTTAATTGTGGAATTTACAGGACAAAAATAGGGTTAGTTATAAGAATCAAAGGTAACAGAAACAAAGTGTTTCATCACCCATTATAGTTTACGGCTATTGCTAACAAAACGTCAGTACACTCCTCTAATACTCGAATATGTGTGTGTGTTTGTGTATGTATATGAATAAATTTTAGAAGCATTAATGTTTATATACTCGTTTTTTTGGAATATATTTTCAAATAAACCAAAGATAAGAAAATAAATTATTGAATGATTTAATCTATCCTTGATTGTAATACACTGTCCAAAAAATTAAAGGTTGTTTGGTAGTATATCGTTGATTAGCATCTAGGATTTAATCTATCCTTGATCCGGTAATTTGGTTTCGAAATACGGAAACACAACTGATCTTGATACAGTATAATAACCAGTAATTTGTTGTTCTCTGCCTCTTGACGGAGAAAATCCATATGATGTGTTACTTTGCCTCTTCACTATTCAGTGAATGCTTATTCTGAACCACATGATTTCGTCTATCTTCTACGTTTTTTTTAAAGTAAATGGCCAAATATTATATATTTTTATCTGATAATATATTAATGCTACTTTCACTAGGACATTGTTCTAGAGCGATGAAAATTACTTCAGACTAACTCTTGGTATACCCATTGATAATATATTAATGCTACTTTCACTAGGACATTGTTCTAGAGCGATGAAAATTACTTCAGACTAACTCTTGGTATACCCATTGACATTGTAGATGATGGTGTATCCATGCAGGAGACATGTATCACCTTAAAGAGTACATGATAAGAAGAAGAGTATATGCATGAGACATGTATCACCTTTAAGAAGTTTCTAGCTGGTCATAATTTTAACAGCCGGGTATGCATTTTAAGGTACTGTGAAAATTGGATTGAAGTTAATTTGGTAGATCATATGTATGTTAAGACTGGATTTAGAAGAAATATGTTGAATTTTGTTTTAAAACTTATTATGTATGTTAATGACATTGTATAACTCTCGGTATTTTAAATTTGTTATGTTTGCTATTTTAAATTTGGTACATTCGACATGCTATTTGTTGTTCTAATGCTATTACCGTGTATGTACCCAAAGCTAGTACTGAATATATATTTATGTATAATTGATATGAAATATAGGTGTTTTATGTATGCGACATACAATGTGTAATTTGCCACGGTTATAATAGTGACATATGTGATAGTAGCCAACGGAATCTTCGATAAAGTAACGCTTATAACCGTTATAATTTTGGAACTCATCACACTTAAAACCGTTAGAAATATAAATATTACCACGCTTATTGTCGTTAGTAGAACAAATATTATCACACTTATAACCGTTACAATGGAAAATATAATCACGCTTATAATCTTGAGAATATACGTTAGTATTTGTCACGGTTATAACCGTGATAGCGTGCGTGATAAAAATCACCAGCGCCTGTTGGCTCAATGGTTATAACCATGAGTATTTTGTTTCCTCACGGTTATAAGCGTGACAAATGGGTCTTTCTGGTGTTGTGTAAGTGCACTCAGCAGTTTAGGTCGTTCAAACGACCCAAAAGAAATAGGTTTCCTAACGACCCATTGGGATAATTGTCCGTGATCTAAACAACAAGCAAATTCTTATATCATTTCAAACTTAAAGTTACAAGTTGATTCCTTGCGTGCAACCAATACAGCGAATAGTAATCAGCATCTACCATTTAAAGTTTGTAAGTGTCAAGTTGCCAAAAAAGAGGTAATGACCAACTAACATGGAGATGCAGATGCATTTCAACAAGTTAGCAGTTCTACAAAGCTTAAAACGATCAATCTGTAGACACGGTAAAAATTGATTCAATACAGTGGCATACAGGTACTCAGTTACATCAAAAATAAATAAATTAAAATGTAAAGTGGCCGTATAAAATTTCCAAAACCCGTTCGAAGGGTAAAATCCGAACTCAAGTACTGATTACAATATGGTCATACCTAGTTTCAAACTATTACACGATATTCATGCTATAAAAAAAATCAAACTCGGCCCTATTATCGCAAATAAGCACTTTCCGGCATGACAAGCTTCGAGCATAAATCGGTGCATTGTGAGCCAGATTCAAGTGTCAAGTGGATTAATACAGAAATGACATATCATTCATCAGAGAAAAGCATGACATCGGTTCACCTACAAAAGATCTGAATAGCTGAGCGCAACAATTGAGCTTGAATCCGAATAGTGGTTTGTAGAATAATAAATTAGCATAAATCATTGTGGATCCGAGATGAGAATTCAAAACTAAAGTCTCTAATTCTTATTAAAATATAAATCTACCAAAGAATCCGCAGCATTCAAAGGGCCAGGATTGATGTAAAACATATTTCGTAAAGCTGCGCAATGTGTCGTAACTGGTTTTGATTGGAATTACAAGTTGTTCCACATGAGTTATTCAAACAACAATTCTCCGATCCATTTGGGGATGGAAATCTAAACAAACAGCTGAATACATGAAACTGAACAAAGTTATTCATATAATTGAGTTTTGGCTTCAAATAGAGAATTGCAGGTTTATACACCTTCGCTGGAATTGGTCTACAGGCTCATCAACATACCAAAAGTTACAAATCCAAGTTAAAATCTTTGTTGACTAAGGCGCACAACTTGCAATCAAATTATAATTGAGATCTGATAACAAGGATTCATTATATTATCATGACTGAGCCGATTCAACGTCAGTAAATATGCAAACTCATACGCTAAAGCTCTCAGGGTTGGATCCAACACCATAGTTTCTATTTTGAAATCTGGTCAGCTGATGATTGGAGTTGATTAACACAAACAATCCGCGCTATGTTTACAAAACCTCAAAATTCTTCAAAGTCCAAGTTAGAACAGAAAGTTCGGGTTCAATTGTAATTTATAGTTTGTTTGAGCTGGATTTCAAAAGCACAACATTAAATTGGATTCAGTTCTAAATTGATCAGAATCTCAAAACTCGCCATTGCCAAAGTCCGATCCAGAGTACAATCGAGATCCGGTACCCGTAATTCCAAACTGCCGAGTAGAAAAAATTCCTAACTTCAGAAGATGAATATGGATGAATGGAACCATAAGCTAATTCGAACTCAACAAGACCTGACGCAATGATTGGCGTTCAAATCTGTAACGACCCGTATTTTTACGGTCGAATAATTAATTAATTTAATTATTTAAAACATGGTTTGGTAATTTAAATGGTTTAAATTAAAATAACTATTGAATACTTAATTAAAATAATAATTAAATAATATATTAAATTCTAAAATAATCAAAAATAGCTGAAATGGCAGTATGGTGTAAATTGGGAAATTCAAAATATATAATTCAGTTTAAAATTGAATTACGATCATGAATATATTTAATTAACGATGGTTGAACGTATAAATTATATTATAATTATAATCGAGCTCGAAATGGCGTGGCAGTTTGCTATTTGGCGATTTGAACTTAAACTAAATGTACAGGATTCGTTTTAAGCTGGATTTCTGTGAAACAAGAAACGTTCGGAGCTGGTGAAGTATATTTTTCTAATGGAAGAGAAAAATCAGGATTTCGTCGTGTAGATTTTGATTTATATCCAAATCAAATTTTAGAAAAGTCGCTATGGAATTCCTTTAGAATTTACATCGGTTTATTTATATTTTGAAATGGATTTTAAATATAAATCGAATATCGATGTAACACTGGATTTGGAATATCGAGTTATAAATCCCGATATGGAGTTGTATGATATTCTTTGTGAATATATACGATAATATTTATTTATAAATATTTAATTTAATTATTTTCAAATATAACTAATATTTAAAAGGATTTATTTAGAGCTTTAAAATAGCTTGTTTTGCAAATGACCTCCGTTTACGACGACGCTAATTTTGTTGGATCTGAAATATTTAATTATTGCTAGATTTCAATTTTCGTGATTTTTGGAGTCAGTATGTGGCCATACGGATTTTTAATGTGAAAAATAGTCAGTATTTTGACGGT
Organism: Allium sativum; assembly: GCA_030737875.1. Lineage (NCBI taxonomy): Eukaryota > Viridiplantae > Streptophyta > Magnoliopsida > Asparagales > Amaryllidaceae > Allium > Allium sativum. The sequence continues at coordinate 169,902,461 of CM060923.1, forward strand.
TAAAAATACGCTGTGTGAGCAAACGGAGTCGGAATTCGACGAAACCAATTTCGTTGGGTCCGTAATCTCGAGATATAGGTGTGTGTCCATTTACACTGAAATTAGATATTGTATGTAACAGTACAAATTTTTAGAAGTTAAACATAAGCTACGGTTGAATAAAATTCAATATAATATTCGAATAAAAAATTATAAAAATCTATCTATAAATATCCCACATCCTTTATCTCAACCCTAACTTTTCTATTTCCTGGTCAACGGATTCCAAGCTGCTGTTTTCTTCAGCTCAAACAACGAACGTGAGTTTAAAAATTCATAGAAATTTAAATATAAATCCTAAAATCTTGGAATTTACATATTTGTGTTTATTGATTAATCTCTTTATTTCTATATAGATTTTGGGTTTTTCGAAATTCAATTTGGTCGAGCGAAATTATACAGCGTTCGTTTGTATTTCTAGGGTTGGACCATTCGGGAAATTTAAGCTTCCATTTGGATTTCTAACATCGTTGTGGAGTTCCTGGTATCGATTAATGGTTGCTTGCGAGTTGTCGAGTAGATCAGTGCAAATTTTGTTCGGTGTTCTTTGAACTTAGCGTGAAGCAGTGCTGATGAACGCACGGAGAATGGCAGCTACGAGTTGATTTCTGAGGAGGTAGGAGGATGGAGATGCTGAAGAGATAAACTCCGGTGGTCTCGAGGTTCGATTTCATGAAACGTTGGAGGACTTCGGCTGTGGCAATGGACGGGCATTGAAATATACAGGGGAGTTTAATTTTTGGGGAAGAAAGGGAATACAGGGAGTAGCGTATGAAATGGTTGGGAAGAGGGGTTAACGGTTTAACGTGGGATTAGTATTAACGAGGACAAGTAAGACATGCTTTCGTTTGATGAATGGTGAAGGTACGGGATGTTGAAGTCTTGAAAATGACGGGTTGGTAATTATCTGGAGAGTGGAAATCCTTTGTTTGGAAGATGAAGTACTGGGGGTATGATGGGAAATGGAGTTTTGTAAATATCTGGATCTGTTTGGGGAAGAAGGTCTCAAGCGGACATGGGTCTGTAAAATGGAGATGGGCCGTAAGCCAAAGGTTAAGCCCAATTTAAATTAGAATTTTAGTTTTAATTTAGTTTATAATTATCGTATAACTTGTATAATGTGTAACTCTATCATACAGTATCGAAGTTCAGCGAAACAAGATCCGACAGGACCGTATGGACGGACACTACCTAATTGAATCGACTGAGAGTGAATTCGAGCTCGTAACAATTTATAGCAAAATAAATTGTCCTTCTGAATCAAGCGACAATTATCGTTATTTAACGATGATCGTCCAATGTGAGTCAAACTCACCAACTCTACCAGTTCATATTTTTATAACGTATATTTAGAACTGATAAATGATGATTGATTGCTGTATATTGACTGTTTGGTTGAACTGCTAAGTAATTGGTTGAAATAATAGATCTGGTTATGTATATATATATACACACACACACACACACATATATATATATATATATATTGATTCTGTTTAGCAGAATATTTCATAGTGAAATGAAATTGATGTTAATTATATTGTTTAACAATTGTGGATGCAGGGAAACAGGTCGGAGGAATCCAACTGGATTCCTCAACATTTATTTTACTGTTTTTCATATATATTGTAATATATGATGTGATATATAATCTGTGTTGATTACGTGTGTTGAATGATATCGATCATTGTTATTTGGGTATTTTAAATACCGTAAGAATACTGGAATGTAGAAAAGGAGATTTTCAAAGTGTATTTTGAAAATAAAGTATTTATATAAATGAAACAAATATAAAAGGAAAATATTTGTGAAACAAATAGAAAAGGAAATATTTGTGAAACGAACATAAAAGGAAAATATTTGTTAAACAAATAGAAAAGGAAATATTTGTGAAACAAATAGAAAAGGGAATATTTGTAAACCATTTACAAATAGGATTGAAAAGGAAATATTTGTAAAACATTTACAAATAGATTATAAATGGAAATATTTATTTATGAAATAAATAAAATTTTAAAAGAAATATTTATTTATAAAATAAATAGAATTATAAAGGAAATATTTATTTAGAAAATAAATAGATTATAAAAGGAAATACTTGAAAAATGAATAGAATGGTATAAAAAGAGAATTTTACACTAGGAAGGTTTAGACCCGTGCTTCGCACACGGGTATAACAGAATATGAATTCAAAGTGAACATTTAACAGAAATATGTTTTTAACAGATAAAGTAAGAAGATTAATTTATAAATAAGGTTTTATAAATTAAGTAAAATATTTATCATTGGATAAATAGAATATATAAGTCAGGACTTATATAGAGAAGTAAGAATCGATTTCAACATCGATATTTGAAACTGAATATGGACAAAGAGTAAATTGGATAGGGTTAATCAGTTAGAGTTAACCAGTTAGAGTTAATTAGTTAGAGTTAATAGATTAGAGTTAAATCGAACTAGAGTTATTCAAATAGAGTTAATCGAACAAGAGTTAGTCGAATATTAGTTATTCGAATAGAGTTAATTGAATTAGAGTTAGTCGGATTAGAGTTATTCGAATATAGTTTATTCGAAGGAAGAGTTATCGAATAAGGTTATTCGAAGAAGAGAATTTATCGAATATAAGTTATTCGGAAGGAGTTATCGAATATTAGTTATTCGAAAGGAGTTATCGAATATTAGTTATTCGAAAGGAGTTATCGAATATTAGTTATTCGAAAGGAGTTAATCAAATATAGTTTATTCGAATAGAGTTAAAGGAGTTAATCGAATATAGTTTATTCGAATAGAGTTAAAGGAGTAAATCGAATATAGTTTATTCGAAAGGAGTTAATCGAATATAGTTTATTCGTAAGGAGTTAATCGATGGGAGTTAATTGATAGAGTTAATCGATTAGGGTTAATCAAATAGAGTTAATCCAATAGGGTTAAGCAAATAGAGTTAATCCAATAGAGTTAATCAAATAGAGTAAATAGAATAGCGTGAATCAAATATGGCTATTCGAAGAGTGATTATCGAATATAGTTATTCGAAGGAAAGAGTTATCGAATAGAGATTTATTCGAAAGAGAGTTACGTAAGGAAGTTTGTTAAAGGTTTAAAAGGTGAACCTTGTCTATTTCGAAGTTAGAAATGTTGTTCAGTTAATGTTTGAGAGGTAGTTATACCCCAACTTGATTGGCTTCGTTTTTAACTAAGGAATGGTTAAGGTTCGACAGTGAAGATTGGTTAAGTGAATTTAGTCAACGAGTATAATGGTTTGAGTTGGCATAGCGATGTTTGATTTAAACATCTGTTTAAATCCAATGTAGGAGTTTTGGAAATGTTTTCCAAATAAGAACCAGAAATGTTTTCTAATATAGAAATAAGAATTTGAAATGTTTTCCTATGTTAATAACATATATTTTCTAAATGTAGAAAATAAGAAATTTTGAATATATGAAACAGGAATAGGGAAATGGATAATTGAATGACAAATTAAATTAAAGTGGATCGTGTTGATTGATAATTTGCTCGGTAAGATTTCCATCTGGAAATAATATCGTTGTTTGCACACGTGTTTTTCTTTGACAGTTAAATCACCGACTATCGAAGTTTTTGACCATTTCCGTCGTCAATAAGGAGAGACCGGGATCAGATTCATTATATAAATACCACTCTATGTGGACGTTAGCATTGCGATCAAATATGATGAAGATAATTGAAGACAGAGTTATGCAAGGGTTGTCCTGTTTACAGAATAGTACCTTCGGTTTGTTCAGTCCCTGGACAACCTGTATGGAAGAATGTTTGACATAGTATATTTAATGGATCACGTAAGTTGATCTCTTCAAATGTATGTACGTTTGGTGGCAGAGGAATTCGTTTCTCTTAGCTGTATGCCCGTTGTATTTTTTGGGAAATCAATTTGTGAATTGGTGGGTATGACGATGTGACATTCAAAGTGAATAGATGTGTGATCTGTCAAAGATAAGCGTGGCCTCTAGCCTCACAACCGGGAAATGACAAAAATCGGGCAGGCAGCATGGCTAAGTGGTTAGCTTCCAAGTAGGGTGTATTATCACCTATCTAGGGATATTCATTTCATTCTTTAATATATTCGATGCTGTCCCATTCGAGAAATGGTTGCTGATCCCAACCGTCGGTGATATACATTCGATACACTCAAGCGAAATGAGTGGTTGGTCATGTGTGATCGGGTTACAAGATGTTCTTGTTGAACCCAGTGTATTCCTCTCTAGAGGTACACTTTCGGAAGGTGGTTCCATACCTTGTCAAAGTTGGAAATCCATTACCCAATAAGTGCTCGCGGTTTTGATTGTATACTATATATGTAGAACGTGAGATGAAAGTGTTCTACAAGATGATTATTATATTGTGGTTGATAGACACTATTATAATATCAAAAGATTTTTGATATAAAAGATTATTGTTTTTTCCAAAATGATTTGAATGTTAAATTAAATTGATTTGGATTCTCATAAGGGAAAAACCTGTTCCGTTATACGGTGTGGTCTTATGAGATATCGTTTTATTGCTCAAACTGTTTTTAAATTGTTTTACTCACACTAGTTCCCTGACTGACCCAGAGTTTGTTTTGTTTTCCCTAAACTCTTGGGTGCCTAATTTTATACAGGAAGTCAAATAGTCGGGATTTTACAGATATACTTGGAAAGTTGGGGCAGGAGGCTTCAGCAGCATTTATATAGTTATTGTTTATTTTCGTTGTGTTGTAAGTGCTGTGCTTTGATAATGATATGTATATTAAAGTACGATCTTTTATTTCAAAGTTATATTATATTTTATTCGTTCCGCTGTGAGATTCGTGTTTACTCTGATGTTGTATGTTCTTCTTCTTCTTCTTCTTCTCTAAGTTTCTATCTTATCTATTCTCACCCTCTAATTTCTTTCATGGACTATCCGGTATTTTCGATGCTTGAATAGTCGACATTGAGTTTATGTCGAGTACTCAGGATCGCAAAAACCCCGGGTCGTTACAAGATCCAAAGAAGAAAATTCACGGTGATCTTCCAATTGGATCCAATTACGTCGAAATCTCTGATATGTGATTCTGATGAATGCGTTGAAGACCTGATCGTTAGGGAAGAGAACATGAGTTTAAATCACTCCGGATTCGCTCTAAAGGAACACGGCTGCCATTAAAATGATATTTCTGGTAAAAGGGATAAAGCAAGAAAACCGAACCTAAAAATATAAATGCGAGGTGTCCTTGGGCCTTTCTGGTCCACATGTGAACCACACCCGGTCCATTCAAGATCATTTGCCTGCAGTTCGTTGTAAAAGTACCCAAGGTCCATTACCTTATGCGTAATCGGATCTATATGATAGTGTATGAATGATCCATACAAAAGCATCACTACCGTCAAAATTTTCAAAGCTTACATTTTTTTCACAAGCAAAAATGTAAGCTTATAGAGGCAAATGTTAACCACATTAAAATGCGGTTCGAAAAATATACTTCAATTGCAGCACGGTATAATGTATGATGGAACGGTCACGGAGCGATTCACAACATGAATAAAAAAAAATTGACCGGCCACGCGGATGATGGATGAAGCTTAAATACATAGACCAAATATACAGTTAAAGCATCACATGGTGCATGACCGTATGGGTCGTATACACATAATATAACCTTATCATTGAACCCATGCCATGCAAACCATAAAGTTGAACTCATGTCGTTTAAATCATGTCACTAGAACAAGCTATGCCACACATCTCCAAGTTGGTTCAAAGACATACAATATGGACTAAAGAATGATGACGTGGCAAATATATTATTAGTTTACTGACCTGAAAGTATGAAGAAGTGGAAATAAACATGAAGTATGAATCAGCCATATACTTTGCGTTAATATGAAACTACAATGATGATTCCTACAATACATCGGGTTGTTCATGTCATTTATATATGATACAAAAAGTAAGCATGGCAAACCATGACGTTGGAACCATGTCGTGCTAACGACTTTTCTCATGTCGTGCTGACGACATTCCTCAAGTCGCAATGCATGTTTACAGTCAAGCCGTTAACGCTGCATGTAACCATATCGTTATATCCATGTCTTGCAAATCTTGCATCAACATGTCGCTCAAACGACTTGTGTCCTGACGTTCTATAACCACACTGATATAACCAAGTCGCGCAGCTTACCTTCATGCCGCAAGCTGTAATGACCCGAAAATCCCCGCCCTTCGGATCGACCATAAACCACACAAGGTCTGATCCAAAATCTGGAAATCCTCGAATGCATTAATTCTGGGAATACAACACATTAGAGCAAATAACAGCAGACTTTTATTACATCATAATAATGCAATATCAGAGTACAGAATATCAGAGTACATCGATGAATAATAATACAGCAGAAGATAAATTACAGTAAATGTAATACAATGCAGTGGAACCAATAATATGATACAGAGGAAGTCTATCAATGCTTTAGACACAGCTTTAAGTTTCGATCCAGAATCCTGCTCAATATCTGCAAAATAAGCTACTCGACTGCCCGTGTGGAAAAGAGGGCACCCGAGTTTGCGAAGTGAAACAAACTACGGGTCAGTCATGGGACTGGTATGAGAAATCTTTCCTAACTTATCTAACAATATGGCCAATCACAGGACCACGCCGCTAACGCAAAACGGGTTTACTCCATTGGATTTCCAGTGCATGAAATAAAGTGGATCGTTAAACCACGTAATGCTTTTCAGAAAAATGAAACCATTATAAGACTCAAGTCCCATCACACAATGCAACACAAACCGGAGGATAGAGTTTTACCTTATAATTGTCAAAAATGCTTGATACGATAAAACGGATTTGATATTATTATTAATGTATATATGTTTTCTAAAATATTTCAATCATAATGTATCAATCATAGACAGCATAGTACCCCATCCTACTATGTCGCCATACTAGTTATACAACCAAAACCGCGTAGTGTCATATTAGAAGTTGGATTTCCATCATGAGTCAAGGCTAGGAACGATCTCCGTACTGATTCGAGACACTCTAGCAATGTCTCAGGATTCGGATGTTGGCGAACCCTTGGATCCTGCAGGGCCGGTCCACGAATACTTTAGTGGATTAGTTATGTCTGAACACACGCTTCCCGGTCCTATTGAACCTATAATTTGGCCATTGATGACCAAAATAAGTAAATCCGAGGTACCTCATAATCCATCATCCACATAAGTAAAAATGCCAGGCCTTGTAAACGTTGACACCACTTCTAGCTAGAAAGAAATGTGTGCACTCCCTGCGTTCCCTTGCTCCGTTTTTGACTCATACCGGGGTGTGAGGTTCGCAAAGTCACGCTATACACAAAGCTACGCCTAAACAGGCTATGCTTTGATCATCAACCACAAGTCCCTGCTTTTCAATAAAAGCCTTGATCATTTGCATCTTGGCGTGCCACATTGACAATCCACGCCATGTGATTGATAACTACCAATATATGACCTCTGAGCTCGTACGTCTTAGAGAAGGGTGTTGAGCAAGAGAATAAATTCTCCGCCACCACAGATATATATTAAATAGAAATCAATTTAATTTGCATGGAATGAAATCCAATGTCAGACACACATCCATTTACAAGTCCGTTCTGGGTCTGAACGAAACCGGAGACACCTTATTCCACGTCCCATATGTCCAATACGGAAGTGTGGTGCTCGCTTATCTGGACGATCAACAAGTACATCCGGACAACTACCACTTTAACCCTTTACTAGTAGCTAGCCAATGCCGGGCATCAGTAGTCATCCATTCGATGTGAAGATCGCCGGTCTTCAACCACCGTCTTCATCTTCGACTCTTAATCGTCATAGTAATTATTCGGAATGGGTTAAACCCGGTCTTTCCGAATAACTTGCGCATTTTATAATCAAAAATCAAGTGCTATAAAAACACATCCAACGCCTCATTCCAATTCAGGATATTCTTTAAATAAAATATTCACATTATTAGGGAAAGATTCCCATTAATTTTACCAAAGATAAATTCTTTTAAATTTATTCTTTTTCAAGATTCATTAAAACTCCAATTTGGTTTTAATAACAAAAATCATTATTTTATGATTATTCCAATTTTAAGAAATAAATCTTATCTTTAACTGGGTTAAAGAACCAATGTCATTTAAAACACAGTCCACGATAAACCCAAAATCATCTTCCATTAAATATGGAATTTTGACAGAAATCAAGTCAAATATATAATCGATATAAATTTTTGTATCAGACCAATAATATAGATGGAATAACGGCAAAGCCTTTTAAATTCCATATATAGTAATGGTCTTCTTTTACGGAAACTCATCTCGATTATTATTAAATTGAATTCCATTCAATTCCAATTTAATATATTAAATTGGAAAACTTTACTTTGGAAATTTTCCATTCGATCTTAATAAAAGATTTATAAATTCCAAAATCATCTTTTTCACTGTTAATTGGGTTAAAGAACAAATGTCATTAAAACACAGTTTACGATATACCCAATTCACATTTCATTTTATTTTATTCTAATTACTAAATATAATTGAAAACTCTAATAATCTTAATTAAAAAGATTGATTCTTTTCATACGGGGTTTAAGAACAGTGTTATTTAAGACACCATCCACGACAACCCAATAATCCAATTTATTTATTTAATTCCAATTAAATATAAATTAATTGTAAAACTTCATTAAATCTTTAATTTGAAGATTTATTCTAGTTAAATAACAAGTTCCTTTCGATAAAAATATATTTTTAACTTTTCAAATATTATTTATTTAAAAGGATATTATGAATCGGAATGCGACTCAATCAATTACCGTATAATTTCAATTATATGGATTTCATACAATGCATGTATGTAACAGAAATGAGAAATAATCAATAAACAATCCATTCATATCCAGAATGAAATTTATAATTGTGTGAGCATTAAAATAAATAAATAATTAACGCTCATCACAGACTATCAATCCATCGGTTGACATATAACTAAATATTGGGACTAGTGTATGACAAATATCATCCCAACACCCGTGTGGGGTTTTCAAACAACAACGATTTTACTAAATAAATCATTGGTTATTAATTTTAACCAATTCTAATTTAGCTTGAATTATTTTCTATTTAACAAAATTTTCATTTGTTAAATTATAAATAAATATTTATAATTTAGTTTCAACAAACATATATTTTGATGTAACATGACAAAAATCTAAATATATGACATTTTAAATGTAACATGCCATAATCTAAATATATGACATTTTTAATCCAATATGACATTTCTATATAAAATGACATTTCTAATCTAATGTAACAATGCTATATAAAATGACATTTCTTAAATGTAATGACATTTCTAAATGAATGACATCTTTATTCTAAATAAACATCTCTAACTCACGTGATGTTTTTATTCTAAATAAATATTTCTAACAAAAGTGATGTTTTTCTATTTTCCTCTTTTCTAGTATGTTAAAATAATGTTTTAACATACAAATATTCTCTAACATATGTTTTCTACTGAATCACTTTTACATTAAAAATGGAATTTTTAATGTTGCAACATTTTTATTCAAACAGTCAATATTTCCAATGATTCAAACTTTACATTAAAAATTATGATTTTAATGTTTCAACGCTTGTATTCAAATATTAACAATTTCTAGTGATTCATTCATTTCATTAAAAACAAAAATTTTAATGTAAACATGTTTTATTTTAAAACACGCATATTCTTCTTATTTCTGATATTACATTAAAAATGGATTTTCCTTATAACATGTTTTTATTTTAAAACATGTATATTTGTCTAATTCTTATCATTGCATTAAAAAGTAAAATTTTAATGTAAACAGGTTTTCATTTTTAAACATGAATCTTTTCTATATTTCTATTATTACATTAAAAAGTGAGTTTTTAATGTAAAACATGTTTTCAGTTTAAAACTTGAATATTTGTCTTACTTCTATTGTCACATTAAAAAGTGAGTTTCTTTAATGTAAAATATGTTTTACTTTAAAACATATACATTTTCTATGTTTAACATTACATTAAAAATGTGAACTTTTTAATGTAATCATATTCTTATTTTAAAACATGAACAGTTCTATTTTTCAACCTTTTTAATTGACCAAAAATGTTTCATTCTTGTTAATGAACAAAAATGTATATTTTGGTTTAATACTTTTTAATGACCAAAAATGTATATTTTGGTTAAATCCTTTTTAATGACCCAAAATGAATATTTTGGTTAAATCCTTTCTTTAATGACCAAAAATGAATATTTTGGTTAAATCTTTTTTAATGACCAAAAATGAATATTTTGGTTAAATATTTTTTAATGACCAAAAAATGTTAATTTTGGTTTCACTCTTTTGAAATGACAAAAATGTATATTTGTTTCATTCGTTTTTAATTGACAAAATTGAATATTTTTGTCTCATTCTTTTTAAGTGACAAAAATGAATATTTTGTTTGTCATTGTTTTTAAATGATAAAAATGAATAATTTTGTCTCATTCTACTTAAATGATAAAAATGAATAATTTTGTCTCATTCTTTTTAAATGACAAAATGAATATTTTTCCTGGTTTTCAAATCTTACATTAAACAGTAAATTTTTGATGTAAACATGTTTTAATTCCTAAACCTGGATCTTCCCGATATTTTATAACATTACAAAAAATGTTATCCTTTTTATGAAATCATGTTTTTAATCCTAAAACATGAATCTTTTCTATTTTTATAACATTACATAAAAATGTTAACTTTTTATATAATCATGTTTTAATCCTAAACATGAATACTTTCTATTTTTACAACATTAAATAAAAATGTTAACTTTTTAATATAATCATGTTTTCATTCTTTTATTACATTTTAAAATGTAACCATTTACTTTCATTCTTTTATTACATTATAGAAAAGTGTAATTTTTTATTTCTTTGATTACATTCTAGAAAAATGTAGTCTTTTGTAATCTTTTATTACATTATAGAAAAATGTAAACTTTTCTTTATTTTCATTCATAAAAGAAATGTAATTTTTAATGTGTTATTGCATTAAAAATATGGTTCTTAATGTAAACATGTTTTCATTCTTAAAACATGAACGTTTTTATAAATCCATTCATTACATTAAAAATATGGTTTTTAATGTAAACATGTTTTCATTCTTAAAACATGAACATTTTTATAAACCCATTCATGACATTAAAAATATGGTTTTTAATGTAAAGATGTTTTTTTTTCTATTCTTAAAACACGCACAATTTTCGTACATTCTAAATTTACATTAAAAATGGAATTTTTAATGTTAAACATGTTTTATTTTAAAACATGAACAAATTTCTGATATTCTATATTTACATTAAAAATGAAAGTTTATAATGAAATCATGTTTTAATTCAAAAAATAAACATTTTCTATTATCATATTCTTAACATTAAAAATGTAAATTTTTAATGAAATCATGTTTTTATTCAAAACATGATCATTTTCTATTTTTATATTAACTCCAAAAATTGATAGGAATTTATATTTCATTCTTGTTGAAAATTCTAATTCAACAAGATTTGATATTTCATTTTGACTGAACTTTCTAACTAAATCGAAATGACAAAAATTGTAAGATTCATTTTTATTGAGAGTTTAGATTCAACAAACCGTATGAAAGGTGATATTCCATTTTGACAATAAAAATGGATATTTTATTGTAGATCTATATTTGCCATCACGGTTTTTCATGTTCCTAATAAAACATGAAACTTATATTATAGCATCAAATTCACTATACATAGATCTGAAATAAAAATGAAATTTTTATTTCAAATCAAGATCAAATAATAACTATAGATTCAAACAAGATCTAACAAGCATGAAAATCATGATCAACAATCAACATCTAACAGATTCAAATTTCAAACAGCACGGTTCTGATTTAATTTTCATAACTATACGGATTTAACTGGCGAGAAATAATTAAATTCTTAATTATAAAAAAATATAAGAAATCTAACTCAATTCAAATTAACAAAATATTAATTTTAATTATATATAAAGAAGTAGAATTTCTCACTTTGGGTTTTGAATTATTTAAAATTCTAGATTGCTTCGTTTCAGATCTGGTCAGCTCCATGTCGTAGATCTTGTCAACACGATTCCAACGCTTTCAGTTTCATCGGATTTGGTTTCTATTTGAACGAGTTATAGATTTTTGAATATTTGATTACATTAAATAATATAATGAATTTTATAATTAGAATAATTTACATCTTCTTCCTTGACGTCTTTTGTACATTGCACGAACCCATGCCACCACTTGATATCCACCTGTGCGCGCTACCAGAGCCCACCATCAACCGTTCGAAGGTGACCACCTCAACCGTACATCTTGTTGATCTCCTGCCCCTCTACAATTTTCGCGTTTAAACTTCCTTGAATTTGTGAATGGATGAGGAGAAAAATCGGTGAAAAGTAGGAAGCATTCTAGCGACTAAAACTGAAGAACGGCGGCTGTGTAGTTTTTAGTTTTAGGGTTTTCTATTGTAGGGTTATTTATAATAATTTAACAATATATTTAATCCCTTTTAACCCTTTAAGGCCCATTAATCTACATTTTGTATGTTATACGTTACAAAGAAAATGAATTGCTGACTAATGAACCTAATATAATTTTATTTAATTATTTTCTAAATTTAGCTATATCCCATTTATTTCTCATTTATCTAACTTAACATATTAAAATTGTCTTTTTAAATAACAAAACATGTTTAGCATGTTATTCTTTTTATTTTACTTTAACATATTAAAAATGTCTTTTTATGAGAATGTGATTGTTAATGTGTCGACATTTTATTATACTAGAATCCTTTTATATGAATCTTCATATATAAAAATGTATATTTTTAATGTCAGCATATTTTCCAACAATAAATCTTTTTGTAAGATTCATACATACATTAAATGTACATTTTAATGTACACACAAACTTACCATACTTGAACCTTTTATATGATACATGCATACATTAAATTGTAATTTTAAATGCACACACACATTTACCAACCTTGAATCTTTTTATATGATTCATGCATACATTAAATTGTAATTTAAAATGTACACACACATTTACCATACTTGAATCTTTTTATATTACAAAGAAAAATGTAATCCTTTTTCCCTTGTAAAGCAAATGTGATCTTTTTATTTGCAAAGAAAATGTAATCCTTTTTACATTGTATATAAAAAAAATGTAATCTTTTCTATATTCCATAGAAAATGAAATCTTCTCTATTTTACATAAAAATGTAAAATTTTATGTTACATCATTTTAAACAAGCTATGAATCATTATTACATAAAAATGTGAATTTTTTTATGTTACAACAACTTTCCTATTTAAACAAATGTTCATTTTTCATATTTTCTCCTTTACAATCAAAATGTAAACTTTTTATTGTTTAACTTTTTTTCTTCTTTTTTTTATAATAGAATTTTCAAATTTTGACGCATTTTCTATTTAAAATTTCCTAAAATAAAATTTTAAATTGGTTCTGATTTTCCAGGTTGTTACAATCTCCCCCACTTAAAATCTTTTCGTCCTTGAAAAGGAACGAAGCTAAAAATTGTTTAACTAACTGAATCAATTTTAATTTTTCTATTGGTTTCAAAAAAATTATTAGTTGAACTAATAATCACACAACACAATCATCAATCAATTAGTTGATTAGCTTTTCAAATATATATAACTTTTATATATTCAAAAATCATATTTTCTAAGATTGTATTGTATATATAATCATAAATACGTTATTTATATACTTGTCACTCTCAACTCATTCTAGGGCATTACTAACCCCATCTCTAATGAGTTTTCTCATTCTAGGATGCTACTGATCCTATCTCTAATGAATATTCTTATTAGATATTACTAATCCAATCTCAGATGAGTCTTTTGTTCAGTCCTAACGAGTTGTACCCAAAGATTTGAGCTAACCAGAGCTCTGATACCAACTGTAATGACCCGAAAATCCCCGCCTTTCGGATCGACCATAAACCACACAGGTCTGATCCAAAAGTTGGAAATCCTCGAATTCATTAACTCTAAGAATACAACACATTAGAGCAAATAACAGCAAACTTTTATTACATCATAATAATGCAACATCATAGTACAAAATATCAGAGTACATCGATGAATAATAATACAGCGGAAGATAAATTACAATAAATGTAATACAATGCAGCGGAACAATTAATATGATACAGCGGAACTCTATCAATGCTCTGGACACAGCTTTAAGCTTCGATCCAGAATCCTGCTCAATATCTGCAAAATAAGCTACTCGACTACCCGTGTGGAAAAGAGGGCACCCGTAGTTTGTTTCACTTTGCAAACTCGGGTGCCCTCTTTTCCACACTGGCAGTCGAGTAGCTTATTTTGCAGATATTGAGCAGGATTCTGGATTGAAGCTTAAAGTTGTGTCCAGAGCATTGATAGACTTCCGCTGTATCAGATTATTGGTTCCGCTACATTGTAATACATTTACTGTAGTTTATCTTCCGCTGTATTATTATTCATCGATGTACTCTGATGTTGCATTATTATGATGTAATAAAACTCTGCTGTTATTTACTCTAATGTGTTGTATTCCCAAAGTTAATGCATTCGAGGATTTCCAGCTTTTGGATCAGACATGTGTGGTTTATGGTCGATCCGAAGGGCGAGGATTTTCGGGTCATTACACAAGCCGTCCCAAAGAAGTGAAATAATCTGCACGTGAGCTGAGTGCATCATAAAGAGATGGGAACCTACACTTTATAATGTGAGGCCACGTGTATATGGATACAAAGGAGAAGGTCGGTTTGGCTAAAATATAAGTCAGGTCGCCATACTTCATGACGCATGCCGTTAAAACCAAGAATTCATGCCGCAAGTTCTCATGTCGTTCAGGTAATTCAAGCCGCAACTACTCAAGTCATTCTCGCGACTTGAAGCAAGTCGTTCAGATCCTCATCAGGTCGTTCTTGGGATAAAATGGCGGCAAGTATGAGCAAACCATTGGACAAATAACAAATGGGGGCAGTGACAGCTGTCTTCATGGTTGGGGATTTCATATTTGTTCAAGACCATTTAATTTATATAATAGGATCGGTCTTATGGGTAAAGCAGAAA
The DNA here is from genome assembly GCA_030737875.1 of Allium sativum. NCBI lineage: Eukaryota > Viridiplantae > Streptophyta > Magnoliopsida > Asparagales > Amaryllidaceae > Allium > Allium sativum. The sequence goes on from CM060923.1 coordinate 169,917,701, forward strand.
AGCTAATGGATTATTTGTACCTATAATAGCATACGACATGGGGCACTATTTAACAAACACGTGGCCAGAATAGATCACGTGTACATAAGCATTGCATGAATCATGTAATAAGTGGGTCACACGACATGAGAGCGAGCAAAGGAATGGACCGCAAGTCGTATAGTGCGCCAGCTATAAAGCGTGAAGTACCAGGTTGTAAAGTGTCGAGAACAACACATCATGACCAAGTCGTTCGCATACAAACGAATTCAGACCGTGAAGATTATATAATTTGGAACTAGGCCGTAAATACTACCAAGTCGTGAATATCATGTTGAGATCAGGTCGTTTAAATGACATGTCTTAGGTCGTTCTAAGTATGTTCAACAACCCAAGACCCATACATGTGTATTTACAGAACTGCCTGTAATGTCCCGTATTTTCCACAGTTAGATATTTAATATATTTTATTATTTTAAATACTTATTTTGAATTTTAAATGGATTTAAAATATATAATTCGTTATTAAATGAAGTTTAAACGCTCAATTTATATAATTATAAATCGGGCTCGTAAACGATCGCGGTAGTTCGTAATTTACGATTTGAAATTCAACTGAACATATAGAATCCATTTTAAGTCGGAATTATGTGAAATAAGAAACGTTTGAATCAAACTGATTATAATTTGCTATTGGAAGAAAAAATAGAGATTTTGTGTTATATATTGTGAGTTATGTCCAATTCCAATTTTCAAATAGTCGCTGTGGAAATCGTCATAAACGATAACGTTTATTAAATAAATTATAAAGGATTTTTATATATTTGAGTATCGTTTAACCCGAAATTGTAAATATTGTGTTTTAAAATATATGTTGACTTATTTTGAAGCTGTATAATATTTCATGTGGAGATATACGATAATAATTTATTATTATAATTGTTTTGAATTTAATTCTATTTTTATCGATATTATATAAGCGTTAAAAATAATCGTTCTCCAAACGACCTCTATTTTCAACGAAACGATTTTTTTTGGAATACGTATAACTAGTTATTGCTAAATTTCCAGTTTGGAGCTAATCGGAGTTGTTTTATCGGTGCATGCAATTTTAAGCAAACCGATGAATAAATTAGAATTTAAAAATAACATCGTTGTGCAAACGGAGTCGGTTTTCGACCAAACACGTTTTGTTTAGACTAAAACGTTGAGGCGTAGAGGTGGGTCCATTTTTATTTGTGGTTAAAGTTCACGTGTGTCAGTTCGAATATATCGGTTAACGGTAGTCAACGATAAACGGTATCATTTAATACCCTAACATAATAAAAACAAATATAAAAGCTTAGTGTCTAAGTAAGGAGTACACCTAAATCTAAACAGGAAAGGCTACTTTATTCTTCTACAAATCACGTAGATACTATATTTAAATTTGACAATTCCTTTTTTTTTGTATTAGCACATAAACAATTCGTATCACCCTGCCTTATTTCCATCAGTCTAATCTTTTCTTCCCCCTTCAGTTTCCATAAGGCCTATCTGAAAACCTCGTGCCTATATCTGCTCCTACTTGGTACTATGTGAAAGACATTAGGCTTATCCACTTAACTCCACTTATATATATATATATATATATATATGTCGTATGCATTTCATTCGTCCATTATCTTCAATGAAGACAAAACCAAGATAGCTACTTTATTTCAAGAAGCATACAACGTAAATAAACAGCTCCATTATGTCTGTAGAAGAGCTCGAGCTCGGGGCATGTCGGCCTTAGGTCTGATAATCGGAGGCCGTTCGACTGGTGGGTCGTCGTGGGTCTGGTGATCAGCTTGATGACATGGCAACAGGGTTGCATGGCGGATTTGGACGCTTGAAACGTAAGAGGGTAAAGGGAAGAAAAATCAAATGGGACGAGGAGTAGCATCATGACACTGGGATATAACGTGAAAAGTGGGATGGTGCTGAAGCATGGACTGGCGTGGGTGGGTACTACTGCTGTGAACAAAGTGGAGTAAACAAGAGGAGGCTAATCATTTTATATGGCGTGAAGAAGTATATCTGGGAATAAAGACAACATCTTCATTTTGAAAACATGGCATGCGAAAGTGGCTTCAAAAACAGAACGAAGAACAGGACGTGAGTTTGGGGAAGTCAAAATGGTATTTACGTTGATCAAAAAGGTAAGAAGCTTTGTATTTTCTTTGAACGTGAAGCTGGCGAGAATGAGGTGGCAGCTTTGTTCGAGAGAACGAAGTAGTTAAGGTGTTGTTGGAGAAAATCAGGCAGGGTTAAACATAGCAAAATGGGGAGACAAAGCAGATTGGGCATATTTGGTGTAACACGTGGTGAAGGATGGGGAATAATTCTAGAACCAACGCATCAACGTGAAGGATGAAATGTTAGAGCATCTCTAGCAGCTTGAGGAGAGGCATAAAAAAGGATTCTCCCCGTTCAAACTTGCCTCCCCACGCTCCAGCAGCGCGAGTTTGAGCGTGGGGAGACGGTTCAAACGGGGGAAATCCCCATTTATTTTTTTCTATGGCGATCCGTAGACGGGTTAATGAAACCCGTCTTACCACTAAACGGATTTCAGAAATCCGTTTATGTTTTGAACGGATTTCTGAAATCCCATTGTGGTAATACTGGTTTCATTATACCGTCTATGTTATTTTTTTTCCTTTTGTGTTTGGATGTTTAAAGCATACTTCAATGTTTTTTGAGATGCACTAGGGTTTGAGGAAGTGGTGAATGCCTAAATATTTTAATTTGAAGGAATTTAGTTTAAATTAAGGTAATATATCTACATTATTAGTTGTTTTAGTACATAGTTTAGTCAATTTTAGTTTGTTTGTTGATGCGAACTAAATTATTCTACTGCCAAAATATCCGTTTGAAAATGCGTGTGTAATTTATATTTTACCGTTGGTAAGTTACATTTTGGATTTTAAAATTGTAACTTTGTTGAAATATTAGAATTGAAATTGTTTTGAAATATTAAAATCGTCATGTAGTATAGGGGCACATTTAAATCAAACCATAATTCATATAACATATAAAAATAACCTGACTAAAGCGTAGAGAAGATAGGATCTTCATCAACAAAAGCAAACTAGTAATTAGAAATAAGCATACATTCTGAAAGCAAAACAAACTAATTCGAAACCAAACTAGATGCAGAAACCAAAGCAAATAGCGTAGTACTTAATAAAAACCTAAAGTAGTCCCGTGATCTTCAAAATACTGAACCCCCTTCGTTAGTGGCATACCTCTGTTTTTGTGCTTGCAGAATATTACGTTTTTCTGCCATAACGTATTCTAGGTATTCTTCGGTTAATTGTGAAACATCCTTTGACAAAAACTCTTCTTCGTTCTCCTCACGTAAACGTCTTTCACGGGACTGAAAGACTCTAGTTCGTTTAGCATCTTGTTGAACTTGGGCTTCTAGGATCCGTAACTTTTGCTCTTTTAGCTTTAATCGTTCTTCCCGTTTGGAGTTAGAAGCAATAGAAAAATCACTTAAAAGTGATGTTAGTCGTTCACTTTGTATCATCAACTCACTAGATTCCTTGTTTCTCAACAATGCCTGTTTACTAGACTTTATGCCATCTGGTGGCTGTGTAACTCCAACATACAACGTTCCTGAACTAGGAGTTACTGGGCTACTGGTATTACCTTCTGCATCCATTGAGATTGGAGAGTTATTTGAATTTCCGGGAGATGAATCCATCAACATCCTCGATGCCACATTTCGTAAATTAGTTTCATCGGTGTCCCCCATTCCAACATTATCTTCTTCACCAAGTGTTGGCCAGTGTGGCCTCAACTTTAATATTTCAAAAGCGCCACGTGCCTCGAATTCCGAGTTGTACGAATTATTATAGATTTTGTCGTAGTCAGATCTCAAGTCACTGACTGTTTGTCCACTTCTTAGTCTATCGCCTCTTAGTGCAATAACACCTTTGTATCTAGTACACATCGTATCTAGGTTATACCAAGCCGTTTTGGTGGCCTCATATGATTTTTTTTTTTTGACATTCCGGGTCGTAATTACAGTACTCATTAACCTGTGAGTAAAAGTACTTGCCAGTTGAGCAACAATCTGGAACTTCGGAAGCCCTGCACCAAGCATCGGCTAACACTTTATAGTCATGAGGCCTCCACGTCTTGCCTCTATCAGAGCTCGTGCCGATTGAACTATTGAGTTCGGCCATAGTCGGCTTTTTTTGTATACGGCCGCTTTCCTTTATTTCTGACTTTTGCGCTGGAAGGCGGATCGGGCGTTTGTAAATTTGGTTGTGAGGCTAACACATTAGAGGTCTGAGGAGCTAGACTAAACATACCGCTTATTGTGCAAAAGCAAACATTTGACTCTGTTGCTGAGCCATGAACTGCGCCGGTGTCATTGGATAATTGTCATACTATGAAAGTAAACTTGTATAATTCGTAAGACCATCATCATACAAGCCGATTTCACTGGTATTTTGGTTATAGGGGGAGTTATCCATGGAAAGAGTGTTTGTATTGGAAAACAAAGAAATAGGAGGTTTAGTGTTGTGAAAATAACTATATGTGTACTGTTATATATAAGCAACTAGTGTCGACAAAGGTGGTGTATTATTTGAAATATTTGGTTGGGGAGGTACTCACTATACCGTGAAGATTGCATTAGTTGGAATCATTTCTTGTTTTTTGGATTATCTAGTGTTGTCAACTCAAAGATTTATTGGGGCATCTTCCTTACTGTTCATTGGAGAGAGTTTACATGGCAATCCTTTATTGCAGCACCTAGAGCAGAGTGTAGGGCATTGTTTTGTCCATTCATATGATAAAGTCATTGGCGCAGCTTTGGAGGAGGGTTATGTCATGTCTACTTTTCCTTTGTTTTGTCCATTCATATGATAAAGTTATTGGCGCAGCTTTGGAGGAGGGTTATGTCATGTCTACTTTTCCTTGCAGCATTTAGGGATATACGTAATGAAGTTTGTTTCTTATTGCAGTCACTTTTTGCATCATTTATGACACCAAAGTTGATAGGGAGATGCTTTTTAAAACTTTATTGCTACATTTTTGGGAATGCAAAAAAGCGTGGTATTGTCAAATCAACTTTTCTCAGCCAGTGTGTAGGGACACCAAAACCTTTAGCTTCTACTATAACTACACGTTGCATACCAAACTACTTTGGTAAACTAAGATTACGAAAAATGGCAAGTCAAGCTTGGATTCCAACAGATTACCTCCCTTTGATAAAAGCTTACATTAAGGCAGATACTATACATATGGAAGAAGAAGTTGATCAAGATTTTTGGGTTACCGTAAACGAAGAGTTCAACAAGCGTCAAGATTGTAGGGTGGTGCGCACGACTCTAGAAACTAGGAGTGAGTTTGTCAACATATGACTCCCGATACCAATTCGTTCACCATACACACTTCGTGGGTCATGCGGCTTTCGAACTGTGGAACAAATATATGTTACAATTTGGGTAGTAAACAACAGTCGTTTAAGTTTTCCTATTTATGTTCTACCTTTATTTGTATTACGTATGATTTGAGTAAAATGCATTGGGATTCTTTAAAATAACTACATGTTTTAACTTGTATTGGATTAGGGACGACCCACATGTTATAACTCCTTATCATAGGAAAAGGGAATTGATTTGACAATTCAATGTTGTAGGCAACACACTGCTATATAGACTGTACCCTAGTTTTATTATGACAAATAGCTTGTCATAAAGACTATAACAACTTTAATGTTGAATGTCTAGGTTGTTTTCCATAGTGTAGATAAAAAGCATGTAACATAGTAATTAAAAAAAGACCTGATTTCAACATTAAAAGACATAACTTAATAATCATTAATACAAAACCAAACAGAAGAGAATATCATAATAGTACAATTCTTGATGGATACTACTTGATAAAACTAACAGGGAAAAGTAAAAAACACTCTCGTTCCAGTACATAACATAAATACGCCAGAAACCACCACCATTCACTGATTTCCCTTGATGTGCCAAATATGTTCAACTAAATCTGCTCAAAGTTTTTCATGAGTATCTCTCAACCTAATTCGACGCAAGCGTCGTAAGAAGGCTTCAATGGTGTCCGGATCTCTCTCGGTAACCACGTGGGTTGTGTTGTCCGAATCGTAGCCCAAGTAAGATGGAAATGTACCTCTCTCTTCTTCAGTTATCATATTATGCATAATAATACTAGCGCGCATAATGTTGCTGAGCGCCTGCGGCTTCCACAGTTTGATAGGGTTTTTAACTATTGTGAAACGTGCTTGTAAAACTCCAAAAGCTCTCTCCACATCCTTTCTTACAGCCTCTTGGTTTTTAGCAAAATGTTTTTCTTTTTCTGTTTTCGGATCTGAAATTGTTTGGACTAGGGTTCCCCATGAAGGATAAATACCATCTGCTAAATAGTATCCCATGTTGTATGCATTTCCAGCTATACTGAAGTTACAAGCAGGTGCATTACCATGTGTCAGATCCTTAAAAAGATGTGATTGGTGTAATACATTAATGTCATTCATGGACCCAGGACAGCCGAAGTACGCATGCCAAAACCAGAGGTCGTGGGAGGCTACAGCTTTAAGGATCAAAGTTGCCCTGGGGTAATGACCAATAAATTGACCATGCCCAGCTTTACGGCAGTTTTTCCACTCCCAATGCATGCAATCGAGACTACCTAACATGCCCGGAAACCCTCTTTTTGATCCTAATCGTTTAAGTTTATTCACGTCGCTCTGCATAGGGGATCGCACGTATTCTTCCCCATATAATTCAATAATCGCCACGCAGAACCGCTCCAAACTTAAATGGATGGTACTCTCGCCCATTCGTACTACTTCGTCAAATGTGTCCGGAGCAATCCCGTAAGCCATTACATGTAACGCTCATATTATTTTTTGATAAGGGGAACATCCTAAGGTACCAGCACTATTTCTTTTTTGAACAAAGTAGTTATCATGAGCGACAACTCCATTAAAAACACGCATAAACATATTCTTACTCATTCGGAATCATTGACGAAAATCATCAGGGCCGTACATGCTTGGGTTATTGAAACAATCTTTTAGCAATCTAGCAGTCCCGCCCTGGTGATCACGCATCTTTCTTTTATCTGCTCGCCCAAAGACAATGCCTCCATGACTTCCACTTGAAGATCCTTCCATTATGTACCATTGTACGTTAAGATTATATATAGTTACTGCTTGCATCATAAGCTCTAATTCATCGTTATCGGTGTTGCTCTTTGAAGATAACTGCACAAAAGTTGACTGCGTAAACAAGTCATACTCAAGATCAGAATCAAGTTGGTTTTCTTCGTCGACGTAACTGTTGTTGTTGAATGGAACCTCAAACACACCATTTTCATGAGAATTAGGATAGGTGAAACTATTATTAGTTGACATTTTTATTTGTGGTTGAATGTATTTCCTTTGGTGAAGCATCAAACTTAATATATTGGTGAATATAGCCGTTGAGTTGTTATAACGACTATATTCATCAAGTACAGTATAACGGCTATAGTTTGTCCATTGAATACAACAAATATTGAGGTGATTGGTCGTACTGAATACAACCAATTAAGCCTGCGAGTATACTGTTCACTGAGCAATTCCAAAAGATTTTGCATTATTACTATGTCACGAGATTTCACTCTAGCCTATTAGGGTTGAGTTGACTACACTCCAATACAAAACATGTGATTTTACAACACGCCAATGTGCAATAGTATCACAGTCTGATCACATTGTCTGCCAGATTGAGTAAATATGAATTGACCGGTCCTAATAGTTAAAGGTGTCTTAAAGTAAAGTAGTGACATGTCAAACGATGTCAACAAGTATGTCTTTCTCCCTTATAAAATACCAACCATACTCTCTATCTTCGTTCATTATTTTTTTCATTATTAATTCTTAAAACGTGGTTGTTTTGGTACAACATGTCCAATTGGGAATACGATGACGCCGATATGGTTCAAATGTACGAGGAGTATGAACGTGGTAAGCCACAGGTGGAAAATGTCGAATTCATTCCGGAAACGCAAATGGGATTCGTAGTATATGCTGTAGCGGTCGAATCTGAACTGCTCAGTGCATCGCAACCGAACGTTGCAGTTCGGCGTATCAGACCAGTTCAAAAATCACTCAACGCTCAGTTGAAGGAAGTACTTGCGCGACAAAACCCTGAAAGGTCAAGCTCTAACATGACGGTCGTTTAGTGCAATGTTATTGCGGAGTGGAGTGTAATGCGCTTGATTCTAAGAGCCAAACAAATGCAGGTCGACACTTTTATGGTTGCAGAGCGTACATTGAAGCCAAAAATCGTCAAGGGTTGGACAGCTGCAATTTTTTTTCATGGGTCAACCCACCATTGACGGAAAGGGGTGTTCAATACGCACTCGAAATGCAGGCTGAGGTTAGTCGCTTGGAAAGGATGAATGTGGCCATAAAGAATGAAATGCTTTGTGGGTGTTATAATTTACCACGAAACTAAGAATATTACGTACTTGGTCCCGGGTCGAATTAATGCCTTCTGTTTGGATCGTATTTATGTTTACTACTTTGGCCTGTACTTAGTTGTATTTAATTTTATGGTAGCAGTCTACTTGATTAGGGGTATTTATGTTGTATCCATTGTAATTTATATTGAAAATGGAGTATGCAATTTGCTTTTATATGTAGTTTAAATAATATAAACTATACACAACACAGTCTACATAAAAGATATACACTATCATATAAATAGTAACTCTACAATGTCATACGTAACACGACAATATAGAATTCTGCAATAACTTGGTATAACGTGAAGCATTGCAAAAGCAAAAATGAAAAGTTGATTCGCTACTGTACGTACTACTGTGTGGCAGTACTCGATATTAACAAAAGCAAATTCGCTACTGTTTAATGTCAGGCGTACCAGTGACTAGTCACATCAGACTTATTTTGAACTTTTGGTGCGAAATGGCTATTTAACTTGAAAAGTTTTTCCTATCCTCTCAGCACTAAAACATTTTTGTTCCTACTCCTCAAAGAAAAGAAAAATGCCTTCATGGACCTCATCGATGGATTCCGACTTTCCTTGGGGTTGGGGTTGGGATCAACCTCCGTCGGGTAGTCCAAGGAGAGATACTGATTGGTTAATAGAATACCAAGAACGACACTACGCGGAACTGGAACGCGATCACCCAGAACTTATACAAACCCCAATTCTAGGGGCACTTGAGTATAACCAAGATTTCCTTCGTCATGTGGCTCAACCACAAGTAGAACAAGAGGTGGTAGCCCCGATAGATTGTCAACCGCCAACACCAGACGTGGTGGATCAATCCTTTGCAGTTCAACAAAATCCTTACGAACAAGAGGTCCCAAACATAATATTTACCGACACGACAACTGAACAGGAGGTAAACTCGTATCTTGTTTGTTGTCATTGTGGGTACGAGGTGGAAGTAGTCGTAAGGGGGGATGGAGATAACATTGGTTGTCGCCTCATGCTTTGCTCATTATGGACGAACGGCTGTAATTACTTTGAATGGATTGATGAACGTTTATGTCCACAGGGAATTTCGAGTTAGAACAACAGATCAGACGACTCCGAACTAGATTTGAATCTTTGGATATTGACCTTAACATTTGGTTTCCTTGCAGTATTATTTTCCTGTTTAAGATCCGTTGTACCCTTAGTTGAAGGAGGTATTAAGTGGTTAATATATGTTGTATCCTTTAATTTGTCTTCGATATTTCTAGATAACATCTGTTTTGAACTGGCATCTTTACATTAATTTCGTTCGTACCATATTTAGGTTATCATAATTTGCAGTGCCCTTTTCATAAGTAATATAAATCCCTTGTCTATTAATAACTAAGTATAGCAACATATCTTAACTACAGGCGGTACAACAATAAACTAATTAAATAAATAGCTAACATATACTCTCTTATATAATCCCCTTAATTATATAACCATAAATATTCATTTGAAAGTTGTAACCATTTTTTTTTCTTTAGACGGAGTTTTGAAATCCCATTGTGGGTAGGACGGTAAAGTTAAAACCGTTTAGCTTGTAAAGGGTGAAGCTTAAACCGTTTAACCGTAAAACGGTTTTCACTTACCCGTCTTAGGGATTTGATGATTTTTTTTGTTAACACCTACACCAGCTCAAACGAGCTAATCAGTACACAAATCAGAATGCCTGAAACTAGCATTGAACAGAAGCCAAAATGCATCACTGCACCATATAAAATTACCATTCAAAACATGTACATCACTACATCAATACATAAGGCTTTTTCGTACACATCCAAAAGAGTTCTACCTCAATACAAACCTACTGTATAAATACAAAGCTGCTGTATAAATATAAAAAAGTCCTAAAATCTAATACAAACCTACTGTATCAATACATAAGCCACCGTCTACCATGCTAGTTCAGCCGAACTAGCAGACTACAACCACGTCATACATACAAAGCTACTTGGACATTCGAATATTTTCCAAACCGATCGGACTTTTGTTTTGCCTACGGCTCGAACGTCCTTTTACTAGCGATTTCACTATGCTTACAACACCCGCGCTCCTTTGTTTCCCTTCGACTACAGTTTCTCCACGTCCATAACCTATTCATACATGAAACACTTTAGTACAAAGGTTCATGGTTGAAAATAAAACAAATACTTGAATACAAATCCTTTTTATTTCATGGGGTAAACCTTCGCAGCGATGACTTCAACACAAATCATCGCCAATTAAGAATTTGCTGTCGAATTATTTACAATTCTGTGTCATTTAGTTTCATGTTACATAATGATCATCACTTTTCCTTTTTATGATCATCACTAGCTCACAAACCTTACATAATGCATAAAAATCAAAAAGGATTATTTCAGATTTTATACATAGGTGAATTTAGATCAAGGCCATGCGATCACAAGTTGGTGATAAATCTACTTCAAAAGAGTTCAAAAGAGTTTGAAATGTATTGTTAAAACTTAAAAGAACCAAATACTTTCCTCCTCCAACTGTTTCATGCACTCCAAGAACTCATTTGAAAGATAGCATTTTTAATTTAATATGCCACGTAGTATGCTAAAATAAAAAAGACAAAGAAAAGTAAAAAACTCAACAAGCATTTTGTTAACCGACAAGTAAACTTTAATCAAAGGGTGTCGAAAAGAAAAAAAACTCTACAAGCATTTTATTAACAGACAAGTAAACTACTATCAAAGGGTGTCCATTAGTTGAAATGTAAAACTTGATGACAAATGAGCAAGCAACAATTTGTTGATTTCAAACATACATTTTCATCTCTCTTAATGTAGAGAAGCAACATTAATGTACTAGATGAACAAACTACTCTAGCACAATCTCTCAATTGGCCATTAGCATATTAGTGAGCCAAAACCTACAAATGATGGTGTGTAACTCTTGTAACTCGTCTAAGAAATATAAAAGGTAACATAAATTTTGGATTGCGTTATATCATTTTGTCTTGTATTAGATTGTGAAAATTAGTTTCATAAAAGAAAAAGGTAAAAGTATTGAGTCTATTGACTAAACTGATGGATGAAAACAGTCGTATTCATAATAAAAATGACACATAAGAGTTGGATGAAAACAACATAATGCTTGAGCAACTAACTAAATTATTTAGTTCAAAATGATTTTTTTTCTATTGCAGTTGATAGTCTTAAAGGATTCAAAAGCCGAAATATTGAAATATTATGGTTTTGAGGTTCCTAAGCAATTCAAGGATTATGTTAAATTATCAATCAGATTGTACGGGTCAAAATTGAGTTTCAAGCTAAATAAACAGAAAACGACATGAACTAACAAAAATGAGGCCTTTGATATTCTCATCAGACAACTTCTGCTCCCCCTCACCATCATCCCGACAACCATTAATTAAATAATTCCATAACTTAGCTAATTAAATATATTATTATACGCCCATGAACTAACTGTATAAACCTAGTATATAAAACTTTACATAACTAGCATTTATAACATGTGCAAAGCTAGTATTTAACTACCATTTATAATTTTATATAACTAGTACGTATCTCTTGTGTGAAGCTAATATTTACCTAGTATTCATAACTTTATATGTCCGGTGTAAAAATCAAATAACTTTATATAATTAGTATGTATTACTTGTTCGAAGCTAGCTTTACGGACCTGTAGAAGTAGTCTGTGATGGAGTGGGTACTCTGATCCGAACACCATATCTATTTGTCTGCTCCCCCCTAAGGTCTGCTCCACCATCGTCATAATCTTCATCATCGTCGTCATCGTCAGTGTCGCCTCCGTCGTCTACGTCTTCATCGTCCTCGTCTTCATCTTCATCATCCTCGTCTTCGTCTTCATCAACCTCGTCTTCGTCGCTCTCATCATCGTCTTCATGCTCCTCTTCATTGTCCCCACCCTCTTCATCATCATTCTCTTCTTCAGTTGCTTGCATCTCTGCCATGGCTTTCCTTTTCTTTGCAACTTTGGATCGAGCACTACCCTTTGTTGCAAGACTCAAACACGGCTTCCGAATAACATGCATATTCTGTTCGAAATACGCTATTAGGAACATATCAACATAAACAAAAAAAATAAAAAGTTACGATATAATTTAAAGGAAATGGAACAACTTACGACAATTGATGCTACGTCATTTATCCTTCGCAAACCTTCCTCGTAATACCGAGATTACTCAATAGCTAAATGCCGCATGCCTAAATTCATCTCCTAAAGGCTCTCCACAGTATAATGCGGAGGAACTGGGGGCACAAACGGTAAATGTGGAATAGGCAATGGATCTTCACGTCCTGTCCACTGCATAAACCACCTAGGATCTTCTGCCCAATCGGCTTGATGACGAGCCGGATCTGGATTAAACTTCGACAAGTAATTAACTTCCGAAGACATAACAACTGGAGCATGAATACCCGACTTCAATGCGGAAGGTCCAAAAAAATCCATATTCCCTACACGGACTACGACATCTAGTAATGGGCCCACGTCTCTAGCAATATGCCGCCAATAAGTATCGTAATCAATATCCCCACCATCATACAAATATTGCTGGCAATGTCCTGATAAAGCGCTGTTTGCATTTCCGCATACGAATCGTACGTCATGGTACATGTCATGAGAAGCGGGGGATCAGTAGGAATAGCAATCTGGCCAGTCAACTGTCTGTAGCATCGCTCTCCTAAAAATAATTCATAACAATCGCCAGGCAGAACAAGTAAAGGCAAGTGCTTCATTGACAAATTACGGGCAACTTGGACTTCATTTTCATTGATAGCAATCGAGTTTTGCCACGGGTTCCAGTTGATATGGCTAGCTTGTCGGTGATCAGTATGATATCGTGTTACAGAGAACAAATGTGATACAGTATCGCGTGTTCTTGCTCTATTCTGTTTCTCCCAAGCTTTTAATCTGGGATACGCCGTCTGCTTTACATCTTCTTTAACAATATATTCCCCAACAGTCATATACTCAAAGAACCAGTACTGCAAAATAAAACATTAAATTTGTTAGTCGATTGACTTATTGAAAAGGTTTGCTGAATTAAAGTAAACAAAATTATTGTAATGAGACCTGTAATAACTCGACAAAACCAATAAGATGACCAGTTCGGGTCACAGCCACATCCAAACTTTGGTACATGTATCCCAAAATTGTTGAACCCCAGTCATAATGCATGGCTATACGCAAATTTATAACCGCTTCTATATACCCAAGACTGATTGTGTCATTTGTCGACGTAAAGAAAAGAGTGTCCATCATATACAACTAAAAATGCTTGCAATATGTTCGTGGTTGTTCATATTAGCTGCGACATACTCCTTAGTAAAATATTTACTCAAATGTGATATGGCAACGTTACCCTTCCTGATATCTTTTTCAACAAGCAGTGGTAAAAACTCACTAGCAGTACTAAATTTGCTCCAACTCTTATCATACGGTATACTTCGATTATTCAATCCAACCGGTATAGATGTCAGCATCGTAAAATCAAACGGCGTAAAACCAGTTTCAGCATTTAGAAATAAAAATGTATGCGTAGTCGGCCACCAACACTCAACTATGGCATGTATGCATCTTTTATCAGAATTCCTCAACTCAACATCCATAAACCTACCAAATATACTGACTATCGGCTCTCTAATCTGCGGATGAACTTTTAAATACTTCCACCTTTTTTTCATTGTTTTAAACGAACCATGACATCTCATATTATCGCGATTCTAGTACAAGCATAATTTTAACATAATTTAGTACCATAATAATAACATGAATTAAATTTAAACATAAGATTACAGTACTAAATTTACCGTCATCTCTTTTCCGGTCTCGAAAATGTGATGTTTTCCTTCACGCAAACTAGCAACGGACCGAAATGGAAATGTGTTAGAAATCATTTTTTCCACGCCATCACCATATCCTCCATCATCACCACCAATGGACCGTATGTTTCTTCTGGACGATTTCCTTCTTCTGATAGGTCCGACAGAGCTCGAAGCTTCAACATTGGCGTATTCCATCCCAAATTCACAAAATACCCTAAACCCTAGGTCAAACCCTAACTTCAATTGAACTAAATTGGGTAGGAAAGGGGGGAGATAGAGGGGATGAGTACAGAGCAATCGAATTTGAATCAGATTTGTGGCAATTTTGGGTTTTTTTAAGCTCCAAAAAGTGATCGCCTTCGTCGCCATTTTTGAGCAGTGCGATAGGTTTTTCATGGAATGACAACGGACTGCTGTAGTTCAAAAAAAAAAAAAAAAACATAAAAGGGTTATTGATTACTGTTTTAGTATTAAACGGTTTAATGAAAAACTGTTTATATCACTAAACGGTGTTCACTAACCCGTTTATGTGATTAAAAAATAAAATAAAAATAGGCCCTAGGATCCCCGTTTACTGCTGGAGGAACGAGAATTCTCCCCATTTGTAAAGCCTCCTCACCACTCCAAACCCACACAGCTGATGGAGATGCTCTTAGGCATAGTTGGCTATAACCTGGTGAATGGCATTTAAAGGTCAGGAAAAACAAAAATGAAAGGAGATGGCCAGTTTAAATGGAGCAAACGTGAGTAAAAGTGAAGGCAGCAGGTCTAAACGTGATGCGGTTTGGGTATGTTTCGAAATTTATTAACGGGCATGTTTAAATATAAAATAAAAACATAAGTAGTTAATTTATAACTTGATTAGTGATAAATGTTTAAACGTGGCAGGCGGGTTAAGCGGCTCGTTGAAAACAGAAGTGGAAATAAAATTTGGTGCGTGTGTGAATGAAAAGCTGGGTTCGAATGGCATGAAATGGTGAATGGGTTTTCATGTGAATGGTGTTTTTGGGTAGTTTATAGGTGAGGCACTGTTTCGAAAAGTAAACATAAAAAATACATATGCGTGAAAAGAAAATAACGCAAAACAGCGAAGTGGGAAGAAACATGAATAGGAGAGTTTACACGAGATGAATGAAGAAGCATGAAAGGGTTAAGCTAACGTGAAGGACAGGTTAAGGCGGTGAATATCAAAGGAGAAGAACAGTTAGCGGTGCAGCTCGTTTACATTGGCGCATGGTTTTTGAAAGACAAAGTTGAAGTGAAGAATTTGGACCAAAGAAACAAAGGGGTGCAAACCTGTTTTAATTGAAAGGGGATGGACTCGTTTTAAATTGTGAACAAAGTAGTGGGACGGGTAATAATTTATCCAAAGTAATTAGTTATTATTAAATCTAAGGCTAAGGAATTATTTAACAGTATTATAATCATATTAACTAAAACATATATAAATTTTATTGCGTAGACGAAACAAGCTTTACTGGAATCATACTGATGAGCACAACATTCCGGAACAGAATTGGACAAATTTGAGAGCAACTGGAATTATCGGTTGAATTAAACGTTTGTTTAAATTAACCAAAACCGAACCATTTTAGAAATAAATCAGATCAATGTGAGTTTAACTCACTCGATTTTTATCCCACTTATATTTTATATAAGTCGGGTGTTTAATTCGTGTGCTACGGTTGATAATTTTTTGTTGTGTCGTCAATAATTTAGATATTGAATGAAGTGGTTGAATTAAATGTTTGTTTATTTCAAACGAAATCAAATCGTTATTTTAACGATTTATTTCCAAACAAGGTAACTTACCTCGTTGGTTACGTTTATAAAAATATAAACGTTTTAAATTAAAATATGGGTGATTGGATTACTGTTATTATTTATTGTTAAATATTATATCTGTTTATTAAATCAA
The DNA here is from genome assembly GCA_030737875.1 of Allium sativum. Taxonomy (NCBI): domain Eukaryota; kingdom Viridiplantae; phylum Streptophyta; class Magnoliopsida; order Asparagales; family Amaryllidaceae; genus Allium; species Allium sativum. The sequence continues at coordinate 169,933,960 of CM060923.1, forward strand.
ATAATATTATTTGAGATAACATATTTGACGCAGGGAAAAACAGGTTGGAGGGATCCAACTGGATTCCTCAAATTTATTGTTATCTTAATCTTACAATTATATGAACTGTTTCACCAATATGGATTGGACAATTGATTTGGTTGTTCAATGTTGAACTGAAATTCAACGGTTGTTTGTTTCTAACCAATGGACAGCATTGGTTGGGTAATTGACATCACGTGGCTTAAAATCAATCGTTTTATAAATAAGGAATTTCAGTCAGGTAAATTGATTGGAATAAAGTTATAAAATTTATGTTATAACTGAAGATGGACTTTCAATCAGAGTTTATTGAAAGGGGAATTATTATTTGTTTTTAATTGAATTTATAAGTAATTATGAAACGGTTTATAAAGTAAATTCGTATGAGATAGTTTAACGAATAGTTTTTAAGTTTAATAAGGCTTTTCAAAAGAAATTTATTATGCATTTTGGTTACTAAAGTAGTTAACTACTTTTAAGTAGTAAATGTTGAAATAGATTATTATTTTTAATTTAAGAAGATTACTTTGTAAATGAAAACCATAGAATTAGGGATTGGGTTTGTAATGAGATATAGTTAAATCGTGAAAGGAGTTTATGATCGGGTTTATATTAAAACCTGTGTTTTTATGAATGAAGTTATAAAGGGGATTTTAAGCGAATACAATAGCTTAAAATAAAGGTGTACTTAATAATTGAATTAAGTAAAAGTAAAATGAGATAAAAAGGGGTTTATATTAAACAATAGTTTTTAAACAAGGATTATAAGAGGAACGTGAATTTAAAATATCGATTTTAAATTGGTGATTCTTAATAGTAAAATTAATTAAGATGAATGGAATTTGAAACGAGATGTTCAAAGCGAGAAATGGTTGAAGGGATTAGAAGTGAAATAATTTGGGATGATAAGGAGTTAAGATAAGGATTGTGTTAATCCATAAAAAATGCGTGTTCAATATGTCGTCAAAACCATGCCATTATTCAGGTCGTTCTAAGGCCATGCCGTAGAGAAAAGAAGGAACCATGCCGTCTTCAGCTGTGGTGTATCAGTCAGGTCGTCATACTGCGTACCAAGTCATAAAGCTAAGTCATGTGCCTCCATGTCGCAACCAAGACTCTTCTAAATCGTATCGCAACTCGTCAAGTCGTTCCCAAGGTCAAGGCGAAATGCCGTAAGATAGGGCTGAGCTTCATGTCGGTCAGCGACATGATGCTATCTTACTGATGTCCATGTCGTTCAACGGCATGGTCTACAAGTAATTCATATCGGCCTTAAACCATGTCAAGAGAGCTAAGTTGGATTCAGGAAACATACAATGTCGCCCCAAGGAAACCAGGTTGGCCCCAAGTCGTGCCATATTCCATTCATAACGTCAAAATCAAGTCGTCATGCGACATGCACCATGACATGCCATAAGATTGAGGCACAAAGAAACACAAGATCACACGACACGAGTCATGCCGCCGTGCCTCTATATCGATCTACGGCATGAAAGGTCAATCGCTACTTAAAGTCTAGAGATAAGCCACGCCGCGCCCCACTCATGCCGCTTCCAGCAAGTATCGGACCACCAGAACAATATGAACCCTGTTGAAGAGGGGCATGTCGTATCGCAAGTGCAAGGCGCCATGAGTTAACCCGCCGGACAACATGAGTCATGCCGTTGGTCCAGGTTATGTCGGCGGCGACATGAGTTAAGGCGTTTTCTGAATAATTACAAAACTGCCACCTGGTATGAAGATTTCCTATAAATACCCCCTCACTTCTTCATTTGAGGGGGAGGGGGGTAAAAAAGGCCACGAAGTGTTGCCAAAAATATTCTTGAACAATCTTAGCATCAATCTAACATCATAAATCAAAGATTAATCCATGGATCATGATCTATATCAAACGCATCCACACGCCCTGCGAATCGAGGAATGATTAGATGAGCCTGTGTTTAAAAGGGAACTCTACCAATTCTACTCCATCTCCATCGAATCTCTACGGATCTACAAGCTCCTTCATCATCTCTAATAGATTTGAGTGTGATTTGTGAGTAAAAGAGTGATAATATTGTAAGAGAGAATTTGATCTTGTAATCTTTTATGTTGATAATGAAATTCTTTACAGGAGTGGACGTAGATCCTCATTGGATTGAACCAGTATAAAATTTTGCGCATTCTACCTGCATTTGGATTGTTGTATGGCCCTACTATTTCATTTTTGTGAAATCTTCTTGTATACTTTTGGTGTTTGCCAAATTTTGGGACAAACATTTGGCGCCCACCATGGGGCCCGGATTGCCAATCCATTTCTCGCTCTCTCATAAGGTAAAAGGCCTTGTATTGGAATTTTGATTACGCTCCAATCATCTAAGTTGTCCGAATTGAAATACTTATCTCTAAAGCCATGGGTAAGCCGGGTAGACCATCGAAGAAAGCTACAAGTAAAAGCGTCGAAAATGTCGATAATACTACTAACACAGAAAATACTCCGCCTACTAATCAGTTTGAAGTTGGTGAAAGTTCTAAAGCTGGAACCGCCGTAATAAGAAGAGAATTGGACGAAGTAGCAGCAGGACTTACAAGTCGAATTTACATTGCGAGTGAGGCCATGATGAAGAAGCTCAACACCATGTTCGCCATGCAAGCCGCAACGGCCAAAGTTACCATGAGCGCAAGCCGCCTCAAAACTGCTAAAACCACTGGAACGGAAGATACTTGATCTTCTTCCTCATGCCCGAATAAAGGAAATTCTGTCCAGGAGGTCGCGAATCCTAGTCATAAAGGAATGAAGCCGCCTACTCATAACCACTCTGGAAAAGCAACTCCTCAACAAGCGTTTGGTTCCACCAAAGGGGCACTTCCCCATGCGGGAGGTCCAGGACCCCGGAATCTGAACCGTGACCGCTTGCGTAGGCAAGCATCTGGTAAAGAAGAAGGCGTCCGCCCCGTGGACCAACCCAATGAGGAGGAGCGAATATTCGGAATGGTACAAAAGATCATGAATGAGAGCCAGAAAAAGGTAGACGATGAAAAGGAATTGGGATTTGCTCCTACAAAAATCCCACTTACAGAAAGAATAAAGATGGCGCCATATCCAAATAAATTCAAACCCCAGTTGTACAAGCCTATAATGGAACCGTCGATCCCAACGTGTTCATGTTCAAGTATGATCAGCACATGGATGGGGCATGTGCTACTGATGAGCTCAAATGTTTATACTTCCCTACCTACTTGGAAGGAGTAGCTTCACTCTGGCTCACAAAACTCCCGCCGAAATCTGTGGATGACTTTGCTACCTTGGCCAATCTGTTCAGACAGCAATTCCGGCTTCAAGCAACCAAGGTACGTGATGTGATGGAATTGAATGAGTTGGAGCAGGGACCAGGAGAGTCCATTAAAGCCTTCCTTTCTCGCTTTAATACAGCCGCAGCCGAAGTTGAGAACTTGGGCGTTGGATCAAGAAGAAGAAGCATGCCACTCTCGAGGAGCTATTCGACAAGGCAGAGGAGTATATAGGCGTGGATGAGGATCCGGCCTATACAATGGAAGCTACAGAAAATAAGGAGCCATCAGATAAGAGAGATGTAAACATGCAAGGAGGACAGAAAAACGCCGGAGGAAATCAAAAAAGGGGGAATGAAGGGAAGGATGGTCGAAACAACAAAAAGCTTCGTTTCTTCAAGAATTCCGAAATGACTCCTCTTAATGATACCATAGAGAACATTTATATGGCGACCAAAGATACTGAAGAGTACCCAAAGCCTGAGAAACTAAGAGTCACCGATAACGCAATGAAGTCCAGCAGGTTCTGTCGATTTCACAACCATCCAGGGCATAGCACGAACGAATGTAGACATTTGAAAAGCTTATTTGAAGAGCTGATAAGGAAAAACAGGCTTCAACAGTACACAAAGAACTCCCAGAGTGCTCAGGGAACTCAAGACCAAGGAACCTCCAAGGGACAGCCTAGGCAGAATGAGAGTGCTTCAGTTGCTGCTATACCAAAGATGATCATAAACACCATTTCAGGAGGCCCGTACCCAATGGGGAAAGGCTGGGGAGACATGGTTAAATATGCCCATGAGGTAAAGGACTTTTTGAAGAAAGGTGAACTCATGATCATGGATGAGGTTTTATCAACAAAGATGCCAAGAATCCTGCGAGACGATATCACATTCAAAGATAAAGATCCAGCTGGGGTCATAACACCTACAGAGGATCCGATGATGATAACCATTCGTCTGGGCCCAGCCATAGTTAGGAGGGTGTTTATCGATAGCGGAGCATCTGTTAATATCCTCTTCTTTAGCGCGTTCCGTAGAATGAAACTTTCCATGGACGATGTAAGAGCTTGTCAGAACAAGGTCCACGGATTCACCGGTCAAGCTGTTCAACCAATTGGTGTTATTAGTCTACTAGTCGAGCTCGGAGAAGGGGAGAAGAAAGCCGCACTGATACAAGACTTTGTTATAATCGATGAACCCTCTGCTTACAATGCCTTCCTGGGAAGACCTACTCTTGCAGCATTCAGAATAACTATGGCTCCGTGGTGCCTTACAATGAAATTCCCAACAGAAAACGGGGTTGGTACAATCATAGGTGACCAGCAAGTAGAAAGGGAGTGTTATTTGATGGAGTTGGCAGAGGCAAGGAAGAAGGAATTGAAGAAGGGTGTAGAGCCGCCGCTCTGCATCCAAAAAGCCCTCTTATAGCAACTAAAGCAAAACCCCCATACTAGTGAGCACAGTGGCACTCGAAAAGCAATTGATCCATGGAAGAACAGTATGGGGGAAAGTAGAGCAGCGCCGGCCGAAGATACTATCCCCGTTCCAGTGTCCGATAAAGACCCTAACCAAGTCTTGAAGATAGGATCCCAACTGGGCATGAAGCTGCGAAAGGAATTAATCTTGTTCTTGAAAGCAAACCTAGATGTATTTGCTTGGGAACACTCAGATATGTGTGGGATCCCATCAAATGTAATTGTTCACAAGTTAAATATAAATCAAAAATTGACTCCTGTAAAACAAAAAAGACGAATGCAGGGATTTGAGAGGTCTGAGGCTCTAAAAGAAGAAGTAGATAGACTACTCAAGAATAATTTCATACGAGAAGCTACATATCCAGATTGGGTTTCTAACCCAGTTCTTGTTAAAAAGTCCAATGGAAAATGGATAGTGTGCATAGACTACTCAGACCTTAATAAAGCATGCCCAAAAGACAGCTTTCCTTTGCCTCGAATTGACCAGCTAGTAGATGCTACAGCGGGTCATGGGTTACTGTCTTTTATGGAAGCATATTCCGGATATAATCAAATTATGATGCACAAGCCGGACGAGGAGAACACTAGTTTTATAACGGATAGAGGACTATACTGCTATAGGGTCATGCCATTTGGGCTAAAAAACGCAGGGCAACCTACCAACATCTTGTAAACTCCATGTTTAAATCGCAAGTAGGGAATACGATGGAAGTATATGTAGGCGATATGCTAGTCAAATCAAAGAAGGTCGAAAATCATCTCGAGGATTTGGCGGAAATGTTTCACATACTGAGGAAATACGGAATGAAATTAAACCCGTTAAAATGTTCGTTCGGAGTCTCTTCGGGGAAATTTCTCGGGTTTATCGTCAATGCCAGGGGCATCGAAGCGAATCCCTCTCAAATTGCGGCTTTAAGGGAAATGCGGGCCCCAAGGACGAAAAAGGAGCTACAAAGCTTAAATGGAAAGGTAGCAGCATTGAACCGGTTCGTTTCCAAAGCAACAGATCGGTGTATTCCGCTTTTCGATGCTTTGAAAAAAAGGAAAGAAGGACTTCCAGTGGACCTCAGAGTGCCAGGAGGCTTTCGAGGAGTTGATAAGACATATGGAATCACCGCCGATGTTATCGAAACCTAAAGATGGGGAGGATTTGTTTTTATATCTAGCGGTTTCATTACATGCCTTGAGTGCAGCACTAATCCGAGAAGAGGCAGGAGTACAATTAATTGCCAGTGTATTATATCAGTAAGAGGCTTGCCGGGGCAGAATTAAATTACCTTAAGCTGGAGAAGCTCGCATACTACCTCCTTGTTGCCTCAAAAAAGTTGAGACCGTATTTCCAATCACACCCTATCAAGGTCCTTACCGATCAACCATTAAGACAAGTTCTCTTTCGCCAGAGACATTTGGAAGGTTATTAAAATGGAACATTGAGTTAAGTCAATATGACATCACCTACCATCCTCGAAGAGCTATTAATGGCCAAACCTTAGCAAATTTTATCGCTGAGTTCACAGACAGAGGAGAAGAGGTTAAGAAACCAGCGGAAACAGAAGCTACTTGGAAGCTATACTTTGATGGATCCAGAAACGACTATTGCTTAGGGGCTGGAATTGTCTTGGAAACCCCAGAGGGTCACTCTTTATGCTACGCATTGAGATTAAAATTTCCGTCAACTAATAATGAGTCCGAATATGAAGCATTAATAACAGGATTAAAATTGGCAAAAGAACTAAACCTAAAAACTTTGCAGATTCTTAGCGACTCTCAGTTGGTGGTGGGTCAAGTGCGCGAAGAGTTCCAAACCAAAACTGGGAATCTCCCCTCTTATCTAATCAAAGCTATGGAACTTCTAAACAACCTCGATCACTATGTTATATCTCACATCCCAAGAGAACAGAACGCAAAAGTGAATTCTCTTGCCAAGTATGCCAGTTCAACAGATGCTCAGCTACTGGTTTTAATCCCCGTCGAGGTCCATTCTACCCCCACCATTGAGGAAGCAAGTGTTGCCTGGATAATGGAAACCACTGAGGAACCTACGTCATGGATGACCCCAATCAAAGAATATATCCTCAATGGGACACTTCCTGAAGAACGGAAACGAAAAGGAGGATATTGCGCAATGCCCCTTTGTACCTCGTTCTAGACGGAAGGCTATACCGACGAGGATTCTCCATGCCATTGCTGCGATGTGTGACCAAGAAGGAATCTAGAGAAATTTTGGCAGAATTGCACGAGGGAGAATGCAGAGGACACACCGGCGGTCAAACGTTAGCCAAGAAGGTTATGCGATATGGCTATTTCTGGCCTGATGTAAACCTAGATGCCATGACTTATGTAAAGAAATGTGATAAGTGCCAAAGATTCTCTAAGATTCCAAGGGCACCTCCCACGGAACTAACTCAAATGGTCAGTCCATGGCCATTCGCCGTCTGGGGCATAGATTTGATTGGGATGTTACCAACCGCAAAAGCGAATATGAGATACGCCATAGTAGCCGTCGACTACTTTACCAAATGGGCTGAAGCAGAACCTTTAGCTACTATCACATCAAAGAAAGTGATCAATTTTGTCTTATAAAACATCATTTGCAGGTTTGGAGTACCGCAGAAGATCATTACCGATAATGGAACCCAGTTTGAAAGCAATGAATTCTTAGACTTCTGCGCTAAATATAAGATCAGAAAGAGTTTTGCAGCTGTGGCCCATCCACAAGCAAACGGGCAAGTGGAAGCCATCAACAAAATACTAAAGTCAACCATCAAGAAGCGTCTCGAGAAAGCCAAAGGCAACTGGGTTGATGAACTACCCTTTGCATTATGGTCATACAGGACAACGCATAAAACTGCCACGGGTCATACCCCATTCTCACTTGCATTCGGGTCAGAAGCTATGATCCCAGTGGAACTAGAAGTGCCAACTCACCGCAAAATCCACTTTAATCAGAAGGAGAATGAAAAGCTGCAGTTGGAGGCGCTTGATTTACTCGAGGAAAAGCAAAAAGAAGCAGAGCTTAAAATAACGGCCCATCAACAGAAAGTAGCTAGATATTTCAATACAAAAGTTAAGCAAAGAACTTTTCAAATCGAAGACCTCGTCCTGAAGAGAATTATGATAGGGACCGTGGTATTTGGACCCAATTGGGAGGGACCGTACATGGTCAGCCAGAAATTCGCAGATGGCACTTTCAAGCTAAAAACGACAGACAGAATCGCACTCCCTCGAGCATGGAATAGCATTCACCTTCGTCGTTATTTTGTTTGAAATTTCTTTCACATATTTCGCATTATACATGCATCATGAATTGTAAATATATCATACAAAGTTTGTACAAATTAATGAAAGAAACTACTTTACCTGTCTAAAATCGTACATTTGCAAGCTTTTATATCAAGCTTATAACGTCGATCTTGATTACAGGCCTTTTAAGTGGATAAAAGCACATTTTAAGCCAGACAAAGCTCGATGAATGCTACAGCGCATCTCCAACCTAGGGAGCACAAATATCCTTGCATTTCGTGTCACAAAGGGTATAAAATATGAAGCCATAAATGAGAGGCATCAAGAACTTTAAACCTAAACGATGTGACCTCCAAACTGCGGACCAAGTTTTGAATTTCACCGTAGGGGCACGCTCTTAATAACAAAGTTCGAAGTTCTAATTCTAATCAGTCACAATAAGAACTCAACGAATAAAGTAGAGTCAGCCCTCAAGAACAATGTAACAATTAACCCAAGACCTCCCCGAGGGGACCCCGTTCATCGCCGACGCCATTAAGATATGGCTGGATAGCGATACAAACACCGGGCTCTTTAACCAAAGACCTCCCCGAGGGGCACCCGGTTCATCGCCGACGCCATTAAGATATGGCTGGATAGCGATATAAACACCGGTCTTTGAACCCAAGACCTCCCCGAGGGGCACCCGGTTCATCGTCGACGCCATTAAGATATGGCTGGATAGCGATACAAACACCGGGCTCTTTAACCAAAGACCTCCCCGAGAGGCACCCGGTTCATCGCTGACGCCATTAAGATATGGCTGGATAGCGATACAAACACCGGGCTCTTTAACCAAATACCTCCCCGAAGGGCACCCAGTTCATTGCCGACACCATTAAGATATGGCCGGATAGCGATATAAACACCGGGCATTGAACCCAAGACCTCCCCGAGGGGCACCCGGTTCATCGCTGATGCCATTTGTACATGGCTGGATAGCGATATAAACATAGGGTTTTCAAAAACCTCTTCGGAGGCATCCGCTCAGATGCTGGATCTTCCAAATCCAGCTATTGATTCTGGGTCCTTCAAACCCAGTTACTGACGGACCCAAAGACCTCTTCGGAGGCATCCGACAAGTTCAACAAGCATCTGAGTTATTCAGATCCAACGAACAACGGATCAAAGATCCTTTCAAGGACGTCCGGTTATAAGCTGAATCTCCAAAATTCAGTTAGTAATAAAACCAAAAAACTTCCCTCAAAGTTATCCGATGAAAACCACAAGTAACTGGCCCACTCAGTTACTAGAAACAACAGATTCCCTTATATAACTGTAAAAACCATGCCTAATTTTCAAGATATTTAAACCAATTGTGGTATGGGGGCATTACTATCGCATTAACGAAATCTAATGACGCTCTCTTAAACATACTGCAATCCAGTCATAATTTCATGAAAACCCGGCATTAGGTCACTCCAACCAACAAAACTGGATTTCCTGAAATAACTAAGATGAAATACAACATCGTCTTAGTTAAGATCAGAAAAATCCAATAAAGTTGGCCTGTCATAACAAATAACTTGTAACGCAGAATTTGTATTGCTGATATAAATCAAGCGTGAAATGCAAAAAATATAAAAGCACAGTGAAACCTATATAGCAAAACTTAAAGCATAAAAAGCGGGATACAATTTCCTGACAGCAAAACAGTAAGATACAGCAAGTGAAAGCTTAAGTGCAAGAGTAGAGCACAACGTCATTCTAACATCGTTAGATAACATAACGGACACACAACCAAAATTACATCATCCACCAGGCAGGTCAAACGCAGGTCAAGCATATAAGCTAAAGTCATAAGCGAGGACTGGTACTCGTATAAAACAATCTAGTCCTATAATTTACATGCATAAGATGGCACCCCAAAAAGCAGAACAAGAAAGTCATGAAAGTCACGATTCCTTCCCATCATGAAATCACCCCCTAAGCAGAAGGAGAGGGGGGCAGATCAATCTTTCCCTCCTGGCCCAGAAGCTCGGCAATGACCCTATCTCTAGACTTCAAGGCTCGGATAAGCACTGCTTTGTCATCCTCCAGAACAGAAATTCGCTCAAGATTTTCGCTGTTCAATCTCTGGAGGTCACAGGCGAGCATGTTCCAACCAATCATCTTCTTTGCAGTATAATTCTCAAGGAGATTGGTGTGCTTCTCAAACCGGTCTCTGGTATTATCAAGCTGGGCAAGCGCACTACGTTGTATGACATCTATGTCATCAGGAACAACTTGTTTATCGGACGGGTATATGTCCACCTCCACATGCGCACCTTGTAAGCACCATCCTTCGAATCGACTAGCAAGTTCAGGATGACATGGTTCAGAAACATAGCGAGGTTTATCCATGATGACTCGCGGGTCTTCAAGAGATGGAGCATTATAAGCAGGAGGATCCGAGGAAGAAAAAGCATCTGTTTCAAGCGGCTCACTCGATTTGCGACGTTTTGGAAAATCATCCTCCTTCAAAGGACCCTTCATCTTGTTATGGCTAGAAGACATCCTGCATAAGCAATTGCATTTGTAAAAAAAAAGGGGGATGACAAACATTAAAGCAAGGCATTTGTTGACATCCGGGTCAAGTCGTAATGGCGTGGTCATTCATGTCGTAGCAGCGACATAACGACCTGCTCACGTTACCGCCGTGACTTGGGGTTCATGTCGGAGCCATGACATGAGACTCATATCAAACAATGACCTGAGTCCCATATCGGTTAGCAGCATGAGTACCACGCCAATTCACGACATAAGACTTAAATCGTGTATACTACATAGAATTGGGGTTCTAAGAAAATCGAAAGATTCCTATGCCCTTATGCACATTATACCCGACTAAATCCAACCCATTTTCAATTCATAACACAAAACATTCAAATTCAGTTCGAAAAATCGTCACTTTATCAAAAGTAAGTGAGAATCCTAGAGTTCTGCACAAGTCTTAAGCATTCAGAGAAATGAAGAAGGGAATTTAGAATCGCACCTGATTTGTGAAGACCAAGAGCTTTAAATTTGATTATTAAACTGAGGGATTACTTGGAATTGAATCGCTATGATAATAATGATAATCGGAGGGTTAATTGAAGACGGTCGCCATTAATGAGGTTTCCAGCTTAAAAGAGAATGATATGGAAGTGATGATTTAATTAGAAAATAATAGAAAGAAAGATTAAAATAGATAAACCAAATTTACTGGGCCCTCAACGACCCAGTATCAAGGGAAAGCCAACAGGCTTTAGTCAGACCGCAACCAAGAAGTCAAATTGACTCCGGTTCATTATACGACCTAGGAAGCTGGACGACCTAAATATAAAAAGGAAAAAGGGGTTCTCATGTGACATGGAAAGGACAAAAGTAAAGTCGCGACACGATGATTTGCGACATGAGTCTTAGAGCACCCTAACGACTTAACTAAAATACGTGGAGAAATATCATAAAATACGAGGATTCGAAGCTCATGCTATTTCTAATAACACGAACTTCGAGGGGCAAATGTTAACCCATAAAAAATGCGTGTTCAATATGTCGTCAAAACCATGCCATTATTCAGGTCGTTCTAAGGCCATGCCGTAGAGAAAAGAAGGAACCATGTCGTTTTCAGCTGTGGTGTATCAGTCAGGTCGTCATACTACGTACCAAGTCATAAAGCTAAGTCATGTGCCTCCATGTCGCAACCAAGACTCTTCTAAATCGTATCGCAACTCGTCAAGTCATTCCCAAGGTCAAGGCAAAATGCCATAAGATAGGGCTGAGCTTCATGTCGGTCAGCGACATGATGCTATATTACTGATGTCCATGTCGTTCAGCGGCATAGTCTACAAGTAATTCATATCGGCCTTAAACAATGTCAAGAGAGCTAAGTCGGATTCAGGAAACATACCATGTCGCCCCAAGGAAACCAGGTTGGCCCCAAGTCGTGTCGCATTCCATTCATAATGTCAAAATCAAGTCGTCATGCGACATAGCACCTTGACATGCCATAAGCTCGAGGCACAAAGAAGCACAAGATCACACGACATGAGTCATGTCGCCGTGCCTCTATATCGATCTACGGCATGAAAGGTCAATCGCTACTTAAAGTCTGGAGATAAGCCACGCCGCGCCCCACTCATGCCGCTTCCAGCAAGTATCGGACCACCAGAACAATATGAACCCTGTTGAAGGGGGGCATGTCGTATCGCAAGTGCAAGGCGCCATGAGTTAACCCGCCGGACTACATGAGTCATGCCGTTGGTCCAGGTTTTGTGGGCGGCGACATGAGTTAAGGCGTTTTCTGAATAATTACAGAACTGCCACCTGGTATGAAGATTTCCTATAAATACCGCCTCACTTCTTCATTTGAGGGGAGGGGGATAAAAAAGGCCACGAAGTGCTGCCAAAAATATTCTTGAACAATCTTAGCATCAATCTAACATCATAAATCAAAGATTAATCCATGGATCATGATCTATATCAAACGCATCCACACGCCTTGCGAATCAAGGAATGATTAGATGAGCCTGTGTTTAAAAGGGAACTCTACCAATTCTACTCCATCTCCATCGAATCTCTACGGATCTACAAGCGCCTTCATCATCTCTAATAGATATGAGTGTGATTTGTGAGTAAAAGAGTGATAATATTGTAAGAGAGAATTTGATCTTGTAATCTTTCATGTTGATAATGAAATTCTTTACGGGAGTGGATGTAGATCCTTATTGGATTGAACCACTATAAAATTTTGTGCATTCTACTTGCATTTGGATTGTTGTGTGGCCCTACTATTTCATTTTTTTAAATCTTCTTGTATACTTTTGGTGTTTGCCCAATTTTGGGACAAACAGATTGGAACCTAACTGGAGATGGGTTAAGTTGAGTGATTTTCTGAGTGTTAATATGATGTTAATTTCGGTCTTCGGGATTGATACTTAGTAAATTATTCTCTTACCAATTTACAGTCAGGGACTAATTGAGGTTGAAGTATAGAAATGCATAAATAAGTAATGGGAATGTTTCCAACTAATAAAAGGATTGGGAAATATAAAATGATGTTTCCAAAGTAAATGAAAATAGGAGGTTTGCAAAAATACAACGATATTTTCGAGATGGAAAGGAAATAAAGAGATGTGTATTTAAAATAAGTTATTTTAAAACGATAAGTGTCAGGTATTGTTTTCTAGTAATAGAATAAAAGAGATTTCGTAATGATTATTTTACGAATAATAAGTTGATCTGATTTCCAAATTATAAACAAGGGATAATGATGTAGTAAATGATAATTAAATGGAATATTGGATATTATTAATACATATATTTTTATATGTCTCAAAGAGAAATTGTTTTGCGAATATTTGTAATAAATGAAATATTGTTTTCCAAATATTGGATTATTTAAATTAGTTGGTTGTTAATTATTTTTAAATAAAGAAGCCAAGTGATATTGAGTACTAAACCAGTAAAACTATTTTTATTTTATGATTGAATGGTTGTTTTATTTGATAGTTAAATAACCGACTATCAAATATGGCCAATACGGTTATTGGTACGGAGGACCAGAATCAAATTTATATTCGAAAACCATTTCGACCAGCAAATACGGAAATATGTGAGATATTAGATGATGATCGAGATGGAGCAATTAATGTAACGACCCGCGTTCTACGCATCATAGGATCGTGGAATATTTATTTCTTTCACATACGAAGTCGTATGGTCATGTAACTTTGGGAGACGACTATTGGGGCCATTTCCCATGTTCATGATTTTTCTCGATTTTTAAATGACCATTTTACCCCTAGTTGGCACTGTTTTGGCCATAACTTTTGACTGGAAATGAATTTTGACCTGAAACCACTTCCATTGGCTTTGAATGATAGTTTCTCTTTCCGTAGAGTGGTCACATTAGCCAAACGGACTCACCGTTTGGGAGATATGGCTGAAACAAGTTTCAGATGGAGAAAGACAGCTTAATTGGGCTTAACCGGGTAATTAGCAGCTAGGCCCAAGGGGAATTTCGGGTTTAGAGGTATAGGAGGACTGGTTAGGGTTAGGTTATCACTTTCATTTTCAGTTTTGAGCCGCCACAAACCTTCTTGACACCTTAGTAATGGCTTCCTACGTCTAAAACACCCAAAATCACTCTCTAATTGAAGATTAGGCTTAGCAACACCAAATTAAGGAGAAAAAGCACCAAAGCAAGGTTAGAGCTGCTGTTAGACACCAGTTTTCGCCCCAAATCAGAGGAGTTTCAGTTCTGAGGATTTCATTTGTGGCCAAGGTGAGTGATAACATCATTTTGACACTAATTACGGTTAATTAAGGGTAATTAGTGAAGATTAGCGAATTTATACACCAATAAATTCTGGAAAAATTCTTAAAATTCTAAAATAATGTTTTAAGGCTCTGTTAGAAATTTGAGATAATTTCGATGTGTTTTGTTAATTGTATGCTTAAACTTGATTAAGAGTGCTTAAGGGAAAATATGAAGTTTTAGCTACTTTTGATCCATTTTGATTCATTTGAATTGTTGGTGGTTGTTTGTGGTTGCTATTACATGTTGCTATGACTTTGTGGTATGTTTCATGATTGATTAGAGTAGCTAAATCGCTCGAAAACGTCGTCGAACGGCGTAGAAAGCTTGCTGGAAAATTGCAGAAGTGTGCAGGTTCCGAACCGGTTCGGATCGGAGAAAGGGGTCGGATCGGACTAGGGAACTGACCAAGGGAATCCGAACTGGGTGAGGACTTGCCATTGGAAGAAGTTTGGCAGGAAGGAAGGCCATTGCTTAGAGTTGGAGTTGGACAGGAGATCGGATCGGAGCGGTGGAGCGGATCGGATCGGAGTAAGCTAGGGAACGGAGCGGATCGGATCGGAAGAGAGATTGGAGGCCAGATCGGATCGACTTGGAGATACAGGGCTCGGATCGGAAGCAAAGAAGAAATAAGCTAGGGATTGGAGCGCTGGAGAGAAGGATACCCGACCCGACCTGGAGGAGGACCCCGACCCGACCCGGAGCGAAGTGCCCGACCCGAAAAGACAAGGAGAAGGAACCGAACCGAGCATGGGTGACCGAACCGAACCGAGCATGGGTGACCGAACCGAACCGAGCATGGGTGACCGAACCGAACCGAGCATGGGTGACTGAACCGAACCGAATTTTAGAGCTGCTACTGCACGACAACTTTTCTGAAGACCCACTCCAATTCAACCAAACCCGAGATGCAAAGGAAGTCCAAATGAGAAGTTAGAGCTTAAGATTCAGATGGGAATCAACGAGTTCACTTCATGATTGGGCTTTGCTGCGGGACGCGTGCTAAGGAGTTATCGTCACCTATAGCTTTGGACCACTATGGTAGGAGGTACGAAGGCGGATTCAGGGCCATTATGGCATTGGTAGAACCAAGGGCTATGACCAATGAAGTGGGTCATTGAAATGTTTGGTCATGACTCCAAGTGTTTGGCTTGGTCACAGCAGGGTTTCTACAAGTCGGGATTCGTCGTTACCTCAGTTTGTCTAGTGTTCCAAAGTGGTAGATGTCGTACGCTTTACGCACTGAGTGAGAGACGTGAGGATGGTTGCCATGGATGATTTGTTTGCTATCATTATGACATGCACACCCCACCCCCGTATTCTTACACTATTTATTATGGCACCTTGGAGTATTGTACGGTATGTGGTACTAACTCTTTGGTTGCAGGTCCAGGTTCAGGTATGGTTTAGTATACCTGTTGTTATTCTGTTTAGATGCTTATCGCTCATACCAGGCTTTATGTCTGACCCAGAGTTTTATGTCTCCTCTTATTACTCTGGGTGCTCACACGAGCAGACTAGAGGCAGGTTAGCTGGTGATGCACGGGTAGATGATCCGGAGACGAGCAGGAGGCTTCCACGTAATATATATAGTATTCTCCCTGTATTGTTGAAGATCACTGCTTGGGCATTGTTGGTGTATCTTCTACTTCAGCTTTCTTTTGTTTAGAGACAGTAAATTTGGAAAATTGTAATAAGCTGTATTTGGATTTCCGCTGCTTTGAGATTGATGTTGGTTTTAGTTATCAGCTTATGCACTGTCTCGCCTGTTTTATGTCAAGTACATTATTATTATATTTTATCCCATGCGCTGTGAGACATTCTACAGGTTCCTTGACTAGTTCATTCTCCTCTTTCCTCTTCTTATGACGACCGTCTTGTGCTAGTCGGGCATGTGTACAGCGCACTTCTGGAGGAAATGCAGGCTGGTGCGAGGCGGGCCGTCACACTTGGTATCAGAGCTCTATGTTGCGTAGTTAACCTAGGGAAATTATCAGGGAGAGATAGTATACGTATACGAGAGAGCGTATTTGTGATTATTTTGGTTTTCAAAAGCTATATATATATACTATTAGTAGTATAAGGATGAAGTCGCACTGCACTAGCACCACTATGGAATCGTTAATCATTTCCTTTTTCAGATTGACGATGAGCCGAGATACTAGAGGTGCTGGTAGGGGAGCTAATAATGGGATTGCTGCTGACATGAGGACGATGTTTACTGACCTCATGAGAGAGATGCTTAGGGATGTGCAGAGGGCAGCTCCCAATGGTGGAAATGGTGGTGGTCCAATAGTGCAGGCGCCAAGAGTCGACTTCGCCAAGCTGAATAAGGATTATACTAGTCTTGGTGGGAAGTCATTCCACGGAACGGAGTCGGCTACGGATGTTCAAGATTGGTTGGATAGTTGCGAACGTATCTTCGAGGATTTGGGTATCGAGGATGCAATGAAGAGAAAGCTAGCGTCCCGTCAGCTGCAAGGGCGGGCAATGAATTGGTGGAATGCTATAAAGGCAGCTACTCCCGAAGACCAGATTACTTGGGAGCAGTTTAAGGCTCGCTTTAGTGAGAAGTTCATCCCAGCTGCTCAGAAGTCAATGTTGTTTAAGAAATTCTTGGAGCTCAAGCAGAATGGCAGGGCTGTCTCGGAGTATATTGCTGAATTTGACACTTTGTCAAAATATGGGTTATCTCTTATAGATACTGCCGAGAAAAAGAATGAGAAATTTATAACTGGTTTGGATCAATACTTAGGGGAAAAACTTATTAACCACATCGATGAGACGTTTGAATCGATTGTGGGGAAAGCATTAAGATCAGAAAGTCTCTACCCTAAGTCGAAGACTGAGGTTGCATCTGCAGAAGAGCCAAAGCCACAAGCAAGTGGTGGGGGCAAAGGTGGTTCCCAGAATAAGAGAAAGCAGAACCAGGCTAAGGATGGCCAAAAGAAAAAGAATAAGCAAGATGTGGAGTGCTTCAGCTGTGGTAAGAAGGGCCATTATGCTAGTAATTGTCGGGCCAAGCCAGCGGATAGGAAGTGCTTCAACTGTGGCCAAATGGGACATCACAAGGACAAGTGTCCGCAACCCCCCTAAAGAAAAGCAAATGGTGAAAGCATATGCCCTTAATGCTATTCCTTCTTCGTCGAATGCCCCAACAGCGGCGGAGAAGGGAAAGAATGTCGTCATTCAAGGTATGCTTTCTGTTTATGATGTTCCTGTTAGAGTTTTGTTTGATACCGGAGCCTCCAGTTCTTTCATATCTAGTGACTTGGTAGATAGGTTGGGATTGGAGCCCGAGATTGTCGATAGACCTTTAGTAGTGACGAACCCGATTGGTGGTTCGACTAGCCTTAGCATGATTTGTCGTAATGTGGTCTTATCGAGTCATGGATGCATGTTTGTTTGTGATTGCTTTGTTTTGGGCTTTACTGGGTTTGGCATTATTTTGGGAGTAGATTGGCTCCAAAGATACGGGGTGGTGGTAGACTGTGAGGGCTTGTTGGTGACAGCTAGAGCGGATAATGGGCGGAGGATAGTGTTTGGTGGTCTACCCAGTAAGGGGGTATTGGCTAGTTTTCTAAACTCCCTCGACATTCCGCATAGTGAGTTGTCAGGTTTGCCCGTGGTTGGCCAGTATCCGGATGTTTTCGAAGAAGTGACCGGACTTCCACCACACCGAGAGATTGAGTTTCGTATTGATTTGGTAAAAGATGCCAGACCTATAGTGATGCCACTTCGTCGTATGGCACCAAGGGAGCAGCGAGAGCTCGAGGTGCAAGTCAGCGATCTTTTGAAGAAGGGATTTATCAGAAGGAGTGTTTCTGAATGGGGAGCACCAGTTGTGTTTGCTACCAAGGCGGATGGTTCCCTTCGTTTGTGTGTAGACTACCGCGAGTTGAATAAAGTGACGAGGAAGAACAAGTATCCTCTACCGCGGATAGATGATTTGTTTGATCAGTTGAGTGGCGCGAGAGTATTTTCTCAGTTGGATCTCGCGACAGGTTTTCATCAGCTTAGAGTGGAAGCTGAGAGTATAGCTAAAACGGCATTTCGAACGCCGTCTGGATTTTATGAATGGTTGGTTATGCCATTTGGGCTGACGAATGCCCCGGCATATTTTGTGGACCTTATGAATAGGGTATTCAGAGATCAGCTGAATAAGTCTGTCCTTGTGTTCGTTGATGATATTTTGGTCTATTCGAGGACAGAGGAAGAACACAAGGAACATTTAAGAGTAGCGATGGAGGTGTTGAGAAAACACCAATTGAAAGCAAAGTTTTCTAAGTGTCACTTCTGGAAGAGGGAAGTGAGGTTCTTGGGTCATGTTGTATCAGAGAGTGGTATTGCCGTGGACCCAGCAAAGGTGGCTACGGTACAAGATTGGCCTACGCCCAAGAATGCAACAGATGTAAGAAGTTTCTTGGGATTAGCGGGATATTATCGTAAGTTTATCCAAGGTTTCTCCAAGATAGCAGCACCGTTGACTCAGTTGACAAAGAAGAATCAAGCTTTTGTCTGGGATGAAAGGTGCGAGAATGCATTCAGAAGTCTAAAGGACAAGTTGACAAGCGCACCAGTGTTAGTCATTCCTAAAGGGGATGAAGAGATGACGGTATACACGGACGCCTGTGGTACCGGACTGGGTGCTGTATTGATGCAAGGCGGTAGGGTTGTAGCTTATGCAAGTCGGCAATTGAAACCGCACGAGAGAAGATACCCTACCCATGATTTAGAATTGGCAGCGATCGTGTTCGCGTTAAAGATGTGGAGACACTATCTCTTGGGAGAAAGGTTCGAGCTATTTACGGATCATAAGTCGTTAAAGTATCTATTCTCCCAGAAGGATTTAAATCTCCGTCAGCAGAGATGGTTAGAGTTCTTAGCTTCCTATGATTTTGACATCGCATACACACCAGGAAAGGGCAATGCGGTGGCTGATGCATTGAGTAGAAGACATGCCAGCTTGGGGGCTATGTTCCTTGAATGGAAGCAACTGGAGTTTATCGCGGGGTTTGATTTCAGACCAAAGTGCGAATTGGATCCAGAAATGTTAGCAAGTTTGACGATCAGACCCACTTTGATTGAGCGGATCGGCTCTAGTCAGAGGGACGATCCTAACCTATTGGAAATCATCTCCAAGTTAGAGATGGGTATCGATGAGGAGATGAACAAGTATGGGCTTGATCGAGATAGATGGCTTAGAAAGGATGGAAAGCTTGTTGTACCCAATGTCAATGGATTGAGAGATGAAGTGCTTAGAGAATGTCATCACTCAAAGCTGACTATACACCCCGGTGGTAATAAGATGTATCGAGATATGAAGCAGACTTACTACTGGGAAGGAATGAAACGAGACGTTGGGAAGTTTATATCCAAGTGCATGAATTGCCAGCTAATTAAAGCCGAGCAAAAGAAGCCTAGTGGGTTGTTACAGCCCTTGGAAATTCCCGAATGGAAATGGGAGCGAGTCTCGATGGATTTCATCGATGGATTACCAAGGACTAGATCGGGATATGACAGCATTTGGGTAATTGTAGATCGACTGACCAAAAGTGCAAGGTTTATACCAGTTAAATCGACTAGAACGGCGGCTAAGTTAGCAGAATTGTATATGAAGTGGGTAGTGAGATTTCATGGAGTACCTAAAAGCATTGTGAGCGACCGAGACCCATTGTTCACTAGTGGGTTTTGGAGGAGCTTGCAAGAGGCGCTAGGGTCAGAGTTACATCTCAGTACCGCATATCATCCTCAGACCGACGGTCAGACGGAAAGGGTGAATCGTATTTTGGAAGATCTCTTGAGAGCATGTATATTGGATTTTGGAGGATCATGGGATGACCATTTGCATCTAGTAGAGTTTGCATATAATAATAGCTACCAATCCAGTATCGGTATGGCTCCGTTTGAAGCTTTGTACGGAAGGCCGTGTAACTCACCATCATGTTGGATAGAGACTGGCGAGAAGTTTATGCTTGGACCAGATGTGGTGAGGGAAACTTCAGATAAGATCAAGATCATTCAGCAACGAATGAAGGCAGCCCAAGATAGACAGAAGAGTTATGCTGATAAGAGAAGAAGAGACTTAAAATTCTCCGTTGGTGACTTGGTGTTTGTCAAGATTTCCCCGTTGAAGAGCGTAATACGATTTGGCAGGAGAGGCAAGTTGGCACCAAGATTTGTTGGCCCATTCCCTGTTCTTGAACTAGTCGGGAATTTGGCATATAGGATTGACTTACCAGAGAAGATGGCGGGAGTTCATAACGTATTTCATGTTTCCCAGCTAAGGAAGTTCGTTCACGACTCAGATATAACCATTCCACCTGATCAGTTAGAGGACTTCGAAGTAGAACCCGAGGCGGTTGGGAACCGCAAGCCGGCCCGTATTGTCGAGTACGACATGAAACAACTTCGAAGGAAGGCGGTGAAGCTAGTCAAGGTACAGTGGAGCGAGGACGAGAGTGATTGTACTTGGGAAACAGAGGAGGACATAAGGAAGAAGTATCCAGAACTCTTTGTCTGGTAAGATTTTGACTTCGATTTAGTTTTTCCGCATGCTAGGATAGGCTTGTTTGCTTGTTTTCCATATTTGATTGTTGTATATGGTTGTTAGGCATGCGGGATCCTTTGTATGTTTTGGGTTAAGGAATTTCGGGGGCGAAATTTCTTAAGGGGGGAAGAGTGTAACGACCCGCGTTCTACGCATCATAGGATCGTGGAATATTTATTTCTTTCACATACGAAGTCGTATGGTCATGTAACTTTGGGAGACGACTATTGGGGCCATTTCCCATGTTCATGATTTTTCTCGATTTTTAAATGACCATTTTACCCCTAGTTGGCACTGTTTTGGCCATAACTTTTGACTGGAAATGAATTTTGACCTGAAACCACTTCCATTGGCTTTGAATGATAGTTTCTCTTTCCGTAGAGTGGTCACATTAGCCAAACGGACTCACCGTTTGGGAGATATGGCTGAAACAAGTTTCAGATGGAGAAAGACAGCTTAATTGGGCTTAACCGGGTAATTAGCAGCTAGGCCCAAGGGGAATTTCGGGTTTAGAGGTATAGGAGGACTGGTTAGGGTTAGGTTATCACTTTCATTTTCAGTTTTGAGCCGCCACAAACCTTCTTGACACCTTAGTAATGGCTTCCTACGTCTAAAACACCCAAAATCACTCTCTAATTGAAGATTAGGCTTAGCAACACCAAATTAAGGAGAAAAAGCACCAAAGCAAGGTTAGAGCTGCTGTTAGACACCAGTTTTCGCCCCAAATCAGAGGAGTTTCAGTTCTGAGGATTTCATTTGTGGCCAAGGTGAGTGATAACATCATTTTGACACTAATTACGGTTAATTAAGGGTAATTAGTGAAGATTAGCGAATTTATACACCAATAAATTCTGGAAAAATTCTTAAAATTCTAAAATAATGTTTTAAGACTCTGTTAGAAATTTGAGATAATTTCGATGTGTTTTGTTAATTGTATGCTTAAACTTGATTAAGAGTGCTTAAGGGAAAATATGAAGTTTTAGCTACTTTTGATCCATTTTGATTCATTTGAATTGTTGGTGGTTGTTTGTGGTTGCTATTACATGTTGCTATGACTTTGTGGTATGTTTCATGATTGATTAGAGTAGCTAAATCGCTCGAAAACGTCGTCGAACGGCGTAGAAAGCTTGCTGGAAAATTGCAGAAGTGTGCAGGTTCCGAACCGGTTCGGATCGGAG
Organism: Allium sativum; assembly: GCA_030737875.1. Lineage (NCBI taxonomy): Eukaryota > Viridiplantae > Streptophyta > Magnoliopsida > Asparagales > Amaryllidaceae > Allium > Allium sativum. The sequence continues at coordinate 169,956,018 of CM060923.1, forward strand.
AAAGGGGTCGGATCGGACTAGGGAACTGACCAAGGGAATCCGAACTGGGTGAGGACTTGCCATTGGAAGAAGTTTGGCAGGAAGGAAGGCCATTGCTTAGAGTTGGAGTTGGACAGGAGATCGGATCGGAGCGGTGGAGCGGATCGGATCGGAGTAAGCTAGGGAACGGAGCGGATCGGATCGGAAGAGAGATTGGAGGCCAGATCGGATCGACTTGGAGATACAGGGCTCGGATCGGAAGCAAAGAAGAAATAAGCTAGGGATTGGAGCGCTGGAGAGAAGGATACCCGACCCGACCTGGAGGAGGACCCCGACCCGACCCGGAGCGAAGTGCCCGACCCGAAAAGACAAGGAGAAGGAACCGAACCGAGCATGGGTGACCGAACCGAACCGAGCATGGGTGACCGAACCGAACCGAGCATGGGTGACCGAACCGAACCGAGCATGGGTGACTGAACCGAACCGAATTTTAGAGCTGCTACTGCACGACAACTTTTCTGAAGACCCACTCCAATTCAACCAAACCCGAGATGCAAAGGAAGTCCAAATGAGAAGTTAGAGCTTAAGATTCAGATGGGAATCAACGAGTTCACTTCATGATTGGGCTTTGCTGCGGGACGCGTGCTAAGGAGTTATCGTCACCTATAGCTTTGGACCACTATGGTAGGAGGTACGAAGGCGGATTCAGGGCCATTATGGCATTGGTAGAACCAAGGGCTATGACCAATGAAGTGGGTCATTGAAATGTTTGGTCATGACTCCAAGTGTTTGGCTTGGTCACAGCAGGGTTTCTACAAGTCGGGATTCGTCGTTACCTCAGTTTGTCTAGTGTTCCAAAGTGGTAGATGTCGTACGCTTTACGCACTGAGTGAGAGACGTGAGGATGGTTGCCATGGATGATTTGTTTGCTATCATTATGACATGCACACCCCACCCCCGTATTCTTACACTATTTATTATGGCACCTTGGAGTATTGTACGGTATGTGGTACTAACTCTTTGGTTGCAGGTCCAGGTTCAGGTATGGTTTAGTATACCTGTTGTTATTCTGTTTAGATGCTTATCGCTCATACCAGGCTTTATGTCTGACCCAGAGTTTTATGTCTCCTCTTATTACTCTGGGTGCTCACACGAGCAGACTAGAGGCAGGTTAGCTGGTGATGCACGGGTAGATGATCCGGAGACGAGCAGGAGGCTTCCACGTAATATATATAGTATTCTCCCTGTATTGTTGAAGATCACTGCTTGGGCATTGTTGGTGTATCTTCTACTTCAGCTTTCTTTTGTTTAGAGACAGTAAATTTGGAAAATTGTAATAAGCTGTATTTGGATTTCCGCTGCTTTGAGATTGATGTTGGTTTTAGTTATCAGCTTATGCACTGTCTCGCCTGTTTTATGTCAAGTACATTATTATTATATTTTATCCCATGCGCTGTGAGACATTCTACAGGTTCCTTGACTAGTTCATTCTCCTCTTTCCTCTTCTTATGACGACCGTCTTGTGCTAGTCGGGCATGTGTACAGCGCACTTCTGGAGGAAATGCAGGCTGGTGCGAGGCGGGCCGTCACAATTAAAGACCACAGATCTTTATAAAACGGAAGAACTACTTAAATCTCTAATTTATAGCTAGAGATATATTGTAGTTCTATCATGATTGGAATCTACGGATTTCAAGGACTACTCGCTACTTATCTATAAGGTGATACCTAGGATGTAGTAGGAGGGTACCTTCGGTTCATCCTGATCCTTGATGGCTTGTATGGACGAGTGTCTGACAGGGTATTTCTTAAGAATCACGTACACTGATATTTACAAACGAATTCTGTTATTGGCGGAGAGGGGCACTTCTCTTAGCTTAACAACCAGAGTATTTTTTCGAACGTCAATTAGTGATTTGGAAGATCTAACAATGTGACATTCAAATTGTTGGTGATGTGATGTTCTAAAGGTAGTTTTAAACTTCAAGCCTCTACAACTAGGAAATGGTATAAAATCGGGTAGGTCGCATGGCTAAGTGGGTCGCACCCAAGTAGGGTGTATAATCACCTATCTAGAGATTTCATTTCATTCTTTAATCTATTCGATGTTGTCCCTTTCAGGAAACGATGGTTTGAGCCCAACCGTTGGTGATATACATTCGACACACTCAAGCGAAATGAGTGGCCGGTCATGTTTAGCCTAGGTTGCAAGATGTTCTTGTTGAACCCAGTGTATTCCTCTCTAGAGATACACTGTCGGAAGGTGGTCCCATACCTTGCCAATTGAAAATCCAATCTCCAATAAGTGCCCGCGGTTTTTGATTATATACTATATATGTTGAACGTGAGATGAAAACGTTCCGCTAGATTGATATTTATTTGTGTTTAGACACTATTATAATATCATAATAAGAAATGGTTTCTAAAAAGAAATGGTTTGACTTTAAAATCAAGTTGGGTGATGTTTTTAAACTTAGCGAGTTTTCTCACTCTGGTTCACCAGACTGATCCGACATTTTGTAAATGCTCGGATTAGACCGGGTCGTACAGGTTTAGGTTATCGGATGCTGTGAAGTCCGAAGATATGCTGAAGGAGTTCAGACCTATGATATCTAGTTTTATTTACTGTGTGTTGTATATGATAACATATTATGATAACTATCCGGATGTGTTGATGTACTCTGATGATTGTAAGTTTTTATTTCAAAGCTCTCAATAAAGTTTTGTTTCTATTCTATTTTATGCTACTGCAATGTGAGACTCTGATGTTGTTGTATTCTTCTTCTTCTTTTATTCTAATATTTCTTTCTTTCTTATCTCACCCTCTATCTTATTTCATTAACTATTTGGTGTTTTCGATACTAGAGTTTTGGCAAGTGATACGAGTTTTTGTATTATTGCTGGAATTCGGGCGTCGAATCCGTCGGGTTGTTAGACCACCACTACACTTCAACAGTACCTATAAATACCCCCATATTTCACACATGGAGGAGGAGGCAAATTTCTACCTCCGAGGGCCGCTATTTCATTTCTTCACCACTCTAAACTTCTCCAACCTCCATTAATGGCTTCTCAAGCTTAATCCATCCTTCTCCAATGACAAATTGATCAAATCTTCTCCAAACTCCATTAAAAATCTCTCAAGCTCAATTCATGCTACTCTAATCTCCATTAATTCTCTCAAACCTTGGTTCAACACAAAATCATTATGGAACCAATTAATATCATCTACATGTTCAAGTGATTGAAAACCTACACAACAACGATCACAGATCAAGAGATCTCGCCGATTTCTTCATGAATTCAAGTGAAATCTAGAGCAAAAAGAGAGAAATATCACAAATGTGTGAAAGCAATGAAATCGTGTACTTTGTAAATTCAAAAGTGATATTGAAAATTGCTACCATAGTGGACGTAGGACGATACTAGGCCGAACCACTCTAAAATCCCATGTTTTTTTTACTTGTTTCAATATTTCGTGGCTCCATATTTTCAAATCCTACTTTTGTGAAGTGTTACATAAACACCTTGAGGTGTTGTGATCATTTTTTATTTCAACAAAAATATTGAATATTTTATTTGTTTAAATGTTCAATTTGTGAAGTTTAATCATAAAATTCCTTTTAACCTTAAGTTTATGATAGAAAGATATTCTGATATTATTTTAATAATTTCAGAGCCTTCTTAAATTATATAATGTATATAAGGTACTTAGTTTTATTTGGTTATAAACATAGATATGTGTTTTCTTGAAAAAATTATTTTTGTAATCATATTTATATGTTATAAATGAGTTATTTGATATAATAATAATAAGATTTAAATATTCATGTTTTAAATCATATGATTTGATGTTTAATAAAAGAAATTACTAAATAAATGGATTTTAGAATTTTATATTTTATATTATATAAAATGTGATTTGATGTTTATTATGAAATAAGTGAATTATATTTAAGTTATGATTTTAAAATACTTGATTTGATGGTTAATAATTTAAAATGCATGATTTGATTTTTATTTATATAAGAAGCAAAAATATATTTTATAATTTTTTACTTTATTATTAATTTTTTATATATAGTGTATTAGTATAATAAATTTTAATGCATTTTGATTCGACTTATAACATAAAAATATTTAAAAGGGGAACATAGTAATTACCTTAACGACTAAATTAGTACTAAGTGGACAATACTTTTTCTTACACTTAACTCTCATTATATGAGATGTACTTACTAGTACATGAGTGAGTTGTAATGAAATGATGGTAAAGGGCAAATAAGTCTTTCATTTAATTTATTTAATTATATTTTTTAACATATACATTTTCTTTATATACATGTTACTCCCCATTTTATTCGGTTGTCCTTTGCTCCTCTTTTATTTCCCTTCTAACCATGGAAGCAATTAAGAAAAAAAAGTGATACTTGTAACAACTTGAAATTTCTAACAATTTTTAAATAAGGCGGCAAACTGAAATATAACTTTTATTTTTAAATTTTAATTTATTTTGAATGTTTATATTCAATTTCTGAATATAAATTTAGAACATGCGTGCCTACGTTGAATAATAAAATCAATATTAATCGTTAATTTAAAAGTTGATTGTTTTGAATTGACATGAAATCGATTAATATCAAAACATTGAAATGTTAATGTTAAAAATATAATATATTATATAAAATTAATTAAAATAATTTTATAATGAAAACGTCAAATTTCGCTCGCTTCATTTTAATTGATTTATACGATTGATTTACGGTAGCGATAACTGATACATCACAAATTAACGTTAAAATATAAATCTAAAAAATTATATTTGAGATACGTTAACTAAACATAGCGTAAAATAAATTTTGTTTAAAATATGTAAATTTGTTTAGTTCGTGTATTTAGATAAGTTTGAATAAATTGTTTTAAAAATAAATTATTGTTGGAACTTAAGCATTTTCTGCCTAAAATACTAGACCATTTTTGAAACAAGGCCGTACTTTTTATTTCATGAAATTAAGATGTTTATTGCTTCGTATCTTTAATTTCGACTGAAAAACGCACAAAATCGATTTACTTACATATTTTTTTTACAACCTTTATTTCCAGCTATTTCTTTTTTTACCTATACTTATTCTCAAGTAATACGCATCTTGAATTTTGTAGTTTTAGTTTTGGAATATTTAAAAACTAGGATACTTAAAGTTTTCACTGGTTCGTCCATAAAATAAATGGTCGTTGTTTTTCACTTACCCTCATTATTCTTTTTAACTCTCGGACGCACGTTTCCCTTCCATTACTTCCTTTTCTTCTATTTCAAAAGACTAAGCATCCTCCTTCTTTCTTTAGTCTTCTTCACTAGAAAAAAACTCTTTGTTTATATTAAAAGCTTTTTCATCTCTTCTTCATTACGCACTTGGAGCCATATATTGCAAATCATGAAAAACCCATTCCATACTTTTTCCCCGCAACCTCTTTCCCTTTTTCATGCAAGAGCTTGTACCACCTTTGCTTATTTCTCTTCAATTCATGTAATATGTAACGGTCTGGATATTTTGAACAATTTATTTTAATATTTAATATTGATTTAAATTGTTGAGTTGATAATATAAATCGATTTCTATATTGAGTTGTCGATTTATTAATCAAAATACGATTTATTTCAAATATAAATAATCATTGTAATACGAGAATCTGAAATAATTCAATTCAAATTTAAAACTGAGTCAATAATAATTCGGACGATTTATATCAATTTTATTTGAAATATAAATGATAATAATAATTTATTATCAAGAAATTAATTTTTGTGAATTTAATTTATATCGAATTAAATTAATATCTTCTCTAGATGATCAAATAATGCTTCGAAACTCGTCCCAGTGTGTCCAGAATAGTGGTATAACCTTAGGATTGTCGGTTGTTGCATTTAAATAGGAGTTCGAAAACACGCGAGATTTTAAAAGAGTTGAAATCACCTCAGTTCAAAATAAAATATCATTCCTTCCTCCTTAAGCTAATGGAGAGTACACTGTAAACCTATTCGATCACCAACCCTATCAGTACCTTGCGCATACCTCAACTGCTTAATACTGAAGTATTCTCAAATTATATAAACGCGACTGCCTTCCCTTTGGTCCTTTTTATTTTTGTTCTCTGTAAATCGAATTCCAAGCTTTAACAGAAATCAAATGTTGACTTCTTCATTTAAAAAAAATCAACATCGTAATCAGAATCACGATGTTCCCAAAAGCGTGAAGCGATCGTGAACTATGAGGCTGATGGAATCGCAATTTCAAAACATCGCTGCAAAATCCTTGGGTTCGACATCTTAGCGGAGGCGCTCACGCGGGTTACGAATTTGAGTTTATGGCTGAAATCGCAATTCGCCATAGTAGTTTGGGGATTTTTGATTTTTGGTTGCGATGATATTGGGAGGAGGAGCTCTGGGGGATCGCGATGGGTGTATACTAGTCAAAGCCGCGGGGAAGAGGTAGTGCATGGAGTTAGGGCTTCCGATCAAAGTTGGGGTTATGCATATTTGTTTGGTCATGGGGAGGAGGATGTTAACAAGTCGACGCTGATAATGGTTGATGGCTGTGATGGGGGGTTGTGACTCTGGAAAAATTTGAGGTAGGCTACATGTGATGTTTTTCTGGAGGGTTCAAGGTGGCTGATTATATACACATTGATGTACTTCCTGGTTGTGAAGCAGTATGTGAGTACTGAAGGTGTTCTGGAGTAAGGCAGGGACTGTCTAGGTTTGTTTAGCTACAGAAGGGGATTTATTTTGCTTGTTCAAAATCGAGGTGAGAAGGTCAGTTTTCTTCGTTTGTCTGCAGTAATGTCGTGAGGAATAAAGTTAAGGAATTTAAGGTAATTTAGTAATTAATTTAAATTAATTCGTTTAATTTTATATGATAAAAATCTTATAATGTGATGTATTTAATTTATACAAGGTTGGAAAATCGTGAAGTAACACATTTGGAGTCAATCAGAGTTGATCATGATTTAATTAAAATCGAACGGTATTCGATTTAATTTAAATTGGGATATTCGGCAAAAACAAAATCAATGTGAGTAATTCTCATTCAGAAATTTATTAAAATTATTTTTATCGTTAAAAATAATTGTTGGTTGTTTGGATGCGTTTAAATATTTGTGTGGCTATTATATATATTAGTTATTTAGGCTTGGTATTTGTGGCTATTATATATATATATATATATATTGGTGGTTGGATATTTCTCGCAGTACCATTAGAGGATTCCCGCAGTATCATTATGATCAGCATAGATATATGTTAATTTATGCACCTATATTTTATCTTTTTTGTATATAAATAAATGTTACGCTGGGTATTTTCTTGTTGTTTTTATAGATATGTTGACCAGACCTCATCATCCTTAAAAGTGAAGAATAAATGCCATTTACTTGAAGAATTGCATAAGAGCTTTCATTGGAGACTAGATGTGTTCACATTGGTCACATTAGAAGAAGAATGGTAGAAAAGATCTCAAAAGATGTCATTGGAAGATGTTTGTGTTCACATTAGCCACATGGAAGATATGGAAGATTTTTCTTATATGCTTTTGGAGTCTAACATGAGTCCATGTTTGGAAGAATTAATCACATGCAAATCTTTTGTCAATCAATTAGCCACATGGAAGATTTGGAAGATATGGAAGGTATTCACCATGATATGCGCAGATATTCTTAGAGACTATTTCCAAACAAGCTTAGTCAAGAAAGGCATGTGATATGATAATAATTCTTGGAAAAGAGGCCCATATATTCATACAAATCTGATTAGCGTTTGGCCAATTTCACCTATAAAAACACATGTATACCCATTGTAACAAATATCCTATCCTATCCTATTCTATATTCTCTTCTCCATTAATAACAGTTCTTCTTCTTTTTATTATTTCTGCATTTTTTCTTTTTCTTAGCAATCGGTGTTGTCTTCACAATTAGTTTTGGAAGAACACCAATTGTATTTTACATTCTTTTTGTAAGTGATTAGTCGTTTGATTAGTTTCAATGACAATCCTAATTTACTTTTTGTTGTTCTTCTTATTCTGCACTTTTATTTTCTGCCTTGTTGTTCTTGTTTTGCAATTTACTTTCTTTAGTGATTAATCGTTGATTAGATTCAACGATAATCCTAAGTTCGCAATTTCAATTTGTTTTTATTTCAAAAAAATCTCCAGGCTTCGTCTAACTCGCCCAAGAGATTAGATAAATAATTTAATTTTAATTTACCTCCATGTGTTCGACCTGTATGCTACACACCTGTGCGCTTGCAGAATTTTATTACAAATATCGCGCTTTTCTAGCGTCGATCAAGTTTTTGGCGCCGTTGCCGGGGAGGTAACAATTGAATTTTATTATTTATTTAATTTCTGATTCGTGTTAGTTTTTTTTCTTTTTGTTTGATTTTGTAAAAAAAAAATCTTGCCAAATTTTCTTTTATTTTCCTATTGTTTTCTTGTAGATATATATAGATAAAAATCTTGATTAGTTGATTGTGTATCACATACTGATATCATAATCTCTAAGACATGGAAAAAAATCTTGCCACTTTTTCTTTTAATTTTCCTTCTTTTTTTTCATTTATTTCTTTCCTTTTTTATTTTGCATTTCTTCCAATCTAATTCCTTCAAGAAGAAAAAAAATATACAAAAAAAGAAAGTTGCTAATTTTTCTTCAATTTCTTTCCATCTTTCTACCACCTTGCTGATTTTCACATTTTTCTTTTCCCTTTCCTTTTCTTTTTATTTGTTTCCATCTTTTGTCTACAACTTTCTTAAAAAAAAACTTTTGCAATTTCTTCTCTGTCTACTTTGATTTCTTTCTTGTTTTTGTCTGCTTTTATTTCTTTCCTCAATTTCTTCCACCATTCCTCTCTACTCAAAAAAACCTTGCTTTTTTTTCTCTTATTTCCTTCCTCTTTTAATTTTTTTTCCTCTTTTGTTTGGGTTTTTACCATTCATTTCTTTCCCTTTCTTCTTGTTCAAATTTTCATATAAAAAAAACTTGCATTCTTTTTTTTTTATTTCTTTCCAATTGCATTTCTCATTCACCTCCTACAATCTCTCTTTCCATTTTTCTTCATTTATTTCTTTCCGGCTCTCTCCTTCATTAAAAAAAATCAACTTTCAATTTTCCTTTATTCTTTCCATCTTTCCACTTTCTTTCCAATCATCTACATTCTTTTTCTTTTTACAAATTTCAAAAAAAAAAAAAAAAGATTCCTCTTTTGCAATTTTTTTTTCCTTTCTTCTTTTGTCTTTCTTGTTCTCAATACATTTGATTTCTATTCTTCTCTTACAAATTCACTTTCTTTTCAAAAAAAAAAATCCTCTTCTAATTTTACAACAATAAACAAAAGAAAAAAAAATTCTTTCTGTTTTTGTCTTCTCTTTTATTGCTTTCCCTTCTCAATTACTTTCCTTCCTTCCTTTACAATTCTCTTTCTTTCCTGAAATCTCTCTTCCCATTTTTTTTTTTGTCATTTGTTTCTTTCCTATTTGTCCACTTTTTCAACAATAATAAAAAAAGGGAAGGTCATAAAAAGATTCAGTTTTTTTTTTCAATTATTTTTCCCTGTTTCATTTCTTCCCTCAAATCAAATACCCCTTCCTCTCACATAATCTCATTTCACCACAGTTTTTTTTTCAATCCACACTTCAGCACCATCTTCTCCAAAAAGTTAGCTTCTTTTTTTTTTTTTTGTTAATTCCTTTGTTTCTTTTTCTTGTGCTTTTTTTTGTTACTCAATTCATTCAAAAAAAAAACCACAAAAAAAAGAGATTTCGAACTAAGGACAAGGTGACTGGAGTTCAAGCAACAAATCAAGATTTCAGAAATCAAAAGAAATTGCAAATAGTGAGATTTCAATCATTGACGCTACTCATTTTTTCTGGATGGACAGCCATACCCCACTGTAAATTTCTTTTAACTCTACAGGTGCTCTGCTGCAAAGAAAAAAAATATAAACAATTGTTGTAAAAAAATTCTGCAGGGGCAGCGGCTTGCTATGTACAATTTTTAATTTTCTGCAATTTATTCTGTGACTGTTCTATGACTGAATTTTCTGAATTTATTTGGTGAGGAACGAATTTCCATTGCTACTATCATCAATCACGTCGTTTTTCAACAATAAAATTTTGATTTTTCAAAATAATATAATTGAAAAGTGGTGTTTTGTGAAGTTGACTGTCTCGTATAATTAGATCGCGAATATATATTAGTTCAATTTATAGAACTTTTAGCAAAAGAGGTTGCATACTACCCGTAAAACATTGGTCGTATCCCTTAGTATTTATACAATATGTGAACGGCCATAAGACCCTCTTCCCCCTTCCAATTGAGTCAGTTAATTAATAGAGCACAACTCATTATTTTATATTATTTTGAATTGAGAATAATTTCTGTCTTGTCGTGATTTCATTTCAAATGTCTGATTCAAAAAAATCTTTGAGAGAATAATGGGATAATAGTCGAAGTAGACGTCCTCTTGAAGAGTATGATTTTGAATTACAACTCATAAAGCAAAATTTTCCAAAATTTCGCGAGCCAAATGTCAACAATTTTCAAAATTTTCAAAATGACCAACATTTTCAAAGTTATGATCGAAATGACGACTTCAATTCAAATTTCAATAATTTTGATTATGGGCCACATCCACATCAAAACGGCTTTGAATCGCAACATACCTTTGATCAACATCAATATGGGGGTGGGAAACCAATTCGGAAATAATTCTGAAAATGATTTTCAAATCGATCAAAATTTTCAAAATTACAACCCATATCCACATTTTGAATATGACCAAAATTGTAATTTTCCCCCGAATTTCGACAGTTTTGGTTACGAACATAATTTTCAAAATCAAAATGATTTCCAATACCATTTTTCTGAAAATTCAAACAACCACCACATTGGAAATAATTTTGATTGTGAAATTGATGTGGACTACAATTTTGAGAATCAAGAAATCCAAAATGAGAGCTCTCAAATCAACGATTCTGAAGAATGTCACTTTGATGAGAGGGCAGAAAGGCTAAATAAAAAGATGGATGAACTTCTTTGTTTAATGGCGTCTTATAAAGAACAACTCGAGCAACAAAATCAAATTCAAACATGCGATGAATCAGAAAATAATCCAATTTCTACTGACATTGAAAATTTTCAAATAACGACTTTGGAAATTGTGAATAATCATCTTGCTGAAGTTTTTCAAAATTCAACAAATGATTTGGACTTCAACTCTTTTCAGAAAAAAGATTTAAGTTTAGATTTTGATCTTCCTCTTCCGGGTTGCGAGAAACTTGAAAATTTTGAAATAGAACGAAATAAAAATGTTGAATTTTTCAATTCGAATTTGGAAAAGGATTTTAATGAACATGAATTCCTTGGATTGTACGAGGATGAGTTGCCAAATGAGGAAGAAGTGGATTCACGTCACGAGTTCGAAAATTTTAACTTTGAGAAAATTTCAAACGAACTTGAAATTGTCAATGTCGAAAAAACGTTGTAAATTGAGAAATGTGATCACATAGTCTTGAACAACACTCAGATTTCAGATTTCACTGAATTTATATACGATCACAAATTTTTGAAAAATTACACAGATAAATTTATTGAACACATGAACTATTTTTGGAATGTTAGCTTTGTTGAAAAACTTCATGTTAGGACGACCCTGAACATTCATTTACTGGACTATAAATCGAGATATAAAGATGAGATGGTTTTCAAAAACTCTTGCTTCTTAGAAAACATGCCTAGACATAGTGGGAATGGGACTCATAGGGCAAGAACCAAGTGTGGGGGAAAAAGTTGGTGGCAATCCTTGCGTCGCATGCATCGCAAACACATTTATCATTGTACATATGATCCTTTCTTACATATATTTAAATTGCATTTCGTTTTACAAATCATTTTACATTTAATCCATCTTTGGGTTCTATCTTTCACATTTAGGAAACGTGTTTACAGTGTGGATACTGTTTAGTTCTAGTGTGGGGGGGAGTCTGCATTTCACTCATTTTCGTTTTTTCTTAATTTTTCTTTCTTTTTCAATTTCATCCATTTAAATAGGACCATCATGCATTTTAGACTGTAGTAACATGCCATTTTTTTTGAAATACGACTCATTTTAGATTTGATACAACAAAATAAGTTAAGGATTATTAATCAGTTGATATTATTTTTTTCTCTCAGCTTAGATCAAATAAGAAATATAATGAAAAGTTTAATTTTGAGGGATAATAGTGTAACCGGTACATAGGGAGATTCTTAGGTGATGGCCATGAAATCTATTCTATATTGTAGACTTTGTTTAAATAAGTGGAGGACTTAAAATACTTATATTGGCTTTTCGAATCTTTAAAACTAAGTTGTGTTAAGTTGAATTCGCGTAACTCTCTTTTGTGCTTAAATTTTCAATAATAATAATAGTAATCCAAGGGTATCCAACATTGCTTGTATATCTAGCGTTGGTGTGCAAACCCGCCAAGCTCTATCCGACATGTTGTTGACAATGTCAGCGTTGGAATATCTTGGTCTCATTTTATGAGATTGGACACCTAAGGATTACCGACATGTTGTTGACAAAGTCAGCGTCGGTCTGCATAATCCTCCAAGCTCTGTCCCAACTCTCCGTCAGTCCGCAAGGCAGTGTATGGGTGGTATACCTCGGTCTTTTTAGTTAGGTGTATGTAATTAATCGTAAATTTCAATTTTTATAGAGATGGAGAATAAGCGATGATGCCCAAACACTTCTTGACCTTATTGATTTGACTAGCCATACACAAGGAAATTAGAATACCACTTTACAAACTATGCCAAGCAAACTAAGAATCTATTTCATGGCTGCACTATGTTATCGACCAAACCAACTGGCCAAACTAGAGTTTAACATTGTAAACTTGAATTATATTGAAAATTTGTGACAAGTTGAGGTATCTAAAATAAAATCAACCGATTAGAAATTGTTAACTTAAATTGTTGTACCACTTCCCGAAACAAGTCATGTTTTCATTTTTTGTTTTCAATTGCATAAGTCCTCTGCATTCATGTAGTTTCATTAGAACCATATCATACTGCATTTGGATTTTATGGGTAGTATCTGCTGAAACCCTCACGAGACACTACTCGTCCTACTAGGGACACCTAGAGGTTTAACGGCTTGTTGCATACGCTCAATGCAATCGTGTTTCCTACGAAAGTGTGACCTATCTAGTTAGTTTTTCATTTTTTTGTTTTACTCGAGGACGAGTAAAAGATAAGTGTGGGGTTATTTGATCAACATAGATATACGTTAATTTATGCACCTATATTTTATCTTTTTTGTATATAAATAAATGTTACGCTAGGTATTTTCTTGTTGTTTTTATAGATATGTTGACCAGACCTCATCATCCTTAAAAGTGAAGAATAAATGCCATTTACTTGAAGAATTGCATAAGAGCTTTCATTGGAGACTAGATGTGTTCACATTGGTCACATTAGAAGAAGAATGGTAGAAAAGATCTCAAAAGATGTCATTGGAAGATGTTTGTGTTCACATTAGCCACATGGAAGATATGGAAGATTTTTCTTATATGCTTTTGGAGTCTAACATGAGTCCATGTTTGGAAGAATTAATCACATGCAAATCTTTTGTCAATCAATTAGTCACATGGAAGATTTGGAAGATATGGAAGGTATTCACCATGATATGCGCAGATATTCTTAGAGACTATTTCCAAACAAGATTAGTCAAGAAAGGCATGTGATATGATAATAATTCTTGGAAAAGAGGCCCATATATTCACACAAATCTGATTAGCGTTTGGCCAATTTCACCTATAAAAGCACATGTATACCCATTGTAACAAATATCCTATCCTATCCTATTCTATATTCTCCATTAATAACAGTTCTTCTTCTTTTTATTATTTCTGCATTTTTTCTTTTTCTTAGCAATCGGTGTTGTCTTCACAATTAGTTTTGGAAGAACACCAATTGTATTTTACATTCTTTTTGTTAGTGATTAGTCGTTTGATTAGTTTCAACGACAATCCTAATTTACTTTTTGTTGTTCTTCTTATTCTGCACTTTTATTTTCTGCCTTGTTGTTCTTGTTTTGCAATTTACTTTCTTTAGTGATTAATCATTGATTAGATTCAACGATAATCCTAAGTTCGCAATTTCAATTTGTTTTTATTTCAAAAAAATCTCCAGGCTTCGTCTAACTCGCCCAAGAGATTAGATAAATAATTTAATTTTAATTTACCTCCCTGTGTTCGACCTGTATGCTACACACATGTGCACTTGCAGAATTTTATTACAAATATCGCGCTTTTCTAGCGTCGATCACATTAGCGGATGACCCTATGCACCCTACAATATGATAGTGGATGACCTTCTATACCGCGATATCCTACCTCGAAGCAAGATGTGTATTATTTTTGTTGGCTAACTTCTGTGGATGCAGGGAAAACTGGGATGAGGGATCCGATGGATTCCTCAAAAATATTGTTATTTGTTTGTTTACATATATATTATCATATATGATGTGTTATAAAACCTGTGATTGATAATTGGGGGTTTTTAAATGTTTAAATATCATTGGGTCTAAATGTTGATTTATAAAAATATCATGAAAAGGGATTTTGAGATTTAATTAGGGAAATCTATTTTTCAAAAATAGAATTTGAATTTCAAATGGGCTAAGAAATATTAACTTGTTTTGAATATATCAAACACGTATTGAAATTATAAACGATGTTTATAAATTAAATAATGTGAGAAGTTTAAGTTTATAAACAGTGTTTATAAATAAAATGGGAAAAATTATCATTTAGATAATTTGGGAAATGTAAATTCAGATGTGAATTTAAAAGGGAAAATTTATTTTTCCACGGTAGAAATTTACGTTCTAAATGGATTTGAAATCGAGACTTGTTTAAATATATAAACAAGTAAAATAAATGATGTTTATAAATAAAGGTGAAAAGTTATCATTTGGATAATTTAAATATTTAAATTCTAAGATGAATTTAAGAGAATTGGGAACCATGTTAAAAAGGGAAATGAGGAAATCTATTCCGATGTTCGGAATATAACCTAAAATTAAATCCAAAAGGATTAATGGTTAGAATTCGACTATGTCGAATTTATAAGAATAAACTATATCCAGAAAGGATATTTTAAATTGTATTAAATAGAAACTGAAATTAAATATGAAAATAGATTATACAATTAAATATGAAATTTATAAAAATAAAATATTCCAAATATAAGAACCGGATTTCAAATAGATTTTTAAAATGGAACTTGTTTTAATATCTAAAATAAGCCAGAAAATTTATAAACGATGTTTATACATAAAATTGGATAATTAGAATGGTAATTTGGAATTTTAAATTAAAGTATGAATTTAAAAGTGAATTAGAGATCGTTTCAAGAATGGAACGACGAATGTTATTCCGAAATTTGGAATATAAACGGAATTGAGATAAATCTAAGAATTTACAATTAGAATTCGATTATTTCGAATTTTATAAATAATTTATTTATAAAGGGAATTGGAATTTAATATAGCAAATTGAGTTATAAATAAATTTATAACCGAGTATTGAAAAACCGACAATTAGAGATAGTCGGAAATATTAAGCTAGATTGAAAATTGGGTTTAATATATATTAAAATATATATTAGAGCGAGATTGAAATTTAAATTAAAGAAGTTTAATGTTTATATATAAATATAATTTAAACGAGCTTGCCGCGGTGCGGTAGTTTGTAAGTTAGCGTTTCGAACTTCAATTGAGTATATAGAACTCAATTTAAGTCGGAATTTTTTGAAACATGAATCATCAGGACCGACTAGATAATAGTTTTCTATGGAAGAGAAAAAGCTTGAGTTCGTCTTATAGATTTTGAGTTATGTCAAAATCAAATTTTCAGATAAACAGCGTCATAACCATTATAAAACCATAACGGTTTATTTAAATAAATAAAAGGATTTTAAGTAAATAAAATCTGAATTTCCATTAGAAAAATCCAGGCTTGAGATAAAAAAGAATATGAACTCAAGTAGCGTAAGTGAAGTGATCTTTGAAATAAAAAAAAATCAAATTTTAAATTATTAAATAGATTAACTAATTTGCAGCATAATTAGTTAATCGAGTTTTGAATCGAAATTGGGCGTTGGATAACTGAATGGGGTTTATGAATTCGTATTCAAAATCGAATATGAAACTCGAGTTGAAAATGGAATTAGATAAGGTTTTAAGTAAATTAAAAATATGTTCGAAAGTGATATGTTCAATTAAAAAAATGAAATGGTGTAACGACTTGGATTCGCCCGACCCGATCAGTCGCTAGACCGACTAAGACTGCTCAAAACCCGAATACGTTAACTTTGGGAATACAACACATCAGAAAAGATAACAACGGACTTTTATAAACATTATAATAATGTTACATCAGAGTACAAAATATCAGAGTACATTGGGAAATAATACAGCGGAAGATTTAATTACAACAAAACTAATACAATGCAGCAGAATAATTAAATTAATCACAGCGGAAGAGTATCAATGCTCCGGACACAATTCTAAGCTTCGATCCAGAATCCTGCTCAATATATCTGCAAAATAAGCCACTCGACTGCCCATGTGGAAAAGAGGGCATCCGAGTTTGCAAAGTGAAACAAACTACGGGTCAGTCATGGGACTGGTGTGAGAAAACTTTACTCAACTTATCTAATAGGGAGGCAAATCACAGGACCACGCCGCTATCGCGGAACAGGTTTACTCCATTGGATTGCCAGTGCATAAATAAAGTACATCGTTAAAAACAACGCAATGCTTTTTAGAAAAATGAAACCATTATAAGACTCAGGTCCCATCACACAATGCAACGCAAGCCGGAGGATAGAGTTTTACCTTATAATGGTCAAAATGCTTGATACGATAAAAACGGATTTAATAGTATTCTTAGTGTATATATGTTTTAAAAACATTTCAATCATAATGTATTAATCATAGACGGCATAATACCCCATCCTGCTATGTCGCCATACCAGTTCTACAATCAAAACCGCATGATGTCGTATTGGAAATTGGGTTTCCATCAAGAGTCAAGGCTAGGAACGATCTCCTTACCGATTCGAGACGCTCTAGCAATGTCTTAGGATTCGGACGCTGGCGAACTCTTGGATCCTACAGGGTCGGTCCCCCAATAGTGCAATGGGTTGGATTGGCAATTCTTGAACACACGCTTCCCGATCCTATTGGACCTATAAATTGGCCATTGTGACCAATAAAAATACGAGGCGCCTCAAAATCCATCAATCACATAAGTAAAATGTCAGGTCCTGTTAAACCCAAACACCACTTCTAGCTAGAAAGACACGTGTGCACTCCTGCGTTCCCTTGCTCCGTTTCTGACTCATACCGGGGTGTGAGGCTCGCGAGGTAACGAAATACACAAAGTTATGCCTAAATAGGCTATGCTCTGATCATCATCCACAAGGCTTTGCTTTTCAACAAAAGCCTTGATCAATTGCATCTTGGCATGTCACATTGACAATCCATACCGTGTGATCGATAACTACCAATATTGAACCTCTGAGCTCGTGCATCTCAGAGAAGGGTGTTAAGCAAGAGAATAAATTCTCCGCCACCACAGAAATATATTAATAGATATCAATTTAATTACACAGCATGAAATTCAATGTCGGACACACATCCATTTACAAGTCCGTTCTGGGTCTGAACGGAACCGGAGTCACCTAGGTGCTCGTGTATCCGGACAATCAACACGTACGTCCGGACAAACTACCACTTTAACCCTTTACTGGGAGCGACCCAATGCCAGGAATCAGTAGTCGTCCATTCGATGTAAAGATCGCCGGTCTTCATCCACCGTCTTCAATGTCTTCGACTTTTAATCGTCGTAGTAATTATTCAGAATGGGTTAAACCCGGTCTTTCCGAATAACTCGTGTATTTTTTATAATTAAAAATCAAGTGTTATAAGGATACATCCAACGCCTCTTTCCAATTCAGAATAAAATATTCATATTATTAGGGAAAGGTTCCCATTAATTTTATCAAAGATAAATCTTTCAAATTTATTCTTAAATCTTATTTTCAAAGATTTATTAAAATTTCAATTCAGTTTTAATACCCAAAATCATTACTTTACGATTATTCCAATTTAAGAAATAAATCTTATTTTTAACTGGGTTAAAGAATCAATGTCATTTAAAACATTGTTCACTATAAACCCAAAATCATTTTCCAATAAGTATATATAAATTAAAATACCAATAATCTTAGTTGAAAGATCTATTCTTTATTTAAAAGAAATTCTTTGTCGAAAATATTCTCTATATAAAAGATATTCTAAATCGGAAAGCGACTCAATCATTTACCGTATAACTTTTGGTCATATGGATTTCATACATTGTATGTAAATGACAATAATAATAAATAATCATCAAACCATCCATTCAACATCCAGAGTGAAGTCCACAACTGTGTGAGCATTAAAATGTAACGATAACGCTCATCGCAGCCTGTCAATCTATCGATTGACATACGAATAAATATTGGGACTAGTGTATATCAATTATCATCCCAATACCCATATGGGGTTTTCAGCCAACAACAGTTCATATAAATAAATAATTGGTTAATGAATTTAACCATTTTTAATACTACCATCATGTTGATGATAATGAACAAAAGCACGATATTATATTCCTAGCATCGAATAAAAATATATTTTACTCCTATAATTTCCTTACACTTTGCTAATATCTAATAGAATGTAATTTATTTATGTGACATTATTGTGGATGACAGATAAAAGGATAATTTTCATTATACTTAATTTGTATGTATTTATTCTTAACGTAAAAGAAATAATCTCATTTGTATATGTTTCAAAGTATAAACTAACACATAAAAATATTTATTTTAAATTGCATACAAATTCTAATGTATGCATTAACATATAAAGATGTCATTTTAACTCACCTATACATTCTAATCTATGTTTAGACCAAGAATATGATTCTTACATTTGAATTAAATCCTCATGTAAGTTTGCAAATAAGAACGATTTTTATATTTACATATAAATTCTATGGTATGTTATGCAAATAAAAATGATTATTTATTTGCATATAAATCCTATCTCAACAAAATGTATAAGAAGTTCCATTTTGCTGACAATTCTACTTTAATCAAAATGGATATTGCTATGGTAACACAAACCTATTTCACAAAAATTCTATTTGTGTTTAACTCTTTCAGTTAACAAAAATGTGAATTTTGTCTCATTCCTCTAAAATGACAAAAGTGAATACATTTGTCTTAACCTATTAAAATGGAAAAATTAAATAATTTTGTTTCATTCTGTTTAAATGATAAAAGAATGTATCTTTTGTATTGCAACAAAAGGACAAATAAACCTTATCTATTTATTTACCCATTTTATTGAAGCTAAGATGACACTAAAAATATATCTTTTTAATTCTAATCTTTTTATTATAATCTATGGTGAAAATAAAAACATTTTATTTAATTTAACAAAAAGATGAATTCATTTTATCATAATCTTTTTATTTACTCTAGTTTAAAAGTAAAAATGATATTTTTAATCATATTCTTTTATTTATATCTAAAATATAATAAAAGTGTAACTTCCTAAACTATGCTTTTTATTTGCATCTAAAAAAAATGCAAATGAAAAGGTAATATTTTAATTTATAATTTATTTGCATCAAAGAATGCAAACTAAAATACAACTTTTAATTTCATGTTTTGTTTGCATCAAAGAATGCAAATAAAATGCAACTTCTAATCTAAGGTTTTATTTGCATCTAAAATTGCAAATAAAAATGCAACTTCTAATTCAATATTTTATTTGCATCAAGGAATGCAAATAAATATGCAAATTTTAATTTCATAGTTTATTTACACCAAAGAATGCAAATACAATTTCAACTCTTAATACGATGATTTATTTGCATCAAAGAATGCAAACGAAAATTTTGACTTTTAAATACGGTGTTTATTTGCATCAAAGAATGCAAATAAAATTCGACTTTTAAATACTTTTGTTTATTTGCATCTAAATATGCAAATAAAAAAAATATATAATCTTTTGACTACGATGTTTATTTGCATCTAAATATGCAAATAAAAATATAATCCTTTTTTTTTTTGCTTTATGCTTTGTTTGCAACTAAATTTACAAAACAAAAATGTGACTCTTGAAATCATATTTTTATTTCTATCTAAAGTACAAAATAAAAATGTCATATTCATTCTAGTGTTTTTGTTTGCATTTATAATTGCAAAAATGAAATTTTAACTCTAATGTTTGTTTGCATCTGAAATTGCAAACAAAAATATAGTTTTCCTTCTAATTTTTGTTTGCATCTAAAATAGCAAACAAAAATATAGTTTTCCTTCTAATGTTTTGTTTGCATTTAAAATAGCAAACAAAAATATAGTTTTCCTTATTTCATTGCGTTAGAGAATGCAAATAAAAGAATATTTTATATTTCAATATATATTTGCATAAAAGAATGCAAATAAAAGAACATTTTTTATTTCTATGTATATTTGCATAAAAGAATGCAAATAAAAGTACATTTTATATTTCTATGTATATTTGCATAAACGAATGCAAATAAAAGATCAATTATATTTTCTACGTATATTTGCATAAAAGGATGCAAATAAAAGATCAATTATATTTTCTATATATATTTGCATAAAAGGATGCAAATAAAAGATTATTATATTGAAATGGCGATTCTCTTCCAAATCAATGATTTTACAAAATGATTTATTTTTATCGATTTGGAAATTATAATCCAAACTTTTCAAAATGATTTATTTTTATTCAACACACACGGATCTGTGTTTATACATCACCAATCAACAAATAAATCATCCACAATCACATCACAGCAGAACTAAGACATATACATATAATAGTTACATAGCAAATAAATTAAATAAATTAATTAATTAAAAGAAAGAGAAATCTCACATCGATCGGTTTTCAGAAATTGATCATGTTCAAATTTGGATGAATTTTCAAAGTCTTCCATTTCGAATCCGATCAGTTCCATCACATAGATCCCGTTTCTACGATTCTAACGCAACTGGAATTTCTGAATTTCGGTTTTAAACGAACAAGTTATGGTTTTTCCAAAATTGAATTACATAAAAAAAATATTATTAATTTCATAAATAAAATATATTACATCTCCTTCCTCTTCATTGTTTACACTTCTGGACAAAACCCGCTCCTTCTTTGAACCTATTGCTCAAGCTTGCACGCATGTCGAGACACCAGGGACTGATCGGAGAACGCCACTTCGAAGGACTAGGAGCCCTCTACCTCCACCGGCCATAGCGCCGAACTCGGTGCCCCCCTCCCCTCTTAATTGGCGTGCGAACGGTGATGGTTTGGGCACCAAATTCAAGACGAAAACTTGATGGAATTCGATCTTAACCGTATGAAAACAAAGATCAAAACTTGCTCTCTAATTTCCCTTTAGAACTGAAGTTTGATTCCTCCTTGATTGAGAATAATTAAGGAAAGAATTTGGGATGTTTCTGGTCATGAAAGAGATGTAAAGCGGCGGCTGCTGTATAGTATACTAGGATTAAGTATTTCACATGTATTTATATAGTATGTCTTATATTATTTAATTATTTAAATTTCAGAAGAAAAAAACCCGTTAACCTATATTACCTCGAATTCCAGGCCACTAATGTTGCCCCTAGCTAAATACCCCTGTTCCGGATCCAATGGACTAGCTCCCGTCAGCCCGTTCGAACGTCTTGACCCACTTTTTCTTTAATTTAATATAAAAATCATTTATTTATTTAATTTAAACGTACAATTAAATTCACTGGGGCCCCATGCTAACTCTAAAAATTACAAAAATATATATTTCTGGCTATGTTTTGACGATACGATTCTAACAAGACTAATTTCGTCGAATTCCGGGACCGTTTGAAAAATGACCATTTTCTGGTCGATCAGAATTTGACTGAAATTGACAAAACACGTTTTCTTTTGCCCCGCTCACATATTAATTCTAAAAATTATGAAAATTTAAACCTAGCAATAAATTGACATTCCGGTTCCAACAAAAGTAGTTTCATCGAAAACGGAGGTCGTTTGAAAAATGGCTATTTTTAATATTAAAAATATATATATAAATTCTACAGCGGCTATTCTGAATTTTAATTTGGACATAACTTTTGATTCCTGCTATGAAATTTCAGTTTTTCGGATTCGTTGGAAAGATATTTTTAAATAGATTCTAATATTTTTGGTTTCACTAAAATCAGTTAAATTTTGAATCCGGTACAGTCAGTCAAAGTTAAAGTTTGACTTTTCAAACTACTGTGCTATTTCTAACTCCTTTTATAATTAAAATAATAATATTCGTTTTAACTTCGGTTAAAATAAATTTTTAATCGTTATTATTTAAAATAAATTATTTTAACTATTAAATTTCCCTTAAAGTTTCTAAAATAAAAATTTTAAATTGGTTCAGAATTTGCGGGTTTTTACAATCTCCCCCACTTAAATTTTAAAAGTCGTTAAATTAACCAATTAGATTTTTATTTTATTTTGGTTTTAATAATTTTATTAGTTGATTAACTTTCAAATATATATAACTTTAATATATCACAATCATATTTTTCTAATATTGGATTATATATATAATCACAAATACGTTAATAATAATCTTATCACTCTGAACTCATTCTAGGGCATTACTAACCCCATCTCTAATGAATTTTATCATTCTAGGATACTACTGATCCTATCTCTAATGAGTATTCTTATTGGATATTACTAATCCAATCTCTGATGAATCTTTTGTTCAGTTCTAACGAGTTGTACCCCAAAGATTTGAGCTAACCTGAGCTCTGATACCAACTGTAACGACCCGGATTTCGCCCGACCCGATCAGCCGCTAGACCGACCAAGACTGCTCAAAACCCGAATACGTTAACTTTGGGAATACAACACATCAGAAAAGATAACAACATACTTTTATAAACATTATAATAATGTTACATCAGAGTACAAAATATCAGAGTACATTGGGAAATAATACAGCGGAAGATTTAATTACAACAAAACTAATACAATGCAGCGGAATAATTAAATTAATCACAGCGGAAGACTATCAATGCTCCGGACACAATTCTAAGCTTCGATCCAGAATCCTGCTCAATATATCTGCAAAATAAGCTACTCGACTGCCCATGTGGAAAAGAGGGCATCCGAGTTTGCAAAGTGAAACAAACTACGGGTCAGTCATGGGACTGGTGTGAGAAAACTTTACTCAACTTATCTAATAGGGAGGCTAATCACAGGACCACGCCGCTATCGCGGAACAGGTTTACTCCATTGGATTGCCAGTGCATAAATAAAGTACATCGTTAAAAACAACGCAATGCTTTTTAGAAAAATGAAACCATTATAAGACTCAGGTCCCATCACACAATGCAACGCAAGCCGGAGGATAGAGTTTTACCTTATAATGGTCAAAATGCTTGATACGATAAAAACGGATTTAATAGTATTCTTAGTTTATATATGTTTTAAAAACATTTCAATCATAATGTATTGATCATAGACGGCATAATACCCCATCCTGCTATGTCGCCATACTAGTTCTACAATCAAAACCGCATGATGTCGTATTGGAAATTGGGTTTCCATCAAGAGTCAAGGCTAGGAACGATCCCCTTACCGATTCAAGACACTCTGGCAATCTCTCAGGATTCGGACGCTGGCGAACCCTTGGATCCTGCAGGGCTAGTCCCTCAATAGTGCAATGGGTTGTATTGGCAATTCCTGAACACACGCTTCCCGATCCTATTGGACCTATAAATTGTCCATTGCGACCAATAAAAATCCGAGGCGCCTCAAAATCCATCAACCACATAAGTAAAATGTCGGGCCGTGTTAAACCCAAACACCACTTCTAGCTAGAAAGAAACGTGTGCACTCCCTGCGTTCCCTTGCTCCGTTTCTGACTCATACCGGGGTGTGAGGCTCGCGAGGTATCGAAATACACAAAGCTATGCCTAAATAGGCTATGCTTTGATCATCATCCACAAGGCTCTGCTTTTCAACAAAAGCCTTGATCAATTGCATCTTGGCATGTCACATTGACAGTCCATACCATGTGATCGATAACTACCAATATATAACCTCTGAGCTCGTGCGTCTCAGAGAAGAGTGTTAAGCAAGAGAATAAATTCTCCGCCACCACAAAAATATATTAATAGATATCAATTTAATTACACAGCATGAAATTCAATGTCGGACACACATCCATTTACAAGTCCTTCTGGGTCTGAATGGAATCGGAGTCACCTAGGTGCTCACGTATCCGGACAATCAACACGTACGTCCGGACAAACTACCACTTTAACCCTTTACTGGGAGTGACCCAATGCAAGGCATCAGTAGTCGTCCATTCGATGTAAAGATCGCCGGTCTTCATCCACCGTCTTCAATGTCTTCGACTTTTAATCGTCGTAGTAATTATTCAGAATGGGTTAAACCCGGTCTTTCCGAATAACTCGTGTATTTTTTATAATTAAAAATCAAGTGTTATAAGGATACATCCAACGCCTCTTTCCAATTCAGAATAAAATATTCATATTATTAGGGAAAGGTTCCCATTAATTTTATCAAAGATAAATCTTTCAAATTTATTCTTAAATCTTATTTTCAAAGATTTATTAAAATTTCAATTCAGTTTTAATACCCAAAATCATTACTTTACGATTATTCCAATTTAAGAAATAAATCTTATTTTTAACTGGGTTAAAGAATCAATGTCATTTAAAACATTGTTCACTATAAACCCAAAATCATTTTCCAATAAGTATATATAAATTAAAATACCAATAATTTTAGTTGAAAGATCTATTCTTTATTTAAAAGAAATTCTTTGTTGAAAATATTCTTTATATAAAAGATATTCTGAATCGGAAAGCGACTCAATCATTTGCCATATAACTTTTGGTCATATGGATTTCATACATTGTATGTAAATGACAATAATAATAAATAATCATCAAACCATCCATTCAACATCCAGAGTGAAGTCCACAACTGTGTGAGCATTAAAATGAAACGATAACGCTCATCGCAGCCTGTCAATCTATCGATTGACATACGAATAAATATTGGGACTAGTGTATATCAATTATCATCCCAATACCCGTATGGGGTTTTCAGCCAACAACAGTTCATATAAATAAATAATTGGTTAATGAATTTAACCATTTTTAATACTACCATCATGTTGATGATAATGAACAAAAGCATGATATTATATTCCTAGCGTCGAAAAAAAAATATTTTACTCGTATAATTTCCTCACACTTTGCTAATATCTAACAGAATGTAATTTATTTATGTGACATTATTGTGGATGACAGATAAAAGGATAATTTTCATTATACTTAATTTGTATGTAATTATTCTTAACGTAAAAGAAATAATCTCATTTGTATATGTTTCGAAGTATAAACTAACACATAAAAATATTTATTTTAAATTGCATACAAATTCTAATGTATACGTTAGCATATATAGATGTCATTTTAACTCACCTATACATTCTAATCTATGTTTAGACCAAGAATATGATTCTTACATTTGAATATAAATTCTAATGTAAGTTTGCAAATAAGAATGATTTTTATATTTACATATAAATTCTGTGGTATGTTATGAAAATAAAAATGATTATTTTATTTGCATATAAATCATATCTCAACAAAATGTATAAGAAGTTCCATTTTGCTGACAATTCTACTTTAATCAAAATGGATATTGCTATGGTAGCACAAACCTATTTCACAAAAATTCTATTTGTGTTTAACTCTTTCAGTTAACAAAAATGTGAATTTTGTCTCATTCCTCTAAAATGACAAAAGTGAATACATTTTTCTTAACCTATTAAAATGGCAAAATTTAATAATTTTGTCTCATTCTATTTAAATGATAAAAGAATGTATCTTTTGTATTGCAACAAAAGGACAAATAAACCTTATCTATTTATTTACCCTTTTTATTGAAGCTAAGATGACGCTAAAAATATATCTTTTTAATTCTAATCTTTTAATATAATCTATCGTGAAAATAAAAACATTTTATTTAATTTAACACAAAGATGAATTCATTTTATCATAATCTTTTTATTTACTCTAGTTTAAAAGTAAAAATGATATTTTTAATCCTATTCTTTTATTTATATCTAAAATGTAATAAAAGTGTAACTTCCTAAACTATGCTTTTTATTTGCATCTGAAAAAATGCAAATGAAAAGGTAATATTTTAATTTATGATTTATTTGCATCAAAGAATGCAAACTAAAATACAACTTTTAATTTCATGTTTTGTTTGCATCAAAGAATGCAAATAAAATGCAACTTCTAATCCAAGGTTTTATTCGCATCTAAAATTGCAAATAAAAATGCAACTTCTAATTCAATATTTTATTTTCATCAAGGAATGCAAATAAATATGCAACTTTTAATTTCATAGTTTATTTACACCAAAGAATGCAAATACAATTTCAACT
This sequence comes from Allium sativum, assembly GCA_030737875.1. Lineage (NCBI taxonomy): Eukaryota > Viridiplantae > Streptophyta > Magnoliopsida > Asparagales > Amaryllidaceae > Allium > Allium sativum. The sequence goes on from CM060923.1 coordinate 169,982,654, forward strand.
CTTAATACGATGATTTATTTGCATCAAAGAATGCAAATGAAAATTTTGACTTTTAAATACGGTGTTTATTTGCATCAAAGAGTGCAAATAAAATTCGACTTTTAAATACTATGGTTTATTTGCATCTAAATATGCAAATAAAAAAATATATAATCTTTTAACTACGATGTTTATTTGCATCTAAATATGCAAATAAAAATATAATCCTTTTTTTTTGCTTTATGCTTTGTTTGCAACTAAATTTACAAAACAAAAATGTGACTCTTGAAATCATATTTTTAATTCTCTCTAAAGTACAAAATAAAAATGTCATATTCATTCTAGTGTTTTTGTTTGCATATATAAATGCAAAAATGTAATTTTAACTCTAATGTTTGTTTGCATCTAAAATTGCAAATAAAAATATAGTTTTCCTTCTAATTTTTGTTTGCATCTAAAATAGCAAACAAAAATATAGTTTTCCTTCTAATGTTTTGTTTGCATCTAAAATAGCAAACAAAAATATAGTTTTCCTTATTTCAATGCATATTTGCGTTAGAGAATGCAAATAAAAGAATATTTAATATTTCAATATATATTTGCATAAAAGAATGCAAATAAAAGAACATTTTTTATTTCTATGTATATTCGCATAAAAGAATGCAAGTAAAAGTACATTTTATATTTCTATGTATATTTGCATAAACGAATGCAAATAAAAGATCAATTATATTTTCTATGTATATTTGCATAAAAGGATGCAAATAAAAGATCAATTATATTTTCTATATATATTTGCATAAAAGGATGCAAATAAAAGATCAATTATATTGAAATGGCGATTCTCTTCCAAATCAATGATTTTACAAAATGATTTATTTTTATCGATTTGGAAATTCTAATCCAAACTTTTCAAAATGATTTATTTTTATTCAACACACACAGATCTGTGTTTATTCATCACCATTCAACAAATAAATCATCCACAATCACATCACCGCAGATCTAAGACATATACATACAATAGTTACATAGCAAATAAATTAAATAAATTAATTAATTAAAAGAAAGAGAAATCTCACATCGATCGGTTTTCAGAAATCGTTCGTGTTCAAATTTGGCTGAATTTTCAAAGTCCTCCATTTCAGATCCGGTCAGTTCCATCACGTAGATCCCGTTTCTGCGATTCTAACGCAACTGGAATTTTTGAATTTCGTTTTCAAACGAACAAGTTATGGTTTTTCCAATATTGAATTACATAAAAAAAATATTATTAATTTTTTAAATAAAATATATTACATCTCCTTCCTCTTCATTGTTTATACTTCTGGACAAAACCCGCTCCTTCGTCGAACCTAGGGCTCAAGCTTGCACGCACGTCGAGACACTAGGGACTGATCGGAGAGCGCCACTTCGAAGGGCTAGGAGCCCTCTACCTCCGCCGGCCATAGTGCTGAACTCGGTGCCCCCCTCCCCTCTCGATTGGCGTGCGAACGGTGATGGTTTGGGCACCAAATTCGAGACGAACTCTTGATGGAATTCGATCTTAACCATATGAAGACAAAGATCAAAATTTGCTCTCTAATTTCCCTTTAGAACTGAAGTCTGATTCCTCCTTGATTGAGAATAATTAACAAAAGAATTTGGGATGTTTCTGGCCATGAAAGAGATGTAAAGCGGCGGCTGTTGTATTGTAACAACCCGGAAAATCCGAGCCAATTTAAAATTTTTATTTTGGCAATTTTGATGAATTTTGAATATTTAAAATGAATATTTTTTAAATAATAACAACGAGAAATTTATTTTGAATAGTATTAGAACGTATATATTTATTTGAATCGTCGTTAGAATATAAATAATTATTTTTAATTGTGAAAGGAATTGAAAATAGCGCGGTAGTTCGAAAATTCGATTTCAAAGTTCAAATGAATGTACATGATTCAAAATAATTCGGATTTTAGCGAAACAAAAAATATTAGAATCTAATTGAGAATATCTTTCCAACGAATCCGAAAAATCAAAATTTCATAGCGGGAATCAAAAGTTATGTCCAGTTGAAAATTCAGAATAGTCGCTACTAGCCCTTAAAAATGGAAATTTTGCAAACGACCTCGGTTTTCGACGAAACCACTTTTGTTGGATCCGGGATGTCAAGTTATTGCTAGGTTTCAAAATTCGTAATTTTTCGAATCAATATGTGAGCGTGGCAAAGGAAAACGCGTTTGACCAGTTTTAGTTGATTTTAATCGACTGGAAAATGGACATTTTTCAAACGGTCTCGGAATTTGATGAAATTAGTTTTGTTAGGACCGTATCGTCAATACGAAGCTAGAAAATATTTTTAGGAAATTTTTAGAGGTCATATGTGACCCCGGTAAATTGAAATGAGCGTTCAAATTCAATATATAGATTTATATTTTGATTTTGATGAAAACTGATCGAAACGATCGAATCAGCTTACGATACATATCCCATTATGTTTGGAATGGGGGTAATTAGCTAGGAACGACAGTCGGTGGGTCTCGTTTCGAGTTCGAAATAAAAAGTTGCTTTTTAGAATTTAAAATAAGTACTTAAATATATATATTTATATACCCTCTCTACCTCACTCTCTCTCTCTCTTCTATTTACTTTTCAAATCGAAATAGGCGCGGCGCCCCCTCCGCCGTGCTCCGGCGAGCCTCGCCCCCCACCTCCCCTTCGTATCGACCTCCTCCTTCCCCTCCCTCTTCTGACAAAACCCGCGAGCCCCAACCCTACCCAAAACCGCCGAGCCCTCCCCCCTCTAGCCCGCCTTAACCACCGCCATGCCTCCAACGACCTGCCGCCAACCCCTCTGAAGCCCTCCGCCGCCTGCTTTTCCCCCCTCCACCTCGAGCGCTCAGCCCTCATTTCTCTCGTTTTTACTGTAAGTCCTTTCTTTTTTAATTGTACTTTAATTTGTTTTAAAATGGCATGATTTTTATAATAAAAATATATAATTTTTAGAACTGAAAAGATTTGATTTTTAGTTAATCAAAGATAAGATTTTTCATAGTTGAAAGATTTAATTTTTAGTTAATCAAAGATATGATTTTTCATAGTTGAAAGATTTGATTTTTATGTAAATAAAAATATGATTTTTGTATAGGTAAATGGCGAGAGAAAAGTTTAGATTTTTAATTATATAAAGATTGTCTTTTTAATTAAATGAATGTTTGATTTTTATCATCAAAAAAGATTTGATTTTTATAAATAAAAAGGGACGATTTTTATAATATAGAAAGGTTAGATTTTTAGTAGTGAAAAGGCGGGATGTTTAAAGTAGAAAAGAAATGATTTTTAAATAATAAAGTTTTGATTTTTATTATCATGAAGGCGGTGGAAAAATATGATTTTTATATTTTAGAAAGAATAAAAATATGATTTTTATATTAGTAGAAGAATAAAAATACGATTTTTATATTATATAGATAGTAAAAAATACGATCTTTATATAAGAAGTAGAAATATAAAAATATAATTTTTATATAGAAAGAAGCGTTGTAAAAATATATGAAGTAGAAATAAAAATATGATTTTTATTTATTGGAATGAAGCAATAAGAATATTATTTTTATTATGAACAGCGAGGCAAGGACTGCATTAAAATTTCAAACAGATCCAGACGGTTCAGCAGTTCAACAGTAAAGCACGGCGGAGTGGAACCCTCAGTGAGAACTTCTCACTTTTTATTTAATTTTCTAGTTAAAATATATACTAGGATGCAAACGGTGCTTAGCAGCACCCGACACCCGTCGTCCACAGACCATGGACGGCTTGTTAGTTTGATTGATTTTGATGTGTAGTTGATTGTGTGATGTGAAATGAAATAAAATATTTATATAGTTAAAAATATTTTATAGTTAAAAATATAATTTTTAACGTGTATTTAAATTGAAATAAATATTTACAAACAAATCGAACGATTTGTTTATGTACACATTTGACTGATATTGATTGGGACGATAAATTTTACACATCGCCCAACTGCACAAATAAAAACTGTGTTTGATTGATTGAAACCCCACACGGGTATTGGAATGATATATGACATACACTAATCCTAATAATTAGTTGTATGTCGATCGATTGATTGACAGATTGTTATAAGCGTTAAATATTTATATTTGATGCTTATACAGTGTAGAACGCACTTTGGATGATGGTTGATTGTTTATCGTCATAGTGGTATACATGTATCGAATGAAATCCATATAACTGAAAGTATATGGTGATTGACTATGTCTGATTCCAGTTCAAAATTATCGAATAATTTAAAATAATATTCAGTGAATATTGAAACGTGAAGCCGTGTTAAGTAGTTAAACGCCATTTTAACACGAACGAGAATTTTGTCGATTTTATTTATTTTATAACGAATATTGAAAAGTGATTTCAAAATCGAATATTTTCAAAAATGAATTTCGAATTAAATTGAATAGAAATGAAATTCGAATTAAATTGAATGGAAATCAATGTGAAATGAATTCAAACTGAATTGAAATTGAATAGAAATCGATTTGAAATGAATTCAAAAATTGAATTGAAACGAAATGAACTCGAATTGAATTGAATAGAAAAAGAATTCGAATTGAATTGAATAGAAAATGAATTCGAATTGAAATGAATAGAAAATGAATTCGAATTGAAATGAATTTGAAATTTGAATTGAATTGAAATGAATTTAAAACGAATTTATAAGGAAAAATTCAATTTTGATTTGAATTTGAAATGGAAGTTGAAATCGTTGTGAAAACAAATTTAAAACGATTTATAAAATACGATTTAAATGGAAATCAACGAAATATATATTATATATATATAATATAATGGCCTGAATAGAACGCGCCGCGCTGCGGCAGTTCGCGAATTTCGACCATTGACTTCGAACGGACATTACGGGAGATCCGACCGTCGGATTCTCCTAAAACCAGAACCGTTGGGTTCGTATCGAAAATAGATTTCTAATGTATATGAGAAATTAGAAATCTAATGGTTGGATTTGGAGATATGTCCAAATCAAATCCAGAAAAGGTCGCTGTAAGTGCAGTTCGATGGCCATTGATTGAAATCGACTGTACGGGCCTTGATAAAATTATTAAAAATATCAATAATTAGTGTAAAATCATAAGAAATGATTTGGAAAGAACTGGGATGAAAAATCCCATATTTGAAAAGATAAAAATGTATTTTTATCAAAATGAACTAGTTTTGAACTAGAATTATAATTCAATATTTTTAATATAAATAAACTAGATTTGAAATGGTTTTAAAAATAACCAGAATTTCCAATATAAGAATTGGAATGGATTTGAATCGAAATTATCTTCGGAATATTTCGATGATTGGATTCGGGATTATACAAATATTGTTATGGAAATTTGGAAGATATATTTTATATCGTTATTTCCAATACGATATTTGTTGATTTCAGAATTTGATATTGAATATAAGCCGATATATTTTCTATTCAGAGCCTTGCATTTAATATCAAATGGGATTTGGGTTTGTCGTGAATGGTGTATTCATCAACACTGTTCTTGAACCCAGTTGAGAAGAGATTAAATCTTTTTATTTAGATTTAATGAAGTATAACAATTAATTAATATATTTAATTAGAATTGAATTAGGATTGATTTTTGGGTTTATCGTGAATGGTGTTTTAAATAACACTTGTTCTTTAACCCGATTATAAATGGAATGTGATTTGGGTTTATCGTGAACGGTGTTCTAAACGACATTAGTTCTTTAACCCAGTAAAAGGAGTTTTAATGAATCTTTAATCAGACTAAAATGGGAATTGATAATATAAATTATCAAATATAGGAAATGATCGAGAATGGAGTATCACCAGTTTTGCTCCGAGCGATAGTTAAATCTTTAATTAGATTTGAACGTGAAATGGTAATTAAATTTACCGATAACACCGTGGTGTTAGTTATGGGGTAATAACAGTTTTGCTCCATGGGATGAATAGGTTGGGATTGGGAAATAAAATAAATGATTACTTCGGTGTGGTTCGCTAATCCCGACTAGTTTGGAAAACCATAATTTGGTTTGAAATGACATCCAAAGGAAGATTAAAGAATAAATTTTAAAGAATTTATCTTTGATAAAATTAATGGGAACCTTTCCCAGAAGATGTGAATATTTAAATAAAAGAATATTCAGAATTGGAATGAGGCGTATGCTGTGTTTTCTAGCACTTGTTTATTATATACGCGAGTTATTCGGAAAGGCCGGGTCTATACCCATTCCGAATAACTGATTCGACGATAAATCGAAGATGAAGACGGTGGTCGAAGACCGGAGGTCTTCACATCGTTTGAACGATTACTGGCGATCCTAATTGGGCTGTACACCCAAGAGGAGGGAAATAGTTGGTGGTCATCCAGACGTATTTGGAGATCAATGGATATGCGAGGTATAAAGTGCCTCCGGTTTCGTTCAGACCCAGAATGGACGTGTAAATGGACTGTGTGTCTGACATTGGATTTTATTCTGTGTTGATTGATTTCTGTTAAATATATATCTGTTTGGCGGCGGAGAATTTATTCTCTTGCTTAACGCCCTTCTCTGAGACGTACGAGCTCAGAGGTTATATATCAATATATATCAGTCGCATGGCATGAATTGCCTGTGTGGCACGCTGAGATGTAATGATCAAGGCTTTTGTTGAAAAGCAGTGTCTTGTGGTTGATGATCAAAGCACGGCTTTGATACAGCGTAGCTTTGTGTATAACGTGAATTCGCGAGCCTCACACCTCGGTATAAGTTAAAAACGGGATAGTGACCGTTGGGAGAACACGACGTTTCTTTCTAGCTACAGTGGTGTCAGTGACTTACCAGCCCTGACATTTATATTATTTTCACCTGTGTGGTTGTTGGATTGCGAGGCGTCTCGATTATAGGTCTGTAAGGAACGGGAAACGTGTGTTCAGGAATAACCAAACCTCAAACGTAAGAGAGGACCGGCCCAGCCGATTCCAAGGGTTACCCAGAGTGTGTAGTCCTGAGATATTTTTTAGGGTGTCTCGAAGCGGAGAGGATCTTGCCCCTTGCCTCGACTCACGACGGAAATCCAATTTCCAATACGAGATATTCCGGTTTTATTTGTAGAGCCTAGTATGGCGACATGATAGATGGTACCTATGCTGCCTAGGATTGATATTTATGATTGAAAATGTTTTGACACTATACACTTATAATAGTATCAAATGATTTGTTTTAAACGTACCAAGCATGTTTGGCTATTATAAGGGAAAACCCTATCCTCCGACTTGCGTTGCATTGTGTGATGGGACCTGGGTCTTATAATAGCTTCATTTTTCAAAAAAGCATTGCGCTGTTTTGTTATATGCACTGGTATTCTTGGGAGGAAACCCGTTCCGTGTTATACGGCGTGGTCCCTTGAATTACCCTCTTTTAAAGTAAAGTTTAAATAACTATTTTAGTTCTCACACCAGTCACATGAATGACCTAGAGTTTATTGTTTTAACCTAAACTCTGGGTGCCCTTATTTTCGACACGGGCAGTTAGTAGTTTTGGTTTTGCAGATTTATATTCACAGGATCCTAATTTACAACTGGAACTATGCTCGGAAAGCTCTGTATTTGTGTATTACTTTCAGTTGTGTTTTGTATTATTTTTCCATTGCTATGTAATTTATTGTAATCTCTGATATTTATCGAATGTTTTTTATTTGTTCATACTCTGTATATTCTTGTATCTGATGGAATTGTTGTAATAAACAATGAAATGTTCTTCTGTTTGTGTTCTGATTCGTCTTGTACTCAAAGTAATTCATTATTTCTCTTCTCTTCGGAGACCGAGGAAGTACGGGTCGCTACATGTATAATATACTAGGGTTACGTATTTCACATGTATTTATATAGTATATCTTATATTATTTAATTATTTAAATTTCAGAAAAAAAACCATTAACTTATATTACCTCCAATTCCAGCCCACTAATGTTGCCCCTAGCCAAATACCCCCGTTCCAGATCCAATGGACTAGGTCCCGTCAGCCCGCTCGAACGTCTTGACCCACTTTTTCTTTAATTTAATATAAAAATCATTTATTTATTTAATTTAAACTTACAATTAAACTCACCGGGGCCCCATACTAACTCTAAAAATTACAAAAAAATTGTTTCTAGCTATGTTTTGACGATACGGTTCTAACAAGACTAATTTTGTCGAATTCCGAGACCATTTGAAAAATGGCCATTTTCTGGTCGATCAGAATTTGACTGAAATTGACAAAACACGTTTTCTTTTACCCTGCTCACATATTAATTCTAAAAATTATGAAAATTGAAACCTAGCAATAAATTGATATTCCGGTTCCAACAAAAGTGGTTTCGTCGAAAATGGAGGTCGTTTGAAAATTGGTTATTTTTAATATTAAAATATATATAAAAACTCTATAGCGGCTATTCTGAATTTTAAACTGGACATAACTTTTGATTCCCGCTATGAAATTTCAATTTTTCGGATTCGTTGGAAAGATATTTTTAAATATATTCTAATATTTTTGGTTTCACTAAATTCCGTTAAATTTTGAATCCGGTACAGTCAGTCAAAGTTCAAGTTTGACTTTTCAAACTACCATGCTATTTCTAACTTCTTTTATAATTAAAATAAATACATTCATTTTAACTTCGATTAAAATAAATTTTTAATCTTTATTATTTAAAATAAATTATTTTAACTATTAAATTTCCATTAAAAATTTTAAAATAAAATTTGAGTTAAAAGTGGCCTGTAGTGTCCCAAAATTCCGGTACAATTTGAGTTGACCAAATAACACAAGTCCAACCCACATTGCACTGGAAGCCAAAAAGCTAATAGAAAGAAAATAGAGGGTGAGAATAGATAAGATAGAAACTTAGAATAGAAGAAGAAGAACATACAACATCAGAGTAAATACGAATCTCACAGCGGAACGAACAACATACAATAGATACATAATTTTGAAATAAAATCAGTATATGTATACAGTAACATTACCAGAGTATAACACTTACAATACAGCGGAAATAACTATAGCTATATAAATCCTGAAGCCTCCTGCTCCAAGCTCTCCAAGTATATCTGAAAAATCCTGACTACTTGACTACCCGTACAAAATTGGGCACCCAAGAGTTTAGGGAAAACAAAACAAAACAAACTCTGGGTCAGTCATGGGACTGGTGTGAGTAAACAATTTAAAACAGTTTGGAAAAAATAACGATATCTCATAAGACCACGCCGTATAACGGAACGAGTTTTTTCCCTTATGAGAATCCAAATCAATTTGATTTAACTTTCAAATCATTTTGAAAGAAACAATGATCTTTTATATCAAAACTCTTTTGATATTATAATAGTGTCTATCAAACACAATATAATAATCATCTCGCAGAACGCTTTCATCTCACGTTCCACATATATAGTATACAATCAAAACCACGAGCACTTATTGGATAATTGATTTCCAACTATGACAAGGTATGGAACCACCTTCTGCTAGTGTACCTCTAGAGAGGAATACACTGGGTTCAACAAGAACATCTTGCAACCCGGCCACACATGACCGACCACTCATTTCGCTTGAGTGTATCGAATGTATATCACCAACGGTTGGGATCAGCAACCGTTTCCCAAATAGGACAACATCGAATAGATTAAAGAATGAAATGAATATCTCTAGATAGGTGATAATACACCCTAATTGGCAGCCAACCACTTAGCCATGCTGCCTGCCCGATTTTTGTCATTTCCCGGTTGTAAGGCTAGAGGCCACGCTTATCTCTGACAGATCGCACATTTATTCACTTCGAATGTCACATCGTCATACCCGCCAAATCACAAATTGATTTCCCAAAATGCAATGGATATACAGCTAATAGAAACGAATTCCTCCGCCACCAAACGTATATACGTTTGAAGAGATCAACTTACGCGATCTATTAAATATACTCTGTCAGACATTCTTCCATACAGGTCGTCCTGGGACTGGAAAAACTAAAGGTACTATTTTGTAAATAGGACAGCCCTTGCATAACTTCGTTCTTCAATTATCTTCATCATATTTGATTCGCAACGTTAATGCCCATACGGAGTGGTTTTTCAGATAATGAATCTGATCCCGGTTTCTCCGTATTGACGACGAAAAATGGTCAAAAGCTTCGATAGTTGGTTAGTTAACTATCAAGGAAAAACACGTGTGCAAACAACGATATTATTTCCAGATGGAAATTATTTCAATCACTCATCATTTAGCATTATCTCTTTAGTTCATTTATCATTCATTTTTCATTTCCTGTTTCCATCTATTCAACATTTCTCATTTTCTAAATTTAGAAAATATACGTTATTAACATTGGAAAACATTTCCATTTCTTGTTTTCTATATTAGAAAACATTTCTGATTCTTATTTGGAAAACATTTCCAAAACTCCTACATTTGGATTTAAATAGATGTTTAAATACAACATCGCTATGCCAACTCAAAACCTTACACTCATTAACTAAATTTACTTAACCAATATTCACTGTCGAACCTTAACCATTCCTTAGTTAAAACAAAGTCAATCAAGTTGGGTTATAATTACCTCTCAGACCTTAACTGAACAACATTTCTAACTTCGAAATAGACAAAGTTCATCTTTTAAATCTTCAACAGACTTCCTTACTTAACTCTCTTTCGAATAATCTCTATTCGATAACTCTTTCCTTCGAATAAACTATATTCGGTAATCTCTCTTTCGAATAACTATATTCGATAACCTTTCTTCGAATAAACTATATTCGATTAACTTTATTTGAATAACTAATATTCGATTAACTCTAATCGATTAACTCTATTGGATTAACTCTATTCAATTATCTCTAATCAATTAACTCTATTTGATTAACTCTAATCGATTAACTCAAATCAATTAACTCTAATCAATTAACTCTATTGGATTAACTCCTTCTGATTAACTATATTCAATTAACTCCTTTCGAATAAACTGTATTCGATTAACTCCTTTTCCGATTAACTTTATTCAATTAACTCCTTTTGAATAACTCTATTCGATTAACTCCTTTTCGAATAACTAATATTCGATAACTCCTTTCCCGATTAACTCTATTCAATTAACTCCTTTCCAAATAACTCTATTCGATTAACTCCTTTTTGAATAACTCTATTCGATTAACTCCTTTTCGAATAACTCTATTCAATTAACTCCTTTTCGAATAACTAATATTCGATAACTCCTTTCGAATAACTAATATTCGATTAACTCCTTTCGAATAAACTATATTCGATTAACTCCTTTTTGAATAACTAATATTCGATTAACTCCTTTAACTCTATTCGAATAAACTATATTCGATTAACTCCTTTAACTCTATTCGAATAAACTATATTCGATTAACTCCTTTGATTCTATTCGAATAAACTATATTCGATTAACTACTTTAATTCTATTCGAATAAACTATATTCGACTAACTCCTTTTGTTCTATTCGAATAAAGTATATTCGATTAACTCCTTTCTTCGATTAACCAATATTCGATTAACTCCCTTCGAATAACCAATATTCGATAACTCTTTTTCGAATAACCAATATCTGATAACTCCCTTCTTCGAATAAACTATATTCGATTAAACTATGTTCGACTAACTCTATTTGATTACAAATACTTCCTTTCCTATTTGTTTATACAAATATTTCCTTTTCTATTTGTTTTACAAATAGTCCCTTTTCTATTTGTTTATACAAATATTTCCTTTTCTATTTATTTTACAAATATTCCCTTTTCCAATTTGTTTATTTAACAAGTAAATATTTCCTTTTCAATTCTATTTATTTAACAAATAAATATTTTCCTTTTCATTTCTATTTATTTTCTACATATTTCCTTTTCTATTCTATTTGTAAATGTTTTACAAATATTTCTCTTTTTATTTTATTTGTAAATGTTTTACAAATATTTCTCTTTTCAATTCTATTTGTAAATGTTTTACAAATATTTCATTTCCAATTTGTTTTCACAAATATTTCCTTTTCTATTTGTTTTCACAAATATTTCCTTTTCTATTTGTTTTATTTATTTTATAAATAAATATTCCCTTTTATCTAATTCTTTGATTTTATAATTAATTAATTTTATAAAACAATTTTCTTTTTATATATAAAATCCATTGATTTTATATAAATAATTTATTTTCAAAATACACTTTTAAAATCCCCTTTTCCACATCCCAGTATTTCTTACAGTATTTTAAAATACCAAATAACAATGATCAAGATCATTCAAACACACATAATCAACAACAGATTATATATCACATCATATATCACAATATATGAAAAAAAAACAGTATTTTATATATTGAGGAACCCAGTTGTGTCCCTCCAACCTGTTTCCCTGCATCCGCAGATGTTAAAACAATATAATAACATCGTTTTCATTCGATATGAAATATTCTGATAAACAAAATCAATATTTGATTAACGATATATATATATATATATATCGTTATCTATAATTTCAAACAATCCGTCAGCAATTTAATCAAACAGTCAACACACATATATCAATCATCATTTATCAGTTCTAAAAATATGTTATAAAAATATAACTGTTCATAGTTGGTGAGTTTTACTCACATTGGACGGTCATCGTTAAATAACTGTTACGACCCGAACTTCCCCGTGAAGGAAAGCACGGGTTGAGTTGAGGACAAGACGAATCAGAACACAAACAGAAGAACATTTCATATATAATTACAACAATTCATCAGAATACAGGAATATATCAGAGTATAAAACAAATATTATACATCAGAAAAATATCAGAGATTACAATACGTTACATAGCAGCGGAAAATAATACAAAACACAACTGAAGGAGATATACGGATACAAAGCTTTCCGGATATCATTCCAGCTGTAAACCAGGATCCTGTGAATATAAGTCTGCAAAACCAAAACTACTAGCTGCCCGTGTGGAAATAAGGGCACCCAGAGTTTAGGTTAAAACAATAAACTCCAGGTCAGTCATGTGACTGGTGTGAGAACTAAAACAGTTATTAATATTTATTTTAAAGTTAGGTAAATCAAGGGACCACGCCGTAACACGGAACAGGTTTCCTCCCAAGAATACCAGTGCATAAAACAACAGTGCAATGCTAAATAAAGAACAATGAAGCTATTATAAGACCCAGGTCTCATCACACAATGCAACACAACCTGGAGGATAGGGTTTTACCTTATAATAGCCAAAGAATGCTTGATACGCTAAATCTCATCTTTTATTATTACTATAAGTGTATAGTGTCAAAATAATTTCAATCATAAGTATCAATCATAGACGGCATGGGTACCATATATCATGTCGCCATATATAGGTTTACAATCAAAACCGCAAAGTCACGTATTGGAAGTTGGGTTTCCATCTGTGAACCGAGGCAAAAGATAATCCTCACCGATTCGAGACTCTCTAGCCCGTGCCTCAGGATCAGAGCTCGAGTGACCCTTGGATCGTCAGGGCCGGTCCACCGATGTGGATTAAACTTAAACCCTGAACATGAGTTTCCCCGCCCTTTGGGGCGTAAATGAGCCAAATGACTCCATCGGCTCCACATAGTCACCGATATATCCGAGGCGCCTCGCAACAGCAACAACCACACAGGTGAAAATAATATAAATGTCAGGGCTGGTAGGTCACTAACACCACCCTAGCTAGAAAGAAACGCATGCCCTCCCTGAGGTCCTCTCCCGTTTCTGGTTCACAACCGGGGTGTGAGGCTCGCGAATTAGCGCTACACAAAGCTATGCCACACAGGCGGTGCTTTAATCATCAACCACAAGATTTTGCTTTTCAACAGAAGCCTTGATCATTTGCATCTCAGCTTGCCACACATGCAATTCACGCTATGCAACCGATATCAATCACACAGAATGAAATCCGATGTCAGACACACATCCATTTACAAGTCCGTTCTAGGTCTGAACGAAACCGGAGGAACCTTATTCCTCGCATATCCATCGATCTCCAAGTACGTCTGGACGATCACCAACTGATTCCCTCCTCTTGGGTGTACAACCCAATCAATATCATCGGTAATTATCCAAACGATGTGAAGACCTCTGGTCTTCGACCACCGTCTTCATCCTCGACACCTCGTCGAATCAGTTATTCATCATGGGATAAACCCGGTCTTTCTGAATAACTCGGGTATATAATAAACAAGTGTTACACAAACACAACATACGCCTCATTCCAATTCAGAATATTCTTTTATTCAAATATTCACATTATTAGGGAAAGGTTCCCATTAATTTTATCAAAGATAAATTCTTTAAAATTTATTCTTTAATCTTCCTTTGAATATCATTTCAAACTAGTCGAGATTAGCGAACCACACAGAAGTAATCATTTATTTTATTTCCCAATCCCAACCTATTCATCCTATGGAGAAAAACTGGTAATACTCCATATCTAACACCACGGTGCTATCGGTAAAACTAATTACCATTTCACGTTCAAATCTAATTAAAGATTTAACTATCGCTTTGGAGCAAAACTGGTGATACTCCATTCTCGATCATTTCAATCTAATTAAAGATTCATTAAAACTCTAATTCAGTTTTAATTTCCAAAAATCATTACTTAATGATTATTCAAATCCATAAAATAAATCATGTCTTCAACTGGGTTAAAGAACTAATGTCACTTAAAACACAGTTCACGATAAACCCAAAATCACATTCCATTAACAATAGAATTTTCACGGAAAACAGATCAATATATATAATCGGGTTAAAGAACTAATGTCGTTTAGAACACAGTTCACGATAAACCCAAAATCACATTCCTTTTACTGGGTTAAAGAACTAATGTCGTTTAGAACACAGTTCACGATAAACCCAAATCACATTCCATTTATAATCGGGTTAAAGAACAAGTGTTATTTAAAACACCATTCACGATAAACCCAAAAATCAATCCTAATTCAATTCTAATTAAATATATTAATTAATTGGTATACTTCATTAAATCTAAATAAAAAGATTTAATCTCTTCTCAACTGGGTTTAAGAACAGTGTTAATGAAGACACCATTCACGACAAACCCAAATCCCATTTGATATTAAATACAAGGCTTTGAACAGAAAATATATTGGCTTATATTCAATATCAAATACTGTAACCAACAAATATCGTATTGGAAATAACGATATAAATATATCTTTCAAATTCCCATATCAATATATGTATAATCACGAAATCCAACATCGAAATATTCCGAAGGCAATTTCGATTCAAATCCATTTCCAATTTATATATTGGAAATTCTGGTTATTTTCAAAACCATTTCAAATCCACTTTATTTATTTTTTTAAAATAAATGAATTATAATTCTAGTTCAAAACTAGTTCATTTCGATAAAAATCTATTTTTATCTTTTCAAATATGGAATTTTTCGTCCCAATTCTTCCCAAATCGTTTCTTATGATTTTACACTAATTATTGATATTTTTAATAATTTTATCAAGGCCCGTACAGTCGATTTCCATCAATGGCATCGAACTGCACTTACAACGACCTTTTCCAAATTTGATTTGGACGTAATTCCAAATCCAACCGTTAGATTTCTAATTTCTTGCATTCGTTAGAAAGCTCTTTTCGATACGAACCCAACGGTTCTGGTTTTAGGAGGATCCGACGGTCGGATCTCCCGTAATGTCCATTCGAAGTCAATGGTCGAAATTCGCGAACTGCCGCAGCGCGGCGCGTTCTATTCTGGCCATTATATTATATATATAATATATATTTCGTCGATTTCCATTTAAAACGTACTTTATAAATCGTTTTAAATTTGTTTTCAAAACGATTTCAACTTCATATTCAACTTCTAATCAAAATTGAATATTCCATATCATCGATATATAAATGATAATATTTTCAAAACATTATATTTTGAAATCAATTCCTTTTTGATATTCATTATAAAAATGAATAAAATCGATATACATATTGTTCACGTCAAAATGGCGCATATCTATTCAACACGGCTTTTACTCAACACATGAATGTTTATTCTATTCAACACATGAATATTTATTTTATTCAACACATGAATATTTATTCTATTCAACACATGAATATTTATTTTATTCAACACATGAATATTTTTAATCCTTTTCTGAATATTATTTTAAAATATTCTTTATCTTCCAAATTGGAATGAGGCCCGATCAAATACCATACAATGTTACTTATATGAATTCCATACAACACATGTATATAATAACAATGATAAACAATCAACCATCATCCATAGTGCATTACACAACTGCATAAGCATTAATTATAAATAATCAACGCTTACAACAGCCTGTCAACCAATAGATCGACATACAACTAAATAATTGGGAGTAGTGTACGTCAAATATTATCCCAACGCCCGTGTGGGGTTTCAATCCACAAACACAGATTTTATTTGTGCAGTTGGGCGATGTGTAAAATTTATCGTCCCAACCCATATCAGTCAAATCGGTGTACATAAACAAATCGTTCGATTTGTAAATGAATATTTATTTTATTTCAACACTGAATAAATATTTTTCACATCACAATCAACAGCCAAATTTCACAACACAAACAATCACACAAGTCGTCCATGGTCTGTGGACGGCGGGGAGCAGTTTATATATGCAGTTATAAAATAAATAACTAAACAGAAAATTTTAGTGAGGAGTTCTCACCGAGGGTTCCACTCCGCCGTTTTATTTCTGAAATTTAGAACAGTCTGGATCTGCCCGTACTTCCAACGCAGTCTTCCCCACGCTATTCATATTAAAATCACGTTTTTAAATCGATGTTCATATACGCAAAAATCATATTTTTACAATAGTGTTTATATTTTAAAAAATCATATTTTTTTTCTTATCATATTATTTACGTTTTAAAACAAATGATATTTTTAATTTTCAAAAACAAATGCTATTTTTATTTTTCAAACATAAGGTTCTTTCTATATTTTCAAAAATAATGTTCTTTTTATTTTTCACAACCATAATGTTCTTTTTATAAGTTATTCATATAAATAAAAATCAAATTTTTATTTCACTACAACATATATAAAAATCGCATTTTTACATCGTTGTTATGTATATAAAAGTTCTATTTCTAAATTAGTGACATAAATACATAAATTTTATTTCTAAAACAGTGAAATATATATATATATATATAAATTCTATTTATATATTTTAAAACAATGATTTTATTTTCAAAGCAAATCTATTTTTACTTTCAGAACAAATCTATTTTTATTTTGTTTTATATATTTTATAAAAGCAACTTCATATATATATATATATATATATATATATTTTAAAACAACTTCATATACATTTTAAAACAATTTCATATATATTTTAAAACATTTTCTTTTTATATATTTTAAACAATGATTTTATTTATGCTATTATATACTTTTAAAAACTGATTTTAAATAAACTGTTAAAGTAAAATAAAAACCAAAAATAATTAATTATTAAACCTTTCTTTGTCTTCCTCGCTCAGCAAAACGCTGAACCCCCCTCCCCCCCGCTCCAAACCCAACATCGCTCATTCCAAGGGTTGCAAATTTTAGCCGCCACAAGCCTCTTGACCTCGATCCACTGGCGCCACGTGAAGCGGCTACCAAAGAGCTTCCCACTTGTGGAGATCGAGGCAGCTCAGTCCCCCCTACGACGAGGAAAACTGGTGCGAACCCGGCGACTTCAGATCAAAAAAACGAGCTGCTTACTCTACGATAGGGCATCAAACTAGAATGGATGGATAGAGCTATCCTTGCTACTCGATTTAATCTTCAGGTGCTAGGGATTTCATTGAACGAGGGAGGAGATTTTTGAGGAATTTCTTTAGAGCGTTTCTGCCGTAGGAAACGAAGGAGGGGGCTCATGCGCGTTGACCACGGGTTGGGGAGCCTAGGGTTTGACCAGCCCTATTTATAACCAACCATTTTTATTTTAAAATATTATTTAATTCAAAAAGTAAGATTTTGCATTCGAACTCCATTTCAAACCCAACGAGTGTCGCCCCTAGCTAAATACCCCCACTCCTAACACAATGGGACATGTTTCGTAACCTAATTCGCTTGTTTCGATCAGTTTTCGTTCAAATTATAATATAAATCAATGTATATTGAATTTGAATGCACATTTCAATTTACTGGGGCCACATATTAACTCTAAAAATTCCCGAAAAATTATTTCTAGCTTCATATTGACGATACAGTCCTAACAAAACTAATTTCGTCAAATTCTGAGACCGTTTGAAAAATGGCCATTTTCTGGTCGATCAAAATTGACTGAAATTGACAAAACACGTTTAACTTCGCCATGCTCACCTATTGATTTCAAAAATTATAGAAATTTGAATCTAGCAATAATTTGACATCTCGGATCCAAAAAAAAGTGGTTTCGTCGAAAATAGAGGTCGTTTGCAAAATTTCCATTTTTAAGGGCTGTATATATATAAAATATATATAAATTCCACAGCGACTATTCTGAATTTTCAACTGGACATAACTTTTGATTCCTGCTATGAAATTTCAATTTTTCGGATTCATTGGAAAGATATTTTCAAATTGATTCTAATATTTTTGGTTTCGCAAAAATCCGGTTTATTTTGAATCTATACATTCATTTGAAATCGAATTTTCGAACTACTGCGCCATTTTCAATTCCTTTTGTAATTAAAATAAAATATTTATATTCTAACAAAGATTCAAATAAATATATTCATTCTAATTCTGTTCAATATAAATTTCTCCTCGTCATTATTTAAAATAATTCATTTTAAATATACAAAATTCATCAAAATTGCCAAAATAAAATTTTTAAATTGGCTCTGATTTCTGGGTTATTACAATAACGATAAACTGTCTTTGATTCAGACGAACATTTTATTTTGCAATAAATTGTAATGAGCTCTGATTCACTCACAGTGTGTTTCATTTTGTAGTGTCCGTCCATACGATCCCAACGGATCTTGTTTTATTGAATTTCGTTAACATATGAATAAGATATGGTAAGTTCAAGTTAATACACATTTATATTAGATAAATATTTAGCAATTAAATTCCAGTTGGGCCTCACCCTCAAAACCCTTGGCCCAACCACTTCAGACCAGTGAAGAACAGTGCCATCTCCTTCTCCAAATAAATCCCGTATACATCACAGCAGCTTTCAAAGCCATTGTCGCCGCTTTCGATCCACAGGAACTACCTCGTCTTCCCATTAAAATTCAGACCGACTTCACCGATATTCTCTACTCGGTTTTCTCTTCAACTCCATATCAAAACAACTACACTCGTTTTCATCATCAAGAATGCGATCTGGTCTGAATTCGGCCCCCTCCAGTGAAGTCGCGTCACTTATAATCACCATCGATGATCAATTACTTTCATGAAATTCCAAATTCAACGCCACCATTCTCCTCCTCTAAGCTTCCTTACCATCTTCACGTATCAAATGAACATCTAGACATTCAAACTTCCATTGCATCGCTACAGACTACCTCGCCCATTTCCTGGAACGCGCGACATCTTGTTGCTCCAAAATTCACATAAAACCCACAAACGATGCTCCTTCATATCACAAACAATAATTTTAACTCGGATTTGCAATTCGATTACTAAAACTACTGAAACTCGCAGCCCTAGCTCACGTTGACCATATTCGAACAGCTGGAAGACACCGTCGAACTCTTTGAGAGGAATACAGATTGAAGAGGAATGATTAGTGAATCCAAATATGTTTATATCCTAATTTATATAATTTTATTTGAATTATTTTTGAATTTCTAATCTCACATTTTTGCTGAAAGAAGTGGCGGCCTCTTTTCGTGTTACAGAGGAATGGAATTAGGTCGTAAGGATGCAGAGGAGGTGTATTTATAATGTTGATAAATATCTAGATTTTTTTTTATATTAATATAATTTACGATGAATGTTTTCAATCCCAATGGTCACACACGATACCCAAAAATCACAAAACTTGACATCTAACAATAATTTAACATTCCTGATCCAACAAAATTAGTTTCGTCGAAAATGGAGGTCGTTTGCAAAACTGGCTATTTTTAAAGCTCTAAATAACCTATTTAAATATATAAATATATTTAAAAATAATAAAATTAAATATTTAAAAATAAATATTATCGTATATATTCACACTAGAATACCATACAGCTCCAACTGGATTTATAACTCAATATTTCAAAATTCCCAGTTATATCGATATTCGATTTATATATAAAATCCATTTATAATATAAATATATATTTATAAATTTCAAAGGAATTCCATAACGACTTTTCTAAAATTTGATTTGGACATAAATCAAAATCTACACAATGAAATCCTGATTTTTCTCTTTCATTAGAAAAATATACTTCACCAACTCCGAACGTTTCCTATTTCACAGAAATCCGATTTCAAACGGATTATGTATATTCATTTAAAGTTCGAATCACCAAATAGCGAACTGCCATGCCATTTCGAGCTCGATTATAAATATAATATAATTTATACGTTCAACTGTCGTTCAAATAATATATTCGTTATTCTAATTCAAATTCTAAACTGAATTATATATTTTGAATTGCGCAATTCACACCGTATTGCCATTTCAGCTAATTCTGATTATTTTAGAATTATATATATTATTCTATTATTTATATTAATTAAATATTCCATATAATTAAATTAAACAACCATTAAATTCACTAAATCACGATTTATATAATTAAATAAATAAATTATATATCGCAGAAAATACGGGTCATTACATTCTTCCCCACTTAAAATAATTTCGTCCTTGAAATTGCTAAGGTAGAAAACAAACCCTGTTAATTGGTTAGAACTTATTTGTCCAGTTCTTAACTTCAGTTTCAACTGAACCAGTTTAATTTCAATTAAATATTTATTTATTCCTACTAACGAAAATTTTCAAAAATCCTGAAATTTTTCTAACACCTTAAATATTCAAAAAAATTCGCCAGCACCTCCTTTGTAATGGTCAATCGGTACAACTACAACTCGCCTCTCTGGGTTTCTCCAACCCAAAAGAAAATCAAAACGCCAAGTGGCTTGCCAAACAGGCTCATAAATCTCATGCTTATACAAAATATAAACTTGTACCTTTTTGTCGGGGATATCATTATATGCTTCCATCTGTTATCAATTCAACACAAACAAATGTCATTCTAATCAATCTCCCATCAATTCATTCTCAAACCAAATCATTCGCTTATACCAAAGTCGAATTTTATTTCAAACTCGAGTTCCATTCTCAATTCCAAATCTTAATTTACCAAACCAATTCTACTTTCAACTCCTTATCTCACAAATTCAATTTGTATCGATATCATTCTGATCCAATTCAATTTCCACTTAACTGGTTTCAGTTCAATTCCAGTTTACTTCCACAAATTTCTATTCAATTTGGTTTTAATTCAAACAGTCTTTCTTGAGAGTTTTAAACAGTTTACCTTATAAAAATCAAACTTCCCTTTTCAGGATTCAAACAACTTGCTTTTCTCAAATCAATTCAAAAACAAAATCTTTGGTAGTAATCTGTCACTTAGCAACTCAAAAATGACACTGATGATGTGGCCATCATCATCAGGGTTATTTTCCAGATTATCGAAGTGAGTTCAATACTATATCACTTTCAAAACCATTTCTAACACTTCTATTTTGAAATACAATTCAAAATACCATCAACACGGCTTGTAAAACAAATTTAAAATCTCCTAGGATTTTAAAATTCTCTTATATTTAATCCAAGTCATTTACAAACACTTCTATAAATTTCCTGAGTTTTAATTCCAATTCTGATTAAAAATTCAGATTTAATTTATCGTATTTCATATGTTTCTCTTATATGATTTCTGATTGGTTACTTACATAACCATTTCAATTTATAATCTTACTCGATTATAATAACAACCAATATATCCAATATAATATAATTCTAGTATATATATTTTCTCTATATCAAAATATACTTTGGGTAAAAATATTTTCATTTACCCTTTTTTTCAAAACATATCGTATTGACCCATCATGTTTGAGTGTTTAGAAACTCCTACCGATACAGTGGAATAAACTGATCGACCAGAATTCATAAACAACTCAACCAATAAATCTCCACAATATAAAACATTTTTTATAAAATCTACAAATACGTTCACTCGTATATATTCACTCAACTCAATCTAGGGCATTACTAACCCTATCTCTATCGAGTCACGCCACAGAGCCAAGGCAATTACTTAACCTTAAGCTTTGATACCAACTGTAGTGTCCTAAAATTCCGGTACAATTTGAGCTGACCAAATGACACAAGTCTAACCCACATTGCACTGGAAGCCAGAAAACTAATAGAAAGAAAACAGAGGGTGAGAATAGATAAGATAGAAACTTAGAATAGAAGAAGAAGAAGAACATACAACATCAGAGTAAATACGAATCTCAATGCGGAACGAACAACATATAATACATACATAATTTTGAAATAAAACCAGTATATGTATACAGTAACATTATCAGAGTATAACACTTACAACACAGCGAAAATAACTATAGCTATATAAATCCTGAAGCCTTCTGCTCCAAGCTCTCCAAGTATATCTGAAAAATCCTGACTACTTGACTGCCCGTACAAAATTGGGCACCCAAGAGTTTAGGGAAAACAAAAAAAACTCTAGGTCAGTCATGGGACTGGTGAAAGTAAACAATTTAAAACAGTTTGGGAAAAATAACGATATCTCATAAGACCACGCCGTATAACGGAACGGGTTTTTTCCCTTATGAGAATCCAAATCAATTTGATTTAACTTTCAAATCATTTTGAAAGAAACAATGATCTTTTATATCAAAACTCTTTTGATATTATAATAGTGTCTATCAACCACAATATAATAATCATCTTGTAGAATGCTTTCATCTCACGTTCCACATATATAGTATACAAT